>CM060941.1:402839771-407839771 GCA_030765085.1 Allium cepa | reverse complement strand
ATCAAAGATACAAAAATAACAATGGAAATAAAACACAACTGGATGGTCTAGGCTTTTCAACCATCGACAGGGAAGGATAACTCCACTAGAATCTCCAAAAGAATCCAACTCCATCATGCAACTACAACTCCATCTCCAAATTAAGGATAGCTCGAACCATCATCACGATACAATAAGCAAACTAGATAACTCCAAAATGAAGCAAATGTGTTCGCCAAGATCCAAAGGCTTTAAAGATATCGAATCTACATATGTTATCTGAAAAATCCAACTCTAGACTGCCCGTATGGAAAAATGTGGGCACCCAGAGTTTAGGAAGGGAACAATAAACTTCGGGCCAGTCATGGGACTGGTATGAGCAAACAAAATAGTTTATCTTTAAAACAACAACAAAATATTTTAAAATTTGAATTCCGCAATGCTTTTTGGAAAATGAAACTACCATAAGGCCTCCCGCCACACACACCATGCAAACGCAGAATTGGAGGAGATTTCTCCTTATGATAGTCAAAAATGCTTGATACGCGAAAACCATTTTGATATTATTATTAGTGCATACTGGAAAACATTTCAAAAGTATATTATTAATCTTAGCCAGCATATGACATTTCGAACAATGCCTACTATAGCTGCCATCTAAACAGTGGTGATCACCATAAGTAAATGGCAGGTTATACAACTAAAACCGCACATGGCGCGTATTGGAGATTGGATTTCCAATAAATGGCCAGGCCAAGAAACTTTCCATTGCCACATGGGTACGCATCTAGAGGGACTCCCCGAGAACCTATCGGGATCTCTGCCAAGACAAGGCCGGTGTACTCCCTTCCTAGGAGTAACACCTAAGATATGCCACCCTCGGTCGTTTGCGACCTTTATCCGAGGATCCTCAACCACAAAGCAACATCACACAGTAATAAATATACATTGTCTACATGAGTTAAGTATCTAGGCTCCATACCATGATACCACCCTTTTCAGAAGGAATGGACATACCCTAAGGGAGCGACCCCTGCAACCTTGCCGTATCTTTCCTGTTTCGATCAATACCGGGTTGTGAGGCTCGATGAGGTCTCGTCCACAAAGCTACGCTTTTTCATAAAGCCAAGCTTTGATCAACAAATGATCAGCAGCACTTCGTATGCCACATTACCAAATTGAGAATGTATCACTAGTAACCATCAACTACATAACCTCTGAGCTCGAACTTCTCAAAGAATGGTGTTAAGCTAAGAGAATAAATCTCCGCCACCAAATAGAAATGTTTTCAATAGAAAACAGCTTTACATCTCAAAGTGTAATGTCAGACACACATCCATACAAGTCTAAAAATACCGAATGCACTTCCAAAGAAGCCCTTGCAAATCCGAATAACCCTAATCACGTCTGGAATTCCCATCACATATGGAGTCTTTATACCGGGGACCAGTCGGTGCAGAGACATTCGACGAGTTATCCTTTTGCTTTCGAAAATATCCGGTCTTCACTACCGGTCTTCAAATGCTATCCATAACGTCGTATCATTATTCGAAATGGGTTATATGACGCAAAGGTCTTTTCCCGGCTAAACCGAATAATGAGCACAATATTTAAAAACATATGGATATAGGATTTCAGTTAAGTCACAACTTTAAAACCCAAAACTTTTCTTTTCAAATGGTTTAAACAAATCACCATTTCCAAATCTTTAAACAAAAAGATACATTTCACAACGTTCACCTAGCATTCACAAAGACTCATTCACATATTTCAAAACACCTTCCATTTCAAATCTTTTATAGAAAGGACACTCCTTTAAGATCCCTTTTCAATTTGAAAACAAAGTATACCAATCTTTAAAGAAGATTCATTCATATTCTTTCAAACAGTTTTGCCTTCAAATTGGATTAACTCCTTCAATCTTTTAATCGAGAGATTTAATTCATAGCTTTCAAACCATTTCCAAAGATTAATTCACAATTCCCATTTAAAATCTTTTAAAATCCTCTTCAATTTCAAAACAAAGTTCAACAATCTTTCACGAATATTAATTCATAGCTTTTCAAAACTATTTCAATTCCATTTTAAACTTGAAATCTTTCAATACATATTGGAAATCCTTTCTTTATGTGAAAGCTATTATTATTTAAAATCAAATAGTTTTCGTTTTGGAAAAATCTAATTTCATTTATACAAGTTAAAACCCTTGGGTTAAATTCAAATCCCCAAAAACAATATTTTGAATTGGTTTAAAACTCATATAAACATATCTATAACTTGTATAACACTTTTAAACCATAATTTCGAACATAGAATTCAATTTCAAGTTTTGAATTCAAATTTAAATCAAATTATTTAAATTTCAAAACTTAATTAAGTTATTCAAAATAACTTTTATCTTTGTAAACACCCTTTTCAAAAGCCTTTTTACATTTAACCCAAATCCATTTCCAAAACCTTTTGGATTCAAAACAATTCAACTTTTGAAAACCATTTCAAAAATCTGTGACTTAACCAATTTCCACGTACAATTCATATTTGTGTGTGTATAGTGTAGTCCAGGGGTTTTACATAATAGTGGTGCAATATCAACAACCATCACTGAATTCAAGCACATCAATATCGATAAGCGGTATATTCTATAACGCTTATCTACATACATAGCATCACAGATAAATAATATATATTTATCACAGATAAAATAAATTACATTCATCACATCTTGAATTAAAACAATTCATATCACACAGCATCACACAGTAGAGATATCAAACAATTCACATTAGTTCATACAATCCAAACATTCATAAGTAAGGTTAATTAATTATCTAATTAATTGAAACCATATAAATTATTAATCCTAGTTGATTAACATTAATTAATCACAATTTATGTTAATTGATTATCCTTTAATTATTTACTAATTAACCTTAATTAATGAACTAATCAACCTTTAATTATTAAAGAATTATTTAGTTATCCTTAATTAATTATCCATAACAAATTAATTAATAAATTAATTAACGCTTAATTAATTACCATTTAATTAATTATCCTTAATTAATTATAATAAGTAATTACCCCTAATTACTTAATTGACTTTAATCGTTAACAAATTGCTTTTAACTAAGTAATTATCTTTAAGTAATTAATTACTTCTAATTACTTGTATATTAATTAATCTTCTAATTAATTAATTTATTCTTAATTATGAAATTAGTTAACTTTAATCAATCTTTGATTAAGTCATTATCCTTAATTAATAAGTGATTATCTTTAATCACTTGATTTATCATTCATAAATCATCAATTTATTATCCTCAATTACTTTTGTTAAGAAATTAATTATAAGTAATTAATTACCTTTAATTACTTTCCATTTATTAACCTTTAATTGTTAATTAATTAACCTTTAATTAATTAATTTATCTTTAATTAAGAAATTAATCAGTAAGTAATTAACCTTTAACCATTTAAATTAATAATTAATTATCCTTTAACTAGCAATTAATTAACCTTAATTACTTATATCATAAATTACTTAATTAATTAAAAGATAAACCATTTTATCTTTATTTTAATTACATCACATAATTTAATTAGACTCAATGCTTAGCATTTAGTTGAGAAATCCTAGGAAAATCATTTCTTGACTTTGCCAATAAATTACACTTTGGAAACACTTGGAATTTATCTAATCATCTCGATAAAAGTATTACAAAAACATATTAGTAAGTTTTTAAAACACTTAATCTTATGGAAATAAATCTTAGAAATTTATTTAAAAATCTTGTAAATAAATTAATTTTGAAAACTTGATCTATATTCACTTTAAAACTTATTTACTTAATAAACTTCAAAGCTAAACTAACATTTATTTCGAAACTTACTTAAATATAAAGTTTAAATAAGACCCGAGCCACATTATTAAAACCCTGAGCCAAAACGACATCTTCTCGAGCAAAACTTCGGGTCTCTCCCAAACTTCATCTACTTCGAGTTATTCTCGCGAGAAACTCGAGTCGAACCCGATAAAACTGCCTCTTCCCCAAACGTATGCACGAACCCGTATCTCTTGCATATGCACATGAATTCGCCACCATTCTGACCATCCTTGCCGACAGCTGCAGGTCACTGATGAGCTCGCCTAATATCTTGACCACCCAGGTTAGATCGATTCGCCTGGAAATGAAATCGAACAAATCCAGACAGGCTAGAACCTCTAACCTCCACAACGAGAATGCCCCGCTCTGACATCTTGACCACCAGAGGCTACGTGACCATGACCAAAGATGCACCGCGACGACATGCTCCGATTCCCCCCGATCCCATCCAGTCTGATACACCCATGCTCGCACAATCACCTCGCAAACCCTGTCGACTCAAATAGGGATTTAAACCCTAGTTCACCAAAATTCCGCCACCTCGACCATCAATAAATGCTTCCAGTATTTTTCTTGGGTTCATCGATCTCTAAGCTATCATCGATACAAAGTACAACCTCAGAATCATCGGCGATCATTAGAGATTGGCGAAAATGTCAATCTCGCTCATCTCATATTTTCTCACAATTTAATAAATTAAAAATCTTGAAATGATATTCAAAAATCATTATTTTGAAATGCGAATCTGCTCATATAATTGAAATTGGAAATTAGATCATATGATTTTCCACTTTATATTGATCATTACTGTAATATTCAAATTTCCAAAATATTTGTCCCATATCTATACTTGTGATTATTTTTAAAATTGATATTACAACATTATAATCACTTTTCATTTAAGATTAATACTTAGTATTCATTGGTTTAAGAGATATAGATTTTTTTTAAAACAGGTTTAAAAACCTATAACATAACAATAGGGAGATATCTTGCCTGTGCACACAACATATTCAGGCATGCAAACATAATTTCACATTTACGCAAACCACATCCAAATTATCATCATCACAGACTTAAGATAATATTGAAGAGCAAGTTTAAAAGAAGAAGTTTGCTCACCTTATCAATAAAGAACAGAGAAATAGAGAAGAACAGGGAAACAATTTTGAGCTGGAACTTGATTTAGTTTGAGTTGCCATAAGGACTTGCTGCATGCTTGATTTTTACAGAGCTTGTTTAATACAATTTTGATCTGGACTTGGATCTACTTTCAGGTTTTGGTTTTAAATTTTGATTTATACTTGCTTGCTGATTAATAGCTCTAGGTTGAAGTTGCTTTGCCTAATTCCAGATTTTGATTTCAAGGCTTTAGATTTTGAAACAGATTTTGATTTCAAGGCTTAAGATTTTGATTAGAAAATTTGGAGATGGAAGAAAACCTTAACACATTATCCTGGTTTCTTTCTTTTGATGTTTACTTACATTATAAAATAAAATAAAAACATCTTTGCCACTTGTAATCATAAACAAACACTTATAATTCATGTTATTACTTATTCTACAAGTGTTATAAGTGTACATTATTATATCTAAACCTTTTAATTAATTTATTTACAAATTATTTACATACATTTGTATTTATTTTACCTTTACAACTTTTAAAGAGAAATGGATAAAAAAATTGTACACTTAACAAATAATCATACATATATACATTTCTTAGTTTATAAAGCTTTTGTAAATCTTATTTAAATTGAAACTATTATATATTTAAATAAATATTTATCTCTATACATTTATTTCAAAATATAAATTTCATATATATCATATATTAAAATTAGAAATCAAATTTTATTCATTTTTCAATATTCAAATCAAATTCAAATTATCTTATATAATCCATTTATATAAATAGATGAACATACATCTTATTAAATCTGGAAAAATCAAATACAATTTTAAAAAAAATACTTATTTATAAATTCCATTCCAACATTCTATTTAACGGAAATATTTTTCTCTATCCTGGAATTTTCATATTAATTCACAATTAAATCCAAAATTTTATATAATTTACCAATTATTTCAAAGTTTAATCCCAAAGATTAAACAAATTATCAAATTGTTTTTAACTAAAATCCAGGAATGTTACAGTTTGACTACTCATATTGTTATGTCCATTATTCAACACAACATCGTCCTTAAAATGGGAAGCTATGATCATATTTATCCTTTGTTGTGGAAGGCTACCTATGCAGTTATGGGTAGGATAGCCGTCAATTAGACACACACCCTTATGGTTCATTTTTTCGACTATGGAGTTAGCATCCATGGAATTGCTTTCTGTATTATCACCTATTCACTCTCGTCTTTAAGCAATACAGGGTGAATCTTAGTGGGAAGACTTCATAGAAAAAGGCCCTGCCGGCCATTAATAAAGCCTCACTTAAGAAGATGGTCATTCCTTTTCCACCAGCCATAGAAACTGAGCTAGTAGTAGAGCAGTAACTGCAGTAGGAAGTAGAGCAGGGACATGGTGCTAAGGGATATCAGAGTCCTATGCTAGTCGCTACTCACCAGGTCAGATGGAGTACCAATGGATCCTCACGGACCAACGGGAGACGAGGACCGAGCTACTGCACCAAAGTTACGAGATTAGGTATTTAGTTGCTATGCTTCGCACTTTTCGAGGCTGCGGCAAAGACTCGAATTCCCATCGAGGATAGGGATCATCCCATAGTCTACATTTAGTGTTTTAGGTTTTGTAGTGTATTGTTGTACCTATTCCTTTCGGCATTTGTTCTTTCTATTTTAGGTTGTTGGGTTGTAACTGTTAGTTATCTTTTTTAAGACACGTACGATATTTTGAGATGTATTTCTATTTTACTGTGTTATTATTTCCAAATATATGAACCACTGTTATATATATATATATGTTTGGACGAAACAGTATAAATATGAAATCTCATAAGGACGCTTAATTAACAGTAAATGTAATGTGAGACTGGAAATTTTGAATAGATAGAAATTTTAGCAAGAGAAGGATGAGTTAATTTTTTTTTGAAATCATGGGTAATTGTTCCCGTTCCTTAACAACTAATTTTTTTGAATAACAGAGTATGTCGACATTTTTGAATAGAATGTCAAGTTTTTTGGGTTAAGGTTAGTTATAGAATGCCAGAATTGACCTTATGCGTTTAGCGCATAACTGATTTCCGAATAATGCTAAAATTGTAGCTCGAATTATCAAAAATTTTGAGAAAGAAAATATCTTGAAAATTTTCTCATGATTTAGAAAGTTTCACTTGAAAAAAAAAGAGTTTGGATTATAAATTATTTTTGATGCTCAAATAATTTTTAGAATTTCCGCACAAATTTTACTTTAACGAAGAAATTAACGTTTAAATATGTAACAACCCTGTATTTTATGATTTATTTTTTTTGTATATTTTAATTATTTTAATTAAAATTTTGATTTAAAGACTTATTTTATTTATTTTGAATGATAAACTTTAGTTTTGATATGAATTATCATTCCAAAGCATGACTAAAAAGAATATTTTCCAAAAAGTGAGTTTTTGGTCAAAATAGTCAAACTTTGAATTTTATTTTAAATTTTTTAAAAGTTTGAAAATTTAAATTTTATCTTTTATTATGAAAGTACATAAAATTTTAAGAACACTGCTTTTTGTTTCGTTGGAAACGGATGTAAATTGTGAAAGTTATGTATATTTCAATATTGAGTGTAATTTGTTTATTCTGCAATTTTGTTATTTTAAATAGTATAAATTTTATTTTTCTTTGTCATATTTTATTGTAATATGTATTGATATGTTATTTTATGTATGTTTTTGTCTTTTAATATTTTTGAAGTGAGGTAGGAATTTTTCTAGAGCTAGTTGTATTTTTCTTGTAATTTCCATGCCATGTTTTCAATTCTTAAACATTTTCTTTAGTTCTTTTCTATTCTACTCCAATTTAATTATTTATTTTATTTTAGAAATGATAAATAAATTATTTTAGTTCAAAAAATTTCTTTAGAATATTTTTAAAATGAAGTAGATATTTTTCCAAAGCCATTGATGTTTTAATTGTAATTTTTGAACCCTGTTTCCAATTTTTAAGCAATTTCCTTAATTCTTTTTATATTTTCATTAAATTTAATTATATATTTTTATTTTTTTTCACTTTGTTTCGGTTTTTAGATGTACTTGCTGAAGTTTATTTTGTTTTACTTGATTTAAAAGAAAAGGAAGTATGGAAGGTTTTAAAAGCTAAGAAACGTAAAGTCGTTTCACCGTTTCTTTTACCGTTTCTGTTTCAATCAATGCATCAATTTATTGTAGATGTTCCTTTTCTTTTGCTTATTCACGTGAAAGTTTCTCATTCAATCAATAATACACATCCATTTCAGATCTGAGCAAAGAAAAATAAGCAATGTCCTCTCTTTCTCCTCTCATTTTTCTACTTCTTCTTCTTTGTTTTGCTTGATTTTTGCCATGACCTCTCACTGCTTTGTTTGGCCTAACACCTCCACCATCTCCTCCACCGACCACCACCACTTCCTTCCCCACATCATACACGACCAAAACCTTTCCTCCTCTGACCAGAAAGTGCCATGACCATCCCATGATGTGAAATCCACAAAAACTATGTTAAAACTCATCAAAAATCATGTCTAGCCACCTAGTCTTCATCACCATCACCTTAGATGACCTTGGCCACCTCCTCTTGCTCCACCACCACCTTGACACACCCCTAACCATCACCTTCATCCTCTGTCCAGATCTGAAACATGCCATAGCCGAGCCATAGATCCATGTAGCCTAGCCCAAAATGAACCAAAAACCCACTATTTGCATAAGCCTCTTCATATTCATGCATAGTAACTCCTCCACCACTTCAATACCTTGTAGCCATGCCTTATAGGACCCCAACCTGAACCAAAGTATGTCCAAACCTGAGCCAAAACATTCCTTAAGCCATGCTAGCAAGTGTAGAAGGCAAGACAAAATACTCTGTATTCGTATCTCTTTTTATTTCAAAGTTATTCCTATTCAATGTTGTACTGAATTGTAATTTTATTTTGTTTTGTTTTGGGTTGTAACACAAGTTCTAAGCTTGAATCTCTTCCCACTTGAGCCTATTGTTGTGTCACCATGCCTTCTGGAATTGTTTTGTCAATTGTATTGCAATCTCCAGCACAAAAAGGTGAGTAAAGCTCACACGACATTTATACTTATGCAGTTGTGAAACAACAACAACTGAATGTGGAGAATTAAATATGATGTTATAACTACCATGTGATTATTTATATATGATGTTAAACCTGTTAAATTTCATGTCATATCATCTGTTATTATATATATGTTGTTACCGTTCATTTTTATATATGTTTATCACACTGCAAGTTCCCTGTAGATTAGAAATCACTATGGGTTGAAATGATACATACCGAACGAACTTTAGAATAGGGGAAAATCGTTATGGGCTGAAATGATAGGCCTGAACGATTTTCAACTTATTTTATTTACTTGGGATTGCGGGTTTGAAATGATAAAACCCGGATTTTTATTTGTAAATTACGGGTTGAAATGATATATTACCCGTATCACTTTACCTAGCGTAGAAAATTATATACAGGCCCGTAGTTAAAATATGTTTTTCTAAAAATTTTAAAATATTTTAGAAATTCAATTATTATAATATTTGATTTGAAATTTAATAAAAATATAACTTTTGTAAAGTATTATTTATTTTCTAGAAATCTATAAGTTAAATAAATTATGGAAAAATTAGAAAATATGAATGTAAGTTATTTTGGAAATTTTGATTTAATTTTTAATGGAATTTAAATTAACTTTGAAAATATGATAAATTTATGATATTTTGAATTTAAATTAAGTTAAAGTGATTTTATATCATATTAATGATTTTTTATAAAGTTGAATGTGAAATGAATGAATATTTTAAGTTGAAATTTTGAAATATAACTAAAATTGGAAATTTATGAAATTGACTTAAAAGTGAACTTTTAGTTAAGTAAATAAAAATAAAAATAAGTTATATTTGAGAATTTGAACTTAAGTGTTAAGTTGAAATTTAATGCAATGAATTTAAAATTGAACATTGCAATTTAATAGGTGAATTATTATTAAATCTTGATTTTTGAATGGAAATTTAACTTTATAAAATCATGAACTTGAGGAAAATTAAATGATGTTCATAAATGTGAAAATGTATGATTTTATGAGTTAAAAATGTTTTAAATACAAATATAATTGGTTGAGAAATTATATTGAATATTTGGAGTTAATTGACTGCATTTTTGAAATGCTATTAATTACAATGTAAATGATATTACAGTATTTGTAAATGCTGTAGTTGATGATGATGAACTAAAAAGCTAAACTGAATTAAAAGCTATTATAGCAATTTTTGTAAGTGCTATAATTTTTGAATTTAACTAAGTTTATTTGAAATTTAAGTAAACCCTATTACAACATTTTAAAATGTTGTATTTTGTTAAATTGAACTGTTTTGAATGTATCTTTCCGTAGTGTTTTCTAAATGCCATGAAAAGTGAATTTTCACTGTTTTGATAAACTTAAGTGAATAAATGAACTTTGGAAGTTGAAAATTTTGGAAATTTAATAATTTAATTATTGAACATAATAACTTCATTTTAATGATTAAAAATGATTTTTTTAATATAAACTGTTTTGAAATGTGAATTGAAATGGTATTTTAAATTGAATAAAATGAATAATGATTTGAAATGAATGTGGTTTTGATATTTTGATATATTAAATGATTGAAATGTGGTTTGAAAAGATATGATATTTTGATATATTAAAATGATTTGAAAATGGAGTTTTGAAAGATATGACATTGTGATATTAAAATAATTTGAAAGGAAGTGTTGAAAGATAAGATATTTTGAACGAAGTTTTGAAAGGTTATGATATTTTGATATATTAAAATGATTTGAAAGGAAGTTTTGAAAGGATATGATAATGTAATATATTAAAATGGTTATAAATGACTTGATAATTATTTTTTTGTAAATATTTGAATTGAAAGATATGGTATGATGATATATTGAAATGGTTTGGAAATGATTTAATCTATATTTTGATAAAGATTTGGGTTGAAATGATATTTTATTTTGAAGTATAAGATATTGTTTTAAAAGTTATAACTACGGGTTATAATAACGATTGGCTGTTAAAGAGACCGGGATCGGATATTGTCTTATAGCCGGCCAATACCGAAAACCACTTTAACAACTGTGTACACGGTGGAGATTCCAGAATGAAGTAGGATGGTGGCGACGTTCTCGAGGTATATTACATGGACCCAACTCCCGTGAGTTGTCATAAATGACTAAAACAGGAGCTATACCGGACTGCACAAAGGGTCGCACCCTTTCATCGAGCATGCTCCATCGAAAACCATTCTATTACTTTTGTGATTCGATATGTGGCGCCACTTTGATTCGGGGGTATTGTTCGAGGAGGGCGGAAGCTGCTGGCTTGCCGTCACCACCGGTTCGGGAGTGCAAACGGTGTATCCACCCTGGCATTGCCTCGCGTGCCGTGTCATCTCCTTATATCGAGCCCACTACGATTTTGGTTTTAAAGATCCGACCGCGTTAAGGTTCACCATCCCTTTAACGCTATCTTCTATATGATTATACTTTACTGATTAGACACTATTGTATATAGCGTATATTACTATATAGTAAATAGTTTAACAGATCCTTAGAGGATGGACGGTCCCAAGCATCTTCTAAGTTACCTGTACTTTTACTAAAGTTCACTTGAGTTGGTTTACATTGTATAAGTATGTATGTCCCGACTCGAGTGTTTGTATTTTTATTTACGCTCGGGTCGGCTTGAGTTATTCACAGATTTGGATTCCACTTCTGGAGATTTGAATCAATGGAGATTATCTGCTTATGTAGTCTTATCTATTTCAGTTCGGTTGTTCTATTCATCTTGTACTTGGTTATCATATTGAAACTTCAGCCGTACTTTATTTCTTCTATTTTATCTTATGTAACTCTGATATATTTATATAGTAGCTTCATGAACTACTATTTCTTCTACTTCCGCTGCATTTTAAATACTCTGTGTCTGTGATCTGTGATTTTTATTTACTGTATATTCTGAAGTTTGCCAAATTTTTATTTACAACGCGGTATTTTGAGCAATTCAATTCTGGCATGAGTGTCTACCTATACACTTATAATAGATGCGAATGGTTGAAAATACCGGGTCGTTACAGTTGGTATCAGTGCTTTGGTAGCTCTAGGAAAAACTCAGCATATGGAGTGAATGTATTTACAGAATCACTTTCATTCGAGTTTGAATCTCTTCCTTTTTGACTCGATTCCTTTGAATTTTGGAACGTTCCCTGCGGTTCCAAAATCCATTCGTGTCCTTCACTATTCATCTTCTTTTGATTCTGGAGTATCCCATAACTCCGCTTCGAATGATCTTTAAGTGAGTCGGCGGTCTCGCCAATTTCAAATTGAATTGTAAAAGGGTGAAACTCCTTTACAATTAGCATCGATTCACCAAAGATTTATATCTATCCTTGGTTTAGATGCTAATATCTTTTGTTATCCCAAACTCTAACTCTTAAGATCGAATGTAGATTTACCCCAGAAAAATCCACATTGATCTTATTCTTTAAGTTACGGTTGACCCGGTTAAGGTTGCCCGTGATTTACTTAAGCTTATCCACCTTCCAATTTTGTTATTTAATCATCTTGTCTTTTGTTTCCAATCCATTCTTCCAATAATTTTGAATTGTACTTGTATATCTATGTTTTGTTTTATATATTGTGTTGTTTGAGTCGTTGGTGTTGAATTGGGTTTCTGATCGATTCGTCTGATCAACGCTATCGATAGGATTTCTAAAACACATTGACAGAACAAACTGACACAATATTATTTTAAAATTTGGTTAATGAAATAAATTTTGATATATAAATAAATTTATGGAACTTAATAAATTGATTTAAATTAATCATTTAAATGATAATACTTGATTTATCATTTATTGTTCTATAAATGAATTTATAATAGTTATTTATAAATTGATTTGGGAACTGAAATGAAGTTAAAACAAGAAATTTGAGAAATTTAATTTCCGATGGTTCCAAACCTTGTGTTTAAGTTTTAAAGTATATTATTTAAAGCATTTTCGAATAAGAATATGTTTCCAAAGGATTTTAAAGTTTAAAAATTAGTGCTCTTCTCTTTGTCGCTGGGAAATAATTTCGGTGATGACTGCAGCATTATCGACATTCATTTTCGAGTTTCGAAGTGAAGAGACCGCCCTGTAGTCTTACTACAGCTTTGTTTCTGGAAATTTAATTGATTTGAATTTCTAAAATATGACTTGACTTTAATACATATAGATATATGATTGAAATTGATTTGACATATTATGTATATATTATTACTTATCTCTAAATGGTTTGAATGTAATCGAAAATTTAGTTCTTAAATTTTATCTTAAAGAATAATTTCAATTATAAAAAAAATCAATCAAAATTTTAGATGAATATCAAGCATGAAATGATTTAATTGGAAAGTTTATTTGTATAATACAATTGCATTCAAATATAACTTACCTTAATTTCAGAAGTTAACAATGTAATTGGATAATATACAATATAAAAAGATTTTATAAATAAAATTTGAGTGGCTATAATAAATTTATACACTAAATTTTAATTATAAAATGATTAATAGAGGTAAATATAATAAAGGGTAATTGAATAACTTACAATAAAATAATGATTAAAGAACTAAGAATAAAAGAAAGCAGTTATAATAAGTGTAAGTATGTCTAACATAAGTGATAAATATATTGGGAGGAATAAATTTAATTTTAATTAGGAATAAAGAAGAATAAAATTTATTAAGTACATTGTGAGTGTAATAAATGATTATTTTTCAAACCCATGGTTTTAAAAATTGTTAATTTTAGATGATTGGATAATAAGATAATGAAATTTGAGATAGTTAAGATTTATTTAACTTGTGTAAAGATTTATCCTCTATTTAAGATGAAATTTCCATGCTTTCAAATTTATTTGCTTATTTTGTTTTTCAAACTATCTTTTGGTTGTCCTTATCATCCTCATTTTGCTATAGACTGGTATAGGCATCTTTCTATAATCTTTCTGTTTAGAAATCTTCTATAATCTTTGATAGTCTTTGGTACTCATTTTGAATCCACCTTTTCGTGCTTGTGTTCTTGATTCCGGAGGATCTTGGAAAGATCATCTCCACCTTGTTAAACTTACCCATCACAATTGTTATCATGTATAATTTCCTTCTCCTTGTCTTCTTGTCCTAATCTTGTTTCACTCTATCTTTTTCTATGCTTTCCCGTACCTCATTCCTTTTCGGGGACGAAAAGTTTTGGGTGGGGGAGAGTGTAACAACCCTGTATTTTGTGATTTATTTTTTTGTATATTTTAATTAAAATTTTGATTTAAAAACTTATTTTATTTTTGAATGATAAACTTTAGTTTTGATATGAATTATCATTCCAAAGCATGACTAAAAAGAATATTTTCCAAAAAGTGGGTTTTTGGTCAAAATAGTCAAACTTTGACTTTTATTTTAATTTTTTTACTTGAAAATTTAAATTTTATCTTTTATTATGAAAGTACATAAAATTTTAAGAACACTGCTTTTTGTTTCGTTGGAAACGGATGTAAATTGTGAAAGTTATGTATATTTCAATATTGAGTGTAATATGTTTATTCTGCAATTTTGTTATTTTAAATAGTATAAATTTTATTTTTCTTTGTCATATTTTATTATAATATGTATTGATATGTTATTTTATGTATGTTTTTGTCTTTTAATATTTGTTAAGTGAGGTAGGAATTTTTCTAGAGCTAGTTGTATTTTTCTTGTAATTTCCATGCCCTGTTTTCAATTTTTAAACATTGTCTTTAGTTCTTTTCTATTCTTCTCCAATTTAATTATTTATTTTCTTCTAGAAATGATAAATAAATTATTTTATTTCAAAATTTTGCTTTATAATATTTTTAAAATGCAGTAGATATTTTTCCAAAGCCATTGATGTTTTAATTGTAATTTTTGAACCCTGTTTTCAAATTTTAAGCAATCTCCTTAATTCTTTTTATATTTTCTTTAAATTTAGTTAGATATTTTTATTTTTTCACTTTTTTTCGAGTTTTAGATGTACTTGCTGAAGTTTATTTTGTTTTACTTGATTTAAAAGAAAAGGAAGTATGGAAGGTTTTAAAAGCTAAGAAACGTAAAGTCGTTTCACCATTTCTTTTACTGTTTCTTTTTCAATCAATGCATCAATTTATTATAGCCGTTCCTTTTCTTTTGCTTATTCACGTGAAAGTTTATCATTCCATCAATAATACACATCCATTTCAGATCTGAGCAAAGAAAAATAAGCAATGGCCTCTCTTCCTCCTCTCATTTTTCTACTTCTTCTTCTTTGTTTTGCTTGATTTTTGCCATGACCTCTCATTGCTTTGTTTGGCCTAACACCTCCAACAAGTCCTCCACCGACCACCACCACTTCCTTCCCCACATCATAAACGACCGAAACCCTTCCTCCTCTGACCAGCAAGTGCCATGACCATCCCATGATGCGAAATCCACAAAAACTATGTTAAAACTCCTTAAAAAGCATGTCTAGCCACCTAGTCTTCATCACCATCACCTTAGATGACCTTGACCACCTCCTCTTGCTCCACCACCACCTTGACATACCCCTAACCATCACCTTCATCCTCTTTCCAAATCTGAAACATGCCATAGCCGAGCCATAGATCCATGTAGCCTAGCCCAAAATGAACCAAAAACCCACTATTTGCATAAACCTCTTCATATTCATGCATAGTAACTCCTCCATCACTTCAATACCTTGTAGCCATGCCTTATAGGACCCAAACCTGAACCAAAGTATGTCCAAACCTGAGCCAAAACATTTCCCAAGCCGTGCTAGCAAGTATAGAAGGCAAGACAAAAGACTGTGTATTTGTATCTCTTTTTATTTCAAAGTTATTCCTATTCAATGTTGTACTGAATTGTAATTTTATTTTGTTTTGTTTTGGGTTGTAACACAAGTTCTAAGCTTGAATCTCTTCCCACTTGAGCCTATTGTTGTGTCATCATGCCTTCTGGAATTGTTGCGTCAATTGTATTGCAATCTGCAGCACAAAAAGGTGAGTAAAGCTCACACGACATTTATACTTATGCAGTTGTGAGACGACAACAACTGAATGCGGAGAATTAAATATGATGTTATAACTACCATGTGATTATTTATATATGATGTTAAACCTGTTAAATTTCATGTCATATCATCTGTTATTATATATATGTTGTTACCGTTCATTTTTATATATGTTTATCACACTGCAAGTTCCCTGTAGATTAGAAATCACTATGGGTTGAAATGATACATACCCGAACGAACTTTAGAATAGGGAAAAATCGTTATGGGCTGAAATGATAGGCCTGAACGATTTTCAACTTATTTTATTTACTTGTAATTGCGGGTTCGAAATGATAAAACCCGGATTTTTATTTGTAAATTACGGGTTGAAATGATATATTACCCGTATCACTTTACCTAGCGTAGAAAATTAGATACAGGCCCGTAGTTAAAATATGTTTTTCTAAAAATTTTAAAATATTTTAGAAATTTAATTATTATAATATTTGATTTGAAATTTAATAAAAATATAACTTTTGTAAAGTATTATTTATTTTCTGGAAACCTATAAGTTAAATAAATTATGGAAAAGTTAGAAAATATGAATGTAAGTTATTTTGAAAATTTTGATTTAATTTTTAATGGAATTTAAATTAACTTTGAAAATATGATAAATTTATGATATTTTGAATTTAAATTAATTTAAAGTGATTTTATATCATATTAATGATTTTTGATAAAGTTGAATGTGAAATGAATGAATGTTTTAAGTTGAAATTTTGAAATATAACTAAAATTGGAAATTTATGAAATTGACTTAAAAGTGAACTTTTAGTTAAGTAAACAAAAAATAAAACTAAGTTATATTTGAGAATTTGAACTTAAGTGTTAAGTTGAAATTTAATGCAATGAATTTAAAATTGAACATTGCAATTTAATAAGTGCATTATTATTAAATCTTGATTTTTGAATGGAAATTTAACTTTATAAAATCATGAACTTGAGGAAAATTAAATGATGTTTATAAATGTGAAAATGTATGATTTTATGAGTTAAAAATGTTTTAAATAAAAATATAATTGGTTGATAAATTATATTGAATATTTGGAGTTAACTGACTGCATTTTTGAAATGATATTAATTACAATGTAAATGATATTACAGTATTTATAAATGCTGTAGTTGATGATAATGAACTAAAAAGCTAAATTGAATTAAAAGCTATTATAGAAATTTTTGTAAGTGCTCTAATTTTTGAATTTAACTAAGTTTAATTGAAATTTAAGTAAACCCTATTACAACATTTTAAAATGTTGTCTTTTGTTAAATTGAACTGTTTTGAATGTATCATTCCGTAGCGTTTTCTAAATGCCACGAAAAGTGAATTTTCACTGTTTTGATAAACTTAAGTGAATAAATGAACTTTGGAAGTTGAAAATTTTGGAAATTTAATAATTTAATTATTGAACATAATAACTTCATTTTAATGATTAAAAATGATTTTTTCGAATATAAACTGTTTTGAAATGTGAATTGAAATGGTATTTGAAATTGAATAAAATGAATAATGATTTGAAATGAATGTGGTTTTGATATTTTGATATATTAAATGATTGAAATGTCGTTTGAAAAGATATGATATTTTGATATATTAAAATGATTTGAAAATGGAGTTTGAAAGATATGACATTGTGATATTAAAATAATTTGAAAGGAAGTGTTGAAAGATAAGATATTTTGAACGAAGTTTTGAAAGGTTATGATATTTTGATATATTAAAATGATTTGAAAGGAAGTTTTGAAAGGATATGATAATTTAATATATTGAAATGGTTAGAAATGACTTGATATTTATTTTGATAAATATTTGAATTGAAAGATATGGTATGATGATATATTGAAATGGTTTAGAAATGATTTAATCTATATTTTGATAAAGATTTGGGTTTGAAATGATATTTTATTTTGAAGTACAAGATATTGTTTTAAAAGTTATAATAACGGGTTATAATAACGATTGGTTGTTAAAGAGACCGGGATTGGATATTGTCTTATAGCCGGCCAATACCGAAAACCACTTTAACAACTGTGTACGCGGTGGAGATTCCAGAATGAAGTAGGATGGTGGCGACGTTCTCGAGGTATATTACGTGGACCCAACTCCCGTGAGTTGGCATAAATGACTAAAACAGGAGCTATACCGGGCTACATAGAGGGTCGCACCCTTTCATCGAGCATGCTCCATCGGAAACCATTCTATTACTTTTGTGATTCGATATGTGGCGCCACTTTGATTTGGGGGTATTGTTCGAGGTGGGCGGAAGCTGCTGGCTTGCCGTCACCACTGGTCCGGGAGTGCAAACGGTGTATCCACCCTGGCATTGCCTCGCGTGCCGTGTCATCTCCTTATATCGAGCCCACTACGACTTTGGTTTTAAAGATCCGACCGCGTTAAGGTTCACCATCCCCTTAACGCTATCTTCTATATGATTATACTTTACTGATTAGACACTATTGTTTATAGTGTATATTACTATATAGTAAATAGTTTAACGGATCCTTAGAGGATGGGCGGTCCCAAGCATCTTCTAAGTTACCTGTACTTTTACTACAGTTCACTTGAGTTGGTTTACATTGTATAAGTATGTATGTCCTGACTCGAGTGTTTGTATTTTTATTTACGCTCGGGTCAACCTGAGTTATTCATAGATTTGGATTCCACTGCTGGAGATTTGAATCGTTGGAGATTATCTGCTTATGTAGTCTTATCTGTTTCAGTTCGGTTGTTCTATTCATCTTGTACTTGGTTATCATATTGAAACTTCTGTTGTACTTTATTTCTTCTATTGTATCTTATGTAACTCTGATATATTTATATAGTAGCTTCATGAACTACTATTTCGTCTACTTCCGCTGCATTTTAAATACTCTGTGTCTGTGATTTTTATTTACTGTATATTCTGAGGTTTGCCAAATTTTAATTTACAACGCGGTATTTTGAGCAATTCAATTCTGGCATGAGTGTCTACCTATACACTTATAATAGATGCGAATGGTTGAAAATACCGAGTCGTTACAAAATATTTTGAAAATATATTTCTCAAGTGACGTACAAATTTGAAAAAAGAACAAGGTTTTTATGAAGTTTTTGATTTTAAAGGGCATATGTTAAGCATAGGAATGGAAAATAGATTAGAAACGTGAATTTAACGGTGCACTAGCATCGACGATACGATGAAATGCAAGCGATTACAAGGGAAAAAGTTGTTTTAGCTTTGGATTTTCTATTTCCATACCTTGTCAACACACGAGTCTGTTTTTGGACTATTCCATTTTAAAGCTTGGAAACAAGCCTCCTTATGCATTTTGTCCATAGAAAATTTGAAGTAAATCTGGGACAGCGAGGAAATTTCCATTATATTACGGGAAATGGATAACTTATAGAATGGAAATAATGTATAATTCTCTACCTAAATCACTTTTTCTGACACAGGAGTTACGTTTAGGAAGCAATATTTGGATACATTAGAGTTTCGATTGGTAGGAATTGGATGCACACTGGTTGCATCATACTTCTATTCGTAGGAGTATGATGATTTGTGGTGAAAAGATTTTCCAAACTCCGCATATTTATAGAATTACCGGTACATATATAGGTTGTTTGTACCATATTTCAAAAGAAAATCATTCATATAGGAGGGTCCAATTTAGAATAATTCTGCATACACGTTTTTTATGTTGTGATACATAATGCATTTGTGCACGTTGGTTGCAAAATTAGTTGTACACTGATTGGTTGTGTTGTTTAAGGTAATTGCAAGTTATAGCGATGACTTAGTCATTCGTATAATTTCGGGGATAAAATTCTTTTAAGAAGGGAAGAATGTAACACCCCATAAATTTAGCTTTAATTATTTAGTTAGCTAGTCAGCTCCAAAAATGGAATTTGTTCAAATGATGGAACTTGGCCACGAAACTTACACCATTGCGCTCATGGTGAAATTCTGAGCAACTTTTATATTTGGAGTTTTGTGATCGGAGTCAAAACGAAGAAGTTATGGATGAAAAACAAATTTGGAATGAAAATATTAAATCAACGTTAATGTATTAACTAATGGAACCCGCAGGTCGACAAATTCATTGTGATCAGTCGGCATGTAAAGGTCGACCAATGCACAAGAGCGGTCAACTGATTAGCAAGCCGGCGGCTAAGGTTTGCCAAGACCAAACGGTCCGGATTTATTATATTTCGATCTAATGGTTGTGGTTGATTCTAGTGCCTATAAATTCAGGCATAATCCTCTCTTCTCTTCTCATATTTTTCTGAAAGTAGCAGCGAAGCTCTACCATTTTCTCTTCCTCACTATTTCTAAATTATAAAATAAAATATTTGTATTTGTATATATACAAATTGGAGAAGGATGGAAATCAAATAACGGAAGGAGAAGAGCGAATCAACACTAGCAACAATAAGGTTATATATATATTTGTATTTTCTTTCAACCCAAGTCTCTTCTCGGATCTATTATTCTAATATGTGTGTATACCAATTTTATACATATTTCTTAGAATAAGAAGGAAATCAAGTTGAATCAATGGTTTAACCTCAGATCTGGAGATATGGAACGCTTTTAGAAGGTGGGTGAGAAAATTTATGTATTGTTTATGATTTTGAACTATTCCATAGGCATACATCTGATTTTTATTGCTAAATCAATAATATATGTGAATTGTAGGCTCAAATTAGCATAGAAAAATATTGCCTACCTATTTTTATTTTGGATATGATAGGAAATATTACTACACCGTGCTTTGAAAATCAATCCCAAAAGTTATAGATATGAATATTAACTAGATATGAAATTTATCAGATTTGAAATTGGGTTGTAGTTTATTAGACGATTTTGATTATTACCCTAATTATGTTGAATTAGGAATTTTTCGCAGTTTAATTTATGGGAAGAACGTCGGTTTAGTTTTTATAAATTTGTTTATGTCTCCAAATTGCTTAGAAAATGCAATGTTTGATTTGAAAAGGAATATGTGCAACTAAAAAGGAAGAGATGTGTAAAGTACAGATTTATTCTTCGTAGTTTATACGGTCTATTCCTGCAAAAAGAAAAACAATCATTCCTCGTAATTTCAAACGAGGCAAATCTTTTCTTTTATTCTAGATTTTTTTGTTTTAAACTGATTTATGGAAATCATAACGGATAATTTTCCTAAGAAATATAATTTATGCAAATTAAATATGGAAAGAATATTCTAGTTAAAGATTTGTAACTAGAATATATTTGGTAGAAATAGGTATTTATATGCGTTAATAAATACAACGGTTTATGCGTAACGCTTATGTAGATATTAGTTATACGTAGTAATAACATTAATTTGCGAATAGAAAATAGAAGGAAAGTTTGGAAAGGTTGTAACCCGATGGGTAATAAATGTGGAATGAATTAGGGAGTTACAAATTTTTGTAGGGTTAATGGATTAATGGGATTGACAAATATGGAAGATTAGATAAATATCTATGGTATAGTTATAAAAGGTTACTAATTGGAAATTAATAAATATATATAAATGTCTTAGGAAATGTCCTTGGATGATAATCTTTTATCATGGACAAATTAACAATTATGGAAGAAGTAAATATAAGGGATTTATGGGAAGTTGAATATTTAAGGTAAATTATATGGCCTTAAATAACTAGAGGGAGGTTAGTAAGCTAAATTCAATATCCAATTTAGGATGATAAAGTTAGGTAATCGTAAAGCCTAGGATAATATGGATTAAATTTGTAAAGCTTAAAAAATTAATTGGACTTAGTAGGTTGGGATGCGAGGTCAGTAAAGTTATACATCAGAAGTTCGCCCTTCACTTTGAGGCTAACAACAGTTGTGTACACTTTCTACTGATGTGAGACATCTTTAACCATAGGACCTATAAAATAATTAATTCGACCTAGAAGATTAGGATGCAAGGTCAGTAGAGTTACATAATGGAAGTATCCCTTTCACTTAGGGGCAACCAACAGTTGTATACACTTACTGCTAATGTGGGACATCACTAATGATAGGACCAGTGGGAAGCGTTTGTGGGAATAATAAGAGTTCATTAGGGATTAGAAGTCTTAAGTAGTTGTTTGAGGGCTCGCCTCTTTCCTAATTAAAAAGTATTAATGATCCTAATTATCTATTAGAAGCGGTAGTGGATATGTTAGGAAGCGTCCGCTTTGGGTTTGAGGTATTAAGTGACTGATCTAGGGTATGCCCCTTTCCTATAAAGAAGTATTAAGTGTTCCATTGAGATTCCAAGCAATGTTAGCTAGATAGTACTAGTGAGGAGTCTGCCTTGAGGGTTAGCTATTAGATGACAATGGCTTGCCTAAAGTATATATATTAAATGGTCAAGGGTCTGCCTAGTTCTTATTAGTAAGGTATTTAGTGGCTTGGGTATTGTCTCTTATATGGTCAGGACTTTAATGATGATAAATGCATTATTAGTATTTCTATTATTTATTATAAAGCCATAAAAGTGGTCAAAAGTCTCCGTAGCTAGAACCAATAGACCAACGATGACGACGCTAGAATCCCGCTTCATATTTGGAAGTATTAATTGGCTGATGAACTTACGTCGGTATTGTACTTTAGAAAGAGTAGGTAGATGAATTATGCTAGGTAGAAATATTGTGTGTGCAATATTGGGTTAATTTAGCTAACCTTAGAACAGTAAATATGATAATCAAATGGAAACCAATTGATATGAATTTATGTTATGGACATGGTATAGAATTTCCTGTCACCAGAACGTTGTTCTAACCCCCTCCTCATTCCAACCCACATGATAGATTTATAGGGACAGATCACTGGAGTTGGGCTTGATTGATTGTTGGGGTAGTCTTCTTTTATCTCATGCTCGATGCTGATGTGGCAATCATGTATCCAAAGAATACCATCAATTCCAAGGTAGTAGGCGAAGTCGGTATTTATATCCTATTATTATCTGTGATGTGAGTTTAGATTTTTATTAATTTATGATAATAATCATGCTTATTTGCAGGTAACAAATCCTATAATCTATGATTTGATGGACTTAGGTTTCGATTCCTATCGAAATTTAGGCCCATTAAAATGCGGTTTGTTATAGAATTCTAACTATGACGACCCTCCATTTGAACAACTTAAACTGTTCAAATAATAGATTATCGGTGAGGTTTTATTTAATAAGATACAGACGTACTAATACACGGAATCTCACAGCTGAATGACAAAATATAATAATTATATAAACAATTCATGAAGCTGTTTTACGATATACATTTGATTTCATTTTACAACATAATAAGAGTTATACATTTAACAGACATAACAAAATAATGCAACGAAATAATACTAGTAAATACTGTCTACAAACTCTGTCATCGTATTCAAGAAACAAACGTCTTCGAAACACTGAATTACTTAGGTCGAACCAAGCATAAGGAAAACCAATACACTCAAGTCAAAACTAAAAATTCATATGTAAGTTAACTCCATGTCATGTGAAATATGGGTGCAAATAAGTTAAGAGATGTTACGGGATTTTCCATCTTCTAAGGATTCATTAAACTATATATGGGTAGTTGATATGATACATATCTAATATCTATCAGTAATGTAAATATTAAAATAGCATTAAGACTTTACATTAATCCTCCTTAACACATTTTTAAGCATGTATTCTATGCAGGTCCTATAACACAACCTGTAAATTCGGCAGCCAGTGAGTCCCCGTAGGTACAATACTAAAACAAAGTGGTAGTGGTCTCCTATAGGGATAATCATATGATAAGGCACATGAGGCAATGCCCAAGGTAGGATTCTTTTGGTTTACCCATCCCGGCTGGTTGTAATCCCTAACGGACAACCGCACCCATCAATCCAAAATCAAGGTGCGCCTATCGAGTTTATAATCAAGACTTAATTTGAGGGAAAGATGTCCGCTAAAGGTAGCTAGCCTATTGGTTGGTTCAAAGGGCTTCTGTTTTAGTCTCAAATTAACACAAGTGTCGGGATCATCCATTATCGTTCTCTTCCTTCATTCCAACAAAGATTTGCTAATACAACCTCTACATTCTACATAACATCCACCGCGCACATAGTTATTAAAGTGGTTTCGGTACTGACAGAGAGTTTGTCAATATCCGACCTCGGCCTCCTTAATAACCATTCGTTCATTTTATGAAAGTATGTCGTTTTTTTCTTTTTCATTTTTAGAGAACAATCCTTAAATAATTCCATAAAGTGTTCAATATATAAAGTTTGTCGGTTCACTTTAGAAATATACAAAAAATGTTTTAGAAATTTCTAGAAAAATTTATTATTTTTCGTAGTCGAATTTCCTCTGATTTTACACAAAATAAATTATTAAAGGCCTAAAATTTTAGGAAAATTCCAAATTAAATTTCAAAAATCTTAAAACATTATTATAGAATTTTCTATAATATCTCATATTTTACCAAATCAATATAATAATTTTTCTAATTTCCAAATGGTTAATTATAAAGATTAAATTATTAAAATTATTAGATGGTCAAAATAAATATATTTTTTATTAAATATTTTCCGAATAATATGCGGAAGTACATAAAATGTTTCGGGTTAATTTAAAGTTTTTACAAAATTTCAAATTTTCAAAGACTAAAATATAAAGATTGTTATTAGCTGATAGAATTTGGCATAGGTTTCTTTACAAAATATTTTTATTTTTCTGTGATGAAGTTATTAAAAAAATTCTGGTCGTTTAATATACGTTTTTAGAAATATATATTTTTCTACATTTGAATCCAAAATTTTATAACCAAATTCCAAAACAACCATTTGAAAACTAATTTAACCAAAATTTCCAGAGTTTTACTCTTTATAATATATAAATTTTCCAGAAGTCAATATGTTATTCTATGAAATTTTTTCACATAAAGACAAAACGACATTTTATTTGTTAAAATCATATTTTTGGCCAAAGCGGTAAATCCATATACCCTAAATTTTCCCATATCAATATCAAATGTTCAAAAGGTTTTATCACACTATTCAATGTCCACAATGTGCATATGACAAGTAATATAATTTCGATGGTTCAACATATTATAATCAACAGTGCAACATATTATTCTATTACACAATCATAATGCATCAATTATCAACATATCATGAGCCTAAAATTTCTTTCCTAAAACCAAAGTTCTTAAAATATTTTATACAACTTTCTGCAAAGGTTCGATATCTTCCCACGTATTATACCATTTATACAAATTTTCCATAATTTGTACAAAATCCATCTTTAAAGAATAAATAATAAAAATATTTTAACTACCAAATTAAATAAAGGTCCTTTTATTAAACATTTTTCATTTAATATACATAAGCTATAGAAAAAATTTCAAGTCATAATAAACTTTTTTATAAAAATACATTTTCCAATAAAAGCCAGTTTCCATAAATAAATTGTAAAAATATATAAAAAAACCGAGTTGAATATTGATTCTTTTACTAAATATTTTTCAGTTATTGTCATAAAGCGACAAAAAAAATTTGAAGCAGAAATAATACTTTTTCATAAATTACACATTTATTCGTATATAACTCCAAAAATTCATAAGTAAAAGTCTATACATAAGCTGTTGTAAATAAATCCAACTACCAATTTCATATCTTTAATTCACATGAATATGAAAAAATTATGCATAAACACATTCATTTGCATAAAAAATTTCATATAAAGACCAAAGCGACAATTAGATGAAATTTCATATTTTATGTCCAAAACAATAGATTTTCATACTACAAATTATTCATACATTAATGTTATGTATCCAAGGGTATTATAATACATTATCACCTCATTCGATGTCCATAATATCAACATATCAATTTATAAAATTCCAAACAACATAGCATATATCATAATCGACTAAATCGAGCATGCAAATCATTTTAGTTCCTATTAAATTAATCATCCATACAATCAAACGTCACATATTAATGAATTAAACATGCAATTTATCATTATTATATTTATTCAAATCAGCCATACATATATCAACAACTATATACGACAAATATTAACCCGTTTATGGGTTTAACTTGTAATAAACTTTTACCTAACCAACAACGCATATCACAATAAATGTAGGTAATAACTATCAACAAGAAATCAAGTTAAACTTGCATTTAAAATTTTAGTTTATGAGAATTATAAAAACACTCACTTAATATGCGAATCTGAACATATTAATGACATAACATGGCGACAAAAACATGGCAACAACAGATCCAATACCACAACGAATGCTCACGAACGTGAAAAACCAGAGGAGAACATGATGCAAAGAACAATGACAAATCGGAGAGATAAAAGTTGTCAATTGCGAAAAAACATATGGTGATACGCCGTAGAGAAGGTGGACCGGTCCTGGGCTAGAGCGGTTATAAGTAAGGACTGGATGGTTGGATCTGAGTGGATTGAAGGGAGAAGGCAGATCTAGTTTGGGTTCATAAAGGGAAGGTAGGTGTCGGGTTGAGACTGACTGGTGAGTGGAGGAAAGTGGAAACTGGTGGTAGGAGATTGGGTATGGTTGGATCTGCATGTAGGGTAGGAGGAAGTGGTTATGTAACGACCCAAGGTTTGGTCGCTTAAGCTATATATATAGAGAGTCAATTGTTAACCCACCTTTTGTCAAGACCATAAACAAGCGGAGTGAACCTAACAAACTTCACGATTATCAAGGATGGAATATCATAGATTCGGTTTAATTGGATGGAGAATTAATATGAAGTCAGGATTAAGCATGGTCGATGGATAAATAACGCAGGTCGCTTGGAAGATGGATCGGCATAGGCCGGATTAGCATAAGCATGGATCAAGGGTCTCCATAGTGTGGGTCGGCCACGTCGTTCGATCAAGGGTGTAGGTCGCTGGTGGCTCGCCCTATGTTGGTCGGTAGGTGTGGATCGGCGTGGTGGCCTGGATCGGCCTTGATGGAGCTGTTCGGTAGGATGGTGTGGATCGGTGAGCTAGAGAGGTAACAAAGTGGAAGAGGTTCGGCGACGGTGGTTTGGCCTTGGCAGGTCGGCCAAGGTAAATGAAGATGGAGCGGATCGGTCTCTTGTGGATCGGCAGGAAGGTGTGGTTCGGCCTGGATATGTCGTTTAGTCGGAAAGGGTCGCTCAGCATTATGGTGCGGTTAGGGTTGCTTGGCATTGTGGTTTGGTTAGGATGTCTCGACAAAGTGCCTCGGCGTTGACTACGTGATAACATGGGTCGGCATCAATGCATGGTTCGGCTGCATCAAGTCTTCGGGTTATTTTGAGTCCAAGGATGAGATGTTTTGAGTCATGGTGCAGTTTTCTTAGAGTCAGTGTTAGGGTTGCTTCGGGTCAACGTCCAGCTTACTTCTGTTCGGCATGTCAACTGCACGGGGTCGGTCGTAATGTTGAGCCTAGATCGGCAATGTCCTTGATGGGCCTGGATTAGTTAAGAGACCCAACTACCTGGATTTGCCTATAAATACAGCATGTGGGTCTCCAGATGGGGGATCTTCTTTTCGGCTCTCTTGCTTTCTATTTTCTAAGGCTAAGGCTACTCTACCATTTTGCAACTATAATCGATTGTTACAGCAATAAAAAGGAAATTCCTGGAGTGAACATAGGCCAGAGTTAGCCGAACCACTATAAATTCTATGTCTTTACTATTTTCTCTTTAATTGTTACTGCTCTTCATATTTATACTCTACATATATTCTATCAGTGAGTTGTGACTGGTTTTTGGTGCTTTCACTTGAATTTGGGTGTTAGTGACCAATTTTGGCGCTAATATTTTAGTGCTTCCACTGAGAAAGCTAGCACTCAGGGATTTTGGAGCTTGGATTTCAGATTCAGAAGCTTGGGAACTTGGATTCTAGCAAGCAATGGCTAGGCCACCAACAAGGAAGCAAGTGACAGAAAGAGGCAATCACGAGGGAAGTCAAGAGGCCTCCTTCGAAGCTAGAGCAGGTCAAGCCTTCGTCTACATCACAAGGGTTGAGATGTAGGTTATGATGGATTCTATGTAGGAGCATATGATGAAACAGAAAAAGGAGATGATGCAGGCTCTTCTTAGGCAATTTGGATAATCGAGAACTGCAGGTGCTCAAGTTTTTGGAGCTGTAATAGAGGGACTCAACCAGCAGACGGATGGAGTGATTCTCCGGAGGCATCTCCCAATCAATAAATAACCATTAATCTGGATGGACCAAGACTTGGGGGCACACCGTCAGATAATGTTGGACCAACCCATGGAGGGATATCAGGTGATGCTGTGTAACCCGAAACCAATATGAACATGGGAGTACCTGACGAGGAGTATATGCCAGAATTTTCATACGGAGTTGGAGAGCGGCTAGAAAATATGGATAGGGGAAACCCTTGGTTGGAAACGTTGGATTGGCTGATATCATCAGGCGAACTTTTCGTGGAGGTCTGACAAACAGGGATCTGGAGGGAGTTAACAAAAGCCCGTTTACCCGGAACATTAGGATAGTTAGGAATCCACCCAATTTCAAGCTATCCACTCTGGAAGTGTACAACGGTAAGACGGATCCCACTGACCACTTGATGAGGTACACAAGGCATATGGAGGAGCTGGGGGCATCAGAGGAGGTTAAGGTTCGGTGTTTCCCCATGTACTTGACCAATATAGCTGCTATGTGGTTCAAACAGCTGGAGGATGGATCTATTGGAACATGGAAAAAACTGGTGGACAGGTTCTTAAGTTATTTTCGAGTTCACATAGAAAGACCAAAGAATGTGATGACACTGACGTCAATTAAGCAGAGGACGGATGAATCGCTCAGGACTTTTTTTAACTCGGTTTGATGCAGTAGTTGCTTCGGTGGATGGGCCAGATCCATCAATGGTTTTGATGGCGGTAGTGTCAGGAGTCAAGGATGATTTAGATTTCAAAGTATCATTGATACGGGATCCACCATAGGATCTCAGGAATTCTTTCATGAAGCCGAGAGGTTCTTATGACAAGAGGATGCATGCATGGATATGAAGTCAAAGGAAGTAAACGTGGTTAAGGATGGAGGACCGCCCTATGTAAACTTGGGTTACAAGGATAAAGGAAAAAGGAAGCGCTGGGAAGAACCAAAATTCTCCACTTACACAGGATTGAATGCAACATTGGAGCGGATATTCTTGGATACTCGAGATCACCTTCCGTATCGAAGGCCGACAAGGAGAGAGCCCTTAGAACACGAAAGGGCATCAGGAAGGCACTGTCTTTTTCATGACCTGGACGGGCATGATACTAACAACTGCTGACATCCAAAGGATATAATCGAGAAACATGTAAGGAATGGTCAGTTGAGGCAATATATTGAAAGTCAAAATGCGGCAGTGGAACAGGAGCAGCCACTACCTACCTTAAACGACGAAGGCATGAGGCCCAAGAATGGTGGCTAGTTGGTCATCAACTAATCGTGATGGTTTGGAACAAACTTCGGGTAAACGGATGAATCACTTACTCATGTATGGGGTCGGAGATAACCCTTAGGCATGATCTGTGATGACGGTTTACCGAGACGCTCCGGTTTGTGAAATTTTTTTCCTTATGACTTGGACATTTGCTTTTTCTGCTTCGATTTTGGGGTTCGGTTTAAAATCCTTATTTTGTTGGTTTCTTGGTTTGGATTTTGGTTTGGATATTTGCTTTTTGATTTGGATTTTGATTTGGACTTATGATACGGATTTTCGATTTTCTAGTTTAAATTTGGATTTTGGATTTTGGTTGACTTTTTGTCTGGTTTTTGGTTAAACGGTCATCGAGTATGGACTGTTCTCGACAAGGGTCTGGAGGGACCAGGATTTGGCCTAGGACTTAGGCCCCATATTATCTATCGGTTACTATTTCAAATCATCGAGTATGGACTAAGCTTGGCAAGGGTCCGGAGTGACTAGGATTCGGTTTAGGACTTAAGTCACAGCATTACTCAACGTTCAAGGACACTGAACCGGGAACACCTTGGCATTACTTGACAGAGGTCGTTAGGTGCAGGTTGCGCTTGGTAAGAACCCGAAGAGGTTACGGATTTGGATATTGGCTATGAACAGCTAAGGATTTTGGCATGGACCCAGAGCGGTCCTGGATTTGGATATCGACTCAGAGAGGTCATTGATGTGGTTATTGGTTATTGAGAATGGATGGATTAGGACTCGATTGTCGGGTTCGCATGGATGTGGACTTTGGACATCGGATTTGAGGCTATTCAAAACACACCTTCCAATAGCAAGACATATTTTGGGGGAAAAATGTTAACCTGCCTTTTATCAAGGACATAATCAGGCAGAGTCAACCTAACAGACTTCACAATTATCAGGGGTGGAATATCATGGATTCAATTTAAATGGATGGAGAATTATGAAGTTAGGATTAATCATGGTTGATGGATAAACGTCGCAGCGCTCTTGGAAGATAGATCGGCATAGGCCGAATTAGCATAAGCATGGATCGAGGGTCTCTATGGTGTGGGTCGGCCACGTCGTTCGGTCAAGGGTGGAAGGTCGCGGGTGTCTCGACCTATGTGGGACGGTAGGTGTGGATCGCCGTGGTGTCCTGGATCGGCCTTGATGGAGCGGTTCGGTAGGATGGTGTGGATCGGTGAGCTAGAGAGGTAACAAAGTGGAAGCGGTTCCGCCACGGTGGTTCGGCCTTGGCAGGTCGGCCAAGGTAAATGAAGACGAAGCGGATCGGTCTCTAGTGGATCGGCAGGATGGTGTGGTTCGGTCTAGATATGTCGTTCGGCCAGAAAGGGTCGCTCGGCATTGTGGTTCGGTCAGGGTCGCTCGACATTGTGGTTCGGTCAGGGTGGCTTGGCAAAGTGGCTCGTCGTTGGCTACGTGATGACATGGGTTGGCATCAATGCATGGTTTGACCACATCAAGTCTTCGGGTTACTTCCATTCCAAGGATGAGCTGCTTCGAGTCATATTGCAGTTTGCTTCGAGTCAGTGTTAAGGTTGCTTCGGGTCAACGCCCGGGTTACTTCCGTTCGGCATGCCAAATGCTCGAGGTCGGTCGTAATGTTGAGCCTGGATCGGCAATGGCTTTGATGGGCCTGGATTACTCAGGAGGCCCAACTACCTGGATTTTCCTATAAACACAGCATAGGGGTCTCCAGATGGGGGATCTTCTTTTAGGCTCTCCTGCTTTCTATTTTCTAAGGCTAAGGCTACTCTACCATTTTGCAACTGTAATCGATTGTTACAGCAACAAAAAGGAAATTTCTAGAGTGGACGTAGGCCGGATTTAGCCTAACCACTATAAATTCCGTGTCTTTACTGCTTTCTCTTTAATTTTTACTGTTCTTCATATTTGTACTCTCTACATATATTCCATCTGTGAGCTGTGACTGGTATTTGGTACTTTCATTTGGATTTGGGTGTTAGTGACCAATTTTGTCGCTAACATCAATAAATGGTTTTTTATTGATAAATGAACTCATTTCAATTAATTAATGATGATGGAAAAATCTTTTTCCAAAATATGTTTACCAAATTAAATAGTTCATAGAAAAATGGAAAATGTAACTGAAGAATGTTTTTCGAAATCTCGACCTTTCAACACCGAAAGTTGTGGGGAACATTGTTCGTCTTTGTGCACTATATATACATATATAAGAGTTAATTAACCCAATAATAATAATAAGCTAATAGTATATTATCTTACGTTAATTATGTTTAGCAAGTGATGTGAAAATACATGGTTTTAAAATAATAACTTATATTTATACTAAATCATATGATTATCTCTTGTCATTTCCTAAAGTACCATCATCAATAGCCATCATGGCTTAGGGGATGTGACTAGAGAGGAGGGAAATGTGATATATGAGAGGAACGAAGTGGTGATGTGAGATGTCAAAATGATGACATATTATGAATTTTAAACTAAGGATAAAATGCTAATTTCCCCGCTTTTCTTCATCTAAAAATAAATACTCATACACACATATTTTTATTTACACTCCCTCCTTCATTTTCTAAAACTTCCTCTCTAAAATTTCCATGGCTTTCAAATCCTTTATAAGTATTTAAGAATCCTAACGTTTCACTCTAAGTCTCTTCTGAATCTAGTTTAAACTTTCCTGTATGCATTTCTTCACTTTATTTTTAAAGAAACCAAGTCCACACCCACCCCAATCCACTAGGCCGAGCCCCACACCATTAGGCCGAGCCGCTTGAAGCTCAAAACTCTAGAAAAACTTCACTCTTTGAAGCTTGTGTGTTGTTTGCAAAGTCTAGTCAAAGTTTGCTTTGTATTTCCGGAGTTTCATTGAGTAAACTACTTTATTTTGGAAAAGCTTTTTTGACTTTACTATGTGGTGTTATTGTGGTAATAATACGATGTGTAAATTGAATGTTTATGTTGGTTGACGTTGATTTGATGGGTGTTAGTGTTTGGTGTTGAATTTGAGATTTGAATGCGGTATTCTCAAGTTAGTAAGCATGTAAACATATTTTTTATATGTATTTCATTGTGATGTTAAAAATTATGGTAGTACAGATGTATGGTTTTGATCCAAGAACCAAATATATTGTGTTGAGTCAAAGTTAACAACTTTTGTGTGTTGCAACAGACGTGAGATCTGATTCGAAATCAAAAACTACATTTTCTTGTTTAAAAGTTTGGAAATTGTTTCAAAGTTTCTATCTTTGTTCTTTGTTTCAAAAACTTTAAAATTTATGTTTCAAAATATGAAACAGAAAAGAATCAAGTTTTTTTTCATTCAAAGTATGTTTAAGCGAACCTCGCTCATAGTTATAGTCGCTATGGACGTAGTTCGACAAAATTTTCGATTTTCATTTTAAAATGTTTTCTTGTGGAATAGTTTTGCAAAAAGTTTTTCGAACTTAAATAGTAATATAAAAAGAGATTAAGTTTAGTAAAATAAATATATTATTTTTTAATAAATTAATTAAAAATAATTAGTACTTAATTGATAATTAAGTAAGTGATTAAGGGTTAAGTAATACTTAAAAAAGTTAATGACTAATTAGTGATTAATAAAGTTTTAGTTAGTGATTCATGAAGTTATGAAGCAATCTAATGATTAATTATTATTTAATTAAGTTAATTAGTTAATTAATTATTATTTAATAAGTGGTTATTTAATTGACTTTTAATTAGTTAGGGTTTAACTAATAATGAATTGTTCAAACCTTAATTAAGATGCATTAAGAAGTTATTAGGAGTTAACTAAGTTCATTAAGTTAATTAAAGTTTAATTATGAATTAATCTTGATTCAATTAAGATATACTTAGGGTTTAAGCCAATTAAATATACTTTAATCTTTTCAAAACTATTTGTAAACTTCATTGGTTATGTTTTATATCAATCTTCTTTTCAAGTTAAGTGATTTTAAATCAAAGGATCTCATCGTTTGGACCATTAAATAGCCAAATGAATTAAAGTAGTGATTATAAAACGTTGACACGTTTTATGGAAAGTAAATTGACTTGTGTTTAGCACAAATGCTGAGTCCTAATAACGTGATAAACACCAGGAGGTTAATTTCGATAAGTAGGACATGATAACTTAAGTACATGGAGTGTACGTCCATATGTAAATCTTGCACCCGATAGTGAAGTTGTTCACTATCAAATAACCTGACCATTTAAAATTATCGAATGCTGGTTTGAAGAGATCGACATTAGATGACGAATGGTTATCCGAAAACCACTTCGAACTAACGTAAAGTGTTCGAATTGGATATATCGAAGTCATGACCAAGATTCAGACTTGAAGTGCAAGGGCTATCTTGCCATTAATCTTGAGAGTGATTCCAAAATGGGTGCAGTAGAAGCAGTGCCTTCATTTCGTTCATCTTCTAAACAACTTGTATGGATAAATGCTGATATTATGTTAGCATCGAAAAGGCAATATTAGCATTACAAGAGAGAAGTGCTATATGTGAAAGGTAATGACGTAGCCTCTGCCCTCATCAACCGAAAATGATTAAAACATCAAATATGCAGCAGGTCCATGTGGGCTGTACCCATTAGGGTATGATCATTTCCATCTAGAACGAGTCCCTACTCGGATATAATATAGTCCCAAATGGCTGCCAATCCCAAGCAAAGGGGTTATCATATTCGATACTATGCAGCAAGTGATAGGCTAGTCCTGTGTTGGCAGGATCGTTCGGTACGATCTCGGTACGCTAATCTAGAGGTGTGTTGTGACAGACAGTACCCTAGTAGCCTTGTCATTGTATGGGATCCAATCTCCAATATGTATCTTTATAGTCTTAGTTGTATACCTAATTATGTTGGAATATGAGATGCAAGCATTTCAGCTAAATTCTATATTTATTTTAAACCCTTAAGCATTATCATAGTATCACCTGTTTTAAATAGAAATTGTTTTTGGTTATCTTTAGGTAAAAACCCGTTCATGTCTAGGTGTGGTGTGGTCTTACGATACCTTCTGTTTTTCAAAGGAATTTTCAAATAAAAATATTGTTATTTGAGTTTACTCACACCAGACACATATCTGACCCAGAGTTTAATCTTCTATTCTCTAAACTCTTAGGTACTCAATTTTTATGAGTAGTCCAGTGATCCAGGTTTCTCTCGAAAGCATGTTTAAGGAGTCGGAGCAGGTGGCTTCATGGATAGCTATTATTGGTATAAATTATTCCGTTGTGTATGTATGCATGGTCTAAGTATTTTGTGGACATGTATTTGTAAATTGTCCTAGTTTGGAACTTATATTATTGAACTCGGATGTAATATTTGGGCTATGACTATGTAATATACTACATTTTCTATTATATATCATTCCCTGCGTGATAAGATTCCATGTTTGATTAGTCTTCTTCTTATCTTTCTCATTTCTTCAACCTATAATGACTCGTCTTTCGAATGTAGGAAAGGCTGTTCGTTACATTTGGTACCGGAGAATTAGATTAAGCGAATCCCTAATTATCTTTGGGATAGGTCAACTCCGAGAGCGTATTTGTAATTTTACTCATATATATAAATATATATCCCTGACAGGTAGATCAGCTTGGGTAGTTTGATTAGTGCTCTCCTTTTTGGAATTTATATCGTCTAAGGTATTCTAAGAAGTATCTTACAATACCCAAGTAGTAAGGATTAAGCACTAGAGGCAGACGAGGTAGAGGAACTAGCAGCGGTACAAACACCAATGGTCGTACTTAGACCGGAAGGGTTGGAATTGTAGAAGAGCCACACCAAGGCAGCCGAGGGTGAATTTTGCAAATTTATGTAAGGATTACACAAATCTGGGAGGGAAATCGTTTGAGGGAACTGAGTCTATCGTAGAAGTTCAAGCTTGGTTAGGCACTTATGAAAAGATTTTCAATGATCTGGATTTATCAGATGAGCAGAAGAGATTTTTAGCATCATGACAATTGCAAGAAGGATCCGCAGCTTGGTGGGACTCGCTCACAGCCAATGTTCTAGAAGAGGAATTTACTTGGGCTCGTTTTATAGAAGCATTTGAAGATTGGTTCCTGTCTACAATTGGTAAGACTCGGATGTACAGAATTTTTTTTGGCTTGAAGCAAGAGGATTCATCAATGATAGAATATGAGACAAAGTTCGACGAGCTATCTTGTTTTGGAATGAAATTGATAAACACCCCGCTAAAGAAAACGAGATGTTCATTTTAGGAATAAGGGAGAATTTCCATGAGAGGATGACTGCCTAGGTTAAGGGTCTATTTGTGGACTTGGTAGATATGGCATTAAGATATGAAGACTTGGACAAGAAGAAGCTTACCCTAGCAGCAAAAAATGATAATGCTGGTAGCAATAATTCAAACAAAAGGAAGTTTAACTCGAATTGGAATAAGCATGGTAAAGGAAAAGGAAATCCATGAAGGAATAAGGGGAACAAGTTAAGGATACTACTTGTTATATCTATAAGTAGAAGGGTCATATTGCCAAATTCTGTAAAGACTCTGAAACGTCAAAGCAGCTTACATGGTCTATCTCTCCAATGGTCCAAAAGACATCATGCTTCAACTGTCACCAGCTCGGACATATGATAAAGGACTGCCTACTCTTAAAGAAGGTGCAGCGGGCTAAAGTGTATGCGATTTTGGATGAGGCATCAACCTTAGGAGATGTGAAGGGAAAGGGCATTCTTGAAGGCGCCTTATTAATTAATGGAATTTTTGTTTGATTTTTGTTTGATGCCGATGCCTCCCATAGTTTATCTCTTTAGAAGCCATAAAGAAATTCCATATTATCCCAAATATTGTAGAAAACCCTATTTGCATATCTAATCCAATAGGAGGTGTAACCCATTTGAACCTAGTGTGTGAAGACGTGCCAATTTCTTATCTTTCCCATCATTTTATTTGTGATATATATATATATATATATATATATATATATATATATATCTTAGATTTTAAGGGATTTGACCTCATTCTCGGTATGGACTGGCTATCATTATATAGGGAAATTTTAGACTATAGAGAGAGAACGATAACATTAGTAACCAAATTGGAAAATATTGCTAAAGTACCTTGTGAGGACCCTGATATTCGTATGTGTAGTTTCCTGCATACCTGAAAAGCATCTCAAAAAGGGTTGGGATCCATAGAGGTTGTTAAGAACTTTTTCGATGTGTTTGAAGAAGTTAGGAATTTACCCCACATAGGGAGATAAAATTCCACATTGGTCTAATTCCTGGTGCAAGACCCATAGTTCAACATAAGAGAAGAATGGCTCTGAGGGAAAGAGAGGAGTTAGTAAAGCAAACCCAGAATTTTTGGAGAGGGGATTGATTAGACCTAGTCATTCGAGCTGGGGATCAATGGTAATCTTTGTGGCTAAGTCGGAAGGATCTTTAAGATAGGGTATGGACTATAGAGAGTTGAATAAGTTGACTATTAGAAATAAATATCCCTTGCCCTGTATTGATGACTTATATGACCAACTTCATGGAGCTACAGTATTTTCCCAAATGGGTCTAGCTACCGGATTTCACCAATTAAGGGTTGCTGAGGATAGTATACCCTTAACTGCCTTTAAGGCCCTAGACTTTTTCTTTGAATGGTTGGTTATGCCTTTTGGGCTGATCTTATGAATCATGTTTTCCAATAGGTTCTAAATAAGTTCGTGCTTGTTTTTATCGATGACATTTTAATTTACTCCAAATCAGAAAAGGAACATAGATATCACTTGGAAGCAGTTTTAGAAACCTTGAGGAGGCATGTTTTGAAGGAAAAGTTTTCTAAATTACATTTTTGGCAATCAGAGGAAATATTTTTAGGGCATATTGTATCAGGAGATGGTATCTTAGTAGACCCGATAAAGGTAGGAGCAGTACATGAATGGAAGCGACCTCAGACTCCTACCGAAGTTCTAATTTCTTAGGACTGGTCGATTACTACAGAAGATATATTTAAGATTATTTTAAAATCTCCTCACATTTGACTAAGTTGACTAAGAAAGGTGAAAAGTTTGAATGGACTCCAAAATGTGAGGAAGCATTTGGAGAACCGAAGAAGAGACTGACCAGTGAGCCAGTTCTTGCTCTCCCTGAAGGAAATAGTAGGTTTACGGTGTTTATTGATGCATGTGGAGTTGGATTTGGAGCTGTTCTATTGCAAAACGGAAGAGTGATTGCGCATTCTAGCAGGCAGTTGAAGCCACATGAAAAGAACTATACTACGCATGACTTAGAGCTATTAGTTGTGGTCCATGCATTGAAAATATGGAGGCAATATTTGTTCGGTAAAATTCTTTCCTTGCTTCTTGATCTCTTTCTTTCTTCTTTCTTTAAATATTCTAGTAAATAGGATTTTCTTCTTCTTCAATTAGGTGAAAAGTTCTAGCTCTACGTTGATCATAAGTCCTTGAAGTATCTTTTCACCTAAAAAGACCTGAATCTTAGACAATAAAGATGGTTAGAGTTCTTGGCAGCATACGACTTGGACATTCGTGGACGCCTTAAACAGGAATGCAGTTTTATCTCTTTTGGAAGTTACTCGGACTCTTCAGCTAAGGATAATAGAGAACCAAAGGAAGGATAGTGCTATGGAGAAGTTAATTCGAGGAATCAAGGAAGGTCGATGTACAGGTTTTGAGATGGATCACCAAGGTGTTTTAAGAATCTGGGGAAGATTGTGCATTCCGGATATAGATGGACTGGGACAGGAAGTGTTGTCGGAATGTCACAAATCTAGATTGAGTATTCACCCTGGAGTTCATAAGATGTATAAGGACATGAGGAGAGTCTTTTGGTGGTCAGGAATGAAGAAGGATATCTCCACTATTGTGAGCAGATGCGTGAGTTGCCAACAAAGTAAGGGAGATCATCAAAAAACGGCTGGATTAAATCAACCTTTGGAGATTCCTAAGTGAAAATGGGAGATGATATTAATAGATTTCTTAAATGGTTTACCCAGAACCAGAAAAGAAAACTAAGGAGTGTGGATCATTGTGGATCGGTTAACAAAGAGTGCATATTTTATTCTGGTCAAGCCAACTAGAATGGCAGCTTCATTGATAGAAATTTATATGCAGGAAATAGTTTATCTACATGGAGTTCTAATAAGCATAGTAAATGATCGAGATCCTATCTTCACGAGCCAATTCTGGGGAGCTCTGCCAACAGCTTTAGGAACGGAGTTAAGTCTAAGTACCGCCTACCACCCCCAAACAAATGACCAGACTAAAAGAGTTAATCACATTTTGGAAGGTATGCCGAGAGCATGAATTCTTGATTTCGGAGGATCATAGGAGGATCATATTCACTTGGATGAGTTCTCTTATAACAACAACTATCAAGCTAGCATTAAAATGGCACCTTATGAAGCTTTGTATGGGAGACCGTGCAAATCGCCTGTGTGCTGGGTAGAATCCGGAGATTGTTTAGTGCTTGATCCAGATATGATTCGAGAGGCGATGGAGAAAGTTAAAATGGTTAGAAGAAGGATGAAGGAAGCTCGGGATCGCAAAAAGAGTTATGGTGATAAGAGAAGGAAGGATTCAGAATTCGAAGTCGGCAATGCGGTGTATGTGAAGATAACTCCCATCAAAAGAGTCGTTCGATTTGGAAAAGCTGGAAAGCTGGCACTGAGATACATTGTACCATTCAAGATCGTGGAAAGGATCGGACCACTTGCTTACAGAGTTGATTTGCCCAATATTAGCGCCAAAATTGGACACTAACAACCAAATGTAAATGAAAGCACCAACTAACGGTCACAGATTACAGACAGAATATATGTAGAGAGTAATATTATGAAGTACAGTCAAAATTAAAATTAAAGCAGTAAAGAACATAGATTTTATAATGGTTCGGCTAACTACGGCCTATGTCCACTCCAGAAGTTTCCGTTTTATTGATGTTCGAATCAATTACAGTTACAAACTGATAGAGTAACCTTTAGCCTTAGAAATTAGAAAGTTAAAGAGCGGAGAGAAGAAGATCCCCCATTTGGAGACCCGCATGCTGTATTTATAGGCAAAACCAGGTTGTTGGGCCTCCTTAGTAATTTGTGCCCACCAAGGCCATAGCCAAACCCTACTTAACTATGTCGACCGACCTTGAGCAGTGGGTATGCCGAATGGAAGTTGCCCAGGTATTGACCCGAAGTGAGCCTATCTAGATATCGAAGCAGACTAGTCCAAAACTCGGAGCAAAGCTAATGCCGGACCATGTATTGGTGCCAACCCATGTCACCATATAGCCGATGTCGAGCCACTATGCCGATCGAGGGTAGGTGTGCCGATCGAGCGGAGGTGTGTCGATTGAGGGAAGGTGTGTCGATCGAGGGAAGGTGTGCCGACTGAGGGTAGTGTGCCGACCGAGGGGAGTGTGCCGAACGAGGGGAGGTGTGCCAAACGAGGGGAGGTGTGCCAAATGAAGCTTATCTTCCAGACCGAGCCGTGCAACCCCCTCCCCCCATTTCTTGACCAAATGACATATCTAAGTGAACTTCATTCTTTTAAACAGAATCCATCCTATTCCAACCTCGATAATCATGAAGTTGGTTGGGTTGAATCCGCCTGTTCATGGCCTTGACTAAAGGCAGGTTAACACCCAAAAAGTTTTCAGGAGTTCACAATGTGTTCCATGTGTCCCATTTAAGGAAAAACATGCATGATCCATCTTCAGTGGTGGAAATGTCAGTTCACGATGGCTTAGAAATAGAACCGAACCCGACAATAATTAGACATCTAGTCAGTATTGTGAATCAAGGTGAGAGGAAATTGCGCAATAAAGTGATGCGATTGGTTAAGATTCAGTGGAGCGATGATCGCAGAGATTGCACTTGGGAAACTGTGGATCACGAAAAGGAAGCTTATCCTGGATGGATGTTAGGATAGTTGTTGTGTATGTGTCATGGATGTATTATTGGTTTGGATGCTTGTATACCTTTTGTATGTATTTTATGATATGAATATATGATTCCTTTTGTGTTAACTCTTGTTAGTAATTTCAAGGATGAAATTTTTTTAAGGGGGTGGAATGTAACGACCTAGGGTTTGGACGCTTAAACTAGGCGAATATATATATATATACACAATTTATATAGTCAATAAATGGATTTTTTTCTGAAAAATGAACTCATTTTAATTATAATAATGTTGGAAAAATATTTTTCAAAATATGCTTACCAAATTAAATAGTTCGTAGAAAATGGAAAATGTGACCGAAGAATGTTTTCCGAAACTTCGACCTTTCGACACCGAAAACTTGTCAGGAACGTTGGTCATCTTTGTGCACTATGTAGACATATATAAGAGTTATTTAACCCAACAATAATAATACACTAATAGTATATTATTTTATGTTAATTATGTTTAGCAAGCGATGTGACAAGACATGGTTTTAAAATAATAATTTATATATATACTAAATCATACCATGATCTCTTGTCATTTCCTTAAGTACCATTATCATTGCCCATCATGTCTTAGGGGATGTGACTTGAGAGGAGGAAGATGTGACATATGAGGAGGAGGAAGGTAGCGATGTGATATGTCAAAATGATGACATGTTATGATATTTTAAACTAAGGATGAAAAGGTAATTTCCTCACTTTTCTTCATCCATAAATACACACCCATGCACATACATTTTTATTTACATACTCTCCTTTATTTTCTAAAACTTCCTCTCTAAAATTTCCATGGCTTCCAAATCCTTTCTAAGTATTTAAAAATCCTAACTTTTCACTTTAAATCTCTTCTGATTCTAGTTTAAACTTTCCTATATTCATTTCTTCACTTTATTCTTAAATAAACCAAGCCCACACACACTCCATACCACTAGGCTGAGCCTCACACCATCAGGCCGACCCATTTGAAGCTCAAAACTCTAGAAAAATCTTCACTCTTCGAAGCTCATGTTTAGTTTCCAAAGTTTGGTCGAAGTTCGCTTTGTTTTTACAGAGTTTCAATGAGTAAACTACTACATTTTGGAAAAGTTTTTTTCGACTTTACTATGTGGTGTTATTGTGATGATAATATGATGTTTATATTGAATGCTTATTATGTTGATTGATGTTAATTTGATGGATGTTGGTGTTTGACGTTGAATTTGAGATTTAAATGCGGTATTGTCAAGTTAGTAAGCATGTAAACATTTTTTTATATGTGTTTCAATGTGATGTTAAAAAGTATGGTAGTATGGATGTATGGTTATGATCTAAGAACCAAAGTATGTTAGGTTGAGTCAAAGTTAACAACTTTATGTCTTGCGACGGACGAGAGATCCGATTCTAAATCAAAAACTATTTTTGCTTGTTTAAATGTTTGGAAATTGTTTCAAAATTTCTATCTTTCAAAACTTTTAAAAGATATGTTTCAAAACATGAAATAGAAAATAATCAAGCAAGTTTTTCACTTAAAGTACGTTTAAGCGAACTGGGCTCTTAGCGATAGTCGCTATATGGACGCAGTTCGACAAAATTTTCGATTTTCGTTTCAAAACGTTTTCTTGTGAAATGGTTTTATACAAAAAATTTCAAACTTAAGTAGTAATATAAAGAGAGATTAAGTTTAGTTAAATAAATATTTTATTATTTAACAAATTAATTAAAAATAATTAGTACTTAATTGATAAATTAAGTAAGTGATTAAGGGTTAAGTAACACTTAAAGAAGGTTAATGAATGACTAGTGATTAATAAAGTTTTAATTAGTGATTAATGAAGTTAAAAAGTAATTTAACGATTAATTATTATTTAATTAAGTTAATTATTTAAGCGGGCGGCTATTAGACACAAAATTAGACAAATTGGGGATACAAAGCATCTAAGCCGTTGGACATTTTTGTTCTTATACGGAAGGTGGAAATCAAGAGGCAATCTAATGGTGAAAATCAATTGTGTCACCAATTGTGTCCATGTTTTGTGTCTAAATAGACTTTCCCATTATTTAATTAATTATTATTTAATAAGTGATTATTTAATTGGCTGTTAATTAAATTGGGTTTAACTAATAATGAATTGCTTAAACCATAACTAAGATGCATTAAGAAGTTAATTAGGACTTAACTAAGTTCGTTAAGTTAATTAAAGTTTAATTAGGAATTAATCCTGATTTAATTAAGGTATAATTAAGGTTTAAGCCAATGATATATACTTTAATCTTTTCAAAATTATTTTTAAACTCAATTGGTTATGTTTTAAATCAATCGTCTTTTCAAGTTAAGTGATTTTAAATCAAAGGATCCCATCGTCTAGGCCATTAAGTAGCCAAATGAATTAAAATAGTTATTATAAAACATTGACATGTTTTATGGAAAGTAAGTTGACTTATGTTTAGCACAAATGTTGAATATTAGTAACGTGATAAACACAAGGAGGTTGATTTCGATAAGCGGTTCATGATAAATTAAGTATATGGAGTGTATGTCTATATGTAAATCTTGCACACGATAGTGAAGTTGTTCACTATCAATTAACTTGACTATTTAAAATTATTGAATGTTGGTTCGAAGAGATCGGGATCGGATGACGAATAGTTATCCGGAAACCACTTGGAACCAACGTAAAGCGTTCGAATTGGATCTATCAAAGTCATGATCAAGATTCAAGACTTGAAGTGCAAGAGCTATCTTTCCATTAACCTTGAGGGTGATTCCAAAATGGACGTAGGGGAAGTAGTGCCTTCAGTTCGTTCATCTCCTGAATGACTTGAGTGGATGAATGCAGACATCGTGTTAACATCGGAAAGACGATGTTAACATTCCAAGAGAGAAGTGCTATATGTGTTAGGTAATAATGTAGCCTCAAGCCTCATCAATCGAAAATGACTAAAAGATGGGATATGTAGCAGGGCCATGTGGGTTTCATCTATTAGGGTATAATTTCCATCTAGAACGAATCCCGACTTAGATTTGCTATAGTACCAAATGGTCGCCGATCCCAACCAAAGGGGTGATCATATTCGGTATTATCCGACAAGGATAGGCCGGTCTTGTGTTGGTAGCGACCGTTCGGTATGATCACGGTACACTAATCTAGAGATTACTGTGGCTGGCGGTGCCCGAGTAGCCTTGTCATTATATGGAAACCAATCTCCAATACGTGCCTTTACGGTTTTAGTTGTATACTTAAATATGATGGAATGTGAGATGCAAGCATTTCAGCTATGTTATATATTTATTTTAAACCCTTAGGCATTATCATAATATTACCTATTTTAAATAGAAAGTGTTTTTGGTTATCGTTAGGTAAAAATCCGTCCGTGTCTAGGTGCGGCGTGGTCTTACGACACCTTATGATTTTTCAAAGGAATTTTCAAACAAAAATATTTTTATTTGAGTTTACTCACACTAGACCCATGTGTGACCTCGATTTTATTTTTCTTTTCCCTAAACTCTTGGTACTTAATTTTTATGAGTAGTCAAGTGACCCAAGTTTCTCTCGAAAACATGTTGGAGGAGCTGGAGTAGGTGGCTTCATGATAGCTATTATTAGTATAAATTATTCCGCTGTGTATGTACGCATGGTCTAAGTATTTTATGGACGCATAGTTATAAATTATCCTAGTTTGAAACTTGTATTATTGAACTCTGATGTAATATTTTGGCTATGATTATGTAGTATACTCCATTTTCTACTATGTTATTCCCTACGTGATAAGATTCGGTGTTTGGTTAGTCTTCTTCTTATCTTTCTTATTTCTTCAACCTATAATATCTCATCTTTCGAATGTAAGAAACACGGTTCGTTACAGGGTAGGTTGGCAAGGTGGTGGTATGAGTGGAGGGGAGGCCATGGGTAGGGGGTCGTTGGGGTTGTGGTAAAGCCGAAGGCTAAGCTAGGCGGGTATAGGAGGGAGAGTAGTGTTTGGGGACTTGCTTTAGGGGTAAGGCTATGGAGAAGGCTGGAAAGAGGGGAGGAGTCAAGCACGGTTGCTGGTGAAGGGAGGCGGTTTAGGCAGAGGAGGTAGGTAATGGGGTTGGCCTCGGTTTGGGAGGAGGGCAAGCGAGTTGTTCGGTTTGATTCAAGAAATGTGGCACAGGGTGATCGTTTATCTAAATGAGCGGGAAAATAAAATGAAAGGAAGGTAGAATGAAGGAAATTTTTTTAGAGTGAACAGGGGAGTGAGAGAGTTGATGTAAGGGAGTGATATAAAGGAAGAGGTAGAATAATTAGTAGCCCCAAATTTATGAACCACGCCTTTTAACAAATTCTCAAAATCGAACACGTATACAAATATATGTGTTAGCACTTCAAACTCAATTTTTAAGGGTACCCTATTATTTTGTTCCAAACTCCTACACTCTTAATAGGGCTTCCAAACATAAAAATGAAAATATCATTGTGATCAGTAAGGGAAGACGAACACATTGACAAGCTTAAATCTATACTGCAATAATTTTTTCAAAAATTCACCATTGCTACTAAATACACTATGCAAAACGTATAAACAAGCTTCAAATCGCGATAATCGAAGCTAGAAAGATCAAAATTTAACGAAACAAACTTTGATATTTTAATCAGAAAGTTTTCTAGATCAATTTTATGTAAAAATATTTATATGTCGAAAAATAATATTTTTCACTAAACTATTAACCAGTTTTTTTATTTAAATCTGAAACAAAATAGATTTTTGTGTTTCATTATTCATTTTAAACTTATTAAAATACATCTTTAATTATAAATTTTTAATTTAATTTAATTTTCATTACTTTTATTAAAAATAATTGTTTAATTTTATTTTTAAATTGTTAAAAACGTAGGTCGTTACATCTCCCCCACTCAAAACTTTTCGTCCTTGAAAAAGAATGAAACAAGAAATCTACCATTTGATATATTTTACCAAATAATTAACTTATAAAACATCTAACTTACTTACTTAGTTTTACCATTAATTTGGAAATAATCAAAACTTTTTTTTCAAATACTTTTATAATGTTTGATGTCTTAACAAGTTTATTATACATTTTCCACTTTCGAAACCCAAAAATAAACTTTGATGATACTGCAGTCATTACCGGAATTATTTTCAAGTGACTAGAGTAGGATCTGTAATTTCAACAATCCCTTGAGGGATGTTACATTTAGTCTTATTTTATATACGCTAATTAGACGCGTGCCTAAGAACATCTAAATACTTGGTTGACCAGTTTTAACACCAAGTAAGATACTTCAAAAACCTTTTCTTTCAAAAATAGATATTCAAAAAAAAATTCCAAACATATCATACTATAAAATAATGAATTTCCTACTCATTTCTTCAATATCCCAAAATTTAAAATGGAAAAATTTATATATACTCTTTTTACAAATCTTTAGATTTTGTACTTGAAGAAAATTTATATAAATCTTATTTATACCAAAATCAATAATCTTCAAAATTTTAATTCTTACAAAAATTCATTTATAAAATCTCTTACTACACATATGGTAATTCTCATTTATAAATACTACTAAATATTCACCCTAGACATCAACTTTGCATGCCATTAAAACTTGATACTAAATATTTTACTTTAATATAAGAATACTTTCATTTTATATAAATTACTAATTTAAAAACCTTTCAATGTGTTTAAACCTAATAATTTAAAAGTGCATATAAAATGTCTAAATTTACTTATTCATGCAACCTACCATTTCAACCTAATACAATATTTTAAGTCTACCACATTTTTATGTAATGAATTCAAATATAAAGGTTCAATTATCACTCTTCAAAAGAGTAAAACACATGCAACAATGAAAACGCACAAATAACGCCTTTTTACTTACTTACTTTATAACTATAATTATAACTAGCATGCAAATCAAAAAAATCATGTAACACCAAGGTAATGACCACTATAGATGTTTATAAGCAATGTATAGGTGAAAATATATTATATAAGTTATCATTATAAATTAACGTTCAAATCAACATTCTTAATTAATTAATATTCAATTCAACTATTTTAGAGCTATTTAAAAATTACTGGGACTAGTGTTAAATAAATAATAACTTAACATTTTTTTTAAAACATGTTCAATAAACCATACTTACATAGATCATATTTATATAATTTACTGAACTTTCACAAATGCAATTACTATAGATATTTCTTGAAATAATTTATATTTTATAAACAAATAACTTCATATCCCTTATAAAATGGAATTAATATTTTCATAAATATTATATTTAGAACGAAATTAATATTTTCATAAATATTATATCTATGAAATGAAATTAATATGATAGTTATAAAATGAAATTATTATTTTCACAAATATTTTCATATTTCAAATTCTTAGGAAATCCCATTAATTTAGGAATACTTCTTTCCTAAATTCATAAAACAAAATCCTTTTTTTAAGTTTCGATAAACTTCCTTTTATTTAAATCTTCATTATATAAATTTCATATAAATAAGTTTTTTTAAATCTTTGTTCAAAATACCTTTTCCTTTAAAATAAAATTCTTTTATATGCATTTATTTATCGTATTTATATTCCATGTTACAAATACTCCAAACAAAATATATGTATTTCCATATATTGTTTTATTAAACCAAGTTTCATAGATTAAGGATATGAGGAGTTTCAAAATAAATACTATTAAGGCATTAACTATAACAAACTCTTTAACAATTTTTTTTGTAGTTCATATCATTTTATTTTCAAATTTATTTTCAAGGTAAACTTATATATAGTACAAATATTATTACAATATTATGCAAAGACATCTTGAGTGGAAATTTATTTCAAGAGTTTTAAAAATAATATCTTATACGAATAATACTAGAAAAATTATTATCAAAAACAATTTTAGACAAGCTTATAATAAAATTTCTTTCAAATCCAAGGGTTTATTAAATTTATTATTTTAAATAGGTCTAAACTCAAAGATATTGAAAATATATTTAATTGGTTTTAATCATAAAATTAAGACTGATAATATGCTTAAATTTTTATAATAATTACCATACTTCAAATCAAAAGTGTAAAATTTTCACATCTTTCATAAATTATTTATAAAATACCTATTTAAATATTTTCAAATCATTGGAAACACTTTCTCTTAAGGTTATTATTAGAAGGTACTGATATAAAAGTACAAATATGCTCTCTCATAGTATACTTTCAACTCATAATAGGACATTCCATTACCTTATCTTTTATTGAGCTTACCCTAACAGGCTTAGGTGTTCGCTCAACAAAGGCTTTGATACCAACTGTGGCGATCCGCAATTTAAGCAACTTAAACTTTTCAAACAACAGATTATCAATAGGGTTTCATTTAAGAAATGAGATATAAAATTACTAATACACATAATCTTAGAATGGAACGTATAATATAGTAATTGCGTAAACAGCTCATGAAGCTATTTAACAATATACATCTGCTATCATTTTACAATATAATCAGAGTTATACACTTAAGAGACATAACAAAAAAATGTAGCGAAATAATGCTAGTAAATATGGTCTACCAAACTCCGTCTTCATCTTTAAGAAAAAAATGTCTTCAAAATATTGAAATACTCAGGCTAATCCGAGCATAAAGGAAAATATTACAATCGAGTAGGAACTAAAAGTTCTCATGCAATTAACTCAATATTATATGAAACACGGGTGCAAATAACTTAAGAGAAGTTATGGGCCATCTTCTAAGGATCCTTAAGCTATCTATATGTAGTACGTATAATACATACGTAATGTCTATTAGTAATGTAAATATTAAAATAGCATTAAATCTTTATATTAATCTCCCTTAACACATTTTTGAGCATGTATTTATGCAGGTCCTGTAACACAATCAATAACGTCGATAGCCAGTGAATCCCCTATAGGTACAATACTAAAACAAAGTTGTAGTGGTCTCTTATAGGGATGATCATAGGACAAGGCATGCGATGAAAATACCCAATGTAGGATTCTACTTATTTACCCATCCCGGTTTGTCGTAACCCCTAACGACCGACCAAGTTCATCAATCCAAAATCAAGGCACACCCATCGAGTTCAAAATCAAGAAAGTATTCATGGGGAAGATGACAGCTAAAGATAGCTAGCCTATTGGCAGGTTCAAAGAGCTCCTATTGTAGTCATTTCAAATTGACACAAGTCTCGGGGTCATCCATTATCGTTCTCTTATTTCATTCCAGCAATGGTTCGCCAATTCAACCTCTACTTTCTAGATAACATACACCACATACACAATTATTAAAGTGGTTTTGCTATTGACAGAGAGTATGTCAATATCCTGCCCTGGTCTCTTTAATAACCAATCGTTCATTTTATAAAAGTATGTCATTTGGTCCATTTTAATTTTTAAATAAAAATGCGTAAAGAATTTAAGAAAGTGTCCAACATGTAAAGTTATTAATTTTACTTCAGAAATATACGCAAAAAGTTTCAGAAATTTCTAGAAATATTTATTATTTTTTGTAGTCGAATTACGTTAGATTTTACACTAAATAAATTATTGAAGGCCTAAAATTTATAAGAAAAATCAAATTAAGTTTATATTTCCTAAAACATTATTTTATAATTTTCAGTAAAATATCATATTTTTCGAAATCAATTTAATAATTTTTCTAATTTCCAAATGGCTAGTTATAAAGACTAAATTATTAAAATTATTTTATGGTCGAAATAAATGTACCCTTTATTAAATTTTTCCAAATAATATGCAAGGGCAACAGAAAAAGTTTCAAGTTAATTTAAAGGTTGTACAAATTTTCAAATTTCCAATAATCCCATCTCCAAAGAATAAAATATAAAAATTATTAAATGGCAGAATTCGACATAGGTTTCTTTATGAAATATTTTTATTTTGCCATAATGAAGTTATAGATATTTTTTAAGTCATTTAATATACCTTTTAAGAAATATATATATATATATATATATATATATTATCGATTTGAATCTAAAATTTTACAACCAAATTCCAAACAACTATTTAAAAACTAATTTAAACAAAATTTATAGAATTTTATTATTTATAACATACAAATTTTCCAATGGTCATAATTGATTTGGTGAATTTTTTTAGAAAAAGACAAAACGACGGTTTATATGTCAAAATCATATTTTTGGCCAAAGCAATTAATATATATACCCCAAATTTTCACATATCAATATAAAATGTCCAAAGAGTTTTATCACACTATTCAATGTTCACAGTATCCATATGATAAGTAATATAATTTCAATAATTCCAACATATCATAATCAACAATGCAGTATACTATTACATAATGGCAATGCATCAATTATCAATATATTATGTGCCTAAAATTTCTTTTCTGAAACCAAAGTTTCAAAATTTTCTCACGTATTATACCATTTACACTAATTTTCCATAATTTACATAAAATCCATCTTTAAAGGATAAATCATAAAAATATTTTAACTGCCAAATTAAATAAAGGTCTTTTTATTAAACATTTTTCATTTAATATACATAAGCTGTAGAAAAATTTCCAAGTCATAATAGACTCTTTTATAAAAATACATTCTCCAATAAAAGCCATTTTTCATAAATAAATTATAAAAATACATAAACAACCGAATTAAATATAGATTCTTTTACAAAATATTTTTTACTATCATAAAGCCATAGAAAATTTTCAAGTCCAAATAACACCTTTTTATAAATTACTCATTATTCATATATAACTTCAAAAATTCATAAGTAAAAATCTACAAGTAAACTCTTGCAAACAAATTTGACCAACATGTTTATATCTATAATTCACATAACATATAAATTTTTTAGACATAAACACATTCATTTGTGTGAAAAACTCAAACAAATAATAAAATGACAATTATATGAAATTTCATATTTTATGGCCAAAACTATAAATTTTCGTACTATAATTTTTTCATACATTAGTGTCATATGCCCAAGGCTATTATAATACATTATCACCTTATTCGATGTCCTTCATATAAATATATTAGTTTATAAAATTCCAAAAAACATAGCATATATCATAATCAACCAAAACAAGCATGTAAATCATTTTAATTCCTGTTAAGTTAATCACCCATATAATAATACATCACATATTAATGAACTAAATATGCAATTTATCATTATTATTTATATTTAAATCAACCACACATACATCAAAAACTATATATGACAATTATTAACATGTTTATGGGTTTAATTTGCAATAATTTTTTATCTAACCAACAACACATATTACAACAAATGCAGATAATTATCAATAAGAAATCAAGTTAAACTTGCATTTGAACTTTTTAGTCTATAAGAGTTACAAAAACACTCACTTAATATGTGAATTCGAACACATCACATGGCATGACACCTTGACACGAACATGACAACAACAGATTCGATACCACAACAAATGCTCATGGACGCGAACAATCAGAGACAAACAAATAATGACGAATCAGAGAGAGAAAAGGTGGTGGTTGCGGAAAAAGACATGGTGATACGATATAGAAAAGGAGGACCGGGTTAGGGTAGCTGTGATAGGGACTGGTGGGTTGCATCTGAGTGGATTGATGGAGAAGGCAAATCTGGTTAGGGTACATGGAGGGAAGCTATGTGTTAGGTTGAGATCGACTGGGTGAGTGGAGGAAGGTGGAGACTAGCAGTAGGAGATTGCGTATGGTTGGATCTACATTTAAGGTAGAAGGAAGTGGGTAAGTTGGCAAGATGGCATTTTGGGTAGAGGGTAGGCGGTGGGTAGGGTGTGGTTGTGGTGAGCTCGGAGGCTAGGCTAGGCTGGTAGAGGAGGGAGAGTAGTATTTGGGGAATTATCGTAGGTGGAAGGCTAGTCTAAGGAGAAGGATGGACGGAGGGGAGGAGTCAGGCGCGATTGCTAACGGATGGATGTGGTGTAGGAGGAGGAAGAAGGTGATAGGGTTGGCTGTGGTTTGGAAGGAGGGCAGGCAGGTTGTAGGGTTTGATTCAAGAAAAGTGGAACAGGGTGATGGTGTGTTTGAATGAGCACGCAAATAAAATGAGAGGAAGATAGAAAAAATAAGAGTGAATATAGGGAAGAGAGAGAGAGGAGACATAAGAGAGTGATACAAAGTAGGAAGTAGAATAGTTAGTAGCCCCAAATTTATGGATCACGCCTTTTAACAAGTTCCCAAGAACACACACATACACAAAAATATGTGTTAGCACTTCAAATTCAAAATTTTAAGGGTGCCCTATTATCTAGTTCCAAACCCCTACACTCTTAATTGGACGTCCAAACATACAAATAAAAACATCATTGCGATCAAAGAAGGAAGACGAACAAAATGACAAGATTGAATCTGTGCTACAACAAAATTTCAAATAATTCACCGTTGCTGCTAAATACACTACACAAAACATATAAACAAGCTTTAAATCGCAATACACGGTGCTAGAAAATCAAAATTTAATGAAATGAAATTTAATGTTTTAATTGGAAAAATTTCTAGAATATTTTCATGTAAGGATATTTATATGTCGAAAAATAATATTTTTCGCCAAAGCATAACCAGATTTTCCTATTTAAATATGAAATAAAATATATTTTCATATTTCATAGCTAATTAATTTCTTTTCATTTTAAAATTATTAAAATACATTTTCAATAATAAATTTTTAATTTAATTTAATTTTTCATTACTTTTATAAAATCATTGTTTAATTTAATGTTTTAAACTATTAAAAACCTAGGTCATTACAGAATATTAGATGGAGTTAGATGCTCAACAAAGACGTGTCCGAGGCTAAAGTCTAGAAGCTATTCAATCCATTCATAATGACTCCAGCCCCGAGCTATCTGGGCTAGGTTCTGGTTTCTTCGGAGTGCATTGGAATGACATAAAAAGCAAAATTGCCTCGGATATACAAAAATCATACCAGATGGGTAAATTTTTAAAAGAAGTCAATCACACTTTCATCCATCTGATCCCAAAAACAGGCAAGCCTTCCAAAATTGAAGATTATTTAGCTCGACTGTAAGATAGAACCAATAATTCAGGAGGGCAGGTGGAAGTGTGATGTGTTACCTTGCAATGTTGAACAAAAAAAGCAAATAGAATATATTTCACTCTTTTCTGGTTAAGAAAGTGACATCTGGCAATGGAAACATACATGAAAGGATTCACTCCTAGATCAGCTTGGGAGGCTACTGGATTAAAGGAGCGAAAAGTTAACTGGAGTATAAATATTTGGGATAGAGCTAATAACCCTAAATTGTCCTCAACCACATACAAAGCAATTCAGGGTAGACTGCCTACTAGAGACCGACTATCTAAGTGGGGTTTAACAGATGAAACTATGTGTTGTCTGCGTGGAAAACAGTAAGAATCTCACACGCATGTATTTATAGCTGTGAATTTTCGATATTTGTTTGGGATAACTCTAAGCAAGCTTCTAATCCAGCAACTTCAAGCTACAATACCACCAAATCGTTTCATACCTGGAAAGCTTGGGGAAGAAAGAATGCCAAAAATCCAAAATGAATAACATTGAGTTGACGGTTACTGTTTGGAATATTTGGAAGGTGAGCAACATGAGAATTTTCCAAAAGAAGGAGATAAGCCCAAGTGACGTCTATAATCAAGCTTTGACAGACCTGCGAATAGCGTTCAAGAGAATATGCGAGAAATATCTTACCACGTCCAGGGGACAAGCAGCAATCGCAACTGGAGTAGAGGATCATGAGACGGAAAGGGAAAAAATCCCAAGTACAAGATATGACCATGTACTGCCATGATTGAAGGAGTTGAAGCTTCAAAATTTGGATCTGGAGCGAGGAGAGAGAATGGGAATAATTGAATTTTTATCACTTAAAGTAAAAGTCTGTGTTTGTATCTAGCCACAATGTTTGCATCTTTGGGCGATCTGTATTTGGGTCGTAATGTCCGAATAAAATTTTAACCCATTTTCAATATATATATATATATATATATATATATATATATATATATATATATATATTCTTTTGTAAAATATATAAACAAAATTATAATATATACATAAATATATATATCTGTGTGTTTATGTGAAGCAAATCACAATATTTATACACGGACATGTTATACATTGCACGGATTGTTTTGTTACATATGCATATGTGTATATAACACATAGACACATACATATCATAACATAAATGAAATAATACTGTATAATTTATAAATTTAAGTAAAATAATTTTTTTATTTAAATAAAATTTAGAAATGTTCTAAATAAACAGACTTTATAAGTCCAATAAAGATCCCATAAGATAATTTTTTTTGAAATTCACCCACAACTTCCACTGCGGGTTGGCACAGTTCCAACAATAGATACATAATACATATATGTATATGTATATGTATATGTGTGTGTATTTGAACATGGTTCATTTATGGCAACAAGTTTCGATATGGGGATCGAACTCATGACCTTTAATCTAGTAGTCTAAACTACCAACCAACTGAGCCAATCTTGTTGGCATATATATAGACACACACACATTATAATAATTTATATTTTACAATTAACATTTGTAACATATAAAATTACACACACACACACTCACTTTACATATATACATACATACATATATTGACAGCACTCATGTATACAGTGGGGCAAGCATGTCCGTTGTGATGTAAATTCAGCATTTATATACGAGCATGTTAAATCATATACACATTTTTATATTGGATGTGCACGTACACACATATGTGTATATGATAAACATACATATATTACTTAATATAAACTATAAAAATAAAACATTATTTATCATTTAAATAGAAATATAGATTTTATTTAAATCAATTTTTAGAAAAGTTCTAAATAAATTTAGACTAAATGGACCCGTTAAAGATCCAAAAATGGATTTTTGTTTGAAATTTACCCATTTACCTCGTTGCGTGTTTGCCGAGGCCCAACATCATCTACGAGGTTCCATTGTATACTGAAAGCTTGGAGGACAAGCAAGATTAAGTAATTATAAATTTTTGTTTAGTTTGAATACCTGCGTGTAATCAATGTATAGTGTCCAACGACTGTTGATGTGTGTTGACCCATCGGATTATGTACATTGATTGGAGAAGTATTGTGTCTTATGCAGCATGTGTGTCCTGTGTCGTTAACATGATAAATAGAAGAACTCTATATAGCCCACTCACGCTAGCAAATGAGCTCCGACACATATTGGAACAGTGTGCCGGATATTGCTTATTAATGCAAGATTTACGTTAACGAAATCGGATGGATGCGAAACTCTACTCAATTAGGGAATCTTGAAGAGATGATGCTAATTTCATAAGACGAAGGATATAAGGTGAATGAATTTGAGCATTAATTGGATTCACACCCCCAGAATATATTGATGCCTTGATTCATCAAATGACTTATCTCCCTTTTCCTTATCACCGTCAACTAGTCCATTCCCATTCTGCAATAGCCTTGGCCACGCTCTTGAACTAAGGGTATTGATCGACGATGGCTAAGAGATGGACCAACGATGAACAACGGAGGATATGGAAAGAACGAAACAATAATTCGACTATGGCAACAACTGCTCAAGTCGAGATATGGGGCCACTGATTCATAATTCACCTTAGAACGATGGATGATATTGAATCGACGTTCGTACGAGGATGGATCGAGTAAAAAAAATTTGTATGGGTCGGCTAAGGGATGATTGCTTGATTTGTAATCGACAACGGAGTCGAACTTGGAGTCAAAATTGGTGACGATCATTGTCTTAAAAGAACAAAGGTTAACAGTGCAGAAGGCAAGAATTGAAAAGGTGGAAAATATGCCAAGTCCCAAAACCATTTATGTAGTATAGATCCAATATATCGACACTGATGCATCAAGTGTTCATATTTAAACGATAAAAGGAGAAGGATAAAAGTCTTACAACATCATGGGCTGGAATATTTTTTGAAAATCTCTTAATGATAAATGAAATCTTTAGACAATTAACTTCGACATTTATATTTGCTAAGAAGACATGACTCAATTGCTATGTGGAACGAAGTGCCAACATTCTGGGTGAGGATGCATCATTCTGTGGAAAGGTATAGAGTATCATAAGCTTCTTTGCGGTTCTAGGATTTGATCACATATCTCTATTCAAAGCATGGTTTGTATATACAAAGACACCTTTAAGGGGCAAAAGTTATCCGGTATTTGACCCACATGATATTTCAATGGAATCGGACTATGAATGATGAAGGAATCAATCATGGACTGATAAAAATCAACTATGAAGTGTCGAAGGAAAAGGATAGAGTTTTGGCTAATGCCATGGATCATCCATTAAATGGTCAAAAATACCATTGTTCAACTTGTGCCATGGATCTTCATCCTATTTGAGGATAAAGGTGAGTTTGGAAGATAGGGATGGTTCAGTACCAATCCATCAAAATTACCATTTTACCCCTAAAGATCAAAGGCATGAAGATTTAAGAAAATATGGAGAAAAAGAGCAATTTTGGACCTAGTTCATGAATAAGTATCGATCCATTAGATCTAAAGATTTAGTCCAGTTTGTCCAACTCTTCCTCATATCTTCTTGTTAGTCGATTGTTGGACGAATTCAAACTAGATCTAGTGATTGTAGGGGTTAAACTCAGCTATAAATAGCAAACTTCGTCACTTGAAAAAGGACCTTTGAATCTTTGCTGGGATGATACATTGCCAGACTAGAAATTGATCATTATATCGCAAAATTCTCATAGTGACTTGATTGTACTAGAAAAGGATAACCAGTGAAAAGTACAAATTGGACATAGGCTGGCAATTTACCAAACAACTCTGAATATATTTTGTGTTTCATCCTTTTTATCGCTTACATATATTTTAATCTTTGTTTGATGGACCAGGGGTGTTATCCCATTTCAAAGGCTAACAGAATCTATTTTATTTGTTCATGTATATAGAGTTGATGAGATTTTAGCTCACGATTGATAACTACAACTGTATTTGTAAGAAGATGAAAGAATCAATGCTTGTTATCTTTAAAAAAATTAAGAAAATAGAGGATAAATTATGTAAGGGTGAGAGAAGTATGTTTATAAATATTAACGGGTGAGAAAAGAGATGGGTGAAAGAACTAAAAAAGTTGGTTTACATAGTAGCACTGGAAAAACACTTCATAGAGCGTTGGAACTGGGCCAGCCCTCAGTGGAAGTTATTGATAAATTCAAAATGTTTTTACCTTATTGGATCTTCATTGGACCTATAAAGTCTAATGTACTTAGAACATTTCTAAATTTTATTTAAATAAATTTTTTCGTTTAAATTTATAAAATGATATGGTATTATTTAATTTATGTTATGTTATGTTATTTTATACACACACACACACACACACACACACATATATATATATATGTATGTATGTGTGTGTATATATATATAAATGTGTATTATACACACATATATATACATATGTATGCATATGTGACATATCAATCCATGCAAGGTATAACATGCCCAAGTATAAATGTTAGGATTTATATGGTAACAGACATATTAGCTCATCTGATATGCAAATATATTGTTCAAATGTATGTTTATATATTTTTATAATATTTTAGATATATATATATATATATATAATTTAATTATTGTTTTTATAAATGTAAATGTATATATATATATATATATAAACATAATTATGAAATATTAACATTAAAATATATGCATATATAATTATGTGAATATATATAAATCAATTACAAATATATAAAATAAAATAAACAATATAAAATAATTAATTAATTTTTTCCTTTTTTGTTAAAAGACAAAAATAATATATACGCACACACAAGTAAATATTTTTCTAATATATATATATATATTAATTACATACTTATAAATGCATAATAAAATATTAAAATTATAAATTAATACATATAAATACACAAAATATTTTTAATAAAACATATATATATTTACGTAGTTCTAAGCATGACTCAGAAATAATATTCTTTTACTTTTAAATATTATTTCAAATTAATCTCGTACTTCTATAATTTAAAACATTAATATAAAAAAATTCAAAACATGATATTTAAATTTAAATTTTCGGTAAATTTTGAAATGACATTTTTTATTTATGAAAGTTATCTCATAGTTTTGTGATTTAAAACAATTTTATAGTTAATTATTGATTTTCGCCCTATATTAAAATATTTTAAATAATAATATATGTTTTTTATTTTTATTTTTCTGCCGAGCATATATTTTATAAATGTGAAACATAATTTTTATATAATATATGTGTTAGTATATTTGATTTATGTAATTAAATAGCATATATAATATTTGAATAATAATAAATATGTATACAAAATTATTTTATTAAGCTGAATATAATATATGTGTAGTACATTATATATGAAATTTATATAACATATTTATAAAAGTATGATGAAGTAATTAAATTATAAACTATATATATGCATATATTTAATATATATGTAGATTATTAAATAATCAAAAAAATTATTTTTTATTTTTGGATTGTGCCATTATAGATATGAATATAGTAAAAACAGATTTTTTTTTAATAAGTATATACTTACATACAATCAAACAATTTTGCTACAATATCACTTGCATATCGAAATCATCCCCTAACTAATAGTATTATATATATATAATAAAACATTGTATATAAGCAAATATAACTTGATCAGAAATATAACTCACTTCTAATGCCTTGAAGTACGCCTTGGAATGTGTTCTCCTTGAAATAATTTTCCATCCAAAAGAATGCTAGTCCTTGAACTGTTAACCACCGGCTATCGAATAGCGGCTGAATTAAATTGATTCAAGCTTCATAAAATAAAGAGACTAGAGGGGGGATTTTTGTTATCAATGACTACAGACGGAAACTCCAAAAGATCAATATCAATTGTAAGAAGAGATGCTTAAACAAAGGAAGGAAATGAGAGAATTAAGGATCTCATCTTTTACTGAATCTCCTTTAATCTTGGCTATCCATTTCAAGCCACTCTCTCCTATATTTTGAGCTACCTATATCCTATGTTGCTTTCGAAATGACCAGCCTCTATGATGGGCCTTAAACCTATTTAAGCCCAAATAAAATACTATTCAATTAAATCTAATATAATTCTTTTCAATATTGAATATAGATTAACATATTTGAAACTATTATAAATATATTTGATAATATTTATTCATTAATTCAAAATCAAAACTTGTAATTAATATCACATGAGTATATGTTAAACGATACGATACATCAGATAAATGATATGCATGGTGAATCTCATACCACCCCCAGATCAGGTAGATGTCGCATTCCTCGGCTACTACACAAACTTGGTGGCCTTCCCTCTACCCCTGACATCTCAATAACTAATAACCTCCCAATCCCAAAGCTCACTACTGATATGCAGACATCTTTGACAAATCCTGTAACCGATGAGGAAATAAAGAACTCTATTTTCACCATGAGAGAATCTACATCTCCTGGCCCTGATGGATTCACAGTAACATTCTTCACTCACTGCTGGAATATTATATCAGCTGATGTACACAAGGCTATTCATTATTTATTTAATAAAAACAGGTTGCTATCCTCTATTAACTCTACTTATCTTATCCTTTTCTCCAAAACCGCTTCTCCTACTGATGTCTCGCAATATATACAGATTTCTTGTTGCAATTTCATATACAAGTCCATATCTCGAATATTAGCTTCCCTTCTCAAAAATATGCTTCAACACATAATATCTCCTAATCAGGCATCCTTCCTCCCTAATAGAAGTATACTTGATAATGTCCTTCTGACTTATGAAATATTGAACGGGTACTCTTCACCATTCAAATCCCCTAGAGCTCTATTGAAAATAGACATACGCAAGGCATTTGACACTGTTAACTTGTCAGCTATAATGTTTGTACTTGATAGGATGGAATTCCCTCCTGTATTCGGTATCTGGCTGAACTTATGCATCTTGACAGTAAGATATTCTCTGGTCTTAAATGCTCACATTGTACGGCATTTCAAAGGCACAAATGGCTTGAGACAAGGAGATCCAATCTCTGCATACTTGTTTATAATGATAATGGAGATCTTCACCCTTGCAATACACAAGCAGGTTAATCTGAAACACTTTTCCCTTCATCCAAAATGTAGAAACCCAATGATAACAACACTAGCCTTTGCTTATGACTTGTTAATATTCACTAAACCAACCATTCTATCCTTACAATCTATAATGAATACCCCTTCGTCCTTCTACAACTTTTCAAAGATTCAATCCGACCTTGATAAATCACACATACTTTTAGCTGGATTAACCGATCACCAAAAATCTGTTTGGTTAAACATTGCAAATATGCCACCATTTGATACTGATATGGCATATCTTGGTATTCCTCTGGCTACAAAAAGAATAATTATTGCTCAATGTATTCCTCTCTATAAAAAATCTTAGCAGTCATGAACAGATGGGAAAATAGGTACATAGCTCAACTAGGGTGACTCGTTATAATCAATGTTGTCGTTCTTTCCATGGTAGTTTACTAGAGTAGAATATTCCTAATGCTTACAAAATCAATAGCCATGACTAGATCTACAATAATAAAATATCTATTGTCTGGTACTATACATACAGAAAATTTTCTCCCATTACATATAAGAAACTAGAAATTCTTAAGAGACGGAGGGATTAGGGATAAAGAATATGAAAAATTGGAATGTGGTTGCCTTGTCTAAACACTTCCATAACCTTATAACCAATACAGATTCATTGTGGGTTAAATGGACAAACAAATACAACTTGAAGGGTGATGAGATTTGGCTAGCAGAAGTAAACAATCTCATGGCTGGATTTGGAAAACTATGTTAAAAATACGTGACACATTGCTACCACATACTAAACTCCTCCTTGCCACTGACAATGCATCTAAATTCTGGACAACACCTTGGATCAATCATACAAAAGATGCTCTTCTATGACAATATGTCTCAAACTAGTATCTCCAAAAATGCAAAATCCACGAGCCATATAGTTAATGGAAAAATCTCCTTGCACCACATAAGCAATTCCATAGTTAATTCCCTATGGGATAAATATAATGATCAACCATACTACCATATCCAGGCAGAAGATTATAAATGGTCAAAGGACCTCAATGACCATTCAACCAAAATAGTATATAAAGTGTTGTTGGAGAAATGAATCACGGTTTCTTTCCATGGTATAAACGAACATGGAACAAATATGCTGATGAAAGGTATAACTTTATGCTTTGGAAGGTTTTTAGAAATTCTCTCCACACTTTAGGAAATCTTGCCCATGGAGGAATTCATTTTTCTACATCCTGCAAATCTGCAACTCTGCGGTTGAAGATGCACATCACTTATATTTCATATGCTCGTTTACTCACTTTATATGGTCCAAAATAAAATACAGAGGTGGCCATGGGTGTGCTTGGAGAAACAATAGGATTGAATGGATGAGAATTTATAAAGCAACTAGGTGGAAGCAACAGATGACGTATGAATTGTTGATCATGCTCAAAATTATGGTCACTGTGATATGGCAGGAGAGGAACAGTAGAATTTTCAACCAAATAAGCAAGAACAGAATGTAGATTTATAATGAAATATGGAGGAAAATTCACAATATGATCACTATGTCTTCTTACCCACTTGGTCAAGCTACTCATGTTAAGTGGTCATAAATTGTGACCACGGATCCTATTTATTTTGTTTCCCCCCATCTTGTTCCGTCCTTTCCTGCCTCCCCTCCTTTTTCTTTTCTTAACTTATATTGTAAGTGTTTCTTTTCATATAAATAAATGGTAGGGGTCATTCAACCCCACTGTATTTTCCAAAAAAAATTAATTAATTTATAGCAATTAGAAATTGCTTAAATCCTTTCATCAAAGAAGAACTCATCGTTTCGGTTATGTGGCTCGTCGAGTGTAAATGTCAGTGATTAACATCAAATTATTCGAATGTTAACATTCACACATCAGTTAGCAGGTAGTGTGGCATTTTTACCAAATTTATCTCTTACATGGTTTTGGCAAAATCCAATTTTATTTTGTTAAGCGTTACCTGGTTGTGACTATTGTTCACACCAATTCTTTTCGTCAAAACTATATCATTTTGGACTTATGGAATTTTGTAATGGTCGAAATTCCAATGTCGTCCATATTAACCTCTATAGTCCAAACATAAAATTCTTGGTTCAATAATAACAATTACTATTAGTCGAACTATTCTAGCCATTAATTTTGACTTTGAGTTGACCGTGATACTAACACCATATAATAGAGGAGACAAATCCTTTCTTGAATAGTGTTTCACTTTTAATACTTCCACTCGACCCAATCATAGTTACTAGATGGATGCCCTGCCATGATTTGATATGATCAAAGCGGAGCTTTCATATTGAAGGTCTATAGTATTCTCAAGTTGAGAGAATTGTGTAAATCAGTCACATTTATATTTTTTGTTTGACCTTAGTTATATTAACTAACTAAAAACTATCGAGTGAGTCATTCCTTGGTTATCCAGTAACTATTAGTATGTAACCCCTCTATGCCTACAGCAGTTATAAGTAATACACTACCCTACACTATGAGATCGTCATGTACTCTAGTCTCATTGGGTACATCGATATTCAGTCTCGATGCATGTTGACTAGGAACATTTAAAATAATGTATTTTATAATATTGTGATACAATACTCATTATTACAACTATTTGTAATTACTATAACAAACACATCGTTCATGGATTTTCTTCTAAACATATTTAATTTAGCGCTTAACTATTTATAACACATTATAACAAATGTATAATAGAAAGACAACGCCTTTATTGCGTAATAGAATTGATTACATAGTTAATTAATTTACAATAAATTACAGAAATTTCTTTAGGACATTTCCCTAACTCTAATAATCTCCTACTTGCACTTGCGCCAATTATGGAATCTTAATCCCATCCCTTCAATCAACTTATTGAGAGCCAATCGAGCTAGGCCTTTAGTGAATGGATCTGCTATGTTTCCTTGGTATCTACCTTTTGTATCACGACTTCTTTCTTCTCAACAAATTCTCTAATTAGGGGGAACTTTCAAAGAATATATCATGACTTCTTGTGTACTTTGGACTCATTCGCGATTCGCAGCGCCACATTGTTATCATAGAACTATGTCATAGGATTCTCGGTATTGGGAATCACTCCGAGCTCACTTAAAAACTTATGCATCTTTGCTATCTCTTTAGCTGCTTCATTAACTGTGATTTACTCGGAATCAATAGTTATTTCTTGCTTGGAACTTTTTCAACTAACGGCTCCTCTGTTAAGCATAAAGGCATAACTAGACACTGATTTACTATTATCTATATCACTTTAACAGCTCGAATATGTATACCCTTTACAAGGGAGTCTCCATTCCCGTATATAAGGAATAAGTCATTGGTATTTCTTAAATAATTTAATATACATTTTACGGTTGTCCAATGTTTTTCTCCAGGATTAGACTGATATGGGCTTATTCAACCTAATGCATGTGAGACATCTGGTTAAGTACATAGCATAACGTATATTATGGATCCTATGAATAAAGCATAAGGGATTCTCTTCATATGCTCTTTCTCCTTGTCGATATAAAGAACGTCCTCCATAGAAAGGACAAATCCAGATTGCATTGGAATGTTTCCATATGGTACCTATATAAAGAATTAGGAAAATCCCAACAACCTCTTATTTCTATCTCTATGGATGTTTATACCAAGTATATAGGCCGCTTGACCCAAATCCTTTAAGGAGAAAATCTTGGAAAGCCAAACTTTCACCGATTGCAACAATGAAGTGTCGTTTCCAATCAATAATAGATCTACGACATAGAGCACTAAGAATACGATATCATTGCCCTGTTCTTTTCGGTATATGCACGCTCTTTGTCTGTGTTCTAATAAAAATCAAACCGTTTGATCACTTTATCAAAACACTTGTTCCAACTTTTTGAAGCTTGTTTAAGTCCGTAAATGGAATCTAACAACTTGCAGGTCCTATGCTCACTCCCACTAACTACAAAGCCCTTGGGCTATGACATATAAATGGTTTGTTCTAAATAACCATTTAGAAAAGTCGTCTATACATCCATTTATCATATTTTGTAGTCATAGAATGCAGCGATGGCTAGCATAATCTTAATAGACTTAGAATGGTTATGGGTGAAAAGGTCTCGTTGTAATCAACATCTTGAATTTGATGAAATCCTTTTGCTACTAGCCTTGCCTATAAAGTCTCCACTTCCCTATCTATATTTAGCTTTTTCGTAAATATCCAATTACCGTCGAAGGGTTTTATCCCTCTGGGTACGTCCGACAAAGTCAAACTTTGTCTTTGTACATTGACATCTTGGATTTAGTAGCTCTAAGCCAGAGTGCATAGTCTTTACTCTACAGTAATTGTTGGAAGGACAGAGGAGTGTGTATGTTCGAATTAATCCTAGAAGGGGGCCGAATAGGATTTACAATAAATTCATAGAATAATAAAATTTGCAGCACATATAATAGAATAAATGCGAAAATAAAAGCAACACATAAATTTACCCAGCTTCGGCAATACTTACCTACTGTAAGCTTTAAGATTTCTACGAAGATTAAACAATTGATCGCTTTCTCGTCCTACAGTTCAATCCTAGTTACAAACTAGAGTTTTAAAATTTAAAAGTAAATTACAACAGAATAAAATTTGAAACCCAAACATATAATATGTAAATTTAAGAGAAGTTCAACCTAAAATAAAAACGTCGTCTTCTTATTTGATATAGCCCATTTTCCCTTTTTCATCTAAAGTCGATCTCCTTTTATTTTCTAGGATTTCACTTGATTTTTGAAAACCACCGATACATAATCGATTATGAACATTCACCTTTGTCTCCTTGTTGATCGATTTCTTTAGTGCCGTGGCGATTCATGAGCTCGATTGCTTTCCTTGTTGAGTGCTATTTTCATTGAGAATTTGGTATTATTTTAGTTTTTTCTGATTTATTTCTTATAGAACTTGACTTATTTGAAAATTATGATGATGATATTGGTACTGGTAGAGTAGGATTGTGAAAAATTCTTTTGAGTTTTCCATATATTTCAATGTATTTTAAGTTTGAATATTCCAACCTTCGATTGAGCTAATCTTGACTGTTGACCCTTTAGTCTTTAGTTTTGAGATCATTGACTCGTTAATCTGTGATATATATATATATATATATATATATATATATATATATGACTTCGGCTAAATTTTTATTTGCTTAAGTTAAATAGTTGACATATTCATTCTACATATATTTTGTTCATGCTTTTGATTGTTGACTTATTAAATATTGTGGTTCTGCCTTGATTTTTCATCTTTTTCAATATTTCTTTTGACTTGAATGTTTAAGCTAGTTCGACATTGGGATGCTCCTTTGTACACTTCATTATTCTTTCTAGTATATAGATATACATATAACACACACACACACACACACACACACACACACACACACACACACACACACATATATATGAATGTATATATGCGTATATGTGTATATATGAGTGCATTGGTGCATTTTCTTTTTGTCCGTGCTCTTATACATTTCTGCCTTGCTTCCTTTTATGGTTATGCATGCATGACTATGCGTACTTGTCTAAGCTTGTGTGTTGTGACATTCATTTGCCTTGTCTTTGTGTGTCTATTCGACTTGAGATGCATTATGCCTTTTATTGTGTGAATTGAAGAACCTAGCATTGTGCCTGCTGCCATACTTTGGTCTGGCTTGCACATTTTGCTATTCTTTATGTGTTTGGCTTTTGTTTTACGCACTTGCTATTGCACCAATCTGTATTTACCCTTATGTACTCAAGCATCAGTTTGGCCTTAAGCTGCTTTGTTGTTTTGTGTTGATTCTGATGCTTGCCTTGCCTGGTTATACTGGGCTGTGCATGTACTTGTTGTTTATTAGTTTGATAATCTATGCTCCTTTGTGTACTTTGTCTGTTTGTACCATGTTCACCTTGTTTTGTGCATTTCATCTTTCGAACATGTATTGAGCATGGAGTCTAACTTTGGGCTTGACATTATGTACATTTTTGAACTATTTTTTGCCTTAGTGTTTTGTACTTTTGAAGTTTCTACCCTAAGAACTATGTTGAGCCTTCAAGCTTGACCTTGCTATACATGCACCTAATCTAATTATGCTTGCTTGCTTTGGCTTGTCCACTATTGCATTGACCTTGCCATACATGCACCAGATCTGGTTGCACTCGCTTGTTTTGGCTTGCCTACAAATGCACTTGAATTTTAGACCTGAATTTATATCTTATAGCTTGTGTTTTGTACATATGTGCAAGTTTGGCATGTGCACAAGTGTATATGCATATCCTTTTTAGTGTGCTTGGCCTTCTGTCATGTACAGTAATAAACTGTACATGTTGTAGGTTGTTCAAGCATACTATTGACTTGATTTTAAATTTTTGTTGACAAGAATATGGTGTACTGGTCCACGTATATATATGTTGTACTGGTCCAAGTTCGTTATTTTTGGTTATTACTTAAAATACGAAAAGAACAACACTAGTAAACTGAAGCAATGTCAATTTCAAATATATTTATATTTTTGCAGTTTCAATTTCTTTCTTTTTGCTTTTTGATAAGTTGACGGGTAAAGCAGATGTCTGGATAAAAACTGGAGCAAGAAATCAACCATTTTATTTGAATATAAATTATAGTGTAAAAAATATTGTATTTGAAAAATTATTGTGTGTGAGAGAGTAAAAAGTTATTGTACATAAATATTATATAAAAAAAATTATGGAAGCTCTTGTTGTAATCGTGTGTACTACTGGCATTATATTGAAATTAAATATTTATTGAAATAAAGTTTTTTTTATTTCCATCTGTGATGATGTAAAAGTACCTCAAAAAACACACACACATACATATATCACCAAACAAAAATCATAAATTACTATATTCTATAGAGTGTCGTCATCTAAGACATAGTTCTCCTTCTCCCTATCCATGAGAAAACCGTAGTATCTCTCTAATGCGTGAGATCACTATTAAACCTTCTTATATGTCGTGTGTTTTAGTATACATGTGAACTTGGTTCTCCCACTGGTTCGCCCTTAGTGTTAATTTTGGGATCTCATACAAGTCTATGACCTCGTTTTAATTTCCTATGATAGAAATTCCTTTTCTAAAAAGGCAATGTGTCGAGAAACAATGACTATTTATTCCTTAGTATTGTAGAGAGAGAGTGTGTGTGTATCGCTTCGAGATTTTAGGATATCATATAGATTTATACAATAACGATCTTGCCTCTAGTTTATTCGGACCAACATTATTAACATATGGTGGACAACCCCACACCTTTAAATATTGGAGTTGGAGTTTCTTATCATACCACATCTGGTACATTGTTTTAGGTATAGACTTAGTGGGCAACAAGTTCAGCATATGCACTGTGGTTTCTAGCACATGTCCCTAATAAGACAGAGGTAACTCAACCTTACTCATCATGGAACAAACCATATCTAATAGGTTTCGGTTCCTTTGCCCGACACACCATTGGGTTTAGGAGTATAGGATGAAGTAACCTGAGAGATAATCCTGTTATCTTATAAGTATCATTGGAAATCCTGTCTAACACTCACTTCCTCAATCTAATCAGAGGATCTTAATCTTATGGTCAAAGGATCTTAATCTTACGGCCCATTTGGTTTTCTACTACATTTTTATATTCAAAAAATTTCTTATAGACATCAGATTTGTTCTTTATAAGATACACATATCCTTGTCTCAAGAAATCATCAATGAAGGTAACAAAGTAAGAACTATTATCTTTGTTTATAATAGGCATCGGCTCATACACATCACTATGTACTAATCCTAAGAGTTCATCAACTCTTTCATTGCTCCAACTGAAGGGATGCTTAGTCATTTTACCTTTGAGACATGACTCACACGTGTCAAATGATTTAGAATCAACCAACAGTAGAAAACCTTCATCTTTTAATTTATGTAGCTGTTTCTCACTAATATGACACAGCCCATAATGCTAAAGGTAACTATCATTTATATTGTTAGAAGAATTATTCATAGAACAGATATAACTAGTATTAATCACATAAATGCCAATTTTTAAGAATGCCAAACTTTATTTCCATCCAAACTAACATTCATAACATTATTTGCACAATGAAATATATATCCAATCTTAGACAATCTTAAAACATAAATAATGCTACTAGAAAAATATTTTGCAAAATAGTAATCATTTAATATTAATGCTACTCCATTCGGCTAAACTAAATGATAATCACCAATTGACGTTGCATCTATATTAGATCCATCAGCAACTTAGAGCCTCATCTATCCTTTTGCTATGTGATGCCAGTTCTTAAACTCGTGTAACGAATTACACATATGAGTACCATATCCGCTATCCAAGACCCAAGATATTTTATTTATTATAAAACAATTTTGAATGAATAATGTACCTAATGGATCTGTAGAGCAATTTTTCTTCTTTTCTCTAACAATCTTCAAGTAGTCGGGAAAATTCCTTTTCCAGTGACCTTTCTTATGGCAGTGGTGACATTCACCCTTGTTATTGGTCTTCATACTTTTCTTTTTCTTACCTTCTCTTTTCTGCTTCTTCAAACTCTTCGAAGATGATGTACTAGCCTTTACTGAAAGTATCATCCTTTGACCCTTAGATTGTGACTTGACCGACCTCAACATATTTAGGAGTTCCACGAGATTCTCATTCAATTGGTCCATCTTACAATTCAGCATGAACAGTTCGTACTAAGGAGTAAGTAAACCAAGGATAAAATCTACTTGCAATTCGTTGCTTATTTGTACATCCAATTGTAAAAGCCTATCTATATAGTCCTTTATTAGCATATAATCATCTACTTTCCATCCTTTGGTCATCTTGATATTGAATATCTTCTTCGTAAGCCTGTACCTTGTGGAACGTGACTGTTCACAAAAAAGAGCCTTGAGATTACCAAATAATCTCATGGATAGACATATTTTCATGCTGCCTCTACAATAGCTTGTCTAACATAGTTAGCACAAAAACTTAGGTGATCTCTAGGTCTGACACCCATTTTTCATAAGCGAGTTGTAGTTCAGGATCCCCATCATCTGTGGGCTGTTCTTTAGATTCACATGTAATAGCAACTCATAGGTGCTCGTAAGTCAACGATATTTTAATTTCTCTTAACCAGTCCGTATAGCTAGGTTTGATAAACTTATTATTTTCGGAATTTTTTTTTGAAATTATCATTTTCTGCAAGTCACGGTGATAGATTATTAGGACAAATCATAGTAGATATTCTTATATTATTAGTAAGGTTGAACTGTATGCTTCATTTTACTAATAAGCTCCCACTAATTTTTTGTGTTTCGCCAAACCACACATCAAAACATAGAAATTTTTTAACTTCACTGGTGGGTGGTAGGACTCGTCCATCTTAGAATTCTGACCTTGAGTTTGCTCAATAAGTCATAGCTCCATGGACGTTGGATAACTCCCTATCCGTTATATCGTATATAACTGCTAACCCTTGCTACCTTGTCGTAATTTCAGCTCAACCTTGAGTTTTCTCAATGAATCAAAATGAAATTATTCACTTGTACCTACTATATCGCGATGACATAAGTATATTATATATACCTTCGATTTTCTCAACAAATACATATAGTTATCTAACCTCGTCTATTCAATAAATTAATAATATTGCACATAACATCTCTAGCTTAAGTTTGCTCAACAACTAAGGGTATGCAAGTAATTTATTAATATATATATATGGTAGATGACAATATTATATTGAAGATTCATAATCTTCAATATGTATTACATTGAGTGATATCGACTTATGGAATAATATAATTCTTATGAATTACTCTTGTGATTCAATGGTCGGACACATCAAAAATCATGATATTTGTACATTTATGTATGTATTTATTCCTTAATTCCATTCAGAGTTTATACTATTCCACCATTAATTTATACATTTATATTATATAAGTTTTATTATTATATAACTTTTATGTTTCCTATTATTTATATAATATTCTTATGTATAATGTTATATTAATTAAATCTTATTTAATTAATATTGATTGATATATATTATCTTAATATAACGTTAATATTCAATATTTGTATAAACTTTATAGTTTTACACATATATATCATATACATGTGTATGTTATTTAATTACTCAACCTTTTAATTTATTTATTTAAATAAACTATTTTAATTAAATTATATTAATTTTAAAATTCATTTCATATACATACATATAAAAATTATGTCATTTTAAACATTTTAAAACAACAAAACATATATCATAATATATAATACATGTATAGTAGATTTATTAATTAATTAACTTATTTAATTAATCATAATATATCATAAAACAACAAAACATTTTAAAACATGTATACATTTATTAATTAATTAACTTATTTAATTAATTTATTTTATCAATCTTATTAATAAATCTTAAAATTTCAAAATTAATATATACATATTTTCAAACATTTTGAATTCTTTTTATTGTATTATAACTTTTATAATATATTTATATCTTATTTTGAATTTGACTTTTAAATTTAAAATCTTATATTTGTAATTTTCAAACATTTTCTGAAAATTAGCTTAAGGCCCAATTCAAATTATGCCTCTTCTATTAAGGACAACTTTTTGGGCTCACATATCTACTCAGGCCAGGATGATAGCCAAGTAACGTAGAGTACTTGATTACCTAAGCCCAGTCCTAGATATAACTTTTCTAGACACCCTACTATCTAGACTGTGAGCTACTTAATTAAGAATAACATGACTAATTATGCCGCATATGCTATTGGGCTTTGATACTATTGTTAGACTTAGGCCAGCCCGCGACGAAAGTTATGGGTGAATTTCAAAATGTTTTTACCCTATTGGATCTTTGTTAGGCCTATGAAGTCAAGCTTATTTAGAACAGTTCTAAATTATAAAATCCAATATTTTATTTAAATATATAAATGACATAATATTATTTAATTTACGTTACATATATATATATGTATACGTATCATATACACAAACACACTCAAAGAGATGTATGTATGTATGTGTGTGTGTGTGTATATATCTGTGTGTGTAGCGACCCCACCGCGATATCCAGATTAGCTATGAACATTATAAGTAATGTCGCCTGCCAATCCGAAGAATACGACTTGTTAAGAGCGATCGAATGGGAACTTATCTTTATACTAACACTGATAGGTCATTTATAACTTTTTAGTTAATATCTGAATTGTATTTGACGTATACAGTGTTAAAACAAAGTAATAGACACACCGATTTCTCAGAATCAAAATAATATATCATATAAATAATAGTCACCGATCATAATGGAATAGATCTCAACTTACGTATATACAAATTTTGAGTTTACAAAATTAAATACTAAACTCAATTGTTATACAAGTTTTACAATTCTCTAATCTCAATTGTACATCTTATAAACATATTCACAATCTTCTTAAATGGGATAGACTAAAAAGTCAAAAGTGTTTATCTCCTTGCTAGCTCAAACATCCAAAGGTCAACATGTCATGTAACCTAAAAAGTCCCGGCCTGACCCGAGCAAAATAATTCTCAGGTCAGACCATCTCTAAATATCCAATAGGGTAAGAACAGAATATAACACAATAATAAACAACATATAAGTAAATACAGATGTTCAGGATATAACGAGTGAGGAAATAAATTTAACTCAGAACAGAGTTAATAAATTTAAGTCACAAAAGTGAATTATTCATTATACATAGAATAAAAGAATTAACTTAGCATCCATCACAACACGCAAGAATTTACAATTATTTCACAAACACAACACACAAGAATGTGCATTTATTTCACTAACAAGAGACAAGAATATATATTTATTTCATGAACACGAGACACAAGAATATTTAATTATTTCATGAACACAAGACACAAAAACATACATTTATTTCACTAACAAGACACAAGGTTATATATATATATATATATTCCACGAAAACAAGACCCAAGAATATATATTTATTTCACAAACATGGGACCTAAGAATATATATTTATTTCACGAACACAAAATAGTCACAGAGTCCAAATATCCAGAATCCAAGAGAGCTTAATCAAAATGATCGTAATGATCGTACACAAAACCGAAGCAAACAAACAAACAATTTGGTATCACACGAATCGATCCGATACTGGGGATCGTACACAGGACCTGAATCATAGAATCACAAGATGATCTCAACGATAACAGCCATGACAGAATCTTTCAGATTTATTTTAGATTATTACACTTGAAAAGAAATCCAAGAGTGGCTTCTTAAGGATTTAGCAGCCACTTAACGCACAAAAAAAAGTAAACTCTAAAGTTCCAAATACTATCGCCTACAGTAATTACTACGATATAACTAATACGTCCCATACCATATGGTGAAATCCAAATATTTACTAAAATCTATAAATATCACTTATTATGGATACCACTGGAAAACTTGAACTACATTCTTTTAAGGATCTATAAACCACTTGTCGCACATCAAAAGAGAATAAACTCTAAAGTATTAAGTATTTTCTCAAATATGATCGTAAGAATTTAACCAAGGCATTCCATACTACTCGGTGGAATTCGATTATTCTCAACTGGGTTAGTAAATTCCACTCAAACAGTCAATTCAATGAGTTATACCGTATTCAACGAAGTGTTACTCAAAAGAATTCAAAACAATTGATAACATTAAGTAGAATTTTAGTTATAGAATTAAGGTTCTCAAAACAATTCTTCTCTCTAATTTTTGTTATTAAAAAAACACTTGTTATAATTTTATACAAATTCACTTATTATTTAACTTTAAATAAATGTTCACTTGTTGGATAAAATATTCCATAAACCCGAATTGTTCCAAAATTACATTTATGTACATAGAGTTGTCTCAAATTTCCATATAAAACACTTAGTTAATAACCCATATTTTAAAACCACTTTTATTATTCTTCCAAATCCATTTTGATATATATATATATGTATGTATGTATGTATGTATATGTATATATGTACGTTGTATGTATGTATTTTTTAGAAATAAATTAGACTCACCTTTTTAAAACCATATTTCCAAAGCCACTTGTATATGTTATCACTTATTTTATGAAACCATAATCACTCATTTTAATAATCTTTTTTCACTTCTTTTCCTTTAATGGCAGAGTTCAACCTTCCTCCTTCCCTTCCAGCCCAACCTTTGCCTACCCCTGTCCCTCCTTTGCCTGACCCTGATCCCCCTCCCTTACTCTCTGGCCATCCTTTAGCCTCTTCCTCTTTAAGCATTCCTAACTCCTCTCCTCCTTTGTATGTTCAGTCTAACCCTCCCATCAGCAACTCAAGTCAACAACCATGGACTTCTCTATTCAAGAACAAACCACGCAATGCGGGGAAGTACATGCCTGTTAACTTCATTAATGAATTTATTAGAGATGCATTGGTTCTTCCTGACTCTATTGTATAAGCTGGGCAAAGTAAATGGCAAGATTATGTAGTTGGATTTTTCCTAGACGAACCCCTATCATTTACAGCAGTGGTGCAACACCTTAAGAGAGTGTGGAGATTGAAGGGAAACATTAAGGTTAAATCAGATGGAGTAGTCTTTATGTTCCTATTTTCAAGTGAGGATGATCGGAGAAGAATCATCCAGGCCGATCCGATAACCATGAGGAATAAATTGTTTATTGTTAAACAATGGGACCCCACAGTAAGCAATATTTGCGGCTCAGTCACTTCAGTTCTTATTTGGATACATATCTACAACATACCACTAGCAGCGTGGTCCCCACTAGGCATCAATTGGCTTGCTGGAAGAATAGGGTATGTTAAATGTTTGGATAAAAGTACAGAAAGAATGGAAAGGTTGACCTATGCTAAAGCATTAGTGGAAGTGACACCCATCTTCGAATTAGTTGATAGCTTTCAAGTACTGTGTAAGGATGGAACAAAACAGACTGTTTTTGTGGAATATCAGTGGAGGCCACAAGCATGTACAACTTGTAAGGTGTTTGGGCATGATATTTCTAGTTGCAAAAATAGTGTAAAGTCAGATGAAGTAATAAAGAATGATACAAATACTTTGTCAAAACAAGCTCCAAAAAAAGGTTCCCTGGTGAAAGATCAAAATGCCAATATTATGCATAATAAGTCCTCTAGAGTTTGGAAGAATGCTGAGCATGGGAGCAAAAGAAAGAGTGATTTAATGAAGACTAAGGATGATGGTGGGAGTGGTTGGGATGGAAGTGACAAAGAAAATGAAACAAGGAAAGTATGAATTGAAACTTATAATAACAAGGACAATGTTGTGGATTTAGTTGAAGAAGGAGAAGTTATTGAGGAATTAGAGAATAATATGGGCAATAAATTTCAAGTGCTGCTAAATTTGACTGAGGAAAATGGAGAACCGAGTATTGGAGGTAGTGGAAATAAAATTTATACTGAACAGTTAAATGGTGCAACTGGTTTGACCATTGAGGAAGCAATAGTGGCTAAAGAAAGTTTGGGTGAATATAAGGAGAAGAATTCAGAAGTGCAAAGTGATGAAGCAGATCTAGAAGTAAATTCTCAACTTGCTAAAAACTATGGGATGCTAGTTCAGGAATTGGTTGGGGTAAGAAAGGCAAAAGAGTATGAACTGACAATAGGAAAACAAAAAGTAGATATGCAAGCTGAAACAAATAAGCATTCAGAAAATAATGGAAGTAAAGACAATTTGGGTGGAAAGTGTGTGCTTTCCCTGTTACCCAGTAAGCTGACTCAAAACTCTATAACAAAAGCATCTCATTCCATCAATAAGCTCAATCATCATGAGCAATCTGAAACTTCACATGCGCACAATGTCAGTGTGCATGTTTCAGAAGTTACCATAACCCCTAACTATCAATCCATACCTCCTTATTCTCATATATCTCCCCCTTCTGATTATATTCTTCCTCAGGAATACCCACAATCCACACTGTCCAAAACTCCAATCCCTCAACATAAGAATCACAGCAGTATTAAGAGGAAAAAAGAAAGTTACCTGTCAGATTTTGACAAAGGCAAGGATGTTGACTATGTAGAAACATTACCTGGAAAGGATACAACCCCAAATTCAGGCCTTAGAAGGTCTATGAGATTACAAACTAATCAGCCATAATTTTAATCCATGTTACAAAAAATAGGGTTTTGGAATATTAGAGGTGCACATTTGGAAATAAAACTTGTGCAAGAAAAATAAATTATCTCTGATAATAATCTTGGAATCTTTGGCATTCTGGAGACCAAACTTAACATTGATCTTACCCTCAAAGAAGCCAATCTTATTAATCCACTATGGAGTGTTCATCATAATCTGGTTGAGGCTCCATATGGCGGAATTATGGTTCTTTCTGATCCAACCTTCTACACTCTCACTCCAATTATATCCCACAAACAATTCATTCATTTCCATGCCTTGCATTTACCAACCATAACTTCCTTCTATCTGACCTTTATTTATGGGGAAAACCATGTTGCAGCAAGACAAGATATGCTGAACTATTTACCACATCTTAGACAGGAAACACATCCGTGGTTTGTGTTAGGAGATTTTAATTGTATGTTAGTTGCTGATGATAGTTGTGGTGGCACTCCCCTTTCTATCTCTGACATTTCTCCTCTCAACCATGCTATCTCTTCCTCCAATTTACATGAAGCTGCCTATGTTGGTCCAAAATACACTTGGAACAACAAAAGTAGATCAGGAGTGAGACCCATGAGTAGACTTGACTTAACCTTTCTCAACACCAAAGCTCTAACTCAATACCCTAATTCTCTGAATCATATCCTCCCTCCTCTGCTCTCTGACCATTCACCTGTTTTTTTTTCCACTGAATGCAATGCCATTAAAAGGAACTCCAATTTTAAATTTTTTAACTCGTGGATCAAAGATCCAAAATTTATGCCTTTAGTTGTTAATGTATGGAATCATCCTAAATTTGGTAATAAAATGTCTATTTTGCAGCAAAAATTGAATGCAACCAAGGAAGCTTTAAAGAGACGGGCAAAGAACAAATATGGTGATGGTAACAAGAACTCCAATAATCTATAGAATCAACTGTCTTCTATTCAATTGAGTATGCTTGAAGATCCAGGTAATAGCAGTCTATCTGAGCAAGAACATGAACTAACTCAGCTATTATCAGAAGCTATGGCCTCTGAGCTAAGCATGAAGAAACAAAAATTGAGGAAGGAGTGGGATTTGTATGGTGATAGAAATTCTAAACTGTATCATAGTACCCTAAAAATTAAAAATTCTAAAAGAAACATCCATCAGATACAAGATGAGGAAGGAAGGAATTTAAACAAGCCAGATGAAATTGACAAAGCTTTCATTAATCATTATATCAATCTTTACTCCCCAAATGAAACATGGAACCCTAACTCTCATGAGCTCATGTCTACTCCTTTGCCTGTCCTGTCTGAGTCTGATATCCAATTTTTGTCTTCAAGAGTAACTGATGAAGAAATATATAATGCTATGTTTGGTATGAATAGGGATTCTTGTGGTGGTCCTGATGGTTTTAATGTCGTTTTCTTTATTCATTGTTGGGATGTCATTGCTAATGACCTCAAGGCAGCCATGCATAATTTTTTTGAGCACGATAAATTGCCTATCCCCAAAAATGCTACCAACTTATGTTTGGTGCCAAAAGGTAAGCATGCTGCTACTCTTAATGCATTTTGTCATGTTGCTTGCTGTAACATAATATACAAATGCATATCTAAAGTTATTGCTGCTAGGCTTAGACATGTGCTTCCTATAGTGATTTCTGAGAACCAAGCTGCATTTTTGAATAATAGAAGTATCCTGGATAATATGCTGGTTACTCATGAACTACTAAATGGTTATGGTAGAGCTCATGTTTCTCCAAGAGCTATGATGAAGCTTGATATAAGAAGAGCTTATGATACAGTTAGCTGGGAAGCTCTGACTGGTATTATGGGATTAATGGGGTTTCCTTGCCACTTTGTCAGTTGGATATATACATGTATTTCAACAGTCTCCTTCTCATTATGTTACAATGGTGGCACTGTTAGATATTTTAGAAGTCAGAGAGGAATAAGACAGGGAGACCTGATGTCTTCTTATTTGTTCAAAATTGTGATGGAATTTTTTACTCGGCTTATTAACAATCAAGTCAGGAACAACAATTTCAAGTTGCATCCCAAATGCAGGAATCCTCTCATTACCTCTCTTCTTTTTGCTGATGATGTTATACTTTTTATTAAGCTTACTGTATCTTCAATGGAATGTGTCAAAGGCATCCTTCACACTTTTGAGAAGTGCACTGGTCTACAAGTCAACAGAAGCAAGTCATTCCTAATGGTGGCAGGACTCAATGACAATGACAATCAGAACATACACCATGAAAGTCAACTTCCTAATCTTCCTGAGGGTACCATGCACCTGGGTATCCCCTTGTGCTCTAGAAAAATTAGAGCAACTGCTTGTTTTCCTTTGTTTGAAAGAATAACTGAAGCTATGAATAGATGGGCAAGCAATAAGTTATCTCAGGCAGGCAGAACCACAATCATAAAATCAATAATACAAGCTATGACTGTTTATTGGTGCAGGTGCTTTATTTTACCTTATGCTCTTTTATCTAGCATCAGGAAAGCAATGAATCATTTTCTATGGACTAGGGATATGTATTCTACAAAACTCATTCCTATTGCTTTTGCAAAATTGGAGAAACCACAAAAATATGGTGGATTGGGAATAAAATGTATGAGGACTTGGAATCAAGCTGCATTTTCAAAGCATTTTGACAATCTGATTAATGAAAAACCTAATTTGTGGGTTAAATGGGCTAGGCATCATCATCTTGGCAATAAGAACTTCTGGAAAATTGAACCCTCTCCTCTGTGTGGTTGGGTGTGGAGATCAATCCTTAAACTCAGGGGCAGTTTACTTCCTCATTTCCAGCTTGTGCCTGGCCCTGATAGTAAAGCTAAATTCTAGTTTGAACCATGGGTGGGAAGAGGAATTATATTGCATGATTTTCTCTCCTATGAGCAGAGGAATCAAACTGGCATCCCCTTGAATGCCTAGGCAGTTGATTATTTTTATAATGGTGAAATTGTTTTGCCTTACTCCTCCAACCCTATCATCAATCAGCTGTGGGCTGTTCTGCAATGCAAGAAGTTCCCTACTGGTGATGATGGGTATGTGTGGACTGCTAATCTTGGGCAGCACTCCATATCAAGAATTTATAAAGCTTTGATAAGAGATGAGAAAAGCCCTATCTTTAGATGGCATGTTAGAGTCTGGAATACAAACACTTCTCAAAAACTGAACTTCCTTTTATGGAAAGTCCTAAGAAATGCACTCATGACCAAGGATAAATTATGTAGGAGAGGTTTTTATGTAGACTTGATGTGTAACTTCTGCAATAATCATATTGAAGATGGCTCACACCTCTACTTTGATTGTATGGTTACAAAAAGAATCTGGAAAGCTATTCTCTTCATTGGAGGATTTACTGAGCCAATAATGAATGGTAGTGCTGAATGGAATAGAGTCTTCAGAAGAACTAGATGGAAGGTTGCTTCATCTTATAGGCTGTTAATGCTTTTGAAAGTTTATGTGGATGTGATATGGGCTGAGAGAAATGCTAGAGTTTTTGAGAACAAAATGAAACTTGAAAGTGCCTTGATAAATATCATAATATCTAGAGTCAAGGAAAAGTATTCCCTACATGTTGCATATGGCTTTCTGGATTAGGGTTTTTATTCTTTCCTTTCCTTGTGCTGTTCTTGTTTCGTTTGTTTTAAGTCTTTCATTCTTATTTTCTTCTTAGTCTTCCCTGTTTGCTTTTGAGAGCTCTAGCTTGTTATTGCTCCCTTTTTGTTTTTGTTTTTTTTTTGTGGTTAATAAATATGGTAAGGGACCATTCAACCCTACTTGCCTTTCAAAACAAAAGAAATAATTAATATATATATATATATATATGTATATATAATCACTTAGTAAAATCATTTACAAAAGAAATTTAAACTAATTTAGAAACAATTTTGAGATTTATAAATTTAAATAAACTCTCTTTCATAAATAACTTGAATATGAAGCATATCAATTTATATATTTTTATCTCAAATTTAGAGCTTTTAGATCAGCAGTTTCGACCCCTTAAATCCCATAAATTTTCAAATCTCGAAACATAAAAGTTGAAGGTAAATGTCTATGCTTTTAAAAAGAAAACGATCATCCAATTTGGACTTAGGATTCAAAAGTTATGGCCGAAACAATTTTTCAGATTTAAATTATTAACTCTGTCTTTCATTGACAGGCCAATGACAAAGAAACGAGATTTCGACCATTTGAACTTCAACATTATGCAAAACACAAAGCATAAAAACCAATTCTTATAAAAAATTATTTCGACTGTAAAAACCCTCACTCAATTTCGACTAACCAATTAAAAGTTATTGTGAGTTTAATTTTAGTTTTCAACTTAACGAATACATAGGGCATAACTACACTATCAGATTCAAACTCGATTTCGACCCATTAATCCACAAAATTTCAAAACATGAATAAAAGACAACTTATAGCTAATTGAAAAATCTTTGTAGTGAAAAACAATTGAGTCCTTTTGGATTATTTTACACCATGATATCGTGGTTTTACAGCAGTGATTTTCACATTTTATTTTCAGCAAACAATCTAATAATCACTTTAAACTCAAGCAAGCAATTCACAATCAAATTGAAAGCAATTCAATCAAAGAATCATTCGATTCAATTCAAATAGCGACTCAAATTATTCTCGTAGATTAGAGGTAGTAGTGTGAGTGATTAACTCACCTTTTAACTTCCTATAGCTTGCTAGATCCCCAAATAATCCTTGTTAAACCCTTAGCTTCACCAAAACCACCTAAAACTCAAGAACAAAAATCCAACCAGCAATCAGTTCTAATTGAAACGAGATCAAAATCACTCTTTTAAAGTTCTAAAAGATAGAGATACAGTTTAGGATACTTACTTATCATTATAGAATAATAGCACTTTGATTTGCACTTGAATTTGATTGATTTAGATATATGGTTTTCAATTTTGGTTTTCAGTTTCTGTTTTCTTTTATTGATAGAGAAGGTAACATACAAAACAAGAGAAATAGGATTTATTTTATTGACTAAGTGGACTTGGGTAAAGAACCAAACCCAATAAGAAAAGAAGTGTTACTAATTTGATTCCTATGAAAGTGTTAATAAATATTTCTCAATTCTCTTATTATAAACACCATTTTTACCTTAAAACAATGTTTTATTTAACATAGTTTAGTATGTTAAAATTTAATGTTCACAAGATAAAAATTCCCATTTATATAAATATAGAAATATTTTGTACAATTAAATGTAACTTTTTAAAATGAATGTCATTCTCTTTATTCCCAATAAAATTTTATAGATCCTAAATTGCAATTTCTCATTTTGACAATAAGTCTCAATATTAAAACTTAATTAAATTTACAACATTCTTTAAAATCATTCTTATATTATCAAATGTAAGAATTAGATTTCACAAATTTACATACACGGGTCAGTCCAAGCCGTTTCAGATTAAATGGCTGCCATAGGACTTTGCTAAGCTGATTCTGCCCTGGATAACTACTTACCACCATTTATGTAGTTTTTGTAGTCTTTTTGTAAAATCTGATATGCATCTATTATCATGACTCATTGTATATATTGTGGTCGTAGTACCACTTATGTTGTATCATTTTGTATTGTAGTGGGATGTATCTGTGTATATGTATGTGTCTATATATATATATATATATATATATATATATATATATGTTTGTTTGTTTGTTGTTCAATGATGTGGTGTACATTTTGTTGTTGCATTTTATTCTCATAGATCCGTTAGCCACTATAGTTTTGTATCAATCATTTATTGAATATGTCGATTCACTTAAAGGAAAAAAATTAAAGCATTAAATCAACATATTTAATAGATGTTTAAGACAAAGCTATAGAGATCGCTCCTAACCTGCCCTATTCTCCGCATTAGCAAACAGTATTACTCAATAATACTCTTTGTTAATGTGGGTCTCGGGGTGGGGCATCACAGCTTGGTAATTAATTTTTATTAATTATCCTTAAGTAATTTTAATTAATTAGGTAATTAACAACATGGTAGTTATAGACTTCCCCTATAAAGAAATTGTATCCCTGAAATTTCCTTAATGAAAAAAATCTATAATATAAATTTTCTCTTGAAACAATTATTTTGTTAACTGGTTTATAATTTTATTTCCAAAACATTCAATTAATATCACTCCAAATTATAATAATATACTCAAATTTGTAGTTATCAAAATTTCTCGAAATTCCTAAAAATAGTCTTATGCTTCAAATTTGCGGAAAATTTTGCCAGCGTCTCCTTTGCGCGGCTAGCGTTTCGAAAATTTATGATATGAATATAATTACATAATATACATCCCATCTCAAAGATGAGGCATCCCGTAGGGAAAAACACAAAAATGCGATATGTAGTCTGAGATATGTACCTTATATTTGAATTATTAGCGAGTCTGCTAATATTCCTTAAGCAAACAATTTATAATCTTTTGAATGATATCTATTTAACTCCAGATACCTACAACTATCTCAAAAAATAATATTAGTATTAATATCAAATTCATATCATATAAAAGATATTAACAATTCATGATTACACTTTAACTAGATTGACATCATAATGTTCCATAATGAAAGAATTCCCTATTGAAATTTCCAAGTTTTAATTAGTACTTATGTCAAAATGTCACGTTCGATGTTTAAGAACCTCTATCGATAATATGGCATCCCACACATCGATCAGAATCCTTAAAAAAACGTCCAGATAAATCAACACAATAGATAATCACAAGTTAATATGCATTTATTTTATTATCACTAACATCCATGCATCCAATTTAAATAAATGTAACTGAGCAGTCTATTCCTAGCAACCGATCAACCAAAAGTACATAATCACTAACAGCAGAATAATTCAATGTCGAAATTCCGCTGCGCAACTCTGATTAACTCTAGACCATTTAACTTTTAAACTTATTTACTCAATTTTCTCTAATTCTCTTATTTAAAAGAAAATTTGTTTACTTTAAAATTAATTCATTCTAGTTTAATTCTAAAATTTTCCAACTCTAAAAGATTTTACTCATTAACTTCCAAAAGTTTTAATGTCACAAATTCCAATTTATCAATTTAAATTTTTTAAATCAATTTATACACCAATTGATTATCCTGATAATCCTTTAATATTTCTATCCCTAATTAGATTATTAACATAACTATCTATTATACCCCCAAGGGACAGGACTCTAAGTCATCTAGGTCTCGGATCCGTAATATTATATGCTATAATTTTCTGACATATTTTTGATACCAAACTGTAACGACCTAATCGCGATAACCAGATTAGAAAAGAACATTACAAGTAATGTCGTCTACTAATCCGCAGAATACGGCTTGTTAAGGGCGATCGAATGTGAATATATCTTTATATTAACACTGACACGTCATTGAAAGTCACTATGGTCTGATACCAAATGAAAGAGTCTGTGCTATAGGATCATGTAATATGGATAAACTACTTGTGTGGAATAAGCAAGTAAATAGTAAAAGCAGTAAAGTAAATGACACCAGGGATTATTATACTGGTTCGAACTCCCATTCTACGTCCAGTCCCAGACTTCTTCTGGATTTAAACTAGCAACCCTTACTTAACCCAGAGGAATAGGTTTACACCGCCTGAGCAACCGAAAAGGACTTCTACCGCCTAAGCAACCGAATAGGACTTCTACCGCTTGAGCAACCAAACAGAACTTCGTCCGCCTGAGCAACTGAACATGACTTTTTTACAAATAACAAAAAGTATATGACTGTAGTGTGCTTCTTTGAATAGCACTGATAAGTCAATTAAGTACAATCTTCCTATAATCTTCTCCTTTATGATATATAGTGTAATGTACTTGAGAATTATGGAAGATAGAGTAATCAATAATCAGAGAATGCAAGCAATTTGAGTGTAGTTTGAAAACTAGAGAATAGATAAGAATTCAGGAATATTAAAATAATTTTCGGTTAATTGTTTGTTGAATTATGTAATCTATTTAGAGTTTTAAAAGTTGCAACCATAGATGAAAAACTATATTAAAAATGTTCAACCATTGATTTTGAAAATGTTTCTCTTCGATGAAGAGAAGCGTCTATTCATGAAAATAGCAGTTGGAAATATTCAACCGTCTGAATCAAAAGAATTCAGCTGCCTGAATTAGATTAAAACGCAAACAACAAGCTTTCAGGCAATTTCTGGCCTTATTCAAACGTCTGAATATATTCATTCAGACGGCTAAATATTGTGAAACAATATTTTAGTTCCAGCATTCAGACATCTGAATGAATGTATTCAGCCGCTTGAATTCAGCCATTTGTGCATGTTTGTGCATGTGTATATAAATTTATTCATATATCAATTCAAGAGAGATTTTAACAAAATTCTAAATGAAATAAAGACTCTAGACACAAGATAATCAGCTTTAAAAACTCCGAATATGAATCTGCAACAAATCTCCTGCAAAAATGATTAGTATACACTGAACATTCTATATAGCTTCTCATAGTCAAAACGATGTAAAATCGAGATTCCAACATTCTCCACCTTTTTGATGATGACAACTATATAATCAATAATATAAAATATTCGTAATATTATTACTCCCCATGGTAATATGACAATTATTAAATTTCTTCCCCTTTGTCATCGACAAAAAGAAAGAAAAGAATGCAAGTAGAATATTAATGCACGAAGGAAATGTAATATAGATAACACTGAAAAATATTTCATACAACTTGACAAACAAAGTTAAAGCATAATTAAAGCAAACATAATTCAAAACAAACATAATTAAAATTGGCTAGAAAGAGAAGGATCATCATTACCAGAGCTCGAAGAAGTAGACCACTGAAATGGGGATGGATTGTAAGCCTTGATGGATGTAGAGCCGGATCAAGAAATTCTATCCCATGTTTTAATTAGAAAGCCCCTGATCGAGTTGAATTTTCTCTCCGTTTTCTTTTCAAGAGACTTAATTTCTCGATGAATTTTCGACTGATTGCTAGAGAGAGTGATAATGGCTTGTCTTGAGGAAATGTCCGGGCCAATCTGTTTAATTGAATCATCATTCTCTTCTTCTTCTTTATGTTGAGTATGAGAAGAGGAAGCAATATTAGTGTCATGAGGTTGGAAAGTACCTTGTTGAACATTTTGAGACCATTGTTGAAAGGAGATGATTTGTTGTGAAGGAGGCCGGTGAGGAAGACCCATCAATCCTAAAGTTTTAGTGCCTAACTTACTAATAGTCGAAAAATCATAGTCGGGCATTGGAATGCCAACATTGAGAAACATGCGCATAATATGAGCACCATAATGAATGGTCTTATATTTTCTTCGGATTGTGATGTCTTGAAATTCATCCGAAATAATTTTACCCCAATTCACTTGTTGGTTGGAGTAGGTTGAATAAAGAGCTTGGAAATTTTCTTTATAAACCTTTTAATAACTCCCCATTCTTGGTTGTAAAGAACGAATAAATGCACGGTGAATGAGTCGAGCTTATGGCCTCAAGAAGATAGATTTTAAATTACTCAAATTTGTAAGTTGATCGAACAAGAAACGATGTGAAAATTCATCTCGATGATCCATATCAACTTCAATATCATCAATATCAATTCCTTGATATGGACAATTTATAATATTACCTAGTTTTTGTAAAGGCAAGAAGTTTTTTACGCCACAAACTATTGACCAAACACAATCTTGTCGATTTTGGGATTATGATGATCTAAATTCAAATTTGCAAGAAAAAGTTTGATCAAAAGATGATTAATCTTGAGATTGTTAGGAGCATACCCAATTAGACTACCAAAGTGGAATTCTACGCCAACTCTCTAATACGGTAGGCTGTAAAATCAGGGAATTTCATGAAGGCAGCTTCGAAGATGTTGGAATTCTTCATAGAATTATACCGGGAAACTGCAACATCGTTCCATAGCCATTGTCGAAGCAGATCTTCGGATTGTCCGGAGGTTGATTCTCTAGTACATTTTGATCTTGGTTCCATTAGAGGGAAGGGAAGGTAAAAAAATTTAAAGACTTGAAAATGGGGGCTAGGGTTCTGAAATGATTGAGAAAGAAGTGAAAAAGTCAATATATGGAGGGTAAAAAAAAGCAAGGGCAAAAGTTGTAAAAAAAAATAGAGCCTGAACGAAAAAAATGACTCAGATGCAATTCAGTCGTCTGAATATATTTGTTCAGACGTCTGAATTGCTCTGAGTTGCAACCCGTAAAGAAATAGTTCATTGTTGACCTAATTCAGACGTCTGCTTTATTTGATTCGGAGGTTTGAATCTGGGGTTAAAATATTTCTTCCTATATTATTCAGACGTTTGTTTTATATAAAACAGCCGGCTGAATTTACACAGAAGCTCATATCAGCCTATTGATTATAGCAAACAATATATATAAATAAATATTTTGAATAATACAATTTTCAAACAATCAGAAAAGAAAAAATAACATATGAACAATAGCATATAAAACAAAATTAAAAAGATTTGGAAGAAGAGCTTGTAGTATGATATGCATCTTCTTCTATATTAGTGTTCTCTTGAAATGGTGGAAGTGGAGACCATCTGTTGCCGCGTTCCCAAGAATTTGGTGATATCGGTGGATGCTACGGTGATGGTTCCCAAGGATTGTGATGATTTGGAGAATGAATAGGAGACGGTTGATGAACTGTGTTTATGGAGGAAGAACCACAGAATTTTAACGCGACTTGTTCTAAAAAGCTTAACCGCTTGGCATTGACTTTTTTTCATAGTACAGCTCGCGCTGTAATTCTTGTATTTCCCGTTGGTAGTGATGAATATCATCTATTTTCTCTTTTGTAGATGTGAACCAAAGAAGAGAGTCCATCTCGTTCTTTTAATATGTAGAGTATATCTAGTAGAGTGGAAGGTGGAATAATTAGAATCGGTTCGTTAATTGATGTTGGAGTTGGTAAATTTACCGATCCCGAGGAAGGAGAAGTATAAGAGAGATCAGATGATTTTAAATTGAGTTGCGATGACATTTCGAGAAAAGTATTTGAAACTAAATTTTTATTTGAAAGCTAATGCAAAATAAAGAACGATGGCATATAATATATATATATATATATATATATATATATAGGTAGAGTCATATATAAATAGAGGGAATATGTGGTTAGGATTATAATAACAAAAAAAGTGGATGAATGTAAGGTAAATAACGAAAAAATATAAACAAACTAAAGTTTTATAAAAAGACAAAGTAGAGTAGTGGTAGCAACAGTAGACTACCGAGTAAGAGATCCCGAGTTTGAGTGCTGGAAGACTCTCCTTTTTTTAAGAAAAAACATACCTTTTATCGATACAATTCCTAATTCTCTTCTTAATTTTGTAAATACATTTTCATTTAAAGGTTTTGTAAATATATCAGCCAATTGATTTTCAGAGGATACAGATTCCAGTCTGACTAAATCCTTTTTAATATTATTACGAAGAAAATGATGATGAATGTCAATGTGTTTAGTTCGTGAGTGATTTACAAGATTTTTGGATAGGTTTATAGCACTAGTATTATCACAGAAAATTGTTGATTTAGATAAGTTAACAACAAAATCTTGAAGTGTTTGTTGCATATAAATGACTTGAGCACAATCTAAAGCAGCAGAAATATATACTGCTTCACAAGTTGAAAGTGAAACACAATTTTGTATCTTGCTAAACCAACAGACTAAAGATTGTCCAATGAAGTGACAAGTCCCACTTATACTTTTTCGATCCGTCCGACATCCTCTGTAATGACCCGTAAATTTTAGCGGTTTTATTTATTTAATTAACTGAATTTTGTGAAATTTTAAATGGTAAAATTTTGAAATAAAAATTTAATATTTGAAATACGCTTATTTAAATATAGCAAATGGTAAATTTTCATCAAAAAATATGAAACTAAATTTTCTTGTGTAATTTTATTTCAATTCAAATCTGTTAAAATCGATGATAATAAAACATTTTCCAAACCTGAATATTTTTATATAAAAATTTTGTAAATCATCTTCTGAGTGAGACGTCATCTTCCGTTTCGTTAAATTTGGACTTCTCCAGCTTTGTTTTTCTTATTTTCGGCAAAAATGCAGCATTTTCGATACCGATTATCGACTTTTGGTAGGATATTCGTATCATTGATATCTGTATACCGTTTTGATTATCTCGTCGTGCTGATCTCTACGGTATATTCTATTGCCAATTTCGAGGTAGGGAAGACAGCGGAGTTTATGGAACGACTTTCGTATTGGTTCTGTTTTTTTGAACTATTTTAAATTCCTTGTTGATTCGTTATCCACTGAGTTAAACCTAATAGCCACTAGCATTTATTATTTTCATAAAATCAATGCTTGACTTTTTATTTTCATCGGTTCCAATGTTTTGCTGATTCATTCTGTTTTCCCCTGCCTATTCAATTGAGGAAAATAGTATATATTTTATTATAGTTCGTATTCGCTGCTTCTTCTCTTTTGAGTTCTTAGATTTTTTTTATCTGAATTGTTCGCCCCTTCATTTCAAAACCGTCCTCCACCTCGCAACCTCATCCTAACCCAGGCTCATCGCTCGTGCCTTCGAGTACACCGCACACCATCCACTCCTGATCGGCCTCTACCCCCACTACCGCCACCCCATTGCCTGGTCATCCGACCTTCGCCGAATCACTTCGTGCTTCCCACATCCATCACCACCCATGCGTCTCCTATTTCGGTAATCCATTTTTCTTCCCTGCTTTTATTTGTTCGATTAATTTTCTGTTTTATTTTCTAGAACTATATGTGTTCATTTTATATTATTTATATATTTATGCTGTCACGTTTATAAAAATGTAGTTGGTTATATACGTGTGTATATATATATATGTTAGTTACAGTATTTTAAGTTGTTGTTGAAATATAAATATATGATATTTGTAATATACTGTTTATATATAGTAAGTTATATATCACCTGTTTATATATATAAGTCAAGTAAAGTCTAAAGTATATAACTGTATGTTTATAATAGTCGGCATGTATATTTGACAGTATTTATATATTAAGGTAAACATATATATTTATGTTTGTTATACATATATTGTATAAGTGTATATGTGTTTATAAGTATAATATGTTATTTCAAGTTTGTAAATGTTAGTTGAAAATGCTTATACAAGTTTATATAATCTGTTAACTAGGTATTAGTTATGTACAGGCTTTGTTTGTATATATGATATTATATATGTTTATAATATATATTTATGTCTGTGTTATATATATATATATATATATATATGTATGTATATATATATATCCGTTTTTAAAACTTTTGGTGTGTCGGGTTCAGTTATACATATGGTTGTACTTGTTGTAATTTGGGTTTATAAATTTTGATTTTAAATATAGTAATAATGTATATGCATTGATATCAATATATGTGTTTTAACTTAATTAATAAAATTTGAAATACATATGCATTCAATAAAAATATGTTTGAATTTCGCATATGATTTATATATATATATATATATAGTTATATATACATAAGCTCACTTATATCTGTTACCTTCATCGATCCAATTCTGATATGAATTCGTCTATTTCTATTATCAGCTTTGATCGTTGAATTGTGTCCATCTAGCTTTGCCTGGATTCGTAGCTCATTTCTTTGTCAAACTCTCTAACCTCGAAAGGTGAGCAATCACTAACGATTAACGTTTTTATATTTATTAAATTTGATTTCAATTGAAAAGACAATTGAAATATGCCGCTGTCAGTTATTTACATTGATTTATAAATGTTATCTGTTCACCTATGACATCTGACACCATTATCTGTTACTTATATTGATGATATATGCCTGTTATTTGTTATCATATCTATTATCACTCTGCAAGTACCCTGTTAGTATAGAATTCACTATAGGTTAAAATGATACATACCCGAACGATCTGTAGAATAAGAGAAAATCGTTATGGGTTGAAATGATAAACCCAAGCGATTTTTATTGAATTGAATTTGGGATTGCGAGTTGAAATGATATATACCTGTATATATTTAAATTGTGGATTGAAATGATAAATATCTGTATCACTTGACCATAGGATAGAAAATTACATACAAACACTGTTGGTTTATATATAAATATTTTGAAAATGATTTCTATGGTTTTGGAAAGAAATATATGGTTTAATATTGATTTAAGGTATTATATATAAATGCATTTTATAAAGTTTAAATTCTTGGTTTTAAATTTATATGTTTTGAGAATCTTGAAATTATAAGTTGGTTTTGAATTTATAAATTTTTAAGAATTTACTTACAATTTTACTATTTTAAAATATGTGTAAATTAGTTTTATTATAAAAGAAGTTTGATAATAAGATTTGATTAATAAATTTCGATTTAAATTTATATATAATATGTTTAAATATTATTTAAAATTTTATTTTAAATATAGAGTTTATAATAATTTTAATAAATTAAGGTTGGGAAGAGAAATTTGAAATTGATTTGAAATCGTATTTAATAAAGAATTTTATTTAAGTAAATCGATTTGAAACTTATTGAGTTTGAGATTCTTAAAGGATATGACATTATAACTTGATTTTGGTTTAAAGTTATGAAAAGAATATTTCCAACTTTAAGTAAATTGAAGGAAATATTTAGGGATTTGAAAATTTGGAGTTTTATTTAAATGATACCGGATTTATTAAGTAAATATTTCAAAACTAAATAATAGTAAAAATTAATTCGATATATACATATATATGAAATTATCAAATTTTGTTTTGGAATTATCGAATACTTAATGCTTTGAAATATACGAAATGGTTTATTTTATGGTTCAAATCTGTTTTTGAAATCGATATAATTTGGAATGGTTTATTGAGAAACTGAATTGAATTGAAATCGATGATTTGAGATTTGATTAAATTTGAATTTTGAATTTGAGTTGATTTGGAATTGATTTGTGAAATTTAAGGAATCTCTTTTATCATATAAAGTATTTTAAAATTATATTTAAAACTATTTATATATTTTATTTTATATATTATTTTCATATATACTATTTTTAATATAAACTATTTTATATAAACTATTTTACTTTATAAACTATTTTATTATATATACTATTTTAATATCTAAACTTTTAAAAAGGGAAGTATTAGGGTTTTAAAGTATTATGATTTTTCAAAGTGATTTCCACAGTGTTATAATTTCATGTGTTTTGGTTTTGAAAGTGTTATAACTTTGAAAGTACTATGATTTGGGAAGCGAATATATATATTTGAAATGGACATGATATTGTATTGACATAGTTTTGAATTGGCAATGATATTTTTGTTTTGAAGTATAAAATATTTTGAAATGACCGTGGTGTTATAATAAAGTTTGGTTGTTAAAGAGACCGGGATCGGATATTGTCATACCTCTGCTAATACCAAAAACCACTTTAACAACCGTGTACGAAGTGGAGATTCCAAAATGAAGTAGGATGGTGACGACGTTCTATTGAGGTATATATGTGGACCCGACTCCCATGAGTTGGCATAAGGTGGCTAAAACAGGATCAATCAACGGGCCAATGAGGTAGCTTCTCTGATCGGACACACTCCTTCGATACCATTCTATTACTTTGTGATTGATTGGTGCACCCTTCGAATTTTTTTTGGGAGTGTGGCTTGAGATGGGCGGTAGTGGCTGCTATGCGTTACCACTAGCCCGGAAGTGTAATTGGTATATCAACCCTGACATTGCCTAGTTGTGTCGTGTCACCTACCCTAGTGCGCCTTATACGAGTTTGTTTTGTACCATACCTATGAAGTGCCCTCTGACAACGCCCAGTTGGGAGGAGATTACGGTACTGTATAGACTATGAGAATATATAAAATATGTTAAGGTGGAAAATGTAAAGCCTTAACATTATTTTAATAGTTTACTTTACTTTAGACATTATTATAATAGCGTATATTACTACATAGTAGATAGTTTGACGGATCCTTAAAGGATGGTTATCCCAAACATCCTTTGACTTGCTTGTATTTCAATGGTTATTTCACTTGAATTAGATTTATTGATATAAGAATGTTAATCCGGACTCGAGTGTTTTGTTCTTTGCTTTACGCTCGGGTCAGACTGAGTGATACAGCTTTTGAGAATCACCTTTGGAGTTGGAGCTTCGTTTGGAGATCCATCTACATCCTTTCAGCTTGCAGTTATTCAGTTGATTCCAATGATGTATTTTGATCTTGTATTTGAATATTATATTTAAAACTTCTATTATAGCTTATTTAAATATGATATATATATATATAGTTGCTTCATGAACTACCATTCATTTTTATCTGGTGCATTATTGTTATATTACTTTGTGTCTGTGATTCTGTGATTTTTTTATTTACTGTATATGTTGAGTTCTGCCAAGTATAAATTAACAATCTGATATTTTGAGCAATTATAATTCGACATGTGTGTCTGCCTATGCACTTAGAGGGCGCAGCATGATAGGGGGTTCTCGCTTCTGGTTTAGTAGCAAACAGATGAATCTTACTCCTACATGTCCCTGTGGGGGTTAGTGCAGTCGAAAGGCTGGTCGTAAAGGCAGAACACAGGTACCAATAAATGCTACGGTGGGTGTTACCCCACTGACGGGTGGTCTGTTACATGTGGCATCAGAGCTTAGGTTTTGTGCAGAACTTAGCATATAAAGTAAATTTAATTACAGAATCACCTTCGTTCGAGCTTGAATTCCTTCCTCTTTGATTGAAATCTCCTTTGAATTTTGGAACGTTCCCCTCGGTTCCAAAATCCATCCTTGTCTCTTCCTATTCATGATTTGATTCTAGAACATCCTATAGCTCCACTGAATGGTTTGTAACGGGGTGAAAGTCCATTACATAGGCATTGATTTACCGAAGATTTCTGTATCCTTGGTTTAGATGCAGCTATCACTTGCGATGCTCGAATTCTATCTCAAGAGATCAAATGTCGATTTGCCTTTGGTTTCTGCATCGATCTTATTCTTGAATTCACGGTTGACACGGTTAAGATTGCTCACGATTAATATCAGTATATCCATCTTCCTATTTTGAAATTTAATTATTTTATCTCCCACTCAAGCCTATCTTCTTAGCTAGAATTTGCTTTGATTAGGGTCCCCTTGAATTTGAGTCCCTATCCTCGCTTTGAAATCATTTTTGTATTATCGAGTGAGGGAGTATATTTGTAATTAATATTAAATGTTTTATATGTTGTGTTGTTTGAGTTGTTAATGTTGATTTGGATTTTCGATCGATTCGTCTGATCAGCGCTATCGATAGAATTTCCAAAACACTTAAACAGAGCAAACCGACATAGTTGTTTTCAAAATTTGATAATTTGGTATGATTACATTATAGATATAAGTAAATTTTATAAAAGATAATTGTTAATTGAATTGGTTAACAAAATGATAATAATTGATTTTCATTTATTGTTTTGTAAACCATTGACTATGACATAATATAAATAAATGAATTATAAATTGGTATATAAATTGATTTGTAATTTAAATGAATTTAAAATTTAGAATTTGAGAATTTAATTTCCAGTGATTTTAAACTTTTGGTTTTTAAATTTTTAAAGGGTATACTGTTTAAAGTATTTTCGAATATAAATTTTTTCCAAAGAATTTTTTTGAATGTTTTAATCGGTACTCTTCTCTTGTTTCACTGGAAAATAATTTCATTGATGACGGCCGCATCGACATTCATTTTTGAGTTTCAAAGTGCAGGGACTGTTCTGTAGCTTTGCTACACTTTGTTTTGAAAAATGGAATTGATTGAATTTCTTAAATATGACTTGATTTATAATATATATTGGTATATATTTTTAAATTTGATTTGATATATGTATATATATATTCATCTCTAAAGCTTTGAAGTGAATCAGAAATTATTTTCTTAAATTTTTTGTTAAAGGATGATTTCAATTATAAAATGAAGCTAAAATTTTGAATAAATATTTAAATTTGAAATAATTGAATTAGAAATTTTTACTTGTATAATATTCAATTACATCCCAGTATAACTTACCTAAATCATTCAGAAGTTGAATAGGTAATTGAATAATTTACAATGTGAAATGATGAAATTTTAAATAAATTTGTGTAGTTAGAATAAGTGCAGGTATACTTAATATATGTGATAAGATATATTAAGTGGAATAAATTTAATAATTATTTGGAATAAAGAAGGATTAAATTTGTTGAAACAATTATGATTATAACAAATGACTATGAAAATCTAAGATTATAGAAAGGGTTAATTGAGACAAATTGAATAATAAGATAATTAATAAATGAGACAAATAAAATAAATTTTGTTTTGAAGGAATCAATAAATGGAAATTAAATCAACTTAATGAAATACCTTGAATTTAAATCAAATATTGAGTATTAGTTAATGTAAACTGAAATCTATATGTTTTTAAATTAATTGTTTTATTTTGTTTTCCAATGTATTTTTCTTCCTAGTTATTTCTATTCTCCTACATCCTTCCTTTCCAGGGACGAAAAGTTTTGAATGGGGGAGTGTAACGACCCATAAATTTTAGTGGCTTTATTTATTTAATTAACTGAATTTTGTGAAATTTTAAATAGTAAAATTTTGAAATAAAAAATTAATATTTGGAATACGCCTATTTAAACACAGCAAATGGTAAATTTTCATCAGAAATATGAAAGTAAATTTTCTTATGTAATTTATTTCTATTCAAATCAGTTAAAATCGATGATAATAAAATGCTTTCCAAAATCTGAATATTTTTATATAGAAAATTTATAAATCATCTTCTGAATGAGACTTATCGTCTTTCGGTTCGTCAAATTTGGACTTCTCTAGCCCTGTTTTTCTTATTTCGGCAAAATAGCAGCATTTTCGATACTGACTATCGACTTTTGATAGGATAATCGTATCACTGATATCTTTGTACTGTTTTGATCGTCTCGTCATCATGATCTCTATGGTATATTCTATTGTCAATTTCGAGGTCGGGAAGACAGCGAAATTTACGGAACGACTTCCGTATTGGTTCCGTTTTTTTGAACTATTTTAAATTCCTTGTTGATTCATTATCCACTGAGTTAAACCCAATAGCCACTGGCATTTATTATTTTCAGAAAATCAATGCCTGACTTTTTATTTTCACTGTTTTTAATGTTTTGCTGGTTCGTTCTGGTTTTCCCTGCCTATTCAATTGAGGAAAATAGCATATATTTTATTATAGTTCGTATTCACTGCTTCTTCTCTTTTGAGTTCTTCCATTTTTTCTCTGAATTGTTCGCCCCTTCATTTCAAAACCATCCTCCACCTCGCAATCTCATCCTCTAACCCAGGCTCACCGCTCGTGCCTCCGAGTACACCGCACAACATCCACTCCTAATCGACCTTTGCCCCACTACAACCGCTGCATCGCCTGGTCATCCGACCTCCGTCGAATCACTTCGTGCTTCCCACGTGCATCACCACCCATGCATCTCCTATTTCGGTAATCCATTTTTCTTCCCTGCATCTATTTGTTTGATTAATATTCTGTTTTATTTTCTGGAAGTATAGGGTTCATTTTATATTATTTATATATTTGTGTTATCGCGGTTTTAAAGATATAGTTAGTTATATACGTATATATAGGTTTATATATGTTAGTTACAGTATTTTAGGTTGTTGTTGAAATATAAATATATGATATTTGTAATATACCATTTATATATAGTAAGTTATATATCACCTTTTTATATATATAAGTCGAGTAAAGTCTAAACGTATATAACTGTATGTTTATAATATTCGGCATGTATATTTGATAGTATTTATATATTAAGGTAAATATACATATTTCTTTTTGTTATATATATATATATATATATATCATATAAGTGTATATGTATTTATAAGTATAATAAGTTATTTCAAGTTTGTAAGTGTTAGATGAAAATGCCTATACAAGTTATATAATCTGTTAACTAGGCATTAGTTATGTACAGGCTTTGTTTGTATATATGATATTATATATGTTTATAGTTGTATATTTATGTCAATGTTATATATATACACATATACCAGTTTTTAAAACTTTTGGCGTGTCGGGTATGGTTATACATATGGTTGTTTTTGTTGTAATTTGGGTTTATAAATTTTGATTTTGAATAATAATAGTGTATATGCATTGATATTAATATATGTGTTTAACTTAATTAATAGAATTTGAAATACATATGCATTCAATATAAATATGTTTGAATTTCGCATATGATTTATATATATTTATACATACATAAGCTCACATATATTTGTTACCTTCATCCATCCAATTCTGATTTGAATTCGTCTATTTCTATTATCATCTTTGATCATCGTATCGTGTCCATCAAGCTTTGCCTGGATTCGTAGCTCATTTCTTTGTCAAACTCTCTAAACCCGAAAGAGGAGAAATCACTCACGATTAACGTTTTATATTTATTAAATTTGATTTAAATTGAAACGACAATTGAAATATGCCGCTGTTAGTTATTTACATTGATGTATATATGTTATCTGCTCACCTATGACATCTGACACCATTATCTGTTACTTATATTGATAATATATGCACGTTATTTGTTATTATATCTATCATCACTCTGCAATTTCTCTGTTAGTATAGAATTCACTAAGGGTTGAAATGATACATGCCCAAACGATCTGTAGAATAGGAGAAAATCGTTATGGGTTGAAATGATAAACCCTAGCGATTTTCATTGAATTGAATTTGGGGTTGCGGGTTGAAATAATATATACCCGTACATATTTAAATTGCGGATTGAAACGATAAATATCCATATCACTTGAGCATAGAATAGAAAATTATATACAGAACCTTTGGTTTCATGTACCCCGTCGTTGAGGGCACCCCCTAAGTGCGGGGGATTTCATGATATTTCGTATTGGCTGTCTTGTGTTTCTAATAAGTTGTTTAATTGTCGGCATATCCTCGATTTGGTACCGCTCTCGCGGCCCGCACCGAAATAGTGCTTTACCCCTAGATGTCCAGTCAACTGCTGCACCTCAACGCATTTCGGGGAGAACCAGCTAGCTCTAGGTTCGAGTGGCATTTCACCCCTAACCACATAAATATTTTGAAAATGATTTCTATGGTTTTGGAAAGAAATATATGGTGTAATATTAATTTCAGGGTATTATATGTAAATGTATTTTATAAAGTTTAAATTCTTGGTTTTAAATTTATATGTTTTAAGAATCTTAAAATTATAAGTTGGTTTTGAATTTATAAATTTTTAAGAATTTACTTATAATTTTACTATTTTAAATTATGTATAAATTAGTTTTACTATAAAAGAAGTTTAATAATAAGATTTGATTTAATAAAGTTTGATTTCAATTTAAATATAATATATTTAAGTATTATTTAAAAAAATTATTTTAAATAATAAATTAAGGTTGGGAAGAGAGATTTGAAATTGATTTGAAATAGTATTTAATTAAGAATTTTATTTAAGTAAATTGATTTGAAACTTATTGAATTTGAGATTTTTAAAGGATATGATGTTATAACATGATTTTGGTTTACGGTTGTTAAAAGAATATTTCCAAGTTTAAGTAAATTGAAGAAAATATTTAGTGATTTGAAAATTTGGAGTTTTACTTAAATGATACTGGATTTATTAAGTAAATATTTCAAAACTAAATAATAGTAAAAATTAATTTGATATATATATATATATATATATGAAATTATCAAATTTATTTTGGAATTGTTGAATATTTAAAGCTTTTAAATATATTGAAATTGAAATGGTTTATTTTATGGTTCAAATCTGTTTTTGAAATCGATATAATTTGGAATGGTTTATTGAGAAATTGAATTGAATTGAAATCGATGATTTGAGATTTGATTAAATTTGAATTTTGGAGTTTGAGTTGATTTGGAATTGATTTGTGAAATTTGAGGAAGCTCTTTTATCATATAAAGTATTTTCAAATTATATTTAAAACTATTTATAAATTTTACTTTTAAATTATATTTATATATTAAGGTAAATATACATATTTCTTTTTGTTATATATATATATATATATATATATATCATATAAGTGTATATGTATTTATAAGTATAATAAGTTATTTCAAGTTTGTAAGTGTTAGATGAAAATGCCTATACAAGTTATATAATCTGTTAACTAGGCATTAGTTATGTACAGGCTTTGTTTGTATATATGATATTATATATGTTTATAGTTGTATATTTATGTCAATGTTATATATATACACATATACCAGTTTTTAAAACTTTTGGCGTGTCGGGTATGGTTATACATATGGTTGTTTTTGTTGTAATTTGGGTTTATAAATTTTGATTTTGAATAATAATAGTGTATATGCATTGATATTAATATATGTGTTTAACTTAATTAATAGAATTTGAAATACATATGCATTCAATATAAATATGTTTGAATTTCGCATATGATTTATATATATTTATACATACATAAGCTCACATATATTTGTTACCTTCATCCATCCAATTCTGATTTGAATTCGTCTATTTCTATTATCATCTTTGATCATCGTATCGTGTCCATCAAGCTTTGCCTGGATTCGTAGCTCATTTCTTTGTCAAACTCTCTAAACCCGAAAGAGGAGAAATCACTCACGATTAACGTTTTATATTTATTAAATTTGATTTAAATTGAAACGACAATTGAAATATGCCGCTGTTAGTTATTTACATTGATGTATATATGTTATCTGCTCACCTATGACATCTGACACCATTATCTGTTACTTATATTGATAATATATGCACGTTATTTGTTATTATATCTATCATCACTCTGCAATTTCCCTGTTAGTATAGAATTCACTAAGGGTTGAAATGATACATACCCAAACGATCTGTAGAATAGGAGAAAATCGTTATGGGTTGAAATGATAAACCCTAGCGATTTTCATTGAATTGAATTTGGGGTTGCGGGTTGAAATAATATATACCCGTACATATTTAAATTGCGGATTGAAACGATAAATATCCATATCACTTGAGCATAGAATAGAAAATTATATACAGAACCTTTGGTTTCATGTACCCCGTCGTTGAGGGCACCCCCTAAGTGCGGGGGATTTCATGATATTTCGTATTGGCTGTCTTGTGTTTCTAATAAGTTGTTTAATTGTCGGCATATCCTCGATTTGGTACCGCTCTCGCGGCCCGCACCGAAATAGTGCTTTACCCCTAGATGTCCAGTCAACTGCTGCACCTCAACGCATTTCGGGGAGAACCAGCTAGCTCTAGGTTCGAGTGGCATTTCACCCCTAACCACATAAATATTTTGAAAATGATTTCTATGGTTTTGGAAAGAAATATATGGTGTAATATTAATTTCAGGGTATTATATGTAAATGTATTTTATAAAGTTTAAATTCTTGGTTTTAAATTTATATGTTTTAAGAATCTTAAAATTATAAGTTGGTTTTGAATTTATAAATTTTTAAGAATTTACTTATAATTTTACTATTTTAAATTATGTATAAATTAGTTTTACTATAAAAGAAGTTTAATAATAAGATTTGATTTAATAAAGTTTGATTTCAATTTAAATATAATATATTTAAGTATTATTTAAAAAAATTATTTTAAATAATAAATTAAGGTTGGGAAGAGAGATTTGAAATTGATTTGAAATAGTATTTAATTAAGAATTTTATTTAAGTAAATTGATTTGAAACTTATTGAATTTGAGATTTTTAAAGGATATGATGTTATAACATGATTTTGGTTTACGGTTGTTAAAAGAATATTTCCAAGTTTAAGTAAATTGAAGAAAATATTTAGTGATTTGAAAATTTGGAGTTTTACTTAAATGATACTGGATTTATTAAGTAAATATTTCAAAACTAAATAATAGTAAAAATTAATTTGATATATATATATATATATATATATATGAAATTATCAAATTTATTTTGGAATTGTTGAATATTTAAAGCTTTTAAATATATTGAAATTGAAATGGTTTATTTTATGGTTCAAATCTGTTTTTGAAATCGATATAATTTGGAATGGTTTATTGAGAAATTGAATTGAATTGAAATCGATGATTTGAGATTTGATTAAATTTGAATTTTGGAGTTTGAGTTGATTTGGAATTGATTTGTGAAATTTGAGGAAGCTCTTTTATCATATAAAGTATTTTCAAATTATATTTAAAACTATTTATAAATTTTACTTTTAAATTATATTTATATATTAAGGTAAATATACATATTTCTTTTTGTTATATATATATATATATATATCATATAAGTGTATATGTATTTATAAGTATAATAAGTTATTTCAAGTTTGTAAGTGTTAGATGAAAATGCCTATACAAGTTATATAATCTGTTAACTAGGCATTAGTTATGTACAGGCTTTGTTTGTATATATGATATTATATATGTTTATAGTTGTATATTTATGTCAATGTTATATATATACACATATACCAGTTTTTAAAACTTTTGGCGTGTCGGGTATGGTTATACATATGGTTGTTTTTGTTGTAATTTGGGTTTATAAATTTTGATTTTGAATAATAATAGTGTATATGCATTGATATTAATATATGTGTTTAACTTAATTAATAGAATTTGAAATACATATGCATTCAATATAAATATGTTTGAATTTCGCATATGATTTATATATATTTATACATACATAAGCTCACATATATTTGTTACCTTCATCCATCCAATTCTGATTTGAATTCGTCTATTTCTATTATCATCTTTGATCATCGTATCGTGTCCATCAAGCTTTGCCTGGATTCGTAGCTCATTTCTTTGTCAAACTCTCTAAACCCGAAAGAGGAGAAATCACTCACGATTAACGTTTTATATTTATTAAATTTGATTTAAATTGAAACGACAATTGAAATATGCCGCTGTTAGTTATTTACATTGATGTATATATGTTATCTGCTCACCTATGACATCTGACACCATTATCTGTTACTTATATTGATAATATATGCACGTTATTTGTTATTATATCTATCATCACTCTGCAATTTCCCTGTTAGTATAGAATTCACTAAGGGTTGAAATGATACATACCCAAACGATCTGTAGAATAGGAGAAAATCGTTATGGGTTGAAATGATAAACCCTAGCGATTTTCATTGAATTGAATTTGGGGTTGCGGGTTGAAATAATATATACCCGTACATATTTAAATTGCGGATTGAAACGATAAATATCCATATCACTTGAGCATAGAATAGAAAATTATATACAGAACCTTTGGTTTCATGTACCCCGTCGTTGAGGGCACCCCCTAAGTGCGGGGGATTTCATGATATTTCGTATTGGCTGTCTTGTGTTTCTAATAAGTTGTTTAATTGTCGGCATATCCTCGATTTGGTACCGCTCTCGCGGCCCGCACCGAAATAGTGCTTTACCCCTAGATGTCCAGTCAACTGCTGCACCTCAACGCATTTCGGGGAGAACCAGCTAGCTCTAGGTTCGAGTGGCATTTCACCCCTAACCACATAAATATTTTGAAAATGATTTCTATGGTTTTGGAAAGAAATATATGGTGTAATATTAATTTCAGGGTATTATATGTAAATGTATTTTATAAAGTTTAAATTCTTGGTTTTAAATTTATATGTTTTAAGAATCTTAAAATTATAAGTTGGTTTTGAATTTATAAATTTTTAAGAATTTACTTATAATTTTACTATTTTAAATTATGTATAAATTAGTTTTACTATAAAAGAAGTTTAATAATAAGATTTGATTTAATAAAGTTTGATTTCAATTTAAATATAATATATTTAAGTATTATTTAAAAAAATTATTTTAAATAATAAATTAAGGTTGGGAAGAGAGATTTGAAATTGATTTGAAATAGTATTTAATTAAGAATTTTATTTAAGTAAATTGATTTGAAACTTATTGAATTTGAGATTTTTAAAGGATATGATGTTATAACATGATTTTGGTTTACGGTTGTTAAAAGAATATTTCCAAGTTTAAGTAAATTGAAGAAAATATTTAGTGATTTGAAAATTTGGAGTTTTACTTAAATGATACTGGATTTATTAAGTAAATATTTCAAAACTAAATAATAGTAAAAATTAATTTGATATATATATATATATATATATATGAAATTATCAAATTTATTTTGGAATTGTTGAATATTTAAAGCTTTTAAATATATTGAAATTGAAATGGTTTATTTTATGGTTCAAATCTGTTTTTGAAATCGATATAATTTGGAATGGTTTATTGAGAAATTGAATTGAATTGAAATCGATGATTTGAGATTTGATTAAATTTGAATTTTGGAGTTTGAGTTGATTTGGAATTGATTTGTGAAATTTGAGGAAGCTCTTTTATCATATAAAGTATTTTCAAATTATATTTAAAACTATTTATAAATTTTACTTTTAAATTATATTTATATATTAAGGTAAATATACATATTTCTTTTTGTTATATATATATATATATATCATATAAGTGTATATGTATTTATAAGTATAATAAGTTATTTCAAGTTTGTAAGTGTTAGATGAAAATGCCTATACAAGTTATATAATCTGTTAACTAGGCATTAGTTATGTACAGGCTTTGTTTGTATATATGATATTATATATGTTTATAGTTGTATATTTATGTCAATGTTATATATATACACATATACCAGTTTTTAAAACTTTTGGCGTGTCGGGTATGGTTATACATATGGTTGTTTTTGTTGTAATTTGGGTTTATAAATTTTGATTTTGAATAATAATAGTGTATATGCATTGATATTAATATATGTGTTTAACTTAATTAATAGAATTTGAAATACATATGCATTCAATATAAATATGTTTGAATTTCGCATATGATTTATATATATTTATACATACATAAGCTCACATATATTTGTTACCTTCATCCATCCAATTCTGATTTGAATTCGTCTATTTCTATTATCATCTTTGATCATCGTATCGTGTCCATCAAGCTTTGCCTGGATTCGTAGCTCATTTCTTTGTCAAACTCTCTAAACCCGAAAGAGGAGAAATCACTCACGATTAACGTTTTATATTTATTAAATTTGATTTAAATTGAAACGACAATTGAAATATGCCGCTGTTAGTTATTTACATTGATGTATATATGTTATCTGCTCACCTATGACATCTGACACCATTATCTGTTACTTATATTGATAACATATGCACGTTATTTGTTATTATATCTATCATCACTCTGCAATTTCCCTGTTAGTATAGAATTCACTAAGGGTTGAAATGATACATACCCAAACGATCTGTAGAATAGGAGAAAATCGTTATGGGTTGAAATGATAAACCCTAGCGATTTTCATTGAATTGAATTTGGGGTTGCGGGTTGAAATAATATATACCCGTACATATTTAAATTGCGGATTGAAACGATAAATATCCATATCACTTGAGCATAGAATAGAAAATTATATACAGAACCTTTGGTTTCATGTACCCCGTCGTTGAGGGCACCCCCTAAGTGCGGGGGATTTCATGATATTTCGTATTGGCTGTCTTGTGTTTCTAATAAGTTGTTTAATTGTCGGCATATCCTCGATTTGGTACCGCTCTCGCGGCCCGCACCGAAATAGTGCTTTACCCCTAGATGTCCAGTCAACTGCTGCACCTCAACGCATTTCGGGGAGAACCAGCTAGCTCTAGGTTCGAGTGGCATTTCACCCCTAACCACATAAATATTTTGAAAATGATTTCTATGGTTTTGGAAAGAAATATATGGTGTAATATTAATTTCAGGGTATTATATGTAAATGTATTTTATAAAGTTTAAATTCTTGGTTTTAAATTTATATGTTTTAAGAATCTTAAAATTATAAGTTGGTTTTGAATTTATAAATTTTTAAGAATTTACTTATAATTTTACTATTTTAAATTATGTATAAATTAGTTTTACTATAAAAGAAGTTTAATAATAAGATTTGATTTAATAAAGTTTGATTTCAATTTAAATATAATATATTTAAGTATTATTTAAAAAAATTATTTTAAATAATAAATTAAGGTTGGGAAGAGAGATTTGAAATTGATTTGAAATAGTATTTAATTAAGAATTTTATTTAAGTAAATTGATTTGAAACTTATTGAATTTGAGATTTTTAAAGGATATGATGTTATAACATGATTTTGGTTTACGGTTGTTAAAAGAATATTTCCAAGTTTAAGTAAATTGAAGAAAATATTTAGTGATTTGAAAATTTGGAGTTTTACTTAAATGATACTGGATTTATTAAGTAAATATTTCAAAACTAAATAATAGTAAAAATTAATTTGATATATATATATATATATATATATATATGAAATTATCAAATTTATTTTGGAATTGTTGAATATTTAAAGCTTTTAAATATATTGAAATTGAAATGGTTTATTTTATGGTTCAAATCTGTTTTTGAAATCGATATAATTTGGAATGGTTTATTGAGAAATTGAATTGAATTGAAATCGATGATTTGAGATTTGATTAAATTTGAATTTTGGAGTTTGAGTTGATTTGGAATTGATTTGTGAAATTTGAGGAAGCTCTTTTATCATATAAAGTATTTTCAAATTATATTTAAAACTATTTATAAATTTTACTTTTAAATTATTTTCATATAAACTATTTTTAATATAAACTATTTTAACTTATAACTATTTTATAAACTATTTTACTTTATAACATATTTTATTATATATACTATTTTAATATCTAAACCTGTTAAAAAGGGAAGTATTAGGGTTTCAAAGTGTTATGACTTTTCAAAGTGATTTCCAAAGTGTTATGATTTCAAGTGTTTTGGTTTCGAAAGTGTTATAACTTTGAAAGTACCATGAGTTCGTAAGTGAATATATATATATATATATATATATATTTGAAATGGAAATGATATCGTATTGATATGGTTTTGAATTGGCAATGATAATTTGGTTTTGAAGTATAAACTATTTTGAAATGACCGCGGTGTTATAGTAACATTTGGTTGGTAAAGAGACCGGGATCAGATATTGTCATACTCTCTGCCAATACCGAAAACCACTTTAACAACCGTGTATGTGGTGGAGATTCCAGAATGAAGTAGGATTGTGGTGACATTATATTGAGGTATATATGTGGACCCAACTCCCGTGAGTTGGCATAAGGTGGCTAAAATAGGCGCAATCGACGGGCCAATGAGGTAGCTCCCCTATCGGACACACTCCTTCGATACCATTCTAATACTTTGTGATTGATTGGGTGCACCCTTCAGATTTTTTTAGGAGTGTAGCTTGAGGTGGGCGGTAAAGGCTGCTATGCATTACCACCAGCCCAGAACTGTAATTGGTATATCCACCCTGGCATTGCCTAGTTGTGTCGTGTCACCAATCCTAGTGCGCCTGATACGAGTTTGTTTTGTACCATACCTATGGAGTGCCCTCTGACGATAACTAGTACCGGGGAGATTACGGTACTGTATAGACTATGGGAATACATAAAATGTGTTAAGGTGGAAAATGTAAAGACTTAACGCTATTTTAATAGTTTACTTTACTTTAGACATTATTATAATAGCGTATATTACTACATAGTAAATGGTTTAACGGATCTTTAGAGGATGGTTATCCCAAACATCCTTTGAGTTACTTGTATTTAAGTGGTTACGTGATGACCCGAACTCGATGACCGACAAACGACATCGAATCCGTATCGCTGGAGCTTGCAACAACATTAGATGATAAACAACACAGCGGAAACAAAAAAAATGATAACATTGATATACAACAGAGATACAATGTGATATACATCATGACACAATAACCCAACACCATCAGAAAATATATACAACACCACACCACGGCGGAAATATATCGACATTAGCAAAGTCTTCAAGAGAGTCCAATACTGCAGCTCCAAACCAATACTCTAAAGCTAGAGCTCCAAACTTCAAGCCTGAACCACCATCAATTTGAACTTGTGGCAAATGTGATCCCAAATGCGATTGCTAAACCAAAACTTTAAGATCTAAAAGCTGAAGAAGATCTCCAAATGCTACCAAACTAAAGACTTTGAAATTTATTGAATCTATACTTAGGAGTATCTGAAAAACCCAACTCTAGACTGCCCACGTGGAAAATTATGGGCACCCAGAGTTTAGGAAGGTAACAATAAACTATGGTTCAGTCATGGGACTGGTATGAGCAAACAAAAACTGTTTATCTTTAAAACAAACAACAAAAGAATTTAAAACATTGAAATCCGTAATGCTTTTTGGAAAATGAAATTGCAATAAGGCCTCCCCGCACACATACCATGCAAACGCAGAATTGGAGGAGATTTCTCCTTATGATAGTCAAAAATGCTTGATATGCGAAAACCATTTTGATACTATTATTAGTGCATAGTGGAAAACATTTGCAAGTATAATATTAATCTTAGCCAACATACGTGCCATTATAGTATGCCTACTATAGCCACCATATTAGATGGCAGGTTCTACAACTAAAACCGTACAAGACGCGTATTAGTAACTGGATTTCCAACAAATGGTCAGGCCAAGGAACTTCCCATTGCCAGATGGGTACGCCTCTGCAGGGATGCCCCGAGAACCTACCCGGATCTCTGCTAACACAAGGTCGGTGTACTCCCTTCTCGGGAGTAACACCTAAGATATGCCATCCCCGGCCTTTTACGACCTTTATCCGAGGATCCTCAACCACAAAGCAACATCACACAGTAATAAATATACAGTGTCCACATGAGTTAGGCTCCATACCATGATACCACCCTTTTTCAGAAGGAATGGACATACCCTAAGGGCGCGACCCCTGCAACCTTGTCGCATCTTTCCTATTTCGACCATTTCCGGGGAGTTAGGTCCTGATGTAGTCTCATCCACAAAGCTACGCTTCTTCACAAAGTCATGCTTTGATCAACAAATGATCAGTAGCACTTTGTATGCCACATTATCAAATTGGGAATGTATCATTAGTAACCATCAACTACGTAACCCCTGAGCTCGTACGTCTCAGAGAAGGGTGTTAAGCTAAGAGAATAAATCTCCGCCACTAAACAGAAATGTATTTAATAGAAATCAGCTTTACATCTCAAAGTGCAGACACACATCCATACAAGTCTGTTCCGGGTTTGAACAGAACCGAAGGTACTTCCAAAGAAGCCCTTGCAATCCGGGTATTCACAATCCTGATAGGACTTCCCATCGCATATGGAGATCTCTATACCGTAGCTACTCAATGTAGAGTCATTCGACGGGTTATCCTTTCTTTTTCGAAAATACCCGGTCTTCACCACCAGTCTTCAAATGCTAACGTCGTATCATTATTCGGAATGGGTTATATGACAAAAGGTCCTCTTCCAGCTAAATCGAATAATGAGCATAATATTTAAAAACATATGGATATTGGAATTTCAATTAAGTCACAACTTATTATCCAAAATCTTTGTTTCAAATGGTTTAAATCAATACCAATTTTCAAATCTTTAAAGAAAAATATTCACTTCACAAAGTTCACCCATTTTTCACAAAGATTCATTCACAGATTTCAAAACAATTTCACTTCAAATTGGATTAACTCATCCAATCTTTAAATCAAAGATTCAATTTATAGCTTTCAAAACCATTTCCAAAGATTCATTCATAACTAGGAAAACCATTTCATTTCAAACTTGAAATCCCTTTAACACAAATTGGAACTTCTTTCCTTATATGAAAGCTTTTATTATTTGAAAACAAATAGTTCATTTCGGAAGAATCCGATTTCATTTATACAAGTTAAAGTCCTTGGTTTAAATTCTTTTAAAATGGTTTCAATCTATATAAACACATTTATAACTTGTAAACCATAATTTCCAAACATGGAATTCAATTTCAAATTTTTGAATTCAAATTCAAATCAAATTATCTATATTTCAAAACTTTATCAAGTTATTCAGAATAACTTTTATCTTTGAAATTCCTTTTCAAAAACTTTTCACTTTTAACCCAATTCCATTTCCAAAACCATATGGATTCAAAATTCAATTTTAAAACCATTTCAAAAATCTGTGACTTAACCAATTTCTTGGTGCAATCCATATTTGTGTGTATGGTGTAATCTTGGGGTTTTACTCAATTGTGCAAAATCATCAATCATCATAGATTCAAGCATAACAATAACGATAAGCGGTATAATCCTATAACGCTTATATATATACACAACATCACAGATAAATAATATACATTTATCACAAATAAATTAAATTACATTCATCACAGCTTGAATTAAAACAGTTCAAATCACAAAGCATCATACAGTAGAGATAACAAAGAATTCACAACATTTAGTACAATATAGTCATCCATAAGGAAGATTAATTGATTATCTGATTAATTGAAACCAGATTGATCATTGATCCAGGTTGATTACTCAATTATAACTAATTAACTTTAAATTATTAATTAATCAACCTTAATTAATAAATGAGTAAATTTTTAATCATTAAATAATTAACCCTTATTTATTTATTTATTCTTTAATTAATTATACTTAATTAATTAATAAATTAACTAATTCTTAATTAATTACCCTTTAATTAATTATCCTTAAATTATTTATTTATCCTTAATTATTATCATTAATTATTTTTAAGTAACTGATTACCCGTTTATTTATTTATTCTTTAATTGTTTGATTAATCAACTTAAATTATTAATTAATTTACCTTAATTACTCTTATTAAGTAATTAACCATAGGTAATTAATTTCCTTTAACTGATAAATTAACTTAGACTTTAAAAGTTAATTTAGCAATTAAAATATTTGTAATGTTATTAAGTTTATTTAAAATAAACTTTAAAAATAAAGGTCATGTATATTTTCAAACATTTTAAAGCTTGGTTAACTTAAAACAATTTTATTTAAAAACATGTTTTAACAAAATTGTTTCAAAGTAAAACTTGATTGGTTTTTAAGTTCAAACCTGTTTTTATATTAAAACTACAGACCCGAGACAAGACAAACAAAAACCCGAGCAAAATTCAAATCTTCCCGAGCCATTTCAATTTCATAATGCTTCAAGCCAAACTATCGATTCCCCGACCTCGAACACGAGATTCACCTTTCTTCTTCCTCAACCATTTTAAAACACAGGCACATAAAGATGCACGTACATATGCACAATCGCCGCGACTATCTCCGATCAATGCCGCAACCACCTGAGCATCAACGATGATCACCGAAAATGATTCGAACAATCAAATACACAAAATTATCCCTAAATCAAAATCGAGCATATTCGAGGCCAATTACTCATTCCTGTTGTGATATCCCGGAATTTTTGGCAATATCAATTTAATAATTTGTGTTAAAATAGATTTGATGATATTGTTAATAATAAATTTGAATTGATAATCTTCTTTAATAAATATTTAAATGGGCGATTTTATCTTTTAAAAGCTAATTAAATTGTTTTCTATTTTAAATGTGTGTGTGTCTATATATATATATATATATATATATATATATATATATATATATATATATATATATATATATATATTTGTATATATTGTAAATATACAAGCTTTGTTTTAAATTTAATAAATAAAGGCATGTTTTCTAATTCTAATATTTTGGTAATTTGAAAATTTGATTTAATTTAATATTAAGTTATTAAATAAATAACCATATGGCTTTAAAATACTCAAAATAAAAGTTTAATTTGTTTAGAATGATTCTAGCTAAAGTTTAAATTTAAACAAAAAGGTTGTTTTGTTCTTTTTAAATATAGCTTGATAAAATAAGTAATTTATAAATAAAGAGATAAATTCTTTTATAAATTATTTTAATTTAATGTTGAGTTATTTTTAAATAATATTAATAATTTAATGTCTTTACAAAAGGATTTTAAATATAAATAGAAATTGTTATTTCAAATTAATTTATACATATATATATATATGTGTGTGTGTGTGTGTGTGTGTGTTTGGATGAAGCTATGATTTGAAAATTTAAAATAAAGTCTTTCAAAAATGTTTAAAATAAAATAAATCTTATAAATATTTAAACATAAGTATAAATCAAATATATGTTTATAAACATAACTATAAATACATAAACATAAGAAACTATGATATTAACATAAGAATAAAAATAAATAATAAGTAAATTAAGTATTTGATAGTTTAAGTTTAAAAATAAAAGAGAAATAAAAATAAGCATTTATGTTAGGAATAGAACTTAATACTTAAGTTAAAAATTTATAACAATAACTAAAACAAAAGTATACATATGTATATGCAAAGGGAAAATAAAGCAAACCAGGCAAAAGAATATGTATGTAAAGTAGTATGCAAGGCAAGAACAACTTAAAAAGAAAATATCTATCTACATACACAAAAATAGGATAAGTATGAGACATAAAGTACTTATGTATTAAATGCTAGCAACATTTGGTCAATTCAAAATGTTTAAAAAAAATCATTTCAGCCTCCATATGGAAAAATCTCTGACCCAATATAAAATTAAAAAAAAAGGAAGAAAAGCTTATACCCAGTAAACACCCACCCCCTATACAAACTCTTTTCTATATATATATATATATATATATATATACATATATAAATATCTTCTTATTTCTATTCATTCATCACAACTTAGCAAACCAGGGAAAAAAGTAACATTTGCAACTCAATGAGCAAGATGATTTGAAGGAAGATCAAAGCAAAACATTTCCCAGTTTTAAAAGTTCAAAGCTCTTTTTAAACAGAAGTGCTCTGTCATCTTCTCAAAATAGTGAGTAACATTATTTTAAAAACTTAAGTATATGTATCTGGTTGCATGGTTAAAATTTGGAATAAGTATACTTTGTATATATGTATTTTTCTGTGTATATATGGATGAATGGTTGTGTACATGTTGTAGTCTCTGTGACTATACTGTTTTTAGTTTCCAAGCTTGAGTTTTGATTCAAAAATTATTATCCCTTGTTCTGGTAAGTTTTAGGACTTAGAATACAAACAAAAATTGTTTGTTTCATCCTAGATTAGAGTTTAAATTTTATTTAAGTTAAAATAATTTTTTATATTGCTCTGGAAAATCAAAACAACATAGCAAACTTGAATAAGAGAAAAACCCAAACATTCTAACTTATAAATTCAGGATCATAAGTTGAATCCTTAACTTATAACATGATTTTTAAGAAGGAAGTAATAATTTTTAGTAAAAGGATGGAAGAGAAATTCTGGTATGAACTAGAAATGGGAATTTGTGATTTTCTGGTGATCTACTTGAATGTGGAGGTCGGGTCTCTTCCTGGAGGTGGAGGAGTGATCGGAGAGTAGTGGAAAAATGTCTGATAGTGGAGCAGGTCAACGTGGTGGAGGTGATTGATCGAGGAAGGCAATAACCCTAGTTTTTGTTGTGTTTAATTAATTGATCATTATGGCTTGTATAGTTGATCGAGTGTTTCGGGGCTTCGAGTGATGGTAGCTTGGTCGTAGACGAAGTCGTGGTCGAAGTGGTATGAAATCTGGTGGTCGGAGCTGCGAGAACGAGGCAATGGCAGGTTTGAGGTGGTGTTGCTCTTGTGTTTCTAGGTTTTGGGTTTTGACTCGAATTCGATTTCGAGTCGATTTGGAAGCGATTTGATGATCGATTTGGTGTTTAGAGATGTTAGTAGATGAGGGATGATCATCGTTGATGATCGGAGTCGACCAAGGCTACCGTGCATGTGCACGGTGTGTTGTTCTGATGAGGGTTGTTTGGGTTTTGTTGCAGGATTTTGTGTCTCGAGTTTTACTCGAAGATAAGGGTTGGTTGGCTCGTAGATTTGATTGGTTAGACTCGAAGCAGTTTTAGAATGGCTCGAGTTATTTTTATGTTACAGTTTTTAAACCTGTAGCATTTTAAAACTTAAATCTGGGTTTTCGAATTGGAAAGCAGAGATTTAATTAAGTTTAAATCTAAGTTGATTCTGATTCAAATCTAGTTTGAATCTGGGTTTCGAAAAAAATAAAGTTTTAAATTTGAAATTTTTTAACAATCTTAAATGTTTAAATAATTTAAATTTTGATCAAAGGTTTAAATCTGGATTCAAATATAAATTTGAATCTTAGTTTTGAAATAAAAGAAGTTTTAAAATTTAATTAGTTTTAAATAGTTTGAATGATAAAGTGAATTTTTAAATTGATTTGAATTTAAAATGAAATTGGGTTTTAAATTCTTTTAAAACTTCTATTATAAGATAGATAATTCTTTAACTTATGAAAAAAGGGTTTTGAAATTGTTTTAAGCTTTGTTAAAGTTAAATTATTTTCATATTAAATCTTAAATTTAAAATGAAATTTAAAAGTAAAATTTGAAAGTAAATTGTTTTTAAATACCTTGTTAATGATAATTTGATCATTAATAAGAAAAATGTTTTTATCTTTAAATAAATGAAGATTTTATGATTTGTAATTATTAAGTTAATTAAAATGGATAATTAATGATTTGGATTAATTAATAATTAAAGGTTTAAATTAGTTAATTAAGGTTTAAGCTAATTAATTTAGGATAAATTAATTGGTAATTAAGGATCATTAATTAAATAAGATTGAATTTAAATTAATGATTAGTAATTAATTAATCAAGTAATTAAGGATTAATTAAGTTACATTTAACACTTAATTAATTAAATAATTATGGATTAATTAATGAGTTATTAAAGATAAAATTAAATTGTAATTAATAATGAATAAATCTTAGTTAATTACTATAGAAAAGTAATTAAAGAATTGTTAATAGTTAATGATGGTCATTAACTAGAATTATTTAATAATTAATTAATGTGATTAATTTTGAATAATTAATTAGATTAATTAATTTAAAGATAATCAAATTGAAATTGTTTAAGTGTAATTACTTAGTGGAAGTAATTAAGGAATTAATTACTCATTGTAATTAATTAAGTTTAATATGAATTGTTTAAGTTGATTAATTAAGTTTAATTAATTTAAATAACCATTTGATGATGTGGTAAGTATAATTACTTAGGGAAGTAATTAATGATAATTACTGGATGTAATTAAATGAGGATGATTAATGATGAAAGTAATTTGAGTATAATTACTTTGTATAATTAATCAAGGGATTAATTAGAGATAATTAATTAAGGAGTAATTAATTTATTTAATGAAGTAATTAAGGGTAGTTAATTACTGAATGGGGTTAATAAGGGGTGATTAACAATTTGGTATAATTGAAGATTAATTACTTAATGTAATTAATTTAAATAGAAAATGTAATTAAAGATCATTAATTATCATAATTAATGATGTAATTTAGAATGGATTTATTTGGAAATAATTAATAAATGAAGGGATTTATTGATGTAATTATTTAAGAAGTAATGTAATTAATGTTAGTAATTTAAAGGTTAATTTCTATATTTGGTTTAAGATAATTAATTTGTGAAAATAATTAAAGGATAATTATTTAAATGTGATTAAAGATAGTTAATTAAGGATGATTAATTAAATTGAATAATTGGATGATGATTAATTAATTGATTGACAATTAATTAATAGTGATACAAGCAAGTTTAATAATGGTGAAGTAATTAATTTAATTTACTTTAAATTAATTAGAGATGCAAGTAATTAATTTAATTCATTTTAAATTAATTATATATGGCGTGATTACTAATCATTGCTTATGTATGGATGGATGATATTGTTTACCTTGAATGGTTTGAGACCTCAGATATGAGATAAATGATGCTGTGTGAAATAGATGTTTTGATTAAAATATGATGATAATATGGATTATCTGTTTGTGATAATAATATGGATTATCTGTTTATGATGATAATGTTGATTATCTGTTGTGATATTGTGGATTATCTATCTGTGTGTATATAGATAATATTGAATTGAATTGTTTTAACTTTAAAACAACTTGACCTTAAAAGATGGCGTTTTGGATTTCGATGAGACCGGGATCGGGTATCAATTCGATATTTCGAAAACCACATCGATCCAAATTAACGATAGGTCGTGAATTTGAAGTGAAGATGAAGATTCAGAGTGCAAGGGTTATCGTCGTTAACTCCGAGGGTGATTCTAAAATGAGTGTAACGAGATAATGCCTTCGGTTTCGTTCAAACCCGGAACGAACTTGTATGGATTGAATGCTTTCAGAACATCGTCAGGTGGGCGATGAGCATTCTAAGAGATGTGTTCTCTAAAGGTAATCGCAGCCTCAAGCCTCATCAACCGGGAATGGCTAAAACAGGGTATGTGCAGCAAGGTTAGGTGGGTAGCACCCAAGCAGGACGAGATATACCCCTGTCTAGATGTCCCTTTTTATTTTGGATGTGTAGGAAGTTTCTAGCTACAACCACGGGGTTATCTTGTTCGGGACTGTACAGTATGGAATGGTTCTGGTCTTGTGTTGCAGGGGGTCGGGAGTGATCCTCGGTACGGTGATCTAGGCCCCGTACTGTGACAGGCGGTACCCCAGTAACCCTGCCATTGTATGGAATCCAATCTCCAATAAGCGCTGTACGTTTTGATTGTGCCCAACTATGTTGGAATATGAGATGTAAGCATTTCAGCTATTTCTGTATTTTACTTGAAAACCCTAGACACTATTATAATATCACTGAATTTCCTATAAAATATTTTGGTTAGCGTAAGGTAAAAACTTACCCGTGTTTATGTGCGGGAAGTCTTACGTGATACCTTTTGTTTTTAAAGGTTTTTAAAGTTAAGCAACTTTTAACCTGTTACTCACACCAGACCCATGTCTGACCCGGAGTTTATTTCTATTTTTCCTAAACTCTTGGGTACTCAAATTTTTACAAGTAGTCAAGGGATTCAGGTTGGCTTTGATGAATTCTGAAGGAGGTATGAAGCAGGAGGCTTCAGCATTGTAGATATATAGTTTTCCGCTGTGTTGGTTTCTCTGTGTTATTTTCTCTGAGTTGTATTGAGATGTAATAACTAGACAGGTGTTTATAACTGTTTATTATGTGATGTATTATCTGTGTAACTCTGATGGATATTGTATATTATGTAATACTTATGTGATTAATATAATTTATTCGTTCCGCTGTTGAGATTTTGATATTGTTTCTTCTTTCTTCTCTATCTTTTCTCTTTTCTATCCCTTTCTTTCTTCAAGATGATACGTCTTTCTGTGGTTAGAAAGTCGGGTTGTCACACCTGTAACCCATGCGATCATCAAAATTTGGTTCGCTCCACCGCGATAGGCCATTGGAAGCCTCGCAATTCTGGCCGAAGCTGCTCCGTCCACCAGCGAATGCATCCCCTTTGGTTCGATCATCTGAAACGCCCCGACCATAACACAGTTCTCCCGAGAATCAATTCGACACTAATATAAGTTTTAAACCCTAAATCGATCCAAATCGCCATCCATGATGAATTAAAAATTAAGTGAGCATTTTTCCCTTGCTCCTCGACACGTCATCTTCTTCCACCCCTGACCACGGCGCATATGATCTTGCTGATCACCAGTAATCGAATGAAATCCAAATTCCGTTCAACCCCAGATATCTCGACGAATATTAGCTTAAAATCATGAAACAACTACCTAAATTCATGCTTTTGCCTTATGAAGCTGTTTGTATAGTCAAAACACAAAATTGGAAACATTGATTTTCAACTTGAATTTAAATCACCAATGTATTATTTATTTTTCCAAACATTTCTTAAATATTTCCATTCGAAATAATTTTTAAAAATGACTTTAGGATGTTAGAAACAATTTCCTTTTAGAAATCAAAACTCAATTGTGTTTTGAAGGCGAAATATGAATTTTCAAGATGTTATTTCTACTTCTGTTGAGGTAACAGAGTAACACCTGTACACATATATTCATATATCATCATGAATACATTCACACAGACATGCAAGCATAATAACCCATCATTTTCATAAAATACTTTAAGCATTAATTATAATATCAAGGGATATAGGTAAGTTTACTAACCTTGGATTGAAGACAGAGGACAGATGAATATGTTTGGGCCTGGAACTGGAAATAACTTTGAACAAATCTGCTTGGTTCTAATTAAGTTTGAATGTATACTTGAATTCAAAATGATCTCGGTTGAACTTGCTTTAGATTTGAGTTGTTGTTGTTTAGATCTGAAGCTTGATCCCAGGTTAAAGACTGAAACTTGATTTCCAGATTCTTCTTCAAATTTTGATTTGTATTCTGGTTTTTTTCCCAGTTTTGAAAATTTGGTTACAGGTTAAATTTCCAAGCTTTTGTTTGTTGAAGTTTTGATCTGTGTTTTGTTGAAGTTAGGCTTTGATCTCAGGTTATTTGGATTTTCTATAAGTTTGGGTTTTCTTGTCTTTGAGATTGAATATAGTTTTGAAATTCTTTTCTTTTGTTTCTCAGGCTTGAGAAAAGAATAGTATGGTTATTATTTTTCTTTTTCTATGCATGTTTTTCTAAATTAAATTTTAAAAGAGAAGAATTTGTTTTGCCACTTGTCCATTTTAATTACACTTGTACAATTACTTATTTTCATGTTTTACACTTGTTAAAAATTAGAAAAATTATGTTTACCCCTTTGTTTAAATTAATTAAAATTTATTTTAACCCCTTTATACTATTAATTAGTGAATCATTTTTTTGTTACATATATACTCAAACTATTATTTATACTTTCAAGGAATTGATTTTAAAAAATCTAATTATACTTTAAATAAATAATCACAATGATGTAAAATATAGAATTTAACTTTTTAACAACTTTTAAACTTTTACTATATTTTAAATACTACAAATAATATTTTAATATATTTCCTATTTAAATAAATACATCTTCTTTATTAATCATTTATATAATCTTTTAAAGATAAATAGATTTAAAATATAACTACAGTAAACAAATATATTAGAGTTTCATACTTAATTAGCCTTTGAAAAAAAAATTATTATATCAAATTCAAAACATCATTTTCAAATTATAATGCATATTTAAATAATTAGAAACAAATTCTTATTACCTTAAAAATAAAATTCCAAATCCAATTTATTTTCAATATATTTATTTTTAAATCCAATTTTTTGTTTATAAAATACTTGCCCTTAAATTTCAAACAAAAATTCTATTTATAATCTAAATTTTTTATTTATTCTGGAAAGTCCTAATTAATTCAAAAATAATTTTTACAATTTAATCCCAAAATTAAATTAAATTATCAAATTAAACTTGGCTAAAATTCAGGAATGTTACAGATTCCCCCTTTAAGAAAATTTCATCCTTGAAATTTGCCACGGAGACAAACAAAGAATGGATACACAAAGATAAAGAATCGACTCATCAATCAAGCTGATTATCTATTCTATATTTGTCTTACCAAATCAGAATATCACCAATAATTATGAGAATGAACTCATTCAATATTACACAGGATACTCGAGTCATCCAGTCTACGAAATATGCAGGGGCATTGGTTAGTTCGAAGGATGACTAACCACTCGTAGAACATATCGGAACCCGATAAAACAGATTAATGGATTCAATCTTCCAAAATTCTCAAACATTAGATATGGATCCTAAACTCAAGTCGGAATACTTCAAACATATATAACTTGTCCCTCTTTGGACTCTCGTACTCATAAGAAACCACAATAGAATTTCAAATTTTGGTTTTGATCGAAATCGTTTTATCGATACAATTTTTTTTTAACTTCATATTTTATTAACCAATTTATTTTAATTTTAAAATTCCAAGTTCATTGAATTTAAAAAGAAAAGCTGATGGGGAACCGATGAAGAAGATACGAAATAGAAACTTATATACACGATTCGCCAGGCCAGCATCACACTGTAGCTCCTTCTTGCAGTTGCCACGAAGACATAAGAGAATTGGAAATCAGATAAAGATCAAAGAGATTCATAGAGAAAGGATTGTTTCCTTGTTGTTGTAGGGCATTGACCAGTTTTAGTTGTACTTCCCCGTCCTCTATCTCGTCCTCTTCTCACACTCATACTTACTATCAGTGGATAGTAAGAGAATTTACTGAGGCATACAGACATATATCTTAGGGATATACTCATTCTAGGGTATACTTCACCATATCTCTAATGAGTCATCTAATGTGTTACACTCCATAGCTAAAGTTCTTACTCAACTTTTAGCTCTGATACCAAATGTGATGGTCTAACCTTCGGCCCTCGATAGCGGATGCCCTCCGCCGTGGCACATACTGGTACCCTGACCTTGCTTTTACGGCCAGCCTTTCGACTCTCAACCAGCCCGGTTAGCCAACCCCTCCCCAGGGACATGTAGGGGTAAGAGTCTCCCGTTCGCCACCAAATAAGAAGCGAGAACCCCCTATCACGTTGTACTAAACAAGGTCAGTCATGGGATTGGTATGAGCAAACAAAAACAGTTTATCTTTAAAACAAACAATGAAAGAATTTAAAACATTGAAATCCGTAATGCTTTTTGGAAAATGAAACTACCATAAGGCCTCCTCGCACACACACCATGCAAATGCAGAATTGGAGGAGATTTCTTCTTATGATAGTCAAAAATGCTTGATACGCGAAAACCATTTTAATATTATTATTAGTGCATAGAGGAAAATATTTGCAAATATAATATTAATCTTAGCCAGCATACTTATCATTATAGTATGCCTATTATAGCTACCATATTAGATGGCAGGTTTTACAACTAAAATCGTATAAGACGCGTATTGGTAATTGGATTTCCAACAAATGGTCAGGCCAAGGAACTTCCCATTGCCGCATGGGTACGCCTCTGGAGGGACCCCCTGAGAACCTACTCGGATCTCTACTAACACAAGGCCGGTGTACTCCCTTCCCGGAAGTAACACCTAAGATATGCCATCCCTGGTCGTTTGCGACCTTTATCCGAGGATCCTAAACCACAAAGCAACATCACACAATAATAAATATACAGTGTCCACATGAGTTAAGTATATGGGCTCCATACCATGATACCACCTTTTTCCAGAAGGAATGGACATACCCTAGGGGCGCAACCCCTGCAACCTTGCCGCGTCTTTCAAGTTTTGACCATTTCCGGGGAGTGAGGTCTTGATGTAGTCCCGTCCATAAAGCTATGCTTCTTCACAAGTCATGTTTTCATCAACAAATGATCAGCAGCACTTCATATGCCACATTACCAAATTGGGAATGTATCACTAGTAACCATCAACTATTAGTCCATGAGATGATGGTTTTGATGACAACAACCTTAGAATATATTATAAAATATAAATACTAACATTATAAGTTTAGATATATATGTATAAGAAGGATTTAACCATGCAGGTACTAAGAATGAAGACTGTACAGTATAGAGATTCAAGATATCATGATAGAAGACTCATGAGTATCAAGATTATCAAGAGTTCAAGATTTCAAGGTTAAGTATTTTTTAGTAGGAATTTTGTTAAAACTCATAGAAAAGCACTGACATCTTAAAATCCAATTTATTCGTGGAATGGAATCCACTTCGAGCCTGTTAAAGGGATGGAACCCTAAGTAGGATGGAACCTACGAAAAATCTAGTGGAACATTGTTTTGTATCCCCTAATTTTTTATTCAAAATGATTTTTCAAAATTATATCCTATTTTTAAAATGTTTTCAAAACTTTCCTTTTAAAAGATTCAAAACCCTCTATCCTGATTTTAAATAATTTTAGCCTCAAAATTATCTCTAATTTCAAAGTCAAATTACTCCTGATTTTAAACTATCTTTTAAATATAATATACTTAGCTTTTAAATATTTATACTTAGATTTAAATATAAAATTATAGTTAAATTCTGTATATATTATTCTATATATTTACTTATGAATTTTAACTATAGTCAAGCATATTTATAAAGTTTGAATTAGTTTTAATATAAAATAAAAGTTATTTTCAAAGAAAACCAAAACACCAAAAAATCCTTTGGGATGTCGACATGCCTATGTCCCACATGTCGACATGGTGTCAGTTGAGTTCAAAATTTAAATTTCAAAAGAAGTGTCTATTCGCCATAACTCTTCATGAATGGACATGGTTGTTGTTCTTCTATAAATAGGGGTTAGTTTCATTTATATCAGATTTTCTGGTTTTCACTCCTCTTCTTCTTCCACATTTCTTAATACATATTCTTACCATTACTCTGCCGAAATCAACATTGAATCGAACTCGATTACTTCTAGTTTAATTCTCTATCACTCTCTTTACAAGATTCTCAGTGCTATTCAGAGTTATAGACTTATTTGTAATCTATTAAGCGAGAAAAGGTGTGACTATGGCCTTGAAAATCAATCAAGAAAGAAAAGGTGTGATTGTAGCATTGATAAATCAATTGGGTAAACTTGTGGCTCGGAAATCAAGTATCTCTACCTAGAGGATCGAAATTCTGGAGGGTGTACCTCCTAGCCTTGAAACTGAGGGTGTAATTGTACAATTGCTTTTGAAAGGAAATCTGTACTTGTGTTGCGGGAATGGATGTAGGGTAACTCTGAACCAGTATAAAATCCGGTGTGTTCTTTCCTTTACTGCTTTTATTTTATTTCTGCATCTGTGTTTGTTTCTATGATCATATTTGTGTCTGTATATTATATACGTCAGTGTCCAAATTAATATAAACTCTTAGTAGTTCTTTATTAACAATATTCACCCCCCTCTAGTGTTAATCCTAGCCTTAAGATCCGTAATCCACATTTCTCACAATTGATATCAGGGCAAGGTTTTCAAAGTTTCATAATCTGATTTTTGAATTTTTTTTAAAATGGCTATATTTGTTAATACTAATTTAGAAGTATTCAAACCATCATTGTTTTATGAGTCTGCATATAATCAATATTCAAATTCAAGTTATCTACGAAAATTGTTTGATGTGCAGGTTTCATGCTTTATGGCTGTTGAGGAATCAATGCACAACGGAAAAATTGTGCAGATCAAAAAGAAAAAATGGATACTTGATAGTGGATGTTCTAGACACATGACTGGCAATCCAGATATACTGAATGATATAATATGCAAAGACGGAGGACTGGTTAACTTTGGAGACAATTCAAAAGGATATGTGATTGGCATCGGCAAAGTCGATAATTCTGAAACTCCTACTATTACTAATGTTTTACTAGTTAAGAATCTGAAACATAATCTGCTAAGTATAAGTCAACTATGTGATAAAGGATATAAAATTAAATTTGAAAAAGATAAGTGTCATATAGAAGATAATAATTCAACAATTATTTTGAGGGAGTCAGGAAAAAGAATATTTATATTGTAACAACCCGCATATTTATCGATTTTATATTTAAATATTTTATTTAAATATTTTATCGTTCATCGGATTTTGGTTCGAAAACCTACTTTTTGCAAACAGTCGAATTGGGACTCGAGACCACCCCCATTGAGTTCAAAATGACGTTTGCGACCTTTTTGAGTATAAACTTCGATATGTTTGGAGATAGTAGAATTTTGACCTTTTTCACTTAGGGCTTTGGTTTGGGCTGAACCCATTAGCCACTTACTAACTCAGTCCCAACCCACTCCAACTCTTCATTACTTCATTTCATATTCCTAACACTCAAGCTCAAGCAAAAATGGTGGAAGAGAATGGGAATTAGAAACTCCAAGCCCTAGTTCCTCTTGCTAGCTCAAGTTCTTGCTCCAAATTCAAAGAGAACCCATTAGTAAGCATCTCCTTCTTCTTCTCCAAACATTTCTCCTTCCAATTTCAGAAAATTCCTAAACCTAATTTAGGAATTGTTTCTCTTTTAAGCTTAGATTCAAGCTTCTTGTGTTGAGATTGAAGTGTGGTTGATCTTCCTTCGTCTTCAAGCTTCTCATTCATTGTTTTCGGATTCAAAGGTGAGATTTTTATCTCACATCTTAGTCTATATTTATCTTCGATTGTTAGGTATGAATTCCTAACACTAATTCATGTGTATTTGATTTTGATTTGGATTGCTTTTGTGAATATTCCAATTTTTGGTGTTTTGGGTTCAATTCTTTAAAAATCATAACTTTGATGTTTTGATCATGTTTTTGATTGTGCATCGAAGAGCTTATAGGGCCGGGTAGTCGATAGGCATAAACCCTTAGCGCCGTTGCTTGAGCGAATGCAATTTGATCGAGTTTGCACCTCTTTTGAAATAGGGCAGGGGAGTGCTGCAAACAGGTTCGGCCGACCGAGCCTCTGGGCCGGTCGACCGACCTGCTACCCAGGCACTTCCTGCCTCTGTTTGGAAGTGCCGGTTACATGCTTCGGCCGACCGAGCCCCTGGGTCGGTCGACCGACCTGGTGCCCCGGGCACTTCCAACCCCTGGTTCGGTCAACCGACTCAGGGAGTCCGGTCGACCGACCTGCTGCTATTTGCCAACTATGCCTATTTTGCCTAGTTGTCTGAAATTCCAACTTTAATCGACTTGTGTTATTTCCCTATCTGTTGTTATCATTTGTTATTGACTTTGATGACTTATTTTCTTCGGGAATTCTTGGAATATCCATTTCAATGAATTCGGTATCGATTTCTTTGGATTTTATTCACATTTTCGAATGTGAATCTTAGTGATTGGTTGTTCCTACAATCTTCTTTGTGATTTGTCACTTTAAAAATATAAAGGTTTTCTATACTAGTAGTAAATATCAAAACTCTTTCTTCAAATGATTTCAACACTATTTTATTACAAAGCTCGTTTTCTAAAACCGTTTTTCCAATCTATTAGTATATACAACCCTTTACCTCACTCGTATGAGAAATCTAATTAAACGACTTAGTAAAACAAGTGGTATGAAACGCTTGCGTTTACTTCGTCGGTTAATTCTTGGACTTGTTCGATTGAATCTCTTGTGACAATTTTCTAGTGGAGACCTACAATTTGTTCGTAAATATTTAAGTTAAGCTAGTGGTTATGGGACATGAAGCTAAGCTCATATATTTACTAGCTTACTGTAATCGACACTTCTCTTTGATCATGACGATCATTTTATGTTTTAGACTAGCATTGTGCAATGTCTTTGTGATTTGGTTCATCGGATGTCCCGTTGTACGACGTCGTTGTTCCCTTTGATTGTGATTTGGTTCATCGGATGTCCCGCTGTACGATGTCGTTGTTCCCTTTGATTGTGATTTGGTTCATCGGATGTCCCGCTGTACGACGTCGTTGTTCCCTTTGATTGTGATTTCTGGATTTCGTGTGTTGATTTTTGGAATTTATGTTTCACCAACTTTTACGATAGGCATTGATATATATGTCATTTATTGTGGCTTGGTGAATGAAATTAGGAGTATGACATTCCTTTTTATCTTGAGTTGATTATTGTGATATTGATTAATCTCTTGTTGATTTTCAATTACTTATATATCACAGCTTGGCACTGTGATTATTATACGTTTAGCCATATCTCTTATTCTATATCATGTTATCTGATATTTATAGCTAGACTGATCCATTTATTATTTTCTTATTAAATAATACTCGGGTCAGACCGAGATGTTACAGGTGCTTCTGCTTGACTTTACATCCGGGATTACCTCCTTGACTTTTGGTTAACTACTTTAGTTTAGTAGTTTTTTTGTTGTATACATTTAAGATATAGACTTCTTGATGTATACATATTTTTGTCTAGCACTTGTATCTATTCCTTTGTATTATTGTGGATCTTTTTGACCACTACTCTGATGAACACTTTCATGTGTTATATTCATATCTATTTCCGCCTTTGTAATATGAATTGTTTGTGACTGATTTATGTTATGTTTACTTCTATATTTGTTTCCGAAGATATTATAGCCACTGTGTAGTAGCTTTGAGTTTGTGTCGGCATGTCGGATTTCCACTTGAAAAGAATTGCATGCTATACTATCTGACATATCGATGCTCGCACAAAGCAATGACACGGATGGTCGCTCCTCAACAGCCATATTCTCCGTGCTAGTTGACAGCATTCACCGTAATGTTCTTGGCTAGCGTGGGTATAGAGGTGGGGCGTCACATATATTCTTAGTATGGAAGTTTCAAATGATAACTTGTGTCTGTTGCCAAATACAAGTGACCCTTGGATTTGGCATAAGAGATTTGGGCATTTGAATTTCAAACTCTTATCTAGGCCGTCAAAACATGATCTAGTAAGAGGTCTCCCTAAAATGAATTTTAAAGTTGATAGTTTATGTGATGCTTGTCAATTAGGAAAACTTAGAAAAGGTTCCTTTTAAGTTAAAAGATATGATTTCAACTTCAAAAGCTCTTGAATTACTTCATCTTGATTTATTTGGTCCATCTCAAATTCTTTCAATAAATCATACTAAATATGTTTTTGTAATTGTAGATGATTATTCTAGATTTACATGGACAATATTTTAGAAACATAAAAGTGATACTTTTGTATGTTTTAAGACATTTTCAAAAAGAATTCAAAATCAATTTTCTCTAAAAATTATACTATTTGAAGTGATCACGGTGGTGAATTTGAAAATGAAAAGTTTGAGAAATTCTGCAATAAAAAGGGGATAACTCACAATTTTTCATTTCCGAGAACTCCACAACAAAACGGAGTAGTAGGACGTAAAAATAGGATGATTCAAGAGTGTACGAGAACTATGCTTACAGATAGTAATTTACCAACGAATTTTTAGGCTGAAGCAGTTGCTACCGCCTGTTATATTTTGAATAGAATTTTAGTTAGACCTCCAACTGATAAGATCTTATGAACTTCTTTATTCAAAGAAACCTAAGGTATCTTATTTCAGAATTTTTCGAAGTAAATGCTTTATTTTAAATACAAAAGATAATTTAGATAAATTTGATCCTAAATCCGACAAAGGTATCTTTATCGGATATTCTAATAGAAGTAAAGCGTACAGAGTGTTTAATTTAAAACTAATTCCATTGAAGAAACAATGCATGTTTCATTTGATGAAAATTTCAAAATTTTTGAAGATACAAATGATGAAGAGGATTTAATCACTCAAAATCAAGAATCAATTGAAACTAATAATGAAATTAATCATCCTAATAAAAGGACTAAACTTTAAAAGATCATCCTAATAGAAAATATACTGGAAGATATGCAATATGTTGTTAAAACTAGAAATCAACTAAGTCAAATGAGTAATGTAGCTTTTATATCAACTATTGAACCAAAAATCCAAAAGAAGCACCAACTGATGATTCATGGATTTTGGCTATGCAAGAAGAATTAAATCAATTTACTAGAAATGATGTTTGGGAACTTGTTCCTAGACCAGAAAATAAAACTATAATTGGAACTAAATGGGTTTATAAAAATAAAATGAATGAACAAGGAGAGGTAGTTAGAAATAAAGCTCGATTAGTCGCTCAAGGTTATTGTCAAGAAGAAGGAATAGATTTTGATGAAACCTTTGCTCCCGTAGCAAGATTAGAAGCCATTAGGATTCTACTTGCTTTCGAAAATCGTAATAATTTCAAATTATTTCAAATGAATGTTAAAAGTGCCTTTTTAAATGGATTTGTAAAAGAAGAAGTATATGTTGAACAACCACCACTTTTTGAAAATGATAAATTACCAAATCATGTTCTAACTTAAAAAGGCATTATATGGCCTAAAACAAGTTTCTAGAGCCTGGTATGATAGACTAAGATCTTATTTATTGCAATCTAATTTTGAAATTGGTAAAGTAGATAATACTCTTTTTATTAAAAGAAATAAAAATGATATTCAACTAGTACAAGTTTACGTAGATGATATCATTTTTGGTTTAAATAATTTTGAAATGAATAAAGAATTTTCTGAAATAATGACAAAAGAGTTTGAGATGAGTCATATAGGTGAATTAAATTTCTTTTTTAGGATTACATATAAAACAATTAGATAATGGTATCTTTATTAGTCAAGAAAAATATGCCAAAGACCTAATTAGTAAATTTGGTTTGACTATTGCGAGTGGAAATCGCACTCCCATGGCAACCAATGAGTACCTTAGTAAAGAAGATCTCTCGAAAGATGTAGATCAAAAACTATATAGAGGAATGATTGGATCACTACTCTATATTACTGCCATTAGACCTGATATCATGCATAGTGTTTGTCTCTGTGCCAGATATCAATTCCAACCTAAAGAGACCCACTTAAAAGCCGTAAAATGAATCATAAGATATGTTAAACACACATCTGATTATGGTTTATTCTATCCTAAAAATGATTCTTTTGACTTAATATCTTACTGTAATGCTGACTATGCTGGTTGTAAATCAGACCTAAAAAGTACAAGTGAGACTTGTCACTTTTTGGGGCATTCTCTGATTTCTTGGCTTAGTAAAAAGCAAAACACAGTTTCTTTATCAACAACTGAAGCAGAGTATATTTCTGCTGCTTTGGCTTGTTCCCAAGTAATATATATGCAACAAACCTTAAAAGATTTTGGTTTAAAATTTTCAAAATCACCAATTTAGTGTGACAATACGAGTGCGATAAATTTATCCAAAAATACTACTCAACATGCTCGAACTAAACATATTGATATCAGACATCATTTTCTTAGAGATAATACAAGTAAGGAAGTAGTTATTCTCGATTATATCAATTCTGAGAATCAAATTGCTGGTATCTTAACAAAACCCTTAAATGAATCAATATTTACTAAATTAAGAAGAGAATTAGGTATTTGTTCTATAACTGAAATATAAAATATAAATAACAAGTATAATTAATAATTAATATTAATATAATTCAAAGAGTTAAAATATAAAAGACCATGTCGACATCCCCATATACCCATGTCGACATGCAACGTTTTTAAATTTTGAAATTTTTTCCCACCAAAATTCAAAGAAAATTAGTTATATATTCTTCTCTATTTCGAATTTTTGTTCATTTTCTCTGTTTTCTTTTTAATCTATCTTCTGAAATAAATAAAATAGTGGCCTCCTCTTCCAAATAAAACATAAAATCAACCTTTTCATTCCCCTCTCCTACGTCGGGTCCATTTCAATGTACTACTCTCGCTCGTGTGACCAAAGTCGAGGAATCTATGAAGGATGTACTTCAAATGATGGCTGAAATTTAAGTGACTCAACTTCATATGGCAAAGGAACAGGAAAGGCAAAGCAAGATTCTTAGGAATTTGCAAAAATTCCTAATGGATAACCAGGCCAACCCTATCTTGATTGATGAAGACTCTTCACTCAATCAAGAACAAGAGGCCAACGAAGAAGAAGAAGAAGAACCCATGGAAGAAGAAGCGCAAGCGGATGATGACCAAATCGTGTGTGTTGGAGAAGTGTGTTTTGACAAGAATGAGAATCTTGTCGAACAACGTGGAAATTTCTGTTTCCATTATCCAAACTGTTCGATTCATAGATGTTCTATGTTTACAAACATATAACAGTTTCTTTTCTTTCTTCTCCATTGTTGTTTGTGTTTCTTTATGTTTTCTAAATGCTCATGTATATACAACTTCATACGTAATAAATAACTCGTGTTCTTATATGCGTTTTAATTATAAGTACTATCGTGAATTCTTAGTTAGGATAGTTAATAGTTTAGGACTATGTTTTAGTATTAGATTTAAGTGATGATTAATTATGATAACACTATCATTATAATCACATGTCATAGAGTGTTAGTTTTAGGGGGAGTTATATAGTTTGGAGTGAGTTTTTGTTGATAACAAAGGGAGAGAAATGTAAAATAAGGTAGTTAGGCATAGATTGGGAGTTATTAGTTTTAGGGGGAGTTATTAGGATAGAAGTAATATTTTATAAACAAAGGTTGTCATCATCAAAAAGAGGGAGATTGTTAGTCCATGAAATGATGGTTTTGATGACAACAACCTTAGAATAGATTATAAAATATAAATACTAACATTATAAGTTTAGATATATATGTATATGCAAGATTTAACCATGCATGTACTAAGAATGAAGACTGTACAATATAGAGATTCAAGATATCAAGATAGAAGACTCATGAGTATCAAGATTATCAAGAGTTCAAGATTTCGAGGTTAAGTACTTTTTATTAGGAATTTTGTTAAAACTCATAGAAAAGCCCTGGCATCTTTAAATCCAATTTATTCGTGGAATGGAATCCACTTCGAGCCTGTTAAAGGGATAGAACCCTAAGTAGGATGGAACCTACGAAAAATCTAGTGGAACATTGTTTTATATCTGCTAACTTTTTATTCAAAATGATTTTTCAAAATTATATCCTGTTTTCAAAATGTTTTCAAAACTTTCCTTTTAAAAGATTCAAAACCCTCTATCCTGATTTCAAATAATTTAAGCCTCAAAATTATCTCTAATTTCAAAGTCAAATTACTCCTGATTTTAAACTATCTTTTAAATATAATATATTTAACTTTAAAATATTTATACTTATATTTAAATATAAAATTATAGTTAAATTTTATATATATTATTCTCTATATTTACTAATGAATTTTAACTATAGTCAAGCATATTTATAAAGTTTAAATTAGTTTTAATATAAAATAAAAGTTATTTTCAAAGCAAACCAAAACACCAAAAAATCCTTTGGGATGTCGACATGCCTATGTACCCATGTCGACATTGTGTCAGTCGAGTTTAAAATTTAAATTTCAAAAGAAGTGTCTATTCGCCGTAACTCTTCATGAATGGACATGACTGTTCTTCTTCTATAAATAGGGGTTAGTTTCAACGAATTTTATATCAGATTTTCTGGTTTTTCACTCCTCTTCTTCTTCCACATTTCTTAATACATATTCTTACCATTACTCTGCCGAAATCAACATTGAATCGAACTCGATTATTTCTAGTTTGATTCTCTATCACTCTCTCTATAAGATTCTCAGTGCTATTCAGAGTTATAGACTTCTTTGTAATCTATTAAGAGAGAAAAGGTGTGATTGTGGCCTTGAAAATCAATTAAGAAAGAAAAGGTGTGATTGTAGCCTTGGTAAATCAATTGGGTAAACTTGTGGCCCGGAAATCAAGTATCTCTACCCAGAGGATCGAAATTCTGGAGGGTGTACCTCGTAGACTTGAAACCGAGGCTGTTATAGTACAATTGCTTTTGAAAGGAAATCCGTACTTGTGTTGCGGGACTGGATTTAGGATAACTCCGAACCAGTATAAAATCCGGTGTGTTTTTCCTTTACTGATTTTATTTTATTTCTGCATCTGTGTTTGTTTCTATGATCATATCTGTGTCTGTATATTGCATACATCGGTGTCTAAATTAACATAAACTCAAAAAGATTTAGTTATTCTTTATTAACACTATTCACCCCCCTCTAGTGTTAATCCTAGCCTTAAGATCCATAATCCGCATTTCTCACATCAACTACATAACCTCTGATCTCGTACGTCTCAGAGAAGGGTGTTAAGCTAAGAGAATAAATCTCCGCCACCAAACAAAAATGTATTTGATAGAAACCAGCTTTACATCTCAATGTGTAACGTCAAACACACATTCATACAAGTCTGTTCCAAGTTCGAACAGAACCGAAGACACTTCCAAAGAAGCCCTTGCAATCCAGGTATTCACAATCCCGATCGGACTCCCCATCACGTATGGAGATCTCTATACCGTAGCTACTCAGTGCAAAGTCATTCGATGGGTTATCCTTTCGTTTTCGAAAATACCCGGTCTTCCTCATCGGTCTTCAAACGCTATCCATAACATCGTATCATTATTCGAAATGGGTTATATGACACAAGGTCCTCTTCCGGCTAAACCGAATAATGAGCATAATATTAAAAAACATATGGATATTGGGATTTCAATTAAGTCACAACTTACTATCCAAAACATTTCTTTCAAATGGTTTAAATCAATTACCATTTTCAAATCTTTAAACAAAAAGATTCACTTCATAAAGTTCACCCATTTTTCACAAAGATTCATTCACATATTTCAAAACAATTTTCACTTCAAAATGGATTAACTCATCCAATCTTTAAATCAAAGATTCAATTTATAGCTTTCAAAACCATTCCCAAAGATTCATTCATAACTTGGAAAACCATTTCATTTCAAACTTGAAATCCCTTTAGCACAATTTGGAAATTCTTTCTGTTAACCCGCCTTTTGTCAAAGCCATAAGTAGGCGGTTCAACCTAACTAACTTCACGACTATCGTGGTTGGAGTGTGATGGATTTGGTTTCGGAGGATGAAGTTTACATGGATATGTCATTTGGCCAAGAAATGGAGGGAATGCACGGCACAACTTCGTTCGGTCTACACTCCTTGCTCGGCCTAAATCTCGTTCGACATTGGATGGATCATTCGGCATCAGGGAGCGTTCGGCATATCTCACCTCACTCGGCATTGCACCTCGCACCTCCATACCTCGGTTGATCCATACCTCCATACCTCGGTAGATCCATAACTCCATACCTCGGTAGATCCATACCGCCATACCTCGGTAGATCCATACCTCCATACCCCGGTAGCTCCATACCTCGACACCTTGGTAGCTCCATACCTCGACACCTCGATACCTCGGTACCCTTGATGGGCCCAAACTACTCAGGAGGCCCAACAACCTGGTTTTGCCTATAAATATAGCATGTGGGTCTCCAGATGGAGGATCTTCTACGACTTCTTCTTCTTCTTTCTGCTCTCTTACCTTTTACTTTCTAAGACTAAGACAAGTCTACCACATTGTAACTGTAATGGACTATTACATCAATAAAAAGAAAACTTCTGGAGTGGACGTAGGCCGAAGTTAGCTGATTCACTATAAAATCTGTTGTTCTTTACTGCTTTCATTTTAATTTTAACTGTTCTTCATATTATTACTCTCTACATACATCCTATCTGTGGGCTGTGATTGGCATTTGGTGCTTTCATCTGGATTTGGGTGTTAGTGACCAATTTTGGCACTAACATTTTGGTGCTTTCACTGAGAACTGAAGCGCTCAAGAATTTTGGAGTTAGAAACTTGGATTTAAAGGAGCAATGGCTAGACCATCAGCAAGGAAGCAAGTGATAGAGAGGAGCAATCAGGAGGGAAGTCAAGAGGCTTCCTCTGGAGCTAGAGCAGGTCAAGTATCCATCTACATCACCAGAGAGGAAATGGAAGTCATGATGAAAACACAAGAGGAGATGTTACAGGCTCTTCTCAGGCAATTTGCACAAGCAGGAAATGCAGGAGCTCAGATTCGTGGAGCTGGATCAGAAGCGCTTAACCAGCAAGCAAAGGGAACGGCTCAGCAGGGGGCAGCACCATATCAGCAGACGGCTATCAATCCGGATGGATCTAAACTCGGGGGCATACCACTAGGGACTGCAGAACCAATCCATAAAGGGATACCAGATAACGCTGTCCAACCCGACACCAACAGGAGTGCAGGAGTACGAGATGAGGAGTATGTGCCAGAATCCCCTCATCAACTCAACAAACAGTTCAGAAACACACTCGAATGTGAAATCTGACATTAATGATACTAAGTCACCCGACCATGAACGGTCATAATTCGCCTCGAACGGTACTAGATCGCAAATGATCACAACCTGACTGCGAATGGTCACGATTCACCTCGAACGGCACTAGGTCGCGAACGGTCACAACTCGCCTCGGACGGCACCCGACCGCAAACGGTCACAATTCGCCTCGAACGGCACTAGACCGCGAACGATCACAACTCGCCTCGAACGGCACCCGGCCACGAACGGTCATAATTTGCCTCGAATGGCATTAGATCGCGAACGATCATAACTCGCCTCGAATGGCACCCGACCACGAACGGTCACAATTCGCCTCGAACGGCACTAGATCGCGAACGATCACAACTCGCCTCGAACGGCACCCGACCGTGAATGGTCACGACTCGCCTCGAACGACACTAGATTGTGAATGATCACAACTCGCCTCGAGCGGCACCCGACCACGAACGGTCACGACTCGCCTCGAACGGCACCAGATCGCGAACGATCATGACTCGACCTCGAATGGTCACATACCACCCCGAATGACATACGATCCCGAACGATCGTCATTCGTGGTCAAATAAGGCTATTAATTTTTTTGCAGGTCGTTAACAGGATACGAACATCCAGCTTATTGAGCTACAAAACAAACCTTCCATTAGCAAGGCATGTTTTGGGGGGCAAAATGTTAACCCGCCTTTTTTTAAAGCCATAAGTAGGCGGTTTCAAGCTAACTAACTTCACGACTATCGTGGTTGGTGTGTGATGGATTTGGTTTCGGAGGATGAAGTTTACATGGATATGTCATTTGATCAAGAAATGGAGGGAATGCACGGCACAAGTACTTCGTTCGGTCTACACTCCTTGCTCGGCCTAAATCTCGTTCGGCATTGGATGGATCGTTCGGCATCAGGGAGCGTTCGGCATATCTCACCTCACTCGGCATTGCACCTCGCACCTCCATACCTCGGTAGATCCATACCTCCATACCTCGGTAGATCCATACCTCCATACCTCGGTAGATCCATACCGCCATACCTCGGTAGATCCATACCTCCATACCTCGGTAGCTCCATACCTCGACACCTCGGTAGCTCCATACCTCGACACCTCGATACCTCAGTACCCTTGATGGGCCCAAACTACTCAGGAGGCCCAACAACCTGGTTTTGCCTATAAATACAGCGTGTGGGTCTCCAGATGAAGGATCTTTATGACTGCTTCTTCTTCTTTCCGCTCTCTTACTTTTTACTTTCTAAGACTAAGACAAGTCTGCCACATTGTAACTGTAATGGATTATTATATCAATAAAAAGAAAACTTCTGGAGTGGACGTAGGCCGAAGTTAGCCGAACCACTATAAAATCTGTTGTTCTTTACTGCTTTCATTTTAATTTTAACTGTTCTTTATATTATTTCTCTCTACATACATCTATCTGTGAGCTGTGATTGAGATTTGGTGCTTTCGTTTGGATTTGGGTGTTAGTGGCCAATTTTGGCGCTAACACTTTTCTTATATGAAAGATTTTATTATTTGAAAACAAATAGTTTCCTTTTGGAAAAATCCGATTTCATTTATACAAGTTAGAGCCCTTGGTTTAAATTCTCAAATCAATATTTTTAAAATGGTTTAAATCCATATAAACACATTTATAACTTGTAAACCATAATTTTCAAACATGGAATTCAATTTCAAATTTTTGAATTCAAATCAAATTATCTATATTTAAAAACTTTATCAAGTTATTCAAAATAACTTTAATCTTTGAAATTCCTTTTCAAAAGCTTTTCACTTTTAATCCAATTCCATTTCCAAAACCATTGGATTCAAAATTCAATTTTAAAACCATTTCAAAAATCTGTGACTTAATCAATTTCCTCGTGCAATCCATATTTGTGTGTGTATGGCATAGTCCAGGGTTTTACCTAATAGTGCAACATCATCAATCATCACAGATTCAAGCATAACAATAACGATAAGCAGTGTAATCCTATAACGCTTATCTATATACACAACATCACAGATATATAATATACATTTATCATAGATAAAATAAATTACATTCATCATTATTTAATTATTCTTAAATTAATTATTCTTAATTAACTACATTAATTAATTAGCCCTTAATTAATTATAATAATTTATTAACCTTAAGTTAATTACACAATTAATTAACCCTTAATTAATTACCATTTAATTAATAAAATTACAATAAGTGATTACCCTTAATCACTTTCATTAATTAATTAATTTTAAATTAACAATTAACTAATCTTAATTACTTACTAATTAATTTCAAATTATAAATTAATTTATCTTAATTAATTAACCCTAATTTCTTGATTAAATTATTCTTAATTATTAATTAATTAATCACTTAATTAATGATCCTTCTTAACATTAAGTAATTATCCTCTTAATTATCAATTTAACCTTATTTATTTTACTAATTTATTACTTTTATTACTCTTAATTAATCTCAACCTTTACTAATTAAGAATAAATTCTTTATATAAAAAAAAATACTTATATACATCATTAAACTTCATTAGAAACCATTTATGAACTAATTATGTGATTAAAAATATGAAATTTCTCAAACAATTTAAACGTTAAATTTTAAACATTTGAGATCTTTTAAAAAACCTTTTCAAAGTTGTTTAATAAACTAAATAAATAGTTACTTGAAAACTTATTTATTATATTACTTTAAAGACTTATCTATTATAAATATATTTAAAAACTTTGTTAAACATTTATTAAAAAAACTAATTATTTTTATAACTTAAAAACTTACTTTTATTTTGCTTTAAACTTTGAAATATTTGCAAAACTTCAAGTTGTTTGATTTTTTTTAAACCTGGAACATCTCCTGATTTCAGTTTAAACAGTTCAAACAAAATCAACTCGAGCAAAACCCTGATCTACCCGAGTAAAAACACGAGAAATACTCGTCTCTCAACAGCATCGAGTCAACACAGCAAAACATACGAGCACAGGCCGAGACGTTCGCCTTCTTCCCCAACCTTAATCTTCACCAGACAAATAAAGGTGCACCGTGCACATGCACGGTCATCGCGACGATCTTTGATCGATGCTGCAGCCTCTGACGAATCGACGACAACCACCCTCAACCACCAAAGCACCCAGAAACTCAAAATTCAAAGCAAATCGAAATATCGACACTTGATCAAAAATCTGGAAAAAACACTCGATCATAATCATTTCGCCGACGATGAGTTCGACACTGGTAACCCTGCCGCCCTATCCATAGTCGCATCTCTAACCCAGGCATCTTTTCCCACTCACGCGATCAATTCCGACGCACAGACGAACCGCAGTCACCTCAAACTCTTCGACTACACAAACCTGATGACCAACCCTAGATCACCCATTTTCGATCGCCACGGCCCATGAAAAATTCCTCTAGCGTTTTTCCTGAGACCCTCATCGCTCAGACCATCTTCGATTACAACCTCGCCTCCATCCACCGTGCCAATCAACGACAGTCGACCCAAATGTCGAAAACATTCATCTCAAAAAATCTAATCGAATATCAAATTAGAAATCATGAAATGTATATTAAAAATCATGATTTTCGTTCACGAATCCATTCATGCAATTCAAAACAGAAATTAAATTGGTTGATTTTTAACATATATATGTATTTTTACTGTTATTCCCAATTTAAATTTTTTTTTGTTGAATTTAAATCCCTGAAACTATTTTTATAATCATCTGCATACTTCAACAAACAATTTTCGTTTAAATGTCGAAGGTTAATACTGATTCGATTGAGAGATTTTTTTTTTTAAATTTACTTGTGCCTGTAAGCTCTAAACAGAGGTGAGTACACACATGCACATACCTATTTCTATATATATACATGCATATTTGCATACAAACAAACATATTCACAACTTCACTTCAACATTCATCACAACATCAGATCAAAAATCAGAACAAAGGCATGTTTGCTCACCTGAAGTTCAACAGAGGACTGGAATTTGAAAACAGAGGTTTGCTTTTGAAATTTGATCCTGTTCTGGAATCTTGATAAAATTGATTTGTTGAAACTTTATGATGTTTAAGACCTGATGTTGAATTGACTTTGATTCTCCCAGGTTGAAGTTGTAATCTGGTTCCAGATTCTTCTTCAAATTTTGATTTGTATTCTGGCTTTTTTTTCCAGTTTTGAAAATTTGGTTACAGGTTAAATTTCCAAGCTTTTTTTTGTTGAAGTTTTGGTCTGTGTTTTGTTAAAGTTAGGCTTTGATCTTAGGTTATTTTGATTTTCTACAGGTTTGGGTTTTCTTGTCTTTGAGATTGAAGATAGTTTTGAAATTCTTTTCTTTTGTTTCTCAGGCTGAGGAAAGAATAGCATGGTTATTATTTTTATTTTTCTATGCACGTTTTTATAAATTTAATTTTAAAAGAAAAGAATTTGTTTTGCACTTGTCCATTTTAATTACACTTGTACAATTACTTATTTTCATGTTTCACGCTTGTTAAAACTTAGAAAAATTATGTTTACCCCTTTGTTTAAATTAATTTAAAATTTATGTTTTAACCCCTTTTATGATATTAATTAGTGAATCATTTTTTTGTTACATATATACTCAAACTATTATTTATACTTTCAAGGAATTGATTTTTAAAAATCTAATTATACTTTAAATAAATAATCACGATGATGTAAAATATAAAATTTAACTTTTAAACAGCTTTTAAAATTTACTATATTTTGAATACAACAAATAATATTTTATCATATTTCCTATTTAAATAAATACAACTTCTTTATTAATCATTTATATATTCTTTTAATGATAAATAGTTTTAAAATTCAGCTACACATAAATAAATATATTAGAGTTTCATACTTAATTAGCCTTTGAAAAAAAATTATAATATCAAATTCAAAACATTATTTTCATATTATAACGCATATTTAAATAATTAGAAAAAAATTCTTATTAACTTAAAAATAAAATTCCAAATCCAATTTATTTTCAATATATTTATTTTTAAATCCAATTGTTTGTTTATAAAATACTTACCTTTAAATTTCAAACAAAAATTCTATTTGTAATCTAATTTTTTATTTATTCTAGGAATTCCTAATTAATTTACAAATAATTTTTACAATTTAATCCCAAAATTAAATTAAATTATCAAATTAAACTTGGCTAAAATTCGGGAATGTTACAGGTTATTTCACTTGAGTTAGATTTATTGTTATAAGAATGTTAATCCCGACTTGAGTGTTTTGTGTTTTACTTTACACTCGGGTCAGACTGAGTGATACAGCTTTTGAGACTCACCTTTGGAGTTAGAGCTTCGTTTGGAGATCCATCTACATCCTTTCAACTTGCAGTTATTCAGTTGATTCCAGTGATGTATTCTGATCTTGTATTTGACTATTGTATTTAAAACTTCTATTGTATCTTATTTAACTCTGATATATATAGTAACTTCATGAACTACTATTCATTTTGTTTCTGCTGCATTATTGTTATATTACTCTGTGTATGTGATTCTGTGATTTTTTTTATTTACTGTATATGCTGAGTTCTGCCAAATATAAATTAACAATCTGGTATTTTGAGCAATTCAAATCTGGCATGTGCGGATACGAATGGTTGAAAATATCAAGCTATTACATCCTCCAAAATCGGCATCACTATATGAAACTAACTCAAAAGGGCATTCTTTCGGATAGAAAAGTCCAAAATCTTTGGTTTTGCTTAGATAACGCAATATGCGTTTCACTGCTCGCATATATGATTCTTTAGGATTTGCTTGGAATCAAGCACACAAACAAATACTCATCATTATGTCAGGTCTACTAACTGTTAGATAAAGTAATGATGCAATTATACTTCGATATAATTTTTGGTCAACACTTTTGTCATCTTCATCTCTATCGAGATGAACTACTGTGCTCATTGGAGTTAGTTTAGCAGACGTGTTTTCCATATTAAATCGTTTAATTAGATCATTAAAATATTTTTCTTGATTAATAAAAATTCCATTTTCTGTTTGTTTAATTTGTAATCCAAGAAAATGAGATAATTCTCCCAATGTGACAATTCAAATTCTTTGGTCATTATCTTTGAAAATTCCTGACATAACTTTTCATTTGTAGATCCAAAAATAATATCATCAACATAAATTTGAATAATTAAAATATCCTTTTTAGTTCTTTTAATAAAAAGAGTTTGATCAACCTTCCCAATTTCAAAACCAGAATCTATTAGATAGCTTTTAAGACGATCATACCAAGCATGAGGTGCTTGTTTTAGTCCGTATAAAGCCTTGTTAAGTTTATAGACATGGTCTGAAAAATTTTCATGAGTGAATAAAGGAGGTTGTTCAACATAAACATTTTCTTTTATATAACCATTTAAGAAAGCACTTTTAACATCCATTTGATAAAGTTTGAAATTATGAAAACATGTAAAGGCCAATAAGATACGTATTGCTTCAAGTCATGCAATTAGAGCAAGTGTTTCTTCATACTCGATTCCTTCTTCTTGATTATATCCTTGTGCGACTAAGCTAGCTTTATTTCTAGTTATATTACCTTGTTCATCTTCTTTATTTTTAAATACCCATTTAGTACCAATGACTATTTGATCACTTGATCTAGGAACTAGTTCCCAAACTTTGTTTCGTTCAAATTGGTTTAGCTCTTCTTGCATAGCTATAATCCAACGGTCATCAGTAGATGCTTCTTTTGCAATTTTGGGTTCTATTTTGGAAAGAAAAGCTACGTGGCCCATTTGATTAAGTTGATTTCTAGTCCTAACATGTGAATTAATTTCTCCAATGACATTTTCTACTGGGTGGTTACGTAAAATGGTGGGAGGAGATCTTAATTCATTTTCATTATGATCGATGTTTTCATTTTGTTCATTATTATTAAAAAATTCTTCATCTTCATCAAAATCATTTTGAGTAAATATATTTGTGATTGTCTTAGGAGTATGCTCAAATTTTTTACTAAGTTTCAAACTTTCATCAAATGAAACATGAAGTGTTTCTTCTATTGTTTTTGTTCTTTTCTTGAAAATTCGATAAGCTTTGCTTCGATCTGAGTATCCTATAAAGATTCCTTCATCGGATTTTGGATCGATTTTTCAAAAATAATCTTTTGTATTTAAGATAAAACATTTTGAACCAAAAGTTTTAAAATAAGAAATGTTTGGTTTTCCATGATAAAATAGTTCATATGGAGTGTATTATGTTAAAGGTCGAATGGAGACACGATTTAGAACATAGCAAGTAGTTGTTGCAGCTTCTGCCCAGAAATGTTTTGGTAATGTGTTTCCATTTAATAAAGTTCTTGCATGTTCCTGTAATGTTCTATTTTTCCTTTCTACAACATCATTTTGTTGGGGTGTCCTAAGAAAAGAAAAATTATGGTAAATTCCCTTTTTATTACAAAAATGTTCAAATGCTTCATTTTCAAATTCGCCTCCATGATCACTTCTAATATTTTGAATTTTTGAATTTTTGAGATTTTGAATTCTTTTTAAAAAATTCTTAAAATTTTCAAAAGTATCACTTTTATTTTTTAAGAAAATAGTCTAAGTAAATCTTGAAACATCATCTACTATAAAAATATATATTTACTATGATTTATAGATTAAATTTGAGTTGGACCAAAAAGATCTAAATGTAATAGTTCTAATGGTTGTATAGTAGAAATATTTTTCTTTGATTTAAAAGATGATTTTGATAATTTTCCTAATTGACATGAATCACAAATATTGTTTATTTTAAAGTTCATTTTTGGTATACCTTTTACCAAATCATTTTTAGATAATTTATTTATAGATTTGAAATTAATATGACAAAATCTTTTGTGCCATAACCATGGATCATTCTCTTTGGCTATTAGACACATATTTGTATTATATTTTATATTCATTTTAAAACATAAATATTTTTATCTCTAAAGCCTTCAAAGGCAAGATTTTATTTTTGTACTGATCAAAAATACTACACTTATTTTTAGAAAAAGAAATATTGAGTCCTTTTTCACACAATTGGCTAATACTAAGTAAGCTGTATTTCAAATTTTTAACTAATAAACAGCTGTAATAAGAGGTAAATTAGATATACCGTTATTTCTCACATCGCCTTTACCGATGACATATCCTTTGGAATTATCTCCAAATGTGACAGAACCTCTATTTGATTATTTAATGTTAGTTAGCATCTGTTTGTTTTCTGTCATGTGTTTTGAGCAACCACTGTCTAGTATCCATTTTCCTCTCTTTTTTGATGGTACATCGTGTTTTGTAGCCATAAAGCAAACATTGGCTTGTTATGAATTACTGTTCTAGTCACTTTCTGATGATGAGGATGATTCTGTATCGTCCCATGTGACTGAGAAAGCTTTCTTCTTGAATTTGTCTTTCTTATGCTTATACTTGTTTTTCTTTTTCTCAGGATAGTCTTTCTTGTGACATTCATAACATTCTAGAGTAGATATTGATGGTTTGTTTGTGTTGATACTGTTGTTGGAGTTGTTCTTGTTATATCTAAATTTGTTGCTCTTTCTAAATTTCAAAAACTTTTTGAAATTTTTAGCAATGAACGCCATATCTTCTTCATCTGAGTCTGATTCATCTTTTTCTGCCTAGAATGCTATATATTTCTTATCTTGAGCTTGTACTCGTTTTCCTAGAGATTAACTTCATAAGACATTAGATTACCACTCAACTCTTCTGGTTTTATGGTCGAAATGTCGTTAGCTTCTTTGATTGCTAAGGCTTTTCGTTCCCACTCATCCGTTAGTGAGTTGAGTATTTTTGAAACAATATCAAAATCTATATAAGTTTCTCCTAATGCTATTAAAGAATGATATATATCTTGAAATCTAGAGTAAATTTCATTTATAGTCTCATCTTGTTTCATTTTAAAATTCTGGAACTGATTTTTGAGCACAGAAATTTTACTTTGTTTGACTTTGTCAGTACCTTCATATGTAACTTTAAGAGTACGCCAAATTTCACTAGCAGTTTTACACACGATTATTCTATTAAACTCATTCTTGTCTAATGCACAATACAACATATTCATAGCTTTAGCATTTTCAGTAGCATCTAATTTTTGTGTGTTAGACCATGTAGAGTATTCAGTAGTGGGAATAATATATTCAAATTGCATAATGTTTCAGGTTTCGTAACCACTTGCTTTTATCTAGATGCTCATTCTAGTGGCCCAATAGTTATAGTTCATCTCGTTAAACAGTGGTGGTCATGTAGTAGATTGTCCTCCTAGGAAGGTAGATTTTACAACAGTGTTGGTGTTATTTTCCATGTTATGGCAATATCAGATAACTATGTTATGGTTATATGATGACCAATGCTTTGATACCAAATGAAAGTCACTATGTTTTGATACCAAATGAAAGTGTTTGTGCTATAGGATCGTGTAATATGGATAAACTTCTTGTACGAAATAAGCAAGTAAATAGTAAAAGCAGTAAAGTAAATGACACCTAGGATTTTTATACTGGTTCGAACTTCCGTTCTACGTCCAGACCCAGACTTCTTCTGGATTTAAACTAGCAATCCTCACTTAACCCAGAGGAATAAGTTTACACTGCTTGAGCAACTAAACATGACTTCTACCGCCTAAGCAACCGAATAGGACTTCTACCGCCTGAGCAACCGAATAGGACTTCTTCTGCCTGAGCAACCAAACAACACTTCTTTACAAATAACAAGAAGTATCTAACTGTAATGTGCTTCTTTGAATAGAACTGATAAGTCAATTAAGTACAATCTTCCTATAATCTTCTTCTTTATGATATATAGTGTAATGTGCTTGAGAATTATGGAAGATAGAGTAATCAATGATCAGAGAATGTAAGCAATTTGAGTGCAATTTGAAAACTAGAGAATAGATAAGAATTTAGGAATATTAAAATAGTTTTCGGTTAATTGTTTGTTGAATTTTGTAACTTATTTATAGAGTTTTAAAGGTTGCAACCGTAGATAAAAAATTATATTGAAAAGAACAGGTGCAACCGTTGAGTTTGAAAATGTTTCTCTTCGATAAAGAGAAGCGTCTATTCATGAAAATAGCAGTTGGAAATATTCAGCCGTCCGAATCAAAAGAATTCAGCCGTCTGAATTAGACTAAAACGCAAATAGCAATCTTTTAGGCAATTTCTGGCCTTATTCAGACGTCTGAGTATATTCATTCAGACGGCTAAATATTGTGAAACAATATGTTAGCTTTAGCATTCAGACGTCTGAATGAATGTATTCAGCCGTCTGAATTCAGCCATTTGTGCATGTTTGTGCATGTGTGTGTATAAATTTATACATATATCAATTCAGGAGAGATTTTAACAAAATTCTAAATGAAATAAAGACTTTAGATACAACATAATCAGCTTCAAAAACTCTGAATATGAATCTACAACAAATCTCCTGCAAAAATGATTAGTATACACAAAACATTTTATATAGCTTGTCATAATCAAAACGATGTGAAATCGAGATTCCAATAGTCATTTATACCTTTTCACTTAATATCTGAATTGAATTTGATGTGTATAGTATTAATATGAAGTAATTAATACACCAATTTCTTAGAATCAGAACAATATATCATATAAATAATAGTCACAGATCAGAGCGGAATAAATCTCAACTTACATATATAAACTTTGAGTTTATAAAATGAAATACTAAACTCGATTGTTATATAAGTTTAATAATTCTCTAATCTCAACTGTACATCACATAAACATATTCACAATCTTCCTAAATGAGATAAACTAAAAAGTCAAAAGTGTTTATCTCCTTGCTAGCCCATACATCCAAAGGTCAACTTGTCTTGTAACTTGAAAAGTCTCGGCTTGACCCGAGCAAAATAACCCCCGGGTTAGACTATCTATAAATATCTAATAGGGTGAGAATAGAATATAACACAAGAATAAACAACATATAAGTAAATACAGATGTCCAGGATATAATGAGTCAGGAAATTAATTTAATTCAGAACAGGGTTATAAATTTAAGTCACAAACACGAACTAGTCACTAAGCAGAGAATAAAAGGCTTAACTTACTTAGAATCCATCACAAGACACAAGAAAATATATTTATTTCATGAACACAAGACACAAGAATATGCATTTATTCCACTAACAAGACACAAGAATATATATTTATTTCACGAACATGGGACACAAAAATATTTATTTATTTCATGAACACAAGACACAAGAACATACATTTATTTCACTAATAAGACACAAGAAAATATATTCAACACAAGACCCAAGAATATATATTTATTTAATGAACACAAGACCCAAGAATATATGTTTATTTCACGAATACAGAATAGAAAAAGAATCCAAATATCTAGAATCCGAGAGATCTTACTCAAAACGATCATAATGATCGTACACAGAACCGTAGCAAATACACAAACAATTTAGTATAACACGAACTGATTCGATACCAGGGATCGTACACAGGATGGGAATCAGAGATCACAAGACGATCTCAAGGATAATAGCCATGACCGAATCTTTCAGATTTATTTTAGATTTTTACACTTGAAAAGAAATCCATGAGTAACTTCTTAAGGATCTAGCAGCCACTTGCCACACACCAAAAGAGAGTAAACTCTAAAGTGTCAAATACTATTTCCCATAGTAATTACTACAATTTTACCAATACGTCACATACCGTATGGTGAAATCTAAGTATTTACTAAAAGCTAGTAAATATCAATTATTTCGGATACCATTGAAAAATCTAAACTACATTCTTTTAAGATCTAGCAACCACTTGTCACACACCAGAAGAGAATACAACTCTAAATTGTTAAGTACTTACCCAAATACGTTCACAAGAATTTAACTAAGGCATCCTGTACTACCCTGTGGAATTCGAGTATTCGCTAATGGGTTAGTAAATTCCACTCAAAAATTCTATTCAGTGAGTTATACCGTATTCAACGAAGCATTACTTGAAAGCATTCAAAATAATCGATAACGTTAAGTCGAATAATAGTCTTCCCAAATTATTAAATTAAGGTTCTCAAAATAATTTTTCTCTCTGAATTTTATTGTTAAAAAAACACTTGGTATAATTTTCCACAAATCCACTTATTATTTAACTTTAAATTATGTTCACTTGTTTGATAAAATATTCCATAAACCCCAATTGTTGAAAAATTACATTTATGTACATAGAGTTGTGTCAAATTTCTGTATAAAACACTTAGTCAATAACCTATATTTTAAAACCACTTTTATTATTCTTCCAAATCCATTTTGATATACATATACATACATAAACATATATATACACACATATATGTATGTATGTATGTATGTATCTACGTGTGTGTGTGTATATATATTATTTAGAAATAAATTAGACTCGCCTTTTCAAAACCATATTTCCGAAGCCACTTATATATGTTCTCACTTAATTTATAAAACCATAATCACTCATATCTTCAAATCCATACCTCTTTATACTAGAAATTATATATATATATATATATATATATATATATATATATATATATACTTATTAAAATCATTTACAAAAGAAAGTTAAACTAATTTAGAAACAAGTTTGAGATTTATAAATTTAAACTCTCTTTCGTAAAATTATTTGAATATGAAGCATGTCCATTTATATATTTTTTGCTCAAATTTGGAGCTTTTAGATCTACAGTTTTGACTCCTTAAATCCCATAATTTTTCAAATCTCACAACATAAAGGTTGTAGATAAATGTCTAAGATTTAAAACAAGAAAAAGATCATTTACTTGGACTTACGGTTCAAAAGTTATGACCAAAACCATTTCTCAGACTTGAGTTTATTAACTCTGTCTTTCATTGACAGGTCAGTGACAAAGAAAAGAGTTTTCGACCATTTAAACTTTAAAATTATTCAAAAGACAAAATGTAAAAGTTGTTCCTTATGAAAATACTTTTCAACTAAAAATAACCTCACTCAATTTTGACTTACAGTGAAAAGTTATGATGATTTTAATTTCAGGTTTCAACTTAGCAAATACATAGTGCAGAACTATACTATCAGATTCAAACTCGATTTCTACCCATTAATCAGTAAAATTTCAAAATATGAATAAAAGACAACTTGTAGCTAATTTAAAAATCTTTTTACCACAAAAAATTGTGTCATTTTGGATTAGTTTACACCATGTTATCGTTGTTTTACAGCAGTGATTTTCACATTTTATTTTCAGCAAACAATCTTATATTCGCTTTAGCTCAAGCAAACAATTCACAGTTAAATTGAAAGCAATTCAATCAAAAAAAAATTCTGATTTAATTCAAATAGTAACTAAAAATCATTCTCATGAATTGGAGGTAGTAGTGTGAGTGATTAACTCGCCTTTTAACGTCCTATAGCTTGCTAGATCCCCAAATAATCCTTTTTAAACCCTTAGCTTCACCAAAACCACCTAAAACTCAAGAATAAAAGTCTAACCAGCAAGCAATTCTAATTAAAACGATATCAAAATCACTCTTTTATAGTTCAAAAAGATAGAGACAGAGTTTAGGACACTTGACATTATAGAACAATAGCCTTTTGATTTGCCCTTGAATTTGATTGATGTAGATCTAGGGTTTTCATTTTTGGTTTTCTATTTCTGTTTTCTTTTACTAATAGAGGAGGGAACGTACAAAATAAGAGAAAGAGGATTTATCTTGTTGACTAAGTGGACTTGGATTAAGAACCAAACCCAATAAGAAAAGAAGTACTACAAATTTGATTCGTAGAAAAGTGTTGCTAAATATTTCTCAATTTTGTTATTATAAACACTATTTTTACCTTAAATCAATGTTTTATTTAACATAGTTTATATCTTAAAATTTGCCAAAACACTTTCACAGGATAAAGATTCCCATTTATATAAATATAGAAATGTTTTGCACAATTAAGTGTAACTTTTTGGAATAAAGGTCATTCTCTTTATTCTCAATAAAAATTTATAAATCCTAAACTGCAATTTCTCATATTAACAATAAGTCTCAGTATTAACACTTATTAAGTTTACCACGTTCTTTAATATCATTCTTATATTATCAAATATAAGAATTAAATTTCGCAAATTACAATTACAAATTAATTATCCTTAATTAATTTTAATTAATTAGGTAATGAACAATAGGGTTGTTATAATGTTTGTGTGTGTTTATGTGTAACATATCAATCCATGCAAAATATAATATATCCATACATAAGTGTTGGGATTTACATCTCAACGGACACGTCAACTCGTCCGATATGCATATATATTATCCAAATATATATTTACATAATTTTATAATATTTCAAATATATATATATATAACTAAAATTCAATTAATGTTTTTATAAATATAAATGTGTGTGTGTGTGTGTGTATATAAACATAAATATGAAATATTAACATTAAAATATATACATACACAATTATCTGAATATATATTTAAATCAATTATAAGTATCTTAAATAAATTCAGTAATATAAAAATAATGAATTAATTTTTTATTAAAAAAATTAAAACAATATATACACATATGTAAATAATTTATATATATATGTATATATTATGTTAATTACTTGTTTATAAATGTATAATAAAATGTTAAAATTATAAATTAATACTTATAAATACACCATATATTTTTAATAAAATTATATGTATTTACTTGGTCTTGCGCATGCTCAGAAATAATTTTTATTCATTTTAAAAATTTATAACCCAATTCCATATGGTTTTAATTTGAAATATTAATATAAAATAATCTCGAAGCATAATACTGAAATTTAAATTTCTAGTAAATTTTGCAATGATATTTTGTACTATGAACTTTATTTCATGCTTTTATGATTTACAATAAATTTATAATTAATTATGGATTTTCGGCCTTTATTTAAAATATTTTTAAGTATAAAAAAATGTGTCATATTTTTATTTTTCCGCCAGCATATATTTTGTAATGATATATTGTATAAAATGTGAAATGTAATTTTTATATAATATATACATTAATATATTTAATTTATGTAGTTAAATAACATAAACAATATTTAAATAATAATAAAAATATAATAAAATTATTTTACTATAGTTGAATATAATATAAGTATAGTATAGTATATATAAAATTTAAATAACATATTTATGTAAAGCATGATTAAGTAATAAAATTATAAACTAGACATACACACCCCCCCCCCAACATTTATAATATATATGTATACATTGTTAAATAATTAAAAATAGTTTTTCTATTTCTTGGTCGGGCCATTATAGATATGAATATACTGAATTTTTATTTTTTAATAAGTATATACATATATACAACCAAAATAATTTTGTGATAATATAACCTACATATCATAATCATCCCCTAACTAATACACACACACACACACACACACACACACACACACACACACACGCACATAAACATTGTATATAAGCAATTATAATAATATTTTGATCAGAAATATGTCTCACTTCCAATGCCTTGAAGTACACCTTGAAATGTTGATGTACTCTCCTTGAAACAATCTTTGATCCAAAATAATGCTAGTGGTTGAACCATTGACCTCGGCTATCGAATAACAATTGAATTGACTTGATTTGAGCTTGATAAAGTAGAGAGGCCAGTTGGGAAATTTCGACTAGTAATGTCTAGAGATGGAGGCTTCAAAAGGTGAATATCAAGTGCAGGAAGAGATGCCTAAATAGAGGAAGGAAAGGAAAGAATTTAGATCTCATCATTTACTCAATCTCCTTCAATCTTGGCCATCCATCCAAGCCATTACCCATATTTTTAAGCCGCCTATACCATATGTTGCTGCCGAAATGACCAACGCCTATGGTAGGTCTTAAACCCATTTAAGCCCAAATAAAATATTATGTAATTAAATCCAATATAACACTTATCGATATCATATATCGATTGATATATTTATAGCTATTATAAATATATATTTAATAATATTTATTTATCAAATCAAAATCAAATTTTGTAATTAATATTTCACAAGTATTAATTAATTTATAAAAATTATAAATGTTACAAATTAGTTAAATTGTTTGGCCAAAGGAGGATTCATCTTTTCGGTTGTGTGACTCATTAGGCGTAAATTTGATCAACGATTAGTATCGAACTATTCGAATATTAACATTTATACGTCACTCAGTAGGTGATGTGACATTTTGGCCAAGTTTATCGCTTACTTAATTTTAGTAAAATTCAATTTTAATTTATTAAGCGTTACCCGATTGTGACTATCATTTACACCAATTCTTTTTATTAAAGCTATATCACTTTGAACCTACGGAATTTGGTAATGGTCAGAACTCCAGTATCTTTAATTTTCAACTCTATAGTCCAAATACAAAATCCTTATTCAATAGTAATAATAATAATTAACCGAACTACTCTGGCCAGAGATTTTTTACTTCAAGTTGACTTGAGTTGGCTATGATACTAACCCCATATAATTGAGTAGACAAATCCTCTCTTGAATAGTCATTCACTTTCAATACTTCCACTCGACCCAACTATAGTCACTCGATGGACGCCTTGTCATGATTTGACTATAATCAAAGCGGAGCTTTCATATTGATGATTGACAATATTCTCAAGTTGAGAAAATTTTGTAAATCAGTCAAGTCGATATCTTTTGTTTGACCACAGTAACATTAACCAACAAAAAACTATCGAGTGAGTCATTCCACGATTATCCAATAACTATTAGTACGTAATCCTTAGACACCTCCATCAGTTATGAGTAATACACATACCAACATTTGAAGAGTATTACGTACTCTAGTCTCATTAGGTAATCAACACCCAGTTTTGATGCATCTTAACTAGTAACATTTAAAATAATGTGTTTTGTAGTAATGTGATACGAGATATATGATTACAACTATTTATAATTACTATCACAAACATACCATTTATGGATTTCCTATTAAATATATTCTAATTAAGCATTTAATTATTTATAACACATTATAATAAATTTATAACAAAAATAAACACCTTCATTACGAAGGAGAATTGATTATATAGTTAATTAATTTAAAATAAATTATAAAATTGCCACTGGGCATACCCCTAACTCTGCCAAAGGGGTAAAGAAGAGGAAGAAAATTGATGGGAAAAGTTTATTCATATACCATAAATCACAGTACATACAACAAAATAATGCCAAAGCACAACATTTTATTTAGTATAACCATATATATTACAAAACTTCCATTCCTTTTGAATAAAACAAAACACTTATCTCATGTGTTAATTAAACTAAGGAATCTTAATTCCTACATTCACCAAATTCACTTTTACAAAATCCAAATTTTAATTTTAGGAAATTTGAATGGTATTTGAATTTATTTAACAATTTATATACATAAATTTGAATCTAATGTTTAAATATTAAATCGTTAAACTACTTAAATTTTGATGTTAGATTTGAACTTGATTTGATTTAAGTTAAAAATAAGGAAGAATCCATTACTATAATAAGGATACTGTATGCTCCAAAAGTACCTGTTTTCAACATGCAGATTGCCATTTGGAATATTGTCAATATATTTCTGTGTGACGAACGTCACAAAGGAATTGATTTCGTGAACTGTTGCAACCACTTTAACGGACCCAATAACAAGAAATTAAATTTGTACTTTGGGCCACCCGTACCTAACTCTACTTGATGCTGGCCTGTAACTCCAGTACACATTTCCATATATATACATATATATAAAAGAAAAGTAAAATAGGAACTGCTGAAATAGTCGAAACATGTATGATCAACATTCCATATACTCATCACCACTGTACAATAAAACATCATTTCATTCCTATCATCATCTTCGTTCTTTCAAACCTGGTTAAAATCAAACATATCACTGTATTGGAAACATGATGATGTCATTTTTTTTAACGGTAATCAGGAAATAATTTATATTATAAATGATTTTCTTAATCCTCGTTTATAACATAAAAGGATTTTTAATTGTCATGATTGACTATAAAAGGTGTCCTGAAAACTATTTATATATTTATAAACGATTTTCAGATGAAAAAGAAAAAAGAAAAAGAACAGCATTTTCTTTCACTCGACCACTAAAGAAGCAGTAGGGATCACCATTTTTATTTTTACCCTAAATCTGAGAACCCCTCACCTACCCCTCATGTGCACTTAATGGAAACAGATCATTAATGAACAAGCAACTATGAATGCTGTTTCCTGATTTACCAAACATGAACATCACTTAACTCTTCTTCAAATTCCTTGATAATTTTGATATCCTTTGCTTCTTCTCGGAGGTTTCAGTTTGTTCTCCGATGGTTTCTATTTTTGAATCTTGATTTGTAACGTGTATTTCCTCTTCCAATGCTGCTTGATTTGCTTCTCCTGATGCAATGACTGTTTCCTTCATGTGAATTTTTTCCATTTGCTTGCGTTTGAATCTGGAATTAAAAGGATATATATTGGACGAAACTCGCATCTACATACTACATAGAATGCATCATACAATGAAACATAATTAATGATGTCAAATCATTTGTTAAATCTATTAGTTAATTTATCTTTTTTCTATTTGGTGAAAGCTATAATATGGCAGGAATAAGTTTTGAACTTGTTATTTTAATTCTTGACAATTAAGCTATACTCCACATTCCATCTGCATCTTGGACACTTCACCACCTTAGCATATTATCAAATATCGTTTTTGACATTATAGTGTATATGACTTATGTCATATACATGAACCAGTGCTTTGTATTAACGATGTTTCAAGTTCAAAATTTTATACCATTACCAGTTGGGTTAGAACCTACGCTCTAATTTATAAAATAGACCATGAATTCATATCGAATTAATCAGGAGAGAAAAAATAATGATTTATAAACTTGCTAGACAAACACAAATATCTCCACAAAGTGCTTAAGCTTAACCAAATATGAGTGCTATAAATGCTCAAATTCAATGTCATATGAAGAATTCTAATTAGTATAACCGAGCTCCTAAGGCCGGTGTATAATCATATTCCTATGTTTTGATTGTAAAGAACAGGAATCTGTTTTTTGTTAACGGAGTAGTAAATTAGCGGTGTTTTTGTGTTATGAAAGCGGAATACAAAATGGTATGGAATATATCTTTGTTAATATTGAAATAGAAACACAATTTTTTTGATCCGACCGCAAAATTACAAAAATGCCCTTATAAGCAAACAAAAGATGAGAAGTTCGAATCTCATACAAAATAATTATTAACATCTATTTTTAAATAGAAATTTTGGAATGCAAATAAGGTTACAAGTTCGAAACTGGTTCCAACAAAAATATTACATTTTTTTCTTATATTTTTCAGATTACTTTTATTACAACTATGCAAAAATTTAATTTTACAATTTTATAGGATTATTTTATATACACGTGCGTTGCACGCGCTATAACATCTGATATTATAATTGTCGAAGGGAATTAATCATGGGCATCAAAGGTTCATTTTTTCCCGTGCCAAACAAGCGGGGTAGGAAGTTTGTTTATCCCATTTAAACATCTACGACGTTGGACGCGTCTAAAGCATCAAACGCCAAAGTAGATTATTGCTACCAACACATCCTAAGATGGAAATAAGGATGCCTTTTTTGTCAACCAAACGGGGCATCCTGAGATGGAAATAAGGATGCCTTTTTTGTCAACCAAACGGGGCATCCTGATAGATGTATTCTGAAAGGAGTAAGATAACAAAGGAAAATGTGCGTTTGCATTACTAAAGGAATATGGAAAAAGGGAACGGTTGTTTTGTTATCAAAACAGTAGCGCTTTGCGGAAGCTTTTATCAACGGATCTTTGTCACCCAAATCACAAAGAGATAACTTGGATTGAAAACAAGACGGATAATTGAAATCAATACGCAATAGCACAAAATATTCCACCGAACCACCCACTTTATTGGTTCATCAAAATTTTGTTTACAATTAATAGAACAAAGCTAAAGTAAACAAAATATCATTGAATAAATAACCAAATTGAAAAAAGAAGCAAACATCTATATGGCTAAAATTGTTGGAAAAAAACAAAGATGAAGAAGAGAAAATTAGCAAATAGATTTTGCACCACACTTTTACCCTATCTTCTAGTCTCTATTTATATAATCAATTACTTAATGCTCAAGTTAACATTAGACGACAAAAAATGATTTGATTAGCCAATTAGAGAGAGAAAAATAAACATACTCAAATATGCATATTAATTAGAACAAACAAAATCTTCTCTTTCTTTCTTTTGTATATTTATTTTTCTCTATTTGTGATTTTGTATCACCATAATTTAACACTCCACATTGATGCAAAATCACATATCTCCAACATATCAAGCATGCCATATCTAGATCTATCATAAATCCCATATCTCAGCCGCATTAAATTACAAACCTCAACCACTGTCTGCAAGTGATGCATTTCCCAGGTGAGGTGCACCACACAAATCTGGTCTCAAAAACATTTGTAATGCCGCAAAGATCTCCCTCTTGTCTTTGTAGATTTTACAATTCGACACTCGTCAATCACTCGATCTGGGCTCATTATCTGATCATTGTCGATCCCTCAAGCATCATCAACATGAAGACCCATGTCTAAAATATGATCCTCAATGCTAGAATCATAGGCGGTGACCATATTAACCTCTCCACCTTGCGTTGGACTAGATCATTCAACCGTCACTCGTTTTTCATTGTCGACTACAGAACCAACCAAGCTATAAAGGTTTCCTTCTTCCAATACTGCTCTCACCCTTACATGACCACCCTTCTCCACTCTCAAAACTCCACCTTGAGTCTCATAAGTGTAACTACGACGATCCAACTGATCGAGACAAATAAGATTATACGAACAAGTGGGTACATGTCTCACTCCAAAGACTTCTCTAACCACACCATCATGCATACGAAATCGGATAGATCCAATACCACAAATCGTAGCTCTTCTCCATTGGTTGTCCTAATCATGCCGACACTCTTCTCATAAGAAAAAAAACAGTTCACATCTCTACAAATGTGAAAACTGACTCCTAAATTCTTCTTTCAAGGCTTATTTTCACTAAAGAGGACATCACAAGACGCATCACTATTGGTACCTTCAGCAAAACCTCCATGTGCATCACTACTAGTATCACCATGAGCAGATTTTTTTTTGATCTCTTTTATAAGCATAACACTTGCTGCATATGTGATCTTTCTTATTACAATAATGACAAGTGATAACACCTTTACCATTAGCATCCTTCTTCTTCCAAATTGTATCTTTCTTCGAGTCCCTCGCCACCATAGCCTCACTTTGAATTGATTTCATACCTGACCCTTTTCTTCTAAGCCCCTCATTCAAAAGACTGCTTCGAACAGTTTTCAGAGAGAAGGTTCCATTAGCATCGGAATTACTTAATAAAACAACCAAAGTTTTCTAACTTTCTGAAAGCGAACTTATTAATAAAAGAGCATGTAACTCTTCATCAAAATTGACCTTCATATTTGCCAATTGATTTATTACATCTTGAAATTCATTCAAATGCTCTACAACAGACTTCTCTTTATCTAATCTCAGTTGTACCAACTTTCAAACCAAAAAAGCCTTATTAGTAGCACTCTATGACTCATACAAGGATACCAACTTGTCCCACAAAGCCTTCACGGATTCACAACTAGCTACACGATGGAAAACCGAATCATCAAGGTACTGGCAAGTCGAAGCAATCGCCTTCTTATCCATCTTCTTCCATTTTCCCTCATCTACATCAGAGGGCTTCTTTCAATCTCCATCAATCGGATCATGAAGACCATTGAGGTACATCCCCATCTTAGGCTTCCAAATACCCCAATTTTTCCTATCCAAGATAATCATCTTTGAAAACGAAATCATATCCGACATCAATAATTTTTCAAACCAAAATTACTCTAAGCATACTAAATATGCCTATATTAGAGAAAATAAAATCTTCTCTTTCTTTCTTTTGCATATTTATTTTCCTCTATTTTTGATTTTGTATCACTAAAATTTAACATGTTTGTATGTTCAGGTTTTATTTATGTCAAATGTTGTAGCATAGATATTAATAATTTGATAATAAATTAAAAACTAATTCAAAAAAGCATCGAATTAAAAAAAGGTCAAATTAAAAATTAACACAGCGTAATTAAAAAATAAGTACATAAACAATGTCAATAAACTACTGACGATTACGGCGGAAGGTGGACACTAAGAAATTTAATAACTCGCATGTCCGTAGAATCGGTCATAGTACAAACAAGCGTGTAATATGTTCCCTGATGGGTGAAAATATGTGAAATTTCAAAGCTCGCATAAATATCACCAGGTTCCTTCAGGATCATATACCATGCAATGGTTTGCTGGAACTCGAAGTCGTGTACTAAGCGGTGGACGTTGTTCTGGATCATCTAGGCCTAGATGATGAGATAACATCAATGTGTCGTCTCTCTTGTACAGTACAGGGGCTAGTAATACTCAATTCAGTTTCTAACCGATTAAGGAAATCATTGTACAAAGCGAGTGTTAAATTTAGTTGGAAGAGATAGAGAGACGATATATTTGCATTGTGACATTTCTAAACAGCCATGCTACATCTTGTTTATCTCTCTGAACCTTGGCGGAGACTAAAGCTTAAATTCTTTTGTTATGTTTGGCCGCGGTACTCCACCACTCCTCATCTCCATCCATGGTGTCTCTTTATGTTTTAAACACAACCTTCAATTTGTAACATTCTGTTCCATGGAGTTTAGATTCACTTGAGCTTGTACCATTTGCTCTTTATTTGTAATTCATTCAAGTTAACGCCTTCTTGGACATTAAGAGGGTTGCAATATGGTTGTTCCATGACCCGACATCTCATCAATCATATCACCATAAATATCAATGAAAGTTCACATTCGTCCTAGTGTCCACTTATGACTCTATAAGTGGAAGGATTAGTGGATCCACATAACATGCTATAAAACAAAGGTCAAATTGGAAAAATCCAAAAAAAAATATGTTGTAAAGAAAATCAAAATAATTGAACATATACAAAAATAACATGAAACTTTAATCGAAAAAGCTTGAATTACTGGAAGAAACTCAAATTTGGGAGGAAGATGGTGGTGAAGGAGGGTGAAACTTTAATCGAAAAACTCGAATTACCATGAAGAAACTTAAATATGGAGGAGAAAACGGCCATTGAAAAATGAACCATTGGACTCGTTCGACGTGTCAGGTGCCAACATTTTATTATTTAATTTTTTCATAAGGAAGAAGGCAAACTAATTGAGGTTTCTTAGCCTAGCCCAGTCCGGTCCAAGCCGACTGGGTCTAGGTATGCTCCCATCAACTCCTCTGCTCAATTGCATGTCAAGCCATCTATCGGCCGAGCCTCCCCACCCAGCAACCCTAGTGACCAGCTCGCCCATCAAAATAAGGAATAAACATAGCTCAAGCTATCTCTCTTCATCCAACCGAGCTCTCTCTAGCCCGCTTACAACTCGGCTCTAGGTCAGCCTGCTTGTTGAAGCATATCTCCCTCGGTCATTTCTCCACCGACATAGCTTAAGATCGTCAAGAGTGGCCTGTTATTAATCCAGCTTTGGTACCACCATCAACTACCTGTTGTCCATCTCTTCTCGCCCGGCTCGACGTGCCCTTGGTTCTCACCATCTCCTCACCCTCTTTATGGTCTCGGCAGCTAGGCTTGGCCCTTCCTACAACCTAGGCATTGGAGAGAAAAATGATAAGAATTATAACCTGGTGTACCTACTTCTGACAATAAGTATGTTCCATTTTTTTCACAAGTAGACTGCAAGTACAAGCCTATTTAATGCAAAGCATTGCAGCGCATGCCCCTGGTACAGTTCTCCTTTTAACCTTCTTCTCAACCATGCATTCTTTTCTGTTACCAACTATCTCTCATCAAGTTCATTCAACCAGATCAATGGCCAGATATGCTTCGTGCCTATTTTGCAGCATGATCTTTACCATCCAAACATTAGTTCAACTACTATAAGAACCCCATGCATGTGTACTTCAGAGGGGTTGGGATCTGGTTGGTTGAGACCTGTTTGCTTGATATCTAAAAGATTGAGATCCCGATTGGTTGAGACCTAGTTGGTTAGGACCCAATTGATTGATATTCGAAATATTGAGACCCCGAAAGATTGGAACCTGTAATCCGCCACTCAAATCTTCTGATACAGCCGCTTCGTTGGTGATAGTTGCATCATTTTTTGCTTTTTCTTTTAATTCCTTGTAATTGTAAGAGAGTCGTATAATAAGAGAACTTCACAGTGGATGTAGGTAACTTCGTCGAACTACTTCACGTCTTATGTCATTTACCCTTAAATGCTCTTTTCCCTCATTTTCCATCATTAAGCTTAATGGCTAGAAAGTAACCTTTGCACTTCACAATGCATTATCATAACTTCGAGGTTGACGAAAAATATCGTCAATATTTTAGCGCTAGAAGGAGGGCCTGAACCTCCGATCTTGTGGTTAGTAGCCTTATCTGCAACCATTTTCCATGCTTGTACCTTGCATCCAACATCGATAGTGGCTGCTATATTGATTTTATTAAACAAACATATAAATATTGCTACTAAAATATCTCTAAATTATGCAGTACTTTCGGATATATTATGGAGACATTTTACAAAGATAAACAAGAACTCCATGGAAGCAAATGAATGACATATATGAAGATTAATAAGAGCAAATGGAAGTACAAAACAAATTGAAGAAGAATGAAGCACAAATGTCGCAATGACAGAGATATTTGAAGTGTTGAGTAGTTGTTTGAATCTTAGAATCTTTAGTAAAGACCCCTTGGAAATTTTATTTGAAGATTATTAATCATTGACCTCGATCGAATCATAAAATATCCATAAATATGAAAAACTACATATATATCGACATTCTCCTAAAGTATGTCGACATATTGGCGGTTTTTCTATTTTTCAAAATTCAAATGAAGGGATTTTCCCTCCATCCTTTCATCAATCGACATGTCTCTTCAACTACTATATAATGGCTTCTGTAAATGAAATTTTATATATAACATTCTCATTTTCTCTTACTCCTTTATTTCCATACTTTTGTGAGAAAGCTCCACTATCTTTGCAAATCCATACTGTTTCACTTCAATTCTTGAAAGATTTAAACCACATAAGATCAGAGAATTTGTACTTGAATTCATATCATTCTCTCTCCGATTTCATCTCCTTCCTCAACGAGTTCAAAAATATATTATTTTTGGAGGTATATAGATCATTGTACATAATTTGCAAGAATCTATGTTAAAGACACAACTACTTGCCATACTCTACCATTAATTGTAAAGAGAAGAATGTGTTTTTTTGGCCTGCGAAATTAAAAGGATATTCTTGTATCCTATGAAATCAAGAGGGCACATCTTGTAGCACATGAAATCAAGATTGTAAAGGCATTCCCACCATCCGTGGATATTAAGTGGTGATAGTGGAATTCTGTAGGTGTAGTGCAGGACTGGATGTCTGAACCAGTATAAAAATTTCTGTTGTTATTTATTTCACCGCATCTTACTTTACTATTTAGTTATTCTGTGATTATTTGTTTCTGTTGAAAACTTGAGTAGATAAAATTTTAAATTCATAAATAAGTTTTAAATAGTTAAAATAAATACTTCACCCTCTCTAGTTACAAATAGCCTTAAGATCAACCCCGCATTGTGATATAGACAATCTATTTTCTCACATTTAGTATCAGAGCGACTAGTTTTCAAAAATTCATAACTTGATTTTTGAAGTATAAATGGCTAATAACACTAGCAACACTTTCTTTAACACTTTCGTAGAAGGACCATTTACTGCTAGACCCCCACTATTAAATGGCAGTAATTATGCTTATTGGGCTTGTAGGATAAAATTTTATTTGCAGTCTAATGATTTAGATAGTTAGAATATTACCCAGATAGAGTACACTAAGCCCTAAATGAATTATACATAATAAACCAGTGATTAAACGACATAAGCACTCAACTATTCAATGGCTATGCATATTTTATTATGCACCTTAGACAAAAATGAGTTTAATAGAGCATCTATTAGTAAAAGTGCATATGAAATTTGGAGAACACTATAAGTCAAACATGAAGGCGCCAGCAAAGTAAAACAGACAAAGATATCCATGTTAACTAGTCAATTTCAACTATTTAGAATGAAAACAAGATGAATCCATTTCTGATATGTATTCTAGATTTTAGGATACATTACATGCGTTAATATCATTAAGAAAGAATGTCACTGAAGAGGAATAAATAAGAAAGATCTTGAATTCACTTTCTAGTGAGTGGAGTCAGAAGACTGTGATAATCGAAAAAGCCATTGATATTAGTACTATAAAAATAAAAGAATTAATTAGTAATCTAATGTCCTATGAAGTATAATTGCATGCTAGAAAAGATAATCAAGAAAATGAGAAGAAATCACTAGCACTCAATGCTACAAACGACAATCATGAGCTAGGTGATGATGAGGAAATCGATTTCATGTCCAAGAATTTCAAGAAATTCTTGAAATATAGAAAAGTAAACAAACTTCGAAAAACTAACTATAAATATAATTTTAGAAATGGAAATTTTGTTAAGTGTTTTAAAAGTGATAAAACCAGTCATTTGAAAAGAATTTGTCCAAACCTAAAGAAATCAAAGTACTCTTCAAACACTTTCAGTAAGAAGAGGAAACATGCTTTCGATGCAACATGGGCTGATTCAGATACATCATCAAGTAATAGTGATTCGGAAACTGAAAAGCCAACATATGCTTCATGGACCAAGTATGGAATTCTAACAAAGAAATTATAAATGTTTTAAGTGATATGTCTAAGGGATATAAAATGCTTAGAAAAGATTACAAAATTAGTATAGCAGATATAGATAGATTAAAAATGTATAACAAAATGTTAACCAAATAAAAACAATGTCTAAAAGATGAAACCAAAAGACTTAATGGATGTAATGATTTAGAATTTGAAAGTTTTGAGAAACTAAAAATGAATTCTTTAGATCAGAAAATACTTCGGTGAAGTCAAAGATCATTGATCTAAATAATAAAATAACATCTCTGGACAATGTTATTCTTGATTGTAATACGAATATTGATAAAATGAAAACTCATGTTGATAAATTTAACAAAGGGAAGGATAATCTAGAAAATTTATTACCTGCATCTAAACCCACTAACAATAAACATGGACTTGGATACACCCCTTAACCCAAGCCAAAAAAAATAGTACTCAAAGTACTAAATTTTTTAAGGATACCAAGTTCAAACCAAAACCTAGAAAATTAAAGATAAAAACCCCAAATAAATTCGTTAATTTATGAGTTCCTAGAATGTTAGATAACAACTGAAAACAAAAATATATTAATAATTTTATCAATAAAGTTCATTTATCCGATGATTATATTTTGAAAGGGTATTTAAACTCTTTATGGATTTGGCTTTCCAAAACTTAATCTATGGACTTCAAAATAAAATAGGGTATCAGTGTGCATATTTTATATTTTGTAGGTACCAAACAATGCAACAAACATAAAGAAAGAGAAGTGGATACCAGACAATGGATGTTCAAGCATATGATAAAAAATTTATAGATACTGAGCAATATTATATACAAAGATGGTGGAATTGTGAAATTTTGGATATAATTCCATCAGGCTGCTACGGCCCTTCTCCATTGGGTTCAGGCTGATTCCCTTGACGTTCCTCTCTTGGGCTCCAACAGTCTGTCCGCCTGATTGAGGATCTCTAACATATAAATGCAGCTTTTTCTTACGGATCAACTCTTTAATTATATCCTTGAAATGATGACACTCATTGGTATTGTGCCCGTGTGTTTCATGGAAGCGATAATTCTTCCTTGAATGCCTTTCAACTTCCATAGCCTCCCTCTAAGGCGGTTTTCTATATCTCTTTCTCCCTTATGTGGAAAGGGAGATATTTTTGAGCATATAATTTAAAGGTGTGTATTCCTCTGGCCTCATATTCCTTAGATGCTTTTTGGCATCATTCCGCCTGCCCCTACCACCTGGATTTCTCTTTTTTGGTTATTAGAATTTCAAACATTTACAGCTACATTACTAATGCCTTCGTCGGTCTGTTTAACAGCCACATTAATTTTCATAACTTCTCTCGGTTGTCCACCGCCAACTGATCGAGCAGCCTTTGCCTCTTTTATGTGCAAGTTGGTTAGCCTTTCGATGGAACTCCTTAATAGTAGTTGACTATTTCATCCTCGATCATTTTTCAAAATCTATATCTGGTTTTATCCCCTATACTAAAGCCATCAACAACATATCCTCCTTGAATTATTCACCTACGTGACCGCCATGTTAAACTTGTTCAAAATGCCTTTCAACGACTCTTCGAGTCCTTAGGAAATACCTAATAGGGGCACCACATCCTTGGGCCGAACAGCGTGGAGCTTGAACTTCTCCAAGAACTTCTTACCCGATTCATCCAAAGTCGAAATAGATTTCAGTGGGAATCGAGTGAACCACATCAGTGCAACTCCACCCAAAAGGATAGGGAAACACCTACACCGAGTCGCATCCATCACCCTTGCACCATCCATACGCTATTTATACTTGAATAAATGCTATTGAGGATCAGTTGCCCCATTGTACGATGGTCTTAAGGGCATTGCAAACTTCCTAGGATATTCCTCTCACAAGATATTTTACATGAATGACTATCAGGAACAACACCAAGTGTTTGATTCTACAAACGATCTCAGTTTGCTCAATGACATATTGGCTCTCCTGCCTTTGGGAGAGCCACTTCTTCGGATCTTCTTTAATGCCTAGCTGGCTCTACGGTAGTCATTTGAGCATCAGCATCTCGAACTCCAACATTCTGCTCAATGTTATTCCCAGTGTCTTGCAAATCATCCTTGCTATCAGACAAGTTGACGGCCTTAGGCCATAGGCCCTTTGGAAGCTCCCAAATTCATGTCAGAACTGACCTAATTCTGATCGATACACAGGTCGGTACCGAGTCGTTCTATTCTTGAAAGGTTTTGGCTAGTTCCTCTAATAACCATCCTCAACATTCCAACAGTGTGCTCCTTCATCTTCTTCTTCCCATCCTTTTTGTTTGGGTCAGAAGCATAAGAATTCTCCTCCGTAAAACTAGAAGGTGGTGCATGTCTCTTGCTTCTCCTAGGCCTTTGGGACTACTGGGTCAATAAGGCAATGCTAGCATCATCTTCTCAATAAGCGTCTTCTATCTATCCACGTTTCCCTGGTTCAGCTCCGCCATCATCCTATCAAACTTGACTCTCGGTACCATCTCTTAAAGGGTTGATGGTCCTATAGAGCTCCTACCAGTTGGTTAGTCTCCTCATTGCGGTCAGAAGCTTCATAGTCTCCATCAGCTACAGCCCTAGATCTACCGAATCTCCTACGGGCCATTAGTTCAGCAGTCAAATATGCAGATCGGCAATAAGATGCTTTAGATCCAACTTCTAGATGTTCTAATCCAAAATAAAAGCAAGATCTACTCCTAAGAAGCTCTATCCTTTTAGCGAGAGCACCAAAATGTTGGACCAAAAAATGATACAACACCCCCAAATGAATAGAATAGAGTAGATCTAACTAGCTATAGCAATAAAAATAGTAAAAAAACACAAGTTTTTATAGCGGTTTAGCAAATTTTATGGCCTATGTCCACTTTCATTTATTATCGATGTTTTTCAACGAGTATAAGAGCTTTATAGTTCAGAATTAGATCTAGAACAGCAAAAAGTAGGCTTAGGTGACAAGATCTGAGTGGAGATATAGAGTGAACAAAAGAATGGCCAAAAGTCCTTTAACCGTCGCTCTAGGCTTGCTATTTATTGGAGAATTTCTCAACGAAGTTGTTGGATCATGAAAGACCAGGTAAACTCCAAATCTGAGAAAGTATAAGGGAAAACAAAAGTCCCTTCTATCATAAAATAATGTCAGTACCGACATGAATTGCTCAGTGCAAACCATGTGATTCTCACATAATTCATCCGGTATCTTTGATTCTTCAAGCTACACGCTTTTTCTTTGTAATTGTGCTTGATACTGAGATGATCTAACTTGTTTGGCATTTTTCCTATTCTACACATCTTATGGGATTTGTTCCCCTACTCCTTTAGAGATGGGCCCTAGGATGACTAATTTATCCGTTAGTTTCTTGACCATAGCATAAGAAATCACCTTGGCCTAATAAAAGAATTTGGTACCAACATGAAATCACGTCGGTACCGACCTTTATTTGCTAGTGTGCTTTGACTCCAAAATCTTTAAAGTCTTGGCTTTTGCCATTCCAAGTTTGTCCCATGTCCTTAAACCATTTCATCTTCATCCCAATGTCCAGATTCATCTGAAATCTGCTTGGCTTAAGCTAGATAACAATAAGGATATAAAAGTTTAACACTGTACAAAAGTTAATTGAAAATAATTTCTAAATAAATTGAAAAAATTTAGTAATTTAAACCTTAAACCATGATCAATTCATTGAAAAATCAACTAGCGTGTAAACATAAGATATAATTTCATAATTAAAAGTAGGATTTATGCGTTTTCTTTACTTATTTCTTTAGAATAATGTAATTTTGTATTAATAGTATCAAAATCTTATGTGTTAAAGATATTAAAAATCCATTTTTTACTTTTTCTTTGATTAAGCTAGTATGTTGAAGTAATGTCAAAATTATGTAATTTACCCTTTTCAAAATGGAAAAGATATAATTGGTACACGTATTATTAAGCCAAAAAGGGTATAAAAAAAACATTAATCTTTAAAAAAATTAAAAAACACTTTTTATCCTTTGAGAAAAAGATAAATACTTTAATCTTCTTTTATGTATTTTAGAACAAATCCCATATCATTTTAACAAAAGAAAATTTTAATTATATTTATAGCTGCTTATAAATGGCTATTTCTAAATTAATTGGATACATTACCTCAACAATTTTGTAGAAATAAAATAAAAACGTTTATCTTCTTAGACAATAAAAGTGTTTTGGTTTAACAAGATAATAGCTTTCATCTTTGTCATAAACAAATATAGAAATTTGATTTCTAATGCTAGCGATGTGAATGATGATATTAACTTATATATTACAGGACACAACTTTCGTCGGTTTCATAAGTAAATAAAAAAAATATTCATTATGTGTTACCTAAAATGATAGAATCATTATACGTAGAGAGATAAAAATAAAATATCATTCTACATACAATTAAAACACTTATCATTTCTATCAAAATTATAAGTGATTTTATGTTTTAGTATTCATTTGGTAAAGGATAACTAAAATTGTTTTGTAAAAAAAGATTAATCTATTGTTTTCTTTTATAAAAATATTACGCCTTTCCTAAAAGATAAAGGTTTTAGATACATACAGACACATATGAAGAAATTCCAGTTTCATATGTATATTTGAAAAAGAAATAAGTGTTATTAAATAATCCCCTAAATTTTAAATATAATAGTTTATCAAACGTGTTCATTTTTTTTAGAATATAAATGTTTTTATCTTTTTTGGAAAAGATAATTGTTTTTTAGCATTTCCAAAAAGGTAGAAGTTTCATCCTTTCAAAGTGGTTTAGGTTTTTTTCCTTTCAAAAAGTTTAGTTTTTAGAAATGTAGTACTTTTGGTATTCAAAAAATGATTATGACTCCCAAAACTAAAGGCCACCATGGAAAGTTTGCTTCCTTGCTGCTTAACACCAACATTTTTTTTGCAATTATACTCAGGATAAACCGAAGGACCAGTAAACTTCTGAGGGGAATTAAGCCGTATATGTCTGCTTCAACTCATGACATCTATAACCCCATATTCTCTATCTTTTGCAAGAAGTGTCTGTACGATAGGGCTCGAACCTGGGTCTGTTACCAGAACTAAACACCTCTTTTTTATTACACCACACGTGCAGACAGTAATTATTTTTTTTTTAAGTAAATAGACACTCGAATATTTCAAAACACAAAAGTGATCCATCTTATTCTCTAAACCAAATTCAATTCTTTTCAAAGTAAACAAAAATCACATAATATATGCGAAAAGTCAAAAGAAAAATGATGAAATTTAATTTTCCTTTCTTATTTAGGAAGATGAATTTAAATAAATAATAACTTGATCGGTTAAAAAATGGTTTGAAAAATCAACTTGCATGCCTTTTTGAAGCATTTAGTCAATCCTCTTCTTCCACATTTTTAATATCTAACACTTTTTTTATTCGAAATAACACTTGCATTCTCAGGTTATCGATATTAGTATCCTCCATCTATCAATCAAAAAAAGGAAAAACACACGGGAAAAATGGAATAAACTTTGTTTGATAAAAACTTATAATCAAATAACTTGCGTTGAGATTTTCAATTACCATATCATCAAACTTTATATCCTCCAAATTTTTGTTAGCCATACAGGATCATTAAGGTCATCCTATTAACAATGAAAAAGCAATAAACAACAAATCTAAGATTGATATATATAAGAAAAATTGACTTTAAGAAATAAAAAGTAAATTACTCTTTTTGTGTTCATCAAAATTAGGATCACCCACTAAATCTTTATTTAACTTCATCTATTAGATAAAAAAAAAGATATATTTTTAGGCGGGTTTGAAAATTTTGTTTTCTAACTATGTATCGATACAATGTATTTGAGTTTCTTTGAATGAGATGAAGATGTTACAGTTATTTAGGGTTAAATAAGAAAATAGATTTTGACGACCATAAGCATCTAAAAAAATTAATACTTAATAAAAACTTATTGTTAGTCAGAAATATTTTTTAGGTGCTAATAGCAACACATTTTGAGAGCTTTCTATGAATATGTAATCCTTTTAAAGAAATAAACCCATTCATGTTCATTTAAAATATAAACTCATTTAACTTTTATAAAAAATGATAAACTCGTTAATTCTTTTCTTCAAAGATGAACTTAGTTTTTAGTCAATCCTTGAGAATAGTGATGGTTGAGTTGCTGAAAATGGTTGGATAAACGATATCTATGTAAAGAAACTATGTCATTCATGTGTGGGTACATCTATCAGAAACTATGTCATTCATGTGTGGGTACATCTATCACTTCCACTAACAGTTAAAATGCTTGAATAATTGTATTACTTTATTTAGTTCAAGTTCTATAATAATTTTTACAAGCATGTCAAGTAAGCGATTCAACGGCTTGTGCTAGTCTTTCACCAACGAAAAATGTGTTTGACGCAAGTTGTTAAGAGAGACTAATAATTGAACTCGTACTTCATAACCCAAAAATTGGGATGAAATAATTTCAAGTCAATCTTACTAATAAAAAATTAGATCATTCTCATTTGAACGCGATTCACGCTCAGTTTTTCTTATACATCATATTGTTGACTAGTTACCATTCAAGCTAAGACATTGTTGAAATTGGAACAATTCTGATTGGAAAGTTTTATAACTATGCATTTCTATAGTAACTAGTGTGTAACCCGTGCGTTGCACACGGTAACGATGTTAAAAAGTAATATTTAATTTTTAATTATTGTTAAAAATTGAATTTTTTTAAGCACTATATGATAAGCTTGTTGAAATTAAAAAAATTATAATTTAAAATGACATACAACACTCATATGTAAGATAAAGGGTCGCTAATATATATATATATATATATATATATATATATATATATATATGTGTGTGTGTGTGTGTGTGTATGTATGTATGTATGTATGTATATATGTGTGTATATATATATATAGCTATTATTATATATGTAAATAGCTGATGCTATGTGATACAAGTATTTTTCATATAAATGGATGAAAAAAATTGAATTTTCCATTTCTATTAATATGAATATTGTATATTTAATTTTAATGATTTACAATGGAATAACGAATATTATGTAATTGAATATATTTAAATATTTTAAATCAATGATCGGCTTAACTAATTAGATATATGGAGCTGAATGTTAGAAAGGAGAGAGAAAATGAGGAGAGCCTTATATGTACGTAGTTGTAGTTGAGAAAAATATCTTAATATCAACTTATCTAAAATGAACTTTTATTCATTATATGAGATTTCAATTAGTAAACCTTTTTTTAACTTAGCAATTAATCATAAATTTCACGTTATTGTAGGAGTGTTATGTTTACAACTTCAATATTTGTAACAACAAAAAATGTTGCGTTAATTTGAGTTGTGAGTTCGGTAAGTTTTAATATCATGTTGAAAATGAGAATGTCGACATAACCTAATTTGTATTAGAGTAATCCGTGCATCCACATCCAAATGTTGTAAATTACAAATTTATCCTTTAAAAGTTGTAAAAAATGAAATTTTGTACTAAAAATGTATGATATTATTCTGAGATAAATGAATTATAAATTTAAAATATATTATTGTTTATGTTTACATGTTATGTTATGCGATCCATATATCTTTATATATGAATAAAAATTACAATTTAATCATCTTCGCGCGCGCGTGTTGTATGCATACTTAAATCGATATATATTATAAGATTCATTGGATGAATTATTAAATATTAGTAAATTGAATTTATTTGAATGATTTAAAATAAAGATTACATAATTGGTTAAATACATGTATATGAGTAAAAAAAATATTCGAAGAATTGTAAAGGGTTTGTAAGTAACTATGGGGATTTAAAATATAGGTGTTTAAAGTTAAAAATATAATTTTTCAGTGCAATACAAATAACTTAATTGAGATAAACGAATTATAAAACAAATTTGTTATTGTTGTTGTTGTATATAATTTATGCTATGTGATTTATATATCTTTATATGCAAATGAAAATTTTATTTTACAAGTTTATTGATGCTACTATGGTATACTGTTGAAATTTTCATACTTTAGAATTTACATGATATATCGAATGTTAGATAACTGAGTTTATCAAATGGTTTAAATTTTAATTACGTGATTAGTTTAATTGTATGGACTTAAATGTAAAATATTAAAAGAGAATTAAGAAAGAATTTGTGAACGATCTTAGAAAATTTTAAAAGCGTGTATTTGATTATAAATTAGCATTAGAAGTTTAGTAGAATCACTATTAGGGGAATCACGTTTTCCGACGGCCTAAAACCGTCGGCGGCCGCAGAAGCCGTCGGCCGCCGTCGGAAATGACTGCGTCGGGATGCAGTATTTCCGACGGCTTTCGACAGAATCTGTCGCACACGATTCCGACAGATTCCGACTGTTTCCTACGGATTCCGACAAATGTCGGTATCCGTCGAAAACCGTCGGAAATAGTATGCTACAGGCCGCCGAGAGCCGTCGGAAGCCGTCGGAAATTTTGACCTATAAGCCGTCGGGAGCTGTCGGGAGCCGTCAGAAGCCGTCGGAAATCTGCTTTTTTTTTTTGCAATTCGCTGCAAATATAGCCTTCCAACCATATTTCTCTTCCAAACACCATGATATCAATACTGCACAATCCAACATACAATAATCCAACCAAATATCCAAACCCAAACTACAAAATATTCAATAAACACACAAATAAATAAAATTACATCAAAATAAAATATAAAATATACATAACGATTCGAACATTAACAATAATCCTAACAATAACTGTTCTACCATGTTGTTAATACACAAATTCATCAATATTCTCATACACATCCTCATACAACTACAGAACCAAGTGTATCAAACATAATTATACATAAATCAACAATTAACTACGCCGTCTACCAAATCATTCTAAACTAAAACAAAACATACCTGAACGAACGAACAAGCAAGCAAGCAATGAATCAATCTCCTCCAGATCCAGAGCCAACCGACGAAGGGAAGTGGCCAAGAAACTGCTGCATGTACTCTAACAAATGTGCGGTCCACAATTCTTCTATATCTGCTAGATCGCTCTGAGGTCTACTCCACCGTCCCCTACTCTGACTACTGGCCTGTAATAATTGAAAAATGAATAAAATCCAAGTTTATTATTTTGAAAAGGTCAAAATATCATATTTGAAGTATTTCAAAAAAAAGTAAATTATATACGCTAGATTGCCAAATCCGTATCGTCGACCATGCTCTGCCGGATGCATAACGGACTCAAAAATAACGTCCTCCTCATCGGTCGTCAGCTGATCTCGACCCGTATCAGCAAGGAGTTTCTACCGCTGCTCCATAAACATCTCCTGCATTAACAAGTTAATAATATCATATCTTATTTCATCATAGTTTAACAATTAAAACAATTACTAATACTGAATAAAATGAAATATGCTTACATGGATTTTGCTGGATTTATCTTCCTGCCATGTATACGAAACAGTCCCGTCTGGATTAGCATGCTCGACAGCATACGTACGGGTGAACACGTCCATATAGCTGACAGGACCATGTCCTCGGCTTCCTGAAGTTGATTGTTACATACAATTATTATACATTTAAAATCATATAGCATAAACTATTTACATCTATTATTCAGTAAATTTACAAACTCCTGCCGATACTGCTGAAACGACTTCGATCCTCCACGATGAGTGACGGGATTCTTATTTCTATTTGCAGAGTTTCTATTCGACTCTGCCAGTACATTCAAAATTTGATACATTATTTTTCGATCACGTCAAATTAATAATTCAAAAAAAATTAGTATACTTGCATTCGCCTCGTTCGTCTCCCAGTATCTCAACCAACCTTGCCACACGCTCTCTCCCATCCACCGTGGTTTCTTACCAGATTTCTTCATCTCAGATATCGTGTCCCTGTAGTTCTTGCGCATCTTCTTCATCCAGTATGCTCGTGCCAGCATCAGATCGTCTGTCTGGATGTCTATCTCAGCCTGTGTTAAAAAAAATTACACTTTAAACTATAAACAGTAGAAAAACGACAAAAACGAATTAAAAATGAAAATCAGAAAAATATACATACTAGGACATCCTGCCATATGCACTCTATGATGTGAGGAGGGATGTTATCCCACTTCGGCCAGCAAGCACTCATCCTACTGCGATAAGAAGCTCTAGAGACGTCCAACAAAACCTTAGAGGGAAGTAGGTCGAACCCACTGTTTTTAAGTACGATATAGATAAGTACGTACGTATATCATAAAAAAATAAGATGCTGAATAAAATTTAATTCTTACCCATCTACTCTAGGTACTAACGATACAACTGTACGCTGTGGCTCTTGCGATGGGCCACTGCCATCACCTCCTGACGATCGGGAAGAGCTCCTACCTCTATGTGACATAATGATAAACCTGTGACATTTACACGTCATTATATAAGAGAATAATAACATGATAATGAAATATATTTCATATGAAAATGACATCAATGGTATAAATTGCTTAATTAATGACTGAAATGGAAATAGAAATGGAAGTGTGTTATACCTGATTCATAATGGATGTACTCTTCCAACGATAAGTAGATTTTTAATTGCATTTTTAATAAAAATTGCTAAATAAATGGCAAATGGAAATAACATAAAACAAGCAAACAATAGTAAACAGATTTGGTTTCACAGTTACATCAATTTCATAATACATCAAGAATTCAATATAGTTACATCAATTGCAAAAAAACAGATTCAATTTATATCAGTGATCATCATCTTCTGATTCAGACTCGGTCTCGTTTTCGACGATATTTTCCTCTGCACTGTCAAACGCTTCTACCAAAATATTTGATTCATCGATCAAAGGACCAAAATCTGTATGACCGTCTATAATTATTATTTCGTTATTTTGCTCAAGATCTGCCTGGTAAGCTTATTCGTCCGGAATATTCTTCCCATCGAATGTGAATCTGGACTTTGTTTTAAAAACTGCAGACCAATCTGCTTTATCTCTTTTTAGAGATGGATAAGGAGCGTAATAAACTTGCAATGCTTGTTTGGCTAGTACAAAAGGATCATACTTGTGATAGTGAGATGTATGCTTTATTTCGATAAGATTATAATCCTTGTGCACGCTAATTTCAAAACCTGAAACATTACTAAACCAATTGCATCTAAATAGAAACACCTCCTCTATGGGTCGTGAGAAATATGTCAGTTGCAAAATTTGTGTTATAACGCCATAAAAGTCATTTAAATGATTTTCTGGATCGTCGCTACCTTTAACAAATACACCAGTATTATTTGTTAATTTTTCTGCACCGTATTCTTTGGTGTTAAATTTATATCCATTGACGAAATATATTGGATATGTCTTGACCACTCTTTTTGGTCTCATCGCAAGATATTTCAACCCTTCGTCAACAACACAATTTCTCGGCTCATAAACGTAATTTGAAAACCAACCGGAAAATTCTTTACTGAGATCTCCGTTCGGATGTTCACGTTCATAAACACTGTTTATATAAACAAATTATTACATTAGGTTATACACGCGCATGCATTATAGAAAAGAATAAAACACAAATTATTTTTTCAGATTACCTAACAAACGGTGCAACCTCGACACAATTTAGAAGAATATAAGTGTGTGCTACATGAAGATCTCTATCGTCTAGCCATATTTCTACACATTTTTCAGAAAGCCACCATGTTGTCTAAAAATAGATAACATTGCTTGAGAGGACTCTTGTCCGTGCCCTTCGTCATTATAAGGAACACTTTGAAATGAAATATTCACATGGTCACTGAAATAGTGAGAGAAAAAGAACGAAGCTTCTTCTTCGATGTAAGGTTTGCATATCGAACCTTCAACTCGTGATTTTTGCCTCACTTTTTTCTTCAGATGATTCAAATATCTATGCAAAATTAATTTATATTAACTTCATCTTTCAAATGCAATTAGATTACGTTATAAAATATTACATACCTCTCAAATGGATACATCCATCCATATTGGACAGGACCTCGAAGTCGTGCTTCAATGGGAGATGAACACGTAAATGTTCCATTGCATTAAAAAAACCTGGCGGAAATATTTTCTCTAATTTGCAAAGCAATATAGAAATGTCCACTTCAAGTTTACGTAAACGTTGCACTTTTAAAGTAGTCGAACAAAGCTCTTTGTAAAACATACTAAGCTCCGTTACTACCTTCCAAACTTTTAATGGCAGTAGTTCTTTGAACATTACAGGAAATAAATTTTTCATCATTATGTGATAGTCGTGACTTTTCATTCCGCTCAATCTACCATTTTTAAAATCAACACAGCTTTAACTTGATTATTATCTAATTCGTAACATGCTTTGGGTTTTTTGCTGTCATTTGGTTTCATATGAAGCTCAGGACGTTTGCATAATTCTTTTATATCACGTCTTGATTTCAAATCATCCTTCGTCTTCTCTTTCACATTTAAAATTGTGCTAAAAACATTATCAAATACATTTTTCTCATTGTGCATCATATCTATGTTATGGCGAAGCGGAAGATGTTTCTAATACGGCAACTCCCAAAAAATAGTTTGTTTGCATCAGTTATGAACAACTGATTTGCCTTCAATTTCTGTTTGCTCGCCAGTTTCATATATCTTTGGATAGTCCTTAACAAGTTTATATATGTTTTCGCTTGACCATATCGTCGGTGGTTCTCTAGTTTCTACTCTATTAGCTAAAAAGTTTTTCTTGTCTCCTCTGAAGGGATAATTTACATGGAGAAAATATCGATGACAGTCAAACCATGAAATTTTCTTACCAAGAGGCAAAGAAAACGCTCATGTTTCATCCATGCAATATGGACATGCTAGATACCGGCAGTACTCCATCTCGAAAGCATTGCATAGGCAGGAAAATCACTTATAGTCCGCAACAAAGAAGCAAACATGCGAAAAATTTTCTTCTTGGACACATCGTATGTTTCTACTCCTTCGTTCCACAGTATTTTTAACTCATCAATCAACGGTTGTAAATGTACATCGATTCCTTGTGTCAGATCATCGGGGCCAGGAACGACAACAGTAAGAAACATATATTGCGTTTTCATACACATCCATGGAGGTAAATTATACGGTGTGACGATAATGTGCCAGGATGAATATTTAGAACCAAATTGAGAAAATGGAGAAAAACCGTCCGTACATAATCCTAATCTAACATTTCGACTCTTCAGTGCAAAATTTGGATACGTTTTATCGAAATGCTTCCATGCTTCTCCATCGGCCGGATGTGTCAACGTACCCTCTTCCTTCGTTCTCACGATATGACATCTCATATTAGATGCAGTTACAGAAGATGCATATAACCTTTGAAGTCTTGAAGTTATAGGTAAGTAGTGCATACGCTTGTACGGAACTTCCTTCCCCTTCTTGTTTTTTGTTTGTATCTCTCCTGGTTACAAACTTTACAATTTCTAAGGTTTGCGTCTTCTTTCCAAAACAACATGCAGCCTTTTAAACATGTATCTATTTTCTGATACGGTAAACCAAAAGCCGACATAAGTTTTTTAACTTCATACTGATTTTCACACATTAGATTATCGGACGGCATATTTTTTTTGCAGCTTGTACGACAGCCATAAACCCAGCTTTAGTGATGTTGTATTTTGACTTCATCGCAATGTATTCTGTGATTACTGACAGCTGAGTGCCGTTTTTTCAACCATTCTAAATAGGTTTCTTAGCAACATCTAGTAAATCATAAAAAAAAATTGCTTCAATATTTGGTTCTTCAACATTTCCATCGTCGTCGTCAACTTCAGCCATAGGAAACATTGATCGTGCTGCATCTTCGACCATATTTTCTATACGGGTCGTTGAAACTATTTCGTTAACGACACTTTCAGACTCTACAGAAGTATTTGCTACAACTTCTCCATGCCGATCCCAAAAATAATACTCGGGTGCGAAACCGTGTTGGCACAAATGAACTTTCACAATATCTGGTAACAAATACTTCAAATGTCTACACCTACTACATGGACAACGAATTTCTGGATCGTTTCCATTATCACTTAAAGTGAATTCAACAAACACGTTTATACCATTATAAAAATCTTCTTTTATTGAGCCCCTCAGTCCTTTTCTTGGTACATCCATCTTCTCCGATCAACAAAATAATCAATCATTTTTCCTATTTGACAAAATGAGAAGTTCAAAATTTAATATTTATTTTGAAGAATACAAATTTGAAAAAGATTATTTTCATGGTCGTATAATATTTTGAATTTAAAGAACAACTTCACAAATTTAAAAATATTTTCAAATAGGGCACATTTTATTTTTTAACGCATCGATTTAAAAATATATATAATTTTTTTTCATTGGTCAGGCATCCTACTTCCCATTACAAACACAGTAAGCATTTACATTTCGTATATTACTTTGTCTCAAACAATTCAATAAAATTTCGGCAGCATTTCCCTTTTGTTCCCTGTATTGTACACAAATGCGTGTACACAGGAAACAAAAAAGAAAAGTTAGGCCGAAATTTTATGAACCGTTTGAGATGAAGTAGTATACAAAATGTAAATGCTTACAGTGTTCATAATTTGTCTAATACAGGGACAAATCCGACAAACATTGTACCAGATGAATATAAATGATCGTTTTTCGAAAAAAAACGACTATTTATACAACGATCATATACAACACTCGTCAGACGGGGCCAAAAACTCTCTAAGGGACATTTGTCAGTTACATGCGCGCATTTTACAAAAAAATACAGTTTACTCGCTGTTCACATTTACAAAAATATATATTAATTTAACACATTTATTCGACGAATTAAATCAACTTAAGGTTGGTTTAACATTTTTGTCGTTTTTTAATACACACAATTATAATTTAGAGTAATGCATTTTTTTTTGTTTCATAAGTAAATACGTGCACAATATAATACTCCTAGTTCATTCAATCATTTTACCTTATTTCAAATAACGTATACAATCGTCGAATAAAGGCATACAGGCATACACAACAATTTACATATACATGAACAATCATAAATTATACATGTTTTTCACAATTTCACGATAAAAGATGAAATAGGTATACCATGTGATGCTATAAACCGTTATTACGCTATTGGAAATAATTGCAATCACTAATTCGCCCTAATTTATCAATTTATGCAAATCTACAATTAGGGTAACAACTGAATTTTTCACAAAAATAAGAGATTATACCTGAGATTAAGAGTAATGGAGTTTGATTAGGCAGCCGTGGAGGATCCGGAAGCTAGAAATTAGGGATTGGAAGCTTGGAGAAGGGATTTGGAGGTTTTTGGGTATAATTTTCGTATGAAAGGAGGAGGAAGAAGAGCTCTCGGCTGCAGGTATAATCGTAAATTTCCGACGGCTTCCGACGGCCGCCGACGGCCCGTCGAAAGCCGTCGGAAATTAGCCATCGGAAGCCGTCGGTCTTATCTATCGGTAATGAGGCCTTTTCTAGTAATGAATAATTATGAAGTGATAAATTATAAAAATTTAAAATTAAAATATCGAGAGAAAATTAAGGAGGGTAAAGAAAACTTCTAGAACTAATGAGCTTGAATTTCTTCTGCTTTACTATTATTTAATAGATATCATTTCCTTCACCTCCTATGCCCAAATTCTATAATCACTATGATAGCCGCCATGGCCAGTTCTTTTCAGATCATATGTACATGTGATATGGCAATGGATATTGATATGCCTCCAGCTCCATCCATATCGGCCATGCATGCACCCAGCTGCACAAATATTACAAATGCAAGGCCTAGAAGAATCATAAAGTTGCATGGCCGCTACATATCCAAACCTTCTTTCCACTGCGCCGCAACCCCATTCACTTAGAAACCTTCCTCCCCAACAACATTGACTCTTCCACTTCCGTCACTACAACCATCGACAGTGTCGCCACTATTCGAACCATCTCCCTTTAATCCGCTTCCCTCGATGTCGCTGCCTCGACAATTTCAACTTCACTCACTTCTCACAGCTCATCTTTAGCAAACTCCTTTATCAGCAACCCATCACACTCATTGTTCTCTACCAATCCGACGTTACCTCTTCCTCCATATCACTCTCCTGCCAGCTCGTCCTCCTTGCTGTTGTCATCCATCATACTCCCTCCTCCTTGTCTTCAGCCCGTCCCACCAACTACTACCCCTCTCTTCCCAGGCCTCTTCTCCTACCTCCATCTCACCAAACTCAGCTCCAACACCAAATTCAAAACCCTCTCGCCTGACCGCTACCTAACCATCAAATTTGAGGGTAGATCCAACCCCACTTTCTTAGCTATGATGCCCAGTGATCCAAACTACATGAACAATTCCAGTCTGACCCTAACCCACCTGAAATTCTGCACTTCGACTTCTAACTCACGACATCATATCATCATTTATCCATATAAAGGACCACTACAACCACAACATCACCTTTTACTTCTATCTCGACAACCTCAACCGCCAGGAAATTGCCTCCAACATATCAATCCACTGCAACAAATCTCTTCGCTCGAACGTCCCACCCTCCCTTCGAGGTGCTTTCTCGAGAAACTCACTTTAGATCTGGCGCGATATAATTTAGTGAGTAAGGCTTCTGATAACCAACTCTCTCTTAGTTTGGAAAAAAAATCATTTTGTTTAAAAGAGAACGAAGACTTGTTTCCTTTACTACGGAATGATGGCCTATTTTATTTTAGACACAATATTATTGGTCCAAAAAGCCCATCAACAAAAGGCCTAGAAGATATTATATTCTATTCACTTCAAAATCTCTTGCAGCCACATACCGTCCAATTTCTCGAGTTGCATTCTGAACATCAAACCCGAGTGACCATTGGCATTAAGGGGAAGTTTCCATGTGAAAGAGAATTTTATATTTCCGAAACATTCAACATGGAGAGCATTTTACGACCTTGAGGACAAGACCATTTTTGAGGGGTGGTAATGATATGGAAATGGATATTTATATGCCCCTACCTCCATCCATGTCAGCCATGCATGCACCCAGCTGCACAAATATTGCAAATGCAAGGCCTAGAAGAATCATAAAGTTTCATGGCCGCTACAATGATTAAAGGCGAGGCGGGATATTACAAATGCAAGGTGGGATATGAAGAGCAAGTACACAACAACTTATCTTTTATTATTATTAATTCAATTATTAAATGTGTGGTACTTAGTGCTTCTCAAATGATAGGCAGCGAGCTGTACAAGTTGGTTACCCAAAAGAATTATGATCTATTTATATAACCAATGAATGGGTAGGAAAATATATGGCTAGTTAAAACTCTTTCTTCAATTTTATATATATGATCTCTTCCTCTAAATCCTTCTGCTTTCTCTAAGTGTTTAGCAAATGATATGTCCCACGTAGAATATGAAATATATTGAATTAATATAACCTATTAAACATTCTCCCCTTACAAGATAGCTTTTAAAGGTGAGATCTACCTAATGCGATTGTATCAATTGGTGTTTTCTCTGAGAACCAACGACGCAAGTTCGAGCCCACGAGAGGGTTACTGTTTGTGACTCTTTCTTGAAGCTCTTCCACCATTGTTTAGAAGATCGTATGTTAGTTAGATTTTGAACATTACCTCCTGGCTTGGCCTACAAACAAATATTAGTAACCAACATCTAAATAAATTTATAGAACAAAGAAGACACATCGGAGTCCAAGATATAGAGCTAATGCACTCATTTTTGACTAACGTGGAACATGGAAAGAGAGAGGATGGCCAAAACAGTGGATGATAAAGGTGCACGATCATTTCTAGCAGTGAATACTTAAAAACAACGTGTCTTTACTGAAGCAGAATGCATAATCATAAATTACCACCCCCAAACTGAAATTTAATGTTTTCTTCTGCCATGAAAGAAAATAATCTCTCTCTCAAATCCAAATCCAATCCTTCTCTCTTTCGTCCTTCTCCTTAAGACAGGCCACCTGAATCTCATTTCAGAAAGCCGAATAATGTCATCATTGATAATGAGGGCTTTCAATTGATTCAGCCAAGATCGCAAAGAAAATATCGGCCAAGAAATAATCAGATTCGGTCTCAATTTAACGATGAGCAAAGGAAGAAAGATGATCAGAAGACCAACTCCTTCCAAGACAGGACCAAATTGATGCAAATCAGTAAACCACCAACAAAGTTCTCTCTGAATAAAGAACTAGGGCAGAAATCTTGGGCTGATATTGTCTCTGAGCAATCAAAGGAACCAAAAGATGAAGAATGCAGTTTTGAAACCATTGCTCCTATTCGAATCAATAACAAGAAATATGGTGTAGTAAAGGAGGCTGTATGTAAAAGAGCCACAAAGTGCTGGAATAACTCCATTTTGGTTTATGTGGTTAGCAGTAAACCTTATTTCTTGTTTTTCAAAGAATATATTAAAAGAGTGTGGAAACCAAAAGGTGATTTTGAAATCTATTCGAAAGAAAATGAATTTTTTCTAATCAAGTTTAATGATTCACAAGAATGCAATTCTATCATTCAGAATGGTCCTTACTTCTACAACAGCAAACTCATCATCATGAGAAGGTGGGCTGAGTCTTTGAGATTGGACAGAGATCTTCTGTCAACCATGCCGATATGGGTTAGATTGCACAGCGTAAACCTCAAATTATGGGATAGAGAGGCGTTTAGCATCATGGCGAGTATTATCGGAAAATCCATAAAGATGGACGCAGCAACTACCATGAAGTCGAGATTGAATCATGCTCGACTTCTCGTGGAAGTTTCTGCAACTGATGAACTTTCAGGTGAAATTTGTCTCAATCTTTATAATGGTGAAATCATTACACAAAAAGTCGAATACGAATGGGTTCCACCAAAGTGTAGCATCTGTAAATGTTTCGGTCACAATGAAGAACAGTGCAACCCGAAACAGATGTGGATCCCTAAAAAGAATGATAAAGATACAGTAATTATTCAAGAAAATAATTCTGAATTTGTTCAAGAAATGAGAAACAATGAAGGCACAAAAATCCAATCAAGATCCCAGGAGGGAAAAGATCGAATCTATCAAGAAGATATCATTTTCGATCAAGAAAAAAATAATAGAGAGCTCACTGACCAAAATGATCAGATCATGGCAATGGAAGTTCATCAGCAAAAAGACTGTGAAGAAATCTCAAATGTTCTGATTCCGACAAGTATAGAAGAGGGTAAAAAATACAGTTCTTTAACTCTGAAACTCCCCATATTTCAGAGCCATGTTTAAATACAGACCAGAATATTACAAAAATAGTCAAAAATATTCATCAGTCTTCAAACCCGAATCAGGAAACAATAATTGAGAAGGGATCTTCCTCTACGCTTGCTGCAGTTGTTGAGAGAATGAATAATAACTCAACATTGCCTCGCAAGTGTGATCCACCTCTAGAGCAGGCTGCAATGACTAACTGCAATGAGCCAGTCATGCCTCGCACAGCTTCATTTGATATTTCCTTAATCAAGATTCCAGAATCTACACAAATAGAGGAAGATGAATCAGAGAAGGGGGACATCGTAGAGGAATTTGACTTATCAGAATTACATATTGCTAGAACAAAATCATCTGGTAAGATAAAGGGAAACAAAGAGAAAAAAGCCTTTAAGCAAAAATATATCTCAATCAATCCAGAATGGGACCGAATGTCTACCAGTCTGAAAGCTAAAGGTGCTGATAAAAAAAGGAGAGGTAAAAGTACTATGGTGTCAAATACCATTTAAAATTCATATTTTATTATCATATATATGTCTATATTTGCTTGGAATGTAAGGGGGATGAATACCCCTGCTAAATAATCTGATATCCTCAATATGATTAATTTTTATAAACCTTCTATTATTGCTTTAATTGAAAATAAAATGAATGATGAGACTTTTGAAAGATTTTGCCTTAAATTGTCCAGTAATTGAAAATCTATACATAACAATGATTGTGGCTATAAAGGAAGAATCATTGTTATCTGGGATTCTAATATCTGGACTAATACAAATATAAACAAAGATAGCCAATTTATAGATTGTAGTTTTAAAAACATTGGTGGTTTTTATTTGCAAGTTACTAGTGTTTATGGCAGTAATTTTGAATTAGAAAGAAATGCTTTGTGGAAAAAACTTAAATCTCTAAATTCCATATATGATTTCCCCTAGATTGTATTAGGGGATTTCAATACTGTTTTTCATGCTAATGAGAAGTTTGAGGGGATTAAAATCCCTCAAAATAAATTGGTTAGAGTCAATAAATTTCTATTAGAATCTGCTCTTATTGAACATATTATCAGTGATAACAAATATACTTGGAAATCTGGTTTAGCAAAAAACATTCACTGCAAGTTAGATAGAATTCTGTATAATAAAGACTTTTCTAAAAGATTTCCTGATAGTGTTTGCTCTACATTGGAACAAAACTTATGTGATCATACTCCTTTAATTGTTAATCGTTTTATAAATAGTGAGTTTAATAATAAAGCTCCTCCTTTTAGATTCAAAAATAGCTGGGTGATGGAAGAAGATTACAAATCCTTAATGGAAAACTGTCATAATTTTTCTTGTAAAGGATCTAAACAGTATCAGTTTTATATGTTTTTGAAATGCACAAAGAATAATCTTAAAAACTGGAATAAGAACAACTATTTAAATAAAAGCAAGATTGTTAGTTTGAAAAAAGAAGGCAAAATTTTACAAATGAGTGCAGATAATAAGCCTGATGATATCAGTGAAATAAATAAAAAATTTCAAAATCAAAAGGAATTGTCTAATGAAATGTATAAAGAATCAGTTAATGCAAGACAAAAAGCAAAGGTTGATTGGCTTACTTTAGGTGATGACTGCACCAAGCTTTTTTATACTAAAATGAGTAATAGAAAGCACTTAAATAACATAGGTTGCATAATAGATAAAGAGGGAAATTTAGCAAATGCATATGACAAAGTTTCTGCTGAAGCTATAAATTTCTATAAGGAGCTGTATTTTTCTACAACAAATGAAAAGGAGTTTCCATATATAACTTGTAAAAATATTTTAAATCATAATGCTTCTGAAATCTTGCTGGCTGCAGTGAGTCTAGATGAAATAAAATTTATCATTTTCAATGCTGGAGATAACAAAAGTCCAGGCCCTGATGGTTTCAATGCAAAAAAATTTAAGAATAATTGGGAATATATTAGACAACAAGTGTTGGATGTTGTCAATGAGTTTATAGATAATGGTAAAATTCTTAAAAGTTTAAATCATACTTTCATTACCCTTATTCCAAAAAATAAAAATCCCTCTGATATTGGTGATTATAGGCCTATTTCTTGTTGCAACTTTATTTATAAAATTATTGCTAATGTCCTTAGTAACAGAATAAAAGTGTTCTTGTCTTTTCTGATCTCAGAAAATCAGAGTGCATTTGTTCCTGGTAGGCTTATCTATGAAAACTCTCTTTTAGCACATGAGATGGTCAAGAAATTTAACACTAAACAGGGAGACAATGTATGTATTAAAATTGACTTACAGAAAGCATATGATAAGGTAAACAGACACTTTATTCATCATGTTATGAAATGTATGGGTTTTCCTATAAAGTTTTGTGATTTGGTGTTTGAGTGTATTAATACTCCTACCTTTTCTATTCTAATTCAAGGAAAGACAGAAGGGTTTATTAAATCTAATAGGGGGATAAGACAGGGGGACCCCTTATCACCTTATCTTTTTGCTATTGTTATGGAATATTTTTCTATCCTTATGGAAATAGAGAGTATTAAAGGTAATGTTCAGCATATAAATAGAATCCAACCATGTTTTAATCATCTGATATATGCTGATGATCTCATGGTGTTTGTTAAAGCTAATGTAGATAATGCAGACTCTATTAAATCAATTTTTGATAAATTAAAAAATTATGCTGGACTTTAACTCAATGTGAATAAATGTAAAGATTATTTCAGTAAATCTTGTAAGTCTAAAAGAGAATTTTTAAATGTTTTGCAAATAGAAGAGGGATTTCTCCCAATCAAATATTTAGGTCTGCCTCTTTCTACAAATATGATTAAGGACTCTAATTGTTCTATTCTTATTGAAAAAATCCAGGATAGAATGGAGACTTGGTCTTGTAAATTACTGTCCATTGTTGGAAGACTTGAAATTATTAAGACAGTAATTTATGCTATTACTCTTTACTGGCTACAAACTTTTCAAATCCCAGCTGCATCTATTAAAAAATTAGAAAGTAGATGCGCTGATTTTTTTATGGAAAGGTAAATATCACAAAATTAGCTGGGAGAATGTATGTAGGCCTAAAAATGAAGGGGGACTTGGCATTAGAAATATTAAGAATTTGTGTACTACTTGCCATCTAAAATTATTTTGGAGATTTCTTAATTCTGATTCTTTGTGGGCTAGATGGATGAGATCCAAATATTTGAAACAAAAAAATTTCTGGACTGTTGTTCATAATAGTAATCAATCAAATACTTGGAAACAAATATTAAATTGTAGAGAAATTGGTAAATCACTGATTGAAAGAAAATTTAAAAATGGTCAAGATATAAGTTTATGGTTTGATCATTGGTTTAAAAATGAGGCATTTATAAATAAAGTTGGGTGGAATAGCCATGTTATATGTGGTGGATCAAATGATAAAGTTTTTGATATCATAATTAATAATCAATGGCAACCACAAATCCATCCTATTACTAATTCTCATAAAGAAGAAATTCTCATAGAGAAAAATGACAAGCACCATTGTCCAAGTGGTTGATTGATTCGGCTTTGGTGTAAGAGGTCACAAGTTCGAAACTTGCTTTCGAACGTTTATTGACTTGGAATATGTTGTCCCAATGATTTGTTGTATATAAAGTACCATTTCAAAAAAAAAAAATATGCAAAATACAATTTGATACTTTTACAGAGAATGACTATTGGGAATGGAAAGCTAAAAACAGAGGAAAATTTTCTTTTAAAGCAACTTGGAATTTTATTAGAAACAAATACCCATCAGAAGAGTGGTATCATTGCATATGGAATAGAGTGAATTGTCCCAAGATGACATTCTGTACTTATTTTGCAATTAAGAACAGATTGCCAACTTGGGACAGATTAAATAAATTGGGCAATAATTTAATTCACTCTGCTCCCTGTGCAATATATGTAATGAAAATGCTAACCACTTATTTTTTGAATGCAGTTACTCATTTTTTATATGCAATCAAATCAAAGCTACTCTGAACATAGATGGCAACAGACATATGGATCTAATGAATATTATAAAGATAATCAACAACAACTTCAGATCTAAATCTAAAGAGACAGATTATGCTCACATTTTGCTAACTACGGCAGTGTTTAACTTGTGGAAAGAAAGAAACTTGTGTGTGCACAACAAAGGCAGCAGAAGTAAAGAGCAAGTTTGGTTAACTATTAGTACAGATAGCAAGATTATTCTGCAAAAATCTAAGAAAATATTTAGAAACCAAACCAAATTTGCTTCCCTTGCTGAGAACTGGACATCTGAAGCCGGAAGCAAACATCTAGAAGCTTATCTTTTGCATTCGAAATGCTTGCAGACCAACAATCACTATCTTAGTGAGGCAGGCAGTGTCAACCAGCAAGGGGGGATTGATATAACTGGTAGGATCAGCGACTTTGAGACTGATAACAACTGCGCTATCTCACATCAAGCTACGACCAGCAATTTTTACAATATCAGAGCTAATCTGGGTAGCAATATCAACTCGAGGAGAGCATCGTCAGATCTTGGTCACATTGACGCTAGATCCAACGAATTTGTGTATTCCAGCAATAATAGCTCGAGTAGCAGAACTAATCTGAGTAGAGGTAACAATTCGAAGAAGAAATCGTCAGATCTAGGTCGAGATGACGCTAGATCTAACAATTATATTCATCTCAGCAAATATAACAATTATCGTATAGCTGATAACAAATTAGAAAGCGGCAAAGATATGGAAGCTGGATCTAATAATGCTCTTTCTTATTGGAAGCGAGGAGAGAGTAGCAGAACGAAGAATGAAAGAGAAATGAATTCGGAGATCAGCCATTTTTAAGCCCTTTTTAAGTTTCGTTCGTGTTTTTATGCTTCTTTTGTTTTGCTGAGTGTTGGAGTGTCGGCATGCTTTTAGGGTTTGTGAGAGTTTGTTGGATTCTTTTTGATTCGGGTTTGTTTTATTGACCCGGTTTTGGTTGTAAGCTTCTGGCTTGGCCCATTTAACATTTATTCAAAAAAAGAATGCATAATCATTTTTTTATGGAAAAATATTATGTAGTATGTACATTTGTATTGTGAATACATTGATTAAACTCAAATGATTTGTATAACAAACTCTTGTGCATTCTTTGTTTTCATCAACAGAACTTGAAGATATATGTTATGTTGCTTGAAATCAACAGAAGTTATTAGCATTTATTTTGCAATGAAAGTTTCAGGTATGTGATCGTCTATGACTATAACTGCGTTGATGTTGGTTGTATATACTTACGGAAAAAGATTTTTTATGTATAACACAACAAAGCTTAATAATGTAGATTCCTATTTTGACTGAGAAAGATGACCTTACATTGCAGGATGTTATTTATAAGTGGAAACCTCCCAAATGTTTACACTGCTATAGTTTTGGGCATACGGATAACATGTGCAAATTTATTAAAGTTCGGATGCCTAAAAATACTTGCAGTACTACTACTAACAGGAAATAAATGGATATTGACAATAATATGCAAGGGGTTGATGAATCTAAATTTAAACAATGCTACTGACAAAAATAAGCCTCCAAATAGTTCACTATTTGAAGGTGATTGTCTAAACAATTCAGTATTGAATGATATGCATGATATTCCTGAAGCAGTTTCAGAGCAAAATATAATACATGCAAATCATCAATCACATGCAAAAGAAAAGGAAACTTCAGAGTCCAATTTAAAACAACCTAGGCAAATACATTCTAGTAGTCCTAATACGAACAGTGATAATGTTCACGCCAATCATCACTCAGAAAACTTGTCATCAGAGGAATGGGTTGACGAACTCTAAATCTGAGCTGATGGGCCTGTCCCAATGGAGGATAATTCTGGTCATCAAGATGCTTCAAAGTCCGATCTTGAATCTTCTCTCCACTACTCCACTATCACAAGCCGTTAGGAAGACAAGAACTGATGAAACTCCTTTTGAATTTAAAGCTGCTACTCCATTAGATGTCATTGACAATCCTGCTTGGAAAAGCATCGTTAATAACATTAAAGAGAAAAGGAGAAAAGCGAAAATCAATGTTTATAGGGGTTATTGCTTCCCCTGATCAAAGTACTAACCCCTCTCCATCTGATCAATGATGTTCCTCATCTGGTGTGTTAGGGGAACGAATTCCCCCTCTAAGCAGTTAGAAATTTTGCAATTGATTAATAGTGCCAAGTTTTCTTTTTTGGGTCTTGTTAAAAACAAGACGACTTCTTACAGTATAGAACAGTTTATGCAGAAACTACACATGAAATGGAGATTTACTCATAATGGTGACTTGGAAAAGAAAAGTAGAATACTTAGATACAACATACTGGTCACTTGCCATCATGCATTCTAATGATCAGTATATTTCCTACATCCTTCATAATGCTAATGGGTTGAGCGTAATATGTACTGTTATTTATGCTCATAATCTATCTGATACAAGAAAGGAACTGTGGTAGTATTTAGTACGTCGGGCTAATCAGATCGATTTGCCATGGATAATTATGGGTGATTTTAACTTCATACTTCTCAATCAAGATAGAATTAATCAAGGTATTTGTAATTCTATGAGTTACTCTGAATTTCTCAACTGTATTGACTCTGCTAAATTAGTTGAACCAAACTTTACATGTAATAATTTTAATTGAGAGGCGGTACTAATTTTACATTCACAGTAAAATAGACAGGGTCGTTGTTAATCAAATCTGGATGAACAAGTTTTCACAATTTGGCATTCATTTTGGTAATCATTCACCCAGTGATCAGACTCCTATCCATGTAAAGTTTAATGACTCTCAGGTTATCAATGCAAGAATTCCTTTTAGATACAATAATTCCTGGCATTTAAATTCTGAATATCATGATATTATGCAGCAAGCTTTACACATTAATGTGACACGAAATCCTCTTTGCATTCTTTTAAGAAAACTAAAGGCTTCTAAATATTCACGTAGAGAATGGCAGAAGTCTAAGGGAAACATTCAAGTTTTATGTGACCAACAGAGAACAAAAGCAAATGACTACTATGAGAAGATGATTCAGAATCTTGTTGACGATAATATTGTTTTTACAATATAATCAGACTGTTGAGCCTCTATCTAATTTAATGAGGAAGGTGGCTATCGAATACACCCAAAAAATGAAGATTAAATGGTCGACTCAAGGTGACAAGACATGCAAAGATGGATATTTCTAAAGCTAATAACAGAGGCAAATTTATTCTGGATTCTAATGGAAATCTTATATCAGCATCAGAACAGATTGCACATGAAGCTACTAATTTATTTTCATGTTTATTTAACTCTCCAGAAAATATGAATCACTTTCCAGGCATTACTTGTAAAAAAATTCTTTTTGAGAATGCAAGAAATAACTTAAGCAAACCATTTCAATTAGAGGAAGTCAAAGAAGCTCTTTTTCAGATTGAGGATAATAGCACACTAGGTCCTGATGGCATAAACTTTAAGTTTTTCAAGGTTCATTGGGAGCAGTTAAAAATGGATCTTTGGGAAACTATGTTGGGCATTCAAGAAACAGGTAAAATCATTAAGGAAATCAACCATACTTTTATATGTTTGATTCCCAACATTCCTGTTCATGAGGAGATTACTGATTATAGACCCATATCTCTTTGTAATGTCACATACAAAGTTCTTGCAAACCTTATACGCAACATGTAACAACCCTATATTTTGTGATTATTTTAATTTTGTATTTTAATCATTTAACTGAAATTCTTGATTTAAAAACTTTATTTTATTTATTAAAATGGATAAATTTTGTTATTTTAAATATAAATTTTGATTTTTGTGTGAATTATAATTCCAAATCTGAATAAATGGAATATTTCCAAAAAAGTGGATTTTGGTCAAAATAGTCAAACTTTGACTTTTAAATTTAAAATTTAAAATTTTGAATTTTTGAATTTTATCTTTTATTATGAAAATAGATTTAATTTCAAGAATACTGCTTTTCGTTTCGTTGAAATCAGATTAATATTGTGAAAGTTATGCTTTTTACAATATTGTGTGTAAATTGTTTTATGTAACAAATTTGTTTATTTTAATTTATATAAATAATATTTTTGTTTGTAAAATTATGTTCTAATTTGTGTAACATGATATGTTATGCATATGTTTTATATTTTTTAAAACAATTTTAAAATATAGTTATAGTTTTCAAATGTTGATTGTATATTGTTTTCAACTTTTAAATTCTATTTTCAATTAAATACCTATTTCTTTATTTATTTTCTATTTTTCCTTAAAGGAATTATTTATTTTCATTTACACTTTATTTTGTTCAACATTTATTTTATTTACTTGACTTTTATTTATTTAGAAGTGTTATTGAAATTTTTCCAAAGTCAATTGGATTTTATTTACAAGTTTTAAATCTAGTTTCCATTAAATAGAGTATTTTCTTTATTTATTTCCTACTTTTCTCAAAACTATTTATTTATTTTTCATAATATCTATCTCTACCTTATTTTTCTATTTAGACGTTCATTTATTAATCAAATGGTAAGTGTTCAGACTCTTATTTATTTCTTGGAAAGAAATTTCAAATATATATACGTTATTGATTTAAAAGACATATCTTTAAAATATATTTATTGAACGCTATTATATTTATTTGTTTGTGAAAGCTTCTTGTATACACCTTTCTTTAATTTATAGGAAATGTATCAATTAAGATACGTTATCTGTTTTTAATTTTAGGCAAACGTTACTTTAATTTCTTACCTTTTTATCTTTCCATCCCTTGATTTTCTACCATAACTTCTCCACAATTTATGTCGTTCATTCTTTAATCCCTAACCGTCTATATCTCTATTTTCACGTGAGAAAATTTCTTCCCATCTTCATTTCTCAGGCACATCAGATCTGGAAAAAAAAAGTAAACAATGGCCCCTCTTTTTCTCTTCTTTCTTCTTCTTTTTTTCCATTTGTTTTTGCTTGTTCATCTCTAGCTTTGCTCGGCTAAATCCATCACCACCTTCATCGACCACCACATCACCTCCTTCTCATCACCATACACGGCCTAAACCCCTCCTCCTCTGATCAAGACTGGCCATGACCATCAAATGATGCAAACACCTTCAAAAATTGCAAAAAATCCCTTGAAACCATGAATAGTCAAACTAGTTTCCACCATCCCCTTCGTATGTTGCATTGGCCACCCCTTAGCCACCACCACCATCAAGTTCACCACCCTTGGCCTTCACTCCAGCTACAACCAGGCTGCACATGCCAAGGCCGAGCCCAATTCATGCATGGCCAAGCCTAAAGTTGCACCAAAACTCCTCTTTTTGCCTTAACATTTGATCTTCATTCACTAGTAACTCATATCCCTTCACTTTTACTTGTAGTCATGCCTATATGAGTCCAAACCAGATCCACACCCTAGCCAAAACATCACCAAGGCCGAATCTATATAGCTTTGTAGTCGAGCAAATGTGATTTGTGGTCAAGCAAAATCAATTGAAAACTTGGTGTTGTCTTTTCTAAACTCTATTTCTATTTTGTTCCAATAATTTTAGTATTGTATTTATATTTATATTTTGCTTTGTTTTATTATTGAATACAAGAATAACATCTTGGCTCTCCTCTCCACTCAAATCAAAAGTCGTGCTATCGTGCTTTCTGAATTTTATTCGTGAGTTTTGATTTGCTATCTCCAGCGTAAAAATGTGAGTATTCACTCATGACATTTGTACTTATATAATTAGTGAATTGACAACAAGTGAATGTGTAGAATATTATATCATGTTATACCTGCCTGTGATATGAATCATATGATGTTAACCTTGTTTATAAACCTGTCATATCATCTATTATTGCAATATGGTGCTATATTGTTTATTTTATTTTGTTCTCACACTGCAAGTTCCCTGTAGAATAGAATCACTATGGGTTGAAATGATACATACCCGAACGGGCTTTAGAATAGGGAAAAATCATTATGGGCTGAAATGATAGGCCTGAGCAATTTTTTTTATTTTATTTAACTTGGGATTTGTGGGTTTGAAATGATCAAACTCAGATTTTTCTTCATAAATTTCGGGTTGAAATGATATTATCTGTATCACTTGATTTAGGCTAGAAAATTTTATACGACCCGTGGTTATTTTATATACTTTTCTGGATAGTTTTAAGTACTTTAAAATATAAATTATGATATTTTGATTTAAATTTGAATTTAAAATGATTTATTAAAGTGTTATTGATTTTTCTGTGAATATAAAATGTTAAATAAATGTATGCTTAAGAGTGTAACTTGAAATATAGCCTAACCTGGAATTTGAGATTTGGGGTAAAATGAGGATTTAAGTTAAGGAAAATAAATTGGAACTTAATAAATGAATTATTGGAAAATTTGGATTTAATTATTTGAAAGTATAATAACTTCACTTTTAAATGGTTTAAATGAATTATTTTTTATTATAATATAAACCATTTTTAAAAGGTAATTAAATTTGAATAGTTGAATTTGAATTCAAATAGTGATTTGAAAATGAGATTTTGAAAGAATATGATATTTTGATATATTGAAATGGTTTGGAAATGATTTGATCCTTATTTTGATTAAGATTTGAAATGATATTTTATTTTTGAAGTATAAAATACCATTTTAAAATTTATAACCATGGGTACACTTCTTTGTGTGCCATTTGATTTCCTTGTGATTGTTTTGATACACACATTGAATTTGAGAGTGTGGCTAGAGGTGAGTGATTACTACAGCTCTGCGCTACCCTAGCCACATTTACACTGTTATTTACATTAATTACTTTAATATGGGCATTCTTGTGATAGTGTTTATTTCTGCTTAATTGATGGTTTACCGGACCCTTGAAGGATAGGCAATCCCAAGCATCCTTTAAGTTATTGAGCATCGCTATTACAGTTCACTTGAGTTGTTTTGCATTGTATAAGTATGTATGTCCTGACTCGAGTGTTTCGTGTTTTACTTTACGCTCGGGTCAGCCTGAGAGTCACAACTTTGGATTCACCTTCTGGAGCTATAGAATTGTTGGAGCTTATCTGACTATATATTCGTTTATTTTTTATCCAGTTGTTTCCTATTCGGTATTGCTTCTGTATTAGTGATTTATGTATCCAGACTTCTATTGTATCCATTTTTAAACTATGATATTTTGTATATGTTTTGAGAGTATGTATATAGTAGCTTCATGAACTACTATGGTATTTTATTTCCGCTGCGAGTTATTCTGATATTTTGTGTCTGTGATTCTGTGTTGATTTTATTTGCTCCAAAATTTAGTACAATCTGTTATTTTGAATTATTCAAGTCCGACATGTGTGGATTATTGTCGATTTGAATGGTCCAAAATAGTGGGTCGTCACGTTTGGTATCAGAGCTTTGGTTTTAGGCAAACCTTAGCCTTAGCCTGAGGAGCAAAACTCATTAGAGATAGGGTAGAAATACCCTAGAATGAGTGAAATCAATCTCAGAATCATTTTCTTGTGAGAGAATGTACTTTCGAAGTATAAAATGATTTTCAAATGATTTTAAAGGATTTTAAAGATTATTTTGGTATAAATTTTATTTCAAAAGCAAAATTTTCTAAACTTCATCCTTTTTGCATCCACCTTGTTAGTAAATCTCTTCGGTTAAGACTCGCTAGAATTTTTGACTTCTATCTTGTTCGATATCGATGCTTTGTTTATGAGGAGCGGTATTCTGTGGATCTGTTTGTTATCAGTAGTATGTTAGGTTGCATTAAGTGAACTCTATTGTATCTTTTGCTTAGCAGAAGTTGTCAAACCAAAGATATTTATGCTCCTGTTCTTCGTATGATATGAATTTGAGTCTTTCCAAATAATGAATATAAACTCTTTTGTGTTGACATAAGTTATATATCTCTAATCTTGGTTAGGATTCTTTTGATTAGGGTTCCTCTAAATTTGAGTCTCTGTTCTATTTTGAAATCCATCCTTGAATCATCCCTTGAAAATTTTTGTTGATTGTATTTTGAAATTGTGTATACATCGAAATTATTATTTTGATAAGGATGACCATATTTTGTATATAAAAGTGAAATGTTTTCGATAAGAATTATATACCTTTTAAAATGAAAATTTGAAGCTTTGAAAGGATTTAAAATTTTTGAAAATTATTTGGTATACAAAATGATTTTAATGGAATGGTTTTGAAATTGAAATTTGAGTGATTGAAATCCGGCATTTTAAATTGGTTTAAGGTTTTGAAAATATATAATAATATGATTTGAAATTATTTTTCCGAATAAGAAATGTTTCAAAAGATTTTAATGAGTTTCAAATGATTTGAAGAAATTTCAAAAGAAGTTTTCGAGAAAATAAAAGTCCAGAACTCACTTATGTCGCTGGAAAATAATTTCAGTAATGAATGCATGCATCTTCGACATTGATTTTCGAGTTTCTGAGTGGGAAGAGGCCACTCTAATAGCTTTGCTATGCGAATGATTTTATGAAACCAATTTGATTTCAAATACCGAAGTATAATTTGATTTTCGAAAAGATATATGCATATATATGTGACAGTTTTGAATTGAGCCGGTGTTCAGTTCTTGAGTTTCGAATTTGATTGACCTATCTTTTGGAATTGATTTACCGATTTGTTGTTGATTTCCAACTCTTGGATTTGAAATATGATTACTTCGACTATTTGAATGTTCGAACACTTCCAAATCAAGGTTAACTTTTCCAAGCTAAGTAATTTTGAAAAGTATAAAGTATTTGATAAAGTATATGAGTTTAGTTTTGTATGTTTTAATATGATTTAAATTAGTTTGAAACTGCTTTGTTAAGTAAATGAATAAGACTATTTTGAATTATACTAGTATGAAATATAGATTGGAAATGTTTTGAATAAAGTATCTATATATAGAATAATAATCTTCCCAATGGTAAATTGGATTTTTCATGTAGAAATAAATAGTTTAAAGATTTTAAAAGGGATGGTTTTAAACTTAGTAACCAGTTTGGGTATAATTGATTTTGAGAAAATATTTGGTTTTGGAAATAGATTGGAATTTAAAACCCGATATTTATATGATGACTTTAGAAACAGATTTATTTGACATAAATTATGTTGATTTGGAAATTTGGATTATTTTTCTGAACTTATTATTTTGAAAACTTTGAAATTGAAGATATTTAATTTGGAAGAAATGATTTGGTGAAATCATATATGATAACTGAATTGATATTGATTTAGAAAGTATTTCAAAATAATAATGATTGATATTGAAATGATTTGGAAAGTGCTTTCTGCTTGATATCCGCTTTGTGGCCACATTGTGGACTCATTCTATCGATATTATTCTCTCTGATTTTTTGTTTTTCGAATGTGATGCTCGAGTGTCCTACCATGGCGTAACTCATGGTCTTTTGAGCGCGACTGCATAGCGTGATTCGCAGGGGCTGCGAGAGCCTACGGGTACGGATGTTTCCTGGAGAATCCAAGCGTAATCATTGTGTATCTGTGATCTATTGGGTCGCTTGGTAGCGTAATCAGCAGGGGCTGCGAGAGCCTACGGGTACGGATGTTTCCTGGAGGATTCAGACGTAACCATTGTGTATCTACGGTACTACCAGTCTTCATGGCGTAATCGTAGGGCTGCGGTAGCCAGCCTACAGGTACGGATGTTTCCTGAGGGATCCAGGCGTAACTATTGTATATCCACGATCCATGATCAACATGTTTTGGTTTGGTTGTTTTGTTTGGATTGTACTTTCCATATCTGTTTTTTTTTTTAGTTTTTCCAGTATTTTCACTGGGTGTTGAACAAGTCTACTAAGTACCTGGAGAATTCTAGCTTTGTGTCTGATCAACGCATAGCCAGAGCCTGTAGGAACGAGAATAAACTTGTTAAGATATCGAGTTATAAAAGTATTTTGATAAAGTATTATATAAAGGATATTTTGATCATTTATTTTATCCTTCCAAATAATTAAAATTTATATAGCTTTAAAATAATGGTTCATCCTTGTCTTTCAACCTGTTTTTCCCTTCTAGCTATTCCTATTCTCCATCTTGTTAAACTTACCTATAACAACAGTTATCGGGTATAATTTTAATCTTCTTGTCATCTTTTCTTAATCTTATTTCATTCTATCTTTTTCTGTGTTTTCCGTACCTCGTTCCTTTTCGAAGGCGAAAAGATTTGAGTGGGGGAGTGTAACAACCATGTATTTTGTGATTATTTTAATTTTATATTTTATTTATTTTAACTGAAATTCCTGATTTAAAAAGTTTATTTTATTTATTGAAATGCATAAATTTTGTTATTTTAAATATAAATTTTGATTTTTGTGTGAATTATAATTCCAAACATGAATAAATGAAATATTTCCAAAAAAATGGATTTTGGTCAAAATGGTCAAACTTTGACTTTTAAATTTAAAATTTAAATATTTTAATTTTTGAATTTTATCTTTTATTATGAAAATAGATTTAATTTCAAGAATACTGCTTTTCGTTTCGTTGAAGTCGGATTAATATTGTGAAAGTTAAGTTTTTACAATATTGTTTGTAAATTATTTTATTTAACAAATTTGTTTATTTTAATTTATATAAATAATATTTTTGTTTGTAAAATTATGTTCTAATTTGTTTAACATGATATGTTATGCATATATTTTATTTTATTTTAAAACATTTTTAAAGTATAGTTATAATTTTTAAATGTTGATTGTATATTGTTTTCAACTTTTTAATTCTAGTTTCAATTAAATAACTATTTCTTTATTAATTTTCTATTTTTCCTTAAAGGAATTATTTATTTTCATTTACGCTTTATTTTATTCAGCATTTATTTTATTTACTTGACTTTTATTTATTTAGAAGCGCTGTTGAAATTTTTCCAAAGTAAGTTAAATTTTATTTACAATTTTTAATTCTAGTTTCCATTAAATAGAGTATTTTCTTTATTTATTTCCTACTTTTCCTAGAACTATTTATTTATTTTTCATAATATCTATCTTTACCTTATTTTTCTATTTAGACATTCATTTATTAATTAAATGGTAAGTGTTTAGATCCTTATTTATTTCTTGGAAAGAAATTTCAAATATATATACGTTATTGCTTTAAAAGGCATATCTTTAAAATATATTTATTTAACGTTGTTTTATTTATTTGTTTGTGAAAGCTTTTTGTATACACCTTTCTTTAATTTATAGGAAACGTATCAATTAAGATACGTTACCTGTTTTTAATTTAGGCAAACGTTACTTTGATTTCTTACCTTTTTATATTTCCATCCCTTGATTTTCTAACATAACTTATCCACAATTTGTGTCGTTCATTCCTTAATCCCTAGCCGTCTATATCACTATTTTCACGTGAGAAAATTTCTTTCCATCTTCATTTCTCACGGCACTTCAGATCTGAAAAAAAAAAAGATAAGCAATGGCCTCTCTTTTTCTCTCCTTTCTTCTTTTTTTCATTTGTTTTTGCTTGTTCATCTCTAGCTTTGCTTGGCTAAACCCCTCGCCACCTTCACCGACAACCACATCACCTCCTTCCCATCACCATACATGACCTAAACCCCTCCTCCTCTGACCAAGACTGCCATGACCATCAAATAATGCAAACACCTTCAAAAAATTGCAAAAACCCCCTTGAAACCTTGCATAACCAAGCTAGTTTCCACCATCCCCTACATATGTTGCCTTGGCCACCCCTTAGCCGCCGCCACCATCAAGTTCACCACCCTTGGCCTTCACTCTATCCACCACCAGCTCTGTACATGCCAAGGCCGAGCCCAATTCATGCATGGCCAAGCCTAAAGTTGCACCAAAACTCCTCTTTTTGCATTAACATTTGATCTTCCTTCACTAGTAACTCATATCCCTTCACTTTTACTTGTAGCCATGCCTATATGAGTCCAAACCAGATCCATACCCTAACCAAAACATCATCAAGGCCGAACCTATATAGCTTTGTAGCCGAGCAAATGTGATTTGTGGTCAAGCAAAATCAATTGAAAACTTGGTGTTGTCTTTTGAAAACTCTATTTCCATTTTGTTCCAATAATTTTAGTATTGTATTTATATTTATATTTTGCTTTGTTTTGTTGTTGAATACAAGAATAACATCTTAGCCCCCCACTCCACTCAAATCAAAAGTCGTGCTATCGTGCTTTCTAAATTTTATTCGTGTGTTTTGATTTGCTATCTCCAGCGTAAAAAGGTGAGTATTCACTCATGACATTTATACTTATATAATTAATGAACTGACAACAAGTGAATGTGTAGAATATTATATCATGTTATACACACATGTGATACGAATCATATGATGTTAACCTTGTTTATAAACCTGTCATATCATCTATTACTACTATATTATGCTATATTGTTTATTTTATTCTGTTCTCACACTGCAAGTTCCCTGTAAAATAGAATCACTATGGATTGAAATGATACATACCCGAACGGACTTTAGAATAGGGAAAAATCCTTATGGGCTGAAATGATAGGCCTGAGCGATTTTTTATTTATTTATTTAATTTATTTAACTTGGGATTTGTGGGTATAAAACTCGGATTTTTCTTTGTAAATTACGGGTTGAAATGATATATTATCTGTATCACTTGATTTAGGCTAGAAAATTTTATACCAACCCGTGGTTATTTTATATACTTTTCTAAATAGTTTTAAGTATTTTAAAATGTAAATTATGACATTTTGATTTAAATTTGAATTTAAAATGATTTATTTAAGTGTTACTAATTTTTTTTGTGAATATAAAATGTTAAATAAATGTATGCTTAAGAGTGTAACTTGTAATATAACCTAACCTGGAATTTGAGATTTGGGGTAAAATGAGGATTTAAGTTAAAGAAAATAAATTGGAATTTAATAAATGAATTATTGGAAAATTTGGATTTAATTATTTGAAAGTATAATAACTTCACTTTTAATGGTTTAAATGAATTTTTTTTATTATAATATAAACCATTTTTAAAAGGTAATTAAATTTGAATAGTTGAATTTGAATTCAAATAGAGATTTGAAAATGAGATTTTGAAAGAATATGATATTTTGATATATTGAAATGGTTTGGAAATGATTTGATCCTTATTTTGATTAATATTTGAAATGATATTTTATTTTTGAAGTATAAAATACTGTTATCCCGTCTTTTGGCAAGGCCGTGACACCAAGAACTTGACTAGAAACCAAGGATGGTTCGTCCTGGAGATCGTTAATGCATAGGTCTGCTATGGATGTCGGTAAATTTTTTTCGAGTCCAGATAGAGCTACAATTGATATGACATGACAAAAAAAGCTAATAAAGCCAACATTCCAAATTTCAAGTCAATCGGAGTTGGTATGCTCAAGATATTGATCGATCACGGTTGAAAAATCCAAACTTGCATCGATCATAACTCAAGATCTACAGGTCCAAATGCCACCAAATTTTCACAGTAGCTTACTGCCAACCTAAGGAATGTTCATGCCAAATTTCAGTTCAATCGGATCAAACCTTGATTGATTCGAAATAGCTTTGTATCGATCACGGACCAATTTGCATCGATCATATCTCACAATCCACATGTCCAAATGCTATGAAATTTTCACAGTATCTTACTGGCAACATAAGGAATGTTCATGCCAAATTTCAGCTCAATCGGATCAAATCTTAATCGATTCGAAATTGCTTCGTATCGATCACGGACCAATTTGCATCGATCATATCTCACAATCCACATGTTCAAATGCTATGAAATTTTCACAGTATCTTACTGGCAACATGAGGAATGTTCATGCCAAATTTCAGCTCAATCGGATCAAATCTTGATCGATTCGAAATTGAGTTCAAATCGATCCTGGAACGGGCCCCAATTTCCTAAGGCAGGGCATGCGGGCCCCCTCACGTGCCAAAAGTGGTCTCCCGAATTTTGAGCGAAATATCAGCCTCCAGCACTTATAAATAGAGCCCCTGGTCATTCAGAAAAGGGATCGGAGAATTTTGAGAGAAAAAGCACGCCCGGACGCTGCCAGAATCACTCCATATCATCATCACTGCTATTGATCTCGAATTTAAGCTTATTATCTGCTGTACTTCGCTATAGAAAACTTGTAATCTTCAAGTATCAAGCAATAAAATGATAAAACTTCATAGTGGACATAGGCGATACGCCGAACCACCCTAAATTACTGTCTTCCGTGCAATTTACTTTTCTTTGACTTAGAGTTTTTGTTAGATAATCCTTATTTTCAATTTGATTTCTTCATTTATTATCTCTTCAAAAACTTTTGAAGAGTGTTGTGCCCAATTTTGGTGCAAACAAATACCATTTTAAAATTTATAACCACGGGTACACTTCTTTGTGTGCCATTTGATTTTCTTGTGATTGTTTTGATACACACCTTGAATTTGAGAGTGTGGCTAGAGGTGAGTGATTACTGCAGCTCTGCGCAACCCTAGCCACATTTACACTTATTTGCAGTAATTACTTTAATATGGGCATTCTTGTGATAGTGTTTATTTCTGCTTAATTGATGGTTTACCGGACCCTTAAAGGATGGGCAATCCCAAGCATCCTTTAAGTTATTGAGCATCGCTATTAGAGTTCACTTGAGTTGGTTTACATTGTATAAGTATGTATGTCCTGACTCGAGTGTTTTGTGTTTTACTTTACGCTCGGGTCAGCCTGAGATTCACAGCTTTGGATTCACCTTCTGGAGCTAGAGAATTATTGGAGCTTATCTGACTATCTATTAATCTATTTTTGATCCAGTTATTTCCTATTCGGTATTGCTTCTGTATTAGTGATTTATATATCCAGACTTTTATTGTATCCATTTTTAAACTATGATATTTCGTATATGTTTTGAGAGTATGTATATAGTTGCTTCATGAACTACTATGATATTTTATTTCCGCTGCGAGTTATTCTGATATTCTGTGTCTGTGATTCTGTGTTGATTTTATTTGCTCTAAAATTTAGTACAATATGTTATTTGAATTACTCAAGTCCGACATGTGTGGATGATTGTCGATTTGAATGGTCCAAAATAGTGGGTCGTTACACAACATAATGAAAAGATATATGCATGAGTTAATCTCCCGCAATCAAAATGCACTCGTTCCTTGCAGATTAATAAATGAAAATTCTTTGATGGCTTATAAAATGGTAAGGGGTTTCAACAGAAAGAATGCTAAAATTTTATGCCTGAAAATTAATCTTCATACAGCCTATGATAAAATCAACTGAAATTTTATTCATCATACGCGGATATTTATTTCTACACCTTTTTCACTACTCATCAAATAGACCTCCTTATGGTTTGTTTGTACACCTTCTTTTTCACTCCCCATCAATAGGTCTCCTTATGGTTTGTTTGATAGTAATAGGAGTCTTAGACAAGGGGACCCTTTCCCCCCTACTTATTTTCTATTGTCATGGAGTTTCTTAGTATATTGATTGACATTGAACACTTGGAAGGTAATATTTCCCTAATATATAAAGTCGAACCTGTTATAACCTACCTACTATATGCTGATGATATTCTAATTATGTCAAAAGCCACAAAGAATAGTGCAAATGCCATTAGAAGAGTTATGCAGGAAATTCATAAGTTTGCAGGTCTGCAAATAAATGAAAACAAATCTAGTGTCTTTTTTAGCAAAGGGGTTCACAACATACAAAAATATTACAGAAATTATCAATGTTAAAGTTGAAAACCTTCCTATAGTTTATTTAGGGATTCCCTTATCCTATAATAAACTAAAGGCAAGGTATTTTGGTCCTATTATTGACAAAATCAATAAAAAATTCTCACATTGGAGTAGTAAACAACTTAATATCAGTGGAAGATGTGAGCTAATTAAAGCTGTGATTTTTCCTATGATAATATTTTGGATGCAGTTCAAACAACTGCCTGATAACATAATCTCCATGATTAATTCCATCTGTGCTATTTTTTATGGAATCATAGAATGTCTTGGGATAATGTTTGTAAACCTAAAATTGAAGGAGGTTTGGTATTAGTAGATTATATGATGTAGCTAAATCTCTTTCTATTAAATTGGTTTGGAAATTTCTTAAAGGGGATAGCTTATGGGCTAAATGGTTAATAAACAAATACTATTTAAACAGAAATTTTTGGACCACGCAATTAGACAATAATGCATTTACTACATGAAAATCTCTTTTGAAAGCTAGCTCTCTCTGCAAGGGACTTACAGGCAGGAAAATTTGTAATGGGAATGATACTCAATTGTGGTTTAATCTCTAGATTAATAGGTATTCTTTGATAGACAAACTGGGGTGGAGTTACTTACTATGGTGGGTGGTCCGAACTATAAAGTTTCATATCTTATCTCTAGCAATCAATGGAGGGGAAACTGCACTTATTTGTCTAATTCTATCTGTCAGGACATTAATACTATCCAAATTCATTATTAGATAGTTAGACAAGAATTTCTGGCATTGGATTCCCGGAGGCAATGGTGAGTTTGATTTTAAATTTGCTTGGGAACAGGTTAGGACCAAGTCAGTGCAATTGAAGTGGTGTAACATGATATGGGGTGGTAAATGTACACCCAAAATGTTTGCTTGTGCTTTATTAGCCAAACTCAATAAGCTTAATACAAAAGACAAAATCAATGGATGGAATTCTTTTACAGACAAAATCATGAAGACAGGGGCCATTTATTTGTCAGCTGCCAATATTCTAAATCTCTTTGGGATATTATCAAACGTAAACTCGACAGAAACCCTTTGAAACTCCTTAGCTGGCAATCACCCTCCCCCTGAATACCTAGGCCTTGCTTTGCTTGCCAACGAATAACCTTGGGGCTCCCTATTCTAGGTATCATAGAGCTGACTCATTAAGGATAGCAACAGCTATGATATTAATCAAATTTTTGATCAGCTATCCAATCTCAAGCAAGACACTGCTATCATCAAACATCTTACTAGCGTATCTATCATTACGCTAATCTGGCATATCTGGTGTGAAAGAAATTCATGAATTTTTTGTAATATTCAAACTCCTACAGAAATCCGAGCTAATCTGATAGTTCAAGACTGCAAAAACCTGTTAAATCAAACTAAATTTACTGCACAAGAAATTAAGTGGAAAGAGATTATCTTGGCTGAATTTGGTCTCCCTCCGATGCCGAATCTTGTAGTGGAGCCTTATCCTCCTGCCTTATCGAGATTCATCCATCACAGCAGCTCTGTTTGATTTTGTTTGGAATCATCTCCTCTAGATTTTTTTTCTGTTGCTTTCTCTCTTCAGAGGCCATTTTCTGCTTTCGAGCTAGTGAAGAGGAGTAACATGCTTTGGAAATGAAGCTACCGCCAACTGTTTGTCTCTTGTTTTTGTAGAAATTTTTAATGTAATTTTTTTATTTTAGCCTTATTGTCTATTTATTTATTAGTCCAATATTCCTATAGAGGGTTTTGAGTGCCCTTATTATTTCACTTTCTCATCTTTGAACTTAAATATTTAGACTATGGTTTTATGTGATCTTTGTAAGTCAATATACGAAAATAATAAGTACTATTTTTCTTTGCAAGGTACTCATTTAGATTGGGAGGTTCTAAGATTTTTATGAGGTATATTAGGGGAGTACATGTATTTTTTTTATTAGTAAAGTACCTTTTCCAAAAAAAAAAAAAAAAAAAAAAAAAGCTTAATAATGTAGTAGCAATGAATAGGAATCAGTTTGATAACAAACAATATGGATAAAACGTACATAAATCAAACATTGGGACTTAGAAATAAAAATATCAATCAAGAAGATCCTATGCTTGATATTGTTAGAAATAATGCATTTTAGACGGTATTTAACGAATAAACACTTCATGAAAAGACATTTAAAAGAGATTTCATAAAAGAATGTATTAATTCATGAATAGATGTGTCTGTTTATGAAAAGAGATAGTTCATAAAATGATGTCCATATGTTATAAAGACCTCGTAATTGATTATATAATCATGTTTGTTAGCATGAAGAGTTGTAACCATTTGTATATGTATGTTCTTATGTAAAAATTGTGTCCATTAGATTTGTCTACTCGCCTTTTATAAATAAAGGGTTGTATAATGGAGGTGGTAATCAATTCTTTCAAGTTGTAAAAGTATTGAGTTCAATAATAAAATTTCTCTTTCTCTATCTCCATATCTCCAACAAAAGTGGTTTTTGACGCAAAAAAGGGCATCAACCCTCAATAGAATCTAGCAGACATCAAATGAAGAATCAAATCAGAGCAAAAATTATAAATGAACACACATATTTTTATAGTGATTCGGCAATCTTGACCTACGTTCACTTTATATTTTTATTGATCTTGCATTTGATTATGATTACAAGAATGTTTGGATCAACTGAAATCCATTAGTACAAGAATAAAGAATAAAAATGGAATAACCTTGGCAGTAGAAAGAATGATCCTTTTTCTGATGCTATGTCTGCTCTAATTATAGGGGAAGACATGCACGTATCGAACTAAACTTTCGGCAGAAGGTTCAAAAGACCAAGGTAAGGCCATCCAAAAATTTCTAAGCCCATCGGGACCCAAAATAGTAACCGATATCGATGCCCATTAGTGTGTCTGAATATGCTGTGATCCCTATGAGGGGTGTCTGATGGTGTTAGCTACTTGATCTTCAAATTTTGTGCAATTTTGACGTACGGTTTGAATGAATAATGGATCCAGATCCTAAAAACAATAAAGCTTTCGAATAGGCATGAGTGATCAAATGTGAGATATCGCATTTTTCGTGAAGTTGTGTTGCTTGAATTCTGATTTCTACCGATCCTCCAAAGGGATTTATGCCGATGCCTCCAGCTTCCTCCAATTGGAATGATATTCCAATGGAGTGTTCCATATGTTGTAGTAAGCTTGTACTCCAAGTTTCATATTAATAACATGTGTATATTTTGAGTTATTGACCGATCATCGTTGCAAAATTGAGTTATGGAATCGATACGATACGGTCCATAGTGTTGAATATGGATCGTACCTGATCCATCTTCGGGGAATAGTGAGCTTTCATGCTTCTACTTCATATTATCATTTATACTTGATTTTTGGACTCCATAATCATCGCTCTGGGAAACTAGCCTTGAAGACAGTCGAGTCTGACTTGTCCAGTCAGTTCGGATATAGTCGGGTCAAAATGCTAGATAATATTTGCCCCTCAAAGTACGTCTTGTTGCGTACATCACGTGCTTTGAATTGAAGCAAGTTAGGTCCACTGGAAAGAAATCCATCTAGTTTCCTGAATAATCGCTATCCTTCCGTTGAATTATCTTCCCAAAGTGTTGTATCCCTCTTTGATTATACGTTCAGGTACACGTTCTTGTCATTAGCTCCTAGATGCATTTGTACCCTCACGAGTCGTCATTAATTCCTTCTAGTTTAATTGCAATTAAATTGCAGCTCCTTGTTTATGTATTATTTTATAATGAAATAGGGGTTGTAATAAGTCATTCGATGAAAGGGGACTTCGGGTTCTAAAGGGATGACGGCGTCGGAGCCGTAAACAAGTGCGAATGGAGTATGGCCAGTCGCAAACTTGTGGGTGGTTCTATAAGCTATAATGCTATTGGAATTTCATCCACCCACTTGTCTCTAGCCTTTTCCAAACGTTTCTTCAGAATGGACTTTATGATTTTGTTTACAGCTTCAACCTGTCCATTTGCTTGAGGACGAGCAACTGCCACAAATCTCTGTTCCATATGATGCCGACGGTAGAAGTCTTTATATTTAGCACTGTCGAATTAGATTTCATTATCAGTTATAATGGTTCTTGGAAGGCCAAAACGACAGATGATGTTCCAGACAATAAAGTTGATTATTTTCTTCATTATGATCGTGGTTAAAAGTTCTGCTTCAGCCCGTTTGCTGAAGTAATTTACTGCTACAATGGCATATTTTGCACCGCCTTTAGAATCGATAAGAAGCTGATGGTGTCAATACCCCAAGTGGAAAACGACTATGGACGGGCCATTTGAGTAATTTCCGTTAGCAGGCTCTTGGAATTTTTGCAAACATCTAGCACTCATCGCATTGTCTAGCGTGATCAGCTGCATCTCGATTAACAGTTGGCTATTAATATCTGTAGCAGATTATTTTCATTGTTAGGGTTTGCCCTCTGGTGTAATCGCCACATTATTCTTTATGGACTTCTCTTAAGACTCGTTTGATTTCTTCATGGGTGATACACCGAAGCAGGGGAACGAAGAAACCCTTTCTCTACATGACTCCTTCTTGGATGATGCGACATGAAACTTTGGGGAGGATATGTCGTTTTTCATTCCTCCATCTTGGAGGGATCCCCTTTTGTAGATAGTCTTTGATAGGAGTCATCCATGACTCCTTTTCTGGCTCTGTCTCCAAGATCTAGTCGATCTCCATCTATCAATGCTTGGAATGTTAAGTACTTCAACCAAAACAAAGTATATTTTTTGCGCATCATCGGAACTAGCTAGCATGGCCAGTGACTCGGCTTTTTCATTTTGTTCTCTGAGGATGTGTGTAATGGTATAACACTTGAATTCGGCTAGTAGCTCTTGGACCCGACTGAGATAAGGAGCAAGACGCTGCTCCTTAGCAAGATAATCTTCCTCGACTTGGCATACTAACTAGGTATCACAAAAGTATGTAAAGTTTCCACTCCCAGTTCTCTAGCAAGTTTGAGCCTAGCGATCAAGGCTTCATACTTAGCTTCGTTATTTTGTGTAGGAAAGTCGAGTTTCAAAGCGTAGCAGATCGAACATTCCTCAAGAGTCATTGACATAACTCCGACGCCAGAACACCAATCATTGGAACCTCCATCCATGTATATTTTCCATTGGTTGGTCGGTTCTCCCCCGCTCTTCGGATAATCGTCTGATGCAATGAATTCAGATACGAAATCTACTAATGTTTGTTCCTGGATAGCTCTCTTAGGGAGATAAGTGATATCGAATTGGCTTAGCTCGATATTCCATTTGAGCAACCTTCTAGACATCTAAAGTTGCCGTAGGACTTGTCGTAACGGTTGATTGGTGTAGACGTTGATGGGTGAGCCTGGAAGTAATGGTGAAGATTTCATGATGCAATCACAAAGCAGTACACAAGCTTTTCTAGCTTTAGGTAGTTTCTGTCAACACTTGTCAATCGATTTCTAACGTAATATATGGGCCTCTAGATCTGATTCTCTGCACGTAAAAATGTGACGCTTGTGGCATGTAATGACATCACTAAATAGATGTATAAGTCTTCATGATACAGTGGCTTCGATAGGATGGGAGGTCTCTAAATGATCTAGCAAAACTTGAAACGCATCTATGCAATCTTACATCCATTCAGAGTACCTTTTCCCTCTTTTTATCAAGTCGAAGAAAGGGATACAATTATCAGTGGCCCTGGAGATGAAGTGACTTAGGGCGGCAAGCTTCTCATTTAAGCTCTATACATGCTTAACCGTCTTCGGCACTTGGATTTTTCGAATTGCTTGAATCTTCTCAGGATCGGCTTCGATTCCGCAAGAGTAGACGATGAAACCTTAAACTTTTCCCGATGCAATGCCAAAATTTCAAGAGATTTAGTTTCATTTCGTATTTTTGTAGAACACCGAACATCTACACTAAGTCATCAATTTGGTCGTTTGATTGTCGTGACTTCACAAGCATTTCATCCATATATACTTCCGTCGATCGCATGATTTGGTCTTTGAACATCCTATTGACAAGTCTCTAGTAAGTAGCTTCAACATTATTTAGTTCAAACAGCATCACAACAAAACAATATAGCCTAGATCGATAATGAAGCTGGTGTGCTTCTGGTCGGGGATGTGCATCGAAATCTAGTTGTACCCCAAGTACACATCCATAAATGAAATCAGTTTATATCCAGCGGTTGAGTCTACTAGCTGGTCGATCCTCAAAAGTGGAAAGCTATCTTTCTAGCATGGCTTGTTTAGGTCTGAGTAGTCGAAGCATGACCGCTACTTTCCATTAGATTTTCTCACAAGAACCGGATTGGATATTTCGGGCAGAGGGTGTCATGGGTAAACTATTGTTTTTGAGTTTATCCACCTCCTCTTTAAGTGCAGCAAATCCCTCTCGATCCATGTCGCGTTACTTTTATTTCATTGAGACATGCCTTTAGTCAATATTCAATGCATGGCTCGCGATAGTCGGTTAGATCACACGTATATCAAAATGGGTACAAGCGAACACATTAAGATTCATTCGGAGAAAGCCGGCTAATTCCTTCTTCATCATTGCACTACTATAATCTGATCTTCGGTACCCATGACGGGTCATCATGGATGACTGTAATGTCGATTGTCAACTCAATGGGTGTAGCCTTGGGTTCCTTGAGTTCAAACGTAGCTATTTCACGTAACAATCAAGGCTAGTTGGGACGGTCGATGATGATGGTTACTCCATCGAATCTTAGAGTCTTGTCATGAGTTATTGAGTCTGATAGTGAAAGGCAAAGCGATCATTTGCAAATATCCGAAGATCAGGCTTAGAAGCATGTTGAATCAAATGTAAAGTACAGTTCAACCTCGTGTTGTGTTCAACTGCATAGCTGGCTCTTGCTTTGAGTTTGAATTTGCTTGTATATACAAGTAATGTGCTTTCCATTCAACGCACTCATGATCCGTTACTCGTCATTTGGGTTGGAGTGATGATCATTTGCCCATGAGCTTGGGCATTGATTCGATGATTCTATCTCTAGGCATCCTTTAGGTCGTAGCCTCGCGTCATTGTAAACTCTAGGTATGAATCATAGTATCGAGCTATCGTAGTCTGTCTTTGGATTATCACACTTCCATCCTCGATCTCAAGTTGATAAATGTACTACATGGATGACCGAGTCTCGTCCTAATCGTATTTATACTCCCACATAAGCTCCAAAGACTTAGAGTTGATCGATGAATGGTTGGTTCACATTCATCTTGTTTCTCACTCATGCCCCTAAGTCTGGGACACACGTCGACAAGTAGGAAGGCAAGTCATGTCCAATCAGGGATTGATGCTCTCCCTGTCTGGCCAAGGGCAAGGATTAGTGTGCGGAAGGTCAAGCCACATCCATTCTGTATTACTCTTCTAGTCGAATCATGGTAAGAGTATACGAATGAACAGTCGCGTTGCATTCGTTCGGAGCTAAACGGTTAGTCGCATCCATTTTTAATTCATATTCTCCCACTAGATCTAGGGTTAGGGTTAGCTCAGGTGTAGTCAGGTCATGCTCATCCGGTTTCATACTCCTCCTGACGGATCGAAGGAGGCTGCTGGAGAATTAATGATCGAGTTGCACCCATTCGTGGTTTATTCTCCTATTCATGCTCTGGTTGTCGAAGTTATTCGATGGACGTTCGGGTCATATCCATTTGTGGTTGCTGCGGATCGGTATTGACCCTCGATCTGATGGTACGATATAGTCGGCCACTCGTAACTTCGGTTGTTGTTCCAATTGGTTTTGTATTAAGACCCTCTTGCAATCATCGTCTTAAGTTGTAAAGATCATCTAACAAGAGCTAAAGTAAGATGTCGTACTCAACTTGTAATAGTTTGTACTCTCATTCCCATTCTCGGGTTAGCAGAATTATTTCGTGGACGGTCGAATTCCATTCGTAGTGAGTGTATACTCCACCTGTCAAGTTTAGGTCAGAGTTTATGGAATATTGAGTGGTCGAATTGCACTCATTTAGTTGTTTATACTCATATCCACACTTTGGGGACAAGAGTTTGTGGCGAGTGGTTGAACCACACCCAATTTGTGTTTATACTCTAATCCACACAGGGGTACCAAAGTTATTTGCTGGATGCTCGAACCGCATCCATATCTTTGTTTGGATTATGGGCTTGTCGATGTCCAGGCAAGGCTTGGATAGTTTGCCACACTTTAGAAGAAAACTAGGTCGTGGATGGACGTATCACATCCTCTTTGGTTTGGACGGTCGAACCACGTCCAATTTAGGCTTGGGCTCTCAAACTGCCCCTTGTATCTAGGGCAAGAGTCGATGCGTGGACGGTCGTACCATGTCCACTTCCATTTGGATCATGTTTCTGCCGAGCCTTGGGAGTAAGATGAGTGTTTTGAAGAATTTCGATCCCGAGCAGTGGAGGAGATCGTCAGATCACATCCACTTTGAGTCGTGTGTTTGCCTCCAAGTCAAGGGCAAGAGTTGAGGAGTGAACGATCGAACCACATCCACTTTTTATGGTATTTACACTCCAAACCATGCTAAGGGACTAGAGTTGATCAACATATGATCAAACCACATCTATCTTTTTGTGTTTATACTCCGGTACACGCTCTAAAGGACCAGAGTTTTATAATGGGTGGTCAATCACACCCATTTGATGTTTATACTCCAGTTGTGCTCTGGGAAACAGAGTTGGTCGATAGGTGATCAGTCACACCCATCTGGTATTTATACTCTAATCCATGCTCTGGGAACCAGAGTAGGTCGATGGGTAGTCAGTCATACCCATCTGGTATTTATACTCCAGTCCATGCTCTGGGAACCAAAGTTGGTCGGTGGACGATCGTACCACATCTAATTTTTTCGTGTTTATACTCCAGCCTGCACCTTGGGGACCACAGTTAGTCAGTGGGTAGTCAGTCAGTCCTATTTTTGATTTATACTTCGATTATATAGTTGAGGTAAGAGTTGTTGAATGAATGGTCGAATCATGTTCATCCGTGGAATGGAATTCTGCCCCCAACATGGGCCGAACTTAAAATGGATAGTCGATTCACGTCCACTTGGTGATTGTGGATCCTCCTATCAAGTCAACGAAGGAAGTAAGTGATGGATGGCTAGTCACATCCACGCCCGTGTTAGACGGTCAGGTCTCGTCCAATTTTCTAAGTGCTCCTCCCAGCAACTCAAGAGAGAGAGTTTTCAGGTGTACGATCAAGTCACATCCATCATAAGCTATAGTTGTGTCCATATGTAGAGGGCGGTGGTTGATGAGTAGGCAATCATTCTTGTCTACTTTAAGTCGAGCTTCCAGACCATTTCCTATTTTCAGGGTAGGAGTTAATGTATGGACGGTCAAATCATGTCTACTTTAGTTGGACCTAGGTCATACTACGCATAGGAGAGGCATAAGTATTTTGGCGAAATTCAATCATGAGATGGGAGTGGATGGTTGGGTTGCATCCGCTTCAAGCGTTTCTTCGGTCTTCAAGTCAAACATGAAGGTTGATGAGTGGATGGCTAGTCATGTCCACTTTGTATTAGATTCTGACCTTGTCGGGTTCTGAGTAAGGCACGGATGTTCTGTCAGAATTGAAGCACGAAATAGGAAGTGGATGGTTGAGTCACACCCACTTTCCATTTTGAGTCCTTGCCCCCAAGTTAGGGGCATATTGTAGCCGATGAGCAGTTGAATCACGCTCGTCTAGATGATCCTCCAAAGGTCTGATCATAGTCCGTGGATGTTGGTTGGCACCCAAATCTAATTACTTGGTCACCTGCATCATTTGGAAGTATTTTAGTTTAAGTTGGTCATAGTTCACAACATAATTGAAAATGAAATAAACCTTATCAATAAGTGAAGCAGAGTCGAACGCTTGCTATTCCACTTTGCCCCAGCCCTCCTCAGTTGGAAGTCGACTGTAGGGGGTCAACTGATAATCAATGGTCATTATTGTTAAGGGTTTCGGATGTTCCCTGCCCGCCATTCTAGAGAGCTTGCATATATTATTGAAGCTTTCCTTTTAGGATCTAATTTTCGATCACATCTCGGAGGTATCTACAATCGCTGGTGTTATGATCATGTGTATCTTGAAATATACAACATTTCTTGAATTTCTTCTGGGTTTCGGTGAAACTCTCTTGAGGCTGGTTTCCAGTACTGCTTCGAGTCATGAATCTCCAAATAGATGTTTTTGATTGAATCATTCAAAGGAGTGTATGAGTTGGATTTGGGATTCTGTGTCATTTCCTAGAACCTGAGTTCATATCTAAAACCTCAATGTTGCCCTTGTTTTGACTTCCTTCAGCCAACAGGGCTTCATCATTATTTCTCCTAGTCTGCTCTACCTCCTCCTTGCTTATGTTTTAGTTCACTTTGTAACATAAATGATTCATGGTCATATGAGGCTTTCTAGGTAACCAATCGCCAAAGTGTGTCTCGGGGTCGATTCCCCTTATCAATGCCATCAGTATGATACTATCACTAGGATTGCTCATTTTAGCGACGACGATGTTAAATCTCTTCCAAAAATATTTGAGCGGCTCTCCTAGGGATAAGTTGGGGATAGAAACATCGCATCCTTGGGAGAGCGCATGCATTATGAATTGCTTGGTGAACTTCTTAGCCAGTTGATTGAACGAGGAGATGGACCTAGGTGGTGATCGTGTAAATCACATGATCGATCACTACTGCCTTGAGAAATATGGGAAAGAATCGACATTTAATTGCATTCGTTTGTCCAGTAGAATTAATGTGTCTTCGTGTTTCATTTGATGCTCTTGGCGTTCTGTGTTTTTAGAATACACCGGCATAGTTGGCATATTGAATCTCTTAGGATATTTTGCATATTGAATGGCTTCAGTGAATGGGCTTCGACTAAGGGAAATGCTTCAGTCATTATTAGTTCGGTCCATTTTCAAGTTACGGTTGTTTGTAATGCTTGTGAATGTTGTATGCATGGTTGTCTAATGTGTGACAGATTGGTGATAATTTGCTTGGAGTACGACCCGAGAAAATTTTCTATTTGCTTGCAGTCGGCCTCTGGTTCGCTTGGAGTCGTTGAATTTTAAGTGCTAGGTTGGAAATGAATAAGCTTGGAGTCATATTATTTTTGATTGGAGAAAATCTTGGCTTTACCCGAGTTAGACCTTGGGACAGAACTTCTTGGCTTTGCTTTGAGTCTAATGGGTGACTACTTCAGGTTTGACTTGATGATGAATAGCTATACTTTAAGATGGCATAATAAGCGACGTAGGACGGTCGTCACATAAGCCATCGTATCATAGCTGGCAAGTTAGGAGTTTGGAAGCTGGTCAGTTAAGAGCAGTTGTAATCTATCTTAGATGCCTGATCCAGCCGCCGATCCCAGTTCATGTCATATCATCTTGATTCTCTAGCCTTTAGGCGTACCATTTGAGCAGCATTTCCTATCCATTGCTTGGTTGTAATTGCGCACCTGCCGCTTGATCTCCTATGCCTCGGTTAGTCATAGGAAGTAAGGAAAGTGGATAGAACACATCGTCATTAAGTTAAGTTACGAATCCAGAATGCGGGGCACTGTGCTGCGGCATGTGTTTTAGTGCATGGCGCTCGAAAAAAAATATAGACCTAATTTTAAAAAAATGGATCATAGCTGAACCATATTTTTTATGTGCGGCAAGAAGGATGTATTGGTCCCGATCCCTTTTTGCCCACAAGAAGGAGGGTTCGGTTACATTCCTGTTTTGAATGTGAAAGGGATTGGTCGGAGTGATCAGTTGTAATTGAGTATGGTGCAGGGATTGGTTGAACAAGGGTTTGGTTCTGGACGAAAGAGAAATAAGTATCAGTATTGAATGTTTTATGAGAGGGATTACTCATACGGAGTATGCAAGGATCCGTGGTATAAGAATCAGTATATAGACATTGTAGAGGGATCGGTATATGTACCTTTGGGAGGGATCGATATATACACCTTGTAGAGGGATCAGTATATATATACTTTGCAGAGGGATTGGTATAAACACCTTGTAGAGGGACCGGTATGTATACTTTTTTGAGCGGTCGGTATATACGATGGAGGGATCAATATACATATATGTTGGTGGGATCAGTATAGTTGTTTCGGAGGGATCGATATTGATGCCTTTGGAGGGATCGGTATTGAGCATGTATATGTATTTAGGGTTCAGTCATGAAGGGACCTGTGCTAGACCCCAAGAAGGAGGGATCAGTCATGATAGCCTTGATGAAGGGATCGACCAATCTGGCCTTGAGAGAAGGATCAGCCATTTTGGCCTTGAGAGAGGGATCGACCATTTTGGCCTTGAGAGATGGATCAACCTTTAGCTAACTTGAGTGCAAACTTCAGCATTTGATCCCAAGAACTTGCATACATGAGTGAATCTGATCCCTTCCATATAGACATGAACACATGAACAACTCCAAACAAGAACACTAGCACCATCATTATTTTAGCTCATGGGAAGTTAATTTAATTCTTCTAACCATGTATATCAGCTTCCTTTAGATTTCCTTCAAATTTGAGTAGAATAGGAAGTCCACCTATAGAATGCTGGATCTATCTCGTGAATATAGGAATCAACAAGTAGATGATGTGATCTAATCAAGTTGAGAATTCGATCCTCAATGAAAGCACCAAAATATTGTCTCCAAAAATGGGCATCAACACCCAATAGAATCTAATAGAGATTAAATGAAGAATCAAATTAAAACAGAGCAAAAATCATAAATGAACACACATACTTTTTATAGTGGTTCGACAATCTTGTCCTATGTCCACTTCATATTTTTATTGATCTTGCACTTGATTATGATTACAAGAATGTTTGGATCAGCTGGGTTGCATTAGTATAAAAATAAAAAATAAAAACGGAAGAGCCTTGGCAGTAGAAAGAAGGATCGCTTTTCTGACGCCATGCCTACTGTATTTATAGGGGAAGACATGTACGGATTGGACTAAAATTTTGGTAGAAGGTTCGGGAGACCAAGACAAGGCCAACCCAAAATTTCTAGGACCATCGGGACCTACAATAGGGATCAGTAATGATCCCTATTAATGTGTCCAAATGAGATGCGATCCCTATAAGGGGAATCCCATGATATTAGCTACTTGCTACCAAATTTCTTACAATTCCGACGTACGGCTTGTGAGATATCGCATTTTCCTTGAAGTAGTGCTGCTTGAATTCTAATTTCTTCTGATCCCTTCAAAGGGAGTTATACCGATCTCTCCAACTTCCTCCAATTGTAATGAGATCTCTAGGGGTGTTCTATTGTGTTAAGATTGTACTCCAAATTTCATGTTGATAGCATGTGTAGATTTTGAGTTATTGACCGATCATCATTGCAAAATTGAACTTTGGAATCGATACGATCCATAGTGTTTAATATGGATCGTACCTCATCCATCTTTGGGGAGTACTGAGCTTTCATGCTTCTACTTCATATTATCATCTATGCTTGATTTTTGGATCCCACAATCATCGCTCTGGGCTACTGGTCTTGATGACAATCAAGTCTAACTTGTATAGTCAGTTCAGATATAGCCAGGTCAAAATGCCGGATAATGGTGGTATTAGAGCATGGTTCCACAATTATTATTAATAGTCAAAATAGGAGCAAATTTGAATTTTATTACACATTTTTAATTCCAATTTTCGATTGTGAAAACTATGCCTTTTGGAGTATACAAATGAAGATCTTTGGGATCTAGTAGAAAGTGGCTTTGAAGAACTCACTGAGGCTAAGTTTAATGCATTATCATCTAAAAATCAAACTATACATAAAGAAAATCGAAAGAGAGGCGCGGAAGCTTTATTTCTCATTCAACAAGGAGTGAGCAATAATATTTACCTAGGTAATTATCTGCAATAAAATCAAAGGAGGCTTGGGATACTTTGAAAGATGAATTTCAAGGTTCTCAAAAGGTAATTTCTATAATACTTCATAGCTATGACGGAAGTTTGATAACTTGCTAATGAAAGAGAATAAATCGGTCCAATCATTCGTTAAAGAGTTATGGGTATTGTAGACCAAATCAAAATTCATGGTGATACAATACAAAATATGAGGATAGTTGAAAATGCACTACAAAGTTTACCTAAAAAGTTCGATCCTATTGCTGCCGCAATAGAAGAAGAAAATGATTTTTCAACATTATCACTTCATGAACTTGTTGGCACTTGAAGCAAATGAAAACAGAATTTACACACACACACACACATATATATATATATATATAAAGGAAATATGTCAGAACGAGCCTTTCAAACCAAAATAATAGAGAAAGAAGACAACCACAGAAATGGAAGTAAAAAAGTTTTAGAACAATAGTAACAAAATGAATTGGCATGGTAAATCTAATAAAGAGAAGTGGGGTTCAAGCAATCGACAAGGTTCAACTTTACAACGTTATGTCTGTAAAAAGTATGGACATAAAAGCTCTGTATGTCTATTTTTGAAGCACTCATTGCAAGATACCTAACCATTCACAAGAGCTTGTAGATATCAAAAGCACAATGAAGCAAATTTCAGTAAAAGAAAAAATTTGGAGGAAAACTTATTTTATACATATTTAAGTTGGTATATTGATAGCGGATGCCACAACCATATGACAGGAAATAGAAAATGTTTCATCGAGCTTCAAGAAAATATAACTTCTCAAGTGAAATTTAGAGATGGAAAGCTTCATAATTGTGTAGGCAATGGTGTTGTATCCATTTAAAAAAAAGATGGCACTTCAAAGCTTATCCATGATGTGTTGTATGTTCCAAATCTTTCCCAAAACTTGTTAAGTGTGGGTTAACTTATGCAAGGATGCTTGTTAGTAAAATTTTAAGATGACAGTTGTGTTATTTTTGACCAAAAGAGCAACACTCATATGACAAAAATCAACTTAACGACCAATAAATTTTCCCACTAGTGATGTCATCAAAAAAAACTTTGCTTTGGAATCAGTTAACATTGAAGAATCATTATTATGCCATCAACGATATAAACACTTAAATTGTAACGACCCAGGATTTTTATTTTGCATATTTAATTAATTTTAAATATTAATAAGTGAAATTTATAAGTCGAATAAATTTTATTTCGAATAATTGGATTTAATTGAATAATTAAATCGATAATTTAATATGTTAAATTACAGAAATAATTGAAAATTGGGTAAAATATGATTGAAAATTATTCGTAAAATTTTATTTTATCATATTGAAGTTAGAATAATATTTTAGAACTTTTAAAATCGAATTAAAAGTTAATTTGTGAAAATTGAATATTTTAATATTTAATCGACTAGTGAAATTAGCCATTTTTTGAACAGTCTCAGAATTGGACGAAACTAGTTCCATTGGATCCGTAATAGTTTGTTATTATCGGATTCCAATTTTCGTAGCAATCGGAATTATCGTTTGATCGTGGCAGCTCGAAACGCATCGAAATTGTTTTAATATTAATTTGGCGAGTTAAAATAGCCATTTTTCAAAAAGTCTCGGATTTCGACGAAACCAGTTTGATCGGATCCATAATGTGATATTATTGTAAGGTTTCAAATTTCGTGTCAATCGGATTTACTGTTTTTCCGGTGCAAGCTAAAACGCCTAGAAAATCGTTTAAATCGGTTTAATTCAAATCGAACGTTTATTGCCATAACTCGCACAGATGACCGAATTAGCTTTCGGAACCTATTCCATTGTGTCCGGAACGCGGGGTAAACCCTAAAAATGCTGGTCACCGCGCGTAAATCGGAGTTTGGAAAATCCAAAATGAATAGTGTTTCGTTCGATTTTCTATAAATAGCCCATCTCTTCACAAATTAAAAAATAAAAATAAGCTAGGGTTTGTTTCTGCAGCCGCCTCCATCTATAATCTATGGCCGAAATCTTCCTATATTCATCCTCCATTTCCTCCAAATCCATCAACCAATTCAAGAATCCTTCAACATGAAACTTGTAGATCTCCTCGAGTACTTCATGTTCAACGGTTATGATCGAGAATAGTGGAGTAGATTAACGGCAATTTGCAGTCAAAGGGGGTGCGTTCGGCCTCGTGATGCGTGCAAATGAGGCGACCGAGCTCACCGTTCCTCTGGGCGTGGGTGGAGTGGAGCAAGGCGCTTCGAACGATGGTACCTGATCGAATTTTAATTGACTGTGGCGGCGGCGTTTGTTAACCCTAGTCTCGGCTATTATGGGTTCATGAGCGTGATTTGTTTCTGGAAGAAGAACGTTGGGGGGGAGAGGAGAAGACGTGCGGCCCTGATGCCTTCAAATGAGATCCTACGGCCCATGTCGATTTAGGTTTATAATATAAAAATTATGTTGTAAATTATATATAAAAAAATTCGTGAAACTTGTAAAAATCATATCTTTTTCATACGAGGTCGAAAACGCGCGAAACCAGTTGGGTTGGAATCGTATGGACGAGCACTACGCGATGGAATTGGATTGGAGTTGTTTGGAGTTAGTGAGAATTTCGGGTAAAATTAAACGTCCGTTTAATTTTATTCGAAATAAATCGCTAAAACGAAATTGAAATCAAGGTGAGAACTTCTCACTCAATCGAATCATTTCCATTTTAATTTTAAATAGTTATATTTAAAATACTTGAATGCATGTTTGAATGATGATTGTTATCTATTGATTGTTAAAATAGACATTATGCGCCGTTAGTAAACGGATGTTATTTATTAAAAACATATACCGCGAATATTTCATAAACAGTGAAATTGGTATTATATATAATAGCAATATATATATATATTGGCATATGTATATATTGCAGTTGATTGATTTCCCGCATTATATAGCGGATGAGACCCTATTGCGCCGTCTACTAAGCGGATAATATTTTAAATCCTATATACGGCGATAATTTCGTACTGGAACAGAATTGGTATTGTGCTAACATCTTTGGATGCAGGAAAATAGGTTGGAGGGATCCAACTGGATTCCTCAACAGTATTTATTTGATTATGGATATTTTGATATTCATTGATTATCATATCGATATATGATATCGTTGTTGTCGTGATTGACTATTTGGTGTGTAGCATCATTGGGCCAAATTTTGGAATTTTAAAAGGATTTTTAAAGTGATTTTTGAAGAGTATACGTTTATAAAATATTTTTGAAATTGATCCATTTTAAAAAAATAAACGTTATCATTTTTAATGTTATAAAAATTATGATTTCTGAGAAATATAGTTAAAAGTTGATTTTTGAAAATATGGGGTTAATGATTTTATAAAATAGTTTAAATTGGGATTTTTGGATTTATTGCAAAAGGTTTAAAAGTAGGATTTATAAACTTTAATTATTTTATAAATCAAAATGATGAAATTATAAAGGACTTTAAAGACGTTTTGAAATAATAGTATGAATTGATTTATATAAAGGATTTATAAATTGATATTTATAAATTAAAATATTTGAATTGTAAAACGAGTTTTATAAGTGTTAGAATGAATTGTGAATGAATTTCATAAATGAATGAAATTTATAGAATTATAAACGGTGAAGTTATAAATGGAATTTTATAAGCAATAGGTTTATAAAATTTGTAAAGTTATTTGAAGAATAAGTTTTGGGTAAATAAATGAATCTTATAAGTTACAAGATTTATAATTTGGGAAGTTAAAAAGAACGATTTTGCAAACAAATAAATTATAAGCATTTAACTTATAATATGGACTTTCAGTATATAATTGAGTTATAAATTGAATAGGTTAATAAAGGAGATTTATAAAGGAAGTAGTTATAAAACAAATAAAAATAGAATTTATAAACGGTGTTTTATAAATTCGCAAATGACTTGTTTTGATAAGTAAATTGTTGTAACTTATTTATGGAGTTATATTCACGTTTTATACAGTGAATAATCCTTTAAAATAAAATGAATAGAAATGATGAAATTTGTTAACGAAGTATATTCACGTTTTTGAATAGTGAATAATATGTTAAAGAAAATGTTTTGAATGTGATGTTTTAAATAGAATTAAAACGATCTAACGATGTTTTAAAAATATGTTAAGATTCGAAACCATAGATTTCAACATTGATTGTTGAAATAGACGTTTCGAGAAATAGAAGGAAATGGTGGACTATAACAATGTTGTTATAGTAAATGATTTCCGAAAGGAAATGTTTTGTATAATATTGGGATTTATATATCTATTTTAATTTCGAATCCCTATACTAGTGATTTTGGGTTGTCGTAACGATGTTTTACGCAACATTCGTTTTGGCCCAAATAAATATGGTTAAGAGAATGATTTCCTTAAAGAATGAAATATATGCTTAATTTCGATTTAAGTATATTGAATATTTTCCAAAGGTTGAAAATAAATAAAATTTGTGAATTACTTATGAATAAATAAGTATGGAAATGTTTTTCCAATGTGAAATGAAACGTTTTGAGAATTTATCTTTTTGAAGATAAATTGAAATGAATAATTGAAATCGTATATGCATGGATATTTTGGAATGTAAATTCACTATGGAATTAATAAAAGAAAGTGGAATTCGTTTAAAAATAAATATTGATTTATTTTTGAAGTATTGAAAACATATATCTTGTAAAGATATTTTGGAAAATAAATAATTTGGAAAATATTTGGAATCTGGTGATGTTGTGCATATCCATTGATAGTTCAATAACCGACCGTCAATATTTACCTTTGAAAGGTATTTGTTGTGATTTGCTTGGTTTTGAATGCCACACTTATTTTTAAATTATTGCGCTCGTTATTCGGATTACCCATTCCGAATAGTGATACGACGTAATGGATTGCATTGATGACCGGTGTTGAAGACCGCATATTTTTGAAAGCGAAAGGACAACTCGTCGATTGTCTTTGCACCGAGTAGCTACGGTATAGAGACTCCTTATGTGATGGGAAGTCCGGACGTGATTAGAGATTATCCGGATTGCAAGGACTTCTTTGTAAGTGTCTTCGGTTCTGTTCGAGCCCGGAGCAGACTTGTATGGATTGTATGTCTGACATTACAAATTGAGATATAAAGCCGATTTCTTTCAAATATATTTCTGTTGGTGGCGGAGAATTTATTCTCTTAGCTTAACACCCTTCTCTGAGACGTACGAGCTCAGAGATTCTTTAGTTGAAGGTTATCAGCGATATATTCCCAATTTGGTAATGTGACATGCTGAGTGTTGCTGTGAAATGATCATTGTGTTGATCATTTGTGATAGGATCATTTGTTTGATCGTTTATCTTTGTGATCATTTCTATGATCATTTGTTGACCCAAAGCACATCTTTTGTATAAAGCGTGGCTTTGTGGACGAGACTTCGTCGAGCCTCACACCCCGGAATGGTCAAAACAGGAAAGATGCAGCAAGGTTATGAGGGGTAGCTCCCTTTAGGGTATGTGCATTTCCTTCTGGAAAAGGGTGGTATCATGGTATGGAGCCCAGATACTTACTCATGTTGAAACACTTATTATTATGGTGTGATGTTGATTACGAGCGCTCGGTTAAAGGTCCCAAAGGACCGGGGGATGGCATACTCGGTCAGTTGTTAGCTAGTTTGAAAGGTAACCCGGCCTTGTGTTGGCAGAGATCCGGTTAGGTTTTCGGGGACGTCCTTCCAGAGGCGTTCTCATGTGGCAATGGGAAGTTCCTTGGCCTGACCATTCGTTGGAAATCCAATTCCCAATACGAAACCCTGTACGGTTTTAGTTGTAGAACCTGCCATTTACTTATGATGGTCACCACTGTTTAGATGGTAGCTATAGTAGGCATAGTTCGAAATGTCTATGCTGGCTAAGATTTATTTCTTTACTTTGGAATTGAATTTTTCCTACACTATGCACTAGTAATAATATCAAATGTTTCTTTTTAATGCGTATCAAGCATCTTTGACTATCATAAGGAGAAATCTCCTCCGATTCTGCGTTTGCATTGTGTGTGTGTGTGCGGGATGCCTTATGGTAGTCTCATTTTTAAAAGCATCGCGAATTGACTTTAAAAATATTCCTCTATTTTGATTTTAAAGATAAATAAACTGTTTTGAGTTCTCACACCAGTCACATGACTAACTCGGATTTTATTGTTTTCCTTCCTAAACTCTGGGTGCCCACCAATTTCCACACGGGCAGTCAAGAGTTAAGGTTTATCAGGATATTATGGAATTCAGGAGTTGCTGGAGGCAAGCTGGATGGCATGACGTATTACTAGTATATAGTATTTTTTTCTGCTGTTTGTTGTTGTTTGTTGTTGTACACTCTGATGATATGATGTAATGAAATATGATGTAATGTAATAACTGATATAGTTCTTTGTTTAAAGATTATTCATTTATTATTATATGTTGTTCCACTGCGATTGTGAGATTCTGATGTTGTTCTGCTGTTTTCTTTCCGTTCTATTTTCTTTTCTCTCTATTTTCTATCTTTCTTATCTTCTTCTGCCTTTTTCTTTTTCTTAAAACCCTAACTATTCGGTTTTTCGGCAACGAAAAGTCGCGTACGTTACATTTGGTATCAGAGCATATGGTTAAGCGACAACCATGGCTCTGTTGGGTATTACTCATTAGAGATTGAGTCAGTAGTACACTAGAATGAGTTTGAGTGTAATAATAGCTATGAGAGCGTATTTGTTAGTGAATATAAAATTGTTTTATATTGTGATGATTGGTTTATTGTGTGGCATATGAACCTTCGTCAGCACGGTCTGGACAACTATGCCGAAGGGGTTTATAAACACTTGAATAGAACAATTCGGCACAGTATTGTTTTAAAATGGGTAAATGAAATAATTTTACCTTGATTATATTTTTATATATAAAGGAATAATTTTTCAGAATTATTAAAGTGTATATAAGTAGATTGTTTAGTTGTTTGAATAATCTAAATAAAAGAATAAATTGTATAAGTAAAAAGAATTATAAGAATTGAATTATAATTAAAGTGATTTACAATTGCGAAATAAACTTATATATATAAGAAGTGAAACTATATGAATATATTTATGAATATAAGTTATAAATAAAAAATGAATTTAAAGTTAAATGGAAATTTACTTTAAAATTGGAATTTGAATTGGATTTATAAGTGGGAATTTAAGTTAAGTAAAAACAAATAATGTTTAAATGGAAGTATAACTTAAGAGATGTTGAATGAAGTTGATATTGGTATCAAAGTAAATTAATAGAGTTAAGTGATAAATGTGAACTAAAGTTATATAAATGAAACTCAACTTTAGTGATTGAATTGAATGAATGGATTGAATATGTAAATCAATTGAATGTAAATAATTGATATGAAGTAATGAATGTAAGTGTTAATTCATTAAAATCTTATGTTATGAGAAGTTGAATAATTGAATGAAAATCAATTTAATTAAACCAATTGAAAGTGATGGTGTTAAACCAAATTAAATGAATATAAGCAAAGGAATTTGGTTGTAATTAATATACATTGGTTGTTATATGATAATTAGTTGATTATATATAATTCATTAAGAATTAATGAAATTGGAAGCTAAAGAAATTGAAATTCAATTGGAAGTTATGTGAATCTTAAGTAAAATTGAATTTGATTTGGAAGTGAACCAACTTGAATATGAATTAGTGAATATAAACTAATTGAAAATGAATGTTAGTAAAAACATCCACTGTTAATGAATCAAATGTGATTTAAATTGAAAACCTATTTCATTGAATATTAATGAGAATATGAATGAATATTTATTGGTTATGAATTTGTTGGATGATAGTTGGTTGATGGTTGAATATATATTGCTTTTACTGCATTTGCTTGGTTGACATATATAGTTATTAGGTTGCTATATGTTGTATATCGATACTATTGTCTATATACATGTTCTCATGTTGTTTGTTGAGTGTTTAGTAGGTGTGGATCGCGTTTGCTTCGCATTTGGAGCTCGCTTTCGTGCTATATTAGCCGTATATGCTTGCTAATAAAATATAAGGTACATATCTCGGATTAAATATCGTACTTTTATACTTTTTCCCTGCGGGATGCCTCATTACTTGATGAGATGTATATTTGTGATATATATACTGTCATTTTTTTTCGGATCGAGCCGCGCAAACGAGACTCTGGCGAATTTTTCCGGAAATTTAAGGCGTTAGAATATTTTTGAGAAAAATTGGGAAAAATTGTGAAAACTATAATTTTGATTTGGAAGTTGAAAGTTAAACAATAGTAGTTGTTTTTGAAAAGATAACTAAGTATGATTTGGAAACTTAGTAAAGTATTGTAAGAAGTTTAACTATGAATTTTTGGGAAAGTTAATAGATTCTGTAACTTTTCTTACTTGGTAATTTCGAGGACGAAATTCTTTTAAGGGGGGAAGTATGCAACGACCCAGGATTTTTATTTTGAATATTTAATTAATTTTAAATATTAATAAGTGAAATTTATAAGTCGAATAAATCTTATTTCGAATAATTGGATTTAATTGAATAATTAAATCGATAATTTAATATGTTAAATTACAGAAATAATTGAAAATTGGGTAAAATATAATTGAAAATTATTCGTAAAATTTGATTTTATCATATTGAAGTTAGAACGATATTTTAGAACTTTTAAAATCGAATTAAAAGTTAATTTGTGAAAATTGAATATTTTAATATTTAATCGACTAGTGAAATTAGCCATTTTTTGAACAGTCTCAGAATTGGAGGAAACTAGTTCCATTGGATCCGTAATAGTTTGTTATTATCGGATTTCAATTTTCGTAGCAATCGGAGTTATCGTTTGATCGTGGCAGCTCGAAACGCATCGAAATTGTTTTAATATTAATTTGGCGAGTTAAAATAGCCATTTTTCAAAAAGTCTCAGATTTCGACGAAACCAGTTTCATCGGATCCGTAATATGATATTATTGTAAGGTTTCAAATTTCGTGTCAATTGGATTTGCCGTTTGTCCGGTGCAAAGCTAAAACGCCTAGAAAATCGTTTAAATCGGTTTAATTCAAATCGAACGTTTATTCCATAACTCGCACAGATGACCGAATTAGCTTTCGAAACCTGTTCCATTATGTCTGAAACGCGGGGTAAATCCTTGAAACGCTGGTCACCGCGCGTAAATCGGAGTTTGGAAAATCCAAAATGAATAGTGTTTCGTTCGATTTTCTATAAATAGCCCATCTCTTCACAAATTAAAAAAAAAATAAGCTAGGGTTTGTTTCTGCAGCCGCCTCCATCTATAATCTATGGCCGAAATCTTCCTATATTCATCCTCCATTTCCTCCAAATCCATCAACCAATTCAAGAATCCTTCAACATGAAACTTGTAGATCTCCTCGAGTACTTCATGTTCAACGGTTATGATCGAGAATAGTGGAGTAGATTAACGGCAATTTGCAGTCAAAGGGGGTGCGTTCGGCCTCGTGATGCGTGCAAATGAGGCGACCGAGCTCGCCGTTCCTCTGGGCGTGGGTGGAGTGGAGCAAGGCGCTTCGAACGATGGTACCTGATCGAATTTTAATTGACTGTGGTGGCGGCGTTTGTTAACCCTAGTCTCGGCTATTATGGGTTCATGAGCGTGATTTGTTTCTGGAAGAAGAACGTTGGGGGGGGAGAGGAGAAGACGTGCGGCCCTGATGCCTTCAAATGAGATCCTACGGCCCATGTCGATTTAGGTTTATAATATAAAAATTATGTTGTAAATTATATATAAAAAAATTCGTGAAACTTGTAAAATCATATCTTTTTCATACGAGGTCGAAAACGCGCGAAACCAGTTGCGTTGGAATCGTATGGACGAGCACTACGCGATGGAATTGGATTGGAGTCGTTTGGAGTTAGTGAGAATTTCGGGTAAAATTAAACGTCCGTTTAATTTTATTCGAAATAAATCGCTAAAACGAAATTGAAATCAAGGTGAGAACTTCTCACTCAATCGAATCGGTTTCGATTTTAATTTTAAATAGTTATATTTAAAATACTTGAATGCATGTTTGAATGATGATTATTATCTATTGATTGTTAAAATAGACATTATGCGTCGTTAGTAAGCGGATGTTATTTATTAAAAACATATACCGCGAATATTTCATAAACAGTGAAATTGGTATTATATATAATAGCAATATATATATATTGGCATATGTATATATTGCAGTTGATTGATTTCCCGCATTATATAGCGGATGAGACCCTATTGCGCCGCCTACTAAGCGGATAATATTTTAAATCTCATATACCGCGATAATTTCGTACTGGAACGGAATTGGTATTGCGCTAACATCTTTGGATGCAGGAAAACAGGTTGGAGGGATCCAACTGGATTCCTCAACAGTATTTATTTGATTATGGATATTTTGATATTCGTTGATTATCATATCGATATATGATATCGTTGTTGTCATGATTGACTATTTGGTGTGTAGCATCATTGGGCCAAATTTTGGAATTTTAAAAGGATTTTTAAAGTGATTTTTGAAGAGTATACGTTTATAAAATATTTTTGGAATTGATCCATTTTAAAAAAATAAACGTTATCATTTTTAATGTTATAAAAATTATGATTTCTGAGAAATATAGTTAAAAGTTGATTTTTGAAAATATGGGGTTAATGATTATATAAAATAGTTTAAATTGGGATTTTTGGATTTATTGTAAAAGGTTTAAAAATAGGATTTATAAAATTTAATTATTTTATAAATCAAAATGATGAAATTATAAAGGACTTTAAAGAAGTTTTGAAATAATAGTATGAATTGATTTATATAAAGGATTTATAAATTGATATTTATAAATTAAAATATTTGAATTGTAAAACGAGTTTTATAAGTGTTAGAATGAATTGTGAATGAATTTCATAAATGAATGAAATTTATAGAATTATAAACGGTGAAGTTATAAATGGAATTTTATAAGCAGTAGGTTTATAAAATTTGTAAAGTTATTCGAAGAATAAGTTTTGGGTAAATAAATGAATCTTATAAGTTACAAGATTTATAATTTGGGAAGTTAAAAAGAACGATTTTGCAAACAAATAAATTATAAGCATTTAACTTATAATATGGACTTTCGGTATATAATTGAGTTATAAATTGAATAGGTTAATAAAGGAGATTTATAAAGGAAGTAGTTATAAAACAAATAAAAATAGAATTTATAAATGTTGTTTTATAAATTCGCAAATGACTTGTTTTGATAAGTAAATTGTTGTAACTTATTTATGGAGTTATATTCACGTTTTATACAGTGAATAATACTTTAAAATAAAATGAATAGAAATGATGAAATTTGTTAACGAAGTATATTCACGTTTTTGAATAGTGAATAATATGTTAAAGAAAATGTTTTGAATGTGATGTTTTAAATAGAATTAAAACGATCTAACGATGTTTTAAAAATATGTTAAGATTCGAAACCATAGATTTCAACATTGATTGTTGAAATAGACGTTTTCGAGAAATAGAAGGAAATGGTGGACTATAACACTGTTGTTATAGTAAATGATTTCCGAAAGGAAATGTTTTGTATAGCATTGGAATTTATATATCTATTTTAATTTCGAATCCCTATACTAGCGATTTTGGGTTGTCGTAACGATGTTTTACGCAACATTCGTTTTGGCCCAAATAAATATGGTTAAGAGAATGATTTCCTTAAAGAATGAAATATATGCTTAATTTCGATTTAAGTATATTGAATATTTTCCAAAGGTTGAAAATAAATAAAATTTGTGAATTACTTATGAATAAATAAGTATGGAAATGTTTTTCCATTGTGAAATGAAACGTTTTGAGAATTTATCTTTTTGAAGATAAATCGAAATGAATAATTGAAATCGTATATGCATGGATATTTTGGAATGTAAATTCACTATGGAATTTATAAAAGAAAGTGGAATTCGTTTAAAAATAAATATTGATTTATTTTTGAAGTATTGAAAACATATATCTTGTAAAGATATTTTGGAAAATAAATAATTTGGAAAATTATTTGGAATCTGGTGATGTTGTGCATATCCATTGATAGTTCAATAACCGACTATCAATATTTACCTTTGACAGGTATTTGTTGTGATTTGCTTGGTTTTGAATGGCACACTTATTTTTAAATTATTGCGCTCGTTATTCGGATTACCCATTCCGAATAGTGATACGACGTAATGGATTGCATTGATGACCGGTGTTGAAGACCGGATATTTTTGAAAGCGAAAAGACAACTCGTCGATTGTCTTTGCACCGAGTAGCTACGGTATAGAGACTCCCTATGTGATGGGAAGTCCGGACGTGATTAGAGATTATCCGGATTGCAAGGACTTCTTTGTAAGTGCCTTCGGTTCTGTTCGAGTCCGGAACAGACTTGTATGGATTGTATGTTTGACATTACAAATTGAGATATAAAGCCGATTTCTTTCAAATATATTTATGTTAGTGGCGGAGAATTTATTCTCTTAGCTTAACACCCTTCTCTGAGACGTACGAGCTCAGAGGTTATGTAGTTGAAGGTTATCAGCGATATATTCCCAATTTGGTAATGTGACATGCTGAGTGTTGCTGTGAAATGATCATTGTGTTGATCATTTGTGATAGGATCATTTGTTTGATCGTTTATCTTTGTGATCATTTCTATGATCATTTGTTGACCCAAAGCACAGCTTTTGTATAAAGCGTGGCTTTGTGGACGAGACTTCGTCGAGCCTCACACCCCGGAATGGTCAAAACAGGAAAGATGCAGCAAGGTTATGAGGGGTAGCTCCCTTTAGGGTATGTGCATTTCCTTCTGGAAAAGGGTGGTATCATGGTATGGAGCCCAGATACTTAATCATGTTGAAACACTTATTATTATGGTGTGATGTTGATTACGATCGCTCGGTTAAAGGTCCCAAAGGACCGGGGGATGGCATACTCGGTCAGTTGTTACCTAGTTTGAAAGGTAACTCGGCCTTGTGTTGGCAGAGATCCGGTTAGGTTCTCGGGGACGTCCTTCCAGAGGCGTTTTCATGTGGCAATGGGAAGTTCCTTGGCCTGACCATTCGTTGGAAATCCAATTTCCAATACGAAACCCTGTACGGTTTTAGTTATAGAACCTGCCATTTACTTATGGTGGTCACCACTGTTTAGATGGTAGCTATAGTAGGCATAGTTCGAAATGTCTATGCTGGCTAAGATTTATATCTTTACTTTCGAAATGAATTTTTCCTACACTATGCACTAGTAATAATATCAAATGTTTCTTTTTAATGCGTATCAAGCATCTTTGACTATCATAAGGAGAAATCTCCTCCGATTCTGCGTTTGCATTGTGTGTGCGTGCGAGAGGCCTTATGGTAGTCTCATTTTTAAAAGCATTGCGAATTGACTTTAAAAATATTCTTCTATTTTGATTTTAAAGATAAATAAACTGTTTTGAGTTCTCACACCAGTCACATGACTGACTCGGAGTTTATTGTTTTCCTTCCTAAACTCTGGGTGCCCACCAATTTCCACACGGGCAGTCAAGAGTTAAGGTTTATCAGGATATTATGGAATTCAGGAGTTGCTGGAGGCAAGCTGGATGGCATGGAGTATTACTAGTATATAGTATTTCTTTTCCGCTGTTTGTTGTTGTTTGTTGTTGTACACTCTGATAATATGATGTAATGAAATGTGATGTAATGTAATAACCGATATAGTTCTTTGTTTAAAGATTATTCATTTATTATTATATGTTGTTCCGCTGCGATTGTGAGATTCTGATGTTGTTCTGCTGTTTTCTTTCCGTTCTATTTTCTTTTCTCTCTATTGTCGATCTTTCTTATCTTCTTCTGCCTTTTTCTTTTTCTTAAAACCCTAACTATTCGGTTTTTCCGCAACGAAAAATCGCGTACGTTACATAAATCAAAGTAGTTTGAAGTTTTTGCATCAAAAATTATGGTGGTAAGGCTTCCCTCAATTCAGTATGAAAATGAAATATGTGAAGGTTGCATGTTTGGGAAGTTCCATCATTTTCCATTTTCAAAATCGACATGGAGAGCAAGAGCACCACTTCAATTAGTTCATGCAAATATATATAGATTGACCCAAACACTATCTTGTAATAATAAAATATATTTTCTTCTCTTTATGGATAACATTACAAAAATAATGTAGGTATATTTTCTTGAGCCAAAATCCGAAGCTTTTTCTATTTTCAAAGAATTTAAGACTTTTGTAGAAAATCAAAATAGCCATAAATTGCAAGTTCTAAGAACATGTTGAGGTGGAGAATTTATGTCAAATGAATTCTCAAATTATTGCAAAGAGCATGGTACTAAAAATGAGTTAACTGCATGATACACACTATAACAAAATGGCATTGCAAAAAGAAGAAATCGAATCTTTGTAGAAATGGCTAGAAATATGTTGAAAGGAAAAAATCTACCAAAGAACCTATGGGCAGAAGCAGTTGCTACAGCCATTTTTATTCTCAACAAAGCTCCAACAAAAGTAGTAAAAAAATAAAACTCTTTTTGAAGCATGGCCTCATTTTAAGCCTAAAGTGGATTTTTTTTAAAGTATTCGGATGTATAGCATATGCACATATTCCGTCTCAAAAGAGAGGAAAATTTGATAAGAATGGTGAAAAACTCATCTTTATTGGATATAGTGACGTTTCAAGAGCACACAGATTATATGGTCCGAAGTTGTAGAAACTTGTCATTTTAAGGGATGTGATTTTTGATGAATTCAAGGAATGGATATGGAAAAAAGAATCTCCATATTATCGAAAAATCGTTCAAGAAGTAGAACCAAGTATAAAAGAACGAAATATTAAAGAAACAACACTTCCTTAAAATCCAACATCTAATTCAAAATCATATTCTCCAAGTTTTAGTGAAAAATCATCAGAACCACCACTAAGAATGAGGTGATTAAGTGAAAATTATGAGATCGCTCTAAGTTCTATCGAACCTTAAAAATTTGAAGATGCAATGGATGAAGAATTTGAAGATATTAGGAAAAATAACACATGGAAACTTATTGACCGCCCAAAGTCAAAAGATGTTATTGGACTTAAATGGATATACGAGACAAAACTTAATGAAAATGGATCTATTCAAAAGCATAAAGCTCCATTGGTTACCAATGGCTGCTCTCAATAGCCTAGAATTGACTCGAGTGAGACATTTTCTCTATTGCATGAATGAAAACTATTCAAAATGTTTTGGCACTATCTGCACAAATAAATATACAAGTATTTCAACTAGATGTAAAATTGACATTTGGAGAACATCAAGAGGAAGTGTATGTTGAACAACCTTAAGGTTATATTAAAAAAAGGTGGAGAAATTAATGTTTAACTCCTACAAAAAGCTTTGTATGGCTTAAAACAAGCACTAGATTGTGGAATGCAGAAATTGGTCAATATTTCCATCGAAATGGATTTATAAATAGTTCAAGCGAACCATCACTTTATTTTAAGATTGAAGTGTAACGATCGCCTTTTTCACCCTCGAATGTCAACATTAATACATCTACGATATTCACCTATTGATCTCCCAAGTCCTGAAAAGACAAAACATTAGGGTAAAGAAAAAGAAGAAAACGAAAAAACAAAAAAGAGGAGAACAAAAACATCTGAATCTCACAATGGAATGATAATATATAATATCAAAATAATCGTTTATAAAGAAAAATTTATGGATACAATAATCAAAGCAATCTAACCTATTATCAGCCTGGATAGTTATAACTACCCGTTGATATATATAAACAGAGTAATGCAGCAAAAATAAAAACTACAGTAGGTAATCATCCGTCTGCTCTCCAAGAGCTTTAATGAACATCGATGAAATCTGAAAATATACATGAGGCAGACTCGAGAATTATATGAAAATAACACTCGGATCAGTCTGGTAAACGAGCGTGAGAAACTCAAATCATTTGAATTATTTAATGTTATAATACCTTCCAAAATAAAGGTATCTTATAAGACCACGCAGTAAACCATTTCATAAGTAAATTTATTAATATTATAATAATGTGTAGGATTTAAAATAAGTATATAACGTAGCTGAAGTGGTTTCATTGGTTACGTTCCAACATATTGGTGTACATCTAAAACCTCTATGGCGCGTTCATATAATGGATTTTCCACGTAGACCTCCTTAGTAAACTATGACCGATCTCCTATGACAAGGATCCAAAAATACCTTCCGAGTGCCATATATCTCCAAATAAAATATACCATAAGGTAACATAACCGGCCCACGCTCGAACAAGCGAACCCGAACCATGTGGAACCTAAGCATCATCAATTCCTATCGGCCAACATATCAATAAGTATACTCTAGATAATGAAGTTGAGACACCCCTATGGATTAGCAAAACCCGTAGATTGTGCATCTTATATCTTTAGTCATTTTTCTAATGTCAAGGCTACATTTGGCATCTTCATACGAGTCTTCAATACTCGAACAAATAAAGAATCCTATATGGATTCCATCATCTCAATAGATTTTAGGACCACACATGATTCCATCATTCCATTTCCAAAACATAGAACCTGTATCTCGGGCTCAAAGTAGTTTTCAATAAGTATAACACTTACCGATCTTAGTCTCTCTATGACTGAATTGATGAATTTGGTCGTATTCAATAATAATGCGAATAATCGCATAAGGGAACAAATTCCCATATACTCTCCATAAGCAAGTAAACATACAAGCATTATCAAATCATTCAAAGCATGATCGAGTCATGTAAATGAATTTTAATCCCTTTTTAATTAATTTATCCTTTATAATTAGAAACTCTTTTTTAGTTAAATACCTTTTTATTAGATGAAACATCTTTTATAAATTAATACTTCCTTTATTAATTAAACTCCATTATTAAACAAAACCTCCTTTATCAATTAAAATTCCTTTTACACTTGTTAATATATTTAATTGCTTTCTCTTTATAAAAGATGTATTCAACTATTTCACTATTCACTCACGCCCTTTTTAATACTTAAAAAGTAGTGAATATTAGGCTCTCGTCCCTAATAAGTTTCAAAATACACAAAAACCCAAAAAAAAAAAAAGTATGTAAATTAGGTCCTTAGAATTAAGTTACTAAGTAATTGCATATAGTTATACAGTTATTCACTGAATAATTGCAAACATTTATGCAATTATATCCAAAAGTTGCATAAATTTATGCAATTTTTTTGGTGAATAATTGCGGAAATTTCCGCAATTTTTTTAAAAAACCGTGGAAATTTCCGCTATTTTTCAATGAATAATTGTGGAAATTACCGCTATTTTTCAATGAATAATTGTGGAAATGTCTGCAATTTTTTGATATAACTGCATAGATGTCTGCAAATATTCACTGAATAATTCATAAATGTATGCCATTATTCAGTTCTTAATTCTAGGGACCTAATTTACAAACTCTTTTTTACTGGGATTTTTGTGTATTTTGAAACTTATTAGGGACGTATGCCAAACTGTCCCTAAAAATTATTCATATACTTATTTCAACGGTATAAGTATATTGTAACATCCCGCCTTTTCGCACACTTTAAACCGACACACGTGCCAATTCAAAGCATACGCAACGGCGGATAGTTATGGGGTAAATAAGAAAAACAGAGAAGAAATAAAACAAAACAGAATCTCACAGCGGAAGGATAAAATATAATAACAAATATACAGTTCATAAACAGTTTACAAAAGCTTGATTTTACTTATAAAATGAATATCAGAGTTACACATACCAAATACAACAAGGCAGCGGAATAGAAAGAGTGTGTAGTACAATACTATATATATAAAATAATACTGAATCTTCGTCTTCGTCCTCCAAAGCTAAAACCTGCTATCCTCAAACGCTCGGACTGACCCGAGCGAATTTGAAAAGACAAAAACACTCGAGTCGGACTAGAAAATCTTATGTGAGTTAAATAAACAGAAATAAATATGAATACAGTAACTCAAGAGATGCTCGGGATTTACATCTCCTAAGGATCCGTTAAACTATTTACTATGTAGTATATTGCGCTATTATAATAGTGTCTAATTGTAAAATAAACTTACTTTTAAATAGCGTTAAGGCTTTACATTTTCCACCTTAACACGTAAAATGCCAATAGTCTATACAGTACCGTAATACCTCCTGATCGGGAAGCTACCAGAGGATACTCCATAGGTACGACACAAATAGAAACTCGTAGTAAAGGCTCGATATGGTAGGTGACACGGCACAACTAGGCAATGCCAGGGTAGATATACCAATTGCTATCCAGGCTGGTGGAAACGCGTAGCCGCAGTTACCGCCCACCTCAGACTAACTCCCCAAAAATCAAAATATAGAAGTGGCCACTGAATCAAATCCAAGTCAAAGTATAATATCGAAGAGGAGCGTCCGATCAGAGGAATGACCTCATTGGCCTGAGAATCGCTCCTGTTTTAGCCACCTTATGCCAACTCACGGGAGTTGGGTCCACGTATTTACCTTACAGGAAACGTCGCCACCACCTACTTCATTCTGGAATCTCCACCGCGTACACGGTTAGTCAAAGTGGTTTTCGGTATCGACAGAGAGTATGTCCATATCCGATCCCGGTCTCTTTGCCAACCCATCGTTATTATAACACCGCGGTTATTTAAAAATAGTTTATACTTTAAAACCAGAATATAATCCCTTTCAAAACCATAATATTACGATATCATTTCTTCCTTTAAACCCAAAACAATTCATTTTGATATTATCTTTATAAAACCCCAAATCAATGATATCGTTTCCCAAATATTTTCCTTTCCAAAATTTTGTCACCTTTTATTAATAAAATTCCTTGAACCAAATATTTGGAAATTTAACTCTTAATATAATACTTTGAAAATCATAGAATTTAAAACCATTACCTTCAAACTAAATGGTTTGGATATTCAACAGTATATAAAATAAGTGGTTTAACTTAAAAGTTACTTTGAAAAGAAATATTTCTTGTGGCTTTACAAATACATTTCTTTATTTAAAGTTAAAACCAAAATTAAATATTGCCTCAAGTTCCAAAACCATTTCAATAAATTCATATATATACGTATATCCATTTTGAGTATAAATATTTCAACTAAAGTTGGATTTTATTCTTTCAAATCAAATGTTCTATTAATTAGCCTTGAATACTCACATAAAATCCAAAATAATAAGACTTCAATTTCTAGTAAAATATATATATATATTTCCAAATTCAAATTTTACTAGAATATTCATTTCAATATATTTTGGGAAAAATCCAATTATAAATATCATATCTTTCAAATTTCCAACTAAATATTTAAACATAGGATATAAATCATCAAACTCCATTTTCTTAATTTTCTTCCATTTTCAATAAAGAAATTTATTCACCCTTTTAATTCCAAAATTTTAACTTCATAGGTATATAAATATGGAATAAAATATTTATACAATATAAAATTTAAGATTTATAAACCGTATTCAATCCAAACCATAGAAATCATATAATATAGTTATATATAGACCGCGGTGCCTGTATATAATTTTCTATCCTATGGTCAAGTGATACGGATATTTATCATTTCAATCCGCAATTTAAAAAAATAAAACTTTGCGGTTTTATCATTTCAAACCACAATCCCGAATGAAATGAAAAAAAATGCATACTAACTTGCAGTTTAATGATATCAAATAAAACATCCATTCAACAACACATCCATCATCCAATCACAAACATCAAGCAATATCAATCAATAACAATTTATGTTAGGTTAATATACAACAGGTAATAATTTGCAGTTTTATCTCAAATTATATTTATCAACTATTTATCTAACAGTTTATATTCCCCAATAATTTATATAACTGTTAACTAGCAGTTCATATGCAACAATAATTTCTAACAGCCAATTAATACGCAATCAATCAATTTAATTTAACAGCTAAATTCGATAAAATGCAATTCAATAGATATGGATGAAATAACATGCCAAAAGCTCATAAATAAATTTCTATTCATTTCTAAAATTTATTTAACAAACATAAAAGCTTCTAGTAATTGTGAGTGGGTTAAAACACTCACCTTTTGAATTTAAATCGAATGTAATTCCGGTTTAAACCCAAATTTGACGGTCTCTAAATTTATCCAAACCAGCGTCATCAGATCCGGAATTTAATTACGATCCTAACAAAAGAAATTTCGTGTGAAACGAAATTCGTATGTGAAAGTTATCACAATTAAACGATTTGCAATTGAAATAAAAAAAAATTTAAAAATAAACAAAACAAAAATAAAATACCGTGCCACATCCACCTTCCCTCGTGAAAAACGCATATGCTTCTTCTTGATTGCTAACTTTGTTCCGTAATTTTTCTTTTATTTCGATTTACTTTAATTTTCCTCCTTATTATATGAATGTATGTATTTTAAAAGGTTTGAAAGAAAAAGAAGATTTGAAAAAGAAGAATTGAAAAAAATGATTAAAATAAGAACTGAAAACGGAAGAGAAGATCTAGATTTGAAAAGAAGAAAGTTTGAAATAGAAGTAAATTTGAAGAAGAAGAAGAAGAATATTTGAAGAGAAAGAAAAAAAAAATTAAAATGAGAGATAATAAGGAGCTTTGAGAAAAACAAGAAAGAAGAAGAAGAAGAATAGCATGGAGGCTAGGGTTAGAGTTAGGAGAAACAAAATGTAATAGAAGAATAAGAAGTAGGTTATTTATAAGGTTAGAGTTAGGTTTAGGGACAAATAGATTTGAAAGGAGAGGCTGCTATTAATTAGAAATAAAGTGAATATGAACACTTGGTATTGAAATATAGCAAATATGAACAGTCCTTTTTTTTTTTAAAGTAGCAGGTATTAAAAAGAGGTATTTATTAATTAGAAAGAAAATGAATATGGAGGGACAAAAATAAATGACACGTTTCGTTAGTTTGATTCTAAATTAATTAAGTGCTAGATACAGAAAAATTTGAATACATCATATATATATATATATATTCATACTTTAACTGTGTGACAAAATTGCTAAACATACATCAAGTACGATTAATTGGTGACAATATATAGGAATAATCAACAATAAATGTGGATGCAATCACATAAGGATCTAATAGGGAAGGAGATAAAAGTAACAACGTTGATTAATTCCACTTTCCCACTTTAGCCAATCCAATTACAAAATTTAAAACTTTATAAAATTTCTCTCCTTTGATTTCTTAAACAATTTTAATAACTAACAACAAGTTCTATGTTAATTCAATCATTAATCATTTCGCCAATTACCAAATTAAATTACAATTATTCGCAATAAATCAAATTATTAAATCATATACTCTTATACTCTCACTTAAATCCAATTAGATAAATAGATTTGATTTCCATTCCAACTCATTTGATTGCAAATAAACTTTTTACCATAAATAAAATTCCAAATTATTAATAACTTTATTCCCATTTCCTTCACACACAAACATCATATTATAAAGGTATCTATATTATTCTCCATTGGTTTGCCTTAACTTATTTAAGGTAACCTTACATTAATATCTATTGCTATGTTTTCAAATTATTCTTCCCTCATTCTTCTTTACTAATATTAATTCCACAACTTGTTCAATTTGAAAATCATTATCATATTTTCCAAATGTTACCTTAATTTAACACTTATGTAACGTATTATTAGATTCGTTGCAAGATTTCAATTTCAATCCCCATTTCTTAATATACTCAAATTCTGGACATTTTTATTTCCTTACCCATAAGTGTAACATTTATTGCCAATTCCATCCAAATTTAACAGGTAACCCTTAACAATGTTTTCAATCCAAAGGTTATACTTAAGTTTACGTTGTATTCTACAACTTATCATATTATGAAGAAAATTCACATTATTCCCCAATATTACCTTAATTCATATTAACTTAACATTAAATTTACTCTTCATTCTATTATTAACCTATTAGTATTAAATAGATGAAATTAACATTGGTTTTACACTCTATTACGTAGATATCCTTAAATTTTATCTAAGTTTATATTTACATAATATTCCAACATTAAATTTCATCCAATTTTTTTTTCTTCCTTTTTATTTTAATTAAATCCAATTTCCCTAAAGTTACATTCAAACAAGTAAATTTTGATTTCCAATCAATCATTATACTATAACATTCTTAACATTTTTTCATTACACTACTAAATTCTACCTTGATAAGTTTACGCTTCTATTGCTTTACTTTCACACTTCCGTTAAAATATAAATTAATTCTAAAGTAACGTTTATTGTTGACCCCACCATTTTAATTACTCATATTTAGATGAACGTTATTTCAAATAAGTTCATTGACTCATTTAAATTAGGTAGTTTATAGTAGTTGTTATCCCACCCTTACAATTATTTCCTACTAACGTGCTACCAACTCCTTTAATTAAAATTTGAATTCCAAACCTTATTTAATATACTAAGTAAGATAAATAACATATATAGATTGCTACCAACTTTCCTTTTCTTGCATCTATGTGTTTATTACTTGACACACCAGTAAATATTACATATACACAAAATTCCGTTATCACTTGCCTAACAAGGTTATTATCACTTAAGATCTCACTGCATCCACATTTTCACATTTTCATTTCCTAGTTTCTTTACTTTATTCTACATAATTTATTACAAATGGGATTTTCTTTGGTTTACATCTTATTTGTATTTAACATTTCTCAATCACCAATTCATTTTACTTTAACTGCGGTAAATTGGCGGATAAATTGAATTTGATTCCCAAAATCTAAATTAACAAGAAACAAGGGTAGGTAACATACAATAGTCATTACTCCAAATTCTAGTCACCTAAATAGTCTTTTATTCCTTGCAAATAAATGTTACTATTTATTTTCATAGTACAAATCTCAATGATTATTCCATTTTATATTTGCTTAGGCCATTTATAGTCCACTATACACATCTTCATAAATGGGTAATTTATTCAATTCATTAAGTGTCAATTCTATTAAGCCCTGTTTATATCTTTATGCATTCTTCTATTACTTTACAAAAGGGAATAACTTTTAAATTCATACACTTAATAACAAAACCGTTATAAATCCAATAAACTTCCAAATCCAAGTTTGTACACATTTTACACAACTATTATGATTTCTCACAAACGTTGCATTTATTAAATGACCATTTATTATAATTTAATTCCCTTAATTGAATCAAATGCTTATTATATATATTTTTCTCATTCTTACCATTCCTTCCCATTATAAATTCATTAACATATTTACACATCTCTATCTTCAAATATTAAATGACCAAACTGATTACAAACACTGTTCTTATCAATTTTCATAAATTGGTTCAGATCTATACCTTTTTCATATGATTAAAGTTTATGTTTCTATTAGACCCCTTTTTCTTCTTTCTACAGACATTAAATTTACTATCTACACTTATTGCATCTTTGTATTAATGAATACCATTCAAATTAATGTTTATACTAACATTCACAAATTTAACATTTATTTGTTTCTTAAAAATTACTTTAAATCAAGTTGTGAAAATTTACATTATCCACATCTATTATCATAAAATTTTATAGTTACACTAAATTGCAACCACTATACCAAATTTCTACATTTATTTTTAACCAAATTAGAAATTATATTAATTCATTTTATTAAATATCATAAATTTAACGGGTCGTTACAATCTCCCCCACTCAAAACTTTTCGTTTCCGAAAAGGAAAAAGAAGGGAGGAGGAAGATTTACAGTGCATCTTATTTCAAATATTAACTTATAAACAATATTTTACTGGATTAATTTCCTTTAATGAAATATACTTGTTTTATAATCATTATATCCTTTAATACTTGAATTATTAAAGTTGGAAAAACACTTTCACAAAATTCTATGTCCAAAATTTCCTGAAAATTTTGGCAAAGTCTCCTTTGTACGGAGGGACTCTGGAGAAAATATAATATCCAAATATACAAATATATTACACATATTATCCAAATAAAATATCCCAACACGGGAAAATATATAAAATAGCGCTTTATTCGAAATCCGGAAACGTACCTATTTGTCGGACACTATACGTTTTTTATTTTGGAACCAAAAGCAGTAGCAGTTGCTTCCATCACCTGTATTCACTTATGTAGTCTAAAAGTTAAATATTTATATTACAGTGAAATGTTTGGATAGATTCAATCATTCATATCCAATCAAATGCAACAACCATAAATTTTAACAAACAGCACATGCCACCAACAGACAACCATTCAATCAAACAATCAATTTGTTGTTCGGGTTCAAATTCTGAAATTGTACGGAATGAAGAATAACTATCAATTGCATCCGTTACTCAACAGTCTTAGATGGAACAAAGATAGATTATTTGTTCATCCCATAACTCCAAAATTCCTTACCCAACAAACATACATCAACCAAACAATCCAAACCAACACCAAAATAGTTTATTTACATTTATTTCATAATTCAGTGGTTTGATTTTCTTTCCTTCATTTATGGGGAAATTTCTTTGTTTCTTACAAGTTTTATTTTCCAACTATCACAAAATTCATTATATTTGTATTTCCTTTTATTACTTAAGTTTCCTTTTATTACCTAAGTTTATAAAATAAATTCTCATTAATAACAACAAATATTTTGAATATCTTCATTTCCTTACTTCTTCACTTGTAAGATTTCCCTTAAATTCTTAATCTGCTAACATTCATTCTTATAAGTGGAAGTTTTTATTTATCCATTAACTATGAATTGCAGTCATTTAATTTTTCCTACTTTCCATTATATTAGAATAGGGAAGATTAAAACATACTTAAGTCAATAATTATACAATCAATTCTTATTTTGAATTTCATTTTATATACTTAGGTTCATATCATCTATTAATAGTTCTTAACCCTTTTTCAGTAAAATTTCAATTATACCCTAAGTTTATACATTAAATTCTTATTATAACAGTAATTTATTGAATACTTCATTTTTCCTAAATTCCTACTTGTAAAATATTCAATTCCAGTTTCTCATTTAACACTTCAACTTTTATATTTGGGTAAGTTATTTATGTTAAGGAAATTGCAATTGAACTTATACAAGTTTAATCTCCATTCTTTTAATTAAATTTAATGTTTATCCATATTGCTCTTTGTCTCATATGTACTCAATTTCTCTTTATAACTTTGCAATAATTCTCTTATTTAAATTAGAGGTTTCAATTCATTTATTACTTAACTTTTATTTTACTAACATAATTTTAAACAATTAATTAATGGAAAATTTTAGAATTAAATTCCGGTCAAATTTCAATTTATTTTGAAATAATAGATAAATAATTTCTTACACTTATATATCTCTAATTATATTTAAAACAATTAAAATTTAAATATTTCAAAATAATCTGCAGTAGAATCTACTACAGTGGCCTTTCCCCTTCGAAACTCGAAAATGAAAGTCGATGATGCGGCCGTCATCACCGAAATTATTTTCCAGCGACAGAGAGGAAAGTACAAAATTTATTCTCTCCAAAATCTTATTTAAAACAATTCTTCCAAATTATACTAAATATTTATATAAGAAAATACTTATAAACCAAATCATTATATTTCATAAATCCTTTGAAAGCAGATTTTCAAAATCCCGGACTTAAGTTCTAAAATCTCCCATTTGATTTATTATAATTTCAACTTAGCTTCAATTTATTATAAAATATTTTTTTTCTTAACACCCAATCTATAGCAACCAAATATATTATATCTTTATAAAAATATTTTTATATATAGAAAATATAATAGGCAAAATTCTTTCATTCACCTATATTAAAACAAATATTATGTCGGTCTGTCCTATTAAGTGTTTAGAAATCCCTATTGATGACATAGCGTCCCATGCATCAACCAGAATTTATAAATACAAAGCGGAACAGATTAACACAATATAAAAATCTTTTTATTAATACTAACAAATACGCTCTCTCATATATATACACTCAGCGACTCCCATAGGATATTACTACCCTATTAACAAAGAGTCAAACCCCACAAAGCCAAGGTTTATCGCTAAACCAAAGCTCTGATACCAGATGTAACATCCCGCCTTTTCGCACACTTTAAACCGACACACGTGCCAATTCAAAGCATACGCAACGGCGGATAGTTATGGGGTAAATAAGAAAAACAGAGAAGAAATAAAACAAAACAGAATCTCACAGCGGAAGGATAAAATATAATAACAAATATACAGTTCATAAACAGTTTACAAAAGCTTGATTTTACTTATAAAATGAATATCAGAGTTACACATACCAAATACAACAAGGCAGCGGAATAGAAAGAGTGTGTAGTACAATACTATATATATAAAATAATACTGAATCTTCGTCTTCGTCCTCCAAAGCTAAAACCTGCTATCCTGAAACGCTCGGACTGACCCGAGCGAATTTGAAAAGACAAAAACACTCGAGTCAGACTAGAAAATCTTATGTGAGTTAAATAAACAGAAATAAATATGAATACAGTAACTCAAGAGATGCTCGGGATTTACATCTCCTAAGGATCCGTTAAACTATTTACTATGTAGTATATTGCGCTATTATAATAGTGTCTAATTGTAAAATAAACTTACTTTTAAATAGCGTTAAGGCTTTACATTTTCCACCTTAACACGTAAAATGCCAATAGTCTATACAGTACCGTAATACCTCCTGATCGGGAAGCTACCAGAGGATACTCCATAGGTACGACACAAATAGAAACTCGTAGTAAAGGCTCGATATGGTAGGTGACACGGCACAACTAGGCAATGCCACGGTAGATATACCAATTGCTATCCAGGCTGGTGGAAACGCGTAGCCGCAGTTACCGCCCACCTCGGACTAACTCCCCAAAAATCAAAATATAGAAGTGGCCACTGAATCAAATCCAAGTCAAAGTATAATATCGAAGAGGAGCGTCCGATCAGAGGAATGACCTCATTGGCCTGAGAATCGCTCCTGTTTTAGCCACCTTATGCCAACTCACGGGAGTTGGGTCCACGTATTTACCTTACAGGAAACGTCGCCACCACCTACTTCATTCTGGAATCTCCACCGCGTACACGGTTAGTCAAAGTGGTTTTCGGTATCGACAGAGAGTATGTCCATATCCGATCCCGGTCTCTTTGCCAACCCATCGTTATTATAACACCGCGGTTATTTAAAAATAGTTTATACTTTAAAACCAGAATATAATCCCTTTCAAAACCATAATATTACGATATCATTTCTTCCTTTAAACCCAAAACAATTCATTTTGATATTATCTTTATAAAACCCCAAATCAATGATATCGTTTCCCAAATATTTTCCTTTCCAAAATTTTGTCACCTTTTATTAATAAAATTCCTTGAACCAAATATTTGGAAATTTAACTCTTAATATAATACTTTGAAAATCATAGAATTTAAAACCATTACCTTCAAACTAAATGGTTTGGATATTCAACAGTATATAAAATAAGTGGTTTAACTTAAAAGTTACTTTGAAAAGAAATATTTCTTGTGGCTTTACAAATACATTTCTTTATTTAAAGTTAAAACCAAAATTAAATATTGCCTCAAGTTCCAAAACCATTTCAATAAATTCATATATATACGTATATCCATTTTGAGTATAAATATTTCAACTAAAGTTGGATTTTATTCTTTCAAATCAAATGTTCTATTAATTAGCCTTGAATACTCACATAAAATCCAAAATAATAAGACTTAAATTTCTAGTAAAATATATATATATATTTCCAAATTCAAATTTTACTAGAATATTCATTTCAATATATTTTGGGAAAAATCCAATTATAAATATCATATCTTTTAAATTTCCAACTAAATATTTAAACATAGGATATAAATCATCAAACTCCATTTTCTTAATTTTCTTCCATTTTCAATAAAGAAATTTATTCACCCTTTTAATTCCAAAATTTTAACTTCATAGGTATATAAATATGGAATAAAATATTTATACAATATAAAATTTAAGATTTATAAACCGTATTCAATCCAAACCATAGAAATCATATAATATAGTTATATATAGACCGCGGTGCCTGTATATAATTTTCTATCCTATGGTCAAGTGATACGGATATTTATCATTTCAATCCGCAATTTAAAAAAATAAAACTTTGCGGTTTTATCATTTCAAACCACAATCCCGAATGAAATGAAAAAAAATGCATACTAACTTGCAGTTTAATGATATCAAATAAAACATCCATTCAACAACACATCCATCATCCAATCACAAACATCAAGCAATATCAATCAATAACAATTTATGTTAGGTTAATATACAACAGGTAATAATTTGCAGTTTTATCTCAAATTATATTTATCAACTATTTATCTAACAGTTTATATTCCCCAATAATTTATATAACTGTTAACTAGCAGTTCATATGCAACAATAATTTCTAACAGCCAATTAATACGCAATCAATCAATTTAATTTAACAGCTAAATTCGATAAAATGCAATTCAACAGATATGGATGAAATAACATGCCAAAAGCTCATAAATAAATTTCTATTCATTTCTAAAATATATTTAACAAACATAAAAGCTTCTAGTAATTGTGAGTGGGTTAAAACACTCACCTTTTGAATTTAAATCGAATGTAATTCCGATTTAAACCCAAATTTGACGGTCTCTAAATTTATCCAAACCAGCGTCATCAGATCCGGAATTTAATTACGATCCTAACAAAAGAAATTTCGTGTGAAACGGAGTTCGTATGTGAAAGTTATCACAATTAAACGATTTGCAATTGAAATAAAAAAAAAATTAAAAATAAACAAAACAAAAATAAAATACCGTGCCACATCCACCGTCCCTCGTGAAAAGCGCATATGCTTCTTCTTGATTGCTAACTTTGTTCCGTAATTTTTCTTTTATTTCGATTTACTTTAATTTTCCTCCTTATTATATGAATGTATGTATTTTAAAAGGTTTGAAAGAAAAAGAAGATTTGAAAAAGAAGAATTGAAAAAAATGATTAAAATAAGAACTGAAAACGGAAGAGAAGATCTAGATTTGAAAAGAAGAAAGTTTGAAATAGAAGTAAATTTGAAGAAGAAGAAGAAGAATATTTGAAGAGAAAGAAAAAAAAATTAAAATGAGAGATAATAAGGAGCTTTAAGAAAAACAAGAAAAAAGAAGAAGAAGAAGAAGAATAGCATGGAGGCTAGGGTTGGAGTTAGGAGAAACAAAATGTAATAGAAGAATAAGAAGTAGGTTATTTATAAGGTTAGAGTTAGGTTTAGGGACAAATAGATTTGAAAGGAGAGGCTGCTATTAATTAGAAATAAAGTGAATATGAACACTTGGTATTGAAATATAGCAAATATGAACAGTCCTTTTTTTTTTAAAGTAGCAGGTATTAAAAAGAGGTATTTATTAATTAGAAAGAAAATGAATATGGAGGGACAAAAATAAATGACACGTTTCGTTAGTTTGATTCTAAATTAATTAAGTGCTAGATACAGAAAAATTTGAATACATCATATATATATATATTCATACTTTAACTGTGTGACAAAATTGCTAAACATACATCAAGTACGATTAATTGGTGACAATATATAGGAATAATCAACAATAAATGTGGATGCAATCACATAAGGATCTAATAGGGAAGGAGATAAAAGTAACAACGTTGATTAATTCCACTTTCCCACTTTAGCCAATCCAATTACAAAATTTAAAACTTTATAAAATTTCTCTCCTTTGATTTCTTAAACAATTTTAATAACTAACAACAAGTTCTATGTTAATTCAATCATTAATCATTTCGCCAATTACCAAATTAAATTACAATTATTCGCAATAAATCAAATTATTAAATCATATACTCTTATACTCTCACTTAAATCCAATTAGATAAATAGATTTGATTTCCATTCCAACTCATTTGATTGCAAATAAACTTTTTACCATAAATAAAATTCCAAATTATTAATAACTTTATTCCCATTTCCTTCACACACAAACATCATATTATAAAGGTATCTATATTATTCTCCATTGGTTTGCCTTAACTTATTTAAGGTAACCTTACATTAATATCTATTGCTATGTTTTCAAATTATTCTTCCCTCATTCTTCTTTACTAATATTAATTCCACAACTTGTTCAATTTGAAAATCATTATCATATTTTCCAAATGTTACCTTAATTTAACACTTATGTAACGTATTATTAGATTCGTTGCAAGATTTCAATTTCAATCCCCATTTCTTAATATACTCAAATTCTGGACATTTTTATTTCCTTACCCATAAGTGTAACATTTATTGCCAATTCCATCCAAATTTAACAGGTAACCCTTAACAATGTTTTCAATCCAAAGGTTATACTTAAGTTTACGTTGTATTCTACAACTTATCATATTATGAAGAAAATTCACATTATTCCCCAATATTACCTTAATTCATATTAACTTAACATTAAATTTACTCTTCATTCTATTATTAACCTATTAGTATTAAATAGATGAAATTAACATTGGTTTTACACTCTATTACGTAGATATCCTTAAATTTTATCTAAGTTTATATTTACATAATATTCCAACATTAAATTTCATCCAATTTTTTTTTCTTCCTTTTTATTTTAATTAAATCCAATTTCCCTAAAGTTACATTCAAACAAGTAAATTTTGATTTCCAATCAATCATTATACTATAACATTCTTAACATTTTTTCATTACACTACTAAATTCTACCTTGATAAGTTTACGCTTCTATTGCTTTACTTTCACACTTCCGTTAAAATATAAATTAATTCTAAAGTAACGTTTATTGTTGACCCCGCCATTTTAATTACTCATATTTAGATGAACGTTATTTCAAATAAGTTCATTGACTCATTTAAATTAGGTAGTTTATAGTAGTTGTTATCCCACCCTTACAATTATTTCCTACTAACGTGCTACCAACTCCTTTAATTAAAATTTGAATTCCAAACCTTATTTAATATACTAAGTAAGATAAATAACATATATAGATTGCTACCAACTTTCCTTTTCTTGCATCTATGTGTTTATTACTTGACACACCAGTAAATATTACATATACACAAAATTCCGTTATCACTTGCCTAACAAGGTTATTATCACTTAAGATCTCACTGCATCCACATTTTCACATTTTCATTTCCTAGTTTCTTTACTTTATTCTACATAATTTATTACAAATGGGATTTTCTTTGGTTTACATCTTATTTGTATTTAACATTTCTCAATCACCAATCCATTTTACTTTAACTGCGGTAAATTGGCGGATAAATTGAATTTGATTCCTAAAATCTAAATTAACAAGAAACAAGGGTAGGTAACATACAATAGTCATTACTCCAAATTCTAGTCACCTAAATAGTCTTTTATTCCTTGCAAATAAATGTTACTATTTATTTTCATAGTACAAATCTCAATGATTATTCCATTTTATATTTGCTTAGGCCATTTATAGTCCACTATACACATCTTCATAAATGGGTAATTTATTCAATTCATTAAGTGTTAATTCTATTAAGCCCTGTTTATATCTTTATGCATTCTTCTATTACTTTACAAAAGGGAATAACTTTTAAATTCATACACTTAATAACAAAACCGTTATAAATCCAATAAACTTCCAAATCCAAGTTTGTACACATTTTACACAACTATTATGATTTCTCACAAACGTTGCATTTATTAAATGACCATTTATTATAATTTAATTCCCTTAATTGAATCAAATGCTTATTATATATATTTTTCTCATTCTTACCATTCCTTCCCATTATAAATTCATTAACATATTTACACATCTCTATCTTCAAATATTAAATGACCAAACTGATTACAAACACTGTTCTTATCAATTTTCATAAATTGGTTCAGATCTATACCTTTTTCATATGATTAAAGTTTATGTTTCTATTAGACCCCTTTTTCTTCTTTCTACAGACATTAAATTTACTATCTACACTTATTGCATCTTTGTATTAATGAATACCATTCAAATTAATGTTTATACTAACATTCACAAATTTAACATTTATTTGTTTCTTAAAAATTACTTTAAATCAAGTTGTGAAAATTTACATTATCCACATCTATTATCATAAAATTTTATAGTTACACTAAATTGCAACCACTATACCAAATTTCTACATTTATTTTTAACCAAATTAGAAATTATATTAATTCATTTTATTAAATATCATAAATTTAACGGGTCGTTACATATATTCACAAATCATTTAACAAAGTTTTCCCTTCTTAAATATAATCAAAGAGGTTGCAAATGTTGCTAAAACATTGTTACGATAAACCTCTTCTCTTTCGTAAGTTAAGCTTATAACTCTTTATATCTTTTTGTAAAATATTTCAATACTTGTTATTATCTTTAAAACTCTATTATTAAATATCTAATTATATTTATAATTTTATTCTACTTTAAAATATAATTTAAGGGTTTAAAAACAAGTGATACCAGACATTGTTTACTACAAACTCATAACACTTCACATTTTGTCGTTATCTTTAAAAATCACTTTTAAAGGTTTAACTATATTTATAAAGGCTTAAGACAAGTGTTACTCAGACATTTTCACAACAAACCCAAATCATTTCAAACTTTAATAACCTTTCTCTTTGAAACTTGATTTTTAAAAGATTTAATTATACTTAAGGTTTTAAGATGAGTGTTGACATTCTCATAAAAACCCAAAAAATTCATTTATACTTAATCTTAAAGTATTCAGTATCGAATATCTAATTATATTCCTAAGTGGTTAAAAAACTAACGTACTGAAACATTGTTTACTACAACCCAAAATCTTTCTATACTTATTTTTAATGTTAAAACATTTATTTAAATATCAAAGCATATTCACACTTATTAGTTAAGGTAATACACATTTATTTAATTTCCATAAAACCACTTATTTAATTTAATTATTAAAAAATATTATTATAATTATAAAATACTTAATTTAATATCAAAACTTATATATATAGGAATACCTTTTAAATACTTACTAATGTTTTAAAACACTTTTAAAACTACTTAAAAATATATGATAATTACTTATATAAAATATTATGTAAAATAAGGAATTTTGAAATAAATAGGAAAAACCAAAATAAACTTTTTTTATTTTAAAAGCCACTTAATTTAAAAACTCATAATTAATTGTTAAAATATATTTAAACTTAATTTTTTTAAGACACCCGAACATAATTTAGAAAAAAACCTTAAAAAGATTAGAGAAAATACTTAATTCAAATATCATTTTCACACAATTATAGTTTCAAATAGAAAAGATAACATTTTCCAAAATGTTGTCTAAAGTTCTGTTACACGTTTAAACCTATTTTGCTCAACTTTACGCCTAGTTTTTGATGCCTTAACAATTGATATTAGATCCATTATTTTACCATAGTCAGTATACTTTAGGTAGTTATAAAATATGAAAGAAAATCCTAAATAATATCTTTTAATTATTTTATAGGAATTTCCAAAAATAAGATATGTTTCCGAAATGCTCATATAACAACTATTTTGCTATAACTTTTGGCTCTTCGTTCAGCTAGTTAACAATGATTTAATCTTCAAAAAATTTACAATAAGAATAATATAATTATTGACTTTATAAAATACTAAAGAAACTCCCAAGCAAGTTTCCACAAAAATAAACGTTATTTTCCCAAAAAAAGGATTTTTAAAAGTGTCGATATAGCGACTATTTTGCTATTAACTTTTATAACTACGGTTTGCATTTTATATAACTTTTCAAAAATATCCTTTTCTTTCCAAAAGACTCATATAAGTGTATATAATAACCAAAACAATTTATATTAAGATATGTTAACAATACACCAAATTACAAAGTTATAGCTAAGAGATTCAAAGTGCGTTTATAGTGACTATTGCTATACGGACAATTCTGTTTTCAATTTAATATTAAAAATTACTCGATTATATAAACATATATGATTCCCAAATTCAACCACATTACTTGGAAACATGTATTAACATATGTTCTTAATTAACATGTCCATATTAAATGTCCAAATGTACTTAATTTGAACAACACAATCCATAGCTTTTCAAGGCACATATCTTATACAAAATCACAAGCTTTTCAAAGCACATAATTAAAGGTTGTAACTTTGAGTAGATAGTGTCTATTATTATTATAATATCAAGCAAATTATCATGTTTATTAATAAGCAATTATCAATTTGTTAGCTTCATTCAAAGTGAGAATAACTCACTTTTATTTAAACCAAACAATATCAACTTCCTACCAAAATTCAAACAACCCCCAAAACAGTTCCTATTATCATTTTCACTTGCCCCTAGCCTACGGCTAAAGCCCTCCTCTTCCTTCCATTGCTCACGTCCATCACCATCCTCCATAATGCTCATGGCCATCACCACCATCTCCTTCCTTGCCTTTGCACATGGCCATAGACCCCTACACTAACTATACTCACGACCTAATGCCATTTCCCCTCCAAAAAAGCTCATGGCCTAAATAGAGAAGAGGAAGGAAGAAGACATTGTGAAGAGGAAGAAGTGTAAGAACTTGGATTTGGTTTTGTGAATAAATGAGAGGGTGTGTGTGTATTTATAGATTAGGAAAAGAGTGCAAACAACCTAACTACCCCTCCATAAAATATCATAAGGAAGCTTCCTCCCTCTTTTCTTTCCATGCCTTAGTACATGTAAACCATGCCTTAGAAAAAGTCTTCCCTTGATTTATGCCATGATTTAGGGGTCCTTTTGTCCACTTAATTAAACACTCTTACTTTATTTAATATGCCGTTAGCTTAAGTGTTAATTGTTTGTTAATTTATTCATATGTTACTACACAAGTTTAAAGAGTTCAAACATTTGTTGGATAAAAAGTTGATTTTTAACAAAATGTTTTCCGGTCACATTTTCAGTCTTTATTCGAACTACATATTTTTGTAAACAAATTCAAAAATGAATTTCCTATCATTAGTTATTAAATATAAAATGTTTAATAAGGTTATAAAATCATTAAACTCTTGGGTACTCATATTATGTATGAGTAGTCAAGTGATTCAGGTTAGCTTGACGAATTCTGGAGGAGTAATGGAGCAGGAGGCTTCGACGTGTAGATATATATTGGTTCCGCTGTGTTTGGTATCTGTTTCTTCTGTTGTACTTGAGTTGTATGAATTAGACAGATGTTTATAACTGTCTAATATGTGTTGTATAATTATGTAACTCTGATGTAATCTGATACTATGTAATATTTTATGTTAATTATTATATTTTATTCGTTCCGCTGTGAGTTCTCTGATGTTGTTGTGTTCTTCTTTCTCTTTCTTTTCTTCTTCTATCCCTTTCTTTCTTCAAAATGATGCGATTTCCTGGAGGTAGGAAGTCGGGTCGTTTCAGTTGCTTTATCACATTAAGACCTAGATGCAAATATTTAAATTATTTAGATATTTAAATACGAAGTGTTTGAAATTCCACGTCGTTACATAAAGGATTCAGTGATTTCATCATAATATGTCTATATATTGATGGCTTGATTTGTGCAAGTACATAACAAGATATGGGTGAAGAGTTTAAAAATGAAATGATGAAGGAATTCAAGATGACAGACTTGATATATGATATTTCTTAGGAATGCAAGTTCAATAATCAAATGGAGGGATATTCATTTCTCAAGAAAAACACACGGACAATTTATTGGGAAAATTTAATATGTTGAACTACAAACCAATTGATACACAAATGGCTACTAATCTTAAGTTATCAAATAGTGATGGAGAGCAAAAAAGTTGATCCAAATATTTATAGAAGTTTAGTGGGATCACTTACTTGTTTAACAAACATAAGACAAGATATTGTTCATGTAGTAAGTGTGGTTTCAATATTTTTGAGTGAACCAAGTAACTATCATTTTTCAGTTGCAAAGGGAATACTGCGATACATCAAAGGAACCAAAGGATATGAAATCAAATATACCCAAGAGAAAGAAAGCTCTTTAATAGGATTTACTGATAGTGATTGGGTTGGTTCAGTGAATATAGAAGTACATCAGGTTATGTATTTTTCATCGGTAGCAAAGTTATATCATGGTCATCTAAAAAGCAAAATACAGTAGCATTATCAACAGTAGAAGTAGAGTACATATCTTCTACAAGCGCATCATGTGAAGCAGTGTAGCTAAAATAAAATTTTCCTCATTAGTAGCAAGAACCTACATAAATCTATTATGATATGTTATCAATAACGAAAAATCTAATATTTCATAGCCGTTTAAAACATATCGAACTTCGACAACATTTCATAAGAAAGTTAATTGAAAGCAATAAGATTAAATTAAAATTCTGCAAGACGGACGAGAAGATTATAGATATCTTCACCAAACCGCTACCAAAGGGGAAGTTCTATTATTTTTAGGGAGAAGCTTGGAGTACAAGAAAATTGCATTATGGGGAGATGTTAGAAATGATGCATTTTAGATAATATTTAACGAACAGACACTTCACAAAAGGAAACTTCATGAAAAGACATTTCATAAAAGAATGTATTTATTCATGAATAAATCTATCTATTTATGAAAAGAGATAGTAGTTCATAAAAATGTCATTATGTTATAAAGATGTGCTAATTGAGTATATAGTCACATTAGTTAGTATGAAGAATTGTTACCATTGGTATATGTGTATCATTATGACAAGATTGTGCTCATTAGATATGTCTATTCCCCATCTATAAATAAAGAGTTATATGATGGTGGTAATCAATTATCTCAAGTTGTAAAAATATTTCTTTCTCTATCACCATATCTCTAATAGATATTTGGGATTCTGCATAAATTAATGCATGGAGATGTAACAACTTAATAGAAAACACTCCACTAAGGTTGTTCACCTAGCATTTGGTTCTAAACTCACGTTAAACGAGTTGTGTTGGAATAGAAAATGCAAAAATGTTGGACAAAGTTCAAATAAAGACCAATTCTTTTAGTACATATTGGTTGTCACTCATAACAAAGGCATCAAGTTTTTAATTGGTCAATTTTATAATTTATATACAATATTCCACTAAATCATCATGCAGTAGGATACAAATATAACTAAATTCATGGATAGTATATAGACTCCACAAAATATATCGCATGTCACATAATTAAGAATTGGCTAAACATGCAGTATCAACTAGATAAGTTGTAGAAAGATGAATCATTCAACCGTTCGACTTTGATTATTTACACCATGCAAAAATAAATGGAATATAAAATATAAAGTGAATTAATTTCTCTTCTCACACTCTACTTCATATCCTATCAAGCTTCTAAGCCTTAATTACAGGAATAGCTTAGGAAATTACATCCTTATCACTTATCAGCCATTCTATAATCAAATGGACAAGTACTTGTTTAATAACAATGCATAGCACAAAATATGCTTCCATGTAGACAGTTGAAACCTATCGAATGGAGTTTTTTATTACATGCACAACATCATGCGAGTCTCACAATAAGCTATGGTTCAGTATTTTTGTTGAACAAAGAAGAATTATTACGTATATTTGCATACAGATGGTTTTTGGTAAAACAATAGAAGAGGGTACATTAAAATTATTATAAATGATAGGAGTGCTTCCAAAATTTTTTTTTTGCTTTTTCATTTACAGTGGCATCGAGAGAGGATGCAATGAGGTTAGTGATCTCTTCCTTGAGAATGGCACTTCCATGACAATTGAGCACATCCTTATCTCTACTATTAATTATGAAAGTTCAATTAATAGAATTTTCATCGTGTCCTTTTGAAATTCCGTAATGACGTAAATAACATCCCATTTTCAATTGATCGCCAATGGAATATTTTTACCAATTTGTAGCGTCCACCACCATTCCATTCATGACCACCCACCAAGGAAATCTCACTGTTGATTTGCTACTTCCACCACTGACATGACTACTTCAAATAAAGACGTCTATGACCACCAAAAACTTTTCATTTATAACACCTATAATATAAAAATTATTATAATAAATTCTTTTTCCACATTATATATTTCTTAAATAAAAAATATATTTTTATTTATTGTATGCACATAGGTGCATGAATTTACACTAGTGCTCGTTAAGGATTCACTTGCAGAAAACTATAGTTATAAATGCAAAGAAATAGCCGATAAGCCATCAAAAACTTGGCTGTCTGTCTCATTATGGTGCTTTATAGTTGTGTGTCTCCCCACAAAATCCGCATCGTTCCCCCAATTCATAATCTTTTTACATGACTACTAGCTTTGAGATAGATGAGAAATTAAGCTAGAGAATAAGAAGGAAATAAAATCCATCTAATGAAATTGATTATCATTGACCATTCAATTGCCTATAAATACATTAACAACTTCATGCATATTAATGTGGAATGCTTCATCCTAAGTGCATAACTAATATAATATTTAAGATCCACCATATCTCAAGGGTTGGTATGCGAGAACATGTTGCTACCAACTAAAAAATTAGCCATCTTCGGAGTTATAGTTGAGAGTGACTATTAATAAAGGTTACCTGCTAATAACTTGGTTTAAAAAAATGTAACAAGAAATAAAGTGCAATAAGTAAAAAAACACAAAATCTAGAGTGGTTCAATCTAAGTTGATCTACATCACAATGGCAGTTTTCTTATTACTTTTCTTCTCTTACAATAATTTTGATTACAATGGATAATAACAAGAAAATACAATGGTTGAGAGGTTCAAATCTTATTCAAATGATGTCTTGATGTATTTATAACTGCTGGAATGCATGACAAAGGGCTAAGACGGTGAAGTTTCGGTCCATACTTTGTTTCAGGTCATAGATGGAGTTATTTATCTAAAATGTATGCCGGCTAGGATGTCAATTGGTTTGCATGGACTAGATATTTACTAGCTGACAGTCTAAACATGAACATACCTTATTCAGGATCAGGCGGTATAGGATTAGTGAATGGTTGTGCAGAGGCACTTTGCCAGGATGGAAGAAAATGACAAAGAGTAGGTATCAAGTGTCGCTTTTGTTACATGTACAACATCTTATATGCTAGTTTCTTTAGAGAAACAGTGCATGCGAATCTTCTTTTTGCAGGGGTGAGCGGGTGCCTGTGACTGTTTGGCTATGATAAGACAAGAGAGCTTCAGAAGGTGTGGCTAATTGAGATGAAAGACGAGCGAGGGAGCTGGTTAAAGAAAGGATGATGATACTACTTGAGGTGATCGACGTATGGATGAGGCATGCTTCTTGGGTCGCTCGCTTATGTGTAGTCATTCATATGTCGAGCCACTATTTTTCCTAATTTGTTGACGATGTCACAGGCTTTGTATGGCTCGTACATACAAGTGTCAGGCAAGTTTTTTTTTGCAGTAGAGATTGTGCTTTGAGCAAGTGGGCCATTTGAACCATGCAGGCCAAGATAGGGGACGACCCATATTACTAATGTGAAATTTTAGCAGCATTTTAAACCCCTAATTTGTGCCTGCTAACAAGGACGGACTTGTTATTCACGCACTGAATGCCATTGACACGTGTCTTTGTAGAATTGATAGTAGCGGTTACTTTCTCGAGACACTGAGACATGATCCAGTGGTTGTTGGAGATTAATTACTGAAAACTAGACGGTTCAAATCGTCTCCTACTTATCAAATCTAAAGATTCGGATCTAACAACGTTTCCTGTAAATACCCTTCTCCTTCTCCTTCTCCTTCTCCTTCTCACTCTTCACTAAATCATCGAAAACTTTCACCTTTATAGATAAATTTGAACCTTCATGTCTATTCGCCTTCAACCAACAGTCTCAAGGTTTTAATCAATGTATACTTCTTCCCCTATGCGAATTTCGCTTTACTTTTCATTTTGATTCCATATTTAATTTCGATTTGAAATGGATGTTGAGTATTTTTTTCTTCTTTGGCTTTTCCTTTTCATTGTTGCTTTTGTTATGTTGGCCTGAATATCAACATTATTCTAATGAACCTTTATTAAGCATGGCATTGACAATCGTCATTGTGAAACCAATGTCGATCGATTAATGTTGAATACTTTTTCGATCATTTGTAAAACTCATACCAGTGTCAATATTACTGAACTACCCATCATTGGAGTAGGACGATGGTTTATTGGGCATCGGCCCATAACTATGATTTAAGCATTTAATAGATAGTAAATGCGGCCGCATGGCTCGATTTAATTAAGGCTAAGTTTAAAATAGGCTTAAGACGGTTAAGTTGCTTCCTCTAGGGTTAAGTTTCCAAGTTAGGCAGGGTGGATCAGTAAGTAGGTTTTGTTTGACTGTAGATTACTACCGCAGCTTCCATAGAGAGGATAGCTTTTAGTATGCATCTGTTTCAAGTTTGGAAGGATCGTGTTGATCTTGCCAACTCTTTGGCTAGATACGATTGCAAGGGGATAGTGCCCCTTTATCACTTGAATGCCGACAAAGCTACTCAACCCCAATGGGTTACTTCACTTCGTCACTTGCATACGTATGCAGCAAGGTGACACTCCCTCTCCATCCATTATTCATCCGTTTTCTCAATGCTCATCTCCTGGCACCTACACAACTCTCCACCAATAGCTACAACCTCCGGGCTAGGCTATACATCATGTGCCATGATCTAAGCATCCATAAGTTAGAACAACCCTTGTCGGTTTGGTTTATAGACTACACAAGTAGGCTAAGATCCCTGTCGACCAGTACTATCACCTCCAAGGGATTGACAATAACTCCCTTTTCTTTGGCCTCCCCAGCAAGCTATCGGAGTACTAGGATCACTTCTTCTTCGTGCCGGCCATGGCCAACCTGGCACTTACTATGTGGGTCTTCCAAACCCAGGCATGTTTTCCCTTGAGTTTCCTTTCCACTAACTTAAACTTGTTTTTGACAATAACTTGTTATTTTATTGCAGTGGCTCTAGCCGGCATAGGCTTAGGCTAGGCAATCTACGGATAAGGGAGATGTTAGATGATGCTAGGAACCTAGTTTTATTCTAAGATCTCCATTGGGTGTGGATTTTAGGGCCAAGGCATTCCATTAGAGGAGGGGAAGTGGTGGCTTGGCTACTAGGCGAGTGACTATACATGTCAGGGTTCTCTTACTGAGCTAGTTCTGGAGCCGGTGGTTGATACTATGGATGAGGAGGCTACTGAGTAGGATCCTAGCGTAATGATGTGAGGGTCTTATGATCTGATAGTTTTTGAGGATGTGATGGTCTCACATCGCGTTATCAAATGGTCTTTGAGTTACTTTAGCACTTTTGAGATCCCCGAGGCAAAGAGGATGATCCACGTAAGCACAAGAGCTAAAAATGCCGATCAGCTCGAGCTCCACCTTCGAGACCCCTCCCATCTGTGGATCTCCAGTCAAAGTAACACAAACAATACCCCCTAGTATATTAACTTCCAATGGGGAATGATCTAGCAGCAACAGCATGGGGTTCTTTTTGTCTGCCTTTAAGTAGAAGCTAGTCAGGGATCAATCTAATGATGGTAGTTTAAACATGTATAGTGTTGTCTGATTTTTTAAAGTGTTGCTAACTACCTTAATTTTGTTTTGCAGTTATCCGCTTGAATTTTGCGCAGCTGGCTGTTATGGTCGGCTCAAGGAGGACTTCATAAAAAAGCCACATATCAAACTACCCCAACTTCTCGACTATACCACTCTATAGGGTATGTCTTTCCCATGATTAATCTTACACTTCAGCAGCAACCTTCGACGGTTTTTATCTGCCGGATTGGGGCCGATGAGAGTATAGAAAAGGCACAATCTTGAGGCCTCATGTAGAGAATCCATAGATCTCTAGAGGTAGCCCGACCTTCAAATTTTCATGGGAGGCGGACGTTATCAATCTCTTTTAGGGGGCACATAGTTTAGGGTTGTAGGATCGACCGCTTTGAAGATGGTTGAGGAGGGAGATGAGGTGGGCATACAAATGCTCATGCATTCATTGGCTAGGGTGGCCTTGGAGGCCCTGGCTAATACGAGCCGACCCAGGTTTGGTTACAACCCACAATCCTTAGAGGTTGTTGTGGGCACCCAATTGAAGGACGCCAATGTGGTAAGAGTTTTCAGACTTGGTAATTCTTTTCTCCCATTCCTAAATTTTTGATGTTAATTTTTCTCCTTATACAGACGAGTCCCTGTACCCTTCGTATACATACTAGTATTTCACATATATACCTGTCAACTTGTTCATTTTTATCTATGATTATTTTTTTCTTCATGTCGGACGGCTCAAGAAACCCTCAGATTGCTTAAGCAAACATGTAGAGTTAGGCGTTTATGCACCATATAACAAATAAGTAAAGGAAAATGAACAAATTACCAAATAGGCTTATATTCTTCCTTAGGTGAGTAGTCTCACCACTAGTGTGTATAAGCGGGCCTGAGTTGATGATGGATCGCCTCTAGTGGTTGTCAGGCATTCATTTTAGTTTGCCTTTTTGTATCAACAGGCCGATAAGGAGGGGTCCTATAATAGCCCATAAATTAATAAATAAATAAATGATTAAGTAATTATTATAGGAAAAAAGAAAACTGAAATAATGAAGAAGAGTGAATAGTCATGGGACGCTCGCTTACTCATTATGCTTGGATGAATCAAGTGATACTAGGAAAATCCTAGTTAAAAATCCTAGTTAATAAGAATTGAATGCAACTGTTAGAGCTAACTAATTTCCGATAAAATGAGATGGTGGGATGGCGGGTCAGTTATTCTCTTAGAGTAAATGTAACCATCTCCATCTTTTCATTTCATTACACTCTTAAATAAAAACAAATGCTTGAGTTCTTTAATTGTGCTTGCGGCTTAAACAACAAAAAGAAGAAAAAGGAAAGATTAAAGCTAAGAGACTAGAAACTCCATTAACTAAAGAATATAGGTGAGCAATATATTCTCTAATCCATCTTTCTTCTTTGAATTTCCAACGACCAAGTTTTTACCAAATGGATTTCATGCTTCTAGAAATCTTAAGATTTGAGAATTTAGTATGATGGTAGAAACATGTTTTTAGAGATGGGTTTTGGGTTATACGATTTTCCTATAAGTAAATAAATTGTTATGAACTTATAGAAAGCCATATGAGGTAGAAAATGGTTAGAAATGAGGAACTTGAGTAGTTTCATAGACAAAAATATAATATGTTACTTTGATTATCTGGGGATGAATAAGTCATTTCCAAGAAAAAATTAAGTATGGCCAACTGTTATGGGGAGCCTAAAGGCGACCAATTATTACCAATAGATATATTAATATAGACAAGTACTAAATACCGAGACCAGATCGATATTTTGTTTCAACGTTGTTATGGAGTTAGGGATATGCCCTAGGGGAAATCTATAATTTACTATAAATTATCAACTCTATAATAAAATCTCGTTCGAAATAAAACATGTTTTCTTTCAATTGTATACTTGTCATACTGTGTTATGTTAATTATTATTTAATTTAAGGATATTTAATAGAATCCTTAGATGATTTGTTATATGATAGTAATTACAATGTGTAATCATGAGATATTTATTCGTAATAAACATAACTTATTATTTTAGAAATTCCTAGTTAAGATATTTTGAGATAGGATTTCGGTACATCCCTTGAGACTATAGTATGTGACGCTTTTCAAATATTGGGTAGTGTATTACTCATGACTACTGGGAGAGCCAAGGGTTACGTATTGATAGTTATTGGATAATTATGGAATGAATAAATCAGGAGTTTTCTATTGGTTAATATAGCTTATGTCAAATAGAGAATCTCGAAGTGATGATACTACACAGTTCTCTCGACTCGAGAATACCATTGAACTGCAATGTGGACACTCCACTTTGATTATAGTTAAATTGTGGCACAATGTCCATCGAACGACTATAGTATTAAAATCATACCATATCGTAGAGTCAACACTCTTAATGGCTTAGTTGACAACTGAGGATTATCTATTCTCGACATTGATAAGAAAATCATAGTTTCTCATCAGTGCATGAGAATACTTAATAAAAATCTAATGTGATGTGTTTGTTTAGGTTAGGTTAATTTCATTTCATCCCTCGTAATTAGTTTTATCTTTAGGTTGTATCCAAATCCATTTTGATACCAATAATTTCTCAAAAAAATTCCTTTATTGTGAAGTTGGTATTTCTTGATAAAATAGCTATTTCTTAGTGCAATGGAATAGATATTCATAAACTCTTTATAAATTTCCTTTATATAAAACCGACTTGATTTTAGTTTACACAACTTGTGTTCCAAACATAAATTGGTCATCCAATGATAGTCATTCTCGGCCACTTTTTGGGACGATTCATACAAGACTCCTCGTGAATAATTATTACGTACAGTTTTTCGACTCGCACAACCTACTAACTCCTTGACCTAGGACATGGTGGAGTTTCTTATAAACCCTTATCTTGTATGATTTTGAAAACCGTTATTTAGATGAAATTAATTGTAACTTTGTGCATTACTCTTAAGTACACGAACTTATAGAAAGAGGTTATCTCAACTTCACTCATAATTAATCGTACTTTGTCCAACAAAGTTCGATTACTCATCATCAGTATATCATTATGTACCATAGAAAGGAGTGACTTTTGAGATTGAATCTTTATTCATTTTAGGTACTTTGGAACTCTTTTCAATAGACTTACCCATTCGATCAAGTCGAATCAATTTTGTTTTCTGTTACATGTTATTTTATTTACTTCTGTTTTACACTTTATGAACTAGTCATCGACATACTACATGTGTATCAAATACAAAAGTCCATGTTTGTATTAACTCATCGATGAATATAATGAAGTATATGGAACCATTTTGGCATGAATATACCTGTTGTTGCATACATCTGTATGTATTAATCCAAAGAGTTCATTAACTCTTATGTCGCTCCCACTCACTGGGTGCTTTGCCCTTTACTATTTCAGATAAATTGACTAATATCATATGATTCATAATCATATAATCAAATTATTTCTGAAACTATAATTTAGACTATAATTCTAAGATAATTACAAATAATTTAGATACTTATGTATTTTTCCTGTGCATTACCAATACCATTCTTATAGTTTTATTTTATAACAAATATTCATAACATTAATATTGAAATAAAACTATGTCTACTTTTTAGTCAATAATAAGAAACAATTATTATTTCATAAATTATGTTTGGTGCATTTCATGAAAATAATTTTCATGGCTTAGTGTGATCAATTAGCGTTATATGTCACGCTCCTACTATTTCCACCATTACTACAATAGTGTATGAAATAAGAAGCTTTATTCAATCACTTAATAGTGACTATTTATTTCATTTACTTTAACCGGTTTATAGTCGAGAGTTTTTCGATCAAATATCTTGAATTCAAAGAAATAAATCTTATAGACAACAGTTTTCTATGTAAAAATATATTTTAGAATATAAATCGTGTTTCTCATTTCCAAGTTAGGTATCTATTATAATTTTACAGTTCTCGTTTAATATGTTTCTTTACGAAGCAGAAGTGACCATTCACTCTCTTCATCCCAACCATGCCTTAGGATACATCCACAACTAATTTAATTTCCTTTCTAAGTGGTTGAATCATTCAAAGGAAATCTCCACTATAATATCATAAGAACTCTATATAAAAGTGCATTTGGTAATCCTTAACTTTTCAAGACAAAATAAACTTCACTTTATGTAAACTAATCAAGCTGACATTTCAGTGATTGAATTCTTAGATCTATCTGTAGCATATGGTCCAGTGTTACATTTAACACAACCAGATCATTATGGTAATCAATCATATTGAATACATGATCTTACACTATAGTTTATTTTCTTATTTTTGTACATTACAAATTATGATCGTTCATCATATAACATTTGTATGTGGTTCTATATGGACCAAATATCAATATTCTCGTATTACCTTTTAGAGTTTGAAACTCATTGAAGACAGTACGTAGTGTCGGAAAAGTAAACTCATAAGTGGCCAAGTTATGAATGTATTTAGTAGCTATATAGTTAGGTACTTGCATGTGTCAACATGCAAAAATATTTATTGGTAAGTACATTTAATATGTCTTTGTCAATATTTAATTCAGTTCATTTGTATATTTTAATTGATAAACATTTTATTAATTATGTTGATTGCAAAAATTTATCGATGTAGATTATTTTAATTCATACACAACAGATGTTCTTATAATATTAGATAGGTTGAATGTTATCGTTTCATTTTTCTAAGGGTTCCACAAGTCTTTTATGTTTCTCTCGACCCTAAAACCAACCATAGAAGTCTTTCGATTTCACTAGCGGATGTTAGGTATCGTATGCCTAAGGATTCTGACCTTAAGGAAAGCTCAACAAATTATAGGCCCGCATATGATGGATAATTCCTTATCGGTTGTATCATATACAACTCCTAACCTATGGTTCCTTGTCTAATCCTTTTTTTACCTTGAGGAAAGCTCAACAAGTTAAAAGAGATTACTCACTCGTACTCACCACTTCGCGATGACCTAAATATATTATACATACCTTGAGGAAAGCTTAACAAATATGTATAAGTATTTTACCTCATATAGTCTATATATTAATAATACTCCATATAACATCTCTAGCTTGAGAAAAGCTCCACAACTGGAGGGTATGCAAGTAATTTATTAATGCACAAATGGTAGAGGATAACTTTATATTAAAGATTCATAACCTTTAACATATTATATCGAGTGAAATCGACTTATGGAATAATATATTTCTTATGAAGTACCCTCATGATTTAAGTGTCAAATACATCGGTAATCATGGTATACGTACTTTACGTTTGTAGTTATCTCTTACGTCTATTTAGGGTTTCTTTAATATTCCACTTTAGTTTATATATTCATATTACATAAGTTTCATTATTACATAACTTTTATATTTTAATTAGCATATATAATAATCTCATATACAACATTATATCAATTAAATAATATTTAATTAATTTTAATTGATTAACCTTTTAATTAATTGTTTATTATACAATTTAAATAGATTGTTGGCGTCAAAATTGTCCACCAACACCTAATTATGTGAAAGCACCAATATCCAGTCACAGATCTCAAATAGTATCTAATGTAGAGAATATAATATGAAGAACAAAAAATTAAAAATGAAAGCATGTAAAAAGAGGCAAGATTTATAGTATTTCATTTAACTCCGGCCTACGTCCACCCAAGAATAATCCTTTTTATTATATTGTAGGTTGTTTACATTTACAATCCGAAATCCAAGAATAAAATTCACGGAGTGTAGCCTAGGTTGGAGACAAAGAGAAGCAGAAAACAGATCCTTTTTCTGACGCCACGCCTGTTGTATTTATAAGGGAAGACGTGCACGGATCGGGCTGAAATTTCAACAGAAGAAACTTCAGACCCTTATGAGGCCACACAAGAATTTTCAGGCCCATTGGGACCCATAATAGGAATTAGCCCCGATCTCCATTTTGGTGTCCAAATGTGGTGCGATACCTCTGGGGTTTCTCTGATGTTAGCTACTTGCTCTCCAAATTTCATGCTATCCCGACTTACGGATTGTGAGTTATCTCATTTTCTGTGAAGTGGTGTTGCATGTATTCTGATTTCTGCCAATCCCTTTGGAGGAATATGGGTTGATCCCTCCAAACTATCCTATTTGATGTGCGATCTCTATATGATGTTCCACATGTTGTAGTAAGCTTATGCTCCAAGTTTTATGTCAACTGGATGTGTAGATGTTGAGATATTAATCGGTTTTTGCTATAAAGTTGGGTTTAGCCAATCCCTAAGAGGGAAGAGGGTAATCCCTACTAAGGGATAAGGGACGATCCCTCCTAACCTCTCCAAATGCCATGCGACCCCTAGGATAGACTCCCTAGGGTCCCCTCTTCCTATTTCCAAAATTTCACTTCAGTCCCTATTATATTGTTGAGTTATGGAGCTATCATTATTGAATTGTGTTGTGTGCATCTTATTTAATCTGATCCCTCTATTTTGATCCCTCTTCTAGGGGAAGTATTAGTTCCATACTTAGCCAATTTTTGACTGCTGTCCATCCGAATCCATTCGACTATAGTTCATATTTTCAAATATAATCGATCTCCAATCCTGATAACTATCTCTCCTGTGAAGTGATGTTGCATGTATTCTGATCTCCAATTCTGACAACTATCTCATATAGTCTGTTGGGTTAAATCCGAGCATGTACTGCCTTGCCAAAAGGCGGGTTAACACATATTATATTGAATATTTATATACTACAACCTTTATAATAACACACATATATCTTATATATATGTATTTTAATTTACTAATTAAGTTTTAATTAATTTTAGTTAAAAGAATTATTAATTAATTTTATTAATTTTGAATTTTTTTACATGCATATGTATACTCATATTTTTTTAAATAATTCAATACAATATGACATATATCATTATATATATCATACATGTGTATATATTTAATTAATTAACTTGTTTAATTAATTCATTTATTTTTATTAATCTTATTAATAAATAACATTTTCGTAATTGACTTTATAACATTTTCAAACATTTTGAGAAATTATATTATGACTTTTGTAATATATGTTTTATTTTAAATTTAACTTTTAAATCTAAAACCTTTATTTTAATTTTTTAAACAATTTTAAAACTACCCCAAAGCCCGCCTTTCCTATTAAGGGAAAACTTTGGGCTCACATAACTATTCGGGCTAGGTCGGTAGCCAATTAGGACAAGGTACTTGATTACAAATAATCCAGTCTAAACACTACCATTCTTAAACACCTTACTAACTGGTTGTGAGCTTAATTAGTTAACTATAACATGACTAATTTAGACTGCATAAGCTATTAGACTCTGATCCCATTGTAGGAACAGTGCTAGCTCACAGCGGAAAAAAATGGATGAATTTCAATTATTTTTTAATTTATAATATAGTTTCATATTATCTTATTAATTTTATATTATATGTATACGTGTATCATACATACATACATACATACATATATATATATATATATATATATATATATATATATCTGTGTGTGTGCATGTGTAACACAACAATCCATGCAAGGTTTAACATGGCCGTGTATAAGTGCTGGGATTTACACCGCAACAGACATGTTAGCTCATCTAGTATACATATATATCGTCCGAATGTATGCTTATATGCCTTAACTTATGTATACAAAATAATATATATATATATATATATATATTATTTTGAATAATTATATATGTATATATCTCTGTGTGTAATTTATAATATATATATGTATAATTATGGATATGGAAATCATTTAAAATATGTTATAAAATTTAATTATTTATTTTGTTGTAAAACTAAAATTAACATAAAATTATTATTTTTGGTGTAATGTGTGTATATATATAATAAATAGTTTGATGATTGTAGACATATATGTTTATGTATGCGTATGTGTGTATATATATGAATGAAATACACACACACTGGCTGATAACACTCATCGCAAAATAATTTATTTAAATTTGTTTAATTTAGCTTTCCGATCGGATATAAATAATAATATTATATATATATATAATGTTTTTGAAATTATGATTTTGTACTTTAATATTTTATAAAAAACTAGATATTTTAGCATTTGAATATTTCAAAATATATTTTGTAATTTAAAATCAAATTTAAATTTAAATTTTGACATTTATATTAATATTTAACTAATAGATATATGTAAAACAAAAAATTCTTTTTGTAGTCAATAGTTTAGCAGGTGCGAAAATGATTTTATAAAATTTAAATAATATTTTTATGATTTATTTATTTATTTTATAGATTTAATTAACTGATTTGAATTAAATGATATATATGTATATTGAAATAATTTTTATGCCATAAAACATTTTAGGTATAAAACTATTTATACGTAATTTTTAAATTTGTTTTGTATAGTATAACATTTACTATTTATAAATTTGGTTATTTAGATAATGTGTATTAAAATAATTTAAACTTCAAAAGTCACTTTTTTTATAATCTTAAGCTATGAGTATCAAGGCATGTATATGTTAAAAAAATTATTTTTAAGCATATAAACAAAGAGCCTTTCTGAATGTGATGACATACCGATATACTAGAATCGTTACCTAACTAAAAAGATGATATATGGTATATAAATTATCAAAACATTAGTATATACTTGTAGATCAGAAAATTGCCTTATCTCCAAAGCCTATTAGTGCACATTGAAATGAAGAGACTGACTCCTTGAAGAAGATTCCACTTCAACAAGGTGCTAGCTCCTGAACTAATGACCACAACTTATCGAATAGTGATTGTTTTTATTTGATTTGTGCTTGGAAACAGATGGGAGGATGAGGATTATTTTCTTCCAGCAATAAGGTAGATGGAGGCTCCAAAAGTTGTAAATGAATATGAGTTGAGATGCTTATTTAGTAGAGAGATTTGAGAGATAAGTTAGGATTAAGATCCATATATCTCCCTTACCCATTCTTTCCTCTAATCAAATCAAATCCCTAACCCCGCTTAAAATCATATGGATGACCATACCTAGTCCTTTCATGGCCAAATTACACATGCTCTTATGTAGGCATCAAACCCATTTAAAGTCTGAACAAATTATATTGTATTTAAATCCAATTTTGACGCGTATCGATATCGTATATCGATTTATATATTTATAAATACTATAAATATATTTATTAACATTGTTTATCAAATCAAAACAAAAAAGTTTATAATGAGTATTTCATAAGCATTAATTTATAACAATTACGAATTGATTAAATCATTTGGTTAAAGAACAATTCGACATTTCAGTTGTGCGACTCTTTAGGTGTAAATTTGGTCAGCGATTAATATCAAACTATTTGAATATTAATGTTCACATATCACTTAGTAGGTGGTGTAACCTTTGGCCATATTTATAGCTTACTTGGTTTTGGTAAATCTAATTTTACTTTGTTAAGTATTACCGGTCTGTGACTATTATTTACACTAATTCTCTTCGTCGAAATTATACCACTTCAGATTCATGGAATTTAATAATGGTCAAAATTCCAATATCATCTATATTCAACTCTATAGTCTAAACACAAAGTCCTTGTTCCAATAATAACAATTATTGTTAACCGAAATGCTCTTGCCAGAGACTTTGACTTTGAGTTGACATCAATTGATTATGATATTAACCTCATATAACTGAGAAGACCAGTCCTCTTTTGAATAGTATTTCACTTCTAATTCTTCCACTCGACCCAACTATAGTCATTCTTTGGAAGTCGTTCCATGATTAAACTATCATCAAGCGGTGCTTCCATATTGAAGATCAACAGTGTTCTTAAGTCAGGAGAACTGTGTAATTTTGTCACATCAATATTTTCTGTTAGACATTAGTTATATTAACCAATGGAAATCTATTGAGCAAGTCATTCCATAGTTATCCAATGACTATCAATATGCAACCTCTTGGTGCCCTCATCAGTCATGAGTAATACAACTGCTTGATATTTGGAGAGCGTTACGTACTTTAGCCTCAACTGATGCATTGATATCTAGTCTCAATGTAACAACCCTGGTTTTAGCGATTACCTGAGAGTATTAAATTATAACGGCAGTTATAATTTAATAGTGAAAATTAATAATAACTGAAGAATATAAATTGTTTATTGGGAATAAACAATGTATTTTTGGATAAAATGAGAAAATAAAATTTTGAAAACTCTATTAAGATGATTTGAGATAATAAAACGAGGAAAATGTTTTTATTTAGAGGTAATGCAATAATTTTGTTAATTATTGCTATTTACTTCTTTTAATGATATTTAAAAGGAGTAATTGATTTTAAAATGAGATATATTTAAAAAAATGATGGAATTGAGTTTAAAAATATAATTTAAGTGTAAAATTATATTTGAAATGAGTTATAAAATTTTATTACACAAAAATATGATTTTTGTGTGATTTATAATGTTAATTACAAAGGGATTTGTAATTAAAAAGGGTAAAATTGTCAATTTATTTAAATTAAAGATTTATGATCATAAAATGTTTTAATAATATTAATAATCTTTTATTTGTGTATAAAAATATTTTATTATCATGAGATTAAAGTTTCATAATTTATAAATATGAAATGGAGCTTGAATATATGTTTATTTGTATGTGTGCATTGTTAATATGTAATTAGAGGCAAAATAATAAACTTAGGCTAACTTCTTATTCTAATTGGACTTTAGCCCACTAATTATTTCTCTAGTCAGTAATTAAGAAAAAAAAAAAGAGAAGTGAATAGCCTGTACGTATATTTTTCATCCTCTTCTCAAACTCTCCAGAAAACCATTAATGGCAATAGCTTTCTCATCTTCTAACCTATGTAAAAACTTATCAAATAAAGTGAAAATTTGGGGATTTTAAGAGTAAATCGAAGCTCTACTATCAGGTAATCACTATCTAAAACCAAAACTTCCATCATAATCAAGTTTTCAGAGATAACCTGTTAATAGATCTTTGTCGTCTTTGCATGTTTCTGCTTTTAAGTTTTTCAGGTTTTTGAGGCTCTGTACTTGGCTAAAGTTGCAATCTTTGGCTCCAAATCATTGTGTTATCATCTATGACAGCAAGGTGAGTTAATAAACTCACAAATCTAGCTGAAGCAAAGCTTCAAATCCAAAAATATATGCAAATAGCTTGATAACATTGATTTTTGATTGATGTTTTATTTCTGTAAAAACTGAATTTTGTCCATCTTTGATGCTGAAACAAATTTAGCAATAACTTTCTCGTTTTTCATCCGATTTTGATAATTTTTTATGATCCGGAAAGCTTAATTCATGTACTACAACTTTCATGTTTTGTATTTTCTGAAATTATGAAGTTAACTATGTCAAAATCGAATTTTTCTACTGTAATCACGAGAGCAAAATCAATATTTGCTCTGTGCTTAAGGCTGGAACTAAATTAGCCTTAACTTCTTCAATTTTGATCCGATTTCGATAATTTTTGATGATCCGGAAAGCTTAATTCATGTACTACAACTTTCATATTTTGTGTTTTCTGAAATTATGAAGTTAACTATGTCAAAATCGAATTTTTCTACTGTAATCACGAGAGCAAAATCAATATTTGCTCTGTGCTTAAGGCTGAAACTAAATTAGCCTTAACTTCTTCAATTTTGATCCGATTTTGATAATTTTTGATGATCCGGAAATCTTAATTCATGTACTACAACTTTTATGTTTTGTGTTTTCTGAAATTATGAAGTTAACTATGTCAAAATCGAATTTTTCTACTGTAATCCCGAGAGCAAAATCAATATTTGCTCTGTGAAAGGCTAGAACTAAATTCGCCATAACTACTACGTTTCTTAACCGATTTTGATGATCTTGGTCATTCCGGAAAGTTTAGAAACTATGCTACAACTTTCATTTTATATGTTTTGTCAGGTTTCAAAGTTATCTATTCTAAAATTACAATTGTTTATCGCTGTGCTGCAAATGCATAAGTTCAGGCTGAGTTTGATGTTTGTTTTTAGTAATTTGATCATAACTTTCTTGTTTCAAATCGAAATTTAGAAATTTTAGATGTTCTGAAATCCTTGTGAAATATTCCACAACTTTTCTGTTTTCAGTTTTGAATGACTTTGAGGTCTATATAGTGAATAACTGACATTTTTATCGCTGGCCGTTGTGGATAGCCAGTGCATATAAATTTTTCTAAGTAGTATTTCGCTCATAACGTATTCGTTACTGATCGGAATAACGAAAATTTTGATGTTCTGGAAACCTTATGATGTAGGATACAACTTTTATGTATTGAGATTTGTAGATTGTCGAAGTTTACCTGGTGAAAAATTGATGTTTTCACTGCGGGCCTGTCATTGACAGCCACAATATTTATATTTGTCTGATTTCGACGATTCCATTTGCATTCTTTGCGAAATCTTTTTTTTTCATATATGAAATTAGATGCTAATATTTGATCATTTTGTCCAGCAATGGACTAATCAAGTTAGGATGAGATTTGAATTTAAATTAATTTAAATTCGATTTAAATTTGAATATCGGTTTAGGCCAATTAAATTGCAAATTGATGTTTTTATGAGTTTTTCAAAAAAAAAAAAAAAATCCAAATAAATTACAGAAAATCTTCTAACATCATGGTTGGAGAATAAATGTTTTTATGTATTTTTAGAGGTTTTTAAACAATTATTCTTTATTTTTAAGGCTTTTAAAAATTATTAAAATCCTTTTTAATGATGTGTTTTCTCTCAAAATCTTTTAGATAAATTTCTAAAATTTGATTTATAACCCTGTTTTCTCAAGTAAAATCTTTTATAATTAATTTTATTCATTTTAATTATTTTGATGCTTTTTCGGACGTATGAGGAAGTAAATTAAACGGTTTAGTAAAATTACGAGGTATGGGACTCGTGAATTTACTTTATCGGTTAATTTCGGACTTGTACGATCGAAACTCTTTCGATGAACTGTTAGAGATGATTTAAGATGCTATTGAATTTTGGGTAGTTATATGGTCCGAGAATTCCAATTTAGAAGTATATTCGATGAAGGACCGTTTTAAGATGTTGTTTTACTTGCCGATGAGATGAGGTGAGTCTTGAGATGAGATTTTCCTTTTCAGGGATGATGGTTTATGAGAAACCATTATGAGATTTAATTGCATTTGCCGATCATATGAGGTAAGTGTATTTATGAAGTATTCATGAAGTTAAGATGTTTGTGATGATTTATGAAGTTAAGATGGTTATGATGATTTTTACTTGTCGATGAAATGAGACAAGTCACGATGGAACCATTACTCGTCAATGAGTAGAGATGAGTGTGGTATTATATTAACTCGCCGATGAGATGAGGCAGAGTGAGTTTTATGATGGTTCTGATGTTTTATGATGTTTTCTAATGTGGAACCAACTAACGATTAGTAAACCATTAGGGGAGAACGTATAGTATGGGATATACGTTCTCGCCTTTTGGGTTCCTATTCGAATAGTTGAGACACATTCAAGATGTTACTAGTACTAGACCGAGTACGATTGGAGTCACCACGATGTTCACGATGTTATTACCCAACTCCAATCACCATGATGTTTTTACTCGGATTTGTGACTGGGTGTCATCAAGATGTTCCGACTAGTCAATCACGATGTTATGATGTTATGTGACCCCAAGTCATCACGATGTATGGTACCAAATTACTAGTACTAGTCAAGATGTAAAGCACGTGCTGTTTTCCATGAAGTTTAGATGTTTCGTTTTCACTGTTTTGTTGATGATGCTTTATTATAGCCTTATGTAAGAAAAAGGGCTTATTTATATACATGGTTTTATGGTGATTTCGAATATGATGTTTTGAACTCTTTCCGGGTTCTATCAAGATGAATTTGAGACATTATATATATTTATACCAATGAGATGAGGTATAAATTATGGTAATGCTTTTATGATGAGTGTTGATAATGGATTTAAGATAGATTTATATTTATACCAATGATATGAGGTATAAATGATTATGGAGATTCCTTTATAATGAGGTTAATGATGGATTTGAGATGTATTTATATTTATACCGATGAGATGAGGTATAATAATTAAGAAGTTTCTCTTAGATGGGTTTTATTTATGATGGATTCTTGAAGTTTAATTATCTTATGAAGATTTACTTTATGGTCCATATCCTCACCCATTTCATTCGGTTATATATATAATTAGATAAACCATGTCTATCTAATATACATATTGTATTCCTCTATGCAATTATGATGAACCATTGATGTATCACTCTAGAGATAACTTGATGACCTATATCATTCCATTGGTAATGATGGAATGGTTTTCCCCTTATCTCTTATCATCACCTTTCCTAATGATAAGTTCTAGCTAGCCTGACCCGTGTGTTTTCACTCGGGTCAGACCGAGTTGTTTCAGGTATCATCTATTGGGCTTAGCTTGAAGTTGATGTTGGATATCAGCTCTTCTTTCTCTTGAGTAGTTATTATTCTCTTCTTTCTCTTTAGTAGTTTATTTCTTCCGCATACTCTGATGTTTTTACATTTGATTCGATGTATATGGTGTGGTCGTGTACCACCTTTATTATATTCATATTGTATTGTACTAAACATGTATCAGTGTATATGTATATATATGATGTTGGTTACTGTTCTGTGATGTGATTTACATTCAGTTATTGTATTTTGTTCTGATAGATCCATTAGCCACCTATGGTTTTGGATTAAGCATTTACTGGGTATGTCGATCCACTTGAGTTGAAAAAAATTATATTACATTTATCGACGTATTCAATAGATGTTTAAGACAAAATTATAGATGGTCGCCCTTAACCAGCCCTATTCTCTGCTTTAGTAGACAGAATTACTTGTTAATTCTCTTTGCTAAGGTGGGTCTCGGGGTGGGGCGTTACAGCTTGGTATCAGAGCTGTGGTCAGAACAAAGTAGGATAAACACAGAACAGTACGTATATCATGATACATCGAAGTACAATACAGATGAATCATTGTCCTTTATTCGAGCTTGCTTTCAAATCGAGCCTCGATTCTTTTTTGATTTTTGGGATTGTTGAGATGGAATATGTCTAGGAATATAGATATATTGTATTCCGTAGTATTCCATAATAGAGTTTGATGTCATCTTGTCTTATATAAAATCTTATTTAGGATTGTTCTATTCTTATTTTTATCGATACGAGTGAATTCGTATCGATGGAGCTGATTGATTTCTTTGAGCATTCTTGTTGCATTCCTTTGAGAGTTGTGAATCCTAATAAGGGGTCCACAACGATTGGCTTGTTGTGAGCATTCCGAGTTTTCTATTTGTTGCTGCTTTAGTGAGTATTTTTTTTATTACTCACTATATTGAGATGTATTTGATTTGAGATGGATTGACTTATTTGATGTTAAGTCCGATCCTTTTGGTTGTTATAGGATCCTATATTTATTTAGGCATCCTAATTTGATTAGGTTATTATTTCTATCATTTTGAAATGTTAGTGATGATTCCGAAGTTTCTGTATTCACTCTTGAGTATGGAGATGTTGATGATATATCTCGAATTCCAGTTAAGGTGACTTTGTTGAGTTTTGTGAGTCCGTTGGACTTGACATCCAATCGGGCAATCGATTGTTGAGGGAACCTTATTCTTGGCTCTTCGGTTGTCCTTCCACGAGGATATCCACTAAGGAATGAGGTGAGTTTCTAGATCATTCGAGTTTAATCAAGTTTATCATTCAGCTTCGTTTGAGTGTTCTTTTCATATACTCAATCAATGTTATCCTTTAGCATTACTCCGACTGAAGTAGTGATTCGTGGATTGTTTCTTCTTCTCCTTCGAGAATAATATCTTTCTTATCCTGTGTCTTGATGATTTTTGGGAGTGTCTCGTGACATCGTAAGATTGCCGAACACTCTATCTCCTTCTATTGATTTTGAGAATGGAGTACTCTGGGAATATCTTGATGCATTCTCTTAATGTTCTTTGGTTTGAGTTTTGAAGCTATATAAATATGAGTTTTAAAGAGAAATTTGAACATTGAGACATAAAAATAAATAAATAAATAAATAAATAAATCAAAGAATATTTTGAGAATATATTTACATGAGTAGTATTTCTTTTATAGAAATAATTTGAGAGTGTTGGGTTGTCCATCGAGTAGTTAAGAGTTCTAGTCGATGCGCCTGATCAACGTTATCGATAGGAATCTCCTAAAGGCTATGATGAGACAATCAGACACGATGGTTTGTGTTTAAAAGATTGACATTTTAAAAATAATATTTTTGAGAATAAATATTAAAATTATTTTTGAATGGTAATTGCAGCCATTGGTTTTAGAGACGAGCATCAAAGTGGCGAGGCAGTTTTGATCGTTCGATCGACTCTGCAGCCAACGGATATATCTATTATTAGAGATTCAGTGGCGAGGCAATGCCATTTATTTTTGTATATATATTTTGAAATTATAAAGATGAGAATATGTGAGAAAATTATTGATCCATACTTTATTGAAAGTATATTTTGAGATTTAGAATTTATATTATATACATTGGATGTTTTAAGAGAAGAGTTACAAGAGGATTTGAAGATTGCTTTAAGCTTTTTAAGTTGTTTAATGAAAAAGAGTAAGAAGAATTTAAACCCTTAATTTATTTTGAGGAATATTATTATGGATTTACAAAATGCTTTGAAAATTAATTTTGAAGTAAGAGAAGAAATTTGGACTTTTAATTTGAGTTTTATATTACTTACTAAGTAATATAGTAAAGAGTTTGAGAATTTTCAAATGTTGAGAATTGAGATTTAAAATATAAAAGATGTTGAGAGAAAAAAAAAATCTAAATACCTTGGATTAAAAAGTAATTTGAGCTTATATTCTTGTTCTTGAGTTCACTCTATTCTTGTGCTATTGATGACGGCGTGCATTTTCGCAGTCGTTCGAGTTTGGTGGCCTCGTGAGAAGCCATTTTGTGTGATTTATCTATCTTGTCTATTGAGTTTATCTTATTGTGAGGATGTTCTTTCCGTATTATTATGCGGAAAATCTTGTTGATGATCTTCTCTATTGTTTAAAAGTTCAGGTTTGAATGAGTTTGATCCCGACTCTATTCATAGAGTTTTGAGAAATCTATCTTATTTGATAGATAATTTGTTGAGCTTTTTATTGAGTATTGATTCGAAGACGGGATATCTTCGAAATCCTTTCGAGTTGCTTGGAAAATTCGATGGTTTGCTTGTCATTATATTGACATATGATGGACCATTGGATTAACTAAGGGAGTGTCTTCTTATTTCTCTCCACCATTCTATGTTGAGAGCATGAATGGTTTGAGTTTCGAGCTTGTTTATCACCTTTGTCGATTGAATTTTATGTTGGTTACAGTCCTTATTCAAGGAAATTGCGAGGACGCAATTTTTGTAAGGGGAGGAGTTTGTAACAACCCTGGTTTTAGCGATTACCTGAGAGTATTAAATTATAACGGCAGTTATAATTTAATAGTGAAAATTAATAATAACTGAAGAATATAAATTGTTTATTGGGAATAAACAATGTATTTTGGGATAAAATGAGAAAATAAAATTTTGAAAACTCTATTAAGATGATTTGAGATAATAAAACGAGGAAAATGTTTTTATTTAGAGGTAATGCAATAATTTTGTTAATTATTGCTATTTACTTCTTTTAATGATATTTAAAAGGAGTAATTGATTTTAAAATGAGATATATTTAAAAAAATGATGGAATTGAGTTTAAAAATATAATTTAAGTGTAAAATTATATTTGAAATGAGTTATAAAATTTTATTACACAAAAATATGATTTTTGTGTGATTTATAATGTTAATTACAAAGGGATTTGTAATTAAAAAGGGTAAAATTGTCAATTTATTTAAATTAAAGATTTATGATCATAAAATGTTTTAATAATATTAATAATCTTTTATTTGTGTATAAAAATATTTTATTATCATGAGATTAAAGTTTCATAATTTATAAATATGAAATGGAGCTTGAATATATGTTTATTTGTATGTGTGCATTGTTAATATGTAATTAGAGGCAAAATAATAAACTTAGGCTAACTTCTTATTCTAATTGGACTTTAGCCCACTAATTATTTCTCTAGTCAGTAATTAAGAAAAAAAAAAAGAGAAGTGAATAGCCTGTACGTATATTTTTCATCCTCTTCTCAAACTCTCCAGAAAACCATTAATGGCAATAGCTTTCTCATCTTCTAACCTATGTAAAAACTTATCAAATAAAGTGAAAATTTGGGGATTTTAAGAGTAAATCGAAGCTCTACTATCAGGTAATCACTATCTAAAACCAAAACTTCCATCATAATCAAGTTTTCAGAGATAACCTGTTAATAGATCTTTGTCGTCTTTGCATGTTTCTGCTTTTAAGTTTTTCAGGTTTTTGAGGCTCTGTACTTGGCTAAAGTTGCAATCTTTGGCTCCAAATCATTGTGTTATCATCTATGGCAGCAAGGTGAGTTAATAAACTCACAAATCTAGCTGAAGCAAAGCTTCAAATCCAAAAATATATGCAAATAGCTTGATAACATTGATTTTTGATTGATGTTTTATTTCTGTAAAAACTGAATTTTGTCCATCTTTGATGCTGAAACAAATTTAGCAATAACTTTCTCGTTTTTCATCCGATTTTGATAATTTTTTATGATCCGGAAAGCTTAATTCATGTACTACAACTTTCATGTTTTGTATTTTCAGAAATTATGAAGTTAACTATGTCAAAATCGAATTTTTCTACTGTAATCACGAGAGCAAAATCAATATTTGCTCTGTGCTTAAGGCTGGAACTAAATTAGCCTTAACTTCTTCAATTTTGATCCGATTTTGATAATTTTTGATGATCCGGAAAGCTTAATTCATGTACTGCAACTTTCATATTTTGTGTTTTCTGAAATTATGAAGTTAACTATGTCAAAATCGAATTTTTCTACTGTAATCATGAGAGCAAAATCAATATTTGCTCTGTGCTTAAGGCTGAAACTAAATTAGCCTTAACTTCTTCAATTTTGATCCGATTTTGATAATTTTTGATGATCCGGAAATCTTAATTCATGTACTACAACTTTTATGTTTTGTGTTTTCTGAAATTATGAAGTTAACTATGTCAAAATCGAATTTTTCTACTGTAATCCCGAGAGCAAAATCAATATTTGCTCTGTGAAAGGCTAGAACTAAATTCGCCATAACTACTACGTTTCTTAACTGATTTTGATGATCTTGGTCATTCCGGAAAGTTTAGAAACTATGCTACAACTTTCATTTTATATGTTTTGTCAGGTTTCAAAGTTATCTATTCTAAAATTACAATTGTTTGTCGCTGTCCTGCAAATGCATAAGTTCAGGCTGAGTTTGATGTTTGTTTTTAGTAATTTGATCATAACTTTCTTGTTTCAAATCGAAATTTAGAAATTTTAGATGTTCTGAAATCCTTGTGAAATATTCCACAACTTTTCTGTTTTCAGTTTTGAATGACTTTGAGGTCTATATAGTGAATAACTGACATTTTTATCGCTGGCCGTTGTGGATAGCCAGTGCATATAAATTTTTCTAAGTAGTATTTCGCTCATAACGTATTCGTTACTGATCGGAATAACGAAAATTTTGATGTTCTGGAAACCTTATGATGTAGGCTACAACTTTTATGTATTGAGATTTGTAAATTGTCGAAGTTTACCTGGTGAAAAATTGATGTTTTCACTGCGGGCCTGTCATTGACAGCCACAATATTTATATTTGTCTGATTTCGACGATTCCATTTGCATTCTTTGCGAAATCTTTTTTTTTCATATATGAAATTAGATGCTAATATTTGATCATTTTGTCCAGCAATGGACTAATCAAGTTAGGATGAGATTTGAATTTAAATTAATTTAAATTCGATTTAAATTTGAATATCGGTTTAGGCCAATTAAATTGCAAATTGATGTTTTTATGAGTTTTTCAAAAAAAAAAAAAAAAAATCCAAATAAATTACAGAAAATCTTCTAACATCATGGTTGGAGAATAAATGTTTTTATGTATTTTTAGAGGTTTTTAAACAATTATTCTTTATTTTTAAGGCTTTTAAAAATTATTAAAATCCTTTTTAATGATGTGTTTTCTCTCAAAATCTTTTAGATAAATTTCTAAAATTTGATTTATAACCCTGTTTTCTCAAGTAAAATCTTTTATAATTAATTTTATTCATTTTAATTATTTTGATGCTTTTTTGGACGTATGAGGAAGTAAATTAAACGGTTTAGTAAAATTACGAGGTATGGGACTCGTGAATTTACTTTATCGGTTAATTTCGGACTTGTACGATCGAAACTCTTTCGATGAACTGTTAGAGATGATTTAAGATGCTATTGAATTTTGGGTAGTTATATGGTCCGAGAATTCCAATTTAGAAGTATATTCGATGAAGGACCGTTTTAAGATGTTGTTTTACTTGCCGATGAGATGAGGTGAGTCTTGAGATGAGATTTTCCTTTTCAGGGATGATGGTTTATGAGAAACCATTATGAGATTTAATTGCATTTGCCGATCATATGAGGTAAGTGTATTTATGAAGTATTCATGAAGTTAAGATGTTTGTGATGATTTATGAAGTTAAGATGGTTATGATGATTTTTACTTGTCGATGAAATGAGACAAGTCACGATGGAACCATTACTCGTCAATGAGTAGAGATGAGTGTGGTATTATATTAACTCGCCGATGAGATGAGGCAGAGTGAGTTTTATGATGGTTCTGATGTTTTATGATGTTTTCTAATGTGGAACCAACTAACGATTAGTAAACCATTAGGGGAGAACGTATAGTATGGGATATACGTTCTCGCCTTTTGGGTTCCTATTCGAATAGTTGAGACACATTCAAGATGTTACTAGTACTAGACCGAGTACGATTGGAGTCACCACGATGTTCACGATGTTATTACCCAACTCCAATCACCATGATGTTTTTACTCGGATTTGTGACTGGGTGTCATCAAGATGTTCCGACTAGTCAATCACGATGTTATGATGTTATGTGACCCCAAGTCATCACGATGTATGGTACCAAATTACTAGTACTAGTCAAGATGTAAAGCACGTGCTGTTTTCCATGAAGTTTAGATGTTTCGTTTTCACTGTTTTGTTGATGATGCTTTATTATAGCCTTATGTAAGAAAAAGGGCTTATTTATATACATGGTTTTATGGTGATTTCGAATATGATGTTTTGAACTCTTTCCGGGTTCTATCAAGATGAATTTGAGACATTATATATATTTATACCAATGAGATGAGGTATAAATTATGGTAATGCTTTTATGATGAGTGTTGATAATGGATTTAAGATAGATTTATATTTATACCAATGATATGAGGTATAAATGATTATGGAGATTCCTTTATAATGAGGTTAATGATGGATTTGAGATGTATTTATATTTATACCGATGAGATGAGGTATAATAATTAAGAAGTTTCACTTAGATGGGTTTTATTTATGATGGATTCTTGAAGTTTAATTATCTTATGAAGATTTACTTTATGGTCCATATCCTCACCCATTTCATTCGGTTATATATATAATTAGATAAACCATGTCTATCTAATATACATATTGTATTCCTCTATGCAATTATGATGAACCATTGATGTATCACTCTAGAGATAACTTGATGACCTATATCATTCCATTGGTAATGATGGAATGGTTTTCCCCTTATCTCTTATCATCACCTTTCCTAATGATAAGTTCTAGCTAGCCTGACCCGTGTGTTTTCACTCGGGTCAGACCGAGTTGTTTCAGGTATCATCTATTGGGCTTAGCTTGAAGTTGATGTTGGATATCAGCTCTTCTTTCTCTTGAGTAGTTATTATTCTCTTCTTTCTCTTTAGTAGTTTATTTCTTCCGCATACTCTGATGTTTTTACATTTGATTCGATGTATATGGTGTGGTCGTGTACCACCTTTATTATATTCATATTGTATTGTACTAAACATGTATCAGTGTATATGTATATATATGATGTTGGTTACTGTTCTGTGATGTGATTTACATTCAGTTATTGTATTTTGTTCTGATAGATCCATTAGCCACCTATGGTTTTGGATTAAGCATTTACTGGGTATGTCGATCCACTTGAGTTGAAAAAAATTATATTACATTTATCGACGTATTCAATAGATGTTTAAGACAAAATTATAGATGGTCGCCCTTAACCAGCCCTATTCTCTGCTTTAGTAGACAGAATTACTTGTTAATTCTCTTTGCTAAGGTGGGTCTCGGGGTGGGGCGTTACACTCAATATATCTTGACTGAGAATATTTAAAACTGTGTGTTTATTTTATTATGATAAATCACTCATGGTTATAATGCATTGTAAATACTACCACAAAACATACCATTTATGGATTTTCTATTAAATATTTTTTAATTAAATCAATTAATTAATATATAACACATTATATCAAGTATATAAAAGAAAGAAAATGCCTTTTATTTCAAACTAATTAGTTATCAAATTAGATATATGTAACAATTATATAATTGCCCCTAGGACATACTCCTAACTCTATCATATAGCTAGAAATATTCATTGCGGTTTAAATGAAAACCTAAATATATGGTTATAGAATTCTTATTTATCATTCTTATGCTTTCTAATAGTAACTTCGACACATACATGATAAATATAACTTATTTAGGCCACTAAAATAATCTAAAAAAGTTATTATAACATTAGTAATTTCAAAATATATAATAAATGTTTGGTTAATTTTGTTAAACTGACAACCAAACTAAATTTTTTTTATGGACCAATTATAAACCAATCTAGTTTCAGAACTATACCAAACTGACCAAAATGAATTGGTTTGGTTAGCTTATTTGGTTTAATCAAAGATTGCTCACCTTTACGTGTGAACGTTAATATTTGAATTGTTCTATATTATCGCTCTATATTTACACTTTTGAGTCACACAACTGCAATGTCGAATACTTTAAAATACCATACGATTTAATTAAATTATAATCATTATAAATTATTTAATATTTATGAAATATTAACTATTAAATTTTAATTGATTTTTTTGAATCGTTGTTTAATAAAGTACGTACATAAAAGTTATATATGTACATATCGATATACGATATCGATAAATATTTGAATTGGATTTAAAATTCATAAGTGCTGATCTGATTTGGAGCATCTATGGGTTCATTAAGCACATAATGAGGCCTGCCACGTAAGTGGGGGAGAATTTTTTCGTTTGAAAAATTAAGTTTTGAATTGGCAAAGAGAAGAGGTAAATAAGGAGATCAAGATCTCCTTCTATTAATCCTTCCTATTACCAATATAAACCATACATCCTCTCTCATTTTAAGTCGACACCAAGCCTTCACCCCACCTAGCTCGGACCGCAAAATATAGAGCGTCTTCCCCTTCATTTCTAAATCAAATTCAGATCAAATATTTTAGTTCTAGTTAGTGATATTCTCTTTTAGTCAACAATACTTATTAAAGGATTATAAATCGAATCTAGAAGGAGCTCATTTAAACATTCTAAGTGCCCTTCATTGGCTATTTTTTTAGTAATAATCTAATTTCATAACCACTCCATATCTGTGTAGTTTGTTCATCTCAATTTCATTACTTGTATGTTATATATTCCAACGAATTTGTTTTAGTATTTGTTGTCTATTTTTGTGCACATGTGCCTATATTTATATTGTTAAAAAAAATTATATGCACATACAAATCTCTCTTATGCACACAGAGATGTGTGCGTGTATGGCGGTCATTGTGCAGAAAAATTATTTTAAACTTTTAAACATATATATTCAAAATATCATTGTTAATTAATATATACAAATTAATCTATTAATATATAGGAGAATATGTAATTATATATATATATTTAGAAATTTATATTATAATGTATAAATATTTCAAACTTTTAAACAATTAATTTAAGCTAAAATTATTATTTTAATGTAAATATATACAGATTATATTAAATAAAAAAATTAAACACAAACTACTGCAGATTTGTTAAACAAAATAATAGTCATACCGAAACATTTCGACTGAAAGATAAATTAAAAAAATTATATAATTATATTTACTAATTCATACTTTATAAATAAATATTTTAAAACTAAATATGAAATATTTTAAATATTTATAAGAAAATTGCCTGTTTATATATGGATGTATGTGTATAATTCAATTATATCAACATTTGAAATTAAAATTTAAAATAGATATTTTTCCTTAGATCTAGCCTTGGTTTTTTAAATTTTAAAACTACCTTAAGATATTTTAGATGTCAATCTAACTCTTTTGAATTGGTCAACATTTTTAATACAAACAAGATTAATATATATATATATATAAATGCCTTATATATGAATAAATATGTATATACGTGTGTGTATATAAATGTATACAAAAATAAATTAATTATGGACAACAAATATGTATATAATGGGATAAATGTGTCCATTGCGGTGTAAATCCCATCACTTATATATGTGCACATTAAACCACATATATTTCTATATGTTGCACGTGCTAGATATACTTATATACGTATCTGGTACAAATATAAGTGATATATATATATATGTGTGTGTATACATATACATATACATACATACATATATATATATATATATATATCAAATCAAATCTTTTACATAAACAATTGGAATGAAATAAAGATTCTATTTAAAATTGTTTAGATTGTGTAACGACCCAGAATTTTGGTTATACAATTTTGAATATTAAATTAAAATAAAATATTACAATGATTTGTTTTTATTAATTTAATAACTTGAATTCAAATATACGAATTATTAAATTCTTTGAATTAGGAATTTAATATTTCAATAGTGTTTAAAAAATAATGGGATTTTAAAATTTAATATAAATTGAATGGATTTAAAAATTTTAATTAACCCTTTTTAATTATAATAGTCAGGATAAATTCATCCTTTAAATATATCTGCGGCAATAAATGGTTGAAGTAAATTATCGAAAAATATATTCGTTTTTTATAACTCAATTTTTATTGACTTATTTTTAGTTTAATTTATTGGATTTTTCCATAGTTTTTAATTTAAAAATATTTAAATTATTCATTTAATGATTTATCGGCAAACGGTAGGGTTTCTGAGTAGTGTATGTTAATTTTTTTTTGAGGTCACATTGCTATTTTGAGTGCGATGGTATTTTTTTTATCGTTCAGAGTCCATGCACAAATGGAAAATCTGTACGGCGAGATGCCGATAAACGTAAATTATAAATATAACAACACTTATCCATTCCAACACACTCTATTCTCTTTATCGCTTCTACTATTTTATTGCAAAAGGAAAGAAGGCTTGTTCTACTTCATTCAATAATTAAAAACAAATCAAACAGAAATTAAAAAATTAAAAAGGAGTTATCTTTGAGTTTGTTTAAGCGAGATCTACACTTGTATATACATGGATGGGTTCGGCCTCATATTTAGTGTTTAATGAATATAGTCATACTATATATGTATATAGGAAGATTTTTCTGAGATTTAAAATGAAATTTGTGTAGGTATTTTTAATAAAGAATTTATAAAGTAGTTTTAAATTGATGAAAAATTAATTTAAGAGGCCCATAGTCGCTTTATGCTTAACCAATGTTACTTCCCTTAGGGAATTAGATCTCTGGTTGGATTTTTTGCTTATTTGATAGTTAAATAACCGACTATCAAATCTTGGCCAAAAATATAACTTTGGAAATATCTTGAAGAAATACGTAAATGATAGCCACAATCATCTTTAATGATGCTGCACCGTGTATATAAAACTCATCTCATTCTCCTAGGACAAATGATAGGGAGATCCATCCACTTAAACGATTAAGGGGTGATCCTTTCTCCTATCTATTGTCTGTTTATTTTTAAAAGAATCAGGGTTGAGTTCCCCAGAAACCATCGAATGTTGTTTCGAAGCGACCGAGATCAAATGAATTATCAAAGAACCACTTCGATTCAACTCAAATGTCATATTGAAAACATCTTGAAAATAATGGAATCGAAGATTGAGTCCTTTGAAGTGTAAGGGCTACTTGCTACTAATCCTGAGGGTGATACCAAAATAGATGTAGTAGAAGTAGTGCCTTCTAATTTTTTTATACCCTAAATAACTTATATAGATGAATGCTGGCAATGCATTATTGCATGGAAGCAGTGTTAGCATTCAAAGTGGGTTTGCTAAATAAAAAGCTAAAACGTAGCCTCTTGCCTCATCACCGAGAATGACTAAAACAGGCGACATGTAGTAGGCTATGTGGGCCACTGCTATTAGGATGTATCAACAACTTTCTGGATATGCATTCATTTTATGGATTTGGTTAGAGCTCTTGATAATGGTTGCAAAGCAACTGGGATGATGATATATTTGGTAGAATCCAAGAAGGGTTAGGCTGGTCCTGCGAGCAGGAGTGCAAGATGTTCTTGTTGACATAGGTACATTTTTCTAGAGGTGTATTGTGATAGGCGATACCCCAGTAGCCGTGCCATTAATGAAATATATTCTCCAATATGTGCCTTTACAGTTTTAGTTATAAACCTATTATGCTGGAATTCAATTAGTGTAACAATTTCGGCTATGATTAATATGTATTTTTATCCCAGACATTATTATAATATTAGAGGATTTTCTATAAAAATGGATTGGTTATTGTAACGTAAAACCAATCCGTGTTTATGTGCGGTGCGATCTTGTGAGATACCTTTATTTTTGAAAGGTTTTCATAACGTTAAAATCCAATTAAGGTACATTTCTCACGTTGGTTTACCAAACTGATCCAGGCATTCTTTTTGTTATAATGCTCGGGTCAGATCGAGCATATTTTTAGATTTAGCTTTGGATGCATGGGAGCTCAGGAGATGAGCTGGAGGCCCGAGACGTATTCACATATATTTTATTTTTCTACTGCATTTGTTGGGGTATTCATCGGCAATTGCACGGACATGTGGTTAAAATTATCCAAGATGATTTTTACTTAGCGTACTCTGATTGATGTTTGTATGCATATTACAGTTTTCATTTTGTAAAGATCTATTGTATATTATATTTTACTCATCGCGTTGTGAGATTCGATTCTGTCTTTTCTTTCTTTTTGCCTAATAATCCATCTTTTTGGTACTCGGATGCTTGATAGGTGAACATCGTGGATGTATTAGTGTCGACTTCTGAGGATCGAAAAGACGGGTCATTACAAATGGTATCATAGCTTAGGCTGAGCGAATACCTAGGCTTTGGTGTGGTTAACTCATTTGAGATAGGGTTAGTAAGACCCAGGGATGAGTTTGAGTGTGTGTGTGTGTGTGTATGAATGCGTATTTGTTATTATATAAAATGTTTTATATTGTGCTGATTTATCGATTCAGTGGTTATGAATTCTAGTTAGTGTAGAAAAGAAATGTGACGCCCCACCTCTATACTCACACTAAGCAAGGACACTACTGGGTAATGCCATCGACTAGCATGAAGAATAAGGCTATTGAAGAGCGACCAACTATGTAATTGCTTTGTGCGTGTACCGATATGTCAAATAGTATTACATACATTTCATTTCAAGAGGAAATTGGACATATCAAATATAAACTCAAAGCTACTACACAGTGGCTATGTGGTCTTTGGAAACAAATTTAAAATAAGCATAATATAAATCAATCATAGATATTCATATTAATAAGGCGGAAATAGATATGAATGCAACACATAGAAGTGAACATCAAAGTAGTGGTCTACAAGATCCACTACATCACAAAAGAATAGGTACAAGTGCTAGATAAAAGAATACGTATACATCAAGGAGTCTCTATCTCGAATGTATAGCAACAAAAACTACTAAGATAAAGTAGTTAGCCAAAAGTCAGTAGCTAGTCCCTGCTAAGAAGTCAAGTGTAAGCACCTGAAACACCTCAGACTGACCTGAATATTATTCAAGAAGAAAAATAATAAACGGATCAGTCTAGCTCTAAATATCATATAAGATGAGATGGGATAAGAGATATGACAAAAATATATAATAACAATAATACCATGTTGTGACGAGTATATATTTGATAACAATGAAAATCATACAATATCTCAAGTTTTCTCAAATAACAACCTCAAATATTGACAAAATATATCAATGCAATTCACAAAAATTGGTAAAATATAAATTCTAGAAATCAATAATTAGAAATTCAAAAAACGTAAAAGGGGGAGGCCTATCATAAACGGGAGCATGAAAACTAACCAACACGTGTATCATAAATGGGTCGCTATCCCATGGGTCGCTAACCCATAGAGCCGGTGCAATGATGTAGTCCAATGGTATGCCCGAGGAACCTGAAACTCAAATATGCCGAAACAACGATGAAATCCAATGGTACACCCGATGAACCGAACTCCATAAGACGGTTAAAAAAACCATGGTCTCTAGCCCATAAAAATGAGGCAAAGCTCCCTAGAAATAAGTGTAAATAATACCAAACTAGCAAATAAATGAGTTTAGCTTCATGTCCCATAACCACTGGCTTAACTTAAGTATTTATGAACAAATTGTAGATTTCCACTGAAAATTGTCACAAGATTTCAATCAAATAAGTCTAAGAATTAACCGACGAAGTAAACTCAAGCATTTCATACCACTTGTTCTGCTAAGTGTTTAATTGCATTTCTCATACGAATGAAGTAAAGGTTTGTATATACTAATAGATTGGAAAACCGTTTTAAAACGAGTTCTATGTTAAAAATAGTGTTGAAATCATTTTTGTACAAGAGTTTGAGTATTTACTACTAGTATAGAAACCTTTGTATTTTAAAGTGACAAATCATAGAAACGATTGTAAAAATAATCTATCACCAAAAATTCCGACGATGTGAATTAAAACCATGAAAATCGATATTAAATCCATTAAATGGATATTCCCAAAAATCCAGAAAAGAGGTCATCAAAGTCAATAATAAATCGCAACAACTAACCGGATGATCAAAAATCAATTAAAACAGAAAGCCATATAAAAATAGGCAGGTTGGCTGAATTAAACAGTGCCAGACGTCTCGCGGTTTTCCCAGACGTCTGAGCTGAGAATCTAGAAATTTTCTTTCAGATTGGCCAAACGTCTGGGAATAACCTCTGACATCTGAGCTGTAAGTCTGGAATTTTTATTTCGATGACTCAAATGTCTAAATTCTTTCTCAAACGTCTGAGATGAAGCTCAGGGCAAATATCAGCCTAGGCCATTAATCGCCAAATCGGTTCGGAAGCGATCAGACGAGCAATGGAGGCTAGGGATTTATGCCAAACAACGACCCAACCCTATAGGCTTTTCTATGCACTCCAAGAAACATGTCCAAACATCTTTAATAGGATTTTTATATATTTTGACCTCAAAATACCAAAAATTGGAAAATCCCCCAAACCAATTCAATTCAAAAGCAAATGAACATGAAATAGATGTTAGGAATTCATACCAACAACCATCAAAGGTATAGACATGGATGTGTTTAAGAACTCACCTTCAAACTCAAAAACAAGGAACAAGAAGCTCTAAAACAAGAAAAGATCCACTCTAAATCAATCACAACTCTAGAAGCTCCAATCTCTGATCATATGCAAATATTTCCTAATTTAGGTTATAGGAAATTATGAAAATTAGAGAGGGATTGAGATGGAGAAGATAAAGAGGATGCTTACCTAAGATTCTCTTTAATTTTAGAACTAGAACTTGGATTTCCCAAGAAATAGGGCTTAGGAATTTTGATTTCCCCTCTCTTCCCCCATTTTCCCTTAGGGCTTAAATGTTATAAATTTAGAAAATGGAATGAATGAATGAATGAAGAGAAGTGGAGTGGGAGTTATTAGGTAAAAGTTTTGGTTTCTCCTGTTGGGTTAGTGGGCTAGAACCAAACCCAAAGCCCAAATGAAAATACCAAAATCCTAATCAACTTCAAAAATATCGATGTTTATACTCAAAGAAGTCACAAACGTCATTTTGAACTCAATGAAAGTGGTCTCGAGTCAAAATTCACTATTTACAAAAGTCACGTTTCGGACTTTAAATTAAATCAATGATGCTATATTTAAATAAAATATTTAAATATGAAATCATAAAATATGCGGGTTATTACAAAACTACCGTATCGATTGAGGTTTCTAAACACTTAAAACTAGGTAAGTTGACATGGTATTGTTTTGGAATTAGGCAAATGAAATAATTTTTCCTAGATTATATTTTATACATAAAAAGAATAATTTTTAGAATTTAATATAGATATTTATGGTGTGATTGATTGCTAGAATGATAATATTTGATTATTATCATTTATTATTTATTGTTCGTGATCAGGTAGTTTATGAGCATTTTTGTTTGGTCGAATTAAATATGAACACCTTGTAAATTGTGTTTCATGGTTTGACTATAAGGTCATCGATGATAATATTGAACTAAAATATATTTTAATAAAGTTATTTATTAATATCTAAATAAAGATAAGCAATTGTGAATTGATCTTACATAGGCACTAAATTTGAAAAATGTGAACTGTAATGTATTTTTTATAATTAAAAGGATTTAAATTGAGAATCTAAGAATTTGAATCCCGATATTTTTGGAAATTATTTTCGAAATTTTCAAGAAAATAATAATGGTAATATTTTGAAAGTATTTTTGAATTGAAATGTTTTAAATTGATTTTGAAAGAGTTAGAAGCATTGAACTCACTTCAATCACTGGAAAATAATTCTACTGATGACTGCAGCATTATCAGGGTACGTTTTTGAGTTTCCAAGTGACGAATTGCTAGTAAGGATGTTTGTTTTTGTAAAAACCAAATTTGGATTTAAATTCAAAAAGTATTATTTGAGATGTAAAAAAAATATGTATACTATTATTTCAAAATGATTTGAAATAAAAATCTGGTATCTGATTCTTAAATTTTCAGTTAAGGAATATTATAGGCTTATGTATCTTATCCATTATGATAGTTGGGTTTGTACATCTTGTTTTGAGATGTTGTTGGGTAATTTTCATTTACTGAAATGATATGGAATTTTCGACGATTTCAAACTGTCGGAAGCTGACAATTAATTGAGAAGAATTTTGTTAGACGTTTTTGTTGGAATTAAAAGAACATAAGTTTTGGTAACTTACAAATTTGAGAAATTGTATTAAATACAATTTCAAAATTTGTTGGACATTCTGTCTAAGTAAATCAGATCTGAAATTTGTATATAAACTCATAGATTATAGCGGAGTGTTATATAAATATGGGCTTAAGTTTAAAATGGCTAATTGACGTCAATCGTATTTGTAAAATGTTTAAGTTAAACTAAAGTAAGGAGTTATGAAATGATTCATAGGTGATATTAGTATTAAAGGAAATACTAAGAAAATAATGAACGTGAATAAAAAGTAATTGGTCTAATTTAGAAACTAATTGAATAAGTACGTAAGTTGTATGTAGATCATTTTGTTCATATATCTGTTTGATCAAGATTCGAGCGCACGATTTCAACGTGATTCACACAGGCCCGAGTTAGGATTTTTCACTCGATTCTCGAAGACGAACACTTTATATGGATTTTTGATTGATTTTGAAGTTTCCTATCATAATTGACGGCTATGCATGGAGAATAGAAGTTTTTAATCAAGGAACCGGATAATTGTCCATACTAGAGTGGTCGAGTGGACGATACTAGTTCGAAAACGAAATTTGTGTGATCGAGTGAGTGATTGGGTTTGATATTGCGTATGGATGGTGGATGTACATCTTACAGGCTCTATTATAATTTTATGTTTGATCTTGGAGAATGAAATGGTATGGCTATAAGTTATATAGTTGATTATTATATTAAGTAATATGGAGGTTCATGGAAGCAAAGGCTAGTTAACGTTTTTGGTTTCATGAGTAGAGTTGGTTTCTCGACAAATAGGCACATGTTTGTATTGTTGTTTAGATTGGATGATTTTATGCCCAGCTATGGGAAGCCGCTTGGCTTTTATTTTCTTTTGTTGGTTTGAGCCCGTAGTGGTGATTTGTAGTTTTCTAATCGAGTTGCGCGAAGGAGATGCTGCTGAAATTTTTTGCAAATTTAAAGACATAGAAATTTAACAATCCTTTTCAATAAATTGATTTTGAAAAGTATATGGGTTTAGAGACATTTTTCTTGCCTTAAAATTTTCGAGGACGAAACCCTTTTAAGGAGGGAAGAACGTATTGACTCGGAATTATGGTAATTGGATTTTGCATATTTAATTAGAATAAAATATTGCAATAATTGATTTTTATTAATTTAATAAATTGAATTCAAATATATGGATTATTCAAATTCCTTGAATTGGGGAATTTAACATTTCTTAATAGTACTTTAAAATAGTGCAATTTTAAAATTAAATTAAATTAAATGGATTTAATGGTTTTATTTAACCCTTTTTCATTAATTAATAATCATAGTAAATTCATTCGGTAAATTTATTTATAGTAATAAATGGATCAAATAAATTATCAAAAAATATATTCATATTTTTATCACCCGATTTTTATTGACATATTTTTATTTTAATTTGTAGGATTTTTTTCATAAATTTTAATTTGGAAATATTTTGCTTATTCGTTTGACTATTTATCGGCAAATACTAGTGTTTTTATGATTTCACAGAATCTAATAAGGTAGTGTTTTATTACAAATCTAATAACCAGTGTATATTTTTTTTGAGGTCAGATCAACATATGAGCACGATCGCATTATTGTTTTGTCGTTTAGAGTCCATGCATGAACGGAAAATCTATACGGCGAGAGCCGGTAAATATAAATTATAAATATAACAACACTTATCCATTCCAACACACTATATTCTCTTTATAAATTCTACTATTTTATTTGAAAAAGATAGGAGGCTAGTTCTACTTTATTCAATAATTAAAAACAAATCAAACAGAAATCAAAAAATTAAAAGGAGTTATGTTTGAGTTTGTTTAAGTGAGATCAACACTTGTATGTACATACAGATGGGTTTGGCCTCATATTCATTGGCTCGACGGTTTATAGTGATGAAAAAATTAACTAAACAGTTCCTTCCGCTGTGGTCGACGGGAGGTTGTGGGGGTGGTCGAAATGGGCTCATGGTGGTGGGCTGCACCTTTGGTCGGGTTCGGGTGGCGTATGGTGGTTTTTAAGGCGGTCTGACCCAGTGAGGTCGTGGTGCCAGGTCGCAATCTTATTTAGGGTTCAGGCTTGAGGCTATGGGTTTTGGATGGTGAGGATTTAGACGTTGAGTTCGATGCAATCATCAAATTTGGGGATGGTCGAGTGTAGGGGGAGGAATTGAAGGTCGAAGTCATGGCTAGGGTTTGGCTTCAGGATTTTGGAGGGATTTTAGGTGATAGGGGAAGAAGAATTTTGAAATGGCATTAATAGATAATTATGTAATTAATGTTTAGTTAATTCTAATTTTAAATTGATAACTTATATATTTAATAACTTTCTCGTAATACTTGCAATTGAGACGAAACTTTTTGCATTGCACTCTTAATGAAGAAGGCTTCCTAATGAAACAAGTTTGGTTGAATATGGAGCAAGTTAAATTTTGGACTAAAATCGAACGTCGTGCGATTTTAGCTCAAACCGGAATGCTTCAACGCTAACTAGAATTTTGGTGGGTATAACTCACCCTTTTGGATTAATTAGTATGCTATTGTAGATAAATTTACTATTTATGTTTGGTCGAATTTATTGGCTATTTGGTTAAACATTTACTTTGGAAAAGCGATCGACATTTAAATTAAAATACAAGGGAAATGATTGTGAAATCTGGATTTCTCAATATTTTTATTTTTAAATTTCCAATGATTTACCTTTTGATCAATTCCAGTTATATTCTTGTTAAATAAATTGTTAACGCTAAAATTTGAATGTTTGGCCGTATTGAATGTGTCATCACCATATCTGAAAATTGAACATTTTTAGTAGAAAAGGGTAGTCATAGCATTTGTTAAGTGCTATAGTGACTATGGGCCTTGATTTAGTGTTTTGGAATACTGTTAACTTTTGATTTGGGTTTGGGATTGATTTGGTTCGGAAATTGATTTTAAATCGACTGTTTGGTAATTTCTATGATATTTTAATTTAAATGAGTTTTTAAAACTTTTCTATTATATTTTAAAATTTCTTTATTTATTCTTTCTAATTTTTATGTATTTAAGTAAATGTTTTAAATAATATTTTTGAAGTAGTGGCTTTTTAGAAATTATTATAGTAACAAATATCTATTTTTAAAAGAAAATTTAAAAGCATTACCTTTATTTTTAAAAGGGATTTTGCTGGTTTAACTTAGACAGAGATATTTAAAATAAATATTTATGAATCATTTGTGTAAAAGTATATAAAAAAGATAGACTTATAAATATTATTTTATATAAGTGGAGAATAGATTTGGAAAAAGTGTTATATAAAATAAAAGAATGGTTTTATAAGTAATACCTTATAAAAAGGGATTTAATAGCATTTTGACAAATGGGAGAAATAAATTTCATTGGGTGGTTACATAAATATATAAAGTGACCATGTTATGAAAACTACATGAGTTTTATAATTATATTTTGGAATTGTTTTATAAGTCGGGTTTTGGAGTTATATTTGGAGTTTGTTTTAAGAAGGGATTTGTAATTATATTTTGAAATTTGTAAAACGAATTTTATAAAAGAATTTTGGAGTTTATAAATGAGTTGAACATAAGTCGGAATGTTATAAAATAAATTTATAAACGGTATTTTATAAAAAGAAGTTTTATAAAGGATTTTATAAATTAAATAAAGGATGAGTTTAAGGGAGGTATTTATTAAATTGGGAATTTGTACAAGGAAGCTGAAATTATGTTTTAAATTTTTATAAAGAATCATGAAATAAATTATAAAAATGAATTTAATCTTATATTTATAAAAAGGAATTTTATAAAAGAGGTTATTTTATAATCGAGTGTTGATTTCCCTGACAGGCCGTTTTAATTCTAGTGATAGGGAATATTCTTTTTCCCTACTTAACACCAAAGGAATAATGTTTGAGTTATTATTATCTCTGTTTTAACCCAATTTTGAGTGCAGTTTGAAATAAAAATCTTTTTTTTAAGATTTATAAATATATATATACCATTGAGATAAGCATATTTTTCAAGTATTGAAAATGCAGTGTTCTGTCAATATACTTATACTATTAAAATATAAGTATATGGGAAGATTTTCCCTGGTTTTAAAATGAAATGGTTTGTGAAATATATCTTTATGAAGGTATTTTTAATACAAGAGTTTACAAAGTAGTTTTAAATTGATGAAAAATTAATTTAAGAGTCCTATAGTCGCTTTATTCTTAACCAATGTCATTTCCCTTAGGGAATTAGATCTCTAGTTGGATTTTTTGTTTATTTGATAATTAAATAACCGACTATCAAATCTTGGCCAAAAATATAACTTTGGAAATATCTAGAAGAAATACGCGAGGTATGTGTCAAGTCATCTTCGATGATGTTGTACTGTACGTATAAATCTCATCTCATTCTCCTAGGACAAATGATAGGGGGATCCATCCACTAAAACCGTTAAGGGTGATCCTAGCTCCTATCTATTTTATGTTTATTTCCAAATGAAACATGGTTGAGTTTACTGAAAACTATGGAATATTGTTTCGAAGAGGCCAGGATCGGATGAATTATCCGAAAACCACTTCGATTCTACTCAAGCGTCGTATTAGAAACATCTTGAAGATGATGGAATCGAAGACGAAGTCCTTTGAAGTTCAAGGGCGACTTACTATTAGTCTTAAGGGTGATTCCAATATGGATGTAGTAGAACTAGTGCCTTCAGTTTATTCATATCCTCAACAAATTATATGGATGAATGCTAGCATTGCATTTCTGCCTAGAAGGCAGTGTAGCATTCCAAGTAGGTTTTCCATATAAAAAGGTCAAATATACCCTCTAGCCTCATCAACCGGGAATGACTAAAGCAGGGATATGCAGTAGGGCTAAATGGGTTGCTCCCATTAGGGTGTAACATCAACTTTCAAGATATACATTCGTTTATGGATTTGGTTGAGGCTTTGTTAAAGGTTGTAAAGCAACCAGGGTGATGATATATTCGGTACTATCTAGGAAGGGGTAGGCCGGTCCTGTAAGCGTGGGTGCAAGTGTTCTTGTTGACCTTGGTACATTTTTCTAGAGGTGTAATGTGACATGAGGTACTCCAGTAGCCTTGTCATTGATGGAATCCATTCTCCAACAGATGCCTTTATGGTTTTAGTTGTAAACATATTGTGCTGGAATTTAATTAATGTAATAATTTCGGCTATGATTAATATATATTTGTATCCTAGACATTATTATAATATCAGATGATTTTATATAAAAATGGTTTAGTTATCGTAAGGTAAAACCCGTACATGTTTGCGACATGGTCTTACAAGATACCTTATTTTTAAAAGGTTTCCATAACTTTAAAATCCAATTGAGGTGTGTTTCTCACGCTGGTTTACCGGACTGATCAGGGAGTTATTTTTCTTATAATGCTCGGTTCAGACCTAACATATTTATAGATTTAGCTTTGGATGCATGGAAGCTCAAGAGACAAGCTGGAGGCCCAAGACGTATTCATGTATATTCTATTTTTCTACTGCATTTGATGGCGTAGTTATCAGCTATTGTGAGGATAGGTAATTATAACTTTCTAGGATGATGTTTTATTCAACGTGCTCTAATCGATGTCTATATGTATATTACAGTTTATTTTATTAAAGATTTATTGTATATTATATTTTACTCGCCACGTTGTGAGATTCTTTTTTCTTTTTACCCAACAATCTGCCTTATCGGCACTCTGATGATCGACATGTGAATACCATGGATGTATTAGTGAAAACTTCTGAGAATTGAAAAGGCGGGTCATTACTGATTGGTTCTTAAATAATTTAGATTTCATAGTCTCAATAGATCTAAAATAGAATATTTTTTGAAATTCACTAATTTATCCCGCTGCATGCTAGCCCGGTTCCTTCATGGTATTAGAGCTCAATAGCCTATGCGGTCTAAATTAGTTGTATTAGAGCTAACTTATTATTAAAGCCAACCTATTTAATAGGGTGTCTAGAAAGGTAGTTTTGAAGTTTGGGACTGGGTAATCAAGTATTCTGCCCTACGTGGATATTGGTCTGGCTTGAAAGATGAAATAATCCTAAAGGTCAGCTCCAATATAAAGGCCTGAATTGATTTAGGGTCTTGTACTAATTTTAAAAATGTATTTTGAAGTTATAAATAATATTTTAAATTTAAAAGGTTAGGTTTAAAATAAACAAGAAGTTTTAGAAATGTTATAAAATATTTTTCAAAATTATTTTGAAAATAATTAATTATTTTGAAAATAATTAATTATTTTGAAAATAATTAATTATTTAAAAATAATAATAATAATTAATCAGACTGATTAAATAGACAATTAATAAAAGTTAATTAATTAAATTAAAAACACATATAATGATATAAGTAAAATTATTTTAATATATTTAAGGTAATTAATAAATAATTCTCAAAATAATTAAATTTAATTAAAACTGTTTTAATTAAATAAATAATTAGACGAGGAGTTTACTAATTATTCTAAAGAAATTTTGGAACTAAAAATGGACATAGGATAAAGTCTAATTGGGATGGTTTATATCTTATTGATAATAGGATTGATTCAGATGGACTGGATAAACTATTTATGGAATGGGAGATTTTAAAGGCTATCAAGGATATGCCCAGTGATAAATCACCTAGTCTTGATGGGTTTTTTATTTCTATTATGAAAATTTTTGTTATATTTCAAAATACGATATAGTTAAAATGTTTAATGAATTTTATGATGGTTCACTGCAATTAGATAGGTTTAATTCAGTTGATGTAATTTTATTACACAAGAAGTGGGAGAAAACGATTTAAGATTTCATACCCATTTCATTATAAAGTTGTTCTTTTAAAATCATTTCTAAAGTTATAGATAATAGGTAGATACTAAAATGAATGAATTAATTAATATAACTCAAACTACTTTTATATGGGTAGAAATATTATGGATGGAGTAGGTGTAGTTCAAGAATTTATTAATTATTAGGGCAAAATACTATCACTTCTGCGCTTTTAAAACTTGATTTTGCTTAAGCTTTTGATCCAATTGATTGGTATTTTCTTAAGGATTTATTACTGGCTAGGGGTTTCAGTGTTGGATGAGTGGATTGGATTATATCTTTACTTAAAACTGGAAATTCAAGTATTTTGGTTAATGATATATTTGGAAATAAAATTCAATCGAAATGTGGACTTAAGTAAGGTAACTGTATTTCTCCTCTTTATTTAATTTATATGGTGACGTTTTCGCTATATAGTTATTGATAATAAGTATTTTTCTATGATATGGGGATGTAAAATATTTCACATATATATTTTAAGTATCATATCATTAATTTTATTGTTATTAATCATCTTAACATTATTTTTTCTATATAACAAATAGTTATATTAACTATGATTCATATTGTTATAGTCTTATATTTTATTATATTAGATTTCATAGATTTTTATTTGATACGGTTTTTACTATAGGTTGTTGCTATATACGGTTTGAAAGAAATCAAAGAGTTTTAATAATGTAAACACTTCATTGGAAAATTTAATATATATAATTGCCTTGTTTTGTCTTAATTGGGTTATCAAGTTAGCCACTAGTAATGGGATTTTTAACCAATATTGGAAATGAGATTAAAAGTAATGGTCTTTCAATTATTTAGTTTGCGGGTGATACCATGCTCTTTACATCCCATTTGTCTATGAATATTTTAGCACTTAATTTTATTTTATACAGTTTTGAGTTACTCTCTGGATTAAAGAATAATTTTGACAAGAGTTTTGCGTTAGTATTGAATGATAAAGATAAAATAGGGAATCAAGCCATGTGTACATTGAATTGTAAAATTAGGAAATTTCCCATAAATATTAGGATTTTTAATAAGGCCTACTAAACTCAAACATGATGATTGGTAATAATAATTGATAAAGTTAACCAAAGACTTTCAAAATGGAATGGTAAATTTTTATCAAGAGCAGGTATGATAGTTTTTATCAACTATGTTTTATCAGCACTACCCATATATTAGATCTCGTTTTATCAATTTTCAAAATGGGTAATTGATCTAATAGATAAAATTAGGAGAAATATTTTATAGAGTAGGGGTAACCCTAATATCAGTTTAAAGTGTTTACTTAAATGGGAAATGGTTCGTAAATCTAAAGAGGATGAAGGTTAGGTATTATATATTTAAATAATTTAGATACATATTTATTAGGAAAGTGATATGGAAATTTACTAATAATAACGAAAAATTAATTTGGAAATAAATGATATAGAATGAATGGTATGGTTGTACATGTAATCTAACCATATTTCTACTAAAAGTATGAATAATATTTCTTACTTTTGGAAATCGATAATGAAAAGTTGTGATTTCATAAAATAGGAATTAGTAATGTGGTACATTCAAGAATAACACTTTATTTTGGTATGATCATTAGATATAGGCTATCCCCCTAAAAGTGGAATTTAAGGAACTTAATGAAATTTATGATTTCAAAAATGTTTTGATTTCAAAAATATATCGATTAAATTTAAATTTCCCATGGAAATTCTGTTTTAACCGTACATTTGTTGGAAATATCTTATCTCATTTTGCTTTGCTGTGTGCTAAACTAGAATTATACAACATTCATAAAGACATTAAAATATCGTGTTGGTATAAGAGTAAAATCTATACATCGCACTCTTTCTATAAATTTCTAAATGTTGGAGACAAAGTCAAATATATTTAAATATATTTGGAAAGGTAATATCTACTCAAAGAAAAAATACTTATATGGTTAATCGTACATGGGAAATTAAATATGATAGAACATTTAAAAAATAAAAATATAGTTATTGATAATAAGTATTTTTCTATGATATGGGGATGTAAAATATTTCACATATATATTTTAAGTATCATATCATTAATTTTATTGTTATTAATCATCTTAACATTATTTTTTCTATATAACAAATAGTTATATTAACTATGATTCATATTTTTATAGTCTTATATTTTATTATATTAGATTTCACAGATTTTTATTTGATACGGTTTTTACTATAGGTTGTTGCTATATACGGTTTGAAAGAAATCAAAGAGTTTTAATAATATAAACACTTCATTGGAAAATTTAATATATATAATTGCCTTGTTTTGTCTTAATTGGATTTCAAATGCTAATTATAGAATAAGAAACAATATTAGTTTAGAAAGGTAAAATCTCGTATTAATTTAGTTAAGGGAAATTTAGTGGCTAAAAAATAAAAATCTATAATTACCTTTTTATGTATGCTAATGAATTTTCTAATGTACTATTTTCAGTAGAATCTAGTTAGAATATAAAACGTTGTTTAGAATTATCATTCATTTCATAACTATACATGTTTGATGTATACCATTGAGTTTTTACCCTTTTATCTATCACTTTGTTCTGTTTAGTATGTTTATGTCTTATCATGGCATATAAATGTATATAAATACTTTTATATACATACACATACATATGTATGTGTGTGTGTATTTTTAGATGTATTAATGCTTGGATGGATTTATCACATTTTATCATCATTAATAGATAATTGAAATTTTGTGCATATTTAGGTTCAGCTTAATTCTTTTGTTTTTATTATATTTTATTGTCCTTTTGTTTACATTGTAGGTTATGGTCATTAGGATTATGAGGGTTATTAGTTTATTTTATTGCATTGGGGGGTTTTCGTTATTTTCTAGGTTTGTCAGTGTATCATTTTTAAATGTAGAATAAAATACATGAGTGCTCTCCTCCTCAAATAAAGGATCACTCATTTTTCTCAAAAATAAACAATAAATTATGTATATATTATGGTATATCACTATAAATATTATAGTCTATATATACACACACGTTTAATTTTAAAATGTTTACAATGAATAAAATAAATAAATTAAAATGTTAATTAATTAGTTAAATTTATTAAATAATATTTAATTAATTAAATTAATAAATTTATACATAATAATATTATATAAGTTAATTAAAATTATAAAATGATATACATGAATTAAACTTATATAATATGAATATATAATGAAAGGTAGAAGTGTAATAAACACAAATTAAATTTAAGGAACAAATTCATGCGTATAGAATGTATACTATAATTTCAGATGTGTTTGACACTTGATCGCTACATTATTTCATTAGAAATACATTATTCCATAAGTTGATAGCACTCAAATAAATATATTAAAGATTATGAATTTTTAAGATAAGTGTTGTCCTCTATCATTTATATATGTTAATAGATTACTTGCATATTCTTTAATTATTGCTTATCCCAAGCTAAAGATGTTATGTATAGTACTACTAATATATTGACATGACGAGGCAAGATACGTGTACATATTTGTTGAACTTTCCTCGAGGTATGTGCATTGTATTTAGGCCAACATGAAATGTTACATAAGAGTAAATAATCTTCCTTTATCTGTTGAGCTTTTCTTAAAACAAAGGTGAGATTAGGGCAAAAACCAAAGGTTGAGAGTAGTATATGATACAAACGACAAGGCATTATCTATCACATGTGGGCCTATGACTTGTTGATCTTTCTTCAAATTCAGAATCCCAAGGCAAACAAGTCCTAACACCCACTAGAGAAATCAAAATTTTCTATATTTCCTCTTACAGTTTTGAGAAAAGAAAAGCCTAATGGGAGCTTATCGGTAAAATAAAATATAATGTTTAACCTTAATAATATTATAAGAACATTTGCTATGAATTTCATGTGCTATTTGCATGTATAATTTTTTTTATATATGTGTAGGTATGTGTGTGTGTATGTGTGTGTGTGTATATATATATCCAAAATGTAATGTTGATATTAATTAATTTGAAAATTAAACTATAATTTATTAATGTATATAAACATATATAAATAAATATAAATAAATATAAATATGCATATATTTTACAAAATAAACCTTTGTACGAAAATGTTAAAAATAATTTTTTGGTATGGAAATTGTTAGTTAAAAAGTTAACATACACTTAATCCGCATAGATTAATATGATTGTGATTTTGAAAAAACTAATATAAAGCCAAAAATAAATGTTCTACATATATATATTATTTTAATTTAATTTATAAAATGTTATTTAAATATATAAATTAATTAAAATTTTATGTAATTTAAAATATAATTATATGTGTATATATGTATGTATCTTTGAGTGAAAAAATATATTTTCGTATACTTATATAGAGATAATTTCATAAATTATTTATAAGATATTTAAATTTGAATTTTAAGAGGATATTTTAAATCTGGATCTAGTTTAAATTTGAATTTATTATCAACATTCTAATATTAAAATTTAAATTGTTTTCTATTTAATTTTATATAATTATTATATATATAGTTACTTTTATAATTATACGCATGTGTGTGTATGTGTGTGTGTAAGTACATTTATATTGTATTAATATTATAAAACATTGGATAGCAAATACGTATATAAATGGGCTATTATGTTTGTTGTGATGCAAATTCCAACACTTAGATAAGGGCATGTTAAACTACATACACATTATTTATTGCACGTAAATATACACATACATGTGTATTTGATACACATGTACACATTATATATCATCAATATGAGCAAATAAAACCTTTATATTAATCAATTAAATAAAATATTTTATTTAAAATTTATTAAACATCATAGGCCCGATAAGATCCAAAATGAAAATTTTTCCATCCTCAAATTCACACATGTAACCCATTTTGTGCCGACCTGATCCATTGATAGCATTTGAGCCCAATAACTTATGCAATCTAATTAGCAGTATGAGAGCCTACTAATTGAGCTGGCCAAATTAGTACGGTGTCTAGAAAAGTAGTATCGAGGTTGGGTTTGGGTAATCAAGTACCCTGCCCTACTTGATTACCAGCCTGACTCGAAAGATGAAGTAAGCCCAAAGGTTATCCCTGCTATGAAAGGCCCAATTTAAATTTAGGGCTTGGGATGATTCGCAAAATCTATTTTAACATTAAAATAAAATTTAAAAGGTTAAATTTAAAATATGTAGAAATTTTATAAATGTTATCAAACCAGTTTACTTGGAATTACTTATGAATTAATTGAATCTGCTTACAATTGAAGGAACGCTATAAATTAGTAAATTAATTAACTTTAAATTGATATCTAAATTTTTTAAAGTATTGTGATTGTCCAAGAAATCAAAAATGATAAAGATTGCTAATTATAGGATTGGAATTAAAATCTTGATTTAATTAATTAATTAATTATTAATTAATTTAATTAATGGAAAAATAGTCATTTTGGCCACTGATTCGGATTTCGACGAAACCAGTTTCATCGGATCCATAACAGTGAATTATTGTAGGATTTCAAGTTTCGTAGCGATTGGACTTGTCGTTTGATCGTAGGGGCTAGAAACGCTTAGAAATCAATGAAATTGAAATCAATTGAAATTAATTTGGAATAACTTGATTTTAGTACAACTTCTTCATACGATGGAATTTGGACTTGAAACCTGTTACATTGCATTTAAAATATTTAAAAACATATGTTACGATATATGGGTTGACCTAATTTCGTTCCGAAGTCAAAACGGGATTTTCGGGCCATTTATCGTTCAATGATCCAAACCAATCGTGTCCATTCATCTCTATTTCTGACCTACCTATATATACCTTGTTATAAACCCTAACATATTTCTTATTCCTCATTTCTATACGTATAATTCTATTTGCTTCTCCTCTTTCAATGGCAGACAAATCAAAACCAAATTCCCAATTCAATTTCAATTAAAAATTCAACTTCAAAATTTAACCTCCTCAAAATATGCCAAATTATATCGACTTGAAGCTCTCGACGAGCGCAACTCAAATCTACAATTTGTTTCTTGATTCGATCCACCGGTTGATCAAAAAATGGCCTATTATTTTCGGTCATTCGCGAGATGTGGATGGATTGGATGTTGGATCTGCGATTTATGGTTCAATCAGAGGCTTTGGGCTTGTAGAGATCGATGTGCTGAGCTCATCCATGCGGTTAGTTTGGTGTTGGGGGTCGTAATTCGCCGTAATAGGCTGGGCATAGTGGCGGCGGCGCTGCCGTTCTGGGTGACTTCGGGTGGCCGCGATTGGGCTGGTGAGGTCGGCCGTTGAAGGAGAGGTGCTCAGCGATGTTGGATCGTGGCGCAACGTTGGTGATCGGCGACAAAAATTTGGAAAAAGGTGGCGGCCGGCTAGGTTTTTCTATTGCAATCGATAGGGTTTCGAACGAGAACGATCTCGTGTGCGTGCTGACGTGGAAATGGGGGTAGGTGTATTAATTTAATTATTTTCTTATCTTAAAATTCAAATCGTGTAAAGTTTAATACGCATAACTTTTGCGTATGAGGCCCGATTCATGCGCGGTTTTCTTCACTAGGATCGTATTGAAATTTCGGATATTTTGGCGCTAGTTTGGATGGATTCTAAGACTGTTAAAATTTGGGTTTAAATTGGATTTAAATTCAAAAGGAGAGTGTTTTAACCCACTCACAACTTCTAAAATTTCTCATGTTTGTTAAACTGATTTATGATGTGATTAGAAATTTATTTATAACTGTTTGACATATTTTGAATCATCATCTCGGTTTATTTGAATTATTTGGATAAATTTTTATTTAATTTATTATTGCATATAAACTTCTAGTTAAATTGTTATTTAATTTATTACTGAATATAAACTGCCAGTAAATACCTGTTATTTATTATCTGTTCTATATTAACGTTATTGATTGAATTGGATGATGATTGTGATAAATGTTTGATGATTGAAATTGGATGAATGGATGTTGTATTTTATATTGTTGTAAACTGCAAGTTGTTATGGATTTTTACTTCATTCTGGATTGCAGTTTGAAATGATATATAACTGTATTTATATTTTAAATTACAGATTTAAATGGTAAATATCTATATCACTTGACTATAGAATAGGAAATTATATACAGACACCGTGGGATATATATAAAAAAATATTTTGAAATGATTTCTATGGTTTTGTAAAGAAATAAATGGTTTTAGATAAATATTGATTTTAGATATTATAGAAATGCTATTTTATCCTTGATTTTAAGCTATATATAATTTGTTTTAATATAGAATAAGCTGAATAATAAGTTTGATTTTATTGAAGTTAATATGGTTAAGTATTTAAATTATATTTTAATATAGAGTTATAATGATTTAAATAAATTAAGGTTGGAAGATAAATCTGAGATTTGTGGAATCGAATTTATTTAAGAATTAAACTCAAAATAAGCTTGATGTGAAATTTATTAAATTTGAAATTTTAGAAGGTATGGTTCTTATAACTTGATTTTGTTTAAGGTGAATTAAATGAATATGTCAAGTATTGAGGAAATATGTTGTTATTTGTAATTTGAGTTTTATTTAAATGATAATGGATTTATTATGTAAAAATATTTCAAAATTAAATAATAGAAATTTAATTGTTGAATCGAAACTATCAAATTTAGTTTTGAAATTTTGGAATATTTAAAGCCTTGAAATATATCGAAATTGAAATATCTTATCGAAATTAAGTGTTTCGAAGTTAGGAATTTCAAAGTATTATGTTTAAAAGTGTTATAATTTCAAATGTTCGGTTTCGAAGTGTATAAATTTGAATGCGCTATGATTTTGGAAAAGGGATATATTTGAAATAAAAATGATATTTTATTGATTTGGGTTTTATAATAATGATATCAAATTGATTCGAGTTTTTGAAATGGAAATGATATCGTATTTAAATGGTTTTGAAATGGATGTTATATTATGGTTTTGAAGTAAAATTATTTTGAAATGACCGCGGTGTTATAATAACGTTTGGTTGCTAAAGAGACAGGGATTGAAAGTTGTCATACTCTCTGCCAACTCCTAAAACCACTTTAATAACTGTGTACATGGTGGAGATTCCAGAATAAAGTAGGATGGTGGCGGTGTTCCTTTAAGGTATATACGTGGACCCGACTCCCATGAGTTGGCATAAGGTGGCTAAAACAGGAGCGATCGATGGGCTGAGAAGGTAGCACCTTTTATCGGACACACTCCTTCGATACCATTCTACTACTTTGTGATTGATTTGGGCCTTTTGATTTTGGGGGTGTGGCTCGAGGTAGACGATAGTAGCTGCTATGCGTTACCATCGGTTCGGAAGCGTAATTGGTATATCTACCCTGGCATTCCCTAGTTGTGCCATGTCACCTACCCTAATGCACCTTATACGATTTTGTTTTGTACCATACCAATGGAGTGCCCTCTGACGACGCCCAGTACGGGGGAGATTACGGTACTGTATAGACTATGGGAATATAAAAGTGTGTTAAGGTGGAAAATGTAAAGCCTTAACGCTATTTTCAAGTATATTATACTTTACTTTAGACACTATTATAATAGCATATATTACTAAATAGTAGATAGTTTAACGGATCCTTAGGAGGTGTAAATCCCGAACATCTCTTAAGTTACTGCACTCACATTGACACTGGATAGGAGATGTCAAATCCTATAAACATCTCTAACGTTGTTCCACTCATATATTTTTCGTTGATTTAACTTACATAAAATCTTTTAGTCCTAACTCGAGTGTTTTGTCTTTTGAATTCGCTCGGGTCAGTCTGAGCATTTCATGATTCGAAGACTTTATTTCTGGAGGACGAAGACAAAGATTTCATTACCATTATTTATTATATTATTCCACTACATTCATATTGTTCTGCTGCATTATTTATTATGCTCTGGTATGTGTAACTCTGAGTATGTGTTGTATAAGTATAATCAAATATCTATAAAACAGCTTCATAAACTGTTATTTGATTATTATATTTTGTCATTCCGCTGTGAGATTCTGTTTTGTTTTATTTCTTTCTCCCTTTTTCTTATTCACCCCAATAACAATTCGTCCTTTTGTATGGTTTGAGTCTGACGTGTGTGGTTTATCATCGATTTAAAACGTACAAAAAGGCGAGATGTTACAAACCTATTAGAAGGTCTTATATCGAATCTCGCAACACTAGAGAGATACTATAGTTTTCCCGTGGATGGTAAGAAGTAGGACTGCATCTTTGAAGAATACACGCCTCTTTTATTCTAATAAGCACTAAAGAATAAAAACTCTACACTTTGGCTTAGAGCTATAAAAATTAAAATGGATTAAATGTATGAAATAATGTATGGACTTTGACTGACATACCCTAAGGGATACAATCCATCAACTGAAAATGGATTTTAAGAATAAGCTGAATGCAGATTGATAAGTAGAGACCTATAAAACTATACTATTTGTGATAGGGTTTCGTCGAATTCAAGGTATTGATTGTGACGAAATATTTACTCCCATAACAATAAGTCCATTTGGATAACGTTAGTCGTGGCCGCATTCTATGAATATGAAATATGGAAAATGGACGTGAAAATGTATTTCTATATGGTGATTTAGAAGAGCCTATTTACATGTCAGAGCCCGAGGGTTTCGAGGTCGGAAGGAGTGAGGCAAGGCATGCAAGTTGTTAAGATCCATTTATGATCTTAAACAAGCTTCAATAAGTTGGAATAAGTGTTCTCATAAAATAGTCAAACAATTTTGTTTCTATCAGAATGTAGAGGAATCATGCATATATCGATAAGAACAAGAAAGTGCTATATTGTTCTTAGTTCTATACGTTGATGATTTGTTACCGATGACAATGATACTGCTTTTGTTGCAATCAATGAAAGCATGGTTATCCAAGAAATACTCCATAAGTATTTGAGAGAAGCAGCCTATATACTGAGTATTAAGATCTATAGAGATAGATCTAAGAGGCTCTTGAGATTGTCCTATATAAATACCATACTGAAAAGGTTCGGTATGGAGATTTCCAAGAGTGGAAATGTTCCGATGCAATTTGGATCATCTTTTCTAAAAAGGACACCCCCATACTATTGAGGAGAAAGAGCATATAAAGAAGATATTATATGTATCGACAATCAGTTCCATAATGTACGTCGTGCCCAGTACTAGACTATATGTGGCTTATACACTAGGATGAGTAAGTCAATACTAGTCTAATCCTAGAGAAAACCATTGGACTGCTGTAAAATGTGAACTTATGTATTTGAGAAATATTAAGGACTTATTCCTTATATATGGGAATAGAGAACTCCTTATGAAGGGGTATACAGACTTCGTCTTTCAAAGTGCTATCGACAATGATATTCTGAATCCAATTATGGTTTTACTTTAAATAATGAGGCCATCAGTTGGAAAAGTTCCAAATAGAAAATAGTAGCCAATTCTACAATGGTGGCCAAGTGCATTGCCCTAAAAGATGCACCTTAAGAAGTGTTCTGGTATGCAAATTTATGTAAGAGCTGGGAGTGATTCCTAACACGAAGGATCCAATGACATTGTTTTGTGACAACTATGTTATGATGTAGATAGCAAAGGAACCTAGAGAAAATAAGAAATAAAGACACATTCTTCATAAGTTCCACCTCGTTAAAGAATTTATTGAGAAGAGCGAAGTCATAATTAGAGTAGGTACAAAGGATAACATAGCAAATCTATTCACGAAGGGTCTAGCCCGTTTAGTTCTCAACAAACTAATCTAAGTGATGGGATTGAGATTCCAAATTTGCTCCTAGTGCAAGTGGGAGATCGATAGAGTTAGGGGTATGCCATAGGAAATATTCTGTAGTTTTTTGTAATTATTAACTCTGTAATAAAATCTCATTCGAAATAAAAGGTTTTTTTTTCTATTATATATTTATCATACTATGTTATGTTAATGAATTATTTAATTTAAGTATATTTAATAGAAAATCATTAAATGAAATGTTATGTGATAATAATTACAATAGGCTGTAATTATGAGATGTTTATCACATTAAAAAACATATCGTTTTAAATATTCCTGCTCAAGATGTTTCGAGATAGGATATCGATACATTTATTGGACTAGAGTATGTAATGCTCTCCAATTGTTGGACAGTGTATTACTTATGGTAAGTGGGAACTAAGGGGTTACGTATTGATAGTTATTGGATGACTACGTAATGACTCACTTGAGAGTTTTCTGTTGGTTAATATAACTATGTCAAACAAAGAGTCTCGAAGTGACGATACTACACAATTCTCTTGACTTGAGAATACTATTGAACTTTAATATTGATAATCTACTTTGATTATAGTTAAATTGTGGCATGGCATCCATTGAACGACTCTAGCTAAATTAGAGTTGAAGCATTAGATGTGAAACACTATTCAATAGAGAATTTGTCTCCTCGGTAATATGAGGTTAGTATTACGACCAACTATAGTCAACTCAAATTCAAAGTATTTGGTTAGAGCAGTTCGATTAACAATAACTTTATTGAACCATGGGCAATGTGTTTAGGTTAAGCAAGTCAAATTCAAAAGATATTGGAATTTTGACCAAAAACATATTCCATAAGTCCTAACGTGATATAGTTTTAACGAAGAGAATTGGTGTAAATAATCATTGCTACTATATTTCGCTTAAAATAGTGAAATAGGATTTTATGGGTAATGTGTAAGCGATAAATTCAGCCAAACTGTCCACCAGCCAATGTAATATGTAAATGCTAATATTGATTTGTTCGATATTAATCACTGACTGATTTTATACTTTTGTTTCGCATAACCATAATGTTGAATACTCCGAAATATGAAATGATTTTATTAAACTATAATCAATAATTAAATTAATTAATATTTATGATATATTAATTATTAAATTTATTTGAATCTTTATTTAATAAATTATACATATAAAATTTTCATATGCACGTATCGATATACAATACCAATAAAAATTTAAACTAGATTTAAAATAAATAAATGTTGAATAGATTTGGAAATATATATATATGTCCATTAAGTCTATAGTGAGACCAGCCATACAAATGGCTGAGGTGGGGGTGGGGAGGAGATTTTTGTTTTGAAATCAGGTTTTTAAGTCGCAAAGAGAAGATGTAAACAAGGAGATCTAGATCTCCTCCTTTTACTCCTTCATGTTGCCTATATAAACCACACATCCTCTCTTATTTTCAATCGACACCAAGCCTCCTCCACCTACCTATGGCCGCAAATTATAGGGCTTCTCCCCCTTTATTTCTAAATAAATTCAGACCAAATAATTTAGTTCTAGTTAGTTGTATTCTCTTTCTTTCAGCTGCACTTTCTGGAGGAGTATAGATCGGACGTACAAAGAATTCAATTCAACATTCAGGTTGCTTTTCATTGGCATGTTTTGATAATAATCTAATTTCATAACCACTCCATATCTACGTAGTTTGTTTATCTCAGTTTCATTAATGGCATGCTATGTATTACAACAAATTTATATACGTATTTTCTATCTAATTTTGTACACATGTATAAACATTCATATCGTTAAAATGCTTATATACACATATAAATCACACAAACACACACACACACATATATATATCGGGTATTTAAAAAAATTATTTCCATAATTAAAATGTTTTAATTAATTATTTAAATTCAAAATATGATTTTTAATTTATACATATACAATTTAACCTTTTAATATATGTATATATGTATATGTAATTAAAATAATAATAATTTATAGTACATAATTAAATGAATATGTTCATTTCAAATTTTATATTACAATGTATAAAAAAATTTATACTTTTAACAATTAGTGTAAGTTTAAAAGAAATTATTTTAATGAAAATCCAAGTAGGTGTAGTTGTTATCTAGCTTTTAGACCATGCAGCTTTCAAATGAATATGGACGTCGGGATTAAGATAGAATGGTTCAAGGAATTGGAGGCATGATTGAAAGAATAATGAAGGAGACTTCGAAGGATTAGTGTGCAAACTACACGAAGTAAAGTGATCTATATCGACCTCTTTTTAGTTCGACACCGACAAGACTTTTGAGCTATGAATTACCTTGGGCTATGCGCAATGAGTGGTTGGACAAAGTGATCATCCTGGAGCCCAATTCTGAAGAAATGGATGAAAAACTTAAAATAGCTTTGAAGAAAAATATTAGTAATAGACTGTTAGAACCTCTCAGTAACAACTTTATTCCTTAGGCAAAAGTGCTCGAAGCATGATGGATTGAAGCTAAAAGACTAAATAGAAGAAGACATCACAGTTAGCAATTAATAATTCAAGTTGGTACCAGTCACTTCTGATCGGTACCGAGATAATTTTATTGGTCAGGGGACTTTTTCTCTCCTCCTACATCTCGAATCGGTAGTTAGACTTGGTATTTGGAGATCCAGTGACCTCCTTGTACGATTTCTCTATGAATAGCGGGCATAAGGAAACTTACAAAGGACTTTCGACCACTTCATCTTCTTCACTCACTCTCTCTCTCTCTCTCTACACATGATCTTGTCAAAAAGGAAGCTACTTTTTGGCCGTTTTAGGTGGTTAAAACCAAAAATCTCTTGTACTTATGACAAATAATCTCTATAATAATATTAAAGTGGACATAGGCCACATATTTGCCGAAGCACTACAAAATTTCTCATGTTTCTTGCTTTGTTTTACTATTTATACCTAGATCTCTCTATTTTAATTTGGATTGGGGTTATTGTGCTGCTTTTTGGCCTAATTTTTTTTGGTGGTTTCACTGAGAATGAAGCTTCTCAAATGTAGATCTAGCTATCTTGTAGATTAGAGCGTCCAGGAGTTAGATCTAGAAGGTTTTTATTTATAGGCTTGAAGAAATCTCATATTGAAAGTATTGGTTCCAAAAATGAAGAATGGAAGATCTAGAGCAGTCGTTGGAGGAGATGAAAGATATTCCTACCACGATGAGGTCACTAACTAACCGATAATAGCGTCTTCAGTACCATCTGCCCCTTAAGGGATGGTTGCAAGAGTTGAATTGGACAAGATAATGGTAGAGCTTAACCAAAAGATGGAAGATACTCAGAAGGCTCTCCGGGACAAGATGGATGCCAGCATAGCCTTGCTTACCCAACCATCTAAAGACCCAGGAGGGATAGGAAAGAATCATCACTTATGGGATTTGAAGAGGAGAACTCATTTACTTCTAGTCAGAACAAAAGGAATGGAAAGCAAAAGCAGAAGGTACACACTATTGGAATAGCAGGGAGGAACACTAAAGAGACAGAAAGGGTCCCTGCTAAGGGAATTCAAATTGGTACCGATTAAAATCAGATCGGTGCCAACCTGAATTTGAGGACCTTAGTGAGGCATGGACCCAAGGCCGTCAACTTGTTTGATTTCGACAATGATTTGCAGGATGCTTGTAATGAGGTTGGACTGGATGATGAAGCTTAGGATGTTGGTGTTCAAACAGCTGCTATGAAACCAAATAGATGTCAAAGAAGAACCAAAGGAGTGGATCTCCAAAAATTTGGAGGACTTAGATGTCAACGAGCAAACCAAGACCGTTTGTAGAGTCAAACACTTAGCATATCTCTTGACAGTTATCCTTTGGATTACTAGGCTAATGAGAAGCATATTAAGGATATGATTAAGCATTTATTGGACAAAAATAAATGGAGAAAGAACAAGGATTATGGTTCTACGCCTAGTAGAACTCCATTCATGGAGAACATCTTAAGGGAAGAGTATCCTAGGAAGTTTACAATGCCTTCAATGTCATTGTATAATGGGAGTACTAACCCCAAACGACACTTGTTCAAATATTAGTGGCACATAGATGGTGCAAGAGCAACGTACGCAATTCGATGCAGGTGTTTCCCAATCATTTTAGATGGGGTTGCATCGATGTGGTTTTCTTGGTTTGCACCAAAATCCATTTCGACTTTGGTTGAGTTAGCTAAGAAGTTCTTGGAGCAGTTCATGCTATATGTTGCCCAACCTAAGGATTCAATGTTCTTGTCGAGCCTTTCTCAGGGACTTGAAGAGTCGTTGAAGGGATTCCTGAAAAAAATTAATGCCATGATTACTGAAGTAAATAATCTGAATGAAGATGTGGTGTTGATGGCTTTGGTCTGAGGGATGTATCTGGACCTGGATTTTGCAAACTGACTAAGGATAAAGTAGTCAACAACTATGGAGGAGTTCCATCGAAAGTCAAATTAATTCTAGCATTTGGAATAAGCAAGCTATGTTACCGAAAAGATTAATGGTGGATAGACGAAGGAGGTTATTCATAGTAATGTAGGTATTAAATAGACCATTGGGAGTGCCATGAATGTTGGTAATTCTAGTAATCAAAGGAAGAGAAATCAGGATGCTAGGGCAGGCGTCATGATGCCAAAAGCGTCTAAGGAATATGAGACCAAAGGAATACACGCCTCTGAACGACACACTTGAAAATATATATCGTGCCATATAACGCACGAAAAGGTACAAGAAGCTGTCTAGGATAGAGGCGACTAAGGTAGAAAAGCATTCTATGAAGTTCTGTCGATTTCATGAAACTCATGGACATAACATGAACGAGTGTAGGCATCTTAGAGATTTAATTAAAGAGTTAATATAGAAAAATAAATTGCAGCGGTATATTAGAGAGCAGCAAGATGGTGGATAGACGCTGGACTGCAAGGGTTGAGTGTCCAAGGGAACTATCTTGGACCGAATGGGGAGGGGCCCAGGAGACTAGATGGAAGGGTCATTATGAACACGATAACCTGAGGACGTCATCCAATGGAGAAAAGCTGAAATGAGATGGAGAATTATGCGAGTTTGTTGATGCACATACCACAAGAGAGCTGCTATTCTATTGAGGAAGAAGCTCACCAAAAGTTAATAAATGATGATACAGTTTTTCGGCATAGGTCTTCTACTGGGGTTGAATCACCAACTTTTGATCCTATGGTGATAATGGTTGTTGTAGGTCTTGCAACTATGCGCCAAGTCTTGGTGGATTTTGGAAGGTTGGTGAATATTCTATTCAGGAAATTTTTGATTTGATTAGAATGAGTTTAAAGGATGTCAAGCCTTATAAATCCACGATTCAAGTATTTACCGATGAGGTGAAGGAACCCCTTAGGACTATTGCTTTATCCGTGGAATTGGGGGATGGAGACCGCAAGGTTGTGTAGGTTTAGAAGTTTGTAACCATGGATGAGTATTTGGTGAGCAATGATTTTTTGGGCCAATGGCCCTTTTTGATTTCAGAATAGCTCTAGCATTTGGTGCATGATGATGAAGTTCCCCATAAGAAACTGGGTGGGATTGATTTAAGGTGACCAAACCGTTGATCGGGAATGTAATGCCGTTGAGCTCAAATAGTTCGAACTATGGGAGAAAGGAAAAAAAATGCAAAAAAATTACATTTAGAAAGCTGATGCATAGCAATTAAAGCCAAGCATTGGCTCGAAAACCATAGTAGATTCTATAAGTATATGGATCCCTCGAAGAAGTTAGAGGAAATGCGGGCAACACCAGTCAAGCTAACGGTCAACATCTCGATCGATATGGATGTTCCTACTTAGGTTCTTAAGATCGAAACCCAACCCAGCATCAGATTGAGGAAGAAATTGGTCTGTTTTCTCCAAGTAAATTTGAATGTATATTCTTGGACATATTTGGATATGTGCGGGATACCTCCGGAGATAGCACACTACACAATGAACGTGGACTTGAAATATCCGCTTATCAAACAAAAGAGATGCAGTCTGGGTCCAGATTGATCCGCTGCATTGAAAGAGAAAGTGGATTTGATGAAGGCAAATGACTTTATCTATAATGCTTTGTATATTGATTGGATATCGAACCCCATTCTAGTTAAGAAATCTAATGGAAAGTGGCAGACATCATTGATTGTTCTTTTTAATAAAAGGAATGAACAGCTGATGGACGGACCGTCAGACATGAGTTACTTTCTTTCATGGATGCTTATTCCTACTATAACCAGATATAGTTGCATGTTCCAAATCAGGAACACATAATTTTTAAACGGATTTGGATTGTACTATTACCGAGTAATGTCGATCGGCCTAAAGAATGTTGGGGCTACTTACCATAAATTGGTAAATTCCATGTTCCGAAAATAGATCAACGGATGATGGAAGTGTATATGGATGATATGCTCATGAAGTCACGGCTATCAAGTGCTGAAAAGGTATGGGATGAAGTTAAATCCGTTGAAGTGTTCTTTTGGAGTAGCATCAGGAATGTTTCTAGGATTTATCGTGAATTCGAGGGGGATTGAGGCTAATCTGAAGCATATTGATGCCTCGAAGAATATGGCAGCCCCAGCCACGAGGAGGGAGACATAAAGCTTGAATGGAAAGGTTGCCGCATTGAGTCGGTTCAACTTAAAGGCTACTAATAAGTGTATATTGTTCTTCGACGCCATCAAAAAGGAGAAATATTTTTTTTATGGATGGAGGCATGCTAAGATGCCTTCAAGGAATTGTTGAGGACATGAAAACACCATTGGTCCTATCTACACCTTTGGGCAGAGAGGATTTGCTCACCTATTTAGCTGCTCCTGCTCATGCACTAAGTGTAGTATTGGTACATGAGGGCGTAAGGATTCAAAGGCCAGTTTATTACACCAGTAAGCGATTTACCAAAGCTGAGAGGAACTATCCAAAGTGGGAAAAGCTGGTTTACTACTTGTTTTTTACATCGAGGATGTATGGCCATACTTCAAGACTCACCTGATAAAGGTGTCGACGCATCAACCTTTAATGCAAATATTGACCCGAGACTCCGGGAAGGCTATTGAAGTGAAGCATTGAATTAAGCCAGTACAACATTACTTACCACCAATAAGGGTGATAAGAGGACAAACGTTGGTGGATTTCATCGCTTAGTTTACTGTTTGTCATGGAGAAGAAGAAGACGATATGGTCACACTTTCTTAATAGAAATAATTTATATACGGAGCCTCTAATGAAAAAAGTTATAAGGTAGGAGTGGTACTCATAACTCCAGAAGGATGATCGATTTGCAATGCATTAAAGCTAGAGTTACTTGCGACAAACAACGAGACTGATTATGAAGCGTTGATAGCATGACTTATGATACCAAAGGAACGGGGGGTAAGGATGCTTCGAATATTTAATGATTCCCAATGGTGGTTTTCCAGGTGAAATTCTAGGCCAAAGGTACATAACTCGCCACTTACCTGACAAAGATAGTTGAACCGCTGAATGATATAGAGCAACATATGTGATTATGCACATCCCCGGAGAGGAAAACACAATGGCCGATTCATTTGTTAAGATGGCTAATTCTAGAGATGCGTGGTTGTTGGGAATTGTTTTGGTGGAGGTTTTATTGACTCATAGTATCGATAAGATGGATGCCGACTGGATTTTAGAGGCCAAAGAGAAGGAGTCATAGGTGACTTCGATCAATGACTATTTGTTGAAGGAAACTCTTCAAAAAGGAAGGAATGGGCGGAAGAAAATCCTTTATAGAGTGTCGTGGTTCATAATGCAAGAAGGATTGCTATATAGGAGAGGTTTCTCAACCTCCTGCTTCAGTGTGTAACCAAGGACGAGGCTAGGAAAATTCTCATGGAAATCTAGAGGGTAGTTATGGTAATTACACTATGAGGAAGATATTAGCGAAGAAGATACTTAGCTATGGATAATTCTAGCCAATAATAAATCAAGATACTTCTATATAAACCAAAAGGTGCGACCGATGCCAATGGTTCACAAATATTCTAAGTGCCCCATCCATGGAGCTTACGCAAATGGTTAGCCTATGACCATTTATGGTTTAGGGAATTAACATAATCAGTGTGTACCAATATCAAAAGGAGAGGCTAAGTACGCTAGTATTGCAATGGATTATTTCAAAAACTGGGTCGAAGAGGAACCGCTTGCCACGATCACAATGAAAAAAGTGATCACATTTGTGATGAAGAATATAATCTATAGATTCATATTACCTTAGAAAATTATAACAGATAATGGAACTGAGTTCAAAAGTACAAAGTTCAAGATTTCTACATCTGGTACAAGATCAAGAAAAGATCTTCGACGGTAGCACACCCATTGGAGAATAGATAGGTGGAGGCGATGAATAAAATCATCAAGTCCATCTTGAAGAAAAGTTTAACTAAAGCCAAGGGAAACTGGTTCAATGAGCTTTCACTTGCATTGTGGTTTATAGGATGACCTATAAGTCCATGATTGGATATGCTCCATTCTCTTTGGCCTATGGATCAGAAATCATGATTCCAATAAAATTGAAAGTCCCTTCTTAGTGGAAAACGTACTACCACCTAAAGGTCCATGAGGAACTCTTGCTTGATTCTCTCGTTTAATTGATGAAAATCGAGAAGAAGCTGAATTAAGGGTAGCTGCTTATCAGAAAAGAGTAGCACAACATTTCAACATCAAGATCCAGAGCCGTACCTTCGAGGTGGGGTACCTCGTTTTGAAACGATTTCGTAGGTACTCGGGCTCTTGATCCAAATTGGGAAGGACCGTATGCAATCGAAAAAAACTTTAAGATGGAACTTTCAAGCTGGCCACTATTGATGGAATCCAGATTCCATAAGCATCGAATAACAAACTATTGCTACGCTATTTCGCTTAGATTTACTTAGTTTATTTTTTGCAAATAAGCCACCGTAGTGAATTGGAGGACCATGTAATAAGTCAAGACCTGCAATGTGTTTCATTTGTAAATAAAGTCATCTTCTTGAACGATGGAACTGTGCTCTTGTAAGCAAAACCCTGTACTGCATGATTACCACTACAATAAGGCATCCAGAGATAGGTATCGACTCCTTTGCTTCAGGATTAACCAATGGAGTATAATCATAAGGGTCGAATGGATAATTCGACCCTATCACTCTGGCATTGACTAGTGCCCGGGAATAGGCCAAGTCAATGAGGGATGCTCTAAACCAGGCAACTAAAGCACCGGTTTCTGGAGATAGAAACCAGTGCGTAGTTAAAATTTTTACAACCACACTTATGGCCTGGCAGGACGTGCTTGGCTAGGATAAGTAAGGGTGATTAAAGGATACTCTTAGTCCAAACTCGAAAATACGTGAGACTAGGAGAGGATGCCCAGAGATAGGTGCCCCATGAACCAGTTCCTAGAGATAGGAATTGGTATACGACCAGGATTTCCATGACTGCACTTGCGGCCCAACAAGATATGCTCAATTGAGGATAAGCAAGGATGATTGGTGAATGCTTTTAATCAATGACTAGAGACAGGCGAGATTAAGAACAAGTACCTAGAAGTAAGCATCATCAGTCCTATTCTGGTCCAGATCAGGACCGGAAGAGCATAATTGAACCGGGGGAAATTGAATAATTTATCTTATGTTCTTGATCTTTGACTGATTCCCGAAGATAGGAAGGCTCGAAGGATGATGCTCATATTTTGGCATCTGGATCACTAAGCCCTAGAGATTGGACAAGTGTGTAATGGAATTACAAAAAGTATAACACCACTCATGGCCTATCGGGACACACACAGTTGAGGTCAGGTGAAGGAAATCAACAGATAATATCGATCGTACTCGGTTACTAATGAGATTGGAGACATAAGGATATGAACATCCAAACTGCTATTTCCCGGAGATAGGGAACGACATGGAACCCAACTATTTATAACTTGTTAATGGTTGTAGGAAACTCGACCAAAGGTAAATAAAACCACAGAGTTGGTTAAATATTAGTTTTATATAACCAAATGGAAATAGTTTGGCAAAATTAAATAGAACTAGGTAATGGAATATAATCAAAGCAATTGTTTAAATTTAACATATATATAGAGATGCAATAAGTAAAAGCATTGCACAGATACATGCATGTATAATATGGATAAATTGTAGTAGAAGTAGTTATATTATATGTGCAGGCAGCTGTATATAGGCAAGAATAATACATAAAAATGCAACAGAAATGTAGAAGGAAAACAGAAGCTAAAAGAAAAAGAATCTTTCATTACATTCATTTTTATGGACATAAGATGTAGGGTTCGGTTGTAACACCCTAATTTTAAATAGTATTATTCAAGAGATTTAATTCGATAAATTAAATAGAATAATGTAGAGACTAGAATGATAAGAGGATTGAGGTTTGAAAATTAAATAGAAGTCTTGCCTTAACTAAATGAAATCATAGGAATGGTTTTATAAAATGGTTTTATGAGTTAACTACCCAAGAGAATAAGACAAGGGTATTATGGGAAATTGGCGTGTACCATAATCTCATAACCCCTAAACCCTTACCACACTCTCATTCACATTTTCACAAAATAAAAAAATATAAACAAAAGATCTTCAAGGCTAGCCACAACCCTAGGAGAAAAAAGGATCAAAATCAACTTAAAGCTAAGGATTTAAGCAAGGAAGATTTAAGCAAGATCAAATCCCAAGTTCCTTGTCCAAAACAAGGTGAATAATAATCAAAAGCATCTCATTTATGTCTTAATGAACGTTTTGATTTTGGATTTAAAGTTTAAAACCGTTTGGATGATTTGGATGATGATATGCTTTGATTATATGCCATGATTGATTTAAACAAGTATGTTTGTAAAAGGTTTGATTTGATTTTAAGGTCAAAATCGCATAAAATGGGTTTCGAATGCCATGAGTTTTTAATACGTTATGCAAAACATTATTTTGGAGATGGTTTAAATTTTCATTACTATCCAAGCTATAGATAATTTATTATGAATTTTGAATGGAAGAAGTAGATAATTTAGGTTTAAAAATTAATTTTGGCAATTATATAAAGTATTTTAGGTCCAAAATTTATATATGTTAGAAAACATATTAAAAGTGAATTAAGATGATTTTTGTGGATTTTTCCTAAGTAATTAACTATGAAAATTAAATTAATTAAATTGGAGGACTTAAATGACTTAATTGTTTTGTTAAGGAAAAGGGTTTCTTTGCTAAAATATTTTAATTACTAATGGATGAATTCGGGAGCCTTTTGGAAAAAAAATTGGTAAAGGATTTGGCAACGAATCATATCTGAAAAAAAGCAAGTTAGGTATAAAAGAATTTCTTTTAAAGGTATAGAATCGGTTTTGTTTCGAATTACAAGCTTGCCACTTCCAAAATCATCCTAGATTGCCTTTCGAACTCATTCAAAACGTATACACATGATATCAAATAGTTGGCATATAGTGTATTAGAGAAAGGTGAAAGTGGATGGTGTTGAAAGCTTTCTTTCGAAGGGGTTGAAGCCATTTTTAATGGCTCTTGAATCAACCCACTTGCCTTTGTTTTGCTTTCAAAAGAGATGCCACTTACTTTGTTTTCCAAGAATATTTCGAAAGGGATGAAGTAAATAGCTTTCGAATGGATTTCCGCATGCCTTTTTTCTAAAAGTAGCTTTCGATAGAGTTGTCTCTTATTAAGTTTTAAAAACGAGCTTTCGAAAGGATAGTTTGAACGTAGTCGAAACCATGCTGCCCACACCTTTCGAATGGGTTAAAGGCTGCCTTTCTTTACGGCCTTATAACAATAAGTTCAAAAGGGAAGCTTTTATTTTATTAATATAGAAGCCTTATCCCAATGCTTTCAAATGTGTCCCTGTAGTCACTTATATTAAAGGTTTCAAAGGCAACAGGTTTGAAAGGTCGTTTCAAAGCTATCATTTTCCCTATTATTTTACCTAAAGATTACTGCTTTCGTAAGGGTGGTTTCGAAACCATCTGCTTCCCCAAACTCTTTTACTTGGAGATTAATGTTTTCGAAAGGGTTACTTTTGCCTATGTACACTTTGGCCCAAAAATTATACTTAAGGTTAAACCCAATGATTTTGAAAGAGATACTTTCATATGGATTTGAAACTATGCTTCTATAAATCCTACTTGAGCTAAGTAGTTTTGAAAGATAAGCATTAATACTTTCGAAAGAAGCGTTTCGAAAGGAAGGTTTTGATGCTTTTGAAATAGAAGTTTTGAGCATTTCAGAAGTCATATATTTAAGTGTTTTGAAAAGAAGGGTTGAATGCTTTCGATAGGTATGTTTCAATGGTTTCGAAAGAAAAGGTCAAAGATTCCGAAAGTCTTAGTTTTCAAAACAGAGTACCCAATCTCATTTTTAAAGAGGAACCCATGGTAATGTGAAAAAGCTTTTGATATGGCATTTAGCTTTTGAGTTTTTGAAGAAGCTTTCCTTGTTAAAGATAATAGGTTAAAGATATTCACCATGTTTCATTTGAAAATGATTGCAAGGATATTAAACCATGGATGTTTGTGTTACCATGTTATGATTAACTATCATGTGTGCTTCTTTTTTAAACATATTTACTTTATAATCAACCCATAACTGTATTTTGGGGTATTAAGAGCAGAATAACCAGCTAGGTTGACCCAATAGTGAATATATGTTGAGATCAACTCCTATGTGAGTAGAATTGCATCCAAGAGGTCAGGTAGACCAGAATGTAGGATGCCTAAAGACTGATCAAAGAGATTTCAATTTAGACAAGTTCATATCAAACCCATAAAAACTATGCATGGAAAAAATTATTGGTAGGGGCTAATAGGTTCTTAGCGATCCCATGAAAACTATATTCGGATTAAGCTATTGACAGAGATCAATATGTTCGTAGTTAACCCATGAAACTATGACATAAGACAAGTTATTGGAGGTCCAATAGGTTCATAGTGAACCCATGAAAACTATGAAACTGGGCAGATAGTTCGTAAGCTTGGAACCAGTTATTAGTCAGCCTATAAAAAATATTAGGTTAATATTGACCCTAGAAACTATATTGAGACAAATAATCAAATGAACGGTGATGGGAAATCCAGATTTTAATGCATATTTGCATATCACCATGATATACTTTAAAATGTCATGTTTTAACCATTATGGATGCGAGTGCACAGCATATGGTTGTTATAAATTTTGATTAAGATACTAGATATGGGAAAACCCATTCTGTTATGCAGTGTACTAGATATTTATACTGTTCGAGATGGTAGGTTATTATTCACACCAGGCTTTTTGTCTGACTCAAAGTTTATGTTTTCCCCTTAAATTCTTGGGTGCTCAATTAATCTTCAGTAGTTTGAGAGTTAAGTTTCTTCAGGTTCTCCTTTAGAGAAATAAGCTTCCGGAGATATGCATGAGGCAAGCTAACTATTAGGAGTTCTTTTTATTTGATTCCATTGTATTTTGATGTAATGGCAAAGTTGTAAAATTTCCTATATTTTCACTTTGATCAACCAAGGGGGCTTCTTCATATGTCACTTTTGGCGTATTTTGTAATAATTATATTTCTCTGAATGTGGTTCATGCATTGGAATTATGTAATGAATTTGAAATGTGATTTGAAATGGAATGAGAAATTTTTTTAAGTTGAGTTTAAAAAAATTTCATATCCATATGTTTCTGTTGTATTAATGTATCTAACATTACCACATTTGGTCACCGAGAATTAATAACTATAGATGACTGCAGCATCCATAACCGTTAGTTTTAGGCCTCGAAATGGGGAATGTTACAAGTTGGTATCAAATCATAGATTTATGTAAATTTAAAAAGAAATTTAGACTAAAAGGTTTTTAAAACATAATCCATTAAATCAGAAAATAAGATCAGGGTTTGGGTTAACATTATAGTAACGTACTTGTATTCGATATATATGTATATATATACACATAGGTGCATACTTCCCTCTCTCGTAGACCTTTCTTCTATATCTTATTAAGGCTCGTATATAGATTTACGAGAAAGGCAGAGATGGAGGCAGAAAACGAAAGTGGAAATCTAGGTGGAGGAAGCACCACAACCAATAGAAATGCTTAACCTAATAGGAGAAACCAGGGTCGACACGCAAATGCTAATCAAAATGAAAATGCCAACGTAGGTGCTGGAAATCCGCCAGTAGATATGGGGATGATGTATTGGTTCTTCGTCAAGCGGGAGCAGCTGCTGGAGTAGTTGGGAATGTTGGAGGAGCTAATCCTGTGGCCCCAGTTGGCAATAACTATGCTAAGCTGAGCAGGAATTATACCAGCCTTAGTGGGAAGCCGTTTTTGGGAACAGAGGATGCTATAGAAGTAGAGAATTGCTTTTGCATTATGAAAGGATCTTTGCTGAATTGGGATTAAAAGATGAGTAGAAAAGGAGACCTGCCTTTAGACAGTTGTAGGGAGCATCACTTCATTGTTGGAATAGTGTTACTTCTGGAATTCCCGAGAAAGAGTTGACTTAGGTAGAATTCCGAAGGAGCTTCGAAGAAAGGTTTTTGTCTGATATATCCAAGTCTGTATTGCTAAGAAAGTTCATGGATTTAGCACAGGGTGAGATGTCGGTGATTAAGTATGCTACAAAAGCTTGATGAATTATCTAGATACGTATATGCTACCGTTTACACCATCATTAAAAGAATGGGAAGTTCATTCGAGGGCTAAGACCCGAGATTGCCAGGGTGACTATGTCACATCTTCGTGATCCAAGTACTGTTGTTGTGGAGATGGCAATCCAAAATGAAGAGATGCTTTCTATTTATAGGAAGGAGAAGCAGGTTGAAACCCAGGGTTTTCAGGGTAAGAAGAGGAAGTTCTTTAAGAAGAAAGGAACCTAGAAGGGAGAAGTTGCCAAGAAGGAAAAGACTAATCTAGTTTTCTTTAAGTGTGATAAGAAGGGACATTATGCTCATGAATCTTGAACTGGAAAAGGGAAGAAGGCCTAAGACAAGAAAGGAGTTAAGTGCTTTAACTATGACTAGATTGGGCATTATAAGAATCAGTGTCCAGAAACGATCAGCGCGGACAAGGGAAAGGTCTTTGCAGTTGGACCATCGCCTACTAGGCCAAATGCTATTGAAAAAGGAAAGATTATGATGGAAGGTACGTTTTTGATTCAAAGTATACCGGTTAGGGTACTATTTGATATCGGTGCATCACATTCATTTATATCTCAGTGTTTGGTCGATAGGTTATGTTTAGAACCCTCATACCTTGTTACTTCCTTAAGAGTTATGAATCCTATAGGAGGATATGCAACTCTGAGAATGAGATGTGACCACTTAGAACTTGATTTGCTAGGTCATAAGTTTGCATGCAGTTTGTATGTTTTTGATTTCATAGACTTTGGAATCATTTTGGGTATGGATTGATTAGATAAACATGATGCTAGGATATTTTACCAAGATAGGGAAATATCTCAAAGACACCTTAATAATCATAACTGATTATATTCTCCATGGAGATTCAGATCAGAGTGCTTGTGCTTTTTTGAGTGCTATAGAAGTAGAAGGAGATTTCAGTAAAGTTTGGGTAGTAAGAGAGTTAGCAAATGCTTTCGAGCCAGTTACAAGACTACCCCGAAACGAGCCATCGAGTTTTGGATAGATCTTATGGCAGGAGAAAAATCTATGAGTAGACCACCTAGCAGAATCTATGAGTAGACCACCTAGCAGGATGACACCAACCGAGAAGAAAGAATTAAAGGTGCGGCAAGTGATTAAGGGATGAGTTTTATTAGACCAAGTAGTTCGCCTTAGGGAGCGGCCGCGGTATTCGTGAAGAAACCGGATGGGTCGTTAAGGATGTGTATTGACTATCGTAAGTTGCACGAGATGACGATCAAGAATAAGTATCCTTTACCAAGAATCGATGATCTACTTGATTAGTTATATGGAGCCAGAGTATTTTCCCAATTGGATTTAGCAATAGGTTTTCATCAGTTAAGAGTGTCAGAGGACATTATTCCGTTGATGGTATTTTGGACTTGGCATGGTTTGTACGAATGGTTAGTAATGTCATTTGGGTTAACGAACGCACCAGTTTTCTTTATGGATTCGATGAACTAGATTTTCCGAGAGCACTTGGATTGGTTCGTGTTGGTATTTATAGATGATATTTTAATAAATTTTAAGGATGAAAGAGAGCATGAAGTTCACCTTAGAATAGTAGTTAAGACGCTGAGGCAGCATTAGCTGAAGGTGAAATTTTCCAAGTGTCGTTTTTAAAAGAAAGAGGTTAAGTTTCTTGGTCACGTGGTTTTCAGAGAAGGGTTTGTCCATTGATCCGGATAAGATCGAAGATAACAGGAAGAGATCAGAGATAGTAACTGAGATTAGAAGTTTTCTTTGATTTGCGAGATTTTACCGGAGATTTATTAAGGATTTCTCATGGATAGCAGCTCTTTGACTAAGCTAATTAGGAAGGACGTGAAGTTTATTTGGTCTGACAAATATGAGGAAGCATTCTTTAAGTTAAACATTTGTTGACCAATGTGCTTATGCTAGTGGTTCCAAAACCAAGAATTAGTAGTGTATACCGATGCATGTGGATCAGGATTAGGGGTTGTGTTGATTTAGAAAGGTATATTGCATACGCTTCACGACAGCTTAGACTGCATGAAGTGAGATATCCTACTCATGATATAGAGTTGGCAGCGGTGATCTTTGCGTTAAAAATATGGAGACATTATCTTTTAGGGGGGAGGTTTGAGTTATACATGGATCATAAGTCTTTAAGGTATTTATTCTCTCAGAAGCAGTTCAATATGAGACAGCAAAGGTGGCTAGAGTTTTTAGCAGCTTATCATTTTGGCATAGAGTATACTTCTGAAAGGGAAATAAATTAGCGGATGCTCTTAGTAGAAAACATTAGAATGTTGTGTTAGCCATGTTGGAGGAATGAAAGATCTAGAAGCTTTGACTACTTGTAGTGTTCAGTTAAGATCGACTGCTAGTTCTAGCCAGAGCACCGCCATGTTGTCCTGCTTGGTAGTTCGACCAGTATTGATCGAAAATATTGCTTCTAAGCAGAAAGAGGATGAATTATTAGCTGAGAAGATTAAAAGGCTTGAGATTGGATCAGAGATTGATGATCTAAAAGATTTTAGTCTTGACCAGAGGGGATGGTTGAGGAAAAATGGACGGTTGTGTGCTTCGAATGTTAGAGACTTAAGGAAAGAAGTTCTTAGAGAATGTCATTGGTCCAAATTTATGATTAATCCTGGGGAAACCAAGATGTATCAAGATATGAAGAGGAGTTTCTACTAGGAAGGTATAAAGAAGGATGTTGGCTTGTCGGTTAGACAGTGTGTGATCTGTCAACAAGTGAAGGCCGAACATCAAAAGTCGAGTGGATTGCTTCAACCTTTGGAGATACTAGTTTGGAAACGAGATTCGATGTCTTTGGATTTTATAGACGGGTTTCCAAGGTCGAGTCAAGGAAACAGAAATATGTGGGTCATAGTGGACAGGTTGACCCAGGGTGCCCATTTCGTTCCAGTTAAGTCAACTAGGATGGCACCTGTTTTAGCTAAATTATTTCCAGTTAAGTCAACTAGGATGGCGTCTGTTTGAGCTAAATTATTTATGAAGAACATAGTTAGACTGCATGGAGTTCCTAGTAGTATAGTGAGTGATAGAGATACTTTGTTTACTAGTGAGTTTTGGAAGAGTCTACAAGATGTGTTAGGTATCAAGCTCAAGATGAGTACTTCATATCACCCTCATACGAATGGCCAGATAGAAAGAGTCAATAAGGTACTCAAGGATTTGTTAAGAGCTTGTGTGCTAGACTTTGGTGATTCTTAGAAAGGTCACCTATACTTAGTTGAGTTTTCATATAATGATACTTATTAGACTAGTATAGGAATTACACCTTTCGAAGCTTTGTATGGAAAGCCATGCAAGTCACCAACATGTTGGTTAGAAACTAGAGACAATTAGTCTTAGGACCTGATTTGGTAAGAGTGGCCACATAGAAGATTGAGTTGATTTGAGGCAGGATGAAGGAAGCTCAATCTAGACAAAAGATTTATGCAAATACGAGGCATAAAGATCTAGAGTTCTCAGTTGGAGATAGAGTTTTCATTAAGGTATCACCGATGAAGGGTATGGAACGATTTGGAGAGACGGAGAACCTGGCACCAAGATATGTTGGACCATTCCATATTATAGAGAGGATCAAAAAGCTTGCATACAGAGTAGAGTTGCCGAGCAATTTGGCAGGTGTCTATAATTTTGTTTCACGTATCTCATCTTCGTACGTATATGCATGATCCAAAGACTACTATTCCTCCAACTCCATTGGAAATTTAAAAGTAGAACTGAATTTGACTTTATTAGACAACCAGTTCGGGTTGTAGCAAGAGATGAGAAGAGATTAAGGAACAAGACAGTCCAGTTGGTGAAAATTCAGTGGAGCGACAACGAGAACGAATATACTTGGAAGACAAAAGACAGGATTAGAGATATGCGATGACCCAAAAATTTTGAACATTTGAAATCGAAATATTTAATTGATTTTAGATATTTAACTTGAATTTCAAATATCAGGATGAATTTGGCAACTAAATTATTGAATTTAATTTATTGAAATTGGGTAAAAATCCGAATCTTCAGTTTTAAGCCTGTTAAAATAATTTGAGGGCTTAGAAAATTTATATTTATAATACTGAAGATAATAAAAGCTTCATAATTGAATTTGAAAGTGATTTGTTCAGTTTTGAAATTTATCGTTTAAATCGATATTTAAAAATAGCCTTCCGGGACACGGTCTCGGAATTCAACGAAACAAGTTCCATTGGATCCAAAATATTGTATTATTATCGAATTTCAATTTTCGTAGTGGTTGGAGTGATCGTTTAGCCGTACGGTGAGCAAATGCGCTGAAAATTATATTGAAATTTTAATTTAATAGCTGGGTCCAAAAGGCTATCTTCTCTATACGATCAAATTTAGACTCGTAACCTTTTTCATTGCGTTCGAAATGGGGGGTTAACATTATGAACGCCTTGATTAGAGTTCGAAATTTTGAGTTGTGTAATTCGAACGATTTAAAGTTCAATTTAAATTTAAAATATAAATAATATTATTATATCAGAATATTGTGTCAAACACTTACATGCACGTGTAGAATTTTAAACACTTGTCTTACCTAAATTTACACGCGTTCGTTTTGAATGAAATAAAATAAAAACGAAAACATTTTTTTTCTTTTGTCAAAGAAATCAAACAATGGCCGAGCAAAATAAAAAAGGGGAAACCCAAATTTAGACAAAGGATGCTCGAATCGGAAATTTTTTAATGGCCGGTTCTTTTCAAAATTAAAATCTAAGTTCGAAAATTCAAGGCCGAGCTTTTCCTTCTCGTTTAAATGTCAGAGACCTTTCAACACGACCGAGGCTCGCGAGATTCGAATTCGAGATTTTTGGTGGCTGCGATGATTTCAGAAATCGAGGCGAGGCGGCCGAAGTCGAATTCGTGATGGATGTCGGCAAATCAATTGAATAAGAGGGACGCAAGGTGAGGATTGAGCACCGCATTGAGGGATGGTCCTAGTGGTGGCTCGTTCGAGAAGAACTGCGATGGCCGAAGTTGAGAGTTTTTGCGTCATAGCTCTGGTGGCATACCGATGGACAGAGCAACGTGGGAATTCGAGGGGGAAGCAGGTCGTGGCCGCGATGGTGATGGCGGTGGCGTTTTCAGATGGGTTCGTGAGTTGGGAAAGATGACGTCGATGGCTGCTGGGCTGTGGATAGATTTTTGGACAATGATGGTTAAGCATACGTGGGTTCGAAACCCTTTTCGAGAGGTATACAAATTTACTTTCGTTCTAGATTTGATAATTTACTCTTACAGTAGAGCAAGTTTGTTAAATAATAAATTATATATATATAGCAAGATATATACATACAACTTTAACACAGAAAATAAATTACTATAGGTATATGTATATAATTTATTTATTTGATAACAATATGTATATATGGTTTGAAAAACAGGAATTTTAAAAAGATTGAAAAGTTCATTTGAAAATTAGATTTTTAAAATCAATATAGATATTTTTATAATTATAAAAGCTGTTTCAAGATAAGAAATAAAATTTATATACATATACAAATTTCAGATTTAGTTTTAGTTAATTTGATCTATTCAAAAGAAATTAATTATTCGATTGTTTCGAATATTGATAATTGTATAAATTGTTTATACAAGGTCAAAATCTTAAAGGAAACAAATCAAGAAGGAAACAGGTTGCATGCATAGGCAAAGGTGAGATCTTCTCACTCACTCAAGTTTTTCTGACTTAATTTTAAATAGTTAAATTTAAAATTGATTGAATGTGTGCTTGGATGATTAATTTATTATCAGTTATACTAGTTTAGACCCTATGCGCCGCATAGTAGCGGATGATATTATATTAAACCCCTATACTGCGATATTCCATCTTGAAGTGGAATTGGTATTATATATGTATTTGGAGTGATTGATTTCCTGCATTATATAGCGGATGAGACCCTATGCACCGCATAATAGCGGATGATATTTTATAAATCCTATATACCACGATATTCCACCTCGAAGTGGAATTGATATTTAATTGTTGTGCTAACGTCTGTGGATGCAGGGAAACAAGTTGGAGGGATCCAACCGGATTCCTCAAATATTTGGATTTGTTTCAATACTGTGTGTTGATTTTTTTATATTCTGTGTGTGATTATATTCGTGATTAAAATCGTTGAAGGCTATAGTTTAGCCGAATATATTTTTGCTATCGTAGGATACCAGAAATGAATAAAATTGGATTTTTGAAATTTAAGTAGATAATCTATAGTAAATTAAATTTTGAGAATTTGATAAATTAAAAAGAATTTTAAAAGGATGAAGTTTTAGTTTTGAAATCTTATTGAATAAATTCCAAAAATATGGGAAAATATTTTTATAAAGGAATTTCGAGTAATATTGTTTAATAGTTGAAGGAATTGTTTAAGATAAAGATTTTAAATATTTGAAAGAGATAAAATAATTTATTTCAAAAGGAAATAAATTTAGAAATTAAATTTGGGATTTAATTTGGAGTTAAAATAAATTTTAGAAATCGATTCGAAAAATTTGATTTGGGGTTTTAAAATAAATCTTTGGGAAATCGATATGAAAATTGATTTGTTAATTGAAATAAATTTAGAAATCAATTTGGAATTTGATTTGGTGATTCAAATAAATTTGAAAATCAATTTGAAAATTGATTTGGTGTGAAAGTGAATATTTGGAAAACGATTTGAAAATCGTATATTAGTGGATATTTGAAAGTTTAAAATTCACAATGGAAATTTTACAAAGGAAAGGGAAATTTGTTTTAAAAATAAGCATTTGGTTATTTTTAAAAGTGTGAAAGGAATTTACGGATTTGGAATGTAAATTTAAAATAAATCAAGAAAGATTTATTAATTGATTTGGATGAACCATTTTGCGATGGAAAATGTATTTTCCCTGGAAAGCCGTGTATGATCTCAAAGTAGCCTATAAATATAAATTAATTTTTTTTAAGGAAGGTTTTAGAAGGATACTTTGGATAAATTATTTTCTTAAGCTGATTTCAAATCTTTAAAGTAAAGATTTAATTAATTATAAAAGGGATTATTTTAAAGATTAAAATTGATATTTGTTTTAGAAAGTGGATATTTAAGTAGTTATACCCTATCTACTAATTTTGTTTAAAAATTAGCGTGGACTTAAATTTTTATATGAGATATTAGTATAATATTTTCATAACTAATATTTAAGAAAGTGTTTTAAAATAATTTTATTTTGAATATTTTCAAGTATATTTTGGATAAATATTTTAAATTATTTTTAAAGTATTTGAACTCGGCAAATTTTCAGTGGAATTAAATAAATATTTGGAAATTTATTCCACGTGAGGAAGGTGATTCGAAATTTGTTTTCAAAAGATTGAAAAGTGATTTGAAATTTGTTTTCGAATGGTTGAAGTGTTAAAATTATATCTTGCGAAGATATTTTGAAAATAATAATTGAGAAAAAATTATTTGAAAACCAGTGATTGTTGTGAGTATTGATCGATAGTTAAATAACCGACTATCAATATTGGCCTTTAAATGGCATTTGAATTTCGATGCGACCGGGGGTCGGATTCCAAATGAATATTCGAAAACCACATCGAACCTTTGTGATTGTGATGGATCTTTTGTTTAAAACATCAAAATGGAAATTGTTGTGATTTGTTTGAAATCTGAATGTAACACTTATTTTTTAAAATAAGCCCTCATTATTCGGATTAGTCGGGAGAGGATCTTGTGTCATTAAAACCCATTCCAAATAACGATACGATGAAACGAGATTGCATTTGAAGATGGTGTTGAAGACCGGGTATTTTCGAAAGCGAAATGTTTACCTGTTGAATGTCTCTGCACCGGATTGCACCGGTATAGAGATTTTATCACCCTTTGTGATGGGGATTCCGGACGTGATCTATAAATATCGAGATTGCAAGGTGTAACATCCCGCCTTTTCGCACGCTTTAAATCGACACACGTGCCAATTCAAACCATACGGAAGGGCGAATTGTTATGGGGTAAATAAGAAAAACGAGAAAGAATAAAACAAAACAGAATCTCACAGCGGAAGGATAAAATATAATAATAAATATACAGTTCATAAAACTGTTTACAAACATTTGATTCTTCTTTATACAATAAATATCAGAGTTCACATACCAATAATATTAATGCAGCGGAATACAGTGTAATGGAACCATATAATATATAATAATAATAGTAATGAAATCTTCGTCTTCTTCCTCCAGAAAAATCTTCAAATCCTGAAACGCTCGGACTGACCCGAGCGAATTGAAAAGACAAAACACTCGAGTCAGAACTAAAAGATCTTATGTAAGTTAAATTAACAGAAATGAATATGAGTGCAGTAACTCAAGAGATGCTCGGGATTCACATCTCTTAAGGATCCGTTAAACTATTTACTATGTAGTATATTTCGCTATTATAATAGTGTCTAATTGTAAAATAAACTTACTTTCTAATAGCGTTAAGGGGTTACCCATATAGCCCTTAACACAAATAATGCTAATAGTCTATACAGTACCGTAATACCTCCTGATCGGGAGGCTACCAGAGGATACCCCATAGGTACGACACAAATAGAAACTCGTAGTAAACGCTCGGTATGGTAGGTGACACGGCACAACTAGGAAATGCCAGGGTAGATATACCAATTACGCATCGGGCTGGTGGAAATGCGCAGCGCGCAGCTACCGCCCACCTCGAACAACACACCCAAAATCAAAACCGAAAGCGGCCACCGAATCAATCCAAAAGTCAGTATAATATCGAAGGAGTGCGTTCGATCAGAGGAATGACCTCATTGGCCCGAGAATCGCTCCTGTTTTATCCACCTTGTGCCAACTCACGGGAGTCGGGTCCACGTATTTGCCTCAAAGGAAACGTCGCCACCAACCTACTTCATCCTGGAATCTCCACCGCGTACACGGTTGTTAAAGTGGTTTTCGGAGTTGGCAGAGAGTATGACAACTTCCGATCCCGGTCTCTTCAACAACCAAATGTTATTATAACACCGCGGTCATTTAAAAATAATTATACTTTCAAAACCAGAATATAATTATCCATTTCAAAACCCATAAATACGATATCATTTCCTTTTAAAACCCAAATAAATATGATATCATTTTATTTCAAATATATTTCTTTTCCAAAATCATGCCACTTTTAAAATTTATAATACCTCGAAACCAAATATTTGAATTTTAACTTTCAACATAATACTTCGAAATCCATAGTTTCAAAACCATAACTTTCAAAACTTAAATGGTTTGGATATTCAACAGTATATAAAATAAAGAAGTTGAATTTAAAATTTCTTTAAAAATAAATAATTTCCACACCTTCACAATTTTTATTCACTTTAAATTCAGTCTAAACCCATAACTTTTAGATTCACTTTCAGTTTGAATAAAACACTTCGATTTCAATATTTTCAAACTTTGAGTATTTAATGAATTTCAAAACTAAGATTGAGAATTTCAAACCAACAATATATTTTCCTATTATTTAGTTTGAAAGGTTTACATGATAAATCCATAACCATTTAAAATAAACAAAATTTATTAACACTAATTATTTCCTTCCATTTATTTATACTAGAATTATTCATTAAATCCAGTTATAAATATCATACCTTAAAAATTTCCAATTTTAATAAGTTAACATCAACTTATGGAGTTAATTTTTCAAATAAGCTCAATTCCAATTAAATTTCCAATTTATCTTTCAATCTTAATTGATATGAATCATTTAAAACTCTATATATATATATATATATATATATATATATATATACAAGATCTTAAACCTGTACTTAATCATATAATATAAATTATCAAATTCCATTTTTCAACTTATTCATTTTTATTGACAGATTTATGCATAGCTTAAATTCAACAATTTAACTATATATGTATATATAATATATATTTATCATATCCAAATTTACTATTTATTAAACCGTATCATATCCAAAACATAAAAATCATTTCAAAAATAATTTGATATATATACCGCGGTGCCTGTATATAATTTTCTATCCTATGGTCAAGTGATACGGATATTTATCATTTCAATCCGCAATTTAAAAATAAAAATGCGGTTGTATATCATTTCAACCGCAATCAAATGAAAATGCATGATAACTTGAAGTTTATATAAGATAGAACACATCATCCATTCACCCAATATCAATCATCAACCAATTTATTTCAATCATCATCAATTTAAACAAACATCAATATATAGCACATAAAATATGACAGGTAATAAATAACAGTTATAAACTAACAGTTTATATTCAAAAATAAATTTATTAACTGTTTAACTATCAGTTTATATGCAAATAAATAAATTTAAACTGTCAATTTATATGCAATAATAAAATTAATTAATAGTTAAATTAAATAAATGCGATTTAACAGAGATGATGAATAAAACATGCCAAACAGTCATAAATAAATTTCTACTCATATCTTAAGTCAAATTAACAGACATAGGAAATTTTAGAAGTTGTGAGTGGGTTAAAACACTCACCTTTTGAATTTAAATTGAATATAAATTCAATTTAAACCCAAAAATTTGACAGTCTCTAAATCTGTCCAAACCAATGCCAATATGTTTGGAATTCCGATACAATCCCAGCAAAAAAAACCACGCGTGAATCCGAACTCGTACGCAAAAGTTATGAAAATTGGAAAATTCTGGTCCTGTGTCAACTTCGGGTTCGACTTCGGTGCGCTGCCTCAAATCCCCGGTGCTTGCTGGGAGTTTTTGCCAAAACGACCCGGAGCGACCCGAGTCATTTTCTTCCTGACCCGAAGTAGATACAGCGTTTTTGCCTCTGAAATCAAAGCGTGACTCGAAGTGGCTGCAGATCCGAATTTTTTTTTTTAAAAAATTGAAATTAATTTTTGGAATTTGGGAATTAGGTTTTTTTCTGCCATTGGAATGAGGAGTTGAGAAGGAGAGATACGTGTATAAAAATGAAAATAAGGAGTGGCAAGGGTTTATAACGGGTTATATATAGACAAGACTGAAAAATAATATATGGATCGGATTGGTATACGCGCTGAACGCTAAATGGCCCGAAAAACCCGTTTCTACTTCGGAACGAAATTGGGTCAACCCGTATTTCAAAATACATGTCTAAAAATATTTTAAATGCGATGGAAAAAGTTTCACGTCCAAATTCCATCGTATGAAGAAGTTATGCTAAATTCAATTTTTCCAAATTGATTTAGATTGATTTAAATTGCTTAAATTTCAAGGCGTTTCGAGTCGGTACGATCAAACGACAAGTCTGATCATTATGAAACTTGAAACACTATTATAATTCACCGTTACGGATCCGATGAAAATAGTTTCGTCGAAATCCGAGTCAGTGGCCAAAATGACAAATTTTATATTAATTAAATAAATTAAAAATTCATTAATAAATCCAATTTTTTTTTAAATCTTAAATTTGAAAAATTTTACTACCTTTATATGTCTCAATCAAATTATAATGTTTTAAACAATTTAAAGGTCAATTTAAAGTTGATTAACTTCCCATTTCAGTGTCAAATTTTCATTTTTATTAAATTTACAAATTATCAATTAAGTTTCCAAAAATTTCATTGAATTAAATCTTCATTCTTATTATTCAATCCATTATAGCCAAATGGATGAAATTAACATAAATAAATATTTTTCAATTTCAACTAAATTTTCAATTAACGTAAAAATAAATGTTTAGTTTTTACTTAATTGCAAAAACTTAATTACCTTAATTCTTTATATTCATATAAATAAACAAATCTTGATTTACAATCTTTTCATTCACCCATAGTCATATTATAAATGGAATTTACATTATCTTCAATTATTAATTACCATCAGTTAAGATCTTAACATTTGTTCCATAAATTTATTTGCCCTGAATTATTTACTTCATTTATCTAATTCCAATTTCATAATCACATTCAATCCATTAATTGGTATTGCATTGACATTTAAATTATTAGCTTATATCAACACTATTGTCATTAATTGTAAATGGATTACCAAATTTAGTCACTACCCTAAATAACTAACGTAAATTAATCTCCATTAATTCCACTGATTTAACTTTCATTCAATTAATTAATGATTCCCTCAGTTAGTAATAACATAACATTTTCTTTATTTGTATTGCAAATAATTCAAAATTCAATTCCTAATTCTTAATATCCTCTAAATTACAACTTTCAAACATGGTATTAATCATCATTTACGTACCTCTAATTATTTTAATTTACATTAACATAATAAATAACTTACCTTAAATGAAATCTATCCCCCAATTTATTATATGCAATAAATTTTGACCTTACAACAGTTTCAATTAATTATTTATATTTATTGCGATTGAATACCAAAATTTATTTAACACATCAAATAAATGAACAATCTATATTCATTGTCACCTATTTTCTTTTAAATTCAGTTATAACTTTGTTACTTACCAACCAGGTTATAATAACACTAATTTTTTTATTCCACTACTATATATGATATATTTGCATCACATACTTAAAATTTTCAATTTCATCTTAATTCCAATTCACGGTAGTATAATTTCTTACTATAAACCCATTTATAATTTGCATACCAATTAATTAGTTTCAACTAAATAGATTGATTCAATTCAACTCTTTTATTAAGTCTATATAAATCAATATACTATTTCATTGGTAAATGTTTATTTCAATTATTCCTTTATTACTTACATATCTTATTTCATTCGTGAATGCCATCATTTATCAATTATTACATAATTTCATTAATTTACATTCAGTTACAACTAAATTAATACACTGATTTCATTTGTAAATTAAATGCTTACAATTTATAAGCTTTCATTCCAAACAATATTTCAATTTGTACCGACATTGATTTAATTCAATTTACTATTTAATATTATTAATTCATTAACTAAATTCACTGCTTGCCTTTGTTCTCTTGTATGCAACTCTTAGCCTAGTATAACAATTTACATCACTTCAATTTATTCGTCATTTTGTTTCAACTGTAAATACTTAGCCTTATATTCCCATGGTTTCATTTCATTCTCAGCATTTGCTTCATTATTAATTATAAAATCTTTATTTCTTATAAATTAAATTTACGTAAATCTTATTAAAATGACAAATTTAATTAACGAAATTACGGGTCGTTACACTCTCCTCCACTCAAAACTTTTCGTCCCCGAAAAGGAAAAAGAAGGGAAAAGAAGAACTAAGAAATCAATATCATATCAAATATTAAATTTATAAATAGATAAATTTACAAAATTAATTTAGATAAAATATACTAATTTATAATCATTAATTTTTTTATACTCAAACTAATAAAGTTTGGAAAACATTTTCAAAATATTTTCTAAGTCCAAAATTTACGGAAAATTTTGGCAGAGTCTACTTTGTACTGGGAGGCTCAGGAGAAAATATAATATCAAATATATCAAAATATCACATATAATATCCAGAATATAATATCCCAACATGGGAAAATATATAAAATAGCGCTATAAACCGTAATCCGAAACGTACCTATTCGTCGGGCAATTTACGCTTAATTTATGGAACCAAAAGCAGTAGCAATTGCCTCCATAACCTACATTTCACTTATAAAATCCAAAGGGTTAACAATTTATATAAAGTGAAATATTTAAGTGGTTTCAATCACTAACAACAAATCAATACAACAACCATCAATTTCAACAAACAGCATACACAACCAATATAAAGCAACCATTCAATCAAACAAACAAATAGTTGTTCGGGTTCAAAACTTTTAAATTGTACGGAATGAAGAATAAACTACTAGCGCATCATTTACTCAACAGTCTTAGATAAAACTAAATAGACTATTCATTTATCCTAATCCAATTTTAAAGTATCCTTGCCCAAATAACCATCAACTAAACAACAACAAATCCAAACAACAATCAACTTAATTTACTATTAATTTCCTTTTATACCTTTGTTGTTTGATTTTCTTTTTATTTATACAGTGATTTATCTTTTAAATTTACATTTACTCATTAAAGTTTTGCTTCATTTATTTTTACTTATTACTTACAATTATTCAGTTCCATTAACTCAGGTCATGCCAGTTCCTTTTATTTCGTTATAATTGTTCATTCATTTATTATAGCATGACCTCTTTTGTTTACATTCATTTATCAATAGTATTCATGTCCCATTCAATTTCTTAGCATTTCCATTTTGTTTACTTAAGTTTATAATCATCTATTTGTAATACTTACCTTTTATTATATTTACTAATAGTAAAATTTCAATATAACTTAACTTATCCCGATATCATCACTTCTTATGAATAAAAGCGATTTATTGAACACCTTCATTACATACTTTTACTTGTATAATTTCCATTACGTTTTCTTATTAAACATTTCAACTTTTAAATATTTGGTAAGTTATATATATGTTTTTAAGAATGTAATTAAAATCATACAAGTTTCTCTTATTCCTTTAATAAATTTACCGTTCAATAATAATCCTTTATTTCATAGGTTACAATTTTAAATTTAATTTAATACCATTAATAACCTAGCATTAAACCTCTTATTTCATTTAGGGTTTCAATTATTAATTACTTAGATTCCATTTCACTAGAATAATTGAAACTATTTACTGTGGAAACTTAAGAACTAAATACCGGGTTAAATTTCAAATTATTTTAAAAATAATAGGTAAATATATATACATACAACTTATAAACCCAATTATATTTAAAACAAATTAAAAATTCACTTTTGTTTTTCAAAATAAATCTGTAGTAAAACTACCACAGTGGCCTTCCCACTTCGAAACTCAAAAATGAAAGTCGATGATGCGTGCACTCATCACCGAAATTATTTTCCAGCGACAGAGAGGGGAGTACATAAGTTATTTCTTTTCAAAATTTCTTTTTAAACAAGTCTTTCAAATTATATTGAAATATTTATATCGGAAAATACTTCTAATAGTATTATTATTATATTCCAAAATCAATTGAAAGAATTTCCAAAACCCCGGAACTTAAGTTCTAAATTTCCAAAAAAAAATTCCATCTAATTTCATCTATTATTTATAAATTTTATTACCTAACAACCAATATATTGCAACCAAATATATATCTTATTTATAAAAAAACTTTATTTTATATATAGAAAATATAATAGGCAAAATTATTTCATTCACCTATATTAAAACAAACATTATGTCGGTCGGTCCTATTAAGTGTTTAGAAATCCCTATTAATGTCACAGCGTCTCATGCATCAACCGGAATTTATAAATACAAAACGGAATAGATTAACACAATATTAAAACCCTTTTATAACACTAACGAATACGGTCTCTCATATATATACACTCAGCGACTCCCATAGGATGTTTCTACCCTATTGATAAAGAGCCAGACCCCACAAAGCTAAGGTTTATCGCTAAACCAAAGCTCTGATACCAAATGTAACATCCCGCCTTTTTGCACGCTTTAAATCGACACATGTGCCAATTCAAACCATACGGAAGGGCGGATTGTTATGGGGTAAATAAGAAAAACGAGAAAGAATAAAACAAAACAGTATCTCACAGCGGAAGGATAAAATATAATAATAAATATACAGTTCATAAAACTGTTTACAAACATTTGATTCTTCTTTATACAATAAATATCAGAGTTCACATACCAATAATATTAATGCAGCAGAATATAATGTAGTGGAACCATATAACATATAATAATAATATTAATGAAATCTTCGTCTTCTTCCTCCAAAAAAATCTTCAAATCCTGAAACGCTCGGACTGACCCGAGCGAATTGAAAAGACAAAACACTCAAGTCAGAACTAAAAGATCTTATGTAAGTTAAATTAAGAGAAATGAATATGAGTGCAGTAACTCAAGAGATGCTCGAGATTCACATCTCTTAAGGATCCGTTAAACTATTTACTATGTAGTATATTTCGCTGTTATAATAGTGTCTAATTGTAAAATAAACTTACTTTTTAATAGCGTTAAGGGGTTACCCATATAGCCCTTAACACAAATAATGCCAATAGTCTATATAGTACTGTAATACCTCCTGATCGGGAGGCTACCGGAGGATACTCCATAGGTACGACACAAATAGAAACTCGTAGTAAAGGCTCGGTATGGTAGGTGACACGGCACAACTAGGCAATGCCAGGGTAGATATACCAATTACGCATCCGGGCTGGTGCAAACGCGTAGCGCGTAGCTACCGCCCACCTCGAACAACACCCCCACCTTCACAATTGATTTTATAATTTACTATTTAATATTATTAATTCATTAACTAAATTCACTGCTTACCTTTGTTCTCTTATATGCAACTCTTAGCCTAGTATAACAATTTACATCACTTCAGTTTATTCGTCATTTTGTTTCAACTGTAAATACTTAGCCTTATATTCCCATGGTTTCATTTCATTCTCAGCATTTGCTTCATTATTAATTATAAAATCTTTATTTCTTCTGAATTAAATTTACTTAAATCTTATTAAAATGACAAATTTAATTAACGAAAATTACGGGTCGTTACACAAGGACTTCTTTGAAGTGCCTTCGGTTACGTTCGATCCCGGAACGGACTTGTATGGATGTGTGTCTGACGTTACACTTTGAGATGTAAAGCTGGTTTCTATTAAATACATTTCTGTTGGTGGCGGAGAATTTATTCTCTTAGCTTAACACCCTTCTCTGAGACGTACGAACTCAGAGGTTATGTAGTTAATGGTTACTAGTAATATATTCTCATATTGGTAATGTGGCATACGAAGTGCTGTTGATCATTTATTGATCGAAGCATGACTTTGTGAAAAGTGTATCTTTGTGGACGAGACTTCGTCGGACCTCATACCCCGGAAATGGTCAAAACAGGAAGAATGCGGCAAGGTCATGAGGGTCGCTCCCTTTATGGTATGTCATTTCCTTCTGGAAAAGGGTGGTATCATGGTATGGTGCCCAGATATTTAACCTATGTGGTTGCTGCAAATTTATTATACTTTGTGGTTGTTGCTTCATGGTTAAGGATCCTCGGATAAAGGTCGCAAACGACTGGGGGATGACATACTCGTATAGTAGTTACCTAGTTACAGAGGTAACCCGGCCTTGTGTTGGCAGAGAGCTATTTAAGTTCTCGGGACGTCCCTCCAGACGCGTACCCATGTGGCAGTAGAAAGTTCCTTAGCCTGACCATTTGTTGGAAATCCAATCTCCAATACGCGCCTTGTACGGATTTAGTTGTATAACCTGTCATTTACTTATGACGGTCACCACTGTTTAGATGGTAGCTATAGTAGGCATAGTTCGAAATGTCTATGCTGGCTAAGATTAATATTATACTGTTGAAATGTTTTCTGCACTCTGCACTAATAATAGTATTAAAAAGATTTTGCATATTAAGCATGTTTGACTACCATAAGGAGAAATCTCCTTCAATTCTACGTTTGCATTGTGTGTGTGGCGGGAGGCCTTATGGTAGTTTCGTTTTTCAAAAGCATAGCGGATTTCTTTTCCTTTTCTTTGTGAAAATAACTTTTTTTAAGATCTCACACCAATCCCACGACTGACCTGGAGTTTATTGTTCACTTTCTAAAATCTGGGTGTCCACCAATTTCCACACGGGCAGCCTAGAGTCAGGTTATCAGTTATTCTGGAGCAAAGTCAGAAAAGAGATGCTGTGGAGACCAAGAGCAAGTTGGATGGTGAAGCGTATCACTTATACTATATAGTGTCCCTTGCGTTTGGGTTAGTGCAAGTCAAAAATTTCTTATACACAAGTTATTATAATTGCCAGCTTTATGTTGTTGTTGTACACTCTGATGATATATGTATAAACATATATAGTGTTTTTGTTTTAAAAGATATTCATTTATCTATTATATTTATTCCGCTGTGAAATATTAGATTCTGTTATTGTTTATGTTTCTTCTTCTATCTTCTTCTTCACCCTAACGATTCAGTTTTCCGGCATTCGATTGTGTGGCATTTGATACAGTTATAGGGGTATGTTCTATATTTGCTTTATATAGACTGTTTTCTAGTCAGGTAGGCTAGTATAGTAGTTAGGGGATGTTACGGATGATTGCTATGTTCAGTATTTATCCTTACTGAATTTCGAGGATGAAATTCTTTAAGGAGGGGAGCCTATAACATCCCTAATTTTAAATAACATTATTCATGAGATTTAATTAGATAAATTAAATATAATAATGTAGAGACTAGAATGATAAGAGGATTGAGGTTTGAAAATTAAATAGAAGCCGTACCTTAACAAAATGAAATCATAGGAATTGGTTTATAAAATGGTTTTATGAGTTAACTACTCAAAATAATAAGGCAAGGGTATAATGGGAAATAGCCGTGTACCATAATCTCATAACCCCTAAACCCTTACCACACTCTCATTCACATTTTCACAAAATAAAAAAATAAACAAAAGAGCTTCAAGGCCTGCCACAACTCTAGGAGAAAAGAGGATAAAAATCAACTAAAAGCTAAGGATTCAAGCAAGGAAGAATTAAGCAAGATCAAATCTCAAGTACCTTATCCAAACAAGGTGAATAATAATCAAAACCATCTCATTTAGGTCTTAATTTTGATTTTGGGTTTAAAGTTTAAAACCGTTTGGATGATTTGAATGATGATATGCTTTGATTATATGCCATGATTGATTTAAACAAGTATGTTTGTAAAAGATTCAATTCGATTTTAAGGTTAAAATCGTATAAATTGGGTTTTGAATGCCATGATGATTTAATATTTTATGTAAAATATTATTTTGGAGATGGGTTTTAATTTTCATAATTATCCAAGCTATGGATAATTTATTATGAATGGAAGAAATAGATAATTTGGGTTTAAAAATCAATTTCAGCAATTATATCAAGTATTTTGGGTCCGAAATTTGTATATGTTAGAAAACGTATTAAAAGTGAATTAAGATGATTTTTGAGGATTTTTTCTAAATGATTTACTATGGAAATTAAATTACTTAAATTGGAGGACTTAAATGTCTTAATTATTTCATTAAGGGGAAGGGCTTCTTTGCTAAAATATTTTTAATCACTAAAGGATGAATTCGGCAGCCTTTCGAAAAAAGATTTTGGTAATGTTTGGTAACCAATAATATTTGACAAATAAGGAAATTTAGGTATAAAGGAATTTCTTTTAAAGGCATAGAAATCAGTTTTGGTTTGAATTACAAATTTTCCACTTCCATTTGCTTGCTTTTGAAATCATCCTAGATTGCCTTTCGAACTCATTCGAAACCTATTCGCATGATATCAAATAGTTGGTATGTAGTGTATTGGAGAAAGGCGGAAGGGGATGGTGCCGAAAGCTTACTTTTGAAGGGGTTGAAGCAATTTTTTATAGCTTTCGGATCAACCCACTTGCATTTGTTTTGCTTTCAAAAGAGTTTGCCACTTACTTTGTTTTCCAAGAAGCTATCGAAATAGATAAAACAAATAGCTTTCGAATGGATTGTCGCATGCCTTTGTTTTAAAAGTACCTTTCGATTGAGTTGCTGCATATTAAGTTTTAAAAAGGAGATTTCAAAAGGGTGGTTTTGAACCTTGTCGTTACCCTAATGCCATCTCATACCTTTCGAATGGGTTAAAGACTGCCTTTCTTTATAGCCTTATAATAATGAGTTCGAAAGGGAAGCTTTTTTTATTAATATAGAAGCCTTACCCCAATGATTTCGAAAGGGTCCCTGTAGTTACTTATATTAAAGGTTTCGAAGGCAATGGGTTCGAAATGTCATTTTGAAGCTATCATTTTCCCTATTATTTTACCTAAGATTATTGCTTTCGAAAGGGTGGTTTCGAAAACATCTATTTCCCCACACTCTTTTACTTGGATATTAATGTTTTCAAAAGGGTTACTTTCTCCTATGTTCACTTTGGCCTAGAAATTATACTTAAGGTTAAACACAATGATTTTGAAAGATATACTTTCATATGGTTTCGAAACTATGCTTCTTTAACTTCTACTTGAACTAAATGGTTTTGAAACATAAGTATTAAAACTTTCGAAAGGAGTATTTTAATGGTTTTGAAAGGAAAGTTTTGATGCTTTTGAAAGAGATGTTCTGAGCGTTTCAGAAGGCATATATTTAAGTGTTTTGAAAAGAAGGATTTAATGCTTTCAAAAGGTATGTTTCAATGGTATCGAAAGAAAAGGTCTAAGATTTCGAAAGCCTTAGTTCTCAAAACAAAGAACCCATTATCATTTTTAAATAGGAACCTATGGCAATATGAAAGAGCTTTTGAAATGACATTTAACTTTTGAGTTTTAGAAGAAACTTTCCTTGTTAAAGATAATAGGTTAAAGATATTAACTTTGTTTCATTTGAAAGTGATTACAAGGACATTAGACCATGGATGTTTGTGTTATCATGTTATGATTAGTTATCATGCATGCTTCTTCTTTAAAGATATTACTTTATAATCAACCCATAACTTAATTTTAGGGTGTTAAGGGCAGAATAACCAGCTAGGTTGACCCAGTAGTGAATATACATTGATAATAACTCTAGTGTGAGTAGAATTGTATCCACGAGCTCAGGTAAACCAGAATGTAGGATGCACAAAGATTGATAGTGTTTTTAGTTTAGACCGGTTCATAACAAACCCATGAATACTATGCATGGCAAAAATTATGAGCAGCGACCAATAGATTCTTAGTGATCCCATGAAAACTATATTCAGATTAAGTTATTGACAGAGATCAAAAGGTTCATAGTCAACCCATGAAAACTATGACATGAGAGAAGTTATTGGATATCCCAATAGGTTCATAGTGAACCTACGAAAACTATAGTCAAATGAAGTTATTGGTAGATACCTGTAGGTTCTTAGTGAACCTATGAAAGTGTGAAACTGGGCAGATAGTCCGTAAGCTTGGAACTGGTTATTAGTCAGCCCATAAAAACTATTAGGTTAATAGTGACCCTAGAAACTATATTGAGACAGATAGTCAAGTGAACGGGAATGGAAAATCTAGTTTTTAATGCATGTTTACATATCATCATGATATACTTTAAAATGTTATGTTTTAACCATTGTGCATGCAGGTTACAGTATATGGTTGTTATAAATTTTGCTTAGGATACCAGTGAGGAAAAAATTCGCTCTGCTATGCGATGTGGTCTAACTAGTTATCTATATGGTTCTAGATGGTAGGTTATTGTTCACATCAGGCTTTTTGTTTGACATGAATTTTATGTTTTACCTTTAAGCTCTCAAGTGCTCAATTAATCTCTAGTCATTTGAGAATTAAGGTTCTCCTTTAGACGAATAAGCTTCCGGAGACATGCAGGATGCAAGATAACTATTAGAAGTGCTTTCTGTTTGATTCTATTGTGTTTTGATGTAATGAAAAAGTTGTAAAATTTCCTATATTTAGACTCTGATCGACCAAGGGGGCATCATCATATGCCGCTCTTAGAGTATTTTGTAATAATTATATTTTCTCTAAATGTGGTTCACGCATTGGGATTACGTAATGAATTTGAAATGTGATTTGAAATGGAATGAGTAATTTTTTAAGTTGAGTTCAAAAAAAATCATAGCCATGTGTTTCTGTTGTATCAATGTATCTATCATTACCGCATTTGGTCACTAGGAATTAATAACTATGGATGACTGCAGCATCCGTAGTCGTTAGTTTTGGGCCTTCAAAATGGGAATGTTACATCGATCCCCCACAAGTATGGCTTATATACAAAGGGAAACAAAAAGTACAACCAAAAAGCAAAAAAAAGAAACCGTCTCATCATAATTAAAGGCTAATTGGAGAGCTTGCTTATTTTGTGCCTTCCTCTTCTCACCCTTTCCACCTTGCCACCCAAACCATTATGAGGTCTCTTGTAGCTCTTATCACCTTTGGGTTTTCCCTTTGGTGTGCTGCCTTTGGAGTGAGTCATATCTCCTTCGGTGATGGTGATAGTGGGATCTTCAGGTTGGTCAATAGAGGGCTCAGATGATTCTGTGGACCCCTCGATGTTGATGCCTTTAGAAGGCTTGATGGTCATAGGCAGGATTCTCAAAGAAGGCTTTGGTTCTTCAGTGTTGATTGACTTTTCAATTCTGGGCTTGACATTGATTTTCACCTTGTAAATGTCAATCTTCAACCTCTCCTCTATAGAAATAGGACCATTTGGGCCTGAGGCACTCCTAATGGTGAGTCTTACCCTAGGGACTACAAAGTGTTGTCCAATCCCTCCAGAGCCATGCTCTCATCTGAATAAGGACCAGAAATGGAGCTAGAGGGAAGGATTGGAGAATATAGTCCTATGGTAATGGAGGTAGACCCGATGAAGATTACAATGGGACCCAAGCCATGCATGATTGGAGATGGAGAAGGTGGAAGAGATGGATGACTTATGAGTGGATGACTTATGAGTTCACATACGGAGAAGTAAAGTTTTGTAATAAACTCGGACCAGAACTAAATTTTCTCGAACACTAGAGAAACAAGAGAGATACCTTTACTAGGACTAGACTATTGGGCAGGAGAATTAGGAATTTCCCCCTCTTTTATTGCGTATTGCAGTGGCTGAGTATTAAAGGGGTGAATGTAGGGCTCGACGGAGGTAATTGTTGCGGAAGCTGGAACGATACTTTAGGTAGCCTTGGAGCCGGCCCCCTTAGATATTGGAATCTTCACTACAAGCTCTTGAATTTTAGAAGATGATGATTGTGCATAGTCACTTGGGCCAACTAGTGCTTCAATGGCAGCTTCAGTAGTGGTGGTGTCCTTTAGGGTTAGGATCACCATTCCTTCCTCTAGTTTTAGAATGTAGTTGAAGTCAAGATATTTAGCTTTTAATTTGTCTTCGGTGAGACCTTCACTAGCCATAGCCATACAACTTACAGTCTCTTCCCAAGCATCGGCAAGAATGATGGAATAAGTGTTTCCTAACAGATGATGTTAGCAAAGAACTTCTAAAGGGTGGAATTCAGTTCTTATTTTTCCTTGGCCACCTGCTCCTTTAAATCAATTAGCTTTCTCGTTGTCCTATCATGATCGACCTGAGCCTCCAATTTCTCTACTTTGTCTAGTAGCAAGGTGGATTCCGCTTCTCAACATCGGCATGGAGTTTTTGGATTGTGCCTTCCTTGTCCTGAAGAGCCTAGTCATTTTCTAAAAGGGTCAGGTCCTTGGTTATGAGCAACGTCTTAAGATTGGCATTCTCTTTGCAAATGGATTTTACTTAGCCTTTCATCACAATCTTGGCCTGACTGTGAGTGTTTCTCATCACTTCAACCAAATATTTGGCATTCTTCACCGACATCTGAATTGCATATCTTTCTTTTATAGCCTTAGCCAGCTTCTTTTTGTATTCCTCTATGATTCTATCATAGATCTTCGTCTCTAACTCAAATGATTGGATATCAGTTTGATGAATTCTCTTAACAATAAAGAGGGCGAAGGCGAGTTTCTTCTATTAGAACCCTTAGTCTATAAGCTCTTGGATTCCTCCAATCCTACGATTAGTCTTTGCCCTATAAATGTCTATAAGGTCACGATCGAATATGACCCTGGTCGGGGAAAGGTTTGGAAAGGAAGCTTGCATTCTACTAGTCGGGGCTGGAGGTGGAGCTGGGTGAATAGAAATCACTTTGGGTTGGTGGGGTAAATTGATATTTGTGGATAGAGCGAGAAAGTGAGGGAGATGCTAGAGGTTGTTGTGAAGAAAGATATGGTTGAGATCGAGGTGGTGGAATGCCAAAAGAGGATCTATGGCGATCGATCATGCGAGTCCTTATGCCTTTTTCCCTGGCCATATGACTTTTTTATTTCATGTGCCTCTTTTCATATCCCTATATACATAGCACTGTCTTTCAACCTAACATTCCCTTTCTTTTCTCTATGCTCTCTTTTCATATGTTTCTCTTTCTTTGTAAGAGCTATAGCAAGGAGGATATTGTTTAGGAGTTTACATCCTTTATTTAGAGACACCAGAGCAAAGATAATGAAAACAGTCCCTTCCCATTGTACTTAAAATGAAAGAAAGAATCGTATCAATTTCGAAACATTGTAATATAAGTAAATGCAAGATGTGTAATTGTTTGTGATCATAAAAGTGTTCGGAGTGCTCGTGTTGCCCTAAGTACTCTACGGACCATATTCGAAAGGTGGTAAGGATAGAGTCTCGCCTCCTTTAGCTAGGACGCCGTTCGATTGAAAACCAAATCCCAAAGGATACTCCTTAAAAAGGTCACCAACAAAAACGCCGAGGTCACTCAATGAGTTAAAGGTGTTTTTTGAATGATCGGCTAGAGGAGTGAATCAATTGTCGCCATCTTACTTGGATCAACAGACCGTTGGGAGGTCTTGATGATTATTCTCTTCAGATGTGACAAAGCAAGATTGTCAGCACCATCCAGAGATGTCTTTCCATCTGACTCGTCATTGTTGTATTTGTCATCATCACTCTCTTTATCGCTTTCTTCTTCCTTTCTCTTATCTCCATCTACTTCTACTTCCTCTTCCTCAAGGATAACTCTCATTTCTTCTCTCTCTTCTCTTCTTTTTTCTACCACTCTCTCGGTGCCATCCTCGATGTATATTATTCCGGATGGACCTTCGACACCCCCATGGACATCTTTATTTGAACAGCGCATGGGGGAAGAAGACTTGTTAAACTCCCTGGAACGAATTAGTGGAACTTAAGTAGGAATAGCAAAGCGTCTTGGATGTAGAAGGCCGCATCGATGAAGATTTTTATTCATCGTCGGGTAAGTGGTGGTACAAAATCAAATACTGACTCTTTTGATGGTTTGAAGAATCTAGGAGTGCAATTCGCTCTTGTCTCGAGCAGGAATATTTATGAAGGGAGCGGGGAAAGAGTTAGATGCTTGAATGATAATAGTCCAAGTGCATAACGAATGGAAAAGAATAAGTCTTCCAAATCCGATTGAGCCATATGGACATCGAACAAAGGAATATTCGTTCTTGAAGTATGAGTACTTATCGTGAAGCACTTCAATGACGTTATACAAACAACAGGCTTCGATAATCATAAAAGAAGGCGACCTACTCCGTTGTTTGAAGCTTGAAAGGCATGTTAGCTTCCCAAAGTGTGGAGGTTTTTGGAACCAATTCATGAATAGGACACATAAGGAGCTCAAAAAGGCGTAACATTGGGGTGGACTTGAGCAGGAGCGAGCTCGAGCTTCTGGAGGAACATACGAAGGAACGTATTAAAATGAAGTATAGCACCACCTACGCACATGTACTTATTACAAGCCGTGTAGCCTAATGGAAGGTTGTGTGTCCATTTCTTAATTGTCGAGAGCATGATGTTACTCTTGGGTATTCCATGTTGGAAGCGTATAGTACGAAGCGACTTAGCAATTAGGATGGTTGGCATTTGTTTAGGAGGACCATCTAAAACTCTTAAGCCAACTTGTTCGTTCATAAGAGGAGGTTGGTTTTGGATTGGAGCTATTGGAACTATCATTCCCTATAGCTCTGCAGCAATTGAACATCTAGTTCCAAAAGGCATAGAGGTCGAAGCCTGAGTTGTGGTAGACCCAGTTTAGGGAGGAGTTGACGGCCCAGCTCCAGTTTTGAATCTAGGTGAATGGTGCATCATCAAGATTGGAAAGCATAATGTTGAACATAGTCAGGTATGTTTTATTTTGAAATTCTATTTTGTCAACCCATGTGATCGGCGCTTAGAATCCAAACATCGATATGTGTTGATCAATCGGATTCTGAATGTTGACCGAGGAAACTAAAATTATCAATATATAAAGTATGAGTCATGTGTCCCATATACGAAGAATCGACCACTCTAGATAGATAGCCTACTCATGCTGGAAAATGATCCCCGTTGCACAATGGAATTGTGTTTTGGATCATACCCATTATTGTCGGATAATCGATAATGGAACTGTTGACTGAAGCGACGCGGAGCATTCTTTACAGGAACATAGGATAGTGCAGCGACTGGAAGTGTTGTATGATGGAATTGTTCGAAGGTCAGTGGGCGTTCCACATGACCATTCTTTGGAAGAGAACTATATCATTGAACTTTAAAATGATGACTTATGGCCGACCACATCCTATTGGCGTGTGCATTTGCTTATGAATTGTACAAGGTAGCAAGTCGCTTGCAAAACCGAAGGTAGCCCGAAGCAAGAGAATGAAAAAATCGAAGCCAACAGTAAGTAGACAAAAAGCACCGTGACTCGAGTCATCATAGTGTTGACTTCGGATTGTGCTAGGGGTTTTCCTTAAGGGAACTTTTGCATTTGAAATAGCCATAATTAGAATGTGGCCAAATCTCAAAGTCTAAGACCGGCAACTCATCAATCACTGATAGCCTCAAGCCATTTCTAGTAGCGAACTCCACAACCATGAAACGACAGCGACCCACCTCTTAATACTGAATTTGGATTTGAAGGCAAAAAGAGTTAAGGGATAAAATCTTTTGGAAAGGAAGCAATGGTTGAGGTGAGCAGCAGGTGGCGACGGCGGCAAAGAAGTAGTGGCGGTGGTGCCAGTTTGTCGACAGCGAATGGTTTCGGCTAAGGGTGTGAGAACACAAGTTTTTGACACCGAAAGAATAAAGGAAGGATGATATAATGGAGTACTTAAAATTTTCTAAGTAAGGTTGTAAAGGGATTAGCGTGACTCGGCATTTCATATTGGTATCGACCTAAAGTGGTTAGTACCAAACTGAAGTGCTCGATGCCAACCTAAATCTGGGACCTAAAATGGATAAAAATAGAGAAGAAGGGAAAAAGGAAAAAATAGCACTACCTGTGTAAAGCATGGAATGATCTTCAGAGTGTAGGTCTTGACCATGACATGGAGAATGATGTGACTCCTATTTAAAGCAATGGAACAGATGCTCCTAGAATAGAGATGATCCTTTAAAGCAACTCTCGGACAACCATTGGACCTATATTGATAATGGTATACGCTTGTCTTGATCTAAAGCATGCTTTGTTTAGGATAGAAGCATACTTTGGAAGGAAAATGTTATCTAGCTTTTAGACCAAGCGGCTTTTACGACTACAGATGTCTAGATGAAGATAAAATGGTTCTAGGATTTACAACATGCTTGGAAGAACAATGGAGGAAGCTTCAAAGGATAAGTGTGCAAACTACATGAAGTAAAGTTATATGTATCAACCTCTTTTCAGGTTAGCATCGACATGATCTTTACGCACTGAATAGCCTTGGGGCTATGAATAATGAGTGGTTGGATAAAGTGATTGCCCTAGGTCTATTTTTAAGTAGTAGCGAATAACTTCGAAGAGCTTTAAAGTAAAGGACAAGTACTATAGGCGTCAGAACCTCTTAGTAACGACCTAATTTCTAAGGAAAAAGTGGTTGGAGCTTGATGGATCGAAGCTAGAAGATCAAGTAGAAAAAGACAATATAGTTAGCAATCAATAATTCAGGTCGGTACCGATTACTTTTGATCATTCCAGAGATGATTTTATTCGTCATGGGACTTCATCTCCCCTGTTACATTCTCAAATCTAGAGTTTGACTTGGTATTTCAAAATCCGGCGACTTTGTTGGATGATTTCTCTATAAATAGAGTGCATATTCCAGCTTAGAAAGGACTTTTTGACACTTCATATTCTTCACTCCCTCCCTCTCTCTACATAACCTCGTCATAGAAAGCTACTTTTTGGCCATTCTAGGCGGTTAAACCAAAAATCCCGTGTACTTGTGACAAATAATCTTTATAATAAGATTGAAGTGAACATAAACCTCGGATTTTCCAAACCACTATAAAAAATTCTTATGTTGCTTGCTTTGTTTTACTATCTATAGCTTGATCTCTCTATTTAAATTCGATTGGGGGTATTATGCCACTTTATGGCCCAACGGTAGCTTTTGAAGAAATTTACATCGTTGGGAAGACCTCTGGAAAATATAAACAATAGTGAAGATCATTCACTCATATATGCCCATATGTGAGAGAAATTGCTTATTGAAGTTCGAAAATTCAAATAACAATCTATTCCAAAGTTCGAAAATTCGAAGGCTTAAATGTTCGACATAATCAAATATGAAACGAAATGCAAAATGAAGCGAGATGAAAAAAGGCTTCAGCAGGGAATATATATTAATGAATGAAATTTATTTATTGTATTGAGAAATTAAACTAAAGATATCACATAAATATAATAAAATCGAACAGCTTTGGTAAAAGGTGATGCTAGAGTAATTGATTTGTCGAATAAGATGAAATTTGTGAAGTTATAAATATTATACATCTTTTATGAAATATATTAAGTAAATATTTACTATTAAATCTTGATTCTTTCATAAGAAATATTTGGTATGATTTTTTTTGATTCTCTAATATAGGATTCAAGTTCTCTTCACAGGTAAAAGAGTGGACTACTTACTATTCAAGCTTACAAATTTCATCATCAGAATACGACTGCTCATCTCCTATAAATGGACAGTGGGATTTTCTATTCAACGAGCACCTTAGGAGTTATCTATGCGAAGGAGGATTTAATGTATGATTTCTCTATTAGAAATAAACAATTATTCAATGATCATTCAACGTAAAGTTCATAGAAAATTTCTTTTAGATTATGAGAGCATTCGCTAAAGAAGAAATGGTCCATCTTCGCATTATTAATACGATGGTAAGGAATGAAGTTTCTTCCTTCTATTTTGAGACTTGAATTGAAACTCCTTGTTATGTAATAATGGGGTTTTTATCATATTGAGTTCTAACCTTCTATCCAGATTTCCTTGTCAAATATGGATTGTTATCTAATAATGAAACTAAGTATGTCCTCCTTCAAAAGTGTATTCATCAGCAAAGGGCCTGATTAGGATTTCAATCTTCTATTTTGAGACCTAGATTCAAACTATTTATTATGTAAAGATGGATTCTTTTTGGATAGATTTCCGGTTTTCTTCATTATTATCTTGATGGTAAACTCTTTCTATGATCAATGGGATTAATTAGATCGAATGCTGTTTTGAATCTCTCCTTCGAACAGTTTTTGAAAAGTTAATAAGAAGAGAATCTATATTTTTCAATATCAAAGATTTCATTTATCAAGGGCATAAATCTATAAAGATTGGATTTGTTTGTCAAAAATGGATCATTTCCTAATAGAATAGGTCCCAATCTTCAATCTTGAAAATTAAATGTCAAATACTTATTATATGATTGTAGATTTCTTCCTCATATAGGTTTCCGGTCTTCTTTCTCCTATCTGAATGACGAACTCTATCCATCATCTTTTCTTTCTTTTAAAATGATTGAGATAAAATATATTTTTGGACTCTCGCTTCAGATGTATTTCCAGAAATTTTGGTTTTGGAATATTTCAATGGAGGATATTTTGAAAAGGAGAATGATCATAAAAGGTTAAGAATAGATAGTCTTGATTTTCAAAGTTCGATAGTTGGAAAAACACTGATAATTTCATATTTGGAAAATAGAACACTATTGTAACTTAGAAATGAATTAAAGAAGTTGAGATACTAAATGCCTCCACATATCACATTCAATGGAATACTATATGAGAAGGTTTATTCAATCCCATACATAGAATAAGTGAGCCCAAAAAGAGTGCATGTACCCATTAATTAAAACTAAAAAAAGGATTTTATAGAGATTATTTCAATAATATGAAGCTAGCAAAGAAAGCAATGATGCAAGACAATCATTGTCTACCGATGAATGAAAATGCCTAATTTTATATAAAAGACATGACAAGTGCTAAAAATTCTCAAGAAATCCATGGATATCCCCATAAGAATCAACTCACATCTCTAGCCTTTTGCCTTTTGATGGATTAGGAATTGTTTTAATAGGTCCCTTACCTACCTTTAAAGGAGGAGCAAATTTTGCAATAGTGATTAAGTATCTTATTGAATGTATAGAGACTAAATCATTGTCCAATGTAACCACCAGGAAAGTCTTGAAGTTCGAGCGTTATTACTCAACTCAAACTTCCAGATTAAATCATTTTTTGGAAAGGACTTTAATTTTGAGATCAAAATGTTTACTCATTTTGATAGGATGAATATGATAATAAAGAGTTTCTTATCGAAAGCTGGGCAGCAGAAACTACAAACAAAACAATCAACAATACCTTGGAAAAACATTCGGTTAAGAAAATGAGTAAAAGAAGCACCTTTTATTTTGTGGTCATATAAAACTTGAGGTCACACTACTTATTTTTCACCAATATATGGATTTGAGGCAATGTTGCTAGTCGAAGCTATTGTTCCAATGCATCAAAGAATCACATATGCTTATAAATCAAATCAAGAAATAATAAGGAAACCCTTATATTTAACCTAGAAATTGAAATTTTATGCCTTATTATGGACCATGAGATATCAATAAGGAATCCCAAAGTACTAAAATTCAAGAGGAAAAGGAAAAGCTTTTCAAAAAGGTGAATCGTTATTAAAAAAGTGATGGCAAGTATCAAAAACTAGGTGGATGGCCCAAAGTCCAAGTTAGGAAGAACCTTTGTTCATTAACAAAACAATACCTCAATAAATATATCGGTTAAGCAAGCCTGGGGGTGTAATAGCAAAGGCATGGACTATCAAAAATTTGAGACCATATTTTACTACTTTGGATATGTAAAGAGACAAAGGCTTTCGAAATATTCATTCTAACAAATGGACCTCAGATATTATCCAACATTTGAACCGAGCGACTTCTTAGTGAATTGGACTTCAAGATGATGAAGAAATGAAACTTAAGGGGTTTACTTGGAATGATGGAATGATGGAGCACAAGAAGTTGGAGCAAGACTGGTGCAAGGTGAATATGGTTGGTATCGACATGAATATGGTCGGTACCGAGCTGATTTCATAGGGAATCCACTTTCCAAGGATATGGGTGAACAACTCCAGTACTTTGTAGAAAAAGACAAGTCTCATATAAGACAAATCACATCGTTGCATACATGATTTGATGGAGCAATTTTTGGAACGAAGCTTAGAAACTTAGACATATGAACAAGTATGGAGAAAAAGAGATGTAAAGTATATTATGGTTGGTACCGACAAGATTATGGTCGATACCAACATGATTTTTTCATGAAAAATACTCCTTCTTCACTCCTAATCCTATGGATTTGAGTTCTTACATGGTCTTCAACGATATATCGAAATTGATAGAAGATTTCACCTATAAATATGAGAGTTAGGGCAATGTGGAAAAAACTTTTTGAACTCTTGACTGTGCATTCTATTCTATAGCTATAACTTCGCCACAAATTGTTATCAAACTCAGATTTACATTACTTTCTAGATTTTAAACCTTGTAAATTGCTTTTTTTATGCCAAATCTCTTGAAATAAAATTAAAATGGATGTAAACAATGATTTAAGGCCGAATCACTATAAAAATTCTTATGTTATTACTCTTTGTTTTCACTTTTAATCTATTTACTATCGTTTATGATTGATCTGAGGTGTTGTGTCATTTTTTGACTTAATATTTTTGGTGCTTCCATTGGAAAATAAAGATAAATGCCCAGAGCTAAGCGAGTCGAAGATGGATCCCTAGAGATAGGCATTCGAGACATAAATTCCCAAATATAGGAGTCAATGTATAATTGAATCTTTGGCTAATACAACCGCATTTATAGCCCAATATGATACGTTTGGCTGGTGATAAATGAGGTTAATTGATGAGATATCTTTGACTGTCACATAGAGAATGGTGAAAATAAGGGTAGATTCCTTGAGGCGAAAATCCAAGACATGGATTCCCAAAAACTAGAGTTGGTGCAAGATCAAGTCTTTCATGAGTGAGACCTCTATTATGGAATATTTCTACCCAAAGATAAATGAGGTGACCACACAATTAGCTAAAGTAATACAACTCTATTTACGATTGAGCGAGATTCACTCAGCGAAGATAAGTAGAGTTATCTAAAGAAGCACGATTTTGTCTAGCCAAGTAAGAAGTATATTGGCAATGATAAATAAATTGAGTAATGAAATAATACAAAGCCATTGCAAAGATTTATTTATATGTATAAAGTTACGGTAAATGATGGCATTGCAGTGACACAGGCATCTATAATGTAAATGTAATCTAATTACAGATGATTATGTTATATATGCAGAATGGTATATAAGAAAATGAAACAAAGAAACAGTAATGTAAAGACGAGAAAGATTGAAAAGAAAGCATTCTTCTATTAACATATCTTTTATACAGAAGTTGCAAGGGCCGTTTCCGCACAAAGATAGTTGTATACATAAAATGCCAGAAAAGAAAAAATACAAACAAGGTAAAAATAAACGTTTTCAAAACCTACGTTGATCATCTACTTCACTCTTCTTCATTTAATGCCCCTTATGGTTTTCTTAGCAGTTTGTTTCTTGGTGGTAACCTTTTTCTCCTCCTCCTCTTCTTTTTTAGTAGAACTTTCTTTGGAAGGCAAGATTTCCTCCCCGGTCATCTAATTAAGAGGGTCTTTGGATTTTTCGAAGGTAGAGTCGAAGACTTTCGAGATGCTAACAACAACCTGGGTACAACTTGATTTTTAGGTAGGAGGATTTTAGGAGTAGATGTAGATTTTCCAAAACTGGCTGGGGACTTCTCTAGACCCGGATCTATCTTAACGTTGATCATATCAAAATCAAGCTTCAACCTCTCAGCCAAGAATTTGAATCAAGATCCTTCATGCTGGAGATTGTTACTTCCTCATCTAGAGATGCATCAACATTTTCCAGCCCTTCCAACATTTATATTTCTCTAAATCTGCTTCAGGGCTAGAGAGGAGGGAGGAATTAGAGGAATGAACACTGTGGTAACGGAGGTGGACATCATTGTGAAAGCACTTGGGCCTGAAACGCGAGTAGCTGGTGGTAGAAGGGGAAGGGATGGATGACCTATAACTTAACAGAGAAAAGGTATAGAATAATGACGTCCTTAGGTGAGAATTGAAGTTTTTGGAAGATCGAAGAAACAAGAGATATACTTTAACCACTTGGAATTTCCTTTGGTTGGGACTTGATGATTTCTCCTTCCACGGGAGTAGGATGGATTGGTTGAACAACCGTAGGAGTGAGCGGTGAAGTATCAGCACTAGATGTAGTAGGAATAGGCTTCACAGTAATGGAAACCTTAGAAGTGGATACTATAGAAGTAACGATATCTACTGAAGGCTCTTTAGGAGTTGGAGCAGAAGTTTCCACATGATAGGATGAGATGGGCCTAGTGTGACCATCTATAGGCACCTACCCTATAGTTATATCATCTAATGATAAGATTTTATTTTCCTTTTCTAAGCCACCAAATTGTCTCCATCTAAAATATATCTTTCAAATACTCCTTATCGATGTCATGGCTAGTGCTCTTGGCCCTATGTAGGATTTCCTCCCAAGCACTGATAAGCATTTCACGATCGTCTACTGCCAAGATTTTATTTCTATCACAATGGTAAAGAATTGGAGAAGAGTAGCTTCTATCTCCTTATCGGTTTGGATAGCCTTTTTTAGGTTTTCATTTTCCTCTTTGACGTTGGCAAGCTCTACTTGCACTTTTTCTTTCAATTTTTTATCGTCTCTTAAGTCGGCTCTAGGTTTATCTACCTCAGTTTGAAGCACCGCATATTGATCTTCTTTTCTTTAAGCTTTTTCTCAAGCTTAACATTGGTAGCATGTGTAGTCTTCATCTATGAATTTATGAGTAGGGTCTCTTGCGTATGGGCTTTAGTCAACTCAGCAATTCTTACCTATGAGTCCTTGGTTGACTTTTCTTTTCCATCACTTTCCTCGATGATCATCACCAATTCTTCCTTATAAGCTTCACATATTTTTTTATGGTTGGCCCTCTCTAAGTCGAAGAAACTAGTGATCAACTAGTAAGCCCGTTGACATTGGAGAGGCCTTTGGCAAGCATTTTCCACTCAAACAACTACTCCAAGACCTCATTAAGTTTATCAAGGCCTTCGTCGGCTTTTCTAAGAGAAAGATCCTTGACAATGTGATCAAACATCATCCCCTCAAAGCAGAATCCAAGCAAAATGCTTGCATCTTTATGGTAGTAGCAACAGATTGGCTTTCTAAGGATAGAGGAGGAGCAATGTGACTGAAAGAAGTTTCTTTTACCAGCCCTATGAGACCCCAATAATCATGTAGGGTTGACGGCTGTGGATTGTTGGGAAGTAGGAATAGCAGTGGTGATAGGCTGAGATGGCGGATGAAGCTTCAGATTAGATGCATTGTTGCAAAGAAGAATAGGAGCGAGGACATTGTTGGCGATTGAAGTCGCAGCCAATGTGGTTGCGCGGTCCTTATTTTTCTTCTTGGTGGTGCTATTTTCTCTTGGCATCGCATCACTCATATTCATCACGATGGCACTACATTTCTTCTACGTCTTGTCACTCTTGTTCCTTTCTTCTCCTTCTCTCAAAATATTATTCTTGATAAGAACCAGGATATGATTTTTGTTATGAAAAATACTCAATCTTCCATCCTAATCACATGGATCTGAATTCTATCCAATCTTTCTGGATCTAGCGACTTTGATAGATCATATTGCCTATAAATATAAAGGTTATATTAATGTGAAGGACTTTCTGAGTCCTTGATATTCACTCCCTTCTTTATAGCTCTAACACCACCATGGATTACTGTTAAACTTGGACTTACATTATTTCTAGATCAGAAACCTTGTAACATGTCTGTATTCATGTCAAATCCCTTGAAATAAAATTAAAGCGGACGTAGGCAGTGATTTGGTGCTAGACCACTATAAAAATTCTCATGTTCTTCTTGTTTATTTTTATTTTTTTAATCTATTTACTCTCATTTGTGATTAGTCTAGAGTTTTTTCATTTTTTGACTCGACATCGAACTAGGACCTATAATGCTTAATATATCTTATAACTTGACGAGGTAAATGGGATTCGTCAAGCAAAAGCACACCCCATGGCTGATAGTGTATAAAATTTAGCCTTTTGTCCTGCTTCCATGCCTAGCCAAAGAAACCATCCATGGAATGATTGTAGCGAACACTATTGGAGGATCCACTAGCCTGCATACGGTTTGTCGTAGTTTGGTCTTATTAAGTCATTGATGTTTTTTTTTTGGTTATGATTGCTTTGGTTTGGGTTTCGTTCGGTTTGGTATTATTATGGGTATAGACTGGCTACATAGATACAGAGTGATGGTGGATTGTGAGAAGTCATTTGTGACTATAGGGATAGATGATGAAAAGAAGGTAATATTGGGCTGCCTACCAGATGATGACGTGAATGTTAGTTTTCTATATTCGCTCGATATCCCATACGATGTGTTGTAATCAATGTCTATTCCTAGGGAGTATCCGGACGTGTTTGAGGAGGTAATCGGACTTCCACCACATTAAGAGATCGAGCCGTGTATTGATTTAGTTAAAGATTCCAGACCAATAGTGATGTCGTTAAGGAGGATGGCACTTAAAGAGAAAAGAGAGCACGAGGTCTAAGTGAATGATCTATTACGACGAGGATCCATTCGCAGAAATATTTTTCAGTAGGGAGCACTCGTAGTACCCTCCACGAAGGTGTATGGTTCCCTTATATTATGTGTCGATAACCATGAGCCGAATAAAGTGACAAGAAAGAAAAAGTATCCACTCCTATGTTTTAAATAATTGTTCGATTAGCTTCATAATGCTAGAGTATTTTCTCAGCTAGACCTTGCGACATGATTTCACCAACCGAGAGTGTGCAATTACAATGTTTTGTACAGTGTCGGGTTTCTATGAGTGGTTGATTATGACACTCGGGCTAACCATTGCATCGACATACTTTGTTGATCTCATGAACCATGTTTTCAAGGGTCGGCAAAATATATTCATGCTTGTGGTGGTCGATGATATTCTTATCTACCCACGAACAAAGGAAGAATACAAAAAACATTTAAGGATCGTGCTTGAGATATTAAGAGAGCATCGATTGGAAGAAAAGTTTTTAAAGTATCACTTCTAGAGGAGGAAAGTGAGATTCTTCGGTCATGTTGTTTCTGAGCAGGACATTGACGTGGATCTACTACACTAGAAAAGACCTTTCGTAGCATTGAAAAAAGGCTAATAGAACTTTTAGTAACGTTTCGGTAAACGCTGTGATACAACATGCAACTAAATTTCTGAAACTTTTTGTAGCATTGTAGAAAACACTACAGAAACTTGAATATTGTAGGGTTTTAGAAACGCTACAAAAAGTTTCATACTTTTACTAGCATGTCGTATTGTAGCGTTTACCAAAACGCAACAAAGTTTTGGCAGTGTTTTATCAACGCTACGAAAGTCGTATTGCAGCGGTTTACATTTATTTCCACAACATTTTTTAAACGCTAGTAAAAGTTATTAACTAGTTTGAGCGTACTGTTCTTAATGGCTTGTATCATGTCCAACCATCGCTCATATAATAGTCTTATTAAAACCAATAATCAATCACATAATTGCTGTATTCAAACCAACAACCAATCACTCACATAATCATCATATTCAAACAATTGAAAAAACACATTAATTACATAATCAGATATAATATCCGTAATCATTTCGATAATAATTTTTCGAAAAAATTAGCAAATTCACATAAAATCCATAACCATTCATAAACAAGTTTGCACAACAAGTATTAACAAAATGGTAGGGTATATATAACACTTAAATCCATGTTCATTACTTGATTACCAACAATTCTTTGCTGCAGCTGGTCTTTACTCATAAAAAGCTAATTACCTGTAGACAAGTTTAACAATGAATAAATGATTATAAAAATGCTTTATATATTAAAGGTATGTCAAACATCCTTAGTCAAACTTTATAAAATTTAAATAATTTCTATAAAACTTGGTTCACTTAGTTAAATTTTTATAAAATTTAGTTAATTTTTATAATATACTTATTTACTTTTTATAAAACTTAGTTAACTTAGTTAAATTATAATGAAACTTGGTTAATTTGGAAAATTTATTTAATTTTTATAAAACTTTGTTAAATTATATAAAACTTAGTTAATTTTTAAAATTTTGGTTAACTTTTATAAAAGTTAGTTAAATTTTTATAAAGCTCGGTTAACTTTTTTATACCGTTATTTATTATTATTGTTGTTATTAAGCTTATAAATTATCTTGATTGCTAAAACTTAAAATGTCATAGCTTATATTTTCATTAATTTAAACTTATAAAATATCTCAAACCTAAACTTTATAGGTTTTTCATAAACTTAGTTAATTTATTTTTATTATAAACTTACTTAGTTAATTTTCATAAAACTTGTTGAACTTAGTTTTTTTTATCAACTTGGTATTTGTTATTATTGTTGTTGTTGTATAAATTTAGTAGACTTATATCAAACCATAGACTGTTGTTGTTGTTATATTATAAACTTAGTTATTTTTTTTATCAAACTTAGTTCATCGTCGTCGTCGTCATTATAAACTTAGCTAATTTTTTACCAAACATGTTTTATTATTATTATTATAAACTTGTTAATTTTTATAGGATTTGATTTTTATAAAACTTAGTTAATTTATTCAAATCATTATTTATTATTATTATTATTATTAAACTTATAAATTATCTCAATTGCACAAACTTAAAATGTTATAACTTATATTTAATTAACTTAAACTTAAACATAAGGAGGGAGACAGTGCAATGATCAGCTCTTATCGTGATATTAAAAATGAAACCTACTTTATCGCCTTCTTAAAACTATTTACTCCAGAACCAACATCAATTACTTCTCCAACCACATCTATGGTTGTAAAGAAAAAAATAGTCATAGTGAATATATTTCAACATCTCGGCTTTGAAGAAGATCATGTTGATTGTAAACATAAATGATAAATTATTCTTTATGTTATAAAGCATGAAATTACAAGTGCATGTCCTGTGAATTGTGAATAGATAAAGTACAAAAGGATGGTGTTAGGAACTTAGTTACAAGAATAGATCGCATACATCTGAAAACTAACATAAGCGATAGATACATGTCTTTAGATACAAAAAGATAGAGAAACGAACCTGGTATGTATGGAAATTTCGAAGACATAAAAAGGAATATGTAGGATCGATTTCACCCTAGAGGGGGGTGAATAGGGTGATAGTGTTAATTATAAAAATTAATTGCGGAAGCTTATAAAATAATTTTAACACAGATCACAGAATAATAGCAGCACAGACAAATAGCAGAATAATAAGCAGAAATAGAATGACACAGAATTTACCCAGCTTCGGCAAAACCCTGCCTACGTGCTGCCCCCAAGGTTTCTACTAGAAATTAGATAGTCAGACGCTTGCACACGTAAACTCGCGACACCTGCTATCGACTAATCCTAACTCTACGCTCAAAATCCTACCACAACTCAGCCACTGAGTTGCGAATGCTCAAGCTACGCCACGTAGCTTGTCCCCTAGTCACACGACTAGAAATTTAAACAGTTTAATACGAAATTACAAATTTAAAAAGAATTTAAACAAATAAAAAAAAACCCTTGTTTTTAAAACTAAGCCCAAATAAATATTATTAGGACCGGCCCAATAATTAGATAAAAATTGCGTCCCCCTTTTCTCCTTTTTATTATATCAGCCTGGTTCCTTTTACTTGAGAAAAAATGGCGTTCGTCCCTTTTCCAAATTTAGGGTATTGTATCTCGAAGCGCCTGTTATAATTCGATCTAATCAATGATGATTTGCGTGTTGCCTTGATCGATTTGTTGCTCACTTCGGCTGCTTCGTTGATCGAGTTCTATCCTTGCTTCGGTATGTAATTTTTCCTTTTTGCTTTCTGATTGAATACTTGAACTCGATGGTTTTGAGATTGCCGATGATGATTGTTTATATAGGGTTTGTAACCCTAGATTTGCGTTCGTACAATTATATTTGAATTTGTCAAATTCTTTTCTCTGACCGCTTGATTTTGCTTGGTCGTTTGAGATTGATTATGACTTGGTCATATGCGTATACTTTCGTTGCTTGGTTGACACAGTTTCGAATTGATATCGTGGTCATCACGGTGTTGATTTCCTTTGACTTCGGCCATGTTTTGATTACGTGAATTTGTGGTCAGCTTCGTCTCTGGCCATATCTGTGTTCATCCCTCTACTGTTTGCATTTTCTTCATTCATGTATCTGCTGGCTTGACTCTGTTTTTGCTGTAGTTGAGTTGTATCCAGTGTTTACTTTGAGCATGTTGCAATGTTCATTCGTGTTGTATTTGCCTGTTCGGTCTTGCATCTTGATTCATGTATATTGTTACTGAATTCATTGTGTCTACATTTCTTTGCTACTGCATATTTGATAGCAAATTTGATGTGTGGTCAGACCTGAACTTTACTTGAGCATTGTTAAGTAGTTTGTAGTTGCTGTGTTGTCATTTGGGCTTGTAAGTTGTATCATTGTGATGTCTGGTTTACACTTGATGACCTTCATATTCACGTGTCTTGTTGAAGTGGTTGAGACTTGCAGTTCACTCGGCTTTGATTTTGTGGCTTCGACATCTTATATTCATGAGATGTTTATTGTGAAGCTTGGTTTACTGGTCTTTGAGGCATGTTGTATTTTTCTTTGTGGTCTGCACTTGCATACTGATGCTTGTTGCACTTGTGTACTTCATATATGCACTGTGTCTTGTATCACTTGTGTCACTTGTGTACTTGAGTATGCACAGCATATTTGGTTTGCACCTTTTCTGGTTGGTCTGGCCTGACCTTTGTTGCCTCTGTTTATTTGTCTGCACATGTTTCATTTGCACTCTGATGCATTCTGGAGTTGGTCTTGTTCACTGTGTCACTTAGGTGCATTTGTTTGCACTGTGCATTGACTTGAGCTTCTTGCTTCACTTCTGATCTGATGCTGAGGCTTGCTTAGTCTTGAGCACTGCACTTGTATATATTCACTATCACTTGCTCTTAGCTTGGAGTTGCATCTCTGAGTTGAACTGGTGCATTTTCTGTTTACCCATGTACATGCTTTTTGATACATGTTAGAACTGTCTCTGTCATTTGCTTAGTGCATTGTGCATTTGATTTGGACTTGCAGTTTGAATTGCATTGAGTTGAGTCAAATTTGTAGTGATGGCTTGACCTTTGCACTTTGTTTGTTATTTGGTGCCTTGTTGAATTTGTGTAGACTGTGCATTACACTTGAGTTGAATCCAGTTTTACAACTCGGGTTTGACCTTGTGCCGAAGTCGAGATTTTATTTATGTTGCACCTGAGTTGAACCCGTCTTTTTATTTGGGTTTGACCTTGTGCTCACATGTCCTGTAGCATTATCAAGTGTATACTGGTGTGCACTGCCTTGTGGCATGTACAGTGATACACTGTGCATGTCACATTGTTCGTGTGTGATGAATTCAAATGTAAATGATGACGAACAACCCAAATAACTGAGGCAGATAATATTTTCAATATCCATATTTTATTTTATATTGCAAAAATATTTCTTTTTCAATTTTACTGCGTTAGTGAATATTTTTGTAGATTGCTCAGATGCTGGATTCTAACTGGAATGAAGTTGAAGATAAAATACGAATTGAGTGAATGAGTGATGTGTAGTAAGGTTAAATGTAAATATGAAATTGTGATGTATTTGTAATCAAAATTGTATATGTATAGTGAGAGCTTGAATTTGTACTATTCAAAATTGTAATAAATATTTGTTTGAATAAAATTTCTGTTTGAATTCAAATTCTGTGTTATTTATTTTTATTCAGCAAATATTTATTTAATCTATGAAAAATAAAATAGTACATTAACAAATACATTTAAACGAATGTATATATGTTTATTATCATCAAGCAAAAATCATATAAGCGCATATTCAACAATCTCCCCCTTTTGATGATAATAAATATATATTTTAGATTTTGAATATGTTAAATGTATTTGATCATTCATATGCTCTAATTGCTCCCCCTATTTAAATGTTTCCTCTCTAGACAAAGCTCCCCCTACATATATGCATACAAATAAAAATATGCAAATGAGCCTATATGCAAATAGAAAATTGTTTGACATTTGCTTGATTTTATTTGACAAAATCTTAACTTTTCTCTCCCCCTTTTGTTATCAGCAAAAGAATAATAGTGTTAGAGAAAATAGAGATAAGGTGATCGATATTAATTCAACATTAAAACTCAACTGGATATAAATATTAAATTTCAATAAAAAATCAAACAAAAATCATAAATATTTTGTTAGGCACATATTCCACTTTTAGAATGATGGGAATGATGTCATCATATAAAACCATACATTTGTGTCTATTTGTGGTATATTTATATCAGGAATTTGAATATCTACTAACCATGCATAACCGTTAGGACTTTTAAATGAGATTAGTAGTATTCCAATTTTATTTAAAAAAAAATGAATCCAAGTATCTTCTAACCACGCATAACCGTGAGGACTTTTAAATGGGATTAGAATCAGCTTGTTTATTTTAAAAATCAACTTTTGATATGCGTTTCATACATGCATAACCGTGAGGACTTTTAAATGAGCATGGAAGCACATAACAAATTCCAAGTAATTCACCCATGCATAACCGTGAGGACTTTTAAATGAGAGTGAATACTTTGGTATTTATTTTTATTTATTTATTTTTTACTATATAAATTTTTTCTATTATTTTTTAAAAAAAATGTAAAAATGAAAAACGAACAATTCCTGTTTAAAGTACCACATATCGACAAACTATATAGAATTTTGATGAGTAATGGTCGTTAGAAATATGATAGAGATAGAGATGGTCATGGAATTTTTACCAACAAAAAGTTTTATAACTCTTGTTAAATTTCTAAAGAAATTTACTAATTATACCGTCTCGAGTCATAATATATGATAAATATCAACACCCATCACTTTTTCAATCACTATTTATCTTTTCGATAATTATTAGAGAGTCAGATTAGTCAAAATAGTCATTTAAAATCAAATTCAAAAATAATTATGAAATCAATTTTTCAAAAATGACTAATCTGAAAATATGATCAAAAACGATTTTCTCGAGGGGGTTTTATAAGAAAATTTTCTGCTATTTGAAAATTATTTGAAATGAAAAATATGCAGATATTTTCTTTGAAAAACGATGCAGTTACTAAATGTCTCAACAAAAAACGTTCAACTAGTAATTTTTCTATCAACTAGATTACCAGTGTAATCTGCATCTGAGTTTCTCTTTCACTCAAAATCATCATTAATTGAATTTGATTGACCAAACCATGAAGTGTGCACCAAAAATTTCAAACTCGATTTTAACAGCAATTTAAATGACATTCTCTTGAATTTGAAATGAACCTGTGTTAATAATCAAAAAACCGTGGATAAAGAGTTAGCTGTATTATAACCAAATGTATTATCATCCAACAAAACACTATTTTTAACCCAAACTGATGTATATGAAGTAATTCAAAGAATCTAGAGAATTTTATAGTGTTTTTGGCATGAGAATATAATTGGCCAACTATTTTGAATAAGTCATACTCAAAATCGTCATTTTTTCATTATCTCAATATTGGCTGATTTTAATTCAGAATATGGTGCAGATTATCACATTTAATATATCGTTCAAATAAATATTCCTTTACCTGTTTTTACCTTTACGATATTTTTCGTCGTTGTCCATTGTGATTCTGTCACCTTTATACTAGGCTAAGAAACTTTGTTTTGTCGCCCGTTGTGTTTCTGGAACAGCCAAAATCCAGAGAACACCGTTGTTGTTCCTTAGCCTGCCACCACACCTACACGGGAAAAGATTTATGTGACCTATTTGTTTTTATAGGTCCATGGTTGTTAGTGGCAGAATATTTAGAAAAATAATTTTGTGGAGACCCAAAACTATTTATAATTGTTCCCTTCGGCACCCAAATTTGTTTAACTTTGAGAGATTTTATATTTGTGCCTTTTGGAACCCAAATTTGTATAGTTTTCACATGTTTGGGTCCATACCAACAATTATTGTGATTGTGTCCATGTTTTCTATAAATTGTGCACATATAATTAACTCGATTAATATTGCTTTCAACAATTTTCGATTTATTATATCCAAGTCCTTGTCTAACCGTATTAACAGTTTGCTTTCCTAATAGCATATTCAACGATTTTTCACTTTTTGAAAATTTATCTAAAGTCGTTGACAATTGTTGGACTTGTGATTTGAGAGATTCATTTTCGTTTAACAATTGTGTGCACTTTTTAATAGAATTCTCTCTCCTGCTATTTTCACACTCTTTTAAAATCAGAATTTCATTTTCAAGTGATTTTATATTGATTTCTGATTTTTTAATTTCCTCTTCAAATATTGGACACTTATCACACTTAGGGATCCTTCTTTGATAGTTTTCAACTAATTGGTCAAGTTTTTCATTTAATTCTATCAAAGTGTCATTTTGTGATTCAAGTTTGGCATATTTTTCCCTAAGTCGTTCAAAACAGCCATTTACTTCGTGGAAATAAATAAATAATTCAGAGTGAGTAAGTTTTGATACCTCGCTTGGCTCGTCATCGTCGCTATTAGTTATATTCCCATGAAGGCACATATCTGCTTTCTCACTTTCACTGCTATCGCTTTTATTCCATGTTGCTGTAGCATTTCTCCGTTTTGATTTCTTTTCAAAATCGCGTTGAAATCGGGGATAATTGGGTTTGATATCACAGGGTTTGTTGCAAATGCTCCCGTGTTCATCCGAGTTGTCTAAAGCTTTGATTATTCTGCTTTTTAATTTTTGATTTAGAGCTGGATTTCCGTATTTGTGGTTCCACCTTTTGAATTTCTTCATTATTAATGCCAGCTCAGCTGCTCCATCACCATCATCCTCATCACAACTGCTTTTTACCAATCCTGTTAAGCATATTTCTTTAACTGAGTCGGTTGTGGAGGACTTCTCATTGCTGTTGACTTTTGCACCATATATTGCATTTAAAGTATTCCAGATTTCCTGTGCATTTTCACAATGAGAGATGAAATTAAAATTATCTTGATTAATATGAGAATATAATATATGCATAGCAAGAGCATTAATCGAGATAATTTTCTTATCTGTTACATCACACCCATTTTCAGTAATATCCCAACATTTAATATTAACAGATTTTAAATAAAATTCCATTTTCAATTTCCAATTCAAAAAATCTGTTCCATCGAAAATAGAAGGAATAATATTGGAACGAAACTCAACAAAAGTATTATTAAAAGAAGCCATTTTTAAAAATTCAATTTTTTTTTAAAAACAAAAATCGATTTTTGAAACACGAATTTTTAAAACAAAAATTGACTTCTATTCCTAGCTTTGATACCACTTGTAGGATCGATTTCACCCTAGAGGGGGGTGAATAGGGTGATAGTGTTAATTATAAAAATTAATTGCGGAAGCTTATAAAATAATTTTAACGCAGATCACAGAATAATAGCAGCACAGACAAATAGCAGAATAATAAGAAGAAATAGAACGACACAGAATTTACCCAGCTTCGGCAAAACCCTGCCTACGTGCTGCCCCCAAGGTTTCAACTAGAAATTAGATAGTCAGACGCTTACACACGTAAACTCGCGACACCCGCTATCGACTAATCCTAACTCTACGCTCAAAACCCTGCCACAACTCAGCCACTGAGTTGCGAATTCTCAAGCTACGCCACGTAGCTTGTCCCCTAGTCACACGACTAGAAATTTAAACAGTTTAATACGAAATTACAAATTTAAAAAGAATTTAAACAAATAAAACAAAACCCTTATTTTTAAAACTAAGCCCAAATAAATATTATTAGGACCGGCCCAATAATTAGATAAAAATTGTGTCCCCCTTTTCTCCTTTTTATTATATCGGCCTGGTTCCTTTTACTTGAGAAAAAATGGCGTTCGTCCCTTTTCCAGATTTAGGGTTTTGTATCTCAAAGCGCCTGTTTTAATTCGATCGAATCAATGATGATTTGCGTGTTGCCTTGATCGATTTGTTGCTCACTTCGGCTGCTTCGTTGATCGAGTTCTATCCTAGCTTCGGTATGTAATTTTTCCTTTTTGCTTTCTGATTGAATACTTGAACTCGATGGTTTTGAGATTGTCGATGATGATTGTTTATATAGGGTTTGTGACCCTAGATTTGCGTTCATACAATTATATTTGAATTTGTCAAATTCTTTTCTCTAACCGCTTGATTTTGCTTGGTCATTTGAGATTGATTCTGACTTGCTCATATGCGTATACTTTTGTTGCTTGGTTGACACAGTTTCGAATTGATATCGTGGTCATCACGGTGTTGATTTCCTTTGACTTTAGCCATGTTTTGATTACGTGAATTTTTGGTCAGCTTCGTCTCTGGCCATATCTGTGTTCATCCCTCTGCTGTTTGCATTTTCTTCATTCATGTATCTGCTGGCTTGACTCTGTTTTTGCTGTAGTCGAGTTGTATCCAATGTTTACTTTGAGCATGTTGCAGTGTTCATTCGTATTGTATTTGCTTGTTCGGTCTTGCATCTTTATTCATGTATATTGTTACTGAATTCATTGTGTCTAGATTTCTTTGCTACTGCATATTTGATAGCAAATTTGATGTGTGGTCAGACCTGAACTTTACTTGAGCATTGTTAAGTAGTTTGTAGTTGCTGTGTTGTCATTTGGGCTTGTAAGTTGTATCATTGTGATGTCTGGTTTACACTTGATGATCTTCATATTCACGTGTCTTGTTGAAGTGGTTGAGACTTGCAGTTCACTCGGCTTTGATTTTGTGGCTTCGACATCTTATATTCATGAGATGTTTATTGTGAAGCTTGGTTTACTGGTCTTTGAGGCATGTTGTATTTTTCTTTGTGGTCTGCACTTGCATACTGATGCTTGTTGCACTTGTGTACTTCATATATGCACTGTGTCTTGTATCACTTGTGTACTTGAGTATGCACTGCATATTTGGTTTGCACCTTTTCTGGTTGGTCTGGCCTGACCTTTGTTGCCTCTGTTTATTTGTCTGCACATGTTTCATTTGCACTCTGTTGCATTCTGGAGTTGGTCTTGTTCACTGTGTCACTTAGGTGCATTTGTTTGCACTGTGCATTGACTTGAGCTTCTTGCTTCACTTTTGATCTGATGCTGAGGCTTGCTTAGTCTTGAGCACTGCACTTGTATATATTCACTATCACTTGCTCTTAGCTTGGAGTTGCATCTCTGAGTTGAACTGGTGCATTTTCTGTTTACCCATGTACATGCTTTTTGATACATGTTAGAACTGTCTCTGTCATTTGCTTAGTGCATTGTGCATTTGATTTGGACTTGCAGTTTGAATTGCATTGAGTTGAGTCAAATTTGCAGTGATGGCTTGACCTTTGCGCTTTGTTTGTTATTTGGTGCCTTCTTGAATTTGTGTAGACTGTGCATTACACTTGAGTTGAATCCAGTTTTACAACTCGGGTTTGACCTTGTGTCGAAGTCGAGATTTTATTTATGTTGCACCTGAGCTGAACCCGTCTTTTTATTTGGGTTTGACCTTGTGCTCACATGTCCTGTATCATTATCAAGTGTATACTGGTGTGCATGTACAGTGATACACTGTGCATGTCACATTGTTCGTGTGTGATGAATTCAAATGTAAATGATGACGAACAACCCAAATAACCGAGGCAAATAATATTTTCAATATCCATATTTTATTTTATATTGCAAAAATATTTCTTTTTCAATTTTACTGCGTTAGTGAATATTTTTACAGATTGCTCAGATGCTGGATTCTAACTGGAATGAAGTTGAAGATAAAATACGAATTGAGTGAATGAGTGATGTGTAGTGAGGTTAAATGTAAATATGAAATTGTGATGTATTTGTAATCAAAATTGTATATGTATAGTGAGAGATTGAATTTGTACTATTCAAAATTGTAATAAATATTTGTTTGAATAAAATTTCTGTTTGAATTCAAATTCTGTGTTATTTATTTTTATTCAGCAAATATTTATTTAATCTATGAAAAATAAAATAGTACATTAGCAAATACATTTAAACGAATGTATATATGTTTATCATCATCAAACAAAAATCATATAAACGCATGTTCAACAGAATATCATGTTAGAATATATAATCAAGTACTCAACACAAGAAAATACCATAGGAATAACTAAAAGACCCTCAACGAACTCAATTGCTAATTGCTCCCTTGAACCTAATGTTGTTGCAAGGTACACGGACACATATCTAGTTTGCATATTCTAGTTGTAGAAGTGCCTCATTAAGGAGCCTCATTAAGAATTTTTGTGTTTGCATATTCTAGTGCTACACATCTGCACCCAGTTATTAATAAGATGTTAAGTTTATTATGCAATGCAACAATTAAATAACAAAACACATAAAAAATAAAGCTTAAATTGTTATGCCATTAGCACATTGTTCTGTAACATTATAAGAAAGACCAACTGACATACTCGCTGTAACATTAGCACGTTCTTCAAACAAGCTAGTCCTTCACATTGCATCAGTCCATTAGAAGACCAACTGGCATGCACGCATGTATACATTTTCACGTTGCACCAGTTGAAATTTTTAAGCCTGCAGTATATATTCAAGCCTGCGGCATATATTTTCACATATGCATGCTCTTCAAGCAATTATGTCCATATCAGTTCTTCACAAAAAATTGTCTTCTGTATCAAGCCTATAATCTACCTCAGTTCTTCAAGCTAGCAACTGTACATCCCATCATGGAACACCTGTCTTTTGCAGTATCATCTTCAAGCCAAAAATATACTGCAGACTTTAACATCCACGTTTGTAGAATTTTCATCACCGATAAAATCATACAGTATTGATATTATCAATTTAATATAAGCTAAAAAATATTCGGATGTTATTATTTTTCGGTCTAAACATTAATAAGATCCTTAAATTACCATTTTCAATAATAATTTGGTTTGATGTTAGAATTTAGTATATGTCATAAAGAAGTTGGCAAGAATAGTTTGGTTAGCTGTTATGTTATATTTTACGTCCAAGCATTAGAACCACTATTACAATGGATATACCAAATGGGATTGTTACATATTAACTAAAAAAACAAGTTGGTAATGTGTCACTATCTCATTTATACAGATTACATCCCAGATTTTTCTTGTGCTAGCCAATGTGAGATTAACAGGATCCTATTACCAAGTTAGGATCGCTAGTACAACGGACATAACATATGACATTGGTATATACGTACTTGACCAAAAAAGAAGTTAATAATATGTCACTAATAGCTTATGTATAGAAATAGTACATGGATGTAGTTCATTAGGAAATAGTCTCATCTCATTGGAGGCTATGTACATAGCAAAATTCAAAAAGATTTAAAAAAAGATAAAATGAAAGGAAAGCAAAACCGAGGAAATTAGACACATACAGGCATCTTCCTTTTTGAAGCACAGAGGTATAACCCTGAAAACATTTCCAAAACGACCTTTTCCAATCAATGATCCCATGTTTATCCATACATAATGTTTTAGATAATAATGATAAATAACTTCAATAAGAAAAAGACAAGAAACTACTAAATAGGAGCTTAGGACAGCATTACGATAATTGTATCCTTATGTTGATGTATGGTTTCTTAACTAAATTTTGCTCTACTTTGTGCTTTGATATTTTATAAACCAATTATATTTTTGGGTTACCTTTCATCTATTCCATAACATGCGCTACCTCCTAGCTTAGCTAAGATGGTCTATAACTAACTCAACTCCAAGCAGTAGACCTCTTCTCCTCAGATCGCATATAACTAAAAATATAAATAAGATAAAATAGTCTTAGGATAATTCATTTTCACGTTTAAGATTAATATTCCCCAACTAATTAGTTTAATATAACTAGTTGTATTTCTAACAGTCGATAAGGATGAATTATATGGACTTATTTTCGATACTAATATGTGAATTTTGTCAACACTGGATATAAGACTATAGAAAGAGTTTCTGAAAGGAAAAGACCGAATGAAAAGATAAATACACTGCCATATTTTTCTTGGAGAGAATTAAAGCGGCCCTTCAAATAGGATCCAACAACAAACGCATTCTCTTAAAGTTTTTGTTTCTCCGTTACATTAAGTACAGCATGCCCTGTGGCGGTAGCAATAGGTATTGAAGTGGTAATGTATTTTATTTTTGTACTGTCAACAACAAAGGAACATATAGATTTTTTATGTGCCAGTGCTTGCATGAATGAATATCATAGTGGAAGCAGGCAATTACCTAAAAAATTGGGAGGTAATAATATCAATTATTTAAATTAGGTATCTAGAACACCTTATCCTCGTGGTTGGCACAACACATGGGTAGATATGTATAGATAGAAATAGAAGCTTAGTGTTTAAACATGTTCAATAGGCACCATGTGGAGTTTCGTGCAGCTGTTGCTTAAAAAGATACTCTTGATACTGATTTGAATCACTTGTAAATTAAAAGAAAATATATTGAACTTGTTGAATTTAGTTTATATGGACCGTTGTTGGTTGTGCTTTAGCTCAAAACTTTCAAATTCAACAATTAAGAAAATTGAATGCACCTGTATTCAAAGCTTCAAGTAGACAAAATTTGACATACTTTTTAAGAGTGTAAATTAAGTTGATTAGATTATCCTATTAATTTAAATATGAGTACCAATGAACTTGATCATATTATGGAACTTTGATTCTTTGTTTTCATTTTACACAAATATTATAAGTTGTTAGCTTATTATTTGTTATTTTATATTTGACACCGCCAAGAGTTGTCAACATTCTATTTATGTATAGCACAAGTACAACCAATTCATTTTGTATAAAGGTGTCTATAACCAGATAGAATAAGGTTGGCAATTAAATTTAAAATGTTCTCATATAAAATAGCATGTACTCAGCTCATATTACATGGTAAATCAGCTCAAAATTTTAATTGGCATTTGATGAAATAATTTTGGTAATTTACACAATTAGAGTAAACAAATCCAAATAATTTATCATCGGTTCATTTGAAAGCATACATTTGATCATCCAAAATCTAAATATTGTAGCTGTTTCGTGTAAAGTAGCTACCTGTTTCTTTATCATTTTGTTCAATGGTTAAGCTATTAGCATATATCATTACTATTTGCCACATTTAATTGTTACTATGAGAGAGTCTTTCAAAAGTTAGACGAATGCTAAGTTAAAGAATTCCGAAGTACCGATGATGAGCAGATATTCTTCTTTAGAGAATTCTGATTTCTAAGCTGAAGTTTTCTTACAGAAAATATATTAAATTATGCTCAATCATGTTAAGAATTTACTTGGAATTACTAAGACTATAACTTTACAAAGGTTGTACGAGGGCTAATCCCCGCTAATATCTTGCTATATGTCTGATAGAATTTTGAGTGCAGTCCAAAAGAATGTTTGATTGTTTTGACGTGATCCAGTTATAATTTTGACTTGACCGAAGTAATGTATATTGGAACTGTTCTTTATAATAGTATTTTTAACCAAATTAACTAGTGTCATCTAAGGCAAATGTTCTGAAAAAGGTTTGTTAAAGTGCAACTAATCACCTTCATGTGGAAGTTATATTCATCTACCTATTATTTTCATCTATTCTTAAATCTCATCGTGTTTTAAAACACATCACTGTTTCTACTTATATTTACATATGATATAAAGCTAAATCTCATTTTTTAAGTTGCAACTTAAAAAAATTCATTTATTTTTATACCACATTCAATTTTTTTCTTTTAATGCAATTTGGTTACATTATTATATCTTGGTTTGGGGAAATGGCTTTATTGTTGTTGTTGTTGGTTACATTATTATATCTTGCATTCAAATTGCCACCAAATTCAAAAATTTGGGTTCATCCATTGTGTAATATAAATGATGCATTATACGAAACCAAAATTTTATAAACTAGTAAGTCTGCTCATAGTAATGTCTTTTATGCAATTTACTTATAATATGAAATCTTACATTAATGTAGTTTAAAATAATGTATGTTTAGTTTTTTGCATTATTACAATGCAAGTTATGTATAGATTTAACTTATATATGTTTACGAATTATTGTAAAATGGATGCATTACATGTTCATTTGTGCATTTTCTTTTACTTTATTTTACATTTTACTTTAAATAATACTTCATTTGAAAATTTTATATTTATAATTTATATTACTAAACTTTGGTGTTGGATGAATTTGTTACCGATTAAATCCGCACACAAAAAAATAAAATAAATAAACAAAAAAAATCCTTTGATATTAAAATAACATGAAGATTTCAATAATTACCATAAAAATGGGGATGCAAAACATTAACCTTTGAGCTTCGTCATATTTGATGGATTAACAAGATCTTCAAGTATTTCAACTCAGGTTGATTTTTTTTGAGTATTTTGACATTGCACATTATGATTATGTCATCATGTCAAAATTTCACTTTCACTCCAAATTAAGATCAAAATGTTCATTTTCCTCATGTTGTGAACAACCAAATAAATTAAGCAACGTGATGACATAGTTACAGAGTTGATACACATCAAAATCCATACCAACCAAAATAAAAACACAATTTGTTAACCAAAAAGTCCAAAAACACTAAACCCATTAACGATAACGCAAAACAAATTCAAATAAAACCATTCACGTCCTCTTTGTGTTTTTCAGTTGTATAACTGCTCAAGATGAACAACTCACTAACTACTCATTTTATTTCTTCTCCCTTTCTTGGTAGTCTGATGCAAAAGCCATGACTTACTTCTCCAATTTCATTTCCTCAATTTTCTTTACGTGACATCATATATTTTCCTACTCATTTCTTTTATATAGGTTAGCATTTGAATCATATCTATCATCTTTGCCATGGGTCTAATATATGCACTAACGTTTATTGGGCAGTTTGTCAGGGGTCTAATATGTGCACTAATGTGGATAATTAACAAAATTTATATGAAAATTTGAATCATATCTATCATGTTTGCCTAATTCAGCATAATGATTATTTAATGCTACATATTACTACCATTTGTTCAAGAAACATTGTCCAATAAGGAAGCAACTAATGATAAATCATAATCCAAGTCAAATGCTGTAGAAGCCGAACTATTCCAAAAAGGGAGAAACAATATTTCGCCAGCGCAACGAGGTTATCTGGGTGCCATGCCGAAACTCACTAAAACTGCAATGATCCAACATCTTCATGCTTATCATTCTCTCACTATTTTCAACTCCATTGCCAAAAAGATAAAAACTCTGAAACTATAACTGAAATATGCTGAACTATGAGACTCAAAAAAACTAAGTTTCACTTGCAAATCACACCACAGTACATTTGGAGCTCTGAGCTCTGATGAAGAGTGTTACCATCATAATGGCGGCGGGAAGCCTTCGCATTATCTTTTGACCAAAGTTCGAATTTAATTATATCTCAAATTTTTATATAACCTTTGTTATTAGAAAACTATATTTTACACACAATGCTATAGCTACAGTATAAAAAAGGAATTGCTTTAAAGTGTAATGGCATGAGAGGTGCAGATTTTGATACCATAATCAAAGTGTGGAAAATACCTGAAGCTGCAAGTCTACATGAAATCGAGGGCCGAATAAACACTAGAACATGCAATGAAGAATGCATGGATTGCATAATCAAAACAGAGGAGAAAATTAGCAATAGTAAAATGAATCTGTAACAAAATTAAATTAGGGAACCCAAAATTCAAAGGAAAAAAAACTAAAAATAGAGTGTATTGGATGTTTTACAAAGATTGGTTTGGTTGCTTTGTAAAAGATGAGTGAGAATCCTATTTTAATAAGAGAACAAAATGCAGGGTTAACTTGTTAAATTTTTATAATACTTAGTTAATATTTTTAGAACTTAGTAAATTTTTATGAATCTTAGTTAACTTGTTCAATTTTTTTATAAACATAATCAATTTAATATTACTATTGTTACTACTACTATTATTATCAACTTAGTTCACTACGCTAAAAATTTATAATACTCAGTTAATATTTATAAACTTTCTCTAATGCTGCCGCTGCTGCTGTAGATTTAGTGACATTATTAATACATGATTGAGCTTTTATGCAATACAATATATAGACTAACTGCTTATATCATATAATAGATGGACTAATAGCTAGTATCATCTTTTATGTAGACATATATAGAAGGAAAGTTGAAAAAATGATACTGCATTCCATCACCAGTTTATTTTATTTATTTATTTTCATTTTAGTAATCATACATGAAACACATGCAGCAAAGACATAAGTGAGTAACATCATAGAAAGATGTATTCTAAAGCTGAAATAGTTAGCTGGATATAGCTTAACTATCGTTCACCAAGCAAATATACGCCACATGCAAACATGACAAGGCATATTGTACAAAAATGATACTAGTCTACTGATATTTGGTAAAGTACTTTACCTTAGGCAATTACATGGTCGTATTGTGATGGAGTGCGGAGTCTTTCATAGCACTATCTTTGGAAATATGACTGCTTTCCACTGTATCTTCTTCAGGCTGCTTGTTTTCGCCGAGACTAATTTTTGCATTACTATTCATTTCATTTTTGCCTTCTGATTCAGCAAATCACTTGTTCAAAATTAGTTGAATCTCTTTAATCAGATTAGCTAAATCACCGTCTTTAATAATTCTATCGCCACCTGGATCAGTCTCTTGATTCACATTCAAATCCTTGGTTTCGGGAAGTTCAGTTTTCTCAACATCTTCCATGTTGGGTTCTATGCCAATTTTGTTTTGCAAGCTAGGAACAGGTGCATGAACGTTATTTTCTTCATTGTGTTTGAAAGATGGATTAGCATCCGATTTGCTATCAGAATCAAATTTGTCGTCCTTGGTATTGGAGCTATGTAGTCAGTTCGATAAGGTGCTCCAAAAGCACTGCCAATAATTACACCACAAAAGGGCAAATTTCTTGAATGCACTTTCAAAATTAGATGGTTCTTGAGGAGGAAGAGGTGGCGGTGGATGTGTCATTTAAATGGACTTTTTTTTACAGATGTTGCAAATGCATTTCTTGAAGATAGAAAAAATGGGGTCTGCATTAACGATGGCAAATAGAAAATATAAATCTTGGCACTATTTAGGCTATATACAAAGAATATTATATGAATAAATAATAATTTTGGAAGACCCTTGGTATTTTCACTTACAACCCCATCATTCAGATTACAAACTTATAAATAACAATATTTCTTTATGGAGATTAGTTTACCACCTAAAGTAGTACTATAACCCTTTAAGGTAAATCATGATGTTTGGTAGATGTTCTAAGGTTAGGGCATATTTTTAAATGGTTTATCAGTGAAATGAACTAAAACTAATGGTATCTTAAGACCGGTCATGTTACTAGTGTTGGTAAAAAATGTAAATAACATGTGACATGAAGAATGGGAGAGGGTGACGTAAAACACTATAATAATAGCCTGTAACTAAACTAATCTTTGGCTAAAGGAAGTCTTTAGTTGGACTACAGAATTAATGCTTGGCCTTTACAATCAATTATCCAAAATTCCATATTTGATTCTCCAGTGTGAATACAATGTAATATCAAAATCTATGAACTTACGATATCCCTACATGTTTACATTGTTATTCTGAGATCAGAGCTTATCGCATTTAATAATCACATACAAGATGAACATGATAGAATTATAAAGATTAGCAAAATAACATGAAGTGATCTGACCCGGATTGTAATACTTCACATGCGAGTCAACCAACCTCTATGTTTTAGACATATTGTTTTGTGCTTCTTTAACAAGCCTGGCCATTTTAGCCACTACTGAGTTTTCAGCCAAGGCTGTTGTTCTCACACTAATAAAACCTGAAACATAGTACCAATTAGTCATGCGACAAACGATAATAAAATTAGAGGAAAAGGTATATGTTGTAACAAAGTGACTTAGCCGTGTCATAATAAGGATTGTTGCAGTTACATTCCTTTGTCCCCTGGATGCCAGCATGGAACAAAGGAAGTAATGGTATAAATCTGGGTTATAACACAACTAATTCTCGGCATTATAAGTAACAGTGATTTCATATTCCTAATCAAATAATAGCCAAATCGATGATAGTAAAAGAAAAGGTTAGTTACCATCTATATTAGGCATCCCAGCCCAAACCAACGAGTCAAGATGTTTAGGAACAGGAAACGATTCACCAGTTAAGCTTTGCTCGTCTACCTCGCTTCTTCCTTTAACCAAAATTCCATCAATAGGAATGACCTCTCCAACCTTTACTACCAACAGGCGAGCAATAGGAAGATGCAATATTCGAGCGACCAGCGATAGAGAAAACCTTGAGACAGGAGACTAAAGCAGGGTTACGCGACGAACGCTTGATTGTCATTTAAGCAATAGCTATTGGTTTATTATTTTTAGTTTTGTGTTTTCCTCTAAAAAAAAATGCAATTTTGAAAAATAAAACTAACATAGAAAATAGAAAACAAGTTTATTTTATTTTTCGTGTTTTGAGACATAACAAAAGGATGGAAAACAATTCATCTTCTCTATTTTCCGTCCATCGTCGCGATGGCTAAGAATTGTAAGAAAATTTTCACAATTTTTGTATTTTGTAGCAAATGTTGAAAACATAAAACACAAAACCAAACGGAGCCTAAGCTTTTGAATTTTTGATTTCTATTCATCTCTTTAGTTGCCCTAATCAACTATGCTCTGGGTCAGGCCTGGCAAGGAAGAAAAAGGACCTAAAGAGGAGAAAAAAAGAGTTTTTATGAGGAGGAGAAGATGGTACTAGAGAGATCGAAGAAGAACTGGATCAAGGAGAAAAATAGAGTTTAGAAATGAGAGTGAAATTTACTCTAGGACTGAAAAGAAGCAGACCACGAAAACAAAGGCGTAACATTAAGTTCTGTTTAGGGTGGGATAGAAGGGAACTCATATTTAGTGGCATTAGATTAATAAAAATTAGTAAAATAAAGAATAAAATAGCTATTGTTGCATTTAGCTGTCAAACGCTGCCAATAGGTGCTGCAAAAATTAGATTTCTTTTTGTAGTAATCATGCAAAAGTTGCAGCAGTTCAAGATTGGACTAGACCCAAAAGGCTACGAATGTGAGAAGTTTCTTCGCTTAGTTGGATATTATAGATTATTCATCCAAGACTTCTCTAAAGTAGCCGCATCGTTGGCCCAGTTGACAAAAAAATCAGACGCTTCGGATGCGAGATGTGAGCATGCGTTGGTGAGTCTGGAAGGACAGTTGAAGAGAGCACCGGTATTGACCAATTTGAGCAGGAATGAAGAGATGATGGTATACGCTGATGCTTGTGGTACCAGATTAGGCGCGTTATTGATGTAGAGAGGCAATGTTGCATATGCTAGTGGACAACTGAAGCCACGTGAGAAGAAATACCACACCCATGATTTAGAGTTAGTAGCAAATATGTTTTCGCTAAAGATTTAGAGGTATTATCTTTTAAGAGAGAGGTTCGAACTGTTCACTGATTATAAATCACCGATGTACCTTTTTTGTAGAAGGATCTCAACCTTTGATAGCAGCGATGCTTAGAATTCCTAACCTTCTATGACTTTGATATTGCATATATACCATTGAGAGGTAACGTAGTTGCAGATGCATTGAGTAGGAGACATGCTAGCTTGGGGCTATGTTCCTAGAGTAAACGCAACTAGAGATATTGATGGTTATGATTTCCAATCGAGATGCAACCTAGAGCCAGGGGTATTGGTGAGCTTGACTATCGGTCCTGCTTTGATTGAGCGATTTGTTATTAGTCTAAGGCATGATGCCAGATTAGCTAAGATCAATTCTATGATTGAAGCTAGGGTAGAGTCTAAAGAGATGAGATTGTTTAGACTTGACCGAGATGGTTGGCACCTTAAGGATAGGAGACTGTTTGTTCTTGATTTCGATTGTTTGAAGGATGAGGTGCTGCGAGAGTGCCATCATTCTAGATTGATTATCCATCCCGACAGTAATAAGCTGTACCATGATATGAAGAAGACCTATTATTGGAAAGGAATGAAGCAAGATGTTGGGACATTCATCTCAAAATGCATGAACTGCCAGTTGGTTAAGGTAGAGCCGAGAAGCCTAGTGTATTAATGCAACCACTAGAAGTTCCTGAGTAGAAATGGGAGCATGTATTGATGGATTTCATCGATGGATTGCCAAGGACTCCAGTGGGTACGATTGCATTTGGGTTATAGTTGGTCAATTGATCAAGAGCACCAAATTTATATCCGTCGAGTCAAGTAGAACGACATCCAAACTAGCCGAATTGTATGTGAAGTGGATAGTACGATTTCATAATGTGCCAAAGAGCATTGTGAGTTTCCGAGACCTGTTGTTCACCAATGGATTTTGGAAGAGCTTACAAGAGGCGTTTTGGACGGAGCTATACCTCGGCATAGCTTATCACCCTAAAATTGACGGCCAAACTAAGTGAGTGAATCATTACTTAGTGGATCTCTTGCATGCTTGTATACTCGACTTTAGAGGCTTATAGGATGATCACATACATCTCATTGAATTCGCATACAACAACAGTTATCAGTCTATCATTGGCATGACATCATTTAAGGAATTATATGGCCGACCGTGCAACGCTCCTTCATGTTGGTGCAAAGCTAGCGAGAAACTGATACTTAGGCCAGATATGATTAAAGAAACCTTAGAGAAGATTGAGATCATTCGACAATGAATGAAAGTTGCTCAAGATAGGTAGAAGAGCTATGTTGATAATGTTGAATATGCAATCTTTATTAAAAAATGGGAGCCTAATCTAAGACTTGAAAGGGATATGCTAGAATCACATCCAGTTTGGGTAAGACTGAAAAACCTAGATCTATCTTTATGGATTGCAAGAGGAATTAGCAAAATAGCAAGTTTGATTGGTAATCCTCTGGATATGGATGATTACACTAAACAAGTGAAAAGACTAAACTATGCTAGAGTGCTAGTAGAAATTAAAGCTACTGATAATATAATAAAACAAGTGAGAGCAAAAGACAGACAAGGCAATATATACATCCAGGAAATAGAATATGAACATATTCCGCCTACTTGTTCTAACTGCAAATGTTTTGGTCACAAACTGGAGCAGTGTGAAACTGCGTCACCTCCTATTACACAAGTTTGGAGACAAAAAATAACTACTGACCCGATACAACAAAAGGTGACAGAATCAGATGACATACTTAACAAACAAGTTACAACTGAGGATCAGGAGGATAATACTGAGGCAATGGAGGTCCAGAATCCACCACTGGATAATGAGGAGATAGATGAAGTCCAAGATCATAAGCCGGAAAATACCCATGATAAGCATTCATCAACAACTGCAGAAGTAGAAAAGGTGATTAGCAATATAGAGCTTGAGAACATGGATTCTGAGTCTGAGACAGAGGAAGAAAATATAAAACAATACACAAAATCCAATCAAAAATATGCAGAACAGTTTAAAAAATCAGAATGTAAAGAAAAGGCGAGCTCAAATCGCGAGGTCTCTCCTAGGAAACTGAGGAGTCGACCTCCAATTTCTAGATGTCCATAATAAGCTAGAACGTAAGAGGTCTAAACAACGATACTATACGTTTAGACCTCTTAAACTTAAGGAGAAAATACTCTCCTTCTATTATAAGTATTTTGGAAAATAAACTTAATGGAAATAATCTTCAATACTTCACTGAATCTCTAGAACCTGAATGGGAATGTATTCACAACAATGATGTGGGGGGGGGAAAGGTCGAATTCTCTTAATATGGAATAAAAACATACGGAGTGTTAATCTACTTGACAAGGATGACCAACAAATCACTGTAAATGTTACAAACTTAGGGGGATTTAAGTTCATTCTAAGCAGTATCTATGCAAGCAATTTAGCATCTCACCGTACCAAATTGTGGAAAACAATTAATAATATCAGTAATAATGTAAAAGATCCTTGGATAGTAATGGGTGACTTTAATGCAGTATTGAAAGCAGAGGAAAAGAAAGGAGGACTTACCATCAGAGTTTCCCAACTGGAGGAATTTAACAACTGTGTAATTGGGGCAGGACTATTACAGCCTATACACTGTGGCCTGAAATACACATGGAGGAGTGGTGAATGTAAGAAAATTTCTTGTAAACTGGACAGAGCACTAGTGAATGTTGAATGTATTAATAAACTGTCAGATATTAAAGTCAACATTTTACCTCCTTCAACAAGTGATCATTGTCCCATTCTTATTAATTTAAAAGAAAAGAATATGCAAGGTAAAGGCAAACCTTTCAGGTATTCAAATCATTGGCCAGAACTAGAAGGATACACATCAGCAATACACATTAATGAAATACCAAAGGAAGAAGGAACTGAATGCTATAAACTCGTGCAAATTCTTAAAGCTGCCAAGCATTAACTAAAGGAATGAAATAAAAACAGACCCAAACAAGAAGACCACATCATCACTCTTCAGGAAAAATGTGATGATTTATTAAAATCAATAGATAATGGAGACACAACAGATGATATATGGAGACAATATCACCAATCCCAGAATGATTTAAAGGAATCTCTACACATAAAAGCCATTGAATTAAAACAGAAAGCTAAAGAAAAGTGGATAACTGAAGGAGATGAATGCACAAAATTCTTTTATACGAAAATGGCAATTAGACATAACCTCAACAACAATCCTCATCTAATTGATCAAGATGGCAATAATTGTGTTAACATTTCTGCATTTGAAGAACAAGCTATAAAATACTACACAGAGTTATTTAATGGGGAAGTAAATCACACAATACCAGTAGTTCATTGCAGGAGGTTGGTTAACGCCAGAGGAAAAAGAATATTGTCCAGGAACATAACCATGAAGGAGGTATGGGAAGCTTTGAAGTCCATTCACACAGATTCCAGCCCCGGTCCAGATGGACTGGGGTCCAAATTCTTCATTTGCCATTGGGAAGACCTGAAAGAAAACGTACTATCAGCAATGCAGGATATACTACAAAGTGGTAAATTTGTAAAAGAAATAAATCACACATTCATATGCCTGATTCCTAAGAAGGAAAATCCAACAAAGATAGAAGACTATCGTCCTATTGCATGTTGCAATGTGATTTACAAAATTTTAAGTAAAATCCTGTGCAACAGAATGAAGCTCATTTTACCTGATCTTATATCAGAAAGTCAAAGTAAATTCATCAAAGGAAGAAGCATTTCCGAAAACTCATTGATGGCTCATGAATTGATTAGAAACTTCAACAAACCAGGTGCAGACAAATTCTGTCTAAAAGTAGATCTTCATAAAGCGTATGATAAAATAAATAGAGATTTTATCATTCATATGCTAAGATCAATGGAATTTCCTCCAAAATTTGTGAATATAATAAAAGAATGTATTACCACTCCTACCTACTCAATACTGATCAATGGGATACCAAAAGGCTTCCTAGTTTCCAACAGAGGAATAAGACAAGGCGATCCCCTTTCTCCCTATTTGTTTGCTATTGCCATGGAATATTTTTCATTACAAATGGAGTTGGCAACACATAATAAATTACTTCAGCCAATATACAACATTCAGCCTATTGTGACCCACCTACTATATGCAGATGATTTGCTCATTTGTACAAAATCCTCCAATGCCTCTGCTAGATCAATCAAAGAAATTTTCTGCAAGCTAGAGAGATACACAGGACTTAAACTGAATGAACAAAAAACTAAATGTTATTTCAACAAGACATGCAAGAATAGAAATGAAATCCTGAATATCTTAACAGTGAAAGAAGGAGAACTTCCAGTTAAATATCTAGGTGTCCCTCTATCAACAAATAAAATAACTGATAGAGAATGTGCAGTACTGGTCTCCTCGATAAGAGAAAAACTGCAGGGGTGGAGCTCCAAACTTTTATCACTAGCAAGCAGAATAGAACTGGTACACACAGTTATCCATGCCAAAATCAATTTCTGGTTACAGACATTCCAAATACCAGATGCCTCAATAAAAAAAAATTGAAAAATTCTGTGCAGACTTCATTTGGAAAGGAGGCATGCATCAAATAAAATTTGAGGATTTGTGTAGACCTAAAGATGAGGGTGGAGTGGGGCTTAGACGAATTAAAGACATGAGAATGGTCTTCACATTAAAGCAAGCTTGGAGGATAATCAAAGGCAAAGGATTATGGGGTAATTGGATGAGAAGAAGATACATTAAAGACAATTTTTGGTGCATGGAGATAGACAACAATGCTTCAACAAACTGGAAAGCTATCATGCGAATAAGGAAAACACTAGCTAAGTGATGTGGCAAAGAAATAGCTAAGGGGAGAGAGACCAACCTGTGGAAGGACCCTTGGATAACAGACGAGACTTTGATAGACATTCTAGGGATCACTACTTACTCGGATTATGGATGCCCTGAAAAAAATGTATCTGACATAATTAAAAATAATGAATGGGACTGCTCGAGTTTACCACTAAATAGAGAAATCAAGGAGAAGATACAATACATGCCAATTTACAATGGGAGAGGAAGTGATATATGGATCTGGAAGCCTACGGGGGATAAATTCACTACTAAAACAGCTTGGGAAGAGATTCGACACCATGATAATAAAGTTGACTGGAACAAAATCATTTGGAACAAAGTAAATAACCCAAAAATGGCTTTCACAACATACAAAGTGATTCAAAAACGCTTACCCACTAAAGATAGACTTATGAAATGGGGCATAATTACAGAAAACAAATGTGAACTATGCGGACAGGAGGAAGAAACACATAATCACTTGTTTTTCAAATGTAAATTCTCGAACGAGATTTGGAAAAAATGCAAAACAAAAGAAAACTTACCTCAACAAGAAAGTACATTGGAAGAGGAAATACATCACCTGTTGAGGAGAGGAGAAGGCGTACACAGCAAATCCAATTTGGCCAGTATCCCCATCACTGCGACAGTTTGGAATGTGTGGAAAGAGAGAAATCGCAGATTATATGACAAAAAACAATGCAGTAGTTTGGAAATCAGCAAACTCATTAGATCCGACATACAATTAGTGAAGAAGAGAAATAAGAAGAAGGTACTCACCTCGTCGGAATCAGGAGAAGCTCAAACTGCAGTAGAGGGTCGGCAAAGTTCATTGGGAGAAAGCCCAAATACACGCTATCAGCCGCTATGATAGAGAAGAAGATGAGAACTGATAAAGTATAATTGGAATCTTAATGTAGTTGCAGTTACGCAAGACATATATGTATTACTCCCATACGACATGTCGTAATGGGCTAAACCAAAACTTGGGCTGTATATGCCCTTAATAAAATCTTACCCATTTTCAAAAAAAAAATTGTTAACGTATATTTTATTTTTCACATAATAAATATTTGGTGAATAAATAAATAACACAGAATTTAAATTCAAACAGATTTTTTATTTAAACAAATATTTATTACAATTTTGAATAGTAAAAATTCAAGCTCTCACTATATACACACACGATTTCGATTACAATACAATTTCAATTATATCACAATTTTTCATTTACAAATGTCCTCGCTACATATCTTTCACTCATAATTTATCTTCAGCTTCATTCCAAATTGAGTCCAGCATCAGAACAATCTCCAAAAATATACATGGACGCAGTAAAATTGAAAATAAAATATTTTTTGCAGTATAAAATAAAATGTAATTTTGAAAATATTATTTGCCTCGGTTATTTGGGTTGTTCGTTATCATTTAATTTTGAATTCATCTTACACGAACAAGTGTGACATGCACAGTATATCACTGTATATGCCACAAAGCCTTGCACACCGATATACACTTGATAAATATACAGGGACAGGTGAGCACAAGGTCAAACCCAAATTAAAAGTCGGGTTCAACTCAAGTGAAATACAAATAAAATCATGATACGAGCACAAGGTCAAACTCGAGCTTTAAGCTAGATTCAACACAGGTGTAATCCAACGTACCAATTCAATAAAATGGTCAAAAATCCAAAACCAATATAAATCAAGCCTCGACCAAAGTTCAAGTCGTACACATGAAAACAGAGGCTAGACAGTCCATTCAGACCATCAAGCAAGTGCAGCACTAAACCAACAAAGGCAGTTCACAAGTCAAAGACAAGAGAGACCAGGCACCAAACAGCTACAACATGTACACAATGACGACCAGGAAGCAAACAGTGAATCAAGGTACCAGACTCGAGCAACATATCAAGCATATGAAATCAATTACAAGACCAACAAAGAATGCATGCAAACTACCTCGAAGCAAGTAGCATGATCAGAAGTAGACAAGTGAAGATCACCAGACCTAGCACATGCAGACTATACATGAATGGTCAAAGCAGTATGAACATACGAGAATCAGTGAAGCATGTAGACATGTGAACCAAAACTCAATATAGTGACTATAATGAACACAAAAAATTGAAGTGCAGACCAAAAGAAAATGTGCAAAGGCAGTATACAGTGAAATATGACTATAAGCTATGCAACATGAACAAATGATCATGTGGACAATGCAGTGAAACCAAGGCATGGATGTAGACAGCAACAACACATGAAGTTCAAAAGTGAAGACACTACATCATGAAAGCATATGCAGACTGCCTCGAAGCATGCATATGGTCAGGCAATGTCAAAGACAAAGCAGTACATATGCATACAACCAAATACAAGCCAAAGAAGAATGCACAGACTCGAATGAAACAGTGATATCAGAGATATGTACAAATATGCATATAACCAAGCATCAAGTGTAGTCCTGACAGTAGACCATATATGTACATAAACATCTCGGAGTGAAGAAATGTACAAAATAACATCACAGTATAAGTGGACAACAGGTGGTATGAGACCGGACCAGACAAATGCAACTAAATTCAAGTAAATGGCAACAACAAGTGATGCATTGGTGAAACAACTTAATATGTAAAAAATATACGCAATGACCAGAGGCAGTTTATGGAGAAGCCAAATCAACATCGTTAAGTTAGAAACGAAAACTGTGTTTCAAATCAAGTTACAATTTTTAATACCGTGGAGATCAAAGCAGATAAACAAGTCAGAGAAACAATGTCGAAGTCATACTAGCAATGACAGTGCCGAAGATAGAAGTCATGTAATAATTTTTTTTAAAACAAAGTCAAAATATCATCACAAAATCTACTGCGAACAAAGGCCGAAGTCACCAGGCCAAATTAATCAACAATGTGATGACCAAAGCAAAAATATACGAATTGAAAAGGTCAGAAATCATCACGTTCATCCATACAAAATCGAATGGTAAGCCAAAAATTATCAGACGAATTCAATGAGTATATACGAACGAAAATATAGGGGCAAACCCTATATCAACGATGAACATCATCGGTAAATTAATCATTCGAGTTTGAGCTAAACAGAGAAGATAAAATCAATAACTCGAATCAAATTGAGTTCAAAGCATATCAACGTGAGGAACAAAGGAATTACATACCTGGATTATTCGGTTCGAATTCAATCAGGTTGAATCGACCAAAATCATCACAGCTATAGGATCAATTAACCAAGCCAAACAGAGGAGAAAATCACTGCAATTGATCATATACAAACGGCGATTCAATCAGAAGCCCTAGTTTTTGTGAAGTGGAATGAACGATCAAGAAGCCAGCATTTTTCACGAACAAAAGAAAACACAGGCCGAATAATATAAAAGAAAACAAAAGAAGGGCGACCTAGTTTTATTTTGTTTTTAATTAAAGGCTTTAGTTTATTTAAATTAGGGATTTTTTTATATTGTATTTAATTTTTGTGATTTTCTTTTAAAATCTTGTAAATTCTAGTCGTGTGACTAGGGGACGAACTACGGTGGTGTAGTTCGAGAATTCGCAACACAATGGCTGAGTTATAGTAGAGTTTTGAGCGTAGAGTTAGGTTAGTCGATAGCGGGTGTCACTAGTTTACGTATGCAAGCGTCTGACTATCCAATTTCTGGTAGAAACCTTAGTGGCAGTACGTAGGCAGGGTTTTGCCAAGCTACGTAAATTTGTGTGTTCTGTTTTTATTCTGCTATTATCTGTACTGTTATTATCCTGTGATCTGTGTTGAAATTATTTTATATAAACTTCCACAATAATTTTTATGATTAATAGTATCACCCTATTCATCCACCCTTCAGGGTGAAATCGATCCTACAAGTGGTATCAGAGCTAGTACAAAAGCCATTTTTGTTTTAAAATTTTGATTTTTCAAAAACCAATTTTTGTTTTAAAAATTTGAATTTTTAAAATGACTTCTTTTAATACTACTTTTGCTGAGGGTCAGTCTATAGTTAGACCACCAATATTCAATGGTGAATATGCTTACTGGAAAAATAGAATGAAAGTTTTCCTAAAAACCATTGATGCTTGGAATATAGTTGAGACAGGTTATAGAGAACCCAATATAGTTGTAGATAATCAAGAAATTGAAAAACCATTTGATCAATGGACAGATCTAGAAAATAAGTTACAAAATGCTAATGCTAAAGCTATGAATTCTATTATTTGTTCATTGGATCGTATTGAATTTAATCATGTCTCACATTGTCTAACTGTGCAAGAAATATGGAACACACTAGAAGTGACTCACGAAGAAACATCTCAAGTCATGGAATCTCGCCTTGCCAGGCTGAGTAGCGAATACTAGAATTTTACAATGGCTAAGGAAGAAAATGTTAAAGAGATGTACGGACAGCTTTCCAACATCGTATATGAAGTCAAAAGCTCGTGGAAAATCATACACGAATTGGAAATAGTCCGAAAAATCCTCAAAGTCCTTCCACGAAGTTTTGAAGCAAAAGTAACGCCATTCAAGAATTGAAAGATTTAAAACAAATCAAAATTAAAGAACTCATTGGAAATCTCACCACTTATGAGCTATTAATGAAATTCAAGGAAGAGTATGAAGGAGGAGATACTCGAAAGAAATCAATAACTCTCAAAGGAACAACTAAAAGTGATGACGACGACAATGATGGAGCAGCGGAGCTGGCACTGGTAATGAAGAGATTCAAAAAGTGGAACCGCAAATTCGGAAATCCAGCTCTAAATCAAAAATCAAAAAGCAGAATAATCAAAGTTTTAGATAATCCAGAACAATAATAAATCATCTGTCACAAGTGCAACAAACCCGAATACATCAAGCCAAATTATCCTCAGAATCGACACGGCTTAGAAAATAAATCAAAATGGAGAAATTTTATAGCCACGTGGAATACAAGTGATGAAGATAATAAAAGTACTAGCAGTGAGAGTGAAAAAGCAGATATGTGTCTTTGAGGTGATATAACTGGTAGTGACGATGACGAACCAAATGAGGTATCAAAACTCACTCACTTAGAATTACTTATATATTTCCACGAAGTAAATGGTTGTTCTGAAAGACTTAGGGAGAAGTACGCCAAACTTGAATCACAAAAAGATACTTTGATAGATTTAAATAAACAACTTGATCAATTAGTTAAAAACTATTAAAGTAGGATCCCTAAGTGAGATAAGTGTCCGTCATTCGAAGAAGAGATTAAAAAATCAGAAATTAAAATAGAATCACTTGAAAATGAAATTCTAATTTTGAAAGAAAGCGAAAACACTAGGAGAGAGAACTCTATTAAAAAGTGCACACAATTATTAAATGAAAACGGATATCTCAAAACACAAGTCCAAAAATTGTCTACAACTTAAGGAAACTTTTCCAAAAGTGAAAGATCAGTGAATATGCTAATAGCAAAAAAAACTGTTAATAATGATAGACAAGGACTTGGGTATACTCACTCTGAATATGTTAGAAGCAAGATTAATCAAGTTAAATTCGAGTGCACTATTTGTAGAAAAATTGGACACAACCAAAATATTTGTTGGTATAGACCCAAACAAGTGAAAACCATTCCAATTTGGGTTCCAAAAGGCACAAATATAAAATCTCTCAAAGTCAAACAAATATGGGTGCCAAAAGGAACGTATATAAATAGTTTTGGGTCTCCACAAAATTATTTTCAAAATATTTTGCCACTAACAACCATGGACCTATAAAAACAAATAGGTCACAAAAATATTCTATCGTGTAGGTGTGGTGGCAGGCTAAGGAACAAAAACGGTGTTATCTGGATTATGGTTGTTCCAGACACATAACGGGCTACAAATTAAAGTTCCTTAGCCTAGTATAAAGGTGGCATAATCGCAATGGGATACAACGTAATATTATCGACAAAGGTAAAATAGGTAAAGATATCTTGAACGATATATGTGAAAATCTGCACCATAATTTGATTTAAGTCAGTTAGTTACTGATAAAGAATTGATTGATGATAATGATTTTGAATTCTTCAAAATTGTTGGCCAATTATTCTTTTATGCTGACAAAAATTTGATTTAAACGGGAAATTATGCACTTTCATTTTATTACGTTTTTATCAATAAGAACATCAAAAGTATTCACTCTTATTTAAAGTCCTCACGGTTATGCATGGGTGAATTACTTGAAATTTTTGATTATGTGCTTCCATGCTTATTTAAAAGTCCTCACAGTATGCATGTATGGAACGCATATCAAAATTGATTGATTTAATAGACAAGTTGATTCTAATCCCATTTAAAAGTCCTTACGGTTATGCGTGGTTAGAAGATACTTGAATTCATTTTTATTAATTTTTTTTGGAATACTACTAATCTCATTTAAAAGTCCTAACAGTTATGCATGGTTAGTAGATATTCAAATTCCTGAAATAAATATACCACAAATAGACACAACTGCATGGTTTTATATGATGACATCATCTCTATCATTCTAAAAGTGGAATATGCGTCAAATAGAGTATTCATGCTTTTGTTTGATTTTTTATTGAAATTTAATATTTATACTCGATTGGGTATTAATGTTTTATTAATATCTATCACTTTATCTCTATTTTTCTAACACTATTACTCTTTTGCTGATAACAAAAGGGGGAGAGAAAAGTTAAGATTTTGACAAATAAAGGTCAAATATTTTCTATTTGCATCTAGGCTCATTTGCATATTTTTATTTACATGCATATATGAAGGATGAGCTTTGTGTAGAGAGGGAGCATTTAAATAGGGGGAGCAAATTGAATGATCAAATACATTTAATAAATTCAAAATCTTAAATATATGTTTGTTATCATCAAAAGGGAGAGATTGTTGAATATGCAAGTATATGATTTTTGTTTGATGATAATAAACATATATATATATATATATATATATTCATTTAAATATATTTGTTAATGTACTATTTTATTTTTCACATAATAAATATTTGGTGAATAAAATAAATAACACAGAATTTAAATTCAAACAGATTTTTTATTCAAACAAATATTTATTACAATTTTGAATAGTACAAATTCAAGCTCTCACTATATATATACACAATTTCGATTACAATACAATTTCAATTACATCACAATTTTTCGTTTATAAATTTCCTCACTACATATCGCTCGTTCACTCATAATTTATCTTCAACTTCATTCCAGATTGAATCCAGCATCTAAACAATCTGCAAAAATATACATTGACGCAGTAAAAATGAAAATAAAATATTTTTGCAGTATAAAATAAAATATAATTTTGAAAATATTATTTGCCTCAGTTATTTGGGCTGTTTGTCATCATTTAATTTTGAATTCATCTTACACGAACACGTGTGACATGCACGGTGTATCACTGTACATGCCACAAGGCCATGCACACCGTTATACACTTGATAAATCTACAGGGACAGGTGAGCACAAGGTCAAACCCAAATTAAAAGTCGGGTTCAACTCAATTGAAATACAAATAAAATCACGACACGAGCACTGAGTCAAACCCTAGCTTTAAGCTGGATTCAACACAAGTGCAATCCAAACGTACCAATTTAATAAAGTTGTCAAAAATCCAAAACCAATATAAATCCTCGACCAAAGATCAAGTCGTATACAATAAAACAAAGGCTAGACAGTCCATTCAGACCATCAAGTAAGTGCACCACTAAACCAACAAAGGCAGTTCACAAGTCAAAGACAAGAGAGACCAAGCACCAAATAGCTACAACATGTACACAATGACGACCAGGCAGCAAACAGTGAATCAAGGTACCAGACTTGAGCCAACATATCAAGCATATGAAATCAATTACAAGACCAACAAAGACTGTATGCAAACTACCTCGAAGCAAGTAGCATGATCAGAAGTACACAAGTGAAGATCACCAGACTAGCACAGGCAGACCATACATGAATGATCAAAGCGATATGAACATACCAGAATCAGTGAAGCATGTAGACAAGTAAACCAAAACTTAATATAGTGGACTATAATGAACACAAACAATTGAAGTGCAGACTAACATAAAATATGCAAAGGCAGTACACACTGAAACATGACTATAAGCTATGCAACATGAACAAATGATCATGTGAACAGTGTAGTGAAACCAAGGCATGGATGTAGATGGCAACTACACATGAAGTTCAAAAGTGAAGACACTACATCATGAAAGCATATGCAGACTGCCTCGAAGCATGCATATGGTTAGGCAATGTCAAAGACAAAGCAGTACATATGCATACAACCAAATACAAGACAGAGAAAAACGCACAGACTCGAATGAAACTGTGATACCAGAGACATATCCAAATATGCATACAACCAAACATCAAGTGTAGTCCGGACAGTAGACCATATATGTACATAAACATCTCGGGAGTGAAGAAATGTACAAAACAGCATCACAGTACAAGTGAACAGCAGGTGATACAAGACCGAATCAAACGAATGCAACTAAATTCAAGTGAATGGCAACAACAAGTGATGCATCAGTGAAACAACTCAATATGTAAACAATATATGAAATGACCAGAGGCAGTTCACAGAGAAGCCAAATCAACATCGTCAAGTCAGAAACAAAAACTGTGTTTCAAATCAAGTTACAATTTTTAATACCGTGGAGATCAAGGGAGATGAACACGTCAGAGAAACAATGTCGAAGTCATACTAGTAGTGACAGTGCCGAAGACAGGAGTAATGTAATTATTATTTTTAAACAAAGTCAAAATATCATCACAAAATCAACTGCGAACAAAGGCCGAAGTCACCAGGTCAAATTATTCAACAACGTGATGACCGGGGCAAAAATATACAAATTGAAAAGGTCATAAATCATCACGTTCATCCACACAAAATCAAACGGCAAGCCCAAAATTATCAAACGAATTCAATGAGTATATACGAACGAAAATATAGGGATTCGAACCCTATATAAAGGATGAACATCATCGACAAATTAATCATTCGAGTTCGAGCTAAACAGAGAAGATAATATCAATAACTTGAGTCAAATTGATTTCAAAGCATATCAACGTGAGGAACAAAGGAATTACATACCAGGATTATTCGGTTCGAACTCAATCAGGTTGAATCGACCAAAATCATCACACCTAGAGGATCGATTGACCAAGCCAAACAAAGGATAAAATCACTGCAATTGATCATACATAGGTGGCGATTCAATCAGAAGCCCTAATTTTTGTTAAGAGGAGCGAGCGATCAAGAAGCCAGCATTTTTCACAAACAAGAGAAAACACGGGCCGATTAATATAGATGAAATAAAAGGAGGCTGGCCTAGTTTTTTTAATTAAAGGCTTTAGTTTATTTAAATTAGGGCTTTGTTTTTATATTGTATTTTATTTTTGTATTTTTCTTTTAAAATCTTGTAAATTCTAGTCGTGTGACTAGGGGACGAACTACGGTGGTGTAGTTCGAGAATTCACAACTCAGTGGCTGAATTGTTGCAGAGTTTTGAGCATAGAGTTAGGTTAGTCGATAGCAGGTGTCGCAAGTTTACGTGTGTAAGCTTCTGACTATCTAATTTCTAGTAAAAAACTTGGGGGCAGCACATAGGCAGGGTTTTGCCGAAGTTGGGTAAATCTGTGTGTATTGTTTTTATTCTGCTATTATCTGTGCTGCTATTATTCTATGATCTATGTTGAAATTGCTTTACATAAACTTCCCCAATAATTTTTATAATTAATAGTATCACCCAATTCACCCCACTCTAGGGTAAAATCGATCCTACAGATAAGAGACGGAGATCTAGAGTTCTTTGTCAACGACATGGTATTTTCAAGATTTCTCTATTGAATAATGTAATTTGGTTTGGTAGCAAAGGGAAGTTAGGCACCGAGATTTGAAGGCCCTTTTCCAATACTAGGGAGGATTGGGAACCTTGCTTATAGATGTTAGAACCTCGATTTCAATGACAACAACTATACAAGCACTTGCATTCAATATACATAGGTATATATATCACCCATATGCAGGTAGACTTTCGCGACCAAGACTTAAAGACTGACACAAGGATTGTTATATTGAGATATCTTAGTACATTCTATTAATATCGTAAATAAATGATATGTACAATCTCCTTGAGCAATCTTTATAAGCATTTGCACATTCAAATTACTTAAAAAAGAAGATAATATAATATTCATGTGTCAGACGTCTAGCATATGCCCTCAGACGTCTGGCAACATGTTCTGGTTTTATATTTTTAAACAAACCAAATGTCTAGCACAAATAGCCCGACGTCTAACCTAGGTAACGACCACTTTTCTCCCCAAATCATCTTCTTCAATCGAAGAGTTGCATCCTTTTGTTTTGATCATAACTCATTCTTCTCAAACATTGCAACTCTTGGAATGAAGTAAAATGAATCAAAAGTCGTTACTTCTCAAACCAACTCTTCATCGTCTATAAATAAACATGACACTGAAAGTTACAATTAACTTATTGCTTTTGAACTTTCTTTATTTATTTTCTAACATTTCTATGATTTACAAAAGCACTCACAAAAACACTATATCTCTTTCTTATATCAAAATCTTAAACTACATACTACTCAAGGAGATTATAGGAAGAAGCTGTACTTGTAGTCAAAATCCGTGTTGCATAGAACACACATTTGTCAAAGAAATACTCTTGTATAAAAGCCTATTCCTTCGGGTAAAGCGAGTGCAATTGGTTAGTGTATTTCCGAAGGGGAACTTTGAGACTGGACATAGAACGGGAGGTCTGAACCAGTATAAAAACTCTGGTGTGATTACTTTTAATTTTTACCAGCTTTATTACTGTGCAATTCATATTATCATACACGTACTTGTCATATACTATATACATATACGATCCATATAAACTTTCAATTGGTATCAGAGCGAGGTTAGTTCAAATCACAGTAACACGTGTTTGAAAATTGTTAATATGGCAAGTATCTTTCAAGAAGGTTAGTCAACTGCACATCCTCCACAATTCACTGGATCTAATTATGCATATTGGTCAACAGAATGAGAATTTTATGGAAGCAAATGGCTTGGAAATATAGTCAGCAGCTCACATTAAGTATGTAGCACCTGAAACAAATATTAGCACATGGACAGATGCACAAAAAACTGCTGCTTCAAATAATGCTAAAGCTATGAATGTACTATTTTGCTCTCTTGATAAAAATGAATTTTCACGTATTATGTTATGTACTACTGCTTATATATATGGCGTACTTTAGAAGTTATACACGAAGGTACAATTAAGGTCAAACAAACAAAAATATCAATTTTACAAAATCAATTTTCATCTTTCAAAATGAAATAAAATGAGTCAATTGTTGACATGTATTCAAGATTCTAAACTATACAACACGATCTTATGGCACTAGGAGTTAAATTTACTGATTTTGATTTAGTATCTTGAATTCTCAACTTTTTAAAAATTGAGTGGAAAAGAAAAGTACTAGCTATTAAAGAAGCTAATGATCTCTCTGTACTCAAAGTTGAAGAGTTGATTGGAATTAATGTCATATCAAGCAGATTTGCAGGCTAGAAAGGAACAAAACCATGAACAGAAGAACATAGCATTTTAAGCAAGCAATGAAGATTCTGAATTAGTGAAGATGAAATTGTATTTATTGCCAAGAACTACAACAAATTTAAAAAATTCAAGAAAATGACCAGATTCCAAAATAACGGAAAATCGAACTCAATAAATCAAACTTCGATTAAGTGCTTTGGATGTGATCAGTTCGGACATATGAAGAAGGATTGTCCAAAACTCAACATCGATGGAAAAAAATAAGTTTGAGAAATTTAAGATAAAGAGAAAGGCATTCCAAGTCACATGGGATGACTCTGACTCTTCCTCTTCATCCATTAATGACAGTGAAAGTGATAAAGAGCAAGCACATGTATGTTTCATGGCACACACTAATGAGGTATGTCACAATCTTACTTATGATGAAATTTTAGAAATAAGTATGGTACTCGATGACAAATATAGAAAAACTAAAAAATTAAATAAGGAGTATGTTGCTAAAATAAATCGATTAGAACTTGAAATAGGGTTACTAAAAGATGAAAATTTTATTTTAGAAGAAGAATTAGAAAATGCTCAAGAAAAATGTAAGAATCTTTCTATTGAAAATAAAGCTTTATCTTGTGAATTAGGGAAAGTTAAACTAGAAAATAATAAAATTAAATTGAGCACATTATCTTAAAGGATAATCAAGAAATTTCAAGATCTGAAAATACTAATCTTAAAAAAAGGGATAAAATTACAAATAATGTTACGAAATTTAACAAAGAAAAACACGACTTAGAGAATTTAATTAAAATTTCCAAACCATTCAAAAATCGAAATGGAATAGGATTTGAGAATGAAAACAAAATTAAAAGTATAGTAAGATTTATACTAAAATAAAACCTTCTTCCAAAAATAGGAAATCAATCACAAATTCAAAAATGATTAAAATATGGGTTATGAAAACAAATAACAACCTAATTAAACAACAATATATAGGTAATTATATGAAACAATAATAATTACATTTCTAAAGGAACCAAACCATCTTGGGTATGCTTACTCTCACAAACTAACACTTAGAACCCAAAAATAAAATGGGTACCAATTTAAATATTTTTATTTTTTTTCAGGTATCCAAATACAAAAATAAAGAGAAATGGATATTAGAATGTGGATGCTCCAAGCACATGACGGAAAATGCTCACATGATGTCAAATATAAAATACATTGATGGTGGCACTGTAACTTTTGACGATAATTCAAACGGGTTCGTCATTGGCATTGGAGAAGTCATCAATATCGGTATCTCTAACTCTCCTATTATTTCAAATGTTTTATTAGTATAAAACCTAAAACATAATCTTCTTAGTATAAGTCAGTTGTGTGATAAAGGGTTTGAAATAAAATTTGAAAAAGATAAATGTAAAATTTTCGATCATAGCAAAAATTTACTCTTTGAAGGATTTAGAAATCATAATATATATATCCTAAATATGAACATTAAAAATAATTCGGATTTATGTCTGTCCACAAATCATGAAATCATGATGATCTTTGGATTTGGCACAAACGTTTTTGTCATATAAATTTTGAATATATCAACAAACTAGCAAAACATGATCTAGTTAGAGGTTTACCTAAAATTAATTATAAAATTAAAAAAAATTGTGATTCTTGTCAAATGGGAAAGTTAAAGAAAAGTTCCTTCAAATCTAAAAATAAAATACCTACTAAGCGACCATTAGAATTACTTCATTTAGATTAACTTGGACCAACACAAGTACGTAGTATGAATCATAAAAAATATGTGTTCGTAATTGTAGATGATTTTTCAAGATATACTTGGACATTATTTTTAAAACATAAAAGTGACACTTTTGGAATGTTTAAAATCTTTGCAAAACGGATTATTAACTTAAGGGATTTAAAAATAAAAAATATACGCAGTGATCATGGAGGAGAATTTGAAAATGAATTTTTTACTAATTTTTGTAACAAAAAAGGAATTAGTCATAATTTTTCGATTCCACGAACACCACAACAAAATGGTGTAGTTGAAAGGAAAAATAAAACTTTACAGGAATGCGCACAGGCACTACTAAACAGTAGTAATCTACCCAAACATTTATGGACTAAAGCCATTGCCACTGCCTGTTATGTATTAAATCGTGTCACACATTGACCTATGACTAAAAATACATGTTATGAAATATTTTATGGAAAGAAACCAAAAGTTTCGTACTTCAGAACTTTTGGGTCAAAATGTTATATTTTAAATACTAAAGATAATCTTGTAAAATTTAATCCCAAAGCGGACGAAGGAATTTTCATTGGTTATTCAGAACGTAGTAAAGCTTATAGAATTCATAATAAACGAACAAATATTATAGAAGAAAACTTACATGCGTCTTTTTGATGAAAATTTCCAACAAACCATTAAAGAAGAAGATGATGAAATTTTAACTCAAAATCAAATGACAATACAAATAAGTCAAATAATTCATCCTTTGATAATAATGAAAATGTTTTAAGATCACCCGCATGAACATTAAACCCTTTAAATAATATAATTGGAGACTTATATTCTCGAGTCACTAGAAATAACTTAAATCAAACGAGTCATGTTGTTTTTATCTCAAATACAAAGCCTAAAAATTATAAAGAAGCATCTAAAGATGATTCTTGGATCTTAGCAATGCAAGAAGAATTAAATCAATTTGAACGTAATAATGTATGGGAACCCGTTCCTAGACCACTAGATCAATCTGTAATAGGGGGAAAATGGGTTTTAAAACACAAAGCAGATGAAAATGGAAATATTATTCATAACAAAGCAAGATTAGTGGCTCAAGGCTACAATTAGAAAGGGGGAATTGATTATGAAGAGACATTTGCTCCCATAGCTCATCCCGAAGCAATTCGTATTCTACTTGCTTTTGTATGTCATCACAACTTTAAATTATTTCAAATGGATGTTAAGAGTGCCTTCTTAAATGGTTTTTTAAAGAAAAAGTTTTTGTAGAACAATCACCATTATTTATTGATGAAAAATATCCAGATCATGTTTTTAAACTAAAAAAGGCTTTATATGGTTTAAAACAAGCACCACATGCTTGGTACGATGGACTAAAAACTCATATACAAAATTCTGGAATTCAAATTGGCAAAACAGACATTACAATATTAATAAAACATAAAAATAACGATATAATCATTGTACAAATATATGGTGATGACATTTTATTTGGGTCAACTAATGAAAGTTTATGTAATGAATTTTCTGTAATAATGAAAAATGAGTTTGAAATGTCACACATGGGTGAATTAAATGTTTTCCTTGGATTACAAATAACACAGTTTGACAATGGCATTTTTATAAATCAAGAAAAATATTGTAAGTATTTACTTAAATGATTCGGAATGGAAAACACTACTAGCAAACCAACTTCTATGAGTACAACCTTATATTTAGACAAAGATGAAAATGGAAAAGACTTTGATCAAAAATATTATCGTAGTATGATATGCTCTCTATTATATTTAATAGCTAGTCGACCCGATATAACGATGACTGTTTATTTATGTGCACATTTTCAAGCTCAACCAAATGATTCACATTATAGAGCAGTCAAATGAATTTTACGTTAGTTATCCAACACCAAAGATTACGGTCTATCCTAAAGGTACAATTTTCGAACTTGTATCATTTAGCGATGTAGACTTTGGAGGTTGTAAAACGGACAGAAAAAGCACAAGTGGTACTTGCCATTTTATCGGTCAATCTTTAGTTTTATGGTTTTGAAAAAAACAAAATTGTGTTTCTCTTTCAACTTGTGAAGCAGAATACATCTCTGCTGCTCTGGTTTGTGCACAAGTAATATGCAACAAACACTTCATAGTTTTGGTAAAACTATAACTTTTTTATGATATATTGTGATAATACAAGTGCAATTAATCTATCTAAGAATTCTATAAATCATTCTTGAACTAAACACATTGATATTATACATCACTTTCTTAGAGATAATGTAGGAAAAGGAGTAATATCTTTATAATTCATTAACACAGACAACCAGATAGCAGACATTTTTACAAAACCATTATGTAAATAATCATTTATAAGACTTAGAAGAGAACCTAGAATATGCTACTTATTTGAACTTTAAGAAACACAAGAATGAAAGTCAGAATTCTTTTTACCTCTCAACATTAGTGGCCAATAGGTTATCTAATTTCTATACCCAGTATGCAAACCACTAATATTTTATCAAATAAAATAAATGAATGTTTAAAATAGAAAATCCTACTCTTATATATATATATATATATATATATATATTAAAACCAAATCGCAATAAAAATTCATTAATACATACTTTTGTAAATAAATATTGAAGTTTTTCAACATGTCATCCGACCACGACTCCACTTACTCTACCATTGATTTTTCATCACCATCATCGGGTACTACATATACATCTCCTGCAAAAGAAACTCCTAAATCATCTCCATCCCTAAACATTGTTTCTTCGCCTACATATCATACTGACTATTCTCCAAAAGGAAAGAAAGCCAAGCATGGTGTTAATCTTCTACAATCCTCTCTCTCTGACAAAACCGAAGAAATGCATCACTATCAAAAAGATATGATGGATGTGCAAAGAGAAATGTATTATAAACAAATACGTCAAGGAGCTCATATCAATTTTTTAGAGAAATGCATTCTTGCCATATGTGGACATTCTTCTACAAAGGATTGTGTTCATGTATGATCTCTTCGTCTGATCGAAACTCCTCTACGTGCTCATCAAAAAACTCCATGTAAACTATAGGGAGAAGGAACATCTGAAGCCCAATTCATTCCAGTACCTCCTTCTTGGTCTTCGATACGAGCATTAAAAAACGATGCAAAAGAGAAACAAAATTCATGGGAGAAAAAATAACTCTGTTCTTCTAAGAATCATATTTCATATATATGTATGTATGTATGTATGTATGTATGTATGTATATGAAATATATATATTATATTTATTATCTAAATTGTACAACTCAACCCATTCAAGCATATACCTTATATCTTTCAAGTTATATAATAAATCCAACAATTTCTAAATACAAACAACATTGTAACTATTCTACCACAAACAAGCTATGATATAGAGCTATAATATTGACCATAATATTCTAATTCATTCATACTTATGTTTGTAAGAATATTTGTATCAACTATTAATGATAAAATATTTTTTGTTCAAACAGATGTCTGAAATATCAAATAGACGTCTACTTATATACATGCAAAATTGGCAATTATCATCTCAGACGTCTATGGCATATACCAGACGTCTGTATCATGTTTCTGAAAATTTGAGTAACTCAGCTTAGATGTCTGTTATTGTTCTCAGACGTTTGTTCCTAGTTTCTACCTCAAAATTCTAAAATGGCCAGACGTCTGTTACCACTATAAACGCCTGACTGTACTCCAAAGTCACCGTTTAGCCCTATCTATAAATCATCATTTTCATTTTTTACAACTTTTTCACCAAAACCCTACAGCAAAAAACCTAAGCCCAAAATCAATTTGCTTTCTTCTTCCAAAAGCTTCAACTCCATGGCACCCAAATCTAAGAAACCTTTTTCGAAATGCAAAAAGACAGATCAAAGCTCTCAACAACCATCTCAACAGTTTGTAAATGACGAAATCATGGATGATTGGATGGTGGAACAAGATGGCAAGCAAAAGCTTCAAGAAATGGAAAATAAAAGAATTCATTGTAGTCTATTTTACTTGCTGAGGAGATTCTTTAACTACGAAATCAATGATTTAGTGAGTGATGTTGAGATTCACCATCTCATTAATTATGATTCTAACTCCGGTCAAATTGATCAATTAGCTGTCTTTTTATTCTTCATAAATTTATGTTCACTTCATATTTGGAACCCCTCTGATCCCAAAAATTGGATTTGGACAAGTTTTTATGGGGAAATAATCAAATTCAACATTGAAATGCTTTGACAAATATTACAGTGCTCATATGCGAGAATCAGATTATAAGATATACCTGATATGAGGTACCAGCCAAGAGATGTAATTGCACATCTCGTTTAGGAAGATGACATGAGAAAATTAACAACAATCTATGTTCGTCCACAAGCTAGACTACTTAATCATATGCTTGTCAATACGATATTCCTTAGATTAGGTAGTCATGAGCAAATATATGACCGTGACGATAAAGTTTTATATGCTATTTTCGATCATAAAAAAGTAAATTGGTCTCAAAATATTTTTGACCAAATTAAAAGCTTCTGGACACCAGTTCGTCAAACAGTCATTTACGCTCCATATATTATGCGAATTCTTCGAGCGCACAATGTGCCTTCTTTCTTATCACAATATGAAGAACTTCCTATTAAGGAAAGTGGAATTAGCTTCCTATCTTTAGTGCATCTTCCTGAAAATCCTCCAAGTATTACACCATTTGTTGAATATCAACATCAACCTCAACCCCAACAGTCTACTCCTGTACAATCTACCTCTGCATCAAGACACTCTGAATCAACAGATTATCACTCTGATTTTGAAATACAAGAGGCTCAAATTGCAGAAGGATAAGGAGACGGTATTAGAGGTGTAGCACTTCAAAATCAACGTATTCTATCTCTGAATCAAAAAGTCTTGGATAAGAAAGTTTCTCGCCTCGAACAATCTTTTTCTACACGGATGACTAAAGTCGAAAAGACTTTTGAAAAGTCGTCTTAATTCCGGGAAACGTTTTGCAGAAAGTTTGTGGACGATCATCTTCACTATCTTCATCATCTCCGTCAACTAACCACCTCCACCACATTATGAACATCAATCCAGAATTCGAATAGTGGAAGGGCCTCTACAGAGCCATGCTTCTGGAAAAGCTCTAATCACTGTGAACACTGATGAAAGTGAAGATTTCTCATGGCCTCCACAAGAATCCCAATATCACGAACACTTTTCATCTTTTAAAGGACTTTCTATTCAAGAAAATGAAGAATATCATGATCAATCACAATGGCAACATAACGACTATGATGACACTGCGATTAATCTTTGGGGTTATTTTTCTTCTCAATAAGTTAGCTACTAATTTTCATTCCTGCTTGTATAAACTTTGCTTTTTGATTACTAACATTATGATATTGCCTTATTATTTCATAAACTCTTTTTGATAATGACAAAGGGGGAGAGGATATATTACAAAAGAAAGGGGAAGCCTCTTATAAAATAAATTGTATAGTTGTCATCATTAAAAGGGGGGAGAATGTTAGAACCTCGATTTCAATGGCAACAACTAGGGCTGTCAATGGGTCGGGTCGGGTTTGGGTCGGGTCAAGTCGGGTTCGGGTTGATTTTAAATGGGTTGGGTCAACCCGTTTATTAAACGGGTCGAAAACGCTCAACCCGAACCCGACCCGTTTATAAACGGGTTGACCCGACCCAACCCGTGTAACCCGATTATAAATGGGTCGGGTCGGGTCGTAAACGGGTCGGGTCAACCCGTATAAGGTATAATTGGGTCGTAAATGGGTCGGAATGGGTCGTAAACGGGTCGGGTCAACCCATATAAGGTACAAACGGGTCATAAACGGGTCGGAGCGGGTCGTAAACGGGTCAGCTTAACCTATATAATGTATAAACGGGTTGTTAATGGGTCAGTTTCGGGTTGGCGGGTCAACCCGAAACCCACCCGTTTATAAACGGGTCAAATTCGGGTTGACCCGAAAATGACCCGCCAATTAAATGGGTCGGGTTAACCTGCTAATTTCCGTGCGGGTTTCGGGTCGTGTTTCGGGTCGTGTAGGAAATTGACAGCCCTAGCAACAACTATACAAGCACTTGCATTCGATATACATAATTATATATATCATCCATATGCAGGTAGACTTTCACGACCTAGACTTGAAGACCGATAGAAGGATTGTTATATTGAGATATCTTAGTACATTCTGTTAATATGGTAAATAGATAATATGTACAATCTCCTTGAGTAACTTTATAAGCATTTACACATACAAATTACTTAAAAAAATAAAGATAACAGAATATTCATGTGTCAGACGTTTGGCGTATGTCCTCAGAAATCTGGCAACATGTTCTGGTTTTATATTTTTAAACAAACTAGACGTCTGGCACAAATGGCCAGACGTAAGATCTGGGTAACGGCCACTTTTTCCAAAAGTCATCTTCTTCAATCGAAGAGTTGCATCCTCTTGTTTTGATCCTAACTCTTTCTTCTTAAACATTGTAGCTCTTGGAATGAAATAAAGTGAACCAAAAGTTGTTACTTCTCAAACAAACTCTTCACTTTCTATAAATAAACATGAAATTGAAAATTACGATTAACTTATTGATTTTGAACTTTCTTTCTTTATTTTCTAATATTTCTGTGATTTCCAAAAGCACTCAAAAAATAGACTTTCATCGCTTCCTTATGTCAAAAGCTTAAACTATATACTACTCAAGGAGATTATAGGAAGAAGTTGTACTTGTAGTGAAAATCAGTGTTGCATAGAACACACATTTTTCAAAGAAATACTCTTGTATAAAAGCCTATTCTTTTGGGTAAAGCGAGGGAAACTGGTTAGTGTATTTCCAAAGGGGAGCATTGGGACTGGAGGTAGGACGGGAGGTCTGAACCAGTATTAAAACTATGATGTGGTTACTTTTAATTTTTTCCTGCATTATTACTCTGTGCAATTCATACTATCATACACGTACTTGTCATATACTATATACATATACGATCCACATAGACTCTCAATACAGTTGACTTGCCTTAAAGAATGGTGGAGTGCATAATGTGTTCCATGTTCCCCCTTGCGAAAATTTATGCATGACTTAGGCGTAACTGTTGCAGGGATCAACTAGATGATATCGAGATTGAACCAGAAGTTTCGAGACCTCATAGGCCTATTTGTATCTACGAATGTGATACGAAGCAGCTTAAGAGGAAGACGGTGAAGATGGTGAAAGTTCAATGGAGTGAAAACGAAGGTGATTGCTCTTGGAAGACTGAAAAGAGCATGAGGCCAGCTTATCCAGAGCATCGCATATTCAAGCAATCATTACATACAATATATATGAATAAGCATATATCTGTACATATCAAAGTCAAGCCTAAATATAAGGGTAGAACCATAAGAACAAAGGGGATCCATAAAAACATGAATTTTAGAAATATTTTCCAAATCGTTTGGAGTTTACATATATGATTAATGAATTTTTAAAACATATTTTAGAGTTGAAAATAGCTTAAAACCATCATTAAATATTATATAATGGCTGATTAGTGAGTACAAGCTTAAAACCACTCACCTAAATCCAAAGAAACCAAAATAAGTCCAAAACTGCACGAATCTCGAGATGACACTACAACAAAAAGGACCTTTGATAGCATCGATCTATAGCGTTTCTGCATACCACTTTTCGTATGCTATGTAAACTAGGGTCTGGTACGCTATTTGTAAATCTAATGAATGTTATTTGTACGTACAACGCTATTTATATATTTGCAGGCGGGAAACCAAAATTGTCCGGGAATCCTACTTTCACTTCCTCTCCTCACAGGCTACAGCAAATACTTCATTCACTTTATCATCTCCAAAAAGAATTAATTGTCATCACTTTTATCATCTCCAGCAAAAATAATTCCTTTCACTTCCGATCCAGAAGCAAACAGAAATCCCAGCCGACCGATTCCAGAAATCTGTGCGATCCAGAAGTAAACAAAAATCCAGCGAATTCTCATCATACCGATTGAAGGGTGGATTAGATTGTCGATCAAATTATTCTGTGCGATCCAATATATCCAAAAGTAAACAGAGATTCCAGAAATCCCAAACGAACCGATAGTAGTGTGAATAAGTCTCCAGAAATCCCAAACAAACTTCGGTACATTTTGAATCATTTTATTTGCGTCTGATTTATTGAATTATTCTGTGCATTTCGAATCATTTTGTTTGTGTCTGGTTTATTGTTTTCGTTTCTAGAAATCCCAAACGAATTATTCTGTGCATTTCGAATCATTTTATTTGTGTCTGATTTATTGAATTTGGTACATGTGTCTGATTTAATTATGTTTAAAAATCCAGCATTTGACAGTGTATGATGGAACACTTAAACATAAATGATTTAGTACACCTTTGGTTGCTATACTTGTTTTTGAATTTGATTGCTTGATCTGTAACTTGTATGGGTTATGTCAGTGAACAATACTAGTGGTTCTTGGAACTTAATCCTTTTCCATGCTTGCTTGATGATTTAGCAGTTTGTAGGATACCTTACTACGTAATTCCAATGGCTTGTTTGTTTACAGTTTTGAACTTGCTTTGGAAATGAATCATCATAATCGGAAATTGTTCTTTCAAGCTTTCAATAAAAAAATTATAGAAGTAGCACAAACTGATGTTGTTTTTGTTTGGAAATTTTGAGTTTAGAATTTTTCATCCTATTTAGTTTATCATGTATCACGATCCAAACAAGTATTATGAGTTTAGAGAGTGCGTGAGTCTTCCAAATAGATTTAATATTTTAATTTGATTACAAACAAATTCAGAAAGTAATACATTGATTTAAATCGATATTTTTTTATTTTGTTCTACATCCATTCCAAAATATCATCCACAATTATATATATGTTCAATTTTTGTTACAAGCACTTGGAATTGCCTAATAGAGCTATCTAACAATTCTAAAGTAATTGTAAAATTCTATTTGAACTTTTCTTAAGATTTGTAACGTTTAGTTAAACATCCAACGTTGAAACATATGAAATACCAACAGGAACAGATCAGATGTTCCTGCTTCAAAGCAGATGATGACCATGGGTCATACCAACAGGAAGTTTTATCTTCTGAATGGCCAACAAACTTGAAGACTAGTCCAAACATATAAACTAAATTAGAGACGTCCTTCTAGAAGTCAGAAATATATTGGATTCGACATTTTTTTAAGTATAGATGTCACTACACAAAATGTAACGTTTTCGATTTTTCGACGCCGAAAAACTGAATAGTTATGGGTTTTAAGAAAAGAAAAAGAGAGAAGAAGGGAGAAAAGAGAATAGAAAATTTTAAAATAGAAGAAAAAGAGAATAGAGAACATAGAAAAGAAAATAGAAAATAGAAAAGATAGAGAGAGAAAAGAAGATATGGAGGGAAAAGAAAATAGAACGGAACAGAAAACAACAGAACGACATCAGAATCTCACAATTCACAGCGGAACAACATATAATAATAAATGAATAATCTTTAAACAAAGAACTATATCAGTTATTACATTTCATACATTACATTACATCATATCATATCATCAGAGTGTACAACAACAACAACAAACAGTGCAGCGGAAAAAGAAATACTATATAAGTAATACGCCATGCTATCCAGCTTGCCTCCAGCAACTCCAGAATATCCAGAATATCCCGATAAACCTAACTCTTAACTGCCCGTGTGGAAATTGGTGGGCACCCAGAGTTTAGGAAGGAAAACAATAAACTCCGAGTCAGTCATGTGACTGGTGTGAGAACTCAAAACAGTTTATTTATCTTTAAAAATCAAAATAGAAGAATATTTTTAAAGTCAATTCGCAATGCTTTTAAAAATGAGACTACCATAAGGCCTCCCGCACACACACACAATGCAAACGCAGAATCGGAGGAGATTTCTCCTTATGATAGTCAAAGATGCTTGATACGCATTTAAAAGAACATTTGATATTATTACTAGTGCATAGTGTAGGAAAAATTTATTTCGAAAGTAGAATATAAATCTTAGCCAGCATAGACATTCCGAACTATGCCTACTATAGCTAACTATATTCAATAGCAGGTTACCGCCGCATTCCATAGCAGGTTATACAACTAAAACCGTACAAGTCACGTATTGTTTCTTTGGATTTCCAACGAATGATCAGGCCAAGGAACTTCCCATTGCCACATGAGAATGCCTCTGGATGGACATCCCCGAGAACCAAACCGGATCTCTACCAACACAAGGCCGGTTTACCCCTAACTGAGTAACAACTGACCGAATATGCCATCCCCCGGTCCTTTGGGACCTTTCACCGAGCGCTCGCAATCAATTCACACAATCATAACAAAGTGTTTTCAACATGAGTAAGTATCTGGGCTCCATACCATGATACCACCCTTTTCCAGAAGGAAATGCACACATCCTAAAGGGCGCTACCCCTCATAACCTTGCTGCTTCTTTCCTGTTTTGACCATTCACGGGGTGTGAGGCTCGACGAAGTCACGTCCACAAAAACATACTTTATACAAAAGCCATGCTTTGGGTCAACAAATGATCATAGAGATGATCACAAAGATAGACGATCAAATAAATGATCCTATCACAAATAATCAACACAATGATCATTTACAGCTACACTCAGCATGTCGCATTACCAAATTGGGAATATATCGCTGATAACATTCAACTACATAACCTCTGAGCTCGTACGTCTCAGAGAAGGGTGTTAAGCTAAAAGAATAAATTCTCCGCCACCAACAGAAATATATTTGAAAGAAATCCGCTTTATATCTCAATTTGTAACGTCAGACACACAATCCATACAAGTCTGTTCCGGGCTCGAACAAAACCGAAGGCACTTCTTACGAAGCCCTTGCAATCCGGGTATTCACAATCCCGATCGAATTTCCCATCACTTAAGGAATCTCTATACTAGGAGCTACCCAGTGCAGAAACAATCGATAGGTCATCCTATCGCTTTTGCAAATACTCGGTCTTCAACACCGATCTTCAATGCAATTCACAACGACGTATCACATATTCGGAATGGGTTATACGACCCCATGGTCCTTTCCCGGTTAACCCGAATAGTGAGCGCTTATTCAAAAATAAGTGTGGCATTCAAATTCAAACAAATCACATCAATTACCCATTCAAAGGGAAATATTGATAGTCGGTTATTGAACTATCAATGAATATGCACACATCACCAGATTCCAAATAATTTTCCAAATTATTTATTTCACAAAATATCTTTACAAGATATAAAATTTCAATACTTCAAAAATAAATCAATATTTATTTTTAAACAAGTTCCCCTTCTTTTATAAATTCCATAGTGAATTTATATTTCAAAATATCTATGAATATACGATTTCAATTATTCATTTCAATTTATCTTCAAAAAGATAAATTCTCAAAATATTCACTTTATATTGGAAAACATTTCCATACTTATTTAATAAGTAATTCACAAATTTTATTTTCAACACTTGGAAAATATTCAATATACTTCAATTGAATTTAAGTATATATTTCATTCTTTAAGGAAATCATTCTCTTAAACATATTTATTTGGGCCAAAACGAATGTCACGTAAAACATCGTTACGACAACCCAAAATCACTAGTATAGGGATTCGAAATTAAAATAGATATATAAATCCCAATACTATACAAAACATTTCCTTTCGGAAATCATTTACTATAACAACAGTGTTATAGTCCACCATTTCCTTTTATTTCTCGAAAACGTCTATTTCAACAATGAATGTTGAAATCTATGGTTTCGAATCTCAACACATTTTAAAACATCGTTAGATCGTTTTTAATTCAGTTTAAAATATCACATTCTAAACATTTTCTTTAACATATTATTCACTATTCAAAAACGTGAATATGCTTGTTAACAAATTTCATCACTTCTATTCATTTTATTTCAAAGGATTATTCACAGTCAAAAATGTGAATATAACTCCATAAATAAGTTACAACAATTAACTTATCAAAATAAGTCGTTTGCGAATTTATAAAACAACGTTTATAAATTCCAATTCTATTTATTTTATAACAACTTCCTTTTTATAAATTCTTTTATTCACCTATTCCAGTTTATAACTCAATTATAGACCAAAAATTCACATTATAAGTTAAATGCTTATAAAACGATTATTTTACAAAAATCGTTCTTTTGAACTTCATAATTATAAATCTTATAACTTATAAGATTCAATTATTTATCCAAATATATTCTTTAATAATTTCACGAAATTTGTAAATCTTACTATTTATAAATTTCATTTATAACTTCCCCATTTAAAATTTTATGAATTCCATTCATTTACAAAAATTCATTTTCACTTCATTCAAACATTTATAAAAACTCGTTTTATAATGTCAATATTTCAATTTATAAATATCCATTTATAAATCTCTTAATATAAATCAATTTATATTTTTCTTTTAAAACGTCTTTAATCTCCTTTATTATTTCACCATTTTGATTCATAAAATAATTAAATTTTATAAATCCTATATTTAAACTTTTAATAATAAATTCAAAAATCCAGTTTAAACTATTTTATAAAATCATTGGCATCATATTCTCAAAAATCAGTTTTTAACTATTTTTCTCAAAAACCATAATTTTTATAACTTTAAAAATTATAACGTTTATTTATTTAAAATGGATCAATTCCAAAATTATTTTATATTTTCAAAAAATCACTTTAAAAATCATTTTAAAATTCCAAATTTGGTCCAATGATGCTACACACCAAATAGTCAATTACGACTACAACGATATCATATATCAATATGATAATCCATCAAATATCAAAATATCTGAAATCAAATAAATACTGTTGAGGAATCCAGTTGGATCCCTCCAACCTGTTTCCTGCATCACAAACATTAGCACAATACCAATTTCGCTCCAGTACGAAATTATCGCGGTATATGGGATTTAAAATATTATCCGCTTAATAACGGCGCAATAGGGTCTCATCCGCTAAACAAATAAATGCGGAAAATCAATAACTCCAATATATACATATGCCAATATATATATATATTGCTATTATATATAATACCAATTTCACTGTTTATGAAATATTCGCGGTATATGTTTTTAATAAATAACATCCGCTTACTAACGGCGTATAATGTCTATTTTAACAATCAATAGATAACAATCATCATTCAAATATGCATTCAAATATTTTAAATCTAACTATTTAAAATAAAATCGAAACTGATTCGATTGAGTGAGAAGTTCTCACCTTGGTTTTAAATTCCGTTTTAGCGATTTATTTCGAATAAAATTAAACGGACGTTTAATTTTACCCGAAATTTTCACTAACTCCAAACGACTCCAAACCAACTCCATCGCGTAGTGCTCGTCCATACGATTCCAACGCAACTGGTTTCGTGCGTTTTCGACCTCGTATGAAAAAGTTATGAATTTTTGAAGTTTGTACGAATTTAAACTTAATAATTACAACATATATAAACTAATTTATAACCTAAGTAATTTTCTGGCCACTAGATCCAAAGCAAAGCCATCACCACCGCACATTGCTTCTCCCCTTCTCCCACGTTTTTCACGTCTCCAGTAAACATGAACGCACACCAAACCCATTAGCCATAGATTAGGGTTTCGATTTGCAATCTCATTTCTCGACGAAACTCGATCAAACCACTTGCAATAGGAAGCTCTTGACCCCCTCCATGCTCGGCCTGAATGGCACAAGGCTCGGCCCCCCCTTCCACCTCGTATGGCGTGCGAAATCTGCAGGTTTCGGCCCATTTTTCTCCTCCTACGCGACGTCGTTTCAGATCTCAACCGTATGGATCTAAAGTACTCAAGACGCTTAACAACTTTCATGTTAAACACTTCTTCTAATTCTTGCTGGATTGAGAGTGATTGAGGGATGAAAGGGATTAAATTCTGGCCATTCATAGCAAGGGTGGCGGCTAGGGTTTGATTTTCTTTTTCTTTTTTTTTATTTGTGAGGGTTGTGGGTCTATTTATAGAAGAAAATCGAACACTATTCATCCGTAAATTCCAAACTCCGATTTACGCGCCGAAACTGACGTTCCTAGGGTTTATCCCGCGTTCCGGACACAATGGAACAGGTTTCGGAAGCTAATTCGGACATCTGTGCGAGTTATGGCTACAAACGTTCAATTTAAATTAAACCGATTTCTAGGCGTTTTAATTTGTACCGGACAAACGGTAAATCCAATTGACTTGAAATTTGAAACCTTACAATAATATCACATTACGGATCCGATGAAACTGGTTTCGTCGAAATTCGAGACTTTTTGAAAAATGGCTATTTTAACTCGCCGAATTAATATTAAAAATAAATCGATGCGTTTCGAGCTGCCACGATCAAACGATAACTCCGATTGACACGAAAATTGAAATCCGGTAATAACTAACTATTACGGATCCAATGAAACTGGTTTCGTTCAATTCTGAGACTGTTCAAAAATTGGCTATTTTTACTAGTCGATTTAAATATTAAAATATTCAATTTTCACAAATTAACTTTTAATTCGATTTTAAAAGTTCTAAAATATCATTCTAACTTCAACGTGATAAAATAAAATTTTACAAATCATTTTCAATCATATTTAACTCAATTTTCAATTATTTCCATAATTTCACATATTAAATTATCGATTTAATTATCCAATTAAATCCAATAATTCAAATAAAAATTTATTTGACTTATAAATTCACTTATTAATATTTAAAATTAATTAAATATTCAAATTTTAATTATTAAAATTTTTGGGTCGTTACAATCTTCCCCACTTAAAAGAATTTCGTCCTCGAAATTAACTAGTAAGAAAAGTTATAGAATTTATTAATTTTCCATAAATCCATAGTTAAACTTCTTACAATAACTTTACTAAGTTTTCAAATCATACTTAGTTATCTTTTCAAAAACAACTACTATTGTTTAACTTTCAATTCCAAAATCAAAGTTAAAGTTTTCAAAAAAATTCAATTTTCTCAAATTTTTCTAACGCCTTAAATTTCCGGAAAAATTCGTCATAGTCTCCTTTGCGCGGCTCAATCCGGAAAAAAAATGACAGTATATATATCACAAATATACATCTCATCAAGTAATGAGGCATCCCGCAGGGAAAAAATGTAAAAGTACGGTATGTAATCCGAGATATGTACCTTATATTTTATTAGCGAGCATATACGGCTAATATAGCGCGAAAGCGAGCTCCAAATGCGAAGCAAATGCGATCCGCACCTACTAATCACTCAACAAACAACATGAGAACATGCATGTAGACAATAGTATCAATATACAACATATAGCAACATAATAACTATATATGCAAACATAGCAAATGCAACAAAACAACAAATGCAAACATCAACCAACTATAATCCATAACCAATAATATTCATTCATATTCTCATTAATATTCAATGAAATAGGGTTTCAATTTAAATCACATTTGATTCATTAATGTTGGAATTTACTAACATTCATCCATATTAAATTTCAATTAGTTTGCATTCACTAATTAAATCCAATTCACTTTCAATTCTATTCAAATTAATTTACTTCAAATTCGAATTCAATTACATAGCTTTCAATTTCATTAACTCTTAATGAATTTTATACAACCAACTAACAATCATATATCAACCAATGTATATTCAACACAACCAAATTCCTTTGCTATATTCATTCAATTTGGCTTAATACCTTCACTTTCAATTGGTTCATATTAAATTGACTTTCTTTCAATTTATTCAACTTCCAATAATATTAGCTTTTAATGAATTAACACTTACATTAATTATTTCATATCAACTTAATTCACATTTAATTGATTATTATCCAATCCATTCATTCAATTCAATTACATCAGTTGAATTTTATTTATATAACTTAATTCATTTTTATATTTACAACTCATATTCATAAATATATTCATATAGTTTCACTTCTCATATATATAAGTTTATTTCATAATTGTAAATCACTTTAATTATAATTCAATTCTTATAATTCATTATACTTATACAATTATTCTTTATTTAGATTATTCAAACAACCTAACAATCAACTTATATACACTTTAATAATTCTGAAAAATTATTCCTTTATATATAAAATATAATCAAGGTAAAATTATTTCACTTACCCAATTTTTAAAACAATACTGTGTCGATTTATCTTGTTTAAGAGTTTAGAAACCCCTTTCTACGATAGTTAGCTAGACTACATCGACCGAAATCTATAAACAATCAACCGATAAGTCAACACAATATAAAACAATTTTATATTCACTAACAAATACGCTCTCATAGCTATTATTACACTCAAACTCATTCTAGAGTACTGCTGACTCTATCTCTAATGAGTAATACCCAACAGAACCATGGTTGTCGCTTAACCATAAGCTCTGATACCAACTGTAACGTTTTCGATTTTTCGACGTCGAAAAACCGAATAGTTATGGGTTTTAAGAAAAGAAAAAGAGAGAAGAAGGGAGAAAAGAGAATAGAAAATTTTAAAATAGAAGAAAAAGAGAATAGAGAACATAGAAAAGAAAATAGAAAATAGAAAAGATAGAGAGAGAAAAGAAGATATGGAGGGAAAAGAAAATAGAACGGAACAGAAAACAACAGAACAACATCAAAATCTCACAATTCGCAGCGGAACAACATATAATAATAAATGAATAATCTTTAAACAAAGAACTATATCAGTTATTACATTTCATACATTACATTACATCATATCATATCATCAGAGTGTACAACAACAACAACAAACAGTGCAGCGGAAAAAGAAATACTATATAAGTAATACGCCATGCTATCCAGCTTGCCTCCAGCAACTCCAGAATATCCAGAATATCCCGATAAACCTAACTCTTAACTGCCCGTGTGGAAATTGGTGGGCACCCAGAGTTTAGGAAGGAAAACAATAAACTCCGAGTCAGTCATGTGACTGGTGTGAGAACTCAAAACAGTTTATTTATCTTTAAAAATCAAAATAGAAGAATATTTTTAAAGTCAATTCGCAATGCTTTTAAAAATGAGACTACCATAAGGCCTCCCGCACACACACACAATGCAAACGCAGAATCGGAGGAGATTTCTCCTTATGATAGTCAAAGATGCTTGATACGCATTTAAAAGAACATTTGATATTATTACTAGTGCATAGTGTAGGAAAAATTTATTTCGAAAGTAGAATATAAATCTTAGCCAGCATAGACATTCCGAACTATGCCTACTATAGCTAACTATGTTCAATAGCAGGTTACCGCCACATTCCATAGCAGGTTATACAACTAAAACCGTACAAGTCACGTATTGTTTCTTTGGATTTCCAACGAATGATCAGGCCAAGGAACTTCCCATTGCCACATGAGAATGCCTCTGGATGGACATCCCCGAGAACCAAACCGGATCTCTACCAACACAAGGCCGGGTTACCCCTAACTGAGTAACAACTGACCGAATATGCCATCCCCCGGTCCTTTGGGACCTTTCACCATAACAAAGTGTTTTCAACATGAGTAAGTATCTGGGCTCCATACCATGATACCACCCTTTTCCAGAAGGAAATGCACACATCCTAAAGGGCGCTACCCCTCATAACCTTGCTGCTTCTTTCCTGTTTTGACCATTCACGGGGTGTGAGGCTCGACGAAGTCACGTCCACAAAAACATACTTTATACAAAAGCCATGCTTTGGGTCAACAAATGATCATAGAGATGATCACAAAGATAGACGATCAAATAAATGATCCTATCACAAATAATCAACACAATGATCATTTACAGCTACACTCAGCATGTCACATTACCAAATTGGGAATATATCGCTGATAACATTCAACTACATAACCTCTAAGCTCGTACGTCTCAGAGATGGGTGTTAAGCTAAAAGAATAAATTCTCCGCCACCAACAGAAATATATTTGAAAGAAATCTGCTTTATATCTCAATTTGTAACGTCAGACACACAATCCATACAAGTCTGTTCCGGGCTCGAACAAAACCGAAGGCACTTCTTACGAAGCCCTTGCAATCCGGGTATTCACAATCCCGATCGAATTTCCCATCACTTAAGGAATCTCTATACTAGGAGCTACCCAGTGCAGAAACAATCGATAGGTCATCCTATCGCTTTTGCAAATACTCGGTCTTCAACACCGATCTTCAATGCAATTCACAACGACGTATCACATATTCGGAATGGGTTATACGACCCCATGGTCCTTTCCCGGTTAACCCGAATAGTGAGCGCTTATTCAAAAATAAGTGTGGCATTCAAATTCAAACAAATCACATCAATTACCCATTCAAAGGGAAATATTGATAGTCGGTTATTGAACTATCAATGAATATGCACACATCACCAGATTCCAAATAATTTTCCAAATTATTTATTTCACAAAATATCTTTACAAGATATAAAATTTCAATACTTCAAAAATAAATCAATATTTATTTTTAAACAAGTTCCCCTTCTTTTATAAATTCCATAGTGAATTTATATTTCAAAATATCTATGAATATACGATTTCAATTATTCATTTCAATTTATCTTCAAAAAGATAAATTCTCAAAATATTCACTTTATATTGGAAAACATTTCCATACTTATTTAATAAGTAATTCACAAATTTTATTTTCAACACTTGGAAAATATTCAATATACTTCAATTGAATTTAAGTATATATTTCATTCTTTAAGGAAATCATTCTCTTAAACATATTTATTTGGGCCAAAACGAATGTCACGTAAAACATCGTTACGACAACCCAAAATCACTAGTATAGGGATTCGAAATTAAAATAGATATATAAATCCCAATACTATACAAAACATTTCCTTTCGGAAATCATTTACTATAACAACAGTGTTATAGTCCACCATTTCCTTTTATTTCTCGAAAACGTCTATTTCAACAATGAATGTTGAAATCTATGGTTTCGAATCTCAACACATTTTAAAACATCGTTAGATCGTTTTTAATTCAATTTAAAATATCACATTCTAAACATTTTCTTTAACATATTATTCACTATTCAAAAACGTGAATATGCTTGTTAACAAATTTCATCACTTCTATTCATTTTATTTCAAAGGATTATTCACAGTCAAAAATGTGAATATGACTCCATAAATAAGTTACAACAATTAACTTATCAAAATAAGTCGTTTGCGAATTTATAAAACAACGTTTATAAATTCCATTTCTATTTATTTTATAACAACTTCCTTTTTATAAATTCTTTTATTCACCTATTCCAGTTTATAACTCAATTATAGACCAAAAATTCACATTATAAGTTAAATGCTTATAAAACGATTATTTTACAAAAATCGTTCTTTTGAACTTCATAATTATAAATCTTATAACTTATAAGATTCAATTATTTATCCAAATATATTCTTTAATAATTTCACGAAATTTGTAAATCTTACTATTTATAAATTTCATTTATAACTTCCCCATTTAAAATTTTATGAATTCCATTCATTTACAAAAATTCATTTTCACTTCATTCAAACATTTATAAAAACTCGTTTTATAATGTCAATATTTCAATTTATAAATATCCATTTATAAATCTCTTAATATAAATCAATTTATATTTTTCTTTTAAAACGTCTTTAATCTCCTTTATTATTTCACCATTTTGATTCATAAAATAATTAAATTTTATAAATCCTATATTTAAACTTTTAATAATAAATTCAAAAATCCAGTTTAAACTATTTTATAAAATCATTGGCATCATATTCTCAAAAATCAGTTTTTAACTATTTTTCTCAAAAATCATAATTTTTATAACTTTAAAAATTATAACGTTTATTTATTTAAAATGGATCAATTCCAAAATTATTTTATATTTTCAACAAATCGCTTTAAAAATCATTTTAAAATTCCAAATTTGGTCCAATGATGCTACACACCAAATAGTCAATCACGACTACAACGATATCATATATCAATATGATAATCCATCAAATATCAAAATATCTGAAATCAAATAAATACTGTTGAGGAATCCAGTTGGATCCCTCCAACCTGTTTCCTGCATCACAAACATTAGCACAATACCAATTTCGCTTCAGTACGAAATTATCGCGGTATATGGGATTTAAAATATTATCCGCTTAATAACGGCGCAATAGGGTCTCATCCGCTAAACAAATAAATGCGGGAAATCAATAACTCCAATATATACATATGCCAATATATATATATTGCTATTATATATAATACCAATTTCACTGTTTATGAAATATTCGCGGTATATGTTTTTAATAAATAACATCCGCTTACTAACGGCGTATAATGTCTATTTTAACAATCAATAGATAAAAATCATCATTCAAACATGCATTCAAATATTTTAAATCTAACTATTTAAAATAAAATCGAAACTGATTCGATTGAGTGAGAAGTTCTCACCTTGGTTTTAAATTCCGTTTTAGCGATTTATTTCGAATAAAATTAAACGGACGTTTAATTTTACCCGAAATTTTCACTAACTCCAAACGACTCCAAACCAACTCCATCGCGTAGTGCTTGTCCATACGATTCCAACGCAACTGGTTTCGCGCGTTTTCGACCTCGTATGAAAAAGTTATGAATTTTTGAAGTTTGTACGAATTTAAACTTAATAATTACAACATATATAAACTAATTTATAACCTAAGTAATTTTCTGGCCACTAGATCCAAAGCAAAGCCATCACCACCGCACATTGCTTCTCCCCTTCTCCCACGTTTTTCACGTCTCCAGTAAACATGAACGCACACCAAACCCATTAGCCATAGATTAGGGTTTCGATTTGCAATCTCATTTCTCGACGAAACTCGATCAAACCACTTGCAATAGGAAGCTCTTGACCCCCTCCATGCTCGGCCCGAATGGCACAAGGCTCGGCCCCCCCTTCCACCTCGTATGGCGTGCGAAATCTGTAGGTTTCGGCCCCTTTTTATCCTCCTACGCGACGTCGTTTCAGATCTCAACCGTATGGATCTAAAGTACTCAAGACGCTTAACAACTTTCATGTTAAACACTTCTTCTAATTCTTGCTGGATTGAGAGTGATTGAGGGATGAAAGGGATTAAATTCTGGCCATTCATAGCAAGGGTGGCGGCTAGGGTTTGATTTTCTTTTTTTTTTTTCTTTTTTTATTTGTGAGGGTTGTGGGTCTATTTATAGAAGAAAATCGAACACTATTCATCCGTAAATTCCGAACTTCGATTTACGCGCCGAAACTGACATTCTTAGGGTTTATCCCACGTTCCGGACACAATGGAACAGGTTTCGGAAGCTAATCGAACATCTGTGCGAGTTATGGCTACAAACGTTCAATTTAAATTAAACCGATTTAAACCGATTTCTAGGCGTTTTAATTTGTACCGGACAAACGGTAAATCCAATTGACTTGAAATTTGAAACCTTACAATAATATCACATTACGGATCCGATGAAACTGGTTTCGTCGAAATCCGAGACTTTTTGAAAAATGGCTATTTTAACTCGCCAAATTAATATTAAAAATAAATCGATGCGTTTCGAGCTGCCACGATCAAACGATAACTCCGATTGACACGAAAATTGAAATCCGGTAATAACTAACTATTACGGATCCAATGAAACTAGTTTCGTTCAATTCTGAGACTGTTCAAAAATTGGCTATTTTTACTAGTCGATTTAAATATTAAAATATTCAATTTTCACAAATTAACTTTTAATTCGATTTTAAAAGTTCTAAAATATCATTCTAACTTCAACATGATAAAATAAAATTTTACAAATCATTTTCAATCATATTTAACTCAATTTTCAATTATTTCCATAATTTCACATATTAAATTATCGATTTAATTATCCAATTAAATCCAATAATTCAAATAAAAATTTATTTGACTTATAAATTCGCTTATTAATATTTAAAATTAATTAAATATTCAAATTTTAATTATTAAAAATTCTGGGTCGTTACACAAAAAATTTGTAAGAATCTTTTTTTTGGTTCGGTTTGTCCAATTAGGGAAGCAGTACCATAGGGAAAGCTGAGCCAACAAATTAGGACGGTAAAGCTGAGTTAATTAACACGAAATGGAAAAAACGAATTTTTTTTTATATCCTAATTCATCACCAATAATTTTCATATGAAAGTAAAGTAGTAAAAAGAAATGGAAGATTGAAACCAAACTAAACTCCAACATATACGATCTCTGGCCGTTGAGAATTTTGAATATGTAAGAACCAAGCATTTTCCCAGTACAAATAAACGAAGTGGATCAAAATTGTTTGTGGTGCCTATAAGCCAGCAGTACACTTTGGCATGAGAGTGGTCAAACACATTATATAACCAAATAAATTGCCCCAATAATTACACCTTTACCCATGCTAAATGATTCCTAAATGCTTGTATTGCATAAATGTCATCACTTACACTTACCACAAAAATATCTAGAAAAATAATTGAAAGAAAAGACTGTTTAGCTTTGCTCCAGGAACAAAAAATGTTGTTTGTTGGCTTATCCTTCATCGGGACATTTACGAATGTTCGAATTTTTACATTGCGTGGTTTCATAAATTAGAGTTACTTTTTCATTTTCAGCTATTTCTTTCTTTAATTTCTAGGGTATTCTGGTGTTGATATAAGACAAACACCAGCAATGCCGAATAGAAAAAATTTAATAAATGTTCCTACCTTAGGTTTGCTATCATTTAGATGTCATATAGTCGTATTTGATTGCTGGATGTAAACTGACATTCGATATGCAAGAATATAAGTTGACATTTTCAGATTCAGTACCATTTCAAATTTATTGACTAGGTATGTATAGAATTTTAGTTATTAAGAGATGGAAGTGATCTTAATGTTTATTTGGTAGTTATATCAACACATCCTCTTATTCTCATGTAGCAAATTCGAAAACTTAGAATGGTATATAACAATGACATTAGATGAGAACATGGTGATTTAGTAGGTTGTATTTGCGACTTATTGTGTGTGCGTTTTCACATTCTCCCTTATATGCCATCCTACTAATTTTTAAATCCAATCGTAATTTATAAATTAGCCTAACGGTGAATAATGAATAGCAGTAATTCATAATATGTATTTGTATGCTGAACACGATAGTTCAAATACTCTTTAAATCATACTGTTGTTTATTTGACAAAAGGTGAATGCAAACTGGACATGTCTTTAGACATATTTGGAATATAAATACATGGTGCTATTTACTGGTAGTTCATGTATGAATCAATCCATAAAGTGAATACTTAAAAAATTCGATAATAATAACTCACTTTGAAGGGCTTAACAAATATGGATGTAAATTTTGATTTAGACGTCCGATTGTGATGATTCACTTTTTTATTGCAAGATATTTTAATATAGAACAACTGTTGGAAATCATAATTGTTAGTTACAGTAGTTTTCAAGTTTAAACATTTAGGAAATTCAGTATCGTTTCTGTGGAAATGAATTGACATCAAACAATATAAAAGTTACAATTTTTGTTCAATATATATATATATATATATATATATATATATATATATATTGAACAAGGGTCTCATTTTTGCCACACATTTCAACCAAATATTGTCAAATGCTGATGTATGATTCAATCAAATTTGCTTATGGTTAATTGTACGGTTAATAACCATCTATAACTTCATTACATGGATTATATTACAAAGAATATAACTTTAATAGCCATCTATAACCATTATTCTTCATTTAATAGATCTCATTGAGAAGGTAGTATTAAGATGGAGTCTTGCAGCACAAATGATCAAATTGCAGATGTGCTGACTATGCTGTTAAATTTGGATGCATTTTGATGTCTTCGAGAGAAGCTTGGTATTTGTGAGATGCATGTGTTAAACTAATTGCTGAAACTATATTTATTTTAAGGGAGGGATTTATGAGACGTGTTCTATTAGTTGCTTAAGTGTAGGATCAGTTTGTTTGCTTTCAATTTGCTTTGAATAAGTCTCCTAACTTGTAATAGTTTAGATACTCTTCGATTCATTCTTGTTCATGCATCCCACGAACATAGTATTGGGCTTCTTTATTTTTCAAGCACTCGGCATATTTAGAGGTTGTTCTTTAGTAGCAATAAATTATTATTTAGACCTACTAACAGTTGGGTAATATTTTTTAAAAACAGGTCAATCTGTTCAAGTAAGATAATTGTTTGTTTATTTGCATTGAGTTTTAAAAGCAAGTTAACATAATGAGTAATATTATAAGTCAATTGTTTATCTATAGGATAATAATAGCTGCAGAAGGTGAATATAAAGAATTGAGGGTTAATAAGTGTTAGAGTAATGGGAACAAGTGCGTTACGAAGAACTGAAATTAAATATTTAGTCTACTTGTATTTCATTTAGGTTGTTGTTTTAAATTGTACAATTTTGTTTTATATTTAGTGTTTTTGAATAACAGGGTATGAGTTTTCTATTTACTCATGTGTTTGCTTAGTTTTACTTTATATTTACTTGTTGCTGAACTAGTTTTAGCTGTATTCTTTTTGCAAATTTTGCAGCTCAATACGTCATTTGATTTTGAATTAATGATTAAGTGTGATCTTTTTTCTTATCAAAATATATATCCTATTTTAGTATATATTATATTTGATTTGGTGACTTGCTTTTATGTATTTCACCATAAATGTAGCTGCACCTTGTTGAGTTCTAACACTTGTTTGATAAAAAGAAAATAGCCATTAATCAGTTATTTGAAAACACATATGATGCCTAGAAGAGAGGTACTTAGTATGACACCTATATAGTGCTTCTAGAATATCTGAAATTCATGTTTTAAGTAACTGCACATTGTTCATCACATTAAAAGTATAATTTTCTGTTGTCAAGACCTTTTTGCTGCCATTTCTCTAGTTCATAAGGATTTGAAGTACAATCTCAACATGTTATACAAATTACATGAACATGTTTGTTTCATTTTTTATTTTTGATGCCTTGCAATGGTGCCTTACATCAACATTTCTGCACTGGCTATTTGTTAAGGTGAAGTGTTGATTATAGGTGTTATGTGTTAGCAATAAAGCTGGAAAATTAATAAGGAGTTTTCTTCAGTGCAACATCAAAGAAAGAGGTCGAGTTTATGTCCTACTCTTGTAGATATTTTGCATACGCAGTCCACATACAAAATTGGTGATACGACAAAAACAATAAATGCGTTGTGACCCTTGTAGATGCATTTGAAAAATATTAAGAAAATTTGAAGCACTATAGAGCTTAGTGAATTCTGCTCCTAGAATATTTTACTGCTGGTGCTCCTGACTTCATATAACCATTTAACACAGCGGGTTCTTGTTAAATTTGTTCGGTTTTCAGGATAAAAAATGGGTAGTTTCTGCCTGGAAAGAAATAGCATTTTTGGTTTGTCTTGATATAAGTCAATCAGATAAAATGTTCATTTATTGTTACTTATTCATGCTTGCATCAGTAAATAACAGTTAGTATGATCTTTGTTAAGCAAGTCTCTGATGTTTACAAAAGTTATAATGATGACATGCTATTTTTCATGCTCAAGGCTCAAAATGATACCAATCTTGAGTTTTCTACAGCTATTATCAGATAGGAATATCAATAATTATCTACATTTTAGGGATTGACTCATATAGTTAAACATATATTGGTGCAAATATATGTGAAATGCTTGAAAAGAAATAGCATTTTTGGTTTGTCTTGATTTAAGTCAATCAGATAAAATGTTCATTTATTGTTTCTAATTCATGCTTGCATCAGTAAGTCTCATTTAGTATGATCTTTGTTAAGCAAGTCTCTGATGTTTACAAAAGTTATAATGATGACATGCTATTTTTCATGCTCAAGGCTCAAAATGATACCAATCTTGAGTTTTCTACAGCTATTATCAGATAGATTTATCAATAATTATCTACATTTTAGGGATTGACTCATATAGTTAAACATATATTGTTATGGCAATGGAGAAAGAAAATTTATTGTTTTTCAGGTTGCAGGTTGGATGAACTTGTTCTTGGAATTTAGGCAATTTGTGAAATGCCTGAAGAACGCAGTGGTTGTGGGATATATGGTGATAGGCTGGTCGCTGTGTTAAGGAGGTTTTGTGATATGGAAGTGTGGACAAGGCTGGTTTGTTTGCTTGGTGTTTTTGGGTTTTTGCTGTGTTATTTCTTTGCCATTCACTTTTGCATTGGTATTTCTACGTCTGTCCTTTTCATTTATTTTAGCAATGTTATTCCTACTAGTTACTTGAATCATTTTACCATCAACTATTGAATTATTTCTTATTTTAACAGTTGCATCTTCCATTTCTACTTCATTGCACACTCATTCTTCATTCTTATATATTTATCCTTCTTTAGGCAATTCCATAAAGCTGAATATTTGTTGCTAATGTGAATAGCATTCTCATTTCTATCTTCTATTTCATGTCTGTTATCATTTCCACCAGTATTTTTTGATATTTCCTTCCTAGAAAAGGACTGTTCTATGTTATTTTTCTCAATGCTTGCCCTTTTATTGTTTTGTTGTGAACATTATCCTAGATTTCGTTAGCTTTTGATAATAAGAAAGTTGAACAAAAAATACAGTAACAGTTAACAAGCATAAAAGGCGTAATAGGAAGAGGGTGGAGCGTAAACATAATCAACATCCATTTTGTACTTCCAATTTCATCTGCAAATTCATAAATGGTAGGTGGGTTAGTACATGTATTAATATGATATTCATGATGCAAACAAAGTTAGATAATAATAATGATAGATTTTTATATTAGGCCTCCAAGTCATTTACTCCATTTCCTACAAGTCATTGTCTACTTTGTCATTTATTGTCTACAAATTTAGTATATTCAACCTGGAACTGTCATTGTCTACTTTGTCATTTAATGTAGGAACTTGGTTAACACTGAAGCAACCTGGAGCAATGTTTAGATCCTTGCAAGAATCTTCTGTAGCAGCCATTTCCGTATCATCGTCTGCATAACTGAGTAATTGTGTCCATTTGTTAGACTATTTTGAGCTATTATCATGTGACCATGTCTTGTAGTATTTGTGTTTAGTTGTTAGACTATTTTGAACTATTATCATGTGACCATGTCTTGTAGTATTTGAAATATTAGCAGAATTATTTGAAACTTTTCCACTGGTTTGATTGTGTGTTTCCAAATTAGAATTCACTGCAACGTTATAATTGTTACATATAGTTGTTGTCATCTTCTCGATTTGTTATTTTTGGGATCCACATTTTAATATATACATATGTGTGTGTGTGTAACGTGTATACATATATCTATCTGTGTGCATATATATATATATATGTAATATAATAAAATAAAAATTGATACAAATGCTGAAAATTAATATTACATAGAATAGCGTTTGAAAAACGCTATTGATTCATCAAACGCTATCGCAACTCTATATGAGATCTAAGATTTTTCCATCAAAAACGCTATAATAGAATAAAAAACGCTATAGTAGAAAATAAAAACGCTATGCAAGCATGACAAGAAATGCTATCGAAAAACATTGTAACGCTATAACATGGTTTGATGAAACGCTATAAAATGTGCTCAAAAACGCTATAGAAGTTAAATGAAGGATTATAATTCCCTATAGCGTTTATGTTTAACAACAGAGAAAAAACGCTATTGTAGGTTGCAAACACTATGCCCTTTTGTAAACGCTATTAGATATTATAGCATTTTCCTTCCTACTATGTAATGCTGTCGGCCTACAATAGCTTGTGGTTCCACGACGTTCTCTGAAACGCTATGGTAGCCTGTTATAGCGTTTTTCAAACGCTATGAAACCCATAAACTATTGTAGTGTGAACTGCAGCTCCAAGTGATCTTCTAATAGAAAGTCTTCAATTCAGAGTTCTAATCTCGCTAATCTTCCTTTACTGACAAGTTTTGGCAAATTAAGGTAGGAATTAGGGTAACTTTTTGGCTTAATGGTGGTTAATGGAGGTTCCTCTCTATTTTCGAATACTATGAGATTATAAAGAGAAGTCCCAACGTCCCATGCCCATGCTAATCTTGAAATGGGTTTTGGGTACCTAATGACTCGCTAATTACCTATTAAGCTATTCAAAAATTAAGTGAAACAACAAAAAACCATAACTTTCTAATGGTAAGTCCGTTTTCCTATTATGATCAATCTACGAAAAGAGAAACCATCATCCCGATCTAGTGGAAGTGGTTTTAGACCCTAATTTGGCTCATATCAAAAGTTATAGACCATGCTATATTTTTAGGGTCAAAATCATTTGGTAAAAATTCTAAGGGTGGAAAATGGCCTGATAGTCATTTCCTAAAATCTTATAATTGTAGACCCTGAATATAGAATATATTAATATCATACGCTCCTCCGATACGTAAAATGCAGTCGTGATGTTCTCATCCTTTGGAATTTTGCCCCCCAATCCCAAACAAAAAACATTAAGGCACATCCTGCATGCTTAACAACCATATACAAGCATAAGAAACCATCACACATCAAACATGCATGCACAACACTGATGAAAAGGGTAAAATCCAAGCCTATCCTAGCATGCAGGATACTACACTACAGTATACTACATGATATCATAAGTGAAAGTAAAAGCGATAAATAGAACGTCTCACCAAGTAAAGAGCTATTTGGTTGAAAATTCTGACCTAATGACGATTTACTTTTTGTAGTAAGTTATATATCAGTGATGATCCATAAAAGCAACTTGATCCAAATAGGGTGTGATAGATATGTGATAAGGAAGGCCTCATAAGACTACATTCCCAGTTTCAAGTCCTTTAGAGTTCGTTTACTCATGTAATGGATGGACTGGTGGTGGTTCGGAGGCTTTGGATCAGTAGGGGTTGGATTCGGGACGTGCTCGAATCTTGGGATGGTTCACTTCGAGTCTTGGAGGAATTGCTACGGGTCATGAGTGGAGATAGATGGATTACGTGATAGAGGTGAGAAAGTCCTTAGTAAGGAATCATTAGTGCTTATTTCAAGTTCAAGGAGGGATGGATCAGGGCTTGCTTCGAGTCACATGTGTTTGCCTGGAAGCATAGGCTAATGGAGTAAAGAAGAGGAAAATTGGCTAAGGGATGTTTTGGTGGCCACAGATCGGTAATGATCCATAGGGTACCATTTGCTAGTGATGGTTTGGTAAAGGGATGACTCGACGATGGAGCATAACCTAGTTGTGTGAAGTGTTTGATTGCGGTAGGCATGGATCGATGGTGACCTGGATCGATGGCGACCTGGATCAGTGGTGATGTTTCGGGTCTTATGGATCGTTGGTGATGATTCAGTATAGGGGAGTTGGACTTCGAGTCTTCATGTGCTTGCTTCGAATCTTCATATGCTTGCTTCAAGATGTGACGATGTTTTCTTTGAGCCTTGGATATGTTCACTCTAAGCTCGTGCCAAACCAAACACGTAGCCAAATATGGCCAAATGTAGGGTCGGTACCGAACCATAAGGTTTGATGAAAATTTTGATGACGAAAAGAAAGCATTGGCTTCCCTCGCGTATCTTGCATCTATAGTATTTTTGCCCTGGTGGATCACTCTCTCATTTCAAAAAAGTCTGGAACCTTGGATTATTCATTGGTGGAATACTAGGCAATCCAATTTTTTTTGAATGATATTCAAGACGGTCTGTGATTCAGTGATGATGATTCCGTGATGGAAAGTGACGGCTTCAGTGAAAATAGCTATCAACTTTGATATGTAGAGTAGAGGACTATGGTAGGATTATGGGGACTGTTAGCAGAAGATTGCGGGATGTATGACTGTATTCTATGACTGACGATGATTGTAGAGAATCGTCCCAACCACGATGATTTCGTAATGGGGGTCATAAGATCATTTCTACGATGTTCTCTTTATAAATAACGTATGTAAAGGTATAGTTGAGACTCGAGGGTTTATAGGGTGGTCGTGGAGTGGGGTACATATTGGGGACGTGATTATTCCTGGAGCATGATGGCTCTTTATTCTAGATAGAGGATTGTTTACCCCAGATTGACATGATGGTTAGTCTAATTCCTAGCCTACTGAGTGACATGCATTTGAATACCATGGAACTGAGATGGGCTATCATGATGGACAATCTGGTCTTTGACAGTGATGGCTCGGTCGAGTGGTCATATATCCAACGCACTAAGTGAGTGAATGTGAGGATGGATGATAGATGTTATGTTTGCTTTGATTTCTTATCACCTTAGGGATGTCACATGATTCCGATGATATTGATGTAGATACTTAGACACCCCTTCATACTTTGGTTTATAGTACACCCATGATGACTATAATATAGAATAGCTTATTACTTGTGCATATGCCAACTCTTTAGATGCAGGGACAGCTCAGATATGATTCTTCATAGCATTTGTCTTATTATAGTGGTTCATTAGTATTTAGAGATTTTCTTCTGCTCACACTAGACTATTATCTGACTCGGGATTTTATGCTTTGCTTCGTATTACTCCCGGTACTCTTAAACGAGTAGATTAGGAATATTTGGTCTAATGAGCACGTGGAGCCGGATAGAGACGAGTAGAAGATCACACTATCATATTACTACATTTACTAATTATGATTTGCTATTCTGCTGCACAGCTTATGAAGCCTGTAAGTGCCTCTACTATTTAGAGATAGTTGGTTTATGAGTTATTATTTGATATATAACTCTACCACTTATGTTGTATACCATATGGATATATTTACTCGGATTACTGTGATTCATTCAGTTAAGCTGTCTCATATGTATTATATTTGAGATGTTTTATATTATATGTTATGTGATGCCGGTTCTATCATGTTTTATTTACCTTATAACCTTGACGGTTTTTCCTAAGGTTGTCGTCCTTGAGGTAAAAAAAATTGGTGAAAAATTAAAAAAAAAAAATTTGTTCTTGAGCTTTTTTTTCTAAGGTTGTCATCCTTGAGGTAAAAATATATGCTGATGGTTAGGGTTCTAAAAAGTAACATATGTTTGTCATCGCCATAATTTCTCTACAATAGTATAAATTCTCTAATTGCATAAGATGTTAAATGCAATTTCTAAATAGTTGAGGGTCCTTTTAGAAGAGAAAAACTAGTTAATTCCCTTACTCCTTTGAATTAAAATTTCCCTAAAACAATTCCTCATACTTAGAAAAAAAACATGACATTCTTCTTCCTTTTATCTCAGATCCAATGATAGAAAAGATTTTCGACTATCCAAAATAAATTGTTCTAACTACTCATGCCATCAAATGAGTGGTTCTTGAATCCAGAGTTCGCCGCTAACTGGAATTTCACAATTCCTTAGAAGGAGATCAGCGATTGAATCTGAAGTTCGATGGCAAATCCAATGATGTTGATACGTTCATGTTTTCATTACCAAGTGAGAGTCCTAGAGCATCATTGCTTGTAGTCTAGAATTACCATTCCTGGGGACAATGGAGACTATCAATTGTGATAGATCATTTATGCTTTAAACTAGGATTACATTCATCTAGATATGCTTGGATATCATCGATATTAACTACCGACTGTAAGGTGTTAATGCATATTATCAAAATTATGGATATGAAATCAGGTCTTACACTTTGTAACTGATGTTAAAGAATGTTGTTCATGGTTTAAACATTAGCCTTAAAGTGCTCATGATGCCTTGAGTATATCATGCCTGGTATCGAGATTTGGGCTTGAATTTGACTTACAACATAAACCAGCAATGGCTTGTTCACTCAAATTGTTGCACTAAACTATTCAATGGGCATCTGGATGTGGTTTGTTTACTTCTCCATGGCTATTTTTACTCCTTTCATGGCTAGTGAACTAGTCGAGAAGACTGGTTATTAAAACGGGAAAGACCTTATTGTTTTAAAATAAAATGGCAAAGATTTTTTTGCATTTATAAAATGGAAAACTATTTGTCCTTTTAAAAAAAAGGGTAATCGTTTTTCCTTTTTAACACCCTGCTCTAATGGCCATCTAAACAGCTACATTCTCCCTAATTTCCAATAAATTATACCACAGCTCTTTCATCCACTAAAACATCATTCTTCTTCTACTATATCTTATACTTACTCAATTTCTCCAAATAAAAAACCACGTTGTCATCCAGTAGGAAATTTGCAGGCAACAAAACCAAAGCTAAAGGATACATTTTGTCTCTTTCCCCTAAAATTTAATAGTGAACCTATCATGCCCCTTTGAATATCAATTAAGAGGTCCTCTTAATCCAGAACTTTTACTTCTACCGCAACATGATTATGGTTTTGTGATGTCAAAATATCCATCATCCTCAACCTTATCCTCGCAACACTACACCTACATGTCTCCTCAAGAATAGTATTACCATTCCACTATGCCACAATAGCTACAATATTATCAACAACTTACTCCTTGTCAATTTGGTGTTCACTTATAGTATAAAGACCATGCTTTGTTCATGTTGTTGGTGCTAAAATGTCACGTGCTTGGTACTTAACAACGCCGCCATCATCTTAGTGTTCAACATCTAGCTTCTCGTGATCGGGATGTTATGTGAAACCTAAGAGGACAATTCTTTTATGCTCGTAATAACCCCAAACTCTACCTTTGATGTCGAAGACGAAAGTGCCGATAGAGAAGAAGAAGTGGAGATGCAAGGAATTAAAGAAGACGAAGATGATGATGAAAAGGACAACGAATAAGAAGAAACCTAATTACATCATAGTCCTGAGTACCAAAAGTGGAAAAGGAAGTGAAAATCTTTAAGCGGAATGCTTGGAGGCCTTCCCAATAAGAATCAATTCAGTGAGTGTTTTATTGCCATTGGAATTGAAGACATCGAAGAGGTTGAGACAACTAATACTAAAGTGGAGTTGACTAAATAGAGGAAGAAGCAAGTGAGATTTACTCTCAAACAATATGTAATGCTTGCAAAAATCTTGGACTAGGATTTCAAATGATAATATTACATGGAATAGCATGAAAGGCAAGAAGTTTTGGCAAAATGGTTCTAGCATATACAATTTGCTGGAAAAAGTGCCTAAGGGTTAGGCCTTTAATGAGAGAAGGTTATCGAGTTATAAATCCTACATGCCAAAATTGTTTGGAAATATTGTCTAAATTAGAACAATGATAAAAAATGGTGTTGTCCCTTTATACATTATAAGCAACATGTAATAAACTATAAGAATTAATATTCCTAAACTGTTTCAAAGTAATGAAACATTGAATATGTAACAACAAGGCAAAAGTAGTCTAATTGTTACTAACATACACTAAAAACGAGTTAAGATAACTAAAATAATTATAGGTATGTTGGCCTACATGCTAACATGTACTTTATCATTTGAAAGAAACAATTAGAAAAAACCTTCTGCGCATTCAAATTGATAACCTCAAATCCACTTAACCTGATAACTATACTAAGCTGCATGTGCCAATGACCAATGACTTCTACCTGCCCTACAACCTCGACGGCCTCTATAGACCGTTCTTCTTCCAAGACCACGTACCCTCCCATTGCCATTATCTCCTTTATTCTTATCAATTGATGCTGCATCAAATAAATCTACCAATCAACAATCATACCGTTAAGGCACATGTACATTTTCTCCTTCTAAACCATTGTCTCCACCATTACTCCATCTATTACTTATTCTTTCTCTATGATTAACTTTCTAGCAAAAAAATAGGCAATCTTTCCATTTCCAAGCATGTAGATTACAAACACAACATTTATTTTGGATAATTTTGGGTTTGGGATAAGAAAAATAGTGAATTTGATGGTAGGTTTTGGGATCATAAGCAAGAGAAAGGGAGTAGCCACCTCCTAGCAATAAAGAAGAGGGTGTTTAATATGACAACGAATTTGCTGCTTTAATATGGAACCAAAATGCATTTTCCATAAAAATTCAGATAGGCAAATGGCAACACTTTGTTGTTCTTTCATAAAAAATTTCGCAAACAGGTTTTGTAGCCGGTTCTCCTTCTTTTGGGTGCATGAATAGTTCACTAAGTTAACAAAGAGGTGAAATGAAAGAAAATTGAATGATTATTGGGAATGGTCTTAATGATGTTACTGTTGGATGATGTTGTGGTAATTGATGACCGTTGCGTGCTCAAAATTGGGTTGTTGTTTTACCTCTATCGCTTGAGAAAAACTAAGTATCATTGTTGTATCGAGATTGTTCCAATGAACTCTAAGTTGGCCAGTGAGTTATTGTATTACTAGATCATGTGGATGTGCTATGAATTTGTTGATGTTGAGATGTTGATATGGTGGATAGGAGCTAGTATGCTTGTTGCACTATGAGGAATTGGAGGTTGATGAACCAATTCAATCGATTGTCCTAAAATGACTGATTTTGCTATTGTTGTACTCTTAGGTAATGTATGTTTGGGGAAAAGGACCGAATAAAGTTCAAAATTGAATAAAATAAGTGTTTATAAAAGTTAAAAAGTTATTTGATTAAAAAGAATTCAAAAATAATTGCTTCATTCAACATATTTGGAATCAGCGAAAATATATTTCTTTTTTCAAAATTATGGATTTGGATGGATTAAAGTACTCACAACACCCTACTACCTTAAGTGGATAAACAACACTATTTTACTTTGTTTTTCGTGCCTACATCATTCTAGTACCATTTTCTACATTAAGTTTCGAAATATAAATTTTTAACATATCACTAGGTTTGATAAGTATATTATATTTTTTTTATAATGAAATTTTATTATTTATTTACTTGTAAACATTCCCTTTAAATTGATTAAAGTTTATTTTTAATTATTGATTTTCGAAAATATGGTGTTGTATAAAATTGCATAGAATTTTGTTTTATTAAGAATATAGTAAAATAAAATTGTATTAATGAAAGGTGTAACCAATGTTTCAACCATGGTGTTAAAAATCTCCTTTTTTGTATAAATACTGATATTCTTTTTTAACATTATAACCGCGTGAGATTATTGCCGGCTCACATTGAAGTTAAATTTCTCTTATTTACTTATATCAGTAGTAACTATGTATTTAATTTATTTTAGCAGAATACTGCATATGTATATAACTCATATATTTTAAAAATAAATCAAATTAACCGTAAGGGATAGTTTTGTTAGAATAACAATTTTTTAATAAAGAAAACTTCTAACCAACAAACGTTCCAAACATTTAGCATTTGTTATCTATTATTTAACATTTAGTTTTCAATGGTTCAAACAAATGAAGCCTCGTGTTGGTGATGGATGTTGTCTTGAAAGCACTTTGGTTGCTAATGATGAGGTGTGGTAGATTCAGATGTTTCAAGCAATATTAACTTCTGAAGATATTGCACCAAGAAAATATTAGTATTCGATAATTAATGTATTAGAAGAATGGTTGGACTTTCATCTCAAGTATGGTCTCCTTAAATCTTGAATCTATGTTGAAAACTTCCTTGCTAAAGAAATTTGTATTTGGAGCATGATAAATACTGTAAATAATTGTTGATGACCTTTCCTTGTGTTGAGATGTTGCATGAAGAAAGAATAATTTTTTCCTATTATAATATTGAAGTACTCCCTAACTATCTTTTATTTATCAACTCATATATTATCTGTATTGGTTCTTGAAATTGGCCACCAACAAAAGGAATATGTTATTTTTTTGGAACTTGGTTCAGTTCTCATAATGATATGTTGTTGACAAGAATTAAACCGTCGACCTTATTTGTTAGCATCTCATGTCTTAACCAACTGCACTACCCTTGTTGGGAAAAGGAATATATTAATATGTAGATTCCATTTCTAAAAAAAAGTTACTCTCTCCAATCATGGTTAAGTGAAATGTTTCTTATGTTGATGTCTTGAAAATATCCGATTGTAATGCCTTATTTGAATTCATCGGTTATCCAAAACAAGAAAATTGCTTGATATTTAAATCATGATTGAATTCCTATATTAAACCTTAAATACAGTGGAATGTTGATGATTGATAATCTAAGTGAATTCAAATTGCATTGCAAAATTATGAATATCAATTACATGTCAACTGTCAATGTGATCAATCTTGATTTTAAAATGCATCCCTTAAGTATACGTTTTATGTCTCCTTTTGAATTGCTAGAAGTAAGTTGGTAACTAAACTGTTTCTCTGCAAAGTAAAATTTTCCTTGGTTTATATTTCCAACTTGGAATTTGGTATATTTTGGTTTAAAGCTCGTATCACATTTGCTATAATCAACAAACATATCAAATACTAAATACATTTGTTATCATTAAACTAAATAACTGATTTGCATACTCCATAGTTAGGTTCCAATGTTGGAAAGGATTTTCAAAGAAATCGATGTTATATATTTATGACAAATATTTTTATGCATGATATCTTTGTTATGATATGATAATTATGAACATTGTTAAATGGTTAAAACCATTTAAATCTCTCATACTATTAATTAGTGAAAATCATGATGATCTTTCAAGTTATTAATCAATTAAAATCATTAATCTGTCTTTGTTATTAATTTAATTAAATAATATTTTCTCCCACTTCTATTAGTCAACTAAAATTATTATCATCCCTTATTAGTACCAAATACTTATTTTTACTTAAATTTAAACAATAAATATTTTACAATAAAATTAAAAAAAATACCTATATACATGTGTGTGTGAGTTTTCATATACCGATGTGTGTCCTTACCCCCAAAAGGTAGTTCATTAAATACGACATTAACAAACAAGTCATATTGATATGAGTTCAAATCCCAATGGCATAAACCCCTTTAGATTACATGATAAGAGAAAAATAAAAGTAGATAATTATTAATTAAACTAATAATATATGCATATATGCATACATTAACATATAAATTTTCAGCGAATATCCAAATTTAGTTACCTAATTAAAAATAAAACTGAGAAAACTATGTATATTTTTTAAGTGTAGAATAATAACTTTAAATCAAAATAGTAAATGATATTTAATATAGTATTTTATTCATAATAGTATAATAAAATAGTCACCTAAATGTGCAAATAAAATAAGACTTTGAAAGTCACTCTACTTTTCCACTGCTTAAGGGCATATGAACCAATAGCCAAGCCTGTCAATGGATACTCGAAAATTTGAAATCCATCCACATTTGTATCCGAAATGTGGGAAAATATCTGATATCCAAAAAAACGGATATAGATGTGAATATGAACGCATTGACATTCGAAAATTATCCATCCAGTTTTTATCAAGATTATATTTTATACTACGTGCATTTCAATACAATGAAAGATATGTGTTATTGTTTTATTAAGTTAATAGTTTATATAATATATATTTAATGCATATTAACTGCTCAAAATCATTTATTATTTTTGAATTTGTTAATTTTCTACTTTTATAATCAATGGAACTTAATAAAATTATGTTAAATGAAAATTTTCTATTTATGTTTCTTGATTATCGATCATCGGCGTATAAGATAAATATTTGATGTCTGCTCATATCCGCAGATGCAGATATCCAATATTTAAGATTGATTTCGGATGCAGAAGCGAATATAGCCCTATTCACATCTGAAGTTACCATTGATATGACTACCAAAAACAGCATCAGTGCCCTTTGGTATTATTGTGAATAAAGTTAACAATCGATTAATGGTAGTTGATTAAAATTCTCACTTGGTTGATCTGTATGGCTAGTGTGTTTCAGGTTGAAGTTTACTTGATTATGGATTGTCCTTACAAACAAAAAATCTCTTTTTACTTATCATTTACCTAGAAAATCAGTTTGTCTATTCATAGGTTTGTCAAAGCCATAAAATTTACGCCTTAGGTTAAGATCTAAACAACTTCGAAAATAGTATTCACTTATAAGTGCTTATAAGTGTTATAATTAAATTGAAATTTGCTTCTAAACGTTATAGTTTTCGTAATTAAATTTAACAATAGTTTTAGTGTGGAGTCAAAAGTTATTAACACTTAGTGAAAGAATTAAATGAGCCCCGGAAGGTGTTCTATATGTAAATATGTCATTTGCGAAAAAATGTAACAAATCAAATTAAAAGTATCTACTCAATTTTTTGTGATAGGAAAGAAAATATTTATTAAATTAGAATACAGTTTGTAAGCCGAAAGAAAAAGCAGGCATGGGATTAAGGAGTTCACGTGACATTGCAAATTCTTTTGCTATCAAATTGCTTTGAAAATACTTAGAGCAGGAAAACACATAGGCACAAGCGATGAAACAAAGATATTATTATAACAACGATTTTAGGATATTCCAAGATGTAAATGCTTCTTATACATGAAAAACGCTATTGAAAACTAGAAAATTATGTCATAGTATTATTCAAAAGAAATTGCAGTTGGTAGATAAACAAATTTATTGTTTGATCAATGGATAAATTGGGAATTTTGTTCGGTATTTTAGTGTGACAACAAATGGGCTGTATAGGGGTGCCAATAAAGAAGTGTCCACGCTCATTTCATATGAGAAATGATGCTCAATAACTCCAATATTCTATTTTACTTATGCAACAAAATTGAGGAAATCAACCTTATATAGTAATTTGAGAGAGACTACCGGTGATGGAAAGCCATGATAGGCAATTTACTTTAAAGTTTGCATGGGACAACATTAGAGTTAAGAAACTAGTTCAAAAGAAAAGTCATTATATATGGAATTCTATAAATTCTACTACAATGACAGCATGCTTATATTTAGCATCACTAAATAGATTAAATACCTTAGATAGAGTAAAGTGGAATAATATTCAATCAATGGAGCGTAAGTTATCTAGCATATGTGATGAAACAAATGAATATCCATTTTTCCAGTGTGACTTCTCTAGGAAACATTAGGATAATGTCAAACAAAACTTCAGATATGTTCTACAAACATTTCTACTGTTAAATAATATCTCAAGTTTCTCGAAAATAAAGCAACAGTGAAATATTTCCAAACAGACATGATGGATGTATCACTAATTGTGAGTGTGTGACATATATGGATCGAAAGAAACAAAAAGCTGTTTCAAAATAGCTAACCGTTTCAGTTGGTTGGTAGTTCAGACTACGAGATTAAATGTCATGGGTTTGATCCTTGAGATCAACGTTTGTAAGCATTAACGAACCATATTCAAATAAAAGATGTTTCAAACTCAATGATTCGATCAACTTCAAGAATGCAAAATAATTATTTCTAAGTCCAAACATCACTTTAGTACGTGCAGTAACAATAATGTTTTATGCAAAAAAAAGTTGGTCCTATCTGAGCTAAGTAAAATAGTGGGAAAGATGATAGATTTGGGCTTAGCAATTTTTTCCCAAAGCTAGAATTGGATCATGTCGCAAAGAAGCTGTAAGAACTCTCTCTGCATAGTAAAATCAAATAATCTTTTCCTCGTAGTTCACTAGGAAACTAGAGATTGCTATGGAGAAGTAGAAAATGATAGAGTTAGAGATATGTCCTCGGGAAAATAATGTAATTTGTTACATATATCTAATTTGATAACCAATATTATTCGAAATAAAAGGTATTTTCTTTTAATTAATATTTGATATAATGCGTCGTAGTAATTAATTTAATTAAGAGTAAATTTAATAGAAAATCTACAAATGGTATATTTTATGATAGTAGTTACAATGCGTTGTAACCATGAGTGATTTATCACAATAAAATAAACATACTGTTTTAAATACTAGCACTCAAGGTGCATCGAGACTGGATATCGATACTTTCGTTGAGACTAGAGTACGTAACACTCTCCAAATGTTAGATAGTTTATTATTCATGGCTTTAGCACCAAGGAGTTACTTACTGATAGTTATTGGATAACTATGAAATGGTTTGCTCGATAGTTTTCTATTGGTTCATATAACAAAGGTCGAATAGAATATGTCCTGGTGACAAAATTACACAATTCTCTAGATTTAAGAATACCGTCGATCTTCAATGTGGAAAGCTCTGCATTGATTATAGTTAAATCGTCGCACGACATCCATCGAATGACTATAGTTGGGTCAAATGCAAGCATTGGAAGTGAAACACTATTCAAGAGAGGATTTGCCTTCTCAATTATATGAAGTTAGTATCATGATCAACTAAAGTCAACTCAAAGTCAAAGTCTTTTGCAAAGCGATTCGATTAATAATAATAATTTTTATTATTGAACCAAGGACTTTCTGTTTGGACCATAAAGGTGCATATGGACGATATTGGAATTCTAACCGTTACTAAAATTCATAAGTTCAAAGTTATATAGTTCTGACGAAGAGAATTGGTGTAAATAATCGTCACTACTAGGTAATGCTTAATAAAGTAAAATTGGATTTTACTAAAACTAAGCAGGTGTTAAATTTGGCCAAAATGTTATAACATCTTCTAAGTGAAGTGTGAACAATAATATTCAAATAGTTCGATATTAATCGCCAACTGAATTTACACCTAAAGAGTCACACAACTGGAACGTAGAATACTCCTTTTACCACACGATTTAATTAATTTATAATTATTATAAATTAATTATAATATTTATGAATATTAATTTTAAAGCTTTATTTGATGTATTGAATAATATTAAAAGTGCATTTATAGTAGTTATAAATATACTGACGACATACGATGTCGGTATGTGTATAAATCAGATTTAAACGTGATGTTTTAATTTAGGTTTGGAATGCATTATGGTTTGGCATGTGGGGTTGTGCGGCTGGTCTATGCAATATATGCTCCGCTTTGGTTTGATTAAATAAGGAGTGTGTTGATTTAATTAAAGAAAAGAAAGAGTAAGAGAGAAATATAAGGATTAGTTCCACTTTTCTCTCCATGTTCCATTCCTTTATTTAAGCAACACTTCCTCCTCTTGAAATGATTGATTTTTAGTTTCAAACCCTAGTTTGCACAACCGAAAATCCTTAATCCATTACCATAAAATTAAAAATAAAATACATCAAATTCTACTTCATTTTGGTTGTCGATGGTAATCAGCTCAGAAGCTAGCACTCCACTGAATTGGAATCTAGTTCAAGGATCAATCTCTTCATTTCTACATGTATTCAATAGGCTTTGGTAAAGATACATTTTTGACCTATAAATGTAAATTAATTTTTTTTCATTTTTATTTCATATGATGTTCAGTAACGACCTGGATTTTTCAATGTTTTACATATGAATTTAACGAAGATTTTAAAATAAAATTATTCTTAAAAAATATAAATTTGACAACAAAAACTAGATATTTGAAATGCGTCCATTTAAATAAAACCAATAAAAATTATGTCGTGTCAAAATTCGTTCAAAACCCGATCAATGCTATTTTTCCGGGCAAATTATCAAATTTTGAAGTATGAATATTTTACATAGAAATGATTCGAAAATTTTTCTGATTAAAACGTTAAAATTCGTTCCATCAAATTCCAACCTCTGTAGCTCCGTTTATCAAGAACTATCGTTGTCGTTAAATTTCGAAGCGGTAACAGCGGCAATCGATGAAATTTTGCTACGAATGTGGTAGCACGGATTTCATTAAATTGTTGGACTCATCTCATTGTGCTGATCTCCATGGTATATTTGTTTTTGTGTTTGGCTTCCGTGACAAAACGCTACGTGGTTGAAATATTGATCTGTGACCATTCACGGGTCATCATTCCTTTCATTCTTTCAGTCGAGATTATTTCTTTCAGCCCACAAAGATATTCTTTTCAACAGACACCTTGCATATGTAGCCATACATATTAAATGCTGCATTAATTAGCTCGTACGTCCTTCCCTTCTATGTATGTATGTGCTCATCCCTCTGCTCTCTTTGCTCGTTCTTTCTTCTTTTTATGAGTTTTTTTTTTTGCAAAGATAATATATAAAGCAGAGTATAAAAAATATAGACAAGTGTTTGCAAATATTTAACTTGCTTCCTCCGACCCACCATATTCACCCACGACCATATTCCCCTCCACCGAACCACCACCTGCTTTCCTACCCCTCCACCTAGCCCAAGCACTAGCTGCTCCACCCCTACTGATCCCACGCCCGCCTAAACCTCACGACGCCACTACCGGCAAACCCCAGAACCCAACCGACCGGCCACCCTAACCACCGAGCATACCTCGTAACGCCACCGTCCCCTACAACCTCATCCTCCGCCTACCTCCCCGCGAACGACCCAGTTTAACTCCCCGAAGCCACCTGCAGCCACCCCATCAAACCTGCACTACAACAAACAGGACTTTTAACTGTGTTTTAAAAACACTATAAAAGCTATTAACAGCGTTTTTACATACGCTGTATATCGGATGCAGTTATATGTTAGAGGTATACAATGACAAGAAATAAATGCTGTTAAATGTCCTTTTTAACAGCGTTTCCCTGATGTCATGAAATCATTTAACAGCGTTTTGTTGGGTGTAGTTAGAGATCTTTCTTAGCGCTTGTTTCGTGCTAAGATAAGATTTTATAGCGTTTTTTCAATGCTGTGATATTTATATACAGCGTTTTCTTTTTGCAATATATCGTGCTTTATGTTTTTAGATACAATTTAACGGCATTTTTAAAACACTGTTAAAACTTTCAGCGGCGTTTTAAAAACGTTGTGGAATGTTTTAACAACGTTTTAAAAACACCGTGGAATGTTTTAATTACATTTCAGCAAACATCCGCCACAATGTATACAAATGCCACATTTCAAAATTAGCATATTATATCAATATCACATTTCAAAATCAATATATTGTATTAATACCACATTTTGGACGCATATTTGATAACCAACGTATGAAATTTCATAATCAAAATGCACAATATTCTTACACCAAACATAAATAGTTTGTCATCAATAGTTCAGAAATAAAATATGAACAAGTGACAATAGTAAAACAAAAGCAAGTAGTACATATGTTAAAACCAAAAAGTAGTTCTAACAGCAAAAATAAATCCAATCCATAACTCGTTGCAACATTTTTTTGCATCATAGTCATCCATTTACCTGTAAAGCAAAAGTAATGCTTGAGAATCAATTCATCAAAAAAGTGTACACAAAGTTAAATCTGATTCATAATGCAAACACTAAATATTCTTCACACTATTTCAGTAGGCGATTGACTAATACAAAGTATACAACATGCTATAAAATTTAAAACAAAAAATATATTAAATGAAGGTCAATAATAGTAAATGAAAGGTCATTGTAACGTGAAAGATCAATAATAGGATTTGCCTCAGTTTCAACTGAGGCAGATAAAGTGTTGTCTCGGTTCAGATAGTGTGTTGCCTAGGTTATAAATGAGGCATTTTGCCTCAGTTTGCACCAGTTAAAACTAAGATGTGTTGCCTCGGTTAAAATTGATGCAAAAAGCTTCAGTTTTAAATGAGGCAACACTCATTAGTTTAAATTCAGGCAACATGCCTCAGTATTAACTGGGACAAAGCCTTGGTATTAAATGATTTAATACTTCTTTAATTATATATACGACCACAGTTTTAATGCTTTAATTATATACACACAAACACAGTACATAGTTTTAATTATGAACATGATAAATATATTTAGTTCTTACATGATATTTCATAATATTGTGAACCATCGCGTCTAAATATATTCAGTAAAAGAAGCCATTTCCTACATATAAAAAAATGCTAATAGATTAGTGGACCTAATTTTTATTACATTATATAATTAAATCACTATTTGCATGCTAGTTGCTTCATATATATCATAAATCAGAACAGGTTGAGTTTATTTTCATAAATAAATTCAATGTAGTGTCCACTAGGAGCAACTAATCAAATAAGGAAAATCATAACCCATGACATACCATAAACCTGAGTCCACTAACATAAACTATGATATCTACCATTTCACATGACAAAGCAAAAAAAAAGTAATTCAAGAATGAAATTACAAAAATGATTTTAGCTTTTCGTGTTAGCTTCAAGTGATAGAAGAGTCCTTACCGATAGATAATGAATCTTAGTTCTAACACAATCTCAGCAATAATTCCTCTAACACAATCTCAGCAATAACTAATTACATGGTTAAAGGTACGTAATGAAGAAGCTGGTAGTTTATGATGTTTTAGAGTTGGAATTTGGAATAACTGGACAATAATTTCTTCTAATTCTCGTGCAAATTTTATTTCATTTTATTCAAGAACATTGTCTAGACCATTGTATGACTCGTTTAGGCAGAAGATTATCGAGAAGGTGGATAGGCCATCCACTTAAAGGTATTACTGAAATAAATGACATGCTAAAAATAAAAAAAAGTTCTTGGAACAAATGGATTAAAATCTTACTTGAACAAATATTGCTTGAAGTTTGAGCAGCAGCTAGAAGCCCTTTTAGTAGGGCACGGCAGGAAACATTGGTCTTGGTTCATTAATCCTAACGACCAACCCTTAGTTTCACCCGATGTAATTGATATTTTTGGTAGACTGCTTCGCTATGATCATCATGAAAGGCTTACGACTCAAGAAGCAATAGCATATCCATATTTCCAATAAGCCAGAGCTGCTGAGAATATCGAGATTTAGACTAATATTCAATATTATTGTATATAGACATCATGTTTCTTTATTTATATATGTATGTTTCATGGTTTGAAATGATAATGGAAATTTCAGTGATACTTGCTTCAAATTTGTTTCAAACTCAACGACGGTAGTGATGGAGCTAAATGGAAATGGTGATAAAAGTGCCATTGTTAAAATTTGATACAAACTATATGCATAGACTTACCTATTTACTGATATAAACTATGCCAATGCTTTGGACATAACAAAAATTTCTCTAGATGCATGCCAGAAGTACCTAAAGAATATTAAATTAGTTTTTGATTTAAGAGGATAGAAAGGCTCCTGAAAACACCTATTATTAAAAAATTTGTAAAGGCTTGGAAGCTGAATTATGAAACTAGCAGTAAATAATTTTCTTGCACTTAGTGCATGACATATTAATCCATCACTTATTCAGTATGTAGAAAATGATTAACAGTTTTATGTTGATCCATATTTCAAATAGATATCTTTCCACTTAGCCAAACCAGAGTAGCTCATATCGATAAGTTGAGTACATGTACATATCGATCTATGATACTTTACATAAAAATCCCTAACAAATTAAATTGTTAACGAAATGACAAAAACTAACATAGATAAAGACATAAATCCGAAGCTACATTTACCAAAGTTGTTCTATAGAATATAAAAACATAAATTGGCATCTGTTTAATTAGCCAAAACATTGGCAGAGAGTATATGTACATATTAATCCATGAATTTTTCTGCATAAATCCCTGACAATCTTTCCATTGGAAGGGTAAAAATACAAAATATAACCATGAAGGATATGTTATACAAATCCATGCAAAAACATTATAGGTTGTAGTACTATTAAACTGTAACCTGTAAGCTGCAATACCATTAAACTGTAAATTGTAGTACTATCAAATGGTTAACAGTGGTAGATTAAGGCTACAAAGCATCATGAAAAAGAAATGTTCAAATTATTAGTTTAATTAGTGAGCTACGATGGTTTATAATTTTTTATAAAACTTAATTATTTTTTATAAACTTGGTTAATTCATTATAAAAGTTAACTTAGTTAAAAATTTGTATAACATAGTTTCTATAAATTTGTTTAATTTTTATATATGCGTTTAATTTTAATAAAACTTACTTAATGTAGCTATTTTTTTAAAAGTAAGTTCACATTTGTAAACTTAGTTAATTTTTATAAAAATTTAACTTAGTTAAACTTCTATGAAACTAATTAGTTTATATTAATTCACACATAATATAATTAATTCATATTTAATTCAATATTATAATTCATATATAGTTCAATATTTGTATACACACACATACACATACATATACATATATATACATATATATAGACACACACACACATATCAATTAATATACATGTGCATAATTTACAAATATATAATTTACATAATATAATTTATATGGTATATATATGATTTATACGTATAATTTATATAATATAGGTATATAAATTAGTACTATATATGTATATTAGACAAAATTATAGTGGAACTATTTGACCGTCAGGTTTCTTAGTTAGTATGTTTGCTGATACTTGCACTTCTTTATGGTCATAACACCCAAAAAGATATTACAAGGCCCCGTTCCAAATTCCACTCATGGGAACGATTCTCTAAAGTAGTAGTGGACTTTTTAGGTACTTCTCATCTTTCATGGGGTTTATTAAATAATGAAATGAGTTACAAAACCCAACTAAAAACATTCTTGATCATAAATAATATGTTATTTTTTTCCTAATGAGCATAATATAATTTAAGGCCTTCTAATATCACTAAAAAGGAAAAGCAAAAATAATCCCTATACATTTTGAATACTAATGATTCAGCTTTGGAATGAAAAATAACATTAGTATGCTATAACATTGAACTTGTATGGACGATTGACCTCAAGAAAGAACGAAAAATAACTTACAAAACAAATATAACTTCCAAGCAAACCAGTTATCTGTTCTGTACCTGCCACCATGCCTCTTGGCATTATGGAAGAAGTTTCAAGCATTCCAAACAATTGAACATGTCTTGACAAGAACCATAGGAATGTTAAAAGAACAAAAATATATGACCCATTTATGATCTCCTACAAATGGTAGCTTTGTGTCGATCTCCATCCTGGAGTAATAAAAGGAATAATGAGATCACATGGTGATAGATATTTAAAAAAAAATTGCAATAAAAATTACATGTCAAGTAAGAAACTAGTACCAACTATCAACAAATGTATTTTGAAGAAAATATATAGAAAGTGCATGACTTATGAACAAGTTATTATTAATATATCATCATATTAAAGATGAAAAATTTGATAAAAATCAACAAGTTAATAATCCTTATTTTGAAACTAAGATATATGTATATCTTAATAATAAAAAGTAGTGAGTTAGCGTAGAATAATAACACAAAGATACATCAGTAAGCATTATGAAAAAAAAAACAATACACGATATCCTTTGCAACAGGAAATAGTATACGACAAGCGTACAAAGATATTTTCCCCCAACATGTTCGATTTAACAAGCATCAATTTTCGAGTATTTATTACATATAATTATTAGTTAGATGCCTGTAATATTTGTTTTGAGAGACTAACTTGTCCTCTAACAAAAATGAAGTATACTGTAAGTATGAAAAGATGACAGAATGATCAACCTATAAAAAAAGACATAAAACTGGAAGCTACTGCAGTAATCAAAAAATTGGAACGAAAACTTGTGGTCTATCTTGCAAATAATATTAAAACAAATTTCTTACTTATTTAGAGCATACCATGGGGCAAAGAATTTTGTTGTAATTCATGGATTCCCATCATTTGATCCACTATATCCTAAAGCATTACTAGATTCCAGCTTAAACGCCAAAGTCTTGACTCTATCTCTTCATCCATTGACCTATTGCACAAACAAGGTGCCACTAGTGGATGTTTTTAAAGATTTTGAATTTTGCAGTAAACTATGGGGAAAAAAATCATAAAGTTATGAAGATATATTATTTAACTCAATGTTTCTTTAGCTTTAGTTTTATGCTACAAATCTGTAGTAATACTCTGAAATCTAGTCTAAATTTCAAACCTACATATCGTATAAAGGTAAAAAAAATTAACAACTTAAGAATCAAACTAACAAGCTTACCGTATTATGTACAAATCCAATACTGGATGGATCTGATATATTCTCCACAGGCATATCATAACGTAGAAGAGACATTTGTGTATAGTAACAGTTGAAAAATTAGGATCGTTGAACTCATCGCGCAACCTGCATATGTCAGAACATATGCATCAAAGCCATATCTGTATATGTAAACCTTCTATTTTTGTTGAACTGGCCTACGAGAAATACAAGTCATTAGATGTACGTGAATATGTATATATACTTGTATATATACCTGTGCGTGCGTGCGAATACGTATATATATACAACAACAGAAATATGAATTGAATATATGCCTATTAACATTTTATATGTTTAGAAAAAACCGTGGTAAAGTAAGAATAAAAATCAGATGGCTCATTTTGAAAATAAAATTAAATCGTTGGAAACTTGGAGTCCGAATTCTGCCTGAAGGCAGCCGCTCATTGGCCATCCGTGAAAGATTGGCAAAGCTTCTTGTAAAGAAACAAAAGAACAGAAGGCTTCGTTTCAAGTTAGGGTGTCATATAACCTTCAAACCCAAGTTCAAAACAAGTAATGGAAAACAAAACCCAACCTTATTTTCATCGGACATACCCTACAATCTCTAACTGCCGTCTTCTTCAGCGACCTATACCATATATTCCAAAGCAAAACAGATGGCCAGTTCGCTACATCTAAATGTCTGTTTGACATAGATCTTCCTAACCAAGGCAAAAATTCGTTATGCCTTCCATGCATTGCAATGGTTTATTTTCCTTAACAACTGAAAACAACGATGTATTAATATGCAATCCTGCAACAAAAGAGGTCATAATTACCTCAAAGCAGCATGAACACATTCTTCGCCCCGAGCTAAATGAAAACGATGGACATAACATAAGAATTGGTTTTGGATTCCTTCAGTCCACTCAAAGCTACAAAGTAGTCTGATATTTCTACTGGTCCTACAACTTTACAGAATGCAGTTACGTCATCGGAGTAGAAGTGTTTACTGTAGGACTAAGTACCTGCTGGAGGAATCTATCTAGGCAGCCTCCCAATCCTATATGGAGCTCTTATTCCACATTTACAGGTAACTGCATCTACTTTTACATATTGTGTGCTTTCGATCGTGAACTGTAACATCCCGTATTTTTAAGCAATTGAATTTGAACATTTAATTCGTTTTAAATGTTTAATGTGGATTCTTAATTGATTTTGAAATGAATGGATTCGGATTCAATCAATGGGATAAGCTATAATTTTTAATTATAGTAATTTCGGTTGAATTTGAATAATGGGAAAATAATAATTTAAATATTCGGAATTAAAATAAAAGTAAATCTGGGTGTAAATGGTGATGAAATGGTTTTAAAAATTTATTTTGAGTTGTTTGAGTGTAAATAGTACGGTGGGAAATTTAAATAAATTTTAAAGTTGATAAATTAATATTTGGGATTTTATATTAATTTAAAAATGAATTTAATATTATTAAAATACAATTTAATCAGATTTTGGTCCGGAATGAGCCAGAATGATTTTTATACGTGTTTATAAATTTTATATGATTTATTGTTAAGTTAATAAAATTTTAGAAGGGAAATTTTAAGTGCTTTCGTTAATTTTGAGAAATCGCTTGATTTAATAGACGAGTTAAAATAGCCTTCCGGGGCACAGTCTCGGAATTCGACGAAACTAGTTCCATTGGATCCGTAATAGTTAGTTATTATCGGATTTCAATTTTCGTAGCAATCGGAGTTGTCGTTTGACCGTGGCAGCTCGAAACGCATCGAAATCGTATTAATCGGTTTAATTTTAAATTGATCGTTTAATTTCGTAACTCGCACAAACAATCGAATTAGCTTACGAAACCTGTTCCATTATGTCCGGAACGCGGAAAAACCTTAGAATCGCCAGTCGAAACGCGTAGATTGGAGGTCGTTTGCGTAAACTGTTAAATTGAGAAATTTTATTAATTAAATAATATTAGAACCCTTTTATATATTAACTTTTTCCACTAAACCCTCGTTTCCTCTGGAAGCCGCCGTAGTTGCGTTCAATGGCCGAAATATCATGGCCTTCCTCCTCAATTTTCTCCACATCCAAGCTTTATTGTCGAGAATTTCCAACTAGAGGAATGTTGTGCTCGTCGAGTTCTACTAGATCAACGGTGGATCTTGAGCGTTATCGACGTTTGGAAGAGATAGGGGCCCGCGTTCGTAGGGTTTTCACGCACGGTTCATGAAGTGAGGGGGAGGCCGAGTTCGTTCATTTTTGGACCGGAGGTGGGTGGCGTTGTGGGCGTTCGAATGGAGATGGTGGATCGAGTTTATGGCGACCGAGGAGGAGTTATTTAACCCTAATCGCGATGGCTTTGGGTTTCTCGAGCTGAGCATGTCGCGTGAGGGAGAAGAAATCATGCGGCCTTGATTTCGAGCATTTCTGAACGGCTGAGATGGTATTAAAATTTATAAATTAAAGGAATTTGTTTTCATTTCATATGCAAACTACAAAATCGAATATCTAATGCATACGTTATCAGATTTCAACGAATTTGGTAACGCCGGGATCGCAGAGGCGAGTACGACGCGATGGTGCAGATCCGGATCCATTCCGGGCAAGTAGAAATTTGGGTTAAATCGGACGTCGTTCGGTTTAATTTAAATTTCGAACGCTCGCCGAAACCCAAAGTGAGTTTAACTCACTCACATCTGGATATTGGCTGATTTAAATAATAAATATTTAAATATCTGTGTGATTGGTTGCATATTACTCTTATTATCAGTCTGGATTGATATTTATATATGTGATGTGCTAATATTTGTGGATGCAGGGAAAACAGGTTGGAGGGATCCAACTGGATTCCTCACAATGTAGTAATATTTTTATAGTTGATGATGATGTCTGTTATATATGTGATTGATAAATTTGGAATTTAATTGCATTGTGATATTGTGGGATAAACTATAAGCCAGGATGTTAAATTATAAAGAAATTTGGAGTTTTAATTTTAAAGAAATTAAATTGGATTTTTAAAAAGGAATCTAAGGAAATTTATAAATAAGGAATTTAAAGGAATAAAAAAAATTATTAGAATTTGTTTGGGTGGAAAACTGGAATGAAATTTGTATTGGAATACTGCTGGGTAAATTATAAATCCATAATTAATTATAAACGGAGAAATTGAATTTTAGAGGAATAAAGATATTGCTAAATAATGAATTTAAAGGAATTAAAATTTGAAATCTATTTGGAATGAAAATTGAAAATTGGTAAATCTGGAATGATAAACAAAGAGAAACGTTATCAGTTGATAAACGTGAAGGTAAATTTATGTTATTAAACTTAAACTTGAATCTAAATAAATAGACAAAATTTATAAGAAGGATTTTTGGGATATTTAAGTGGAAATGAGATTCCTTGGGAAAACCAAGTTCGAGTTTAAACTGATTTTATAAAAAGAAAGTTTTAAAAATTCAAACTTGTTTAAAAGTGTTTGGAAATTATTATTTTAAAATAATTATTAATAATTAGCATTAGTAAATTTTATAAATACCTTAATAATTATTTTTACAGATGGATTTGTTTAAAAGACTAGTTTTGGACTTAAGTCATTTGAAATTAGTATTTAACTTATTAAAAACACTACTTTTAAATTTAGTTTATTTAAAACCTTATTTAAAATCAAAGTTTATATCTTAATAAATGGTTTTCTATACATATGTTGAAATTATATTTTGAGTAAATAACTAGTAGTAAACTTTCATATTTTAAAAGTATATTTTGGAATTAAGTGTTTTTAAATTGTTTTTAAAATCTAAATGTTTTGAACTTGGTTATTTCCAATGGGAATATAAGGTAAAGGATTTACCTGGTAATGGAAGAATTTTGGGAAATTGTTTTCAAATGAGTTTTTGAAACTTTGGAAATATATCTTGTAAAGATATTAGGGTAAATAAATAATATGGGAATTATTTATGGTGTGATGGATGTTTATGGATGTTTATGAATATAAATTGATAGTTAAATCACCGACTATCAATATTGGACAATGCGTTGATCGTTTCGAAGAGACCGGGATCGAGATTTATTTCTCGAAAACCACTTCGATTCGATTTGTATGTTTAGTGCGAAAAACGATTTGGATTCGTAGATGGAGCATTGAAGTGCAAGGGCTAGTCGCTACTAATCCTGAGAATATTTCCAAAATGGATGTAGTAGGATTAGTACCTTCAGTTCCGTTCGAACCCGGGACGGACTTGTATGGACGAATGCTTGCGAAACATCGTCAGGTGGACGATGGGCATTCTAAGTGAAAACGTTCTAAAGGTAACGCTAAGCTCAAGCCTCATCAACCGGGAATGACTGAAAATCAGGGGATATGCAGCAAGGTTAGGTGGGTCATGCCCAAGCAGGACGAGATATTTCCCCTGTCTAGATGTCCCTTTTTATATTTTTCGGCTTAGTGGGTGGTTGGTCGCGCCAACCACGGGGTTTATCTTGTTCGGAACTGTTCAGTAAGGAATGGTTCCGGCCTTGTGTTGCAGGGGATGACGGGAGTAGTCCTCGGTACGGTGATCTAGGCCCCGTACTGTGACAGGTGGTACCCTAGTGCCTAGTCGTTGTTGGAAATCCATTCTCCCTGTGAGCCTTGTACGAGTTTTGTTTGTATTACCCACTTTTGTGGCTAGTAGCTGGAATTTAATCATGTAACAATTTCGGCTATTTTATAAGTATTTGTAAATAGACCCTATTATAATATCAGAGGATTTCTATAAAAAGTGTTTTAGCTATCGTAAGGTAAAAACCCGACATGTTTATTTGTGGCGTGGTCTTACGAGATGCTTTTGTTTTTCAAAGGATTTTTGAAACTTTAATAATCAATTTGGATGCATATTTATTATCAGCTGGTATTCTAGACTGACTCGGGTGTTATTTCATTATAATGCTCGGGTCAGACCGAGTATTATATGTTCAGGACAGGATGCTATGGAGCAGGAGAGGAGCTGGAGTCCGAGACGTATTATATGTACCTATATATATGTGTATTCCACTGTTGTGATTGAATGGTATGTCTGATTGGTAAATTTGATATATGAGATACTCTGATGATATGATGTATAAAATAATTATAGGTTTCATTTTGTGTAAAGTTCTATATTGACTATTATATTTTATTCCGCTGCGACTGTGAGATTCTGGTATTGTTTAGTTTCTTCTTCTTCTATCTCTTCTTCTTTAAACCTAATGGTTTGTATTTCTGTGCCGCTTGAGTCAATTTGTATAGAATAGTGTTGATTTCAAGGGGTACGGATTTGCGGGCTGTTACACTTGGTATCAGAGCTTAGGTTGGCGACAACCTAGGCTTTGGTGGGGTAATTACTCATTTAATAGAGTCAATAGTACTCTATAATGAGTTAAGCGTATTAATAGATATGAGAGCGTACTTGTTAGTGAATATAAAATTGTTTTTATACTGTGTTGACTTATCGGTTAAGTGTTTATGAATTCTGGTCGGTGCGGGAAGTACAACCGTATCGATAGGGGTTTCTAAATTCTTAAACAAGATAAACTGACATAGTATTGTTTTTAAAGTGGGTAAATGAAATAATTTTACCCGAATTTATATTTTGATATAAAAGAAATGATTTTCTGGAATTATTATATATGTTTGGTTTTTGGATGTTTGGTTGCTAATAATAAAAAAAGGAAATCAAATAAGCCTCCAACATTTAATCTTAAACTTGAAATGGTTACAACCAAATAAATTCTGTGAGTATAAATTTTACAAAAGAGAATAACTAAATTTGAATTAAACCAGGATTTAAAACCCGGAAGTTTTGGAAAGGATTTTAAATGGAATGAAAATAAAAGTTTGGAAATTTAAAAATCCTGGGAAGTTTGGGAAGGTTTTCCAAAATATTTGAAGCCGATGATGGAATTTTGTTTTGGAAAGTATTTTGAATGGAACCTAGTTCTTGTTTAGAACATTTGAAAATGGTCGTATTGTAAATAAGTTCAGTAAGAATGTGGGAAAGTAAAGAAGCACTGAACTCACTTCAGTCGCTGGAAAATGATCCTGATGATGCTGGCCACATCATTAGAATTTATTTTCGAGTTTCTAAAGTGATGGATTGCTTCCTTAGTACTTGGTTATGGTGTTGTTTGGATTTGTAGGGTATACTAGTTGTTTTGGAAATCTGGGAATTTGATTGATATACCAAATAGGGATATATATTGATTATTATTTCAAAATGGTTTTGAAATAAAACCGGGTAATAGAATTCTGGGAAAAATTCAAATCAAATAATGTGTAAAGTTAAAATGAATCAACTATATAACTTGTAAATAAAGTTGATTTTAAAGGAATTGGAGTTGATATTAAGTGAGAAAGGGAATGAAATTTTAATCCTGAAATTAAAATTAATTTGGGTAAATGGAAGTGAACAAAATAGTTTGAAGTGAATAGAAAAGTTGAATTTCACTTAGGATAAGTTAAATAAAATTGGGAATTGGAATTAAATTGATTTGGGGTTAAATTAAAAAGTAAGTTGGTTTGAAATTGTGGGTCATTGTGAAATGGATTGTACCCATAAGTTATTAAGTTGTATACTTATAATTTGAGATTGAGGATTTAATATTGTGTAAGAAGTTAAATGAAAGAAATTTGTATCCTTAAGAATTCAGTGATACAAATATATATAAATTTTGAAAATTGTGATTATATGATGTAGATGGATTAAAATGAGCTATATAAGCTTTTAAATAGATAAGTTGGAGAACTTATAAATTGAAAGTGAGATTATAATCGCAAATGGAAAATAGTGGAATAAGTATGGTGGATTCAAACTTGATCTAAATATGAATTGAAATAAGGTAAAGTGGGATATAAAAGAAGCGAATGAACTTGAGTTAGTAAATAAGTTTTGGATTTGTATATGGAGAATTAAAATTGAGAATTTGAAATTAAATTAAATCTAAATGAATTGAAATTAAATTGAATTGGATATAAAGGTGAAATGTAAATTGCTTATAACTGCATAAAGCAATTCATATTCTTAAGTTGTTAAGTGTTATAATTTGAATTTGAGATTATAAAATGGAAATGGACAGAAATAAGAAATCTAAACTCTTGAATAGAAGTGAAATTGTGATTTATTAATGGAAAGAGTTGAATGGTGTGGAAAATTCAAAACTTAACCATAAATGTGGATGTTCTTAAGTTAGCAAATAAGTCTTGGACTTATGTATGGGGAAAATGAAATTTGTTTTGATAATGAAATTAGATTAAAATGGTTATAGTTGACTTGTAAATGAATCCCAATGAGTGAAATATTATAAAAGTGGTTTCTTGCCAATAAAATAAATCTAAAAAAATGGATTGAATAAATAAACAAAGTGTGTTAAAAATTGTAAGTGGATTGAAATTGAATTGGATGTTAATCAAATGAAAATAAAGTAAAATTGATATAAGAAGATAATGGAGATATTGTGAAAGAACTTAAGCAAATTGAAAGGAAAACAAAATGGTTGGGAATGAGCTTTATTAAGTAATCTTGGAATGAAATTTGTTAGATAATAAAAATTGATTGAGTTGAGATTAACATAATATTAAATAATAATAGTAATAATAATAAGAATAATAAAATAATAAAGATAAACTTAGGATGAATAATAAATTTGAAAGGTGAGAATAAGGAGTTGATTTAAAAATGTGCAAGAAAATAAGAATATTGGGTTGTGAATAACTCCAAATGGAATAAGAATGCTTGGATTATGAACTATGCAGAATTGTATAAAATTAATAAAAATCAAAACTGAAATTAAATTTAAATGGTTAGAAGCTTAAGTGAATTGGAATCTAATTCAAAGAGTTTGTAAATGAATGCAAGTGAATTGGTTTAAATAGCAAATGGAATTGATTTTGAATCAATTGGGATGAATTGACATTTTGTAGGTGATGTTTGAATATGAATGGAAATGGATCATAAAAAGAAATGCAAATGCTTCAAGTTTAAAATAAAATTTGATCTTAAATCAAATTGGGAATGTAAGTCAAGGTAAAGAAATGCAAGTAAGGCATATGTTAATCATATTGAAATAGAAATGAATTAGTTGCAACAAATATGAATGGTATATAGTGAACTTGAATGTAAATCTTTCAAGTAACATAAATTGAAGTTAGTTTGGGTGAAAGTAGAATGGGCTAAAATCTTAATAAATGGATTGGAGTATAAGTGTAAGTGAATGAATTAAAAGAAGTAAATGAAATTGACATTTGAATAATGGAAAATGGATTGGAAGCTATTTAGTGGGCTTGTATGTAAATGCAGGCTAATTAAAAAGAAAAGTAAATGGATTAAAGGCACATATACATAATATTGAAGTGAATATGGTTTGGTGGTAGTAATTACAAATTGAGAATGGTAAACCTGTATGAAAATCATTTGTGTGAAATGAAATGGAGTTTGGCATTAAAAATGAACCTTGTGCATGTTATAAAATATGGATTTACTTATGAAATTATGCAAAGTGTTGTTTGGAATGTAAATGGATATGTTGGCTTACATCTATATTGGAAATGTTGAGTAAAATGTTTATATCTTTGGAAACTGATGTGTTTGTTGAGTATAGTACAGGTGCGGGAGGCGTTCGAGAGAGTAGGAGCGCATATTTTCTAAAGTATTAGCCGCTTGCTTTTAAAATTTGCTAAAAAGGTACGCCTACGCAAATATACTTGGGAATTGATATATATATATTGTGATATATTTTGGTTTCCGACCGTGTGGGTCGATGTATATATATTTGTGTGTATCGCGATATCGCGAAAGCTCCTCCGTGCAGGGGAGACTCTGCCAAAATTTTCCGGAAATTTTGGGAGTTAGAAAATTTTTGGGAATTTTGAAAATTTGTAATTAACTTTGAAAGTTACAAGTTAAAATTAAAGTTTTAGAATAAGTAAAGCAAATGAGTTTGGGATTAAGCTAAAGGATTTCGGGAGAGTAAATATAAGCTTTTAACTAAGCAAATTGGGTAAGTAAATGAGTTGGGAAGTATTTTTCTACCCTAGCAAATTTCGGGGACGAAATTTTTATAAAGGGGGAGGAATGTAACATCCCGTATTTTTAAGCAATTGAATTTGAACATTTAATTCGTTTTAAATGTTTAATGTGGATTCTTAATTGATTTTGAAATGAATGGATTCGGATTCAATCAATGGGATAAGCTATAATTTTTAATTATAGTAATTTCGGTTGAATTTGAATAATGGGAAAATAATAATTTAAATATTCGGAATTAAAATAAAAGTAAATCTGGGTGTAAATGGTGATGAAATGGTTTTAAAAATTTATTTTGAGTTGTTTGAGTGTAAATAGTATGGTGGGAAATTTAAGTAAATTTTAAAGTTGATAAATTAATATTTGGGATTTAATATTAATTTAAAAATGAATTTAATATTATTAAAATACAATTTAATCAGATTTTGGTCCGGAATGAGCCAGAATGATTTTTATATGTGTTTATAAATTTTATATGATTTATTGTTAAGTTAATAAAATTTTAGAAGGGAAATTTTAAGTGCTTTCGTTAATTTTGAGAAATCGCTTGATTTAATAGACGAGTTAAAATAGCCTTCGGGGGCACAGTCTCGGAATTCGACGAAACCAGTTCCATTAGATCCGTAATAGTTAGTTATTATCGGATTTCAATTTTCGTAGCAATTGGAGTTGTCGTTTGACCGTGGCAGCTCGAAACGCATCGAAATCGTTTTAATCGGTTTAATTTTAAATTGATCGTTTAATTTCGTAACTCGCACAAACGATCGAATTAGCTTACGAAACCTGTTCCGTTGTGTCCGGAACGCGGAAAAACCTTAGAATCGCCTGTCGAAACGCGTAGATTGGAGGTCGTTTGCGTAAACTGTTAAATTGAGAAATTTTATTAATTAAATAATATTAGAACCCTTTTATATATTAACTTTTTCCACTAAACCATCGTTTCCTCTGGAAGCCGCCGCAGTTGCGTTCAATGGCCGAAATATCATGGCCTTCCTCCTCAATTTTCTCCACATCCAAGCTTTATTGTCGAGAATTTCCAACTAGAGGAATGTTGTGCTCGTCGAGTTCTACTAGATCAACGGTGGATCTTGAGCGTTATCGACGTTTGGAAGAGATAGGGGCCCGCGTTCGTAGGGTTTTCACGCACGGTTCATGAAGTGAGGGGGAGGCCGAGTTCGTTCATTTTTGGACCGGAGGTGGGTGGCGTTGTGGGCGTTCGAATGGAGATGGTGGATCGAGTTTATGGCGACCGAGGAGGAGGAGTTATTTAACCCTAATCGTGATGGCTTTGGGTTTCTCGAGCTGAGCATGTCGCGTGAGGGAGAAGAAATCCTGTGGCCTTGATTTCGAGCATTTCTGAACGGCTGAGATGGTATTAAAATTTATAAATTAAAGGAATTTGTTTTCATTTCATATGCAAACTACAAAATCGAATATCTAATGCATACGTTATCAGATTTCAACGAATTTGGTAACGCCGGGATCGCAGAGACGAGTACGACGCGATGGTACAGATCCGGATCCATTCCGGACAAGTAGAAATTTGGGTTAAATCGGACGTCGTTCGGTTTAATTTAAATTTCGAACGCTCGCCGAAACCCAAAGTGAGTTTAACTCACTCACATCTGGATATTGGCTGATTTAAATAATAAATATTTAAATATCCGTGTGATTTGTTGCATATTACTGTTATTATCAGTCTGGATTGATATTTATATATGTGATGTGCTAATATTTGTGGATGCAGGGAAAACAGGTTGGAGGGATCCAACTGGATTCCTCACAATGTAGTAATATTTTTATAGTTGATGATGATGTCTGTTATATATTGTGATTGATAAATTTGGAATTTAATTGCATTGTGATATTGTGGGATAAACTATAAGCCAGGATGTTAAATTATAAAGAAATTTGGAGTTTTAATTTGAAAGAAATTAAATTGGATTTTTAAAAAGGAAACTAAGGAAATTTATAAATAAGGAATTTAAAGGAATAAAAAAAATTATTAGAATTTGCTTGGGTGGAAAACTGGAATAAAATTTGTATTGGAATACTGCTGGGTAAATTATAAATCCATAATTAATTATAAACGGAGAAATTGAATTTTAGAGGAATAAAAATATTGCTAAATAATGAATTTAAAGGATTTAAAATTTGAAATCTATTTGGAATGAAAATTGAAAATTGGTAAATCTGGAATGATAAACAAAGAGAAACGTTATCTGTTGATAAACGTGAAGGTTAATTTATGTTATTAAACTTAAACCTGAATCTAAATAAATTGACAAAATTTATAAGAAGGATTTTTTGGATATTTAAGTGGAAATGAGATTCCTTGGGAAAACCAAGTTCGAGTTTAAACTGATTTTATAAAAAGAAAGTTTTAAAAATTCAAACTTGTTTAAAAGTGTTTGGAAATTATTATTTTAAAATAATTATTAATAATTAGCATTAGTAAATTTTATATATACCTTAATAGTTATTTTTATAGATGGATTTGTTTAAAAGACTAGTTTTGGACTTAAGTCATTTGAAATTAGTATTTAACTTATTAAAAACACTACTTTTAAATTTAGTTTATTAAAAACCTTATTTAAAATCAAAGTTTATATCTTAATAAATGGTTTTCTATACATATGTTGAAATTATATTTTGAGTAAATAACTAGTAGTAAACTTTCATATTTTAAAAGTATATTTTGGAATTAAGTGTTTTTAAATTGTTTTTAAAATCTAAATGTTTTGAACTTGGTTATTTCCAATGGGAATATAAGGTAAAGGATTTACCTGGTAATGGAAGAATTTTGGGAAATTGTTTTCACATGAGTTTTTAAAACTTTGGAAATATATCTTGTAAAGATATTTGGGTAAATAAATAATATGGGAATTATTTATGGTGTGATGGATGTTTATGGATGTTTATGAATATAAATTGATAGTTAAATCACCGACTATCAATATTGGACAATGCGTTAATCGTTTCGAAGAGACCGGGATCGAGATTTATTTCTCGAAAACCACTTCGATTCGATTTGTACGTTTCGTGCGAAAAACGATTTGGATTCGAAGATGGAGCATTGAAGTGCAAGGGCTAGTCGCTACTAATCCTGAGAATATTTCCAAAATGGATGTAGTAGGATTAGTACCTTCGGTTCCGTTCGAACCCGGGATGGACTTGTATGGACGAATGCTTGCGAAACATCGTCAGGTGGACGATGGGCATTCTAAGTGAAAACGTTCTAAAGGTAACGCTAAGCCTCAAGCCTCATCAACCGGGAATGACTGAAAATCAGGGGATATACAGCAAGGTTAGGTGGGTCATGCCCAAGCAGGACAAGATATTTCCCCTGTCTAGATGTCCCTTTTTATATTTTTCGGCTTAGTGGGTGGTTGGTCGCGCCACCACGGGGTTTATCTTGTTCGGAACTGTTCAGTAAGGAATGGTTTCGGCCTTTTGTTGCAGGGGATGAAGGGAGTAGTCCTCGGTACGGTGATCTAGACCCCGTACTGTGACAGGTGGTACCCCAGTGCCTAGTCATTGTTGGAAATCCATTCTCCCTACGAGCCTTGTACGAGTTTTGTTTGTATTACCCACTTTTGTGGCTAGTAGCTGGAATTTAATCATGTAACAATTTCGGCTATTTTATAAGTATTTGTAAATAGACCCTATTATAATATCAGAGGATTTCTATAAAAAGTGTTTTAGCTATCGTAAGGTAAAAACCCGACATGTTTATTTGTGGCGTGGTCTTACGAGATGCTTTTGTTTTTCAAAGGATTTTTGAAACTTTAATAATCAATTTGGATGCATATTTATTATCAGCTGGTATTCCAGACTGACTCGGGTGTTATTTCATTATAATGCTCGGGTCAGACCGAGTATTATATGTTCAGGACAGGATGCTATGGAGCAGGAGAGGAGCTGGAGTCCGAGACGTATTATATGTACCTATATATATGTGTATTCCGCTGTTGTGATTGAATGGTATGTCTGATTGGTAAATTTGATATATGAGATACTCTGATGATATGATGTATAAAATAATTATAGGTTTCATTTTGTGTAAAGTTCTATATTGACTATTATATTTTATTCCACTGCGACTGTGAGATTCTGGTATTGTTTAGTTTCTTCTTCTTCTATCTCTTCTTCTTTAAACCTAATGGTTCGTATTTCTGTGCCGCTTGAGTCAATTTGTATAGAATAGTGTTGATTTTAAGGGGTATGGATTTGCGGGCTGTCACATGAACCTAATGCTCTCATTTGTTTCTATCTTAGGAATGAGCGGTACTCAACATTGTATCCACCTGATCCTTTGAAGCATAGTTCTGTATACTGTAACTAGATAAAGATGATAGAATGATCAACCTATACAAAAAAATGATATAAAACTGAAATCTACTGCAATAATCAAAAAATTAGAACGAAAACTTGTAGTCTATCTTGTAAATAATATTTTGAAAACAATATTTTTACTTATTTAGAGCACCATTGGGCAATGAATTTTGCTGTAATTCATGGATTCCCATCATCTGATCCACTGTATCCTTAAGCATTACTAGATTCCAGTTTAAATGCTAAACTCTTGGCTCTATCTCTTCGTCCATTGACCTATTGCACAAATAAGGTGCCACTAGTGGATGTTTTTAAAGATTTTGAATTTTGCAGTAAACTGTGTAAAAAAAGAACATCATACAGCTATAAAGGTATATTATTTAACTTAATGTTTCTTTAGCTTCAGTTTTATGCTACAATCTACAGTAATATGCTGAAATCTAGTCTAAATTTCAAATGTATATATCGTATAAAGGTAAAAAAATCAACAACTTAACAATCAAACTAACGAGCTTACCATACGATGTGCAAATTCAATACTGGATGGATATGATACATTCTCCACAAGTATATCATACCATAGAAGAGACATCTATGTATAGTAATAGTTGAAAAATTAGGATCGTTAAACTCTTCATATGTCAAAACAATGCATCAAAGCCATAACTGTAGGATCAGACCATAATTGTGATATTTACAAACTATTTGCAATATCGGCTAAACATGCCTTTGGCAATCTTGCTACACATGGCTTTGGCAGTCGTGCTGCTTTTGCCTCAGGACCTTCTGATGATGCCTGTAGGATTTTAGTGCAGGCGCCCTAAGATAACATTGAAATCGAACAGAATCTAGGAATGAAGATCAAACATGGATCAATATCGACCATGACCGAGTTGCGCGAGTGAACAAGAGTTAACAGCGTAATAATGAGTTAACAGCGTAATAATGAGTTAACAGCGTAATAATCGAACAGGAGCAAGCTAGTCGAAATGAAGTAGGGGAGTGGATTTAGGATCAATTTAGGTTTTCTTATGAAATTGAACTTCATCTATTTCTGTGTGTATGCTACTGTTCCAATATGCTCCCATGTATGTGTGTGTTGCTGCGTCAACGCTTGTTTTTCTTCACCACTGCATAGGTTAGTGTGAATGATTCCGTATGTATGCTTCAGTTTTCTCTCTGTGTATGCTTCTATTTATGCCTGCTTGTGCCTTCGCCGCAAACCGCTAACTCGCCCCTATTTTAGATACAATCTATTCACTCCAATCAGCTCGGTATTATTGAATTGGACTCGGCTTGGTCAATAGCTTCCTTCTTATAGCACTTAGCCTCCCTTCATTCTTAATACATGTTCCTGCATGCTTACTTTGTGCTGCGTGGTAATTTGGTCATGTTATCTTATGACATTATCACTCAGAGCTATTGTACTTTTTCGGTGTAGGATTTCATTCCACCCTGCTTCCAAGCTTGGCGCGTCTCTACACAATCTTACCACAAAAATTAATCATAAAAAGACAGACACATAGGTTAGTATTGATAAATTGTGAATCCTAAACTTGTAAAATGTTAGAAAATGTTGGTGGAGGATCGTATAGATTTATGTACGTGGCCAAAATAATAAAAGTGGCAACGAAATATAAATCTATCAATATACAAGGTAAAAGTAGACTTTTAGCAATATTTTCAAACAATATCAAACTACAAAAAGAACTAAAGATAATAAAAGCCAACAAACCTATCAAGCACCACTAGCTCAGGTGGCAAGACACTCTCTATAGACAAAGGTTCTAGAGATCTAGGGGTTTGAACCATTGAGACATCAAAAAGAGGGCTCCCCTTAACTAAAGTATCATTTTATTGTAAAATAAAAAATAAAAGCCAACAAACCTAGAATCATTTTAAACCAATCCTTAGTACAGTATTGTAGTCAAAACGTGTGCATCAACAGCAACATAATATTTGTAAATAGCAATAGTTTTGGTCGAAGCATGCTTCAAATAATTACTTTACTGTAATAAAAAGCGCGCTACTTGAATAATAAGAGTTGTTACTAATTGCCATACTCTCGTTTGTATGGATATGTATTACATATTCAGCATGGCTACTTGATTCTACTATGAGAATAACACATATCAACCATATCAAAGAGGAAGATAAAACCACCTTTTGACATTCTTAATTATTTGAAAATGGTTAATTGTTTGATGATGGGCATTTGTTTACCAGGATTATAGTACAGTATCACAAGGTAGATCTAACAATTTAAACGACATAACTATACTAAATACCTCATGTATTTTCAGTTAATCATTATGACATACACCTTGCTTGCATGAACGAAACTACATTTTTTAAACAAAATCCACATCAGGGACAACTATTCGATTCATTTGCAATTGCAACCAAACTTTCATATTATGGAGCTAACAAAAAAAATTCAGATTTGAACAATTTCGAGCTCAAATTTGCAGTTTTGTGCTTACCGATGGTAGCAATGGAGAGTATATGTGGCAGGTCTGAAGTGATAGAGCTCCAAGTGATGCAATTGGGACTCAATGAATGCTAACTCTTTGGCGCAAGCACCAGAGCATAACTAAGCAGCCATGGGAATCTCTTTTGTGACGTCATCGGCCGCAACAAAGAGGCTTTGTTTTAATGGATTTGAACAGCAGATGCATCACGAATTTTGATTTGGGAACATAAGTGATTTAGGGTTGGTTTTTTTGGGCTTTGGAAATTTGTCGAACCTACAATGGCGTTACCTTGTGTTTTCTTTTGGTTTTCCCATTTACAAAAGTTTGAACAACAATAATTAAATTCCGCATGTTGTGCTCCCATGCCATTAGAAGTAACTTTTCTTATAGTGTTGACCACCTCCGCCTTCCTCCCCACTTGCCAGCACTCCTCGGCGCCACTGCCAGCCTCAACCCACCACACATCCCACTATCTCCAGCCCACACCTTACCCGAAACCATGCACCGTACCCACTACCTGAACCCGCCATCGGCCTTCTAAACCACCAGCCCCTCCTCACAACCGAACTGCCACATTCCCTAAGCCACAACCCCAGCCACCTTCCCTCCACCTAGCACACGAACCCGCAGCCGGTCCCACTACACCAAAATTGAGCCTGCACCTGCCTAACTAGGCCCGTCAAAACTGACCCTAACCCATTTACCCAACCCAATAACCCTAATATTAAAAGGTTTGGGTCAAACCCATTTAAAAGTTTTTTATATTTTACCCAACTCGTTTATACCTGAAAGAAAACATTCCCCAGCCTAACCGAACCCGCTTACCCGTCAAACCCTAATTCTTTTATCTTTATCGGCTCAAATATGCAAAATACAAAGAGACGATTTCTCCTAATCTTCCGTAAAACCTAGTCCGAGACAACGACGGAGTGCCTTCTTTTGTTGAATTTATCTACCTTCGTTCGTGGCTTATTACTCAGGTAAGTTCTTTCTGTTATTATTCTTTTTCTTCATAATTTATTCTTTTCGTTGATCTTATGGTTAATGATATCATTTCAGTTGATAATGTTGTAATCAGCAAATTACTTTCACTCATGTTGAATATTTCATTTCTTTTAACATTCCGCTGTCTTAGGTTGCATTTGATTTAATTCAGAATAGTTGAATATAGATCTGAAATTGTAAAAATTCATCATTTAGAACTTTTTGAGTCTTTTGCTAAGGTGGATTCGTTCAGACTAACTTGGTTAATTCAGATTTATTTTCAGCGAAAAACCATCGCTAATTTGTAGCTTCTGAATAGCTCGCGCTGATTTGCAGCCAAGAGCGAAATCTCTTTATAAACAACAACATCATAGTTTATAGTTATCTAATTATCTCTCTCTTAGCTTAAAAAAAATATTCAACAGATTTGGAAACTAGTTAAGTAAGGTACAAGTTATAGCCGTACTATTTTCATTTTTTTTATGTATGTTACCGATTGCTGGTGGAAGATAGTTGTGGGTTTCATGTAAGCTTCATGATGTACTATTTTTTTTATTTACTCTATGATGTATCATGTTTTGTTTTATACTATTTTTAGTGGTCAGAAGTTACATAATGTATACATACTGGCACTATTATTTTAACTAATTGCATGTCATTGCCACTTATAGTTGAGTACAACTAGCTTCCATATGTGAAAAGAAGAGAACCAAGTTGAAGTAAGCTACTTTAAAATTTGAACATGATAATAAATTAAGTTCTGTAAACTATAGACTACAATGAAGAGAAAGTACACAAAGTATTAAAGATGCTTCTAATAAGAAATAACTTAACAAAAATTTATTAAATATTTACAGCTTCTACATTTGTTTCTTCTGGTGGTTAACATGAATCATCAATATGTGTTGCAATATTTTGTAAGAATTCAGATTCATTTTCATACTGTTCTGTTGCAGGAGGTGATTCTTCCTTTGTGTTCTGCTCAGTGTCCTCTTCATTAGAACTCAAGATATCAAATGGATTTGAGGTAGATGCTGCTGGAACCTTTGCTTGTTTCTTTGCTACATTTTCAGGTAACTTCTGCTCATTTTCATTCGTAACTTTTTGAGGTACAGTTGCATTAATCTGAGTCTCATTCTTCTCCTCCGAATTATTCAACATTACTTCTTTACCTTTCTCTTTTATAGTACGCATCTGATTTTCATTTGTCTCATTTTGATGTTTCCTCTGTCATGTAGATTTTGGTTTGTGTGGACATGAATTAGTTTTATGGCCAAACACACCATGAAATGTACAAATATAAGATTTAAATATTCATACTCAACCTTAATTTTTGTCATTTCATCCATACTTGTTTTTACTTTAATCTCTTCCTTGTACTAACTTGCAGGATTAATATTAACAAGTATTCAGACATATTTAACTCCTAGTCATTTTAGAGGTTACAGTATCTAAATTATGGTTTAGCTATCCACCTTTTTTGGTTTCAGTTTATAATGTTTTCCAACTAGCATTGAGTTTTTTTATTTTAGCAAAGCAATACATCTCTCTATTGAAAACAACAATTACATTTTTGATTTGGTGGTGCTTGCTGCCGTTAAATTTGTTTTTTTAACATAAATCTCAAAGTATAAGCATTGAATCTTCTTTTACACTTAGACCCAGTTATATCATGTAAGTTCTATCTATCCGAGAATCAGTATTTACACACTGACAACTAACTAAGTTCATACATTTTCATTTTACTTTTCAATATTTTCATAAAGTTCCAAAATTTTACTAGGCTGTAGGGGCATAACCTTCTAGTTTAATTCTCTATCCTAGAATTTATTTTTGATAAAGTCGAAAAAATATGATTGGGTTATTGAATAGCAAAATAATAATACATCACATTCCATTTCTCAATTTACTAGTGGCAGAAATATACTATCTGTGCTAAAACCTTGGAAAAAGTTGGATACTAAACACGGAAAGATGATATTTTTTAGTTTTGTTTGTACATCATCTTTACTGTCAATGGAATGGACAAATTCTATTCACGTGCTATTGTATGATTAATAGAATCATCAACTATGACATGTTAGAAAAATGGTATGCGGCTGCCTGAAAGAGATTTGTTTAATGAGTTATTAACTAGGTTGAGGGAGCACATTTAGATTTGATGCATAAATTTGCTCTCATTGTTGTCAAGTTTTAGTATGGCATTTTTGAATAGAATAAGGAAGAATCTGTGTATTTGTGATACAACTCAAGAATTAAACCCAACTGAACTAAATGCTGCATTATCTAGCAATTTTGATATTGATTTTAGATACTGTTAATTGTTGTTCATAAAAAATACCCAACTTGGTAGGTTAAGTTTCAAGTTTTCAGCTTCACTTATGTTTCAGATTCATTACCTTATATTGTACATGAAGAACATGCTTCAGTTATCATTTAACCAGTTTAATCTATGTAAATCAAAATATTAATTTAAACATTACAATAATGACAAAAAATTTATATTTATTCCAATATAAAACATTTTAATATGGATTATGGATATCATTGAGGCACATTGTTCGCATTTTGTCTGTAACTAATATTATCTTTTGATTTTCAGGTGGTAGATTATGGATTCAATTGAGCATGATAACGCTGCTATAGAAGATTTGGAAAATGAACCTTATTCGGTAAATAGTTCTGTGGGAAAAAAGCGAGTTAGGAGTACTCATTCTGAAGTTTGGGAATATTTTCAAAAGAATGAAGTCGTGGAAGGGGAAAAGCAGACATGTTATTGTAAGGAATATAAGAAGTCATATATTTGGAGAGGTAAATATGGTACTTCCAATCTAAGAAAACACATACCGAGATGTTCCACGATAAGTGCAAAAGCATTGAAACAAAATCAAACAATTTTTAATCAAAATAAATATAGAGAGTTAATGGTCAAGGCAATTATTAGACATAATTTGCCATTTATGTTTGTTCATTATGAAGGCATTCATGATATACATTCATATCTTAACGATAGAGTTCTATCCGTTTCGAGAAATACCTCTCGTACCAATGTTTTGAAATTATATGAAAAGGAAAAATCCAAGCTTAAATGTTTTTTGAAAACATGTACGGGGAGGGTAAGTTTGACAACCGATTTATGGACATCGGTTAATACGGATGGCTATATCACTCTAACGGCTCATTTTATTGATAATGAATGGAAACTACAGAAAAAATTGTTAAGTTTTTGTCTTATGCCACCACCACATTCCGGAGCTACTATTTTTGGAAAAATATCCAGTCTTTTGCTTAGTTGGGACATTGAAGATAAGATATTTTCTTATACATTAGATAACGCTTCTTCTAATGATAAATTTGTAGAGCTATTAAAATCTCAACTTACATATGGTAAAGCCTTGATTGCAAACGTAGAATATTTGCATGTGCGATGCGCGGCACATATTTTAAATTTAATGGTACAAGATGGTTTAAAATGTATTGCTTCGTGTTTAAACAACATAAGGGAAAGCATCAAGTATATCAAAGATTCGCAATCAAGAAAAAAAACATTTTGTAGAATGTATAGTCGATCTTTCGTTGGATAATAGTAACAAAGGATTGCGTCGAGATGTTCCAACAAGATGGAATTCAACCTTTATTATGTTGAAAAGTGCCATATATTATAAACAAGCACTTTGTCGTTTAGAGCTTGTTGATAACAAATATATTTATTGTCCTACACAAGAGGAATGGATGAAAGCGAAAAAAATTGCCGACTTTTTAGAAGTATTTTATGATGCCACTTGCTTGTTTTCTGGAACGAAATATCCAACATCTAATTTGTTTTTTCCAAAAATTGTTATGGTTTTGTTTACATTGCAAAAATGCATGGGATCTAGTGATTTAATGTCAGACATGGCAACTAGAATGTTTTTAAAGTTTAACAAATATTGGAGTGAATTTAGTATATTGCTTTGCATTGCTTGCATTCTTGATCCCCGATATAAGATGGATTTTGTCAAGTTTTGTTACAAAAGGCATTATGGCAATGATTATGGTGAAAAGTTTGAGGTGGTAGAGTCAAAATTAAAAAGTCTTTATGAGGAGTACAAAAGAAAAATAGAGAAGGAATCAAACAATGAAGCAAATGGATCAAAAGAATTGGACTGTAGTGATCCATTTATGGGACATTATTCGCAGGAATGCGTTGATGTAATGGAAGAATTCGATATATTTAGAAATATTGAGTTTGCTGAAATTTCGCATAATTCGGAACTTAAGTTATATTTAGAAGATGGACCGCTAGATCGTAAGTTACCACTTGATATTCTTTCATTTTGGCAATCTAAACAACTTAAATATCCCGTTCTCTCTTTCATGGCAAAAGATATCTTAGCCATGCCTATCACCACTGTTGCATCTTAAAATGCATTTAGCGTCAGCGGAAGAGTTTTGAACGATTATCGCAGTTCCCTTAAAGATGATATTATGAAGGCGTTGCTTTGCACGCGTGATTGGTTATACGAAAATGCAATTGCTACGGAAGTGGAACAAGAAGATGAAGATATTTCCAAATTTCATGTTGATGCGGAGCAGCTTACTCAATTTCCTACACCATCCTTAGGCAATCATTGATTGCATAATACAAGGTACAATTTTCATTTTTATTTCTGTTTTGATGTACTTACTTTTTGCTGTCAAAATAGTACGATAGTTTGGTAATAAATATGTTTGGATGAACTGTTATGATACTAATTGCCTTCATAAAAGTCTACATTACCAAATATGACCCTTGCAATTTAACATGTTATGATATATTGAGACATGTCTGTGACCAATTCTGTAGGTTATAATCTACTATCATTAAAAAGATATATTAGCTATTAAATAACGGGACGGATTTTGGATGAATTTATTATTGATTGTTGTGTTCTTAACATGTTCTTAACTTTTTATTTATATTACCATAAAATAAAATTAGCATAAAATAATAATTGATTAACAAAATTGGCTATAATTGAAGTAAGGTGGTTGTAAAAAAATTCAATATCATGCATCTAGACAGTATAGGAACTTGGAGACCACTTCTGCCTTTAGTTACACCATCGTTGAGCTCAGCTATCTGATTAGAACGGTATATCAAAACATGCTTCAGCTAGGTGAATCATGCATGTACATAAATTATGCAATTAGAACTATCATTTTCAGGCCGCAAACTTATAGCTTTCCCATCATCCTTGATAGTCTCATATTCAGCAAATGCATGCATCTCTAAATAGATGGAAACTTATATAAGTCTAGGAATATATTCCCATGAAAAAGAAACAACTTTTCAACAGTTTCTTCCACTAACATCATTAATGAAGAATACAGTTTTCAATTAAATGTATCAAACTGTTTTCAATCAAGTACAGTTTGTTGTTTGGAGTCTATTTCTTTGATCATATAATATCTAACTTTGATCATATAATATCTAAATTGGAATATATTGCTTGTAAATATGAGTAACACGAAGACTGCAGACATGGGATACATAAGTAGTTCGATCTTGTTGCTCAAATGATTTCAGCACATCAGCATTTCAACGCTTTAGCTTTGCTTCAGTTTTAGGTTGTCTTATGGTGTCCTTTGAATGTCATGTATCACGTCAAACTGTTTACGTATGACATGTATTGTGTAGAACTGCTTCAGTATTTGGTTATTTGATTCAGTTTTAGGCTTAGCTTCAGTTTTTTGATACTATGATGTTGTTTTCCATTTTCTGGTAGTGCAGTTTTTGGTTATATAAATAGTATTGATAATATGATGGTGTAATTTTTCATTTTCTATGCATGTTTTGCTGTTTACGGTGCAATTTTTGTTAAACGGGTCGGGTTGATCTTTTTATTAGGGTTGGGTCGAGTTGACCCGTTTATTAAATGGGTCAAATGGGTCGGGTTCGTTTATGTTTTGAATAGATCAGGGTAAATTCTACCCGACCTATTTATGATCCGATCCGACCCGTTTGACGGGCCTATGCCTAACCCAAACCACCTCAGCAGCTCTCCTATGTGTGTTGCGTGTGTTGTGAAAAAAAGAAGAGAAAGTATAGTGCGTGTATTAAAAAAAATCATTGTTGCAGTAACCAAAGAAAAAAAAGAGAAACAGTGGGCAACAAAAAAAAAGAAAAGAAAGAAAAGAGTAACCATCTTTCCGTTTTAGTGTGTGCACGTGCCCGTATCACAGTATCGACGTGTCCGTACCCGTCTGTCAAATACGTGAAGGTGAGCGATTTTAAACTCACGATTAGATTTTCATATGCAAGTATCCTTTTATGTTATAAATTATTGGTTAAAAATTATGATCGATATTGAAATTGGAAATTATTGATTGTTGATGTTGAGATATATGATTTACTGAAATAGTTTGAATTATTGACTGGAACCCCATTGCATGTGAAAATCGTTAACTACGGAAAAGTTTGAATATTGGACGTGGATTCATTTATTGATACCTGTCACTGTTATATTGATGCATTGAACTGGACACTGAAATTGAACCGGGATATGGGTTGAAATGCTAAACAATCAAATTTAAATCACTTGGCCTAGGATAGAAAATTAAATAATAAACATCGATTGGTCAATTGAAATCTATTTTGGGTATTTAATATTTAAATTTAAAATTAAGAAATAATTTGGAAATTAAAATGTGAATTTATAATTCAAATTTTATGTTGAAGTTAATATTTGATTTTGAAATCTATTATGTTGACTTAGATTTTCAAACGAAAGATTAATTGAACTATTTTAAATTATGAAATTAATTAATAATGGTTACGTTAAATGTTAATGATTTTAAAACTCGTTAAGTTGATTATTGGAAATTTAATAAAGTGTTCATATTATATATCTAATTAAAATTTTGAATGAAGATTTAATTTAGATTCAATTTGATTAAATTAAGACATAATAGTTGAATTTAAAGACAGATATTTGATTTAATTAAAAAGAGAATCTTTAAATAATTGAATTAAAAATGTAATGATTAAATTGTTTGAAATAAAATTTGACTAGCAGTGTTTAAGTAAGTTAATTTTCGAAGTTTAATTAAATTAAATATTTAATTATAAAGCTTTGTATTCTAAGTCTTAATTAACTCGGTTAATTTGAAAGGTTATTAAATTTGTATAATTTAGTAAAAAAATGAAATATTTGATTAAAATGTTGAATCTTTTGATTTTAAATCCAAATTTGTTGAAGTCAAATGGTGAGATGTTGTTTGAAAATAAAAGATATTTTGATTTAATAAAATATCCAATCGGTGTGAAAATGACGTCGGTTATTAAAGAGACCGGATCAGTATATGGACATACTCTCTGTCGATACCGGAATACTGCTCGTCCATACCAGAACCACTTTAATAATTGTGTACATGAAGTGATGATCCACAAGGAAGTGGTTGGATTTGAACAACGTTTGCTGGATTTGAAGAAACAGAATGGTGATGGATTAGCCCGGCACTTGTGCCAATTTGAAATAACTAAAACAGGAGCCGTACCGGCCAAGTGGGTTAGTTACCCCGAGCGGATGCACTTCTTCATTTGAATAGACTATTTCGGTTGTTACTGGTAATCACCCTTCGATTATGGGAGTGTTGGACGCAGTGGGTAAACCACTAAATGAGGGTAAACTGGTAGTATCTTATCTTCGGCATTGCCTCACGTGCCTTGTCATACTTTTATCCCCAAATGAGACCATTACGATTTTGGTTTAGTATTGTCGTATCACGGCGCATCCCTGTCCACCGACAGTTTACTGGTGTTTTATATGCAAGCTATATGACAATGCTTAAAAACGAGTTAAGCAGGGTTAATGTAAAGCCTTAACGCTAAGAAAAATATTTACTTTACTGATAGAAACTATATATATAGCGTAACCTATTGTACATATAAATAGTTTGACGGATTCTTAAGAGATGGAAAATCCCGTTACATCTTTTGAGTTATTCGTACATTTTCGCTTGAGTTGGACTACTTAGATGAGAACTTCTAGTCTTGACTCGAGTGTATTGTTTTACTTTATGCTCTGGTCAGCCTGAGTATTGTAGTGTGTAAGCAATGCTTATTTTGAGAGCAGAAGACTTGTTGAAGACTCCACTCTATCCAATATTAGTTATCTATGTTCATTTTGGCCTCAGTAAACTTGTATGTATCTTGTCTAATTAAAATTTGGAAACTCGGATTTATTTTGTCTAGTAGCTTCATGAACTACTATGTATATTATTTATTTCCGCTGTAAGATTCTGTATTATTCTATGTGTGATGCTGTATGTGATCCTATATTAAAACCCAAATTGATAATGTGTCTAATATGAACGATTTAAGTTGGACAAGGATGGTTCATTGTCGGCTTAAGTTGTTTGAAAATGGCGGGTCGTCACATGTTTAGATCGATAGTTGATGAATCTCGGTTTATCATCACATTTATGATGGTTGAATTTTTTTTGAAAATAGGTTAATTTATTTACTAATTGGGCTTTGCGGCCCATAGCAAAATACAAGGCACTTAATAAGATATAAATACAACTGGCCGACAATCATCAACAGTCAAACTCTCTTCCACAGCTTCACCTTCCTTTTTAGGTTACTCCTATGGCGGCTGCCAATTCATTAATTGATTTTGTTCGCTCAGTTCCATCTTCCTCAACTTCGCCAATAGTAGTTTTTCTTGTGCCGATGCAGTGGTGAGTATCTTCTTAGGAATTCTTCCGATAATAATACCTATTTCTTCGTTGATTCGATTTGTGAGAGCTAAAGTATCTTGCTTTTTACTTTCAAAAGCCCTACAGTTCCGTTCCTTCCAGATGAACCACAAGTAGGTTGTGAGTCTAATTTTTCCGAGCTCCTTCATCAGCTTAGAGAAGTTACTCCTATCGTGCAGGTATTCCAATTCCTCTGTTAAGTATTTAGCATATTTATAGAGCTGAAGTCTACTCTTTTGATTGTTCCATATTCTTTTTGGGTATTCACAGTCAAAGAATAAGTGGTCATGTGTTTCTTCATCCCTGCAGCAAAAATAACATGTTGTGTCTTCCAAAATTTTCCATTTTTTTAGTCTTGTGTTTTGTGGGTAGTTTACCCAGAATCGCCTTGCAGAGTGTGTGCGCCATTTTGGGGGGATTAGATTTGCTCCATACTATTTCAGACCACTTAACCTCAGGGCTTTTCCTTCTTGATTCTTCCCAAATGTCTTTAAACATGAATTGGTCACTTGTACTAGCCTTCCATATCCGTTTATCTTCAGTTTCTTCTCTAGGGATATATTTATTTCGAATTTCTTCCTGATAATTAAGTGTTAATAAGTTATTAGTGCATTGCCATTCACCATTCTCCACTATGTCAGCTACCTTCCAATTAGGTGATCCATATGCCGAGAATGCATCCCATCCAAGCCCGTCTATAAGACTTTTAGAGTTAAGCCATGGGTCTCTCCATATATCATTGTTTCTTCCATTAGCAATCTTCCTATCTAAATACTTTTGGAATTCATTCTGGTCTTCGGAATACTCTTCCAAGTAACTGAAGCATTGTTATCTATTTTAGTAGTCCAGAAGTTATCTTTCAGATATCTAGATCTCATCCAAGCAACCCATAATTTTTTTGAAGTTAAAACATTCCAGGCTAATTTGAGGCAGTACACTTTTTTAAGTTCAAAAAGATTTTTCAATCCAACTCCTCCCTCTTTCTTTTTCCTACATAAGTCTGAATATTTCACCTTGTGCATCCCTCCCCTCCAGATAAAATCCGCATAAACTGAGTTGATTTTTGCAATAGAACAATCGGGGATTTGAAAAGATTGTAACCAGAATCTAACTTTAGAAGTTATGACTGTGTGTACTAACTCTACTCTGCCAGCAAAAGACAAAAGTTTTGACCTCCACCCTTGTAATTTGTCTCTGATTTCGTTTATAAGTTTGCCACATTCCGCATCTGTAATATTATTATTAGACAAAGGTACTCCTAAGTACTTGACTGGGAGATGACCCTCAGTGAAACCCAATTTGTCAAGCATAGACTGTTTATTAAGGCAGTATTTGTTGAAGTAGAATTTAGTTTTCATTTCATTCAGTTTGAGTCCCGCATACATTTCCATATCTTTAAAGATTGCTTTGATTTTTTCTATTGCTTTTAAGTTGCCTTTGACCACCACCAGCAGGTCGTCTGCATATAATAAATGTGTAACGCATGGAAGGTTTATACTGGCTGAATAAGACCCTGAGTATTAGCCAGCTCCATTTGTAAAGTGAACCATTCCATTGATACTGCAAATAGGTATGGAGAAAGAGGGCCACCCTGCTTAATTCCGCGATTACTTTGAATATACCCTGTAGGGCTACCATTAATCATTATAGAGAATGTTGGAGTGTCTAGGTAGAATTTTATCAATTTTATTAGCTTCATTGGGACCCCCATTGATTCTAGCATATGAACGATGAAACTTCTGTTGACTTTGTCGTAGGCCTTTTTTAAGTCCACTTTTATGCGGATTTTGTCAGCTCCTTTTTTATTGAAATTTCTTATCAATTCATGAGCTATTAGGGAATTTTCTGAAATGAGTCTACCTTTGATGAATGCACTTTGACATTGTGATATTAAATCTGGTAAGACTTTGTTCAATCTTTTGCAAATAATCTTACTGAGAATTTTTTTATGTGACATTACAGCCCGCTATAAGCCTATATTCTTCTATTCTCTCTAGTTTTTTAACTTTAGGAATGAGGGATATGAATGTATGATTGATTTCTTGAATGAACTACCTGTATCTAATGCTTAACTATAGGCTTTTAACATAACATCTTTCAGGTTATCCAGTACATTTTGAAGAAGGCTTCCCCCATTCCATTAGGTCCCGGGGAGGAATCACTGTGGATGGAGGAGACAACATCCCTCAATTCCCCTTCCATAATCGAAGCTGTCAACATGTTGCTTCCTTCAACGGAGATTCTGTTAGAACCTCAATTGTTGGATTTTAATGACAACAACTATACAATTATGTCAAAGAATCTCTAAGCTAATTTGCAGGTACATCGGCATCAAAAAGAGATAATCAAATACATTCAAAATGAAGATACACAGTACAAAAGAATAAAAGAATGTATATGGAGATACAAGAAGAGATATATACGATAGAGACAAGACAAAGGTGACAAACAAAGTATTATTAGTCATAGAGTGTTGTGTCTAGAGTTTACAAATGTTAAAATCTTCTTCAAATGGTATACACACATATACATTCATATTTTAAATGGAAAATCAAGTTTTCAAAAATTACATGAAGCGGGGTTTGATCCCGGGTCACTAGTTTAGAAGGCAAGTACTCTAACCATTTGAGCTATGGTAATTTTTAATTATAAGTCAAATTCAGACGTCTGAATTAACCATTTCAGACGTTTGAATCTGTAATCAAAACTGAAATTTCATACAATATTCAGACGTCTGAATTTGTAATTTCAGACGTCTGAATCTAGGCAAAAATAGCCTATTTCTTTTCTGGTTTGCACATTTCAAATTTCAGAAGTCCGAAATTTATTTTCAGACGGCTGAACTTCTTCAACTGCTATATTTTTGAAAAGACATTTCATTTTCATGAAGAGTTACAACCTTTTACTGAGAGATGCATCCATACTCTTTCATGATAAATTTTCACGAATGATTACAACTCTTTATACTCTATATAAACGTATTAGAATCATTTGTATTATTCACCGAATTGATCAAAAGCTTTCTATTTCTATACTACACTGATTCTAACATTTTGAGCATTCAAATTTCTACATAATCATTCAATTACTTCCATATTCTTCACATACACACACACACACACACACACACACACACATATATATATATCAAAAGGAGAAGATTATAGGAAGATTGTACTATCAAGAGACAAATTCATGTTATTGAGAACACATTGTGTCATATATTCTCTGTATAAGTTGAAGTCCTGTTCTGCTGTTCATGCAAGTGAAGTTCACTTCGGCTGTTGAAGCGAAATCCTATTATGCTGCTTAGATCCCTTGTTCGGCTGTTGAAGCGAAATCCTATTCTGCTGCTTAGATCCCTTGTTCGGCTGTTCAAGGGTTGTTTTAAACCTGTTCCTCCGGGTTAAGTGAGGATTGTTGTTAGTGAAATTCCAAAAGGAGTCTGAGACTGGACGTAGAACAGGAAGTTCGAACCAGTATAAAAATTCCTGGTGTGCTTGTTTTATTTTTTCTTATTTACTCTACTACAGTAACTTTGTTTTATTTCCGCACTAGTATATTATAATTCCTTATAGCACGATCTGCACCACCACTTTCAGATTCTTCTTCTGCATATGACATGAGGTAATTGGTCATTATTATCCCCATTATACAGTCCTGTAAAATAAGTAATAGCTTGGTTCTCTATGTTCTTTATATGTCTTGATGCATCACCATGCTCATCTATGCAGTTCTGCAGATTGTTATGATGTTGTCGTATGGACATTTTTGCATAGAAGAATTTGTTGCATTCATCACCCTGTATCAGCCATCTTTCTTTGGCTTTTTGTTTCAGCTCAACTGTCTTATTATGTATTTCTTCTTTAAGGCATCTTTGTAATGTGTAGAATTCTGCATTCAGGCCTTCATATATAGGGTCATCATCAAGTCCATGTTGTATGTTTTCTAAATGCTATTGGATTTCTGTGATTTTTTCAGTGGTCTTGGGTCTGCACTTGTTCCAATCTTTGAGTCTGTTTTTCATGATTTTGATGAGCATTACAAAACGGTACATGTGGTTACCTGAAGGAATCTTTACTGTGTTAAAGTTCACAACTTCCTCAAATCCATCTATCAGAGGCCAGTGATTTGCATATCGGAACGGTTTTCCCTTATGTATAATGTCATCTTCATTGAATTATAACAAAAGGGGACAATGATCGCTTGTCGAACAAGGTAGAACAGTCACTTTAACAATGACTGCTACACCTAAATGTCTGTCTAATCTAGATGTTATTTTTTTGGACTCACCACTTCTCCACGTGTATTTCAGGCCTGAATGGAATGCTTCAGCAAGACCACTAGATAACACACAGTTATTAAACTCAGCTACTTGTGCCACCCGCAGTGTAAGTCCACCTTTCTTTTCATTAGTTTTTAGAACATCATTAAAATCTCCCGTGACTATCCAAAGGGTCTTAATATTTTTGGAGATATCGGTAATTTGTTTCCATAAGTCCATCCTTTCCGAAGCTAGGTTCTTAGCATATACAAATGTGGTTACTATTTCTAGTCCCCCATTATTATGAAAGGTGATGGTTATTTGCTGATCACTTCTATCTATGATATTACCATTCCAGTAATTACTTTCCCAACCTACTGTGATTCTGCCTTTAATTTGGGATGTTATAAACTGCCACTGATTTCCAACCGTGTTTTCATCATCTCTGAATTATTATTATTCAATTTATTCTCCAGAAGGGCTAAGATAGTTGGCCTATGTTTAGCCTTCAACATGTGGAGGTCTAACTTGTGTGTGTCATTGTTAAGACCTCTCACATTCCAACAAATGATAGACATATTTATTTTTTGGTAGATTTGCTCCGAGTAACCGGAGCAGTACCTATCGAGACTGATTTTATAAGTCTACCTTTATCAATAGTTAAGAATTGGTTATCATATGCAATATTGCATTCTATATACTTACTGATATCTTCTGAAAACTCTTCTTCCTCTACATCTTGAGTTGAATCCAATTCAATGTCCAGCTTGCAGATATCTGATAGAGAGTTTGGAAGCTCCTCCTCCCTCCTTTTCTGCTCAACAGGTGGTGGAACCACATCCTGCAATGCCTGAACCTGCTCTGTTTGATCGTGATTTAATGCAAGTGGGTCCTGAGATTCAGAGCTATTCAGATGATCCTTTATATAAGATGTCTTCTCTTTCTGAGCAGGAGATAGAAGAGATGCTTGCACTAATTTGCAGTCCGACTCCATAGTATCCTTCTGTTGATATCTAGTTTGATAATCTGTGTTGGGGGAGATATTTTGAATATTTTTTGTAATCTCCTCCTTATTTTTTGGGTGACTTTTTTCAGGTAGGTCTGTTATGCTTTTTGATTTTTCTACCCAAATCTTCTGTCTTTCTGTTACTTTGTTTTGGCCCTGCTGATTAGTGTGTCCAAAACACGAACACTCACCACACTTTGGTGGAATAAATTCATATTCCACCTCTTGTTTATATATGCCTCCCTGCTTGTCTATTGCTTTTACTATTTTTGGCAACACCGTACTAGCTGAAATCTCAACCAATACCCTAGCAAATTTGATTTTTTTGAGTTTTCTTGTGTTTTCATCAATGTCAATTGGCCTTCCTACTATACTTGCTAGTTTGCTGATACATCTCATGTTCCACAAAGCAAGATCCAAGTTATTAAATTTGACCCAAATAGGATATGTTGTTAGCATAACATGTTCAAAGTTGAAATCAGCTTCCCATTTCCGCATCAAGATCAGCTTGCTATCCATAAACCAAGGACCACTGTTGATAATACGTTGAAAATCCTCCTCCAATTCAAATTTTATCAAGTAAAACCCATTGTCTCGAGGAAATACATCCCATGATCCTTTTGGTTTCCATGTTCGTTTGATATATGCATTAAAGTGAACGTAATATGGCCTTTTTCCTACCATATATGCATAGATCGAGTGTTGCCATAGCTTTTTAGATTCAGCATAGTCCTCCTCGTCTATCAATTGATATACTTCTTCTCCGTTGGTTTGTGGTTCATAGAAGTTTGCAGTACCCTTAAGTTCAATTTTAGATCCGACTGCCTCAATCCATGATCTAGCCTTGGCCGTCTCCTTGTTTGATTTGAGAGCTTCAACAAACGATAGCTTTGTCTTTCCCCTATGTTTAACCTCCTTCCAGCCACCACCATCATCATCTTCATCCACACCTAGGGTTTCGGGAATACAAGATCCAGCCGCCATTTTGTGAAAGATTTATGATGGTTGTATGTTTATGTATTTATATATAAAAAAATTATACAATAAACATACTTAATAATACTCATGGCATAGTTCAAAAAATATTTTAATTTAAATATTCAAATATCATTATTTAAATCACTTTAGTTTCAAAATTTTAAATATAAAATTATGTCATACAAATTATACATTAAAATTTCATAAAATTAGGTTTATATCTGAAAGTCTTTAGATATAAAAAAAATTATATACATATTATTTAAATATCACTTAAATCAAATGAATTTCATAATTCCAAAACATCAACAAATTCCAATTTATAAAATAAATTCTATACTTAATAAGCTTTCAACAAAAAAAATTATTCTTTTACATAAAATATATGTATACATACATACATACAAAACTTAATAATTAAGTTTAAAATTGATTATAAATTATAACATATATATATATATATAAATGTTAAAATATTGTATAGAATTTTATAAAATTATTATTAGACAAATTTAACGTTTGAAAATAATTTTAATTTTTTTAATTTCGAACAAAATTTATTCTAATGAATATTATTAAAAAATATTTTTGCCATGAGCATTATTGGGAGTGTATATATACTTTATATATTTATTTATTTATTAACATATATATACACACACACACACAAACATGCATATATATATATATATTAGCAAGTTATTTATAAGTGTGTGTGTGTGTGTATTAGAAAAAGTAAAATTCGTATTTGGGTTCTATTATATAGAAAAGGAATTTTCAATCTTTTATTTAAAAAATTATTCATTTATTTACATTCATATATATGTGTGTGTGTAATTTCTTATTTTATAAATCCCTTATATATATATATATATAATATTCAATATAAATATATATATAGTACTTTACATATATGAATTTAAGCACATAAGCATACATTTCGACGATATATTTATATACTAAAGGGCTAACATGTCGATTGCAGTGTAAAAGTAACACTTATACGCGGACATATCAAACCTTACACGGATTGCTATGTTACACATGCTCACACACATCTATGTGTGTATACGATGCACACATATTTAATAAAATATTAATTACATAATATAAAACCATTTAATAAATTTAAATAAAATAATGATTTTATTTAAAAGAAATTTATCAACGTTCTAAATGAATTAAACTCCATAGGCCCAATAAAAACCCAAAATGGTTAAAAAAATTGAAATTAACCCATTTCTTCCATTATGGGCTAGCCCAGTTCTTACAATAGTATCAGATCCAAATAACTTATGCAGTCTAAATTAGTCATGTTAAGGTTAACTAATTAAGTTCACAGCCCAGTTAATAGGGTGTCTAAGAAAGGTAGTGTCTAGGCTAGATTATTGATAATCAAAACCTTGGCCCACCTGGCTACCAGCCTGGCCCGAACAGTTATGTGAGCCAAAGGTTTTCCCTAATAGAAAAAGCCCTATTTGAATAGGCATTTGGCTAATATAAAAAAATAAATTGGAATTAAAGTTAATGTTTTCAATTTAAAAGTTAAATTAAAAATAAAATAGTTATTATAATGGTTACGATGTAATTTTTCAAAATGTTTTAAAACGTTATAAAATTGATTTGAAAATATTATTTAATAATAAGATTAATAAAATAAATGAATTGACTAAATAAGTTAATTAATTAAATATGTATAATATATAACGATATATGTTATATTATCTCCAATTGTTTAAGACGATATGACAATACATATGCGTATAAAAGAATTTCCAAAATTAATCAAATTTAATAAAAATTGTTTAATTAAGTAAATTAATTAAAAGCTAATTAAATATTATATGTTAACTGCATATATAGATATATATGTATTACTATGAAGGATATAGCTATATATTCAATATTACATGCTACAATTGAATAATATATAATTAATTAAAGTGTTGATTAATTAGATTAATTAAATAAGATTTAATCAATATAATATTACACATGAAATATTATATAAGTCAAATAAAGTGTAAAATTTATATAATAATAAAACTTATATAATATAAATGTATAAATTAAAGATGGAACATTAAAGAAACCTTAAATAGACTTAAGGAATAAATACATACGTAAAAGTATGTATACCATGATTTCTGATGTGTTCGACACTTGAATCACAAGGGTATTTCTTAAAATACATCGTTTCGTAAGTCGATATCACTTGATTAAATATATTGAAGATTATGAATCTTTAATATAAATGTTATTCTCTGCCATTTATATATTAATAAATTACTTGCATACTCTTTGGTTGTTGAGCAAACTCAAGTTAGAGATGTTATGTGTAGAATTACTAAAATATTGACTGGACGAGGTAAGATGCCTGTATGTATTTGTTGGGCGAACTCAGGGTACGTATACTATGCTTAGGCCGTCGTGAAATGGTAGGTATGAGTGAATAATTTCTTTCGGTTTGTTGAGTAAACTCAACGTCGAAATGAGATTAGAATAAAGAACCATGGGTTAAGAGTTGTATGCGATACAAATGATAAGGAGTTATCCATCGTATATGAGGCTATGACTTGTTGAGCAAACTCAAGGTCAAGATTCTAAGACAAATGAGTCCCAACACCCACTAGTGAGGTCGAAATACTTTGGTTTCATTTTAGTATTTGGAGAAACACTAAAGAATAGTGGGAGCCTTATTATAAAAGTGAAATGGTAACATTTAACATTTCTAATATTGTGAGAACATCTGGTATATAAAGTTATAATAATCTTCATTGATAAATTTGTGCAATTAATGTAATTGATTAAATGTTTATCAATTAGAATACACAAATGAACTGAATTAATATTGACAAATAAAAATTTAAAATATACTTACCAATAAATTTGGCATGTTGACCCATACAAGCATCTACTTATATAACCATTAAACACATTCGTAACTTGGTCGCTTATGAGTCTACTTTTCCCGAGACTATGTATTGTTGTTAATGAGTTTCGAACTCTAAAAGCAATACAAAAATATGGATATTTGATCCATATACGATCATATATAACTGTTAGACTGTTACATTTCATATTGTGCGAAACCTTGATTAAATTAGTTCATTGAAATAAGTAAGTAAACTATAGTTTGAGATTGTGTATTCAATATGATTGATTACAATAATGAACTTGTTGTGTTAAATGCAATACTGGACCAAAAGCTACAAGATAGATCTAAGAATTCAATCACTGAAATGTCAATTTGTTTACTTTACATAAAGTGCAATTTATTTGATATCCTTAAAAGTTAAGGATAACATATGCACTTTTGTAAAGGGTTCTTTATGATATTGTTGTAACGGCTTTCTTTAAATGGTTCGATCATTTAAAAGGAAATTCAATGCATAAGAGTGGATGTAGCCTATGACACGATGAAGGGAGTGAATGGTCATTTCTAATTCATAAAGAAATTCGAAAACGAGAATTGTAAAGTAATAATAGATACTTAAAACTGGAATGAGAAATAAAATTTCTATTCTAGAATGTATTTTCACATAGAAAACTATTTTCTACGATATACATTTCTTTGAATTTAAAATATTTAATCTAAAAATTCTCGACATTAAACCAGTTATAGTTATAGTAAATAAAATAAATAGCCAATATTAAGTGGTTGAACGAAGCTTCGTATTTCATATGCTATGGTAGTAATGGTGGAAATAGTGGGTGCATGTCATATAGAATTTATTAGTTGCATCAAGTTACCAAAATTGTTTTCGTAAAACATATCAAACGTTATTTATGAAATAGTAGTCGTTTTTCAGTGTTGATTTAAAAATAGACACGGTTTTACTTTAATATGAATATTATGAATGTTTATTATAATATAAAACTATAATGTGGTATTTTTTTCATAACAAATGTGATGCATTGCAAAATATAGAGTATATGAAATTATTTGCAATTATTTTGGAATTTTAAATTAAACTGCAAGTTTGATAAATAATTTTATTATATGATTATGAATCATATGATATTAGTTAATTATATCTCGAATAATGTAGGGCAAAGCACTCATTCAGTGGGAGCATGATAAGAGCGGATGAATTATTCGGATTGATACATATAGATGCATGCAATTGCAAGTCTATTAATACCAAAAAGGTTCCACATACTTTATTATATTCACCGATGAATTATCACCGGCATAAACATGTATATTTGATACACTTGTAGTATGTCTAGGATAAGTTCATAGAGTATAAAATGGAAGTAAATAAAATAACACGCAATAAAAAATAAAAATTATTCAATTTGAAGGAATATGTGAGTAAATTGAAAAGAGTTCCAAATGTACCTAAAAATGAATAAATATTAAATCTCAAAAGTCACTCGACCCTTTGATTCATAATGATGTATCGATAAGGAGCAATCAAACTTCGTTTAATAAAGTACGATTAAATACAAGTGAAGATGACTTAACTTCTTTCTATAAGGTCGTGTACTTAAGAATGGTGCACAAGATTAGAATTAATTTCATCTAAATATTAGTTTACAAAATCATACAAGATAAGGATTTATAAGAAGCCTCAACATATCCTAGACCAAGAAGTTGGCAGGTTGTGCGATTCAAAAGACTGCATGTAATAATTGTTCATAAGGGATCTTGTATGAATAACCCCAAAAAGAGTTTGGGTACGACTGTCATTGGATGACCAATTTATGTTTTGAACATAAGTTTTGTAAACTAAAAATCAAATCAGTTTTATATTCATAAAATTCTTATGAATGTATTTTCCGTTGTGTTGAGAAACAATTGTTGTTTCAAAAATACGAATTTCGTGGCGAGGAATTTATTTGAGAAATTATTGATAGTAAAATAGATTAGGATATGATCCAAAGATGAAACTAATTATAAGGGATGAAATTAAACTAACCAAACCTAAATGAGTACAACACATTAGAATATCTAATAAATATTCTTGGACATTGAAGGGAGACTATGAGCTTCTTATCAATATCTATAATAGATAATCCTGGGTTGTTAATTAAACCATTAAAAGTATTGACTCTATAATATGGTATGATGTGCAAATCCGAAAAGTTTCCAAGTATGTTATCAAAATATGATTTTGGTAGTTGTACACAATGGAATATGATCCATCGATCGCGATTATGCATTTAAGAGCAAGACTAATGCAGATGGAATTTAATGGGCAACGTTGATAAGAAAAACATCGCAAACCACAAATACTGAAATCAGCATAGCAGATTCGTCATTCAACTTGCTTAAGTGAATTCGGGTTTGCTCGCAAAAGTATTGCTTGGTATGACTTTATGTTCGGTACGTATGTGTTGAAATGGAAAATAATAGATAATGATTTAAAATAGATAGTTTTTACATAACAACCAAAGTGTCCTGAAGTCAGTGGAAAGGATATTGAGTTTGTGAGTTTGCAGATATGATCCAAGAAATGATATTAAGGTATCATTTTGTAAGCATAAGAATTGAATAAGTAATTTGATGAATATCCAATAGTTTGATTTTCAGTCAAAGTGCATAGGAAGTGTGTGTCTATAAGAAAGAATCACTAAAAGATACATAGATATTTCTAGACTATATGCTGATTGTTAACGATGTACTTATGTTAAAATCAGTTTAGTTTGGTTGTTTCATACTCGATGTTGGATTTGTAAATTATATCAATTGTGATAAGTATAAAGGATGTTGGAAATGTTCTAAGCGATATGCAAAGACACCTTATTAAAATGTTTAATAAGAAACATGTAAGATGGATTTGTTGTGCATTGGCAATAGGAATTATCATACATATTGTGTTTTCTATAGTACTATAATCTTCGTATGTGTTTAATGCATGAATAAAATATCAAATCCAAACTAATATCACTAAAAATTAGTTTAGAGTATTCTCGAGTATTTACAAAACACTAGAAAAATGTTTCATAGAAACAACGAACTCCTTATAAAGGAGTGTACGAACTCAAACTTCATAACTAGTATCGAGTATAATATATCAATATTAGATTCATGTTCAAACCTTAATTAAAAAGATTTAAGTTGGAAATGTTCCAAAAAAATTCAACAAAAAGGGTTAAGTATGTTGCCTTGAATAGCGCCACAATAAAAGCAATGTATAAATATAAAGGCACAAATTTATAGCTGAGCCAGAGGTAATTCCAAGTATTAAGAATACTAATCATTATAATAAGAGCTCACTAGAGTTTAAAAAATATACTCTGAATAGTTCCACATGATAAAGATATTTTATAACCATCGGAGAGAGTTGATTGACATAGTAGAGAATTAAAACAACATAGCAGATTCATTCACTAATGGTCTAACTCGATCAGTTCTCACCAAACTAATCAAAGGGATAGGATAGAGATTCCATAATTGGCCTCGAGTGCAAGTGGAGAGATAGAGTTAGAGGTATGCTCAAGGAGAAATTATGTAATTTGTTACATATATCTAACTCAATAGCCAATCTTATTTGAAATAAAAGATTTTTTCTTTCTATTATATACTTGATATAATGTGTTATATTAATTATTTAATTTAATTAAAAGTATATTTAATTGAAAATCCATAAACGATATGTTTTGTGATAGTAGTTACGATGCTTGTAACCATGAGTGATTTATTATAATAAAATAAATATACTGTTTTAAATATTTTTAGTCAAGATGAATCGAGATTAGTTATTGATACATCCGTTGAGAATAGAGTACGCAAGACTCTCCAAATGTTGGATAGTATATTACTCAAGGCTACTGGAGGGACCAAGGAGTTACGTATTGATAGTTATTGCATAAATATGAAATGACTCACCTGATGTTTTTTGTTGGTTAACATAACTAAGGTCAAACAGAACAAGTCGATGTGAAAAAATTGCACGATTCTCTCGACTTGAGAATATTCTTGATTTTCAAAGTGGAAGCTCCGGTTTTATAAATCGTGGCACGATGTCCATCAAATGACTATAGTTGGGTCGAGTGGAAGCATTAGAAGTGAAATATTATTCAAAAAGAGGATTCGTCTCCTCGGTTATATGAGGTTAGTATCATGCTCAACTGAAGTCAAGTCAAAATTAAGGTCTTTAGCAAGAGTGGTTCAGTTAATAATAACTGTTATTATTAAGCCAAAGACTTCGTATTTTGACTAAAGAGTTGAATATGAACGATATTGTAATTTTGACAATTATCAAATTCCATAAGTCCAAAATAATATAGTTTTGATGAAGTAAATTAGTCTAAGTAATTGTCACTACTAGGTAACACTTAATAAAATAAAATGGGATTTTACCAAAACCAAGTAAGTGATAAATTTAGTTAAAATATCACATCATCTACTAAGTGATGTGCGAACGTTAATATTCAAATAGTTCAATATTAATTGCTGACCAAATTTACACCTAAAGAGTCACATAACTAAAACATTGAATACTTTGTTTACCATATGATTCAATTAATTTATAATTATTATAAATTAAGTAATTTTTTTAGTATTTATTAAATATTTATTATAAAATTTTATTTGATGTATTGAACAATATTAAAAAGTGCATTTATAATAGTTATAGATATGTCGACCGATATATAATATCGGTACGCATATAAATCAGATTTAAGTGCGACAATTTTATTTTAGGTTTGGAATGAATTATGGCTTAGCATGTGGGGTTAGGTGGCTGGACTAAACAATATATGGCCGGCCTTGGTTTGGTCAAATAAGGGGTGTGTTGATTTAGTTAAAGAAAATAAAGAGTAAGAGAGAAATATAAGGATTAGATCCACTTTTCTCTTCATGGTCTCTTCCTTTATTTAAGCAACACTTCCTCCTCTTGAAATGTTTGATTTTCACCCTAAAACCCTAGCTGTACAGTTGAAAATCCTTAGCCCCATTACCATAAAACTTCCAAAATAGAATACATCAAATTTTACTTTATTTCGATTGTCCGTGGTAATTAGTTAAGGAGCTAGCACCTTACTGAATTGGAATCTAGTTCAAGGATCAATCCCTTCGTTTCTACGTATATTCAATAGGCTTTGGTAAATGTATATTTCTGATCTATAACTATAAATTAATGTTTTAGTATTTATATACCATATGATGTTTAGATCGATAGGTGACAAATCTTGGTATATCATAACATTTACGATGACCGTATGTTTATGTCTATTTATATACACACACACACACAAAATACATGCTTAATAATACTCACGCCATAGTTTAAAAAATTAATTTAATTAAATATTAAAATAATCCATTTAAATCACATATGTTTCAAAAATCTAAATATAAAATTATACCATACAAATTATATTTTAAAATTTCATAAAATCGGTTTTATATCTGAAAGTCTTTTGGAAAATTTTTATTTATTTATATATTATTTGAATATCATTTAAATCAAATAAATTTTATAAATCCAAAACATCAATAACCATATCATACAAAATATGATCAAAATTTTATAATAAATTCTATAACAAATAAGCTTACGAAAAAAATTATTTTTTTATATCAATCAAATATATATATATATATATATGGAAATTAATAATTAAGTCTAAAATTGATTTTAAATTATAATGTACACACACATATATATATATTAAAATATTATACAAAATTTCATAAAATTATCATTATACGAATTTTATGTTCAAAAATAAGTCTAATTTTCTTATTTCAAAAAAAATAATTCTAATAAATATTATTTTAAAAAATTATTTTTGTAGTGAGCATTGTTGGGAGTGTATATATACTTTATATAATATATATATTAACATGTGTGTGTATATATATACACAAATATATTTATTAGCAAAGAATTTGTAAGTGTGTACGTATATACATATATTATACGTATATGCACTAAAAAAAATTAATTCTGTATTTGGATTTTATAATTAAAAAAGGGAATTTTTAACCTTTTATTTAAAATGATTATGCACTTATTTACATTCATATATATGTGTGTGTCTTTGTATGTGTAATTTCATATTTTATAAATCCCTTATACATATATATGTATAAATTGCCGATTTCAAAGAAAAAGTTTCCATTTTCAAAAAATACGTATAAATTATTCAAATTAAACATATATATATATATATATATGTATGTATGTATGTAAGTATGTATGTGTATGTATGTATGTATATAATACTTTACATATATGAATTTAAACACATAAGCATACATTTGGACGATATATTTATATATTAGAGGGGCTAACATATCTGTTGCGGTGTAAATCCCAACTTATACATTGGCATGTCAAACCTTGCACGGATTGCTACATGCGCACATACATATACATGTATATGATACATACTTGTGCAATTAACGCACTCAGCGGTTCTATAGCGGTGAAGATGAAAAAAGTTATATCAAGGATATAGCGGAAAATAGCGGATGTGCAAATAGCTTCATAATATATAAAGCTAAATATTTAAAGTTAACTTATTCTCATCCTCACATCATTTGTATAGGAAAAAAAATATTGTTTAATCTTATGTAACAAAACTGAAGAATATCATGATTTATACAGACTAGATTTGGTGACTAAAATAGATTTCTAACTTATATTGAGCTCTTATGCTTAAAATTAGGTCTTTATCCTTACTTCATTGATTTGATTTAAAAGAAATCTAGTGAAATCAACATTTGTATACTAATATTGCTAAAGAGGGGCTAAAAAGGCTTGATTTAGCGGGCCTAGTGGAAAATAGCAAGGCTTAAATCGAATCTACTATTTAATAGCGCTAAATGGATAATGGCCGTAGAGTGCTATGCGATATAACAAGGATTTTATAGGGCTTTAACTGCGCAAGCTCACGCGTGCGCTCACATACACACGCACATAATGAAATATTAATGCATTTAATAGGTCTGTTGTTCTCAACTAGAGCTAATGTGTTCCATTTTGTGTTTGCGTTCTTTGTTTTTTCCCTTTGATTAGTTTCTGGTTATCCATGTAATCCTATTTATTCCTGTAAGTAGTTTCTTACTAAGTAATAAATTAATGGTAGGGGCCCATTAACCCCGTCGGCTTTACCAAAAACAAAAAATATTAACTACACAATATAAAACTATATTATAAATTTAAATAAAATAACTGAGTTTACTTAAAAGAAATTTAATAATGTTCTAAATGAATTAGACTTCATAAGCCCGATAAAGATTCAAGGTGATTAAAAAAATTTCACCAATTTCTTCTACTGTGGGTTGGCCCATTTCCAATAAAATTTTTGTAAGATATATTAAAAAGGAAGAGAAAGAAGACCGCAATTAAAACTTAGAGCCACAAATTTGAGGTTATAGAGATAATGCCACCATTGGAGTTGAAGAGAAGTAGAGAAGAAGATAAGTAATTAGGAAAGGAGTGGAAATGAGCAGGCAAATGAGTTGGAAGTGAAGAAAAGTCAGTAAACTGGGGTGTGGTGTCTCACATGAATTGGCAGTGTTAAGGTGGTCTAGCACCTTTTTTTGGTAATTGTCTTCTTTTCTTTCATTTACTATGTTTTACCAGTAGGTGAATTTTATGGCCTGGACATCGTTCATTTTGGTTGTAGCAATGAATTTGTAATTGTATGTTAATAAGCGGAGATAATATTTGTTATTTTTCCTTGTAAGGTACTCATCCAGCTTAGGAGCTTGTAAGTTTTTGATAAGATATACTATTGAAGTGTATGAATTTGTACCAACAAAGTACCAACTTTTAAGAAAAAAATCAACAGTAGTTTTAATTTGTATAATTATACATTTGAATGCATATTTCGAAACAAATTCTTAAAAATGTTATGTGATTTTAAAAGTTAAAATCATTGGAATTAAAATCCAGATATGAATATAAAGCATAAAATCAAATATGTGGTGACAATCATAATTCATTGATTTTTTGAAACACTCATTATCCCTAACATTGATATCACTCTGAATTTAATTTTATAATAATGAAATTTAAATTTTAGTTTCTTTCAATCATTTACATTCGAAGGTAGAGTACCTAGTTAATTGTATGGCTGTTGGTCATCCTTCAGCCATACAGTTTAACCTAGCGATGTTGAACTAATGAGAATAATTCTTCTAATTTTTTTTATTATCCCCAATGATTATAAGGTTCTTTCCATGTGGTGGTAAATGATGAGTTAGGAGTGAATAATGCACTTTGTAATTTATATATAACCCTCAAGATTAAAAAGGCGAATAGGATATAAAGGATCATTAGGAGTTTATGAAATATAAGCAATAAAATTGTTTATTCACGTTTATCATTATCAAGATTTTTTGATCATCCTCAAGGTCATGATGACATGATAACTAGGATTGCCTACTAAAGGAACTTCAAACCTTTGCATCTCCTTTTGGATTTTATGAAATATAACCTAATGGGACATGATAATTAAAGGAAACTAAATACAAAGACCGCTAAAAAATATAAAAGCGTACTCGATAAGGAAAATATTGGCATGTCGTCGCTCTACAGCCAATGGTAAGCATGGTAATACTGCCATCAACAATGAGATCAAAGCTGATGTAGTTTGATTAATGGATTGTAAGTCAGACTAATGTTATGTGTTGTCTACTACAATCCCGAGCTTCAAATACAGTACAAGAATATGGATGTTAACTCCATATTCGATTACCCACACAAATTGTATGGCGCATTCTCCTACAACTAGATACGAAGTTTTGAAAAAATGTTATTAAAAAATAGGTAGAGATACAATTGTACAAGATCAAATACTTAGTACGATTGGGTATTGAGAATCTTATTGAGTTGGGAACAACACTTCTCCAAGAAGCACTAATTGACTTGACTCTTGGATCATTGATTCATTAGTTTAACCCATTCATACTGAAGTACGATATAAATTCACTCAAGTGTAGTGTTGCTGACCTTGGTAATATGTTAAGGCAAATTAAAAATGCTATTGCATTGGAAACTAGTCCAATTTTGCTATTTAAAGATTCCTCTTCTATCATAGATGAAACCTTAAAGAAAATAAAGGAAACCAAGCTATAGATAGTGTTATTAAGTGAAGCAAAGATAGATAGAAAGAAAAGGGCTACTGTTTCAAAATTTTTAGAAAGGACACACTGATAGAAGGAATTTCCGACAATTAGAAGTGCTACATGAGAAAGAGCTAGACTTATCTTAAGAATATTTTGTTTATAGAAAACCGTCTTTTCATAAGTTACGCACCATAGATTTATAAGTAACTGATATTGCCCCTAGCACCCATATTAGTGGTTGTTTACTGTTATCCCATTTTTTGGTCAAAACTGGAATATCAACGAATTAGCATGGAATTATGAATATCAGGATTGGAGATCGGTTGGAATCAAGGCTACGATCGATATCGTCAAAATTTTCTTAAACTCCGATCGGGACGAAATTGATTGGAGATGATGATAAGGACTAGGAAAGGCTATGTTTCAAATTTCAGGTTAATCGGAGTTCGTATGAAGAAAATATGATGGATTCAAGGTAGGAAAGGTATGTTGTTCGAATCCTTCAAGGTGGTGCTCGGTTCGAATCCATCGGATTCGAACCCATCAGGTTCGCATCGATCGAAGGCATGATGCAGAGATGGTTCGAATCGATACGGTTCGTATCGATCAACATAGGTTCGGCTTGGTGAAGTTCGTATCGTTGGTGGTTCGAATCGATGAAGTTCGTATCGATCAGGAGAGGAGGGGAGTCGGCTTCGTGGATTCAAGGAGATGGATTCGAAGGAAATGGTTTCGAAGAAGATGGACTCGAGGGTGATGGATTCGAAGAAGATGGATTCGAGGGGGATGGATTCGAAGGGAGTGGGTTCGATGTATAGGTCCGAACCAGGCAGAACACACGAAGCTTTGAACTTGAATCGATCATATCTTCCAAACCGTTGATCCAAATGCTATGAAATTTTCATAGGAGCTTACATACATGTTGAAGAATGTTCTCACCAAATTTCAGCTCAATTGGATGATTTCTTGATCGATTCAAACCTTACTTCGAATCGATCCCAAGGTGGGCCCGGACCTCCAGATTTCGGGCGTGTGGGCCCCCTCACGTGCCTGAAGCGGTCTTTCCGGATTTTAGGAGAAATATCAGCCTCCTACGCTTATAAATAGAGCCCCTAGTCATTCAGAAAAGGGGTCGGAGAATTTGGAGAGGGAAAGCATGCCCGGACGCTGCCAGAATCATTCCATAACATCATTACTGCTATTTATTTCGAGTTTTGGACTTTGTAACTGCTGTAATCATCTGTAATCATCAAGGATAATCAATAAAAGGATAAAAACTTTGGAGTGGACGTAGGCCGGAGATAGCCGAACCACTATAAAACTTGTGTCTCTGTTCTTTACTTTTGGATTGCTGTTTAATATTTGCTGAGATCTGATATTTGTGTTTGAATATTATTGATTTGTATTCATACACTGGTGGTTTCACGGTATTCGGGGTTTGTGACCAATTTTGGCGCAAACACTTTGGTGCTTTCACTGAGAGAGACTAGCACCCGCTACATCGGATTTGAAAGTTGGATTTGAAGATTTTAAAAAGTTTGGATTCAAGGACAATGACTAGACAAAATAGTAAACGACAAAGGGCTGAGCGAAGCCAACAGGAAGGAAGTTAACAAGCATCCTCCGGAGCTGGGGAAGGACAGGCTTCAATCTACATAACCCGGGATGAAATGGAGGCTATGGCAAACTCTTTGCAGGAGAGATTGTTAAAGAACCAACATGAAATGATGCAGACTTTCTTTGAGCAAATGAGAGCTGTAGGGATGCAAAACTTAGGAACAGCTACAGCCGCTGTGGATGCAGGACAGGGGACTAGGGTCGTGGAACCCAATGGAGGACGAGATACGTAGCCAGAAGGCAATCATCAAGGGCTTGGGGGTAGGCCCACGGGATCCAATACAGGAGGACCTTTGGAAGGAATTCAACAGGCTAGAGCTAACATTGCTCCTAGTGAACCACACGAGGAATATGTACCAGAGTTCCCTCGGAGGCATGGGGGGCAACCCCCAACAGACAATACCGGATTAGCGGAAATTATCAGAAGAACTGTGCGAGGTGGTTTGACCAACAGAGACTTGGAAGGAGTGAATAGGAGTCCGTTCGCTCAGGAAATAAGGATGGCTCAGAATCCACCTAAGTTTAAGCTACCTAGCGTGGAGGTATATGATGGTAAGGCAGACCCAACTGATCACTTGATGAGGTACACCAGACATATGAAGGTGCTGGGGGCATCAGAAGAAGTGATGGCCCGATGCTTCCCTTTGTATCTGACGGATTTAGCTGCAATGTGGTTTAGGCAGCTGGGAGAAGGATCTATCAGGACTTGGAGGGAATTGGTGGAAAAGTTTTTGGGACAGTTTCTGGTTCACGTCAAGAGGCCGAAGAATGTGATGACATTGACATCAGTGAAGCAAAGGATGGATGAATCGCTTAGAGCTTTTCTAACTCGATTCAGTGCGGCAGTCGCTTCGGTGGATCGGCCTGATCCATCGATGGTTTTAATGGCAGCAGTATCAGGAGTCAGGAAGGACTCAGATTTCAAGGTATCTCTGATACGAGATCCCCCACAGGATCTCGACGAATTCTTTCACGAGGCAGAAAGGTTCCTTCGGCAGGAAGATGCAAGTACGGATTTAAAGTTGAAAAAGGTTAGTGCAATCGAGATTGGAACAGTATCCAGCAGTGGTTCGGATAAAGACAAAGGAAAAAGGAAATTGGATGATGATTCTGGAAACGCTAGGAAGCGATGGAAGGATCCAAAGTTTTCCACATACACAGGATTGAACGAGACGCTGGAGCGGATATACATGGATACTCGGAATCGCCTTCCCTACCGGAGGCCAGCCAGGAGAGAGCCTTCTGAACGAGAGAGGGCATCAGGGAGGCATTGTCTCTTCCATGATTTAGACGGACATGATACCAATAGCTGCAGACATTTAAAAGACATAATTGAGGAGCATGTGAGGAATGGGCAGCTGAGGCAATATATTGGAATACGGAATGCAGCAGTGGAGAAGGAGCAGCCACCATCTACCTCACACCGTGATGATGTGAGGCCCAGGAATGATGGTCGATTGGTTATCAATTGACATGGATAATATGGAATAAGTAACAAGCTATTAGCAAATGGCTAAGTCATTTACACATGTACGGGGACGGAGATAGCCCCTAGGCATGCTCTGAATGATGATAAACTGCGAAGCTATGGCTTGTGAAATCTGTTTTTGTGTTTTGGATTGGACACTTGGTTTTCTAGTTTGGTTTTGGAGTTCGGATTGGACTCCTGGTTTTTGTTTGCTTTCTTGTTTGGATTTTTCCTTCGGATGATTGATTTTGTTTTGGTTGCTGGTTTGGTTTTCTGATTTTCTGGTTTTGATTTGGATTTTCGGATTTGGATTTTGGATTGGATTTTGGTTGGATTTTTATCTGATTTTTGATAAAAGGTCGTCAGGTATGGATTATGCCTGGCAAGGGGTGAGTCGCTTTGCCCGAACGCGGTAAATTGACTCATTCAGGTCGTCGAGTATGGACTATGCTCGGAAAAGGTCCGGAGTGACCAGGATTCGGCCTAGGACTTAGGCCCCATATTATCGAATATTGTTTCAGGTCGTTGAGTATGAACTATGCTCAACAAGGGTCCGGAGAGACCAGGATTCGGCTTAGGACTTAAGCCACGGCATTGCACAATGTCCAGGGACACTGGACCATGGTCGTCAGGTGTGGATCACGCTTGGCAAGAACCCGGAGAGGTTAGCTCAACGTCCAGGGACACTGGACCACGGTCGTCAGGTGTGGATCACGCTTGGCAAGAACCCGGAGAGGTTATGGATTCAGATATCGACCCGGAAAGGTCCTGGATTCGATCATTGGCTATTGGATAAGGATGGATTGGGACTCGGTTGTCGAGTTCGAATGGATATGGAATTGGCTAAGGCTTTCGTTACGGGATTTGGAATCGGGCATCGACTCGAAGCAGTCAAGGATGATATACTCTGGCATTGTGGCTATGGACTTCGGATATTGGATTCGAAACTATTCAAAACACGCCTTGTTATCACAAGGCATGTTTTGGGGGGTAAAATGTTATCCCATTTTTTGGTCAAAACTGGAATATCAACGAATTGGCATGGAATTATGAATATCAGGATTGGAGATCGGTTGGAATCAAGGCTACGATCGATATCGTCAAAATTTTGTTGAACTCCGATCGGGACGAAATTGATTGGAGATGATGATAAGGACTAGGAAAGGCTATGTTTCAAATTTCAGGTTAATCGGAGTTCGTATGAAGAAAATATGATGGATTCAAGGTAGGAAAGGTATGTTGTTCGAATCCATCAAGGTGGTGCTCGGTTCGAATCCATCGGATTCGAACCCATCAGGTTTGCATCGATCGAAGGCATGATGCAGAGATGGTTCGAATCGATACGGTTTGTATCGATCAACATAGGTTCGGCTTGGTGAAGTTCGTATCGATGGTGGTTCGAATCGATGAAGTTCGTATCAATCAGGAGAGGAGGGGAGTCGGCTTCGTGGATTCAAGGCGATGGATTCGAAGGAAATGGTTTCTAAGAAGACGGACTCGAGGGAGATGGATTCGAAGAAGATGGATTCGAGGGGGATGGATTCGAAGGGAGTGGGTTCGATGTATAGGTTCGAACCAGGCAGAACACACGAAGCTTTGAACTTGAATCGATCATATCTTCCAAACCGTTGATCCAAATGCTATGAAATTTTCACATAAGCTTACATACATGTTGAAGAATGTTCTCACCAAATTTCAGCTCAATTGGATGATTTCTTGATCGGTTTGAACCTTACTTCGAATCGATCCCAAGGTGGGCCCGGACCTTCAGATTTCGGGCGTGTGGGCCCCCTCACGTGCCTGAAGCGGTCTTCCTGGATTTTAGGAGAAATATCAGCCTCCTACGCTTATAAATAGAGCCCCTGGTCATTCATAAAAGGGGTCGGAGAATTTGGAGAGGGAAAGCACGCCCGGACGCTGCCGGAATCATTCCATAACATCATTACTGCTATTTATTTCGAATTTTGGACTTTGTAACTGCTGTAATCATCTGTAACCATCAAGGATAATCAATAAAAGGATAAAAACTTTGGAGTGGACGTAGGCCGGAGATAGCCGAACCACTATAAAACTTGTGTCTCTGTTCTTTACTTTTGGATTGCTGTTTAATATTTGCTGAGATCTGAGATTTGTGTTTGAATATTATTGATTTGTATTCATACACTGGTGCTTTCACGGTATTCGGAGTTTGTGACCAATTTTGGCGCAAACATTTACATAAACCAAGAAATAGAAGGCTTGTGGTAAGGGATTTGATAGAGCTTTCGGTCACAAATGTGATAGTAACACCGAAAGCAAGGTGAGACTATCATAAGACTCTTACAAATAGACGTATTCTAGGTTTGAATATTTTCTTGTACGTATATAACCATTTTATTTTGAAAATTGGTACTTTATTAACGAAAATTAACATATATTTCAATATTATGTCTAATTAAAACGTTCACAACCCTCAAACCTAATTCGATGTCGCGTTAAAAGATGAGTACATAGTATATCTATTCTGGTAATAAAACTATTTGAATGAATTGGGGTACATAATATAAACAAAATAAAATAATTAAATATAACAATTACTACATTTAGCAATATAGACTAAATCATTTAAAGAACAAATGATTGCATAGGCTAAGAAATGAAGAATATATTCCTTTATTTGATGTAAAATCATTTGATGCTTGTAATGGACATGCCTTAATTTAGTGAGGGAAATGAAAAAGCTTAAATATTTTAAGATTTGTTTACGTATGCGATCCAATTTTGTTCAATCTATTTTGTTATGTTTAATGGCAATTTATTTGAATATATGTGGTAAGTAAAAAAAAGAAAAATCAGACATAATAAAAGATTGTAGGATCGATTTCACCCTAGAGGGGGGGTGAATAGGGTGACAGTATTAATTATAAAATTAATTGCGGAAGCTTATAAATAATTTCAACGCAGATTACAGAATAATAGCAGCACAGAAAAATAGCGGAATAATAAAATACAGAACTAGAACGACACATAATTTACCCAGCTTCGGCAAAACCCTGCCTACGTGCTTCCCCCAAGGTTTCTACTAGAAATTAGATAGTCAGACGCTTACACACGTAAACTCGCGACACCCGCTATCGACTAAACCTAGCTCTACGCTCAAAACCCTGCCACAACTCAGCCACTGAGTTGCGAATTCTCAAACTACGCCACGTAGTATGTCCCCTAGTCACACGACTAGAAAAATACAACGGTTAAAAGAGAATTTTAAATTTAAAAACAAATATAAAAAAATAGCCCTTAATTTAAAATATAAACAAAAGCCTTTTATATTAAAAACAAGGCCGGCCCAAACTAAAACATATCACCCCCTTTTTTATTTCTCCGGCCTGCTTTCCTTTGTGAGATAATGGTGGATTTGTTTCGTTTGACCCTTTTTGCATCTGAATTAGGGCTTTTGAAGATTGAAGCGTCGCTCTGTCAAATTGATTTCAGAAGCTTCGATTCCTTTCTTCGTTCGATTATATTGTTCGCAGCTACCTCAATTTGGTCGACTTAATTGTCAAAAATGGTATGCGATTTTTCCTTTTTCGATGTTGATTTTTGCTCGACCTTTGATTCGAGTTATTGATATTGTTCTCTGTTGCTTGAACTCGAACGGTTTTGAAATTGCCGACGATGATTGTTTATATAGGGTTTGTAACCCTAGAATTGCGTTCGTCTGATTTCTTCAACGATTTAGTTTCGGCCATCTGATATTTGTTGAACGTTGATGATTTATTTGACTTTGCCAATTTCGTATTATCGATGCTTGGCTCTCACGGCTTTGAATCTGAACTGTTCGTTTCTTTACAATCACGTCTCTGACCTGTTCAACATTGAATTTGGCACGAACTAACTTGATTTTGGGTATGCGAATCCACTACTCTGTATTAGCTTCGACCATCACCATTGCTTTGATATTGTCTCTGCTGCATACATGTATTCCTGTAGCATGGTCGTGGTTTTGAAGTTTCTGTCATTTGTTGATTTTGTTCTTTGGTCAGTAACTCCTTTGATTTGTGATTCACTTCATGTTGCTGCGTTTGTTTGCTGTATGTCGAACTTGCTTGCTTTGTATATATTGTTGTCAGATACTTAGAACTGTTAAGAACAATTCGACTACGACTTGGTCTTTGATGTTGTACACTGTCTTGTGTTCATGCTTGTGACATTGGTACATTGTTTCTCTTTGGTCAGTGCATGTAGTCCATTATGTTTGATCTACAAGTTGTTTTGCATATGATACTCCAAATTGTCACTGTGCTTCTTTTGTTTGTTGCTTGAGTCACTTTGTTGTAGCATGCACTCTGTTTATGGACACTGGTTCACTTTGAGCTTCCCTGACCTGTGCATGATGCATATTGCCTGACCATTGTTGCTGTGTTGATCTGAGTCTTGATATCACTGGTGTCACTATATCATGATACAGTTTGCATTTGTCAGCTTGTAGTTCATGTGTTCATTAGTTCATTTGATATGTTGTTGATTCATGTAGCTGTTGGTTGACTCTTGCAGTTCACTGTGTCAAGTTGTTGTCTTCATATTCGCCGTGTCACTTACTTGGTGCATTTGATTTGAGTTGCATTGTACTTTAGTTGTTGGCATTGCTTTGTCTTGACTTTATTGGTGTCCCTGGTGTACTTGAGTCGTTTGGATTTGTCTGCTAGTTCATTGTGCAGTATTTTCCATTCACTATTGCCTTATTCTCTGTTCATACCTGTATCATGCTTGGCTTTGTGGTCTGGTTTCACTTGGGCTTGTAGTTGATGTTTTCTATTGTTCGACCTGGCATTTGTTTGCTTTTATGTTGGTGGCATTGTGCCTTAGCCTTGCTTGTGCATTGCCCCATACATTTTGTCACTGTTTGATATAGTTTGGATTCGGGCTTTGACTTATGTCACTGATTTTTGGTCGAGACTTGTTTTAGTTGTCGAGACCGTTTTTCCATACTTGCACATTTTTAAGTGCACCTGTGTTGAATCCAGTTTTAAAACTCGGGTTTGACCTTGTTCTGATGTCGAGACTTTATTTATATTGCATCTGAGTTGTACCCGTCTTTTATTTGGGTTTGACCTTGTGCTCACCTGTCCCTGTAGCATTATCAAGTGTATATCGGTATGCATGGCCTTGTGGCATGTACAGTGATACACTGTGCATGTCACATTGTTCGTGTGTGATGAATTCAAATTTAAATGATGACGAATAACCCAAATAACTGAGGCAAATAATATTTTCAAAATCCATATTTTATTTTATATTGCAAAAATATTTCTTTTTCAATTTTAGTGCGTTAGTGAATATTTTTGCAGATTGCTCAGATGTTGGATTCTAACTGGAATGAAGTTGAAGATAAAATACGAATTGAGTGAATGAGTGATGTGTAGTGAGGTTAAATGTAAATATGAAATTGTGATGTATTTGTAATCAAAATTGTATATGTATAGTGAGAGCTTGAATTTGTACTATTCAAAATTGTAATAAATATTTGTTTGAATAAAATTTCTATTTGAATTCAAATTCTGTGTTATTTAATTTTATTCAGCAAATATTTATTTAATCTATGAAAAATAAAATAGTACATTAACAAATACATTTAAACGAATGTATATATGTTTATTATCATCAAACAAAAAAATCATATAAGCGCATATTCAACAATCACCCCCTTTTGATGATAACAAACATATATTTAAGATTTTGAATATGTTAAATGTATTTGATCATTCATATGCTCTAATTGCTCCCCCTATTTAAATGCTTCCTCTCTACACAAAACTCCCCTACATATATGCATACAAATAAAAATATGCAACTGAACCTAGATGTAAATTGAAAATTATTTGACCTTTGCTTGATTTTATTTGACAAAATCTTAACTTTTCTCTCCCCCTTTTGTTATCAGCAAAATAATAATAGTGTTAGAAAAAATAGGGATAAAGTGATCGATATTATTCCAACATTAAAACTCAATTGAATATAAATATTAAATTTCAATAAAAAATAAACAAAAATCATAAATATTTTGTTAGGCGCATATTCCACTTTTAGAATGATGGGAATGATGTCATCATATAAAACCATACAGTTGTGTCTATTTGTGGTATATTTAATCAGAAATTTGAATATCTACTAACCATGCATAACCGTTGGGACTTTTAAATGAGATTAGTAGTATTCCAATTTTATTTAAAAATAAATAAATTCAAGTATCTTCTAACCACGCATAACCGTGAGAACTTTTAAATGAGCATGGAAGCACATAACAAATTCCAAATAATTCACCCATGCATAACCGTGAGGAATTTTAAATGAGAGTGAATACTTTGGTATTTTTTTTACTATATAATTTTTTTTATAAAAGAAATATAAAATGAAAAACGAACGATTCCTTTTTAAAGTACCACATATCGACAAACTATATAGAATTTTGATGAGTGATGGTCGTTAGAAATATGATAGAGATACAGATGATCATGGAATTTTTTACCAACAAAAAGTTTTATAGCTCTTGTTTAAATTTCTAAAGAAATTTACTAATTATACCGTCTCGAGTCATAATATATGATAAATATCAACACTCATCACTTTTTCAATTACTATTTATCTTTTCGATAATTATTAGGGAGTCAGATTAGTCAAAATAGTCATTTAAATTCAAATTCAAAAATGATTATGAAATCAATTTTTCAAAATGACTAATATGAAATTATGGTCAAAAATAATTTTCTTGAGAAGTTATATTAGAAAAATTTTTGCTATTTGAAAATTATTTGAAATGAAAAATATGCAGATATTTTCTTTGAAAAACGATGCAGTTACTAAATGTCTCAAAAATCACGTTCAACTAGTAATTTTTCTATCAACTAGATTACTAGTGTAATCTGCATCTGAATTTCTCTTTCACTCAAAATCATCATTAATTGAATTTGATTGACCAAACCATGAAGTGTGCACTAAAAATTTCAAACTCAATTTTAACTGCAATTTAAATGACATTCTCTTGAATTTGAAATGAAGCCGTGTTAATAATCAAAAACTGTGAATATAAGGTTAGCCAAATTATAACCATATGTATTATCATCCAAAAGAACACTATTTTTAATCCAAATTAATATATATGAAGTAATTCAAAGAATCTAGAGAATTTTATAGTGTTTTTTGCATAAGAATATAATTGGCCAACTATTTTGAATAAGTCAGAATCATCATCTTTTCGTCATTACATTATTGGCTGATTTAGTTCTGAATACGGTGCAGATTATCACATTTAATATATCGTTCAAAATATACTATTACCTGTTTTACCTTTACGATATTTTTCGTTGTTGTCCATTGTGATTCTATCACCTTTATACTAGGCTAAGGAACTTTGCTTTGTTGCCCGTTGTGTCCTTGGAACAGCCAAATTCCAAGAGAACACTGTTGTTGTTCCTTAGCCTGCCACCACACCTACACGGGAAAAGATTTATGTGACCTATTTGTTTTTATAGGTCCATGGTTGTTAGTGGAAGAATATTTAGAAAAATAATTTTGTGGAGACCCAAAACTATTTATAATTGTTCCCTTCGGCACCCAAATTTTTTTAACTTTGAGAGATTTTATATTTGTGCCTTTTGGAACCCAAATCGGTATAGTTTTCACATATTTGAGTCTATACCAACAATTATTGTGATTGTGTCCATATTTTCTACAAATTGTGCACATAGAATTAACTTGATTAATATTGCTTTCAACAATTTTCGAACTATTATATCCAAGTCATTGTTTAACGGTATTAATAGTTTGCTTTCCTAATAGCATATTCAACGATTTTTCACTTTTTGAAAGTTTATCTGAAGTCGTTGACAATTGTTGGACTTGTGTTTTGAAAGATTCATTTTCGTTTAACAATTGTGTGCACTTTTTAATAGAATTCTCTCTCCTAGTATTTTCACTCTCTTTTAAAATCAGAATTTCATTTTCAAGTGATTTTATATTGATTTCTGATTTTTTAATTTCCTCTTCGAATATTGGACACTTATCACACTTAGGGATCCTTCTTTGATAGTTTTCAACTAATTGGTCAAGTTGTTCATTTAATTCTATCAAAGTGTCTTTTTGTGATTCAAGTTTGGCATATTTTTCTCTAAGTCGTTCAAAACAGCCATTCACTTCATGGAAATAAATAAGTAATTCAGAGTGAGTAAGTTTTGATACCTCGCTTGGCTCGTCATCGTCGCTATCAGTTATATTTCCTTGAAGGCACATATCTGCTTTCTCACTCTGACTGTTAGTACTTTTATCATTCTCATCCATTGCATCCCAAGTGGCTGCAAAAATTTTCCTTTTCTTTCCAAAGTCGCGTCGATTTCGAGGACAATTGGGCTTGATGTGTCCAGGTTGGTTGCACTTATGACAGATGATCTCCTGTTCTTCTGAGTAGTCAAGTGCTTTGCCTATTCTGCTTTTCAATTCCCGATTTCGAGCTGGATTTCCGTATTTACGATTCCACCTTTTGAATTTCTTTATTAGTAGTGCCAGCTCTGCTGCTCCATCATCATCATCGTTATCATCATCACTTTCGGTTGTTCCTTTGAGAGCTATTGATTTCTTTCGAGTATCTCCTCCTTCACGCTCTTCCTTGAATTTCATTTCTAGCTCATAAGTGGTGAGATTTTCGATGAGTTCTTCAACTTTCATTTGTTTTAAGTCTTTTGATTCTTGAATGGCAGTCATCTTTGCTTCAAATTTTCATGGAAGGACTCTGAGGATTTTTCGGACTATCTCCAACTCTGTGTATGATTTTCCAAGAGCTTTTGATTTGTAAACGATGTAGGAAAGTCGTCCATGCATCTCTTTGACATTTTCTTCCTTCGCCATTGTGAAGTTCTCGTATTCGCTGCTTAGCATGGCAAGGCGAGATTCTTTGACTTGAGATGTTTCTTCGTGAGTCACTTCTAGTGTGTGCCATATTTCCTACGCAGTTAGACAATGTGAGACACGATTAAATTCAAATTGATCCAATGAACAGATAATAGAATTCATTGCTTTAGCATTAGTATTTTGTAATTTATTTTCTAGTTCTGTCCATTGTTCCTTTGGTTTATCTACTTCCTGATTATCTACAGTTATAGTCGGTGTTCTATAACCTGTCTCGACAATATTCCAAGCGTCAATGGTTTTCAGAAAGATTTACATCCTATTTTTTCAATAATCATATTCACCATTGAACATTGGTGGTCTAAGTATGGATTGACCCTCAGCAAAAGCAGTATTGAAAGAAGCCATTTTAAAAATTCAAATTTTTAAAACAAAAATTGGTTTTTGAAAAAAAAATCAAAATTTTAAAACAAAAACGGCTTTTGTTCCTAGCTCCGATACCACTTGTAGGATCGATTTCACCCTCGAGGGGGGATGAATAGGGTGACAGTATTAATTATAAAATTAATTGCGGAAGCTTATAAATAATTTCGACACAGATTACAGAACAATAACAGCACAGAAAAATAGCAGAATAATAAAATACAGAAATAGAACGACACAGAATTTACCCAGCTTCGATAAAACCCTGCCTACATGCTTCCCCCAAGGTTTCTACTAGAAATTAGATAGTCGGACGCTTACACACGTAAACTCGCGACACCCGCTATCGACTAAACCTAACTTTACGCTCAAAACCCTGCCACAACTCAGCCACTGAGTTGCGAATTCTCAAACTACGTCACGTAGTTTGTCCCCAAGTCACACGACTAGAAATATATAACGGTTAAAAGAGAATTTTAAAATTAAAAACAAATATAAAAAAATAGCCCTTAATTTAAAATATAAACAAAAGCCTTTTATATTAAAAACAAGGTCGGCCCAAACTAAAACATATCATCCTCTTTTTTATTTCTCCGACCTGCTTTCCTTTGTGAGATAATGGTTGCTTTGTTTCGTTCGTCCCTTTTTTTGCGTCTGAATTAGGGCTTTTGAAGATTGAAGCGCCGCTCTGTCAAATTGATTTCAGAAGCTTCGATTCCTTTCTTCGTTTGATTATATTGTTCGCAGCTATCTCAATTTGGTCGATTTAATTGTCAAAAATGGTATGCGATTTTTCCCTTTTCGATGTTGATTTTTGCTCGACCTTTGATTCGAGTTATTGATATTGTTCTCTGTTGCTTGAACTCGAATGGTTTTGAAATTGCCGATGATGATTGTTTATATAGGGTTTGTAACCCTAGAATTGCGTTCGTTTGATTTCTTCAACGATTTAGTTTCGGCCATCTGATATTTGTTGAACGTTGATGATTTAATTGACTTTGTCAATTTCGTATTATCGATGCTTGGCTCTCACGGCTTTGAATCTGAACTGTTCGTTTCTTTACAATCACGTCTCTGACTTGTTCAACATTGACTTTGGCATGAATTAACTTGATTTTGGGTATGCGAATCCACTACTCTGTATTAGCTTCGGCCATCACCATTGCTTTGATATTGTCTCTGCTGCATACATGTATTCCTGTAGCATGGTCGTGGTTTTGAAGTTTCTGTCGTTTGTTGATTTTGTTCTTTGGTCAGTAACTCCTTTGATTTGTGATTCACTTCATGTTGCTGCGTTTGTTTGCTGTATGTCAAACTTTCTTGCTTTGTATATATTGTAGTCAGATACTTAGAACTGTTAAGAACAGTTCGACTACGACTTGTTCTTTGATGTTGTACACTGTCTTGTGTTCATGCTTGTGACATTGGTGCATTGTTGCTCTTTGGTCAGTGCATGTAGTCCATTACGTTTGATTTACAAGTTGTTTTGCATATGATACTCCAAATTGTCACTGTGCTTCTTTTGTTGGTTGCTTGAGTCACTTTGTTGTAGCATGCACTCTGTTTATGGCCACTGGTTCACTTTGAGCTTCCCTGACCTGTGCATGATGCATATTGCCTGACCATTGTTGCTGTGTTGATCTGAGTCTTGATATCACTGGTGTCACTATATCATGATACAGTTTGCATTTGTTAGCTTGTAGTTCATGTGTTCATTAGTTCATTTGATATGCTGTTGATTCATGTAGCTGTTGGTCGACTCTTGCAGTTCACTGTGTCAAGTTGTTGTCTTCATATTCGCTGTGTCACTTACTTGGTGCATTTGATTTGAGTTGCACTATACTTTAGTTGTTGGCATTGCTTTATCTTGACTTTATTGGTGTCACTGGTGTACTTGAGTCGTTTGGATTTGTCTGCTAGTTCATTGTGCGGTATTTGCCATTCACTGTTGCCTTATTCTCTGTTCATACCTGTATCATGCTTGGCTTTGTGGTCTGGTTTCACTTGGGCTTGTAGTTGATGTTTACAATTGTTCGACCTGGCATTTGTTTGCTTTTATGTTGGTGGCATTGTGCCTTAGCCTTGCTTGTGCATTGCCCCATACATTTTGTCACTATTTGATATAGTTTGGATTCGGGCTTTGACTTATGTCACTGATTTTTGGTCGAGACTTGTTTTAGTTGTCGAGACCGTTTTTCCATACTTGCACATTTTTAAGTGCGCCTGTGTTGAATCCAGTTTTAAAACTCGGGTTTGACCTTGTGCTGATGTCGAGACTTTATTTATATTGCACCTGAGTTGAACCCGTCTTTTTATTTGGGTTTGACCTTGTGCTCACCTGTCCCTGTAGCATTATCAAGTGTATATCGGTGTGCACGGCCTTGTGGCATGTACAGTGATACACTGTGCATGTCACATTGTTCGTGTGTGATGAATTCAAATTTAAATGACGACGAACAACCCAAATAACTGAGGCAAATAATATTTTCAAAATCCATATTTTATTTTATATTGCAAAAATATTTCTTTTTCAATTTTAGTGCGTTAGTGAATATTTTTGCAGATTGCTCAGATGCTGGATTCTAACTGTAATGAAGTTGAAGATAAAATACGAATAGAGTGAATGAGTGATGTGTAGTGAGGTTAAATGTAAATATGAAATTGTGATGTATTTGTAATCAAAATTGTATATGTATAGTGAGAGCTTGAATTAGTACTATTCAAAATTGTAATAAATATTTGTTTGAATAAAATTTCTGTTTGAATTCAAATTCTGTGTTATTTAATTTTATTCAGCAAATATTTATTTAATCTATGAAAAATAAAATAGTACATTAACAAATACATTTAAACGAATGTATATATGTTTATTATCATCAAACAAAAATCATATAAACGCATATTCAACAAAGATAAAAATGCATCAATCACATTTAGGAGGTGAGTAGATTTAAGAGGCGAGTGTCTTAGATTTGAGCTCCAAAAGTACTTAAAAAAGAATAATATTCTCTAGTCACTCTTCCTTATGCTCCACAACAAAAGCTGATCTAGAAAGAAGAAATAGAACAATGTTAGGATGATTCGTTTTACGATAGAGTGAAGGGAGTTATTATTTTTTCTTTTTTGGAATTTACGCTCAAAGCTACATGCATATCTTGAACATAGCTGCATTTGAGACATGGACTAAAAAAACAATTTAAATATGTTAAAATACGAAGTTGTCGGATAAAAGTTAAAATTTTATATATCGCAGTGAATTAAAGGCAAGATCAAGCTTGTACAGGTTTATAAAATATGCCAAGAAATCATTTACAATCTACTTTATTGTACAAGGAAAAAAATTGATCGTTTCCAAATAAACCATCTTTTCTAGAGAAGAAATTTTTGCCAAAAAATTAATCACAACACAATGGACTTGGAAGATACCTATAACTTATACACGAAGTTCACCAACAAACAGAAAAAACTAATTCAATTGTGCCTCAAGAGGCACAACCTATTTATTAGACGACTTTAACACGTTTGTGCACTAGAAAAATACTACGGTTTCTCATGAATGACAAAAAGGATTGTGCCATCAATGACAGTTTGTACGAAAGGAGGCTCAACAATCGTGTGTTGATGACATCAACGATGGGTTTGGATACAGAAGGATTTGCGTCGCTAACATCATGGTTTTTGGTCGAAGGCAACAGATACTACTGGTCCAATCATTCTCTTTATAACTGAGTAGAACTTCATTTCTTTTATGATGCGGCAGACAAACAAAATAAGAGAACCACTCCATGAAAGGAGGATCTTCAACGACCGTTCACAATCCCAAATGCGAATTGCCATGGACGTCGAGCAGCCAAACAACTCTAGCGAGAAGAGTTCCTTGAATTCATTTGCTTATTACCTTCAAAATAACTCCCAATATTGGTTCATGTCTCTACAATTTGCTCACTCCCAGTGGACCAAACAAACAAACTACTAACAGATACAGTCTCCTCCAAGTTCATGAGCATGTCTTAGACCACATTTGCATTGCCTTAGACCTTTACAGTAGCCTTGTACCTTTCTTCTTAAGGCCCGCCATAGGTTTAAGTTTCATTTTGCTCTTCATTGGAGGAACTATTTTTGGCCCCAATGATAACATATAAACATTTGTCAACTGATGTTTATTTAAGCTAATCTTGAAGAAACACCATACAAGAACTTAGGATATAAAAACCCTTTCAGATTTACGCATTTTACATTTTAATCTCATTGTCCCCGCAAGGCAAATTATCATTCAAACATTACATGAAAATTTTAAGCATTAAATTTCTTCTCCAAATCTTTCTAAGACAAAAATGTTGCCTTTGTCATCTCTCCCAATTCGCAATGAATCATCCACATATCTGACTTTGTTAAGGAACAAAATGAAAAAAATATATCAACAAATGATATCAGCATCGACTAGATTGCTATTATGAATTAAACCAGAAAGGATACGTTATATCAAGCCAGCCCTCAGGGTTAAAAATATCAAGAAGCACATCATAGTTCTTTTCAAACAGATTCATCAACTGCATATAACTCTTGTTAAAAATAAATTGTCGAATTTATTTTCATATTTGCATAACAATTTACTCACCTGACTAGGTGTGATGGTTGATTTTTCGAGTTTTATATCCACTCTCTGTATTATAAACATACTACATATATTGTTATTTTGCTAAAGAAAAATAAAAATGAAACTTTTCAATACATCACGATGCGTGAGATCTGCATTATGTTGAATATGCTTATAAATTTCTTCGAGCGAATATGAAGAGGAAAAAACTCACTGTTTTGGAAGTAACAGTGTATGATGCCTCGATAGTGAGCTGCCCATTGAGCAGTTTGAAACCCCTTGCATTGAATTTGATCGAGTTTACTGCCTTCTTCTATTCAAAATTCAGTTATTTCAATACCATAACAGCAAAACTTGTCATATATTGACAGGAAACTATCAAGGAGGACTGATGTAATATAACCATTTACCAATTACTAATAATTGGAAAATGGTAATAATGCATATTCCTTTTAACTGATAGCAAATAACTATTAACATATAATGCAACCTTTGCAACATCAATTATTTGAAAGAAGTCCCCAAGAGTAATAAAGTCCCGCAATCCAAGTTTAGTTCTCTTCGAACCAAGTATCACAATGGTGCTGTATATCATCTTCCAACTTCCATTAACCTTTATATTATATGCATAATTTTACAGGTCTTAGTACTTAATTACTGATAATATCATGCACAATCACTGTAGATATACACAGATTAATATACAAATAAGAAATGCAACGAGTACCTTATCCAGTAAATTATCAGTAGGATGAAGAGTAGGATTTCTTGACTCCAGCATCTCCACAAGCTCCCATATTTCATTCTTTTTTGCAGATGTAACCCCAAATATCCCCCTATTTACACCTAAAAGGCTAAAACAATCACATAACTGCATTATCAATCTACATCGACATCGCTATCGATCTAAATATTTACCATGCAATGTACGATAAAGTGCTGTTTTAATCTCTTCACTGCTCTCGTAGTTTCTTCTACTTTCATAGCCATCACTGAAAACCGATGAGATTCTTGAATTGGACGTACATGTTTTCAGATATGTTTTTTCTCTGATTTTTGTGAGAAACCTCAAATGGATGGCTGAGATTGGGTGTAGAGTCCTTGTAATCAATGGCTTGCCGTGGCAACGAGATGTTGGTTGGAGGTGAAGTGAACTCATGTTTATTATTTTATACAAGATGAATGCATAGAAGATAGCTTTGAATTGAATAAAAATTTGACCTTTTTCATTAGCTAGAGATGCAAAAGAATTTCAAATTTATATGGGTACTCGCAAGGATAACGTGATGCTTCAGGCCACTTGTTTATTTTTGTTTATCTAGGGAAATATATATATATATATATATATATATATATATATATATATATATATATATATATATATATATTTTATAATGTGACTATTCTATGCAAATAGTGAGATCTTAAGTTTGGATGGCCCACTAATCTATAATTGTAAGTAACTAATAATAAATACGACCAACGCGTAACACAACTAACAACTGTATATACATACTTTTTAAAGTGGAAGAAGATTCTAGTTTTGACTTTAGTATTAACCAATGTGAAAATTATGTCCGCATGAGTATATAATGAAAAAAAAAGGTGAGGACTCATAAGTTTGTGTAAATAAGCTTGCGAAATGCTGTAACTAGAATTAAAACAATACAATTTATCTAGTACAATATAGTATACAATTACAACAGCAATTACACCAATTAAATATACTAATATAAAGCTTATATTATGATCAATTTCAGTAATAAAAAATTGTTAAACTATTTACGTTTCAAACATGATAAAGTGGTTTAGTTTAAAATTACATGTCTAGACTACTAAAAGTCTAGGCAAACAAATATTAAGTCATGACAAGAAAACAGATATTCACCCGTTAATTGTGAGATAATTTGTTAAGGCAATACGTAAGGCTTTGTAGTTATATTTATTTTCCTAATTTGGTCCATCTTTTTATACTATCAGATTTCCTTCAAATTTTCAAAGAATCTGCGTGCATCCTTATTTCCCATAATTTACACCAGTTTCTCATAAGTCATGACTATTATTACTGATCCTCATTCTTAATCACTTTGTTCTCAAGAGCCTTATGGACACTGGGTAATTTCCAGGTAAAGCTGGACGAAAGTTGACCTGCTTAAACATCAACATTCAGTTGCTAATACATATTAAGTTGAAGTTGGGTTTCTTTTTCATTAAACTGCTATATATCTAGAGCGCTTAAATGAAACCATTCAGGAACAAGGTAGGGTCTAAAATAGGGTCCCAATGTTTAGGTACTGTTTGATTTAAAAATGATTTTTGAATTTTCTGTTTTCAAATATATGTGCCAATTATGAGATGCTTGAAATGATGACGGATGTGATGGAAATAAAACGCAGGGACGATGGAGAGGTAGAAGGACGACGAAATGATGATTGTTCATCTTGCTTCTATTGTTTTTCAAAACACAAAAAATAAAAAAAAATTGTTTTTTATTTTGTATGTTAATTTCGTTTTTCAAAATTGATCGTTTCAACAATATACGTACGTCGTGTGAATTTTTGTATGGACAAAATCCTAAAACTAAAAGTGTCAAACCACACGCGGTCTTAATTTTTGAAATATTTGTAAATTTACCGTCACACGATATTTGATGCTGTTGTATAGAAAGATGGAAAAAGTGGAGTCTGGTTTTGGGAGCCAGTAACTTTCATGCTAAAAACATTTAAATTAACATGTGACTAGTTGGCTAACCTCTCGTTTTTGGACATATTAACCAGTCCAGCCAACACGACCAAACACACTTACGTCCAACCTAAGCAAATGTGCATTGGACATATACAAGATTTACGTCTCTAGTCATTAAAGGATCAACAAACAGCAAAAATCCTCAAGTTCCAGAAAGACGTAACCCATGCATCCGATGTAAAAACTATCGCTTCTGATGTAAGTGTCTTTTTTTTTTTTTTTTTGGGTATAAATAGGGCCATTCCCCCGTAATTCAATCACAACAGCAACAGATGAAACCAGATCACAATATGAATATTTCAAATGTCATCCTCCTCTTCCTTGAGCAACAAATGCCAATTAAAAATTGATCGAACACGACGTAAAAGCTATAGACAATCCAAAAGATCGTAGTGTTAGATGCGTCTCACATTGTAAATGGAGTGAATGCGTGAATTAAACGGTTAATGTTCTACATCGTAAGATATTTGAAATAACCGCGATATATATATATATATATATATAATTGGTTACACGTACAAATATTTAAGCTGTTTGGATATCTTCATTGACTCACAATCGTAAAATCAAATTATTTTGTACCCTCGAACTACACGTGAGTGTGCACACCCTGCAAACTACCTGATGAGAATAAATGTGATAAAATATATAATCACTCAAGTGAGGGCAAAAGATCCTTAGAATGACCGAGTAGTAATGAACAGAAATGTTGACGAACCGAATGGGTCAGCTTGGGTAATCAGAAAGGTTACATGATTTGTTTGATATGCTTGGTTAAATAGATTGTTTTGACATTTTATAACATGACATGCTAATTTATTTAGTACATTGATATAACAAAAACGAAACCCTTATAATGGACATTATGTTAATATCAAGATTAAGCATAGCAACTAGAAAACACTAATTTGAGTAATGAAACTGGACAAAACTCCTATGTGATTGGCATTGCATTCTAAGAGAACTATGAAAGATACCAACTACAAGATATGGTGAAAAATACTATTATTGATGAGATTGCAAGACAAACAACACATGAGGAATTGGTCCAGTTATAGTATGGAAAAATGATTCCAAAGTAATGGATAAACTTGGGTTTTATTAAAATAACTAGATTGGATCTAGTAAAACATTTTCGATTTCATAGGTCCATTATGATCCAAATACAAAAAAGTTAAATCCGCTTATTTCGTCCGTTGCAGACCGGTCCGGTTTCTTCAGTGGGTTGGATCTGTCCACGACATGTGAAATAAGTGGATTTCAATATTTTTAATCTATTTAAATCATAGTGGATCAATGAAGTTTAGAGGATTTCACTAAAATCTAGTTATTTTTATTAACATTGTCTTAATCTTATTAATTAATTCTAAATCAATTGAGTGTGAGATATGAAAATGTTTAAATATATCTTTAATAATAGTTGTAATACCTTTGGTGTCACACTTTTTTGGTATAAACGCGAACTAGCAAAAATGCCCCTCTACAAATGTTATTAAATATTAATATTACGTAAAAATAGGATCTAACAGATAAGTTTCCTTTACTAATTCAAAACATCACTCTATGGATATTATCGAAATCTTAATATCACTTACAAATAGGATCTAATAAATTTTTTTTATAGTCGTCTTTTATTAATTAATAACATAAATAAAAATTCAAGCAATAAAAAAATAAATTCATTCTTTATTAATTAATAATAGAAATAAAAATTCAAATTACTTAAAAATAGATATTGGCATTAATAAGTAAAATTAAAACTAATTGCATATCATTCAACACAAAAATACAGTTAAATATTTTTGTGTATCATATTTTTTGATGGACTTAAACATATATAATTTATAAAAAAAATCACACGCGAAATGTATGTTATCATCACGCGCGAAGCACGTGCCGCACCACTCATTAATTAAAGTTTTCCTATCGTTTGGGTGTCTAGATTGGTAATGTTTAGAATTAGGATCGGATAATGAAATATTCTCCCCTCTCCGACCACTGATCTGGCTCAATAATGGAGTAAGTCCGAAATGTTCGCTCAATTGTAAAGGCCCATGTTTATTTGGGTATTGGGCTAATTTTCAAAATTAAGTTTGAAAATTTAAGATATATTTTAAATTTAAAAGTTAAATTTAAAGTATAAAAGGAAATTTTTATGAGAGTTACAAAATGAGTTCAAATTTTTCAAAATTCTTTTGAAAATTTGAAATAATTAATGTCAAAATTTTGAAATATTTAATTAATTTCATTAATTAAATTTAATTATTTAATTAATTAACTAACATAGATATACACACACAGTGTATGTGTATGTTGATATATATGTACATAGCTATAATGGTTACAGTTACTAATTTATCTTAATTTGTTTAAGATGAATTATATTAAACTTTCAAATTAACTTAAACATTTAATTAAATTTTTTAATTGAATAAATAAAAATAATTAAAAGTTAACTAATTGTTATATATATGTATATTGAGATACACACACACACACACACATATATATATAACCAAACTGTAAATATTATAGTTAATCATTTATCTTAAATAGTTTAAGCTGAATAATATAGAATTTCAGAAATTTTATTTAAAATAAACTAGAATTAATAAAATAAAAACTAATTGAATGTGATTTAATTAATAAGATATGTGCGCGCGCGTGCACACATACACGTGTGTGTGTTGATATATATGTACATAGTTATAATGGTTACAGTTATAAATTTATCTTAAATTTGTTTAATATGAATTATATCAAACTTTCAAATTAATTTAAACATTTAATTAAATATATTAATTAAATAAATAATATTAATTAAAAGTTAACTAATTCTTATATATACGTATATTGGTACACACACACACACACACATATATATATAATTAATTAATTAAACTATAAATATTATAGTTAATCATTTATCTTAAATAGTTCAAGCCGAGTAATATAGAATTTTAAAGAACATATATAAAATAAACTGAAATTATTTAAATTAAAAGTAATTGAATGTGAACTAATTAATAAGATACATGTGCGCGCGACACAAAGACACACGCACGCGCGCACACATATATATTATAAGTAATTAAATTATAAAAGTTATAAATAAATTAAAACTTATATAACTATATATGGATAAACATAAGTGTAACAGTAAGAAACTTAACTTAGATTTGAGGAACGAGTACATGCGTATTGTATGTATATTGTGATTTCAGATGTGTATATATTACAAATTATGAACCCTTGGTATATAAGTTGTCATCTACCATTTATGTATTAACAAATTACTTGCACATTCTTTAGTCGTCGAGATTCCTCAAGCTAGAAATGTTATGTGTAGTATTATTGACATATTGACTAGATGGAGTAAGATACATGAATGTATTTGTTGAGTCTTTCTTAAAGTATATGCATTATACTTGGACGTCGTGAAATAGTGGGTATGAGTGAATAATTTATTTTGATTTGTTAAGTTTTTCTCAATGTCAAAGTGAGGTTATGACAAAGACCACCGGTTGGAGTTGTCTATGATACAACCGATAAAGGTGTTATTCGTCGCATGCGGATCTATGATTTATTGAGCCTTTCTTAAGGTCAGAATCCCAAAGCAAGCAAATCATAATCCCCAATACAGAAATCAAAAGATATCTATGTTTTCTCTTCGAGTTTTGAGAAATATAAAAGGTCTAATGAGGGCCTTATTAGAAAAATGAAATGATAACATATTATCTTTCTAATATTGTAAGAACATATGATATGCAAGTCGAAATAATCTAGTTCGGTAAATTTGTGTAACTAATATATTTAATAAAATGTTTATCAGTTAAAGTCTACAACTGAACTACATTAAGATTGACATTGAAATTATTGGTAGTAATATAAATTTGGATACGATCCAAAGATAAGATTGATTACGTAAGATGAATAGAAATTAACTAAGCTTAAATGGACGCAACATATTAGATGTTAATAAAGAATTTCAGATATTAAAGAGAAACTGTGAGTTTCTTATCAATGTCTAGAAAAGAATTTTTTAGTTATCAATAAGCCATAAAGAGTATTGACTCCGTCATATAACATAATGCATAAATCTGAAATGAATTCCAAGTACAATATCAAAATATGATTTTTATATTTGTACCCGAAGATATATAAACCATTATCTACAAAAATGTATTCGAGAAGAAGACCAACACAGTTGTAATATAATGAGCCACGATTGATAAAATAACATTATAAATTTCAGTAGTTGAAATTAACGTAAAAGATACGTTATTCAATACACTTAAATTAATTCAGATTTTACTCACAAAATTATCGCTCGATATGATTGTAAGTTTTAGTGTGTGTGTGTGTGTGTGTGTGTATTGAAATGGGAATTCTAAATAACGATTTAGAATATATACCATTTGCACATAACACCAAAGTGTCTCAAAGTTAGTGTGAGTGATAGTGAATTTGCGGGTTTCGAGAACTGATACAAAAACAAGCGTCAGATTTAGGCAATATTTTAACAGAAAAATCAAACAATTTAAATCTTTAATTAAAATATAGAGGGAACGTGTGTCTATATGAATGGACTATGAAGGTACTAGAATATTTCTAAACTATAAGTAAACAACAAACTCAAGATTGTTAACAATGTACCCATGTTATAGTCATTTCAGTTCGTTGTTTACTACTCGACATTGGATTTGACAATAACATCTTTTATAAACAGTATAAAAGTATATTGGGATTTTCCTATATGATCACACAGACACCATATTAAAACTTTTAATGTGAAGCATATGAGATAGAGGATGGATTTCTTATGCATTAGCAAAATAAATTATCATATATGTTATGATGTCTACTGTATTGTTAATCCCTTATATAATTGATATATTAAACAAGTATTAAACCCGAATTAAGTTTGTTAAATGGTAGGAAAAAGTATTCTCGAGTATTTGCGAAGTACTAAAGAGTTTCTTATAGAATCAATTAACTTCTTAATGGAGGAATATTCGGACTCTAACTTCATTAGTGATATCGAGTATAGCATGTCAATCTAAAATTCATAATCTATAGTTAAGGAACTTTAGGTTGGAAATGTTCCAAATATGAGTTGAGGCTAATTCAACAAATAGTTTATTGTTAGCGCCAAAATTGGTCACTAACACCCAAATCCAAGCGAAAGCACCAAATACTGGTCACAACTCACAGATAGTATATATGTGGAGGATATTAATATGAACAACAACAAAAATTAAAATGAAAGCGGTAAAGAACAACAGATTTTATAGTGGTTTGGCTAACTCCAGCCTACGTGCACTAAAGAAATTTCCTTTTTTATTTATGTAAGAATCGATTACAGTTATAATACAAAGTTTAACAATGGCTGAGTGTCTTAGCCTTAGAGAAGAAAAAGTCAGAGAGCAGAAAGAAGATCCCTTTTCTGAAGCCTTGCCTGTTGTATTTGCAGGCAAATCCAGGTAGTTGGGCCTCCTGAGTAATCCGTGCCCATCAAGGCCATAACCGAGCCATGTTGAACGGCTTACACCACCAATGACCGAGCCATATGCGTCCTTCGTCCCTGACCGAGCGGCATCTACTGCACCACCAATTACCGAGCCATGTACGTCCTTTATCCCTGACCGAGCGGCATCTGCTGGACCACCTAGGCCAAGCCTTAATCCATACTCCAACTGTAACATTCCGGGATTTTAGCTAAAAGTAATTTGATAATTAATCTAATTTTTGGGATTTAATTTTGAAATAAATTGGTAATTAAATTAAATTTTGAATTCAATTGTGAATTAATTGAGAATTTATTTGGATTTGAAAATAATAAATTGAATTAAATTTTAAGCTGGAAGTTCTAAGAATGAAATATATTGTGAATAGAATTTTGGGTATATTTGAATTTTCCAAAATAAATAAGGGTATGTTTATTTATATAAATAGATTATCACTTGAAATTGATTCTGAGATTGAAATTCAATAATTAATATTTTTTTTTTATAAATTTAATTGGATTTAAAAGTTATATTTTGAAAAAATACATATATGTATCTAATTAGAATTGTAGGTATATAATCCAATTTGATTTAAAAATCATTTGTTGTAAATTTGTATATGTACAAATTAAAATGTATGAATATAAAGTATTAATATGTATTTACCTTTTAAATTTATAAAGCCTAATACCATTTGAAAATAATAAAAACATAGATTGTGTGTAACACTAAAACTGATGGTAATGTAAAGAGAAAAGTATTCATTTACATTTGAAATTATAAATAAAGTAAGGTTTAAAAACAAAGCTATAAATTTATTTATAAACAAGGTCTAAAACATATGTAAATATAAAGATTAAGTAACTTATAAAAGAAAGGGGTTTAAAATATAAATTAAAAATGAAGAAAGGTTTGAAACAATTTTTTTAAATAAAACTAAACATAGGGTTTAAAACATAAATTGGTTGTATCTATACACTTGTAAACCATGCAGATAAAAAATTTACAAGTGTAAAAGCATGAAGTGTGAAATCAAACAAGTGGCACATTTTTTCTTTAAGTTTAAATTTTTATAAATATTAGCAAACAAGAAAGCAGGCTGTTCACTTTCTCTGTACAAAATTTCTTTCTCAAATCTGAAAATCAGTTCCTCCTCAAAACCAGAAATTTATCAAACATCAAAACTTGAATATCATACCTCAAATCTAAAAACAAAACCAATTTAAAAGCTTGCAAATAAATTTCGAATCCTCTCAAACCAGAGCCTGCAATCATTCTTAAAAACCTGAACACCATTCATTAAACTGTCTTCATCTTCAAAATTCCAAAAAAACCTATAAGTTTCCTTCAACTTTGAAATTTTCTGAAGCAACCTGGAATGTGTCTATTGCATGTTCAAATCTGAAACAAAGCTCCAGATCAAAGTTTTCAAAGTTCAAAACCAAAGTGAAGAAGAAATTAAAAATCTGAAAAAAAAACAAAATTAAGCTTCAGTTTCAAAACATGGAGAAAAGAAAAGGAAAAAAAAGAATCAAAGCAAAGATGTAGGTTCCAGATCAGATTCAAATTAAGATGTGTCAGGCAAACTTAAATCATCAATCAGAGCAACATAAAAACCAAATTCAAGATCAGATTCGTCAAGCAAAGTTCCAGGTTTTTTTAAAAGTAAGGCCTATTCTCTGTTCTCCCCAAAACTTAGGTGAGCAAACACTTGAACCTGTATGTATATCTTCTGGTTTACATGTAATGATCTGTATCTGGGTATGCTTGTGTGAATATGAGCTTCGGTATAGATGGATATGCTAGTGCATGTCTATACAAAAAATGCCTCTGTTCCAGGTTAATAGGGTTCCAAACCTGTTTTCAAAATTTAAATCTTCACTTCTAATCCTCTTTAGACCTTAGGGTTCAAACAAAATGTGTTTGCTAAATCATAATTTAGCTCTTAATAATATTTTTAAGAAGATCAGAAAATAAATTTTTATCTGAAACAAGAATTTGCAGTGAAACTAAAATAAATGCAAAAAAACTCAAGTATCTTAATTTCTAGAATTGATTATATTATATGATTTGTTTTCGAAAATGATGATTTTTAAAAGAAAAATCACGATTTTTAAATTGGTAAATCTCGAGAAATTGTTAAAAGTCAAATTTTCGTTCTAAAATCAATCTCTGTCGTTCTCGTCAACGTGGGGTGTTACGGCCTGTTTTGAAAGATGCAGGTGGTTGTGGGTAATACTTCGACCGTGGCCAAATTTTGAAATAGGGTTTGGATTGGGAGAGCAAATGAGCTTTAGGGTTTTGAAATGGTTTCAGGTAGTCGGTGAACGCGATGGAGCTGTGTGATGTTGGAGCAACCGGAATGAGTGATTTTTGGCAGGAAGGTGGCATTGTGGCTGGGCTTCCGATCGAGAAAGGCGATGGGTGAATCAGAGGTAGGGGGCGAGTGTAGTTCGCCAATCGGTGGAGATAGGTGGGGTTCCAGTTATGTCGAAGGCTCGAATTCGATTCCTTGGCAATTTCTTCGATCTGAGTTATGGGGGTCATCGGCGAGGTTGTAATCGATCTGATGATGGTCGCGGTGAAGGTTGAATCGTCGCTGTCGCCTTGTACATGTGCACAGGCGTTTGATGGTGTTAGTGGGTTATTTTTAGGAAGAAGGAGAATAAGCTCGAAGAAGGGCTTAGGGTGTTTGGCAATTGGCTCGGGGAAATTTGATCTGGCTCGAGTTGTTAATAAGTTAACAGTTTTTTTTTTTAAATATGTTTTAAAGAAAAAAAGTTTTGCTCAAGAACTTTGGGGATTGGTTCGGGTATTCTTGAATTTGGCTCGAAGCCGTGCTCGGAGTAAACAAGTCTGGGCTCTGGTTATTAATTTTAAAAAGAAAACTTTGTTTTCAGGTTTTAAAAATACAACCAGGTTTTACAAAAGCGGGTTAAATAAGATTTCAAGTTTAGTATTAACAAAATTTTAAACAAATTTCAAAGTTAAGTCGAATTTATATTAGTTAATTAATTGTTTGATATTGAATAAATATATATTGGTTAATTAATTAAACTAATTAAAAAGTGTTTTTGGAAATAAAGTGAAGTGATTAAGGAAAGTAATGAGGAAAGATAAATGGGTTATTTTTGATTTAACTAAAGTTTAATTAAGTATAAATTTAAAATTAATTAACTTGTTAAGAATTAATGATAAGCAATTAAGGAGAATCGTTTAATGATCAAAAGGGTAATTGATTTGGTTTGATTAAGGAAAGTAGTTAAAGGCAATCAATTACTTAAAGATAATTTCTTAATTAAGAGTAATTGATTAAGGATTAAAGTTGATAAATCAAGTAATTAAGGTGTAATTACTTATTTTAATTAATTAAGGATGACTAATTAAATGGTAGTTAGTAAAAGGTTAATTAATTAATGTAACTATTTTACAAGAAATTTGATTAAAGGATAATTAAATAATTAAAGGTCAAATATTTAATGAAAAAAGGTTAATTAATTAATAATCAAAGGATAATTAATTTATCGTTAAAGGTTAATTAATGAATGATTAAGATAATTAATTAAAATAATTTGTAATTAATTAATGATTAATTAACCAGGATTAGAAATTTATTTATAAGTAATTAATCTGATTTAATTTAAATCAGATAATTAAACTGATTTTTTCTTATGGATGTTTGGATTATATTGGATGATTGAATTACTTGGTATCCCTGATATGTGATGCTCTGTTTTGATTTGAGCTGTGTTAATGTAATTTATTATCTGTGATTTATATCTGTGATCTGTGAGTGAAGGATAAGCGATATAGTGTATATCGCTTATCAAATATATTGCTGTATTTGAATATGTACTGATTGATGACGTTGCACTTTTATTGTGTAAAGCCCTTGGACCATACTTATACACACACAAATATGGATTGCACGTGGAAATTAGTTAAGTCACAGATTTTTGAAATAGTTTTAAAATTGAATTTTTGAATCCAAATGGTTTTGGAAATGGATTGGGTAGAATATAAAAAGCTTTTGAAAAGGAATTTCAAAGATAAAAGTTATTTTTGAATAACTTGATTAAGTTTTGAAGTTAAATAATTTGATATAATTTTAAATTCAAAATTTGAAATTGAATTCTATTTATGATTTAAAAGGGTTATACAAGTTTATATGGGTTTTAAACCATTTTTAAAAGTGTTGTTTTGGGAATTTGAATTTAACTCAAAGATTTTAACTTGTATAGATGAAATTGGATTTTTCCGAAATGAAAACTATTTGTTTTCAAATAATAAAAGCTTTCATATAAGAAATGAATTTCCAATTTGTATTAAAGGGATTTCAAATATGAAATGAAACGGTTTTCCAAGTTATGAATGAATTTTTGGAAACAGATTTGAAAGCTATTAAATCTTTGATTTAAAGATTGAATGAGTTAATCCAAATTGAAATGGAAGTGTTTTGAAACCCGTGAATGGATCTTTGTGAAACTAGGTGAACTTTGTGAAATAAATCTTTTTGTTTAAAGATTGAAATGGTAATTTGTCTAAACCATTTGAAGAAAGATTTTGGGTTTTAAAAGTTGTGACTTAACTGAAATCCCATGTCCATATGTTTTAAAATATTACGCTTATTATTCGGTTTAGTCGGAAGAGGACCTTGTGTCATATAACCCATTCCGAATAATGATACGACGTTATGGATTGCATTTGATGACCGGTGTTGAAGACCGGGTATTTGCGAGAACGATAGGATAACATATCGATTGTCTCTGCACCGAGTAGCTACGGTATAGAGATTCCCTAAGTGATGGAAAGTCCGATCGGGACTGTGAATACCTGGATTGCAAGAGCTTCTTCCTTTACTAGACGAAGTGCCTTCGGTTCTGTTCGAACCCGGAACAGACTTGTATGGTTGTATGTCTGACATTACACTTTGAGATATAAAACTGATCTCTATCAAATACATTTCTTCTTTGTGGCGGAGAATTTATTCTCTTAGCTTAACACCCTTCTCTGGGAAGTATGAGCTCAGAGGTATGTAGTTGATAGTTATCAGTGATATACTCCCAATTTGGTAGTGTGGCATGCTGAGCGCTATTATGTATCATTTGTTGATCAAAGCATGGCTTTTGTATAAAGCATAACTTTGTGGACGAGACTGCATCAGGACCTCACACCCCGGAAATGGTTGAAATAGGAAAGACGCGGCAAGGTTACGAGGATCGCTCCCTTTAGGGTGTGTTATTCCCTTCTGAAAATGGGTGGTATCATGGTATGGAGCCCGGATACTTAACTCATGTGGTCACTGCAAATCTATTACTTTGTGATTGCTTTGTGGTTGAGAGGCACCTCGGATAAAGGTCGCAAACGACCAGGGGATGGCATGCTCGTATAGTAGTTACCTAGTTACAGAGGTAACCAGACCTTGTGTTGACAGAGAGCTGGTTAAGCTCTCGGGACATCCCTCCAGAGGCTTACCCATGTGGCAATAGGAAGTTCCTTAGCCTGACCATTTGTTGCAAATCCAAACAAAACAATACGAGTCCTGTACAGTTTTAGCTGTATAACCTGCCATGGAATGTGGCGGTAACCTGCTATTGAACATGGTGGCTATAGTAGGCATAAGTGCGAAATGCCTATGCTGGTTAAGATTAATATTATACTTTCGAAAGATTTTATGCACTATGCACTAATAATAATATTAAATGACTTTTGCGTATCAAGCATGTTTGACTATCATAAGGAGAAATCTCCTCCAATTCTGCATTTGCATTGTGTGTGTGGCGTGAGGCCTTATGGTAGTTTCATTTTCCAAAAAGCATTGCGGATTTCAACTTTATTTCTTTTGTTGTTTGTTTTAAAGATAAAACTCTTTTTGTTTGCTCATACCAGTACCATGACTGACCCGGAGTTTATTGTTCCCTTCCTAAACTCTGGTTGCCCACAATTTTCCCACACGGGCAGTCTAGAGTTGGGTTTTTCAAATAATCAATAATAGGTGTAGATTCGATAGCTTTCAGCCTTAGGATTTGGCTATCGCATTTGGATTGAGTTACTTCACTTCATCGTGATGGGGAGTTCGAGCTATTTCTGGATTGGTGCCCTGGAGATGGAGATTACCAATACTGGAGTTCTCTCTTGAAGACCATCTTGGAGATATTGTTCCTCTGCTAGTGCTATATTTTCTTTCCGCTGCCATTGTCTTGTATCATATCTCCGATGTACATTGATATTCATTGTATCATTCAATTGTATTAGATTTTGTATCAAATGTTGTATATCAAATGTATTATTCATTTCTTTCGCGTGTTATACTTAATGTGTTATAAGCTTCGGCGAACCAGATTCGACATTTGGATCTGCGGCATTTGAATACGAGTGTCGTATTCAGTGCCGATTTTCGAAGGTCGAGTCAGGGTCGTTTCATTTGGTATCATAGCTGAAGGTTGAAACTTTAGCTCAGGAGTATAATACATTAGGTAACTCATTAGAGATAGGGTTACACATGCCCTAGAATGAGTATTCCCTAAGATATCCGTTCGTGTGCCTCAGTAAATTCTCTTACTATCCACTGATAGTAAGTATGAGTGCAAGAAGAGGACGAGATAGGGGACAATGGAGTACCACTACAAATGGTCAATACCCTGCAACAGTGGAAATAACTTTCTCTGTCAATCTCCTTTGATTCGATTCCAAATTCTTTTGATGGCTTCGTGACAGCTTCAGAAAGAAGTTTCGGTGTGATGGTGGCCCTACGAATCGTTGTAGAAAATCCTTACTTCGTATCTTCATCGATTTCTTATCAGTTTTTCGATTTAAACTTTAATCAATTTGAATTTGAATTTGAAATTGAAAATTTAAATAAATTGAAAATTTTCAATTAGATTGGTTAATAGAATATGAAGCTGAATTTGAATTGAATCGATAAAACGATTTCGTTTAAAACCAAAATGGAAATTCTATTGTAATTTTTTGTGTAGACTGAAGTCCGAAGAGGGACAAGTTGGTATATACTTTGGGGTGTTCCGACCTAAGTTGGAATCCATATCTAGTGTTTGAGAAATTGTAGAAAATTAAATCTATATATCTATTCTCTAGGGATTGATATATTCTACGAACGATTAGTTATCCCTTCGAACTAATCAATGCCCTTGCATATTCGTAGACCGGTGGCCCTGAGTATCTTGTGAAATAATTGTATGAGTTTGTTCTCATATTGTTGATATTTCGATTTGGTAAGCCAAATGAAGAATAAATATTCAGTTTGATCTGAAAAGATATTCTCTATCTTTGTGTGTTCATCTTTTCCTTGTTGTCTCCCTTTCAAATTTCGAGGACGAAATTTTTTTAAGGGGGGAATCTGTAACATTCTGGGATTTTAGCTAAACGTAATTTGATAATTGATCTAATTTTTGGGATTTAACTTTGAAATAAATTGGTAATTAAATTAAATTTTGAATTCAATTATGAATTAATTGAGAATTTATTTGGATTTGAAAATAATTAATTGAATTAAATTGTATGCTGGAAGTTCTAAGAATGAAATATATTGTGAATAGAATTTTGGGTATATTTAAATTTTCCAAAATAAATAAGGTGTATATTTATTTATATAAATAGATTATCACTTGAAATTGATTTTGAGATTGAAATTCAACAATTAATATATTTTTTATAAATTTAATTGGATTTAAAAGTTATATTTTGAAAAAATACATATATGTATCTAATTAGAATGGTAGGTATATAATCAAATTTGATTTAAAAATCATTTGTTGTAAATTTGTATAGGTACAAATTAAAATGTATGAATATAAAGTATTAATATGTATTTACCTTTTGAATTTATAAAGCCTAATACCATTTGAAAATAATAAAAACATAGATTGTGTGTAACACTAAAACAGATGGTAATGTAAAGAGAAAAGTATACATTTACAACTGAAATTATAAATAAAGTAAGGTTTAAAAACAAAGTTCTAAATTTATTTATAAACAAGGTCTAAAACATATGTAAATATAAAGATTAAGTAACTTATAAAAGAAAGAGGTTTGAAATATAAATTAAAAATGAAGAAAGGTTTGGAACAAATTTTTTAAATAAAACTGAACATAGGGTTTAAAACATAAATTGGTTGTATCTATACACTTTTAAACCATGCACATAAAAAATTTACAAGTGTAAAAGCATGAAGTGTGAAATCAAACAAGTGGCACATTTTTTCTTTAAGTTTAAATTTTATAAATATTAGCAAAGAAGAAAGTAAGCTGTTCATTTCTCTGTACAAATTTCATTCTCAAATCTGAAAATCAGTTCCTCCTCAAAACCAGAAATTTATCAAACATCAAAACTTGAATATCATTCCTCAAATCTGAAAACAAAATCAATTTAAAAGCTGGCAAATAAACTTCAAATCCTCTCAAACCAGAGCCTGCAATCATTCTTAAAAACCTAAAAATCATTCATTAAACCGTCTTCATCTTCAAAAATCCTAAAAAACCTACAAGTTTTCTTCGACTCTGAAATTTTCTGAAGCAACCTGGAATGTGTCTATTGCATGTTCAAATCTGAAACAAAGCTCCAGATCAAAGTTTTCAAAGTTCAAAACCAAAGTGAAGAAGAAATTAAAAATTTGGAAAAAAAACAAAATTAAGCTTCAGTTTCAAAACATGGAGAAAAGTAAAGAAAAAAAAGGAATCAAAGAAAAGATGTAGGTTCCAGATCAGATTCAAATCAAGATGTGTCAGGCAAACTTAAATCATCAATCAGAGCAACATAAAAACCAAATTCAAGATCAGATTCATCAAGCAAAGTTCTAGGTTTTATTAAAAGCAAAGTCTATTCTCTGTTCTCCCTAAAACTCAGGTGAGCAAACACTTGAACCTGTATGTATATCTTCTGGTTTACATGTAATGATCTGCATCTATGTATGCTTGTGTGAATATGAGCTTCTGTATATATGGATATGCTAGTGCATGCCCGTACAAAAAAAAAGCCTCTGTTCGAGGTTAACAGAGTTCCAAACCTGTTTTCAAAATTTAAATCTTCACCTCTAATCCTCTTTAGACCTTAGGGTTCAAACAAAATGCGTTTGCTAAATTATAAATTAGCTCTTAATAATATTTTTAAGAAGATCGGAAAGTAAATTTTTATCTGAAACAAGAATTTGCAGTGAAACTAAAATAAATGCAAAAAAACTCAAGTATCTTAATTTCTTGAATTGATTATATTATATGTTTTTTTTCGAAAATGCTGATTTTTAAAAGAAAAATCACGATTTTTAAATTGGTAAATCTAGAGAAATTGTTAAAAGTCAAATTTTCGTTCTAAAATCAATCCCTGTCGTTCTCGTCAAAGTGGGGTGTTACGACCTATTTTGAAAGATGCAGGTGGTCGTGGGGAATACTTCGACTGTGGCCAAATTTTGAAATAGGGTTTGGATTGGGAGAGCGAGTGAGCTTTAGGGTTTTGAAATGGTTTCAGGTGGTCGGTGAATGCGATGGAGCTGTGTGATGTTGGAGCAACCAGAGTGAGTGATTTTTGGCGGGGCATTGTGGCTGGGCTTCCGATCGAGAAAGGCGGTAGGTGAAACAGAGGTAGGGGCAAGTGGAGTTCACCAATCGATGGAGATAGGTGGGGTTCTAGTTCATGTCGAAGGCTCGAATTGGATTCCTTGGCAATTTCTTCGATCTGAGTTATGGGGGTCATCGGCAAGGTTGTAATCGATCTGATGATGGTCGCGGTGAAGGTTGAATCGTCGTTGTCGCCTTGTATACGTGCATAGGCATTTGATGGTGTTAGTGGGTTATTTTTAGGAAGAAGGAGAATAAACTCGAATAAGGGCTCGGGGTGTTTGGCAATTGGCTCGGGGAAATTTGATCTGGCTCGAGTTGTTTATAAGTTAACAATTTTTTTAAAATACATTTTAAAGAAAAAAAGTTTTGCTTGAGAACTTTAGGGATTGTTTCGGGTATTCTTGAATTTGGCTCAAAGCCGTGCTCGGGGTAAACAAGTTTGGGCTCTGGTTATTAATTTTAAAAAAAAAACTTTGTTTTCAGGTTTTAAAAGTACAACCAGGTTTTACAAAAGCAGGTTAAATAAGATTTCAAGTCAAGTATTAACAAGATTTTAAACAAATTTCAAAGTTAAGTCGAATTTATATTAGTTAATTAATTGTTTGATATCGAATCAATATATTTTGGTTAATTAATTAAACTAATTAAAAAGTGTTTTTGGAAATAAAGTAAAGTGACTAAGGAAAGAAATGAGGAAAGATAAATGGGTTATCTTTGATTTAACTAAAGTTTAATTAAGTATAAATTTAAAATTAATTAACTTGTTAAGAATTAATGATAAGCAATTAAGGAGAATCGTTTAATGATCAAAAGGGTAATTGGTTTGGTTTGATTAAGGAAAGTAGTTAAAGGTAATCAATTACTTAAAGATAATTTCTTAATTAAAAGTAATTGGTTAAGGATTAAAGTTGGTAAATGAAGTAATTAAGGTGTAATTACTTGTTTTAATTAATTAAGGATGATTAATTAAATGGTAATTAGTAAAAGGTTAATTAATTAATGTAATTAATTTAAAAGAAATTTAATTAAAGGATAATTAAATAATTAAAGGTCGATAATTTAATGAATAAAGGTTAATTAATTAATAATCAAAGGATAATTAATTTATCATTAAAGGTTAATTAATGAATGATTAAGATAATTAATTAAAATAATTTGTAATTAATTAATGATTAATTAACCAGGATTAGAAATTTATTCATAAGTAATTAATCTGATTTAATTTAAATCAGATAATTAAATTGATTTTTACCTATGGATGTTTGGATTTTATTGGATGATTGAATTGTTTGATATCCCTGATATGTGATGCTCTGTTTTGATTTGAGCTCTGTTAATGTAATTTATTATCTGTGATATATATCGGTGATTTATGAATGAAGGATAAGCGTTATAGTTTATACCGCTTATCAAATATATTGTGGTATTTGAATATGTACTGATTGATGATGTTGCACTTTTATTGTGTAAAACCCCTGGACCACACTTATACACACACAAATATGGATTGGACGTGGAAATTGGTTAATTCACAGATTTTTGATATAGTTTTAAAATTTAATTTTTGAATCCAAATGGTTTTGGAAATGGATTGGGTTGAATATAAAAAGCTTTTGAAAAGGAATTTCAAATATAAAGTTATTTTTGAATAACTTGATTAAGTTTTGAAGTTTAAATAATTTGATTTAATTTTAGATTCAAAATTAGAAATTGAATTCTATTTATGATTTAAAAGGGTTATACAAGTTTATATGGGTTTTAAACCATTTTTAAAAGTGTTTTTTTGGGAATTTAAATTTAACCCAAAGATTTTAACTTGTATAAATGAAATCAGATTTTTTCGAAATGAAAACTATTTGTTTTCAAATAATAAAAGCTTTCATATAAGAAATGAATTTCCAATTTGTATTAAAGGGATTTCAAATTTGAATTTAAACGGTTTTCCAAGTTATGAATGAATTTTTGGAAACGGATTTGAAAGCTACTAAATCTTTGATTTAAAGATTGAATGAGTTAATCCAAAATGAAATGGAAGTGTTTTGAAACCAAATATCGGTCACAGCTCACAGATAGTATATGTGTGGAGGAAATTAATATGAAGAACAACAAAAATTAAAATGAAAGCAGTAAAGAATAATGGTTTGGCTAGCTCAGACCTACGTCCACTCTAGGAATTTCCTTTTTTTATTGATGTTAGAATCGATTACGGTTACAATCCAAAGTTCAAAAATGGCTGAGTGCCTTAGCCTTAGAGAAGAGAAGGTCAGACATCAGAAAGAAGATCCCTTTTTGAAGCCTTGCCTGCTGTATTTATAGGCAAATCCAGGTAGTTGGGCCTCCTGAGTAATCCGTACCCATCAAGGCCATAGCCAAGCCATACTTCTCACCCCGACCGACCCATGCCGAACGGCCTACACCAGCAATGACCGAGCCATGTACGTCCTTCGTCCCTGACCAAGCGGCATCTGCCGCACCACCAATGACCGAGCCGTGTACGTCCTTCGTCCATGACCGAGCGGCATGTGCTGGACCACCTAGGCCGAGCCGTAATCCATACTCCAACATCAAGCCCTTGATGATGACCTATCCCAAAGCCAGTCCTTAGCCTTCCTGTCGATCTACTTCCTTGGACTGATCCACACATGGTGATCCACCTATGCCAATCCCATATCTGACCAAACCAAATTGACCGACAGAAGGAGCATCCTGACCTACCACACCTGGTCGATTGAACGAGCTTCCACTGACCTACATTTTCCCAACCCTCAGGCCGAGCCACCTCCAAGTGTCGAACCACACCTTCCTGACCGAAAGACACGTCCAGACCGAGCCATACCTTCCTGACCGAACGACATATCCATACCGAACCACACCTTTCTGCTGATCTACTAGAGACCGATCCCTTTAATGAATGCCGATCGACCTATCCAAGTGAAAATCATCCATTTAAACCTAATCTATCATATTCCAGCCTTGATAATCACGAAGTTGGTTAGATTGAATCCGCCTGTTTATGGCCTTGACAAAAGGTTGGTTAACAGTTATGCACACATCTTGAATAGAAACATAATAAAAGCAATGTATATGTAAATGTAGAAATTTATACCTAAGCTCGATGTGATTCAAAATCTTCAAAATCATATAATATTGTTATACGATAATAATACCATGATATGGATCATGAAAGAACCTAGAACTCACTAGAGATCGATAAATATACTCAGAATAGTTCCATATTCCATATAATAACGGCAGTTTATATTGTCAGATAGAATTACTTAACAGAGTAGATAATTAAAACAACATAGCGTATCCGTTCATTAAGGTGCCAGCTTGATCATTTTGAGAAAATTGATCGAAATGGGAATATGATTCCATAATTGATCCTAAGTGTAGATGGGAGATTTATAGAGTTAAGGTATGCCCTTGGGGTAATTATGTAATTTGTTGCATGTATCTAACTTTGTGACCGATCTGGTTTATAATAATAATAAAATGGTTTCTATGATTTATTTTGTTATATGGTGCTATAATCAATTAAGTAATTAGTTTAAAATATATAAATAAAAAGTCCTTAAATGAAATGTTATGCGATTGTAGTTGCAAATAGTTGCAATCGTGGATAATTAATCACAATATAAAATAGCATTTTATTTTAAATATTTTCGATCAAAATGTTTTGAGAAAGACATCGACAAATCTATTTTTGAGAAAGGATATCGACAAATCTATTGAGACTAGAGTACATAGTGTTTTTCAAATGTTAAGCAGTGTATTACTCATGACTACTGGGGGCACCAAGGGGTTATGTATTGACAATTATAAGATATCTATAGAATGGCTCATCCGTCTTTCCTGTTGGTTAACAACAACTAATTTAAATTGAAAATCTCGAAATGACTATATTAATATTTCTCTCTACATGAGAATACTGTCGAATTTCAATTTGGAAAATCTACTTTTATTATAGTTAAATCATAGCATAACATCCATCGAATGATTATAGTTGGATTTGAATTGAAGCATTGGAAGTGAAAACACTATTCAATAGAGAATTCATCTTCTCAATTACATGTGATTAATATCACTGCCAACTGTAGTCAACTCAAAATCAAATTTCTGACCAGAGTAGTATGATTGATAATAAATGTTATTATTAAATCAAGAACTTTGTTTATGGACTAACTGAGTAGAATAAAGATGATACTGAAATTTTAACCAAACCAAATTCCATAAATCATAAACTGATATAGTGTTGACGAAGAGAATGTGTGTACTTAATAGTTATTAATTGGCACCGCTTATGAAACAATAAAATGCGATTTTACTGGAAAGGTTGTAAGCGATCAAACTATCACACCACTAATTAAGATGACATGTGAAATTTAATATTTGAGTCGTGTAATATTAATTGCCGACTGAATTCACATCTCTGAGTTCACACAACTGTATTAATGAATTCCCAAAAAACCACACGATTTGATTTATTTATAAAATGTTGTAAATTAATTAAATTAAATTTGAATAATATTGATTATTATTTAATTTATCCGATGTTTTTGGGTTGTTAATTATTTGGATGTATATATATATATATAAAAGTTATATATGCTCATGTATCGATATACGATATCGAAACATATTTAAGGGTCATAAATATACTTAATTTCTTAACAAACTTTTGGAAATAATTGTCCATATAATGGAATGATGTGGCCCGCCATGTCAGAGAGACGAAGCAATGTGGATGAGATTTGATTGAAAATTAATTGAGAATTAGGTATCTAAGTTTTAAAGCAAGAATGTGAAATGTTTTTATTTTCTCATTAATACAAATCATCTCATTCATTTTTTCTTTTCGGTATCTAATCTTTCATTCGCTTTTCTTTTCCTCGCTTATTCCTGCCATGGTCGAAATTTCATCATCCCGTTTTCAAATATTTTCAACTCTAAATAAAAAACGAAAACATCAAATGAAATAAACATAAGTGGTTTATCCATCCCTTGCAATGATTGAGTATGAATCTTAGAGATCCGAGGAGAAAACCAAATAAAACTATGACTTTTGGCTAGATCTAAAAGTTACCTTCTATTTTAATTGTTCAATTAAATATAATATGATTATCATTATCTTGTATGTATATATTATTGCCTCATTTTGATTTGAAATTTTTATGTAATTTGAATTATTTGATGAAGAATTGATTTGATTTTTAATTTGATAGATCAAAATAGAAATTTGTTTTGATTATCTGTTAAAATCCTAATTCAAAGTGTAATTTTTGGCTAGATTTGAAAGTTTGTATGCATATATTATTTGCATTAGCATTGAAATAGAAACTTTGTATGCACATATGGTTACTTCACCTTGAATTGAAAATATCTTATTATAGAAATTTTTCATACACTATAACTAGTTTAAAATTGAGAGTTTCAAATATATTCAACTCAATGAAATAACTTTCATTGAAATGTATTTTCTATATGAAAATACATTTGAAATGGAAATCATATTTCTTATTGCATATTAAGTATGTTTTAGTATTTCATACAATTCTCGTTTACAACATCTCTTCATAAAGTAGAGATAATCATTCATTCTCTTCATCCGAACTGTGCCTACTTTACATCTACTCTTGTATATTTGCTTTCTTTCAAAAATGGTCGAACCATTGTTATAAGACCATAATGAACTCTTTACAAAAATGCATTCAATCCTCCTTAAAATTTAAGGATGTCGAATAAGTTGCACTTTACGTAAATTGGTCAAACTAACATTTTGGTGATTTAATTCCTAAGTACATCTTGTAGCTCTTGGTCTAATGTAACATCTAACATAACAAGATTCTTATTGTAATCAATTGTATTGAATATACAATCTCGATTATAGTTTACTTGCTTATTTCGAATGAATTAATTTCATCGAAGTTTCGTACATTACGAATCGCAACTATTCGTCGTATAACATTTATATGTGACCGAATATGGATCAAATATCCATATTTTTGTATTGCTTAAGAGTTCGAGACTCATAAAAGACAATGCACAGTCTCAGACAAATAAAAAATTAAGCGATCGAGACATGAATGTTTTAGTGGTGGTGTAATTGGTGGTTGTATAAATTGGCACTAGCACTAGCATGGGTCTTGAAGTAACAATATGCCATTTGAAAGAACAAATTAAATCTACTGGTCTACAGCGACTGAAATTGTTATATTTAAAAAAAAAAATCATATTTGGATCATAGTGGACTTATGAAACCTAATGCTTTATACTAGATCCTATTTCGATATTAATAAAATCAAATTTTGTCTAACTTTATTGTATATTTTTTAATTAGTCATATCAATTAATTCAATCAAAAGGTTAATTTTGAATATAATATATTTACATCCAACGATATAACAAAATAACATGTAAAGAAAATAAATGTTTGATTTGATTGAACAGGTGGATGAATTGTAAATGGTTCTGAAAGTATCTAAAAAAGGATAAGATTTAATCTCCAAAGTAACTCCTCCCTATGATATATAATGAGGTATCGACAAGAAGTAATCAGACTCTTTTGGATAAAGAACGATTGGTAATAAGTGAAGCTGAGTTAACTTTTATCTGTTTGGATGTGTACTTGAAAGTGAGTACATAGGATAAAATTAATATATCTAAATCATAGTTTACGAGATAATACAAGATAAAAGTTTATAAGAAACCCCTACATCTCCTAGATCAAGGAGTTGACAAGTTGTGTAAGTTAAGAGGCTACACGTAATAATTGTCCGTGAGAGATCTTGAGTAGGTCACCACGAAAAAATTTGGGGCAGAGCAATATTGATTGAGCAACTTATATTATGGACATAATTTTTTATAAACTTGAAATTGAATCATTTTTATATATACACAAAGAGAGTTCAAAAAATATGCCTGAATGTATGTTCCATTATACTAAGAACAACCGTTCTTTCAAGAATTGCTAACTTCACAATGAAAGAATTTCCTTAACATTGATTTGGATATGATCCAAAGAAAAAATTAATGACTAATGATGAAATGAAATTAGCTAAGTAAAATAGACCCGGCCCATTGAATGTCTAATAAGAACTCTCGCACGTTATAGAGAAATTATGAGTTTCATATCAAGGTTGAGAAAATAATTTCCTTAATTGTAAAATAAGTCATTAAGAGTGTTGACTCTGCTATATGATGTAATGCACAAATCCAGAATGGACTACAAGTACATTATCGAGTATGATTTCGGTAATGATACCCAAAGGAAGGATAAGATCTGCCGACTGCAAAAGTGTTTTTAGAAGAAAAACCAATGTAATTGGAATATAGGAAACCATGTTGATAAGAATAAAAACGTAAATTTCAATAATTGAAATTAACGTAACGGATTCATTATTCAATATGTTTAAGTTAATTCAGATTTTACTCACAAAATTATTACTTGATGTGATTTTGGGTTTTGGTACGTATATGTTGAAATAGAAATTTTAAATAATGATTTAGAATAATTTGGTTGCACATAACAACTACAATGTCTCAAAGTCAATGGGAGGGATACTTGGTTTATGGATTTCGGATAGGGTTCAAAAACTTATATGAAGCCAATAAGCAACAAAATTGAGCAAACATTTAATTAGAAAAATAAACGGTTTGAATTTCAATTAGAATGCATAGGAAGTGTGTGTCTGTAAGAAAGAACTACAAAAGTACTAGAATATTTCTAAAAACTATAAGCAAACAACAAGCTTATGATTGTTAATGATGCATCCGTGTTAAAATCATTATAGTTTAGTTGTTTAATTCTTAATATTGGATTTGAAAGGACATCTTTTACGATCAATATAAAAGGATGTTGGAAATATCCCAAATATATACACAGACATCATACTAAAATGTTTAATGTGAAGTATATAAGATGGATTCCTTATGCATTGGCAAAAGAAACTATCATACATGTAGAATTGTCTGCAATATTATTTTTCACTTATGTATTTGATACATAAAACAAGCATCGAATCTAAATTAAGATCACTAAATAACAGTTTAGAGTGTTCTCGATTATTTACAAAATACTAAACAATTGCTTATAGAAACAACGAATTCCTTATGAAGGAGTATTCAAACTTAAATTTCATAAGTAATATTGACTATAGTAAGTTAATCCTAAATTCAGGGTCAGTCTTAATTAAGAAGCTTTAAGTTGGAAAAGTTCCAAACAAGAGATTATGGCTAATTCAACTAACAAGCTATGTACATCACCTTTGAGCATAACAAAAGAAATGTATGCATATATAACAAAGCTATAATTATACTGTAGTTATTCGAAGGACGTCATGCCACAATTTAATTATAATCAAGGTGAAGTTTCCAAATTAAAGTTCGATGATATTCTGATGTCGAGAGAAGTGTGTAATATTGTCACTTCGAGATTTCTCATTTCACCTAACTGTTATTAACCAATAGAACGTAACCCCTCGGTGGTTTGAAATTGGATTTTATCGAAAAGACCTAAAAACAATGAATTAGATGAAACTGTCACACCACTAGCTAAGGTAACATATGAAAGCTGATATTTAAATTGTTCAATATTAACCACTGACTGAATTCATAACTTTAAGTAGCACAACAGCTTTATGATTTCTCCGAAAACCGCATGATTTAGTTAATTTGCAAAATGTAATAAATTAATTAAATTAATCAATGTTTATGGAACAAATATTATTGTCAATTTATTTAATGTTTTTAATGTTGTTGGTAATTATCTAAACACATATATACAAGTTATACTTACATATATCGATATACGATATCGGTAAATTTTTAAACAAAGGTTTAAATAAAATAATTACATGGGGAGTTTATAGAGAAATGAAAAATGCTCCGATATAGTTGAAGGAGTTGGGCTGATTTGCAGTGGATGAAATATGTGGATTTCAAAAAAAAAATCTGATTTTAATTATAGCGGGCCTATGGAATCCAATGGGTTTTTCACCCGGTCTAATTTAATTATTATTAATAAAGTCATAATCTATAATATTATTTTATTTAGTTAATTAATCATATCAATTGATAAAACATGATTTTATTAAAATAACTAGATTGGATCTAGTGAAGCCCTATAGACTTCATAGATCCACTATAATTCAAATAGAAAAACAATTAAAACACATTTCACCCACTACAAACTGGCTCAGTCCCTTCAACGACGATTAGATTAATTAATGTTGTGACGACCCGAAATTTTTGGATGTTTGAAATCGGAATATTTAATTGATTTTAAATATTTAAAAGTTAATTTTTAACTTGAATTCAAATATCACCGTTTATTTGATAATTAAATTATTGAATTAAATAATTTGAAGTTGGGTAAAATATTGAATCTGGAGTTTTAAGCCTATTAAAAATAATTTAAAGGCTTATAAAATTTAAAATGATGATACTGAAGATAATAGAATGGTTGAAATTTAATCTAAAAGGGTATTTTTTTCAGTTTTAATAATATATCATTTAAATCGATATTTAAAAATAGCCTTTCAGGGCACAGTCTCGCAATTCGTCGAAATCAGTTCCATTGGATCCGTAATATTGTATTATTAACGGATTTCAATTTTCGTAGCGTTTGGAGTTACTGTTTGTCCATACGGGTGAGAAACGTGTTGAAATTAAAATCGACAATTTAATACTTAAACTCGATTCAAAAAGCTATCTTCCACATATGAATGAATTAGGACTCGAAACCTTTTCGATTATGTTCGGAATGGGGGCATAACGCTATAAACGCCTAGCGGCACTTCTCGATAGGAGTACAAGATTTTGAGTTATGCGAACGAGACATTCTATAATTAAATAAAAAAATTATTATAAAAAAAAAATCAAAGCGGCTCCTTCTTTCATAAGCTAGTCCAAGTTTTCACGCAAGCTATCCCCTCTTTCGTTCAATCAACTCGTATTACTTTTCTCTTCGTTTTATAAATCGCGTCTTCGTTCGTTTCAAATTCAAAAGCATTTAAATCAAAAGGAAATGCCGAACTCCACCTTCATCTCACGTTAAAATCCAAATTGAAAATTTGGATTGCCTCTTCTTTAAAATCGAACGGAAAAAATGAAAATAAAAAAATGGCCGAACAATCTCCTCTCCAAATCAAATCGCCTCACCCCTGCTCGCTGTCGAATGGAAGCAGAGATCATCGCATGGCCCTCGATTCGGCGATGATCGCGGTGGGAGAGGAAGCCGTTTCAGCTCAAGCTTGCGTAGAATGGGAGGGGCGACCGCTGTGAAGTGAGTGGACGCGAGATCGCTCAGCAGGGAGGTTGTCTCGTGAACGGCAGGGGGTTGGTTAGTGCACTCGAACCGGATTGGGTGTTGAAATTGGGAGTCGCGGCTGTAAGGGTGGATGGATCGATTTGTTTGCAGCGTGCTAGGGTTTGGTTGTCGATTGGTGAAGGCCGTAATGTTTTTTTTGGTAATCATTTAACCTGAACTATTAGTGCCTAATAAAATTTTAGTTTGGGAAGAAAAGTAGGTTCGGGAAAATTTTATATAAGGCTCAAAACAGAAATGTTGAAAGTTATCGGTTAAAATAAATGGTTAGTTTTTAAATAATAAATTATAGTGGTGAAATTATTTAGTTAACTTATTTAATTATTTTTAGTTACTGAAAGATATTTTTAAAAAGGGAAAAAGATTCGTTTAAACTTAATTTTTGTTGGTTAATTTATTTATGAGGAAATTTAGTTTTAAATTTAATTTTTGTTAAATAAATTTATTAAACGAAATTGGTTTCAAATAAAATCATTGGGTAATTAAAATTACCAAACAAAAATTGGTTACTCGATTATTTAAAATATTTATGAATTGTATATTTTTTTTATACCAGGTCTAATACTGTGAAGACAAAATCGAATTGGAATAGATTGCAAACAGCAAAATAAATGGTGAGTTAATCTCACTCAACTGGGTTTTTGTTTAAATTTAAATGATTAAATTTAAATGATTGGTTGAATGGTTGAATTGAATTGATGTGCTATATTATATAGTAATATATAGTATATATTGGAGTAATTGATATTCTATGATGAATATTATTGGTAATTGGAATATTGAATGCTTTGGTTTGCTTGAACATTTCGGTACACTGAGTTATCGAAATATATAGAATTGGATTTTTAAAGAAGTATAAGAGTAAATTTTGGAAGTGTAATAATTATAGAATAAAAATAAGAATGAATTAGAAAGAAATAAAAGTGAATATTAAAACTGAAGTTAAATTGTAAAGTTGAGATTTAACACAAGTTCTAAATCAAAGTTAAATCTGGAATTCAAGTTAGTGAATCACAGTTTTTAAACAAATAAAGGTTTTTAATTTAAATTATTTTAACAACTTGAATCTTAAAGTGCATTGCTAAATTGATTTGAATTAAAAAAATGAATTTGGATTTAAACTCCTTTGAGCTTCTATTTTAAAATGAGCAATTATTAATGAAATAAATAAAAAGGTAGTTAATTACTGGTTGAGATTAATCAAGAGTGATTAATATTTGTGGTTTAATTAATGATTAATTACTTAACGTAATTAATTTAGATTAGGATAAATTAAAATGTAATTAGAAATCATTAATTTGTATAATTAATGATGTAATTAAAGATTGATTAATTAAGATTAATTAATCAATAATAAGTGATTTATGAGAAATTAATTAATATATGTAATTAAGGATTAATGTAATTAATTATAGTTAATCAATTTGTGAAATAATTAAAGATTAATTACCGCTTTTGGTTAAGAATAGTTAATTTGTGTAATTAATTAAAGATAATTACTTGAATTTAATTGAAGGATAATTAATCTAGGGTGATTAATTAAGATGGATAATTAAGGGATGATTGATTAATGGATTTGAAATTAATTAATGTCAAGTGAAGGTATCTAAATGATTGAGGTTAGTAATTCAATTAGAATTAATTAAATAAATTAGGAAGTGATCAAGCTTTGCTTATGGATGATTGAATGGTAGTGGATGCTTTGAATGAGTTGATACCTCTGATATGAAATGTTGTGTATTTCATTTGGATAACTTGAGTTAGGATGACATGAGAGTCAAAGAGACCGGGGTCGGGTATTAGAAAATACCCGAAACCATTTTGAATTTTTATAGATTGATATGTGAAATCAATAGGCTGGAATGAAATGATTTAAGTGAATTGGACTATTTAGTCTAAATTTCGGTACTTGGAAAATTGATGTGTGAAATAAGTGATGCCTATAACAAATTGAAAATTTGAAATCGATACGTGTTACCCCGGGTTTTATATAAGTTGTATGCTTTTGAATTCCATGTTAGATGGGTTTACTCACGCTGGTTTTCAGCCTGACTCGGGTGTTACTTTGATGTAATGCTCGGGTCAGACCGAGTATTATAGATTTTCAGGTAAGGACTTCTGGGGCTCAGGAGACGAGCTGGATGGTAGGCACGCATGAATTCCATTGTATATATTATTGTATATATCTGAGACATGTTGATTTTATCTGTCCAGTGTTTGTATATATGATGTAACTCTAATGTATAAAGGTGAAATTGACAAGTACAGTTTTACTTTGTGTAACTGTTATTATTTGATATTATATTTTGATCCGCTGCGAATGTGAGGATTTGTGTTGTGTTTCTGTTTCTTCTTCTATCTCTTTCTTCTTTTTCCTAACTATCTGGAATTTTCGGGATCGGAAATTTCTGGGTCGTTACAGTTGGTATCAGAGCGAGGTTAAGCGAGAACCTTGGCTCTGTTGGGATTACTCATTAAGGATATGGTCAATGGTACCATAGAATGAGTTGAGTGTCTCTCTGTGTGTGTGTGTGTGTGTGTGTGTGTGTGTGTATGTATATGTATGTATATGAGCGCGTACTTGTTATTTTCTTATATAAAGGTTTTAAATGATTTTATATAAGAATATATTTTGATATATAAAGCAATATCTCTTGCTAATAAATATTAAGGCAATTGGTTGTTATATTATTTGAAAATTTAATAATGAGAATTAAGTGGTAATAGAAATATAACCAAATAAAAATTAAATGAAGATAAGTTTGAAATGGATTCAAAACTAAATGGTTTAAAGAGATAAGTTGATTTGATTTAAAAAAAATAAATCAACATTTAAAAATTTAACTCGAATTTATATAATTCGGGATGGTTTAAATTTGAAATTTGAATTGAATTCGTTCAAATTGAATTTGATTTGAATTAATTGGATTTGTGATTGAAAATGTAAAAGTTTAAAATTTTAAATGGAAATTTTGAATTGGATTGAATTGAAATGATTTGAAATTGAAGTGGGTTCAATTGATATTAATCCAAATTGATTGGAATAATTTGGAATTGTAATTAAAGTTGAATAGGTTTAAAATCAAATGGAATTTGATTTGAATTTGAAAAGAAATCAAGATTCATTCAACTTGAATTGAGGTCAAATCAATTTCAACGGAAATTTAAGTTATTCAAATTGGAATTGGGTCAATTTAAATGGAAGTGGAAATTTAAATTGAATTGATGGGGAAGTGAACAGTTTTGACTCTGAACCATTCTCAGTATAAATTGTTTAATATAAACTTATTTTTCCAAGTTGTTTAATACATACAACCATTCTTTTGTAAAGCCAAACTATTTTATATTTATTTTACAATTATATTTGGAACTATTTAAAAAAAATTCAACTGTTTTATAAACTAATTACTATTTTACAAATTAATTACTATTTTACAACTATTTTGCAATTATTTAAAATTTCTATAACTATCTGACTATTTTCCAACTATTTTACAATTACTGTTACAAACTAATAATTATTTTTCAACGATTTATCCATTTTAAACCTTTCAAGCTATTACTAAATATAAACTGGTCGGAGTTCAAACTGTTGTTGAATAAATACCCAATTGAGGTAAGAATTGGAGTGATAATCCAAATGGGGATTACGGCAAATGTGAATAAGTGAATAAAATCAAAGTGAGGATGAATAGAAAGGAAATTGATTTAGTTAATAATTAATGAAAATAAATACGTAGGATGTACGTATATTATTCTATTTGTATAGTGATTTGATCCAGATTCGAGCACAGAATTTCGAGATAGTTAATCGATCCGAGTTGGGATTTTTCACTCGATTTTCGACAGCGAACCTGGACATGGATTGTTGATTGGTTCTGGATATTCTCTACCATAGTTATGGCTATGCAAGGAGAATGACGGTTTCTGATCAAGAAACCAGATCAGTATCCGCACTAGGAGTCGGGTGGACGATACTAGTTCGGAAGTGAAATTGTGTGATCAAGTGAGCGATCAGATTGGTGTAGCATATGGATGATATGTATACATCGTACAGATTTAAATGAAATTGATATTGGAAATTTGTGAATAAGAAATGTGAAATGATTTCTTTTGAAATGAAAGTATATTGTGTGAAATATGCAATAGATAAAAGTGAAAGTTGGATATTTTTATGATGATAAGTAAGATGGAAACAACTTAATAAAAAAAGAGTAATCAAATTTGAATATTTAATTTTGAATAAACAAAGTTATATAAGATAAATCTCCCTTTGTTGATCTATTGTCGGAAGAAAAGGATTTTGAAAGTGCTTAAAGTATAAAAGGAATTTTATACAAGTTAGAAATGATCCAAAAAAAATTAATATATATATATATATATATATATATATATATAAAGGATCTTATGGGGATTTTGGAAAAAGGTTTTGGGAACCTTTAGATTTGGAAAGGCTTTTGATTTTTGGGTAAAATCAATATTGGAATTTGGAAAGCCTAGTTTGAGAATTATCGATTTTGGGATAATCGATTTTGTGTAAAGGAGATTTATATGAGATTCATACTAGGTGTATGATTGGGAAGATACTATATGTGTATAGTATAAAGTGTTTTGATAATGTCTCTGGAGAAGGCGCTCCCTTGAAATGAACTTCTCAGGAGTGCCACCGGGTGGTGCTGCCTTGAACCCTAAAGGGGGTTCTAAAGTTGATCCTGTGAGGAGTCCGGACAAAACTAGTTCCTGAGGATTATGAGTAGTGTGTAGCGAAAGTCGAGGGGAGTTGATGCCTACAGAGGCATTTGGGTTATGCTGTGACGACAGTGTAACTCGATGTCACTACGATCTACTGCAGATCATAGCAAAAGTCGTGTGTGCTGCTGAGAGCCAACAGTCTGCGTTTGATTTTATATCGGTAGACTATGACCTATGGTAACATAGAGAAAGTCGTGTGTGCCGCTGAGAGCCAACGGTCTATGTTTGATTTTATATCGGTAGACTGCGACCTATGTAGGAGTGGAGAAGTTTCATTTTGACAGCGAAAATCGAGGGTGCTGATGCCTACAGTTACATGGACTTTTGTTGCGATGGCAACGTAACCCTGAAATGTAACTGCGATCTGTTGTGGGTTCCATGGCGTAATCGAGGGGCGCGGAGTGCCTACAGTTACATGGACTTTTGCTGCGATGGCAACGTAACCCAGGATGTAACTGCGACCATGGATGGGGGTGATGATTTCCAAAGCATTCTCACCAAAGATATTTCTTCTATTTTCAAAAATTGTTTTTTATATTTGCAATAAAATTATTTTTCAAGTATTTTCACTGGGTGTTGAAACGGGCTTACCAAGTACTTAAAGATTTTCAGTCATACATCTGATTAACGTATGACCGAATTTCTGTGAGAACAAGGATGGACTGGTTGAGACATGGAATTATAAGAAGTATTTTTATAAAAAGCTGTTTTAATAGTATTATGTGAATTTAAAAGTATTTCTAAAATTTTAAAATAAAAGTGTTGGAATTTTGGAAGATGAAAGAAAATCCAAACTGGAATTATAAAATAAAATCGAATTCAGGAAAATTTAATGAAGTGATTTTTGTAATAAAATCAAATATTGATATAAAAGTTGGAAGTAAGCAAATTAGCTAAATAAATTATTTGATAGAGTATGTTAATAAAATTTAACTTGGTTAATTTAAATGGATTGTGAGTTAATAATGAAATTAGGAAATAAACTCGAATTAAAATAGAGTTCGATTTGGATTGATAATGAATTAAAATAAGTGGAGATGTTGTAAAAATAAAATGCAATTGGATTATAATAGAAATGGTTTGAGTTGCAAACAAAACCCAGGTGAATAGAAATGAAATGCAAATGTATGGTTGGGGAATAAATTAGAAATGAAATGGAATTAAATATAGAATGAGTTGAAATTAATTTGAAGTAGTTATAAACTAAATGGATACTTTAATAAGTGAATATCGCCGAATTTGCATAAAAATAGTTGTCGTTTGATGTAAACGAAGGTAAAGAAATTCTATGAATTAATAGAAGCAAATGAAATTGATTTTTGAATCATTTGAAGTGAATGTGAGCTGTTGAGTTAAAATAAATTGAATTTAAGCAATTGAGTTGTAAACCAATAAAATTGAACGAAATGGTATATGAATTGGTTGAAAGCAATTGAATTAGTGTTGAAATCATATAAATTGCTCGTGGATGTTATTTAGAATGCATTTCTTTTAGAGTTGATGTGTTGTAGTTGTTTAAGTAAGAGAAATGTTATAAACTTCATATATATAGTGCTTACATGTTTAAATTGAGTAAGTACAGGTACCGAAAAGCCGTTTGGCTGGATTTTGGATGCACTAATTGCTAGAATAATAAGCCGCTTGCTTAAAATGCTAAATAAAGGTACGCCTACGCAATAAAAATAGGAAATATGAACTGTTTTGTTTTTTCGACCGGGTGGGTCGATGTATATATATTTACATCTCTTGTCAAATTGCAAAAGCTCCTCTGTACAAAGGAGACTCTGCCAAATTTTTTCGAAAATTTTGGGAGTTAGAAAATTTTTGAAATTTTTTTGGAAAATGTTTGTTAGCGACAAAACGATTTCAAATTTGAAACTGAAATAAATTAGTGGATGAAACTAATTTAAAATAATAATATGAATCAGTTATAAACGGAAGATAAAATTCAATATTCAGAGTTGAAGATAAATTGAATTCATATGGAAATGTGGAAAACTAATTTGAATAGAAGTAGATACGAAAACTTCTGTAAGGAAATGTATAAAATTATTTTAAAAGCTATGATTGGATATTATTGCTAAGTAGGCTATGCAGGTATTATAAAGGAAAAGGAAAATTAGTTTTGATTTCAGAAGATAAATTTTGAATCGCTTGACAAAAAGGTATGTGTTTAAATTTTTATATGAAATTTGATTGGGTATTTTATCTAGCCACTTGGCCTTTTGTTTTCTTTTGAATTTGAGATCCCGTAGAGGCATTTTGTAGTTGTACCGAGCTAGCCGCACAAAGGAGATGCTGGCGAAATTTTTCGAAAATTTAGGGAGTTATAAATTTTTTGAGAAGTTTGATAATTTAAATTTAGACTTGAATAAATGAAGTAAATATTGTTCTTGGAAATTATGGAAGGTTTTGGAAGTTGGTTGAAGTAATAGTGGGTCTTTAATAAAAGATATGTTGTGGAAAGTTGATGAAACTGTTGGATTTTGGAAAATAGCAATGGGTATTGGACCATTCTTCTCAATTAGTAATTTCGGTGACGAAATTCTTTTAAGGGGGGAGCAATGTGACGACTCGAAATTTTTGGATGTTTGAAATCGGAATATTTAATTAATTTTAAATATTTAAAAGTTAAGTTTTAACTTGAATTCAAATATCACCATTTATTTGATAATTAAATTATTGAATTAAATAATTTTAAGTTGGGTAAAATGTTGAATCTGGAGTTTTAAGCCTGTTAAAAATAATTTGAAGGCTTAAAAAATTTAAAATGATGATACTGAAGATAATAGAATGGTTGAAATTTAATTTAAAAGATGATTTGTTCAGTTTTAATAATATATCATTTAAATCGATATTTAAAAATAGTCTTCCAGGGCACAATCTCGGAATTCGTCGAAAGCAGTTCCATTGGATCCATAATATTGTATTATTATCGGATTTCAATTTTCGCAGCGTTTGGAGTTACCGTTTGTCCATACGGGTGAGAAACGTGTCGAAATTAAAATCGATAATTTAATACTAAAACTCGATTCAAAAGGCTATCTTCCACATATGATTGAATTAGGACTCGAAACATTTTCCATTGTGTTCGGAATTGGGGCATAACATTATAAACACCTAGTGGCACTTCTCGATAGGAGTTCAAGATTTTGAGTTATGCGAATGAGACATTCTATAATTAAATAAAAAAATTTATTATAAAAACAAATCAAAGCGGTCCCTTCTTTCATAAGCTAGTCCAAGTTTTCACGCAAGCTGTCCTCTCTTTCGTTCAATCAACTCGTATTACTTTTCTCTTCGTTTTATAAATCGCGTCTTCGTTCGTTTCAGATTCATAAGCATTTGAATCAAAAGGAAATGCCGAGCTCCACCTTCATCTCACGCTAAAATCCAAATTGAAAATTTGGATCGCCTCTTCTTTAAAATCGAATGGAAAAAAAATGGCCGAACAATCTCCTCTCCAAATTAAATTGCCTCACCCCTGCTCGCTGTCGGATGGAAGCAGAGATCATCGCGTGGCCCACGATTCGGCGATGATCGCGGTGGAAGAGGAAGCCGTTTCAACTCGAGCTTGCGTTGAATGGGAGGGGCGACCGACTGTGAAGTGAGTGGACGCGAGGTCGCTCAGCAGGGAGGTTGTATCGCGAACGGCAGGGGGTTGGTTAGGGCACTCGAACCAGATTGGGTGTTGAAATTGGGAGTCGCGACTGTAAGGGTGGATGGATCGATTTGTTTGCAGCGTGCTAGGGTTTGGTTGTCGATTGGTGAAGGCCGTGATGTTTTTTTTGGTAATCTTTTAACCTGAACTATTAGTGCCTAATAAAATTTTAGTTTGGGAAGAAAAGAAAAGGAAAGTAGGTTTGGGAAAATTTTATATAAGGCTTAAAACAGAAATGTTGAAAGTTATCGATTAAAACAAATACTTAGTTTTTAAATAATAAATTATAGTGGTGAAATTATTTAGTTAACTTATTTAATTATTTTTAGTTACTGAAAGATATTTTTAAAATGGGAAAAAGATGTTTTTAATTGGTTAATTTATTTATGAGGAAATTTAGTTTTAAATTTAATTTTTGTTAAATAAATTTATTAAATGAAATTGGTTTCAAATAAAATCATTGGATAATTAAAATTACCAAACAAAAATTGGTTACCCAATTATTCCGAATATTTATGAATTGTATATTTTTTTTATACAAGGTCTAATAATGCGAAGACAAGATCTAATTGGAATGGATTGCAAACAGCAAAATAAAACGTGAGTTAATCTCACTCAACTGGGTTTTTATTCAAATTTAAATGATTAGATTTAAATGATTGGTTGAATTGAATTGATGTGCTATATTATATATTAATATATAGTATATATTGGAGTGATTGATATTCTGTGATGAATATTATTGATAATTGGAATATGAATGTTGTGGTTTGCTTGAATATTTCGGTACACTGAGTTATCGAAATATATAGAATTGGATTTTTGAAGAAGTATAAGAGTAAATTTTAGAAGTGTAATAATTATAGAATAAAAATAAGAATGAATTGGAAAGAAATAAAAGTGATTATTAAAACTGAAGTTAAATTGTAAAGTAGAGGTTTAACACAAGTTCTAAATCAAAGTTAAATCTGGAATTCAAGTTACTGAATCACAGTTTTTAAACAAATAAAGATTTTAAATTTAAGTTATTTTAACAACTTGAATGTTAAAGTGCATGGTTAAAGTGATTTGAATTAAAAAAATGAATTTGGATTTAAACTCCTTTAAGCTTTTATTTTAAAATGAGTAGTTAATTTATTTAATGAAATAAATAAAAAGGTAGTTAATTACTGGTTGAGATTAATCAAGAGTGATTAATATTTGTGGTTTAATTAATGATTAATTACTTAATGTAATTAATTTGGATTAGGATAAATTAAAATGTAATTAGAAATCACTAAATTATATAATTAATGATGTAATTAAATTGATTAATTAAGATTAATTAATCAGTAATAAGTGATTTATGAGAAATTAATTAATATATGTAATTAAGGATTAATGTAATTAATTATAGTTAATCAATTTGTGAAATAATTAAATATTAATTATCGCTTTTGGTTAAGAATAGTTAATTTGTGTAATTAATCAAAGATAATTACTTGAATGTAATTGAAGGATAATTAATCCAGGGTGATTAATTAAGATGGATAATTAAGGGATGATTAATTAATGGATTTGAAATTAATTAATGTCAAGTGAAGGAATCTAAGTGATTGAGGTTAGTAATTCAATAATTAAATAAATTGGGAAGTGATCAAGCTTTGCGTATGGATGATTTAATGGTATTGGATGCTTTGAATGAGTTGATACATCTGATATGAAATGTTGTGTATTTCATTTGGATAACTTGAGTTAGGATGCGGGGTCGGGTATTAGAAAATACCTGAAACCACTTTGAATTTTTATAGATTGATATGTGAAATCAATAGGCTGGAATGAAATGATTTAAGTGAATTGGACTATTTAATCTAAATTTCGGTACTTGGAAAATTGATGTGTGAAATAAGTGATGCCTATAACAAATTGAGAATTTGTAAATTGATACGAGTTACCCCGGGTTTTATATAAGTTGTATGCTTTTGAATTCCATGTTAGACCACGCTGGTTTCCAGCCTGCCCCGGGTGTTACTTTGATGTAATGCTCGGGTCAGACCGAGTATTATAGATTTTCAGATAAGGACGTTCTGGGGCTCAGAAGACGAGATGGATGGCAGAGACGTATGAAGTGTTTCCGCTGTATATATTATTGTATATATCTGAGACATGTTGATTTTATCTGTCAAGTGTTTGTATATATGTTGTAACTCTGATGTATAAAGGTGAAATTGACAAGTATTATTTGATATTATATTTTGATCCGCTGCGAATGTGAAGATTTGTGTTGTGTTTTTCGTTTCTTCTTCTTCTTCTATCTCTTTCTTCTTTTTCCTAACTATCTGGAATTTTCGAGATCGGAAATTTCCGGGTCATTACAAATGTAGCTTGTAAGTCGTAGGTCAATAGTTTATGAAAATTTGTAAATCGAATATTCGTGGTTGTGAGATTGGGTGGGGCACTCGTCGAAGTATTTATCTTACAAGGCAATTAGCTTATTTCCTGGATAATATAGTGAAAATGGATTGGAATCACTTACGATAGCTTTTAGTGTACCAGAAGATTGAAAACTAGGTTCGTGTAACATAAATAAGTCTTTAATTTGCTAAAACTAAACTGAGTTTTGTAGCTATCTCATAAAAGTAGCATGAAAGAGAAATAAGGTCATAACTGGTCATAAGTTTGATCAGTAACTAAATTGATATGCTTAAGCTAACCTAAAATAACTAACAAAATGTGAGATAATAACATGATATAAAAAATATACTAAAATTGAGTCTAGTTATGATATCAGTGACTAAAATTTCATGTTATTTGACAGCGTGTTTGTTTGCATGTTAATGCTTGTTTAAAAATGTTACATCTCATATTATTTGACAAGCGTGTAACTAAATTGAGGGTAAATATATATCATGACGATTATTGCTTAAGATGTAAAAGAGCTTAATTCCTCCGAAAGAAAATTAGGTTTATTTGACCTATTATACAATTATAAAACTAGTATTATAGGTTTATTTGAGCATAATTTGGATAATTCTAAAATAAAGGATTATCAGGCCAAAAGTTTATCTAGTTGGAAAATTATTAATAATAATCAAATAGATGGCAATGGTAGGATTATGATACTTTGCGACTCCAATGTATGGGATATAAGTCAACAATTATATAATCTTCAATACATTCATTATTCTTGTATAAATAAAGGTGGATATCAACTAGAAGTCACTTTTGTTTATGCATCAAACAGTGAAAAAGAAAGCTTAACATTTTGGAACAAATTAAGCAATTAAACAATAATATAAACCATCCTTAGTTAATAGTTGATGACTTTAACACTGTCATGCATGCTTTTGAAAAAGGAGGGTTAAAGCAATTCCTAGAGAAGATAAGCAATTTTGTGCTTAAAACTGGTTTAGTAGAACCAACTATTTTTGAAAACAAATACACTTGGAAATTAAGGGAGTTTAGAAATATACGTTGTAAACTAGATAGAGTTTTAGTAAATCAAAATTTCATAAACACCTTTTTAGATTTCAAGTGTCTTACTCTACCCCAAGCCTCTAGTTATCATACACACATCCATATTTTACTATCGAATAATAATTTGATAAAGAAAAATACCCCTGTTAGATTTGTTAATGGGTGGGTATATAAAGAAGATTATAGAAATGAGATCAAAAATAGTTTATCCGTCAACATATAGGGCACTACTTAGTATAAGTTTAGCAAAATGCTCCAAATAATCAAGGGAAGCTTGAAAACATGGAGTAAGAATAGGAACAAAAATGAATTAAAATCTATTAGAGAGGATTGTGAAATGTTGCAAGATGAACTTGATAATGATTTCTCTAACTTGAATAAAGTCAATAATTTTCTTCTAGCTCAAAATAATCTTATTAAGTCATTACATGTACAAGCTGTCAATATGAGGTAAAAAGCAAAGGTTGACTGGCTTATTAATAGGGATGAAGCAAGCTAATTTTTGTATGCAAAAATGCATAGTAGAAAACATAAGAATGATATTGGAAAACTTTCGGATGCAAAAGGCAAAGTCATGAATGAAATGTCTATCATTGAAAGGGATGCTATAAAATATATTGAGAATTTATATAACTCAGACAAACATACTACTTCCCAAAGGTAGAAACAAAATACTTACTGAATGATAACAGCCAAGACATTTTGCTTGCTTCGGTAAATATGACAGAGATTAAAAATATTATTTTCAATGCAAATATTGATAAAAATCCTAGCCCTGATAGTTTTAGGGCTAAATTCTACAAAACTCGTTGGGAGGAAATTTATACTAGTATTTTTGAAGCAATTAATGAGTTTTTTAGGTCTAGAAAATTTTAAAAAAATCTTAATTATACTTTTTTAACTCTAACACCAAAGGTCAAAATCCCTAGTCGTCTAGAGCATTACAGACCTATTGCTTGTTGTAATTTTATATATAAAATAATATCAAGTATCTTATGTAACAGAATGAAAATATTTTTAAAATATTTAGTATATGAAAATCAAAGTGCTTTTATACCTGGAAGACTTATTTCAGAAAATACATTGTTAGCATATGAGTTGATTAGAAACTTTAATATTAAAAATAGAAATCTTATGTGCATAAAGATAGACCTACACAAAGCCTTTGATAAAATCAATAGGCAATTTATAATACATATAATGCTACAAATGGCTTTTAATGAAAAAATTTATGCTTTGATTAATGAATGCATAAATAATGTAAGATACTTCGTGATTGTTAATGAATCTCCCAAGGGGCTTATATATAGCAATAGGGAAATTAGACAGGAAGACTCACTCTTTCTCCTTATCTATTTACCATAGTAATGGAGCTTTTTCAATATTAATAAAAATCAAACAAATAAATGGAAATATTAAGCCAATAAATAGAACCAAACCTTCCATTTTGCATTTGTTATGCGCTGATGATCTATTGCTATTTTAAAATGCATATTTACAAAGTGCCAGGACCATTATCAATTTTTGAAAAACTAGGAGACTATGCTGGCTTGAAAGTTAATAAATGCAAAAGTAAAGTATATTTCAATAAAGGATGTACAAGAAAAGTGGATATTTTAAATATTTTAAAATTAAAGGAAGGAAGTCCGCTAGTCAAAATATTTGGGATTACCTCTAAGCATAAATCAAGTAAATGACAGAGATTGCATAAGTTGTATGACTTAATTCAAAACAAATTAGAAGGCTAGGCTAGCAAGTTGTCATTAGTTAGGAGGGTGGAGCTAATACATATAGTCATCATGGCAATTATCATGTATTGGATTCTGTAAGTTGTGGAATAGAGATTTGAAGACTAATTTAACACTAGATAGGGGTAAATAGTGTTTTTTTATTTTTATGACTCTTTTTGAATTCTTTTAAGATTATAGTTTAAACAATGCAATTAACAATTACAGATTAACACAGATAAATATAAATGGAGCAAAAGTAAAAAGAAAAGAACACATCATGATTTTATACTGGTTCAGAGTCACCGTACATTCAATCCATACAATTTCTTGTACAAATTTCCTTTCAAATATCAAAGCAAATACAATCTCGATTTTAAGGCTACGAGACACACGGCCTATACTTTTCTAGCTCTAAGTAGACTCACTTGATTTACATGGGCCATAAGCACACCCATTTGAATTTTCGAATCACCAAACACACCCAGTTGATTTACGCGGGCTACAATCAAACCCTCTTGGACTTCAGGGGCACCAAACACACCACAAAGTATAAAAGTATGATTTGCTAGTTTTTATAAACTCGCTTTCTTGATCTTAAGTACAAATGATCCTATAACCTTTAGAATAGCACTTTGATCTTGATTTGAGTGAGAAATGGAGAGAGACCAATGAGTAAACAATAGAGATTCAAATCAATAGAGTTTGGATTTGATTCTGATTGAATTTGAGTAGAATTTAAGTAGAATTTCATTTAGAAAACAAGAGAGTAAAAGAGGAGAGAAATATAAGAAAGTAGTTAATAAAAATTCGTTGGTTTAAACCCTATTATAGAGAAATAACGGTCATGTCCATTCACGAAGGGATGTACAAAAAGACACTTCTATTCAAAATTTGAATTTCGAAATTTTCAGTCTATATATCGACATGCATGGATAGGATATGTCGACATATCACTTTGTATTTCGAAAAACACTTTATTTTAAATTGTTTTGAATATTTATGTTCTATAAAATATTTTGATACTTTGTAAAATCATTTGAGCATTGTTTATACATATTTTAATCATAATAAAACTTAAGAAATCTTCATAAAAAAATTTGAAATATTTTAATATATAAAGGATTAAATATAAATTTCTTTTGAGAAATAATATACAGAAACAATATTTTAAGTATAGGTGAATATATATTAAAATCAAGGCATCAATGAATGTTAAAAATATGCTTTGAAATATTAAAAAATGAAACTAGAAAATATATCATATTAAATTAAAAGCATATAAAAATATAAATACTTAAAAACTTAATTTCTCAAATATGATAATTTTGTGAATAGATAATTAAAATGTTAGAATTCTTTTGAAAGCTATGCGAAAAATGTTTGAAAAATCATTTTTGAAAACAGGAATTATTTCTGAAAACTCGGATATTTGAAAATCATTTTACATCAAAGAATAGTTTTAAAAACCATTTTGAAAAATGAAGAGAGATTAAATGTCACGACCCGTCTTTCACTCCACTAAAAGACGCATCATGAGTAAGAAAGAAAGGGATAGAAAAGAGAAAGAAAGGAAAGGAGGAACTAAAAAAATTTAGAATTTTACAGCGGAATGATTGAAATATATTACATCACATAAGATATTACATAGTGTCATATACATCAGAGTTATATAACTTATACATCACAAACTAGACAGTTATAAAGGCATGTCTATCATACAATACAGACATCATCACAGAGATATAACACAGCGGAAATACAGATATCTTAATGTTGAAGCCTCCTGCTCCAAATCACCCTCAGAATTCGTCAAAGCTAACCTGAATCCCTTGGCTACTCGTAAAAATTTGAGTACCCAAGAGTTTAACAAAATAGAAAATAAACTCCGGGTCAGACATGGGTCTGGTGTGAGTAAACAGGTTAAAGTTGCTTAACTTTGAAAATCATTTGAATGAAAAGGTATCTCATAAGACTTCCCACATATAAACATGGAAAAGTTTTTACCTTACGATAACCAAAACATTTGATAGGAAATCCAGTGATATTATAATTGTGTCTAGGGTTTTCAAATAAATAGAAAATAGCTGAAATTGTTACATGATTAAATTCCAGCATACTAGCCACAAAGTGGGTTATACAATCAAAACCATAAAGGCACGTAGGGAAAATGGGTTTCCATCAATGGCAGAGCTACTGGGGTACCGCCCGTCACAGTACGTGGCCTAGATCATCATACAGAGGATCCACTCTAAATCCCCTGCAACACAAGGCCGTAACCATCCTTTACTGGACAGTCCCGAACAAGATAACCCCGCAGTTGGCCGCGAACCAACTGCCCACTAAGCCGAATAAAAAGAGACCTCTAGACAGGGGAAAATCTCGTCCTACTTGGGCACGAACCACTTAGCCTTGTTGCATCTCCCCTGTTTTAGTCATTCCCGATTGATGAGGCTTGAGGCTATGACTACCTTTGTAGAACACATCTATCTTAGAATGCTCATCGTCCTCCTTACGATGTTCTGCAAGCATTCTGTAACGACCCAGAATTTTTATTAATTGAAATTCGTATATTTAATTAATTTTAAGTATAAATAAGTGAAATTTATAAGTCAAATAATTTTTTTTCGAATAATTAGATTTAATTGAAGAATTAAATTAATAATTTAATATGTGAAAATACAGAAATAATTGAAATTTGGGTTAAATATGATTTAAAATGATTTGTAAAATTTTATTATATCATATTGGAGTTAGAATGATGTTATAGAACTTTTAAAATTGAACTAAAAGTTAATTTGTGAAAATTGAATATTTTAATATTTAATCGACTAGTGAAATTAGCCGTTTTTCGAACAGTCTCAGAATTGGACGAAACTAGTTCCATTGGATCCGTAATAGTTTGTTATTATTGGATTTCAATTTTCGTAGCAATCGGAGTTATCGTTTGATCGTGGCAGCCCGAAACGTATCGAAATTGTTTTAATATTAATTTGGCGAGTTAAAATAGCCATTTTTCAAACAGTCTCGGATTTCGACGGTACAAGTTTCATCGGATCCGTAATGTGATATTATTGTATGGTTTAAAATTTCGTGTCAATCGGATTTACCGTTTGTCCGGTGCAAGCTAAAACGCCTAGAAAATCGTTCAATCGGTTTAATTTTAAATCGAACGTTTATTGTCATAACTCGCACAGATGACCGAATTAGCTCCCAAAACACATTCCATTGTGTTCGGAACGCGGGTTAAACCTTAGAAACGCCAACTGGCACGCTTCGTTTGGAATTCGGAAATTCCGGGATGAGTAGTGTTTGCAAAATTTTCTATATAAGCCCTTCACTTTTCTCATTTGCATCAAAACAAGGCTAGAGTTTCAATTAGCTGCAGCCGCCACCTTCATAAATATTTAATGGCCGAAAATGTCTTCTCTTTCCCCTCGGATTTCTTCAAATCCATGCTTCAATTCGTAAAACTTTCTGAAGCAAACTTGTAGAGCATCGAGTGATCTTGGTATCCAACGGCTATGATCGTTTAACTCGAAGTAGATCGTGAGATAATTGGCCGCGTATGGCTACAGGTCACGCACGCATTTCTATGCATGGGGGAGGCTGAGTGTCAAGTGGTGGTGGCTGAAAGTGGAGTAGGCAATGCTCTTCAATATGGTACCTTCTAATCGTGGTGGATGTCGACGAGGAGGTCGCGAAAATTAACCCTAATTTGAACAAATGGGTTCGGCTAGGTTCTGTAGAAGTAACGTAAATGGGAGATGAAGCAGTGAACGGTCATGATGCAGGAGGCAAGGGATCAAGGGCGGTGATTAGATTTAGGTTTGAAAATTTAAATAAAGGTTGTAAATTTATAAGTATATAATTCGTGTAACTTTAAATATTCATATCTTTTTCATACGAGGTCGAAAACGCGCGAAATTAGTTGCGTTGGAATCGTATGGACGAGCACTACGCTATGGAATTGGATTGGAGTCGTTTGGAGTTATAGAAAATTTTGGGTAAAATTAAACGCGCGTTTAATTTTATTCGAAATAAAAGCTGAAAACGAAATTGAAATCAAGGTGAGAACTTCTCACTCAATCGAATCGGTTTCGATTTTAATTTTAAATAGTTATATTTAAAATTCTTGAATGTATGTTTGAATGATGATTGTTATCTATTGATTGTTAAAATAGACATTATGCGCCGTTAGTAAGCGGATGTTATTTATTAAAAAAATATACCGCGAATATTTCATAAACAGTGAAATTGGTATTATTTATGTACTTGGAATTGATTTCCCGCGGTATATAGCGGATGAGACCCTATTGCGCCGCCTATTAAGCGGATAATATTTTAAATCTCATATACCGCCATAATTTCGTACTGGAATGGAATTGGAATTGTGCTAACATCTTTGGATGCAGGAAAACAGGTTGGAGGGATCCAACTGGATTCCTCAACAGTATTTATTTGATTTCAGATATTTTGATATTTGATGGATTATCATATCGATATATGATGTCATTGTTGTCGTGATTGACTATTTGGTATGTAGCATCATTGGACCAATTTTGGAATTTTAAAAGGATTTTTAAAGTGATTTTTGAAATTATACGTTATAAAATATTTTTGGAATTGATCCATTTTAAATAAATAACGTTATAAATTTTAATGTTATAAAATTATGATTTTTGCGAAATATAGTTAAAAGTTGATTTTTGAAAATACGAGGCTAATGATTTTATGAAATAGTTTAAATTGGGATTGAAATTATTATAACAAGTTTAAATATAGGATTTATGAAATTTGATTATTTTATAAATCAAAATGGTGAAATTATAAAGGAGTTTAAAGATGTTTTGAAAAATAATAGTATAAATTGATTTATATAAGAGATTTATAAATTGATATTTATAAATTAAAATATTTGAATTATAAAACGAGTTTTTATAAGTGTTGGAATGAATTGTAAATGAATTTCATAAATGAATGAAATTTATAGAATTATAAACGGTGAAGTTATAAATGGAATTTTATAAGCAGTAGGTTTATAAAATTTGTAAAGTTAGTTCAAGAATAAGTTTTGGGTAAATAAATGAATCTTATAAGTTATAAGATTTATAATTTGGGAAGTTTAAAGGAACGATTTTTCCAAACAAATAAATTTTAAGTGTTTAACTTATAATATGAACTTTTAGTATATAATTGAGTTATAAATTGAATAGGTTAATAAAGGAGATTTATAAAGGAAGTAGTTATAAAATAAATAGAAATGGAATTTATAAACATTGTTTTATAAATTCGCAACGACTTATTTTGATAAGTAAATTGTTGTGACTTATTAATGGAGTTATATTCACGTTTTATACAGTGAATAATCCTTTAAAATAAAATGAATAGAAAGGATGAAATTGGTTAACACGGTATATTCACGTTTTTGAAAAGTGAATAATATGTTAAAGAAAATGTTTTGGATGTGATGTTTTAAATAGAATTAAAACGACCTAACGATGTTTTTTTAAATGTGTTAAGATTCGAAACCATAGATTTCAACATTTATTGTTGAAATAGACGTTTTCGAGAAATAGAAGGAAATGGTGGACTATAACACTGTTGTTATAGTAAATGATTTCCGAAAGAAAATGTTTTGTATAGTATTGGGATTTATATATCTATTTTAATTTCGAATCCCTATACTGGTGATTTTGGGTTGTCGTAACGATGTTTTACGCAACATTCGTTTTGGCCCAAATAAATATGTTTAAGAGAATGATTTCCTTAAAGAATGAAATATATACTTAATCTCGATTTAAGTATATTGAATATTTTCCAAGTGTTGAAAATAAATGGATTTGAGAATTACTTAATAAGTAAGTATGGAAATTTTTTCCAATATAAAGTGAATATTTTGAGAATTTATCTTTTTGAAGATAAATTGAAAATGAATAATTGAAATCGTATATCAGTAGATATTGTGAAATATAAATTCACTATGGAATTTATAAAAGAAAGGGGAATTTGTTTAAAAATAAATATTGATTTATTTTTGAGGTATTGAAATTTTATATCTTGTAAAGATATTTTAGGGAAATAAATAATTTGAAAAATTATTTGGAATCTGGTGATGTTGTGCATATCCATTGATAGTTCAATAACCGACTATCAATATTTACCTTTGAATGGGTATTTGTTGTGATTTGTTTGAATTTGAATGTCACACTTATTTTTGAATAAGCGCTCACTATTCGGGTTATCCGCGAAAGGACCTTGGGGTCGTATAACCCATTCCGAGTATGTAATACGTCGTTATGGATAGCATTTGAAGACCGGTGTTGAAGACCGGGTATTTGCGAGAGCGATAGGATGACCTGTCGATTGACTCTGCACTGAGTTGCTCCGGTATAGAGTTCTTCATATGTGATGGGGAATCCGATCAGGATTGTGGATATCCGGATTGCAAGGACTTCTTTGTAAGTGCCTTCGGTTTTGTTCGAGCCCGGAACAGACTTGTATGGATTGTATGTCTGACATTACAAATTGAGATATAAAGCTGATTTCTTTCAAATATATTTCTGTTGGTGGCGGAGAATTTATTCTCTTAGCTTAACATCCTTCTCTGAGACGTACGAGCTCAGAGATTATGTAGTTGAAGGTTATCAGCGATATATTCCCGATTTGGTAATGTGACATGCTGAGTGTTGCTGTGAAATGATCATTGTTTGATCATTTGTGATATGATCATTTGTTTGATCACTTATCTTTGTGATCATTTCTATGATCATTTGTTGACCTAAAGCACAACATTTGTATAAAGCGTGGCTTTGTGGACGAGAATTCGTCGAGCCTCACACCCCGGAATGGTCGAAACAGGAAAGATGCGGCAAGGTTATTGGGGGTAGCGCCCCTTAGGGTATGTGCATTTCCTTCTGGAAAAGGGTGGTGTCATGGTATGGAGCTCAGATACTTACTCATGTTGAAACACTTTATTTATCATTGTGTGATGTTGGTTATGAGCGCTCGGATAAAGGTCCCAAAGGACCGGGGGATGGCATACTCGTGTCAGTAGTTACCCAGTTAGGGGTTAACCCGGCCTTGTGTTGGCAGAGATACGGTTTGGTTCACGGGGACGTCCTTCCAGAGGCGTTCTCATGTGGCAATGGGAAGTTCTGTGGATTGACTATTTGTTGGAAATCCAAAGAAACAATACGATCTTGTACGGTTTTAGTTGTAGAACCTATCATTCACTTATGGTGGCACTCCACTGTTTGGATGGTAGCTATAGTAGGCATAAGTATGGAATGTCTATGTTGGCTAAGATTTATATCTTTATTTTCGAAATGAATTTTTCCTACACTATGCACTAGTAATAATATCAAATGTTCTTTTAAATGCGTATCAAGCATCTTTGACTATCATAAGGAGAAATCTCCTCCGATTCTGCGTTTGCATTGTGTGTGTGTGCGGGAGGCCTTATGGTAGTCTCATTTTTAAAAGCATTGCGAATTGACTTTAAAAATATTCCTCTATTTTGATTTTAAAGATAAATAAACTGTTTTGAGTTCTCACACCAGTCACATGACTGACTCGGAGTTTATTATTTTCCTTCCTAAACTCTGGGTGCCCACAAATTTCCACACGGGCAGTCAAGAGTTATGGTTTATCAGGATATTCTGGAATTCAGGAGTTGCTGGAGGCAAGATGGATGGCATGGCGTATTACTAGTATATAGTATTTCTTTTCCGCTGTTTGTTGTTGTTTGTTGTTGTTCACTCTGATGATGTAATGTAATGTATAAAATGTAATAACTGATGTAGTTCTTTGTTTGAAGATTATTCATTTATGTATTATATGTAGTTCCGTTGCGATTGTGAGATTCTGATGTTGTTCTGTTGCTGTTTTCTGTTCCGTTCCATTTTCTATCTTTTCTCTCTTCTTCTACCTTTTTTTTCTTAAACAATAAGAATTCGTATTTCTGTTCATCTTGAGTTAATCTATGGAGATTAATGTATATTCAAGGAGTATGGATTTGCGGGTCTTCACAGGTGGTATCAGAGCATATGGTTAAGCGACAACCATGGCTCTGTTGGGTATTACTCATTAGAGATAGAGTCAGTAGTGCTCTAGAATGAGTTGAGTGTAATAATAGCTACGAAAACGTATTTGTTAGTGAATATAAAATTGTTTTATATTGTGATGATTGGTTTGTTGAGTGGTATATGGATTCTGGTTAATACGAGTAATTAACGTTGTTGATAGGGATCTCTAAACACTTGTACAGAACAATTCGACACAGTATTGTTTTAAAATGGGTAAATGAAATAATTTTACCTTGATTATTTTATATATAAAGGAATAATTTTTCATAATTATTAAAGTATATATAAGTTGATTGTTTAGTTGTTTGAAAAATCTAAATTGAAGAATAATTGTATAAGCAAAAGAATTATAAGAATTGAATTATAATTAAAGTAATTTACAATTGCGAAATAAACTTAGATATATAAGAAGTGAAACTATATGAATATATTTATGAATATGAGTTGTAAATAAAAAATGAATGTAAAGTTAAATGGAAATTTACTTTCGAATTTGGAAGCTGAATTGATTTATAAGTGGGAATTTAAGTTAGGTAAAACCAAGTGATGTTTGTAAAATGGAAGTATAACTTAAGTGATGTTGAATGAAGTTGATTTTAGTATCAAAGTAAATTAATAAAGTTAAATGATAAATGTGAACTTGAGTTATATAAATGAAATTCAACTTTTGTAATTGAATTGAATGAATGGATTAAATGTTAATCAATTGAATGTAAATTAAGTTGATATGAAATAATGGATGTAAGTATTAATTCATTAAAATCTTATGTTATTGGAAAACTGAATAATTGGATGAAAATCAATTTAATTAAACCAATTGAAAGTAAAGGTGTTAAACCAAGATGAATATAAGCAAAGGAATTTGGTTGTAATTAATATACATTGGTTGTTATATGATTGTCAGTTGATTGTATATAATTCATTAAGTGTTAATGAAAGTGAATTAGCGAAATTAGAAGCTAAAGAAATTGAATCCTACTTGGAAGAAAATGAACTTAAATGGAATTGAAATTTGATTTGGAAATGCACCGACTTGAATGTAAATTAGTAAATGCAAACTAATTGAAATTAGATATGAATAAATGTTGATAAAATCCAATGTTAATGAATTAATTGGAAAACTAATTCATTAAATATTAATGAGAAGTAAATTTATATTGATTTGGTAGTTGCATTTATTGCTTTTACTGCATTTGCTATGATGGCATATATAGTTATTATGTTGCTATATGTTGTATATCGATACTATTCTATATACATGTTTCTCATCTGTTTGTTGAGTGTTTAGTAGGTGCGGATCGCGTTTGCTTCGCATTTGGAGCTCGCTTTCGCGCTATATTAGCCGTATATGCTCGCTAATAAAAAAATAAGGTACATATCTCGGATTACATATCGTACTTTTACACTTTTTTCCTTGCGGGATGCCTCATCACTTGATGAGATGTATATTTGTGATATATATACTGTCATATTTTTTTCAGATCGAGCCGCGCAAAGGAGACTCTGGCGAATTTTTTCGAAAATTTAAGGCGTTAGAATATTTTTGAGAAAAATTGGAAACTTTTGAAAACTAAATTTTGATTTGGAATTGAAAGTTAAACAATAGTAGTTGTTTTTAAAAAGATAACTAAGTATGATTTGAAAACTTAGTAAAGATTTTGTAAGAAGTTTAACTATGGATTATGGAAAAGTTAATAAATTCTGTAACTTTTCTTACTTGGTAATTTCGAGGACGAAATTCTTTTAAGGGGGGAAGTATGTAACGACCCAAAATTTTTATTAATTGAAATTCGTATATTTAATTAATTTTAAGTATAAATAAGTGAAATTTATAAGTCAAATAATTTTTTTTCCGAATAATTAGATTTAATTGAAGAATTAAATCAATAATTTAATATGTGAAAATACAGAAATAATTGAAATTTGGGTTAAATATGATTTAAAATGATTTGTAAAATTTTATTATATCATATTGGAGTTAGAATGATGTTATAGAACTTTTAAAATCAAATTAAAAGTTAATTTGTGAAAATTGAATATTTTAATATTTAATCGACTAGTGAAATTAGCCGTTTTTCGAACAGTCTCAGAAGTGGACGAAACTAGTTCCATTGGATCCGTAATAGTTTGTTATTATCGGATTTAAATTTTCGTAGCAATCAGAGTTATCGTTTGATCGTGGCAGCCCGAAACGTATCGAAATTGTTTTAATATTAATTTGGCGAGTTAAAATAGCCATTTTTCAAACAGTCTCGGATTTCGACGATACTAGTTTCATCGGATCCGTAATGTGATATTATTGTATGGTTTAAAATTTCGTGTCAATCGGATTTACCGTCTGTCCGGTGCAAGCTAAAACGCCTAGAAAATCGTTCAATCGGTTTAATTTTAAATCGAACGTTTATTGCCATAACTCGCACAGATGACCGAATTAGCTCCCAAAACACATTCCATTGTGTTAGGAACGCGGGGTAAACCTTAGAAACGCCAACCGGCACGTTTCGTTTGGAGTTCGGAAATTCCGGGATGAGTAGTGTTTGCAAAATTTTCTATATAAGCACTTCACTTTTCTCATTTGCATCAAAACAAGGCTAGGGTTTCAATTAGCTGCAGCCGCCACCTTCATAAATATTTAATGGACGAAAATGTCTTCTCTTTCCCCTCATATTTCTTCAAATCCATGCTTTAATTCGTAAAGCTTTCTCAAGCAAACTTGTAGAGCATCGAGTGATCTTGATACCCAACGGCTATGATCGTTTAACTCGAAATAGATCGTGAGATAATTGGCCGCGTATGGCTACAGGTCGCGCACCGCATTTCTATGCATGGGGGAGGCCGAGTGTCAAGTGGTGGTGGCCGAAAGTGGAGTAGGCAATGCTCTTCAATATGGTACCTTCTGATCGTGGTGGATGTCGACGAGGAGGTCGCGAAAATTAACCCTAATTTGAGCAAAAGGGTTCGGCTAGGTTCTGTAGAAGAAACGTGAATGGGAGATGAAGCAGTGAACGGTCATGATGCAGGAGGCAAGGGATCAAGGGCTGTGATTAGATTTAGGTTTGAAAATTTAAATAAAGGTTGTAAATTTATAAGTATATAATTCGTGTAACTTTAAATATTCATATCTTTTTCATACGAGGTCGTAAACGCACGAAATCAGTTGCGTTGGAATCGTATGGACGAGCACTACGCTATGGAATTGGATTGGAGTCGTTTCGAGTTAGCGAAAATTTTGGGTAAAATTAAACGCGCGTTTAATTTTATTCGAAATAAAAGCTGAAAACGAAATTGAAATCAAGGTGAAAACTTCTCACTCAATCGAATCGGTTTCGATTTTAATTTTAAATAGTTATATTTAAAATTCTTGAATGTATGTTTGAATGATGATTGTTATCTATTGATTGTTAAAATAGACATTATGCGCCGTTAGTAAGCGGATGTTATTTATTAAAAACATATACCGCGAATATTTCATAAACAGTGAAATTGGTATTATTTATGTACTTGGAATTGATTTCCCGCAGTATATAGCGGATGAGACCCTATTGCGCCGCCTATTAAGCGGATAATATTTTAAATCCCATATACCGCGATAATTTCGTACTGGAACGGAATTGGAATTGTGCTAACATCTTTGGATGCAGGAAAACAGGTTGGAGGGATCCAACTGGATTCCTCAACAGTATTTATTTGATTTCAGATATTTTGATATTTGATGGATTATCATATCGATATATGATGTCATTGTTGTCGTGATTGACTATTTGGTATGTAGCATCATTGGACCAATTTTGGAATTTTAAAAGGATTTTTAAAGTGATTTTTGAAATTATACGTTATAAATATTTTTGGAATTGATCCATTTTAAATAAATAACGTTATAAATTTTAATGTTATAAAATTATGATTTTTGCGAAATATAGTTAAAAGTTGATTTTTGAAAATACGAGGCTAATGATTTTATGAAATAGTTTAAATTGGGATTGAAATTATTATAACAAGTTTAAATATAGGATTTATGAAATTTGATTATTTTATAAATCAAAATGGTGAAATTATAAAGGAGTTTAAAGATGTTTTGAAAAATAATAGTATAAATTGATTTATATAAGAGATTTATAAATTGATATTTATAAATTAAAATATTTGAATTATAAAACGAGTTTTTATAAGTGTTGGAATGAATTGTAAATGAATTTCATAAATGAATGAAATTTATAGAATTATAAACGGTGAAGTTATAAATGGAATTTTATAAGCAGTAGGTTTATAAAATTTGTAAAGTTAGTTAAAGAATAAGTTTTGGGTAAATAAATGAATCTTATAAGTTATAAGATTTATAATTTGGGAAGTTTAAAGGAACGATTTTTACAAACAAATAAATTTTAAGTGTTTAACTTATAATATGAACTTTTAGTATATAATTGAGTTATAAATTGAATAGGTTAATAAAGGAGATTTATAAAGGAAGTAGTTATAAAATAAATAGAAATGGAATTTATAAACATTGTTTTATAAATTCGCAACGACTTATTTTGATAAGTAAATTGTTGTGACTTATTAATGGAGTTATATTCACGTTTTATACAGTGAATAATCCTTTAAAATAAAATGAATAGAAAGGATGAAATTGGTTAACACGGTATATTCACGTTTTTGAAAAGTGAATAATATGTTAAAGAAAATGTTTTGGATGTGATGTTTTAAATAGAATTAAAACGACCTAACGATGTTTTTTTAAATGTATTAAGATTCGAAACCATAGATTTCAACATTTATTGTTGAAATAGACGTTTTTGAGAAATAGAAGGAAATGGTGGACTATAACACTGTTGTTATAGTAAATGATTTCCGAAAGGAAATGTTTTGTATAGTATTGGGATTTATATATCTATTTTAATTTCGAATCCCTATACTGGTGATTTTGGGTTGTCGTAACGATGTTTTACGCAACATTCGTTTTGGCCCAAATAAATATGTTTAAGAGAATGATTTCCTTAAAGAATGAAATATATACTTAATCTCGATTTAAGTATATTGAATATTTTCCAAGTGTTGAAAATAAATGGATTTGAGAATTACTTAATAAGTAAGTATGGAAATGTTTTCCAATATAAAGTGAATATTTTGAGAATTTATCTTTTGAAGATAAATTGAAAATGAATAATTGAAATCGTATATCAGTAGATATTGTGAAATATAAATTCACTATGGAATTTATAAAAGAAAGGGGAATTTGTTTAAAGATAAATATTGATTTATTTTTGAGGTATTGAAATTTTATATCTTGTAATGATATTTTTGGGAATTAAATAATTTGGAAAATTATTTGGAATCTGGTGATGTTGTGCATACCCATTGATAGTTCAATAACCGACTATCAATATTTACCTTTGAATAGGTATTTGTTGTGATTTGTTTGAATTTGAATGCCACACTTATTTTCGAATAAGCGCTCACTATTTGGGTTATCCGGGAAAGGACCTTGGGGTCGTATAACCCATTCCGAGTATGTGATACGTCGTTATGGATAGCATTTGAAGACCGGTGTTGAAGACCGGGTATTTGCGAGAGCGATAGGATGACCTATCGATTGACTCTGCACCGAGTTGCTCCGGTATAGAGTTCTCCATATGTGATGGGGAATCCGATCAGGATTGTGGATATCCGGATTGCAAGGACTTCTTTGTAAGTGCCTTCGGTTCTGTTCGAGCCCGGAACAGACTTATATGGATTGTATGTCTGACATTACAAATTGAGATATAAAGCTGATTTCTTTCAAATATATTTCTGTTGGTGGCGGAGAATTTATTCTCTTAGCTTAATACCCTTCTCTGAGACGTACGAGCTCAGAGGTTATGTAGTTGAAGGTTATCAGCGATATATTCCCAATTTGGTAATGTGACATACTGAGTGTTGCTGTGAAATGATCATTGTTTGATCATTTGTGATATGATCATTTGTTTAATCACTTATCTTTGTGATCATTTCTATGATCATTTGTTGACCCAAAGCACAGCTTTTGTATAAAGCGTGGCTTTGTGGACGTGACTTCGTCGAGCCTCACACCCCAGAATGGTCAAAACAGGAAAGATGCGGCAAGGTTATTTGGGTGTAGCGCCCCTTAGGGTATGTGCATTTCCTTCTGGAAAAGGGTGGTATCATGGTATGGAGCCCAGATACTTACTCATGTTGAAACACTTTATTTATCATTGTGTGATGTTGATTACGAGCGCTCGGATAAAGGTCCCAAAGGACCGGGGGATGGCATACTCGTGTCAGTAGTTACCCAGTTTGGGATAACCCGGCCTTGTGTTGGCAGAGATCCGGTTTGGTTCTTGGGGACGTCCTTCCAGAGGCGTTCTCATGTGGCAATGGGAAGTTCCTTGGCCTGACCATTTGTTGGAAATCCAAAGAAACAATACGATCTTGTACTGTTTTAATTGTAGAACCTATCATTCACTTATGGTGGCGCCCCACTGTTTGGATGGTAGCTATAGTAGGCATAAGTGCGGAATGCCTATGCTGGCTGTAAGCGCCAAAATTGGTCACTAACACCCTTGAGTAGAGTTATGTAGAGAGATTAATGAAGAGAGTGAGTTAGAACTGAAAAATAGTGTAATTCAATGCAAAAAGAATAATAAAAACGAGAACACCAGATTTATAGTGGTTCGGCGTAATAGCCTACGTCCACTTTGAGTTTAATCTTTATTGCTTTCTCAATTACTTGAATACAGATACAATCCGTAAATCAATCACTTGAATACAAGTTTGGAAAAAAGAGGAGAGTAAAGAAAATGGCAGAGTCTCCCCAGTGTTCCCGTAAAAAAGGTCCATTTCACTGTGCCCCTGGCCCTCTATTTATAGACGAAGGTGGGTTGGACTTTCCTGGTGGGCCTGGTAGCTGAATAGCTCGGTCCAAATAGAGTAAACGGCCCAAAGGGAGTAAGCTCTGTGTACCGAACCAGGGAGGCCGATCGGTAAGATGCCGAGCCAAGGCAATGGCGCCGAACGATGCTCTCATGTCGAACGAAGCTGGAGTGCCGAGCGATCCAAGGTTGTCGAACCAAGCTGGATGCCGAACAATCGAGGTTCGCCGAACGTACCCTTTAGCCGAACGATACCCTTTAGCCGAACGATACCCTTTAGCCGAACAATGTTCCTAGGGCGAACGAAGCTGGAATGCCGAACGTTCTTCTGAGGCCGAGCATTCTTCTGATGCCGAGCGAAGCTTGGATGCCGAGCGTTCTTTAGGTGCCGAACGATATTCAATACCGAACGTCCCTTTAATGGGCCTGACAACTTTCTAACACCTCCAGGCTCTTCAAGGTCAAAATCTTGTCTAGCGCTGATAATAATGTCTTCGACTGTCGTTTTGTAACCGGGCCAAAATGCCGGTTAACGTTGGCTAAGATTTATATCTTTCTTTTCGAAATGAATTTTTCCTACACTATGCACTAGTAATAATATCAAATGTTCTTTTAAATGCGTATCAAGCATCTTTGACTATCATAAGGAGAAATCTCCTCCGATTCTGCGTTTGCATTGTGTGTGTGTGCGGGAGGCCTTATGGTAGTCTCATTTTTAAAAGCATTGCGAATTGACTTTAAAAATATTCCTCTATTTTGATTTTAAAGATAAATAAACTGTTTTGAGTTCTCACACCAGTCACATGACTGACTCGGAGTTTATTGTTTTCCTTCCTAAACTCTGGATGCCCACAAATTTCCACACGGGCAGTCAAGAGTTAAGGTTTATCAGGATATTCTGGAATTCAGGAGTTGCTGGAGGCAAGATGGATGGCATGGCGTATTACTAGTATATAGTATTTCTTTTCCGCTGTTTGTTGTTGTTTGTTGTTATTCACTCTGATGATGTAATGTGATGTATAAAATGTAATAACTGATATAGTTCTTTGTTTAAATACTATTCATTTATGTATTATATGTAGTTCCGCTGCGATTGTGAGATTCTGATGTTGTTCTGTTGCTGTTTTCTGTTCCGTTCTATTTTCTGTCTTTTCTCTCTTCTTCTACCTTTTTATTTTTCTTAAACAATGAGAATTCGTATTTCTGTTCATCTTGAGTTAATCTATGGAGATTAGTGTATATTCAAGGAGTATGGATTTGCGGGTCTTCACACATTCAATTCATACAAGTTCATTCTGGGTTCGAATGAAACCGAAGGCACTATCTTGTTAGACTCATTTTGGAATCACCCTCATAATTAACGACAATATCTTTGCACTCTGAATCTCCATCTCGAACCTGAAAGTACTATCACCGTCGAGCTCATCTTGGAATCACCCTTAGAGTTTTTAACGACGAATAGTTCTTACACTTCGAGTCTTCATCTTGATCTTCACTTGAATTCACGACCTAACATTTAATTTGGATCGATGTGGTTTTTGGATATCCAAATTTGGAAATCCGATCCCGATCTCACCGAAATCCAAAACGCCATTTTAATGTCCAAATGGTTTAAGTTTAAACAATTCAATTTATTATCTATATTCCCATAGGTAGATAATTCACCTTATCACAATATATAGATAATACATATTATCATAATTCAACCAAAGTATCTCATATCACAAAGCAACCCATATCACATATCAAAGATATCACATAATCCAAGGCATTCAATCTCATTCCATCATCCATAAGCAAGATAAATCAACCACACCATCTCTAATTAATTTAATTAACCACCAATGAATTAAATTAATTACTTAAATTACTTTTAAATCCTGCTTATTAACATTAATTAATTACAACCCAATTAATTAATCATCCCTTATTTATCTACCTTAATTAAACATCCTTGATTAATTATTCCTCAATTACATTAAGTAATTAATGTTGAATATGCGCTTATATGATTTTTGTTTGATGATAATAAACATATATACATTCGTTTAAATGTATTTGATAATATACTATTTATTTTCACAGATTAAATAAATATTTGCTGAATAAAATAAATAACACGGAATTTGAATTCAAACGAATATTTTATTCAAACAAATATTTATTACATCTTTGAATAGTACAAATTCAGGCTCTCACTATACACTATACAACTTTGATACAAATTCAATTACATCACAATTTCACATTTACAAATGTCCTCACTACATATCGCTCATTCACTCATATTTTAATCTTCAACTTCATTCCAGTTTTGAATCCAGCATCTGAGCAATCTGCAAAAATATTCACTAACGCAGTAAAATTGAAAATAAAATATTTTTGCAATATAAAATAAAAGATGGATTTTGAAAATATTATTTTCCTCAGTTATTTGGTTTGTTCGTCATCATTTAAATTTGAATTTATCATACACGAACAGCTTGTGACATACACAGTGTATCACTGTATATGTCACAAGGCCGTGCACACCGAAATATACACTTGATCGATTTACAGGGACAAGTGAGCACAGGTCAAACCCAAATACAGGATTCAACTCAAGTGCAATAAAACAATGTCACTCAGCACAAGGTCAAATCCAAGCCGGATTCAACTCAGGTGAGAATTAGAAAAATAAACAATGCAAAGGTCAAGTCACCACTCAACTCAGTGCATCAACCAAGTTAAGGCGACGTGAAGTCAGCAAACTGCAAGTACAATGCTCAATGCACAGTAATGCAATGCCACAGCAAACAATGGTTCAAAACATTATATCAAACAGCGGCAAAAGCATGTACATTGATGCACACATCCATCAACACACTCAAGTGACTCAACAATGCACAAGTGACAGCGAACATGACAGCAAGCTACAGTGCATAATGGTCAACACAGCTACAATGAAGCAGCGGTAATTTGAATGCAACGAAGACCAACAGCCCCAACAGAAATATCAAATGAATCAAATACCACCAAATAGACCGTGGAATAGCAGGTGATCAAACATGAACACAACTCACCAAACAAGCTGCTGCATACCAGAGGTGCAAATAGCCAACATGATCAAAGTAGCATCTAACAAAAGCAAACAACATAGAAGTATGGATGTACTCAATGCAACCCAGATAAACATGCACGAATTATGACAGTGAAACTCAAACAAAGTGCAGAGGAAAACAAATGCAACAATTCAAATTCAAGACAACTACTACCACAATGAACCAGTGACAACAAAGGTCAAACACAAATGAACACACATGGACAACATGTCATGAATGAACTAGCAAAGGCTAGCCATCAACATAACAGACTCACCAACCAGACTATGATGCAAGAAATAATTCAAAGGACAGCAGACAATAACAGAACAAAAGCAAATGTTCTTAACTGCAAGTTCAATTCAAATGGATGGAAGCTATAGGTCCAGTTACAACTAGACCAAGTGCAGCATCAATGCAGACAGCATAATGATCCAAACATCAACAAAGGAGCAAACCAAATATGCAGTGCATTCTCAAGTACACAGTGAAATCGCCACAGTCTCAAACTCGAATGACCAAAGCCAAATGTGACAGTAGTTTTAAAAAAAAAATCAAGTCAAAGCCAAGTACAACAAGAAATAAGCAATGTGCAACTGCAAGTGAACAAATATGCATATTCCAGTGATGCAACTAAGCACAAGTCAATTACTACATAACAACAGTCAGTACCAACATGGACAGAAGGCAGTGAAACCCAGAGCATATGAAATGCAGACTAGAAGTGCAACTGTAATGGATACAAAAATGCTCAAGATTTCTAGAACAAATCTACAGGAATGCAGACAGTGGCCGAAGCAAATTTACAAAATGTCGAAGCCGTGGAAGCATAACAAAGCCAAAAATCGTCACAGTCAATATTGAACGAGTCAATAATCAAAACTGTGTCAACCAAGCCGTGGGGATCAAGCATCAAGTATACGAAATTGAATTAGTCAGATTTTATCTCAATCATCCAAGTATAATCGAATGGCCAAAGCAAATCAGTAGACAAATTCAAACACGAAAATACGAACGCAAAAATAGGATTTCGAATCCTATAAATACCCAAAATCATCATCCGCATAAAGTATCCAGTTCGAGAAAGCCAAAATCAGCAGAGCAAAAGGAATAAAACACATACCAGAAAATCACATACGAACTCGATCCAAATCGAAGAGCCGTGAGCTAATAGAAGAAGAAACGAAGCCTACAACTATCTGTATCAAGCGGCGACTTCAATTTGAACAAACCCTAATTTTGAAATCAGGGACGAAGCCTTAAAATCTGAGGAGCGGCCATTTTCTTTCACGAAGAAAAAAAATAATAATAAAAGGAACGGGTTGAAGAAGTGAATAAAGGGCCGGCCTTGTTTATGTTAAAAGGGGTTTTAAAAATTATAAGAAGGGTTTTATTTTAAATTAGGGTTATTTCAATTTTGAATTGTTCTTTAATTTATATTTTCTTTTAAACCGTTTTTAATTTTCTAGTCGTGTGACTAGGGGACAAACTACGGTGTGTAGTTTGGGAATTCGCAACTCGGCGGTTGAGTTGTTGTCAGGGTTTTGAGCGTAGAGTTAGATTAGTCAATAGCGGGTATAGCGAGTTTACGTGTGTAAGCGAGGGACTATCTAATTTCTAGTAGAAACCTTGGGGGCAGCACGTAGGCAGGGTTTTGCCGAAGCTGGGTAAATTCTGTGTTGTTCTGTTTTATTCTGTTATTTATATTCTGCGATATCTGTGCTGCTATTCAGTGATCTGAATTGAAATTAATTAATAAGCTTCCGCGATTAATTTTTATAATTTACACTATCACCCTATTCACCCCCCCTCTAGGGTGAAATCGATCCTACAAGTGGTATCAGAGCTAGGAACAAAAGCCATTTTTGTTTTAAAATTTTGATTTTACAAAAACCAATTTTTCGTTTAAAAATTCGTGTTTCAAAAATCAATTTTTGTTTTAAAAATTCGTGTTTCAAAAATCAATTTTTGTTTTAAAAATTCGTGTTTCAAAAATCGGTTTTTGTTTTAAAAATTTGAATTTTTAAAATGGCTTCTTTTAATAATGCTTTTGCAGAAGGGCAATCCATAGTTAGACCACCAATGTTCAATGGTGAATATGCTTACCGGAAAAATAGAATGCAAATTTTTCTGAAAACCATTGACGCTTGGAATATTGTTGAGACAGGTTATAGTATACCAACTATAACTGTAGATAATCAGGAAATAGAGAAACCAAAGGAACAATGGACAGAACTAGAAAATAAATTACAGAATACTAATGCCAAAGCTATGAATTCTATTATCTGTTCATTGGATCAATTTGAATTTAATCATGTCTCACATTGTCTAACTGAGGAAATATGGCACATACTAGAAGTGACTCACGAAGGAACATCTCAAGTCAAAGAATCTCGCCTTGCAATGCTAAGCAGCGAATACGAGAACTTCAAAATGGCGAAGGAAGAAAATGTCAAAGAGATGTACGGACGACTCTCCAATATCGTATACAAATCAAAAGCTCTCGGAAAAACATACACCGAATTAGAAATAGTCCGGAAAATCCTCAGAGTCCTTCCACGAAGCTTTGAAGCAAAAGTAACTGCCATACAAGAATCGAAAGATTTAAAACAACTTAAAGTTGAGGAACTCATCGGAAATCTCACCACTTATGAGCTAGAAATGAAATTCAAAGAAGAGCGTGAAGGAGGTGACACTCAAAAGAAATCAATAGCTCTCAAAGGAACAACCGAAAGTGATGATGATAACGATGAAGATGATGGAGCAGCAGAATTGGAGCTGTTGATAAGGAAATTCAAAAAATGGAATCAAAAACATGGTAACTCAGCTCGAATTCAAAAAGCAAAAAGCAGAATAGCCAAAGCACTAGACTACTCGGAAGAACAAAAGTTTATTTGTTATAATTGCAACAAACCCGGCCATATCAAGCCCGATTGTCCACAAATTAAATCCAGCCACGGAAAGAAACAGAAAAAGAAAAGTTTTGCAGCCACTTGGGATGAAATAGACGAGAATGATCAAAGCACTGGCAGTGAAAGCGAAAAGGCAGAATTGTGTCTTCGAGGTGATACAACTGACAGTGACGATGACGAGCCAAGTGAGGTATCAAAACTTACCCATTCTGAGTTGCTTATATATTTTCATGAAGTAAACGGTTGTTTTGAACGACTTAGGGAAAAATACGCCAAACTTGAATCTCAAAAAGATACTTTGATAGAATGTAATAAACAACTTGATCAATTAGTTAAAACCTATCAAAGTAGGATCCCTAAGTGTGATAAGTGTCCAACATTTGAAAAGGAAATTAAAAAATCAGAAATCAATATAAAAACACTTGAACATGAAATTCTGATTTTAAAGGAGAATGAAAATACTAGGAGAGAGAATTCTATTAAAAAGTGCACACAATTGTTAAACGAAAATGAATCTCTCAAATCACAAGTCCAACAACTGTCTACTACTTTAGAAAAAATTTCCAAAAGTGAAAAATCATTAAATATGCTATTAGGAAAACAAACTGTTAATACGGTTAGACAAGGACTTGGATATAATAATTCGAAAATTGTTGAAAACAAGATTAATCAAGTTAATTCTATGTGCACAATTTGTAGAAAATTTGGACACGGTCACAATAATTGTTGGTATAGACCCAAACATGTGAAAATTATACCGATTTGGGTTCCAAAAGGCACAAATATAAAATCTCTCAAAGTTAAACAAATTTGGGTGCCGAAGGGAACAATTATAAACAGTTTTGGGTCTACACAAAATTGTTTTTCGAAATATTCTGCCACTAACAATCATGGACCTATAAAAACAAATAGGTCACATAAATCTTTTCTCGTGTAGGTGTGGTGGCAGGCTAAGGAACAACAATAGTGCTCTCTGGATTTTGGCTGTTCCAGAAACACAACGGGCGACAAAGCTAAGTTCCTTAGCCTAGTATAAAGGTGACAGAATCACAACGGACAACAACGGAAAATATCGTAAAGGTAAAACAGGTAATGGTATGTTTTAAACGATATATTAAATGCGATAATCTGCACCGTATTTTGAATTAAATCAGCCAATATTGAGATTGATGAAAAGATGATGATTTTTGATTCTGATTTATTCAAAATAGTTAAGCCAATTATATTCTTATGCCAAAAAACACTATAAAAATCTCTAAATTTTTTGAATTACTTCATATATATCATTTTGGATTAAAAATAGTGTTTTGTTGGATATTACAATTGGTTATAATATGACTGACTCTATATTCACGGTTTTCGATTATTTATACGGCTTCATTTCAAATTCAAAAGAATGTCATTTAAATTGTTGTTAAAATTGAATTTGAAATTTTTGGTGCACACTTCATGTTTTGGTCTATAAAATTCAATTGATGATAATTTTGAGTGAAAGAGAAATTCAGATGCAGATTACACTGGAAATCTAGTTGATAGAAAAATTACTAGTGAAACGTGATTTTTGTTGAGACATTTAATAACTGCATCGTTTTTTTTTCAAAGAAAATATCTGCATATTCTTCATTTCAAATAATTTTCAAATAGCAGAAAATTTTCTTTTAAAAACCCCCTGGAGAAAATCATTTTTTTTGACCATATTTTCAGATTATTCATTTTTGAAAAATTAATTTCATAATTATTTTTGAATTTGGTTTTAAATGACTATTATGACTAATCTGACTCCCAAATGATTATCGAAAAGAAAAATAGTGATTGAAAAAGTGATGAGTGTTGATATTGATTATATAACTCGAGACGGTATAATTAATAAATTTCTTTAGAAATTTAAACAAGAGTTATAAAACTGTTTGTTGGTAAAAATTCCACGACCATCTCTATATCTATCATATTTCTAACGACCATCACTCATCAAAATTCTATATAGTTTGTCAATATGTGGTACTTTAAACAGGAATCGTTCGTTTTTCATTTTCACATTTTTTTTAAAAAAAAAAATTAATTAATAATAATAATAAATAAATACCAAAGTATTCACTCTCATTTAAAAGTCCTCACGGTTATGCATGGGTGAATTACTTGGAATTTGTTATGTGCTTCCATGCTCATTTAAAAGTCCTCGCGGTTATGCATGTATGGAACGCATATCAAAAGTTGATTTGTAAAATAAACAAGTTGATTCTAATCCCATTTAAAAGTCCTTACGGTTATGCGTGGTTAGAAGATACTTGAATTCATTTTTCTTTAAAATAAAATTGGAATACTACTAATCTCATTTAAAAGTCCAAACGGTTATGCATGGTTAGTAGATATTCAAATTCCTGATATAAATATATCACTAATAGACACAACTGTATGGTTTTATATGATGACATCATTTCCATCATTCTAAAAGTGGAATATGCGCCTAACAAAATATTTATGATTTTTGTTTGATTTTTTATTGAAATTTAATATTTATATCCAATTGAGTTTTAATGTTGGATTGATATCAATTACTTTTTTCTCTATTTTCTCTAACACTATTATTCTTTTGCTGATAACAAAAGGGGGAGAGAAAAGTTAAGATTTTGTCAAATAAAATCAAGCAAAGGTCAAATAATTTTCTATTTGCATCTAGGATCATTTGCATATTTTTATTTGTATGCATATATGTAGGGGGAGCATCGTATAGAGAGGAAGCATTTAAATAGGGGGAGCAATTAGAATATATCAATGATCAAATACATTTAACATATTCAAAGTCTTAAATATATGTTTGTTATCATCAAAAGGGGGAGATTGTTGAATATGCGCTTATATGATTTTTGTTTGATGATAATAAACATATATACATTCGTTTAAATGTATTTGATAATATACTATTTATTTTCACAGATTAAATAAATATTTGCTGAATAAAATAAATAACACGGAATTTGAATTTAAACGAATATTTTATTCAAACAAATATTTATTACATCTTTGAATAGTACAAATTCAAGCTCTCACTATACACTATACAACTTTGATACAAATTCAGTTACATCACAATTTCACATTTACAAATGTCCTCACTACATATCGCTCATTCACTCATATTTTAATCTTCAACTTCATTCCAGTTTTGAATCCAGCATCTGAGCAATCTGCAAAAATATTCACTAACGCAGTAAAATTGAAAATAAAATATTTTTGCAATATAAAATAAAAGATGGATTTTGAAAATATTATTTGCCTAAGTTATTTGGGTTGTTCGTCATCATTTAAATTTGAATTTATCATACACGAACAGCTTGTGACATACACAGTGTATCACTGTATATGTCACAAGGCCGTGCACACCGAAATATACACTTGATCGATTTACAGGGACAAGTGAGCACAGGTCAAACCCAAATACAGGATTCAACTCAAGTGCAATAAAACAATGTCATTCAGCACAAGGTCAAATCCAAGCTGGATTCAACTCAGGTGAGAATTAGAAAAATAAACAATGCAAAGGTCAAGTCACCACTCAACTCAGTGCATCAACCAAGTTAAGGCGACGTGAAGTCGGCAAACTGCAAGTACAATGCTCAATGCACAGTAATGCAATGCCACAGCAAACAATGGTTCAAAACATTATATCAAACAGCGGCAAAAGCATGTACATTGATGCACACATCCATCAACACACTCAAGTGACTCAACAATGCACAAGTGACAGCGAACATGACAGCAAGCTACAGTGCATAATGGTCAACACAGCTACAATGAAGCAGCAGTAATTTGAATGCAACGATGACCAACAGCCCCAACAGAAATATCAAATGAATCAAATACCACCAAATAGACCGTGGAATAGCAGGTGATCAAACATGAACACAACTCACCAAACAAGCTGCTGCATACCAGAGGTGCAAATAGCCAACATGATCAAAGTAGCATCTAACAAAAGCAAACAACATAGAAGTATGGATGTACTCAATGCAACCCAGATAAACATGCACGAATTATGACAGTGAAACTCAAACAAAGTGCAGAGGAAAACAAATGCAACAATTCAAATTCAAGACAGCTACTACCACAATGAACCAGTGACAACAAAGGTCAAACACAAATGAACACACATGGACAACATGTCATGAATGAACTAGCAAAGGCTAGCCATCAACATAACAGACTCACCAACCAGACTATGATGCAAGAAATAATTCAAAGGACAGCAGACAATAACAGAACAAAAGCAAATGTTCTTAACTGCAAGTTCAATTCAAATGGATGGAAGCTATAGGTCCAGTTACAACTAGACCAAGTGCAGCATCAATGCAGACAGCATAATGATCCAAACATCAACAAAAGAGCAAACCAAATATGCAGTGCATTCTCAAGTACACAGTGAAATCGCCACAGTCTCAAACTCGAATGACCAAAGCCAAATGTGACAGTAGTTTTAAAAAAAATCAAGTCAAAGCCAAGTACAACAAGAAATAATCAATGTGCAACTGCAAGTGACAAATATGCATATTCCAGTGATGCAACTAAGCACAAGTCAATTACTACATAACAACAGTCAGTACCAACATGGACAGAAGGCAGTGAAACCCAGAGCATATGAAATGCAGACTAGAAGTGCAACTGTAATGGATACAAAAATGCTCAAGATTGCTAGAACAAAGCTACAGGAATGCAGACAGTGGCCGAAGCAAATTTACAAAATGTCGAAGCCGTGGAAGCATAACAAAGCCAAAAATCGTCACAGTCAATATTGAACGAGTCAATAATCAAAACCGTGTCAACCAAGCCGTGGGGATCAAGCATCAAGTATACGAAATTGAATTAGTCAGATTTTATCTCAATCATCCAAGTATAATCGAATGGCCAAAGCAAATCATTAGACAAATTCAAACACGAAAATACGAACGCAAAAATAGGATTTCGAATCCTATAAATACCCAAAATCATCATCGGCATAAAGTATCCAGTTCGAGAAAGCCAAAATCAGCAGAGCAAAAGGAATAAAACACATACCAGAAAATCACATACGAACTCGATCCAAATCGAAGAGCCGTGAGCTAATAGAAGAAGAAACGAAGCCTACAACTATCTGTATCAAGCGGCGACTTCAATTTGAACAAACCCTAATTTTGAAATCAGGGATGAAGCCTTAAAATCTGAGGAGCGGCCATTTTCTTTCACGAAGAAAAAAAATAATAATAAAAGGAACGGGTTGAAGAAGTGAATAAAGGGCCGGCCTTGTTTATGTTAAAAGGGGTTTTAAAAATTATAAGAAGGGTTTTATTTTAAATTAGGGTTATTTCAATTTTGAATTGTTCTTTAATTTATATTTTCTTTTAAACCGTTTTTAATTTTCTAGTCGTGTGACTAGGGGACAAACTACGGTGTGTAGTTTGGGAATTCGCAACTCGGTGGTTGAGTTGTGGTCAGGGTTTTGAGCGTAGAGTTAGATTAGTCAATAGCGGGTATAGCGAGTTTACGTGTGTAAGCGAGGGACTATCTAATTTCTAGTAGAAACCTTGGGGGCAGCACGTAGGCAGGGTTTTGCCGAAGCTGGGTAAATTCTGTGTTGTTCTGTTTTATTCTGTTATTTATATTCTGCGATATCTGTGCTGCTATTCAGTGATCTGAATTGAAATTAATTAATAAGCTTCCGCGATTAATTTTTATAATTTACACTATCACCCTATTCACCCCCCCTCTAGGGGGAAATCGATCCTACAATTAACCCTTAATTGACCCTTAACTAATCATCCTTAATTATCCATCTTAATTAATCATCCTTGATTAATTATTCCTCAATTACATTAAGTAATTAACCCTTAATTAATTACATAAATTAATTATTTTTAACCCATTCATATTAATTAACCTTTGATTATTCCCATTAATTAATTAACTATAATTAATTACATTGATCATTAATTAATTATATCAATTTAATTATTCTATAGTCACTTATATGGATTAATTATCTTTTAATTAATTTAATTAACCTTTAATTACTTTCATTAATTACACTAATTAATGATCCTCTAATTACTTCATTAATTAATTATTCTTCTAATCAATTTAATAATTAATCTTTAATTAATCACATTCATTATTCAACCTTGATTAATCATATTCAGTAATAAACTATCTTTTAATTACTCACATTAATTAATTAACTCCTTAATTAATTAATTAATTCTTTAATTAATTACACCAAGTTAATCCTTAATTACTTCCATTAAAGTAATTACCGTCTAATTACTTCCCTTAACTAATTACTCTTTAATTAATTACATTCAGTAATTAACCCCCAATTAATTACATTCAGTAATTATCCATTAATTACTTCACTAAGTAATTATACTTAATTAATTCATAAGTGATTATCTTTAATTAATTAAACTAATTAATTAACATAAAATTAATTATATTAATTAATCAATTAATCATCACTTAATCACTAGTTAATGATACATCCCTTATTTACATTCATTAACTATCCTCTAACTACTTCATTAAGTAATTATCCTTAATTACAATAAGTAATTAACTTTTATTTTATTTTACTAATTAATTATTCTTAATTAATCTCAACCTTTACTAATTAAAGATAAATTCTTTATTGTATTAAATACTTATTTCCATCATTAAACTTCATTAGAAACCATTTAGAAATCAATTATATATTTGAAAATATAATTTACTTTAAAATCAAAATAATTTAAACATTTAATTTTGATATTTAAAATCTTTGAAAACCTTTTCAAACTTGTTTAATAAATTTAACAAATATTTATTCTTGAAAACTTAATTATCATATCTTTTAAACTTATCCATTTTAAATATATTTTGAAACTTGGTTTAAACATCCCTTATATTTACTTTAAATACACCTTAAAACTTGAAACATTCTTATTTAAAAACTTGTTTAAATTTCCTTTCTTAAAAAACTTTGATCCAGTATATTTATTTGAAGACACTTTTGAATTCAATTTCAAAGTTAATTTAGTTTATAATTACTTTTAAAATCAAACAACGTTAAACATTTTAAAACTTTGAAATATATTCAATTTTAAGCACTCTTAAAACTTGATTGACATTCATTTTGAAAACTTGTTTAATTAGAACTTGCTTTGTTTTTTTTTTAAAACATGATCTTGATTCACTTTTAAAATTTTTGAAACCAGCTACTATAACAAGACCAACCCGAGTCCTTAAAAAAACTTCCCGAGCATAAAATTCAAATCCTCGAGACACTCAATACCTCACCTGACTTCGAGAAAACCCACGCAAAACTCGAGTTCGACTCGACTAACAGCTTTCTTCCCAAAGCTTCGACAAAACTCATATACACGAAATGCACCGTGCACATGCATGGCGATTCCAGTCCCCTCCAACCATCTTTTCGGCCTTCGACTAGCTACTCACGTTCTCGACAATCCCCACGACAACCCAAAAATCTAAAATCTAAAGCAAATCGAAACTTCGATGATCAAATAAAAACTAGAACGAAGCACAAACAACAAATCTCCTGCCGCCGTCGATCACGTCGACTGGAACCCTCGGCTCCTCTTCCAGAGCAGCACCAGATCACCACGCCGCTATCCCCCACCTCGAGATCGACTACAATGTGCCATAGCTGTCGAACGAAGCTCGACATCCTCTTCGACCAAAACCCAGTCACAAACTCTAGATCACCTGTGCCTGACCACCACGGTCGATGCTAAAACCCTCCACTATTTTTCCAGACTTCCCCCACACCACATCTTCCTTCAGACCAAACCCCAAGGAGAATCCCGTCGTAGATCATCGACAATTGCCGATAATCCCAAAACCGAACAACTTAGGAAATCTTATCAATTTCCTATCTATAAATCATGATATTCAAATTAAAATCATGATTTTCTACTACAAATCCATTCATGCAATCCAAACCTGAAATCGAATTCATTGATTTTTGACCTATATATATTTTACAGTTATTTCTTATTTTAAAATTATTTACTAAATTAAAATTTCTGAAACCATTTTTATACTTAATGTTATACCGTAACAATCAACTTCTATTCAAAAATCAAAGGTTAATATGGATTCAATTAGTAGATATGAATTTTTGAAAGCAAAACAGGAGTTTGAGACAAGAACAGAGAAGCATATGCACATATATTTTCACAGTCTCATCCTTATATATGCATGCATTCAATCCAACATTCATATAAACATTTTAAACTATTTTACTAATACATTTATCACTGATAACAATTAAAGGACCATATTAAAAAATATTTTTAAAATAAGGTTTACTCACTAGAAAATTTAAAACAGAGAACTGTTTTCTAATCTTTGATTGCATTTGAGTCTGAATTATTGAAATCTGATGTTAAATTTGAATTTGCTGTGTGGATCTTCATTATGTTTTGCATGATTTCAGGTTGTTGAAGATTTGTAAGCTGTTGCATCTTGAACTTGAAACAAGTGAAGCTTTTGGTAATTGATTTTCTTTGAATTTTGATTTCCAGATTTTAGTTTCAGGTTTGTATTTATTATTATTTTCATTCATATTTGGTTTTAAATGATGAAGAAGAAAGAAAAGGTTCAGAACTAAAAAAAAATGAAAACAGATTTCTCCTTAATATTTTATAATTTATAAGCTTTAATTGACAAAGAAAAATAGTTGCCGTTTGTCATTATGGTTGTTACTTATCTTACACATGTTAAATTATTTACAAATGTCAAAAACCATCTTAAAATGTCTACAAATGTTTAAAATTTCTTTTTATTTAATTACTTAAGTTTCTATATATTTATTCATTATATTTAAATGTATGTTATATTTGCCTTTTTACTAATAAGCTTTTAAATTTTTATATACATACAAATGTGAATTAATATAAATATTTATTTATAAATTATTTATGTTTTGAATCAATTAATGTTTTATATGTTTGTGGATTTTATTTTAGCTTTTATGTATTTACAAACCAAATTATCTTATGTTAAATTTTAAAAAGAAAGAATATTTTAAACAAAAGAAATGAACTTAATTAAAGCTTATTTTAAGTCTAAGATAAAATTTATTTTAAACAAATAAATATTTACCTTAAGTGTTTTGAAAATATATGGTTAACTTTGTTTTTAAATAGCTTTTGAAAGATTTTGTATTAAATTCATTCATAATTTCCAAATTACAAAAAATATATATAATCTGAAAACATATTTTTATTCATTAAATTTAAATCAAAGCCTTTCTATTTGCAATATATATACACCAATATATATACAATGTAAATAGAATACATTTTTATTAGCTTTGAAAGAATAAATTTTACCAATTAAACATTATTAACCTTTGAAAATATAAATTCTGCTAAATTAAATATTTATTAGCTTTTAAAAGAATAAACCTGCCAATTTAAATTAAAATTATAAAAGAAAATCATCAAACCAATTTAATTATTGATAAAGATATTTCCTAAAATTCCGGGTCATCACATTAAAGAAGTGCTATAAGAATTTTAACAAAATAATCTATGACTCTATAACTTATAAGGATATCTTAAATCTTCAATACTCATGAGTCTTTAGCCTCTAACTCTTGAATCTCTATATCAACCTCTTGAATCTTCTCTTGATATTATACAGTCTTCTTAATCAACACACGTCTAATACCCCGCACTATATACTAAATATAACTTGATAAATAAATGATGATTAATAATAGATATTAAAGTCATTAAATAAGACAAACCAAATATAACTTAAACTATTTATTTAATTACTATCAAATATGAATATGGGATACTATAATCTTTATAAAAAATAATGGGAATAAGCTCCTAAGTAAGATGATAATAACATTAAAATTAATGCCTAATGTATTTGAAATAATATAAACTAGATGATGTAATGTATATAATCATAATTCAATTATGAGAGTATGGAAGACGATTTCATATACGTGTTATTGTTGTATAAACCTAAGCGTCCAAATTTTATAAAGAAATTTGTATATTATATTTATTATATAAATTCACATATTTACATAACAAACCGTATTAATTATGAAATTTAATCGTAGCCTAACCACAATGTTTGATAAGTGTAACATGTATATGGTCGAATATTATTTTATAAACTTATTAACCTCTTTATTTAGTTTCTTTAAAATAATTCATCTTAACTTAAGTGTTAAAAATCCAAACCTCCATTACTAGTTTATAATATACTTATCTTACCAATTAAAACCCATATATATATATATATATATATATATATACACACGAAATTTCTTTTTTCTTTTTTAAAATAATTATAAATATGTTAATACACTTTTAACTTGCTTAAAAACACATCATAATAGCATATTAAAATAACAAAGACTGAAAAACCTAAAATAAACATGTTATGTATTAAAAGCTTTTTATAATTAATTATTAAAAATGTTTTTAAACATGGAATCAATTTTAAAACATTCTAATATAAGTTAGAAAATAACTCTAAAAAGATTAGAGGAAAATTCTTAATTTATATATCATTTTTACAAAATTTAAAGTTTCAACCAGAAAAGACAGCATTGCCAGAATGTTGTAAAAAGTTTCTGTTGCAAAATGTATTCAAAACGTTATAAACTAGGAACTACAGCATTTATGAAGTGCTGCAAAACATCTCTGAAACACCTTACAATGTGTCAAAGCACAACAATGTTATCTAAACAATTTGCAATAGGCAAAAAGTGTTATAGAAGCAGAGACAACATTTCAGAAATGCTATCTAAAGTTCTTCATCCGTTTTTAACATGATTTTGCACCAACTTTGCGACTAGTTTTTGACACTTAAACAATTGATTTTTGATCCCATTTTTCTACAATAGTAGTATACTTAAAATACTTGAAAACCATGAAGAAAAATAATGGAAACCGTAATAATTAAGAAAAATGAGATACTTTACTAAACCTTTTATTTTTAAACACAAGTAAAATCCTAAAATTCGTTCATAATATTATTATATGTAATATAATGTGACATAATGCATTTTATCACATTCATTGTTGTAAATTATAAATGTATTAATGAATTACATGTGTAAAAACACTTGGTATCATGCATGTATACAACGATTTTCCAAAATGACAAGTGTGATGACACATGTCATTTTGCATGTATGTTACTATTTATTTATATGACAAGTGCCATATGGTGTGGCGCGTTCTTATTGATAGAAGGAATCTGTAAATAGAGCCTTATTCACATGTTCTAAATTCATTCAATTAATTTATAAAGCCCAAAAGTTAATATTTCATCATAAAGTTACTAAGAAATAAGAGTGAAAGAAGTAAAATCAACATTTAGAAAAATTGAAATCAAAGATGAAGGTATTTTTGCTATTTAGTATATTCGCGATAAATGATTAGTCGGATGTCATCAGAAAGGAAACACTTTATAAAAGTCATTAGGAAAAAGATGTAACCAATCATGGAGAGACACGACTGCTTTTAAAAAAAAATTAAAAACTAAAAGCATAACTTGGTAGTTGAAGTGTCCATTGAATTTTATTAAAACAAAAGAATATGTTTCATTAACTTAAATTACGTAGAATTTTTTATGTAGTTATATATACTAATTGTTATCTGGAATATATTTTTATTATTGAAAAATTATTCGATTTAAAGATCATAAAAATTCAAATTTTGGCTCCAAAAAATATAGCAATTGTAACTTACTAAGTTTCTATTTATTCAAAAATAATAAAAGAGTTATAATTCGAATTTTGGCTCCAAATTTTTTATAGATTCAGGTATATCTACTTATAGTTATGTAAGAAATTTCATTATTAATTTATAATCTCTAAGATTTAAAATATATTGTATTCAGTATTTTCTACCTTATTTTTAAAGTATATAATCAATTTTGTAATAGTTTTACAAAATCTAAACATTATTATATTTCTTTGAAATCATTTTATAAACTTTTAATACATAATATTAATTATAATAAAAATATATTTATTTAATAGACAAATAATTTAGTATATTCTATAGATAAAATCATAAGACATTTCAAGAATTAAAGTGTCTTTTCAATTTAAAACTATTCACTAATTCTTTTAGAGGGAATTTTTTTTTCTACTTATTTAAACCGTTTTGGTTATTTGAAACATAGAAGAATAACTTAAATGTCTTTCTACTTGAAGTAATATATAAAAGTTCTATTTCCTAATGCCTTCAAAGGTAATGTTTGACTCATTGTTTTTGATGTGGCAATTATCGTTTTCAAACTTAATTTTAAAATCCTTATCATATAATTGACTAATACTAAGCATGTTATGTTTTAGATTCATAACTAACAAAACATTAGAAATAGTAGTAGTTTTAGAGTTACCGACATTCCGATGTCAATCACATATCCTTTAGAGTTGTCTCCAAAGTTTACCGGTCCTCCATCTGTATAGACTACATCTTTCAAGATCTCCATATTTCCATTTATGTGTCTCAAACATCCAATATCCACTTATCCTTCTTGATTTTTGATATTTGATTTTCAAGTGTCTTTTCACCATTTGCCATATAAGAAACTTATTCCTACAATTCAAAAACATACCTTTCCAAGAAATCAAATGACTTTTCAAAATAGTTGGTTTCTAAAAACATATTGGTTTCACAATTTTTTTTTTTTTTGCAAAATGTTAAAAATATTACTAACCATTTAAACTTTTCGAAAATTAAATTATGAGTTTTTGAAAACCTAAAGCTCTGATACTAAATGAAGTTTGCGGAATAGGAACCTTAATCTAATTGAACGCTGGAGAAGGGGTGAATAGTGTTTTCTAATTTTTATGATTCCTTTTGAATTCTTTTCAGATTATAGTTTAAATAATGCAATTGACAATTACGGATTCAAACACATATAAATACAAAATGCAGTAAAACTAAAAAGGAAAGAACATACCAGGATTTTATACTGATTCGGAGTTACCCTACATTCAGTCCTGTACAATTTCTTGTATAGATTTCTATTCAAATATCAAAGCAAATACAATCTTGATTTCATGGCTATGAGACACACTCTCAAGACTTTTCGAGCTCTGAGTAAACTCACTTGAATTTTCGGATTACCAAGCGCACTCAATTTATTTCAACGGCTACAATCACACCCACTTGGATTTTAGGGAAACCAAGCACACCACAAAGTATAAAATTATGATGTGATATAGTTTAAAGACTCAATTTCTTCATCTTGAGTACAAATGATCATATAACCTCTTGAATTGCCCTTGATCTTAATTTGAATGAGAGAGCAGAGAAAAATCAATGAGTAAACAATGGAGAATCCAATCAATGGATTTTGGATTTGATTAATAAAAATTCATTGGTTTAACCCTTATTTATAGAGAAACAACAGTCATGTCCATTCATGAAGAGATATAACGAAAAGACACTTTCATTCAAAATTTGAATTTTGAAATTTTCGGTCTATATGTCGACGTACATGGATAGGATATGTCGACACATCCCTTTGTATTTTGAAAAACACTTTATTTTAAATTGTTTTGAATATCTTAAGTTTTGTAAAATATTTCAATACTTTGTAAAATCATTTAAACATTGTTTATACACATTTTAATCATCATAGAACTTAAGAAATCTTTATAAAATAATTTTGAAATATTTTAATATATAAAGGACTAAATATAAATTTTTTTGAGAAATAATATACAAAAACAATATATGAAATATAAGTGAAAATATATTAAACTCAAGGCACCAATGAATGTTAAAAATATACTTCGAAATATTAAAACATGAAATTAAAAACTATATCTAAATATAATAAATTAAAATTATATTAAGATATAAAATACTTAAAATCTTAATTTCTCAAAATATGATAATTTTGTAAATAAATAATTAAAAGGTTAGAATTCTTTTGAAAGCTATATGAAAAGATATTTGAAAAACTATTTTTGAAAATCAGGATTATATCTGGAAACCAGGATAATTGATAATCATTTAAAATCAAATAATAGATTTTAAAAACCTTTGTGAAAAATGAAGAGAGATTAAAGAAGTGCTATCAAGGTATTAACAAAATAATTTATGACACTGTAACTTATCTGGATATCTTGATTCTTCAATACTCATGAGCCGAGGCTTGAGTCCAAGACATATATGTTATCTAAGAGAAACATGCAAACTCAAATTATTTGGGAAATTCTTGGAAGGAAAATCTTTACGAACAAAGTGGATGAAAGCAAACTATCTCAAAAACAGAAAATTTTGGACCGCCAATATTGAAAACCATCATTCATTCACATGGAAAAACATTCTTAGTTGCATAGAAAATGACATCAAAATCTTACAAAGAAAAATTAAGACGGTAAGCAAACCAGTATATTCTTTGACCTATGGCTGCTTGGAAAATCATTCGTAAATCTACTTGGATGGAATAACAAATACAGTTTTGATGGGGTAGATGATAAGTACATAGCATCATTCAAAATCACAGGTGGAACACATACAACCATCAAACTACCTCTATATTTAAAACAACAATAGAAAGAAATCAAAATAGATCCATGTCTACGTAAAGACAGACACGTGGAATTGGAAACTCTCATCAAAAGGCGAATTTTCTTTCAAAATAACATGAGAGTTTATAAGCGAAAATGAAGCAGAGGTTGACTGGTACAAGGTTATTTGGAATAAGTCAAATTCTCCAAAAATATTTCATTGTCCATACTTTACTTTATTAAATAATAAGCTTCCAACCAGAGATAGATGTCTCAAGTGGAAAACCGATGGGGAAATCAAATGTTTGCCTTGTAAAAATGAAGATGAAAACCCAGAACATTTGTTTTTTGACTGTGGGTATTCAAGGCATATTTGGTTCATTGTCAAAACAAGATTAAAGTTTAATCTACAACAAACAGTACAAAACATCATAGAAAACATTCAATACATACAACAGAACTTCAAAGTAAAATCAGAAGACTTCAGAAAAGCTTCAATACTATTAACAACAACATATCATATATGGAGAGAAAGGAACACGAGACCGTATAAACATAAAAAAACAAAATGTATGTAACTCTGAAAAACTATCAATTCACAAAGTCAAATCATTTCAAAAAAACAAAAAAGCAAATATACCACTGATACTCCCCAAGCAGATTCTCACATCATCCATCAAACCCGACCCATGAGCTACTAGCAGGCGGCCGATTACTCCCCCAAACCAAACGCTCCTCCTACATAAATAGCTGAAGACTAGGAAAGAGGGATGTTCTACAAAAATAACAGAAATAAGTTTATACACTTAACCCTAGCCTTCGAGCTAAAAAAAAAAAAAAACTCATCTTTTTATTAATGCACTGGTTTGTTCATGTAAGCCTTCGAGCGAAAAGTCCTACCGTAAGGAAGTATAATGGGGAAAACTAATGGGCATTGCCTGTTTTACTGTTATATTTTGAATAGCAACTTTTCACTTTTCTTGTATAGGGCTGCAAGACTGACCGCTGTATCATTCATTTTTTCTTACAACTCTTGGGTACACTCATATGTAGTTTGAGAGCACAAGTTAGTTTGATATTGCGATTATGGACTGATGGGGATATCAAAGAGACATTGACTGTTTTTTACCCTTACGATATTATGTTATATCCACAAAGCAAAGACAAGTATAGATGATTGTTAATATATTCATTTTTCAAAAACTAGTGTGTTTTCGTGTGGTGAGCCGTTCATCAACCTAAGACGGTGGTGTATCAGTTTCATACTATGATGCATATTATATATTAATTCCACTATACAAATATTGTAAACTGGATTATAACGATGACGTCTCTATGGTGTTTTATTTCCCTACGCCCATGAAAAGCTATTTGTGCTTTGTACCAAAAGATAACACACATATTTGCAAGATGTCAATTATTAGCATATTGAATCAGTTTAGCTAGATAAGAAAGTTTTAACACTATAGTCTCTATGCCTTAATGGTGCAAGTGCAATAATGCAATGTTTGCTACAGTAAATAAGTTCGATAACATACGAAACGATACAAAGAATTCTGGAAATGGTGTTGGATAGGACCCCGAATTGGAACTTGTTACCGACAATGATTGGTATTGGGCGACAGCACAAAAAGCATCTTAATTTTGCTCATAATATTCAAAAGCAATAATCTATATCAAATGGCTACTATTCAACTTCACGTACAAGGACGTATGGTCCGTAGAATAGTGTCATTTTGTTGGTGCCATCAACTTTATATTACCAGAGAGACCAGCCTACAACGCAACTAAGATGATCATTGGTCGGGAGGTCCCTTTAGGGACTTCAGAATGAGCCTTGAGGAGGTCATGCAAGGGTTTTTAAGCCAAATTTTGACGATTTCAACAGCATTCACTTCACCTCTATGCAGCCTAGTTCACATCGTGACAACTCTATGCTATGCCATTGTCCTAGACAAAAGTGTAGATAGAGGATGCATCATGTTGATGATGAAAATGGTTTGTTTCTCTCCTGCGCCTACTCCAACTTCGTTCTACTATGCTCATTCTTATTTTGTTCCTTACGCAGACTGTTTCACCAAGGTTGGAAATTCTGATCGGTACATTGGAATCAACCGTTCAGGTCCAGTTCTGACACTGATCATATCAGAATTCGCAAAAATCCTGGTTTTAAGACATAGAAAATAGTCCAATATATCATTACCTTTACTGCTGCAGCATGAATAATAATGTAAAGGGAAGGCAACAAATGGAGTAAACAATAATCATCGAGCAAGCAGCGACAACGACAAAGAATTGGACAATTTTTTATGAATTAGGTTTATTAATCTAGCTAGAGTTTCCTTTTCCAAAAGAGAACGTATGTGGTTTTTTATGACTGTTGGCTTTCAATTTGTAGGGCATGGACCGAGGAATTGTTTAATAATAAGTGGGGAATTGTTAAGACATTGGTTTTACAAGTATTCAGCTTCCTAAATTACAATCATATCCAACTACACCAATTCCAATTATAATTGTTAGAAACATTTATAGGAATGCATATTCATGTTATTTTGAAGTATTCATACAAAAGAGATTTTAAAACATAAGTTATAGTGTTCCAAATCTCGGATATCTCGGCCGAGATCTTGGTTGAAGGCTTCCACGAAACGAAACATAAAATATCGGTCGATATCTCGTTTTCAATATATCGGCCGAAATTTACATATACCAGCTGATATTTAGACCGAGACGATATTCCGAAATATCAGCCGATTTATTGGATTTTTTCAAACAAAAAAATTGAAACCATCTTGCAAGTACATTTTGCTTGTACATGTTGCAAATAAATGGCCTACGCTTTTTGCAAGTGAATGTCATGAGCATCATTTGTGAGTGAATGCATGTACGTTCACATTTTTTTAGAATGCCTGCACATATTTTTTTATGCCTGCACTTTTTGTTAGTAAATTAGAATGCATGCACACATTATTTACACACTATTAAAATGCTTGAGTATTATATGCTGTCTTTGTGAGTGAATGCATGTCCACTAGTACCCTTTTTATTCACATGAATAGTTTTCATGTGCATTCACATTACAACTTGCAAATAAAATAGAACATTTTTATATGCATTACAATGCCTGCACATTCACATTGCATGTACATTTATACACATCGTCTGTACCATTTTATACACGTTGCTTTCTCTTTATACACATTGCTTGTTCATTCACATTACAACGTGCAAATAATAAACAGTTGTTCACTTGTCCGTACTATTTTATACACATTACAATAATCAATATTTATATATACATTACTCAATTTATTAATTTACTTTTTATCCAAGATAGAAATGACATAGATGTTCTTTGGATGACAATGGTATATGGTGTGATTTTACAAATCCACTAAGCTCAATTTTTTATTTATTTTAGTATATGTAAACATTATTGTGTAATCAAAATAATTTTAAGCATAAAATATACTCTGAGATGGTCCGAAATGAACTTTAAGCTCCGAGATGTAAATTCGATATTGACACCGAAATGCACTAGTCTCGTCCGAGATCTCACCCGATTCGATACCGAGTCACTAAAATCTCCGAGACGAAACGTGACTGATATCCGAGATTTAAAACCTAAACGTCCATAATTTCAACCGAGTCATGCATTGCCAGGAATTTGTTTGCATGTGCAGTCCAAGAGCTTGTGGAGGAGTACGTAGCCGAAGAAATATAGAGAATATCTTACTTGTATCTTTCTGTTGTAAGATTTATGCATTATTGTAGCTTTATGCACTATCCTTTTTTCACTTCCATGAACGTACTGAAAATTTTCGCATTGAATTTTTGGATTTTGCGCAAGTTGAATAAATATTAAGTAAAATCTATTAATTATTAACAACTAATTAAAATTAGAAAATTATTAAATATTGATTGTTAATCATTAATTAATAATGAAAATGAAAAAAATTATTAATTATTAATCAATTCATAACTATTAATTAATTTATGATTCACAATTATCAATTTCTAATTACCAACCAAGTTTATTAATTACTGATTATTAGTTAATATTTACTAATAATAATTAGTAAAATAAACAATAAACCCTTACATCCAAACCCACCTCCGCCGTTCACTGAACTGTCCTCAATCACTCAACCATGAACAGTTTTCACAACAACTGGTATGACTCATGGTTGGTGCCTAACTTTCCGTCATCATACAGGAGGCCGTTGAGTGGTTTGGCAATTCATGTAATAGTTCAACCCCATTCAAAGGTTAATACTTCTGTGGTTGTGCTTATAATCAGGTCTTCTTTCTACACGCTTATGGAAAAGATAGATTATAACCACATAAAACTTATATTTTTCTTTTTCCTACCTAATTATGGGAAAACTTATGCAAAATAAGAATTAGATCTCTTTCTACAAACTCTAGACTATTATATCTTTATCTTGAAACAATTGTTTGAATCAAATACTTACCTGTAAAAGGACATGGATGCCTTGAACAATAAAAACATGATATTTCAAAACAATTGCATTGGTAAGCTACACCATGGCCAAGATCCATTTTTCTCCATTGAATAGCATTCAACATGAATATCAACTAAGAAAGGCTTAACATTTTATTTAATATATGCAAAGGTTTGGGATAAATCTTTGAGTCGTCTTAGTTGATGCTGTAGACATTGAATGGATATGGTCTGAATGTGAAACTTTCGTATTTAACTGTCTCAGGTTCGAATAGCATAAGATGCTCGTTAGTGGATTATGTTTTTGTTTCATATAATACGCCTCATGCGTCTACTTCATAAATGACCACACATGTAGATAAAAAGTACCTTAATGATGATATGATTATGAAGATGCTAAATGATCAAATGGATACGAAAGGAAGGTGAAAATCATACCTAAGTTCCACCTTGTCAATTCTCATGGATTTTCATTGAACAAAACTTTATAAAACCGTTTCCTTTCCTCCCTTCTCTTCTCCACAACACCTTCATCTTCCTCCTCCTCCTCTCTTTTCACCTTCAAACTAAATTCACCTCTCTTCCTCCTCTTCTCCAAATTCGCCTCACATCTCCTTCTATTATACTCATGAAGCCCTTCTTGCATCAACTCCCCGAACTTATCCTTCACAACCACCATGGGATCCTTTTCTCTAACCTCCGACCCATCATATCCTTCTCTCAAAACAACCGTATATATCTTATACCTATTCGACACATAAAATATACAAGGATGTCTCATCAACAATAAATTCAACTTCTCCGGCAGTCCAAACTCCCTCCTAAACTTTTCCAACTTCAAAATCGATGCTTTTTTCCACAATGTCAAAGAAAGCAACTCATGAACCATCCCAACCGCACGTTTCTCTACATCTCCACCACTCACATTGTTGTAAGGTGAAACATACAAACTCCTTTTATTGAACTCTTCAAACTTCTCCTTTGTCTTAACCCATGTATCCGGAAGTGAACAGTCAAACATAGGCAAATCCTCACCTGCCTTCATCTCCACATATGAAACTGCAAATTCATCTTCCCATTTTACCAACTCGACCTCCATTGAATTCCTACCACAAGAAGAATTCACTACCCTGAACAAATCACTGCGATTCGCAACAACCCTTAACAAATAATCCTCACACAACCCAAAGCTCTTCCTCAACTCATTTAGCTTAACCACATTCAATCTTCGATTTCTGGACAACATTAAAAGCTTAGCCAGTCGCTTTGCCATCAAGGGTTCGCACGATGACTTCACATGTTCCTCTTCTTCAACAAGGTTCAGCATTCTTTTAGAAAACGTGAATGGAATTTCATTAGGGTTGTGGATGGAGTTTGAATTTTGGAGAGTGGTGAAGCAGCAAGGATATTTGTGAAGCCAATTTAGGGCTTTGCCTTGGAGTCCAAAGGACTTGAACTTCTTTTGGAGGGAACTGACGGTGGAGATTTGATTCGGGGAGAGGAGGAGATGGTTTTTGATTTGGTTATTGACGATCCAACGGCGGTTGCGAGTTAGGGCTTTTTCAAGGGAGGGGTCTTTAGTCATGGACCAGAGAGATAAGGGGCGGGTGATAATTTTGTTAGGGTTTTGGACATGGACGGAGATGGCGACGAGGAAGCGCTTTGCTGCCATTTTTGGGTGGAATAGTTTGAAATTGGGTAGAAGGATTTTATGTCATAAATGGGCCGGGCTTTATAGTATCCGAGCACGTAGAAACTAGCAATTTTGGGTATTTACGGTAATTTTGGCCATTTAGAGGTAACAAATTTATTTAAAAATATTTCTAGCATGTTTCCGGATGCGAACAGTGTCATATCCAGCATTCGCATTTGAAATTATTTTTAGATATTGAAAATCCACGTCCGTGGATATAAACGAATATCAAATATTTATCATTTCAATGCATGAATATAAAAACCGAAATAGAAATTTTTGCTTTAAAGAAAAAAAATACTCGAGTCCAACATGTTTTATAAATGTATATAAATTAAACAAATACAACGATAATATATATGTGTGTGCGCGCACGCGTGTGAGATATGTGATTGTAAAATCATGTTTATACTGAAATAAATAAAATGTATTATATTAGACAACATATATATATATATACGCATATACATATATATACACGTCCGCGCACACATATACGTGTATGTGTGTGTGCGCGCGCGTGTATGGAGGGACTGACATATCCATTGTGGTGAAAATCCCAGCATTTATGTACGGAGATGTTAAACCATGTACACTGTATATGTTGTACGTGCACGTACATGTGTATGCGATACACGTGCACATATTATATTATAGAAATATATCATTAAAATTAACCTTTATTTTAAATTAAATAAAACAATAATTTTATTTCAAATTAATTTAGATCATATTTAAATAAATTTAGACTTCATAGGCCCTATGAGATCCAATATGGAATAAAATTTTTGAAATTTACTCTGCTCCGTACTGACTCAGATTCAACAATGGTAACGGGTCCAATAGCATATGCAGTCTAAATTAACATTAATAGGGCTAAGTTATTACTGGCAACCCACATATTAGGATGTCTAGAAAAGTAGTGTCTAAGGTTGGATTGGGGAAATCAAGTACTCTGCACATGCCTAGTTACTGGCCTCGCACGAAATGATGAAGTAAACCCAAAAGTAATCACCCTTACAAATGCCCAAATTGAATTGGGGCCTTAAGCTAATGTTCAAAACCTCTTTTTTTTTGAAAAGACGGGTGTGTAGCGTGACACTACACAGCCGGTTACTTAATATATATACGTAAAAGTAGGCCGGTCAACATGCCTGACCGGTGGCGATACCATCAAGTTAAGGAGCATTAAAACCGCGCAACATAGAAGTAAGGTACATATCCAACAACAAGTAGCATAAGTAACTGTACAAAAAAGATAAAGCAGCAAGCCAAAAGATGAAACTTCAACAAGAGCCAGCACGTGAGAATGGCTAACCTAGCTAGGACTGAGGTGGAAATGCCGAGCTGCTGCCCACGGATTCAGAAGGGGAGGAGTCTCCATGTGGAAGGCGGAGTCTGAAAGGAGCTGAGAGGCTGAAACCTGAAATAGAGGAGAATAGATTAATAATGCGGCGACAAACACCTACAAATCTGGAGCACGGTTTGTTGAACACCAGGGCATTGCGTTCCTTCCAAAGGTACCAGTAGTAAATTGCAACAAGAATGTCTAGAGGACGATTCAGGGGATTATATTGCCAGTGGTCAAAAATGTTGGGCGGGTCTAGGATGTGACCGAGAAGATGAGCACAGATCGCTGCCCAGATCGAGAAGGCGAAGTCCAATCTCGGAATAGGTGGGTGATATTTTCTGGGTGAACGCCGCAAAATACGCAAGAAGGGTCGATCTGGTATCTAAGTCGGAGGAGCCTTGATTTGGTGTTGATTCTATTGTGAGCAAGACACCACTGAAAGAAGGCTAAGCGGGGGGAATTTGGTGTTCAAAACCTCTTTCGAAATTAGAATAAAATTTTATGTTTAAAACATTAAATTTAAAATAATTAAAAATGATATTTTAAATTTAAAAGGTTAATTTAAAACAAGTAATGATTTTATGGGTGTTATAAAATAATTTTCAAATCGTTATGAAAATAAAATAATCATTTTCAAAAAGTATTAATGATTAATTATATGAATAATTACTTAAAGTTAATTATTAAATTAAATAACGTATATATTGATATGTGTAACATTATCTTAAGGTGTCAAGGTAGTATATATATATGTACTATAAATAAAATCTTCAAAATTAATTATAAGTTAAAATTGTCTTAATTGAATTAATTAATAAATAATATGATACATATATATAAGATATATGTGTGTAGTTATAAATGTTATAGTGCACATATTCAATTTAAAATGAATAAAATAAATAAATTAAAAAGTAAATTAATTAATTAATTAAAATGTAAATTTGTTTATTTATTTATTTATTTATTAAGATTCAAGTAATAAAATTAATATAAGCTTATACATAGATTGTTATATAAGTTAACTAAAGTATAAAATGTTATACAAGAATTAAACTTATATAATATAAAAAGTGGAAATTAGCCACAAGGGCCTCTTTAGCAAGTGCAATTAGTTTCTAGGACATGCAACTGAAATAATTACTTTTAAGGACAAAATGCAAAATAATTAGTTTCTAAGACCTAAAAACCTATGAAATTATGTCCTTGAAAATAATTGGACTGCTGACTTTGTCCTTAAAAGTAATTATTCTTCTGACTTTAACCTTGAAATTAATTTCAGTGAATGTGTGTTCTAGAAACTAATTGGACTGCAAAGTTTGTCCTTTTAGTGAAATGCCCCATATAAAAATGTATACTAAAAGATAGAACAGTAAGAAATCCAAAATAGACATAAGGAATAAACACATACGTATAATATGTATATCATAATTTCTGATGTGTTTGACACTTGAATCACGACGGTATTTTATAAGTGTTATCCACATAATTTCAATGCCGAGGGCAATACTAAGAATAGCGGTATCACAAAGGAAGTTAGTCGAACTACGGTGTTGTTTTTCATCCATATAGTGTTTCATCATGTCGTAGCTTATGACTACCGCATTTGATCTACAATATATCTCTTCAAGGAAGTAATGACACCGAGGGTGAGCGGTACCATAAGCCACTGACGTTATGCAATCACGGATCACGTCGCATAACATTGATGTCGAGCGTAAGCAATGCCCTCCAGTAATGATGCTTAAAGTCAACGATGTCGTCGCTCGCTAATAATGCTTCTTAACTGTGCTGGCCATCTTCAATACGCACCACGTCGATATCATTGTTGTCATGTCTCACCACTGAATGGCATGACGAGAGCCATTTATAAAGCAAAGAATGTTGAACGCCATTGATTTCTCCCTTCATCAGCATCGCTTTTCAGGGATGCCGCCTTCTATCAACGTCGCACATCTCCCACACCGTGCTCCATCAGTATAATTCACGCCCCATCTTTATGGAAGCCTATAATGATGACGCCCTTTATTGGTACCACCTTTCCTGCATGTGTTTCCCTTCAATGTCGCGTTTTACGTGATATTGCTCCTGTTCAACACTGAACCCCAAGTAATGTCGTGCTCATTTTATGCCATGCCATGTATTATTCAAGGCATGCCGCATGCCATCAAATCCATAAAGAACGCTAATTGGAAGCATGTTGATGTAGAAAGTTATGCAAGGAAGGAGGATTAGAGTCATTCACAAAGTCAAATTCAAGAGGGTTTAGTGTATTTTCACAAAGCTTCAAAAGCCTTCATATATCACTACATGCTCCGTGACACCATAAAACCTCACATCGTCAATTGGAGTAACCCTACCTCCTTCCAATCACTATAAATAAAGATGCACCCCCTCAAGGGAATGGGTCCTTAACTTCTTTCTCTCTCTTAACACCTTCTTTTTGGAATAGTTAAAGAAGGAGAAGGAGACATAATTACCAACTAGGGCTAGAATGATTAAGAAATTGCATATTTGCACATCTTGTAACATATTCATGGTTTGAATAAAGGACTTGACTTGAGCCTATTTGCATATATGAGTTATGGACTTGTATATATGCATTATGGACTTGCATATTTGACTTATGAACTTGCTTATTTGCCTATTGACTATTTGACATGCATATTCTATCTTTTAAACTTATGGACTGCGATTTAAACTAGCTTATGAACTATCACAAAACCAAAGGGTATATTTGAAATTTCTATGAATATGCCACCGTGTATAACCTTTTGGGTGTTGGCGAATTTATTCGTTAACAATAAGAAATATATTATTCCATAAGTCAATATCACTCGATTAAATATATTAAAGATTATTAATCTTTAGTATAAATGTCATCTACCGTTTATATATTAATAAATTACTTGCATGCTCTCAGGTCATTGAGCAAATTCAAGCTACGAATGTTATATATAGTATTACTAATATATAAATTAAATAAGGTAAGATAACTGCATGTATTTGTTAGGAAAACTTAAGGTGCATATACTATACCGAGACGGTCCTAAAATGGTAGGTATGAGTGAATTATCTCTTTCAATTTATTAAGCAAACTCAAGGCCAAGATGGTATTAGAACAAAGAATACAATAATATGAGTTGCACCAATACAGTGTTATTTATCGTTTAGGGGCCTATGATATGTTAAACAAACTCTAGGTTAGAATCTCAAGACAAACGAGTTCTAATACCCGTAAGATAAGTCGAAAGATTTCTATGTGTCATCTTAGGGTTTTTCGAAACATAAAAGTCTATTGGAAGCCTTATTAGTAAAATGAAATGGTGACGTTTAACCTATTTAATATTATAGAAGCATCTGCTATGTCTAAATTAAACTAATCTACTTCGATAAATTTGTGCAATTAATATAATTGATAAAATGTTTGTCAAAAAAATATACTAATGAATTAAGATTAACAAATAGAAATATGAAATATGTTGTAATATATATTAATAATAGGGATGAATATGCTAAATAAGAAAGGGCATTGTTGTAATCTGCACTGCATATGGAGTCTATAAATATGAAGTTTGATTGTATTGTAAAATCTATCTCAGTTCAATAAAATTATTCTCTCTATAATGGTCTTTATTCTCTTTATTTTGTAACACGTTATCAACATGAAGGTGTTTCTTCTTTTATTTTATTTTCTTGCTGCTCAACTAGGGATATTTTTTTTGAGCAGCACAAACTTTCTGTATACTGCATTCTCAATATTCTACACAGGAATGCAAATTAATTATTGTTCTCAACCTCTTCACCTTCAAACTTTCCAACTTCTCAGCAAGTAATTAGATATTAATTACTCTGACTGTTCCTATTCTGACCATTCCAATTATGAGGTTATTCATATTCAAAATCCTATTATATATTAGTGTAGACGAGTCTTTTATAATATATCTACATTTGCTCTATTTCTTATTTCCTTTAAAACAAAAATCAGGTAAAGGAATTGTTCTTGCATTTCTTTATAAACTCTTTACTTTTCCTCTCTGCAAGAAGGTAATTGTCAATATCATGTTTTTTGATAAAGCTGTCAAGTCAGCACATGCTAGTTTGGGGTTTGCTTCTATATTTTTTGTGTCTTTTCTTGTATCACTCTTATTTTAATCCTTTGGCTTCTAAATTCAATATTATTTTTTGTAGATCTGTTGCCAAATAAAATTCAAAAATTTGGAATGGAACATACGCAAAAGATGACTTTTCTTTCTTGCATGATAAATACATGAAAGTTGCAAAATTCAAATTTTTGGTTTTGTTGATACATTTTTTTGGAGTATAGTTGTTTGATACCATAAATGAAGACTTTTCCATTTTTTTTAACTTTTAGATGGAAACCAACATTGCTAAGAATATGAGATGACTATTTTGATATTTCTTGGTAGTGCGTAATAAATTTTCAAACATGAAATGAAAGATATTAAGCAACTAAACAAATTATAAATGCTAGAGATGTAACAATATGATTACTTTTAGTTGGCCTTGTTTTCTTATCTCATCAAGTTGTACTATCCCTGACATTATGCCAATTTAATTGTATGTATGTTAATAATGGTCTTCTTCAATTTTTGCTAATAATCTTTGTCATTTGTCCATTAGTATGGTTGTCTGTAAAGGAGCTATTAATTGTAATTTATTCATCCGTTATTACGCCTTTGTGGTCCTTGGTTTTGTGGATTACTGATTAACTCTACGGTTCTACATATAAAATATTTCGGACCTTGTATTATGTACAAACAGATAAGTGAATGTTGTTGTGGCGAATATTTTCACCTTATGCAATTTATTTTATGTACAGCTCACAAAATGTCAAACATCGCCAAGCTTGAATTTAAAGCTTTGGATATATCTGGAGAAAACTACTTATCATGGATACTGAATGCTGAGATTCATATGCAATCTCAATGCTTAGAAAATGCCATTAAAAATGGCAATACTATGTCCCAGCAGGACAAAGCAAAGGCTCTAATATTCTTAAGACGTCATATCCACGTCGATCTAAAAATAGAATATTTGACTGAAATCTCCACTTATGGAACTTCTTGAAGGAGCGTTATGACTACCAAAAGACGGTCATACTTCCAAACACTAGGCAAGAGTGGTTGAATCTGAGATTTCAGGACTTTAAGTCTGTAAGAGAATATAATTATGCAATGTTTAGAATCGCTTCTAAACTGAAATTATGTGGAGAAAAGGTGGATAGCGCACACATGCTTGAAAAGACTGTCTCAACATTTCATGCCTCGAATATACTTCTGCGGCAGTAATATCGAGAACGTCATTTTACAAAATATTCTGAACTTATAGAATGCTTACTAACTGCTGAACAAAATAATGAATTGCTTATAAAAAAATCACTCCTCAAGACCAACTAGTTCAACTGCATTACCTGAAGTTAATGCTAATTTTTCCCACTCTAAAAGAGGTAGGGGTCGAGGTCGAGGTAGAGGATGTGGTCGTGGATATAACTCCAGCAGAGGAGTTATGGTGGTTTTAAAGGTAACAAAACCACCAACTTTAAAAAGCAACAAAATAAAATTGAGCCTGTAAAGAACATTGATTCAGCTTCAAAAAATAAAAGGCTTCATGAGGAAGTTTGTTATAGATGTTGACGACCTGGTCACTGGTCATGTACATGTAGATCATCAAAGAAAACAGTTGAAGAATATCATCGCTCAAAGAATATTGAGGCAAATAATGCCGAAGGGTTACTTGAAAACACTAACCTGAAGTTAGATGATTTCTTCGAAGATGACTATGGAAATTTCATTAATGATGAAAATTTAAGTGCAATGATCAATGATATGACCGAGTTGATCAATTAGAAATAACTTGAAGTTTGTTATGTGGTTTTCGTTTTATTTCATTAGCTTGCATTAATAAATCAGTTTGAAGTTTTTGTTCGTTTGTATTTCCCTTTACAGAACTAGTTAAAAATAATGTGTAATATGGATGTTGTTCTTAATCAGTAGCCTATTTTAATCATATTACTTTGTTTGTTTTCATTACATTTATTTATGCATACAAATTTTTAATGTGACTAATTATTGTCTTTAATTCTTAAGGTATGGAATGCCATTTGGGTGATGATATATGCTTACTAGATAGTGCAACTACTCATACAATTTTGAAAAACCAGAAGTTTTTCTCCGAACTATCTGAAAGTTTCGCAGCTGAAGTCTCCACTATAGCTGGATCTGCTAATATAATTGACGAGTTTGTAAGAGCCCATATAATATTACCAAATGGTACGCATATCTTTATTTAGAGTGCATTATACTCAAGCAACTCTAGAAGAAATTTTCCGAGTTTCAAAGATATAAGAATGAATGGATACTATATTGAAACTATAAACGAAAACAACAAAGAATATATTTGTGTTATTTCTAGAATTGAAAGCAAGAAGCTTATCCTAGAAAAATTTGGTACAATTTCAACTGGTTTATATTTTACAAAAATTGGCATAGTTAAATCTCACTCTATAAAAATGAGCCAGAAGCTCACAAATACAAAGACATTGATTCTTTGACATGATTGCTTGGGTCATCCTGGATCAACTATGATGCGTAAAATTGCCAAAAACTCAAAAGGGCATGATTTATCAAACCAATTGAATTTACCAAGTGATTACTTACGCGCCCCATGTGCACAAGGGAAATTAATCATTCGATCTTAATATAGTAAAATCACTTCTGAATCTCCAACATTTCTACAAAGAATTCAAGGTGATATATGTGGCCCAATCCACCCTGAATGTTGATCATTCAAATATTTTATGGTATTGATTGATGCATCAACTCGTTGGTCACATGTCTGTTTACTTTCTACAAGAAATTTGTCATTCGCCAAGCTACTTGCTCAAATAGTAAAATTGAGAGCACACTTCCCTGATCATCAAATTAAATCAATTCGACTAGATAATGCTGGAGAATTTACTTCTCAAGATTTGATGATTATTTTCTATCATTAGGAATTGAAATTGAACATCCAGTAGCTACACAAAATGGTCTAGTAGAATCATTAATTAAGTGCATGCAACTTATTACAAGACCATTGCTTATGCAATCAAACTACCCCTTTCAGCTTGGGGGCATGCTATTTTGTATGCATCGAAATTGGTTAAAATTAGAACAACAGCTTATCATCAGCTTTCACCATCACAGCTCTTAACTGGATCTCATCCAAATATTTCACATTTACAAAAATTTGGTTGTGATGTTCATATACCTATTAATCCCCCACGTCATACTAAAAGGGTCCCTAACGACGATTGGGAATTTATATGGGATTTGATTCTCCATCGATAATTCGTTACCTTGAACCTCTTACAGGTGATGTCTTCACTACAAGATTTTCACTGTAAATTTGATGAGACAATCTTCCCGCCATTAGGGGAGGAAAGACCGTTCCAATAGAACAGCGTGAAATATCATGGAATAATCCATCTATGTCTTATTTGGATCCAAGTACTAAACAATGCCAATATGAGGTACAAAGAATTTTGCATATTCAAAACATTGCAAATCAACTGCCATATGCATTTAGTGACACTACAAAAATAACTAAATCTCACATTCTAGCAGCAAATGCACCAGCAAAAATTGATGTCCCTGAAGGATCAAAAGTAAATATAGCAGCAAATGAATCTAAAGCAAGACAAAAAACATGGAAGGCCGATTGGTTCAAAAGACTTGGCGCCTAGAAAAAGAAAGTCTAATGAAAAATCATCAATTAAGGAACCTCCTAAAGAGGTTATAAATGATCAAAAGGATCACTCAAATGAAAATTCCAATTCTCCTGAAAGTGCAAAAGGAAATATTATCCTAGAAGAGATAAAAGAAGATTCCAACGATAAAATGGTACCTAATAATAACGAGATCTCAATATTTTATACGAACTATGGAGAAATATGGGATCGAAGTAAAATAATAATTGATGATGTATTCTCATTCGCAGTAGCTACTGAAATAATTGAAAGTCATGACCATAATGAAAATGACGATAACGAACCAAATAGCATAAATGAATGTCAAAAAAACATGATTGGCCAAAATGGAAAGAAGCTATCCAAGTGGAACTAGATTCACTTCAAAAACATGGTGTATTTGGACCAATAGAGAAAACAACAGACAATGTTAAACCGGTAGGTTATAAATGGGTATTCGTTAGAAAACGAAATGATAAAAATGAAGTCGTGAGGTAAAAGGCACGACTTGTCGCACAAGGTTTCCTACAGAGACCAGGTTTTAACTTTAAGGAAACTTACTCCCCTGTTATGGATGTCGTAACATTTCGATATTTGATAAGCCTTTTGTGGTTTCTGAAAAACTCGATATAAGATTAACGGATGTTGTGACAGCTTATCCAATATTTACATGAAAATTCTAGATGGATATAAATTGCCTGAAGCAAAATCGAAGTCCATGCACTCATTAAAGCTAAGACGATCACTATATGGCTTGAAACAATTTGGAAGGATGTGGTATAACCGTCTTAGTAAATATTTGGTAAAAGAAGGATACGAAAACAATCTCATTTGTCCATGTGTCTTTATAAAAAAATCGATAAAGGGATTTGCTATCTTAGCAGTTTATGCTGATGACATAAATTTGATTGGGACTCCAGAAGAGATTGATGAAACAATAAATTATTTAAAGAAGGAATTTGAAATAAAAGATCTTGGAAAATCTAAGCACTGTCTCGGTCTACAGATTGAGCATAGTGCTAATGGCATATTAATCCATCAATTAAACTACATCGACAAAATTCTAAAGCGTTTTCAAATGGATAAAGCATATCCATTTAGTATGCCGATGATTGTTAGATCTTTAGATATTAAAAAGGACCCCTAACGCCCAAAAGAAGAAAATGAGAATGTGCTTGGTCCGGAAGTGCCATATCTTAGTGCCATTGGTGCATTATTATATTTGGCCTAATGCACAAGATCAATTATTGCATTTTTAGTAAATCTTCTAGCAAGGTACAGTTCAAAACCAACAAAAAGGTACTGGAATGGTATAAAACATATCATGAGATATCTTCGTGGAACGACAAATTTGGGTTTGTTTTACTCTAACACATGCAATAATCCAAATCTAGTTGGCTATGCTGATGCAGGTTATCTTTCTGACCCACATAAAGCAAGATCACAAACTGGATATGTGTTTAATAACAACAATGCAGCAATTTCATGGCGATCTACAAAACAAACATTAGTAGCAACATCATCCAATCATTCTGTAATACTAGCACTACATGAAGCAAGTAAAGAATGTATTTGGCTGAGATCACTAATTGAGCATATTCGAAAAAGATGTCAACTCCCATCAGTAACATAAGAGTCAACCATTATTTATGAAGACATTGCAGCTTGTGTAGCTTAAATTCAAGCGGGCTACATTAAGGGTGATAGGATAAAACACATTTCTCCTAAATTTTTCTTCACACATGAGCTAAAAAAGGATAATAAGATAGAAGTGAAAAAGATCTGATCCTAAGAAAATTCGACGGACCTGTTCACAAAGGCGCTTCCAAAATCAACATTTTAGAAGATGTTGTACAAAATTGGTATGCGTCGGCTGCATCAACAAACTAATTGAATAATGCGTTATAATTCAGGGGGAGCGTATGAAATACGCTATAATGTACTCTTTTTCCTTCACTAATATTTTTCCTACTGGGTTTTTATTAGTAAGGTTTTAATGAGGCAGATCCCGAAGTATCAACCCTCGTAGTAACATTATAAAATATATATTATTTAAAGATGAAATCAAGTTGCACTCTTTTCCTTGTTTATGATTTTTTCCGATTCGGTTTTTTTATAACAAGGTTTTTAATGAGGCAATTACTCTTATCATCTTTATATACGCATATTCAAGGGGGAGTGGTATAATATATATTAATAATAGGGATGAATATGTTAAATAAGAAAGGGCATTGTTGTAATTTGCACTGCATATGGAGTCTATAAATATGGAGTTTGATTGTATTGTAAAATCTATCTCAGTTCAATAAAATTGTTCTCTCTCTAATGGTCTCTATTCTCTTTATTTTGTTATAAAATATACTTACTATTACATATATTTTTGCATGTTGATGTGTCAATGCTTATGCAAGCATCTAATTTTACAACTATGAAATATGTTTGTAACTTGGTCGGTTATGTGTTTACTTGCTCGAGACCGTGTATTATCTTTATGAGCTTCGAACTTTAAAAGCGATATAAGGATATGGATATTTGATCTATTTCCAATCACATATAAATATTATATGGTTAAAGGTCGTAACTTGTAATGTATGAAACTTCGATGAAATTAGTTCATTTGAAATAAATGAGTTAACCATAATGTGTGATTTTGTATTCAATATGACTACTTACAATCTTAATATTATTGTGCTAAATATAACACTAGATCAAAAGCTGCAAAATGAGTCTAAGAACTCAATCATTGAGATGTAAGTTTGATCAGTTTATTGAAAGTGCGGCTTATTTGATATCTTTAAAAGTTAAGGATGATCAAATTCATTTTTATAAAGAGTTCATTATGATATTGCAATTAGGGGTTCCTTTAAATAGTTCAACCATTTTGAAAGGAAAGCGAATGTATGAAAGTATATATAAGCTAAGGCACGATTGGGATAAATAGAGTGAGTGGTCACTTCTACTTTATAAAGAAACATCAAAAAAGAGAATTGTAAAATAATAATCGATACTTAACATTGGAATCAGAAATACAATTTCTATTCTGAAATGTACTTTCATATAGGAAATTATTTTACATGAGATTTATTTCTTTGAATTTGGGATTATTTGATCTGAAAAGTTGATATGCATATAATTTAAACAACATTTATATGTTTAAACTATTTACTTTGAAATATAAGAGTAGAAGAAAGAAAATATAAAATAACAATGTGAATTAACAAAAATAAAATATATTTAAAATTTAAAATATGAATGATGGATTTGGAACGGTAAGATTCATTAAGTGTGATAATGGACAAAGGTACATGAAAAACTCTAAGATCTAATACGTTTTCAGATGAATGGTACTTTGGTGGCTTAAGAAATGATAAGAGGGTCGAAAATGTGATTTAAGAGCATTTTGGGTTTTTTACTTTTTATATTTTTACTTATCTTATATATGTGTGTGTGTGTCTGTGCATATTCACTTCCCATTTCATTTCATCTTCTTACCTCTTGATTTCTTTTTCCTATCTTCCTTATCTTTTATCATTTAAAATAAAAATCACATCTTTTAGCTTAAACAATTTTAGCTGGAATTTTGCAATATTATATGCAAGGTGGGATCGATATTTCTTGTTTACTATCTATATGAAAGCAAATATTAAGAGAAATTTACTTATAGCCCGGTTATGATTTTTAAAATTACTCTCATGTTTAAAGTAATTGTTTTAAATCATATTTTGATTTGAAAATGGAAAAAATGCTTGTTGTAAGTTGATCAAATAGAGAAATATAGACATTGCTCCGTCTCTTCTTTTTTTTCTTCCTCTGTTCTTTCTCTTATTCTTTTAAAAATGAAATAATCATCTTTATCTCATAAATTTAAAAATTCATATCACTCAAACCATTTAAAATTTGCCAAAACAACCAATTAAAAAGTTGTTCGTCATAATGCCTATTATTTTTAAAAATTAGTCGGATGGCATTTCATCAAGTATAGTGTCAGAGACTGGTCGATAGTAGTAAGGAGTTGAGTAATGTCAGTTTTTCAAGGAGCTCGATATGTCAATGGATTATTCAGTCAGGTCAGTAGCTAGAAACCATGATTTTTAAGCCATGTCCTATGATTTTAAGGGGTGCAGTGGTGTCGTGGTTATTAGATGATCGATTTTCAATCATTTATTAAATTATGATGTTCTAAGCATTGAGAGAAGGTCCAGTGGAGCATGGATTAGGCTAGGAACACGGGGGAGGCAGAGGCGATGGTCGTTGGTGGACGGTGGTGCTCTGATGAGCCTAAGTTAGGGTTTTGGATGATGCTGTTTTGGGTTGCGGTTGTGTGGTTGCGGGCGTCAATAAGGGTGGTTGAGTTCGATGTGGTCAAGGCTTGAAGCGTGGCGGAGGATTGTGGTGCTACTGGCGGTGGTGGCATGGGTCTTGATGGGTAAAGCGGGGGGTCGAGCTCGATTTCTATGCTCGGTGGTGTTACCTAGATGCAACTTTTTAGGGTTTAGGGTCGAATTAGGTTCAAGATGATGGCTGAGTCGAGCGAGGCAATTAGGGTTTATGGGGGTTGTCGGCGTACTGGTTGAAGGAAGGAGGTGGTGTGCATGGTGCATGCGTGCATGATTGTGCACTATTTTCTTTTGGCTCCAAGAATTTTATTTTGGGAATTTGATTTGAGAATATTGATTTGGGTCTTTGATTAGAGGAAAAGGATGAGAATTGGGCTAATTTGTGCTTTGTGAAGTGGGTTAACTTTTATAACGATTTAGTAAATTAAATCATTTAACTTAAATGTAATTTACTTTGAAAATTTATATCTCGTCCATTTTAGATCCGTTTATTCAGTGGTTTCTTACACTAGACTCGTATTGACGGGTGCAACACCTTAATAAAAATGGTTGATAATTTTAATGATGTGTAATTTGATGATAAATTAATAATGGTACAAATAATTATGTCACTAGGTAATTAAATTTTATCACTGACATTCCGTTAGCAGAACAAAACATCATTCCGCTATATTAAAATTTCTATAAATATATTGGACATTTACTTAGTAGAATATATCCCCGTTTTGCTATTTATTAATTTGGAAATTTGTATTTATGTTAATTGACTTGGATAGATGATGTGTAATCTATCGTTTGTTAATTATGAATTTTATTTACATATATGTTGCTTATGTAAATATCGGTGGTATAATCTGGATTGTTGAACTGGAAATATGGTAGCTTGTTTAAGTGTCATTTGGGATAACTAAGCCGATTTTCGAAATTTGAAAAGAAATATATTTGAATTTACTTAATTTTATAATATTTTGAAGTAAAGTGTTTTCCTTATTTAAATGTTTTAAAGCTAATTAATTATTTGAATAATGATATTTCAAAGTTAGCTAATTGTTTTATTGATGATGCTTAAAGTTAATTAATTATTTTATAAAATGATGTTTTAAATTAATTAATTATTTTATTAATGATGTTTAAATTAATTAATCTTTTTATTAATGGTGTTTAAGTTAATTTATTTATTTAATGATGGTGTTTAAGTTAATCTAATAAATTTAATAATGTGTTTTAAATAATAATATTTTTTTATAAAAGTGTTTAAAATTAATAAATTATTTTATAAAAGAGAATTATTTTTTTAAATGAAAGATTTAATAAAAGAGTTTATAAAATTGGAAAGAGATCTAGGAAATTTGGAAAGTAGTTCAATTTGTAAAAACTTGGATTTTAAATGAATAATATATAGAGATATTTGAAACCATATACTTGACATTTAAACTTAGAGATAGGGAAACTTCTACCATCTTAAAGGGTAAGATTGTTGCTGAGTCAAGGTGGGATGTAATAATATCTCAACTTGGGCGGCATTGTTGTTATTTGAAGGATAATCTAAGTTTAAAATCGAAGATTGATGTTTGGTGTATAAAGTATTATTTCCGTATGCAAATTAGATCAATTACAAAAATCAAGTATATGAAATTAATAAATAATCCTTCTTAATTATGGTGGTAAGGATGCTTTTTTCCATACTTAACACCGAAGGATAAGTGGTTTGAATTTTTAGTAAAAAATGTTTTGAATGACAATGTTTTTGATATATTTAATATGATTTTGAAATAAGAAAACTTTCTTAAATGCTTTGTGAATATACTTATACCATTGTATAAGTATATGGTAAAGTCTCCCAAGTATAGAAAGTGAAATTATTTGAGAACATACATGTACCAACAGTGGCACATGAGCTGGCTATGCATTATGAATGTGAAAAGCATGGAGGCAATGAGAGTGTAGTACATGGAAAAATACAACACATGAAGAAAATATGTAACGACTTGGAATTTATCACTTTGATTTGTGAGTATTTAATTTATTTTAAATATTAAATTAATTATTTTAATAATTAATTAACCATCATATAATTTATAACTAGTGATAGAAATTTCAATTTTTGAATTCTGTTACATAAATAAATAGTTCAATGGAAAATTGAGAATGTGTCCGAAACACACTTTTCGGATTTTCAGCTTTTTATCGAATGACAAGTTATCGAAAACTTGATTTTTATATACTTTAAACAACATTTAAATGTTTAAACATTTTACTTTGAAATATAAGAATGGAAAAAAGAAAATATAAATAATAATATGAAGAATTAATAAATTTAAAATATATTTAAAATATGAAATGATGGATTTAAAATGATAAGGTTCCTTAAGTGTGAACAAAGGTACATGAAAGCACTCTAAGATCTAATATGTTTTCATATGAATGGTACTTTAATGGCTTAAGAAATGATGGGAGGGTTAAAAATGTGATTTAAGGGCATTTTAGGTTTTTAACTTTTTTTTTTTTACTTCATCTTATATATATATATATATATATATATATTCACTTCCCATTTCATTTCATCTTCATAGCTCTTGTTTTATTTTTCTCATCTTCCTTATCTTTATCATTTGAAAAAAAATCACATCTTTTAGCTTGAACAATTTTAGCGTGGATTTTGCAATAATATGTGCAAGGTGAGATTCTATTTCCTGTTCCTAATTTTTATGAAAGTAAATGTTGTGAAAATTTTACTTATAGCTTGGTCGTGATCATTAAAATAACTCTCATGTTAAAATAATTGTTTTAAATCATATTTGATTTGAAAATGGAAAAAATGCTTATTATAAGTCGATCAAACACGGGAATATAGGCACTACTCCATGGCTTCTTTTTTTCTTCCTCCGTTCTTTCTCCTATTCTTTAAAAAAAAATGAAATAATCATCTTCATCTCATAAATTCAAAATCCATGTCACTCAAACTATTTAAAATTTGCCAAAATGACCAACTTGAAAGTTGTTCATCATAGTGTCTAGTTTTTTTTAATTGGTTGGGTGGCGTTCCATCGAGTATGTTCTGAGAGATTGGTTAATAATAGTAAGGAGTCGAATAATGTCAGTTTTTCGATGAGCTCGATAAATCGAACGGATTATTCATTCAGGTTCATAGTTGGAAACCGTTATTTTTAAGCCAAGTCTCGTAATATTAGGGGATGTAGTGGTGTTGTGGTGGTTAGATGATCGGTTTTTGATCTTTATCAAATTCTGATGATCTAAGCATTGAGGGAAGGTATAGTGAAGGGTCGAGCTCGATTTCCATGCTCGTTGGTTTTGCCTGGACATGACAATTTGGGGTTTGGGTCCAATTGGGTTCGAAGCGATCGAAGGCGAAGGCGAGGCGATTGCAGGGTCGAGCGAGGTATTTGGGGTTTGTGGGGGTGGTCAATGCGGTGGTTAAAGAACGGAGGTGGTGTGCACGGTGCATGCATGCACATTCGTGCACTGTTGTGATATCCCGAAATTTCAAGAAATTTAAAATGTGATAATCTCCTTAATTAATTAATTGAAATTGGCATGATATTTTCAAACAATTTAATAATGAGTTGTTTTTAAATATAGTATAAATAGATTTTTAAATGGAATAATTAGTTACAAATTTAATTTGTGTTATTTTATAAATCTAGAATTTTAAATAAGCTTATTATTTTTAAAATTTAATAATGTGTTTGTTTAAAATTAATATCTATATTTATTTGAATTGATTTTAAATTTGGATTTTAAGTTGACTTTGAATTTGAATTTAAAAATTGAATTTAAAGGAATATATATCTTAAAATTAGTCTAATAATATAGTTTGGATTAAATATATGGATAAGATTTTTCTTTAAAAATAAGATTGTTTATAATAGTTTCTTTTAAAAGAAATTTATTTATAGAAATTTGGAAAAGTATTTATTTAATAGGAATAAATACAAAAGTTTTTTTGAATTAGCATTCAAAAATGAGTTTACAATATTATATATGATTTTATTTAAAAGATAATTGGTTTTTATTTTATTTCTTTTAAAAGTTTTATTTATTTAAAATTGGAAAAGCATTAATAAATTAAGAATTTACTGATTAATTAGGAAATCTATTTTATAGGGCTTTTAAAATCTTTTTAAAATAAATAAAAATGATGTAAATACAAGTGTAATTAAATTAAGTAATATAAGTAACATGTGTAAACAAATAGATAATGGTAGAGACAAGTGTCACTAGGTTGTTTTATTTTTCTTTCATTTTAAATTAATTCTAACTTAATCTATATAAACTTAAATCTTCCTATTTTCATCTCTTTCCTATCTTCATTTCTAAGAGAATTCAAATCTGAAAACTTTCTAAAACCAGAAACAACTCAGTTTAAAATCAAAAACCTGAATTCATTTCTCAAACCAAAACTATGCAAGCATTTTCAAACCTGTAATCCTCTTTTATCAAGCTTGTAATCTCCTCAAAAACAATTGCAAACCAGAAATGAATTAAAGCTTGTAACAAACTCCACAAACCTGTAAACTAATGTCAAAACCAGAAATGCAAGAATCATTTCCTGTTAACCTTCTTCAAGTTTAAACACAAAACCTGTCAACTAATTCTCAAAGCAATTACTAAGCCTATAACCGAAATACAATTTTCAAATGCAAGCTCTAGTTCAAAAACTAGAATCTCAAATCTATAATGTTTTATCTTTAAACCGGAATCAAGTCTGGAGCCATCATCAGCATATTCCAGTTTATCAAGCACTCCAGTTTTAAAAATCAAAGCCATTTCAAAGGTTCAAGCAATACAAGTTTTCTGGAATCAAAAATAAGAGCATGCAAATTTCATTCCAGTTTCAAAGGCTCTCTACATTTTAAAATGGTGAGTAAACTTTTAAATTAAAATTTTAAGTAAAAATATATGGTTGCTTGTGAAATTCTATGATAATGCTCTGCATGCATGTATGTATTTAAGTAGGTCTCCATGTATATATGATGTGTGCTTATCTGTTGATTTTAACTCCTCTGTTCTTAGTTCAAAGTCTATGATTTTGTTCAAAGTTAAAAATATTTGCATGTGCTCTCTGTTAAACTTTGATGTTTAAACAAGATAGTTTAGTTTAAGCTTAATACAGTAGTTAAAAATAGATTCAAATATTTTAGGATTTAACCTATGTTAAAAACTAGAAAGTACAGTAAAGATACTTAAAACATGTAAAATCAATCATCTTAATTCACTGTTTTAAGAGTATAACTTGAATACATTTTGAAAGTTATAATTTTTAAAACAAACATCAGAATTTTTTTGAGGTTGATATGAATGAGAATTTGGGAATTTGTTTGGAAATTGGGTTTGGCCAATTTCTGGCGATCTTTGGGTGAAGAGGCCTCGGGTTTTGTTTGAAGCAAGGTTAGTGATCGGGTTGTCGGGCAAAAATGGTAGGGAGGGTTTCTGGTGGTTGTGGCGTCGGCGGCGAGCGAATTTAGGTTTTTAAACCTAATTTAGTCGATCTGGGAAAAAATGGGTTCACTACTTCTTCTCTGTGAATCGAGTTCAATGGGTCTTCGGGGATGGCTTCGTGGATGATCGATGATGAAGTGGCTGGAGTTTCGCGTCATCTGATGGTCGGAGGCGCGAGATCGAAGTGGATTTGGTCATGGTGTCTGGAACCAGTTTTAAACTGGGTAGCTCGATTTTGATTCGAGGCTGGTGATGGTGTTTTGAGGATTGGAGATGGTTGCTGCATTTATGTTCGATATGCAGGAGAGTTCATCGGAGGTGAAGAGTGACTCCGACGAGGGTGCAGGTGCACAGGCGATGTTATGTCAGGAGTTTTGGATTGTGGGTCTGTTTGTAGTTTGAACTCGAAGGAAGTATCGTGTTTTGGTGTTTGTGTCTCGAGTGGTAACTCGAAGTGGTGGGTTTGTTTGAGAAATTAATTAATTTATTTAAATAATTAAGGGTTATAAGTTAATTTATTTAAATAATTAAGAGAAATTAATTAAGAGAAATTAATTAATTTATTTAAATAATTAAGGGTTATAAGTTAATTAATTTGAGATTAATTAGTTAAGTAATTAAGGTTGATTAATTTGAAATTAGAGATTAATTAATTAGTAATTAAAAAGTTCTTAATTTGTAATTAAGTTTTATTAATTAATAATTAGGCTTTATTAATTAATAATTAAGAAATTATTAATTAATAATCAAAGTTAATTAAGGATAAATTAACTGTTATTTAGGGTTAATTGATTGTAATTGAGAATTGATTAACTGATTAATTCAGGATTAACTAATTTGTATTAAGTTTTATTAATTGATAATTAAGGTTTATTAATTAATAATCAAGGATTAATTAATCTGTAATTAAAGATTAATTTATTTATTTAAATGGGGTAATTAACGGATGATTTACCTAATTGTAATTAATCAAATAAGTGTGATTAATTTAGGTTAATCAAATGGGTTGATTAATTAAAGATAATCATTTGGTGATTGATTAAGAATAATTACTTAATGAGATGGATGGGTGTAATTACTTAATGTAAGTAATTAATGTATAATTACAGGATGTAATTAATTAAAGGGAATTGCTTAATGGGAAGTAATTAAGGATTAATTACTTGGTTTAATTAATCAAAGGATTGGTATAATTAATTAAGGAGTTATTAATTAAGGTAAGTAATTATAGGATGATAATTACTGTTTATGATTAATTAAGGTTGATTAATGGAAGTGATTAAGTAAAGTTTAATTGATTAATTAATTAAGGAATAATGTAATTAATTATAGTTAATTAATTAATGGAAATAATTAATTAAGGATCATTAATTAATAGAATTAATGAGAGTAATTAAAGGTTAATTACTGTGAATGATTAAGGATAATTAATTTGTGTAATTAATTAAAGGCAAATTACTTAAGGTAATTAAGAATAATTAATCAGGATGATTAATTAAGATGGATAATTAGAGGATGATTAATTAATTAGTTTGTAATTAATTAATGATTAAGTGAGCAAGACTTATGTAATGAAAGTAATTAATTTAATTTATTTAAATTAATTAGAGATGGAAGTAATTAATTTAATTCATTTTAAATTAATTATAGATGGTGATAATAAATCATTGCTTATGTATGGATGGATGATATTGATTGCCTTGAATGGTTTGAGATCTCAAATTGAGATAAGTAATGCTGTGCGATATATGGATGTTTTGGTTGAATTGTGACATGAATTATCTATTTGTGGATATATGAATTATCTATCTGTGTGAATATAGATAATGATTTGAGTTGAATTGTTTTAACTTTAAAACAACTTGGACCTAAAAGATGGCGTTTTGGTTTTCGATGAGTCCGGGATCGGTTTCCAGATTTGGATATCCGAAAACCACATCGATCCAAATTGACGATAGGTCGTGAATCTCAAGTAAGGATGAAGATTAAGAGTGCAAGGGTTATCGTCGTTAACTCTGAGGGTGGTTCTAAAATGAGTGTAACGAGATAATGCCTTCGGTTTCGGTCGAACCCGAAACGAACTTATATGGATTGAATGCTTTCAGAACATCATCAGGTGGACAATGGGCATTATAAGATAGATGTGTTCTATAAAGGTAATCTTAGCCTCAAGCGTCATCAACCGGAAATGGCTAAAACAAGGGAGGTGCAGCAAGGTTAAGTGGGTAGCACCCAACTAGGATGAGATAAACCCCTGTCTAGAGTCCCTTTTTATTTGGCTGTGTGGACGGTTGAATAGCTACAACCGTCGGGGTTGTCTTGTTCGGGACTGTCCAGTAAGGGATGGTTTCGGCCTTGTGTTGTTGGGGATTTAGGGTGGTTCCTCGGTATGGTGATCTAGGCCACGTACTGTGACGGACGATAGCCCAGTAGCCCTGCCATTGTATGGAAACCCAAACTCCAATAAGTGCCCATGGATTTGATTGTAAACTTATGTATGCTGGAATTTAATCAATGTAACAATTTCGGCTATTTCTTATTTATTTGAAAACCCTAAACCCTATTATAATATCACTGGATTTCCTATCAAATGTTTTGGTTAGCGTAAGGTAAAAACTTACCCATGTTTATGTGTGGGGAGTCTTACGTGAAACCTTTTTTTTTCAAAAGATTTTTTAAAGTTAAGCAACTTTAACTGTTTACTCACACCAGACCCATGTCTGACCCAGAGTTTATTCTATTTTTCTTAAACCCTTGGGTACTCAAATTTTTATGAGTAGCCAAGGGATTCAGGTTAGCTTTGACAAATTCTGAAGGAGATATAGAGTAGGAGGCTTCAGCTTTGTAAATATATAGTTCCACTGTGTTGATCTCTGTGTTTTTATCTGTATTGTATATTGAGTTGTATAACTAGACAGGTGTTTATAACTGTCTAGTATGTGTTGTGTAAGCTGTGTAATTCTGATGTATATGATATTATGTAATATTTATGTGATTAATATAATTTATTCGTTCCGCTGTTGAGATTCTAATGTCGTTTCTTTCTTCTTCTCTATCATTTCTTTTCTCTATACCTTTCTTTCTTAATAATGATCTGTCTTTCTGTGGAGAGAAAGGTGGGTCGTTTCATTTGGTATCAGAGCATAGGTTGAGCGAATACCTAGGCTCTGGAATGGTGTCTATCTTGAGAGAGCATACTTGTAATATATATATATATACACATATATATATTACCTATCTGTTGGGTTACCTGTTCGGGTTTTCCAACATAAGTTATAAAGGTAGATAGGGTAGTGGTGAGTGTAACACGACTACCAATAGGTGGAGTTTGAATGTTTGAGGTTGGAAGAGTATTTGTCAAGACTGTAGATCTAATACCGTCTCGAGTAAGCTTTGCAGTATGATGTGAGGATTTCACCTGATCTTTGAAGGAAACCTGTTAAGGTTCGAAGTCCATCTTTGAAGTGTAAGTTGATCGCGCTCGTGTGAGCGGATTTTTGAGAATTTGGTTCTATCAGTTAGGCAGAAGCAAGTGATGGTATCTTGGCAGGAGCAGCTGCGTGGTGAGATGCAGTGACTATGGATGTTTTCAAAGATGTTTTCTTTGGAACAAGTTTGAGTGAGTGTGTCTACATCGATGATGAGACCGAGTTTCAGCTGGATGCTTTTGGTTTGGGGCCCGAGTTTCTTGAGGAGATGTCTGCACATCTCAAGGTCCTGTGTGGGATTGGTTGATTTGATTTTAAGGATCGAGGAGCTTTGAATTAGGAAGTCTTTGGCATCTGTGTCAGCCCAGCTTGGAGTGTTCTGTGTGCCAGCAGGAAGATCTTTTGGCTTTGTAGTTTCCTAGAGGTGGAATTCAGAAGCAGGAGTATGGACCTGTTTCTTCGATGGATTAGTCGAGGATAAGCTGTTCTATTTATGAAGAGGGAACAATATCTTTGAATTTAGGCCGAGTTGATCGCAAAAGTGACTTGCGATGGTTTGAGTGATTCCCTTGGATAATCTTTTGCTTGGGTTTGAGGCATCTCTAGTAGATGTAGGAGTTATAATGTTGTTAAAGATTTTTCGGATGTCTTCTAGGAAGTCAGAGGTTTGTCTGCATTTGGAGTTTTAGTTCTTTATCAACCTGATTCGGCTGAGAAGAAGGATGGTTCCTAGAGAGAGGATTTGGTGAAGCAGCTCAAATTTTGGTGGAACTTCTGAGTTTTCTCTTTATGGATCTGTTGAACCTTATTTCCGGAGTGTGATGTCTAGCCTGTGCCTGTGTTCATCAACAGCATTCTCATCTGCTCCAGATCAGAACTGTGCAGCGGAAGCATGGTAGCAGCTATTCTAGAATGGAAGCAACTGGAAGTTGCAGTGTTTTGGATTAGAGAGTTTCTACAGGAAATTTTTCAGGATCTGAAGGTCAGATTGATGAGTGCATCTGTTTTATCTTTATGAATAGGAGAAGTAAGTTTGAAGCCTACTAATGATTGTGGAATTAAGTTTGTGTTCTTGATTTTGGGTGGATCTTGAGAGGATCATTTTGTTGAGTTGTTTTTAATCCACTTTGTTTCTAGAAGCATCAGCGAAGGTGGTTCCCAGGATCGCCAGAAGATTTTTGAGGTTAAGAGATGGAAGAATTTGGAATTTGAAGTTGGAAACTTCATTGTTGTAAAGGTTTTCTCCGGTAAAGGGAGTAGTAAGAATTGGGTAAGACTGGGAAGTTAGCTCTGAGGTACATGGATTCTTCTGAGTTCTTGTAAGGATGGTGTTTTGGTTTTCAGGGTTGAATTGCCAGTTTGGAAAACTGGGATTCAAGGTATTTCACGTATCTCTGAGGAAGTACGTGTATGATTCATCACTGGTTTTGGAGCCAGTTGTTTGGAAGGATTTGGTCGTTGAGTTAGATCTTGACTATGGTCGGATCTCTTATATAGATTGTAGATCTAGATGAGTAGAAGCTCGGTAGCTTAGTAGTGTAGCTAGTTTGGATTCAGTAGAGCGAGTATTCCAGTGTCTGTACCTGGGAAACTCGGGATTTAAGGAAGCTTATTCAGATCTATGTCCGAATAGCTAGAATTGTTTGTATGGATTGAATTGTTTGTTTGGTGGTATATGGATGATATATATGCTTAAATTGTTTGAAATAAAATAAAAATTTAGATTATCTTTATTTTAAATTTTGAAGACGAAATTCTTTTAAGGGGGAAGGAATGTGATATCCCGGAATTTCAAGGAATTTAAAATGTGATAATCTCCTTAATTAATTAATTAAAATTGTCAAAATTTGATATTAATGAGTTGTTTTTAAATATAATTATAAATAGATTTTTAAATAGAATAATTAGTTACAAATTTAATTTGTGTTATTTTATAAATCTAGATTTTTAAATATGCTTATTATTTTCAAAATTTAATAATGTGTTTGTTTAAAACTGATATATATTTATTTGAATTGATTTTAAATTTGGATTTTAAATTGACTTTGAATTTGAATTTAAAAATTGAATTTAAAGGAATATATATCTTAAAATTAAAATAATAATATAGTTTGGATTTAAAATATATGGATAAGATTTTTATTTAAAAGTAAGACTGTTTATATTATTTTCTTTTAAAAGAAATTTATTGATAGAAATTTGGAAAAGTATTTATTTAATAAGAATAAATACAAAAGTTTTTTTGAATTAGCATTTAAAATGAGTTTACAATATTATATATGATTTTATTTAAAAGATAATTGGTTTTTATTTTATTTTCTTTTAAAAGTTTTATTTATTTAAAATTAGAAAAGAATTAATAAATTAAGAAACTTACTAATTAATTAGGAAATCTATTTTGAAGGGCTTTTAAAATCTTTTTAAAATAAATAAAAATGATGTAAATACAAGTGTAATTAAACTAAGTCATATAAGTAACATGTGTAAACAAATAGACAATGGTAGAGACAAGTGTCACTAGGATGTTTTATTTTTCTTTCATTTTAAATTAATTCTAATTTAATCTATATAAACTTAAATCTTCCCATTTTCATCTCTTTCCTATCTTCATTTCTAAGAGAATTCAAATCTGAAAACTTTGTCAAACTAGAAACAAATCAGTTCAAAATCAAAAGCCTGAATTCATTTCTCAAACCAAAACTATGCAAGCATTTTCAAACCTGTAATCCTCTTTTATCAAGCCTGCAATCTCCTCAAAAACAACTGCAAACTAGAAATGAATTAAAGCTTGTAACAAACTCCTCAAATCCGTAAACTAATGTCAAAACCAGAAATGCAAGAATCATTTTCTGTAAGCCTTCTTCAAGTTTAAACACAAAACCTGTCAACTAATTCTCAAAGCAATTACTAAGCCTATAATCAAAATACAATTTTCAAATGCAAGCTCTAGTTCAAAAACCAGAATCTCAAATCTATAATGTTTTATCTTCAAACCGGAATCAAGTCTGGAGCCATCATCAGCATATTCCAGTTTATCAAGCACTCCGGTTTTAAAAATCAAAGCCATTTCAAAGATTCAAGCAACACAAGTTTCTAGAATCAAAAATAAGAGAATGCAAATTTCATTCCAGTTTCAAAGGCTCTCTGCATTTTAAAATGGTGAGCAAACTTTTAAATTAAAATTTTAAGTAAAAATATATGGTTGCTTGTGAAATTCTGTGATGATGCTCTACATGCATGTATGTATTTAAGTAGGTCTCTGTGTATATATGATGTGTGCTTATCTGTTGATTTTAACTCCTCTGTTCTTAGTTCAGAGTCTATGATTTTGATCAAAGTTCAAAATCTTTGCATGTGTTCTCTATTAAACTTTGAAGTTTAAACAAGATAGTTTAGTTTAAGCTTAATACAGAAGTTAAAAATAGATACAAATATTTTAAAATTTAAATTATGTTAAAAACTGGAAAGTACAACAGAGATACTTAAAACATGTAAAATCAATCATCTTAATTCACTGTTTTAAGAGTATAACTTGAATACATTTTGAAAGTTATGATTTTTAAAACAAACATCAGAATTTTTAAGGTTGATATGAATGAGAATTGAATTTTTCTGGAAATTGGGTTTGGCCAATTTTTGGCGATCTATGGGTGAAGAGGCCTCGGGGTTTTGTCTGAAGGAAGGTTAGTGATCGAGTTGTCGGGCAAAAAAGGTAGGGAGGGTTTCTGGTGGTCGTGGCGTCGGCGGCGAGTGGATTTAAGTTTTTAAACCTAATTTAGTCTATCTGGGAAAAAATGGGTTCACTACTTCTTCTCTGTGAATCGAGTTCAATGGGTCTTCGGGGATGGCTTCATGGATGATCGATGATGAAGTGACCGGAGTTTCGCGTCATCTGATGGTTGGAGGCACGAGATCGAAGTGGATTTGGTCATGGTGTCTGGAACCAGTTTTCAACTAGGTAGCTCGATTTTGATTCGAGGCTGGTGATGGTGTTTTGAGGATTGGAGATGGTTGCTGCATTTATGTTTGATATGCAGGAGAGTTCGTCGGAGGTGAAGAGTGACTTGAGCGATGAGCATGTGCACAGGCGATGTTGTGTCAGGAATTTTAGATTGTGGGTTTGGTTGTAGTATGAACTCGAAGGAAGTATCGAGTTTTGGTGTTTATGTTTAGAGTGGGAACTCGAAGTGGTGGGTTTGTTTAGCCTGTTAACAATTTAGTGTTATAGGTTTTGAAATTTAAAATTTAAGCTGACTTTTGAAATTTAAGAAAAGAGTTGAAACTTGGAATGGCTCGAGTGGTTCTCAGGATTCAAAACTGAAGCTGGTATTTAAAAGAAATTTTCATAGTTTTTAAAGGTTTTTATATAACAAGTTTTAAATTTAAATAAAGGATGTTTTAAAATTTTGAAATAAATCTTTTTTTTTATTTTATTCTTTAAAATATAATTGTTTTATTTAACATGTTATTAAGAAGTTTGAAGTTTGTTAAATTTAAATCTCGTTAAGTGATTTTAAATTTAAGTTAGGAATGGAATTTTTAAAAGGTTTATATAAATGCAAGTTTTTTTAATCCAAATTTGAATCTAGTTTTTCAAAACTATTAATTGATAAATGTTTAAATTATTTTTAAAGTCACGTTTTGATAACTTTAATTTATCAAGTTAAGATGATTACCTTATTATATTTTATTTTAAACTTAATTATTGATTTAATTAAGTGTAGCTAATTATTAAGGTAAAATGGTTTAAAAATGTAAATGGTAATTAAGGTATTTATAAAATAATGTTTTATCTTAAGATAATTAAAGATTTATTATCATGAAATTAATTAAGTTAATTAAAGGAAATTAGATATGATTAATTAATTTAATTTAAGAATTAATTAAGGAATTAATTAAGATAAATTAATTGATTTAATTAATTTATTTAAATAATTAAGGGTTATAAGTTAATTAATTTGAGATTAATTAAGTAATTAAGGTTGATTAATTTGAAATTAGAGATTAATTAATTAGTAATTAAAAAGTACTTAATTTTGTAATTTAGTTTTATTAATTAATAATTAGACTTTATTAATTAATAATTAAGAAATTATTAATTAATAATTAAGAAATTATTAATTAATAACTAAAGTTAACTAAGGATAAATTAACTGTTATTTAGGGTTAATTAATTGTAATTAAGAATTGATTAAGTGATTAATTAAGGATTAATTAATTTGTATTAATTTTTATTAATTGATAATTAAGGTTTATTAAGTAATAATCAAGGATTAATTAATCTATAATTAAAGATTAATTAATTTATTTAAAGGGGTAATTAAGGGATGAATTACCCAATTGTAATTAATCAAATAAGTGTGATTAATTTGGGTTAATCAAACGGGTTGATTAATTAAAGATAATCATTTGGTGATTGATTAAGAATAATTACTTAATGAGATGGATAAGTGTAATTACTTAAGGTAAGTAACTAATGTATAATTATGGGATGTAATTAATTAAAGGGAATTGCTTAATGGGAAGTAATTAAGGATTAATTACTTGGTGTAATTAATCAAAGGATTGGTATAATTAGTTAAGGAGTTAGTTAATTAAGGTAAGTAATTACAGGATGATAATTAATGTTTATGATTAATTAAAGTTGATTAATGGAAGTGATTAAGTAAAGTTTAATTAATTAATTAATTAATTAAGGAATAATGTAATTAATTAAAGTTAATTAATTAATGGAAGTAATTAATTAAGGATCATTAATTAATGTAATTAATGAGAGTGATTAAAGGTTAATTACCGTGAATGGTTAAGGATAATTAATTTGTGTAATTAATTAAAGGCAAATTACTTAAGGTAATTAAGAATAATTAATCAGGATGATTAATTAAGATGGATAATTAGAGGATGATTAATTAATTGGTTTGTAATTAATTAATGATTAAGTGAGCAAGATTTATGTGATGAAAGTAATTAATTTAATTTATTTAAATTAATTAGAGATGGAAGTAATTAATTTCATTCATTTTAAATTAATTATAGATGATTAATAATCATTGCTTATGTATGGATGGATGATATTGATTGCCTCGAATGGTTTGAGATCTCAGATTGAGATAAGCAATGCTGCGTGATATGGATGTTTTGGTTGAATTGTGATATGAATTATCTATTTGTGGATATATGAATTATCTACCTGTGTGAATATAGATAATGATTTGAATTGAATTGTTTTAACTTTAAAACAACTTGGACCTAAAAGATGGCGTTTTGTTTTTCGATGAGTCCGGGATCGGGTTTCCAGATTTGGATATCCGAAAACCACATCGATCCAAATTAACGATAGGTCATGAATCTCAAGTGAAGATGAAAATTCAAAGTGCAAGGGTTATCGTCGTTAACTCTGAGGGTGATTCCAAAATGAGTGTAACGAGATAATGCCTTCGGTTTCGTTCGAACCCGGAATGAACTTGTATGGATTGGATGCTTTCGGGACATCGTTAGGTGGACGATGAGCATTCTAAGATAGATGTGTTCTATAAAGGTAATCTTAGCCTCAAGCCTCATCAACTGGGAATGGCTAAAACAAGGGAGGTGCAGTAAGGCTAAGTGGGTAGCACCCAAGTAGGATGAGATGAACCCCTGTCTAGAGTCCCTTTTTATTCAGCTGTGTGGACGGTTGAATAGCTACAACCTACGGGGTTGTCTTGTTCGGGACTGTCCAGTAAGGGATGGTTCCGGCCTCGTGTTGCAGGAGATTTAGGGTGGATCCTCGGTATGGTGATCTAGGCCACATACTGTGACGGGAGGTACCCCAGTAGCCCTGCCATTGTATGGAAACCCAAACTCCAATAAGTGCCTACGGATTTGATTGTAAACTTATATATGCTGGAATTTAATCAATGTAACAATTTCGGCTATTTCTTATTTATTTGAAAACTCTAGACCCTATTATAATATCACTAGATTTCCTATCAAATGTTTTTTAGCGTAAGGTAAAAACTTACCCATGTTTATGTGTGGGGAGTCTTACGTGATGCCTTTTCTTTCAAAAGATTTTTTAAAGTTAAGCAACTTTAACCGTTTACTCACACCGGACCCATGTCTGTCTTAGAGTTTATTCTTTTTTTCTTAAACTCTTGGGTACTCAAATTTTTACGAGTAGCCAAGGGATTCAGGTTAACTTTAACAAATTCTGGAGGAAATATGGAGCAAGAGGCTTCAGCATTGTAATATATAGTTCCGCTTTGTTGATCTCTATGTTTTTGTGTGTATTGTATATTGAGTTGTATAACTAGACAGGTGTTTATAACAGTCTACTATGTGTTGTGTAAGCTGTGTAACTCTGATGTATATAATACTATGTAAAATTTATGTGATTAATATAATTTATTCGTTCCACTGTTGAGATTCTGATGTTGTTTATTTCTTTCTTCTCTATCTTTTCTCTTCTCTATCCCTTTCTTTCTTAATAATGTGGCGTCTTTCTGTGGAGAGAAAGGCGGGTCTTTCAATTGTTTTCTTTTGGCTCTAGGAATTTGATTTTGGGTATTTGATTTGAGAATATTAGTTTTGGTTTTTGTTTAGAGGAGAAGGGTCGGAATTAGGCCGGTTTGGGCTTTGTGGAGTGGGTTGACTTTATAAAGATTTAGTATATTAAAATATTTAACTTAAATGTGATTTATTTTGAAACTTTGTATCTCGCCTATTTTAGATCCGTTTAACCCACGGTTTGTCGCACTACAATCATATTGACGAGTACAACGCCTTAATAAAAATGTTTGATAATTTTAATGATGTGTAATTTGATGATAAACTAATAGTGGTAGAAAATAATTACGTCACCAGGTAATTTTATTTTATCATTGACATCCCATTAGCAGAATAAAATACTGTTATGCTGTATTTAAATTTAATCGATTATATTGGACATCTTTTAGCAGAACAAATCCCTGTTCTTCTATTTTATTAATTTGGATTCTTTTTATATATCAGTTGACGGATGTGTTATCCTACGTTTGTTAATTATGAATTTTATTTATGTATATGTTGCTTATGTAAATATTAGTGATATGATCTGGATTATTGAACTAAAAATGAGTAAATATTGAATTTGCTTTAATTTGATAATTTTATTGAAATATTCACTACTATATATGCGGTAGGCCAGTCTTGTGATGCATACGGTTCATATGAGGTCCTCGGTTCATTTTATCTAGAGGTGTACTGTGGTAGTTGGTATCCAGTGCCTTGTCATTGTATGGAATCCATTCTCCAATGCATGCATTTACAGACTTAGTTGTATACCTATTAAACTGGAATTTAATTAATATAACAATTTCGGTTGTATTCCATATTAATTTTAAACCCTAGATATTATTATATTATCACTAATTTTATTTAAAATTGTTTGGTTACCATAAGGTAAAACCCATCCGTGTTTATATGTGTAGTGGACTTGCGAGATACCTTTTATTTTAAAAGTTTTTGTAAGATACAAAAGCCCATTTATTTTAGTTTACCATGTTGGTTTACCAGATTGATCTGAATATTATTTTCTTATAATACTCGAGTCAAACCTGAGTATTTTCCTAGAGTTAGCTTTGGAACTTCAGGAGATGAGCTAGATGCCTCCAAGAACGTATTTCCATATTTTTATTTTCCTCTACGTTTTCTTATTTGTATTTATCAGTATTTGTAAAGATAGTTTATTATAACTATCCACGCTGATGATAGGTTAGACTCTGATTTTGTTTTTGAATATGAAAGTTTTCTTTTGTAAAAGTTTTTGGATATTATATATTACACATCACGATATGAGATTTGTTTCTATTTTTTCTTTTCTTTCACCTTAATAATCTATCTTTCTGGCACTTGGATGTTCAACACGTAAATACCGTGGATGTATTAATGTTAACTCTTAAGGGTCAAAAAGGCAGGCGTTACAAAACGAGTGTGAAGTGCATGATGATAACATGCACGGTGAAAGTGGTGTACAATTCCTCTGTCCTTAATTTCCGTGTCCTTCCGTACCAAATTCATCTCAGCCATCAATTTGTGTATGATCTAGTTGCTTTAGTAGCACGGTGGGACTAGCTCAATAATTAAATCATACGATGTGTGGCTGAGATTTAACTGGGCACATAGGGACAATGAAATTGGGGATGAAGGAATTTAGTTGGTGGCAGTGATATATTGGAGGAAAACGAAATACATGAGCTGGCTATGCATGATGAATGCAAAGAGCATGGAGAAAATAAGAGTGGAGTACATGAAGAAAATGAAATATATGATGAGAATGTGAGTGAGTTGCATGAATATAATATGCATGGTGAAAACAAAATGCATTGTGAAAATGAAATGCATGTAATGGCTATGCATGATGAATATGAAGTGCACAAGGACAATATGAATGAAGTACATGAACATGGAGGATGGAAAGTATTATGCATGATGGGTTTGCATTAGATGTTGCCAAAAAAGAGATGGTTGACTCAATTAAAATTGTACATGATGAGACCGGGGATATACAAAATGCTTAGTGAAGGTTTATGGGACATACAAGGATACTTTTCCACATATGTCGGCTATGTGACGTAAGGAAATGCTTGTGAACAGATTGGAATTAAGGCTAGGTGATAGAGTGATAAAAATTAAAGATATAAGTTTAGCACATGGGGATACAAATTTGGTACAAATTCACGGTGAGGGCAGTATTATTGGCTCTTGTTCGAGCTCTTTTAGATCAGTGTGAATGAATGCTTATTTATGAAAAGCCGCCACTAGAGCTTCCGATATCTTTAACTCAGGCATGGATATTTCTTTAGGTAGCGCTTATTGTCCGTGTGCTTTATGCGGTTTATTTACTAGGGATATGTATCATCTAGCAAGGAGTGCAAGTTTTATCTTTGACGATGTTTAGTTAGATGTGAACTATATTTGGAGTAGGGAGGTAGATCAAATTAGATCACTTGGATCATGAGATATATTAGTTGGAATGTTAGGGGTTTGCATGATTCAGAAAAATATTGTGAACTTAGATCATTCTTTACAGATAATAATATTGATAATTCACTTTTACAAGAAACAAGAATAGAATTTCCAGATTATCGATTGTATAAAAGTTTAGAGGGGTCTATATTTTAGTCATTGGGTTCATCTCCTAATCAGGGGTAGCTTGGAAGGATTTATGGTGGGTTATAAAGAAAATTGTGTGAAACTTTTACAATCTATTATTAAATTTCATTCAATGCATTTAATTTTCTCTAATTTTAGTCATAGCTCATTTCTAAATATTATTAATGTTTATGGACCAAACTCCAAATTATGTCGAATTACTAATTGGAGCAAGTTTTTGTAGTTTATACTCTCACTCCAGGTCCTTAGATGATGGCTGGGGACTTCAATGTCAATAGATTCCTAGGAGAACGAACCTATAAAGAAGGAGATTTTTCTACCACGGAAGAATTTGACCAGTTTATTATCAATAGTAATCTAATGGAATTACAGTAAAGCAATATATGCTTCACTTGGTCAAATAATAGGAATGACCCACTAATGGCACTTTTAGATATATTTTTTCTTAGTGATGAAGTGGAAGATAAATATCTTGTTTGTAAGGTGTTGGGTTTTTGAGTATTTACTCGGATCATTGTCTAATTATTATGTCTTGCAATACTGAAATTGTTTGAGAGAGAAAACAAAACTACTATATGGAACTCCAAGTAATATTTACTGTTATCCCGCTTTTTGGCAAAGCCGTGACACCAAAAGATCGATCAAAAACAAAAGACAGTTCATCTCAGAGATCGGTTGTACTTCGCTTCGCTATGAATATCAATGAATTTTTTCCGAGTCTGGATTGTGCCAGAATCGACAAGGCATGACAAGCAAATCCACGAGAGCCAGCGTTTTAAGTTTCGAGTCAATCCGAGTTCGTATGCTCAAGATATGATGGATTCAATTTGAGAAAGATAGCCCTTGTTCGGTTCGAACCCATAGGATACCCCATAGTTCGAAGCGATGGCCAGAGATTATGTTCGAATCCATTGATTTGACTCCACCCACTTCGAATCCATCACCTACGAATCCATCGAGTCAAACCCATCAGAGTGCCTTGGTTCGACTCCATCAGCTTCGAACCCATGAGATATAGCCGTGCCTCGAATCCATCAAGACAGCAATAGTTCGAATCCACCCTCGTATGCCTTAGTTCGAATCCATCAGGCATATATGGCTTCGAATCCATGAGAAGTTCCTTTGCCTTGACTCCATCGGGCAAGCCCTCACTTCGAATCCATCTTCATATGTCTATGTCTGAATCCATTCAAACCCACCAGGTTCGAACCCAAGCCACTTCGAACCGATCTTGTTCGAATCGATCGAGCTCGAACCTACTAGGATACCTCGGTTCGAATCGATCGAGTTCGAACCCAGGAACATTCATTTGTTTGTATCCACCAAGTCAACTAGCTTGGATGACGTGTCACTCCACGATACGAAGATGGCAAGATTCACGGAGACGAAGCGCTCAACATGGAGAGAAGACCGGATCGACTCGAAAGACGCGCGCCACCTCATCACAAGGCCACGTGAGCCGACCGATTCGAAAAGAGTGGGTTCGAAGGAATGGATTCGAACTACACAGCTAGCCGAAAAACTCCAATTCGAATCGATCGTATCTCCTAAACCACTCATCCAAATGCAACGAAATTTTCACAGTAGCTTCCATACAAGATAAAGATTGTTCCTGCCAAGTTTCAGCTCGATTGGACCATTTCTTGATGGGTTCGAAATCACTTCGAATCGATGTCAGATCGAGTCGAAACTTGGTGGGGTCGGTCAGGTGGGCCCACTCACGTGCCAGAAGAAGTCTCCCGAAGTTTGAGCGAGATCTGGGCCTCCTACGCCTATAAATAGCACCCTGAAGCCTTCAGAAAAGGGGATCTTTGAGAGCTTCCACCATTGAACGTCCAGACTCTGCCGGATTGAATTCCATACTTCATTATCGCTGTTGTATTTAGATTTCAAAGCTATCATCAACTGTAATCCACTGTAATCGATTAATATCATCAAGTGAATCAATGAAGAGAGAACCTTCAAAGTGGACGTAGGCAAGATCGCCGAACCACTATAAATCCTGTGTTTGTGATTGTTATCTGTGAATTATTGTGATTTCTATTGCTTAGAACTGAACTCTATATTGATTGTTGCTGATCTGTGTTGATAAACGGGTGCTTTCACAGTATTAGGTGTTTGTGACCAATTTTGGCGCAAACATTTACTCTCTAGAGCATCTCTTTCATTGGAATCAACCCAAGAAACCAATTTATATACTGGTTCATCCATGTGGAAGGTAAGAATAATGTTCAACCCAATTAATATACTAGGTCTTCATGTGCTTGCAACATAAGAAAGAGATTATTACTAGGGCCTACTTTAAAGCTAGTGAGTTGGAAAGCAGTCTTTTTTTAGCCCTTCACTTCCTAACGAGTGTACTGACTGTAGGGGTCCAAACAAAACAAGAAAGCATGGAAGTAATGATCGATAAGGTAGATGTGGTATAATATGCTACATCTGCTCACGAAGAAGGATATTCCCCTTGTTATTATTAGCTTCCATGCCTGTCTTATGAGCTAGGCAACCTTAAGGTTGTTCTTGAAGGAATTGGAAGAGGTATCCATTTACACCAGATTTAGGATTTGATTCTGCCTTTATGTCTTGAAGAACCCAGAATCACCAATGAATGTAAAGATCTGACACAGAGGGTGGGCACAAAGCCTATGTGGATATTAGTACTATTGAGTCACCGGTGTCGGTTGCTTTATATAAGGAAGTACAATTATAAATTTTCATGAAACATAGCTAACATATTTGTAAGTGAAAATAAAGATTTAAGAATTTTTCTTAAGAAATCTATTAACATGTTTTTCATAATACTAGAATTAAAAAAGATAAAATATTAAATGAGATTTTAAGATTGAATAAAATTGAAGAATCCAGAAATCTAAATATTTCAAAAAAAAACATGCTTTTAAATCTAAGAGAAGAATTTAACAAAATTCTAGTACATAAAGAAGTGACATGGAAACAAAGATCTTGGGTGCAATGGAAGGATGAGGAGGATACAAATACTGATTTTTTTTCCATAAAGTAGCAAATGGTAGAAAAAGTCGTAACACCATAATTCTATTATGTTGAGATTTTTGGCCAAAAAGAATTATATAAGGCATTTATTAATTATCATAAAGAAATTTTTGGATCTAAGAATAAGCATATGATTAAGGTATATAGGGATCTAAAGATGGGACAACCAATTTATAGAATAGGAGGGCTATAAAGGATATGCCTAGCAATAAAACACCTGCCACTGATAGATTTCCTATGATATTTTATGAATTTTTTTGGAATGTTTTAAAATACGACATGATTAAAATATTTAATGAATTCTACAATGGTTCATTACAATTAGGCAGGTTTAGTTTCGCTAACGTAATTTTATTACGCAGGTAAATTGGAGAAAATGAATTAAAAGATTTCAAACCTATTTCATTTTTAATTTGTTCTTTTAAATCAACTTTAAGGTTTTAGCTAATAGGTTAAATACTAAAATGAATGATTTAATTGATATTACTCAAAATGTTTCTATCAATTGCAAAAATAATATCACTTGTGCGCTTTTAACACTTGATTTGGCTAAAACTTGCGATTCAGTTGAATGGGATTTCCTAAAGGATTTATCATTGGCTAGGGGTTTTAGTATTAGATGGGTAAGTTGGATTATGTCTTTACTTAAAACTAGATATTCAAGTATTATGGTTAAGGGTGTTTTCGAAAATAAAATTCAATCAAAAGTTAGACTTAGGTAAGGTGGCCCATTATCGCCTCTTTTATTTAATTTAGCTACTGATGTTTTCGCTTAGATTATCAAGTTAGCCATTAGTAATGAGATTTTAACCAATGTTGAAAATAAGATTACAAGTGACGGTCACTCTATCCTCTAGTTTGTGGATGATACCATGCTCTCTACTTCTCATTTTTCGAGACACATTATAGCGTTTAAGTTCATTTTATATAGTTTGAGTTATTCTCTAAATTAAAGATTAATTTTGGAAAAAGCTCCATACTAGTACTAAATGATATAGATAAGATAAAGAATCAAGTCACATATACATTGAACAGTAAAAGTATGAAATTCCCATTGAATACTTAGAATTTTAAATAAGTCCAACTAAACTCAAACACGATGATTAGTTAAGAATAATTGATAAAATTAATAAAAAGCTTTCAAATTGGAATGGTAAATTTTCACGAAGAATGAATAGGTTAGTTCTTATTAATCAACTTTTATCAGTGTTACCTATATATTGAATGTCATTTTACAGCTTTCTAGAATAGGTAATTGATATAATAGATAAAATTAGAAGAGGTTTTTTTAGTAAGTGGGGATAATGCTAATAATAGTTCAAAGTGTTTGATCAACTAGGAAACGATATGTAAATCCAAATAGGAGGGAGGGTTAGGTATTTTAAATCTACAAAATTCAAACAAATCATTGTAAGGAAATGGATATAGAAATTTACTAATAATTATAAAAATTAAATGGAAAGAAATAATATCAAATCAATGGTATGGTGGTATAAATCATCTTTACTATATTACTATTAGTAACACAAATAATATTTTTCATTTTTGGAAATTAATAAAAAATAATCATGATATTTATAAATCAGGAATTGATAATGTGGTATATTCGAGGAATAACATTTTATTGTGCCATGATTGTTGGATATCGGTTATTCTTCTAAAAGAGGAATTTAAACAACCTTATGAAACTTGTAAGTTTAAAAATATGTTGATTTCAAAATTTTATAGACCAAATTTAGATTTTCCAAGGGAATTTAGTTTTAATTGTAATTTGCTGGAAATACTTTATCCTAATTTTCTTTCCTTTATACTAAATAGAATAATATGGTAATGAAATGACATTAAAAATTGGTGTTGGTATAATACTAAAATTTAAACATCATGCATTTTTTATAAATTTTTAAACTTTTCACGAACGAAGTTCAATATATTTAGATATATTTGGAAAGGTAATACTCTATCAAAAGTATAAGTACATATACTAGCATACAATGTGTCTGTTACCTCGCCTTATTTTCTTCGTTGTGTTAGCAACTGAAGCAAGTAATATTATTTGCTTCGGTTTTACCTTAACAACCGAAGCAATAGACCATTGCAAACCAATAGGTCATTCATTTTCTTCGGTTGTATAAATAGCCGTAGCAATAGACCACTCATTTGCTTCAGTTAGTAACACAATTGAAGAAATAGACCACTTATTTTCAATCCACTCCATCCACCCTATACAGTTTTTCCCCTTTATTTCACTTATTTTCATCCGCCGCAATCTTTCTTAAATCTAAATCTTTAACCCAAACTGAAATCTTCTCCACATCCACATGATCTCTACTTCTCCACATCTCAAACCCAAATTGAAAGCTTCGTATTTTTATTTTTATTTGCTTGGTAATGAAAATTATAGGGCTTACTGTTAATGGAAAACTTATATATAGAGAAACTTGATCATAGACACTTCTCTTCTTATTTTGCCTTCTTCTGCTCTCTAATTTGAAAAAAACAAGCCCAACTCTTATTCAAAAATCACTATCACTCAAACCGATTAGAATTAGCTAGTACGATCAACTGAAAAGTTGTTCGCCTTAGTTCCTAGTTTTTTAATACATAGTCGGGGGTTGTTTCGTCAAGCGATGTGTGAGATATTAGTTGAAAACTGTAAGTGGCCAAATGGTGTTAGTTTTTCATCAAACGCAAATTGATGAACGGATTATATAATCATGTTTATACTAAAAATCATGTTTTTTGAAGTTGTTTGCATGGTTTTACGGTTAGGGCTGTGTCGTGGTGATGAGATGAACTAATTTGGTTCAAAGTTGAAATTTCAACGATCAAAGTGTCGAGGGGAGATATGGGCAGAGTTATAGGATGCTTGGGTGATGGAGGACATGTTGGAAGTGGTTGCAGCTCCTCAGATGGTCAGAGATGATGGGGAGAGCTAGGACTAGGGTTTTAGTGACTATTTCTCTTGGGTTTGAATTTGTGGGTAGCGGCGGTGATCGAAAGCGATGAGTTTGACTCGGAGGCAACCAGAGTTGTGTCTGGGATGACAGAGCTTCTGGCAGTGATGGAATAGGCTATTGTTGATCGAGGCGTCGGCAAGGTGGTTTTGATCAAGCAGGTTTTAGCAAGAGCGCGTGGGTTTAAATTTGGGTAGAGCAATGATTTTCCACTTAGGTTGGCCAAAGGCGCGTCGATCATATGAAGATCCTATCTCTAATGAGTTACTCCACCAAAGCCAAGGTTCTCGCTTAACCTTCAGCTCTGATACCAACTGTAACGACCGGGATTTTCAATCCTCGAAAATTGACACTGATACATCCACTGTATCACATGCCGAGAAATCGAATGCCGAAAAATCCGATTGTTAGGGGAAAAGAAAATAAGAAAGAAGACAAGAAGAAAATAAAATAACACAGAATCTCACAATGGAAGGAATAATCTATAATATACCATAAATTTTTACATAAAAACAAAACTATAATATATGTGTATACAAACATCAATCAGAGTACACTAACCTCCTCAGCCTGGACAGTTATAACAGTTCGTCCTCACAATTGCTAATAAACACAAAAATGAATACAGTGGAAATAACCATCTACGTGAATACGTCTTGGGGCCTCCAACTCGTCTCTTGAAGCTCCAAGCATCCAAACTAATCTGTAATATACTCGGTCTGACTCGAGCGTTATAATAAAATAACACTTGAGTCAGTCTAGAAAACCAGCGTGAGAAAACACACTCAATTTTAATTTAATTATTTACAAAAATGTTTTTAAAAAAAAAGGTATCTCGTAAGACCACGCTACACATAAATACGAAGAATTTTTACCTTACGATAGCCAAACCACTTTTATATAAAAATCCTATGATACTATAATAGTGTCTAAGTACAAATACTTATCAAAATAGATGAAATGCTTGCACTCACATTTCGACATAGTTGGGCGTAATCAAAACCATATGGGACTTATTAGAGTATGGATTCCATACATTGACTAGGTACTGCGCTACCACCTATCATAGTACACGTCTAGAAAATGTACCGAGATCGAACTTATCAATCCTTGCCAACACAAGACCGACCTACCCTTGATTGTACCGAATATGTCATCACCCCAGTTGCTTTGCAACCCTTTTGAAATTTCATGTACAACCAATTCATAAATATATAGATGTAGGGTAATCTAGAAAGGTGACAACATACCATAATGGGTGCGACCCACTTAGCCTTTCTGCATCTCCCCTAATTTTCAGTCATTCCCGGTTGATGAGGCTTGAAGCTACGTTTTACCTTAAGAATAACATTCATACTTGGAATGCTAACACTGCCTTCCAGGCAAGCAATGCAATGATAGCATTCATCCATACAAGTTGTTCTGGGACTGAACAAACCATATCTCCAAGAACTCCATCTTCATTATCTTCATGATATCACAATTCGCAATGCTCAAATCCGATCGAAGTGGTTTTCAGAAAATTAAATCCGATCCTGGTCTCTTCGAAATGATAAACGAAATTGGCCAGGTTTGATAGTCGTTTATGTAGCTATCAAATTACACGCATAAGCAGTCACTAGGCCATATCATAAATCTTTCAAACATTTATATCAAATAATCTTTACGAAGGTATATATTCAAATCTCTTCTGGTATTTCAATATTTGAAAAGGAAATCAAATATTAACCATATCAACACTTAGGAATATTTCTAAATCCAACATATAATTCATTACCTAGAAAAATATTACTATATAAATCATCGTTGCTAAAATATCTCCAAGACCTTTAATTCCAATACTTAGCAAAATATTTTAAGTCTGTTTCCCAAAATCATTTCTAATATCCATACTAAGGAAATATTCAGTACTTATCTCATAAATTTCAAAAAATTTATTTATTCCCCTTATAATTTTCAAAAAATATCGATTATACTTATTTATAATCCAACTAACAAATTATAACTCCTTTAATGAATTCAGATTCATTTTCGAAGTTCCCATATCTAAACAATTTGGAAATTTTTGCGTTATAAGATTTTTCGTATAAAATTACATCCATTAACTAAACCTCATTTACAAACCTCGAGAGTAATTATAAGTAAATTCAATCAATTTCCAAAACTCTATCTTTATAAAATAAGTAATTTAAAGAATAATAATAAATTTCAAACACATTTAAGTAATTATTTAAAACATTACAACCCAAATAAACAATGTCGGCTAATCTTCAATTCTTTCATAAATAATAATAATCGATTTTGAAAGCTAATATGAAAATTAGAATTCATTTCAACCAATATTAAATATTTAAATAACTAACTTTTTGAATATTTTTAATCCAACTAATAGTTTTTAAAACTACATTGTTAATAAATAAAAACCCTTTTCTAAAACAAAACTTAACTTCTCGATAAAAATCTATTTTTAAAATGCAATATAACCATTTTAGCATTTACAAATCTTTTTTGATTTATCACAAATCGACTCGCGTCTCCAATTTCATAATTATTTCCAAATTCAAAAATAGAATCAACTATTTCTTTTTAAACCGATTTCTATATCTCATTATAAATTCTCGCGACGAATTTATATCTCCAATTTATCAAACGAAAATCATTTTACTTTATTTATAAACATCGTTTATAAATTGATAAACCTATCCGTGTTTCACTTGTTTATAAAACATTCTCATTTATAAATGTTAACCTGCCTTTTGGACAAGGCCGGGATAACAACAAATTGGTTAAAAAGGATGGATATCAGGATTGAAGATCAATTGAAAATAAGGCTATGATCGATACCATCAAAATTGGACCAAGCTCCAGTCAAGATGGGATCGATCAGAATGATAAATAAGTTTCGGTGAGGCTACACTTCGAATTTTGGGTCAATATGAGTTCATATGCTCAAGTTATGGATGGATCAATGTTCACAGAAAACCAGTTCATATCGATATGGTTCATATCAATCAAAACGCACTCCGTTATTTATTCTGGATCGATAGGTTTTGTATTGATGCAATGTGCATCGATTGGATGGATACGTCAAGGTATGTCGGCCTGCTTCGTGTTGATCAAAGATTGGATCGGTACGAAGGAAGCAAGACTGGGATTAATATGGACTTGATGGATATGAAGTCATATGCTTCACCAGGACACTTGGGATCGATATGAAGATAGATGCGGGGGATGGATACAAAGAGTAACAAGCGCTCATTGGCTATTTCGTATCGATCGCATTTGTATCGATCGATATGAAGGAACCGGTCAGGGGAAGGAGCGCATTGCATGGATCAAAGCATGAAACTCGGATTGATACGATGGCTAAGGCTATGGATATAGGGACTGATTGATATGTAAATAATGGACACGAGGCGGCGGCATATGATGGATACGAAGGTAATCAATATGAATAGATCAATACGAAATCACCAGCCTACTTGCAAACTCATCCTTGGATGGATTATAACTCTCAAACCATAGATCCAAATGCCATGAAATTTTCACAAAAGCTTTCTTACTCACTCAAGAGCTCACCTGATGGATCTCAACTCAATTGGGGCCTATTTGAATCGATCCGAATGTAACATGGATTGATCGGGATCGGTTCCAACAACCCAGATCGATCTGATGAGCCCTCCTACGCATGAAAAATGGTATCCTAATTTTTTAGGGGGATATTTCCAAATATACTCCTATAAATAGCACCCCTACGCCTACTGAAAAAGGACTTTTGGAAGCTCTTACGTCGTTACTCTACTGAAACTCTATTGTAACTTGAGTGTTATTGATTTTACTGTTGTAAATCAGTTGAGAATCATCGATAAATATAAAACTATTCAAAGTGGGCGTAGGATACAACGCCGAACCACTATAAATATTGTGTCTTCGCTTACTTTATTTCATTTCAATTTTGTTATTTCTTCATTTTTACTCTCTACATCATCTGGATTTGAGATCTGTGTTCGGATATTGATGGTTTGTGTGTAAACACTAGTGCTTTCACTACTTCTAGGGTTTATGACCAATTTTGACGCAAACACTTTGATGCTTTCACTGAGAATTAAACTCAAGGATTTGGAAGCTTGGATTTTGGATCCGAAAGCTTCGGAACTCGGATTCTGGGAAGCATTGGCTAAGCAATTAGCAAGGAGACAGAGAATAGAGAGGAGTCAGCATAATGGAAGTAGGAGGCTTTCTCAGTAGCTAACAGGCCTCAATCCACATTACTATAGACAAGATGGAAACGATGCTAAAAAGGCAAGAGGACGTGATATAGAACCTACTCCGACAGGTTAGACAAGTTGGAGTGCAAAACCTGAGGAATGGAGTGGAAGGAGATACTAGAAATGAGAATCATAGAGCTGGAACATTAGGAACAGAGGCAGCCTAGAATTAGAACCAAGAAAATGGAGCAACCGGAATACAGGATAGAGTGGAACCTTCGGGAACGGCCCCTGAACCATGGGGTATTCCCTCGTATCATGTTGGCTCAATTCCAAGAAGGATACCAGGAGACGCTGTGCAGTTTGGCGTTGATAGGGATATGGATGCTTGTCCAGAAGGATAGGTTTCAAGATTCCCTTATGGACTCGGGGGCAGGTCGGAGATAGGAGGCAAAGACTACCACTTGATGACAGTGACAGGTTAGCGGACATGATCATATGGCCTATGAGGGTAGGATTGGTGAGCAGAGATTTGGAGGATGTGAATAGGAGCCTCTTTGCCTTTACGATCAGGCAAGCTAGGAATCCACCAGATTTCAAACTACAAATGCTAGATATGTATGATGGGAGAACGGATTCCGCTGTTCACTTGACAAGATACATGAGACACATACTGAGAGCATGGGAGGAAGTCATGATATGATGCTTCCCTTTGTATTTGACGGATACAGCAGCATTATGGTTCAGATAACTGGAAAGTGGCTCTATTGGCACATGGACGGAGTTGATTGAGAGGTTTATGAGGCAATTTTAGGTCCACATCATGAGACCCAAGAATGTGATGACATCAACGTCGATGAAACAGTTGAAGGGAGAGTCACTTTGGGATTTCTTATCCAGATTCAATGTGATGTGGCTTTGGTGGATCGACCCGATCCATCAATGGTTTTGATGGTCGTAGTCTCAAGGATTGCAGATAATTCAGATTTTAAAATATCATTGGAGCGGGATCCACCGATGGATCTTGGGGAGTTTTACCATGGAGCAGAGAGGTTTCTACGACAGGAAGAAGCGAAGGCTGAAAGTGAGGGGAGAGAGGCTGAAGTTTATGTGGCAAAAGGTGGAGGTCCACCAAGAGAGGATTCAGACAAGGATGATAGAAGAAAAAGGAAAATGAATGACATTGGTAAGACATCAAAAAGGAAACAAAGGGAATCAAAATTATCCTTTTACACAGATTTGACTGAAAATCTGGAATGGATTTACTTAGATACTCGAGGGAGCCTCCAGTATCGAAGGCTGGCAAAAAGGAAACCTTCTGAATAGGAGCGGACATTAGGAAAGTGCTGCCCATTCAATGAGTTGGATGAGCACAACATGAACGACTGCAGGCATATGAAGGATATTATTGAGGAACATGTAAGAAATGGTCATTTGCAGCAATACATAAGGAACGCGCTGTGGCAGTGGAACAGAAGCGGCCACTGCCTACCTCAAACGAAGATGGCACTGGATCTAGGCATCGCCAGCAGCTTATTTATCGGTTAATTGGATTTATAGCATGGAATAAGTAATAAACTCCAAAGTAATGTGACTAAGTCACTTACACATGTACATGTACGGGATCAAGGATGGTCCCTAGGCATGTTCTGAGATGATGATAAATCTTGATGCTCGGGTTTATGAAATCTTGTTTTCCCTGTTTTCTACAAACTCTGGTTTCTTCCTTGGTACTATGGCTATTTTTTTCTTGGTTGTACAGACTTTTATTTCATCAATTAAACTCTGTGAAGATTGGATTTGGATTAACGTAATAAATATTACAAGTCACACGGTTACGGTCCCTACCGTAGAGACGGGGCAATAACCGTGAGTTACGAGTCCCTTTGCTGCAGAGTAACGGAATGGACTCGAACATGGAATATAAGTCTTAGATTGAAGAGTCGAGGCTGGAGAGTATAAGTCTTTGATCGAAGTGCCGAGGCCAGAGAATATAAGTCCTCGACCGGAGAGTCGAGGCCGGAGAATATAAGTCCTTGACCGAAGAGTCGACGCCGAAGAAAGATACCCCATGGATTAAGTCCTTGACTTGAGAGTCGAGACTGGAGAAAAACCATAAATAAGCCCTCGATTGGAAAGTCGAGACAAGAGTAGGATAAAATGACCCAACGAGGTGTATGGATTTGGATTTGGACCTGAAGAGGTCCCGGCTTTGGATAAGGGTCCGGAGCGGTCCTAGATTTGGACATCGACCCAGAGAGGTCATAGATTTGGTTATTGGCTACTGGATATGATGGATTAGAGCTAGGTTGTCAGGTTCGGATGGATATGGAATTGTCTAAGGATTTGGTTACTGGATTCGGAATTGGATATCGACTCGGAGCGATCGTGAGATTGGATAGGGATATGGTTATGGAAATGGTACTTGGATAGAATGGCTTGGTAATGGTTTGGATTATGGGTCGGATGTATAGCTATGGATGGAATATGGACTTTGGATGTTGGATTTAAAGCTATTCAAAACATGCCTTCCTACCGCAAGGAAAGTTCTAGGGGGCAAATGTTACCCCGCCTTTTGGATAAGGCCGGAATATCAACAAATTGGCTAAAAAGGTTGGATACCAGGATTGGAGATCAATTGGAAATAAGTCTACGATCGATACCATCAAAATAAAACCAAGCTCTAATCAAGATAGGATAGATCGGAAATGATAAACAATGTTCGGTGAGGCTACTCTTCGAATATCGAGTCAATCGGAGTTTATATGCTCAAGTTATAGATGTATCAATGTTCATGGAAAACCAGTTCTTATCGATATGGTTCGTATCAATCAAAATGGAATAGGCTATTTACTTTGGATTGATACATTTCGTATCGATGCAATGCGCATCGATTGGATGGATATGGAAAGTTACGCCGGCATGCTTCATATCGATCAAAGCTTGGATCGGTACGAAGGAAGCAAGACTGGGATGAATACAGACTTGATAGATTCGAAGTCATATGCTTCACCAGGGGACTTGGGATCGATAAAAGATAGGTGCAGGGGATGGATATGAAGAGCAGCAAGCGCTCAATGGCTATTTCATATCGATCGCGTTCGTATCGATTGATACGACGGAACCGTTCAGAGGAAGGAACGCATTGCATGGATCGAAGCATGAAACTTGGATCGATGGCCATGGATATAAGGACCGATGGATACGTAAATAAGGGACACAAAGTGAAGGCATAGGGTGGATACGAAGGTGATCGATATTAATCGATCGATATGAAATCACCAACCTACTTGTAAACTCAACCTTGGATCGATCATAACTCTCAAACCATAGATCCAAATGCTAAGAAATTTTCACAAAAGCTTTCTTATTCACTTAATAGCTCACTTGATTGATCTCAACTCAATTGGGGATGATTTGGATCGATGCCAACATAATATGGATCGATTGAGGGTTGATCCCAATCAATCCTAGATCGATCTGGCGGACCCACCTATGCATGAGAAATGCTATTCCGAGTTTTGAAGAAGATATTTCTAGATCTACTCTTATAAATAGCACCCCTACGCCTACTAAAAAGGGCTTTTGGAAGCTCTTACGTAGTTACTCTGTTGAAACTTCATTGTAACTTGAGTGTTGTTGATTGTATTGCTGTAAATTAGTTGAGAATCATCAATAAACAACAAATTATTCAAAGTGGACGTAGGCTACAATGCCGAACCACTTTAAATCTTGTGTCTTCTCTTACTTTCTTTCATTTTAATTTTTTTATTTCTTCATTTTTACTCTCTACATCATCTGGATCCGAGATCTGTGTTTAGATATTGATGATTTGTGTGTAAACACTGGTGCTTTCACCACTTTTAGGGTTTGGGACCAATTTTTGTGCAAACAAAAAACTTCATTTTTAAATCTATCACTTTATAAATCCCGTTTATTTTTCAAACCTATTTTCAATATTGATTTCAACTCCTTGTCCACGTTTTCAGAAATATCATTTTAAAATCTATTATTAAAAATCCCTCATATAAATTATTTTAAAATCCCTATTTAAATCATTTTATGAATAGTGAAGTACAAACCCAAAATCAAATCATTGTTTTATCTAAATAAATTTTCTTTAAATTAGTCCAAAATTTGATATAAATATTTCCATCTCCAACATATTTTTTGAATTTCTTTTTAAGATTCAAAAATATTATTTATGGTATTTATAATACCAAAATTAGGGCCAATGCTACTATAGCATCTAATATATCAAATCACAGAACAATGCATAACAGATTATTAAGTCACCTCGTATATTACTATATATGAAAGATAATCAAAATATTTAAGGAATTCAGTTGGATCCCTATAACCTGTTTCCCTACATCCACAAATGTTATATATCATAAAATACCAACCCCTCTCCGAGGAGGGATATCGCGGTAATATAGAGTCATCCACTATTATGCGGGGCGCATAGTGTCTTATCCGCTCTAATCGATGGGAAATATACCCAACTACTAATATATATACTAATATATATAATATAACATCCAACTTGTAATAATATATCAATCCATCCAATTAACCAAAATAAATGTTAACATTTTAAATTAAGACTAGTTATCTAAGATGAGTGAGATTTACTCACCTTTATCCTTTGCTGTCGCCGAAGTGTTTCGGTTTGGAACTAAAACGGAACAACGTCCGATTTTAGGCTAAATATTGACAGTCTCCAAATCTATCCAAACTAGTTCCATTGCGAAGCTCTCGTTATCGCGATCGCAACGCAGAAGGTTTCATCCTAACCGGACCTCGTATGAGAGAGTTATGAATTTTATAAGTTATCGATATATTTTAAATTAATAAATTACATAAGTTAGCAAATATTACACGTTTTCCCTTACTCCTCATCTTCCCCAATCCCATTCTGTCCACCTAATACGTGAGTGTCCTGCATGCTCTGCCCATAAACGTGCATGTACGTTTGCCATACTTATTCCTCTCTCGACGGAATCCCAAATCGACTTCACCATTGCACTCTACGCCCAAATCTCCATCTACCGGACTCCAAAGCTTCAAACTCGATATTCTCCTCCCTCTCCCGACCGAGCAGCCACGATCCCCTCACCTTCCCTCCCGACGACGTGATTCGCAAATAAGGATTGGACCTCACCATTTTCTGCACCGAGATGCTATTCGACCCACTCAATCCATATCCGAGCACCAATTTTCAAATCAAAGCTTATTGATTCTACAACCTCTAACCCTAGTTCCAAAAATTATTACTGTTGAAAATCGACTACCACAAATTACTGCCGCAAGCTATGAAACAACTATGGAATGGAATCAAATCTCCTAACGAGCGCAATGGATCAAGGTTCACGATTTTTAGATGAGTAAAGATTTTTAATTAAATTTTTTTGAAGTTTGGTTTCTTTTTTTCTCCTCATTGAAACCAGCATTTAAATAAAAGAGGGAGACATGAAGTGTTATAGAGTGGTCGTGGTATGGATAGGTCGGTTGGAATGAAGAATAGAGTCGGCTGTAGTCAAATATATATATATATATATATATATATATATATATATATATATTTTAAATTTTCAAAATAACAAGCTGTATATTACGGACTCCAATCGAGGCATGTTGCTAGTCGTTCCTAATGTTATATCCCTATTCCGAATGCAATGGAACTTCTTTAGGGACCTATTCGATCGTTTGAAGAAGATAGCTTTTTGAACCCAACTATAATACTAAATTTTCGATTTTAATTTCAACGTGTTTCTGTCCCATACAACCAAACGTAACTCTAAACGCTATGAAATTTGAAATCCGATAAGAATACACTATTACGGATCTAATAAAACTAGGTTCGTCAAAATTTGAGACTATGCCCCGAAAGGCTATTTTCACTCGTTAATTTAAATGCATTATTTTTAAAATCAAGTAAATCACTTTTAAATCTAGTTTTAAAAGTTTTATTATATTTATTCTTATCAAAATAAATTAAATAAGTCTTTAAATCATTTTTATCCAACTTAAAATCCAAGATTTAATTATTAAAACAATTTTAAATTATTAAATTACACAATTAAACTACCCAATAAATCATTATGTTTGAAATTCGAGTTATTCAACATACAAAATTTATTTTTCAATATTTAAAATTAATTAAATATTCTAATTTCAAATCATTAAAATTGTGGGTGGTTATAATCTTTCCCTCTTAAAAGAATTTCGTCCTCGAAATTTGCCAAGGTAAGAAAAATGCCTAAACCCATTCCTTTCTAAAATAAATTAGTTGAAATAACTTTCCAAAATCAATTTGTTGAAACCTTAGTGTTATTTTTACTAAGTTTCCAAATTCATGCATAGGCTCCAACTACAATTATCCATTCAATTATTTAAAATTATAATTCAAAACCAAATTTAATTATCATAAATTTCTTCAAAATTTCTAACTCTTTAAATTTTTGAAATTTTTTGCCAGCATCTCCTTTGCACAGCTAATCGAAACAAATACAAACTGCCACTACGGGCCCAAATCAGTAAAATAAAAAAAGCCAAGTGGATCAATCATAAAACCATCAAATTCAACAACAATATAAACATGTACCTTTTTGTTGGTTACCCCAATTTTACTTATGAAATCAAGGGCATCAAATTAGCTCTTGATTTTAAATACTCGCATCCTATACACAAGTGATATCCAAACATATAATTCCAAATCATATTATTCTATATTTTCAATTTCCAATATTTGCTTTACTAAAACCGTACGATGTACATATATCACCCATACGCAATATCAATCCAATCGCTCGCTGGACCACACAATTTCACTTTCGAAATGGTATCATTCACACGACCCTCTAGTGCGGACTCAGATCCGGTTCCTTGAATAGAAATCGTGATTCTCCTTACATAGCCATGTACTATGATAAAGAATCCTAGAATCAATCAAATATCCATATCCAGTGTTCGCTGTTGAGAATTGAGTGAAAAACTCCAACTCGGATCGATATAATCATCCTAAAGCTCTGTGCTCGAATCTGGATCAAAACGTTGTGCAAATAATATAATCTACATAGAACTTATGTATTTATTTCAATTGATTTCTTAGCTATTTCAAATTATTTTTGTTCACATTCATTTTATATATATTTACTTATTACAATTGCTATTCAAATTACTTGATTCACATTCTCTTATTTACTCACATTCACTTCTTTACATAGTATGTACCTTATTATCACTTAAACATCATTCCATAGAATTTCCTTACTCAAGTTCAATTTAAAACATTTTATACAACTTAAGTCTATCTGTTTTATATCAAATCCAATTTATTTTACTCAATTCGATTTCCAATAATTATTTCATTTAGCCTATCTTAGGCTAAATTTTCAAAATTCACTTTATTTAACTTAATTTAAGTTAACTTCCATTCCATAGTTCAATTTCAAAATTTTACTTTTCTGCCTTCATGTTCAATAATTTTAAAACATTGGTTTTAACTTGCTAGTTTCTAAATTTTATAAATTATCAAACTTATCTCATATTTTCAACAAAACATTTTAAACGAAAATTTTAGAGTTTAAACACCTCGTTCTGAAGTATTTCAAGACAGTTTTTAAAATCATACACACACACACACAAAAAATCCCTCAGTATATCAAATCATTCTTTGGATTTGAAAATCAAAACTAGTTTTACCAAAACAAATCTCTAATGGTAGCAATTCCTCCTTTGTAAACTCGAAAATGAACATCGATGATGTTGTAGTCATCATCAAAATTATTTTCCAGCGACCAAAGTGAGTTCGGTGCTTTCTATTCCTTTTTATACCATACTAAATATTTCTATTCAAAAATATTTCCAAATAATACTATTTTTATTTTTCTAAATCTTTGAAAAATTATTTTCAAAACCAACGAAATTTAAATTCCCAAATTCCTAGCTTTTAAATCCTTTTTATAAACCATATTTAAAATATACTTTTGAATTTCCTTTTAATTTACAAATCACATTTAAATGTCATATATTTATATAATCTCAATTTGGTTATATAAAATCATTCTTTGATTGTTATTCTTACTTGTATTATCATATCAACCTTTATTCGATCACAAACAACAGTCAACAAATGATAATAATCAAATATTATAATTCTTTAGCAACCAAGCACACCATATATACCATAATAATTTATGAAAAATTATTCCTTTATACATAAAATATAATCAAGGTAAAATTATTTCATTTACCAAATTTCAAAACAATGCCATGTCGAATTGCTCTACTCGAGTGTTTAGAGATTCCTATCAATAACGTTAATTAGTCGTATTGACTAGACTCCATAAGCCACTCTATAGATCAATCAACACAACATAGAACAATTTTTATATCACTAACAAATACACGCTCAGACACACACACACATTGAAACTCATTCTAGGGTGCTACTGACCCTATCTCTAATGAGTTAGCCCACCAAATCCATGATTCTCGCTTAACCTTTTGCTCTGATACCAACTGTAACAACTAGGATTTTCGATCCTCAAAAGTCAACACTGATACGCCCACTGTATCATATGCCGAACAATCGAATGCCCAAAAACTCGATTGTTAGGGGAAAAAGAAGAAGGAAGAAGATAAGAAGAAAACTAAGCAACATGGAATCTCATAGCAGAACGAATAATCTATATATGCCATAAATCTTTGCACAAATACAAAACTGTAATATATGTATATACAAACATCAATCAGAGTATACTAACCTATCTCCGCCTAAACAGTTATAACAGTATGCCCTCACAATTACCGATAAACACAACAATGAATACAGCGGAAAATAACCATCTACGTGAATACGTATCTGGGACTCAACTCGTTTCCTGAAGCTCCAAGCATCTAAACCAATCTGTAATATACTTGGTCTGACCCGAGCATTATAATAAAATAACACCCAAGTTAGTCTGGAAAACCAACGTGAGAAAACACACTCAATATGAATTTATTTATTTAAAAAAAACTTCTTGAAAAAAAAACAAAGGAATCTTGTAAGACCACGCCACATATAAATACGACGGGGCTATACCTTACGATAGCCAAATCACTTTTATATAAAAATCCTGTGATACTATAATAGTGTTTAAGTACAAATACTTGTTAAAATAGCTGAAATGCTTGCATCTCACATTTTGACATAGTTGGACACAATCAAAACCGTACGACACCTATTGGAGAATGGATTCCATATAATGACTAGGCACCGGGATAACACCTATCATGGTACACGTCTAGAAAATGTACCGAGATCGAACCTATCGATCCCTTCCAACATAATATCGGCCTACCCCTTACTAGATAGTATAGAATATGTCATCACCCTAGTTGCTCTGCAACCCTTTTGAGATCACATGCACAACCAATCCATAAATATGTATATGTAGGGTAATCTAGAAAGGTGACAACATACCCTAATGGGTGCGGCCCACTTAGCTTTACGACATCTCCTCTGATTTTCAGTCATTCCCAGTTGATGAGGATTGAGACTATGTTTTACCTTAAGAATAACATTCATACTTGGAATGCTAGTAATGCAATGATAGCGTTCATCCATATAAGTTGTTCTGGGACCGAAAAAACTGAATATGCAAGAAGTCTGTCTTCATTATCTTCATGATATCACAATTCACAACGCTCAAACCAGATTGAAGTGGTTTTCGGATAAATATATCTGATCTCGGTCTCTTCGAAACGATTGACGAAATTGGCCAGATTTAATAGCCGGTTATTTAACCATCAAATTACACACATAAGCAGTCATTAGGCCATACTATAAATCTTTCAAACATTTATATCAAAATATCTTTACAAAAGTATATATTCAAATCTCTTCTGGTATTTCAATAGTTGAAAATGATTTCAAATATTTAAATCCATAACAGAATATTTCCAAACCATATCAACACATAGAATTATTTCCAAATCAACTTATAATTCATTGCCTAGAAAAATATTTCAATATAAATCATATCATTGCTAAAATATCTCCAAAACCTTTGATTCCAATACTTAGGAAAACTTTTTATGTCTATTTCCCAAAATCATTTCTAAAATCCATACTTAGGAAATATATTGTACTTATCTCATAAATCTTAGAAAAATTATTTATTCCTTTTACAATTTATGAAAACTATCGATTATACTTATTTATAATCCAACTAATAATTTATAACTCCTTTAATGAATTCAGATTCATTTTCGAAGTTTCCATATCTAAACAATTTGAAAATTTCCTTTTCTCAATGTTCTTAAGTTCCCGAATTCCATTATAAGATGATTTTTTCTCTCATAAAATCACATCCATTAACTAAACCTCATTTACAAATCTCGAGAGTATTTGTAAGTAACTTCAATCAATTTCTAAAATTCTATCTTTGTAAAATAAGTAATTAAAAAAAAATTCGAACACATTTAAGTAATTATTTAAAATATCACAACCCCTTTTTAATAAACAATGATGGCTAATTTTCAATTCATTCATAAATAATAATGATCGATTTTCAAAGCTTATTATGAAAATTAGAATTCATTTCAACCAATATTAAATATTTAAATAACTAACTTTTTGAATATTTTTAATCCACTTAATAGTTTTTAAAACTACATAGTTTAATAAATAATAACGCTTTTCTAAACAAAACTTAACTTCTGGATTAAAATCTATTTTTAAAATTTAATACAACCATTTTAGCATTTACAAATCTCTCTCGATTTATCACAAATTGACCTGCGTCTCTAATTTCATAACTATTTCCAGATTCAAAACTAGAATCTACTATTTCTTTCTAAATCGATTTCAATATCTCATTATAAATTCTCACTATGAATTAATATTTTCAGTCTATCAAATGAAAATCATTTCACTTTATTTATAAACATCGTTTATAAATTGATAAACTCATTTGGGGTTCACTTGTTTATAAAACATTCTCATTTATAAACTTCATTTTTAAATATGTCACTTTATAAATCCCATTTATTTTTCAAACCTATTTTCAATATTGATTTCAACTCCTTGTCCATATTTTCAGAAATATCATTTTAAAGTCCATTGTTATAAATACCTTACATAAAGTATTTTAAAATCCCTATTTAAAGCATTTTACGAACAGTTAAGTACAAACCCAAAATCAAATCGTTGTTTTATCCAAATCAATTTTATTTTAAATAACCCAAATTCGATATAAATATTTCCATCTCCAGAATATTCTTTGAATTTCTTTTTATAATTCAAAAATATTATTTGTGGTATTTATATACCAAAATTTTGGCCAGTGTTGCTATAACATCTAATATATCAAATCACACAACAATCCATAACAGATTATTCAGTCACCTCGTATATCACTGTATATGAAAAATAATCAATGTATTTGAGGAATCTAGTTGGATCCCTCCAATCTATTTCCCTGCATTCACAGATGTTATATAGCATAAATACTAACCTCATTTCGCGGCGGGACATCGCGGTAATATAGGATCATCCGCTATTATGCGGGGTGCATGGTGTCTCATTCGCTCCAATCAACGGGAAATATACCCAACACTAATATATATATACACCAATATATATAAAGAACATCCAACCGATAATAATCTATCAATCCATCCAATCAATGAATAAATAAAATTTAACATTTTAAATTAAGACCGGTTACCTAAGATGAGTGAGAATTACTCACCTTTATCCTTTGTTGTCGCCGAAGTGTTTCGGTTTGAAACAAAAACCAAACAACGTCCGATTTTAACCCAAAATTTGATAGTCTCCAAATCGATCTAAACCATTTCCATTGCGAAGCTCTCATCATCGTGATCGTAATGCAGAAATTTTTGTCCTAATCGGACCTCGTATGAAAGAGTTATGAATTTTATAAATTGTCAATATATTTTAAATTAGTAAATTACATAAATTAGCATATATTACAAGTTTTCCATTACTCCTCATCTTCCCCAATCCCACTCTATCCACCTGATAAGTGACTGTCGTGCACGCTTTGCCCAAACCGTGCATGTACATTTTCCATACTTTCTCCTCCCTCGATGAAATTCCAAATCGACTTCGCCATTGCACTCTATGCCCAAATCTCCATCTATCGGACCCCAAAGCTTCGAACTTGATCATCTCCTCCCTCTCATGACCAAACAACCACGATCTCCAACCCCCCTCGAAGATGTGATTTGCAAATAAGGATCGGACCTCACCATTTTCTACGCCGAGATGCTATTCGACCCATTCAATCCAAATCCGAGCTCCAGTTTCCGAATCAAAGCCTGTAGACTCAACCATCCTAACCCTAGTTCCAAAAATTATTACTGTTGAAAATCAACTACTACAAAGCACTGCCGCAAGCTATGAAATGGGTATAGAATGGAAGCAAATCTCCTAACGAGCGCAACGGATCGAGATTCACGATTTTTAGATGAGTATAGATTTTTAATTAAATTTATTGAAGTTCGGTTTCTTTTTTTCTTCTCACTGAAGCCTGCATTTAAATAAAAGAGGGAGACATGAAGTATTATAGAGTGGGCATGCTACAGATAGGTCGGGTGGAATGAAGAATAGAGTGGGTTGTAGTCAAATCATATATACATATATATAATTTAAGTTTTGAAAATATCAAGCATTAAATTATGGACTCCAATCGAGACATGCCGCTAGGTATTTATAATGTTATACCCCTATTCCAAATGCAATGCAACTTGTTTCGGGACCTAACTCGATCGTATGGAGAAGATAGCATTTTAAACCCAATTATAATATTAAAATTTTGATATTAATTTCAACGCATTTATATCTTGTATGACCAAATGGTGGTTCTAAACACTACGAACTTTGAAACCAGATAATAATGCACTATTACGGATCCAATAGAACTGGTTTCGTCAAAATTTGAGACTATTCACTGGAAGGCTATTTTCACTCGTTAATTCAAACTAATTATTTTTAAAATCGAGTAGATCACTTTTAAATCTAGTTTTAAAAGTTTTATTATCTTTATCCTTATCAAAAGAAATTAAATAAGTCTTTAAACCATTTTAATCTAACTTAAAATCCAATATTTAATCATTAAAACGATTTTCAATTATTAAATTACATAATTAAACAACTTAATAAATCACTATATTTGAAATTTGAGTTATTCAACCTACAAAATTTACTTTTCAACATTTCAAATTAATTAAATATTCTAATTTCAAAGCACTAAAATTTTGGGTCATTACAAACAGAGGCTCACTGGATCTCGATGGAATTAGATCTATGTTTGATTGTTTGGTTTTTGGGTAGTTAAATAACCAACTATCAAATCTTGGTCAAAAATATAACTTTGGAAATATCTATAAGAAACACGAGAGTTATATGGCACAACCATCTTCGATGATTTTATACTGTGCATATAAATCTCATTTGTACTTCTAAGACAAATGATAAGAAAATCCATTCTCCTAAACGGTTAGAAGGTGATCTCCACTTTAATGTATTATTTGATTATTCCCAAAAGAACTGAAGTTGAGTACAAGAACTATCGATTTTTCTTTGGAGAAACTGATGAGCGAGGGAGTGTGCTTATATAAGATGACTCGAAACCGTAACCACTCCAAAACCATATGCACTTTCTACGCTTTAGAAGAGATTCAAGACTGGTTCGAGATGATAGGATCGAAGATGGAGCTCTTTAAAGTGCAAGGGCTACTTGTGACTAATTCTTAGGGTGATTCCAAAATGGATGTAGTAGAAGTAGCGCCTTCAGTTTGTTTATATCCTGAACAACTTGTATGGATGAATGTTGGCATTGCATTATTGCCTGGAAGGCAGTGTTAACATTCCAAGTGGGATTTGCTAAAAGAGCAAAAAGGTAATCGTGACTTCACAGGCCTTACAATCCAATAATGACTAAAACATGGGATATGCTTCTGAGCTATGTGGTTCGCTACCATTAGGAATAGCCATTCCTTAATCTAGAATCAATATTTATGGATCTGGTATGCATGCGCACGGGAAGAGTAAGGCCATGGCTGGTGCACATGTTTCATTGCCTTAGTGCCCGGGAAAAGATGTAATCTGGTATGTCATTTTAAAAGGGAGGCTGGCTCTGATTCGTAGGGGTTCCGTGTAAGGTCTTTGACAAATTTTCCTAGAGGTGTACATTAGCAGGTAGTACCTTAATAGCCTTGTCATTGATGGAAATCCAATCTCCACTATGTGACTTTTTAGATTTAGTTGTATACCTACTATGTTGGATTATAATTAATGTAACCATTTCCGCTATGATTAATATTTATTTTAATACGTAGATATTATTATAATATAACACGATACCCTATAAGGTTTGGTTATTCTTAGGCAAAAACCCATCTGTGTTTATCTGTGATGTGGTCATACGAGGTATCTTTATTTCAAAAGGTTTTTAAAGTATTAAATCCATTGATTGTGTTTCTCACTCTGCTTTACCAGACTGTTCCTTTTGTTATTCTTCTTACGATGCTCGGATCAGTAAAAGCATATTTTCCAGATTTAGCTAGATCCCTTGAAGCATCAGAAGACGAGCTGGATCCTCCAAGAAGTTTTCGTGTATTTTATCTTCCGCTGTTTTTTCTTGTTGAATCTATAAAAATTTATAAGGACAAGTTGTTCTAACTATCCAAACCGATGATAAGTTTGTACTTTGATTTATGTATATACAAAAGATTTCTTTTTCTAAAGATCCTGGTATATTATATAATACTTGATACATTGTGAGATCTTGTTTTGACTTTTCTTTCACCTTGACAGTATTTCTTTTCGGCACATGGATGTTCGGCACGTGAATACCATGGATGTATTAGTGTCGACTTCTGGGGATCGAAAAGGCAGATCGTTACACATGATATCAAAGCTTAGGTTGAGCGAACACCAAGGCTTGGTGTGGTAAAGTCATTAGAGATAAGGTTAGTGATATCCTAGAATGAGTTGAGTGTATTATATATGAGAGCATGTATTTGTTAGTGGTGTAAAAAAGTTATACTGTATTGATTTATCTGCCGAGTGGCTTATGAATTTTGGTCGAGACATAGGACTCCACGATGTCGATAGAGGCTTCTAAACACTTAAACAATGCAAAACTATTTTTGAAAATTGGTAAATGAAATAATTTTACCTAGGATTATATTTTATATGAAAAGGAACAATCTTAAAAATTTGATATATTTATTTGGTTATGAATGCTGTTAGCAAACGCAAAAAGAGGAATTTTTTTTCCATATTGGAAGAAGCCTTGGGAGGACAAATAAGAGGAAAGTGTCTTGTAGAAGAAATTTTTCAAAAAGGGAAAAGAATTTACTTACCACTGGTTTCATAAGATACGACGTATTATACATTATTGTAAAAAGGGAGTAGAGGGGCCAGTAGTTCCTGTAGTTCAAAAGATAATTTACTTCATCTGCCAGGATCTTGGTCATGTCAAGAAAAATTGTCCCTTTATGGAGAGGGTGCAGCAGATCAAGGGATTTACTACAAGGAAGAACTCATCCCCCTCGGGAAAGAAAAGATGGAGAAATTTACATTGTAAGATGTGGGAACCATTCTTTGGATAAGTATTTTTGGAGGAACCATTAGTATGCATTGTGTTTTAGAAGTTATGTCTAGTTGTACCCTTGGATATATTTTGGTATGATATGTAGTTATTGTTGGCTTTCTATAAACTCTTTCTTTTAGGCCGGAAATAGTAAGTAAGGGTTTAAAGTGAATTAATTTTTGAGCAACCCAGACAAGATTTAAGGCATGTTTTAAACGGTTAATTTAATAAACTTGATTTATTAAATCGTGTCTTTGGATTTTAGCATCTATGATGTAGAAGACGATTTTATGTTATCAGGCCAGCTAATAAACATATAAACGTTTGAAGTGTCTAAGGAAATGTAGACGGTAGGATTGAGTTTGGATACCAGCATCCTACTCTTCTTAGCTACTTGCCATACCAAATGGGTAAAGAGGTTGAATTGGCCGACTCAATTTTAAAGCTCAAGCCTACATCTGAATAAGAAAAGGTGAAAAGGATTTAAATCAGATGTTTTTTATATGCTTTTAGAATATAGAAGAATATTATACAAGTTAAATGACTTTATGAAAAGGTTTCATAAATAAAGTTGTATTGTTTAAAATGTTTGAACATCAGCTGAAATTTTTATGAAATGTTTTCAAAAATGTTTTGAAAGGGTAAAAAGAAGTTGGGTGCATAAGAAGCAATAAGGCAGGTATGTAAGTTGTACGTAGATCATTTATATTTTTCACATAATTCTTGATCTAAGATTCGAATGCATGACTTTGAGGTGTTTCACATAATTTTGAATAAGGATTTATCACCCAATTCTTAACCGCGAACACTTGATGAGGGTTCTTGATATGGAACCAAAGTTTTCTATTATAGTATATGGTTATGTAAGGAGAACAGAGATTTCTAATCAAGAAGCTTAATCGGAGTCCGGACTAAGGAATCAGGCGAGTATACTAGTTCGAAGATGAAGTTACGTATTTGAATTAGAGATCAAATCAGATTTTTGCATGGATAATATATGTACATCCGACAGACTAATGAATGATGTTAAGTATTCTTCGGTTAGCGTATTTTTTTGGGTTTAGGGTTGTGTAAAATTTCAGAGTCGAAATTATTTCAAGGGGGAAGAATGTAATGACCCAAAATTTTATCGCTTTGATTTATGAATATTTAACTTATCTTGAATATTCATTTAATGGTTTTAATAATTAAATAATCTTCCTTAAATTTATAAATAATATGGAAAATTCATTTTTGAATTTTTTAATAAAAATATGTAGTTCGAAGAAAAATAGAAAATGTTACCAAAAACTTTTTTTTAGGTTTTTCGACTTTATCAAACAACAAGTTGTAGGAAGTTTTTATACCTTTGCTTTCACCTTAGAGCAAAATTAAAATGTTTAAGTTAAATTAAATAACATAGTTTTTGAGATGTAAAGATGAATAAATATAATAATAATAAATGATTATCAAATTTGAATTTGAAAAGATGATTTGATAGCTTAAGTGTTAAAATTGAGAAAGATACATGGATCATTTTAATGTCCTTTATATTTTCACATGGCCGACGTTTTGGTGGCTTTGAAATGACGGAAAAGGAGGAAATGTAAGTAAGGTTAGTATTGTCATTTAACCAATTTGATTCATTTATAAAATGTAGTTTATCTCATTTTTATTTTTACTTTATTTCCATTTCTATACTTTCTAACTTCTCTTTCCCAACTTTTCTACCTTTTTTTAAGAAAATATTTCCTTTATAGCTTCAAGTTTGAATTAAGTGGTGTAATTTTTTGAGGTTGGTTTGTTGGATAAAAGCTAGGATTTCGCATTTCAATAACCGTCGAAGGCGAGAAATTTAGTCTCTGTTTAAGTAAATTTTGATAATATTTGAAATGTTGTGAATTTGTTGTTGGTCTAATTTTTAATATGAAAACCGTGTTTAAATAATTGTTGAGAATCATATTTTTATTTATATTTGCTTGGAAATGTAAATTATAAGGCTTATCGCTAAATGAAAAACTTACACATAGAGAAACTTGATCATAGGCACTTATCCTCATATTTTTCCTTATTTCGCTCTCCGTTTTGAAAAAAAACATGCCTATATCTTATTCAAAAATCACTAGCACTTTAACTGGTTAGAATTAGGAAGTAGGATCAACAAAAAAGTTATTCGCCTTAGTCCCTAGTTTTTATTAAAAATAGTCGGAGGTTGTTTCATCGATCGGTGTGTGAGATATTAGTTGGAAAAATTCAGTGGTCGAATAGTGTCAATTTTTCATCAAGTGCAAATCGACGAATGGATTATATAATCATGTTCCTATCTAAAAATTATGATTTTTGAAATTGTTCGTATGAGTTTAACGATTGGGTTTATGTCGTTATGATGAGATAAATTGATTTGGTTCAAATTGAAATTCCGACAATCAAAGTGTCGATGGGAGGTACAAGCGGAACTGGAGGAGGCTTAAATGATGGTGGAGGTATTGGAAGTTTTTGCAGCTCTTTTGGTGGTCAATGATAATGGGGAGAGCTTGAACTAGTGTTTTAGCGGTTGTTTCTCTTGGTTCGAACTTATGTGTAAGACGATGAATGGAAGGGTCGAGTTTGACTCGAAGGCGACCGGAGTTATGTCTAGGGATGGCGGAGCTTCTAACGATGGTGGCGTAAACTATTGTTGATCGAGGCGTCGACAAGGTGGTTTTGATCGAGCAAGTTTTAGTAGGAGCGCACGAGTTTAAATTTGGATGTAGTCATTTTCTACTTGGGTTAGCCAAAGGCATGGTAGTCAGGTGAAGATGGATGAGCTCGGCAAGTGGAATGCAGCGGCGGTCGTGGTTGGACGATGAAGTGGTGGAGTGTGGCGTGCACGTTCATGATTTTTTTTTTTGGCTCCAGGTGTATATATTTTGAGAAATTGGAATTTGGAGTTATAAGTTGAGAAGGAGTTTTTGGAATTAGGCTGCGTGAAGGGAGTTTGGGTCGGGTATTGGGCCTGGTTAGCGTAATGTTTTAAATAATTAATTTTTTTAATTTAAATATGTTTAATCTTTGAAAATGAATAACTCACTCAATTTAGATCTGTTCAACCCGAAGATTTCGACTGCTGGCTCGTATTAACAAATAGAACACCTTAGTACAATTATATGATAGATTTGCCGAATTTAAAATTATTGATAAATTAATAGCCATAGAAAATAATTACGTCGTTTGGTAATTATATTCTATCACTGACATTTCGTTTGCAGAATAAAAACACCGTTCTGCTATATTCAAACTGAATAGATTATACTGAGCTTCTATTTTGCAGAGCAAATCCTCATTCTGCTATTTTATTAATTTGGACATCTATTGATATGCCAGTTACTTGGATAATTATTGCATTATCTATTGATTGGTAATTATGGATTTTATTTACGTATATGTTGCTTATGTAAATATCAAAGATGACTTAGAGTGTTGAACCGAAAATAATAGGTAGCTTGTTTAAGTGTCATTGTGGTCACTATGCCTCTTTCAATTTTTAAAAGAAATGGATTTAAATTTACTTTAACATTATAACATTTTGTATTAAAGTGTTTTCTATATTTAAAGGGCTAAGTTAATATTATTTATATAATAATACTACTTTAAAGTTGACAAATTATTTTATTAATAATATTTTTATGTTAATAAATTAATTTTTAGTGATATTTTAAGTTAATAAATTATTTTACCAATGATATTTAAGTTAATTATTTAATGATGATGTTTAAGATTAATTAATCATTTTACTAATAATGTTTTAAGTTATTTAATTTATTTAATAATGTTGTTCAAGTTAATTTAATTAATTTAATAATATGTTTTAAATAATAATATTGTTATAAAAGGTGTTTAAAATATATAAATTGTTTTATTAAGTGAATTATTTTGAATAAAGGGTTTGTTAAGTTATAAATTGGAAAGTGATCTTGGAATTTGGAAAAGAAATTTTAGTGTTTATAAAACTTGATTTTATATGAATTGGATTAGTCATGGAAATCAAATTTATGAAATTAATAAATAATCCTTCTTAATATTGGTGGTATTGAAGCATTTTCCACACTTAACATGAAAGGATAAATGGTTTAGGGTTACAATAAACAATGTTTAGAATAACAATATTTTTGATCCATTTTGTAACAACCTGAATTCCAATGGGTCCAGATTTGATTTTTCACAAAAATGCTAAAATCCAAGTCCATTGAAGCCCGAGTTGGGTATCTGGTATTCTGCGAATAGGCAAAGACAAATATATCAGAGCTCAAATAAATATCTCACAACGAAATTGACTGAAATATAATAGTAAGTAAATACTCACCAAAATAACACTTTTTAGATAAGTGTGTCAAAGCTGGAAAGTCTCTGCCATCTACCTAACCTATAGGATGTTATAAAGAGGGGGTCAGAACTAAAGTTTTGGTGAATGGACAAATTATACACTTCTAGGCTTAATTCTACATATACCGTTTTATTTCCATTTACTATAATATTAGGTTTATTGGGTTCATAATGCTCTCGCCTCTGTGCGTGAATCATACCCATCTACTCCCTAATAGATTGAGGCCTAATAACTATTATATATAGCTATATGCCCAATGACCGCATCGGTCCTAAGTACTACCCATAGCACCTTCCGTATCCTCCTCGGAAAGGATTCCATCGTCTTGCTCCTAGAGCGTTTGGTAACTACATCTGTAAAGGATAGATTCGTGAGGCCTATAGTACAGATGTTCTGTCGTTTGCAATGAAAACGTAAAACTGCATTCACACTAGCCTATACTAATGCTCGGACATTCAGAATGTACCACCCATTGCATACCTCGAGGACTATACGTAATCGTTCTATCTACTCCTTGAATCCCACTTAACAAGGTCTACCTTGTACGGAACTCAATCGGGGATTTTCTATATCTATAAAGGACTACTTTGTTAGGCCTACAATACAGATATCCTACTTGGTCTGCCTCTTTTCTTATCGTGGCTATGGCCCCATGTAGCCACCCTAGAACTAATCAAAAGACCTTTAAAGAGCTAAGTGATTGTGTCCTACTACAAACAATCTAAACATCCAATTGGCTGTGCCCCTCGCCCAATGTCTCGATAGTGAAAGAATCATTGGCCTTTTGGTTTAACTCTAGTCTTTCCCTAACTCGCTTCTTGGTTTGATGCTGGCCTGATATCCGCATGCGACTATACTTTTGGGTCCTGCCCACTAAAACCTACTCGCAAGTTAGAGTACGACATCATATGAATATTCTACTCCAAACATCAACCCTTTTGACTGCCTGCAATGGTTTTGCCATGCAAAATCAGTCAAGGCATACTCTCTTGATGGAACACCTACATACCTGCCTCTGGGGGACTGCTTCGTTAAGTCTAACCCGGAGGGCCATCCCAGAGTACCCTCACGTCCCGTTGAATTCTTGCACTTCCTTTAGCCCAAAATATCTAAGCTGGACGTGCTTCTTTTGTGCTAAAAATCTATGATGAACTGCTTCGTGAGGCTCTTCATCCTTTGGACTGCTTCAAATGCATTTTACTATTTTATTAGACCCTAAGTATAATCTTTCATTTTGCATTTAGTTTACTTTTCTTATTCTATTGGCTACTTATTTACCCTAATCAGCATAAGCTTGTCCCAGCCTCACCTAGCTATTGTGAGACCATCAATTCCTGACTGAAAGGGAACGCTGTTTGTATGGGCCATGTTTCTATGTTTGCTTATTAACTTAGTGCAAGTTTGAAAATAATCCACTTCTGTTATTTCTGCTATATTTGCTTATTAACTTAATCTAAGTCTTAAAATAAGCTTTTTTTGTTCTTTTTATTAAATTGTAACATATGTTATAATTTTACTTGCAATTGTTACTTCTAGATTCTTTTGTAACCTATATATTATAAATATAATTACAAATGTCTCTTTTATATTTTAGTCTGTTTTCTTTTATTATGATATTGAATTCTCTTTAATTCTCTTACGTTACATGACAATCTTGTCTTGGGCCTACCTCCGACTGTCATAAATTTACTTATCATAATAACTACTTTGTTTTATTCTACTATTTGTACAGTGAATGCAGATCTAGTTACATTACTTCTAGTCTTGTCTAATAATTTCCTTGATTTCTTCATTACTTCGTTTAATTATTCACTTTATTTTCTTATATTCTAGGACGTAGTTCTACTCTATTTGGTTGGTTACAAAAACTGTGCTAAAAATCCATTTCCATATTTTAATACTAACTAATGCTATAAACAATAACTCTTAATTACAAGATATTTCTTTCTTTAACTATTGGGTAACATAAAATCCAGAAATGTCTCTATTTTACACTAATTCCCTTTTTCTTTCTTTTATTCTTGCAATTAAGTTTATTGTTATTTTTGGAATATTAAACTATGGAAATGTACCAACCAACTTATTTATTACTAACTTCCAAATCAATTTATTTCTCCCTTTTTAGCATGATTTACGGTAAATTTCCACTTTTCTTCTTTTTATTTCAGCTTTCCTTATTTTACATTTAATTTCTGCAAACCTGATGTTTCTTTATTTTAGTCCATATTTGCGGATTCTTCTCATTTACTATTATATTCGCGTAAAAAGGATTAAAAAGAAACTAATATTTAAGGGCTAAATTCCAACTTAAAACAGATGTAAATAACAACAAATAATTGTAAATAAGTGTAAATTCTTACTCTTACGCTTATGCCCTTCTCTATAACTGTTAAGTCTAATATTATTCATATTTAATTAGATTACTATCTTTCTTTTCCATATAAATAATAATTAAATATAAGCTCTCTTAAAATTTACAATTATAGCAAATTAGTAGAACTAATTACTGAAATAAATGCTAAAATAAAATAATTGAAAGGGAATCTAACAATAATATATCACAAACATAAAATATTTATTATTTAAATCCACTCACGTGTCATCCTTAGCTTCAATCTCTATCCCTTTTAATTTGCTATGCTTTTCTCCGCTTTTTTCATTTTTTGATCCGCTGTAAATTCCCTGATTGCTTTGCGCAATTCTTTGATTTGTTTTTATGTATTTTCTTTCTTAATTTTATTTTTTGTTGGGGAAAGATTTGAATAACAGAGGAGAAAGGAAGAGGGAGAAGAGAAAAGGAGTTTGCTGTAAACGACAACACTAGAAACTAGTATGGGCTAGGGTTAAGTTACGTTCAATTTATGGGTGCAATGAACAACTAGGAACCATCCGATTAACCCTAAAAACAATCCTTACCATCAAAACTTGATTTATTTATGTTAGCTTATAACATATAACTCTGCAACGTTATTCATTTATTCCTTTTTTATACGACCCTATTAATTCACGCTTCCTTCTAAATAAGATTCTCCCATTAATTATCCAATTAATTAGATCATGCATACACACACACACACATATACATGTATATATCCAATATTCAATTGATTCTTATATGCTATAATTTCTTACCTATTTGAACACGTCAATTAATACCTCTATTAATTGTATGCATATAAAAGTTATACTTTTTAATTTATTCTTATTAATTTACCTTCATCATAAACCTAATTACTTTGTTTGATTTTTGTACGCGTTCTAAATTTTTTAACTTGGAAGAAAATAATCCTATACCTGGCGTTTTCTTCTAGCTAATTAATTTACAGTTTTAGCTATTGTAAAAATGACATATTCTTTGATTAATTGACACCTTTTTTAAAAACACTCAACTAATTGCAAATTAATTAATTGACACGTTTTCCCATTTTAATCGATATCCAAATTAGCTCATATGCATCACTTGTTAGTCCTTGAGAAGGATGGTTTTGATGACAACAACCTTAGGATTTATGACAAAATATAAATAGTAACATTATAGTTTAGATATGCATGTATATGTAAGATATAAACATGCATGTACCAAGAATGAAGACCGTACGGTATAAAGATACAAGACTGATGATTTTAAAGATTGAAGATGTCAAGATCGAAGACTTACGAGTATCAAGATAAGTATTGAGTCTATAATTATGTTAAAAATTCTTGAAAGCACTTACATCTTTATTCGAAATTTATTCGTGGAATGGAATCCACTTCCAGCATGTTAAAGGGATGGAACCCTAGTGGGATGGAACCTACAACAATATCTAGTGGAACATATAGTGGTTATATTTTGATATCCACTAATTCTATAAAAATGATTTTCAAAAATATATCTCTTGTTTTTTTTTAAATATTTTGAAAACTTTCTTTTCAAAAAGACATCTCTCCTGTTTGAAATACCTTAGCCTCAAAATTATCTTTATCATTTTTAATATTTTGATTTCAAAATTATCCTTGATTTTAAACTATTTCTTGTTAAATATTTAGCTTTTAAATATTTATATACTCAGATTTTAAATCATTTTATAGATTAAAATTATATATTACAAATTACATTCTAAACTATTTTATATGGTTAAACTATATTCAAGTATATTTATAAAAGTTTAGAAATTTCTTTGAAAAATTATAAAAACCATTTTATAAAGAAAAACAAAAATCACCATTTTTTTCGTAGAGCATGTCGATATACTCCTACCCCCATGTCGACATGGTGCCCGTTAATTTTCAATCTTCAAATTTTCAAAAGAAGTGTTTATTCGTCGTATCCTTTCATGAATATATATGGCTGTTAATCTCTATAAATTCCAGACTTTCCAAACGAATTTTAATCATTATTTTCATTCACTTTCTCTCCCCTTCATCTTCCATATTGATTCTACAGAATCCCAAATCATACTCTGCCGAAATACCAGGTGAATCAAACTTGTTTATCTTTTCTTAGTGCTTTCAGAGTTATAGGATTATTTGTAAATCAAACTATTGAGTAAAAGTGCGGTTGAGCCTTGAAATCAATTGGGTGTGATTGTTGCCCCATAAATCAATTAGGTGATTTTATGGCCTGGTAATTCAAGAGAGTTTTCTTCGGACTCGAATACAGGAGAGTGTGACTTGTGGGCTTGAAATCGAGGATGTAATCTGGGAGATTATTTTGAAAAAAAATCCGTACAATTACGCGAGACTGGATGTAGGGTAACTTCGAACCATTATAAAATCCTGATGTGTTCTTTCCTTTACTGCTTTTATTTACTAATTGCATATGTGTCTGATTATGTGATTATATCTGTGTCTGTGTATTGCATTTGTTGGTGATTAAATTACTTAAGTTTCAAAAATATTGAGTGAGTCCACAAAACATTATTCACCCCCTTCTAGTGTTATTCTAGCCTTAAGATTCGTTGTACATATTTATTTGTTGTACACAAAACATTATTCACCTCCCTCTAGTCCACAAAACATCACTCAATCATACATTTATTAGTTGTACATATTTAAACCCCCAATTCATTACCCAATTAGTTGACATATAAGTTTCCCTCATTTATTAATTGACGCTTAATTAATGTCTTTAATTAATATCTCTTAATTGATTGCGTTAATTATAAATTAATATATATATGTTATCATTTATTTAATCCACGCATACATTTCCCTTTATTAGAAGATCCCTTAATTAATTAATGTTATAAAAGTGACATATTCTCTAACTAATTGACGCCTCTATGTCTCTTAATTAGTTCCACTTTTAATTTATTGATGCATCAATTAATCACACACTCATTGGTTGCATATATCTATGCAACCTATGAATTTTTTAAATGCATATATTTGACATTCATATTTTTCAATGTTTTGCAATTATGTTAATACAATTGATTTTATTTGTCATTAAAGCGTGGGGTGTTACACATTTAAAATTATTTTGAAAATAAGAAGTCTTTATTAAAATGCTTTGTGAATATTCTTAGACATTAAATAAATGCGTTGTAGAGCCTTCTAAGTATTGGAAGTAAATGGTTTGAGAATATACTTATACCGATGAGAATATACTTATCCCGATGGAATTAAATCTATGTTTGATTGTTTGTTTATTTGATAGTTAAATAACCACTATCAAATCTTGGCCAAAAATATAACTCTAGAAATATCTAGGAGAAACACGAGAGTTATATGGTACAGTCACCTTCGATGATACTATACTGTGCGTATAAATCTCATTTTGTTCCCCTAGGAGAAATGATAAAAAAATCCGTCCCTCTAAACGGTTAGAAAGTGATCTCGCTCTTATGTATTATCTAATTATTTCCAAAAGAACCAGAGTCTAGTTTACTAGGACTATCGATTTTGTTTTGAATCGTTAAGCAGGGAAGTGTTGTTATATGAGATGACTCGAAACCGTAGCCGCTTTAAAAACATATGTGCGTTTTACGCTTCGGAAGAGATTCAAGACTAGTTTAAGATGATGGGATCCAAGACAGAGCTCTTTGAAATGCAAGTACTACTTGCTACTATTCCTGAGGGTGATTCCAAAATGGACGTTGTAGAAGTAGTGCCTTCAATTTGTTTATATCCAGAACAACTTGTATGAATGAATATTGTCATTGCACTGTTGCCTGGAAGGCAGTGTTAGTATTCAATGTGAGATTTTCTAAGAGAGGAAAAAGGTAATTGTGACCTCGCAGGCCTCATAACCCAGTAATGATTAAAGTATGGGATATGCTTTAGAGTTATGTGCTTCGCTACTATTAAGAGCAGCTATTCCTTGATCTAGAGTCTATATTTATGGATCTAGTATGCATGCGCACGGGAAGAGTAAGTCCATGACCGATGGACATGTTTTGTAGCATTGGTGCCTTAAGAATGATGTAATCCAATTTTTCATTTTAAATAGGGAGGCCGGTTTTGATTCGCATGAGTCTATGTGAGTCCCTCGGTACATTTTTCTAGAGGCATGCTATTTTAACATTCCTGATTTTTAAACGATTTTAAATTGGTAGTTAATCAAATTTTTGGAATTTAATTATGAAATTATTGGTAATTAATTTTAAAATTTGGTTAAATGATATATAAATTGGGTGTTTTCCAAATTAATAGATATTTATTTGTTTATTAATATAAAGTATATAAATATGATTTTTAAATAGAATTTTTAATTGGAAATTATGAAATAAATATTTTGAATAATATTTTAATTACAAATTTAATTTATTTGAAGATTGGACTAAATATATATAAAGAGTTTAAATAAAGGAATGAATTTAAAAATTCAACAGATTAATGATTTGTAATTCAAAAGTGAATATTTTATAAATAGATTATAATTTGAAAATATGAATTTGAAATTCAAATGTTATTATATTGGAAAGTTATATTTTTAAATTAATATAGTAAGAGTTGTTTAAAACTAAATTTCATATTATTTATTATACTTATCTCTTGAAAATCAATAAGGATTAAATAAAGAAGTTTACATACTTCTTTTAAATTCGTTTGAACTAAATTGTAAATAAAATTAATTGATTTAAATCAAATGGATTATAAATAGAATTTGATTTTGAATTTAAGAGGAATAAATAATAAATGGAATATAAAGATATATTTATAAAAAGGTATTCGATTATTTATTCATTTATAAGTATAAACTGATTTTTTATATTAAATTTTGAATTTGAATTTAAGATGTAAAATTAGATTTGTATATATGTATATATATAAGAATATATGAATGTAAAGAAAACAAAATAGATAAATATGTTTCATAAATTTAAATAAAATAAGGTTTAAACTAAAATTTTAAACTAAAGGACTTAAACATAATTTAAGTAACAAATGACATTTGTAAAATATTAACTTAAACAATTAACAAGTGTAAATTAAAGGAAATGGTAAACTAACAAGTGTAAGCAAAGAGGAACAAGTGGCATTTAATTTTCTTAAAAGTTTGATAACATGTATTAAAATAAAATGGTCAGGCTCTCTCATCTTCTTTCATGAGTTCGAAAATTGAAATGAAAAAAAAAGAATCTGTTCAACAAGCAAAGTAGCAAATTCAAATTGCAGGTTCAAATCACTGTCCAGTTTCAGAATTAAAAATTGCAACCTGGAAATGAAAACCAAATCAAAGCCTGAAGCAGCTAAGAATGATCCGGATTCAACTCAACATAGTTCAAACTTGAAAGCAGTTCAAGATTAAAATATTTTTCCAGTTTCAAAGCATCAGGAACAAAGCGAAATCAAACTAAAACAAACAAGCTTTCAAACCTGGAAGCAAAAGGAAATAAATCAAGCCTGGAATCAGAAGTTTTTGGTTCAAACTGGAAACCAGAAAAAAAACATGCAACATGCCTAATCAAACCAAATTCATACTTGATTCAATGCAAAGATAAAAAGGTTCCAGGCAAAATTCACTATCTCTGCTCCCTTCAACCAACAGATGAGCAAATTTTTGACCTTTAATATTTTGATACTGATGCATGTTATGTATCTATGTTGTGTTGATGTGTGCATGTGTTTGTCTTAATGTATTCACTTGAATATAATTGAATTAGGCTATATATATAATAGGATGCATGTCTGGGTATCTGTATATATATACCTATGCTCTGTTAATTTACAGGTTACAATCCTCAGAAAAAAAATCAAATTGCTCTTCATTTATTTGGTTTTAGGTTACAATTCCTAAAGGAAAGATGATGGAAATGGTATAACATCAATGTTAAAATTAAATTCAAGTTTTTATTTTGGGGATCTACTTTAAAAATAAGAAATAACAGTAGAGGATCTAAATAAACCCAAAATTCAAATGTCTGGATTTCAAGAAGTAATTGCGGGAATGAATTTGTATTATAAAATCGTGATTTTTGAAAATCATTTCAGAATTTTAAAGTTTGTATTGAAAGGGAAAATTCGAATTGATCAAAAATGTTTAAAACATCGATTCACAGTGATGGACGAGATGTTGAACTCCGGGGTTGTTGTCAGAGATGCTTGAGTAGTCGTTGGATTTGAGAAAAATATTGGTTAATTTTTTTATTCATCATAGGCGAAGATTTGGATTAATTTAGGGTTTTTGGGCACGTTGGGTTTGCTGCCGGTTCATGAGCAAATCTTGTCATCGTCACGGCAATCTAGGCGATCGCACTGGGGGGAAACTGACGCGTAGAGTTGTGGCGAAGCTCTGATGGAGTCGCGTGGATTCTGGTGCTGGAGGGCATCGTAATGAGGCATTTTCCGATGGTCTAATTTGGGTTCCTGATGCCCATAGGGGTTCGTTTTTGATTTATCGAATCAATCATTGATCTGGGTGGTCATTTGGTACGAGTAGTTCGCCGTCGACTTGTGAGTGACCTTGGTGAGGATCGGAAGTGATTGGAGTGGCGTGCAACGTGCATGCGTATGTGTGTATGTCTAGCAAATTTGTGATGTTTGAGGAAGAAGGATATTCCTCGTGGTTGGTCCTGATGTTAACCGGGTGTTGTCTCGAAGCAAAATGAAGCGCTCGAAGTATGGCTCGAGTGAAAGGGCAATGGGCTCGAGCATCACATCGGGTGATTCAAAAAGTTTTTACAGTAATAAAATTTTAAAACATAATGAAATTTTAAAAAAAGAAAAGGAAGTGACTCAGGAAAAATTAGTCTTGGCTCGGAAAAACAGAACTAGTGTGGCTGGGCTTGTTAATCTGTTACCTGTTTTTAATTTAAAAAAATGAAGAAAAGAAAACTGTTTCCAGTTTTATAACACAACAGTTTCTTTTAAGTTGCAAAGTAAATTTTTATTTAAACAAAGTTTCAAAGTATATTAAAACGAAAGTCTCAGATTGAAAAATGAGTTTTAAACAAGGTTACAAGTTAAAATTTAAAAAGTAAATGTATTTAATAAGATTTTCAAGTGAATTAAAAAAAAAGAATTTGGTTTACATTCTTTAAAATTTCTTTATAAGGTATGTATTTCTTTAACATAAGATTTAAAAGGTTTAAAAATGGTTTTAAACTTTGTTCAGCTTAAATTTGTATTCATTCTTAAATTTAAATATAAAATGAAATTTAAAATAAATTTGAAAATAAATTGTTTTCAAATACTTTGTAAATGGTAACTTAATTATTAATAAGAACAAAGTTTTATCTTGAAGAAAATTTGAATTTAATGATTTGTAATTCATTAAGTTATTAAGGCAGTTAAAATGGATAACTAATTTAATTAATTAATTAATGAAATGGATAATTAATTAAAGTAATTAAGGGTTTTAAAATTTATTAATTAAAGTTTAAGGGTTAATTATTCTTAGAATAATTAATTTGTAATTAGGAATCATTATTGATTCATTTAAAGATAATCATTTGTTTAAGTAATTACTTAGTTGGAAGTAATTAAGAAATTAATTGCTAATTGTAATTAATTAAGTTTATTTTGATTAGTTTAAGTTAATTAATTAAGTTTAAATTAATTTAAAATAATCACTGGATATTTTAAGAAGTAATCACTCAATGTAATTAATGAGGGATAATTACTTAGTGAAGTAATTAAGAAGATAAATCACTGGATGTAATTAGATTGAAGGATAATTGGGTAATGAAGAGTTTTGGAAATTATTTACTTTATGTAATTAATATAAAGAATAATTACTTAGAGGAGGTAATTAATAATTAATTAATTAGTGTAATTAATTTAGATTTAATTAATAATTAATTAAAGGTTTATTAATTAAAGTAATTAATTAAGGTTTAATTAATTACAATTAAGGGTTAATTAATTAAGATAATTAATTAAAGAAATAATTAATTAATGAAGGTAATTAAGACTTAATCAATTGCAGTTAATGATAATTAATCATTGATTAAAAGATTTCTAATAAAGGTAACTATGTTGTTGATAAATCAAAAACCACACGATGTATTCATATTAATTATAGATGTTTGATTGCTATTGGATGTTATGTGATGGATTGATATATTTGATATGTGATGTGATGCTATGTAATGCTTTGTGCTAAGCTGTTATATCTATAATGAATATATTGTTATATGAATACGCAAAACCCTTGTCCCGTAAAACATCATTTGGATTTCGATGCGATAGGGAGTCGGATTCCAGTTGGTTATCCGAAACCCACGTCGAATCGTATTAATGAATCCTTGTGATTTGATAAATTTATTTTATCTATAAATCTGTGAATGAAGATAAGCGTTATGGGTTATACCGCTTGTCGATATGAGTGAATCTGTGATGTGATGATCGTTGTTGCACCATTATTGGGTAAAACCCTTGGACCACACTATACACACACAAATATGGATTTCACGAGGAAATCAGTTAAGTCATAGATATTTGAATTTAATATTTTTAAAATGGTTTTAAAGTTTGAATTTTTAATCCGAATGGTTTTGGAAATGAAATAAGGTTGAATTTGAAAAGTATTTGAAAAGGAGTTTTTGAAGATAAAAGTTATTTTAAATAACTTGATTTAGTTTGAAATTTGAAATATTTTTATTTGAGTTTGAATTCAATATTTGAAAATGGAATTCAATGAATTGGAAACGAGTTTGAAAACTACTAAACTTTTGATTTAAAGATTGAATGAGTTACTCCAATCTTGAAATGGAAATTTTTTTGAAAGCTATGAACGAACCTTTGTGAAAGATTGATAAACTTTATTTTGGAATCAAAGAGAAATCTAAATGGTGTATCTTTTATATATAAAAGATTGAAACGAGAACCCTATAAAAATTATAAAGGAATCTTTGGAAATTATTTTAAAAGCTATGAAATAAGTCTTTGATTTAAAGACCGGATGAGTTAATCCAACTTGAAATGGAATTGTTTTTGAAAGGCTAGAAATGAATCTTTGTTAAAGATTGGTGATCCTCGTTTTAAATTGAAGAGGGGTTTTAAAGATAAATCTTTTATTTAAAAGATTTAAGTATGGAAATTGTTTTAAACCATTGAAGGTTTTTCAAATGATTTTTTTTACAGATTGGGAATGGTGATTTATTTTAACCATTTGAATGAAATGTTTTGGGGCTTTAAGTTGTGACTTAACTGAAATCCCATTATCCATATGTTTTTAAATATTGCGCTCATTATTCGGTTTAGTCGAGAGAGGACCTTGTGTCATATAACCCATTCTGAATAATGATACGACGATATGGATAGCATTTGAAGACCGGTGGTGAAGACCGGATACTTTCGAAAGCTAAAGGATGACCTATCGAATGTCTCTGCACCGACTGGTCCCCGGTATAGAGATTTGATCACCCATTGTGATGGGGAATCCGAACGTGATTAGGGATTATCCGAATTTGCAAGGGCTTCTTCGAAAGTGCCTTCGGTTCTGTTCGAACCTGGAACAGACTTGTATGGATGTGTGTCTGACACTACACTTTGAGATGTAAAACCAGTTTCAATCAAATACATTTCTGTTTGGTGGCGGAGATTTATTCTCTTAGCTATGTAGTTGATGGTTACTAGTGATACATTCCCAATTTGGTAATGTGGCATATGAAGTGATGTTGATCATTTGTTGATCAAAGCAAGGCTTTGTCAAAAGCGTAGCTTTGTGGATGAGACTGCATCAGGACCTCACACCTCGGAAATGGTCGAAACAGGAATGATGCAGTAAGGTTTCAGGGGTCGCGTCCCTAGGGTATGTCCATTTCTTCTGGATATAGGTGATATCATGGTATGGAGCCCAGATATTTAACCTATGTGATTACTGCAAATACATTACTTTGTGATTGTTGGTATCTAGCGCTCGGATAAAGGTTGGTTACGACTGGGGATGGAATATCTGAGGTGATACTCCCGGGTAGGGGGTACACCGGCCTTGTGTTGGCAGAGAACTGAGGGATAGTTCTCAGGGCGTCCCTCCAGAGGCGTTCCCATGTGGCCCAGGAAGTTCCTTATCCTGACCATTTATTGGAAATCCAATCATCCAATACGCGCCATGTACAGTTTTAGTTGTATAACCTGCCATCTACTTATGGTGGCGCTCCACTATTTAGATGGTAGTTATAGTAGGCATAGTTCAGAATGTCTACGCTGGCTAAGATTAATATTATACTTTCGAAATGTTTTCCACTATACAGTAATAATAATATCAAAATGGGTTTTCGCGTATCAAGCATTTTTGACTATCATAAGGAAAAATCTCCTCCAATACTGCGTTTGCATGGTGTGTGTGGCGGGAGGCCTTATGGTAGTTTCATTTTCTAAAAAGAATTGCGGATTTCAAATTTTAATTCTTTTGTTTGTTTTAAAGATAAAACTATTTTGTTTGCTCATACCAGTCCTATGACTGACCCAGAGTTTATTGTTCCCTTCCTAAACTCTGGGTGCCCACAATTTTCCACAAGGGCAGTCTAGAGTTGGGTTTTTCAGATAATGGATATCGATTTGATAGCTTTTAGCTTTCTCTCTGGTATTCTTTGGAGTCTTCGGATTCATGGACTGGACTTGCTCAGCTTGGTGAAACATGATGGTGGTTCAAGCTAGTGGTTTGGAGTTATAGCTTTGGAGCATTGGATTGGAGTTATCTCTTGGCTATTTGTTTTCCGCTGTTATATCATATTGTTATTCCGCTGTAGCATTGTTATCTCGTATCTCTGATATTGATTCATATTGTATCATTGATGTATCGAATGTTGTATATCAATGATATTCATTTCTTTTTCTTCCGCTGTGTTGTTATACTTAATGTGTTATAAGCTCCGGCGAACCAGATTCGACGCTTGAATCTGTGGCATTGAATATGAGTGTCGTAGTCGGTGCCGATTTTCGAAGGTCGAGTAAGGGTCGTTATAGCTATGGCAGACGATACAAGTAGCCTTGACATTGATGGAAATCCAATATCTAATATGTTCCATTACAGATTTAGTTGTATACCTGTTATGTTGGAATGTAATTGATGTAACCATTTTGGCTATGATCAATTTATTTTGAAACCTTGACATTACTATAATATCACTAGATTTCCTATAAAGTGGTTTGGTTATCATGGGGTAAAAACTTGTTTATGTTTATTTGCGGCATGGCCATACAAGGTACCTTTATTTTGAAATGTTTTTTAAATATTAAAAATCCATTGATTATGTTTTTCACACTGGTATACCAGACTGATCGGATGTTATTTTGTTATGATTCTTAGGTCAGCTCGAGCATATTTTCTAGATTTAACCAGACACTTTGGAGCTTTACGAGATGAGCTAGATCCTCCAAGACGTATTTACCTATTTTATCTTCCACTATTTTTTCTTTTTCCATCTATCAGAGTTTGTAAGAATGGGTTGTTATAACTGTCCAGGCTGATGATGCGTTAGTATTTTGATTTTTGTATGTATTTAATTTTTTTTTGTAGAAATCCTGATATATTATTTATTACTTGTCACGTTGTGAGATTTTATTCTATCTTTTCTTTCTTTCACCCTGATAATCTCTCTTTTCGACGCTTGGATATTCGACATGTGAATATCGTAGATGTATTAGTGTCGACTTCTGAGGATTGAAAAGGTAGATCGCTATAGTAAATCTTCATGATTATTTTGCAGTTGATACTTTTATGATGGAACTAGGAGCAAACTTTTCTTCTAAGGCAACAATAATATTTTTTTGTTTAGTAATTATTTACATGTATAAAGTAATACATAACCACAAGTCAATATTCATATAATGCATCATATGAGATAAATAACATTCATTATTTCACTTAGTTAATGAAATTACTCAATTGATTTATAAGTCATTAACATGTTGTCTAATTCCATCACTTTTTTATCTATATGAATTATATTTTATGGTATAAGATAACATGGAGTATAGCTTTTATTGTTCAAAAACACATCTTAGCAAGTAGCTTGAATCGTTTTGTACTCTATAATTTTTTAGATAACATTTGTTTTTAATATTATTATCATTTGCATAATTTAAACTCTTCTTAATAGTTTCCCTTGGTTGAAATATGTTTTAAATAAAATGAACCTAAAAATAGATAAATTATAGTGGATGGTATATAAAGTGGGATGCATGCAAGTAACTCTTGTTTATATATGCGAATTAAATTATTTAAGGTTGTCCATTAAAAGGAAAAGTGAAATTCATATTGGGGCAATGATTTGAAAATTAAATTATGACTGAGAAGGTATAAATTACTTTCCTATTCTCGATTGAGTTTTGTATTTGTGATGTTGAGTTATATTTTCCACGTTATACTTCAATTAATATTATCTAGATTCCTAGCTTTTATTGTAATTCTCACCTATTTCACAAGTTATTTGATATCGATTTAGCTATTAATATCCAAGTGGTATCCATATTGGATCACCTGTTTTCACATTATAATAATGATATATGCATTTAAGATTGATAATTAATTGATTATGATCTGAATTAGATGTTCCAAAGCAATATTAACCTCGTGAATCCATCACCTGAACTTGAGAAGTGTAGTATTCTAATTGTTACCCAAAAAATGGATCAATATCCTGGATTGAGTATGAAAGCATCGGCCCTGTTCTTACAGAGCAATAAAATAGAAAATAAATGTAAAAAAGCAAAAATAGTAGAAAGACAAGAAGATTTTTATAGTGATTTGGCTATCAATGAAGCCTACATCTACTTTATAACTTTCTATTAATTGACTGCTATTACAAGTTGAATTGAATTACAATATGATTGAATCTTCTAAGTTAGATCAAGTTACAAGTATAAGAGTTCATTGGAGAATCATATTGAACCCTTAAATGACTATTATGTGGGAAGAGAAGAGTGAAGAATAATCTCTGCAGAGTTCCAGCAGCCAGTCTAGAAGATCTTCTTTAGGTTGCAGGTAGGATTGTATTTATAGGGGTTGGGGAGCTCTTGGGCTAGGCTAACTTGTCAGGTGCTTGCAAATGAACATATGAAGGTGCACTGACAGTTTCAAGCAATTTGAATCAATTTGATGGATCACTAGCAATTCAAAGGTTATGGATCGCTAACATCCATAGCCTTTGTGTCGTTGACGATTCAACTACTTGTGATGCTTTCCTTCATCCTTTTCTTCAAACTTCATAGCAATCTGACATAATTATATGGATCGTTAGCAATCCATGTACTTGGTAGACTTTTGGACTTTGTCTTTTGGATTGCATTTTTTGTCTCGTGTTGGTGTTCTCCATGTAATTTCGTAGCTTGTTTCCATTTTTTGATGATGATCCACACACTAGTTTCATTGGACTGTTGATTGAACTAGATGAACGCTCGCTTCTCAATTTAACTAGCTTGGAATTCCATCAAACTTAGCCATCATTATCATAATTCCTATTGAATCACGATGAAAGAGTATTGATGGACCCACGAGCGAACATTATAGATCGCTAGCGATCCATCACCTTATTGTGTTTTCGCTTTCTTTTTCTCTGATCCTTCTTGGTTGGTTCTTCTAGTCCTTTTGTTTAGCTCTTGAGCTGTTATGACTCGAAGAAGCCGTTCTGACTTCCTTTAAATTCTACTGGGTTAAAAGCACATATAACATTTGCCCCCTAGAGTATGCCTTCATTGGAAACAAGGCATGCTCCGGAAGTAACTACTCTTGAGTTCTCGCTTGGTGGGCTTCAAGTGATCATGTTAAGGCCATTACGTGAATTTGTCTTTGGTTTTTTAACTGCTTATTAAGTTTTGATATGGATTGTCATTGCTTGTTATCACAAATCAATTTTGATCCCATAACTTTCGATATGCTTGCTAATAAAACGTGGATCATGCTTGGTGAATTTGGAGGAGATCAGACGCAATTTGATGGATCGCTGCCGATCCAATGACTTAGTGGTTTTTCCTTCCAGTCTCCTATTTAACCGAGCCGATCCTTTCTTCCCATCTACCTTCATACCATGAATCGATCCATTTGCATCATTCCCCGACCTAAATTCATCCAAGCTTAGATCCATTCATTCTATCACCGTCCGTAACCATCCACCGCTGAAGCTTCATGCCGTTGACTGCTCTGAAGTTCGCCATCGCCTTGGGCCAGTCATCACCTTAGACTCCATTGATTTGGATTGCCATCGGCCTACTTCCTTTAGATCGCTACTGTCGAAAATTTCGATCATCCTTGCCCTTTAATTCTTGATTCAAGGTGGGTGATGTTGATTTTGGCATTCGTTTAGCAATTCGACGATGGGATTGTATTGGTGATAATTGTCGTGGAAAATTCGAGTTGATTGTGATTTTGTGGAAGAAGATAGTAAATTGAGTCTTGGGTTCTTCATGGAACGACACTTGGACCTTGCCCCGGTGTTTGACATATTTTGCTGTCTTCATCCACAGATCAAAATTGACTTGTACTAAGTTACATTGTTGATACAACATGATGTATCGGAATTGGATTTAATCCTTCCGGAGGGAATACCGACTTAGGATAGCGTCTTATGCAGCTTATGTTGTTATTGCCTTCCAGAGAATTTGGTCGAATTGGTCTCATTTTTGCATATTCGGTGTACCTGAACTGAGAAGAACTTTCTACATGGCTTCAGACAACAAATCTGTTATCGATTGTTGATCGGTAACGATTAAGTGTAGAAGAAATAATTTCAAAAGGTGATACGAAAATCCCTTTTCATTATTTACCATGAGCGAACTTTCGACACGTGGTAGAGCATTTGTAGTTTCAAGAAACCATGCTCACACCATAGAGATAACATACCACACTTTCCCCGGTATATACTTGAAATCCAATGCGGCGGCGTAAATTGATATTCCTTCGGAATTCATGTGTTGCAGAGAATTTTTGAATTTTTAGTTAAAGGTAGAATTACTTGACCGCGTTGGACGCAAGTTCTATTGTATGGAATGAAGTATCTGTCTTCTTGCCCTAAGTCCAGTGGAGGAAGTCCAACACTTTCACAAGCTGAACGTCGTCCGTCGCCCCTTCCTCTTCTATGTCGCGAGCTGAATACGATTAACTAGTTCCAATTGGCTCGGTTGTAGATCAGACTCCTCTGAATTTCAGAATTCTACTCAATCCACATGAGAGAGCTACCTCTTTAATCTCTGCTAAGGTTCTACATCACATTTCTTGCAACACGACATTTTAGAGGACGACGGGCGCCTTCTGGAGAAGAATGAGTTGTCCATATGCCACCTCCGGGATACACTGCTTGCCACCATACATATGCTTAAATATAGAAGTTCATCCTTTCAAAGACTTCTTGAAAGAAACTATTTCGAATTTGGGAATTGCCCCCTTCCAAATTCATACTATCAGATATGCAATCCTGACTTGCCTTCATGTTTTGTTTATGCGGACATTTAATCGTACCTCGAGTTTCAATGAGTTGAGATAATTTCTCTCATTTAGGAGGAAAGATAACCGCCCATCCCTTGTCGTCATCAAGGCCCAGAGGAATCGCAAGAACATGTTGGAGCTTTAAAGTAATATGTCACAATTCAAGACTCAATACTTATTCGTTAGATGTCACGAAGGGTTTAACTACCTTTGGACAATAGGGGTAAGTCCTCTCCTTCAATTATTGAGTTTCGATACACTGCTGTGGGATTTTTGATAGGTCAAATACTTCTTGCAGTTATTCCAAGGTCGAATAAAGACCCATCACTTGACCATATTTTCTATACACTGAAGGCCGTAGATGCTGGGGAGTGATCAGTTAAAGTTTTGTTAACGGACGAAATTTTTCTCCAGTATGGATTATTGCATCCTGGAGGATCCACCATAGCGGTTAAAGTCTATCTCCTTCTTTTTCTAGAATATGAACACGCTCTATTTATTCATCACATGGCTTTAGGTGTTTTTCAAGAAAAGAAAGGCTTGTCCGTTGAGTCAACTAAAGAAACTCATGACGGTAGGGATGTCACAACTGAAGCTAGCTGTCCGGCTAGAATGCCCCCAATACCAGAGGAAAGGGAAGAAGATTTCAAGCAGTGAGAGGGCAAGGCTACAGTGTCAATAGAAAAAGAGGATGGTGAAGTTGAGAGAAGTGGAAGTCATGATTCCTCCTCCAGTGATGATGATTTCGACATAGGCTTTAGTGATGAAGACTCTGAATCGTGCGATGAGACTCCAGGCATGAGTCCTGTTCTCCTGGACTCGCCTTCCTGAGATATTGCAATAAAAATGCTCCCCTAATAGCCGAGTGACATCAGGATTCCCTGATTAAAGTTGCCTACATAGACTTTGGGGATTTGAGCAACGTTTACGTGGATATCAATGAACTTATATGGGAAGATTTCGGAATCAAAGGGATGTCTCCTTGCTCGGGTCATATTTTGCTCGAAGTCAGCCCGATTTTTACAATAGTGGCTTTCCGATCTGGTTTATGATGTCCTTTTAAGGCTCCCAATATACATTACACATTTCCCTAGGGTCGCATTCACTTACACGCATTATTTAAGCCTATTTCTCATTGTTAAAGCTCTTTATTTATTCTTCATGTCAGGTACCATGAGAGTCCGTGGACTTTACGATGGTCTCGAGCAATTCGCTGATTCACAACGTTGGTCAAAACGGTCTACAAGCTACCATCGGCCCTGTAAGGCCAAGGAGGAATGTATAAGGAAGAAAGACTTGGAGGCCAAAGCTCATCGCCGTGATGATAGAGAATGTGATTGAATGTATAAAAGTGGCTACGAGAAGAGAAAAACCCCTGATGACTGAGAGGAACCATCCAAGAAGTCAAAGGATGATCATGGTTCTCATCCTTCTGAGCATCAGGCCTCCGCCTTGGCCCTAGTTTCTATCGGTCCTGAAGTTACGGTTTCTTCCGTTCAAGCTCCATCTACGTCTCAAGCCCCATCGACCCATATGGTACATACTTCTAGTTCCTCACATGGTCATAGGAGGTTAGCTTACATTCTTCAGTCAATCCCCGTAAACTCGAGCTACGTTCCCTAAATGGTTTCTAAAGGGAGTTAAGTTTGACCGCGACCTTTGCCCAGTCCGTAAAGAATCTTATATGCCCCACCTTCAAAAGATCCAAAGTGATTTAAGCCGAGAGATGGGAAAAGCAGAACGTGAGGCCATAATTGAGCGACTGATACAAGAGAAGGATACGACACTCTGGGAGAGTAAGAAAGTTCCAACTTGCTTAAGGAGCTGAAAGAGGCCCGTGTGAAAATAGAGATTTTATTTTGATAGGAAATTAAGAAGGCCCATTCGGAGAAGTTATGTTGAAAGAGGAGCTCGAAACTCGTGACATGATTATTGAAGCCCAGAAGAAGACTATTGACAATCACGTAATATGAGGAGATCATGAAGTCTAGTGAAAAGATTGTTTCCGATCAAGCCCAGATGATTGCCTCGCTCCAAGAATGAGTTGCGTAGCTTAGCCCTGACAACACTTGTGTTGAAGTTGAGAAGGCTGCCGTTACAGCGGATTATTAGGAGCTACAGGACAGTTTCGAAAAGAAGATGGACGATATCATCTTAAATTTCTATGTCTACTCCTTGTTGCATCAGGGAAGTCTTTGGCTATTTGGGCCCCAAGTTATCGCGCACTATTACCGTGGTTTGGGAGGAAATTCTTGCCCGTTGCCGAGAGAACGGGGATGTCTATACTGAGCGAGAGTTGGAGGATACATTCCTTAATAAGGAATCGATGAGAGCACTGATAGAGGGTCGAGAGGTCCTACGAACTAAGAAGGAATAGGAGGCTGTCGATGCTGCTAGGACTTCAACTGCATAATGTTGCCGGAGCCCCTCATTTATGGTCCTGGTGAATCATCAAAACAGCCTCGCAATCAATTGGCGAGTTCTGGGCCCGAAACATCTCTAAATATCATGCAGCCATCAAAAGAAGGAGAAGGCGGGGAATATGAGATCGACATTCTCGGCCATTCCACTGATGTAGGTAACCCTTTTGTTTCTTCCGAGTTTGAGAATTTTCAGCTCATGCCGTAAGAACAAGATGAACTTAAAACTTTCATTTTTGATCTTATAGGTCCATCTTCTTTACCTATTGATCCACTGGTTTTCTCGATTCCCGGGGTTGCCACTATTTTAACCACCTAGATGCTTGTCTCCGTGGCTGCTTCGATTGCTGCGTCTGCGTTTGATTTGCAGCCAGAGCCAGAATTTGAGAAGATTGCTACATTACATGGTTTAAGCGACCCTTCCGTATCTTTGGAGGGTGACTTCATGACAACTGAAGTTCGAGAGCAGGAGGACCAGACTAAACAGCCGTGCAAATCTAAACAGCAATTGGTTGTCATTAAGAAGGAAAAGGTTGAAGTGACAAAATCTTCGAGGAGCACTCTAAAATATCGAATGCGCAAGGCCATAAGGGTTCTCACAAGAAGGTCGGAGAGCATGGAGGAGATGCCTACACCGAGGAGATAGTTGATATTACAGGCCGTGACACTACCCTAGGTCGAGATTTTGAGGGAAAGCAGAAATTCCAACCAAAGGTGGGAAGGGGAGTGGTGGAAAGAGGAGTTGACAAGTCCGGATAGCAGTAAAGCCATTTTTTAGGACAATCTGCTTTGCTTGATACGTGTTATGTTCAAGTGCAGAGTCAGCACTTGCTGCTTTGATTGTTGTAACGTCTGTATTTATCCTTTATGTTGGCTGATATTATATGGGTACGGCCTCCACATTTTAACTTTGCATAGAAAATGCTATAAGTAATATTATTGACATTTCGATTGTAACTTTACTTGTCTACTTATCTGTGTTTCATGCACTTATGTCAATTTCATTTACTACTATTTTATTTTATCTAATCCTGTGATTACCACCCAAATTCTTTGTTTGGAGTAACAGAACTGTGAAGTGTTTTTGTTTTTGAGTATTTTTATTTGAGCATCGGTATAACATCTCCTATCGGGAGGCCTGAAGCTAAGCGCTACAGATACTGCAATCATCCATAGTATTGACTTTCGAGGACCAAGTATGATAATGTTAATGGTATTTATAATATCATAAGCACATGAATATGAAACAAAATCACATATTCCAAAAACAAATTTACTTATTACATTTCACAAAACATGTTTCATATCCATTACATAATTTCAATCATTTTCCAGGTTCAGATCAAATATAATTATTACAAAATATGCCAAGAGCGACATATGAAGATGCCCCTTGGATGACCAGAGTACTAAATAGTCATAACTGACTTAATACAACATAGCAGAATAAAACAAACAGAACAATTCCTAAATAGCTAACTTCAGCCTCCTCTTCGTCTTCAGAAGCTTTATTCGTCCACCTACTAAAACATGTAAATCCTCAACTCTCAGCCTACTTAAATCAATTTTTAGCACCCGAAAGTTTAAGAGGAAAAACATAAACTTCAAGTTAGACATAAAGTCTGGTGTGAATAATACTACACATCTTAGTTATTTGATATTAAGTGAGACCACGCCGCTTAGCGGAAAGGGTTTACCTCACTAATATCCTTTTAAAACATATCTTTTGCAAATCTTAATCCTGCAACCAAAACTGGTTCAACAATAATATCAATATCATGAAAGCATATAATCAGGTAATAAATGGACTATTTGTCCGAGCAATAAAGTTTTGTTTGGCTAGTTATTAACATTTGCCGACTCAGGCCTACCAGAGAAAATAAACAAATAATCTAACTTCTGTTACATACTCCTCTTCCGGACGGTCTGTCCCTAACTTAATTCTCTAGGGTCAACTGATCATAATGGTTTTGCGGGATCACCAATAACTTATCTCTGTATGTGTGTGTATATATATATTCCTTTCTACGTGTAACATCATTTTAGTCTACCTATGACAAAGCCCTACATACTGGAATTTTGGACTAAATTAGCTAGGGGCTAATAGCTAATATATAAGGCGCGGCCCTATACCAGTCCCATCTAGTATTCTAATATGTGAGTCATTTTACTTAGGGTTAACTATCCACAAATTTTTCTTGAAAGCATTTTCTTTCAAAATTATTTAATCCTTTAAATCATAATTTAAACATGGAAATTATACTCTATGCTTTACTCAATCACCTTGCCATGTTATATATGCTTTGCATAAAACATTTTCGATGAAAACATTTAACCTTTGAAAGCAAACCTTTCAATTCCATTGAAAATACCACTTTCGAGACTAAGTAAAACCTTAAGCCATAAGGCCAAAACATACCTTACGAACCAATCCATAATCAACCTATCGAAAGCATTAAAACATCACCTTTCAAAGCTTTAAAACCTTAGGCATCCTATTTTTAAAACACTTTACATTGCCTTTCAAGAACATTAGAAATCTTCCTTTTAAAACCTTTCCAAATCATTGGAAAACCACCATTTTGAAACCTTTCTTTTAAAACCTTTCGAAATCATTGAGAAACTGCCTCTTCAAAACCTTTCTTTTAAAACCTTTCAAAAGCATTAAATTTATCAAATCTTTCGAAAGAATTTAGGTTTAAGTAATACATGTGGAATAACCTTTCGAAACCATTCAAAACTATGTTATTCGCAACCTCCGGGTTTATCTTTAAAAAATATCAAAAGGGTCATAAAAGAACGGGGACGAAAGCAAAACTTTCGAAAGCTATTTCCTAAGTGAAAGAAGTGATGGTGTCGAAACCATTTCCTTCGAAAGCAATAGAGAAGCGGTTTGGATTTTCAAACAAAAGGGACTTTTCGAACGCACTGTATCGAAAGGAAAATGGCGACAGCAAGGGGCTTCGACATAGTCGAAAGCCATTACTTAAAACAAAAAGGCGCAACCACTCCTTTAAAACAATTTAACCCATATGAACGCTAACCACGTCGAAAGCCAATTAAATTGAAAGCAAAGAAGGTACATTCTCTTTTTAAAAATGAAGACACACTCCGACCCATTTGGAACCCCATGCTTCGACTTCATTCCTTCTGCCTTAGTCCAATTCGCTATGTACCAAGTATTGATACTAGGTGCATTGGTTTCAACTAAGAAGGAGGCGGAAGTAAGGCATCGGAATGAGGGTGTCGAAAATGGTAAAACGTGTAAAAAGCATATTTAAGCTGAATTTTAGCTTTTTAAAGTAAACTTTTCAACTAACCTTCCTTACTTGTCAAATATTATTGGTTGCTAATTTCTTTTCTAAAAGTGCTACCAATATTTGAAAAATAAAAAATTTAATTTATTTACAAAATACCCTTTCTCCTTTTATAGATATATATAACATTTAAGTTCTATACCTTAAATAATTTTATATATCAATAAAAACACTTAGGAAAAATCTATAAAAATTTCTATAAATCATTTTTAATATGTTTTTTAGCATGTATAAATTCCATACCCAAAGCATATATAATTTAGCCGTAAATTATTTTAAACCACATTTTTCTCACTAGAAAATTAATATAAAATTCACATTATTTCAGAAAAATATAAAAATTGAAACCCTCTCTAAATTATCATTTCTGATCTAAATCTAAAATCGCAAGGCATTTGGATGTAATCTAATAGGGTTTTCACATTAAAACATATCATAGAATATATATGAATTATCGTAAATCATCAACAAGCATATATCTCCATTTCTATAATCAAAAACATGGAAAATAACATTGCAAAATAATTTGGATTTCATCATAAACCGAAAAAAGAAAAAATACGAGATGTAGTCATTATTCACCTTAGCTTTAAGATTAATGATTTGGGATTTGATTTTGGTTAAGTTGCTTATGCTTTTCCTCTGCTAATCTTCTTACCTTCTCTTGCTTTTTTAATGGTGGCCGGCCTCTTACTTTGATTTTAGTTTTATGAATATAGAAATGAACGTGTAGAATATGGCTTAAGGGGTTTATGGTATAATAATAATACTTATTCCCATATTGCCTTTTTTTATTTCCTAACATTTTATTTCATTTCAATTTACTTAATTCATTTGTTAACATGGAATAACTACCATTACTAATCGAAAATCTCAATCCCTTAACCATTTTACATTATTTCATTTAATTTACCTAATTAAATGTTACTAAATAATGTTACTAAAACTTAGGATCGTTACAATCGGTGTGTGCTCCTGTGTGCCTCCTTATTCATGGAGTTGTTTACTTCGAACACCTGACAAATGACCGTCTGATCCTAGTGATTTTCGAATATTTGTGATCGGAACCGTTTTGTTGTGGGACTTATGATTTGTAAGGCTTGATTTTAGATTTATTGTCGGTCAATAATTGGAATTTTCTACTGACTCTAGTAGTTTGGCATTGTTGGATTCATACACGTTTCTCCCGATAGTGGGAGTGGATTGATTCTTGTTATTCCTGCAATGGATGAGTTTCCCGGTATCGTCAGGGAAATACCAGTACTTAAGCGTATGCATGGCTTTTTTGATTGATATGACCCGTCAACCCGAAACAGTTCAAAACTTCTCTACGTTACCAATCTTCGGGGAACGCGAGGAGTTTATGCTTTAAGAGTGTGATTCCATGGTTCGAGAGGTAATGCACGACTTATGGGATGCGTAACTTTGATTTGGGCCATCCCGATGCTGCTGGAGCAACATTGGTTCTTAGAAGGGACCGGGTTTCACTGATCCAATAGTTTGAGTTGATATGCTTCAGATCGACTCGGCGGGTAAATGGGGCGTACTAGAGTGTGATTCCACTATCTCAAGTAGCGATGGAATGGTTTTGAGCCCATTTGACCCCGTCGACTCAACAAGTTACTTTTATGAACATATTTTTATTGTATCAGAACACAAAGCAATTTTATTAAGAAAAGTTGGGAAAGTTCTGCCTGTTTACAACGTCCCCGGTATTTCGGGATGGCTTATTTATAGAGAAATAAGAAGTACATAATATAGCTTAAGATAAATAACGACATAGTGATTTGCAGTTCCATGCTCGGGGAATTTGAATTCCATCAACAGTTGTCAATTTGAAAGTTCCGTCCTTCAGCTTTTGACTGATCACATACGACCCTTCCTAGTTTGGTCCAAAGGTTCCTGGCATAGGATAGACTCGTTTGAGTATGAGGTCTCCCAATTTGAAGGTTTGGTTATGAATTTTGGAGTTCAAGTACAGTGCAACCATTTTTTGGCGAGCAGCGGTCCTCAACTCAGCTTCTTCCCTCTTCTCGTCAATCATATAAAGTGACTCGAGTAGGAGCTGCTTGTTTTGCCTCTGTTTGAAATTCTACCTTTGATGAGAGGGGACTATTTATTTGACGGGGATCATTGCTTCTGAACCATACACCAAGGCAAACAGGGTATGTCCGATTGCTGCTATGTGTGTTGTTCGGTAAGCCCATAGTGCGAACGAAAGTTCATCTACCCAATTCCCCTTATCTTTAGCTACTTTTTGATGGTGGACTTGATAATCTTGTTAATTGCTCCCACTTAATCGTTTTCTTGCGGATGAGCGACCACGGAAAATCCCTTCTCGATTTGGAAGTATTTACAAAAGTCTTTGAAATCGGCGTTTTCGAATTAGGATCCGTTATAAGTGATGATTTTATATGGCACACAAAACCTGCAAATAATGTTTTTAGTAACAAAGTTGATGACTTTCTTTGTCTTAATGGTGGCCAGCGGTTTCGCTTTGGTCCACTTTGTGAAATATTCAACGACCACTGTAGCATATTTAGCCCTTCCTTTAGCTATTGGAAATACTCTGATCGGATCAATTGCCCATATTGCAAATGGCCATGGGCTGACCATATGCATTTGTTCTGTTGAGGGAGTTCTTTTGATCATGCTGAATCTTTGGCATCAGTAGCATTGTCAGGCATAATCTGCTATATCGCTACTTACCGTTGGCCAGAAATATCTGTACTGGAGGATTTTCTTTGCGTGGATTTGCCCCTGGTATAGTATCTGCAATCACCTTCGTGGACTTCTTTCAGGACCTGTCGAGCTTTGTCATCAGTCACACATCAAAGCAAGGGGTTAGAGAACACCCTTCGATATTTGCGGTGCCTTCCGGAGAAGCCTTTTCCATTGGTTCCTATCCATGGGAAGAGTTCCTGTAAGCAAGTAGTCTTTGATTGGAGTCATCTATGTTTCTGGTTCAATGGTGGTTTCAAAAATCTATTTGATATCCATTTCGCTTATATTGGAGTGGTCAGGCTCTCAACCAGGGCTAGTCCCAACGATTGAGCTTCTCCGAAGCTGGCCAGTTTAGCTAATTAGTCATCCTTCGTGTTTTGCTGCCTTGGGATGTGAGTTATGGTGTAATGTTCAATGTCATTCAGCAACTCCTGCACTTTAGATAGATTTGGGGCAAGATTCTCCCCTTGAGCCTGGTGTTCACCTTTCACCTGGCAGACGACTAGTTGAGAGTCGCTGTAAATGTCAATGGATTTTATTCCGAGCTCCTTCATGACTTTTAGTCCTGCTATTAATACTTCATATTCCGCTTTATTATTTATCGCAAGGAACTCCAAGCGTAGGCCGTAGCAAATGGCTCGTCCTTTAGGAGTCTTAAGCACTACCTCTGCTCCCAAAGATAAGTTATTAGATCGCCATCGATGAAGAGCTTCCATCGTATTTCCACTTCCGGTGTTATTTCCACTTCATTATCCCGTATGGTAAATTTGACAATGAAATCTGCCGATGCTTGCCCATTGATTGCCTTTCTAGGATGTTAGGTGATTTCATATTGACTCAATTTGATACTCCATTTGATGAGCTGCCCGGAAGTCTTTGGAGGTGCAATACTTGCTTTAAGGGTTGATCGGTCAATACTTTGATCGATTGTGTCTGGAAATATGGTCGTAACTTCCTGGACGCGATCAAGAGAAAATACGCTAGCTTTTCCAATCTTGGATAGTTTTTCTCGGCTCTTGTGAACCGCTTGCTAATGTAGTATGCGGGTTGCTGAATTCTAGCTTCTTCACGTACAAGAGCACCACTTCGCACATGAGGTGAGACTGCTAAGTAGATGAACAAGTCCTCTCCATCTACTAGCTTTGGAAGGATCTGCGGGGTTTCCATATGTCGCAGCAACTCTTCAACGCGGTTTGACAAGCCTCATTCCATTCAAAGTTCTTTTTTCCCCTTTCTTTAATGCATCAAAGAATGGTATATATTTGTCGGTGGCTTTTGAGATGAACCGGCTTAGCACTGTGACTTTCCCATTCAAGCTTTGCAACTCCATCTTGTTCTTTGGGGCTTGGAGGGCAGTTATTTGCTTTGGATTTACTTCAATGCCTCTGGCGCTCACTATGAACCCCAAGAACTTTCTGGAGGCTACCCCGAAGTGACATTTGAGTGAATTGAGTTTCGTTTCATATTTTCGGAGTATTTCAAACATTTTGGTGAGATTATCTAAGTGATTGGCAGTTATTCATGACTTAACAAACATGTCATCCATATAGACCTCCATGGTTTTTCCAATCTAACGCCTGAACATGGAATTTATTATTTTTTGGTAAGTTGCCTCAACATTCTTTAAATCGAATGCATTACCCTATAGCAGTATAGTTCTAGATCGGTAATGAAGTTGGTGTTTTCCTAACCGGGTTTGTGCATCAAGATCTGGCTGTATCCCAATAAGTGTCCATAAATGATAGTTGTCCATGTCCATCCATCCCATCCACAAGCTAGTCAATTCTGGGCAGTGGAAAATTATCTTTCGGGCAGGCCTTATTTAAGTCTGAATAATATATGCAAGTTCGTCATTTCCTGTTGGTCTCCTTGACCAAAATCGGGTCAGATACTCATTCGAGGTAGGTCACATCATGGATAAAACCATTGGCTATTATCTTTTCTACTTCCTCTCCAAATGCCTTGGACCGCTCGAGGCCCAGGCCGTGCCTTTTCTGCTGTACCGGCATAAACCTGGGATCAATGTTGAGTGCGTGGCATGCAATCGTCGGTGATACCTTACACATGTCTGAATGTGTCCAAGCGAAAACATCCAAGTTGGCATGAAGAAATCTAGCAAGTTCTAATCACATCTTATTTCCAAGATGTGATCCAATTTTCAAGAGCCGCATCGAGTCATCCATTTCAACTGAGATAGAACCGTCAATCCTATCGGTGCTGTCCGATCCTTCCCTAAACTCTTCATTATAGCGTATAAAGCCTTGTCGAATCGGCTGTGGTCCTCAAGCCAGAGGCGGCTTAGTAGTTGCTATTTGGCAGGCTCGCAAATGTGGAGAGTTCTCCCTACATTCTTTCCTTTTTCTTTCCTTTTGGATTCACACAGTTCTATGATATAACACTCTCTGGCAGCACCTTGGTCTCCTTTGATCACTCCGACTCCATTTTCCATTGGAAATTTCACGGTAAGGCACCATTGGGTTAAAGCAACTTTAAAATCTGCTAGTGCAGGCAATCCCAGGAAGGCATTGTATACAGAGGTCTCATCTACAATCACAAAAGTTTGGATGAGGGTGACTCTTCGGTCTCCTTCTCGAAGTTTTACAGGCAAGTCGATCATCTCGATGGATTGTTTGGGTTTGCCGATAAATCCTTGGATTTTTGTTTGGTAGGCAGATACGTCCTTTATGCTGATCTTCATCTAGCCAAAGGTGCATTTGAAAAGAATATTCATAGAACTTTCACTATCAATAAATACTCATCGGACCATGGTGGGTCTGATCCCTACTGCCACAACCATGGGATCGAGAGTTGGATCTTTAATTCCTTCAGTGTCCTGATTTCGAAATACTATATCATCGTTTAGAGTTCTTTGCTGCTTGGCAGGGGATCCATCTTCGGTCGCGAGGCATGAATACTTCGAAGCGTATTTTAGTGAGATCGCATGTCATTCCATTTCTCCCTAACTTCTTTGTGCATGTTGAGGCATTCTAGATATCATTTCAATGATGAGTCTCTGATCAGTACATTTAGGTACCTCTTCGCTAGTTCCAACTTGGTTTCCTTGATCCCTAAGAGCTTGGGAACCGCGGGTTGGTCAGGATTTTGCGATTTTCTCACGTATTCTCAAGCTTGTTCTCCCGGATTAGCTCTTTAATCAATTTCTTTAGGTGACAGCACTCATATATGTTGTGACCATGCATTTTGTGGAAGCGACGATACTTCACGGAGCGCTTTTTTTGTTCAGTTGCTTCCTTTATAAAGGGTTTTTTTTGTACTCCTATATCCCCCATGTTGCAAGATAGATGTTTTCCAAAGTATCATTAAGTGGGGTGCAATCCTCATGCTTGAAGCCTTTAAGCCTCTTATTGTTACCATTTCATTTGTTGGAACTCTGATTCTTCCTTTTTCGGATTTTGTATTTTCCAGCACTTCATTCAGCGGTCTTGAGGCATTTATGTCCTAGTTCATCGCCATGCCACTCTGCCCAATGTTCATCGGTTGCAAGCTTGTAGACTTCCTTTCTAACTCTTGCGCCTCTTCCAAACTCAAGTAGCCTTACGATTGAAGTCCTTCCTGGTGGTAGGTTGTTTCATTTCGATCCATTTTCCAAACTCGATTTCGGGGTGGATGGCACGGACCAAGCCATAAAAACCATGTCCTCGTTCGGATTGCTTACTTCTGTCACTTCGGTGTCGAACCTGTTCATGAAAGACTTCAAGGATTCATTTCTTTCCTGGAATAGACCGGACAAGGACATTACATCTTTAGGTCGCACTATGTGAACTTTGAATTGATCAAGGAATCTTGTTGCTAGTTGATCGAAAGTGGAGATGGATCTTGGCGGAAACCTAGTGAACCACATGAAAGCAATTCTTTCCAGAAAATTAGGAAACATCTATGTTAAATAGTGCCTGAAGCATTCACTCCATCCACGTGCCAACTTTACTTGTAAATATGGGGTTTTGGGTCTTTTGTTTTGTTATAAGACGGAATAGTTGGCATAGTGAACTTTTCTGGGTACCGCTCATTCAAGATCTCATCAGTGAAGGGAGTTCGATTTGGAGCGGATCCACACTTATCATCTCTTCTATTCTTATTCTCATTCATCGGTCGCTTGATCATATTCGAGATATATGCCTCAGATGTCCGGTAGTTAGAGGGCCGCTATCAGTCACTACATCGACTGTTTGGCTTTGCAAATGATCTTTGTAAGTGGACTGAATCCTAGGCTCTCCTATCTTCAGAAGACCCACTTCCTCGGGATTCAATTGGCTTGCGGTTGGCCTGATTAGGGCAGCTTGGACATTCCTAGCGTTATCGAATGCGTTGGCATTTCCTTCCGACTTACCGTCGTTAATTGCCCAACATCTTTCAAGTTTGAGAGGTATATGGCTATGTCCTCTTAAGGAGTCTTCGCTCCTAGGTTCAAGTCCATAGCAGGTTGCATTGTAGTTGGTGGAATGCTTGTGTTTCCTTCTATATTGATTCCCATGGTTCAACTATCACTTCTTTCTATGGCAGCTTTCCATTTCTTCTGTTTAGGCCAGAAACAGAAAAAATTTCTTGTTCTATAGTAGCCGCGGGTTTAGCCATGGCTCTTGGAGTAGGATATGATTGTAAGGTCAAGAGGGCATTAAGTTTATCTATAAGATCTCTCTGACTGCTTTCCATTTTTAATTGATTTCATCAACCATTTTATTCAGTTCATCTCTCGTAACAATTTCACGCTGATTAGAGGATCCTGGCACCTAATCTCCTGCATTGGCACCATTTACTTTGATTTGTTGACGATTCATCTCTTCTTCGACTATTACTACCCTTATAAATATTACATAAGCAATTTACTTTCTTCCCAGAGCCATTGATTCTTAGCAGAAAATCTTTTCAATAGAGATTAATGACCTAACTTCTGGACTTTTTTGATCCAAAGTGGATAGCTAGGTCTAAGTTTGAGTTGGGTTCTCAGTGAAAGCACCAAAATTCTAACTCAAAAAATGGATCAATACCCTATATTGAGTGTGAAAGCACCATCCATGTTCTTACGGAGCATTAATATAGAGAATAAATGTAAAACGAGCAAAAATAGTAAAAGGAAAAGAAGATTTTTAAAGTGGTACGGTTGTCAATGAAACCTACATCCACTTTATAATTTTCTATTAACTGATTGCTATTACAATTTGAATCGGGTTACAATATGATTGAATCTTCTATGTTAGATCAAGTCACAAGTATAAGAGTTCATCAGAGAATCACCGTGAATCCCTAAATGACTATTGTGTGGGAGGAGAAGAGTGAAGAATAATCTCTGTAGATTTCTAGTAGCCAGTCTAGAAGATCTTATTTATCTTATAGGTAGGATTATATTTATAGAGGTTGGAGAGCTATTGCGCTAGGCCGACTTGCCAGATGCTTGCAAATGAACATGCGAAAGTGCATTGAGAGTTTCACAGCGAGCCAAATCAATTTGATGGATCGCTAGCGATCCATACCTTTTTGGTCGTCGATGATTCAACTGCTTATGATGCTTTCTTCATCCTCATCTTTAAAATTTATAGAAATCTGGCATAATCATATGGATCGCTAGCGATCCATAATGCATGGATCTTTAGCGATCCATGTATTTGGTGGACTTTTGGTCCTTTTGGATTGCATTTATTGTCCCATGTTGGTATTTTCCATGTAATTTGATAGCTTGTTGCCATATTTTGATGATGATCCATACACTGGTTGCATTGGACTGCTGATTGAATTAGATGAATGCTTTCTTCTCGATTTAACTTGCTTGGAATTCCATCAAACCTAGCGATCATTATTAGAATGCCTATAATATCATGATGCAAGAGGATTGATGGACCTACGAGCGAACATTATGGATCGCTAGCGATCCATCACCTTAGTATGTTTTCGCTTTCTTTTTCTCTGATCCTCCTTGGTTGATTCTTCTAGTCCTTTTGGTTAGCTCTTGAGCTGTTCTAACCCGACGAAGCTGTACCAACTTCCTTCGAATTTTGCTGGGTTAAAAACCCAAATAACACTAATTCATTTCCCATATTCAATGCAATATTTTAATTCTTAGTCATTTTCTAAATTTTCATATCGGTATTTATCTAAGTAATTATTATTTTGTGTTAAGTGCGAAGTTGGTTAAATATGTAAGATAGACTACTATTTCAAATCATAAACTACTTCTACAAACCTAGTATCTATTTAATTCTCAATCTGGTTTTGAAGCTATGCTTTGCAAAACTCAATTTACAACATGTTTGCAGCCAAATGTCATGATAAATTGAAAAATCTTTCATGGATTAATTTTCTTACATTTAATATACTTTGGACTATGAGTGATCATTACCAATTTGTATGAATCCTAAAATTATTTATTCAATAATCATTACAAAAATCCTAGAATGCATGAACACTTGAAAGCTTAATTGGTGTTAATTGCAACTTGGAGTTTGTACTAAGTTTACATCCCACTATTCTGATGAGAAGAAAGGAGTACAAAAACAAAAAAATAAATATATTTTTATTGCTAGTCTAGTATGTCTATAATATTTGCACATGGATCGTAGTTGGATGTACGATGTGAAATGTATCGATGTTGAGTTTTTGAACAAAATTGAAGAATTCGTCAATGTGCATTGAATGATCCATCAAGAAGAAGTGAAGAAACTATTTCTATCCTTGTAGACAATGCAAATATAAGAGGAGATTTCATAATTTAGTTCGGATTAAGGATCACATAATTCGTCATGGGTTGTAAGCAAAATTATACATAGTGGATATGGCATGGTGAAAGTACACTTAGTAGAACTAGTTCTAGTAATCATGAGAATGATGAGAATGACCATGGAGATAATGTGAATAATCAGGTGAATAATGAGAATGACCATGGAGATAACGTGAATAATAAGGTGAATGATGAGAATGACCATGGAGTTAACGTGAATAATAAGGTGAATGATGAGATGATCATGTTAAGAGCCAAAGTTGTACAAAAGAATATTAATCAATGTCGAGTAGCCTTTGTTTCTTGGTTGTGCTAGGTTTATAATATTGTCTGGTGTGGTCAATCTTTTCAATTTAAAAGCAATGCATGGGCAGAATGGTAAAAGTTTTACATCGTTGCTTGATCTTTTGAAAGACGTGCTTTTAGAAGATAATGAGCTTCATACTTCTAACTATAAGGTGAAGAAAATTATATGTACAATTGGTATAGGGTACAAAAATATACATGCATGTTCAAATGATAGTATGTTATATCGAAATGAATATGAGAGCTTGCACGAGTGTCCCAAGTGTAGATTATCCCATTACAAGTCCCAAGGAAATTTTCATAATGACTCAAATAAGAAATGGCCTATAACAATGGTGTTATAGTATTTTCCTATTATATTAAGATTTAAATGCATATTTACGAATAAAGAAAATGCAAAAAAATTTGAGATGGCATGCAGATGCGAGGAAGCGTGATGGGTTACTAAGGTGTCAAGTCGATTCTCCATAGTAGAGAAACATTGACACAATGTATCTTAGTTTCGATGAAGAGATTAGGAATCCTGGGCATGATGTTTGCACAGATGGAATAAACTCATTTGGCAACCTTATTAGTCAACATAGTACTTGGCCGGTTCTTTTGGTGATTTACAATCTTCCACCTTAGTTAAATATGAAGTGCAAGTACATCATGTTGTTTCTTCTAATCTTGGGACCACAACTACGAAATGACATCGATGCTTAACTAGCTCCTCTTATTGATAATCTAAAATTTTTATGGGATAAAGGTGTTTGATGCATATAGTAAAAGTGATTTCACATTGCATGCCATGATTTTTTGTACCATGAATGATATTCCCACATATGGAAACTTGTCTGGCTATAGTACAAAAGGTGCCAAAATATGATAAGACGATATGGTTGTTGAGCCCTTGCATTTTTGGAAGAAAAATGTGTATGCATCACCATCGATTTCTCTATTCCAATCACCCTTATTGTAAAATAATGAAACATTTCAATAGGGAGATATAGAGTGGAGTTGTCCTTTTGCTATTAACAGGAAACGATGTTTATGAATGGGTCAAGGATATTGAAAATGTATTTGCCAAAACCTTTCCTCTTCTAGAAGGCTTATGGAAGAAGAAATCTGTATTTTAGGAACTTCCATATTGGAGACACTTATAGATTAAGCATTTTCTAGATGTAATGCATATAAAAAATATATTCGTGACTATATCATTGGGACACTCTTGAATATACCTAGTAAGATAAAGGTTGGTGAGAAAGCTAGGGAAGATATGCTAAAAATGGGTATTCGGAAGGAGTAAGCATCAGTGGAGAAAGGTAAACATACTTATTTTTCTCCTTGCATGTTACACATTGTCCAAAAAAGAGAAAAATAGTTTATGTGGTTGTCTTTATGGTGTAAAAGTCCCAGTAGGTTATTCTTCGAACATTAGCAGTCGTGTATCAATGAAGGATTTGAAATTGATCGGCACAAATTCTCATGACTTCCTTGTGTTGAAGCAACATTTGTTACCTTTTGCAATACACGGTATATTGCCTAAACATGTTAGACATGTTATTACAAAGCTTTGTATCCTTTTTAATGTAATTTGTAGCAAGGTGATTGATCCTGATATGTTAGATGATCGGCAAGCTAATATTATTATTACCTTATGCTAATTTGAGATGTTTTTTCCCCTTCATCTTTGACGTTATGGTGCATTTGGTTGTTCATCAATAAGTGAAATCAAGATTTGTGGTCCTGTGTTTGTAAGTTATATGTATCCATTCAAAATGCATTTGGGAACTTTATAAAGGAAAACGAAGAATAGATGTACAACTGAAGCTGGTACCATAAAAGTACTATAGCTGAGGAAGTTACTGAATTTGTCACTCAATATTCAACTAGTGTTGAACCTATTAGACATTGCAAGTCTCGGCATGAAGGGCGATTTGATGGTTAGGGCATAATTAGGTTAGGTGATGTAATGTTTCACAAAGCCACTTACTTGTTTTACACCACCTTATCAAGGATCATCCTTACTTGAAGGAGCACATGACAATTCTAAAGTCTTAGAATCCTTCAAAGACTAAATGGTGGTTGACAAATGAACATAACTAAAACACCCCACACCCCTTAATATATCCAACATGACACATTAAAAGGCATGGTGCGTTGTAGGTATAACTGAAACTAACAGAGACTAAAATTGACAAGACAAAAACAGGTAAAACAGCGGAAACTGAAATAATAACTTATTTAAAACAAAAACTTCATAATTGTTTCATAACCCAAATAAGTCAAATACCAAATACAATATACATGTCTCAAAACTCAATATGTCTCATGAAATAAAAACTCATAGTGTCAAAATCAATCAGAGTATAAATATCTCTCTCAAGTGCCAGTACAAAGAAAGATAAACAGAAATAAAAGTAGGGAAATACATAGCAGAATCTTATTCAAGAAATCTCCAAGCAAATACAATCTACTACCCTCTTCCTTGATTGCCTATGGGGGAAAATGAGGAAATAGAGGGGTGGGTCCGACTAAAAGTCTGTTGAGTGATAGTAACTACTAGAATCCTTAAGCAAAGTAAAAGTAATAGAATCTTTAATAGTTCTAGTATATACAAAAGGAAGTAAAGGAAATAAGAAAGGGTTAAACTGGAAAATGCGATTAAACTATTACAATTGATAAGATAGATCAACTTTGATTGTTTGCACTTGTCTTTGCTAGCTGCTTGATTAGGCTGAATTTCTAATCCTACAATTAGGCTGAAATCCTAATTCTACCCTTTAATCGACCTGCTACTCCATAGACCTTACTTCGGACTAGACGCTATATAACTCCCTACACGGTAGCCAATGGTGACTACGAAATATGCACAAATCACCCACTGTGGACTAGATGATACATAACTCCCTACACGGAAGGCAATGGTGTCTACGAAAGACACACATACTAAGCGCTTGGAACTCATAGTGGTTATTAAGCACCGAAATGGAAGTTGCACGTGTAGCTTCCAACATGATCAAGCTACCTGTTGCTCCACCTATTGGGTCATATTATTACCTTGACTCAGCATAAGTGTGCCCCTCGTTTTACTTCAGGATTATATGAAACACCGTATCCATAGAAACTATAGGGGAATGCTGCCAGTACTAGCCCGTCGTCCAAACAATATCTAATAGCACCCTTGTCCAAATCCCTCGTGATTTGAACATCTCTATATTGACCAATTACTACCACTACTATCATAAGCGTGCCCCTCATCTCACTTTAGGTTTATGTGAAACACCTTACCCATAGAAAATAATAGGGGAATGTTATTTGGTACAGGTCTTACTTTAATTCTTTGCTTATTAACTTAGATAAATTATTTAAATAAGCCTTTACTCTTGTTCTTACTATCCGTGCTTATTAATTTATCCTAAGTCTTAAAATAAGCTTTATTCTGTTCTATTTCTTATTATAACCTACGTTATAATCATGCTTATTACTTAACCCAAAGTCTAAGTGTGAAAATAAGCTTCTGTTATTCTTTTTAGTTATAATTCTAAGTTATAACTAGGCCAATCTCTTTAATTCAGTCCAATTAATATCATAATTAGGCATAATTTTAGTCCAATTCCATTTATATTGCAGTTTTTATAATTTACGTCTTATATTCCATTATTTCAGATTTCTTGTAACTTAATCCAATTTCGCGTTAATTCTATTCTAATCCGTACACAAAGAAGATGTAAATAACGCATAAATAATAGTAAATAAACTGTAAATAAATGGAAAAGCTAGAAATAAACTGAAATTAATTGAAAAGAATAGCTAGAAGAAATAGACTGAAAATAATTCTAAAAACTGTAAATAAATTACTAGAAAGGTTACTCCAAAAATCGTAGTAAAACTACAACTATTGAAAATCCTATTATTTTAAATTACTTAAAGAAATTTATAATAATTATAATCATGCACCTGTGGTCCTAAGCTCTTCCCTTTTGGTCTTCTCGAATTCACTTGAGGGTATTAAAATATTTTTATTGAAAAGATTCTCTCGTTGGAAAGTTATTCCTTTTATGGTCCTTCCTGAAAAGGTGAACCCAAGTGGAGAAAATCTAAAATGGGAAGAGTGTTAGGCCTAGGTCTTATTTATAGGGGTAGAACTGGATCCCGAACCGTTAGGTCTGGGGATTGATTATGATGCAATCACATCATAGGCTGATAGGAGCCATCGGATGCAACAATGGAAGGACTGGATTGAGTGAAAGTGTGATATCCCGGAATTTTAGACAATATCAATTTAATAATCTTTGTATAAAATTAAATTGATATTGACAATATTGATTAATAAAATATGTTTTGGTTTAATAATCAGATTTAAATAATATTTAATTTGTGATTTTATCTGTTAAATGCTAAAATAAATGTTTAAATTATAATGTATATATATATATATATATATATATATATGTATATATATTATAGTTTATCTTTGTTTGGAATTTAACTTACATGAAAATAAATAAACGAAGTTTGTTTTTAAATTCTAATAATATATCTAGTAATTAGGAAATTATGTTTTAATTAATATTAAGCTTTTAAAAATCTATTTAAATTTATAACTTTATGGTTTGATAATATTTATAATAAATGTTATATTGTTTAAAATTGTCTTAGTTTAATTTTTAAATTTAAGTAAAAATTGATTTTTATTTATTTTTAAAATATTATTTGATTAAATATGAATTAAGTATATTTTATATAAGTTTAAAATATAAGATAGCATATGATTTAAATTCATTTAATATAAAAGTGATTTATAATTTCTTTGTAAATCATATAAAATTGTAAACTGTTATTTTAAATCATATTAATAAATGTTCTATTTTTCAAAAATATAAAGAGGAATTAAAAAGGGAAAATAGAATCTTCATTTTTTTAAATTGATTTTGGTTTTATTTCAAAGAATTAATTTGATTTGGCAATTTTATTTTTAAATTCAAATTTATTGATTCTTTAGAATATTTTGTAAGTTTTAAATTATAAATAGTTTTATTTACATTTTCTTAAAAGAAGTAAATCATATATATATATTCATTCTAACATAAAATAAATTAAGAAAACCCTTTATAAACATTTAAATTTATAACTTAATTTAATAAAGACAAGTGTTAACAAGTTAGTAACTTAAATAACATGTGTAAATGTAAGAACTAAATTTCATGACATGTGTCATTGTTTTTCTTTTATCTTTTTCTTTATTTTAATAAATTAATTTCATCCTTATAAACATTCTCATTTTTCCCTCATCCTCTTTTCAAAACCAAAAGTATACTTCACTTAAAAATCTGAAAACTCAAAGCTTCTCAAAAACAAGATCTGTAATACACTCCTCAATCCCAAATTTCAAATTTAATCAAGAACCTGAATTAAAGCTTGTTCTTCTTCAACCTGAGACAAGCAATTACATTCTCAAGCAATCAAACTAAAATATAGATCAGTGTCTACATTTTTACAAACCTGGAAATTTCTGCAATCTCAAGTCTGTAATCTTTCAAATATCTACATTTCATCTCTGGAATGACCTGCATGCCTGTAGATTGGGATAAGAAGCAGCAGCCCTTCATTTCCACTTGCATAACACTGCTGCATTTAAAAGACAGGATTTAAAAGCTTAAAATCTGGGAGCTCTGTTCTTTAAATTTAAGGTGAGTAACACTTCTTTTTAAATCTTTAGTTAGATCTGGTTGTTTAAATATGTTTAAATAAGTTGATTTTGTATTTATATTGGAAATTTTCTACGCATTTATGATGTGTGATTTTTGTTGAATATGAATTGCCTGCATATCATCCCTGAACCAAAATTATCAACCTAGTTACATATTTAAATTCACTTTGTTTTATCTATAAATTTTTAAGATTTAAGATTTAAAACAATATTTGTTTGTTTAACTTTAAACTAGTTACAAAATTATTTTAACTTCAATAGAAAACTAAAACATGCACTGGAAATCAAGTTAAAGGGGAAACTCGGGTCATTGTAAAAATTTAAAACTTGTAAACTCAGTAATTTAGATATACAAATTAAATACTTATAACCAATTCATGATTTTTAAGAGAAGAATCAAAAGTTCTAAGTTTGGTATGACTGGGGCATTACTGTTTGACCCAAATCTGGGTTTTAGGGTGTTTTAATGATTATGGAATTATGAAGTTTTGATATTTCTTCTGTATTTAGTAATATGATTAGGTTTATCATAAGAATTGTCAAATCTGTAACTGGTCTTTGAATTAGCAGAGGAATGGAAAATTTTCCTATAAACCTAAGTTTTTAGCAAATTAAGAAATTCGATCTACCTGATTTATTAGTGGTTCGAGTGTTGAGCTGTTTAGTGGGAAGGTAGATGGGTCCCTGACAAAGTAGTGGCTGGAATTTCAACTGCATCGATGGTCGGAGGGAGGTGAAACTGTCGTTGACAGGTTTGAGGAGTTCTGGGTATAGTGTTTTCAGGTTTAAAAAAAATAAGAAACTGCTCTGCTTGAATTTGGGAAATGGGGATTCTCTGATGCTTAGGTGTTCAGGTGGACTCAAGGGAGGTTGGTGGATGGGATGATCATCTCTGATGATCAGGAAGATGGCCATGGCAATGTGCATGTGCACAGTGGCCATAGAGAGGAGATTTAGTTCTGGAATATGGAGAAGAAGTGGTGCTCCGGTAGATTCAGTTCTTGCTCGAAGTTAAGCGGAATATGACTCGAAGTAGAATTGGTTTAGACTCGGGTAGTTTTAGTTGCAGGGTGGTTTTTGTAACCTGAAAAGTTTCAGGTTTTTTGAATTTCTAAAACTAAATTTAAAGATAAGCAAGGCTAGTTTCAAATCTGAGCTTAAGATTCAATGATGAATTCAAATAGATTTTGAATTTCAGATTTTTAAAATAAACAAGATTTGCAGGAATGATTTTTTTTTTTAAAAACTGAAACCTGCACAGTTTTTGTATAAAGAAATTTTTAAACATGGAAATAAAATTTAAAACAAGATTGGGGGTTAGTTTACGTATGAATTCAAATAAATTTGAATTCCAGATTTTAATAAATTTGCAGCATAAAATAAAGTATTTAAAATTTAAAACCTGCACAGTTTTTGATATTGAGTGGTTTTTAAAATCTGAAAATAAGTTATTAAAACAAGATTTAAATTCTAAGTTAAATCTGAATTTAGAATCCTGGATTCAAATTTGAATTTGAACCTGAAAGTTTCAAAAACGAAAATAGGTTGACAAATTCAAATGTTATAATTTAGTTTGAATATTTTAAGTATGTTTAACATGTGTTTTATAAAATCTGTAATAAAATTTAAAACAGAGTTTAAATTTTAATCTTTGAATTTAAACCTGAAACATGATTTGGATCTTGGTTGTAATATAAATAAAATTTGAAATTTATATGTTCAATATCCTTTGAATTATTTAAAGTATTTTAAACTTGTTAAATTTGAATGTGGGATAAGTTAAACTATTCTTTTAAAAATACTTTAAAGATAAGTGATTCTTTAAAATGAAACTAAAGAGTTTTTAAATACTTAAAATCTTGTTTAAGTTTAAATTTGATTTCATTTTAAATTTTAATTTAAATGGAATATAGAAAATTTAAAAGTAATTTTTTTTTTAAGTTACTTTAATAATGATAATTAAATCATTTATGAAATTAATGATTATCATTAAGTTGATTTGAACTTAATGGTTTAATAATTAATCTAGGTAATTAAGTTTTGTAATTAATTAATTTAATTTATTAATAATTAGGTTAATTAATTAAATAATTAAGGGTTTATTTAATTAATTAAAAGTTTAAGTAAGTTAATTAAATTTGATTAAAGTGTGATTTAGAAATTAATTTAAATAAGATTCGATTAATTTAATTTATGAATTGAATTTATTAATCAAGTAATAAATAATTAATTAAGCTTTAATTATTACTTTATTAATTTAATAAAAAATAAAATATTAATGAGTTTCTTTAAATAAATTAAGAATTAATATTGATTAATTCAATTAATTACTTTGGAAAGGTAATTAAAGATTTGTTATTGGTTAATGAAGGTCATTAACTTAATATTATTTTATAATTAATTAATGTAATTAATTTTAATAATTAATTGGATTAATTAATTTAAGATAATCGTTTGAATTATTTAAATGAATTACTTAATGAAGTAATTAAAGAAATTAATTACTAAATTGTAATTAATTAAGTTGTTGATTAATTAAGTTAATTAATTAAGTTTAATTAATTTAATTTAATCATTGGTTGATTTGAGAGGTAATTACAAATGTAGTTAAAAATGGAAATTACTTAGTGAAGTAATTAAGGAAATAAATTACTGGATATAATTTAATGGAGGAGTTTTGGAAATTAATTACTTGTGTAATTAATATGTAATTTATATGTTGTATAATTACTTAAGTAAGTAATTAATAATTAATTACTTAATGTAATTAATTTAGGATTAGATAATTGGGTTATTTGAAAATGGTTAAGAGATGTAATTAATTTAAGTTAATTACTTAATGTGATTAATCCAGAATGATTAATCAATTGAGATAATTGATAATTAATGGAGTTATTTTAAATTAAATAATTTGGGATCATTAATTTAAATAACTAATGATGAAATGAAGGATTGATTAATTAAGAACAATTAATCAATAAAGAATTAATTAATGTAATTAATTATAATTAATTAATTAATGAGGTAATTACAGGTTAATTACTGGTTTGGTTTAATTTGTGAAATTAATTGGAGATTAATTACTTGAATGTAATTAAAAGATAATTAATCTAGATGATTAATTAGGGTAATTTATTTGAGGTTATTAATTGATTTATAATTAATTAAGGATTATGTAAGCAAGATTTATATGGATGAGTAATTAATTTAATTTATTTTAAATTAATTTAAGGAAGAAGTAATTAATTTAATTCATTTTAAATTAATTATAGATTGGATTGATAAGTAATTGCTTATGAATGATGATTGATATTTATTACCCTGAATGGTTGAGGTCTCAATTATGAGATAAATGTTGTTGTGTGATTTGGATGCTATGGTTGCATTGAGTTGATAATATGAATTATCTGTTTGAGTTGATAATATAGATTATCTGATGTGATGATAATATTGATTATCTATTATGATGTTGTGAATTATCTATCTGTGTGTATATAGATAATATTGAATTAAATTGTTTTAAACTTTAAAACAACTTGGACCTAAAAGACACGCTTTGGATTTCGATGAGACCGGGATCGGGTTTCCATATTTGGATATCTGAAAACCACATCAATTCCAAATAACGTTAGGTCGTGAATCCAAATGGAGCTTTGTGAAGACTCGAGGTGTAAGGGCTATACGTCAGGATAACTCTGTGGGTTATTCCGTAATGAGTTGACGGAATAGTGCTTATAGATTCGAGGTGGTGATTCAGAGTGCAAGGGTTATCGTCGTTAACTCTGAGGGTGATTCCAAAATGAGTGTAACGAGATAATGCCTTCGGTTTCGTTCGAACCCGGAACGAACTTGTATGGATTGAATGCTTTCAGAACATCGTCAGGTGGACGATGAGCATTCTAAGTGTTATGTCCTATAAAGGTAATCGTAGCCTCAAACCTCATCAACCAAGAATGGCTAAAACATGGGAGGTGCAGCAAGGCTTCGTGGGTAGCCCCACTGGAGAGCGAGATTGATCCCTGTTTAGAAGTCCCTTTATATTCGGCTGTGTGGGCAGTTGGTTGCAAACAACTGCGGGGTTGTCGTGTTCGGAATTGTTCAGTAAGGAATGGTTCCGGCTTTGTGTTGCAGGGGAGTGGGAGTACTCCTCGGTACGGTGATCTAGGCCATGTACTGTGACGGGCGATACCCCAGTAGCCCTACCATTGTATGGAATCCAAAATCCAATAAGCGCCAAAGGTTTTGATTGTATTACCCACTTTTGTGGCTAGTAGCTGGAATTTAATCATGTAACAATTTCGGCTATTTCTTATTTATTTGAAAACCCTATACATTATTATAATATCATCGGATTTCCTATCAAATGTTTTGGTTAGCGTAAGGTAAAAACTTTTCCATGTTTATGTGTGGGAAGTCTTACGTGATACCTTTCTTTCAAAGGATTTTAAAGTTAAGCAACCATAACCTGTTACTCACACCAGACCCATGTCTGACCCGGAGTTTATCTTTATTTTCTTAAACTCTTGGGTATTCAAATTTTTACGAGTAGCCAAGGGATTCAGGTTAGCTTTGACGTATAATGGAGGAGCAATGGAGCAGGAGGCTTCTGCGTTGTAGATATATAGTTTCGCTGTGTGTTCTCTGTGTTGTGATTGTATTGAGTTGTAAATACTAGACAGGTGTTTATAACTGTCTAGTATATGTGATGTGTATGCTATGTATCTCTGATTGATATTGTATATTATGTAAATACTTATGTTATTAATATAATTTATTCGTTCCGCTGTTGAGATTCTTGTATTGTTTCTTCTTTCTCTTCTTTCTTTTCTTCTTCTATCCCTTTCTTTCTTAATTCATGATGCGTCTTTCTGGGTAGTGGAAGACGGGTCATGACAGTTGGTATCAGAGTGTTAGGCTGAGTGAATACCTAGGCTCTAGAGTGGTGTCTATCTTGAGAGCGCGTATTTGTAATTTTTAATATATTTATATATATTTATTTATTTCTACCTATCGATTGGGTTACCTGTTTAGGTTTTCCAATATAAGTTATAAAGGTAGATTGAGGTAGTGGTGTGTATAACACGACTGCCATTGGTTGGAGTTTGAATGTTTGATTGCAGGTGTATCTGTCGAGACTATAGACCTAATACCGTCTCGAGTGAGCTTCGAAGTGGTGTAAGACTTCATTGATCTCTGAAGGTAACCTGTTAAGGTTCAGAGTACATCTTTGAAGTTGGATGAGTAGAGTTTGGATTTATTGGCTGAGCAGAAGCGAGTGATGGTATCTTGTTATCTCAAGGAATAATAACTAGGTGATGAGATGCAGTGACTATGGGTGTTTCTGAAGATGATTTCTTTGGGACAAGTTTAAGGAAGTGAGTCTGCTTCGGTGTTGTGGCTGAGTTCAGCAGGGTGTTGCTGTTTGGTTTGAAGTCCGAGTTTCTCAAAGAGCTTTGATTGAGAATTCTTTGGCATTGGTGTCAGCAGTGCAGCTCGGAGTGTTATGTGTGTTGGCAGAGTTTTCTGGCTTAGCAAGTTTTCTGGAGATGGAGTTCAGAAGCAGTGGAGTAGAATCCATTTCTTTGATGGATTGGCTAGACCAGCATAAGCTGTTCTGATTGGTAAAGAGAGAACAGTTTTCTTTGGAATTATATTGAGTTGATCGCAAAAGCGACTTGCGATAGTTGAGTGTTCTCTTAGATTGTTGGATATTTTTCTGAATATTTTCAGAAAAGTCAGAGTTTGTCTTCATCTAGAGATTCTGTGGTACCGGTGGTTCAACTAATTGAAGGTTGGTTCCTTGAGATGGAGTTTGTTGAAGCAACTCAGGATTTGAGGAACTTCTGGGTTTTCTCTGGGTTATCGGAGATCTTCTTGGTTTTGCTGTCCATATGTGCTTGTGTTCTTCATCAGCATTCTTTTCTACTCCAAATCAGAGTCGTGCAGCGGAAGCAGTTTGGGGGTGCATCTGCTTTTCTTTTCCGGACAGGAGAAGTTTTTTATTTCTTCTGATGATAGTGAGTGGAGTTGTTCTTGATCTTGATCGATCGTGGAGGATCATTCTGATGGATTGAGTTTGGTCTAGATTGTTTCTTGAGACATCAGCATGGAATTGAGCTGATCAGGTAGGATGTAGGCAGCCCGAGATCGTCCGAAGAGTTTTGTGGATCTGAAGTCTGGTTTTGGATAATTTTTCCCAGTTTTAGGAGCTATAAATTTTGGGTAAGGTTGGGTAAGCTAGATCTGAGATATTTTGGATTTCTTCTGTGTTCTGTTTTGGATAAGTGTTTGATTATCTGGATTGAATTGCCAGTTTGGACAACTGGAATTCGATGTGTTTCACGTATCTCTGAGGGAGTACGTGTATATCTATTTCTGGTTTTAGAATCAGATGTCGGGGAGATTTGGTTGTTGAGTCAGACTTATCTATAGTCTGATGTCTTGTTCAGTTATAGATCTAGATGAGTAGGAGTTCTGTAACTTAGTATTGTTGATTGTTTGGGTTTTATAAGGCGAGTATCCCAGTGTTTACTTGGGAAACTCGAGGAAGCTCTATCCAGAATTTTGTCTGGATGGTTAATTTTATTTGATTAGATGAATTGATTTCTATGGTTGTTAGCATATGTTTGGTATATGCTTGGTTTTAAAATCTAAAATCTTAAATAGGTTATTAAATTACTTTTGTTTTAAATTTCGGGGACGAAATTCTTTTAAGGGGGAAGGAATGTGATATCCCGGAATTTTAGACAATATCAATTTAATAATCTTTGTATAAAATTAAATTGATATTGACAATATTGATTAATAAAATATGTTTTGGTTTAATAATCAGATTTAAATAATATTTAATTTGTGATTTTATCTTTTAAATGCTAAAATAAATGTTTAAATTATAATGTACATATATATGTATATATATTATAGTTTATCTTTGTTTGGAATTTAACTTACATGAAAATAAATAAATGAAGTTTGTTTTTAAATTCTAATAATATATCTAGTAATTAGGAAATTATGTTTTAATTAATATTAAGCTTTTAAAAATCTATTTAAATTTATAACTTTATGGTTTGATAATATTTATATTAAATGTTATATTGTTTAAAATTATCTTAGTTTAATTTTTAAATTTAAGTAAAAATTGATTTTTATTTCTTTTTAAAATATTATTTGATTAAATATGAATTAAGTATATTTTATATAAGTTTAAAATATAAGATAGCATTTGATTTAAATTCATTTAAATATAAAAGTGATTTATAATTTCTTTATAAATCATATAAAATTGTAAATTGTTATTTTAAATCATATTAATAAATATTCTATTTTTCAAAAATATAAAGAGGAATTAAAAAGGGAAAATAGAATCTTCATTTTTTTAAATTGATTTTGGTTTTATTTCAAAATATTAATTTGATTTGGCAATTTTATTTTGAAATTAAAATTTATTGATTCTTTAGAATATTTTGTAAGTTTTAAATTATAAATAGTTTTATTTACATTTTCTTAAAAGAAGTAAATCATATATATATATTCTTTCTAACATAAAATAAATTAAGAAAACCCTTTATAAACATTTAAATTTATAACTTAATTTAATAAAGACAAGTGTTAACAAGTTAGTAACTTAAATAACATGTGTAAATGTAAGAACTAAATTTCATGACATGTGTCATTGTTTTTCTTTTATCTTTTTCTTTATTTTAATAAATTAATTTCAGCCTTATAAACATTCTCATTTTTCCCTCATCCTCTTTTCAAAATCAAAAGAAATCAAAAGTATACTTCACTTAAAAATCTGAAAACTCAAAGCTTCTCAAAAACAAGATCTGTAATACACTCCTCAATCCCAAATTTCAAATTTAATCAAGAACCTGAATTAAAGCTTGTTCTTCTTCAACCTGAGACAAGCAATTACATTCTCAAGCAATCAAACTAAAATATAGATCAGTGTCTACATTTTTACAAACCTGGAAATTTCTGCAATCTCAAGTCTGTAATCTTTTAAATATCTGCATTTCATATCTGGAATGACCTGCATGCCTGTAGATTAGGATAAGAAGCAGCAGCCCTTCATTTCCACTTGCATAACACTGCTGCATTTAAAAGACAGGATTTAAAAGCTTAAAATCTGGGTGCTCTGTTCTTTAAATTTAAGGTGAGTAACACTTCTTTTTAAATCTTTAGTTAGATCTGGTTGTTTAAATATGTTTAAATAAGTTGATTTTGTATTTATATTGGAAATTTTCTATGCATTTATGATGTGTGATTTTTGTTGAATATGAATTGCCTGCATATCATCCCTGAACCAAAATTATCAACCCAGTTTCATATTTAAATTCATTTTGTTTTATCTGTAAATTTTTAAGATTTAAGATTTAAAACAATATTTGTTTGTTTAACTTTAAACTAATTACAAAATTATTTTAACTTAAATAGAAAACTAAAACATGCACTGGAAATCAGGTTAAAGGGGAAACTCAGGTCATTGTGAAAATTTAAAACTTGTAAACTCAGTAATTTAGATATACAAATTAAATACTTATAACCAATTCATGATTTTTAAGAGAAGAATCAAAAGTTCTAAGTTTGGTATGACTGGGGCATTACTGTTTGACCCAAATCTGGGTTTTAGGGTGTTTTAATGATTATGGAATTCTGAAGTTTTGATATTTCTTCTGTATTTAGTAATATGATTAGGTTTATCATAAGAATTATCAAATCTGTAACTGGCCTTTAAATTAGCAGAGGAATGGAAAATTTTCCTGTAAACCTAAGTTTTTAGCAAATTAAGAAATTCGATCTACCTGATTTATTAGTGGTTCGAGTGTTGAGCTGTTTAGTGGGAAGGTAGATGGGTCCCTGACAAAGTAGTGGCTGGAATTTCAACTGCATCGATGGTCGGAGGGAGGTGAAACTGTGGTTGACAGGTTTGAGGAGTTCTGGGTATAGTGTTTTCAGGTTTTAAAAAAAATAAGAAACTGCTCTGCTTGAATTTGGAAAATGGGGATTCTCTGATGCTTAGGTGTTCAGGTGGACTCAAGGGAGGTTGGTGGATGGGATGATCATCTCTGATGATCGGGAAGATGGCCATGGCAATGTGCATGTGCACAGTGGCCATAGAGAGGGGATTTAGTTCTGGAATATAGAGAAGAAGTGGTGATCGGGTAGATTCAGTTCTTGCTCGAAGTTAAGAGGAATATGACTCGAAGTAGAATTGGTTTAGACTCGGGTAGTTTTAGTTGCAGGGTGGTTTTTGTAACCTGAACAGTTTCAGGTTTTTTGAATTTCTAAAACTAAATTTGAAGATAAGCAAGGCTAGTTTAAAATCTGAGCTTAAGATTCAATGATGAATTCAAATAGATTTTGAATTTTAGATTTTTACAATAAACAAGATTTGCAGGAATGAATTGTTTTTTTTTTAAAAAAAAAACTAAAACCTGCACAGTTTTTATATAAAGAAATTTTAAACCTGGAAATAAAATTTAAAACAAGATTGGGGGTTAGTTTAAGTATGAATTCAAATAAATTTGAATTCCAGATTTTAATAAATTTGCAGCATAAAATAAAGTATTTAAATAAAATATTTAAAATTTAAAACCTGCACAGTTTTTGATATTGAGTGATTTTTAAAATCTGAAAATAAGTTATTAAAACAAGATTTAAATTCTAAGTTAAATCTGAATTTAGAATCCTGGATTCAAATTTGAATTTGAACCTGAAAGTTTCAAAAAGGAAAATAGGTTGACAAATTCAAATATTATAATTTAGTTTGAATATTTTAAGTATGTTTAACATGTGTTTTATAAAATCTGTAATAAAATTTAAAACAGAGTTTAAATTTTAATCTTTGAATTTAAACCTGAAATATGATTTGGATCTTGGTTGTAATATAAATAAAATTTGAAATTTATATGTTCAATATCCTTTGAATTATTTAAAGTATTTTAAACTTGTTAAATTTGAATATGGGATAAGTTAAACTATTCTTTTAAAAATACTTTAAAGATAAGTGATTCTTTAAAATGAAACTAAAGAGTTTTTAAATACTTAAAATCTTGTTTAAGTTTAAATTTGATTTTATTTTAAATGGAATTTAGAAAATTTAAAAGTAATTTGTTTTTAAGTTACTTTAATAATGATAATTAAATCATTTATGAAATTAATGATTATCATTAAGTTGATTTGAACTTAATGGTTTAATAATTAATCTAGGTAATTAAGTTTTGTAATTAATTAATTTAATTTATTAATAATTAGGTTAATTAATTAAATAATTAAGGGTTTATTTAATTAATTAAAAGTTTAAGTAAGTTAATTAAATTTGATTAAAGTGTGATTTAGAAATTAATTTAAATAAGATTTGATTAATTTAATTTATGAATTGAATTTATTAATCAAGTAATTAATAATTAATTAAGTTTTAATTATTACTTGATTAATTTAATAAAAAAATAAAATATTAATGAGTTTCTTTAAATAAATTAAGAATTAATATTGATTAATTCAATTAATTACTTTGGAAAGGTAATTAAAGATTTGTTATTGGTTAATGAAGGTCATTAACTTAATATTATTTTATAATTAATTAATGTAATTAATTTTAATAATTAATTGGATTAATTAATTTAAGATAATCGTTTGAATTATTTAAGTGAATTACTTAATGAAGTAATTAAAGAAATTAATTACTAAATTGTAATTAATTAAGTTGTTGATTAATTAAGTTAATTATTTAAGTTTAATTAATTTAATTTAATCATTGGTCGATTTGAGAGGTAATTACAAATGTAGTTAAAAATGGAAAATTACTTAATGAAGTAACTAAGGAAATAAATTACTGGATATAATTTAATGGAGGAGTTTTGGAAATTAATTACTTGTGTAATTAATATGTAATTTATATGTTGTATAATTACTTAAGTAAGTAATTAATAATTAATTACTTAGTGTAATTAATTTAGGATTAGATAATTGGGTTATTTGAAAATGGTTAAGAGATGTAATTAATTTAAGTTAATTACTTAATGTGATTAATCCAGAATGATTAATCAATTGAGATAATTGATAATTAATGGAGTTATTTTAAATTAAATAATTTGGGATCATTAATTTAAATAACTAATGATGAAATGAAGGATTTATTAATTAAGAACAATTAATCAATAAAGAATTAATTAATGTAATTAATTAAGGATTAATGTAATTAATTATAATTAATTAATTAATGAGGTAATTACAGGTTAATTACAGGTTTGGTTTAATTTGTGAAATTAATTGGAGATTAATTACTTGAATGTAATTAAAAGATAATTAATCTAGATGATTAATTAGGGTAATTTATTTGAGGTTAATTAATTAATTGATTTATAATTAATTAAGGATTGTGTAAGCAAGATTTATATGGATGAGTAATTAATTTAATTTATTTTAAATTAATTTAAGGAAGAAGTAATTAATTTAATTCATTTTAAATTAATTATAGATTGGATTGATAAGTAATTGCTTATGAATGATGATTGATGTTTATTACCCTGAATGGTTGAGATCTCAGTTATGAGATAAATGTTGTTGTGTGATTTGGATGCTATGGTTGCATTGAGTTGATAATATGAATTATCTGTTTGAGTTGATAATATAGATTATCTGATGTGATGATAATATTGATTATCTATTATGATGTTGTGAATTATCTATCTGTGTGTATATAAATAATATTGAATTAAATTGTTTTAAACTTTAAAACAACTTGGGCCTAAAAGACACGCTTTGGATTTCGATGAGACCGGTATCGGGTTTCCATATTTGGATATCCGAAAACCACATCAATTCCAAATAATGTTAGGTCGTGAATCCAAATGGAGCTTTGTGAAGACTCGAGGTGAAGGGCTATGCGTCAGTATAACTCTGTGGGTGATTCCGTAATGAGTTGACGGAATAGTGCTTATAGATTCGAGGTGGTGATTCAGAGTGCAAGGGTTATCATCATTAACTCTGAGGGTGATTCCAAAATGAGTGTAACAAGATAATGCCTTCGGTTTCGTTCGAACCCGGAACAAACTTGTATGGATTGAATGCTTTCAGAACATCGTCAGGTAGACGATGAGCATTCTAAGTGTTATGTCCTATAAAGGTAATCGTAGCCTCAAGCCTCATCAACCGGGAATGGCTAAAACAGAGGAGGTGCAGCAAGGCTTCGTGGGTAGCCCCCACTGGAGAGCGAGATTGATCCATGTCTAGAAGTCCCTTTATATTCGACTGTGTGGGCAGTTGGTTGCAAACAACCGCGGGGTTGTCTTGTTCGGAACTGTTCAGTAAGGAATGGTTCCGGCCTTGTGTTGCAGGGGAGTGGGAGTACTCCTCGGTACGGTGATCTAGGCCACGTACTGTGACGGGCGGTACCCCAGTAGCCCTGCCATTGTATGGAATCCAAAATCCAATAAGTGCCAACGGTTTTGATTGTATTACCCACTTTTGTGGCTAGTAGCTGGAATTTAATCATGATACAATTTCGGCTATTTCTTATTTATTTGAAAACCCTAGACACTATTATAATATCATCGGATTTCCTATCAAATGTTTTGGTTAGCGTAAGGTAAAAACTTTTCCATGTTTATGTGTGGGAAGTCTTACGCGATACCTTTCTTTCAAAGGTTTTTAAAGTTAAGCAATCTTAACCTGTTACTCACACCAGACCCATGTCTGACCCGGAGCTTATCTTTGTTTTCTTAAACTCTTGGGTACTCAAATTTTTACGAGTAGCCAAGGGATTCAGGTTAGCTTTGACGTATAATGGAGGAGCAATGGAGCAGGAGGCTTCTGCGTTGTAAATATATAGTTCCGCTATGTGTTCTCTGTGTTGTGATTGTATTGAGTTGTAAATACTAGACAGGTGTTTACAACTGTCTAGTATATGTGATGTGTATGCTGTGTATCTCTGATTGATATTGTATATTATGTAAATACTTATGTTATTAATATAATTTATTCGTTCCGCTGTTGAGATTCTAGTGTTGTTTCTTCTTTCTCTTCTTTCTTTTCTTCTTTTATCCCTTTCTTTCTTAATTCATGATGCGTCTTTCTGGGTAGTGGAAGACGGGTTGTGACAGAAAGAATGCAAAAATATGCATAAGAGGCTTTTGGAACGAAGCATTTTTCTTCGTTCTTCAAACATTAAGCGGGTCGACCTAGCGTTCGACCACCTATAAGGCACGGTCAATCGGTCGGTCGACCATTACCTTGGGATGCTCAACCTCTCGGTCGATCTCACAACGTATATACATTTTTTATATATATCTTGTTTATTCTGTTTCTTGCTCATATTGACTCAAATTCTGACGTTCTATATATGGAAATTGACCAGAAAATTCCCATAGACCTAGTGGTGCAACTCTCCTTGCTCAATTCTGATAATTTCACAAATTTATTTTATTGTTTAGTCAATTAACGAATTAATTATTATGGGTTAAATTTCAGGTTGTTATAATAACCGCCCTTTCATATGGTTTAATGGCAGAGTAATGTCTTAACTGTCTCAACAAATCATGATATTTCTGATATAACAAAATGGTTGGTATACGGGCCTCGATTTCAAGTCAAATCTTATAGAGGATATGATATTAATGGGTATTCTGTTATATGAAGTGCCAAAATGAGAAGTGTAAGATATAAAATGGCAAGCTAATGTCATAGAATCTTCAAGAGAATTTGCTGGTGCTAAAGATAACAGACTAATAAATGTGGCATTGTTATATTATGGTGTAATTGATGATATTTAGGAGCTAGAGTATAAAGACTTCATGATCCATTACTTCGATGTAAATGGTTTGACAACCATTGTACTGTACGAGTAGATGAACATGGATCACACTTGTTGGTCGTGGTCGAGTGAATCATGATAATGATCCTGGCATCTCACTCAAATTTTTTTTACATGACCCACCTAGCTAATCATTAGTGGTTTATTGTTGTTCCTGGCAAAAGATGGATTATTGGGGTTGGTGATGGGTAGATGAAGAAGAGTACAATCAATTTAATGATAATTCTCTGTTGGTGCAAGTCTATCAAAAGAAGAAGTTGATTTAAATGCCAATTATACGCGTTCTAATCATGATGAAAGAGTTTGGATAGTGGAGTGAATTTTTTCCTTGCTTATTCTTGCTTTTATATCTGGCCCAAGCAAAAAAAAGTGATTAGTTTTATAGATTTATCATTTAGTAGAATTAAAATGTGAAGTAACAACTCAACCACTTTTAATAGTATTTTCATAGTTGATTTTTTTTATTATTTAATTCACATGCTATAACTCACCTTAATATTTCCAAGTCATCTTCAAAACATTCGGTAGATATTAATTGTTGTTAACATTATACGATATGAACAATGTAAACCCCCAACCTTTATGCCCATATTATCCAAGAATACTACAGAGTAATACTATCGGATAATACGAAGAATGAGGCTATATAGGGTACACTCGTGAATATTCCTTTAGGATAACACTGGTACGTGTTAAAACATCGAATAAATAACTCACCAAAATGAACAGAGTATCATCACAATGTAAACATGTGCCTTTAGGATAGAACAATACACAATATATAGTTAATAACAGAGAACACAGAGTCAGAATAACAGCGATGATATATAATCTGAATATACAATGTCAAATATACATCACACACACACACATATATATACATGAAGTAATATAATGCAAAATGATAACTATTATATTGAATACTAGCCTCCTCTATGCCCAAAATACAAGCTGGTCTCTCAGTTCTTGAATCTGAAATGTCCCAAACTGACCTGGGTATCACATAAATAACACACGAGTTAGACTATGTCTAATCATGAATCTATAATAAAAGTGACACGGTATAGACTAGAAATAATAAATGGTATCATTGTCAGAGAAACTCAAGTCATCAGTCAATACATTCACACACACACACACACCCACACACACACACACACACACACACACACACACACATATATAAGTGGAAAAGTAGGCATTGAATATAATTGTAATACTATAGATAATCTTCAAAGCTTCGCATCACATGAATATCTCAAAACCGCATATAAAATGTCATCATCCATATAGAAGCACAACAACTCAAAAATCATAGAAACAACACAAATGGGTGAATCATGCATATCCAAATATTATGATTTAAATCCAGAAAACATCAGTAAGTTAGATATCACCATGTACAATTAGTCTAGCATGTAGCATTGCCCAATATATCCCTCAATCTGAAATAACAAAACATCCTCATAAACATATGTAAGATAGGCTAGGCTGCCTACCAATATAAATAGTAATATGAGAATCCAGTACACTCTAGACATCTATCACATGTTTATCTCATCTTCTCACACATAAACTATTTTAATATATCATGATGGGAAATGACTGCACAATGGATAAGACGTCCTAAGTAGAGCCATATATACCAAAGAGGTGTATCAATAGTATATACCAATCTACCACTCAGTTCACGAAGAAAGCTCTAGAGTCACGAAGTCTCTATATTCTTAGTTACTTTCATGGTATCGTGGCATGCATGCACCGATGTGCTCGTCTACGTGAGGAATCAAAAGTCCTGACTCTAGCCCTATATGTGATAGACTAGTGGCCTAGGTGACAGAAGGGCGAAAGCACGAAGCTATTATAATATAGAGTGTCACCGACCTTGGGTGCGACCCCATAATCAGGCCAATAGGGTAAGTTCTAACCATCTCGTTCTCTCCAACGATAATAAAAGGAGTACATTATGATAGTGGCACCTAGAACTAATAAATATAGACACGAAGTCAAGCTCATCATTAGGCACATAGCGTTACTTGTAACGACCCAGGTTTTATCTCTATAGTTTAAATATTTAATTAATTTTAAATATTTAAATAACTAATTTTGAATGCGAAATAATTTATTGTAATTAGTTTTATAATATTAATAAATCATCTTTAATGGTTTTATAAAGATATAAACTCATTTTGAAATGAAATAATTTTAGTCGTATTTTTGTGGTTCGACATCGTGTCATTGTAGTTCGAAAATATAAGTTTTTGGAATTTATTAAATGTCATAAACATAATTTTCATAGCCCAAATAAACTTCATTTAATTATTAAGTAATGATGGAAAGCTTGTTTTGAAAATCTATTTACATAGGTATGTAGTTCGTCGAAAAACGAAAAATGTGACCAAAACGTGTTTTTCGAATTTTCAACTTTTCACTGAACAAAAGTTGTGCAACGTTGTTGCAACCTTATTTACAATTTTAAACATATATACTTACACATTTTAAACCATTTACATTTAGCACTAAAATACAAAGTACATTTACTTTTGTTAATTATGATTATAAAGAAGATATTTTTAAGTTTATTATTAAAATAAAAAGATATTTTCATTATGATTTGATATTTTTGGATTTGATTTCATATGCACTTTAGTATGTTGCAAACAAAGTCTATTTGAGTAAGATGATGCGAAGTGAAGAGATGGTATTCTAGCCACTTTTCCTAGGGGAAACTTCGTCTGTGTGTTGTCATAGATTTTAGCAATGAAGTGATAGATCGTTTTTTGGAATTTTGGTTAAAAATATGCGAGTAAAGCTCACTTTAAATAACTTTAAAACTAGTGATATTTTTTGATATATTTATTTATTAGTACCACATGAATGATGTATATGCGTATATATAATGACTATATTGGCTTTTTGGATTTGGTTTCCCACTAAGGCAGATTGCATAAATAACCACTTTGTGCATGGGACTAGAATATGAGATCGAAGTAGTTGTAGCGAATAGGTCGTGACGACGCACTTCGAAATACACCTGTGATAATGAACTCTAAAGGAGTTGTTTGGTTATGATGAACATATATATGTTTATATCTCTATGTGGAGGTTGCTTATGTTGTTGAGCATGTGATTTTATCTGTTGACTGAAATTATTTCAGTGACATTTGGAATCCTTACCTTCTCTTTTTATAGATGTTTTAAAAAAGGTTTTTGAACTTGGGCTTGATTTTCAATCTTTTGCAAAGTATTTTTAAAGTTGGTTTAGATTTATTTATTAAAAGAAGTGTTTTATTTTATAGAAAGGACTTTGGTTTTTATAACATACTTGTTTATAAATTAAGAATTTTTTGAAAGGACTTTTAAAAGGAGTTAGTTTTCTAAATTATTTTATAAAAACCTTGTTTTTAAAAAGGGATTTATTTGTCTTTTCCATTAAGGAACCACACAAACTAGATAAATTAGTATTAAAAATATGACATGTTTATGGAAAGTAAGTCATCTTGTATTTAACACTAAAAACCGACGAGTAGAGTGATCTTTCTATTCATGAGATCTAGATGTGAGGTGCTTAAACAAAGGAGATGTTTAGGAGCAACCAATGCCCTGGCTCACCTGGCCTCTTTCCTAGACAAGAGATAGATAAGGTCGAAATGTCTGAAACGTGTTAAGTATGAGAGAGCTGATTTCCATAAATCGGTTATGATTAACTAAGCTATATGAATAAAGTTTTCATCCTATACTTAATACTAAATTTCGAAGTATGGAAAACCCAGCTATTCCGAAGATTAAAAAAGTCCATCGAGCCATGGGTTGACAGGTAGTAATACCTTAACTTAGTCGGCCTGATTATTAACTAAGCAATAGTTTAAATCTGAAATCGAAAAGTGGCGTTGAGTATTCAAAGTTAGTTTTTTCATATGCAAATATTTACACCTAATAGTGGTTTGTCCTCTACTGATAACTTGACATCTTTTATCCATAATTAGTTCAGAGAAATCGAGATCGGATTTGCTTTGGCATATGGTGCAACATGATAGGGGATTCTCACTTTCTGTTTGATAGGGAGCAAGAGACTCTTACTCCTACATGTCCTCTGGGTTGGTGCAGTCGAGAGGCTGGCCGTAAAAGCAAATGATGAGATACTAGTGTGAGCCATGGTGGTTGTACCCACTACCGGAGGGTCGATGGTAGGTCATCAAATATGGTATAAGAACTTAGATTGAGCGAACACCAAAGCCTTGATGGCGTTAACTCAATAGATATAGGGTTAGTGATGCCCTAGAATGAGTTTAGTCAATAAGAGGTGTGTTTGATATTTTTATCCGAATAAATACATTTGAGTTATTTTATACCCATTCCTTAAGATAATCTCGACTATGGATTCTAAAATTGTTTCCTTACTATATGTAGATAGTTGGAAATGAGTAACCAAGGAGGACATAGAAAGGGAAATAACAGCACAATGGCCACCAATGGTCGAACTCCAAATTCTACGATAATTGAAGAAATAGTAGTTCCTGTGCAAACTTAGGTTAACTTTGCCACACAATGCAATGATTATACCAGCTTGAGAGGAAAGCCATTTCAGGGAACAAAATCTATTATTGAAGTTCAGGCTTGGCTCCACTCGTGTGAGAAAATCATTAAAGGATTAAACATTAATGATGATCGAAAATGGTTCTTAGCCTCTTTGCAATTGAAGGACAGGGCTCTAACTTGGTGGAAGTCCATTACTCTTAATAACTCTGAAGATAATTTCTCTTGGGCAAGGTTAAAAGCGGTTGTTGAAGAATAATACATATCTACCACTGCAAAGTCCTGCCTCTATAGAAGTTTTATGGATATGCAGCAAGGGGAAATTCCATGGAAGATTATTCGTGAAAATTTAATGAATTGTCTTAATTTGGGCCTGGACTGATAGATACTCCCCTAAAGAAAAATGAGATGTTTATTTCTAGGATGAAGAAGCAATGTCATGATACGATGACTGCTCATGTGAAGGGAACCTTTATAGATCTGGTAGACATAGGTTTCTGGTTACTTCAGACAAGAAGAATCCCCCCACAACTCAAAGCAACAACAACAATTAGAGAAAGTGAAAATTCAATCACTAAGGGAAGAAGCCATAGCAAGGAAAGTCAAGAGGAGGATCTCAAGGGAACCAGTTAAAAGATTTTACCTATTGTAATTGCAACCAGAAGGGATATCTTTCCACCACCTATGAGAATCCTAAGGTTCCAAAAAGAACCTGCTATAATTTTCACTAATCAGGGCATATGATAAAGGAATGTCTGCTAATAAAGAATGGAGAACAGTTCAGCATTTTTGCTTCAAAGATGAACCCTTAAGCTCCACACATATGCAAGGGAGTTTTGGAAGGTAATATTTACATTAAGGAAGATTTAGTTAGAGCATTGTTTGATACTAGGGTTTCTCACCTTTTTATTTCTGAAAAATTGGTTGATTGGTTAAAACTTACCCCAAAAATAGTAGATACCCCCATCTCTATGTCTAATCCAATAGAGGGTACAATTAGTCTCCGCATGGTTTGTGAAAAATCAGAGTTACCTACCTATCCTAAAATATTCTTGTGACCTTATTGTCCTTGAATTTATTGGATTCGAGGTTTTACTTGGTATGGGTTGGTTGTTTGAGTATAAAGCGGTTCTTGATTGTGTTTAAAGGACATGCTATTACAAAGTAAAAGAAGCGAACATTTTAAATATTGTGTGAAAAACTTAGTTCGGTGAGGAATAGTTTCATGTATGCCCTTAATTTGTTCCAGAAAAATTTAGAGGAAATATCGATTGTTAAGGAATTTTCGGATGTTTTTAAAGAAGTAAAAAATTAACCCCTACATCGGGAAATTGAGTTTCAAATTGATTGAATTCCTCATGAAAGGTCTGTTGTTCACCATATCTATAAAATGGCACCAAAAGAGAAGGATGAGTTGAAGGATTAAACTAATGAGTTGTTAAAGAAAGGGCTGATTAGACCGAGTTGCTCAAGTTAGGGAGCATAGGTAATTTTTGTTACAAAATCAAGTGGCTCCCTAAGTCTTTGTATGGACTATCGAGACCTCAATAAGTAGACGATTAAGAAAAAGTATCCTCTACCCCATACCGATGGCTTGTTTGATCAACTTCATGATACTCAAGTATTCTCAAATATGGACCTTGTACAGGATTCCATCAATTAAGGATAGCAGAGGTTGCATTTCTTTAACTGCATTTAGAGGGTCAAATGATTTCTTCGAATGGTTGGTTAGAGGCATAATCAACAAATTCTTGTTAGTTTTTATTCACGATATTCTTATCCATTCAAAGACCGAGGAAGAACACGAAAGACATCTTGAGATTGTATTGAAGATATTGAGAAAAAATGTGTTTAAAGCTAAATTCTCAAAATACCAATTCTAGGAGCAAGAGGTAAGGTTCCTTGGACATGTTGTATCAAGGGATGGAATTTCAGTTGATCCAGGGAAATTATAACCATTCTAGACTGGAAGCAACCACAAACTCCAAAGAATTTCCATAACTTCTTAGGATTTGTAGGATATTACTGGAGGTTCATTTAGGACGTCTCAAAAATTTCCTCTCACCTAACAATGTTGACTATGAATAATGTTAAGTTTGACTGGACACCGAAATGTGAGGAAGCATTTAATGAGCTGAAGAGAAGATTGACCAGCGATCAGTCCTAGCTATTACTGATGAAAGTGGTGGTTTGACCATATATGTAATTTCTTGTGGAGAAGGAGTATGTGTGGTGCTAATGCAACATGGAAATGTTATCGCTTATGCAAGCAGATAGCTAAAGCCTCATGAGTGAAATTATGCAACGTATAAATTAGAAATATTAGTCGTTGTGTTCGCATTAAAAGTGTGGAGGCATTACTTACTGGGTGAAAAGTTCGATCTCTTCATAGATCACAAATATTTGAATTATCTTTTTGCATAGAAGGACTTAAATATGAGACAACAATGTTGGTTAGAATTTCTTGCATCGTATGATCTTGATATTTTATGTACACTCGGGAAAGCCAACGTAGTAGTGGATGCGTTAAGCAGAAAGCATGCCATTATTGCTTATCTGAAGGTGACTCCAACTCTTCTGAAAAGAATTTCCAACAAGCGGAGAGAAGATCAACAGCTAGTGGAATTCATTAAAAGAGTTAAAGAAGAAAGGAATTTAAGCTTAAAACTATATAACCCGGGATATTACGGTTAAATGGAAGAATTTGTGTTCTGGATGTTGAGAGTCTTAGGCATGAAGTATTAACTGAATGTCATCAATCCAAGCTTAATATCCATCTGAAATTCACAAGATGTATAAAAACATGAAGCAAATGTTCCGGTGGAAGAGTATGAATAGGGACATCTCCATTCATATCAGTAGATCCGCAAATTATCAGTAGATCAAAAGCGATCAACAAAAGACTGCTGGATTACTTCAACGTCTCGAGATTCCAAAGTTGAAGTGGGACCAAATATCAATGGATTTCATCAATGGCTTACCTCGAACAAGAAAAAGAAGTGAAGGCATTTGGGTTATCATAGATCAGTTGACCAAATTGACTAAAAGCGCACACTTTATTCCAGTAAAGCCAACAAGAACCGCATCCAGTCTTGCAGACATGTACATGAAAGAAATTGTTCAATTACGTAGGGTTTTAACCAGCATCGTAAGTGATCGAGATCCAATGTTTACCATTCATTTCTGGAAAAAATTATAGACAGTGTTGGGAACAAAGTTAAGTATAAGTAGCACATATCATCCCCTGATTGATGGTCAAACGAAAAGGGTAAACCGAGTGTTGGAAGTTGTTCTGAGAGCTTGCATCTTAGACTTTGAAGTTCAAGGGTGGTGGAATTCCCTTATAACAACAGGTATTAGGAAAGTATTAACATGGAACTTATGAAGCTTTATACGGTCGACCATGTAGATCACTATCATGCTGGATTGAAGCTAGAGATCGATTAGTATTTGGTCCTGATATGATTCGAGAAGCCATGGAGAAGGTACATATGATAAGGAAGAAGCGAAAGGAAGCTCAAAGCAAATAGAAAATTTATGTCGATCAGGGGCGTAAGAATTTAGAATTCTCGGTTTGAGATTATATACTTTTTGAAAGTCTATCCGATAAGGAAAGTAGTAAGATTTAAAAGGATTGGAAAGTTAGCACCTCGATATATTGGACATTTTTCCATTCCGGAGCGGATTTGCCCACTTGCTTATCGAGAGGAATTACTAGAAAGGTTGTCAGGTGTGCATAATGTTTTCCATGTATCCCATTTACGAAAATATCAACATGTCCTAGAACTCATTATAGAGACAGCTGCGTAGGAAGGTTTAGAAGTAAAGCCAAACTTGACTGTTATTAGGTAGCTTATTCAAATCGTTGATCGTAATGGGAAGCGATTATGGAGAAAGGTTGTAAGATTAGTTAAGATTCAATGGAGCATTGATGTTGAAGATTGCAGTTCAGAAACCGAGGACAGGATAAGGAAGGTTTATCCTGAGTTTTGGATTGATGTGTAGTTTGCATATTGTATCGATGTAGTGTACTCACCTCCTGTAGTGTAGTCACTCATCGTGTATCTCTTTGTATACGATTTATAATATATGATATATGTTCTTTCGATTTGTCTTCTTTATGTGGTAAATTTTGGGATGAAATTCTTTTAAGAAATGAAGAATGTAATGACCTGAGATTTTATCTCTACATTTGTGAATATTTAATTAATTTCAAACATTCAAATAATTAATTTTAAACGCTAGATAATTCATTATAATTATATTTATAATGTTAATAAACCATTTTCATTGGTTTTATAAAGATATAAACTCATTTTGAAAGAAAATAATTTTGGTCATGTTTTTCCAGTTCGATGTCGTGTTTTTGCAGTTTGACGTCGTGTTTTTGCAGTTCGAAAATATAAGTTTTAGGAATTTGTCAAATGTCATAAATGTGATTTTTATATCCGTAATAAAATTCATTTAATTTTTAATGATGGAAAACTTATTTTGAAAATTTATTTAAATAGATATGTAGTTCGTCGAAAAACGAAAAATGTGACGAAAACGTGCTTTTTTGGATATTCGACTTTTCATCGAACGAAAGTTGTGCAACGTTGTTGCAACCTTATTTACATTTTTAAATATCTATACTTACACATTTTAAGCCATTTATATTTAACACTACAATACAAAGTAAGTTTACTTTGTTGATTATTATTATAAAGAAGATATTTTTAAGTTTACTACTAAATTAAAAGGATATTTTCATTATGATTTAATGTTTTTAGATTTGAGTTGATATGAACTCAAGTATGTTGCAAATGAAGTGATATTTGTGTAAGATGACGTGAAGGGATGAATTTTGAAAAAAATATATAAAGGTGTATTGGTAATTTGGTTTGAGGGTAAAAGTGTCTTTTACCACCTTTTGCTACTTGTATAAATATCCACTTTCTTATTCATTTCTCACTTTTATTTTTCACTTCTACTTCTTCTTCTTCCTCCTCCTCTTCCTTACCTCCATTAGTCCATAATAAACCTTAAACAAACACCTCTTTCCTTACTTAATATCTTAAACAAACCTTTTAAGTCATAGTCATCACCTCCTCCGTTGAAAAGACACGAACTTTGAAGCACCTCCTTCCTACTCTACCAAGGCTAAACCCACTCCTCACCTCCACCACCCCTTCAAGCCACTTTTCCTTGTAGAAGCTCCATCCATGTGTTGTTACAGATTTTAGCAAAGAAGCGGTAGCTCATTTTTTGGAATTTTGGTTAACAAGTATGTGAGTAAAGCTCACTTTAAATAACATTAAAACTAGTGATATTTTATGATATATTTATTTATTATTATCATTTGAATGATGTATATGTGTGTATGTGATGACTATATTAGTTATTTGGATTTGATTTTCCATTAAGGCAGATTGCATAAATAAAAACTTTGTGCAGGGGAACTAGAATATAAGATCGAAGTGGTTGTAGTGAATAAGTCACGACGACGCACTTCAAAAAGAATGCGTGATAGTGAACTCTAACGAAGTTCTTTGATTATGATGAATATGTATATGTTTATATGCCTATGTGGAGGTTGCTTATGTTGTTAAGCATGTGATTATCTTTTGATTGAAATTATTTAAAGTGACATTTGGAATCCCGACCTTCTCTTTTTATAAATGTTTTAAAAAGGGTTTTTGAACTTGGCTTGATTTTCGATATTTTCCAAAGTATTTTTTAAAGATGGTTTAGAATTTTTTTATTAAAAAAAGTTTTATTTTATAGAAAGGACTTTGGGTTTTGTAACAAAATTGTTTATAAATTAAGGATTTTTTGAAAAGACTTTTAAAAGGAGTAAGTTTTCCAAAATTGTTTTATAAAAACCTTATTTTTAAAAAAAGGATTTTTTATCTCTGCCATCTCCGCCATTAAGTAACCATACAAACCAGATTAATTAGTATTAAAATAGTGACATATTTATGGAAAGTAAGTCATTTTTTATTTAACACTAAAAGCCGACGAGTAAACTAATCCTTCTACTCGTGAAATTCGAATGTGTGGTGCTTAAACAAAGGAGATGTTCAGGAGTAACTAGTGCCCTAGCTTACCTGGCCTCTTTCCTGGATGAGGGATGAAAATGGTCGAAATTTTGAAAACTAATTAAGTATGAGAGAATTAATTTCCATAAATTGGTCATGATTAATTAAGCTATATGAAGAATGTTTTCATCATATACTTGATATTAAATTTTGAGGTATGGAGACCCTAGCTATTCCAAAGATTAAGAACGTCCGTCGAGCCATGGGTTAAGGGGTAGTAATTCCTTAATTGGTTGACCTCATTATTAACTGAGGAATAGTTTAAGTCTGAAATCGAAAAGTGGTGTTGAGTATCCCAAGTTATATTTTTCATATGCAAATATTTATACCTGATAGTGGTTTGTCCAATGTAGATTACTTGACATCGTTTAATCGATAATCATTTCGAAGGAACCAGGATCGAATTTGGGCATTCCTATCCGAAAACCACTTCGATCCAATATACGCGTTCGAAAGTAAAGACATGTTAAAGACAATGATTTTGAAGACCATAGATCTCTATAATGGAGGGTTGCTTGCCATTAATCTCTAGTGTGATTCCCAATATATATTATAGTGGCAGGAGTGTCTTTACTCTGGAACCTTTGCATTGCAAGGGCTGCTCGCTACTAATCGTATGAGTGATTCCCAAATAGGATGTCATAGTAGGAGTGCCTTTGGTTTGTCCTTCACTTGGATAGCTTGTATGGACGAGTATTTGACATTGCATTTCTAAGACCGCGTGAACTGATTTTTACAAATGTACATTTGTTTGGTGGTGTAGGAGGTAACCCCTCTTACACTTAACACCCTTCCTTGAGGGTATGAACTTGAAGGTTGTACTTTTGTGGAAATAGATCATATGTTATTAGAAATGGAAATGTAGCACTTAAAGTGTGATTTTTTTTTAAAAGGTAATACATCACCTTGGGCCTCACACCTGAAAAGGGCTGAAACAGGCTATGTCACAAGGCTATTTGGGTCATACCCATTAGGGTATGGTCATCACCTTTCTAGATTACTCTTTATATGTTGAGTATGTGCTGTATGCTACGGGATCTCTGTAAAAGTTGGTAATGACACGGTGATGTTATATTCAGCACTATCTAGGACTATTGTGTTGGTCACCGAAAAGGGATAGGTCGGTCTTACCAGATGCAGAGGATTGTCTGTGTCTCCTTGGTACATTCCTTTAGAGATGTACTATATAGAAGGTAGTCCTTACCTGTCATTGTATGGAATCCATTTTCCAATAAGTTCCTTCTGTAACGATCTACTATTTTAAACCATTCAAATCAACAATCATCCACACATGTCAGACTTGAATCGTTCCAAACAATAGATTGTTAATTTATATTTGGCCAAACTTAACATATATAGTAAACAAATCAATCACAGAATCACAGAGAAAGAGTAATATAACAATAAGCAGCGAAAATAGAATAAATAATAGTTCATGAAGCTACTATAGAACAAAGAGTCTAAAACAAGGCATAATAGAAATTTCAAAATCAAATTAGTTTCAAATACATAAGCAGATGACAAGTCTGAACATAAACAACTGGAATAAACTAAAATAACTGAATAGATGAGTAGATAAAAGGAAGATCTCTAAGCAAAAATCCAAGCTCCAAAGATGAGTCTCAAATGCTGTGATACTCAGTCTGACCCGAGCATAAAGCAAAACACAAAACACTCAAGTTAGGATCAACATTCTTATATTAGTAAATCAAATCAAGTGAAATGTCCAATTGAAATACAAATAACTCAAAGGATGTTTGGGATTCCACCCTTTAAGGATCCGTTAAACTACCTACATACATAATGCAATACGCTCTACAGATAATGTCTACAGTAAAGTGAACTATAAAAATAGGGTTAATGTGTCACCCATATCCCCCTTAACACATTTTTATATATTACCGTAGTTTATAAAGTACCGTAATTCCTCCATAAATAGGAGGGCTATCGTAGGGCACTCTATAGGTGGTACAAACCAAATTCATAGAGGGCACGGCAAGGCATGTGACAAGGCACGGGAGGCAGTGCCAGGGTAGAATTCTACCATTTGCAACCCCGGACTGGTGGTAACGCATAGCGGCTACTACCGCCTACCTCGAGAAATACTCCCAAATCAAAGGTGCACCCAACCAAATCATAAAGTAATAGAATGGTATCGATGAAGCATGCTCAATCGGAGGTGTGACCCCACTGGTGCGGTATAGCTTCTGTTTTAGCCACATCAAGCTAACTCGCGGGAGTCGGGGTTTCATTTATACCTCATGCAAACGTCGCCAAACCATCCTATGTGGTTTTGGAATCTCCACCACGTGCATAGTTGTTAAAGTGGTTTTCAGTATTGGTAGAGAGTATAATAATATTCGATCACCGTCTCCTTAATAAACAAACACATATTTCACATTGTGGTCATTTTATAAAATCACTTTTTATAATCATTTCAAACAGTTCATACTTCATATCAAAATATTCACATTTAAATCCATTAAATCTAAATCCGGCTTAAACAGTATTGAAGTAGTTTATATGTAAAAAAAAATTAAAAATTAAAATTAGTTTATATATTTAAAAATAGTTTATATATTAAAATAGTTTATACATGAAAACTAGTTTGTATATTAAAATATATATTTAAATTTGTTTTTTTAAATTTAAAATATATATATATATATTAAAATAGTTATATATTTAAAAGAGTTTATATCGAAACAGTTTCAAAGTGGAATTGTTTCTTCCAATTTCACAAATCAACTTTAGTTCCATAATTCAATTTAAATCATTCTCAGTTTAACAATTTCAATTGAAAAAGTTAAGGGTTCAATTCAAATCCTCATTAAACTATTTTTATATATATCGATTTCAAATACAGGTTTAAACTATCACCTCAAATTCGACAAGTTCAAAGTTTAAATATTCAAACATTTACAATGTAAATTTCGTCATATTTCAACATTCAACTTTAATTTTATTTAAATTTGAAAATATTCACTTAATCATTTTTAATAACATTTAAATAATATCTCAAATTTCAAATTTAAATCAAAATTTAATATTCAATTACAATTTTATTTAAATTTGAAATATTCATTAAATCATCCTTATCAAAATCAAGTTATTAAGCTATAAAATCATATCTTTAAAAATCGTAAAATTTGTAAGTTTTAAATTAATACTTATTAAATTCAATTCTCAACAAATTAGGTTACAAATCAATTCTTATTTAAATACAATTATCAACCAATTTAAACGTCAAGTCAACTTTAATTTATCTTTCCAACCTTATTTATTAAAGTTATTACAAATTTATTTTTAAATGTTAATATAAATTTTAACTAAATATTTTAAGCATATTATATATATTATTAGTCAAATTAAATTCTTAATAACTTTTATTATATTAATTATTATTAAACTAAATCTAATTATTATTAAATCTATTTTAAGTTTTATTATATATATTTAAAAAATAAAAAAGTTATAAGTAAAATTCTATAATTTACATTTTAAAACTTAACTTATAATTTAAAATTTTCCAAATCATGTAATTTTAAAATTTAAACATTACACATAGATATGACACTAAAATCTATATATTATACTTTAAAAATCAATATTTATTAAAACGCCTATATTTTCCTTTCAAAATTCTAGAAATATTTTAAAAATAGATGAATGGTGTCCGTATATAGTTTTCTATCTTATGATCAAGTGATACCGATATTTATCATCTCATCCGCAATAATTAAATATTTACGGCTATATATCATTTCAACCCGCAATCCCAAAATTAATAGAGCTTTGGTTTAGATAAAACTTAGCATATGGAGTAAAAGCTCATTAGAGAAAGGGTAGTGATACCCTAGAATACGTGGAATCAATTATAGAATCATGTTCATTCAAACTTAAAATTCTTCATCCTGGATTAGGATTTCTTTCTAATTTTGGAACTTTTCTTTGTTTTGAAATCCATTCTTGTCCTTCATGTTCTTGCTCTTTTAATATTGGAGCATCCCATAGCTCTATTTCTGTAGATCTTTGTAATAAATTTGAGCATCTTGCAACCTAAATTGGCAACTTCATCCTTTCGCGTGACTAATTCCATCGACGATCCCGCTAACCTTAGTATGATTTTAAAGGGGTGAAATTCCTTTACAACATGCATCAATTCATCGGAGATTTCTATGACCTCGGTTTTGATGCTGTTATCTCTTGCAAAGCCCAAACTGCTTCTCTCGTAGACGACTAGAGTAATTCTCTAAAGATCGAATAACGATTGCCTCAAGATTATGCAGTCAGTCTTATCTCCCCCTTGATTTTCGGCTGAGTGATCTCGACTTCACCCCTGTTGTCCAACTATTTTTGGATGTCTTTGGTGAAGTCACTTCTCTACTTATTAAGCGGAAAATTGAATTATGCATCGACATGATACCTAAGCTTTATCTTGCAACCGGTTTTCACCAGCCTCATGTAGCTGAGGAGAGCATGCCCAAGATGGCTTTCCTAACGGAGAATGGTTAATCATGCTCTTTGAATTAACCAATGCTCCTATCTTCTTCTCTGATCTCATGAATCACGTTTTCCACAATGTTCCCAACCAGTTTTCTTCTTTGATGTTATTCATATTTTTCTAAGTCTCAGTTGACCCGGTTAAGGTCGCCGCGATTATATAAGTCTATCCAGCTTTCTTCTTTTGTAATTTTATTATCTCATCGTCCTTTCGAGCCTGTCTTCTTAGTTGGAATTCGCTTTGATTAGGGTTCCTCTAGATTTGAATCTCTTTGTTCTAAAATCTATTTTGAATCATCCTGTGAGGGAGTGAATTTGAAATTGATATAAAAAATGTTTTATATTGTGTTCTTTGAGTTGTTAAGTTTGAATTTTGGGTTTCGATCGATTAGTCTGGCCAACGCTATTGGTAGAAATTCCAAAACACTTGAACAGAGCAAACTGACATAATATTGTTTTCGAAAATTTGTAAATGAAATAATTTTATGATTATATTTTATATATAAAGGTATAACTTTCTGAAATTAGATAGTTAAATGAATTGGTTGTTAGAAATGACAGTACTAGCTTATCATTTATCATCTTGTCAACATTCTAAGGAGATGAAATTTTATAAATATGGTTTATAAATCTGATTTGCAAATGACATAAATTTAAACTAAAGATTTAAAATTAAGATTTTGGTGCTTTTCTAAATTTCGTTTTCAAAGTTTTGAAAAAATATATTATTTTAAAGTATTTTCGAATGGAAATTGTTTTCAAAGAATTTTAAAAGAAGTTAGTACTCTCCTCTTTTGTCGCTTGAAAATAATTTCGATGACGACTGCAGTATCATCGACATTCATTTTCGAGTCTCAAAGTGGAGAGACCACTTAGTAAATTTGCTACACTTTTGTTTTGAAAAATTGGATTTTGATTTGAATATCTTGAGTTAGATTTGATGTAAAAAAAATATATGTATATATTTATTTCAAAATAGCTTGAAGTGAAACTGAAAATTTTACCTTTAAGTTTTATGTTAAGTGACGGTTTTCCATTATTGAAATGAAGCAAATTTTTTGAATAATTAGAGTGTCAAAAAGGAGAAGTGAAATTTAAACAACTTGAAACAATTGAACTAGGATAAAGTTTATTTGTATAATACTCAATTGCATTCTAAAACATATATAACTTACCCAAAATATTCAAAAGTTTAAAATGTTAATGTGAATATGTAATTGAATAATATACAGTATAAATGTAAGTAATAAAATGTCCAAAAACGAAATTTTGATAAGGGAATTTATAAATAAAATTTTAGGATTATAATAAATGTTTAAACACTTAATTGATGTTGCAAAATATATTAAGTGAAATAAATTGAATAATAAATGGAGAATGCTATTTAAGTAAATAAATATGAACAGAATAATACTTGAAATTGAATTATAAGTAGAATTAACTTAAGTGAAGTCAAATAGATTAAATAAATAAGTTAATTACAATAAAATTTGTTTTGAATAGATGAACTTAAGTTATAAAGAAAGGATGAATGGAAATAAATTGGATACGAACGAAAATTAGTTAAAAAGTGAGCTAATTAGAATGATAATAATAAATGGATGATAATAATTAGAATGAAATTTATATAGTTTTGAATTAATTGTTGTATTTGGTACTGTATATTTTGAAACTATCTTTCCTTTCTGTTGTTTCTATTCTCCTATCTATTTTCTTTTCAAGGCGAAAAGTTTTGAGTGGGAGAGAATGTAACGACCCGAGAATTTTAACGACTTTATTTATCATAATTAACTAAATACTTTCATGGAAATAAATAATTAAATTCGGTAATGAAAATTTGATATTTGGTATGCATCTATTTAAACATAGCAAATGACATGCTTTCATTGGTAAACATATAAATTTGTTTAGTTGTGATAATTTGATGTAACGACCCTCTATTTTGGACCATTCAAATCGACAATAAAGCCATACATGTCCGACTTGAATAATTCAAAATACCAAATTGTTAATTAAAATTTGGCAAAACTTAACATATATAGTAAATTAATCATCACAGACCACAGACACAGAGTAATATAATGCAGCGGAATAGATAAAGAATAGTAGTTCATGAAGCTACTATATACATTGGAGTTAGAAATAAAATACAACTGAATATCTTAGATGTAGTAAAGTCTCCAGTATGCGTAGATGAAAGAATTCTCTTAACAAATCAACAGGATGACTGAAAGGATAGATAGCTGGATCTTCAAGCAAGGCTCCAACTTCGAAGGTGAGTCTCAAATGCCGTATCACTCAGTCTGACCCGAGCGTAAAGCAAAACACAAAACACTCGAGTCAGGATTAACATTCTTATATCAATAAATCGAACCCAAGTGAAATATCAACTGAAATACAAATAACTTAAAGGATGTTTGGAATAACCATTCTCTAAGGGTCCATGGAACTATCTATAGGATAGAAATATACACTATAACACCGTGGTCATTCCCATTTATTTATACTTCAAACCAAATATCATTTTACTTCAATTATCTCTATATTTCCCAAAATAGTATTTATATAAAATAAATAATTTATAAAGTAAAGTATTCAATTCCCACAACTTAACATATCGTTTCAACATCAACCCGACCTTCCCATTCAAATTTAAATTCAATCTCAAATTATCAATTTAAATTCAATTTAAATCTTAAATTAACCACTTAAATTTTGTCGATCCCAATTCGGGTTTGAAATCACCAATACCCCTTTTTATTCAATATATTTCAAAACTTTAAGTATTCAGCGTTTCAAACTAAATTTTATTCAATTTAGTTTTCTACATAATAAATTCAATTTAGTTCAACCTAAATTTTCATTTTAATTCAATTTTAGTTTCTAAATAACAATTCAACTATTTTGATTTTTCATACAGATCTGAATTTCAAAATAAACCATTTAAATTCCAATATAGTTCAAAGCTTTAATATTTAAATGTTCAATTTAACAATTTCATATGGATCTCGATTTAACCTCCCTATTATTTAGTCTTGAAATACTTCCTCATTTGATTCAAGATTATTTAATTGACCTTAAATTCCATTTTCTCAATATTTTCTTTAATTTACTTAAACGTGAAATATGCATTTAATCGCTTAAATCCAAAAATCCAGTTATAAAATCCTACGTTTTTAAAAATTCCCATTTAAAATTTTAGATCAATTTAATTAAATAAATCCTTATTTAGATACCATTTAATAAACTCAAATTTACCTCCCCATCTTAATTTATCCCAATTATTTCAAAAATCTATATGAAATATAATTTACATAAATATTAACATAGTTTATGTATTAAATCAAACTTAATTAAATTAAATATTATTAAATCTATATATATAGAAATTTAACATTTATTAAGACCATATATTTCTTTCCAAACAAAGAATTTATTTCCAAAATATATATATATATATGAACCACGGTGTCTATATATATTCCTTATCATCTGGTCAAGTGTTACGGATATTTATCATTTCAATCCGTACACTAAATATATACGGGTTGATAGCATCTCAACCCGTAATCCCAAATTCAATTAAATGAAAATCGCTTGGGTCTATCATTTCAACCCATAACGAAATTCTCCTATTCTAAAGTCCGTTCGGGTATGTATCATTTCAACCCATAGTGATTTCTATACTAACAGGGAACTTGCAGAGTGATAACAGATATGAAAAAAATGATAACAACCAGCATATATCATCAAAATAAATATAAACAATAGGATATGGTGTCATATCCCATAAGTGAACAGTTACAGATAATAGCATATATAACAAATTAAAATAGCTACAGCCTCATATTTCAATTGTCGTTTCAATTGAGATCAAATTTAATAAATAAAAGAACGTTAATCGTGAGTGATTGCTCACCTTTCGATGCTAGAGAGGAACAGAAATGGGGTGATACAGATACGAACATTGATACGGATACAACTAGCGGGACAGCAACTGGTTAGAAATCACTGCGATAGATTCGATAATAAATGTAAGTCAAGATGGCACGAATACGATGGACAAAACTGATAAATGGAAATCGATGAGAACGATTGAATTAGTTGATAAAAATTTAAATCAATATTTGGTTTAAAATAAGTAAATAAAATTACTCATCATATGTACTTAAAATTTGAAATAAATACTTGTATAATATATCAACTCATATATCCAACCCGTGTTACCTCAAATTTAAATCTTTATAAAAGTAATTTCTTACATATATAAAATATTAAAAATCAGTATTCGTTTAATAGTAACTTACAAAAATCCGATATCATAAGCATATATATTATGCTATAACAAAATTTAAAAATAAAAATTTTAAACATTTCCATACTTCTAAAACATACGATACCTATACAAATGAAATCTCCCAAGGCCCGCACCCACAACGTCTGGAAAAATATATTTCATAACAACTACTATAAAACTAAAGATACTCAACACATCACTACTGTCACTATACTACGCAGGCTTATATATGCCTTCAATATACTGGGCTGACACTATAATGTCTAACTAAATATATATGCGTACAGAGTAATAAATGCAAACATTTTGCATACGAAAACAAATCAATTGACCACTTAACATACACACAGCCTATACTTTTGTACACAACAAATATATATAAATATAGATCATGCGGTTTATATTTGTTATAACGATGAATATATACCAGATTTATATAAAATTGACCAAAATTTTATGTACTTAAAATATATATACACGTAGGTTAAAAACATATAAACTATTCTAGATTTAAACAAATATATATATATATATATATAAAGCATATATTATAACTAAACATAACGAACTGCAGTATGCGTGTTATAACGATTCCGTGCACGCATTATAAACAACACACTATCAACTTCCAATATAAATATAAGCACCTGATATACCAGAATAAAGCAAGGTGAACGGGGTGGTTGAGGCTAGGAGTGGTGGCAGAAGCGGGTCAGGGGAGGAAGTGTCTTCGGCTGGGCTGCTGTGTGATGGGAGGGTTGAGGCCAGAAATGAGTGCGTCGGTAGGCTGTCAGGGCGGAGGGGAGGTCGTGAGGCGGTGCTTGGTGGTCGCTGGAGCTTCTCGGGCTGTGCTTTGGGAAGTGGAGTGATGGCGAGTTGAACGTGATAGGGACGGGTCCTACGTAGCCGGAGGGAGGTTAGGAGGCATGGGATGATATGGGTTGCCGTACGGCCGAGGGAGGGTGCGGATGTGGAGGTGGGTTTGCTCGCGTTGCAGTTGATGGACGGAAGTGGATGGGTGATAGCTTGGCAGAGGGAGGTGAAAGCACGGTAATAGAAGGGAGGAAATAGGTGGATCCGTAGAAAGAAAAATGGAAGGAGGAGGAGGAAGAAAACATGAAATGAGGGAGGAGAATGGAAGTGACAGCAGTTTGCAATGTGAAAGAACGAAGTGAAACAAGATATAAAGGCAAAATAAATATATAAAACGAAAGGAAATAAAAGGTCACGAGAATCATGCCCAGTAATCAGCTAATTTATTAAAACGAAACGGCTCTTTACTTGATAACGTGGAAAAGGAGGCTAGTGAAACGTTGGGACCACAAATGAAATGAACGAATGAAACGCTGAAAGTCAGCCTGTAATTTAGGCATTAATAAAACAAATTATGATGTAGTAGCAATGGTCATCCAAAATTTCAGCCAACTAATTAAAGCAGCATTTATTTTTTTGTTTGGGCGACACGTCACAAGTTTGAAAGCAAAAGGTGCTTTAAAACGGATACCGATACGGTTTTACGCTTTACAGATTCTGCCACGTACCGGATTTCAAAATACAGAAATAAATATACTATTGAGATCAGCACAACAAGACGATCACAATGGTATAAAGATATCAGTTGTACGATCATCCGATTAAAAGTCGATAATCGGAACTGAAAATGCTGTTAATTTGTCAGAAATAAGGTAAATGAAGCAGTAGACGTCCGAATTTGGAAAAATGAAAGATGACGTCTCACTGAAAAGAGGGTTTAGAGATTTTCTATAGAAAAATATCCAGGCTTGGAAATAAATTTATTATCACCACTTATTAGCTAGCTTGAATTTAATAGAATCTCACAATGAAATAAATTTTGATAAAATAAATTGAAAATTTAAAATCTGCTATGTGTAGTTGGACGTAATCCAAATATAAAATTTTTATTTCAAAATATTATTATTTAATTTTCTCAAAAATCCAATTAAATACGTTATAAAACAAATCAATAAAAATTTTAAAAATTTCCGGGTCGTTACACTCTCCTCCACTCAAAACTTTTCATCCCCGAAAAGGGAGGAGGTAGGAGAATAGAAACAACCAGAAATAAAAGTAGATTGAAAGACAAGATAAACAATTAATTTTAAAACTACACAAATTTAATTGGAAATATCTATTTGAAGATTTCATTTGAAATTTAATTTTCTTTAATATTTAATATTTTCAAACCCCTTTGAAACCGATTATTTATATTATTACTTATATTCACAAAGATTATTGAAAATATTAAATCCAAAATTTATGAAATTTTAATTTATCTCAAAATACCTTTCAAATATTATAAATAAATTAATAATCTTTTTCTTTAAAGATGATTTATTTAATTAATAACTTCAAAATATTTAAAATCTCCTATTAAACCATGTAGTATATAAATAAACAATATTTTAAAGATTATATTCAAAAAGGAAAGGAAGGTAGATCCAGGAAGCAGAATATAGGTGAATAAATAAAGCTGATCAGATTAACATCGGGCACGATTAATTAATTCAAACCATAAGAATTTCAAATTTCAAATATTAATACAAATTACTTTGTTGGAAATACTTTTAAAATAAAATACTTTTATATCAAAACCAATTTTTTCCTTTCGAAAATACTTTTATAACTCAATGTTTCAACGAGTTTATCCTCGTTCTTGCAGACTCTGGCCATGCGTTGATCAGGCGCAAAGCTAGAATTCTCCAAGTACTTAGTAGACTTGTTTCAACACCCAGTGAAAATACATGAAAAACCTTTAAAACAGATATGAAAAGTACAATCCAAACAAAACAACCAAACCAAAACCTTTGTCCGATCATGGTTCGCAGATACACAATGGTTACGCCTGGATCCCCTAGGAAACAATCCATATCCGTAAGCTTTCTCAGCCCTGCGAGGTACGCCATGATGACTAGTAGAGTGTAGGATACACAATGGTTACGCCTGGATCCCCTAGGAAACAATCCGTACCCCTAAGCAAGACTCAACCAGGCACTTGCGCTACTATTCGCGACCTACACAGATTGCATGATACACAATGGTTACGTCTGGATCCCCCAGGAAACAATCCGTACCCCTAGGCAAGACTCAGCCAGGCAATTGCGCTATGCATTCACAAGAGAAGAAAAAAAAACCATGGGTTACGCCACGGTGGGAACACTCGAGTATTACATCCGGAAAACCAAAAATCAGAGAGAATAATATCGATAGAATGAATCCACGATGTGGCCACAAAGCGGATATCAAGCAGAAGGCACTTTCCATATCTTTACTTCGAAAATATATATCATATAGTACCTTTTCAAATCACTTTCAAATATCATACTTATATAAAGTCCATTATATATAGGATTCCTTTTTCAAATCGAATACTTTCCAAATCAATAGTATATCAAATCATACTTATATAGACTTCGATTGTATAAAATCTCTTTCCAAATTGAGTACCTTTCAAATCAATAGATTTCAAATCAACTTCATGCTTATACAAATCCAATTTATATAAGTTCGACCACTCCCAAATCAAGTGCTTAATAATATAAGGTTCTCAATTTCAAATCATTCAATATCCATGCAGTTTCCAAATCATATATGATTTCACCAAATTTTCTTCCAAATTAAGTATCTAAATTTCAAAGTTCCTAAAATAATAGTTTTAGAAAATTATCCCAGTTTCTAAATTAAAATAATTCAAGTCAAACAAATTCATTTTCAAAATATCCATAAGAGTACTGGTTTTTAATTTCAAAACTAAATTTTTTCTCAAAATCAATTATACTCAAATGGTTCCCAAATTTATAATTATCCCTTTAAAACTTTTAAACTATCTATTTCTATTTTGAAATATTCAATTTACCTTTCTGAAAACTATTATTCAAAACTATATATATTTTTTTTCAAAACATTTCAAACTAAATTTATATTCTTTATCAAACATTTTATACTCTTCGAAATTTCTTAATTTTAAAATTTTAGACCTTGACTTGGAAGTGTTCGAACCTTAAAAATGATAAGGGGAAATCACATTTTCAATTCAAGAGTTGAAAATCAACAATAAATCAATTTCATTATATAGGGTTATACCAAAACAAATTCGAAACTCGAGGACTGAACACCGGTCTCACTTTAAATTGTTTCAATTATATACATATATCTTTCGAAAATATCAAATTATACTTCGGAATTTGAAATCATAACGGTTTTACAAAATCACTCGCATAGCGAAGCTATTTAAAGTGGCCCCTCCCCCACTCTGAAACTCGAAAATCAATATCGATGATGCATGCACTCATCACCGAAATTATTTTCCAACGACATACGTGAGTTCTGAACTTCTATTTTCTTGAAAACTTCTTTGAAATTTCTTCAAAATTATTGGAACTCATTTGAACTCATTTGAAACATTTCTTATTTGGAAAAATACCTTTAAATCGTACTATTTTTATATATTTTCCAAAATCTTAAATCCAATTTCAAAATACCGGAATTCAATTCTCGAATTTCAAATTTAACCCTTCGGTTGTAAATCATTTTTATATAAATCAATTTCTTACAATTTTTCAAAATTTCAAATCCTTTCAAAACCTTTTTATATAGAATAACATTTCTTATTTGCCTTATATATATAGGTATATAATCCTTATCGAAAACATTTTCACTTTTATATATAAAAAAAATCATAGTTATCAAAATAAAATTTTGGTATAAACAATTTCAAAAATACAACATACCCGATTTTTCAAAGGGTGATTCAAAAATGGATTTCAAAACAAAGATAGAGATTTAAATTAGAGGAACCCCAATCAATAGAATCCTGATTCGAAGATAGACTCGATCGAAGATGAGATAATTAAATTACAAAATAGAAGATGGATATACTTCTACAAATCGCGGCAACCTTAATCAGGTCAACCGTGACCTTAGGAATATAATCGATGCGGAATTTCAAAACAGTTTGACATTCGATCGCCAGAGATAGAATTCAGCATATCAAGATATAGCAGCATCTTAAACCGAGGATACAGAAATCTTCGGTGAATCAATGCTGATTGTAAAGGAGTTTTCACCCCCTTTACAAAACATTCAGTGGAGTTACAGGATACTCCAGAATCAAATGAATATAAATAGAAAGAGACAAGAATGAATTTCGAAACCAATCGAGTCAGCAAGGAAGAGATTCAACTCGAGCGAAAGTGATTCTGTAAATAAATTTACCATATATGCTGAGTTTTGCCTAGAGCCAAAGCTCTGATACCAACTGTAACGACCCGCTATTTTGGACCATTCAAATCGACAATAAAGCCATACATGTCCGACTTGAATAATTCAAAATACCGAATTGTTAATTAAAATTTGGCAAAACTTAACATATATAGTAAATTAATCATCACAGACCACAGACACAGAGTAATATAATGCAGCGGAATAGATAAAGAATAGTAGTTCATGAAGCTACTATATACATTGGAGTTAGAAATAAAATACAACTGAATATCTTAGATGTAGTGAAGTCTCCAGTATGCGTAGATGAAAGACTTCTCTTAACAAATCAACAGGATGACTGAAAGGATAGATAGTTGGATCTTCAAGCAAAGCTCCAACTTCGAAGGTGAGTCTCAAATGCTGTATCACTCAGTCTGACCCGAGCGTAAAGCAAAACACAAAACACTCGAGTCAGGATTAACATTCTTATATCAATAAATCCAACTCAAGTGAAATATCAACTGAAATACAAATAACTTAAAGGATGTTTGGAATAAGCATTCTCTAAGGGTCCATGGAACTATCTATAGGGTAGAAATATACACTATAACACCGTGGTCATTCCCATTTATTTATACTTCAAACCAAATATCATTTTACTTCAATTATCTCTATATTTCCCAAAATAGTATTTATATAAAATAAATAATTTATAAAGTAAAGTATTCAATTCCCATAACTTAACATATCGTTTCAACATCAACCCGACCTTTCCATTCAAATTAAATTCAATCTCAAATTATCAATTTAAATTCAATTTAAATCTTAAATTAACCACTTAAATTTTGTCGATCCCAATTCGGGTTTGAAATCACTAATACCACTTTTTATTCAATATATTTCAAAACTTTAAGTATTCAGCGTTTCAAACTAAATTTTATTCAATTTAGTTTTCTACATAATAAATTCAATTTAGTTCAACCTAAATTTTCATTTTAATTCAATTTTAGTTTCTAAATAACAATTCAACTATTTTGATTTTTCATACAGATCTGAATTTCAAAATAAACCATTTAAATTCCAATATAGTTCAAAGCTTTAATATTTAAATGTTCAATTTAACAATTTCATATGGATCTCGATTTAACCTCCCTATTATTTAGTCTTGAAATACTTCCTCATTTGATTCAAGATTATTTAATTGACCTTAAATTCCATTTTCTCAATATTTTCTTTAATTTACTTAAACGTGAAATATGCATTTAATCGCTTAAATCCAAAAATCAAGTTATAAAATCCTACCTTTTTAAAAATTCCCATTTTAAATTTTAGATCAATTTAATTAAATAAATCCTTATTTAGATACCATTTAATAAACTCAAATTTACCTCCCCATCTTAATTTATCCCAATTATTTCAAAAATCTATATGAAATATAATTTACATAAATATTAACATAGTTTATGTATTAAATCAAACTTAATTAAATTAAATATTATTAAATCTATATATATAGAAATTTAACATTTATTAAGACCATATATTTCCTTCCAAACAAAGAATTTATTTCCAAAATATATATATATATGAACCACGGTGTCTATATATATTCCTTATCATCTGGTCAAGTGTTACGGATATTTATCATTTCAATCCGTACACTAAATATACACGGGTGGATAGCATCTCAACCCGTAATCCCAAATTCAATTAAATGAAAATCGCTTGGGTCTATCATTTCAACCCATAACGAAAATCTCCTATTCTAAAGTCCGTTCGGGTATGTATCATTTCAACCCATAGTGATTTCTGTACTAACAGGGAACTTGCAGAGTGATAACAGATATGAAAAAAATGATAACAACCGGCATATATCATCAAAATAAATATAAACAATAGGATATGGTGTCATATCACATAAGTGAACAGTTACAGATAATAGCATATATAACAAATTAAAATAACTACAGCCTCATATTTCAATTGTCGTTTCAATTAGGATCAAATTTAATAAATAAAAGAACGTTAATCGTGAGTGATTGCTCACCTTTCGTTGCTAGAGAGGAACAGGAATGGGGTGATACAGACACGAACACTGATACGGATACAACTAGCGGGACAACAACTGGTTAGAAATCACTGCGATAGATTCGATAATAAATGTAAGTCAAGATGGCACGAATACGATGGACAAAACTGATAAATGGAAATCGATGAGAACGATTGAATTAGTTGATAAAAATTTAAATCAATATTTGGTTTAAAATAAGTAAATAAAATTACTCATCATATGCACTTAAAATTTGAAATAAATACTTGTATAATATATCAACTCATATATCCAACCCGTGTTACCTCAAATTTAAATCTTTATAAAAGTAATTTCTTACATATATAAAATATTAAAAATCAGTATTCGTTTAATAGTAACTTACAAAAATCCGATATCATAAGCATATATATTATGCTATAACAAAATTTAAAAATAAAAATTTTAAACATTTCCATACTTCTAAAACATACGATACCTATACAAATGAAATCTCCCAAGGCCCGCACCCACAACGTCTGAAAAATATATTTCATAACAACTACTATAAAACTAAAGATACTCAACACATCACTACTGTCACTATACTACGCAGGCTTATATATGCCTTCAATATACTGGGCCGATACTATGATGTCTAACTAAATATATATGCGTACAGAGTAATAAATGCAAACATTTTGCATACGAAAACAAATCAATTGACCACTTAACATACACACAGCCTATACTTTTGTACACAACAAATATATATAAATATAGATCATGCGGTTTATATTTGTTATAACGATGAATATATACCAGATTTATATAAAATTGACCAAAATTTTATGTACTTAAAATATATATATACACGTAGGTTAAAAACATATAAACTATTCTAGATTTAAACAAATATATATATATATATATATATATATATAAAGCATATATTATAACTAAACATAACGAACTGCAGTATGCGTGTTATAACGATTCTGTGCACGTATTATAAACAACACACTATCAACTTCCAATATAAATATAAGCACCTGATATACCAGAATAAAGCAAGGTGAACGGGGTGGTTGAGGCTAGGAGTGGTGGCAGAAGCGAGTCAGGGGAGGAAGTGTCTTCGGCTGGGCTGCTGTGTGATGGGAGGGTTGAGGCCAGAAATGAGTGCGTCGGTAGGCTGTCAGGGCGGAGGGGAGGTCGTGAGGCGGTGCTTAGTGGTCGCTGGAGCTTCTCGGGCTGTGCTTTGGGAAGTGGAGTGGTGGCGAGTTGAACGTGATAGGGACGGGTCCTGCGTGGCCGGAGGGAGGTTAGGAGGCATGGGATGATATGGGTTGCCGTACGGCCGAGGGAGGGTGCGGATGTGGAGGTGGGTTTGCTCGCGTGGCAGTTGATGGATGGAAGTGGATGGGTGATAGCTTGGCAGAGGGAGGTGAAAGCACGGTAATAGAAGGGAGGAAATAGGTGGATCTGTAGAAAGAAAAATGGAAGGAGGAGGAGGAAGAAAACATGAAATGAGGGAGGAGAATGGAAGTGACAGCAGTTTACAATGCGAAAGAACGAAGTGAAACAAGATATAAAGGCAAAATAAATATATAAAACGAAAGGAAATAAAAGGTCACGAGAATCATGCCCTGTAATCAGCTAGTTTATTAAAACGAAACGGCTCTTTACTTGATAACGTGGAAAAGAGGCTAGTGAAACGTTGGGACCACAAATGAAATGAACGAATGAAACGCTGAAAGTCAGCCTGTAATTTAGGCATTAATAAAACACATTATGATGTAGTAGCAACGGTCATCCAAAATTTCAGCCAACTAATTAAAGCAGCATTTATTTTTTTGTTTGGGCGGCACGTCACAAGTTTGAAAGCAAAAGGTGCTTTAAAACGGATACCGATACGGTTTTACGCTTTACAGATTCCGCCACATACCGGATTTCAAAATACAGAAATAAATATACTATTGAGATCAGCACGACAAGACGATCACAACGGTATAAAGATATCAGTGGTACGATCATCCGATTAAAAGTCGATAATCGGAACTGAAAATGCTGTTAATTTGTCAGAAATAAGGTAAACGAAGCAGTAGACGTCCGAATTTGAAAAAATGAAAGATGACGTCTCACTCAAAAGAGGGTTTAGAGATTTTCTATAGAAAAATATCCAGGCTTGGAAATAAATTTATTATCACCACTTATTAGCTAGCTTGAATTTAATAGAATCTCACAATGAAATAAACTTTGATAAAATAAATTGAAAATTTAAAATCTGCTATGTTTAGTTGGACGTAATCCAAATATAAAATTTTTATTTCAAAATATTATTATTTAATTTTCTCAAAAATCCAATTAAATACGTTATAAAACAAATCAATAAAAATTTTAAAAATTTCCGGGTCGTTACATTTGAAATCAGTTAAATTGGTGAAAATAAAATATCTTTGGAATCTAAATATTTAATATAAGTAAAATGTTAATTATGTTTTGAGTGAGACGTCGTAATTCATTTCGCTGAATTTGAACCGCTCTAGCTCAGTTTATCTTATTTTTGGTATTTTAGTAGCATTTTTGGCAGCGAATATCAAGTTTTGATAGTTTGGTCGTATCACTGATATTTGTATATCATTTTGTTTGCCTCGTCTTGCTGATCTCCGTACTATATTCGTTCCTATGTTTCGGTGTCCGATACATGAAAAAATCTGCAAAACGATTAGCCGTATCCAGGGTCGGTCCTATGAGTTTTGGTACCTAAAACCAAAAGTGAAAACAAGGCCCCTATAGAGAAACTGATATTATGATCATTAACTAAATCATTAAAATTTATATTGTTCATAAATAATGAGCACAGAAAAAAAAGAAAATAACTTTATCTGTGATAATATAATCCAAGTTGTACACCAAAATTAATATCAACTATTACTGCCTACTGACTCTCAACTGTATCTGGATCATTCATTTGTAACTTTTAGTAGTATATATCAATTATTTTTCAAGATTTACCAATATATATCAACGTATGCTTATTTGGAATAATCATATTCATTCATTATAGAAAGGTATATGGGGAATAATGTAATTGTTTGATACTGATTACTGCATAACAAAAATAATTATCAAATTAAGTCAATTAACACTGTAATACTTCGCAAGAAGAGATACTTACCAGTTACCACTGTAATAATAAAGGAGAATGCAAAGAACTGTCACTGCAAGAAGAGATACAAGAAGTGTCGCTGCCGCCGCCGCCACCGCTGTTGGAGCTGTCGACGTCGTGCCGGTGCCGTGCCGCTGGAGGCTGGAGAGTGGAGCCCCCCCTTTTTCCAAACTCGAGATCGATGACGAGAAGAAAAACCCTAGCCGGCTTTGGGGAATTTGAGAATTGAGATCCGCTATTTTTTTTTTCGTTTGCTAGTCACGATTTTGGTGCCCCAGAAAAATTGGTGCCATAAGCGGCCGCTTCCCTCGCTTTGAGGAAGCGCTGGGCCTAGCCGTTTCGGTTCTGCAATTTGATCCTTTGCGTTTCTGTACGTTCATTTTCCAACCGCTGAAACCAATAGCATCTTGCTTTTAATATTCCCAAAAATTTATTATCTGACTATCTCTATCCCCATTTGTTAAATTGACATTTTCTATTTCATTTTTTTGTTTCCTGGTTCGTTGTCTTCTATCAGATCTTACTTTACAATGAAAACAAATATTATGTACAAATCTTATATAATCGACTTCACTTTCTCTCTACCCGTGCCCTTCTTGATCCATTTCACCGCAACCGCCGTAGCTTATAGTCGCTTCATTCCACTCCATGCTTATCTCCAATTTCTGCCGCTCCATCTCCCATCACCACGCATCGAGCTATAGCCACACCAGTAGCCTTGTATTTTCCTTCGACCGTACACGAGTTGCCAAGATCACCCATCTCCACTTGCCTCTCCCACTGCCTCCGCCTTGAACCCATCACCACAGCCTTGCGTGCCGCCTTGCTTCACCACCCTTGCTTCTAGTCCTTCCCACGTTCACCATAGAAACTGCCATCTCCTCTTGTAAACCCGTTCGCCTCTCCTCTACCTCCCTTGACAACCCACCATTGCTCGTCCAGCACCTCCTCCTTGCCCCACCTCTATAGCAGCTCATCCATCAACCACCCCCCTCCTATGTCAACAGCCATACCCTAACAGCCACTGAATAATCTTCCACTTCCCATCAACTTCACACCCATTGCCACCATTACCAAGTGCAACACCTTTCACTCACCTGAACAGCCGAAGCCACCTCCTCTCTCCCCTGACCATCGAACTGACCGGCCACAGCCCAGCCCTTCCCTGCAGCGAGCTCTCCGATCACAACAAAACCTCATAACACCCATTGACATGTCGAACAGCCATCACTTGCCTCTAGCATCTCAAGGACCTGGCATGCAAACTCCACGTCAACCGCCACTTAACACCACCAAAGCCTCTCCACCGAAGCCCGGTGACACGTTGCTTTCCCTGGCCGATCATTGTAGCTCTTCTCACCTCTTTTATATATGAAGGTATATATAATATGAGAGTATTATATAACGCGCGCGTATATACATAAGATGTTTAAGATATTTACTAAGATTTATGTTTATATCTTTAAAATAGATTTTTTGTAATAGCTTCAATATATACATAATGCTATACATTCATTTGAAAATTTCTAAAATTATATATGGGTTTCAATTTATATATATAGCTTTTATATATATTTATATATGTATATATATAAGTTCAGTTGTATAATTGATTTTCATCAGATCTAATTCGTCGTGCTTGCTTTTATCTCGCTGCTGTCTAGAGTTGGACGCAACATCTTTTTGCTTTCCTTCGTGTGTGTGTGCGTGTGCATGTCCAGGTCATCTTCTTCGCCATCGTCGAAAGGTGAGCGATCACTCACGGTTAATATTTCTGTCTTAGTAAATTCAATTCATATGAAATGACGATTGATATATGTTGTTAAATTCAAATTGTTAGTTTTAAATTTTTAAGTATGATAGTTATTATCTGCAATTGTTTATCAATATAAATTGATATATGACACCATAACCTGTTATATATATTTTATTTAAATGGTTAATTAGGAGTATATTTGCCTATCATTGATATATATGTCACTTTATGCTATTGTATATTGTCACACTACAAGTTCATGTTAGTTAGAATTCCCTATGGGTTGAAATGATACATACCCGAACGATATTATAAATTAAAGAAAATCTTTATGGGTTGAAATGATAAACCCAAGCGATTTTATTAATTTTTAAATTTTGGGATTGCGGGTTGAAATGGTATATACCCGTAAATATTTAATTATTGCGAATTGAAATGATAAATATCTGTATCACTTGACCATAGGATAGAAAACTATATACAGACACCGTTGGTCTATTTTAAAATAATTTCTAGAAATTTGAAAGGAAAATATAAGTGTTTTAATAAATATTGATTTTTAAAGTATAGTATATAAATTTTACTATAATATATATGTGTCAAGTTTAAATTTCAAAATTATATGTTTTGGAAAATTTTAAATTATAAGTTAAGTTTTAAAATGTAAATTATAAATTTTTAGTTATAACTTTATTATTTTTAATATATATATATAATAAGATTTAAAATAGATTTAATTTAATAATAATTAATATAATAAAATTTATTAAGAATTTAATTTGACTAATAATATGTGTAATACGTTTAAAATTTTTATTAATATTTCAAAATAAATTTAATAAATAGAGGTTGGAAAGGCACATTAAAGTTGACTTGACGTTTAAATTGGTTGATAATTGGATTTAAATAAGAATTGATTTGTAATTGAATTTGTTGAGAATTGAATTTAATAAGTATTGACTTGAAACTTGTTGATTTTGAAATTTAAAAGATATGATTTTATAGCTTAATAACTTGATTTTGATAAGGGTGATATAATGAATATTTCAAATTTAAGTAAAATTGCAATTGAACATTAAATTTGGATTTAAATTTGTAATTTTAGATTTTATTTAAATGTTATTAAAAATGATTAAGTGAATATTTTCAAATTTAAATAAAATTAAAGTTGAATGTTGAAATATAAATGAAGAGTATATTGTAAATGTTTGAATATATAAACTTTGAACTTATTGAACTTGAAGTGATAGTTCAAACCTAGATTTGAAATCGATATAAATAAAAATGGTTTAATGAGAATTTGAATTGAATCTTTAACCTTTTTAATTGAAATTATTAGAATGAGATCGACTTAAATTGAATTTTGGAGCTAAAGTTGATTTGAATTGTTTTGTGAAATTCGAAGAAACAGTTCCAATTTAAAACTATTTTCGATATAAACCCTTTTAAATATATATATATATATATATATATAATTTAAATTTATAAACAAATTTAAATAAATATTTTAATATATAAACTATTTTAATGTACAAACTATTTTAATATACAACCTATTTTTCAAAATATAAACTATTTTAAATTTATAACTTTATATACACACACACACTATTTCAATATTCAAACTGTCAAAGCCGGAATTGTGTTATGATTTAGATTTACTGGATTTAGATGTAGATATTTTGATATGAAGTATGAACTTTTTGAAATGATTATAAAAAGTTATTTTATAAAATGTCCACGGTGTGAAATAAGCATTTGGTTGTTAAAGAGACTGAGATCAGATATTGTCATACTCTCTGCAAATAATGAAAACCACTTTAACAACTATGCACGTGGTGGAGAATCCAGAACCAAGTAGGATGGTTTGGCGACGTCTGTACGAGGTATGAAAGCAGCTCTGACTCTAGCGAGTTAGTTTGATGTGGCTAAAAAAGGAGCTATACCGGGCCAAATGAGGTTGCACCTACGATCGAGCATGCTTCATCGATACCATTATATTACTTTATGATCTGATTGGATGCACCTTTGATTTGGGAGTGTGTCTCAAGGTAGACGGTAGTAGTTGTTATGCGTTATCACCAGTCTGGGAGTGCAAACGGTAGAATCCTACTTTGGCATTGCCTCGCGTGCCTTCACTGCACTATCTACGAGTTTGATTTGTACCGTAACTATAGAGTGCCCTCTAACAGCCCTCCAGTTTACGGAGGAATTATGGTACTGTATAGACTATGAGAATATATAAAAATGTATTAAGGGCGATATGGGTAATGTCTTGACGCTATTTTAATAGTTTACTTTACTATAGACATTATATATATAGAGTATTGTATTATTTATGTAGATAGTTTAACGGATCCTTAAAGGGTGGAATTCCAAACATCCTTTGAGTTATTTGTATTTCACTGGGACATTTCACTTGAGTTGGTTTACTAGTATAAGAATGTTAATCCTGACTCGAGCACTTTGTGTTTTGCTTTATGCTCGGGTTAGATTGAGTGTCACATCATTTGAGACTCATCTTTAAAGCTTGGAGTTTTGCTTGGAGATCTTCCTTTTATCTACTTAGCTATTCGGTTATTCCAGTCTATTCCAGTTGGTTATGTTCAGACTTGTCATCTGCTTATGTATTTGAGACTACTTTGTATTTGAGATTTCTGTTGTACTTTGTTGTAGACTCTTTGTTCTATAGTAGCTTTATGAACTACTATTTATACTGTTTCTGCTGCTTATTGTTATATTACTCTATGCTTGTGATTTTGTGATTGATTTATTTACTGTATATGCTAAGTTTTGCCAAATATAAATTAACAATCTGTTATTTTGAGTAATTCAAGTCTAACATGTGTGGATGCTTGTTGATTTGAGTGGTTCGAAATAGCAGGTCGTTACACCTTCGGACTTAGTTGTATACCTTTATGGTGGAATTTAATCGATCTAACAATTTTGATTATGGTAAGTATGTACTTGTTATCTAGACACTATTATAATATCACTGATTTTACGCACCAAAGGTTTTGGTTATCATAAGGTAAAACCTGTCCGTTTTTATGTGCGTCATGGTCTTATGAGATACCTTTTATAATCAAAAGTATATGTTCTTTTGAATTATCTCACATAGTCTCATGACTAACCTGGAGTTTATTTTTTCTCTTAAACTTTTAGATGCCCTCATTTTTGGGCACCCAAGTAGCCATATCTGGCATGGAGCATTTTGGAGGAGCCTGGAGTAGAAGATTCCTCTATAGATAGTTATCTATTTTTATTTTTGTTGTATTACGTATAAGCAACGACCAACACCAGTAGGTTAAGGTAGTTATAATTATCCCTGGTTAGATTAGTACTTGCTATGACTCTGACATATCATTTCGAGGGTAATTTCATGAACTCCCTTTATGTAATAATGTATGTTGTTCCAAGCATTGTGAGAATCTATTTATTTTATCTTCATATATATTTACTTTTTACTCCTAATCATCTACCTCTCTGACACTTGAATTTGTGGCACATAAATATCACGGATATATTAGGGACGATTTTCGAGGGTCGAAGAGATGGATCGCCACATTACTCGTTGAATATAGGCACGAAGCCATACTCATCACTACATGTATCACCTCACCATCATAATTCTATTCATGTCACATGAATGTCATTTACTTACAACGAATAACCGAATAAATATCACAACAGCATCCTATACCACTACATTATACTCAAAATTTGTTCACTACTTGTAAATTACAGTCCGACTCCATAATATTCTATATAACGAGTCCAGTGAATGACCAAAGAAATATTATAGAATGTCCTATCCCAAATCCGTTTATTCAAATTTATCATCACATAGAATAAAAATCATATAGAAGGATGTCATCATCGTATCATATCAAAATCGTAAATCAAACCAATATCAACGGTGAATCATTCATGATATTGAAATTAGTATAGAAAAATGAGAAATAAAAAAAATATAGAAATGATCCATAGAATTTCAATTAAATTCAGAAATGAAGTAATAATAATAAAGTTAAACAAAATCTTTCTTTAAAAATCAAACATTCAAATATACGTGCATAACAAAAACATTCAAAATCACTTTATAAACCAAATTTCCTTTGTAGAAGTATTTCCAAAATTTTCTATACTTAGACTATTTGAAAATAAATATATGAACTTCAAAAATAGTTTCTTTTTGTTTTAAATTAAAGGTTACCCTTTAAAACTTCACTTTGCACTCAAATAATTGTAAAATAATATGAAAATAAATTAATAGCATTTTAAAATCATTTTAAATTTTTATATGGTTAAATACTACTTTTAAATAATTTTATAAGATATAAATCAATTTATTATATTCATAATTAAATAAATTCATTTTCAAAACGTAAATAATATACTAAAATTTCACAAAATATATGTTGAAAATTATAAAACATTAATTAAGGACCAATTCATCTTTTTTCTAGAAATTTGTATGATTTTCATATATTTATTAAAACCAAAAACTAAATTTTTGGTAAATAAATTATTTCTTAATTAATTAAATAATAATTAATTCTAAATAAAAACGTTTCTCTGATTAAATTTAACAATATAATAAAAAATCTTTTTTATTTATAAACGCTATTATTTATATGTTATTAATTAATAAAAATAAGTAAACAAAACGCGTGGACACACTCAATTTACACTCGTCTGGTCGACCCACTGTTCGACCGCAAGAGGTGGACCATTTACCTTAAAGGGTCGATTGGTCGACCGCGTATTTATGTAAATGATCGCCACTTTTAGGCAACCTTCCTTCTCACCATTATCACCTCCAGTTCATAGCATGCAACACTACGCACTCAAATATCATTCCAATTCAGGCATTCATATATATAATTATAGGATTAACATGGACTTCATGAGTGATAACACACACCTGAAGTCTCTGTCTCATCTCCCTCGTTGCTTACACATCCTAGCACATTAATGCTGGAGCAATAATCGATTCCTTCACGATATACATGTGAGTGTCTAGATGCATATACTCTAATTTGATGTTTTATAATAATTTAATTTATTGGTTATAGAATTTAGAAGGAGTAGATCGGAAAAGAAGTAGCTCGAGGTTGTTAGATTTCTTTTCCGATTCATCTCTGGAGTTGAATACCTCATTCAAGAATTTTTTTTGATCCAACCCGTAGGAATCAATAGAAAAAGCAAATCCACTAGAACGCCCTTGTTGACGATCCTTTATTTTAGTTTTAAACATATGTAAAATCTATAAACTAGAACAAATTAATGAGAAAACTCTAGATTTTTTTAGAAATATCAGGAGAGGGAAGGATAAGTTTTGATTTTAGGTTCATGGGCTTAGGCTAGAATTAAATAAGTAAGTATATTTATTTATTTATTATTATTATTTTCATTTTCTTTCTTTTATAAAAACTAAAATAATTTAATCCAATTTAAAATAAAATTCCAATTGAAACTTATATCTATATTTCTCAAACAATTATTTTATATTACAAAATCTTGTAGAATTTATTTTTTATATTATAACTAATTTAAAAATTCAAATATCACATATTTATATTCCAAACACATGTATAAAATAATATATAATTTTCAAATTATTTAATTCCAAAAATATTCAATTCCTCATCGCAAAAACACTTTGTTATTTGGTATCATCCAAATAAACCTAAAATTATTCCAATTTAATCTTAAAAATCCATTTTTACATACATTAGTATTGCAAACTTTAATTAATGACTGCTCAAAACCAGGTTTCTACAGACATCTCCCCTTAAGAAAATTACATTCTCGCAATTTACCCTGGGAGAAAAATCTATAAATCCTATCTTAACTATAAGATTTATCATTTATATTCAAATACAAAATAGCAAATCACACTCATAAATTCACAATACTTATATCTACTTTCTCTAGCCTACTCACATAATGATTTATATTAAATTCATCAAATATCAAATAGAGTAATAAAATAATCAATGACTAGACCTTTCTATCTATGGCTTATTAAAAGAATTAATTCTATATTCAAAATATTAAAAATACTCAATTTAAGGTTCACTTCTCACAAAATGGTAATTTATAATATTTCGCGAATTCTATTATACTTTAAAACATATTCACTAATATTGTAAATCTCTTTCCATTTTTTTCAGACTAATTTACTTTAATAAATTCATTTTTAATGAATTTTCTTCAAAACTCTCATTTTTATAGGCAAGTTAAATTCTAACTAAATTCAGATTCCAATCGACTAAACTTCAAAATATTTCAATTTTTATTTAAATACATCCAAAATTATTTTAAATATTAAAAAAAAATTCAAAACTCTTTATATATATAATATCAAGGGTATTTTAAAATTTTGATTTCAAAACTAAAATTATTTCTCTTAGTCAGCCAATTTAAAAGTAAATATTTCTAAAACTCTTTATTATAAAAATAGTGGAAATTCGTATGAAGGGCCTAACTATACAGCCCAATTTTTTTCCAGGACACGAGTTTGAAATTATTATTTTAGAGGACAAGTACGTGCGGCGTGTGTCTTCATCTTCTCAAACAACTAAATATCTTCTGAAATCGATCGTGGAAATTAGGCGCGTTCGTCTTCATCTTCTCAAACAACTACGTATCTTTTGAAATCTACCGATCATGAAAATTAGGCGCGTGCGTCTTCATCTTCTCAAATAACTACGTACCTTCTGAAATTTACCGATCTTGTAAATTAGGCGGTCGTTTCTTGTTCAATCAGAGCGGTCGTTTCTTGTGCAATCGAAGCAGTCGTGAGGCGTTAGTTTCTTCTCAAATAAAAATCGACTTTAATTGTGGGAAATCGTGAGGCGATTTTCTTCATTTGGTGAGTCTCCATTTTATTTGTCGTTTTTCATTCTCAATTCTATTTTTTGTGATGTTCATGATGTTACTGTATGTTTCTTTTCACAGGAGGCTGTTTTCATCTATTGGAGGAAGGTTTTGTTTGATGTAGTTGGAATAATGGCTTCTGAATGGTATTGTTTTATTCTGATAACACAAGCACTGTGTATTTAGCCTCGTTTGTTCTTTAGTTTGCAATTAAACTCTGATTTTTTAGATGTTTAAGAATGGTGTATCAAAATTCCATTCTGGCTCTAGTAATAATTTGGCAGCCATCGAATGTGATTATGTGTTTTAAAGACCATATTGATCTTAGTACGTGTTTGTTATGATAATTTTTTAGCTCTTCTTTTTCACCGTTAAGTATATTTTTGCAGATCATCTTTTTCACCTATGATTTTTCAACAATGTAAACTTGAATAGGTACAATCATGACGAATGTTTTTCTTCCCCATGTACCAATTTTTTTGGGTTGATTTCAAGTTATGTACCATGCTGGATTTGAAATTGTAAACATAATCCCAATATACTTGGTTAACAGAAGATCAGGCAATTGGTATTTATGTACTAGACTATGATATGACAGTAGTTATTGTTAGTTGTTATGTTGGAATGTTTGATGTGGTAGGTGTTGAAAATTTATTGGTAAGGGTTAGAATGGAACTCAACGTTTTTCCACTGTTGTAATCAGGTTATCCCAAAGAGTGATAGTGATCTGTAAAAGATAAATTGTTTTATCTTTTTTCAAAAAGTGGTATAGAAAATGATTTACATATTTTTATATTTAAGATCAGTTTCGCATAGTTATATTTTCCACTGTTGTAATCAGGTTATCCCAAAGAGTGATAGTGATCTGTAAAAGATAAATTATTTTATCTTTTTTCAAAAAGTGGTATAGAAAATGATTTAAATATTTTTATGCTATTAGTTTATATTTAAGATCAGTTTCACATAGTTATATTTTCCACTGTTGTAATCAGGTTATCCCAAAGAGTGATAGTGATCGGTAAAAGATAAATTGTTTTATCTTTTTTCAAAAAGTGGTATAGAAAATGATTTAAATAGTTTTATGCTATTAGTTTTGATTTAAGATCAGTTTCACATAGTTATATTTTTTTATATTTTTTTTTTGCAGGTGTGATTCATCTGTTATAGTTGTGTTTGATTTCAATAACAATTGTTTTAGTGCTCGTTTTGGATTGGATGCTTCTATTTCTTCTGTTAGGAATAGGATTTGGCAGGAGTGGAATAATTTTACTCCATTATGCTTTGATATTTTTTATCTTCGAGAATCAAAGACTACCTTTATTGAAACGGATAGTGATCTTCAAGCTATATTGTGTTTGTCTTGGTTTAAAAAGGAAGAATTTTTGGTATTTTTTCTACGGTTGAAGAATGATTCAATGGATAATTTTGTTGGTGAAAGTAGCAAGTCTGGTTCAGTTGTTGGTGTTGAGTCAAGTAATAATATGTTAGGTTATGATGATGATTTAGATTCTGGTTTTACTCAACAAAAGGATTTACATGAGTTGTTGAAGAAGAATTCAAATATGGAATTTTTTACTGGCGTTGGTCAACAGTTTGATTCTGCTATTGGATTCCGTAGAACAGTTAGTGCATATTGTTTGAAGAATGGATTTAAAGTATAGTACATTAAGAATTGTAAAGAACGATTGACAGTTCGATGTGCTGTAGCTAGCTGTCCTTTTAGGATTCATGCTTCTTGCAAACTGAAGCAATTGGACCAACTGTTTTTTAAAAACATTAACTTGATTCATACTTGTGGTGGTGGATTTCGTTCCCTTAGTAGTCCAACCATTAATAGTGATCTTGTGAAAAGTTTAATCGTCAATCAAATTCGTGATGAGCCAAAAAGAAAAACCAAGGATATCATTAAAAGTTTTAGAAGAGATTATGATGTGGAGCTAAGCTATTACTTTGCTTATAAAGGTAAGAAATTGGCTATGAATGATATTTTTGGTGATGAAAAGAAATCTTACAATGAATTAGTTTGGTATTTGAAGGCATTGGAAAGAAATAACCCAATAGTTATTCAAGTATGGATGTGGATTTTGAAACAAATCAATTTGAGAGAGTTTTTGTATGTTATGAGGCATGTATATTTGGATTTAACTATTGTCGTCCTATGGTGTTTTTGGATGCTACCTTTTTGAAAGGGCGAAGTGGTATTTTGATGGCTGCCACTGTGAAAAAGGGGAATCAAGGTACTGATTTTGATTTTTTTTTTTTTTGTTGTTGTTGTATTTATGTTACATAGTACTGTTTCTTTAAGTTATTGTTCTAGTGAATTTTGTTGTGTACATACTGTGTTTTGTTCAAGTGATTAGTCTACTGTTATATAGTACTGTTTCGAATATAGTGCATTTGGTTGTTTCAAATGTAGTAATATGTTGCTCAATTCATTGTATTTTCTTCTGCGTTAGGGATTAGCACGTGAAATTATTGCAAAAATGAATTCAAACTCACAATTTAGTTCAACTGAAAATTAACGATGATTAATGTTGGTTGTTTTTTTATTTTTATTTTGATAGATGCATAATCTAGATGTTTTATTTTTTTCAGTTTATCATGATACCTACTGCTTATGCTGGATTTACCAGAATCGGTCATATTTCAAACAATAAATGCATATATGTTTTTATCTCTAACATCTTCAATCTAGTTGCACTAGTTACAAAGTAGGTACAATTGTTCAATGGACAGCCATGCTCTTCTTATTGTAAATTTGACCCAAAACAAATACTGTAAAAGATTTAATGTTCTTTAATTTGATATACAAAATGTTACTGTATACAGGAGTTAAAAAAGATAAATGCATTTATCTTTTAATATAAAGAATTAAATAACATATTAAGACGTACTTATATATCATAGATACTACTACATGTTGAACATATTTAACATTTTTCTCTTTATTTGAAGTTCTTACATAAGGTATACAAATGATTTAAACAGCATATAGAAAAGATAAAAGCATATATGTTTTAGATGTTTGAATATAATTCTTTGTATTATATGCATGAATTATGTATCATATCTTTGCAATTTCTACCCTTTATGCGTAGACTACACATTCAAATAGAAATTTTTTTTTAAAAAAAAGGATGAATTGCCTCTAGGAAATTGATTTTTCCTTTTTTATTTGGGCTGAGGGTATAGTGTTCATGTGATTGTCTACTATTAGATAATACTGTTTCAAATATAATGCATTTTGTTGTTTCAAATGTAATACATATACAGTGAATTAATTTTTCTTTTTTTTTCCAGGTTTTTCCCATTAGCAATGGCTCTTATTCCCAAAGAAAATGAAGAGTGTTGGAGTTGGTTTTTAAAACATCTAAAGAATGCTCTCAGTTGTGATAGAATATTAACTTTTTAAGTGATAAACACTGGGGTTTATTGTTAAGTATTCCAAAAAAAATTCCAAATAGTCATCATTCTTATTGTTTGCATCATATGCAAAATAATATTGCTAGCATTGTGAAAAGTGGAAGGGGTGTTTGGGTAGCTCATTTACTTGAGCATTGTGCTTTAGCTTCTAATCATCATGAGTTTGAAAAAGCCATGTCCAAGTACAAAGTGGAGGTGCCAAAGCTATAGAGTACTTGAATGATAAACCATATGATCATTGGGCTGATTTGTTTTTTCCGGGGAAGCGATATGGTGAAAATAAATCCAATGTAGCTGAGAGTTTTAATTCTTGGATTTTGGATGAAAGAAGTTTGCCTGTTACTGCTTGTCTTGATGGAATTAGGGTAAAACTGATGATGCAAATGTCTAATCGTAGAGAAGAGGCATCAAAGTGGACTATGTGCTATGTCCAAAAATGGAAGCTCGTTTGTTGAAATTGAAGGAAGAAGGATTTGGGTGGAGTGTTTCTAAATCATCTAGGTATGTATTTCTACATTTTTACATGATGTTCATAGTTTCTGAAAAAAATGATAAATGCAATTATCTTTTTTCAACTTGCTATGTAGCCTGTGTTATGATTTCATTTTGTTGGTATTTATAAATTTTAAACCCCTCTGGATCTTTTGAATCTTGACAGTCGCGACATTGTAATTAACACTGTATGTAATTCTTAGCTCTTTCATTATTTTCGTTTGGATGAGTCTGTACATTTTACTTATGGTATATTAGTTCTTGACTTGGACAATCTTGTTGATCTTTTTGGAAAAGTCAAATCTGGTGCATCAAGGCAATGTTCTAGTCAATTCCACTTAATCAGTGGATGCCTTACCCATTTAAATCATTGTCAAGGTTTACAGGTTTTAATTCTTACTATAACCTTTATGCTTTATTTTTTTCTTGATTGGCTATCAGCTTTTTTAAAAAGAAAATTAAAATCAAAATCTACATAAGATATACTTTCTCTAAAGAATATGAACAGTATGCCCGTTGTTATTTGTTTTGGTTTATGAGTCTTATTTTTCACTATTAGTTCTATGCACATGAATTGGGTTTTATTTATTATATAGATTAGAGAGAATATATATAGTGCTAATAATCATTTTTTGGAAATGCAATCTGTGTATATATTTTAACTGTTTTTAATTTTACATTTTGTAGGTATATTTTTGAAGTTCATTCTCCAACATCTCAAAAGGTTGATCTTAAAAATAGCATTTGCAGTTGCAATCAATGGAAAGTGACATGTTTTCCTTGTGTGCATGCTTTGAAGTGTATTTCTTTAACCATAAATTCTGTTTATGAATATATTGAGAATTACTTTACTGTTGAGTATTATTGAGCTTCATATTCACATTTGATCAATCCTATTCCAACTTTTGATAAGGAAGCAATTGAAGCTGAAGAATCATCTATTGTTCTTCCTCCTAAGCCTGTTCATGGAGCTGGTAGGCCTAGGATGAATAGGATTGAAGGGGCTGACTTTCATGCTAAGCAAAACAGATGTGGAAAGTGTAAAAAACTAGGACATAATAGAAGAGGATGTTCTTTGAATATTTGAGTTGATTGTTTTAGTCCAATGTATTTGATTGGTTGTTCTATGAATACTTTGAGTTGAATAATTGAGTTGATTGTATTAGTCTAGTGTATTTGATTGATTGGTTGTTCTATGAATACTTTGACTTGAATATTTGGATTATTGCATATGTTGAATTGGATATAATCTGATTTTGATTACTTTTGGTTGTATGCAATTGTTTATGAGTTTCTGCTTTTCTGGTAGGCACTGTGATGGTTGCCGGTAGGTAGTCAGTGTGGAATTGGTAAGATGATGGCTAATGAAGAAGAATTGTGGGTTGTGGCTTCTCTGACAGTGTTGAGTGTGGAATGTTGCTGCAGTTTGTATTGAATGAAACAGTGGTGTAGTAGTATTTGCTTGTATGGCCAGAGAACTGTGAAGTTTATAGGTTGTGAATGGTTTGAGATGGAAGTATGGTTAGTAAGTGAAGTATGACAGAGTGGTATTGGGACTTTTGTAAAGGAGGAGGTGTTGTAGTTAAAAAGTGAGGCAGTGGAGGTTGGCAGTGAAGTAAGGAGTAGTCAGAGGCACTTGAAGTTGTGAAGGATGAAGGTGGTAGTTGCTCTTGTAACAGGTGGAAGAACTATTGGTTGCAATTGTTCTGTTAAAAAAGATAAATTGATATATCATTGGCCTCAAACAAGCTTAGGACTTAAGTATATTGCGGTCATTGATTTCAATTTTGTTTGTGCAGAAATATTTGTTCAATTTTGTTTGTGCAGAAATATTTGTTGATTTTTCATAACGATGGAATACCTATCCATCTCCAATAGTTATTTATCTTTTTCTAATAACTTCTTTTTTCAAGAAAGCAGTATTCAACTTGCGTGCAATTGTGGTCAGTTGATGCTGCTAATGCTGCAGGAAATTGGTTTGATTTAGTGTGTTTTGTTTTGTTTTGTTTTATTTCCAAACATATATCAAAAAATACCATTGTTACACATTTGCAATTGTTTAAAAACTAACTGAAACTTTACTTACAGCCCATAACAAAAGTTATATCTTCACCCATTTCATATATTTATTCACTAGATATCCAAATATTTTACTATGACTTTCTCTGATAATCAACAAATGTGCCTTCTGCACATGCATGTCTTAAGTTTTACTTTAGCTTGATGTTTTTCATCAGGTAAAATATCACTATTTTGATCCATTATTTTTTTAAAATGTTAACATCATACCATCTTGTTTCAATTTTTGTTTTATATCACTAGTTTGTTAATCATACTTGTGAAGGAACTATACAGAGAAAGAGAAAGAGTATGATGTTCCTTTTGTTCATATGCTTTGTTTATTTATATGAATTTGCCATTGCTTCAATCCCTAATTTGCAAACATATATCAAAAAATACCGTTGTTACACATTTGCAATTGTTACAAATTCTTCTCTATTTTCAATACACTCTAAGGTTTCTGCATACAATTCAATTCTGTTCTCATTCACGTATTACAGTAAATTATCATTACATTTTCTGTTTTACCCAATCTCATTATTAACCACTCTTTCCATCAACATCTGCTAACTACTTGCAAAATCCATCTACAAACCATTCAAATCTTCCCTCTACGAAGCTCTGCTCAATAATCACTAACCAAACGTCACCAATCCATGTCACCAGCATTCCTTCTTCCCATTCTCAGGCATCATCACTTTCATCATTCATTTCTACCAACATCTACCCTTCTGCCTACAACTGACCAACCTTGCACTTTCCACAACCTAAAATAGCTCACAGGACTTCCATCAACTCTCACTGCACTGCAATTCCAATCACTATCTTCAAACTTCTGTCATTTGACATACAACATCCTCAACACCAACAGAAACGACCTCTATAACCTGAAATTCATAGCAACCATCAACACTAACTGCATAGCACTTCCATCCACACTATCTTCCTCATCCTAGCAAATTACTCAACATCACAGTAACCTTCACATTACACAACGCACTCTGTATTATACGGCCCAATTTTTTTCTAGGACACAACACGAATGTATAGTCAGATTCAAAAGTGACAGTGCAAACAAGTGCACAGCATACACATAAACAAACTCAAGTCTACAACATCTGTAAGTAGGTTTTACAGTTCAAATAATATGGCCTAAGTCAACCATTACAAATTCATCAGTCAAATAAAATTTTAACAAATGTATGATAAAAAGACTGTTAGACATCAAAGAATTTGTTGCTATCATTGTCAGTTCACATCTTTTGTTGCTGAAGCTAAACTGCAGAATTTTTCAATTGTCCAGCAGTATGGTTCATCAGAGAGAATTTGTGCACTTATCTGTGCTCTAAATGCGTTTACTTGTTCTAGACTGATTTTTGATGTTGTGTCCATTCCTTGTGCTAACTTTTGGATAAACATCATTACGAAAATTCCACAGTCGAACCTGCATTTGTTAAAATTTTAGTTATTGCGTAGCATTCATCGTTTTATGCAAATCTCCAGTATCGGTGATTATGAAAATATAACTAAACATGTAGTTAAATCCATTACATCAAAAGATAAATGCTTCTAAGTTGAATTCCCTTTAACCACGTTTTTTTTAATAAAAACAATAATGTGACTGTAGACATGAAAAGAAAATGAAAAAAGAAAAGAAGAGCCTTATATATTATTGACATCTAGAAGCACAGAACTTAATTAATAGCATCTACTATGTAGGCATCTATTTAATAGATACGAATGCTTTTATATAGATGTTTAGCAAATATGTTTACACTTGTTGAGGCAAACTATTCCCTCACGGGACAAACTAAACTTAAAGATTACACCTCATAATATGTTGGGAGATGCTTTGACTAGCAGTACCTACAATCAGATTCTAATCAAAGTATCAAGTAAGATCACATGTCTGAGTAAGCCTATCAGCTCTACTATATCAGCTCTATAATCAGATTACTTACCTAACGATTAGTTTTGAAGATATATATTCATTGCACTCTATTTTCACTTCCTACATGACAATCAATTGATCATAGTAATCACCCAAATGAACTGAAATTGTGGTACTTGGTGTTTTCCAATCCACTCCTATGCCCATATTAATTTCATTTAACAATAAACCAGCTCCAAAACGACAAATAACTTAAATCATTTACATAAAAACATAAATACTTTTATCTTTTTTACCTAGGGTTTAACATATTTGTATATTTTATGTAATAACTATATCATGAGAAAAACATCAAATACCTTGAATGCATTAGATAATATACCATTTGTATTAGTGATTATGAAAATATAACTAAACATGTACTTAAATCCTAGGTAAACATTTTTAATCAGTGATTATGAAAATTACCCGTTGCCTTGTTGAGCACGGTTAACATTTTTAATCAATGTAGACTTTCCCATAATTGTTTTCTCGCCCGCGTCTTGTAAGTCTTTATTAATTTTGTTTACCGCTGCTTTCTGCCAAATATATATATAATTTTTTTATAATAATGATAAATCTATTTATCTTTTTTACTTTCTGTGTATTTTACTTACCACATTAATAGCAAACCTTGAATGTCCACTTCTTAGTGTCTTCGATCTTGTGGTCAAGTGTAGAGAATCATAATGGTTCCATGAACATGATTCCACTACTAGCTCTAGCAAGCTCCAATGTTCGTTGCCATGTATAGGAAATAATATATTGCAACATAATGGATTTAGAAGTGCTTGTTTAATAAAAGAATTAAACATATTTGTTTTGATATTTTCCAGGTTTCCATCTGTTGCGCTTTACTGTTAAAAAATAATTTTCAGAAAATTTGTCTTAGAAACAAATTAAATTTTACATTATAGTACACTTACTGTCATTGTTGTGTTCACATATATAATGCTAGAACTTGGTTCTAAAAATTTTGTTTTCTGAACCAAAACCAATCAATAACCTACATTTCTAAAAAATAATATGGATTAAGTATAGATTTTATAATGAAGCAAAGAATAGAATTTATAATGACGCAAAGTATAGTTTTTTGTACTTACTTGACCAGTAATATATTCTCCATAGAGAATTTCTTCTATCATACTTTTTGTGATGGTGATGAAGTTTCCATCATCACAAGTAAATGCTTCATCACTACAAAAATTAAGATTAGTATGTTCTGTGTTGTATGGCACTTACAGTATAAAAGAAAATTAATTAAGATTGGTATACTGAAAAATTAAGATTAGTATGTAATGAAATATTTTTTAACAAAAGAAAATAACAATAGTTGTAGAAGTTTGTATGAAAAGATAAGTTAATTTATCCTTTTTAGTTTTGTTTGGATTTTTTGATGTCTATATGACAAAAAAACATGGGTATTAAATCAGTCCTGCTTTTATGGAACTTACAGTATAAAACACAGATTTGATCTCTATATGACAAAAAAACATGGAGAATATTTATATGCATATCAACATGAAAAAAGTTCTGCTATAATTTATATGCATATCTTATTGGAATAAATATATATTTAATTCAATTGAGTCAAAGTAGTTTAGTTACTTACTTGTTTCCTCCAAGAATTTTGAAATTTTTTTTGACAATTTCTTTTTGTTCTTCGGTAAGATATTTGAGTAGTGGACATTTGTCAACATTCTTTGGCTTCTTCTTCTTTTTTGGTTCTTTTAGGACAATATCTTCAACAACAATAGGATCTTGAGCAGGCTCTTTCAGATTGTCAGATTTTAAACTATCTTGTGTCTGCTTTTCTAGTATGTAATCATGAGTTTGCATAATATCAAAAGTTGGAAAATTAGCAGAACTGTTTATGTGAATCATACCAACAATTTTTTTTTTACCTTTTTCAGCTTCAGTTTTTTTGTTCAAATTATCTTTTTCCTCCACATCATGCTTTTCTAAATTTTCCAATTTCTGAAGCTTCATTTCAAGGATATGGATTCTATTTTCAGCTTCTTCTCTTAAACGTCTTTCCTCCTTTAACTGTTCTTCAACATTTTTCATCTTAGAACACAAAAAATTGACTTTTGACTGTAGCTCCATTATGTTATTAGCAGATTCTTTGGCATATTTTCTCAAACTTGTGTCTTCCTGGTACTCATCTAATTTTCTTCTGTTGTTTCGGTCTGCTTCCACTTCAATAGCTTTTATTTTATTGGAAAGAAATTATTTCTCTTCTTTTTTTTACAGCTGCAAATTTTTTTAAAATCTGCAATAAATAAATTTAAAGTTAAGCTTGCACATATACTGTAATTAAAGTACTAGACAAGTTAAGCTTGCACATATACTTTCTATACTCATTTGATTCTTTATTATTTAGGCTACTAACATTCTAAAAAATTGCTTTCGAAAAAATCAAAAAAAATGTACAGTTAAAAAAAATAGCATACTTTTTTATTGTCAACCTCAGTGAGGTCCAAATCTTTCAATTTCGATAAATCTCATTTCCCCATTCTTGGGATTTTTGTTTGCAGATTTTCCTTCTCATCAATTATTTGTGTTCGTTCACAAATCTAGTACTGCAAGAAAAAGATAAAAGCATTTATATTTTTGTATTAAATATAAATTTGAATATATTTATATTTAGTTAAAATTATGAAAGCATACTAGTAACACCATAGTATAGCCTGGTGTACTTCTAGGGTCAGCATGATACTTTTTAACATTTTTCAAAACATTTTCACATATTTCTCGCGGCCAAGAAATTGAATTTAATTTTTTTAAATTCAGCAACTTCGGCAAGAAACCTCACTGCATATAGCTTTGGTTGTTTGGAAAAAGGAAAGTTATAACCAGCAACAACAATAACAATTTCACTATATCTTCATTTCCTTTTTCTTCTTCTAACAGTGTATTCAATCTTTTTGTTACTGTTTTTTGGCTAATTATGCCTTCTTCTTCAAAATCGGCAGTTAAAATATTGGAGAAACTTTCCATGGCTGAGGCTTTGTTAGAAGCTGGTATAGGAAATAAGTCTTCTCCAGCTAATGGCATTTCAAAAATTAGACTGACTCCTTCAGGAGTAATTTTGAATAATTTGTTTCCAATTGTGAAAGCATTTTCTTTTTCATCAAAAGAAGTAATGATATCATCTAAATTTGAAGCACTTTTCCTTAAATCTTGTCATGCTATTGAATCACTAAGAAAAACGTTGAAGAAGTTTTTGAATGGCGTTTTTTCTATAAAAGCTTTTGCTTCAGGTGAAAGAATGTGTTTCTCCTTTATAATTGACATCACCTTATAGATTGCATCCAAATTACATCTATAAGTACCTGTGTACTGCCTTTTTTGCTTCTTGGCTATTTTATTAATTTCATACTGATCTACATCATCCAAATCAGTACTGTCTTTAGCTAGTTGCTGTGAAATCGTTTTTTCATCATCAGATATGAAGTCTTCTTTTTCATTCACATCAGGTAATTCTTGCGTTGGTGCACTCTGATTCATATTTAGGAAAATCAAAAAATAAATTAGGAGGTAAAAATAACAAGTTTATCAAAAAAATATCTTACTACACAAAAATTTGAATAAAAAGATAATATGTTTTATCATTTAAATTATTTTGTATTTTTTTAGATTAAGATAATTTTTAGTACATAAGTACCTCTATTTAAAAAAATAAAAGATAAAGCACTTTTTTAGTATATAAAGTACTTCTTTTTTTAAAAAAACAAAAGTACAAATTAAATCCAATAGGTTTTGTTGTAAAGAACAAATGTTTGAAATTTTTTTAGACCTATTTCAATATTCACAGTTTGAAAATTTCGCATTCTCTAATTTATAATTTAGACCAATAAAAGATAAATGAACATTCACAACTAAAAATCAACAAGAATTATTTGATGAAATGAAAATTTACAATTACAAAGTTTCAAAGTATATAAAGATAATGTGCTTTATCTTTTTTAGTTGTTTAAGTAATGGTCAATTATATGTTTGAATAAAAAGATAATATGTTTTATCATTTAAATTATTTTGTATTTTTTTGAGATTAATATATTTTTTAGTATATAAAGTAACTTTATATAAAAAAGTAAAAGATAAAGCACTTTTTTACTATATAAAGTACCTCTTTTTTAAAAAAAAAATTACAAATTAAATCTAACAGTTTTTTTTTGTAAAAAACAAATGTTTGAATTTTTTTTTGACCTATTTCAATTTTTACAGTTTCAAATTTTCACATTTTGAAATTTATAATTTAGATCAATAAGAGATAAATGAACATTCACAACTGAAAATCAACAAGATTTATTTGATGAAATGAAAATTTACAATTAGAAAGTTTCAAAGTATAGAAAGATAATCTGCTTTATCTTCATCATCACAATAGCCTTGAAGTAATAACATGTACAAAATGTATGAATGCAACATGAAAGCTACAACATCAATGAATATTCAGATTCAAAAGTGACAGTGCACAGCATACACATAAACAAATGCAACATGAAAACAACTCAAGATCAATGCAAATGAAGTAACCAAACCTGACTGAAGTGTTCGAACATTACATATATACATCTGTGAAACATCAAGTGAATTTGCAACATCATACACATTGAAACCAGAGTCCAATGCCGACATGTCGACAAGATGAGAATGCAAGTGCAGACAAGCTACATGATAACTGACTGCATATAAAGCAACAACTCAAGTCAATGCACATCAATCCAATACAAAATACATGAAGTGAATGCAGAAACATACACACACACGCATGTATACGTAAATGTAGTGACAGAATAGCAGACTAACCAAGGTAAACAATGTAAGCTCAAAAAATTTAGCTATTTTTTTATTTAAAATATGGAATCTAGATTCCAATTTATTATGTATATACAAATTGAAGAGTAGAACTAAATATTATGGGAAACATAAGTATGAAAACAATTACCAATGGAGTTGTAGATAATGATGGTCTTTGGCTGTGTTCATTGCAGAATAGACTGGATATAGGTCTTATGTTTATGCATTGGGTTCCACCTTCGTTTATGAATATGCAGGTAGTTTTTCGAATGAATATCTTTGACTTAGAAGACCTTGTATGCATTTTTACGCTGCATAAAAATTGTCATATATAATGAAATGTTAGCCAGAGTGAAGAACTATTAATTAATATCATTTAACAATAAACCATCTCCAAAACAACAAACAACTTAAATCATTTATATAAAAACATAAATGCTTTTATCTTTTTTACCTAGGGTTTAACATATCTGTCTATTTTAAGTAATAACTAATATCATGAGAAACATCAAATACCTTGAATGCATTAGATAATATACCATTTGTATCAGTGATTATGAAAATATAACTGAAAATGTACGTAAATCCTTAACATCAAAAGATAAATGCTTCTATCTTTTTTAATAGTTGAATAAAGTAAGATCTGACACTTAATATTTTATATAGAACTCGTTAATTAGTATCATTTAACAATAAACCATCTCCAAAACAACAAACAACTTAAATCATTTACATAAAAACATAAATGCTTTTATCTTTTTTGCCTAAGGTTTAACATATCTGTGTATTTTATGTAATAACTAATATCATGAGAAAAACATCAAATACCTTGAATGCATTAGATAATATACCATTCCTATCAGTAATTATGAAAAATAACTCAAAATGTACGTAAATCCTTTACACCAGAAGATAAGTGCTTCTATCTTTTTTAATAGTTTAATAAAGTAAGATCTGACACTTAATATTTTATGAATAACACGTTAATTAACATCATTTAACAATAAACCATCTCCAAAACAACAAACAACTTAAATCATTTACATAAAAACATAAATGTCTTTATTTGTTTTACCTAGGGTTTTAACATATCTGTGTATTTTATGTAATAACTAATATCATGAGAAAAACATCAAATACCTTGAATGCATTAGATAATATACCATTTCTATCAGTGATTATGAAAATATAACTCAAAATGTACGCAAATCCTTTACATCAGAAGATAAATGCTTTTTTTTTAATAGTTGAATAAAGTAAGATCTGACACTTAATATTTTATGAAGAACTCGTTAATTAATATCATTTAACAATAAGCCAGCTCGAAAACATGTACCTAAATCGTTTATATAAAAAATAGTACATACTTTTAAACGAATCGATGAAGAAAAATTGATGTTTAACTGAATAATGGAAGAAATCTTCGATCACATATTGTCTAGTCGTTTAGAAAACCTACTTTTCGATTTTATATTTGATTTCGTTTTGCCGGGTTCTGAAAAAGGAAAAAGAACGGGAGAAGAATGAAGGGATAAAGTAACAGACGTAACGTGTATTAACTTTTGTCCTACAAACTAATTATTTTAAACTTGTGTCCTAGAAACTTATTGTTTGATGGAAAGAGGCCCTGATGGTAAAATTTCCCATAAAAATATCTGTTCTATATCAAACTATTTGTAACGACCCAGAATTTTAGACATTCGAATTTGAAATATTTAATTGATCTTAAATATTTAAAAGTTAATTTTATAAGTTGCATAACTTGAATTCAAATATAGCGATTTATTTAATAATTAAATTTTGAATTTAATATTTGGAATTGCTTAAATAATCAAATTCTGAATTTAATGTGAATAAAAATGATTTTGGATGTTGATTCACATTCTATATAGATAAGAATGAAGATGGTAAACTTTTAATTTAAATCTAAAAGTGATTAATTTGGTTTTTATAATAATTCGTTTTAATTAACGTGTGAAAATAGCCTTTCGGGGCACTGTCTCTGATTTCGACGAAACCAGTTTCATTGAATTCGTAATACTAAATTATTATATGCTATCAAATTTTGTGCTAATCGGACGTACGAGTTCGAAATGCTTTTAAATTAATTTCAGAAATTTATATTATAACTGGGTTTGAAAAGTTTCCTTCTGCATATGATTAACCGAGTCTCTCGTTCCATTGTATTCAGAATAGGGGTATTACATATAGAATTTTAGGTAGTACGCCTTGCTTGGAGTTTAAAATTTTCGAACGTTCAAAGCTTGATACTTTTACTATATATGTACTATGCTTTAGCCTGTTCCTTAAAACTCCAGCCCATACTTCACGCATGCCTACCCATACCATCTTCCCCTTATTAAATCACAAACCATCAGAGAGTTTTTGTTGGTTTTTTTTTCCAAACAAGTTCTACATCCAACAACCAATAATCATTTCGACCACCCTAGGCCATATCGAGGTTAGGCGTCAACTAGAAAGTGGTAAAGGGGAGTAAGATGAGTGTTTTGACTGGTGGGATTGAGCTATGGCAGCGCGTGGTGGCCAGGAAGGAGCTTCGTTCGCGGGCAGCTCAATTTAGGGTTTAGCTCGATTGTGGCATTTTGGTGACCCTAAGGGTGGTGGCACCTAAAGGAAAAATGTTGGTGGGGATGAGAGCTATGTGCGATCGATGTTTCATAGGTCGTTGTTGCATGGCAGTGATGTGATTTCAAGTTGAATGAAGTTCTTTCTTTTTGGCATTTTGGGTCGAGACGCTTGATTTGGGCGACATGGCCTAGGCTAGAGGCTCGTGGGGATTTGGGTGACGTTCGGTAGTGGTGCGATGGCACCTAGTAGTCGACCTTGGCGATGAAGGCAGAGGGAAGTGGCGCGCATAGCCTGGTATTTTCAAACGAGGGAGATGGATTTGTTTAATGAGGGTAATTAGTATATACAATTTGAAATTAGTGATTAATTAATAATAATTAAAATCGACAACTTAAAAACATGTGTAACTCTCTCATACGAGGTCTAATCGAGGCATGGATTTTTGCATTGCACTCTTGATGATGTAAGCTTCGCAATGGAACTAGTTTGGTCGAATTTGGAGACTATGGAAATTTAGACTAAAATCGGACATCATTCGATTTTAATTACAAACCAGAATTCCTCGAGGACTATAGAAATTCCGATGAGTTAAACTCACCTTTTTGGTTAACTAGTAACATTATATAATTGATAAAAATTATTGATTGGATGCTTGGATGATTTACTGTTTTATTAATTGGTTTGGATTTATTCCTGCCCCTGAAACGGATGGCCTATATTACACACACACACACACACACACACACACACACACAGATATATATATATATATATATATATATATATATATAGAGAGAGAGAGAGAGACACGCACACACACACACACACACACAGATATATATATATATAATATGTTTGTGATGCAGGAGGACAGGTTGGAAGGATCCAACAAGATTCCTCACTATTGTTGATTTTGTCACATCCCCTTTTTCCTTACCGATTTAAACTGACTTTTTACCACACCTGTCAGCCAAATTGCACGGGAAGGCGGATAGTGAAAGAAAGAAAATAGAACAACACAGAATCTCGCAGCGGAACGAATAATCTATAATATAAACAAGTCTTTACATGAAACAAAACCGTAGCTTTAATAACGTATACAGACTTAAACCAGGCTATACATCCATTCAGCACGTACAGTTATAACAATCTGCCCTTACAACTTGCTAATAAACACTACCAAATGCAACATAATATAATCATCTACGTGAATACGTCTCCGGTTTTCAGCTCCTCTCATGAAGCTTCCAGTCTTCCAACTAAAGCTGGAAATATGCTCGGTCTGACCCGAGCATATAGGAAAAAAACAACATGCCTGAATCAGTCTGGTAAACCAGCATTAGACACACACTCAACTTGAATTATTAAAGTTTCAAAATCATTTGAAAATCAAAGGTATTTCATAAGACCACGTCACAAATAAACTTGCCGGGTTTTTACCTTATGATAACCAAAACATTTCGTATCAAAATCCTCTGATATTATAATAGTGTCTAAGTACAGATACTTATTCAAATAGCTGAAATTGTTACATTCATTAAATTCCAGTAATACTGGGCTCTACAATCAAAACCGTAAAGGCACGTAGGGAGAATGAATTTCCAACTAATGACTCGGCATTAGGCTACCACCTGTCACGGTACGGTCTAGATCAGCATACCGAGGGCCGCTCCCGATCCTCTACAACACAAGACCGAAGCTAACCCTCACTGGATAGTGCGAATAAGATCACTCCGTGGTTGGGATCAGCAACTGCCCCACACAGCCGGATAAAAATGGGCATCTAGATAGGGATGACCTTAGCCTAATTGGGTGCTACCCACTTAGCCTTGCTGCATATCCCCCGATTATCAGTCATTTCCAGTTGATGAGGCTCGAGGATAAGCGTTACCTTTTTAGAAATATTCATTTAGAATGCTCATTGTCCTCCAATGACAATGTACTGATAGCATTCATCCTTATAAGTTCGTTCCTGGTCCGAACGGAAACCGAAGGCACTACTCTTACTATATCCATTTTGGAATCACCCTCAGGATTAGCAGCGATTAGCCCTTGCACTTCACTGTGCCATCTTCGACTCCAAGCTCTTATCTTCATCATGAAAACGTACCCGTTGGATCGAAGTGGTTTTCGAATCACAGATCCGATCCTAGTCTCTTCGAAACAACGTTCGCAATTTTCGATAAACTCAACTCCGGGTCTTTAGGAAATACACCGATGAAAAATAAGTTCCGATTTCACCCCTAATCGTTAGTGGATGGATTTCCTTCTAATCGTCCTAGAGAACGAATGAGTTATACGTACAGTATAGCATCTCCAACGATAACTGTACCGTATAATTCCCGAGTTTCCTCTAGATATTCCCAAAGTTATATTGGGTCCAGATTTGATACTCGATTATTTAACTATCAAATACACAATCAGTTCAACCATAGTTTTATTTCCCATTGCAACCATTAAGCCTTATTCAAATCAAAATCCCAATAGATTAAAATTACTTAATCAACTGCATATGCTTATCTCACCGAATAAGTATATTCACGAAACCATTCTTACCAAAATCATACTTATAAAGTTTCAATATAATTTTTCGAGTTCTAATTTAAGTAAAATACTCTATATAAAGGTTTACTATACAATAAATCATTAAAACATCATCAATATTTAATAGATTTATCTTGAAATAAATATACTTAAATACTAATTACTCTAAAATAAAATAAAAATTAACTTTTAAATGATCACTACAAAATAGTTTTTATACTTGAAATAGTTTAAATAATTCATAACTTTAAATAGAAGTTTATACTTTTATAAAGATTTTCGAGAATAATAAATTAACTACCCTATTATTTCCAAAATATTTGACGGTTCTTTAAAATTTCATTTAAAAATAAAAATCATTTTTAAACAAATCCTGGTTCAAAATCAACCCAATTCAAAAAAGAAGGCTTACCATCCCAATGGTACTTAATCAAGCTACCATTCATTTTCAATCACAGTCCAGCATAAGAAATACAAATATTCATATTAAACAGCTTCCATCAATTAATTCATCATTAGGTTTGCCCATAAAATAAATAGATATCCATACGAATGTAATAACATAACAAGGTTCTTTACTTCTGTTAGTGAATGTCCAAATAGATATATTTAGTAATAATGGCAGAACGGTGGTTTATTCTGCCAACAGGGGTTCAATCTAAAAGTAATTAGTAGAACGGTGTTTTATTCCGTTAGTCAGATGTTAAAACATTGTATTTAAACCAAATTAACTCGTCACTATATTTACCAAACAAAACACTTCAATACACATGTCATATAATTTCAAACGTCAACATTCCTGTCAATTTATCAATTAAATTTCTGTCCGTTCAAACGACTAAAACATCCTTGTTCAAACTCGACAACGATTTTGTGCCAGCAAAACATCCATCGGTATGAAACCATCGTGGCCCCCGTGTGTAAATCGGTTTCATATATATTATTTATTATGACATTTAAAATTCGACAAAAGTATATATATTATATATCAATAAAAAAATTCCCACTTTAACTTTATACGAACCTTCCATCGTCTCCCTGGTTCGAAGCCCATAACCAGCCAAATTTAACATACCAATGTTCTTTTATTATTTATTTTCCTTTACTCGTTTTATAATTGCCAATATATAAAAGGTTTACAAAGAAAAACATTATGATCATATTAATCCACACAAAAACTCAGTTGGGCCGAAGCCAACACCACTCCCTCAAGCCCGCTCCCTTCTTTCTTTTCCTCCATCCTCTTTATTTTCTTCCAGTACCAACATCCTACCCTCTCTCTTCACTTAAAACTGACGCCACGAACTGACGCCACGAACCGAAAAAGAAACTCGGCTCCGATCAACTCGACAACTTCCAACACGATCATTGACTCGATCACTTGCCCCGACCAAAACCTGGTTTGAACCCACTTTCTCGCCTTTCCCAAATAACTTGCCATGGCCGAGCATCGCATGCATACGGTGCACGTGCACATTTGTTCCGACGCCAACCCCAACACCGTAAACTCCTGAACCGACGCCCCTTCCTCCCCTGGCCACCATCGCCATTTCGACGAAGCCCCGAACTCACCCTCTCGAAAAATAGCCCATCAATGCGAACCAAAGAAACATCGAAACCTCAAAATCGTCGAACTGCTCTCGCTGTACACCCCTGATCCCAACACCTCCTCCACTAATCGGAGCACTTCCATGGCACTTCCTTCCGGCCAAACTCCGAGTGTCCTGGCCGTGCCTTCTCTTCCCAAATCGATCGCGTTCGGCCACCCTCTGATCTTCCCTTGAAACTCTACAATCTCTTCGCCCAACCAAAACCAAGCCTTATTCCAACAGTTGGCCACGGTCAAGCCCTCCGCCTCGCCCATGCGCGTCTTCCAGTGTCACCGCCCTGCAGCCTCTGTCGCCTTTGCCGCCCACGGCCATGAAAAAATATTTTTTTTTTTTTTTTTTTTCAAAAAGAACAATCTCAAAATTCTCAATCCCTAGAACATTAAAAATTTCCAAATCTTCACTAAAATTTATGCCTTCCATCTACGATCAAGATTATGTAAGTCAATCGAGTTTTTATGGTCATTCAATTTTGACCCGAACTTGTTTCACTACTGTAAATACAACATTCCACCCAAAATATGCATCAAGGTAACTTCCAACCATTTTTAGCCTGATCTAGGCGTATAAATAAAAACTTCATTAGTTTATACCATCGGCAAATTTGAATTGTAACTTGAGATAAGGATTTTAGAAGGTTGGGAATATATGGTTGTTTTTACTGTTAAAATGAACGGAGCAAAGTTTAACACTTCCAGGCTTTTAAATTTAAGAGTTTCTCACCCTAAACATGTTGAACTTTGGAAATTTTCTAGTTAAAACTTAAAATCTTCAAATCTGAATCCTTGAAAACTTACTTTTGAATTCTGGTGGCTTTGAATTTTAAACAGAGAAAGCCTGCAGTTCCTTCTTCCTTTTATTTTACTTCTTCACAGTTTTAGTTTTGTTCTAGAGTATAACTTTTGTTTCCTGTTTTATGAATGCATAAGGAACTATATCCCATATGCAAACACATCTTTATGTATTTATACCAGCTCCAGGTTTTGATCTATGCAAAGATTTTATGATGGATTTGGAAAGAGGGTTCGGGGCTGAATTTGTTATTTTCTTTTTGTTGAAAAGAAATTTGAAAAGAATAAAGATTCTTGTCTTAATTATTACCTTACTTGGTCAGGCAAGTTACTGCCAAATGTTTGATTTACCCATTTCTCACTTGCTATGGCTGTAAGTCTTGTTTTACAGTAATTGTTTTAGATTACTGATTTCTAGCTTGTTTACTTTAGGTGATATATTACCTTATAGTGAATATAATTGAGTTACCTTGTCTTTGTTTGATCAATACATATAATTTTTTTCTCTTGTTTTTCTTGCTGCTTTACCCTTTTATTTACCATTTTACTTGGATTTCAAATGTGAATAATTCAAAGTATATGTGTATATACATGATGTTGGACAGCCCAGTGTTAATCGCTTTTGACAAGGTTAATGTTTGCATTTTATCTCTACATACTTTTATACAATTTTAACAAAATGAGACTTTGTTATTTAAATTTTAAGATATAAAATAACAGCCTTAACAATACATTTCTTGGTCAACATGTCTTCATATATGTGTAATTTAAAACAAGGACTATAAAGTGGTTTTAAAAACAACTTTAAGCCTTCATGTATATATGTCCTTGTATATATACACTTATTTCATAATTATTTCTTTATTTGTTAATATAGAAATATATTACCTTTTAATAAACTAAACTTATTTGGTATATACATATGGTTTTTCCTATCATCGCTTATATGATTCTTATACGCACCATTTTCGTTTACAGCATAACATTTTTACTTATTTATAAATACTATAAATTCTCCCTTTGTACTTATCTCTACATATATACCTTTTCCTTATCCACCGTGTATATATATTTATTTTAAAAAAGTCCAATTTTAAATTCTTTTATTTAAAATGTACTACATTGCTCATAAGCTCAAAATCATGCTATTTAAAAATATCTTTCCTTTGCTTTTTCATCTATATTCATTTGCTATGAATTTCTTCCCAAATTATATGTGTATATCTATGTAAATATATATATACACACACACACACACACACACACACACACACATATGAATTTCTACTGTTCTTATATGTAAAAATGTATGCATAAAAAATTTCTAATTAAATCAACTCTTTATTTTTATTTTATTTTTATAAAATACATACATACATATATATATATATATATATATATATATTGGCTGTCCTGGATACATATATAAGCAATTTCTATTTAATCAATCTCCTATTTTATAATTAATCTAGAAATTCAAAATTATATTGTTTTTTTGAAAAATTGTATATTATTATCAGTTGTTGATCAACGGGATTTTTTGTTGATAAAATGTCGTATTATTGAATATTAAAATTAATATTCATAACTTGGAATGTCAAAAATCCCGGGTCGTTACAGACTTTATTTACACACACACATATATGTTTATATATATATATATATATATATATATATATAGTTGTGATGCAAGTGGAAATAGGTTGGAGGAATCCAACAAGATTCCTCGCCATTGGTTGAAATGTTTTCAAAATATTTTTGTTGAATGATTATGAAATATCAAACTGGATTGTTAACTATATTGGTTACCATATTGTTATATGAGCAACTAAAACCTAATAGTGATCGAAAATCAATAATGATATTGCTTAAGCGTTGGATGGCTATTGGCCTCAAAATTAGTATTTTTAAAATACTATAAACTACCATTTAAATTGGAATTGATTTTGAGATAGAAAATGATTTTAAATCCGAAATTGGGTTTGGAATATTTTGTTCTAAAGGATTTAATTTATATTTTATTGCAACCTATTTATCTATCTTGTTCAAAGTTAATTATTTATATATAATATCTTTTAAAAGTTATTTAGTTAATGTTGTTTTTAAAAGTTATTTATTTGTATTTAATATTGTACTTAAAAGTTATTTATTATAGTTAATATTATTTTAAAAATTTATTTGTTTATATTTAATGTTATGTTAAAGTAATTTATTTATAATTAATATTTTTTAAGGTTATTTATCAATATGCTAATACTTTGAAGATTGATTATTTAAATAATTAATATGGTTTAAAATTAATAATAATGATTTATTAATACTATTTTAGAAATTAATTATTATTATTTATAATAAGGTTGAAATAATTAGTGTTTAATTAATATTGTTTTTGAAATTATTAGTTATTATTTTAAGATGTTTTAAGGTTAATATTATTATTTATAATGTTTATTATTAATAACTATTATTATATATTAGTGTTCGAAGTAAATGATTATTATTTATATATAAATGTTCAAGAATTATAAATAGAGTTTGGTAAATAAATTTGGGTTTATAAATTTATAAGAAGAGTATTATAAAAGGGTGGAGGCTTATAGGGAAAAACATTTACAATGCATAGAAAGAAGTTTATAAATGGTTTTAGAATTTGGTAAAAAGGAAATTAAAATTTTTGGGAGACTTAAGAGAAATGGCTAACAATGTGTGGAGAGAGTTTTATAAATGATTAGATATTTATAAATGAGTTTTAGAAATGGGTTTATGGTTTAATAAGAGGAGTTTTATAATTAGTTTTATGGATTTATAAAGAACTTTTAAATGAATTGAGAAATGATTTAGAGATGCGTATAAATGGTTTTTTCAGATATTTACAAAGTTATTTATAAAGGGTCATAGAAATATGTGAAAAGAGAATATCTTTCCTCCATTTTGTGAGTATACTTATATTATAAGATAACTATATAGACATTTTTCCAAGTATTGAAAATATATGGATAAGTGGATAAATCTTTGTAAATATATTTTTATACAAATAATTACAAAGAAATTTTAATTAATGAAAATGTTAATTACCATTATTTTTTTATTTCCGTATTAATTTTTATTATTATTAGTTTCACCCTATACGCCCCCCTTTAGGGTAAAAACGATCCTACAAGTGGTATCAGAGCTTGGAACAAAAACTAGTTTTTTTTTTAAATTTTGATTTTTTAATGGCTTCTTTTAATAATGCTTTTGATGAGGGTCAGCCATAGTTAGACCACCCATGTTCAATGGTGAATATGCATATTGGAAAAATAGAATGAATTTTATTTTTGTAAACCATAGATGCAAGGAATATTGTTGAGACAGGATATAACATACCGACAATAATGGTAGATAATCAAGATGTTGAAAAACCTATGGATCAATGGACAGATCTTGAAAATAACTGCGAAATGCTAATGCTAAAGCTATGAATTCTATTATTTGTTCATTAGATCAAATTGAATTTAATCGTGTCTCACATTATCTAACTGTGCAGGAAATATGGCACACACTTAAAGTAACCCATGAAGGAACTTCCCAGATTAAAGAATCACTCCTTGTCATGCTTAGTAGCGAGTACGAGAACTTTCCAGTGGCAAAGGATGAAAGTGTCAAAGAAATGTATGGATGATTTTCTAATCTCGTATACAAATCAAAATCTCAAAGAAGACCATATACAGAACTGAAAATAGTCTGAAACATCCTCAGAATTCTTCCACAGAATTTGCAAAAGTGACTGCCATTCAAGAATCAAAAGATCTGAAACAAGTCATAGTTGAAGAACTCATCGGAAATCTCACAACTTAGGAGCTAAAAAACAAATTCAAGGAAGAACGTGAAGGAGGTGATATGCGAAAGAAATCAATAGCTCTCGAAAGAACAGCAGAAGGTGAAGATGATGATGATGATGATGATGGAGCAGCTGAATTGGCATTGATAATAAAGAGATTCAAATGGTGGAACCACAAGTATGGAAATCCAGCCCTGTGATGACCCAGAATTTTCAGCATTTGAAAATGAAATATTTAATTGATTTTAAACGTTGAAGTTATTTTTAACTTGAATTTCAAATATCATTGTTTGTTTGGCAACTGAACTATTGAATTTAATAATATGGAATCAGGTAAAAATATGAAATCTGAAATTCAGAGCTTGTTAAAAATATTTCAAAGGCTTAGAAAATTTATATTGATAATACTGAAGATAATGGAAGCTTCAGAATTGAATTTGAAAGTAAATTGTTCGGTTTTGAAATTTTATCGTTTGAATCGGTATTTAAAATAGCCTTTCGAGGCACAGTCTCGGAATTCGATGAAACTAGTTCCATTGCATCCGTAATATTGTATTATTATCGGATTTCAATTTTCGTAGCATTCAGAGTTGTCATGTCATCGTACGATAAGCAAACGTACTGAAAATTATATTGAAATTTAATATTTTAACTGGTCCAAAAAGCCATCTTCTCCATATGATCGAATTTGGCCTCGAAACCTATTTCATTGCGTTCGGAATAGAGGTTTAATTTTATAAACGCCTAGCGGCACGTCTCGATTGGAGATCGAGATTTTTATCTTCGTTTTCTAAAACAGTTAAAATTTAAATTGAAAAGTAACATATATGTTTTTGATATAATGCTTTCTCAAAACGAACTATACACGTTGCATACCTCTTCTAACACTTGGCAGAAATTAATCACATGCATTTAAAAAAGGAATTGAATATCTCGTAAAAACAAAAAAAATGAAAAGAAAGAGAAAAAAACTCACGAAATTGAAAGATTAAACAATGGCCACTCCCTCAAATTTCTTCAAATACAGTCGATCCTCTTTCTTAATAAAAAAGTGAAACACGTTTCTTCTTTGATTCAAACTCGAATGGAAGATGTTGTATCAAATCGAAACTCGAAAAAAAAAGAGAAAAAAAGAAAAGGGATCGCGAATCATGGCATCGCGTCGTTCGCGGCATTTGGAAATCGCAAGGAATTGGGGGAGTTCGTACTCGAGGCGGGAGATACTGGTCGCCACTCGACAGGGTTCGATGGAATTTGGGCCACGACGGCGAAAACGACAACGAAGCATTGGCGATCAAGTGACAGGTGCACGAGGCAATAGCTTGTGAGATCTGGAAGTGGCGAACTTGTGTGTCGACAAGGGGTACGATATATATATATATATATATATATATATATATATTTGTGTGTATATTACAGTAAACTATTAATGTTTGACAATTTTAACTTACTGTTAAAATTTAAATTTTATATTAAGGTGTTTAATTCATTTAATCGACTTATTTAACAATTTTGGAATTTGTTAAAAAAAATGTTAGCTTAAGATTTAAAAACTATTAGTTAAATATAAATCACTGATTAATTAAGACTATTATAATGGAAACTAATTTTTTTGATCGGGAAAATTAATAGTTTAATTAAATGATTAGTTAATTAAATTTACTAAAATGATAATTGATTATTAGTTTGGTTCAATTATTTTATTCAAAAGAAAATTTGTTTAAAAAATAAATTTTGGTGCAGATCCAAATTATTATCTAAAAATTAAATAAATAACTAGTGATTAATTGTTTGATTAATTCAAAATATTAATCAACAGTATATAATTGTCTATACAAGGTCTAATATTATGAAGAAGACAAGTCGGAATTGGAAATAGATTGCAAATAAAAGGTGAGATCTTCTCAGTCAATCAGATTTTTATGATTTAATTTAAAATAGTTAAATTTAAATTATTGATTGTGTGCTTGATATGATAAATTATTATCAATTGTATTAGGTTAGACCCTATGCGCCGCATAATAGCGGTTGATATTATATTTAAACCCATATACCGCTATATTCCACCTCGAAGTGGAATTGGTATTATATATGTATTTGGAGTGATTGATTTCCCGCATTGTATGGCGGATGAGACCGTATGCGCCGCATAATAGCGGATAATATTATATTAATCTCATATACCGCGATATTCCACCTTGAAGTGGAATTGGTATTTAATTATCGTGCTAACGTCTGTGGATACAGGGAAACAAGTTGGAGGAATCCAACTGGATTCCTCAAATATTTGAATTTGTTTCAATATTTTGTGTTGATTATTTATAATCTGTGTGTGATTATTTGTTATTGAGACGTTGAAGGCTATAATTTAGCCGAATATATTTTTGGTATCGTAGGATACCTGAAATAAATAAAAAATTGGATTTTTGAAATTCGAGTAGAAAGTTTATAGTAAATTAAATTTTGGGAATTGGACAAATTTAAAAGAAGGAATTTAAAAGTATAAAAGATTAATTTTTATAATCTTATCGAATTAATTCCAAAATATACGAAAAGATTTTTATAAATGGGTTTTGAGTGATATTGTTTAATAGTTGAAGAATTTATTTAAAATTCAGATTTTAAATAGTTTGGAAGAGATAAAGAAATTTATTTTAAAAAGAGAATAAATTTAGAAATAAATTGGGAAATCGATTTGAAATTGATTTGGTGTTTTAAAATAAATCTTTGGGAAATTGATTTGGAATCGATTTGGTGTTTGAAATAAATGTTTGGAAAATCAAATTGGAATTTGATTTGGTGTTTTGAAAATAAATTTTAGAAATAAATTTGGAATTTGATTTGGTATTTAAAAGTGAATATTTGGAAACGATTTAAAAATCATATATCGGTGGATATTTGAAAATTTAAAATTCACAATGGGATTTTTATAAAGGAAAGGGAATTTTGTTTTAAAAATAAATGTTGGTTTATCTTAAAAGTGTGGAAAGAAATTTACAGATTTGGAATTTAAATTAAAATAAATTGAGAAGATTTATTAATTGATTTAAATGGACTATTTTGAAATGGAAAGAGAATTCTTCCCCGGAAAGCCATGTATATTTCAAAGTTACTGTTGAAGTATAAATTAATTATTCTAGAAATTGATTTGAAAGAATATTGTTGGAGGAATTATTTTTGGGAATTGTTTTAAATGTTTAATGTAAAAATTTATTTAATTAATTATGGAAGTAATGTTTTAAAGATTAAATTGATATTGGTTTTAGAAAATGGGTATTTAAATAGTTATACCCTGTCTACAAATTTTATTTTTAATTAGTTTGGATTTGAAGTTATATAAGATATTGGTAAATGTTTTCATAGCTAATATTTAAATAAGTGTTTACAAATAGTTTTATTCTAAATGTTTCCAAGTATATTTTGGATAGGTACTTTTAATTATTTTTAAAGTATTGAACTCGGCAAATCTTCGGTGGAATTATTAAATATTTGGAAATTTATTCCACATGAGAAAAGTGATTTGAAATTTGTTTTCAAAGGATTGAAGTGTGAAAAGTGATTTGAAATTTGTTTTCAAATGGTCGAAGTGTTAAAATTATATCTTGCGAAGATATTTTGAAAATAATAATTAGGGGAAAATTATTTGAAATCCAGTGATTGTTGTGAATGATGATTGATAGTTAAATAACCGACTAGCAATATTGGCTTTTTAACAGTATTTGAATTTCGATGCGACCGGGGGTCGGGTTCCCAATGGATATCCAAAAACCACATCGAACCTTTGTGATTGTGATGGATCTTTTATTTAAAAGATCAAAGTGGAAATTTGTTGTGATTTGTTTGAATCTGAATGTAACACTTATTTTTAAAATAAGCGCTCGTTATTCGGATTAGCTGGGAGAGGACCTTATGTCATAAAACCCATTTCGAATAATAATACGATGAAATGGGATTGAATTTGAAGGTAGTGTTGAAGACCGGGTATTTTCGAAAGCGAAAGGATTACCTGTCGAATATCACTGCATCGGATTGCTCCGGTATAGAGATTTTATCACCCTTTGTGATGGGGATTCCGACATGAATAGTGAATATTCGGATTTGCAAGGCCTTCTTTGAAGTGCCTTCGGTTCCGTTCGACCCCGGAACGGACTTGTATGGATGTGTGTCTAACGATACACTTTGAGATGTAAAGCTGGTTCCTATCAAATACATTTCTATTGGTGGCGAAGAATTTATTCTTTTGGCTTAGCACCCTTCTCTAAGACGTACGAGCTCAGAGGTTATGTAGTTGATGGTTACTAAACTATTGACGTACGAGCTCAGAGCTCGTAATGTGGCTTACGAAGTGTTGCTGATCATTTGTTGATCGAAGCATGATTTTGTGAAAAGTGTAGCTTTGTGGACGAGATTTAGTTGGACCTCACACCCCGGAAATGGTCAAAACACAAAGAATGCGACAAGGTTATGAGACGGTCGCGCCCTTTAGGGTATGTCATTTCCCTTTGGAAAAGGGTGGCATCATGGTATGGATCCCAGATATTTAACCTATGTGATTGCTGCAAATTTATTGTACTTTGTGCTTGTTGCTTTATGATTGAGGATCCTTGGATAAAAGTTGCAAATAACCGGGGGAATGGCGTACACTTGTAGTAGTTACCTAGTTACATAGATACCCGACCTTGTGCTGGCAGAGAGCTGGTTAAGTTCTTGGGGCGTCCCTCCAGAGACGTATCCATGTGACAATAGGAAGTTCCTTAGCCTGACCATTTGTTGGAAATCCAATCACCAATACGCGCCCTTTACGATTTCAATTGTATAACTTGCCATTCTTAAATGGTAGCTATAGCAGGCATAATATAATGGTACTTATGTTGGCTAAGATTAATATTATACTTTCGAAAGGTTTTCTGCACTATGCACTAATGATAATATTAAAAAGAATTTTGCGTATCAAACATGTTTGACTATCATAAGGAGAAATCTCCCTCAAGTGAGCGATTGCATTGTGTGCATGCCGGGAGGCCTTATGGTAGTTTCATTTTCCAAAAAGTATTGCGGATTTCTTTTAAATTCTTTTGTTTAAGAATAACTATTTTTAAGATCTCACACCATTCGCATGACTGACCTAAAGTTTATTGTTCCCTTTTTAAACTCTGAGTGCCCATAATTTTTCACACGGGCAGCCTAGAGTCAAGTTATCAGTTTTTCTGAAGTGAAGTCAAAAAGTTGCTATTGAGATCGGGAGTGAAGCTGGATGGTGAGACATCTCACTTATACTATGTAGTGTCCGTTGAGTTTGCGTTTGTGCAAGTCAAAATTTTCATGTAAGCCAGTTTTAATAACTGCCAGTGTTGTATATGTCGTTGTAAACTCTGATAATGTATTGTATAAACTGATATGGTGCTTTTGTTTTAAAGATTATTCATTTATCTATTATATTTGTTCCACTGCGAAAAGTGAGATTCTGTTATTATTTCTGTTTATTCTTCTATCTTCTTCTTCTTAAACCCTAACAGTTCGGTTTTCCAGCATTCGACGGTGCGGTATGGGATACAGTGGACATATCGATGTCGAATTTCGAGCATCGAAAAATTTGATCGTTAAAAGTGGTATTAGAGCATTTGGTTAAGCGAAAACCTTGGCTCTGGTGGGGAAAATACTCATTAGAGATAAAGTCAGTAGTATTCTAGAATGAGTTTGAGTGTAATAATAGATATGAGCATGTATTTGTAAGTGAATATAAAAATTGTTTTATACTGTGTTGATTGGTTTGTTGAGTGGTATATGGATTTTGGTCGGTATAGTCCGTACAACTCTATCGATAGGGATCTCTAAACACTTGTACAAAACAATTCGACACGATACTGTTTTAAAATAGGATAAATGAAATAATTTTACCCAAATTATTTTCATATATAAAAGGAATAATTTTCCATAAATTATTATAGTATATGGTTGCTTGATTGTTAGGAAGTGATAATATTAAATTATTATTAGTGATTATTGAAATCCTAACTAAAAGTTAAGAAAGTAAATTCATATTGCATTATTAAATTGTAAATATAAATTGTAAATATTATTTATAAATTGAAATAGAATTCTAGAGGAATATTTGGAAATGTTTTTGAAAAGATTTGAAATTTGGAAATTATATCCCTTTTGAGCTTGGAAATGCTTTTCAAAGGTTTAGGAAAAAATGTTTTTGAAGGAATAAAATCTCTAAACTCTTTTCGGTCGTTGGAAAATAATTTTGGTGATGACTACAGCATTATCGATGTTCATTTTCGAGTTTCCAAGAGAGGAATTGCTGCCAAATTGTTTTAAATGTAAGTTGTTTACAAACTGAGTTTGGTTTTGGAAATTCAAAGGATAATTTGAATTGATTTCAAAAATTGTTTTGAAAAGATGGAAAGACTCTGGAATCCTATATAAAGTATTTATAGAATATAATTGAGTTTGACAACTTATAAATTTGAAGTTGTTAGAATAGAAATTTAACTTGAAGAAAAGTTAAAATTAAAATAGTTTGATTTTGGAAATAACTGATTTCAAAAGTGATTTTGAAATATTGAGAAATTGTTTAAAACTCTGGAAGATTTATTAAAAGTGTTTATGAGTTGATAACTTATATAATTTGAATTTTGATAGAATGAATTTAACTTAAAGAGTTGAGTTAAATTAAAGTGAATATGGAATCAAAATAAGTGAGAAAACCTATAGTAGTTTAAAATTGATTTTGAATTGTGTTAAATAAGGTGAAGGAGAAAATAAATTAGGGAATGAACAAAAGAATGAAACTGGAATTGAAACTGAATGTTGAAAACCAATTTGAATTGTGTGGAATAAAATGAAGTTGTAAAAATTAGTTCTAAGTGAACTAAATAAAATAAATTGGAATTTGTAATGAATTTGTAAATGAAACTAATTTAAAATAGTGATATGAATCAGTTGTGAATAAAAGATAGTTGATAAAAATTCAATATTCAGAAGGTAAGTTGAATCCAAATAAAATTGAAAGTGTAAATTGAATTCAAATGAAATTAAAAATGTAAGATTGAATGAAAATGGATATATAACTTCAATAGTGAAGTAAAAATTGTATAAGAAGTAAGTATTGAAACTTTGTAATGAATATGCAAAATGATAAGCAGGATATACATGTATTATAAAAGGGAAGGAAATTGGATTTGATTTTCGAAGATAATTTAAATTGCTTGGAAAAGGTATGTATTTGAATTCCAGTATGAACCTTGATGATTTTCTTGTCCAACCGCTTGGCTTCTATTTTCTTTTTGAAATCTAGGGCCCGTCGTGGCATTTTGTAGCCGTACCGAGCTAGCCACGCAAAGGAAACGCTGGTGAAATTTTAGGGAGTTAGAAAAAATTTTGAGAAAATTTTGAAAATTTTAAAATTTGAATTTGATTTTAAATTTGAATTGTTAAAGAAAAACAATGTTGTTTGGAACTTATGATTGAATTTTCAAAGTTAGTTGAAGTAATAATGGGTCTTTAATAAAAAGAATTGTTTTGGAAATTTGATAAAACTGTTTGGTTTTTGGGAAAATTATAAACGGGATAAGGATCATTCTTCTTAACTAGTGATCTCGGGACGAAATTCTTTTAAGGGGGGAAGGATGTGATGACCCAGAATTTTCAGCATTTGAAAATGAAATATTTAATTGATTTTAAATGTTGAAGTTATTTTTAACTTGAATTTCAAATATCATTGTTTGTTTAGCAACTGAACTATTGAATATAATAACATGGAATCGGGTAAAAATAGGAAATCCGAAATTCTGAGCTTGTTAAAAATATTTCAAAGGCTTAGAAAATTTATATCGATAATACTGAAGATAATGGAAGCTTCAGAATTGAATTTGAAAGTAAATTGTTAAGTTTTGAAATTTTATCGTTTGAATCGGTATTTAAAAATAGCCTTCCGAGGCACAGTCTTGGAATTCGACGAAACTGGTTCCATTGGATCCATAATATTGTGTTATTTTCGAGTTTCAATTTTCGTAGCATTCGGAGTTGTCGTGTGACCGTACGATAAGCAAACGGGCTGAAAATTATATCGAAATTTAATATTTTAACTGGTCCAAAAGGCTATCTTCTCCATACGATCAAATTTGGCCTCGGAACCTTTTTTATTATGTTCAGAATAGGGGTTTAACATTATAAATGCCTAGCGGCATGCCTTGATTAAAGATTGAGATTTTTGACTTCGTTTTCTAAAACAGTTAAAATTTAAAATTTAAATTTAAAAGTAACATATATCTATTTGATATAATGCATTCTCAAAATGAACTATACACGTTGCATACCTCTTCTAACACTTGGCCGAAATTAATGACACGCGTTTGAAAAAAACGAATGGATTATCTCGTAAAAACAAAACGAAACGAAAAGGACAAAAAAACTCATGAAATTGAAAGATTAAACAATGGCCGCTCCCTTAATTTTTCTTCAAATACAGTTGATCATCTTTCTTAATAAAAAAAATTAATGAAGGTCGCGTTTCTTCTTTGATTCAAACTCGAATGGCAGATGCTGTATCAAATCGAAATTCAGAAAAAAAAGAAAAAAAGAAAGGGGATCGCGAATCTTGGCATCGCGTCGTTCGTGATTCGCGGCAATTGGAAATCGCGAGGAATTGAGGGAGTTCGAACTCGGGGAGGGAGCTACTGGAGTCACCACTCGACAGGGTTCGATGGAATTTGGGCCACGACGATGAAAACGACAACGAAGCATTGGCGATCGAGTGACAGGCGCGTGAGGCAATGGCTCGTGAGGTCTGGAAGTGGCGAACTCGTGTGTCGGCAAGGGGTACGAAGCGGTGGTATGCGATGTTCGTGGCCATGGGCTAGGGTTTTACTCGGCATTGAGGTATATTTCTGCATAATTTATTTATTAAATCCAATTATGTGTACATATACATTTTACAAAAAATAAAATAAATAAATAGTAGTAATATATATATTACAGTAAAGTACTCATGTTTGAAATTTAACTTATTGTTAGAATTTAAATTTTATCTTAAGGTGTTTAATTCTTTTAATCGACTTATTCAACAATTTTGGAATTTGTTAAAAAGAAAGTTAGCTTAAGATTTAAAAACTATTATTTTAAATATAAACCACTGGTTAATTAAGACTATTATAGTGGAAATTATTTTTTTTTTGATTGGGAAAATTAATATTTTAATTAAATGATTAGTTAATTAAATTTATTTAAATGATAATTGATTATTTGTTTGGTTCAATTATTTTATTCAAAAGAAAATTTGTTTAAAAAATAAATTTTGGTGTAGATCCAAATTATTATCTAAAAATTAAATAAATAACTGGTGATTAATTGTTTGATTAATTCAAAATATTAATCAACTGTATAAAATTGTCTATACAAGGTCTAATATAGTGAAGAAGACAAGTCGGGATTGGAAACGACTGCAAATAAAAGGTGAGATCTTCTCACTCAATCAAATTTTTTTGACTTAATTTAAAATATTTAAATTTAAATTGTTGATTGTGTGCTTGATATTATAAATTATTATCATTTGTATTGGATTAGACCCTATGCGCCGCATAATAGTGGAAGATATTATATTTAAACCTATATACCGCGATATTCAACCTCGAAGTAGAATTGGTATTATATATGTATTTGGAGTGATTGATTTCTTGCATTATATAGCGGATGAGACCATATGTACCACATAATAGCGGATGATAATATATTAATCTCATATACCATGATATTCCACCTCGAAGTGGAATTGGTATTTAATTGTTGTGGTAACATCTGTGGATGCAGGAAAACAGATTGGAGGGATCCAACTGGATTCCTTGAATATTTGAATTTGTTTTAATATTGTGTGTTGATTATTTATAATCTGTGTGTGATTATCTGTTATTGAGATCGTTGAAGGCTATAATTCAGCCGAATATATTTTTGGTATCGTAGTATACCAGAAATAAATAAAAAATTGGATTTTTGAAATTCGAGTAGAAAGTTTATAGTAAATTAAATTTTGGGAATATGACAAATTTAAAAGACGGAATTTAAAAGTATAAAAGATTAATTTTTATAATCTTATCGAATTAATTCCAAAATATGGGAAAAGATTTTTATAAATGGGTTTTGAGTGATATTGTTTAATAGTTGAAGAATTTATTTAAAATTCGGATTTTAAATAGTTTGGAAGAGATAAAGAAATTTATTTTAAAAAGAGAATAAATTTAGAAATAAATTGGGAAATCGATTTGAAATTGATTTGGTGTTTTAAAATAAATCTTTGGGAAATTGATTTGGAAATCGATTTGGTGTTTGAAATAAATGTTTGGAAAATCAAATTGGAATTTGATTTGGTGTTTTGGAAATAATTTTAGAAATCAATTTGGAATTTGATTTGGTATTTGAAAGTGAATATTTGGAAACGATTTAAAAATCGTATATCGATGGATATTTGAAAATTTAAAATTCACAATGGGAATTTTATAAAGGAAAGAGAATTTTGTTTTAAAATAAATGTTGGTTTATTTTAAAAGTGTGGAAAGAAATTTACAGATTTGGAATGTAAATTAAAATAAATTGAGAAGATTTATTAATTGATTTAAATGGACTATTTTGAAATGGAAAGAGAATTCTTCCCTGGAAAGCGGTGTATGTTTCAAAGTAGCTTTTGAAGTATAAATTAAAATTTCTAGAAATTGATTTGAAAGAATATTCTTGGAGAAACTATTTTTGGGAATTGTTTTAAATCTTTAAAGTAAAGATTTATTTAATTAATTATGAAAGTAATGACTTAAAGATTTAATTGATATTGGTTTTAGAAAATGGGTATTTAAATAGTTATACCCTATCTACAAATTTTATTTTTAATTAGTTTGGACTTGAAGTTATATGAGATACTGGTAAATGTTTTCATAGCTAATATTTAAATAAGTGTTTAGAAATAGCTTTATTCTAAATGTTTCCAAGTATATTTTGGATAAGTATTTTTAATTATTTTTAAAGTATTTGAGGTCGGCAAATTTTCAGTGGAATTAAATAAATATTTGGAAATTTATTCCATGTGAGAAAAGTGATTTGAAATTTCTTTTCAAAGGATTTAAGTGTGAAAAGTGATTTGAAATTTGCTTTCAAATGGTTGAAGTGTTAAAATTATATCTTGCGAAGATATTTAAAAAATAATAATTAGGGGAAAATTATTTGAAATCCAGTGAATGATGATTGATAGTCAAACAACCGACTATCAATATTGGCTTTTTAATGACATTTGAATTTTGATGCGACTGGAGTCGGATTCCAAATGGATATCCGAGAACCACATCAAACCTTTGTGATTGTGATGGATCTTTTACTTAAAAGATCAAAGTGGAAATTTTTTGTGATTTGTTTGAACCTGAAAGTAACACTTATTTTTAAAAATAAGCGCTCGTTATTCGGATTAGCCGAGAGAGGACCTTGTGTCATAAAAACCCATTCCGAATAATAATATGACGAAATGGGATTGCATTTGAAGGTGGAGTTGAAGACCAGATATTTTCAAAAGCAAAAGGATTACCTGTCGAATGTCTTTGCACCGGGTTGCTCTGGTATAGAGATTTTATCACTTTTGTGATGGGGATTCCAGACGTGATTAGTGAATATCCAGATTTGCAAGGGCTTCTTTGAAGTGCCTTCGGTTCCGTTCGACCCCGGAACGGACTTGTATAGACATGTGTCTGACGCTACACTTTGAGATGTAAAGCTAGTTCCTATCAAATACATTTATGTTGATGGTGCAGAATTTATTCTCTTAGCTTAACACCCTTCTTTGAGATGTACGAGCTCAGAGGTTATGTAGTTGATGGTTACTAGTGATATATTCCCAAATTGGTAATGTGGCATACGAAGTGCTGCTGATCATTTGTTGATAGAAGCATGACTTTGTGAAAAGTGTAGCTTTGTAGATGAGACTTCGTCGGACGTCACACCCCGAAAATGGTCAAAACAGGAAGAATGCGGCAAGATTATGAGGGTTGCGTCCTTTAGGGTATGTCACTTCCTTCTGGAAAAGGGTGGTATCATGGTATGGATCCCAAATATTTAACCTATGTGGTTGCTGCAAATTTATTATACTTTGTGGTTGTTGCTTTGTGGTTGAGGATCCTCGGATAAAGGTCACAAACGACCGGGTGATGGCATACACGTGTAGTAGTTACCTAGTTACAAAGGTAACATGCCTTTGTGTTGGTAGAGAGCTGATTAAGTTCTCGAGGCATCCCTCCAGAGGCGCACTCATGCGGCAATAGGAAGTTCCTTAGCCTGACCATTTGTTGGAAATCCAATCACCGATACGTGCCCTTTACGAATGCAATTGTATAACCTGCCATTCTTAAATGGAAGCTATAGCAGGCATAATTTAATGGTACCTATGTTGGCTAAGATTAATATTATACTTTCGAAAGGTTTTCTGCACTATGCACTAATGATAATATTAAAAAGAATTTTGTGTATCAAGCATGTTTGACTATCATAAGGAGAAATCTCCCCCAAGTGTGCGATTGCATTATGTGTATGCCGGGAGGCCTTATGGTAGTTTCATTTTCCAAAAAGCATTGCGGATTTCTTTTAAATTCTTTTGTCAAAGAATAACTTTTTTTAAGATCTCACACTAGTCCCATGACTGACCTGGAGTTTATTATTCCCTTTCTAAACTTTAGGTGCCCATAATTTACCACACGGACAGTGTAAAGTCAGGTTATCAGAGCGAAGTCAAAACGTTGCTGTGGAGATCGGGAGTGAAGCTGGATGGAGAGACGTCTCACTTATACTATGTAGTTTCTGTTGCGTTTGGGTTGGTGCAAGTCAAAAATTTTCACGTAAGCCAGTTTTAACGACTATCAGTGTCGTATTGTGTCGTTGTAAACTCTGATAATGTATTATATAAACTGATATAGTGCTTTTGTTTTAAAGATTATTTATTTATCCGTTATATTTGTTCCACAGCGAAAAGTGAGATTCTGTTATTATTTCTGTTTCTTCTTCTATCTTCTTCGAAACCCTAACGGTTCGGTTTTTTCGGCATTCAACTGCGCTGCATTGGATACAGTGTACGTATCGATGTCGACTTTCGGGCGTCAAAAAATTGGATCGTTACAAGCCCTAAATCAACAATTAATGAGTATAATAATCAAAGTTCTAGACGAATCAGAAAAGCAGGAGATCATTTGTCACAAGTGCAATAAACTTGGTCATATCAAGCCCAATTGTTCTTAAAATCGACTCAGCAAAGGAAAGAAAATGAAAAGGAGAAGTTTCATAGCAACTTTGGGTAAAAGTGATGAAAGCACTGACAGTGAAAGTGAAAGAGCAAATCAGTGTCTTTTAGGAGAATTAGGTGACAACGATGATGATGAGCCAAGCGAGGTATCAAAATGTACTCACTCGCAATTACTTATATATATTCATAAAGTAAATGACTATTTTGAAAGACTTAGGGAGAAGTACGCTAATATTGAATCACAAAGAGATAGTTTGATAGAACTAAATAATCAGCATAATCAAATGGTTTAAAACTATAGAAATAAGTTCCCTAAGTGTGATAAGTGTCCATCATTTGAAGAGGAAATAAAAAATCAAAAACTAAAATCAAATCACTTGAAAATGAAATTCTGATTTTGAAAGAAAGTGAAAACACTAGGAGAGAAAATTCGATTAAAAAGTGCACATTGTTATTGAATGAAAAGAGTCTCTCGAGTCATAAGTCCAAAAATTATCTACAACTTTAGGAAAATTCTCCAAAGGAGAAAGATCACTAAATATGCTATTAGGGAAATAAACTGTTAATCTTATTACATATGGACTTGGGTATACTCAATCTGAAAGAGTTAGAATTGAAACTAATCATGTCAATTCTAAGTGCACGATTTGTGGAACACAATCACAACAATTGCTGGTATAGACTCAAACACATGAAAACCATACCTATTTGGCTTCCTAAAGACACAAATAAAAAACCCTTAAAGTCAAAAAATCAGGATGCCAAAAGGAACAAACATAAACTATCATGGTTCTATTCAAACTTGTTTTTCAAAATCCTTTGGCACAAAAAAACATGGACTGATAAAAACAAATAGGTCACAAATATCTTTTCTCGGGTAGGTATGTTGACATGCTAAACAACAACAAGTCTGTTACTTGGATTCTGGCTGTTCCAAACACACGACGTGAGTCAAATAAAAGTTCTTAGTCTAGAGAAGTATAAAGGTGACAGAGTCATAATGGGCAACAAACGATGTGTTATATGTTGAAAATCTACACCATAATTTGATTTCAATCAGCCAGTAAGAGGAAAGGTGATCAATTGGGAAAATTTAAAAAAAACCATTTTGCCAAGAACACTGTGGTAAGAGATATTGTCTTATGTTGGTTGATGATTACCCTAAATACATGTAGGTATACATCTTTATCTTACTGTTTCTAGACGTTATGTTTTCTACTTGCTTGTGTCCACGGTTTCAATCAAATCCAAAAGAATCTCATTTTAAAAGATGTAAAAGGATTGCAAGGTATTAGTTGCACACCTCATGGTTTGGTCTATGATATCTAACTAATGAGAACTTTAAGTTAAAGTGGGTAATCGGATGCAGATTATGTTAATAGGTTGATAGAAAAAGTACTGGTGGAACATGTTTTATGTTGAGACATTTGTTTAGTTGCATCACATTTTCAAAGAAAATATCTGCATAAATTTTCATTTCAACTGATTTTCAATTGGCAAACATTTTTACAAAACCCCTTCCAGAAAATAATTTTTGTAGAGTTCATCTCGGTTTGGGGATTTTAGAAATTTGGTTTTTGGATTTGATCTTAAATGACTACATTAACTAATCTGACTCCCTACTGATTATCGAAAAAAAATAATGACCGAGAAAGTGATGAATGTTGATATTAATCATATATTATGACTTGAGGTAGTATATTTAGTAAATTTCTTTAAAAATTTAAACAAAATTTGAAATAACTTTGGTTGGTAAAAATTCCATGACCATCTTTATTCCTATCACATTTCTACCGACCATCACTCATCAAAATCCAATATAGTATGTCAAAATGTGGAATTTAAACAGGAAATTATCCTTTTTAATTAATTATCACTAAAATTATCCAAAAGTACCCACTCTCATTTAAAAGTCCTCACGGTTATGCATGGGTGAAGTACTTGAAATATTTGATTATGTGCTTTCATGCTCATTTAAAAGTCCTCACTGTTATGCATGTATGGAACACATATCAAAATTGAAATAAAATAGGCAAGTTGATTCTAATCCCATTTAAAAGTCCTCACAGTTATGTGTGGTTAGAAGATGCTTGAAATTCATTTTTCTTTAAAAAAAATTAAGGATTACTACTAATCTCAATTAAAACTCCTAACGGTTATGCATGGTTAGTAAGTATTTGATAGTGTCCTGTAATAAATATATCATTAATAGACACAACTATATAGTTTTATATATACCGGCATCACCCCTATCACCCTAAAATGGAATATGCACCTAACAGAGTATTTATGATTTTTGTTTGATTTTTTTTTGAAATTTAATATTCATACTCGATTAAGTAATGTTTTATTAATGTCTACCCCTTTATCTCTATTTTTCTAACACTGTTACTCTTTTACGGATAACAAAAGGAGGAGAGAAAAGTTAAAATTTTGAAAAATAAGTTCAAATATTTTATTCGTTAATTGCATATTCTCATTTAGGTTCATTGCACAGTTTATCTTTTTCTATTTGCATATTTATTTATTTATTTTCATGTATATGTGAAGGGGGAGCTTTATTGTAGGAGTTGCATTCAAATAGGAGAAACTAATAGATTTCATCAAGACCAAATGCATTTTTAATAAGGTCAAATCTTAATATATGTTTGTTATCATCAAAAGGGAAGATTGTAGAATATGCTAGTATATGATTTTTGATTGATGATGGTAAACATATATATATATATATTCCTTTAAATGTATTTTTCATTGTACTATTTTATTTTTCCACATAATTAATTAAATATTTGTTGAATAAAATAAATTACTCAGAATTCAAAATTAAAAAAATATTTTATTCAAACGAATATTTTATTACAAATTCGAATAGTACAAAGTTGAGCTCTCACTAGATTTACACATTTTCAATTACAATAAAATTTCAATTGCAACATAATTTTCAATTTACATATTTCACCTCACTATATATTCACTCTACACTCGTATTTGATCTTCAACTTTGTTCCAGCCCGAGTCCAGCATCTGAGCTATCTTTAAAATAAACACTGACGTAGTAAAATTAAAAAAGAAAATATTTTATAGTGCAAAATAAAATGTGTGTTTTGAAAATATTATTTGCTCAGTTATTTGGGTTGTTCGTCATCTTTTTTCTTTTGAATTCAGTTTGCATGAACATCTTGTAACATGCAAAGTGTATCACCGTACGTGTCACAAGGCCATGCACACTGATATACACTTGCTTGTTAAAACTGCAGGGACAAGTGAGCATAAGGTCAAACCCAAGCGGAGGCCAGATTCAACTCAAGTGAAGACATGAGTGAACATGTTTAATGGTATGGTCTGGTGAAAAGAAACAAATGCAAGAAAAGTTCACAAGCCAATACAACATGAACCAGAACCACCATCATATACAATGAAGAAATGAATGAGCAAAATGAACCAGACCAATTTAACTCAAAACAATATAAGTGAACCAAATATAAGTAGTTATGACCACAAGCTCAAACACACACATGAAAACATGTATTAAGACAACCAGACCAGAAAGGACTCAGCTCAAATATGGATCAAAGTCAAAGCAACATAGCTGCAGAACAAAGTCACAATGACAATGTGACGACCTGGAATTTTTAAGCAATTTAAATCGAAATATTTAATCGATTTTAAATATTCAATAGTACGATTTTAAATTGAATTACGGATATCACAAATTATTTGATAATTGAATAATTAAATTAAATAAGTGAAGTTGGGAAAATTGTTGAATCTGGAGTTTTAAGCCTATTAAAAATATATTTGAAGGCTTATAAAATTTATAGTGATAATACTGAGGATAATAGAAGTCATAAAATTGAAACTAACAGTGATTTGTTCAGTTTTAAAATTTATATCGTTTAAATTGAATTTTAAAATAGCCTTTTGAGGCACAGTCTCGGAATTCGATGAAACCAGTTCCATCGGGTCCGTAATATCAAATTATTACTGGATTTCAAATTTTGTATTGATTGGAGCTAGTGTGTGAGTGTACGATATAATAACGCGCTAGAAAAAAAATTAAAAAAATTAATAATAATTTATTCAGTCAAACTTTTCTTATACGCCATCTTTTACTCGTTTCAAGCATGCTACCCTCGTCTTCTCTCGGAAGCTAATGCCTTTATTTTAAAAACCGAGCCTCTCCTTCTCTTTCAATAATCAATCGGTGATGAGAAAAAAATATACAAACCATGGCTGAAATCCTCTCACCTAAATAAATTAAATTTGGCATATCTAGCCTCGCGTAATTTCTCCCCTTCTCCCTGCTACAGATTGATCGTCGCCTATTCAAAAAAAAATGGTGAACAAAACCGAATTCTTGCTTCAGAAATCGAATCGTTCGATTCGAGTGAGGGTTAGTTCGAGCTTAATTTGGTGATGTCATCGATCGTGGTTACTCGACCCTGGGCACGCGATTATGGGGAGATTTCGTCACCTTTAGGGTTGTTCAAATCAGGCTATCGGAGGAGCCTTGGTACTCGTTCGCGCGCGACTGGTTTCGATGGGGAGTGTGGACGAGCAGAGGTTGGAGGAAGGGTGTCGATAGGTTGCGACTGGGGTTTGCATCAGAAGCAAGCGGTAGGGGAGCGTATTCGTGGGTTAGGGTTGGTGATTCTGGCGAGTGCGTAGGCTCGAGTTCAATTTGGGTGTGGCGGCGCGTCGAGGAGTTTCGGAGGTAGTGGTGGTTAGGTCGAGTTTGTGGTGGGTTTGCTTCGATCGTAGCCATCATTACATGACCGTGATGTCATTTGCAAGCTCGAGTAGGGCAAGGGTCTGTAGCCAAGATCTGTTTGTACGTTGCAGTAAGGTATTTCTGTTTTTTTTATAATGTTGATTCACAATAGTAAGTTAACAAATATATGTACATATAGGTATTCAGATGAGGTAAAATAAAAATATATATATGATTTTGATTTACAGCTAGGTACAAAACAAGGGTGTTTCAAATTTATACATATATGTAAAGATCAAAAAGGATATAACAATACGTATGGATATTTTAACTCACTGTTTGAATGTAAATATGTTCAATGTTAATCAGGATATACATCCTGATTGTAAAATTAATAAGTGGAAACAAAGTGTAAACTAGGATAGTAAAATCATCATTTTAGTGGTAGATTAATATCCGATAGTGCAAATATTAATAAATTGTATAAATATTTATTCAAGGTCAAAATGGGGAGGTAATGGTCGAGATGGAATTGGATCGCTAAACAAAAAAAAGCAAAGGTGAGTTAATCTCACTCAGTTAAATTTAAATTCAAATTGAATTTAAATAATTGTTTGAATGGCTGAATTGACTGATGTGATATAGTATGATATTTTGGAATTGACATATTATATTGTGCTGACATTTGTGGATGCAGGGAAAACAGGTTGGAGGGATCCAACTGGACCCCTCACATTTATTTAAATTATTCAATATTCTCTGTTGTGATTATTTGATAGCCTATGATGAGTTATATTGGAATATTGAATGTTATGGTTTGATTGGATATTTGGGTATAATGAATTACCAAAATATATGAATTGCATTGTTGAAAAGAAATTAAAAGGAAGTAAATTGGCAAGCGAAGTAATTATAGAAAGTTTGAATAAATTAAGAAAGAATTGAAAAGAAATAGAAGTAATATGAAAATAATAATAAATAACTTCGAGTATGAAGAGAAATGGAATTTTGAATAAATGAAATTGATGAATTGTAAACTTAAGTTATATCAATTAAAGAAATAAAGAATTATTTTTAAAATTCAAAGTTTAAAATTTATTTAAAAGAATAAAGAAGTAATTGAGAAATCTAAAAATTGGAATTTTTAGTTAAAGTATTTTTAAAATCATAATCAAGAAATGAAATTTGAAATTAATAGATTCTGAATTAAAAGGGAATAAATTGGAAATCAATTTGGGAAATTGATTTAAGTGATTGAAGTTGGGATTTTTCTCTGTATAACCAAGTACGTTTTTTTAAAGTAAATTTTTAAATAAATTTAAAGGTTTTAAAGTTGTTTTAGAAAATTTATTATTTCTAATATTTAAATTCAAAAGTAAGTATTTTCTCAAATCTATAATAGTAGTAATTACTTAAAAAGTGACTTAGTATCTCGTTTTCAAAAGTGAAAATCTAGTTTTATATTTTATTAAGTAACCTTATTTTCAAATATATTCATATAATATGTAATTTTAACAAGTATTGAAGTAGTTTAACTAAAATGTTTTTAAGGTATATTTTCAAAGTAAAGTGTTTTAAATTATTTTAAAAATCTAGTTTTGTGCTTGGTGATTTCAGAGGAAATAGAAAATATTGGGAAAGTTTATTCTGAAAAGAAGATGGTTTTGAAACTGTTTTTAAGGGTTGAAAATAGAAATGTATCTTGTGAAGATATTTTTGAGGTTAATAAATAATTCGGAAAATTATTTATTGTTGGATGGTTGTTTGTGAATGTTAATTGATAGTTAAATAACCGACAATCAATATTGGCCAAATGCGTTGATCGTTTCGAAGAGACCGGGATCAAGATTTATTTCTCGAAAACCTCTTCGATCCGGTTTGTACGTTTCGTGAAACGATTTTGGATTCGAAAATGGAGCAGTGAAGTGCAAGGGCTGTCGCTACTAATCCTGAGGATATTTTCAAAATTGATGTAGTAGGAGTAGTGCCTTCAGTTCCATTCGAACCCGGGACAGACTTGTATGGATGAATGCTTGCGAAACATCGTCAGGTGGACGATGGGCATTCTAAGGGATACGTTCTAAAAAGGTAACGCTTAGCCTCAAGCCTCATCAAATGGGAATGACTGAAAATCTGGGGTTATGCAGCAAGGCTAGGTGGGTAGCACCCAAGCAGGGTGAGGTCATTCCAGTCTAGATGTCCCTTTTTATTTTTCGGCTTAGTGGGCGGTTGCTGATCCCAACCGCGGGGTTATCCCACTCGGGACTGTCCTGTAAGGGATGGTTCCGGCCTTGTGTTGCAGGGGATGAAGGGAGTAATCCTCGGTACGGTGATCTAGGCCCCGTACTGTGACAGGTGGTACCCCAGTGCCTAGTCATTAGTTGGAAATCCATTCTCTCTACGAGCCTTGTACGAGTTTTGTTTGTATTACCCACTTTGTGGCTAGTAGCTGGAATTTAATAATGTAACAATTTCGGCTATTTTATAAGCACTTGTATATAGACCCTATTATAATATCAGAGGATTTCTATAAAAATAGATTTAGCTATCGTAAGGTAAAAACCTGACATGTTTATTTGTGGCGTGGTCTTACGAGATGCTTTTGTTTTTCAAAGGATTTTCAAAACTTTAATAATAAATTGGGTGTGATTTTCTCACGCTGGTATTCCAGACTGACTCGGGTATTATTTAACTGTAATGCTCGGGTCAGACCGAGTATTATAGGATACAGGATATGATGCTGTGGAGCTCAGGAGACGAGCAGGATGGCGATACATACTCCCATACTTGTATATATATATATATACATATTCCGCTGTGTCGAGTTGTTGTGTACTCATTTGTATGATATTGATGTTGAGTTGTTATTAATGTACTCTGGTTGATGTGATATATAAACAGAGATATATTTGATTGAGTAAAGATTATTTATTATCTATTATATTTTATTCCGCTGCGATGGTTAGATTCTGTTATTGATTTCTATCTTCTTCTGCCTCTTCTTATTTTACCCAAATGGTTCGTATTTCTGTGCAACTTGAGTTGTTTGTTGTAGAATAGTGTTGACTCAAGGGGTACGGATTTGCGGGCTGTTACACTTGGTATCAGAGCTTATGTTAGCGATAACCTTGGCTCTGGTGGGAGCTACTCATTTAAAATAGAGTCCGTAGTACTCTATAATGAGTTTGAGCGTATTAATAGATATGAGCGCGTATTTGTTAGTGAATATAAAAAGATTTTATATTGTGTTGATTGGTTTATTGAGTGGTTTATGGATTCTGGTCAATACGAGTAATTAACGTTATTGATAGGGATCTCTAAACACTTGAATAGAACAATTCGACACAATATTGTTTTAAACAGGGTAAATGAATAATTTTACCCAAATTATTCTTGTATATGGAAGATATCATTTTTGTAAAGTATTATAGTATTTGGATGCTTGATTGTTAAGGAATGATAATATTAAATTATTAACACTATTGTGAAGAAATTGAATAAGAAATTGGAACTTATAACCGAAGTTAAGGAAATAAACACATTATAAAATATAAAATTCATAAATATGAATTATAAATGAAATTTATAAATTGAAATATAATCAAATAAGAATTTGTATGAGCATAAATTGTACAAAGGAATTATAGTTCAAATTGATTTAAGCAGGATTTGGGAATTTAAAATCCCGGAGATTTGGAAGTATTTGAAGATAAATGATAGTATTATTGTTTTGGAGGTATTTCTGAAAGGAAATTTGTTTAAAAATGGATTTTGAAAGGGAGATAGCATTGAATTCACTTCAGTCACTGGAAAATAACTTCGGTGATGACTGCAGCATCACCGATGTTCATTTTCGAGTTTCTAAGTGATGAATTGCTGCCAAATTATTTGATCAGGAAAACCTGTGTTTTTGAAATTTCAAAGGAAATTTGTTGGGAATAAAACCAGAATTGGTTTAATTTTTGAGAAATATGATTTGAGATGTTGGAGATTTCAAAACAATTTGAAACCAAAGCTGGGTGTTTAAAAATCCGGATAAGAAAAGTTGTAAGCTTATAAATGGAAAGGATTTGTAAATCAGGAAGAAATTTAAGCTTTGGATATTGGAATTTAAATTTAAAGAGAAGAGTTAAAAACGAAATTAACTTGAATGGGAAATAAAAATTTAACTGGATTGGAATAAATTGAATAAGTTGAAAATAGTATCCAGTTGTATTCGAATCAAGTTGGAACCGAACTGAACGAAATAAGACTGAGTTAAAGCAAAATTGGATTGGAATGAGAATTCAATTGAATTAGTGAATGAAATTAAATTCTTACCTGGATAACTGGAAAATAAGTTGGATAAGAAATAAATTGGGTAAGAATTTGATTGAGTTAAATAAATCAGAATAGCATATAAAAGAATTAAAAATGCATGGAATAAAAATACGCTGAGTTATAAATAAGTGTAAAACTCGAGGTAAAAATAAAAGAGGAATAAATTCAAGCCTATAATGAATGGAATAGTGTAAATAATAAGTTGTGACTTATAAAATTGAAAATGGAATACAAATCCAAAATAAATATTTTGATGAATTGGAAAATGAGAGGAAAATCCAAACTTGAATTGTAAAGTATATTGAACTTAGGAAAATAAATAAAGGGATATTTGGAATAAAAAAAATTGAAGTGTTGGATTATAAATAAGGAAATAACTAATTAGATAATAAATTAGTTAATGAAATTGAATTGTGAGTTTATAATGAAGATTGGAAATAGAACTCAAGTTATAAATTGAATTCGACTTAAATTGTCAGTAAAGTAAACGTAACTGAATTGTGAGTTCATGAAATTTGGTGGCAAATTGAAAGTGGATTATGGATCCAGAACTTGAGTTATTAATTAAAATTTAACTTGAAGTGTTAACAAATTAGATATAATTGAAATGTATCGAATAAAAAAAAAAGAAAAAAAGAAATGGGTTTAAATAGTAATGGTTTGGATTGAAAATAAAGTCCAACTAAGTGGAAATAAATTGGAAATGGCCATGTAATAAATTAGATGAACTGAATCTGGAAGGTTAAATTTGATAATAACAAATCAAATGAAGTTGTAAATTTTAAAATGAGATTTAACTAAAATAGAATTAAATTGAATGGAAGAGAAAGATTTACAAGTAAAATGAAAATGAGCTTAAGTATAAAATTTGAAGAAATTGAAGTAAATTGACTTAAGCTGAATAGATGGAAGAGAGTAGAATTTAATTCAACTTAAACTAAGTTTAATAATAATGGATTGGATTTAAATCAAGTAAGAATAAATTTTAATTGAAATAAATTTCGGTGTGATGCCGATAATATTTAATGGAGTGAAAATGCTTAAATAAATAATTGTAAACCATTTAAATTATTAAGGGATTGAAATAACTTGAGACAATAAGGAAAATGTTTCGAGTTTATTAGAATGGTTTAAGTGAATGTGGATAAACTAATTATATTGAATAAATAAATGATGGAATAAATAAGTATCAAAAGAAATGTGGTTTAAATAAGTTGAGAAATGGTTATGGAATGAAATAGCTTGGATTGTTTCCGAGCTAAATAAAATAGTTTGGAATAAACTAACATGGAATGAAATGTAAATAAATGGATTGTAAATGAAATTTAGATGGAATGTGTCGGGCTAAATAAATGATTGTGAATGGATTAAAATAAAAGGGAAATTTAAGTGCCAATCAAGATGAACCTAAATTGTTAATGGTTTTGTATGGAACTTGTTTGGATAATGGAACTAGTTGGTTAATAAAATGAAATGCAAGTGAATGGATTCAAATTTAAAATGCAAGGAAAATGAGAATATATAGGTTGTGAATAAATTTAAAATGGAATAGAATTAGGTATAAATTGAGTTAAAATCCATTTAAATTGGTTATAAAACATAAAAACTTATTTATTCACCTAAATCTCGTAAAATTGCATGGAATAAATTGTTTTCATTGTAAATGGGGTAATTAAACATTCTATGAGTGAGAGTAGTAAAATAAATTGAATTTGAAAGCAATTGAATTAAATATGAGCTCAGTTTGCTTAAAAACAAATTAAATGTAAATGATTGAGATTAAAACCATTTTAAATTGATGAGGTTGCATACGAATGGATTGAAAACCATTCAAATTGCATAAAAATGGTTTATAAATAAATTGGAACAGTTGAATTAACATGGAAATTGTAGAAGTTGCTAATGGAAAAATGTTTGGTGTGAATTTCTTTTAGAATTCATATGTTTTAACTATTGCAAGTAAGTGAAATGTGTTAAACTTCTTATATTTGGCACTTACAAGTTTAAACTGAGTAAGTACAGGTACCTGGAAGCCGTGAGGCTGGATTGGGTTGTGCTATATGCTAAAAATAATAAGCCGCTTGCTTAAAATGCTAAATAAGGTACGCCTACGCAATAAAAATAGGAAATATGAACTGTTTTTGGTTTTTCCGACCGTGTGGGTCAATGTATATATATTTATCTCTTTTGTCAAATTGCAAAAGCTCCTCCGTACAAAGGAGACTCTGCCAAAAAAATTCGAAAATTTTGGGAGTTAGAAATTTTTTGAAATTTTTGGAAAATTTTGTTAACGACAAAACAATTTCAAACTAAGAATTGAAATAAGTTAGTAAATGGAGCTAATTAAAATAATGACGTGAATTAGTTATAAATGAAAAATAAAATTTAAAGTTAGAATTGAAAATAAATTGAATTCGTATGGAAATGAAAGAATCAATGTGAATAAAAATGGGTATAAACTAAGTGATAGGACGGAAATAAATAAAAAAAACATATAAAATGCTTATACTAGCTTAAGTAGGGAATGAGACATTCTCAATTGAAAATTAATATTTCAAATATAATCTAAGTAAGTATTTGAGTTAATGGATATTGACATCTGTAAGTGAGTCGATAAAATGTTTTGGGATATTGTGATTGGATATTAGTATTAAGTAGGATATGCAGGTAATCTAAAGGAAAAATAGAATTGGATGGATTTCAAGAGATAAATTTGAATTGCTCGACAAAAAGGTATGTATTTAAATTTGGGATTTGGATTTGGATTTGGATTTGGATTGAGCCACTTGGCTTTTTGTGTTTTCTTTTTGGATTTGGGAGGCCGTAGAGCCATTTTGTAGTTGTACCGAGTCAGCCGCGCAAAGGAAACGCTGGCAAAATTTTTCGGGAATTTAGAGAGTTAGAAAAATTTTAAGAAAATTTTGATAATTCAAAATTTAGTTTTGACTTATAATCTAAATGATTGTAAATAGAGTTGTTTGGGAACTAGGGAAAGGTTTGGAAAGTTAATAAGAATGATAATGGGTCTTTTATAAAATGATAGTTGGATAGATGTTGAACTGTTTGGTTTTAGGGAATTGGTAAACGGGTATTGGATCATTCTTCCTAATTAGTAATTTCGGGGACAAAATTCTTTTAAGGGGGGAGGAATGTGACGACCCGGAATTTTTAAGCAATTTAAATCGGAATATTTAATCGATTTTAAATATTCAATAGTAAGATTTTAAATTGAATTATGGATATCACAGATTATTTGATAATTGAATAATTAAATTAAATAAGTGAAGTTGGGAAAATTGTTGAATCTGGAGTTTTAAGCCTATTAAAAATATATTTGAAGGCTTATAAAATTTATAGCGATAATACTGAGGATAATAGAAGTCGTAAAATTGAAATTAACAGTGATTTGTTCAGTTTTAAAATTTATATCGTTTAAATTGAATTTTAAAATAGCCTTCCGAGGCACAGTCTCGGAATTCGATGAAACCAGTTCCATTGGGTCCGTAATATCAAATTATTACTAGATTTCAAATTTTGAATTGATTGGAGCTAGTGTGTGAGTGTACGATATAATAACGTGCTGGAAAAAAAATTAAAAAAATTAATAATAATTTATTCAGTCAAACTTTTCTTATACGCCATCTTTTACTCGTTTCAAGCACGCTACCCTCGTCTTCTCTCGGAAGCTAATGCCTTTATTTTAAAAACCGAGCCTCTCCTTCTCTTTCAATAATCAATCGGTGATGAGTAAAAAATATACAAACCATGGCCGAAATCCCCTCACCTAAATAAATTAAATTTGGCATATCTAGCCTCGCGTAATTTCTCCCCTTCTCCCCGCTACAGATCGATCGTCGCCTATTCAAAAAAAAATGGTGAACAAAACCGAACCCGTTTCTTGCTTCAGAAATCGAATCGTTCGATTCGAGTGAGGGTGAGTTCGAGCTCAATTTGGTGATGTCATCGATCATGGTTACTCAACCCTGGGCACGCGATTATGAGGAGATTTCGTCACCTTTAGGGTTGTTCAAATCAGGCTATCGGAGGAGCCTGGGTACTCGTTCGTGCGCGAGTGGTTTCGATAGGGAGCGTGGACGAGCAGAGGTTGGAGGAAGGGTGTCGATAGGTTGCGACTGGGGTTTGCATCAGAAGCAAGCGGTAGGGGAGCGTATTCGTGGGTTAGGGTTGGTGATTCTGGCGAGTGCGTAGGCTCGAGTTCGATTTGGGTGTGGCGGCGCGTCGAGGAGTTTCGGAGGTAGTGGTGGTTAGGTCGAGTTTGTGGTGGGGTTTGCTTCGATCATAGCCATCATTACATGACCGTGATGTCATTTGCAAGCTCGAGTAGGGCAAGGGTCTGTAGCCAAGATCCGTTTGTACGTTGCAGTAAGGTATTTCTGTTTTTTTTATAATGTTGATTCACAATAGTAAGTTAATATATGTACATATAGGTATTCAGATGAGGTAAAATAAAAATATATATATATATGATTTTGATTTACAGCTAGGTACAAAACAAGGGTGTTTTAAATTTATACATATATGTAAAGATCAAAAAGGATATAACAATACGTATGGATATTTTAACTCACTGTTTGAATGTAAAATATGTTCAATGTTAATCAGGATATACATCCTGATTGTAAAATTAATAAGTGGAAACAAAGTGTAAACTAGGATAGTAAAATCATCATTTTAGTGGTAGATTAATATCCGATAGTGCAAATATTAATAAATTGTATAAATATTTATTCAAGGTCAAAGTGGGGAGGTAATGGTCGAGATGGAATTGGATTGCTAAACAAAAAAAAAGCAAAGGTGAGTTAATCTCACTCAGTTAAATTTAAATTCAAATTGAATTTAAATAATTGTTTGAATGGCTGAATTGACTGATGTGATATAGTATGATATTTTGGAATTGACATATTATATTGTGCTGACATTTGTGGATGCAGGGAAAACAGGTTGGAGGGATCCAACTGGACCCCTCACATTTATTTAAATTATTCAATATTCTCTGTTGTGATTATTTGATAGCCTATGATGAGTTATATTGGAATATTGAATGTTATGGTTTGATTGGATATTTGGGTATAATGAATTACCAAAATATATGAATTGCATTGTTGAAAAGAAATTAAAAGGAAGTAAATTGGCAAGCGAAGTAATTATAGAAAGTTTGAATAAATTAAGAAAGAATTGAAAAGAAATAGAATTAATATGAAAATAATAATAAATAACTTCGAGTATGAAGAGAAATGGAATTTTGAATAAATGAAATTGATGAATTGTAAACTTAAGTTATATCAATTAAAGTAATAAAGAATTATTTTTAAAATTCAAAGTTTAAAATTTATTTAAAAGAATAAAGAAGTAATTGAGAAATCTAAAAATTGGAATTTTTAGTTAAAGTATTTTTAAAATCATAATCAAGAAATGAAATTTGAAATTAATAGATTCTGAATTAAAAGGGAATAAATTGGAAATCAATTTGGGAAATTGATTTAAGTGATTGAAGTTGGGATTTTTCTCTTTATAACCAAGTACGTTTTTTTAAAGTAAATTTTTAAATAAATTTAAAGGTTTTAAAGTTGTTTTAGAAAATTTATTATTTCTAATATTTAAATTCAAAAGTAAGTATTTTCTCAAATCTATAATAGTAGTAATTACTTAAAAAGTGACTTAGTATCTCGTTTTCAAAAGTGAAAATCTAGTTTTATATTTTATTAAGTAACCTTATTTTCAAATATATTCATATAATATGTAATTTTAACAAGTATTGTAGTAGTTTAACTAAAATGTTTTTAAGGTATATTTTCAAAGTAAAGTGTTTTAAATTATTTTAAAAATCTAGTTTTGTGCTTGGTGATTTCAGAGGAAATAAAAAATATTGGGAAAGTTTATTCTGAAAAGAAGATGGTTTTGAAACTGTTTTTAAGGGTTGAAAATAGAAATGTATCTTGTGAAGATATTTTTGAGGTTAATAAATAATTCGGAAAATTATTTATTGTTGGATGGTTGTTTGTGAATGTTAATTGATAGTTAAATAACCGACAATCAATATTGGCCAAATGCGTTGATCGTTTCGAAGAGACCGGGATCGAGATTTATTTTTCGAAAACCACTTCGATCCGGTTTGTACGTTTCGTGAAACGATTTTGGATTCGAAGATGGAGCAGTGAAGTGCAAGGGCTAATTGATGAACGTATTTCTCTGCAATTTAAACCGTTTATTTCATATATTTTTATTTTAATAAAGCGGTATTATACGGGTATTTTGTTGTGGTTTTGCAGATTATTGATTCCAAAGTGCGACGTTGAAATTAATCGGTTATGCCGCCCATTGGTTCAAAAATCACGCAGCAAAGAGTGCAACATTTTGAGCGTTGAAATAAATCAAAGCAATATGGACCAATTCAAGCAATGATGTGGACGTATATATGTTCTCTTTCACCAATTCAAGCAAAGGACCAGTTCCTCCTAAAAAGTAGCATAATACATAGCCATGATATGAAGCAAAATGGGACACATTCAAAAGTAGCTTACGTATGAATTTGGACCAATTCATATATAAAAGTATTTCAAGCAATGACGTGGCAACTTGACTCTTCACCAATTCAAGGAATGGACCCAGTCAGTACAATTATCTTGGCAAATACTAAGAATAGAACCGGTCCTATTGCTAAAAAGATGGACTGATTTTAGGGGTTGAAAGCCTATATATACAGCATTATACAACACCTTGAAATGATCTCTTACCTCATCACTTTTCTTCAAGTTTAGATTTAAATTCAGCACTGTTTTTATTTTCGAACAGAATACGTAGGATTGTTGATTAGATTTAGCAATTTATTTATTCTTGTTCTTAGTTATTTTCTGCACTCTTTTCAGTTAGTTAATAATTATTTCAGTTGTTTGCTCCATTATCTTCTTTTTCGCAATTTCAATTTCTGTTCTGATTTTTTTACAATTCTATATTTTGGTTGCAATTTCGATTAGTTTCGAAAACGATTCGGAGTATATTATTGTTTTTATTTTCTGTTCAAAATTCACCGTCGAATTCGTTTAACACGCCTAAGATTTAACTATGGATTTTAATTGTTTTAAAATACAATTCCCTGTGTTTGACCTGCATACTACACGCCTATGCGCTTGCAGAATTTATTAAAATTTGTGCTTTTCTAATCAATAGAAAAGTCGCAACAAGTTTTTGGCGCCGTTGCCGGGGAGTTGCTATTTTGAAATTTTCGATTTTTCGTTTTTAAGTCTATTCGTGTTAATTTATTTGTTTTTGTATTAGTGTTCGAAAAAAAAAATCGCATTTTGTTCGTTCGCTGCATTTGCTTTTTCCGTTACATTTTGCATGTGAGTTGCATCTCATTTAGTTGGTTTCTGTTCACATACCCAGCTTACGTTAGTTTAAATTGTGTTTCTCACGTTCATGTGTATGCTATCACATATAATCTCATTTTAAGCATTACTAGCTGTCACATATACGTGAACTTCTCCTTTCATTTTTGTGTGTCAACTTACTGCTGCTACACGTTATTTAGTTGCATTGCTATTTTGGTCTATTTTGGTTTCCACGTAACAAAAAAAAATTACTTTTTTTTCGCGTTTTTCAAAAATCACGTTTCGTTTATATATACACAGTTGCAGTTTAATTTTTTCTAAGCTTATCATCTCTTAGATATCTGACAGGTAGCAACAACATAGCAACCACAAACTTTGGAGTTTGATCCGCTAGCGCTACTTAGCTGCATTGGACGGGCTATCATACACCTTTGTAAGTAATTTTCAACTCTACAGGTGCCCAACTGAAAACTGATTTAATTTACTTTTGGCTGTTACACCTTGATTTGTTTATGCGCGTTTGGGCAAGAAATAATTTTAACCGTTTAGAAAGCCAAAATATTTCATTAAACAAATCAACGAAAATTTCAAATCAAACAAATATGAGCAATCACGGTTCACAACACAGTTCACACCACAATTCACCGAAATTATCACCTAAATCACATGTTGGAAATAATGAATTTCATGAGAACCAACCATTATCCTTAGAGACCGATGTTATCCAACACGGACTGTTCAACCTTCGGTTATTTCATTTCCACCTGCCGAAGGAAATAATTTTGAGCTAAAACATTCTTTTATCCAAGGGGTACCAAAATTCACTGGGTCTGAAAATGCATATGAATTTCTTAGTGAATTTGAGTTATATGCTTCTACAACTAAAATGCAACAACTTTCTAATGAATCCATCAAGCTAAGGCTTATTCCATTCGCGCTTCTAGAAAGCGCGAAAAGATGGCTTAATTCTCTTCCTAAAAATTCAATTAAAAGTTGGGACAATTTCGTTACTATATTTTTGAAAAAGTTTTTTCCTTTCCATAAAACTCTTAAAATTCGAACTGAAATCAATCAATTCTCTCAGAATGAAGGAGAAACTTTTTCGAAATACTTTGAAAGGTTCAATCAACTGTTATATAGTTGCCCACATCATGCAATCCCTAAGCACGTTTTGTGCCAAATCGTTTATGAAGGGCTTCACTATCAAACAAGATCCCAACTTGAATCAATGTGCGGAGGAGAATTCATGGAAAAAACCGACGAGGAAGCTTGGGAATTTCTAGAAGAATATTCGGAAAAGGATATGCAATGGGAAACAATTCGTGTTCCGATTCGTGCTCCAAATAGAGGAGTACATGCCATTGACCCATCACATCTTCCTATAGATACCCAAACTCATCAAGAAGGAGAAAGACTACCCCATTACTACACACAAGACCAAATCAATGCTATAGCTCAAAATAGTCCTTATTCATCCACATACAATCCTAACCGGAAGCATCATCCCAATTTTTCATGGTCAAATCCTAACAACGTGGCTAATCCATCACATATGTATCCAATGATACCAAATCCGAATTATCGAGCCCCAACCTCTAATGCTCAAAATTCTCAACCCGCTCCTCAAACGAAACCTTCGAATCAACCGTACAGGCATCCTAATTTCAATCCATCAACCCAACCTTCTCAGCCTTCACAAGAAATTGCTCGATTGGAAAAACAACTCTCTAAACAAAATGAACAAATCACTAACCAAGATGCAAGAATTGAGCAAATCACCAAACAAAATGAACAAATGTTGATAATGATGAAGGATCTCATGAAAATCAATGAGAAAGGTAAATTGCCTAGTCAAACCGAAGTGAATCCAAAGTATAACTCTCGAGGAGTAAATCTTTGTGAGAATGAAGATGTAAATCCAGTTAATGCTGTCACCACATTAAGGTCTGGAAAGAAGGTGGACAACCATGTCGGCAACCCCGACATCCTTCTTAAATCTTCCCATGTTCCAAATTCTGAAACTCAGTCGACAACCACGGTTGTCAATCAAAACGATTCTAATTCTTCATCTAAGGTTGGCAATCCCGACCACTCTTCACCTTCTGACGTTGGCAACCCCAACATTCCAGCTCCCTTATCTTCACCCTCTAATATAACACCTTCTTCTTCGAATGAAAAAACTTCCGAACGAGTCTATAAACCCATAGCTCCATTTCCTCATAGACTCAACAAAAAGAAGAAGCCCGCTAATTTTGACCAAATTCTTGAAATCTTCAAACAAGTTCGAGTCAATATTCCACTTCTTGATACCATCGAGCAAATTCCTCAATATGCCAAATGTCTGAAAGAGCTATGTACTCAAAAACGTGCCACTAACGTTCCTAAGACTGCATTTCTAACTGCAAACACTAGCTCTGTTCTTTCAAATCCCTCCCCAATCAAGTATAAGGACCCCGGTTGTCCTACGATCGGTTGTAAAATCGGTAACACTCACATTAGTCATGCCTTATTCGATCTTGGAGCGAGTGTGAATCTTTTGCCTTATACTGTGTACTGTCAACTTGGACTAGGGGAATTAAAACCTACAAACATCACAATTCAACTAGTTGATCGATCTGTCAAAAAACCATTGGGCACAGTTGAAGATGTTTTGATACAAATCGAGCAATTCTATTTCCCAGTCGATTTCATAGTCCTAGAGACTGCACCTGTCTCAAATCCCAATAGTCAGATTCCTTTGATATTAGGTCGTCCGTTTTTAGCAACATCAAATGCTATCATAAACTGTAGGAATGGTCAACTCCGACTTTCCTTTGGGCACCTAACCATTGAACTAAATATCTTCAATCTTAACAGACAACCAAGGAATTTTGAAACAGAAGAAGTTGACATGATCCAAACAATTGTAGAAAATGATTTTAGTGATATTACGGAGTCTCTTAACATGTGCCTAGATCATTTTAATTCCAATTTAAATGAAGATGAATACATTTATGAATTAAATGATATGCTATGCACTTTTCATAATTCACTAGAATTCAATCAGTTGATGTCTACTGAAGCCTCAAAAGAAGTACGCCCTAAATTAGACCTCAAACCTCTTCCAAACGATCTTAAGTACGCATACTTAGATTCTTCAGAAAATTTCCCTGTAATCTTGGCATCCGATCTCATTAAGGACCAAGAAGAACAACTTTTGACAATTTTAAAGGAAAATAAAGAGGCAATAGGATGGGTAATCGCTGACATTAAGGGAATTATTCCATTAATTATTGAACATCGAATACATTTAGTCGACGAGGCTAAACCCACTCGCGAAGCTCAAAGGCGATTAAACCCTAATATGAGAGAAGTGGTAAAGGAAGAAATTATCAAATGTTTAGACAATAACATTATCTACCCTATCTCTGACAGTACTTGGGTAAGTCCGGTATAAGTTGTACCAAAGAAGTCTGGAATCACTGTGACAACAAATGAGAATAACGAACTTGTTCCGACAAAGGTCAAAACAAAATGGCGCGTTTGCATCGACTATCGAAAACTCAATGCAGCAACAAGAAAAGATCATTTTCCCCTTCCCTTCATTGATCAAATGCTCGAACGCTTAGCCGGTCATGAATACTATTGTTTTCTTGATGGTTACTCCGGCTATAATCAAATTCCCATTGCGTTAGAGGACCAACACAAAACAACGTTCACATTCCCTTCGGAACTTTCGCTTATCGTCGCATGCCCTTCGGTCTTTGTAATGCTCCCGCTACCTTTCAACGATGTATGATGAGTATATTTATTGATATGGTGGAAGATTTCTTAGAAATATTCATGGACGATTTTTCAATCTATGGGTCATCTTTTGATCAATGCCTCCTTCGTTTAGAACGTGTCTTAAAGCGATGTAAGGAGAAATCTCTTGTTCTTAATTGGGAAAAATGTCATTTTATGGTTAAGCGAGGAATAGTCTTAGGTCATGTTGTCTCTAAAAATGGCCTAGAAGTTGACAAATCTAAAGTTGATCTTATTGTGGGCCTTCCTCCTCCACGGTCCGTAAAGGACATTTGCTCATTTCTCGGCCATGCAGGATTCTATAGGAGGTTCATTAAAGATTTTTCAAAAATTTCAAAACTTCTTTCGAATCTTCTGGCTAAAGACGTTAAATTTGAATTTTCCAATGAATGTGAAACGTCTTTTGAAACCCTCAAATCGATCTTGACCACTGCACCTATCATCCAACCTCCAAATTGGACTTTGCCTTTCGAATTAATGTGCGACGCTTCTGATTATGCCATTGGAGCCATCTTAGGTCAACGAATCGATAAACTTCCTCGAGTCATCTATTATGCTAGAAAAACTCTTAATGAAGCTCAATTGAATTACTCAACCACAGAAAAAGAGTTTTTAGCAGTTATCTTTGCCCTCGATAAGTTTAGATCATATCTCATAGGTTCTAAGGTCATAGTTTACACCGATCATGCCGCCTTGCGGTATTTACTCATGAAAAAGGATACCAAACCCCGCTTAATCCGTTGGATTCTCCTTCTTCAAGAGTTTGACCTAGAAATACGAGATAAAAAGGGTTCTGAAAATGTCGTAGGTGACCATCTTTCTCGTATAGTGCATGAAAACTACGATAACTCTCAAATCAACGATCATTTTCCCGATGAACAAATTCTTTCACTCTCTAGTGCACCATGGTACGCGGACATCGTAAATTATCTTGTCACAAATGAAACACCTTCCCATTGGTCAAAACAAGATAAACAAAAATTTCTCTCCAATGTTCGAAACTTTTACTGGGACGATCCTTATCTCTTCAAATATTGCACTGATCAAATTATACGTAGATGTGTCCCCGAACATGAATTCCATAGCATCCTCTCTTTTTCACATAATCAAGCATGTGGAGGACATTTTGGAGCAAAGAAAACTGCTGCCAAGGTGTTACAGTGCGGTTTTTATTGGCCTTCTCTTTTTCGTGATGCCCACGAATTTTGCTCCAAATGCGCTAGATGTCAACAAACAGGTCGTATTTCCAAACGTGACATGATGCCCCTAAATCCGATCCTTGTCATCGAAATTTTTGATGTTTGGGGCATCGATTTCATGGGTCCTTTTCCTAATTCTTTTGGAAATCTCTACATCCTACTTGCAGTAGATTACGTGTCTAAATGGGTTGAGGCCATTCCTACCAAAACGAATGACAATAAAGTTGTTGTCAAATTTCTGAAAGAAAACATATTTTTCCCGTTTTGGCACACCTCGAGCCATTATAAGTTATAATGGTTCTCATTTTTGTAATCATGCTTTTGAATCTCTTCTTAAGAAATATTCTATCACTCATAAACTATCTACTCCATATCATCCACAGACCAACGGTCAAGTCGAGATTTCCAATAGACAAATTAAACAAATTCTTGAAAAGACGGTTAACTCCAACAGAAAAGATTGGTCATCTAAATTGATAGACGCCCTTTGGGCATTTCGCACAGCTTATAAAACCAATCTTGGAATGTCACCATACCGATTAGTCTTTGGAAAAGCATGTCATTTACCCGTTGAGATCGAGCACCGCGCACTTTGGGCAATCAAATACCTTAATTTTGACATAGAAAAAGCCGGATCGCATCGTAAATTACAATTGTCAGAATTAGAAGAACTAAGAAATGAAGCGTACGAAAATGCAAAGATTTATAAAGAGAAAACCAAATTCTATCATGATAAATCCATACTTCGTAAGACATTCGAAGTAGGTCAGAAAGTTCTCTTATATAATTCCAGACTTCATTTATTTCCGGGAAAATTGAGATCCCGTTGGACAGGTCCATATATTGTGAAAACAGTATACCCTTATGGCGCAGTTGAAATTGAAAATCCTAGGGACGGTTCCATTTCAAAGGTCAATGGACAACGCTTGAAGCCATTTCTAGAGTTTGAACAGCACGAGGACGATGAGTTCGTGGATCTTCACGAACCTAGCTATTCGGCATGAGCCGCTCACTATCTTGCACATATCAGGTTGTATTTTTTTTAGTTTTTTCTTCTATTTTGCATTTTCATTCTATTTGACAGTTGGGACACTGTCTCATTCCAGTGTGGGGGGGACGCATATCTCATTCTGTTTGTTCATATTTCATAGTGTAGCATCATTTTTTTTAAAATCATCTCATTATTTGTTTTCAAATTTCTTTTTAATTTTTTTTCATTTCCCAATATTTTTAGGACTTCGATTTATTTTTAATTAGTCAAGACAAAGTAAGTAAGCAGTTGAAGTCAATTGATGAAGATTTTTGTGAATCACTAATTTCAAATGTAAAATATAATGAAAAGTTGAATTACAAGCGATAATAGTGAGGTTAGTATATAGGGGGATTCATAGGTGATGGTTATGAAATCTTTTCTAAACTGTAGTCTTTGTTTAAAAAAAAATGGCAGATTTAAAGTACATGCGTTGACATCTCAAATCATTAAAGTTAAGTGGTGCTAAGTTGATTTGCATAACACTCTTTAGCTCTTCTCAAAAAAAAAACTAATAAGAAACACCTACAGTCGATAGGTGTGCACACTTGTGAAAGTGTGTGCACTCGCCACGCTCTATATTCTTCTCACGTAAGCCCGCAAGGCAGTGCATGGATGGTATATCTGGCCTCAGCATTTTGAGTTAGGTGTATAAATAATTAAATAAATAATCACCTAAGGATTACCGACCTTTTCTGACATAATCAACGTCGGTTTGTACAATCCGCCAAGCTCTGTCCCAACTCTCACGTAAGCCCGCGAGGCAGTGCATTGGTGGTATACCTTGGTCCAAAGGATAGGTGTAAAAAAAAAAGAGAGAAAAATAAAACTAGTAAAGAGAGACTAAGCTTTGAAACCCAAACACTTCTTAACTTTGTTGATTTGGCTTGTTATACAAATGGAAATGAAAAATACCATTTTGAAAAAAAAAACTGTGATCAATAATGAAGAATTTATTTCATGGCTGCACTATGTTATCGACCGAAACAACTGGCCAAACTAGAATCTAATGTATGAAAACTTGAGTTACATTGAAATTTGTGATTAGCGAGGAACCAAAAATTTGAAGAAGTTGACTAAAACTGATATACATTATTTTGTTGCAACTATTTTGAAGTAAATCGAGTCTCCATTTGTGTAGAATTTTGCATTCATGTAGTACATTAGAATCATCACATACTGCATTTGGATTTTGTGGGTAGTATCCGCTGAAAACCCTCACGAGACACCACTCGTCCTACTAGGGACACCTAAAGGTTTAACGGCTTGTTGCATACGCTCAATGCAATCGTGTTTCCTACGAAAAAGGATTTAGTTAGTTTTATTTTCTTGCTTATTCGAGGACGAATAAAGTTCTAGTGTGGGGGTATTTGATGAACGTATTTCTCTGCAATTTAAACTGTTTATTTCATATATTTTTATTTTAATAAAGCGGTATTATACGGGTATTTTGTTGTGGTTTTGCAGATTATTGATTCCAAAGTGCGACGTTGAAATTAATCGGTTATGCCGCCCATTGGTTCAAAAATCACGCAGCAAAGAGTGCAACATTTTGAGCGTTGAAATAAATCAAAGCAATATGGACCAATTCAAGCAATGATGTGGACGTATATATGTTCTCTTTCACCAATTCAAGCAAAGGACCAGTTCCTCCTAAAAAGTAGCATAATACGTAGCCATGATATGAAGCAAAATGGGACACATTCAAAAGTAGCTTACGTATGAATTTGGACCAATTCACATATAAAAGTATTTCAAGCAATGACGTGGCAACTTAACTCTTCACCAATTCAAGGAATGGACCCAGTCAGTACAATTATCTTGGCAAATACTAAGAATAGAACCGGTCCTATTGCTAAAAAGATGGACTGAATTTAAGGGTTGAAAGCCTATATATACAGCATTATACAACACCTTGAAATGATCTCTTACCTCATCACTTTTCTTCAAGTTTAGATTTAAATTCAGCACTGTTTTTATTTTCGAACAGAATACGTAGGATTGTTGATTAGATTTAGCAATTTATTTATTCTTGTTCTTAGTTATTTTCTGCACTCTTTTCAGTTAGTTAATAATTATTTCAGTTGTTTGCTCCGTTATCTTCTTTTCCACAATTTCAATTTCTGTTTTGATTTTTTTACAATTCTATATTTTGGTTGCAATTTCGATTAGTTTCGAAAATGATTCGGAGTATTATTGTTTTTATTTTCTGTTCAAAATTCACCGTCGAATTCGTTTAACACGCCTAAGATTTAACTATGGATTTTAATTGTTTTAAAATACAATTCCCTGTGTTCGACCTGCATACTACACGCCTGTGCGCTTGCAGAATTTATTAAAATTTGTGCTTTTCTAATCAATAGAAAAGTCGCAACACTAATCGCTACTAATCCTGAGGATTTTTCCAAAATGGATGTAGTAGAAAAAGTGCCTTCGGTTCCGTTCGAACCCGGGACGGACTTGTATGGATGAATGCTTGCGAAACATCATCAGGTGGACGATGGGCATTCTAAGGGATATGTTCTAAAAAGGTAACGCTTAGCCTCAAGCCTCATCAAATGGGAATGACTGAAAATCAGGGGTTATGCAGCAAGGCTAGGTGGGTAGCACCCAAGCAGGGTGAGGTCATTCCAGTCTAGATGTCCCTTTTTATTTTTCGGCTTAGTGGGCGGTTGCTGATCCCAACCGCGGGGTGATCTCACTCGTGACTGTCCAGCAAGGGATGGTTCCGGCCTTGTGTTGCAGGGGATGAAGGGAGTAATCCTCGGTACGGTGATCTAGGTCCCGTATTGTGACAGGTGGTACCCCAGTGCCTAGTCATTAGTTGGAAATCCATTCTCCCTACGAGCCTTGTACGAGTTTTGTTTGTATTACCCACTTTGTGGCTAGTAGCTGAAATTTAATAATGTAACAATTTCGGCTATTTTATAAGTACTTGTATATAGACCCTATTATAATATCAGAGGATTTCTATAAAAATCGTTTTAACTATCGTAAGGTAAAAACCCGACATGTTTATTTGTGGCGTGGTCTTACGAGATGCTTTTGTTTTTCAAAGGATTTTTGAAACTTTAATAATAAATTGGGTGTGATTTTCTCACGCTGGTATTCCAGACTGACTCGGGTATTATTTAACTGTAATGCTCGGGTCAGACCGAGTATTATAGGATACATGATATGATGTTGTGGAGCTCAGGAGACGAGCATGATGGCGATACATACTCCCGTACTTGTGTGTGTGTGTGTGTATATATATATATATATGTATATATATATATATATATTCCGCTGTGTCGAGTTGTTGTGTACTCATTTGTATGATATTGATGTTGAGTTGTGATTAATGTACTCTGGTTGATGTGATATATAAACAGAGATATATTTGATTGAGTAAAGATTATTTATTATCTATTATATTTTATTCCGCTGCGATGGTTAGATTCTGTTATTGATTTCTATCTTCTTCTACCTCTTTTTCTTTTACCCAAATGGTTCGTATTTCTGTGCAACTTGAGTTGTTTGTTGTAGAATAGTGTTGACTCAAGGGGTACGGATTTGCGGGATGTTATAGACTAGCTTCAGACATGAACAAAGTCAACATGAATGCATACAACATACAATATGAAGTGGACTTAAGGCAGATGGACTCAGTGCATGTATACATATGCAAATGCAGTATCATATACACATGTATACATATATGCAAACACAAACACATACATATACTGTTTTAGAGAATCAGACTAAACATGTACAAAGTTCTCATCTAACAAGAGTTAATTGTAACTGGACATGAAGCAATTGGAGTCAGTCTATAACATGACCAAAATAACAACTGCTTAAATCACATGTGCAAACAAGATCTCAAGAAGTGAACTGACTCGAAGCAATTCAACACAAAATGTAGGACTGAAGACATGCAATAGAGAATTCAACTCAAAGCCAAGACATGAGACCATTCATACTTGAAATGAATCAAAAGAAAAATTGAGACCAGTCTCTAAAATGAACAGTCACAGTGCAGACTCATGAAGCCTCAACCAAATGTTCGAGTGCAGTTCAGTTCCAGTCAAATGCAAGGGAACAAGACCATTCAAACTCGAGATAAAAACAAGACAATATGAATGAAAAACATGGAACAGAGGCCAGCAAATCAGTGCGCATTTCAACTTGAACCAGACTTGTGCAATAACTCAAAAATGCAAAGACCATATCAACATAATATATATCAATTCAGGCATGAACTCAATAAAGCAGTGGAACAAGACAGATTAAATGTTTACAGTAAATGACACTGAAGTAGTTAGATTTTTCACAATACAACATGATGAACAAGTAGCAGTATTCGGTTGAGAAGGTATCATGGTGAAATTCTATTAGAAATATATCAACAAACTCAAATGTCAACAAGTTAGCAAATTGAATAAGTCAATCTTCATGACGTCACCAGAATATCTCAAATTCAAGTATCGCATCGTAAAAGAACAATGCCAAAGTAAAAGCAGTAAAGAACGAAAAGTAAACTCAAATGATGATAAGATGAACAAGTCAGATTAATCACATCGTTCAATCGAAAATCATATGGCTGAGAAAATCACGTTCAAATGAAAAATATACAAACAAAAATTTAGGGCTTTAATCCCTATCAAAACCTAGTTGATGATCGGCATATTCTCAATCGAGTTCAAGCAAATCAATAAGTGAAATAAAGCATAAATCACATGCAATTTCATATCACTCGAACTCAACAGTGAAGCCACCATGAGCAATCAAAGCCATCAATTGATTGACGAAGCAACCCCTAGCAAAAATGCACTTCAATCAATCAAAACTCCAAGTGGCAACGTTAATTTGAAGAAACCCTAACGTTCAAGAGTGACCAATAGAACGCGGCCGAAGATAGCATACAAAAAGAAAAGGGGAAGACACTTTCTTCTTTTAATTTCTTATTGGACCAGTTCTTCTATTTTTTATAAGGCTTTATTATAAAATTAAAATTAGGGTTTTGTTAAGTCTTTTTATTTTATTTATAACTTACTTTTAAAATTGGGTGAATTTCTAATTACTAGGTTACGAACTACGGTGGTGTAGTTTGAGAATTCGCAACTCGATGGCTGAGTTATGGCAGGGTTTTGAGCTTAGAGTTAGGTTAGTCAGGTTAGCAGGTGTCGTAAGTTTACATGTGTTTGTAAGCATCTGACTGCTTAATTTCTAGTAGAAACCTTGGAGCAGCACGTAGGCAGGTTATTGCCGAAGCTGGGTAAATCTATGTGTGATCTTTACTGCATTATTTACTGTTATTATTTTTATTTCTGCATTAATTTTTATTATTATTAGTATCATCCTATTTACCCCCCCTCTAAGGCAAAAACGATCCTACAAAGTCATGCTCGTCATCAGGCATGTAACTTACTCGTCAAATATAAGCATATGAAACCATACTTGTCACTACGTGTATCACCTCGCACTCAACTCTATTCCCGATACATTAGTGTCATTTACTTACAACAATTAATCAAATAAATATCACAATAACATCCCATACCACTGCATGATACTCAAACGTTGACTCACCACTTATAAATTATAATCGTACCCCGTAATATTATATATAACGAGTACAGTGAATAACCGAATAAATATTATCGAATGTCCCATCCCAAAAGGTATTATAACTCCATCTATTCAAAATTTTCGTCATGTAGAATAAAAATCATCACAAAATCATATAGAAGGATGTCATCACTATACCATGTCAAAATCATAAATCAAATCAATATCAATGGTGAACCATTTATGATATTCAAATCGATATAGGAAAATGAGGAATAAAAAATATAGAAATCAAACATAGAATCTCAAATAAATTCAAAAAAGAAATAGTAGTAGTAATAATAATAATAATAACAATAAAGTTCAACAAAATCTATCTTTAACAGTTAAATTAAACATTTAAACACACACATACACACGCACGCACATACATACACTCACTCACAAATAAAACATTCAAAATCACTTTATAAATAAAATTTCCTTTATAGAAGTCTTTGTATATTTTTCAAATAAATATATAAACTACAAAATAAATTTTGTTTTATTTCAAATTATAGATTACCATTTAAAACTTCACTTTATAATCAAATCGTTAATAATAATGTTAAAATAACTTAATAGCATTTAAAAATCATTTTATAATTTTCTATAGTTAAATACTATTTTTAAACAATTTCATAAGATCTAAATCATTTAATATATTCATAATTAAATACATTTTAAAAACCTAAAGTATATATAAAAATTTCATAAAATATACTTTAAAAACTATAAAACATAAATTAAAGACCAATTCATATTTTTCTAAAAATTTATATGGTTTTCATATATTTATTAAAAATCAAAAATAATTTTTTGTTAAATAATCTATTATTAAATTAAATAGATTATAATTAATATTAAATAAAACTTTTTATCTAATTAAATTTAATAATACACTAAAAACATCTTTTTATTTGTAAACCTTATTAATTTTATAAGTTACTAGTTAATTTATATAATAAAATAATATAAATAAATAAAACGCATACACACACACAGTTTACACTAGTCGACTGCAAGCGGTCATTGGTTGCCTTAGGGGGTCGACCGATTGGTTGTGTATTTGCATTAAAGATCATTACTTTCAGGCGATTTTCTCCATCCTTGTCACTATTATCACCTCCAGTTCAAAGCACGCAACACTGTGCACTCAATTATCCTTCCAATTCGTGCATTCATATATAGAATTATGAGATTAACATAGATTTTGTGAGTGAAAACACTCACCTAAAGTCTGCATCTTCATCTCCCTCACTGCTTGCGCATTCCAGGACACCACCGCAGCAATAATAATCGAATTCCTTTACAATATAGGTACGTGTGGGTGTCGAGATGCATATACTCTAATTTGGTATTTTAAAATAACTTAATCGATTTGTTATAGAATTTAGAAGGAGAGTACTGGAAAAGAAGCAACTCAGGGTTGTTTTGGTTTTAAACATAAGTAATATCTATAAGCGAGAATGAATTAATAAGAAAACTCTGGTTTTTTTAGAAATATATGAAGAAGGAAGGATAAGAATTAGGTTCGAGTTCATGGGCTTGGGGTAGAACTAAATAAGTGTACATATTTATTTACTACTATTATTATGTCATTTTCTTTCTTTTATAAAAATTTATTTTAATTTAATCCAAATTATAAAATTCCAATTAAAACTTATATCTATATTTCTCAAACAATTACTTAGTATTATAAAATCTTGCAGAATTTATTTCCTATGTTATAACTAATTTAAAAATTCAAATATCACTTGTTTATATTCCAAACCCATTTATTAAATAACATAAATTCCCAGTATATTTAATTCTAAAAATATTTGATTCTTCATCGCAAAATACTTTGTTATTTATTATATTTCTCAAACAATTACTTAGTATTATAAAATCTTGCAGAATTTATTTCCTATGTTATAACTAATTTAAAAATTCAAATATCACTTGTTTATATTCCAAACCCATATATTAAATAACATAAATTCCCAGTATATTTAATTCTAAAAATATTGATTTTTCATCTCAAAATACTTTGTTATTTAATATCATCCAAATAAACAAAAAATTATTCTTGTTTAATCTCAAAAATCCATATTTATATAATTAAATTGATATTACAAACGTTAATTAGTTACTGCTAAAAATCGAGTTGTTACAGACCTTCCCTTTAAGAAAATTGCGTTCTCGCAATTTCCCTTAGGGAAAAATCTACTACACATATGTTAACTATAACGCTTATAATTTATATTCAAATACAAAATAACCAATCATACATACACATTTACCATATTTATTTTTACTATCTCTAGTCTGCTCATATAATGAACTATATCAACTCATCAAATATCAAATAGAGTAACATAATAATCAATGATTAGAGCTTTCTATCGATGGCCTATAAAAAAAAAATCAATTCTATCTTCAAAATATTAAAATACTTAATTCAAGATTCACTTCTCATAAAATTATAATTCATAATAATTTGAAAATTCTATTATACTTTAAAACGTATTCACTAATGTAGAAAATTTCTTTCCATTTTTTTCAAACTAATTTACTTTAGGAAATTCATTTTAATTACTTTTCCTCAAAACTCTCATTTTTATAGGCAATCTAAATTCCAACTAAATTCAGATTCCAATCGACTAAACTTCAAAATACTTTTATTTTATATAAATACCTTCCAAATTATTTCAAATATTAAACACTTTGTCAAAACTCTTTATATATATAATATATAAGGGATTTTAAATTTTGCATTTCAAAACTAAAGTATATTTCTTATTCAAACAATTTAAATAAATATTTCTAAAACTCTTTATCATAAAAATGTCTTTTCTATATAGAACTATTTATCAATCCCTATATAATTTATATAATATCATATAATTTAACATCTACGTATTCAAATTCCCAAAACTTAACTCAATATATATGCATTTCGTAACTTTATTTTCAAACAATGATAATGACATTTCGTAATCATTTATATTAGCACAATTCCCATTAAAACCTTAAAATACTATGCACTTCTCAAATAACTTACATCAAAACAAATCAATACACTTGTTATAAATAAAATACCTTGTATTCATGTAAATTAGAGCGTTCAAACTCTACAATTATTGTTCCAATCATAAATAAATTATAATTTATTGCAAACATATATTATCAATTAAAATTTTCATTCTTACTATTCATTATTATATTCTCAATCTGATATTCATAAAAATTTATTCAAGTCCCTCATTTTATAGCTTCAAAAATATTCTTCAAAAAAAATCCATAATCTTTTTACAAAATTCACTGCATTTCCTCTATATACTTTCCATTAACTAATTTACAACTAGCTTCTCCACATAACTGTATATACATTTATAGACAAATACCATTTCACATTTTAAAATGTAAAACCTTTAAACTGTACACACATACACCCTTTTATCAAAGTTCTTCAAATGTATGTAAAAGTGCACCGCATAAAGTTTTAAATATGTTTGGAACACTTAATACTTCAAAAATAACAACCAAATTTCAAACCAAAATAAACCATCTAATAAATAAATCTAATAAAATTTTATTAATTCAAAATCTTCCAGGTAATTTTTCATAAATTTTATTTTATGAAAATCATTCTATAATTATTTAAAACATTAAATCCTTTAATATTTTGAATCTTTTTGAATCACAAAAGTCTTTATAAAACATTTTTTTAAATTTTCATACCATTCAAATCCTTTCAAAACATTATAGTCCATACGTAACTTTTTAAACCTTTCAAATAATTAAAATCTTAGCAAAAAATTTAAACCTTCCAAAACAAGGTCTCCAAATTCCTTATACGAGTGCTAAGAATCCTTATAGATAATGCTGATTAATCGCATCGACTAGAATTTTTTATCCACTCAATGGACAAATTAACATGAATTTATTACAAAATGTCCATAAACATTATTTTCATGAATTATTTAATTACTTCAATAGGACTACTAATAATTTATTTAACTTTTAACCTAATATTATACCTGCAATGTATATTTTTCAATGATTTCTAATTAAACAATTACTTAATTCCCAAAACATTTAATGGTAAACTAGATATATATGTATATATAAAAAAAAAAATTTCAAACAACTATATAGTAACATCAAAACATTTTAGTCTTCCCTTAAAAATATTTATATATTAAAACAACAAACCATATCAATAACTTAAACTTTAAAACATGCAACTCACTTATACACAATAATTAGTGATGATCAAGAATTTAACTTTGGTCACAATTTCAATTAATATATATATATATATATATATATATATGAATATTCAGTTAAACAATAATTAAAATCAAATTCAATACAGATCAATAACCAAACAAGCATAGGAAACACCGATCAATGTACTCATCAATTCCAATTGTGCATTTTGATCAATATCAATCCAATATTTACTGATTCAAAAATTAAGCCCCAAAAGGTCTAATATTCAACACCAATACAAATACTACTGGTTGGACTAACTCCTTTCTTTCTTGCTACTCCAACCATTTGTATTACATACTCAAAAAGAAATAAATGAAAAGAAATTATACAAATATAAAATATCAAGTACGTCTCTAGATGATTACCCCAACAATCATCATGTATATATACCTACTATTCCTTATTATTGCATACCTACCCAACACACCAAATGGGACATGGACTCCAAGTCTCATATATGAAGTCCTAACTCGTATCTCATACGTAAAATGTATTGCTCTATACCTACTTTGATACCAAATTATAAACACCCAACCTCTATACTTATACTGTCCATAATATCAATACAAAACAATAAACACACGTGCCTCCAGGATAGAACAATACACAATATACACTGAATATCAGAGAACACAGAGCTAGAATTACAGCGATAATATATAATACTAAATATACAAAGTATGTCCAATATACATCACAAGAATAAATATACATGAAATAATACAGTACTAGATGATAACTACTATATTGAATACTAGCCTCGTCTATGCCTAAAAAACAAGCTGGTCTCTCTGTCCCTAAGACTGAAATATCATAGAATAACTCGAGTTACATAAATAACACACGGGGCTGTCTATGTCTAATCATGAATCTGTAATATAAGTGAGACGATATAGACCAGAAATACGATATCACCGTTAGAGAAACTCAAGTCATCAGTTAATACATCAATATATATATAAGTGGAAAAGCATGCATGGAATATAATTATAATACCACATATTATCATCAAAACTTCGCATCACAGATTTATCTCAAAACCGTACATAAATTACCATCACCCATATAGAAGCACCACAACTCAGAAATCATAGAAACAATACAAATAGATGAATCACGCATATCTAGATTTTTGATTTAAATCCAGAAAACATCAATAAGTGAGATATCACCAAGTATAATAGACTAGTACATAGCATTGCCCAAATTTATCTCTTAATCTCAAGTACTAAAACATCCTCATCGACATACGTGAGAAAGGATAGGTCGCCTATCAATGTAAATAGTAATACGAGAATTCACTACACTTTGGACATCTATCGTAGGTGTAATCTCATCTTCTCATATATAACTATTTGAATATATCATGACGGGAAGTGTTGTATGATTGATATGAAGTCCTAAGTAGAGCTATATATATACAATACGTGGGTTGCCTAACCCAATTTTATACTAAAGAGGTGTATCGATATATATGCCAATCCACCACTCCAATAGTACCAGAAGGGAGACTGATAGCACGAAGCAAGCTCTAGAGTCATAAAGTTTCTTTGGTCTTAGTTACCTTCACGGTATCATAACACGTATCCACCGGTGTCCTCGTTTACACGAGGACTCAAAAGTCATGACCTGACTCTAGCCCCTATAGGTAATAAACTACCGGCCTTGATGACACAAAGGCGAACGCACGAAGCAAAAGCACGAAGCTATATAAAAATAAGGTGTCACCGATCTAGGGTGCAACCCCACGATCAGTCCTCTAGGTTGGATTCTAGCTACCTAGTTCTCTTATACACTAATAAAAGGAGTACATCATGATAGTGGCACCTGGGACTAATATATATAGACATGAAGTCATGCTCATCATTAGGCACATAGCCTTACTCATTAAATATAGGCATGAAGCCATGCTCATTACTACGTGTATCACCTCACACTCATAATTCTATTCCCATCACATAAGTGTCATTTTCTTACAATGAATACCCGAATAGATATCACAACAGCATCCCATAACACTAGATGACACTCAAACGCTTATTCACTGCTTATACATTAAAATCAAACTTTATAATATTCTATATAACGAGTCCAGTTGTGAATAATCGAAGAAATATTACCAAATTCCCCATCCCAAACAGTATTATAACTCTGTTTATTTAAATTTCTCATTACATGGAATAAAAATCATCACAAAATCTTATAGAAAGATGTCACCACTGTATCATATCAAAGTCATAAATCAAATCAATATCAATGGTGAACCATTCATGATATTGAAATCAATTTTGAAAAACTAGAAATCCAAAAATATAAGAATCGTATATAGAATCTCAATTAAATTCAAAAATGAAATAATAATAATAATAATAATAATAAAGGTCAATCTTTCTTTGAACAATTAAATCAAACATTAAACTATATATATATATATATATATATATATGTATACACATAAATAAAATATTCAAAATCACTTTACAACTCAAATTTTCTTTATCCAAGCCTTTCCATAATTTTCTATAATTACTATTTTTGAATAAATATATAAACTTTAAATAAATTTATTTTTATTCTAAATTATAGATTACCATTTAAAACTTCACTTTATACTCAAGTCATTGATAACTAAAATTACAATAACTTAATAACATATAAAAATCATTTTATAATTTTCTATAGTTAATTATTATTTTTGAATAATTTTATAAGATCCGAATCAATTTACTATATTCGTAATTAAATAAATACATTTTCAAAACCAAAATTATATGTTAATATTTCATATAATATACTTCAAAAATTATAAAACATCAATTAAGGACCAATTCATATTTTTCTAGAAATTTATATGATTTTGATATTTTTTATTAAAGATCAAAAACTAAATTTTTATTAAATAATCTATTTCAAAATTAAATAAATAATAATTAATGTTAAGTAAAACTTTTGTCTAATTAAATTTAACAATATACAAAAATCAACTTTTTATTTATAAACATTATTATTTATATAAATTATTAATATATATATATAATAAAATAAATAAATAAATAAATAAAACGTGCACGCACGCACACAATTTACACTAGCCGGTTGATGCACTGGTCGACTGGTTGCCCTAGGTCGTCGATCTAGCAGGTCGATCGGTCGGTCGTGTATTTGTGTAAACGATCACCACTTTCAGGCGATCTTCTCCTTCATTTCACCATTCTCACCTTTAAATCATAACACGCAACAATGTGGACTTAAATGTCGTTCTAATTCATGTATTCAAATATAGAATTATAGGATTAATTTGGATTTGTGAGTGAAAATGCTCACTTGAAGTCTGCAACTTCATCTCCTCACTGTATACACATTCTAGAACATGAACGTAGCAATAATAATTGAATTCCTTCAAGATAAAGGTACATATAAGTGTCGAGATGCATATACTCTAATTTGGTGTTCTATAGTAATTTAATTGATTTGTTATAGAATTTAGAAGAAGTGGATTGGAAAAGAATCAACATCGGGGTTGTCTTAGTCTTAAACATAAGTAATATCTATAAATGAGAACGAATTAATGAGAAAACTCAAGATTCTTTAGAAATATCAAGAGTGGGAAGGATAAGTGTTAGGTTTGGGTTCATGTGCTTGGGCTGGGATTAAATAAGCAAGCATATATATATGTATGTATGTATGTATGTATGTATGTATGTATGTATGTATGTGTATGTATACGTATACGTATACGTATACGTATATGTATACGTATACGTATATGTATATGTATATGTATATGTAAATGGATATGTATATGTATACGTGTGTGTGTATTCATTTTCTTTCTTCTACAAAAACTAATTTTAACTTAATCCAAATTATAATAAAATTCGAATTAAAACTTATATCTATATATTTCTCAAACAATAACTTTATATTATATAAAATCTTGTAGAATCTATTTTCTATATTATAGCGAAGTTAAAAATTCAAATATCACATATTTATATTCCAAACCCATTTATTAAATAATATATAATTCCCATAAGTTTTAGTTCCTAAAATATTTAATTCTTCATCACGAAATACTTTGTTACTTAATATCATCTAAATAAACCCAAAATTATTTTTGTTTAATATTAAAAATCCATTTTTAATCAATTAGATTAATATTATAAGCTTTAATTCATTATTGCTCAAAACCGGGTTGTTACAAACAATTTTAATATTTGACTCCTCTAGATACATGAATAAGTTTAGTTATATCAACTTTGGTTTAATTTTCTTTATATTTTCTCGTTGTGTAATGTTGCCTTTTATTGGGATACTTAATTGATTCTATGTTTGAGGAGCCTTTTGCTGCTGATTGGTGAGTTTAAAACCATATTCTTTCTTTAACTATGATAGAAGGGTCCTCAAAAAAGATAACTGCAATAGAGAGGTCCTCAAAAGAAGATAATTGTGACACAACAAAGCTTCCACAAATCATCTGGAATTTAGTTGATTCACTGTAAAATAAGCATATTATTATTTAAATTTTGAATAGGATTCACGAACAAAATTAAAATTTTGAGAAAAGCTCGTATTTTGTTTACTTTCCTTGAGAGGAGTTACATTTATAGATTAAAACCTTTTACACTTAAAAACATTTTTTTGTAAGAAAACGAATGAGACTGATATATTTTGTTTTTTTATGATTATGAAAATCAAAAAATTAGTTATTATTCAAAGATACTCCTCAAAGTAAACACAATATATCTATGTCTTGCATTAATCTGAACTTTCAAATACCAAGTAGAACATATTACAAGTTTATCCATTTCTTACTCGAAGAAACCAAACTACAAAATAATAAGCCGAATAGTACATACAATATATATTGTATTTCTATAGTAAAACATCTAATTCAAACTTTAATTTTATGACAATTTAATTTATCTTGTTGCATACCTTCCTAATCTCTCCCTTGGATCCAGTCAATGGCATAATATCTCACATTTAATCATGTCATCAACAAAATCTTTGAAAAATGTTTCTTCACTACTACTATATTTCTTTATGTAATGATGGTATTATGTAATCATATTCATAGTGTTACTTTCTACTTTTCTCTTTCTGACAGATATGCAACATAGAGCCAGGCCCGGCCCGATGTATTTAGTTGCCCTAGGCAAGGCAAAAATTCTAAGCAAATCAGAAAGGAAGAAAAACATATAAAGGTATGCAGGCATTCCAAGATTCAAACCCAGGTAGCCATACAAACACTAATGCCCATTACCACTTTGAAAACTTAACATTTGACATAATTTTGTAATAAAACCTTATACTTATCTGACATCATAGGTTGTTGCCCATTCCCATTCCGTTGCCCTAGGCAGCTGGCTTGCCAGCCTTGCCCTAGGGACGGGCCTGCATAGAGCTTAACTAATTAACGTTATTCGAATTGGACAATATGTGTATGTATCTATGTATATACAATGTTGTAACTTAAGTTATAGTTACAACTTGTATTGTAAATACAGGAAATTTTCCTCAAGAACAATTTTTAGGGCTTTTTTTTGGATGTAAGACAGCCCGCTAATAATTTTTTCACAAGGACACATGCACATATTTTCCTTCCAGCCCACTTTCGCGCGTTTCTACTTCTTCTTTCTTTCAATCAAATTTTTTTGTCGCGATCCAATATCTCTCTCGCAATCAAAATATCGATCAACCTTGTTCGGTCATTTCAATTTCGTTCTTCTGAAAATTGTAGTTCGTCTATCATATTTTTCTCATGCGCGTTTGTCGATCTCGTCCTTTTCATATTTCTACTGTGATCTCGTTTTCCTTTAAAGTTTTGATATAAAGTTGTTTGGGTTGTATATAAAGCCGTGATAGAGTGCAAAAGTATCATATTTTAGGTTCAATTTCTGGGTATCATTTTTATTTTATTTTTAATATCATTTTTTTATTACCAGTAACTAGATATCAGTTTTGTATACGGTAGGTATCAATTTTGTGAAATGAAAAAATTAATGTTCTATTATTTTTGATTTTTTTGATAGTGGTGATAACAGTCTTCTTTGTCGGTTTGTGTTGAATAATAACGCTTTTAGCACTCGATTGTCCATCGATTGCTCTTTGTATGACTTGAAGAATGAGATATGTCGATGTTGGTCTCAATTAACTCCTTCTTCTATTCAGATTTCTTATGTACTTGAGGACCAATCTATTATGGTTGATACTGATTCTGATATTTAAAATATAATTTGTTTTCAGTTATATAAGAACTATTCTTTTTTTTTACTGTTAAGGTTAAGGGTTCTGAATTGGAATATGTTGATGGTGTTTCTATTTCAAGTTCATCTAATATTCATGCTTGTTCATCTTCTACTGGATTTGTTTGTTGAAATGTTGTTGTTAATGGTAAAAGTTATTTAAAAGATATTTTGAGAAGAGGATCATCATCCTATTATTTCAAAATAAAGATAATAAGTTATTTGTGAAACAAATTATGTTGAACATAACAATAGGTTGGGTATTAGCTGCAGTGAAACACCTTCAGTCAAATATGTAACGGTTTCAAGTTTGGAGTAAATAGGTATCAGTTTGCAGTAACTAGGTATTAGTTTGTACTAAGTAGGTATCGGTTTTTTGTAAGTAGGTATCAGTTTTTTGGAAGTATTGGATTTCAATGATACAGACTGTTATTTTACCAAACGATTTACATTAAATGATACTGACTATTATTTGTTGTAAGTAGGTATCAGTTTGTTATAATTATCATCCTTTTCTTTTACCAAATGATTTATAGGTATTATTTTTGTATTATCATCATATTATAAAGTTATAATGTTTCTAATTTTACCGAATTGAGTTGTTTTTCTTCTGATTCTTCATCTGCAACTTTTTACTCTTCTTCTTTTTGAGATTTTTCTTGTCTAACCTTTTTTATAATATTAGAATACAATTAACAGTATGAAATTGTTAGTATTAGTTTTATAATTTTACAATTTCAGCTACCTTAGTTTCTGTTTGTATTTTCTTCTGAATCATTTTTTCATTTCTTCTTTTTGTTCTTTGTTATTTTTTTTGCATATTTTCTTCAACTATTTTCTCTGCAGCTATTTGTTGCTGCATGTTCTTTTCTTTGTGCTATGCAAAAATATTCAATGTTACTATAATAAAACTATACTAACTTTGTTATACTTGATTTTATAGTATCAGTTGCCTTCCCTGATATACTTTCTCTTATTTCTGGTCTGCTTTCACTTGCTGTATTTTTTTCATGCATTCTTTTTGTTCTTTTTTCTCTATTTTGTTTTTCATCTTCTATTGATGTAGGTTTTCTAAGTTTTAACTTGTTGTTTTTTTGCCTTTATTGTCTTTGCTATCATTTGCACTAAAGGTAGGTTTTCCGCTTCTATTATTGCGTTTTCTTTTTGAATATCTACTGTTAGAAGTGATTCGACATTTCAATTTTTACTTTGTTGCTTCACTTCCGACGTAGCTAGGGTTTCTTTGACTGTCGATTGTTGTGCTCGTTGTTCGTCGACTGTCGATTGTTGCGGTTGTATTGGAGATGTAGATTTGCTTCTAGTTTGTGGTGCCTTTTTTTTTGTCGAGTAAATTTTCGTCATATTCTGAGTGAAAGCAAGGAGGAGGAAGACGAACGGAATTCTTTATTTTGTTTTAAATTTTATCTGGGCTTTAGGCTTTGTCCTTACGGTAAAAACTTTGTGCGTGTGTCCTTGTGGTTAATTATTTAATTTAATTTGTCCTTTAAAAACATTTCCCCTTGTAAATATATAATACGCAAGGAGGCTGAAAGGCGTCAAGGCACAAGACCAATGCTCCTTTTCAGTCACTGACCTGTGAATAGAAGTCATTTATAAGCAAGAACTTACAACACGTGCAATTATTTATAATGCATTTATATATATATAACTGTTGAACTGATAGAAAGAAAACCATAATATATTGACATGAAGCATTTTTATCTATGCAACATATGCTAAAATAAGTATTGCACAAATTAGATATGTTTACCAATATGCACTATATCAATTGACTTTTAGTGCCTGTATTAACATAACAAAGATGAAAATGGAAAACATATAGTTAACGAAATGTGCTCTGATTAGGTCATATTATAGACTTTGAAGGATTAATTTTGCTGTTAAAACATTATGCGGTGTTGATGTGAAGAAAAGAATCATACATAACAACAAATCATGAAACAAATACTAAAAAATAAGAAATATGGCTTCCCACGTAAATCATTAATGGTGTATACATAGTTTCCTCATGTACACACTTTGGATAACTTAGACAGTAAATTTTTTTTTTAGCAAGGCTAGTCGGCATTTTAAATGTGTCATCCGCTTTTATTACCCAGCTCATTAAAGAACAAGTGATCAGAACAGGCTCCAAGTCAACTAGACGACAACAACAAAAGAAAAGTATAGGAGTTGGACAAAATGGTCTAAACTACTATCAGGAAGGACCATCAGCGCCCCCTGTCAATACTGACAATAGCGTCAGTACCAGGGACCTGAACATACAGACCAACAAAGAAGAGAGTTCTAAGTTTAGGATCAAAGGACCATGACAGTGTGGTGTAGAGATATTTCTTATCCAGTTAGCATCCAAAAATAATTACCGATTGAGATGACCTTCACTTCCAGCAGTTGTTACAGTCAGACCTTCCCCCTCAACATGATATAAGAGTCTCCTAAATTCACCTTCTTTACACATAAACATATGATACATATTCAATGCCGGATCGTACCTCATTTCTATCTATGAATGTATCCAAGCACGTTCGTTTGTGTCCCAGAGTACACAACTACATCCTTGGAAGGAGAGTCTACCACATCTATAGTAGCCGGTACGACAGAGGAAGAGTTCGCTTCAAGAATAGTTATATCATGGTTAGAGGAAGAGGGAGTCGGATACTTAATCTTCAGAACCCATTTCAAAATCGGCCTAGGAAGAGGTATCTTATCAGGAAGAGGTTGGGAAGTAGAGATGGAACCAGATGTACTAGTGTTTGATGTATGACCAAATGACTGACATGATATGAAAATATCAGGTTTTCATTTATACGAACGTCAGCTTCCACATTATGACCTTCTGATGATCTTACTTTCAGCTTCGACGGCAATGGCTTGGTAGGGGAGATCTCAATCAAAGCTCTAACATACAATAAACTCATACGTGCTTCTATACTAGTATCAAAACACTTGAGGTCCCCTATGAGAATAGCAAGTCAGTTCAAACCAATCATGGGCTGCAAAATAGATAGAATATGAGTAAAGGTAGCCCAAACCGAAATAGAGAGAATCTTCTCTCTAGCTTTGTCCACTCCCAAGACGCCACGGTAACAATAAAAGGTTTCCCCAAAATGTTTATAGGACTGGACTGAAGAGCACTAAGCTTATCTTCCTTTTTAGCGAATTTGAAATAAAACATTGTATTGAAATATTGAATTTGGAGACTACCTTCCAATTTCCAGACGTGTTTGCATTGATCGCGAACATCATTATATGGAGGGGACGAATCCAAATTAAATTCGAGTAAGAACTCTGACCAATAATTCACTCCCTCTTGTATCACTTCAGCTGGCGGTACACTGACACCATCAATTACAACAATATTGAAAGTGGAAAGGGAGAAGGTGCCTGCATTTTTGGGCAAGGATTTAAACAACGAAGATCAATTGTTCCGAGCAGAAACATCATATAGCGAAGCCTGAGAATGATTGATCTCAACATTCCCATAAACACCACCCGTGCATTCTACATTTCCCACCTTACTGCAGTTTATAGTTTTACCTTGCATATCATCAAGCACATCAACCAACACACTACTACCATCTCCCACAACAGTACAATCGTCCAAAACACTGCTGCTAAGGAATGGACTATCAACCTGAGTCCACTGACCCAAGCTAGCAGAGGCATCAACCATAATTACTGGAAAAAGAGGGGACGCAGCCTGAGTTCGACTAGTGGCAATACCTAATATGGGATTTGTAGGAGAACTGTCACTCGCTTTGTCCATATCAGAAACTAGGGCCTGCAGCTTAATATAAGGGCTATAATGTAACTCTGGAGGACCAAAAGGCGGAGGTCCCATTAGGGGACAGACGAACACAAAGGTCGGAGCTCGTTGATTAGAGGCGACAAAGGAAGGGGCACTGAAGGGATGCCCAGATCTGGTCAATGACACGGTTGAATCAAGCGGCACAAGATGATGTCGTGGGTGTAACATGGAAGGAAAGGGGAGTGAGCAAGCGCAGAGAGGATAAAGGAAAATATGGAGGCGAAGAGTGGAGGGAGAGGGTTAAGAAGGAAAGTCGCCTTATTCGAACAGGAGAAGTCATGTTTTTAAAGCAATACAACTTTTTTAGGAATTTAGACAGTAATTTGTTTTCCTGTTCAAGAATCTAAAATAATCGTATCGATGTTAGAGAATGGAGTAAAAAAAAAAGGGGGTTTTTAGGCTTAAGGAAAAAGTTAAAGAAAAATTTAGTTTCAGGGACAAGAAGTTTGTTTTTTAGGATGAAGGACATTTTTTAGTGTAAATCATAGAATGATAGTTGTATCTATCATTTTCAGTTTACACTAAAAAGTGTCCTTAAGACCAAATACAAACTTGTTGTCCCTGAGACCAAATTTTTTTGCAACTTCTTCCTTATGCCTATTTACCTCTAAAAAAATAATATATATTTAAGAGAATTATAATATGAAATGTTGAACTAATTCATGAATTTTATGACTTGGCTGTGAGTTCTATAGTAGATTTTGGATACAATTTCAAGGAAAAATGTTAACTAATGAATTTTTTGACTAGTTCATGCATACCTACTTTTATTTGTATTGACAGACAAAATTTTTGTTTTTGGTACAGTTGCATCTCATTAATCAAGAATATTGTTGCACCTGTGTCGTAATTCTCAAGAGACTGGTAAAGGCTGCTCACTTAGCAAACATAATTTCTCAGGTAAATTTTTTATTTTATCATGTCAAAGCAACAAGGGACTTATATGCACAATTCTTCCACTTATTATGATTTGTATTCAACATTTTAGGTTGGTACATGAAAAATGAAAATAATGGAAGAAATTCTTAAATCTCCACTTATCATGTCGGTGGAAGAAACCGGATAATAATTGTTATCGTAAATTTTATCTTGTCAAATAAAAGAAACTCTTCCACTTCGCAGTCATCTACGAAGAGGCAAAGAGGTTCAATAACTGAAAAGAAATATAGAACACAAGAGCCAAAATACATTATTGAAAAGCGCGCAAAGTCTTATAAGGTGTATATAGACGATACAGCTAGATCCAAAATTAATATCAATAATTAAAATTGGGATAGCATTAGCCAAGGGATTAAGGACACTATTTGGGAAGATGCTAAGGTATTGCAAATTCATTTTTTCACATGTTAAATTGTCAATTGGATCCCCTATGTTTGGAGTCATCAATCACTTGCATTGTTTATCATATGGATTTTTTTCATTTTAATTTCATATTTTAACCATTTGATGTTTTTGTGTTAAATTTTTAATTATCTCAAACTGAGTACCACATCGATGACATAATGAAAGAAGCTGTGTTAAGAATTGTTTGTGAATGATGGAAGAATTTCAAAACAAAATTGATTAGTGGATGAATTACAAAGACAAGAAAACTTTTAAAGGACCATAAAGAGCAGTACGAATTTTATGATGATATTACACAAACACAATGGGAAACATTCAAGAAGAATTTTAAAATTGAGGAATTTAAGGTATATTTCTTTTTTTATCTATTTGCTTAATGAATCACTTTTTAATGAATTTATCAATGTCATGAAACAACAAGTGAGAAGGCTAGAAGGAGTCCGACATATAACGAGGATCCTTATTATTTGCGGCAAGATGGATATGCTACGAAGAAGGTAATGGATAGCCGAAGGCCATGATTCCTCAACCACGTTATCAAGTGGACATATTTTGGATCGAAATATTAATCGAATTTTGGCCAGATTAGGCAAAGGAGCTGAAGGAAATTATGCAATCCCTGATGAGAAAATTAAGTTAGCTATAGATAAAGTGGTATGACTAGATTCCATGCATTTAGTCTCTTTTGGTTAATCTCTTGAAAAATGTAATAATAAATTATTGAGAAAACTATTTTTTTGTTGACAGAATGATTAAAGACAAAAAGCCATCGAAGGGACATGAGTTCGAAATAGGCATGATGACATGCTCTTGAAAAAAAAGAGCATCTAGGTCGAGTTAGAGGAATTGGTGGAATGGTTGGTACAAAAGACATATTTAGGGAGGTAGAGAAAAGGAAAGGTCCAAGTGGTATAAAATCTGCATATGAGCTACACCTTATTAACTAAGAAATAGATGCTAAAGTGAGCCAAAGAGTAAGACAAGAGACCTTAGATGAGGTAGAGTTTATAATGAATACAATGGTTGGGCAAAAATTTGCAATATTTTGAACAGGATGGGTATGCAGATGCCCATTGATATAGAGGTTAACAACATACCTTCAGTTGGTCATCATCGTAGTTGTCAATCAGTACGCTTGAAAAAATCACAAGTTGTAAGCAAAACCCAAGAGACAGATCCCAATGCAGAGTTGTAGGAAAACAATTCAAAAGTTGATTTTATAGATGTATATGATTTCATGCATTTGACAAGTGTAAGTGAAAAATGTTGGGTTTGTACTTGCCTTTCTAAAAACTAGCTAAATGTCGTTGGGTTGTGAATTTGGACTCAAAAATTATCCTAGTGGGTTGTGACATGATACATCCTATTTCAAGGCCCAGTGATCAATGCCATAATCAACAGATCTTGGCAGATCATGTAAAGGTTCGGTTTGATGCAATGAGTCAAGTCATGAAGGAACCCCACTTTCAGTTCCAACTAAACATCATAGCATGATAGGTGAAGCGATTGATAGTTTTGTTTAATAGCCTATAAGTCCGTGCTTTTAAGAGATAATGATATGGTAAAGATGATAATTTTGGTATAATAACCGTCATAAGACCATACTATATATTATTGCTAACGTCAAACACCTTAAACAATTTTGAATTAGAGATCCACATCCCAACCAAACAAGAATTTTATTGAAAGTAATAATGATAAGGTCATGAATATGATGACAAATGATTCTACAAATCGCAATACAATTGTGGATGAAGAGATCCTTGAAACTTTAATAGACGAGTGATGGTTTTCCATGACCTGATAGTTCGAGTGTCATCCGATGATAATTTCATCAATACAATTCAAGTGAATAAGGATTTATTTACTTACGATGAGGACTTTGAAATCAATATTACAAAGGATGACATTATCCAATGCCTTAGGAAGACATGGTTGAATGCATCATGGTTGCATACTTACATCATGTATGTATTTTTTTCCCACCGCGTTATATAATTTGATCATGTAATTTTTTTTTTATGTAAGTTATTATCAATAAATTTTAGTTTGAGCTTTGGAAAAAAAGTTGTTAACTGCAATTGTGCGCTGACAATAATATGCAAGTACTAGAATTGGATTTACACCACTTCAATAGATGTATCATCTACACACTAACCAAACCATAAAACAATTCCAAGTGTTAAGTAAACAATAACCGTATCATTTATAAAAATAACAATATAATGCATGTTGATTATCTATTTACAGAATGTGTAGGTGATAAATCATATGTGCAATGATGTTGAAGCGGAGAACATCAGGTCTATGTGTCCTTATAAGCTTTCCCAGGTGTGGAAATATCCAGACGCGATACACAGACACATATATATATCGAACACATAACGTACATCACACTCTAAGAGTCTACCCTTAGCCCTGCACTATGAAGGGTATGAACAACAAATTTTTAATAATTAGTTTACAATACTAATTTTAACTTCCTATAAATTTTATACTATAGGAATCATTATCTGCTACTTGTTTTCCATGTAGAAAAGAACGAGGTTTATGTTTTTGATCCTCGGGCCGAACGTAAGCGTGATCTAGAAATTAATCCCCAAGTGAACATGTAAATTGTAGAATATTTGTTATAGTTTTATAGAACAATTCATTATTTAGGTATCCTATCAGTTATTTTTTATTGACTACTTATGCTAGATCTAAAGTGATTTCATAAGCAAATTTTCTGCAACTAATCCTGAACTTTTATTGTAATTTGTGTGAATCAATAACCCATCGTTCCTTTTTAAAGAAGATACGGTAGTTAAGTCATTGCTAAGTTGAAGCTATGAAAATTTGTAATAATGTGACCAACTATGATAATAATTTCAGTGCTTTTCTAGTAATAATAATTATAACAATTCAATAAATACTACATGAATAAACAATTTTACTTCTCTAAATCCTTTACACATTTGAATCTCATGCGTGAAAGGGGATTCACATATGGAAAAAAGTAACATGATGATATTAACAATGTAGAAAGATAAATTATGTGGGAACAGACGTGTAGAATTTACATAACTCACAAACAAGTCAACCACCCATGTAATCTTCTAACATTTTCTTACATGTGTAGGGGCTTTAAAACTTATATGGCATATAGAGGCAAGTCTCGAGAAACTAACTTGAAATGAAAGGCTATTAAGGTGATCAGTTTTGTAACCAAAAACAAAACGATGTATATCATTTAGGATATAAATTCATTTTAAAATGTGTAACGACCCAAAATTTCTGTCATTTGAAATTTGTATATTTAATTAATTTTAAATATGCACAAGTAAAGTTTATAAGTTGAATAAATAATATTTCGAATATAGTGATTTAATTGGATAATTAAATTGTTAAATTAATATTTGAAATTGCGTAAATAATTGATATTCGGATTTAATGCGAATAAAAATGATTTATAAAGTTGTAAATAATTTTATTTGAATTAGAATGATGTTAGAGAACTTTTAAAATCGAATTAAAAGTTAATTTGTAAAAATTGAATATTTTAATATCTAATTGACAAGTAAAAATAGTCATTTTTCAAATAGTCTCGGATTTCAACAAAACTTGTTTCATTGGATCCGTAATGTTATATTATTGAAAGATTTCAAATTTCATGTCAATCAGATGTACGGTTTGTCCGGGGCAAGCTAAAACGCGTAGAAATCGGTTTAAGTGAATTTTAAATTTAAATATTCGATTTGAAAACCTATATTTCAAATATGATCGAATTGGCTCCCGATATATATTTCATTGCGTTTGGAATAGGTGTAAAATATTATAAACGCCAGGCGGCATACTTCGTTTGGAGTTTGGAAAATTTTCGGATGAATAGTGTTTTGCAATTTTCTATAAAAGGACGAAACATTTTCTATTTGCGTTAAAAACCTAACTAGGGTTTTACAGCCGCCACCATAAATTTTAATGGCCGAAAATTGCCAACTTTCTTCTATTAATCTCTTCCAATCCATCCACTTTTATTAAAAACTCTCAACTGCAACTTTGTAGTGCTTGACAAGATCTTTCAATCTGTACGGTTGAGATCGAAACTCGTGAGATAAATAGACGACAAATGGGGCTCGTTCATCGTGAGATCGTGCACGAAAATCAACGTGTAGAGGGAGCCGAGCCTTACTATTCCTTCGCCGAAGTTGAAGCTCGCAAAGGCGGTCAGGACGGTCGTGTTCGATCATCTTCAAGTTGCTCATATTTGTCGCGATAATTGATTTTAATATGGCGGCCGATGGGTTTTCTTGCCTGGGAGTGAACGGGGGAGAAGAAGTAAGCTTGGGCGGCCTGGATCGTATTTGGCAAAACGAACGGTCACGATCTATTCTAGGGTATAAAACAAAAAAAAGTTGAAATTAATTTATGTATAAATTCGTATAAACTTTGTAATGCTATATCTTTGTCATACGAGGTCCTTTTCGCACGAAACGAATTGCGTTGCATTCGTATTCGCGAGCACAATATTATGAAGCTGGATTGGGATTTATTTGAGCTAGTGAAAATTTTGATTGAAATTAAACGATTGTTTAATTTTAATCGGAATAAATCGCTGACGCGACAACTACAAGCAATGTGAGTACAACTCACTCTTTCTAACTCACTGATATTATTATATAAGCGAGAAATAATTTATTATATGATGATTGATGATTCTTTGGATGATATATGATATATTATTGGTATTTGGATATATACCTGCCTATTGGAGCAGATGAGACCCTATACTTTCCGTGTATGAGCGGATGACCCTTTGTACGCGTGTCTGCCTTGAAGCGGACATTGCACACATATTCTAATATGTATATTTGTTGCAGGTGACAGGTTGGAGGGATCCAACTGGATTCCTCAATAGTATTGATTTATTTATAGATATTTGCGATATATTCTGTTATCATATTGATATATGATGTTTGGATGCCGTGATTGATGTATTTGGTGCTGTTGCAGCATTGGGCCTACTTTTGGAAATTTAAAAACGTTAAAGTGATGATTTCCAAATTTAAAAGAATTTTAAAATGATTTTTGAAAGTATACGTTTTATTGAATTTTGAAATTAATTCATTTTAAATAAATAAACGTTATAATTTTAATGTTATAAAAATTATGGTTTTGTGAAATAAAACTAGAATATGATTTTTGGAATGTGAAGTTAACTATTTTAAAAATGGTTTAAATTGAGATTTTTGATTTATTATAAACGGTTTATATAAAAGATTTATAAAATTGATATTTTATAAATTAAAATATTGGAATTGTAAAACGAGTTTTTATAAGTGTTAAAATAAAGTTATAAATGGATTTTTACAAGTAAATAAGATTTATAATTTGTGAAGTTATAAAATGAATGATTTTCTAAATAAGTGAATTATAAGTAATTTACTTATAATCTGGATTTTGGCATGTAAATGGGATATGAATAGAATTTGTTAATAAAGTGATTTTATAAATAGAAGTTTTTATATATTATAAATGGAATTTATAAACATTGTTTTATACATCCAAAAGCATTTGAATTTGATAAAATAAATATAGAAGTTTATTTAAAGGAATTATATTCATAATTTTTGACAATGAATTATCCTTCAAATTAAATGTTGTAATAATAAAGAATTTGGTTGGGAATTATATCCACGATTTTGGACAGTGGATAATCTTTTAATAAAGGTGTAGAAATATTGAATTTGGATAAGAGAACTATATTCACGATTTTGGACAGTGAATAATATTTTAAATTAAATGAATGTTTTGGGAAGTGGTATTGTAAATGGAGTTAAACGGATTAAAGACATTTTGAAATGTGTTAAGGATCGAAACCATGGATTTCAACATTCATTGTTGAAATAGACATTTTCGAGAAATAAGAAAATGATGGACTATAACACCGTTGTTATAGTAAATGATTTCCGAAAGGAAATATTTTGTATAGTATTGGGATTTATATATCTGTCTAATTTTCGAATCCCTATACTATTGATTTTGGGTTGTCGTAACGATGTTTTACGCAACATTTGTTTTAACCCAAATAAATGTGTTTAAAGAGAACATTTTCCTTAAAGAATAAAATATATACTTAATCGTGTTTTAAGTATATTGAATATTTTCTAAGTATTGAAAATAAAGAGATTTGTGAATCACTTATTGTTAAATAAGTATTTGGAAATGTTCTCCAATATTGAAATGGGTTTGGAATATATCTTTCTAAAGATAAATTGAAGTGAATATTTGGCAAGTGAATTAATTAATTAAAGGTTAATTAAAAGGGCCTAGTGATTGTTATGGTGCTGAATATTTGTTTGTTTGCTTTGATAGTTAAATAACCGACTATCAAATTGCCCAAAGATTTTAGTTCCTCGACTTGATGTGGGAACTATTTAGTTGTACACTCAGTACATTGCCTTCTGTGTAGGCTTGATTATCATTTGTGTTGAGGATGTTGATTCGTATAGTGCGGAGTATTACTCCAGTCTATCGAGCTTCCTTCTTGGCCCGAAGGATAGCAATTTGAAAGTTGGAGACGTGATAAGTCTACGAGACTTAGTTGCTGTGTGAGGTTGAGAAACGCTTTTGCGTTGTTGGTGCGAAGAGACCGGGATCAGATTTATCTGAAAACCACTTTGGACCAACGTATATGCGATGATTGTGCAGGTTGCTTGTGATGATATTGATATTCCGGAGTTTCATAGTGGGGGACTGCTTGTTGATCGTTTGTGGTTAAAATTCCAATATACATCCAGTAGCAGTGGTCTCTTCATTATGAAATATCCAATGCGAGGACTATTCGCTACTAATCCTAGGGATTTCCCGACAGGATGTGGTAGGAAAGTACCTTCGGTTTGTCCTGTTCTTGGACAACTTGTGTGGATGTTTGTCTAATATTGCATTTCTATAGATTACGTACATTGGTTTTACAAACGTACATCAGTGGTGGCGGAGAAGGCAACTTCTCTTAGCTTAACACCCTCCTTGAGACATACGAGCTTAAGGGTTGTATTTTTGTGGAAGGAAATTAGTAGTCAGTGGAAATGGTTGTGTGGCATTCTAAGTGATGTGATGTGTGATTGTCAAAAGTAATCGTTACCTCTAGCCTCATCAATCGGAAATGACCAAAACAAGGTTAGATGCAGCAGGGCTAAGTGGGTCATTCCCATTACGATATGATCATCCTCATCTAGATATATCTTTGCATGCTATGACGTCGTGTATCTAATTATTGTGGTTTGTATGCTATAAGGGCCCTCAGAAAGGTCGGTAACGACCGGAGGATGACATATTCGGTACCATCTAGTTAAGAGGTGGGCCAGTCTTGTGTTGGTAGAGGGCAGATTTTCTGTGCCTCGGGACATCCATCTAGAGTTGTACCCCTTCGGAAGGTAGTCCCTTCACCTGGTCGTTTGTATGGAAATCCAAACTCCACTATGTTCCTTTCAATTTATTTATAGAGCTTAGTATGCTGGAATTTAATAATGGTAACAATTTCGGCTATTTTGAATATTATTTGTATACTAGACACTAGTATAATATAACATGAATTTGATATGAAATGTTTTAGTTATCGTAAGGTAAAAACATGTCTGTGTTTATGTGTGGGCTTGTCTTACGAGATACTTTTGTTTTGATAAAGGAAAAGTTTGGTAATTTAATAAATTCAGTTGGGTGTGTTTCTCACGCTGGTTTACCACACTGATCCGGTCGTTCTTCCCTTTCAATGCTTGGGTCAGACCGAGTATATCTACAGGTTATGCTTTGGTGCTTTTGGAGCTTCGGCAGGAGAGCTGAAGATCTTCATTTACGTATACGCGTATCTGTTTTGATTATTGATTATCAGCTGTGCTTAGTTGCTTTATATTATCGGCATTTGTAAGGACATGTTATTATAACTGTTCAGGCTGATAACTCTGATTGATTGTTGAACTCTGATTGATGTATGTATATACAGTTTCTGTTTTGTAAAGATCATTGATATGATATTATATATTTTCCGCTGCGATGTGAGATTCTATATTGTTCTGTTTGGTTCTATCTTCTCTCTTTCTTCTCCTCTTCTTCTCTCTTCTTTTCTTTCTCTTGACTTTCCGTCGGTCTGTGCGTTTTGGGTCGGACTTGTGTGGATTATTGTCGATTCAAAGGGTACGGATTTTCGGGTCGTCACATTTGGTATCAGAGCTTAAATTTTGTATATTCCTAAGCTTTGATGTGTACTCGGTATAGATAAGGACAGTAGCACCCTAGATTGAGTTTGAGTGTATTATATATGAGCGCGTATTTGTTAGTGATATAAAATATTTTATATTGTGTTTGCTTATCCATTGAGCTGTTTGTGAATTCTGGTCATGATGTGGGACGCCATGTTATCGATAGGGATTTCCAAACTCTTAAACGAGGCAAGTCGACATAGTATTATTTTAAATTGGGTAAATGAAATAATTTTACCTCGACTATATTTTATATATAAAGGAAATAATTTTTCAAGAATTATTAAAGTGGTTATAAACTGATTGTTTGGTTGTTTGAAAATGAAAATATATATAAGTTAAATACAAGTTGTTTGAATAATCTAAATAAAAATAACAATTGTAAAAAGATAAATTATATAAGCAAATGAATTCTAAGTATTGAATTATAATTAAAGTGATTTACAATTGTGAAATTTGAATTCTGTTAATTTTGAAAGATATTTTTAAAAAGTTAAAGATGTTATATGGTTATAAATCTAAGTAAGATAAAAAAATTTAGAATGATCTTATATAAGTAAAGTGAAATAAGTGAAATTATATAAGTATAGATTTACAATTGTGATTTATAAATAAAAAGAAATCTTTAAAAGAATATAAAGCACTGAATGTTGAATATGCGCTTATATGATTTTTGTTTGATGATAATAAACATATATATATATATATATATATATTCATTTAAATGTATTTGATCAATGATATACTCTAATTGCTCCCCTTATTTAAATGCTTCCTCTCTACACGATGCTTCCCCTACATATATGCATACAAATAAAAATGTACAAATGAGCCTATCACTTTACACTGTACATGCCACAAAGTCGTACACATAGATATATACACTTGTATTCCTATCAGGGACAGGTAATCATGAGTGGCTACAATACATACATGTACATTTATACACGTGTGCACTGCCTCGCCAACTCGTGTGCGCAGCCAACAAAAGCAGCATATAGACATCAAGCAAATAGAGACAAAGCACGAACACACACACGAATGGAATCAATGTGTGCAGAATGAAGGAGTGTATACAAGTTACTACTTCAAAAGGAACCAGCAATCAAGTTAAATCCTAAAGCAACTCAACAGCAATGCATGCAACAAGCAGCCAACAAGACTCAATTCACTTATGCAGACTGGACTACAAGATGCCGACACAAACAACATCAAAGAAACTAAAGTACAACAGAGAAACATATATCTATATACATACATGAACGTATGTATACAAATGGTCAAGTGAACTGAAGACAATGTAACTGTAAAAACTGTGCACTAGAAGCATGACTACACATCAGTTCACCAAAGTTCAAGAGAAACCAAAACAAGCCAGTGAAATCACAAGTATATCAACTCAACAACAATCTAGGAAAACCAGGTTGAACAACTAAAGCAAAAGGGACGAACAACGTACCAACGTTGATTCGCAATCACAAGGCAAGCAGCCGATCATCAGAGAAGCAGCGAGCAACACACTCGATCGAGCAAGGCAACACGCAAACCAGAGAATCGATCAACATAGGCGTGCTTCAGAAAAGCCCTAATTTGGATCGAAAAACTCAAGCCCTAATTTCAGAGCGCAAATAGGAACGAAAGCAAGGCCGCAATTTTACAAAAGCAAGAAGAAAAAGGAACGGGCAGAAGAAACGAATTGGGTCGACCTTGTTTTAATATAAAAAGGGCTTTAGTTTATTTCGATTAGTGTTTTTAGTTTTAAAATTGTTTTAAATTTAAATTCTCTTTTAAGGTTGTATCTTTTGAATCAAACCTTGGTAAATCACCATCTAGGTTTTAGGTTGTGTCAGATTGTCTAGTTAGAATTAGTTCAGTAAGCAGGGTTTGCGAGTTTGCAAAACTCTATAGGCGGTAGCAGGGTTTGCGAGTTTGCAAAACTCTATAGGCGGTAGCAGGGTTTGCGAGTCTGTTAGAGTGTTTGTAAGCGGGAGACTGTTTAATTCTAATAGAAATCTGGGAATGCAGCAGTAGGCAGGGGTTGCCGAAGCTGGGTAAATTTTGTGTGTGATTTACTTTTCAACATATTTACTTCTCTGCAGTTTAATTCGAGAAAATTTGCTATAACCCTATTCACCCCCCGTCTAGGGTTAATCTAGATCCTACAAGTGGTATCAGAGCACGGTAGTTTTCTTTAACTCTAGAGTCATGAATCCACCAAATAATGCTTTTTCTGAGGGGCAATCTATTGTTAGGCCACCCATGTTCAATGGGAATGATTATGCTTATTGGAAAGTTAGGATGGGTATTTATCTTAGTTCTATTGATTATGATGTTTGGGACATTATTGAAACTGGCTATAAATCTCCCACTATAACTGTTGGTGATACTGAGATACCTAAACCTAAGGATAGGTGGGATGCTAACGATAAGAAATTAAAAACTACAAATGCTAAAGCCATGAATGCTTTGATCTGTGCTCTTGATAAGACTGAATTTAATAGAATTTCTCATTGTAAAACTGCACAGGAAATTTGGCATACCTTGGAGGTGACACATGAAGGAACTTCTCAAGTCAAGGAGTCTCGTCTAGCCCTATTCAGCAATGAATACGAGAACTTTGTGATGGACAAAGGCGAGAGCATAAAAGACATGTTTGGATGCTTTTCAACTTTGGTGTACAAGCTAGAGCGCTTGGGAAGGTATTCACTGAGGTAAAGCTTGTAAGGAAGGTGCTACGAGTCTTACCGATGAGCTTTGAGGCAAAAGTCACGGCAATACAAGAATCGAAAGATCTGAGTAAACTAAGCATGGAGGAGTTGATCGGTAACTTGATGACATATGAGCTTGAGCTAAAAGCAAAGGGGGAACGCAACAACTCCGAATCAAAGAAGAAGACGATTGCCTTAAAGAGCAAAGAAGAGAGCGATGAAGAAGAAGAAGATCCAATTGAAGAGCTTGCAACGGCTGTCAATAATCTTAGAAAATGGTCAAGATTCAGGCCACGCAAGAAGAAAACAAGTGGTAATAGGTCAAAAGATTCTGACAATTCCGATAATGAACTGACGTGCTTTAACTGCAAGAAACCTGGCCACTTCAAACAACAATGCCCACTTCTCAAAAACAACAAAGAATATAAAAGAAGAAGAAGGCCTTTGCAGCGACTTGGGATGATGAAGAAGGAGAGGAAGTTTCGAATAATAGCTCAGAGGAGGCTAATTTGTGTCTTATGGAAAAATCAGATTCAGAAGCAAGCTCAGAGGAATCTAGTGAGGGAGGTGACTATTCTTATAAAGAACTTGCTTTGATGTGTTGTGATCTTACTAAAATAGTTGATACTCTTGAATCTAAAATTGAAAAACTGAAATCTGATAGGAGAGAACTTGTCCATGAAAATTCTAGGTTAGAAATTGAACTTGAAAATATTCAAAACCTAGACTGTAAAAAATGTAAATTTTTAGATTCAGAATTATCAAGACTTAAGAATAGCTTTGAGAATCTTGAAAAAGAAAACTTGAGTCTTAAGGAAACCATTGACACTAGGAAAAAGGATTTTATAAATAGATGCACCTCACTTGTAACTGAAAACGCAACACTAAAAACCAAAGTCCAAAATCTTGAGAAATCTCTGAATAACTTTTCAAGAGGAGAAAAATTATTCAACATGTTATTGGGAAATCAAATTTTTGCTAACAACAGAAAAGGACTAGGCTTTGGGAAAACACAAGCCGATGATAATGCAAAAGGTAAGAGTGTCTTTGCTAGATGTGAAATAATTGGACATCGTGTTGAAAATTGTAGTCATAGGAACAAGAACACAAAATTTATACAAGTTTGGGCTCCTAAGAACTCTACAAACAAATTTCATGTCTATTGGAACAAGAATAAAAGGACTAAACAAGTTTGGGTTCCAAAGGGATTGTTTATTCACAATGCTTCTGCCACTAACAATTATGGACCTATAAAAACAAATAGGTCACAAAAATCTTTCAGCGTGTAGGTATGGTGGCAGGCTAAGGAACAACAGCAGTGTTCTCTGGATTTTGGCTGTTCCAGAAACACAACGGGCAACAAAACAAAGTTCCTTAGCCTAGTACAAAGGTGACAGAATCATAATGGGCAACCACGAAAAATTATCGTAATGGTAAAACAGGTGAAGGTATATTTATTTGATCGATATATTAAATGTGATAATCTGCACCGTATTTTGAATTAAATCAGCCAATATTAATGTGATGATAAAGAGATGATGATTTTTTGATTCTGACTTGTTCAACATAGTTGGCCAATTATATTTATGCCAAAAACACTATTTTTTGAATTACTTCATACATATACGTTTGGATTAAACATAGTGTTTTGTTGGATGTTAATACATTAGGTTATAATTTGGCTAACTCTATATTCACGCTCTATTGATTGTTTACACGGCTTCAATTCTAATTCAAAGAATGTCATTTAAATTGTTTTTAAAATTGAGTTTGAAATTTTTGATGCACACTTCATGGTTTGGTCGATCAGATTCAATTAATGATAATTTTTGAGTGAAAAAGAAATTCAGATGCAGATTACACTGGTAATCTAGTTGATAGAAAAACTACTAGTTGAACGTGATTCTTGAGACATTTAGTAACTGCATCGTTTTTCAAAGAAAATATCTGCATATTTTTCATTTCAAATAATTTTCAAATAGCAGAAAATTTTCTCATATAACCCCTTCGAGAAAATCATTTTTAATCATATTTTCAGATTAGTCATTGTGAAAAATTGATTTCATAATTATTTTTGAATTTGATTTAAATGACAATTTTAACTAGTCTAACTCCCTAATAATTATCGAAAAGATAAATAGTGATTTAAAAAAAAGTGATAAGTGTTGATATTTTTCATACATTACTCAAGACAGTATATTTTAGAAAAATTTCTTTATAAATTCAAACAAGAGTTATAAAACTTTTTGTTGGGTAAAGATTCCATAACCATTTCTATGTCTATCATATTTCTATCAACCATCGCTCATCAAAAATTCAATATAGTTTGTCGATATGTGGTACTTTAAACAGGAATCATTTGTTTTTCATTTTACAAAACAAAATAAAATCCAAAGTATTCACTCTCATTTAAAAGTCCTCACGGTTATGCATGCGTGAATTACTTGGAATTTGTTATGTGCTTCCATGCTCATTTAAAAGTCCTTACGGTTATGCAGGTATGGAACGCATATCAAAATTGATTTATTAAATAAACAAGTTGATTCTAATCCCATTTAAAAGTCCTCACGATCATGCGTGGTTAGAAGATACTTGAATTCATTTTTAAAATTAAATTGGAATACTGCTAATCTCATTTAAAAGTCCTAACGGTTATGCATGATTAGTAGATATTCAAATTCCTGATATAAATGTACCACAAGTAGATACAACTGTATGATTTTATATGAGAACATCATTTCCATCATTCTAAAAGTGGAATATGCGCCTAACTATATTAGTTATGATTTTTGTTTGATTTTTATTGAAGTTTAATATTTATATTCAAATTGAGTTTTAATGTTGGATTAATATCAATCACTTTATCCCTATTTTCTCTAACACTATTATTCTTTTGCTGATAACAAAAGGGGGAGAGAAAAGTTAAGATTTTGTCAAATAAAATCAAGCAAAGGTTAAATAATTTTCCATTTGCATCTAGGCTCATTTGTACATTTTTATTTGTATGCATATATGTAGGGGGAGCATCGTGTAGAGAGGAAGCATTTAAATAGGGGGAGCAATTAGAGTATATCATTGATCAAATATATTTAACACAGTCAAAATCTTAAATATATGTTTGTTATCATCAAAAGGGGGAGATTGTTGAATATGCGCTTATATGATTTTTGTTTGATGATAATAAACATATATATATATATTGATTTAAATGTATTTGTTAATGTGCTATTTTATTTTTCATAGATTAAATAAATATTCGTTGAATAAAATAAATTACACAGAATTTGAATTCAAACAGAAATTTTATTCAAACAAATATTTATTACAATTTTGAATAGTACAAATTCAAGCTCTCACTATACATATACAATTTTGATTCTAATTACATCACAATTCAATTTACATAAATTCCTCACTACATATCACTCACACTCGTAGTTTATCTTCAACTTCATTCCAGTTAGAATCCAGCACCTGAGCAATCTGCAAAAATATTCACTAACGTATTAAAATTGAAAAAGAAATATATTTGCAATATAAAATAAAAGATGGTTTTTGAAAATATTATCTGCCTCAGTTATTTGGGTTGTTCGTCATCATTTACATTTGAATTTATCATACATGAACAATGTGACATGCACAGTGTATCATTGTACATGCCACAAGGCCGTGCACATCGATATACACTTGATAATGCTACAGGGACAGGTGAGCACAGGTCAAACCCAAATAAAAAGCCGGGTTCAACTCACGTGCAATATAAATAAAATCACGACACGAGCACAAGGTCAAGCTCGAGTTTTTAAAACTGGGTTCAACACAAGGTCCATGCACAGACTGGAAATTCAAGAAGGCACCAAACAATAAACTCAATGCAAAGGTCAAGCCATAGTTGTCATGACTCAACTCAAATGAAAAACTTCAACAAATCAAAACAGCATCAAAGCTTATGTATGAAATGCCTCAAATGCCTCAAGTAATGAAGCACTGAAGTAAATGCAACTACAGTTCAGGACAAGACTCAACAAAGGCTATAGACAAGTAGCAGTGTGCAAAATGAAGCAACTGTGAAACTGGACAGTTACACTAATGTGCCAGAGAAAGGAAGATCATAACGTAGCATCAATAATGCAAACAACAGGATATACAAGCTACAAATCCATGAACCGGAGGATACAATCAAGTTCAAGCCAGCTCGAGTATACAACAAGTGAATAAACCATGCAAAAGAGAGATATACACAATCCATGTAAGGCAGGATGATCACAAACATATCAAGCTTAATGAAACAGGCATCACAAATACAAGTTTCCAACATACAAACAACCAAGTATGCAACTCGAAGTGATATAATAAAGCAACTCAACAACAATGTATGCAACATACAAACAACAAATGTACAAGCTAAAACTTCAAAAGAACCAGGTTATACAACTACAAGTACAGGTACAATATAATGCATACTTGAGTAAAACAGGGGAAGTGCATTTATCAAGTACATCATGAAGCAAAACCAAGTTCAGTTCGAAGTTAAAACGAAGCATGTACACATGGTATGAAGAACACAAGGCTTAAGTCTACAAAGTAAAACATGTATATGCTACAGAGAACAGGTATCAACAATATTTGGAGTGAATGCAAGACAGTGGTCGAAGCAATACCAAATGCTACCATGGAATCACATGAACAAGTTCGAACAACCATACAACATCAAAGTTCACGAATGCAATGCTCGAGTGGAGTTTAGGTTAAACCAACCAGAGAAGACAGTAATTGAAATCATGGAAGCATACAGAAGTCAACAAGGAAATTCAATGAAGACAGTAATTGAAGCCGAGAAACAATGTACCAAAGATCAGGTGACAAGTTCGAATTCAATGCAGATGATAAACAACTCGAAGTCAAGTGATAAAATTCATGTTTAAAAAGTCAAGTGCCAAAGAAGTCAATGCCGTGTAAATCAATGCTACAGGGATGAACGAAATTCAACAGTGCAGAGATGACCAAGTCAAAAATCAAATACGTATCTTTGAAAAAGTCAAAAATCAAAAGAGGAAAAGTTTTTGCCATATCATTCAAGGAAAATCGAACGTTTCAAAATCAAGACCGTGTGCATCAAGTAAGTCACAGATATCAGGAAAGCAAGAATTAGGAAAGTGATGAAGTCAAGTAAGTGAATACGAACAAATTGAAGGGTCTCGGAATTCATATAAATACCACACCCAAAATCATCATAGGCCGTGTGCAAAAAGGAACAATCGAAAATTCAAGCAATTAAATCCTGAAAAGCAAAAGGGACGAACAACGTACCAATGTTGATTCGCAATCACAAGGTAAGCAGCTGATCATCAGAGAAGCACCGAGCAACACACTCGATCGAGCAAGGCAACATGCAAACCAGAGAATCGATCAACATAGGCGTGCTTCAGAAAAGCCCTAATTTGGATCGAAAAACTCAAGCCCTAATTTCAGAGCGCAAAGAGGAACGAAAGCAAGGCCGCAATTTTACAAAAGCAAGAAGAAAAAGGAACGGGTGGAAGAAACGAATTGGGCCAGCCTTGTTTTAATATAAAAAGGGCTTTAGTTTATTTCAATTAGAGTGTTTAGTTTTAAAATTGTTTTTAAGTTTGTTTTAAATTTAAATTCTCTTTTAAGGTTGTATCTTTTGAATCAAACCTTGGTAAATCACCACCTAGGTTTTAGGTTGTGTCAGATTGTCTAGTTAGAATTAGTTCAGTGAGCAGGGTTTGCGAGTTTGCAAAACTCTATAGGCGGTAGCAGGGTTTGTGAATCTGTTAGAGTGTTTGTAAGCGGGAGACTGTTTAATTCTAATAGAAATCTGGGAATGCAGCAGTAGGCAGGGGTTGCCGAAGCTGGGTAAATTTTGTGTGTGATTTACTTTTCAGCATATTTACTTCTTTGTAGTTTAATTCGAGAAAATTTGCTATAACCCTATTCACCCCCCCTCTAGGGTTAATCTAGATCCTATATTGAATTCACTACTATTGCTAGAAAATAATAAGGGTGATGACTGCAACATCATCAGTATCATTTTCGAGTTTCTATGTGATGGATTTGCTACCAATAGTAAATTGAAAATTGAATTTTTGTTTGGATAAACAAATTTGATTTAAAATCCAACGTTGAAATGAATTTGGACTTATAATATGAGATAATAAAATTTTAGCTTTAGTAAAGTTGAAAGAAATTTGAGTTAGTAAGTGAATTATATGATTTGAAATTTAACTAAGGAAGGTTAAATTGAATTGAATTTTAACCAAATTAGATAAGTTATTGAAATGAAATTAAACTTAAGTGGTTAGTGATTATATAATTGAATTTGGAAGATTAGATAATTAAGTTGTATAATTTATAAAATGAGATAAGGTAAGTAAAACCAAGTGTTAAAATGGTTAAACTATTTTGTTAAGTAAAACAAGATATGAATTTGAATAATGAGATGAAATTTGACTTTAGTAAAAGGTTAATGAAATAAATTAGAGATGAACTTAAGTTGTATAAGTGAAAGTAAATGAAAGTGAGAATAAAATGAAATATAACTTAAGTGATGTTGAATGAAATTGATTTTGGTATCGAAGTAAATTAATAAAGTTAACTGATGAATGTGAACTTGATTTATATATAAAAAATCAACTTTAGTTGTAAGAATGAATTAGCAATTGAATTAATGAATGAATTGAATTTAACTAATGGAATATATTAGTAAATGAAATATGAATTGAATATTAATCAATCGAATGTAAGTAAATTGATATGGTAAGGGATGTAAAGGTTAATTCATTAAGCTAATGAAATTAAGAATTTATAATTGAATGAAAGTCAATTAAATGTTAAACCAATTTGAAATTAAATGTGTTGAACCAAATTGAATGAATGTAAAGTAAATAAATTTGGTTATGTTGGTTATACATTGGTTGTTAGTTTGTTGTTAGTTGATTGTATAAAAATTCATATGAAGTTGAGTTAATGAAATTGGAAGCTAAATAATTGAATCCAAATTGGAATTGGAAGTTAAGTGAATCGAAATAGAATTAAATTTAATTTGATTTGGAAGTAAACAAACTTGAATATGAATTAGTGAATGTAAACTAATTGAAAATGAATGAATGTTAGAAAAATCTAATGTAAATGAATCAAATGTGATTTAAATTGAAGATCAATTCAATGTATGTTAATGAGAAGTGAATGAATATTGATTTAGTTATGGATATTAGTTGGATGATAGTTGTTTGATGGTTGGATTTGTTGTGGTGATTGCATTTGCTATATTGGTGTATATATAGTAGTTGTATTGGTATATGTTGTATATTGATATTATTTTCATATATACATGTTCTCATTTGTTTGTTGAGTGTATAGTAGGTGCGGATTGCGCTTGCTTCGCTTTTGGAGCTTGCTTTCGTGCTATATTAGCCGTATATGCTTACTAATGATATATAAGGTACATATCTCAGATTACATATCGTACTTTTACACTTTTTTCCCTTCGGGATGCCTCATCCTTGATGATGAGATGTATATTTGTGATATATATTGTTATTTTTTTCTGGATCGAACCGCGCAAAGGAGACTATGGCGGATTTTTTTGAAAATTTAAGGCGTTAGAAATTTTTGGAAAAATTGAAAAAATTAGTGAAAACTAAAAGTTTGATTTTTGAGTTAAAAGTTAAATGATAATAGTTGGTTTCGAAAAGATAACTAAGTAGGTTTGAAAACATAGAAAAGTTTTTGCAAGAAGTTTAACGAATTGTTTTGAAAAGTTAATGGATTTTGTGACTTTATCTTACTTGGTAATTTCGAGAACGAAATTCTTTTAAGTAGGGGAGAATGTAACGCCCCAGAATTTCTATCATTTGAAATTCATATATTTAATTAATTTTAAATATGCACAAGTAAAGTTTATAAGTTGAATAAATAATATTTCGAATATAGTGATTCAATTGGATAATTAAATTGTTAAATTAATATTTGAAATTGCGTAAATAATTGATATTTGGATTTAATGTGAATAAAAATAATTTATAAAGTTGTAATAAATTCTATTTGAATTAGAACGACATTAGAGAACTTTTACAATCGAATTAAAAGTTAATTTGTAGAAATTGAATATTTTAATATTTAATTGACGAGTAAAAATAGTCATTTTTCAAACAGTCTCGAATTTCGGCGAAACCAGTTTCGTTGGATCCGTAATATTATATTATTGTAAGATTTCAAATTTCGTGTCAATCAGATGTACGGTTTGTCAGAGGCAAGCTAAAACGCGTAGAAATCAGTTTAAGTGAATTTTAAATTTAAATATTTCGATATGAAAACCTATCTTTCAAATACGATCGAATTGGCTTCCGATATATATTCCATTGCATTCGGAATAGGGGTAAAATAATATAAACGCCAGGCAGCATGCTTCGTTTGGAGTTCGAAAATTTTTCAGATGAATAGTGTTTTGCAATTTTCTATAAAAGGACGAAACATTTTCTATTTGCGTTAAAAACCTAACTAGGGTTTCACAGCCGCCACCATAAATTTTAATGGCCGAAATTGCCAACTTTTTTCTATTAATCTCTTCCAATGCATCCACTTTTATCAAAAACTCTCAACTGCAACTTTGTAGTGCTTGACAAGATCTTTCAATCTGTACGGTTGAGATCGAAATTCGTGAGATAAATAGACGACAAATGGGGCGCGTTCATGGTGAGATCGTGCACGAAAATCAACGCGTAGAGGAAGCCGAGCCTGACCATTCCTTCGCCGAAGTTGAAGCTCGCAAAGGCGGTCAGGACGGTCGTGTTCAATCATCTTCAAGTTGCTCGTATTTGTCGCGATAATTGATTTTAATATGGCGGCCGATGGGTTTTCTTACCTGGGAGTGAACGGGGGAGAAGAAGTAAGCTTGGGCGGCCTGGATCGTGTTTGGCAAAACGAACGGTCACGATCTATTCTAGGGTAAAAAATAAATTAAAAAGTTGAAATTAATTTATGTATAAATTCGTATAAAATTTGTAATGCTATATCTTTGTCGTACGAGGTCCGTTTCATACGAAACGAATTGCGTTGCATTCGTATTCATGAGCACTACATTGTGGAGCTAGATTGTGATTTATTTGAGCTAGTGAAAATTTTTGTTGAAATTAAACGCTCGTTTAATTTTAATCGGAATAAATCGCTAACGCAGCGACTACAAGCAATGTGAGTACAACTCACTCTTTCTGACTCACCGATATTTTTATATAAGTGACAAATAATTTATTATATGATAATTGATGATTTTTTGGATGATATATGATATATTATTGGCATTTGGATATATACCTTCCTATTGGAGCAGATGAGACCCTGTACGTTTCCGTGTTTGAGCGGATGACCCTTTGTACGTGCGTCTGCCTTGAAGCGGACATTGTACACATATTCTAATATGTATATTTGTTGCAGGTGACAGGTTGGAGGGATCTAACTGGATTCCTCAACAATATTGATTTATTTACAGATAATTGCGATATATTCTGTTATCATATTGATATATGATGTTTGGATGCCATGATTGATGTATTTGGTGCTGTTGCAACATTGGGCCTATTTTTGAAAATTTAAAAATGTTAAAGTGATGATTTCCAAATTTAAAAGGATTTTAAAGTGGTTTTTGAAAGTAAACGTTTTATTGAATTTTGGAATTAAATCATTTTAAATAAATAAATGTTATAATTTAATGTTATAAAAATTATGGTTTTTGTGAAATAAAACCAGAATATGATTTTTGGAATGTGAAGTTAACTATTTTGTAAAATGGTTTAAATTGAGATTTTTGATTTATTATAAACGGTTTATATAAAATATTTATAAAATTGATATTTTATAAATTAAAATATTGGAATTGTAAAACGAGTTTTTATAAGTGTTAAAATAAAGTTATAAATGGATTTTTACAAGTAAATAAGATTTATAATTTATGAAGTTATAAAATGAATGATTTTGTAAATAAGTGAATTATAATTAATTTACTTATAATCTGGATTTTGGCACGTAAATGGGATATGAATAGAATTTGTTAATAAAGTGATTTTATAAATAGAAGTTTTTATATATTATAAATGGAATTTATAAACATTGTTTTATACATCCAAAAGCATTTGAATTTGATAAAATAAATATAGAAGTTTATTTAAAGGAATTATATTCATAATTTTTGACAATGAATTATCCTTTAAATTAAATGTTGTAATAATAAAGAATTTGGTTGGGAATTATATCCACGATTCTGGACAGTGGATAATCTTTTAATAAAGGTGTAGAAATATTGAATTTGGATAAGAGAACTATATTCACGATTTTGGACAGTGAATAATATTTTAAATTAAATGAATGTTTTGGGAAGTGGTATTGTAAATGGAGTTAAACGGATTAAAGACATTTTGAAATGTGTTAAGGATCGAAACCATGGATTTCAACATTCATTGTTGAAATAGACATTTTCGAGAAATAAGAAAATGATGGACTATAACACCGTTGTTATAGTAAATGATTTCCGAAAGGAAATATTTTGTATAGTATTGGGATTTATATATCTGTCTAATTTTCGAATCCCTATACTATTGATTTTGGGTTGTCGTAACGATGTTTTACGCAACATTCGTTTTGACCCAAATAAATGTGTTTAAAGAGAACGTCTTTTTTTAAAAATAAAATATATACTTAATCGTGTTTTAAGTATATTGAATATTTTCTAAGTATTGAAAATAAAGAGATTTGTGAATTACTTATTATTAAATAAGTATTTGGAAATGTTTTCCAATATTGAAATGGGTTTGGAATATATCTTTCTAAAGATAAATTGAAGTAAATATTTGACAAGTGAATTAATTAATTAAAGATTAATTAAAAGGGCCTAGTGATTGTTATGGTGCTGAATATTTGTTTGTTTGCTTTGATAGTTAAATAACCGACTATCAAATTGCCCAAAGATTTTAGTTCCTCGACTTGATGTGGGAACTATTTAGTTGTACACTTAGTACTTTGCCTTCTGTATAGGCTTGATTATCATTTGTGTTGAGGATGTTGATTCGTATAGTGCGGAGTATTACTCCAATCTATCGAGCTTCCTTCTTGGCCCGAAGGATAGCAAGTTGAAAGTTGAAGACGTGATAAGTCTATGAGACTTAGTTGCCGTGTGAGGTTGAGAAACGCTTTTGCGTTGTTGGTGCGAAGAGACCGGGATCAGATTTATCTGAAAACCACTTCGGACCAACGTATATGCGACGATTGTGCAGGTTGCTTGTGATGATATTGATATTTCGTAGTTTCATAGTGGGGGACTGCTTGTTGATCATTTGGGGTTAAAATCCCAATATGCATCTAGTAGCAGTGGTCTCTTCACTATGAAATATCCAATGCGAGGACTATTCGCTACTAATCCTAGGGACTTCCTGACAGGATGTGGTAGGAAAGTACCTTCGGTTTGTCCTGTTCCTGGACAACTTGTATGGATGTTTGTCTGACATTGCATTTCTATAGATTACGTACATTGGTTTTTACAAACGTACATCAGTGGTGGCGAAGAAGGCAACTTCTCTTAGCTTAACACCCTCCTTGAGACATACGAGCTTAAGGGTTGTATTTTTGTGGAAGGCAATTTGTAGTCAATGGAAATGGCCGTTTGGCATTCTAAGTGATATGATGTGTGATTGTGAAAGGTAATCGTTACCTCTAGCCTCATCAACCGGAAATGACCACAACAAGGTTGGATGCAGCAGGGTTAATTGGGTCATTCCCATTAGGATATGATCATCCTCTTCTAGATATATCTTTGCACGCTATGACGTCGTGTATCTGATTATTGTGGTTTATATGCTATGAGGGCCCTCGGAAAGGTCGGTAATGTCCGGAGGATGACATATTTGGTACCATCTAATTAAGAGGTGGGCCGGTCTTGTGTTGGTAGAGGGCAGATGTTCTATGTCTCGGGACATCCATCTAGAGGTGTACCCCTTCGGAAGGTAGTCCCTTCACCTGGTCATTTGTATGGAAATCCAAACTCCACTACGTTCCTGCCAATTTATTTGTAGAGCCTAGTATGCTGGAATTTAATAATGGTAACAATTTCGACTATTTTGAATATTTTTTGTATACCAGACACTAGTATAATATAACATGAATTTGATATGAAATGTTTTAGTTATCGTAAGGTAAAAACATGTCCGTGTTTATGTGTGGGCTTGTCTTACGAGATACTTTTGTTTTGATAAAGGAAAAGTTTGGTAATTTAATAAATTCAGCTGAGTGTGTTTCTCACGCTGGTTTACCAGACTGATCCGGGCGTTCTTCCCTTTCAATGCTCGGATCGGACCGAGTATATCTACAGGTTATGCTTTGGTGCTTTTGGAGCTTCGGCAGGAGAGCTGAAGATCTTCATTTACGTATACGCGTATCTGTTTTGGTTATTGATTATCCGCTATGCTTAGTTGTTTATATTATCGGCATTTGTAAGGACAGGTTATTATAACTGTTTAGGCTGATAACTCTGATTGATTGTTGAACTCTGATTGATGTATGTATATACAGTTTCTGTTTTGTAAAGCTCATTGATATGATATTATATATTTTCCACTGCGATGTGAGATTCTATATTGTTCTGTTTGGTTCTATCTTCTCTCTTTCTTCTCTTCTCTTCTTCTCTCTTCTTTTCTTTCTCTTGACTTTCCGTCAGTCTGTGCTTTTTGGGTCGGACATGTATGGATTATTGTCGATTCAAAGGGTATGGATTTTCAGGTCGTCATAAAATGACTATTAAATTATCTTGTTATATTGTTATAATGTTCTCAACAATCTAGATCAACGGATTGTGTATATTATGTAATGAGGTATATGCGATAATTAGTAAAAAGCCACTATCAAAGCATTGATTTACGAAAGGTAGCACTATAGTTTTTTTTTCTTTGCATTTTATGTTAAATAATTATATATGATTAAAGTTTCAAAATGATCAATTCATTGTTGGACTTTTCTACAAGACTGTTCTTATAGCCAATAAGAAATCAATGAAATTCAAGATAATTTAACTATTATATCATGCATAACCAGAAGTAATTGTCCTTTCATTTGGTGGTGGAGCTTTCTGAGATATTTCTTGAACTTATTTCTACAAGTTTAATAAGTAGCTAATAAATTAATAGTAAATTCTAAACATACTTATTCTCATGTGTAGTTTTAATGTGAGTTTATTTCAAGTTTTTAAATCATACCTCTTGAATAAAGCTCATCACATTTTTTCTGTGTATCACCTCTTGTATTAACTTATTAGGCTTGCATTTTGATAAAGTGAATTAGTCATTTAGTGCCATTATCAGTGATGCGAATCGAGATAATTGTCATCTAGAATATTTTTAAAATTAGAAAGAATTTATGGATTCTAGAAAAAGGCAATGAAACAAAGACGCTAACTACTTGAGTGAAAAAACCTAATTGACAGTAATAATCTGGTTGCACTTTTGTTAGTAAAAAAGAAGAAGGCATGCATCATATTTGGGATTAAGATTATTAGTGTTTATTAGATAGACATCTAATTATAAACCAAGTGCGAGAAATGATCTAGTGAGAGTGAAGTGTAAGAAAGTTTTCTTGATGGTGTAGAAAAGTTAACTCGAGGACACATACTTCTGGTTCAGAATCTCTATAGGAGATTATAATAAAATGATAATATAAAATACATTCAAATATGTCATAGTTAAATTATATAACACCAATTCTTCTACAAAGTTTGAACCTTAGAAACCATGTCAATGTATGATGCATTTAGATTGACTCGTCCAAAAAATAAGAATGACATGGCAGCCTCGAGGATCGGACAACCATTCCTGAAAAATAGGCTCTGTTACTGAAATAAATTTGGTTAATTTGTTTGTTTTAATTATTTTAGCATCAATTAGTCTTAAAATCATGCAATTCACATCTATTTCAAACTAATAAAAACACAATTTTTAAATAATTAACAGGCCATTAATAAGACATCTATGACATAAGTCCAGACATTGGCATTTGATAGAATCGCAAATTAAATGTAGTTCCTGGTTTGTAGCAACAAATGCATATGCATTTATAGTATAAAATGCATTTGCATTTGAACTTGCTTTGCTACTGAAAAACACATTTGAATTAGTTGCTAAAAATGCACTTGCATTTGCTAATGATATGTAAAAATATATTGCAGCAAGCAACATAAGCATTTGCTTGCTGCAAGAAAATGCTTGCACATGCTATGGCAAGCAGATTGTAGCATTTTCACATTAATTACAATAACAAATTCTTGCATTTGCTTGTTGCAAGAAAATGCTTCCATTTTTAACAGTTAATGCGGTTGCATTTGCATTTTCCACAAGTGCAAGCATTTCCATCTGCACCAGGAAATGCAAGGCATTTTCATTTGCTTCAAGTGCAAATACCTTACGTCAGCCATGGTATCCTATAATTGTGCATTGACTTGAATTGTGATGACTTGGAGATTTGTGAACTCAATCCGTTGAACTACAGTATGAAAATGCCTCAACATTGAAAATATTTAAGGTATAAATGTGACAACTGAACCAAGTGCTTCATAAGAAACAAAGCTGATTCTAAAGGAACTCCTACTGTTGTTTTTGAAATGAGATATGTTGCTCTTGGTTAACGAAAATCAACATTTTTGAGTGATTACCGACTAATACGTTGAATGGTTAATATACAAATAAGAGTTTTACTAGTTTTTTGAGTGATTGGGTTGGTATTAACCCATTATTTCCCTTTATATTCAACTAGCTACACTAGCTACTTATGCAAAGAGTTAGTACATTAACAGTTAGTCAAAAAAGTGCAGGTGCTATAATAATAAACAGATTTTTATTGGTAGTCAATGTGGGATAAATATTAAGTGAAGATGATTTACTATTGCTGAGATCAAAGCATCATCAATGAATGACCAAAGCGGCTATTCATAGGTATTATTAGAAAGACATTCAATTAGTAAGCTAAAACAATATTCAAGAACCTTAAGTTATTCATAGGAATTATATTACATTTACACTGCTTTTTCTCACCTGCCTAAGAACGAAGGTGGTAGTATTAGCTTTGTAGACATGAAATAAGAATATGGTTAGCTGAATCTACTCTTGTTGCTAACATGACACAGTTTCAATTATAATTTACATTTATTCCTAAAGCTTTGTAGTCAGAAATTTCATGTGTTTATATTTTTACTTTTTTGTATTGATGTATGTAACGTCTATGTGTATAATGATTTGTATCTTATTTCAGTTGACAGTTAATTTATTTTTTTGCCCGACATTTGCTTTGGCTGCCATGTGACCGAAGCAATTAATCTTCTTTTGCCGAAGTAAATAGGATATGGTTATTTGATGACAAACGTAGATTTACTTTGGTTGTCAAGTAAGAACCAAAGTGAAAGAGGGTTATTTGCTTTGCCTGTCATGAAATAACCAGAGCAAAAGCCTGAATCGATTGCATCGGTTGTTTAATGAATCAAAGCAAATGATTTAGTTCAACAACCAAAACAACAGGCTTCGACTTGTTGCTTCATCTTCATTTGCTTTGGTTATTAAATCGAAGCAACATGGGTAAACAACCAAGGCAAATGACATGTTTTGTAGTAGTGATACGTGGTTAACCATACATGGAAAATTAAGTAATATAGAACTCCTAAAAAATAATATACAGCTATCAATAATAAATAATTTTTCTGCGATACAGGAATAGAAAATATTTGAATTTATGTTTTGAATGTCATATCACTAATTCTATTCTTATAAATTGCCTTAATATTTTTTATTTTGATGTAATAAATAATGATATTAATTACGATATATTTATTGTTCTGGATTTTATAGACTAGTATTCTATATAACTTTTATAATAATTTGTTAGTATATATGGTTTGATAGAAATCAAAGAGTTTCTAATAATATAAACACTTCCAAGGAAAAATTAATTTATAAAGTTATGTTGTTTTGTTTCAACTGGATTTCTAATCCTAGTTATATATTAGATATCAATATTTATTCCAAAGATTATCATAAAAGTAAAATTTCGTATTAATTTTGTAAAGGAAAATTTAGCCACTAAAAATAGAAATAATACTAATAAGATAAATACCTTTTTAATTGATCTGTGTGCCAGTGAATTATCTTATGTTATATCTTACGTACAATTTGTCCAGACTTTAAAAAGTTGTTTTAGAATGTATATTCATTTCGTAATTTTCACATATCTGTTCTATACAATTTTACGATGTTCTTTATTTACACTTCTATATATAGCTTAGATCATATTTGGTGGATCATATTTATTGTGTTTGTTTTTTTCTCATGGCATGTATTAGTATATAAAATTTATTTATATGCATATATAAGTCTCAATTTATTTATTTTATTAAGTTTTTATTTGTAGCTTTTAGTTGTATCGGTGTTTAGATTGTTTAGCAGATTTTGTTATCATTAATGGATACCGGATTTTAGTGCATACTTAGGGTTTAGTTTGATTATTTTCTTTTATTTCCATTTTTTTTACATTATGGACTCTAGTCATTATGATTGGGAGAGTTTAGTATATTTTTTGTGTAGGGGGTTTGGCTATCTGTTAGGCCTGTTGGCAGCATCATTTTTTAAGTAGAATAAAATACATGAGTGTTATTCTCCTTTAATGCAGGATCACTTAATTTTCTCAAAAAAAGTACAACTAATGATAAGGGAAGTTGATTTAACTACTATCTATAAAGTCGTGTATTTAAAAGTAGCATACAGGGTTAAAATTGATTTCGTCTAAGAATAATTTACAAAATCATACAAGATAAGGATTTATAAGAAATGTCAACATATCCTAGGCCAAGGAGTTGGTAGGTTTTGTGAGTCCAAAGACTACATATTATAATTGCACATGAGGGATCTTGCATATATCGGCTTAAAGTTAATTTGGGACGATTGTCATTGGAGGTCCAATTTACGTTTAGAACATAAATTTTCATAGACTAAACCAAATCAGTTTTATGTATATATAAGGAAGCTCATAAAATGCTTATGAATGCCTGTTCCATTGCATCTAGAAATAATTGTTATTTCAATAAATAGTAACTTGTAACGAATGAATTTCTTTTAGAAATTATTGGTAGTGAAATAGAAATGGATACATTCCAAAGATTAAGCTGATTACATGGGATGAAGTAAAATTAACCAAACCCAAACAAACATAATTCATCAGAGTGTCTAATAAGTATTCTTACACATTTAAGAGAAACTATGAGTTTCTTATCAATATCAAGAATATATAATCTTAAGTTGTTAATAAATCATTACGAGTATTGACTCTACCATATGGTATGATTCTCATATCCTAAAGAATTCTAAGTATATTATTAAAATATGATTTTAATAATTGTATTCGAATGGATATGATCCATCGGCCATAAATATGTCTTCAAGAGAAAGACTAATGCACCTGGAATATAGTGAACAACATTGATATGAATAAAAACATAAATTTCAACTGTTGAAATTAGTGTAATAAATTCACCATTCAACGTGCTCTACTTAAATCAAATTTTACTTGAAAAATAATCACCTAGTATGACTTTGTGTTTTGGTACATATATGTTAAAGTAAATAATTCTAAATAATGATTTAGAATAAACTATTTGCATGTAACAATATCTCGAACTCAAAGGAGTGATATCTAGTTTGTGAGTTTCCAAATATGATCCAGAACGGATACGAAAGTATCGTTTGTGAAGCATCAAAATTGAACAAGTGTTTTGATAGCAATGTCAAGTAGTTTGGTTTTTAATCAAAATGTAGAGAAAGCATGTGTCTGCAGGAAAGAACGTTATAAGGTACATAAATATTTCTAAACTATAAATAAACAACATACTACTTATTGTTAATGATATACTTATGTTAACATAGTCTAAGTTTGGTTGTTTAATACTCGATGTGTGATGTGCAAATTATATCTTTTATGATAAATATAAATAATGTTCGGAATGTCCAAAAAAATACCTTATTAAAATGTTTAACCTGGAATATGTAAGAGGATTTCTTAAACATTAGCGATATGAATTGTCATACATGTTGTATTGTCTACCATAATTTTCCTACGTATTTGATGCATGAAGAAAATATCAAATTCAAATTAAGATCACTAAAATGGTGGTTTAGAGTGTTCATGAGTATTTACAAAATACTACAGAATTGTTTACAAAAATAACAAACTCCTTATGAATGTGCATTAAGACTCAAACTTCGTAAGTGATTGTAACATCCCGGAATTTTGACCCTATTATTATAATAAGTTTTTAATCTAATTTAAATAAAATACAATTTTTCATTTACTAATAAATAAGATTTTGGACATTATTAGTTGTATATGTGTTATAAAGAAAATTTTAATTTCAAAATTTAAAATAGACTCTTTTAACAATATTTAAAATAAATCTGTTTTATTCAATTAAATTAAAAGTTATGTGTTAATGACATTCAATACCAGATATATAAATGCAGTTAATAATAATAATAATAAGTACAATAATACAATTCTATTCATATTAAAATAAATATAAAGTATACTAATGCAAATATAAGTTACAAATCAAATATTGGAAAGATTTAACTTTAAATAAAAATAAGATTAAGAAGTGTTTCTAACAACAGCTTTTATAATTAAAATAAAATAAGCTTATAAATATTTAATATAAGTATAACATAAAAATATGAATGTTAACATAAGTACATAAACATAGGAAACCATAATATTAATATATGTATAAAATAGACAAGTAAGAATTCATGACATAAATTTTATATGCATAAGCTAGCTATGTGTTCACTTCAAAAAAATAATAATAAGGCAAAATCATTGTACAAAATCTGTAAACAAAGAAAGACAAATATCTTTAGACAAAATAAACTTGTCAGCAAACATTAATTATATGTTAACATAAGAGAACAAATATTCACATCAAATAAAACATTTTGGTACAAACACAAGGATCTGCAAGTATCTTTACAAAATAAATAAAATTTGTCAACATACCATAATAAGTGTAAACCTATATGAAGACATGCATTAATTAGCACAACAAATTGTCATTTCAGGTATTATAAAAAAAATCTCTCAGCCGAAATAGTTTGCTTTAGCTCAGATTACAGTACTTTATTATGAACAAAATATGATTAAAGCCAAGTTAAGGCTCTGTTCATTTCAAATGTTAAAAAATGTTAAAAAAAATTTCAGATGCGAGATTTGTGGGGAATGATCAAAGGTAGGGTTTTTGGGTTCAATGTTCTGGGTTCTGTTCATTCGATGTCCGCGTCACCGTAGCTCAACCGAGCGCCGTGAAATTTTGGGAGGTGTTGGGTGTGTTGTCGGCGAGGTATGGCCGAAGCCATGTCGTCGCAGGCGGTCGAGATCGTGAGGACGAGGTGATTTCGTCTATCGTGTGTGAGTAGCTATTCGAATTTTCAAGCATATTTCGATTGAGCTCATTTTGCATCGATTTGAGCTTAGTTTTCGAACGAGAGGTGAGTTTATGATTTGCTGGGGGCACGGGGGATCGTCGGAGTGGTGGCGAACCACCGTGCATGTGCACGGTGGCGTCGTGTCGGCCGATATGAGTACTGGGCCGTTGCGCGTTTTGCTCGAGAGAATCGTGTTGTCGCTTCGGGTTTGTCCCTAGGTCAGTGTTTGAGTGCGAGTGTGTGTTTGTAGTTTCAGCAGTTAAAAATTAAACTTGAACATAAAAAAAAAGAACAGAATAAGATAGAACAGAGGAAGGAGAAGAGGAGTGCAGGGAAGGACGCGAGAAAAGTTCTGGGTAATCACGAGTTCGACCCTAGTTAATTGCGTTGTATCTTCGGGTTTCTAATTCCAGGAATTTTGCCAACTGTAATATTAAGCTGAAGGGTAAATAAGCTAAATATCAATTAAGTTGTTAGTGTTGACAAATTGATTTAAACTAAGATTAACTTTAAATTTATTAAGAAAGTTTTACAGTAACAAAGATGAGTAATTAATTCAAAATCAAAGTTAATTAAGAATGTAATAAATTTTATAATTGTAATTTAATAAGTAGTTCAAGATTTAATCAAATATGTAATTAAAGATTTTAATAATAATCTTGCGTAAACCCATTTGTAATTAAGGATTTAATTAATCATTGAAAGTTAATAATTTAACAAATCGTAGTTAACTGATTAAATAATTAATTAAGGGTTAAACGATTAAGCTAATTAGTAGTTGATGGTTAATTAAATAAATAGTAATACTTAATGAGTAAATGAGTTTTATAAATCAATAATCAAGGTTATTGATTAATAATTAAGAATTAATTAATTAATTAAGTGAATAATTAAAAAGTTATTAATAAATTGAAATAAGTTAATTAATTAGTAATTAACTAAGCAAAAATAAAATATAGTTTAATCTTAAGCAAGTAATTAAGTTTAAAATAAATCAAACTAAATGTTGATATGAATCGATGATTCTATTTGATTGACTCTAATACTTATTTATATCCTGTGATGTTCTATGATATTCTGGATATATCTGTGATGACTGTGTATGATTTATCTGCGATCAATTGCTATATGAATTCAATTGTTGAATTTAAACCGTATAAGTTAATTAGACAACTTGGCCTTTAAAATGGCGTTTGGTTTTCGATGAGATCGGGATCGGATATCAATTTGATATTCCGAAAACCACATCGATCCAAATTAAACGTTAGGTCGTGTAATCTCAAGTGAAGATCGTGATGGTGTTTTCAGAATGCAAGGATTATTTTCGTTAACTCTGAGGGTGATTCCAAAACGAGTGTAACGAGATAATGCCTTCGTTTTCGTTCGAACCCGGAACGAACTTGTATGGATTGAATGCTTTCAACACATCGTCAGGCGGACGATGAGCATTCTAAGAGATATGTTCTATAAAGGTGAACGCGGCCTCAAGCCTCATCAACCGGGAATGGCTAAAACAGGGGATGTGCAGCAAGGTTAGGTGGGTCATGCCCAAGCAGGACGAGGTATACCCCTGTCTAGATGTCCCTTTTTATTCGGCTGTGTGGGCGGTTGGTCTGTAGCCAACTGCGGGGTTATCTTGTTCGGGACTGTTCAGTAAGGAATGGTTCCGGCCTTGTGTTGCAGGAGAGTTAGGGTGGCTCCTCGGTACGGCGATCTAGGCCACGTACTGTGACGGGCGGTACCCCAGTAGCCCTGCCATTGTATGGGATCCAATTTCCAATATGCGCCGTACGTTTTGATTGTGCCCAACTACGTTGGAATGTGAGATGTAAGCATTTCAGCTATTTCTGTATTTTACTTGAAAACCCTAGACACTAGTATAATATCACTGAATTTCCTATAAAATGTTTTGGTTAGCGTAAGGTAAAAACTTACCCGTATTTATGTGTGGGAAGTCTTACGTGATACCTTTATTTCAAATGATTTTCAAAGTTAAACAACTTTAACCGTTTACTCATACCAGACCCATGTCTGACCCGGAGTTTATATTTTGTTTTTCATAAACTCTTGGGTACTCAAATTTTTATGAGTAGCCAAGTGATAGGTTTTGGGGTATAGAGCTTTTTGGAGGAGTTGGAGCAGAAGACCTGTAACGACCCGTAAATTTTCGATAATTAAAATAGCTAATTTAATAAGATTTCATGATTTAGTGTTAGAAAAAAATTGTAAGTCGTTTGGAATAATAATAACTAGAATGAAATGCAACAAATTTTATCTAAGTTAATTATTTATGAATTGAATGAAATCCCAAATCAATTGAAATAATATGTAGTCAAAGGAAATTGAATGAATTTGTATTGTATAGGTAATTGTGACGCTTGTTTGTAAATAATAAACTTATAAGTAATTAAAAGTTAACGGTGATAATTATTTAAGTTACCTATTCATTTAGTTAGTCGAATTGAATTTGTGAACCAATTGCAATTGAAATGAAAGTTTATATATTAGTTGAGTGCATTATCTCTAACTGTAGTTAAATAATAATGTGGAATTCATTTGATGTAATATAGTAAATCGAATGATAATGAAATTTTTATTTAAAAATCCAATATTGAAATCCATCAAATATTGAACAATTAAATTGTTTAAATTTAATATTTGGAATTTATTGAATAATTGAATAACGGGAATTGAATAACTGTTTTAATGAAAATGGTTGTTCTATAATTTGAATTTGTTAAATTTTATAAGTTCGTTTTGAATATTTCAAAAGATAGTGATTTAAGAATAATCAAATTTGTTTAAATTTAATATTACAAATGTTTGAATAATTAAATTTCGAATTTGATATGATTAATTTGATATTAAAATTCAATATATGAAAATAGAGTGAATAATTGAAATTTGATTTAATATGATTCAAATTGGTTTCCAAAGTGAATGTAAGTTATATCGGGATTATAATAGAGTTAATAAGAATTTAATATTTGGAATTTATTGAATAATTGAATAACGGGTTTAATATGATTAAAAATGATTTGTAAAATTTTATTTTATCATGTTAAAGTTAGAATGATGTTGTAGAACTTTTAAAATTGAATTTAAAGTAAATTTGTGAAAATTGAATATTTTAATATTTAATTGACGAGTTAAAATAGCCATTTTTCAAACAGTCTCGGATTTCGACGAAACAAGTTTCATCGGATCCGTAATGTTATATTATTGTAAGGTTTCAAATTTCATGTCAATCGGATTTACCGTTTGTCCGAAGCAAGCCAAAACGCCTAGAAAATCGGTTAATCGGTTTAATTTAAAATTGATCGTTTATTACCGTAACTCGCACAGATGATTGAATTGGCTCCCGAAACCTATTCCATTGTGTCCGGAACGCGGGGTAAACCCTAAAAACGTCGGTCACCGCGCGTAAATCGGATTTCGAAAAATTGGAAGTGAATAATGTTCGTTGTTTTTTTATAAAGGCACGTTCTTCAGCAAACCGTGGTTCGATTATTGCAGCCGCCAGTGATAAACATTTAATGGACAAAATTCTCTTATTTTCTTCTTCAATTATTTCACAATCCACAAATCAATTCAAGAAAGTTTCGACTGCAATGTTTTAGATCGTCTCGAGGTCTACGACTTCAACGGTGGTGATCATTTTTAGAGGAGCCGATTGACGGCAATTTGGCATGGAATGTCGTGCGTTCGTGTACGAAAAACGAGAGCAGGAGTTGACCGAGTTCAATAGGTCTCTGGCCGAAAGTCGAGCTCGCAGTGGGCTTCGAAGTGGTGTATCCTGATCGAAGAGGAGATGCTCGTATTGGTCGCGACTTGGGGGGATACGAGCGTGCTATGGGTTACTGGGTTTTCACGAACGAAGATGGAAGAAAGGGGAGCGGCCGAGATCAGGGGGATGCAAACGAACGGCAGATGATGGATTAGGTTTAAAAATTTAATTAAAGTCGTAATTAATTTATATAAAAATTCGTGTTAACTTTAAACTATCATATCTTTGTGATGCGAGGTCAGAAAATGACGAAACGAATTGCGTTGTCTTCGTTTCGTCGAGCACTACGCGATGGAGCTGGATTGGAATCGTTTGGAGCTAGTAAAAATTTTGGGTAAAATTAAACGCTCGTTTAATTTTATTCGAAATAAAACGCTGAAACTACATTGAAATCAAGGTGAGTGTTTTATAACGATCACAACGTACTAAATATCTTTATGCTAGTTAAATTTGACATTATGAAGTGTTATGAATTTTATTTGTAGTTGTTTGATAAAATTTAATTGTCATATAGATTGTCATTTGAATTAACCGTTGAAAATTTAACCGACAGTTAAATTGAAATTGAAATTGAATTGCGATTAGATTACCTGACATTGATAACTATGAAATTGCCATGAATTGTATTGTCTATTGGATGATGTATTTCGATGGATGCTATTGGTTGATATTTAAATGTTTGGATGTTTATTTGCTTATATATATCCTGTTATGCATACATATGAAACTGTGATTTGATTTAAGTGATATATATTCATCCCTGACATTTAATTGAAATAAATAATTACTTGGCCATAGGATAGAAAATTATATACGGACATCGAATTGGCTAAATTAATAATTTTTAAAATCGTCGATTTGAAATTTATTTAAATGTTTTGATTTAAAAATGGTAAATAGAAATCGATTTATAGAAATCGATTTTATCGAAAAATTTAGTTTGGAATGTTGAAATAAATTTTGGTTAAAAGAAATTGTTAAATAATTAAAGTGGAGACTTTGGAATTTAAAATCGGGATATGATTGAATTTCGAAAATTGACTTGTTTAAAGATTTAACCTTAATTCGAGCTTTGAATATTACTAAGTAAAAGTGATATTTTGAAATCGAGCTTGGAATTGAATCATATTTGACATTTGGATTTAAACTTGAATATTGATGGATAATTTTGTTAAGGGTTATAAATGGATACTTTTGAAAATTCAAGCTCCAAATCGATATAAATTGAAATTGAATTAATTGAAAGTGAATATAAATTGAATAAATTTGAAGTCAAAGTTGACGTTGATTGAATCGAAATCGAAATTGAATCGGTAGAAGGGAAATTGAAATTGTTTTGAATTGGGAAGTTATAATTGAAATGGTTTGGTTTTGAAGCTGTTTTATTTTGTTTTCCAAATTACTCAGTTATATAAACCATTTTTGAATACTTAAACTATTTTAATCTATTTTTAATATACTTAACCCAATTTAAATTTTTTTAAACTAATTTATCTATTTTAAAGATTTTAAGTATTTTTAAGTATTTTAATTATTTAAACTATTTTTAAACTACTTAAAACTATTTTCTAAAATTTCAAATAGGTAAATAAGGTGAAATGTTTATGTTTAAATCTTGAATGTAAATACGAATTGGATTAAATAAAGTTGCAACCTAAATTGAAATTCGAAATGATTTTGAAATCGAAATGAGATATTGATGCGGAAAATGATTTTTGAAACGGAATCTTACATTTGAATAGATACGATGATATTTGAAATGGATTTGATTTTTGAAGCGAATATGATATTTGATATCAATTATGAACCGATTTGAAATGTAAAGGAGCCAACGGTGTAACAATACGTAGTTATTAAAGAGACCGGGATCGGATATGGACATACTCTCTGTCGATACCGAAAACCACTTTAATAACTATTATACGCGGAGTGTTAATCCAGAATGAAGTGGATGGTTTGGTGAACGCGTTGATTGAAGAAAGAGAACGATATTGGATGACCCCTGACATGACTAAAACAGGAGCCGCGCCGGGCCATTGAGGTTCGCCATCTCTAGCGGATACACTTCTTCGATACCATATCTATTACATTTGTGATTCGATTTGGGTGCACCCCTTGATTTGGGAGTGTTGTTTCGCAGTGTTGGGGTAGCTGCTGGCTATGCTCAACATCCGTCTGGATCACGCAACTACTAGTATCCTAGTTGGTATCGCCTCATGTACCTTGTCATACTGATTATCCTATTCGCGACCACCACGTTTTGTTTTGTGTTATACCTATGGGGTACCCTCTGATAACCACCAGTTTATGGTGGGGCTTATGGTGCTGTATAGACTATGGCATTATAAACATGTGTTAAGGGGGATTATGGTAACGCCTTAACGCTATTTTGATACTTTATATTACTGATAGGCATTATCTACTTAGCGTACATTACTACATAGTAGATAGTTTAACGGATTCTTAAGAGATGGAAAATCCCGTAACATCTCTTGAGTTATTGCACGCACATTGACACTGGATATGAGATGTCAAACCCCGTAAACATCTCTGACGCCGTTACACTCATATTTATTTACGATTGATTTAACTTACATGAGGATATTTTAGTCCTGACTCGAGTGTTTTGTCTTTTCATTACGCTCGGGTCAGACCTGAGTTTTTCAGCTTATTGAAGATCTATTCTGGAGGACGAAGACGAAGATTTGGTATTCTATTACTATTATTATCTTTGCATCATGCTGTCCGCTGCAATATTTTATTTGTTCTGTTGTATATGTATAACTCTGATAAATGTTGTATAAATAATTGTCAAAGCATAGTAAACAGTTTCATGAACTGTTTATTTGACTATTATATTTTATCGTTTCGCTGCGAGATTCTGTGTTGTTTCATTTCCTTTATTTCTCTTTCTTTTCTTTTCTTATTTACCCCAATAACCATCTGCCCTTTTGAATGGTTTGGAATCGACATGTGTATTTGATCGTCGGTTTAAACTATCAAAAAAGGCGGGTCGTTACAAGACCAGACGTATGTATCTATCTATATAGTTCCGCTGTGTTAGTTAGTATATGATGTATTTGGGATGTATGTTCTGACAGATGTATATGATAGTCCTGTTCTATGATATTGTATAACTCTGATGTATATTTAACTATGTAATAGTTATGTTGATGTATTATATTTTGTTCCATTCCGCTGTGAGATTCTGATGTTGTTATTCTTTCTTTCTACTCTTTTCTATTTCTATCCCTTTCTTTCTTATTGATGACACGTCTTTCTGGAGTTAGAAAGCCGAGTCGTCACAGCTGGTATCAGAGCGCTAGGTTGAGCGAGTACCTAGGCTCTGGAGTAATATTTATCTTGAGAGTGCGTATTTTTATTTTCATATAATTATATACCTATCTAAATTTGTTGTGTTACCTGTCCAGGTGGCCAACATGAGTTTTGGAAGAAGAGGCAGAGTTAGGGCCAGTACTTCAATTGATAATGGTCGAAGTCAAATTGCTAGAGAGGCTGTAAATCTAGTACCGCCTCAAGTTAGTTTTGCAGCCTTATGTAAAGATTTCACCAATCTCGGAGGCCAACCATTTAAAGGTTCAGAATCGATAATTGAAGTTCAAGCTTGGCTGCGTTCTTGTGAGCGCATTTTTAAGAGTATGAGATTGTCGAATGATCGGAAAGGGAAATGGCATCGTGGCAATTACAGGGAGACGCAGCAGCATGGTGGGATGTAACAATTGAAAATATTCCTAAGAAAGATATTTCATGGGAAAGATTTAAGGAGTTATTTAAGGAGAAGTTTATGCCAACGGCAGGGAAAACTCTATTGTACCAGAATTTTCTGAATTTGAAGCAGGAAAGCATGACTGTTTCTGAGTATGAGACCAAATTCAACGAATTTTCGGGTTATGGACCAGGACTCATTGATACTTCCCTCAAGAAGAATGAAAAGTTTATGCAAGGATTGAGGTCTGAATTTCATGATAAGATGACGGTGCTCTTGAAAGGATCTTTTGTTAATTTAGTTGATATGGCTTTGAGGTATGAAAATTTGATGAGCAAGAAATCAGAGGCAACAACAGCAGTTTCGAGAGGGAATTTCGCTAACCCAAATAAAAGGAAGTTTAATCCACTTTGGAAAAGGCAAGCTAAGGGAAAGAAACCGGGAGGAAGCAATAACGGACCCCGCAAGTGTTATAATTGTCAGCAAATTGGACATTTGGCAAATCAGTGTCCTCAAGGAGGATCTCAGCAACAGCAATGTCAGAGTGGTCCAGGATTGGAAATAGTTTAGAGATCGTTGTGTTTTAATTGTCATCAGCCCGGTCACATGATTAAGAATTGTCCACTTTTGCAGAGGACACTGCAGGATAAATTTTTTGCTCTAGAAGCCGGTCTATCTTCTTCTTCTCAAGGAAAAGGGGTTTTGGAAGGTACCTTACTCTTAGATGGCAAATATATTAAAGTTTTGTTTGATTCGGGTGCAACTTTGAGTTTTATTTCTTTGGAATCAGTAGAAAAGTTTTCTCTCAACCCCAGTACGGTGGATCGTCCAATTGTTGTATCTAATCCTATTGGTGGGGCAACCGAATTGGATACGATCTGTAAGGACTTGAAGATTTCTTATTTGTCACATAGTTTCTCTTGTGACCCGTATGTGTTAAATTTTAAGGGATTTGATCTTATTTTGGGAATGGATTGGCTCGATAAGTATAAAGCAGTCCTGAATTATGATGAGAGGACAGTTTCATTGGAGACTGATTTGGGTAGGATTGCCAAAGTGTCGTGCGATAGTTCTAGATTTCACTTGAGTAGTCTTTTGCTAGGAGTTGAGACTTCTCAGGAGAAAGTTGAGGAAATCGCTGTGGTTCAAGATTTTCCTGATGTATTTGAAGAATTTAAGTGTCTACCGCCACATCGAGAGATTGAGTTTCATATTGATTTGATTCCAGGAGCAGTGCCGGCGATTCAGCCCAGTAGGAGAATGCCTCCTAGAGAGAGAGAAGAGTTGATTAAGCAGACATAGGATCCTTTGGAGAAGGGTTTGATTAGACCCAGTTTTTCTTGTTGGGGCTCTGCTGCGGTGTTTGTCACCAAATCGGATGGTTCGCTAAGGTTCCGTGTTGATTATAGAGAATTGAACAAAGTGACCATTCGAAATAAATATCCTTTTCCTCGCATCGATGACCTTTTTGACCAGTTGCATGGAGCTTCTATCTTTTCTCAACTAGATCTAGCTTCAGGATTCCATCAATTGAGAGTAGCTGAAGACAGTATTCCCTTGACAACATTTAGGGGACCGAATTGTTTTTATGAGTGGTTGGTTATGCCTTTCGGGTTAACCAACGCTCCTGCCTATTTTGTTGACCTCATGAACCGAGTCTTTGGGATGTGTTGAATAAGTTCGTGCTGGTATTCATTGATGATATCTTGGTCTACTCCAAATCGGAAGAAGAGCACAGGCATCATTTGAGGATTGTATTGGAGACTCTGAGGAAGCATGTGTTGAAGGCAAAATTTTCAAAGTACCATTTCTGGAAATCGGAAGTTAAATTTTTAGGGCACATTGTTTCTGGTGAAGGCATTTCTGTAGATCTAGCGAAGGTTGAAACGATTTTGGAATGGAAACAGCCGGAGACACCGACTGAAGTTCGCAGTTTTCTAGGTTTGGCTGGCTATTACAAAAAATTTATCAAGGATTATTCCAAAATTTCTTCGCATCTGACTAAGCTGACTAGGAAAGGAACATAATTCAAGTGGACACCTCAGTGTGAAGAAGCTTTTCAAGAATTGAAGACAAAGCTAACCAGTGCACCAGTGCTTGCTGTTCCGGATGGGAAGAGCAAATTTGAAGTATATAAGGATGCATGTTTAGTTGGACTGGGAGCAGTTCTGATGCAGAGTGGCAGAGTAATTGCGTATGCTAGTCGGCAATTGAAGCCACATGAGAAGAACTATGCTACACACAATCTAGAACTGTTAGCAATTGTTTTTGCTTTGATGATCTGGAGACATTATCTTTTGGGAGAAAAGTTTGAGTTGTTAACGGATAACAAACCGTTGAAATATATTTTCTCTCAAAAAGATCTCAATCCGAGACAGCAGAGATGGGTTGAATTTTTGGTATCTTATGATCTAGATATTTTGTATACTCCGGGGAAAGCGAATGTTGTAGCTGATGCTCTTAGTAGAAATGCGATCTTATCTCTTTTGGAAGTCGTTCCATCTCTCCAGGATAGAATCATTAGTAAGCAAACGGAGGATAAATCTTTTGAGGAAATAATTCTTGGAACTAAGGACGGGTGATATTCGGATTTCAAGGTGGACGATCAAGGTGCTTTAAGGATTAATGGTCGTTTGTGTGTGCCTAATATTGATGGACTGAGGCAAGAAGTCTTAGCTGAGTGTCATTGCTCCAAATTGAATATTCACCCAGGAATCTCGAAGATGTATAAAGATATGAGAAGAGTTTTCTTGTGGCCGAATATGAAGAGTGATGTAGCTGCTTTTGTAAATAGTTGTGCCATCTGCCAACAAGTGAAGGGAGATCAACAGAAGCCCGCTGGACTATTGCAGCCTTTGGAAATTCCAGATTGGAAGTGGGAGATGATCTCTATGGACTTCATCGACGGTTTGCCTAGAACCAGGAAAGGAAATGAAGGGATATGGGTTATTATGGATCGTTTAACGAAGAGTGCCCATTTTATTCCGGTCAAGGCAACTCGTACTGCAGTTTCCCTGGCAGAAATTTTCTTGAAGGAGATAGTCAGATTGCATGGTGTTCCTATCAGCATAGTAGGTGGCCATGATCCTATTTTCACTAGCAAATTCTGGGAAGCTCTGCAATCAGCAATGGAAACAAGTTTGAGATTAAGTACGGCCTATCATCCTCAGACGGACGGACAAACGGAAAGGCTTAATCGAATTCTGGAAGATATGCTGCGAGCTTGTGTATTGGATTTTGGTGGATCATGGGAAGACCATCTTCATTTAGTGGAATTTTCTTATAATAACAGTTACCAAGCGAGTATTAAGATGGCCCCTTATGAAGCTCTATATGGAAGACCGTGTAGATCCCCATCTTGTTGGATTGAATCGAATGATCGACTTGTACTCGGACCCGATCTAATTCGAGAAGCTTCTGCGAAGGTTGAGCTTATCAAGAAAAGAATGAAAGCTGCTCAGGATCGTCAGAAGAAATATGCATATAAGAGATGAAGACCATTGGAATTTGAGATCGGAGATTTAGTTTTTATCAAAGTTTCTCCAATCAAAGGTGCTATAAGATTCGGAAAAACGGGTAAACTTGCTCCGAGATATATTGGTCCATTCCGAGTGCTGGAAAGAATTGGAACTGTAGCCTACAGGATTGAATTGCCAGAACGAATGTCTGGGATTCACAATGTATTCCATGTGTCTCATTTAAGGAAATTTATTCATGACCCGTCATTGGTGGTAGAACCAGTTGTTCAGGAAGATTTAGAAGTTGAACCCAACCTGACTGTGGTTAGAGATCCCGTTCAAATTGTAGATCAAGACGAGAAGCAACTCAGGAACAAAGTGGTGAAACTCGTCAAAGTGCAATGGAGTGAGGATCCTAGAGATTATATCTGGGAAACTCTTGATCGTTTTAGAAAAGCTTATCCAAATTTTTGTCCGGATAGATAGTAATGTTGTTAGAATTGACTGGTTGATTTGTTTGTTATTATATGGATGATATGTATGTTTGGAGTGTTAATATTAGGCTTTTGAATTAACTGTTGTTTAAATTTCGGGGACGAAATTCTTTTAAGGGGGAGGAATGTAACATCCCGGAATTTTGACCCTATTATTATAATAAGTTTTTAATCTAATTTAAATAAAATACAAGTTTTCATTTACCAATAAATAAGATTTTGGACATTATTAGTTGTATATGTGTTATAAAGAAAATTTTAATTTCAAAATTTAAAATAGACTCTTTTAACAATATTTAAAATAAATCTGTTTTATTCAATTAAATTAAAAGTTATGTGTTAATGACATTCAATACCAGATATATAAATGCAGTTAATAATAATAATAATATGTACAATAATGCAATTCTATTCATATTAAATATAAATATAAAGTATACTAATGCAAATATAAGTTACAAATCAAATATTGGAAAGATTTAACTTTAAATAAAAATAAGATTAAGAAGTGTTTCTAACAACAGCTTTTATAATTAAAATAAAATAAGCTTATAAATATTTAATATAAGTATAACATAAAAATATGGATGTTAACATAAGTACATAAACATAGGAAACCATAATATTAATATATGTATAAAATAGACAAGTAAGAATTCATGACATAAATTTTATATGCATAAGCTAGCTATGTGTTCACTTCAAAAAAAAAGACAAAATCATTGTACAAAATCTGTAAACAAAGAAAGACAAATATCTTTAAACAAAATAAACTTGTCAGCAAACATTAATTATATGTTAACATAAGAGAACAAGTATTCACATCAAATAAAACATTTTGGTACAAACACAAGGATCTGCAAGTATCTTTACAAAATAAATAAAATTTGTCAGCAAAACATAATAAGTGTAAACCTATATGAAGACATGCATTAATTAGCACAACAAATTGTCATTTCAGGTTTTATAAAAAAAATCTCTCAGCCGAAATAGTTTGCTTTAGCTCAGATTACAGTACTTTATTATGAACAAAATATGATTAAAGCCAAGTTAAGGCTTGTACCAGAAGACATCTTTGTTCAAAGCTATATGTATATTCATCATTCTATTTGTTCATATCCTTTAGTTCCTTTATAACTTCAAAAGCAAAACCTAAGAAAAGCAAAAGAAATATAAATAAACAACATATTTTCAAGCTCAAACAAAATTCAGGAAGCAAGGGAAGTTACAGGAATTCAATTTTGCAAACTGCTGTTCTTTTCAACAAACAACCTGTTCTCTGTTTCAACAGTATATTGTGAGTAAACTTATTTAAAATCTAATTCTTAATAAGTAATTCATGAAGAATTGTTATGTTGATGTTTAATGTTCTGAAATGTTTTTGCTAATTACTGTAAGTTCTGCATATTGATGCTCTTCAAAATTTCAAATTTTGCCGAGGCAAAGAAAATCAGAGAATAAATCATACTTTTTATATATAAACATTTTCTTTACATAGTAACTTAACTAAATAAATTTATTTAAGCTTAAGATTAAGGTTTGGAAAAAATTTTAGGTAGCTGTGAAATATAAGCACTGTAAACTCAAATTTACAGTAAAGTAAAATAAAGGTCAAAATTCGAATAACTTGAATTGTAAATTTGTATTTATATATTGAAACAACATACAAAGCTATGATTTTTAAGACAAAAATCATAATTTTTAATTAACTATTCACAGAGCAGTTTGTTAGTGAACCGAAAATACTTTTATATGAATATCAGATGATTCAATCAATTATTGTTGATGAAATTGGACGTGAAGCTAGAGTGTTGATGTGAGAACACCAGAAAAATGTTAAGAAAAATTTCAAATGCGAGATTTGTGGGGAATGATCGAAGGTAGGGTTTTTGGGTTCAATGTTTTGGGTTCTGTTCATTCGATGTTCGCGTCACCGTAGCTCAACCGAGCACCGTGAAACTTTGGGAGGTGTTAGGGGGTGTTGTCGGCGAGGTATGGCCGAAGCCATGTCGTCGCAGGCGGTCGAGATCGTGAGGATGAGGTGATTTCGTCTATCGTGTGTGAGTAGCTGTTCGAATTTTCAAGCATATTTCAATTGAGCTCATTTTGCATCGATTTGAGCTTAGTTTTCGAACGAGAGGTGAGTTTATGATTTGCTGGGGGCATGGGGGATCGTCGGAGTGGTGACGAACCACCGTGCACGTGCACGGTGGCGTCGTGTCGGCCGATATGAGTTCTGGGCCGTTGCGCGTTTTGCTCGAGAGAATCGTGTTGTCGCTTCGGGTTTGTCCCTGGGTCAGTGTTTGAGTGCGAGTGTGTGTTTGTAGTTTTAGCAGTTAACAATTAAACTTGAATATAAAAAAAAAGAACAGAAGAAGATAGAACAGAGGAAGGAGAAGAGGAGTGCACGGAAGGACGCGAGAAAAGTTCTGGGTAATCACGAGTTCGACCCGAGTTAATTGCGTTGTATCTTCGGGTTTCTAATTCCAGGAATTTTGCCAACTGTAATATTAAGTTGAAGGGTAAATAAGCTAAATATCAATTAAGTTGTTAGTGTTGACAAATTTATTTAAACTAAGATTAACTTTAAATTTATTAAGAAAGTTTTACAGTAACAAAGATGAGTAATTAATTTAAAATCAAAGTTAATTAAGAATGTAATAAATTTTATAATTTTAATTTAATAAGTAGTTCAAGATTTAATCAAATTTGTAATTAAAGATTTTAATAATAATCTTGTGTAAACCCATTTGTAATTAAGGATTTAATTAATCATTGAAAGTTAATAATTTAACAAATCGTAGTTAACTGATTAAATAATTAATTAAGGGTTAAACGATTAAGCTAATTAGTAGTTGATGGTTAATTAAATAATTAGTAATACTTAAATGAGTAAATAAGTTTCATAAATCAATAATCAAGGTTATTGATTAATAATTAAGAATTAATTAATTAATTAAGTGAATAATTAATAAGTTATTAATAAATTGAAATAAGTTAATTAATTAGTAATTAACTAAGCAAAAATAAAATATAGTTTAATCTTAAGCAAGTAATTAAGTTTAAAATAAATCAAACTAAATGTTGATATGAATCGATGATTCTATTTGATTGACTCTGATACTTGTTTATATCCTGTGATGTTCTATGATGTTCTGGATATATCTGTGATGACTGTGTGTGATTTATCTGTGATCAATTGCTATGTGAATTCAGTTGTTGAATTTAAACTGTATAAGTTAATTAGACAACTTGGCCTTTAAAATGGCATTTGGTTTTCGATGAGACCGGGATCGGATGTCAATTTGATATTCCGAAAACCACATCGATCCAAATTAAACGTTAGGTCGTGTAATCTCAAGTGAAGATCGTGATGGTGTTTTCAGAATGCAAGGATTATTGTCGTTAACTCTGAGGGTGATTCCAAAATGAGTGTAACGAGATAATGCCTTCGGTTTCGTTCGAACCCGTAACGAACTTGTATGGATTGAATGCTTTCAACACATCGTCAGGCGGACGATGAGCATTCTAAGAGATATGTTCTATAAAGGTGAACGCAGCCTCAAGCCTCATCAACCGGGAATGGCTAAAACAGGGGATGTGCAGCAAGGTTAGGTGGGTCATGCCCAAGCAGGAAGAGGTATTCCCCTGTCTAGATATCCCTTTTTATTCGGCTGTGTGGGCGGTTGGTCTGCAGCCAACTGCGGGGTTATCTTGTTCGGGACTGTTCAGTAAGGAATGGTTCCGGCCTTGTGTTGCAGGAGAGTTAGGGTGGCTCCTCGGTACGGTGATCTAGGCCACGTACTGTGACGGGCAATACCCCAGTAGCCCTGCCATTGTATGGGATCCAATTTCCAATAAGCGCTGTATGTTTTGATTGTGCCCAACTACGTTGGAATGTGAGATGTAAGCATTTCAGCTATTTCTGTATTTTACTTGAAAACCCTAGACACTATTATAATATCACTGAATTTCCTATAAAATGTTTTGGTTAGCGTAAGGTAAAAACTTACCCGTATTTATGTGTGGGAAGTCTTACGTGATACCTTTATTTCAAATGATTTTCAAAGTTAAACAACTTTAACCGTTTACTCATACCAGACCCATGTCTGACCCAGAATCTATATTTTGTTTTTTATAAACTCTTGGGTACTCAAATTTTTATGAGTAGCCAAGTGATAGGTTTCGGGGTATAGAGCTTTCTGGAGGAGTTGGAGCAGAAGACCAGACGTATGTATCTATCTATATAGTTCCGTTGTGTTAGTTAGTATATGATGTATTTGGGATGTATGTTCTGACAGATGTATATGACAGTCCTGTTCTATGATATTGTATAACTCTGATGTATATATAACTATGTAATAGTTATGTAGATGTATTATATTTTGTTCCATTCCACTGTGAGATTCTGATGTTGTTATTCTTTCTTTCTACTCTTTTCTATTTCTATCCCTTTCTTTCTTATTGATGACACGTCTTTCTGGAGTTAGAAAGACAGGTCGTCACAGCGATATTAAGTATAGTATGTCTATATCAAATTCATGTTTAAACCTAAATTAAGGTGCTTTAAGATAGAAATGTTCCAAATAAAATTTTATGGCTGTTTTAATGAAATGGTTAAGTATATCGCCTTGAATAACGCCACAATAAAGGCAGTGTATAAATATAAATCTACAAATTTATAACTGAGTCAAAAATGATTCCAAATTTTGAGAACATACATTATTATTATGCAATAACAACGTATGATAAGAGCTCACTCGAAGTTGAGAAACATACTTCAACTAGTTTCATATGATAAAGGTAGTTTATCAGCATCAAAGAGAGTTGACTGACATAGTAGATGATTAAAACAACATAGCACATCCATTCACAAAGGGTGCAACTCAATCAATTCTCATCAAACTGATCAAAGGGATGAGATTAAGATTCCATAATTGGCTCCAATTTTAAATGGGAGATTGATGGAGTAAGGAGTATGTCCTAAGGGAAATTCAATAATTTACTGTAAATTATTAACATTCAAACTAAATGGTGTTTTTCTTTCCATTATATACTTGATATAATATGTTGTATTAATTAATTAATTAAAGTACATTTAATAGAAAATCCTTAAATAGTATGCTTTCTGATAGCAGTTGCAATGCATTGTAAACACAAGCAATTTATCATAACAAAAATAAACATATATTTTAGTGTTCCTAGTCAAGATGTACTGAGACTAGATATCAATACATACATTAACCTAATGCTCTCTAAATGTTAGGTATTGTATTACTCATGACTGCTGGGGTACCAAGGGGTTACTATTGATAGTTATTAGACAACTATAGATGGATTCACCCAATAGTTTTCCATTGCAAACATAACTAAGGTCAAATAAAAAATATCGATGCAAGAATATAAAAAAAGTCAAATAGAAAATGTCGAGCTTTAATGTGGAAAGTCCGCTTTGATTATAGTTAAATCATGGCACAACGTCCATCGAACAACTATAGTTGGGTCAAGTGGAAGCATTAGAAGTGAGACACTATTCAATAGAGAATTCATCTCCTCGATAATATGAGGTTAGTATCATGGCCAACTAAAATCAAATCAAAGTCTTTGGTCAGAGCATTTCGGTTAAGAATAATTTTTACTATTGAATCAAGGACTTTGTGTTTGGACTAAAATTCGAATGTGGACGATATGGGATTTTGCTCGTTACTAGATTACATAAGTCCAAATGTGATGAGTTTTGATGAAGAGAATTATTGTAAATAATTATCACTACTGATAACACTTAAAATAAATAAAACTATATTTTATCGAAGCTATAAAGCGAAATTTGGCTATACTATCAAACAACTAGCTTAAGTGATGTGTGATGTTAATATTTAAATTATTTGGTATTAGTCGCTTACAGAATGTTCACTACGGTCATACATTCGAAAGGCTAAATACTCCAACTACCACCTAATTAACCAAATATAATGTTATAAATTAATGTAATTAATTAATTATTATAAAATATGAATTATAGTGCATATATAAAAGTAGTACACTCACTTATCGATATACGATATCAATGTGCGTTTAAATTAGATTTAAATATTAATCGGGCCTGAATCGAGATGGAGGCTCATGTATAAGGTAGGCGTGGCTGGCCATAGATGATGGGAAATAGAGATAGCTAATGGAGTTTGAAATGGTAGAGAGATTTATGGATCAAGATCCACTTTTTTCTCCTTATTTTCTCTTCTATCTGAACTCTCTTACTTTCTCATTTGCACAACTTTTCGCTTGCTCTCCTCCACACCATTTCTGGCCTAAAACTCCTTCCCTCCTCCTCTATTATTTCAAGCATAAAAAACACAAATTCAATTAATACAAGTATGTAAATTTATTATTAAATTAGTTGATAATTCAAAAAAATTGTATATACGTACATATATTTATTAAACATGAATATTTATATATATTGCAAGTATAATATGTTAATTTAATTCCAATAAGTAAATATATATATATATATGTTGTAGGATCGATTTCACCCTAGAGGGGGTGAGTAGGGTGATACTATTAATTATAAAATTTATTGCGGAAGTATATAAATAATCACAACACAGATTACAACAGAATAATAGCAGGACAGATAATAGCAGAATATAAAAATGCAAAAATAGAACAACATAGAATTTACCCAGCTTCGACAAAACCCCGCCTACGTGCTGCCCCCAATGTTTCTACTAGAAATTAAGTAGTCATATGATTACGCATGTAAATTCACGACACCCACTATCGACTAACCTAACTCTACGCTCAAAACCCTACCACAATTCAACCACCAAGTTGCAAATTCTCGAACTACACAACCATAGTTCGTCCCCTAGTCACACGACTATACAATTACACGAGTTAAAAATAATTACAAAATAAAAACACCTGAACAACAATAAAACTCTAATTTAAATAATTTAAAGTCCAAATACTAATATAAAGAAACCAACCCAAATTGAATAAAGGAGTATCCCTCTTTTTCTTTCCTGTTATTCGACCCGCGTCTTTTTTTTTTGTGATAATGGCTGCTTTGCTCGTTTATTCTGAAATTAGGGCTTTTGTAATTGAAGAAGTCGACTTTATTGATTGATCAAGTGGGTGTTAACGTGATTGCTTTGACGATCGATTCTTTCTTCACTTTGCACATGGCAGCTCCAATTTTGATCGATTTCGACTAAAGTGTTAAGTGAACTATTCTTTTTGCTTTGCTGGTTAGCTTGCTTGAACTCGATCTAATTCGAGTTATTGATTTGATTCTTTGCTTTTTGTTATTCTTGAACTCGAATGGATTATTGCCGATGATGCTAATCGTTTATGTAGGATTCGAATTCCTATTTCTTCGTTCATCTGATATTTTGCTCGACCGTTTGATTTAGTATGGATGTTTGTGATTTTTTCTGACTTGTTCATATTCGTGTATTTCCTTTTACTTGATTCTCATGGCTTCAATTTAGGCTAGCTTGATTCCTTGGTCGTCACGGCTTTGAATTTGGAACTGTTCGAACTTCCTTGATCACCACGGTTTTTTTGCTGGTTTGAAACTGCAGCTTTGAATTCTCTGGCATTAGATTTGATTCCATTTTGACTTTGGCCATGACTTTATTTATGCGATGATATTTAAGATACCTCTGTCTTTGTTCGAAATTGTACCCTACTGTTCCATGACTTCGGCATTTAACTTGACTTTGTTCAAAACTACTGTGTCACTTGCTTATGCTCTATTCACTTCGAGTTGTCTATGTATATACATATCTCTGGTTGTATTTCATTGTTCACTGTTTTGTTGCATTGTGTGGTGAGTTGCTTGTACATGCCGAAAGTCTTGATACATTTTAGTCTATTGGTCAAAGTCACTTGAATTTGCACACTGCCTATATGTATACATGCTGTTTCACACATGTATATATGTATGATTGCTTTGGATTTCACTATATTTGCTTTATTGTTGCTTTGCACATGTAGTCTTCACTTCCATACTGTTGTGTTGTATGCATTTTGTCCTTGTTAGCATATTTAGCTCGGTTGTCTCGAGCACATTTTTATATATGATGTTTTGACTATTGAGGCAGTACCATTGATATTTGAGTCTTCATTTGGTCTTCATTATTGATGCTACACTTGTGTCAGTCCACTGCCGTGTTGCATGTGGTCTTGTTGAAGTTATATTGCTTCGAACCAGTTTCATTTGAACTTTTTTGTACTGTACATTCGCATATGTATATTTCACTTGATTGAACATGTGCACTTAGTTGGTTCATTGAGCTAGCTCAAGTTGCTTTGAATCCGGTACCTTTTGAAGCTTGATACACTGCATATTGATTCTTATGCAGTCTATATTTTCTTGTATACTTCACTTGATCCTCTTGCTGTTGAGTTGTATGCATGTCTGAAGTCTTGTATCAATTTATGTGCACATTGTTGTTTGAATCAGGCCATTGGTTCATGGTATAGCTTGACTTTATTGCTTGTTTCTCCGACCAGTCTGGGTTCAAATGTGCATTCGAATTTTTGGTCGAGGCTGTGTTGTATGTACCTTGACCCATAGTTTTATATTGCACCTGAGTAAAATCCAGCTTATAGCTCGGGGTTGACCTTGTGGTAATATCATGACTTTATTTTAATTCACTTGAGTTGAACCCGACTTTTAATTGGGTTTGACCTTGTGCTCACCTGTCCTTGTAATTTTATGAAGTGTATATTGGTATGCACGGTCTTTTGGCATGTACAGTGATACACTGTGCATGTCACAAGTTGTTCGTTTATAATGAATTCAAAATAAATGATGACGAACAACCCAAATAGCCAAGGCAAATAATATTTTCAAAAATACACATTTAATTTTATACTGCAAAATATTTTCTTTGCAATTTTACTGCGTTAGTGATTATTTTGCGGATTGCTCAGATGCTGGATTCAATCTGGGAGTCGAAGATAAATACAAGTGAATGATCGATATGTAGTGAGGATAGTTGTGTAAATTGAAATATATTGTAATTGATATTTTGTACATATAGCGAGAGCACAAATTTGTACTATTCAAAATTGTAATAAAATATTTGTTTGAATAAAAAATCCGTTTGAATTTAAATTCTATGTTATTTATTTAACTATGTGAAAAATAAAATGTTACACTAACAAATACATTTAAATGAATATATATATATATATGTTTATTATCATCAAACAAAAATCATGTACTAGCACATTCAAAAATCTCCCCTTTTGATGATAACAAACATAAATTTAAGATTTTGAATTCATTAAATGTATTTGATCATTGATAGACTCTATTTGCTCCCCCTATTTGAATGCTCCCTCTCTACAATAAAGCTCCTCCTTGCATAAAAATATATGAAAATGAGCCTAGATGCATATAGAAAGTATAAAATAAAATATTTGACCTTTATTTTCCAAAATCTTAACTTTTCTCTCCTCATTTTGTTTTCAGCAAAAGAGTAATAGTGTTAGAAAAATAGAGATAAAGTGATAGACATTAATATAGCATTAAAACTCAATCGAACATAAATATTAAATTTCAATAAAAAATCAAACAAAAATCATAAATACTCTGTTTGACGCATATTCCACTTTAGAATGATAGGGATAATGTCATCATATAAAACCATATAGTTGTGTCTATTTTTGGTATCTTTGTATCAGGAATTTGAATATCTACTAACCATGCATAACCGTTAGGACTTTTAAATGAGATTAGTATTATTCCCAATTTTTTTTAAAAATGAATTCAAGTATCTTCTAACCATGCATAACCATGAGGACTTTTATACGGGATTAGAATCAACTTGTCTATTTAATCAATCAATTTTGATAAGTGTTCCATACATGCATAACCATGAGGACTTTTAAAGGAGCATGAAAGCACATAATCAAAATTCCAAGTAATTCACCTATGCATAACCGTGAAAACTTTTAAATGAGAGTGAATACTTTGGATGTTTTTAGTGCTAAAAAACATAATGAAATGAAAAATGAGTAATTTCCCGTTTAACACATATTGACATACTACATTGGATTTTGATGAGTGATGGTCGATAGAAATATGAAAGAAATAGAAATGGTCATGGAATTTTTACCAACAAAAAGTTTTTATAACTCTTTTTTAAATTTCTAAAGAAATTTACTAAATATACTGTCTCAAGTTATAATATATGATCAATATCAACACTCATAACTTTTTCAATCACTATTTATCTTTTTTATAGTCAATAAGGAGTCAGATTAGTTAATGTAGTCGTTTAAAATCAAATCCAAAAATAATTATAAAATCAAATTTTCAAAAATGACTAATCTGGAATAAGTTCAACAGAAAACTATTTTCTGGAAGGGGTTTTATAAGAAAAATGTCTGCTAATTTGAAAATTATTTGAAATGAAAAATATGCAAATATTTTATTTGAAAAGTGATGTAGCTAACGAATGTCTCTACATAAAACACACGTTCCACTAGTAATTTTTCTATCAACTAGATTACCATTGAAATTTGCATCTGAATTTCTTGTTGACTCAATTTTATCATTAGATGAATGTTATAGACCAGACCATAAATTACAACAAATACCTTAAAATCTTCTTACAATGAAATTCTTTTGATTTGAACTGAAATCGTGCAAATTTACAAATAGTGACCATAGTGTCAGATCCAAAAGCAGTAAATATATCCATGTGTTATGGGTAACCATCAATCAATAAAACACCATTATTAATCCAAACAAATCTATATGAAGTAGTTCAAAGATGAAAAGATGATTGGTCAACATTTTGCACAAATTAGAACCAAAAATAAGTACAAGTCAAATAAGAATATATCAAATATGAAAAGTCAAAATCATAATCAACATTTATTTCTTTATCATATAACTGGCTGATTTAAATTCAGATTATGGTGCAGATTATCACATTAAATAACCGTTCTTATTATACCTTTGCCAACATTTTTTCTTTGTTTCCAATTGTGATTCTTCCACCTTTATACTAGGCTAAGGAACTTTGATTTTTTCTCCGTCGTGTGCCAGGAACAGCCAGAGTCCAGATAACACTATTGTTGTTCCTTAGCCTGCCACCACACCTACACGGGAGAAGATTTTTATGACCTATTTGTTTTTATAGGTCCATGGTTGTTAGTGGCAACAGATTTTGAAAAATATGTTTGTGTAGACCCAAAACTATTTATATTTGTTCCTTTCGGCACACAAATTTGTTTGACTTTGAGGGATTTTATATTTATGTCTTTTAGAACCCAAATTGGAATAGTTTTCACTTGTTTGTGTCTATAGCAACAATTATTTTGATTGTGTCCAAATTTTCAATAAATTGTGCACACGCAATTGACTTGATTAATTTCGTTTCTAACATTTTCAGATTGATTATACCCAAGTCCTTATCTAACAGTATTAATAGTTTGTTTTTCGAATAACATATTTAGCGATCTTTCACTTTTAGAAAATTTTCCTAAAGTTGTAGACAATTGTTGGACTTGTGATTTGAGAGATTCTAATCGTGTGCACTTTTTAGTAGAACTCCTAGTATTTTCACTCTCTTTCAAAATCAGAATTTCATTTTCATGCGATGTAATTTTAATTTCTAACTTTTTAATCTCTTCTTTTAGTGATGGACACTTATCACACTTAGGGTTCTTGCTTTGATAGTTTTTAACCAATTGATCAAGCTGTTTATTTAAATCTATCAAAGTATCTCTTTGTGATTCAATTTTAGTGTATTTCTCCCTAAGTCGTTCAAAACAGCGTTTACTTCGTGGAAATATATAAGTAATTCTGAATGAGTGAGTTTTGATACCTCGCTTGGCTTATCATCATCATCGCTATCAGTTATATAACCTTGAAGGCACAGATCTGCTTTTTCACTTTCACTGCTAGTGCTTTCATCATCATCACTTTTATTCCACATGGCTGCAAAACTTCTCCTTTTCGATTTTTTTTCTAGGCCGTGTCGATTTTGAGTATAATTGGGCTTGATATGACTGGGTTTATTGCACTTGTGACATATGATCTCTTGCTCTTTTGAGTTGTCTAGTGCTTTAACTATTCTGCTTTTCAATTTTTGATTTAGAGTTGGATTTCCGTATTTGCGGTTCCACTTTTTGAATCCTCTTATTAGTAGCGCCAGCTCAGCTGCTCCATCATCGTCGTTGTCATCATCACTTTCTGTTGTTCCTTTGAGAGCTATCGATTTCTTTTGAGTATCACCTCCTTCACGCTCTTCCTTGAATTTCATTTCTAGCTCATAAGTGGTGAGATTTCCGATGAGTTCTTCAACTTTGATTCGTTTCAAATCTTTTGACTCTTGAATGGCTGTAACTTTCGCTTCAAAACTTCATGGAAGGACTCTGAGGAATTTTTGGACTATCTCCAACTCTGAGTATGATTTTCCGAGAGCATTTGATTTGTATACAATATTGGAAAGTCATCCATACATGTCTTTGATGCTTTCATCCTTAGCCATTGTGAAGTTCTCATATTTGCTACTAAGCATGGCAAGGCGAGATTCTTTGACTTGAGATGTTCATTCGTGAGTCACTTCAATTGTGTGCCATATTTCCTGCGCAGTTAGACAATGTGAGACACGATTAAATTTGATTTGATCCAATGAATAGATAACAGAATTCATAGCTTTAGCATTATCATTCTGTAGTCTATTTTCTAAGTCTGTCCACTGATCCATCGGTTTATCTATTTCTTGATTATCTACCATTATAGTTGGCGTCCTATATCCTGTCTTAACTACATTCCAACCATCAATGGTTTTCAAAAAAAATTAATCCTATTTTTCCGGTAAGTATATTCACCATTGAACATTAATGGTCTAACTATGGACTGACCATCAGCAAAAGCATTACAAGAAGCCATTTTAAAGTTCAATTTTTTAAAACAAAAATTGATTTTTGAAAAATCAAAATTTTAAAACAAAAATGGCTTTTGAACCTAGCTTTGATACCACTTGTCGGATCGATTTCACTCTAGAGGGGGGTGAATAAGATGATACTATTAATTATAAAAATTTACTACGGAAGTATATAAATATTCTCGACACAAATTACAGCAAAATAATAACAGCACAGATAATAGCGGAATATAAAAATGCAGAAATAGAACAACACAGAATTTACCCAGCTTCGGCAAAACCCTGCCTATGTGCTGCCTCCGAGGTTTCTACTAGAAACTAATAGTCAGACGCTTAAACATGTAAACTCGCGACACCCGCTATCGACTAACCTAACCCTACGCTCAAAACCCTGCCACAACTCAGCCACTGAGCTGCGAATTCTCGAACTACACAACCGTAGTTCGTCTCCTAGTCACACGACTAGACAATTACACGTGTTAAAAATAATTACAAAATAAAAACAATTGAAAAACAATAAAAACCCTAATTTAAATAATTTAAAGCCCAAATACTAATATAAAGAAATCGGCCGAAATTGAATAAAGGAGTGTCCCTCGTTTTCTTTTCTATTATTTGTCCCGTGTCTTCTTCTTTCTTGATAATGGCTGCGTTGCTCGGGCTATCGTAATTGAAGAAGCCGACTTTATTGATCGATCGAGTAGGTATTCTCATGATTGCTTTGATGATTGATTCTTTCTTCACTTTGCACATGGCTGTTCCAATTTTGATCGAGTTTGACTAAAGTGGTAAGTGAATTATTCTCTTTTCTTTGCTGGTTAGCTTGCTTGAACTCGATCTGATTCGAGTTATTTTTTTGATTCTTTGCTTTCTATTATTCGTGAACTCGAACGGATTATTGCCGATGATGTTAATCGTTTATACAGGATTCGAATTCCTATTTCTTCGTTAGTCTGATATTTTGCTCGACCGTTCGATTTAGTATGGATGTTTGTGATTTTTTTGACTTGTTCATATTCATATATTTCCTGTTACTTGATTCTCATGGCTTCAATTTAGGCTAGTCATTTCTTTGGTCATCACGTCTTTGAATTTTGAACTGTTCGAACTTCCTTGATCACCATGGTTTTGATTCTGGTTTGAAACTGCTGCTTTGAATTCTTTGGCATTGGATTTTATTTCATTTTGACTTCGGCCTTGACTTTGTTTATGTAACGATCCTGATTTTAAAGACGAATTTAAACTTATAATTTAATTTAATTTTAGATTGAATGATGGATTTGGTTGAATTTTTCAAATTAAATAAGATGTATTTACTTATTTGTTTTTGAATTTGATTTGAAACTCAAAGCGAATACATTGAATTGAATTTTAAATAAAGTTTTTAAAATAAAATATATGTATAAAATAAATACCTTAAAATTTTGGTTATGTAAACTATAAAAATATAAAAGTAAAAATAAATAAACTAAACAAAGTAAAACTTAACAAACAATTTACGTTGTGTTTTAAAATCAATGTACATCTATAAAATAAAATACAAATATATATAGGATAAATAAAAAAATGGACTAACACGTAAAGTGAAATCTAATAACAAATTTAAATGGAAATTTATTTATATTATAAGTAATATTATAAAGTTAAAGTGTAAGACCAAACATAAGTGTGAACACTTGAAAAAGAAAGAAAGATATTAAAAACTTAAGTATGCAATACAAAGTAATACAATACAAGTAACAAACATAACTAAAACAACTTTTAAAAATGAATGTTATAGAGTAAAATCAAAATCTATCAAACATAAACAAAACAAACCAATAAAGCTAAAAAGAAAAAAATACATAGCATAAGTAGGCAAGCATGTAGGCTGAGGAATAAGGACCTGAGCATTCAATGCAAGATCACTTCAGCCGAGAAAATAAAATAAAAATAAAGCAAGCAACATATCAGCCAAGAAGCAAGGAAATGAACAAAGTAACATGTACATAAAGTAAAATAAAAACAAGACAGAAAAAAAAGAGAAGAAAACATCACCCATCTACAAAACAACATTTCCAGCCGAAGTCAATGTAAACAAAGGAAAGTGAGAGAACATAAACAAAGAAAAAAAATCAATGTCTTTGTACAAATAAACAAGTATTAGCATAAGCAAGTGGAGACATAAGGTACCAATGCATTTAATGCCACATCTTCCCAAGTACAAAACATATGTTCTCAGCCGAGTAAAGTAAGCAAGGCAAGTAGATAAATATGTTCACTTATGAAACAAGAGTAAGATAAGTGTGTAGATACATATCTTGGCATTAAATGCTAGCATAACAAAATCCTATAAGCATGCATAGAGAAAAAATCTTTGTCCTCTTTTTTTTTAAAATATAATCACCAGTACTTTTGTCCCTTTTATATCAAGCTTCTCATTAATTCGTTCCTGCAAAACTAACAAAAAATCTGAAAGCAAAATAGAAAGAAACTAGGCTCATTCATTTCCTTTTCAAGAACAAAACCTGGTGATTGAAACTCAAAACAAGTTGCAGATTTAACTCCAAGGTCAAAGTAGATGAAAATTATCCAGGCTTTCTTTTCAAATTTTAAAACAGTCAGGAGCTTTATATGCAAAACTGTGTTAGGTGAGCAAACTACCTCCTTCCAGTTTTCAACTTCATTTATATCTTGATTGTGATGAGTTTTCTGATGTTTGTGAGCGAAACCATCACTGCATGTTGGTATTGATACAAAGTATCATAGTATAGATGTCTAAGTATATATATAAAAACAAAAAAAAACAAAAACAAACAAACAAACACAAACCTCTGTTCTTCTTTCAAAAAAAAATACAGGTGAGTAAACAAACTAATTTCAACCTTAGCTTGCATATTTTCTTATTAATCATAGGTGTTGATGTAGTTTAAACATACTGTTCTGTGTATGTTTGTTTGCACTGGAAGCTTTCATAGTTATTGTTGATCTGTATTTCAAGTTTTGTACAAAGTAAAGCAAATAAATTTACAAAACTATTTATATAACCATTTGAACTTGGTAGTGAGCTAAATTCGAGTTTGTTTATATGAAACAAAGCCTGCTAACATGTTTAAGATTTAACAGTATGATATTAATACTGTATTATCCAACTACAGGTAAATAAGAAATCAAAGTTTAGAATTCAAATGTTTAAATTTGAAAATTCAATAACATATTTAGATTTCATACAAGTAATTATGATTTTTAACATGAATATTAAGATTTTTATGCAAAGGTATTAAGAGCAGTTTTGAAATGAAACAAAAATGGGTTTTTGTAAATTTTGGAAGATAGAGTTAACTTTAATTCCTGAAATTTGGAATGAAGTAAGGTTGAAGTCGTATTAACACTAGAAAAATGTCTAATTATTTTTCGAATTCATAAATTTTGGGTTTGAATCTAGAGTAGGGTTTAAGCCCGTATTTTTCAATGCTCTGTAAAAAAAATGATTTCGGCATCATATGTAAACCGAGTGAAGCGTGATTTTTGGTGGAGTTAGGGGAAGGTGTGATCGAGGTATTGGTGGAGATTCAACGCCTACGGTGATGTGTGGTGGCCGCGCGATTGTTTTGTCAGTGGGGGTTTTGTTGCCTTGTTCGAACTGCAGGTCAAAATTTGTTTCCATCTTGTAATTGAAAAACTGGGTTTCGATTGTGATACTAGGGGTGTTTTGTGGTTTGTGGGGACGGTAGCGAGTCGCCGCAGGGGAGGCGAGCCACCGTGCACGTGCATGGTGGAGAGGAGATGGTCGAGGATCTAGAGTCGTCGCGTGTCCGTATTTTCTGGTGTTGCTTCGAGTATGACTTCGGTTTGCCTCTGGGTCGTTTTCGTGAAATGGGTTTCTGCTGTTCTTTTATAACTTCAACTAATAAAAAAAATGAAAAGGGGGAGAAGAACTGAGAAAAAGAAGAACAGGGAAGGGGTGAGAGAGAGTGACACGGGAGAGACACGAGGGGAAACTCGAGTTTTCTCGAGTAAGAAATGATGCGGTCTCGGTGCTTTCCCAGAATAGCCGTGAATAATGATTTTTGTACAAGTGTATAACTTAGTTAATTAAGTAATGTTAGTTAGTATTAAGTTAATATGTAACTTAAAAGTTTAGTAAGGAAAGTTGTAAAGATAGTTAATCAGTTTAAGGTAAGAAAATTTAATTTATTACTTTAAGTAAGTAAATAAATAAACTAATCAAGTTAATTTAAATGATTTATTATGAAGTTGGTTTAAAGGTTAATTTAATTAATAAGTAACTAAAGAATGATTTATTTAATTATAAATAAATAATTAGATTAATTTATAATTAGAAATGATTAATAATGAATTAATCTAAGATAATTTCTTAAGAAAGTGATTAAGAAATATTATTAGTTAATAAGGATAATTAACTAAGGAATATTAAGTAATTGATTTAAAGTGATTAATGTTAATGATTTATTGGATTAAATAATTTAGATAATCAATTATAAATGATTTAAATGTAATTACTTAATGAAAATAATCTAATCAGAATTGGATAATAAATTCATAAGTAATTAAATTAATTGGAGATAAATTGAATTACATAGGATTAAACGATAAATAAATCATGTTTATAAATGATTATTGGATGCTTGAATTACTTATGAATGATCGTATTTTATGAGATGCCTTGAATTGATTGTCCTCTCTGATCTATAATATCTTGTTCTGTGAATTGAGCTATGTGAAATTTACTCATTTACTTATGTACATTTGTGTATTATCTGTGAATCTGTGAATGGAAGATAAGCGTTATAATTTATATCGCTTATCGAATATATTGTCGTATTTGATCTGTGATGATTGAATGGTTGTGCACTATTGCGTTAAACCCCTGGACCACACTTATACACACACCAATATGGATTTCACGAGGAAATCGATTAAGTCACAGATTTTTGAGAATAGTTTTAAATTTGAATATTTGAATTCAAATGTTTTGGAAATGGGTTGGGTTTAAAGTGAAAAGCTTTTGAAATGGAATTTCAAAGATGAAATTTATTTTGAATAACTTGATTGAGTTTTCAAATTTAAATATTTTGATTTAAATTTGAATTCAATATTTGAAATTGAATTCTATATTCAGTATTTATGATATTAAATGGTATACCGGTTTATATGGGTTTTAAACCATTTTAAGGTGTTGTTTTTTTGGGAATTTGAATTAACCCAAAGATTTTAACTTGTATAAATGAGATTGAATTCATTCGAAACGAGAACTACTTGTTTTCAAATAATAATAGCTTTCATTTTAAGGAAAGGATCTCCAAATTATATTGAAAAGGTTTCAGGTTTGAAATAGAATTGAAATGTTTTGAAAGCTATGAAATGAGTCTTTAATCCAAAGACCGAATGAGTTAATCCAACTTGAATTGAAATTGTATTTGAAAGGCTATGAATGAACCTTTGGAAATGATTTTGAAAGCTATAAGTTGAATCTTTTATTTGAAGATTCAACAAGTTAATCGAATTTTGAAAACTATGAGTTAAATCTTTGATTTAAAGATTTAATGAGTTAATCTAATTGGAATGGAAATTGTTTTGAAGTTTATGAATTGATCTTTGTGAAATAAATCTTTTTGTAGTATAAAGATTTGAAATGGTAATTGATTTAAACATTTGGAAGAAAGTTTTGGCTAATAAGTTGTGACTTAATTGAAATCCCAATATCCATATATTTCTTGTAAATATTGCGCTCACTATTCGGTTTAGCCGGGAGAGGACCTTTGTGTCATATATCCCATTCCGAATATGTGATATGTCGTTATGGATAGCATTTGAAGACCGGTGTTGAAGACCGTATATTTTTGAAAGCGAAAGGACAACTCGTCGAATGTCTTTGCATCGACTGGTCCCCGGTATAGAGACTCCATATGTGATGGGAAGTCCGAACGTGATTAGTGAATATCCGGATTGCAAGGACTTCTTTGTAAGTGCCTTCGGTTCTGTTCGAGCCCGGAACAGACTTGTATGGATTGTATGTCTGACATTACAAATTGAGATATAAAGCTGATTTCTTTCAAATATATTTCTGTTGGTGGCGGAGAATTTATTCTCTTAGCTTAACACCCTTCTCTGAGACGTACGAGCTCAGAGGTTATATAGTTGATGGTTATCAGTGATATATTTCCAATTTGGTAATGTGACATGCTGAGTGTTGCTGTGAAATGATCATTGTGTTGATTATTTGTGATAGGATCATTTATTTGATCGTCTATCCTGGTGATCATTTCTATGATCATTTGTTGACCCAAAGCATGGCTTTTGTATAAAGTATGTTTTTGTGGACGTGACTTCGTCGAGCCTCACACCCCGTGAATGGTCAAAACAGGAAAGATGCGGCAAGGTTATGAGGGGTAGCGCCCTTTAGGATATGTGCATTTCCTTCTGGAAAAGGGTGGTATCATGGTGGAGCCCAGATACTTACTCATGTTGAAAACACTTTATGATTGTGTGAATTGATTGCGAGCGCTCGGTGAAAGGTCCCAAAGGACCGGGGGATGGCATATTCGGTCAGTTGTTACTCAGTTAGGGGTAACCCGGCCTTGTGTTGGTAGAGATCCGGTTTGGTTCTCGGGGACGTCCATCCAGAGGAGTTCTCATGTGGCAATGGGAAGTTCCTTGGCCTGACCATTCGTTGGAAATCAAAAAAAACAATACGAAACCTTGTACGGTATTAGTTGTAGAACCTGCCATCTAATATGGTAGCTATAGTAAGCATAATATAATGGTACCTATGCTGGCTAAGATTTATATTCTACTTTCGAAATGTTTTCCTACACTATGCACTAATAATAATATCAAATGTTTCTTTTTAATGCGTATCAAGCATCTTTGACTATCATAAGAAGAAATCTCCTCCAAGTCTGCGTTTGCATTGTGTGTGTGGCGGGAGGTCTTATGGTAGTCTCATTTCAAAAAGCATTGCGAATTAACTTTAAAATATTTCTTTGAATGTTTTAAAAGATAAACTGTTTTTGTTGCTCACACCAGTCCCACGACTGATCCGGAGTTTATTGTTTTCTTTCCTAAACTCTGGGTGCTCATTATTTTCTACACGAGCAGTCTAGAGTTGGGTTTTTCAGATAGCTAGGTTCAGTAGATTATCTGGAGTTAGTTCAGTCTGTGGACCACACCAGTCTTGCTTATGTTGTGCATCGTTATTGGGAGTTCGAGCTATTGCTGGATTGATTCTTTGAGATGGAGTTGCAGTTCTCGGAGTTCTCTTTTGAAGACTATCTTAGAGTTGTATTGTTCCGCTGCTGGATGTCATCTATTTTCTTTTCCGCTGCTATTTATTGTATCATATCTCTGATGTATATTGATATCTATTGGATCATCTGTTGTATCAGATATTGTATTAAAGCTGTATATCAATGTATTATTCTTTTATTCCGCTGTGTTATTTACTTAATGTTGTTATAAGCTCCGGCGAATCGGATTTGAACGGTCGAATCTATGGCATTCGAATATGATTTGAAGTATGGATGTCGATTTTTGAGCGGGCAAAATCCGTCTCGTCACAGTTTATGCGATGATATTTAAGATACCTTTGTCTTTGTTCGAAACCGTACCTTGATGTTCCATGACTTCGACATTTAACTTGACTTTGTTCAAAACTACTGTGTCACTTGCTTATGCTCTATTCACTTTGGAATTTAACTTGACTTTGCACACTGCCTATATGTGTACATGCTATTTCACACATGTATATACGTATGATTGCTTTGGATTTCACTGTGTTTGCTTTATTGTTACTTTGCACTTGTAGTCTTCACTTCCATATTGTTGTGTCGTATGCATTTTGTCCTTGTTAGCATATTTAGCTCGGTTGTCTCGAGCACATTTGTATATATGATGCTTTGACTATTGAGGCGGTGCCATTGATATTTGAGCCTTTATTTGGTATTCATTGTTGAGGCTACACTTGTGTCAGTCCATTGCCGTGTTGCATGTGGTCATGTTGAAGTTATATTGCTTCGAATCAGTTTCATTTGAACTTTGTTGTACTGCATATTCGCATATGTATATTTCACTTGATTGAACATGTGCACTTAGTTGGTTCATTGAGCTTGCTCAAGTTGCTTTGAATCTGGTACCTTTTGATGCTTTATACACTGTATATTGATTCTTATGCAGTCTGCATTTTCTTGTGTACTTCACTTGATCCTTTGGCTGTTGAGTTGTATGCATGTCTGAAGTCTTGTATCAATTTATGGTGCACTTTGTTGTTTGAATCTGGCCATTGGTTCGTGGTGTAGCTTGACTTGATTACTTGTTTCTCTGACCAGTCTGGGTTCAAGTGTACATTCGAATTTTTGGTCGAGGCTCTGTTGTATGTATCTTGACCCATAGTTTTGTATTGCACCTGAGTTGAATCCAGCTCATAGCTTGGGTTTGACCTTGTGCTAATATCGTGACTTTATTTGTATTTCACTTGAGTTGAACCCGTCTTTAATTGGGTTTAACCTTGTGCTCACCTGTCCCGGTAATCTTATCAAGTGTATATCGGTGCGTACGGCCTTGTGGCATATACAGTGATACACTGTGCATGTCACAAGTTATACGTGTATGATGAATTCAAATTGAATGATGACGAACAACCCAAATGACCGAGGAAAATAATATTTTCAAAAATACACATTTAATTCTATACTGCAAAATATTTTTTTTACAATTTTACTGCGTTAGTGATTATTTTGCAGATTGCTCAGATGCTGAATTCAATCTGGAATAGAGTCAAAGATAAATACGAGTGAATGGGCGATATGTAGTAAGGATAGTTGTGTAAATTGAAATGTATTGTAAATGAAATTTTGTATATATAGTGAGAGCACAATTTTAATATTCAAAATTGTAATAAAATATTTGTGTGAATAAAAAATCTATGTGAATTTAAATTCGGTGTTATTTATTTTATTCAGCAAATATTTATTTAACTATGTGAAAGTGCATTAACAAATACATTTAAATGAATATATATATATATATATATATATATATATATATATATATATGTTTATTATCATCAAATAAAAATCATATACTAGCATATTCAACATATGTATATGTATATTAATTTACACAAAAAATATATATTTACAATATTTATTTTCAAAGTAGTATTTTAATTTTTCTATATAATTTCCGTTCATATATTTATACTAATAAAAAAATAAATGAAAAATCATTGGAGATTTAATTAAAAAAATTATTTGAATTTGTCAAAGTATGATTAGGCTGAAATACATACGTACACATATATACAGACATATGCATGTGTGTATATTTATAATATCGTATTATATTATAAACAGTTAAATATTATTATAATGCATTAATAATTAATGTATTTACATTCAAGAATTATTTTCGTATTTATACATATTCTAAAATATAAAGGATTTTAAATTTTTACATTATAAAACAATTTAAATCTAGATTTAGTTTTAAATTTGAAATTTGAATTTGAAATTCAACTATATATATATATTACATTATGTAAATTTAAATATGTATTTATATATGATAATAATATTTTTTTATTGACATATATATGTATGTATATATAATGTATGTAGTGGGGATAACATGTCTGTTTATACTCGGGTCAGACCGAGGTGTTTCAGGTTAGGTACATTTGGACTTAGCCTATTCTGCTTCCGCATGGACTATTTTGCTAGCTCCTTTTGTTATAGCTTTTTGTATTGTCCTTTTTGGTTGTAACTCTGATATGTATATTCTTTTGACCCACCTGTATATTGTGGTTGCTACACCACTTAACATGTATATTTTGCATACTCTGTGCTGTATCTCTATATGTGTGTTTGTATGTGATGATTTACTGTTCTGTGATGTGTTTTACATTTGAGTTGTTATATTTTATTCTATTAGATCTTATAGCCATTACAGTTTTGCATTAAATATCTATTGGATATGTCGATCCACTTGAAAAAAATAAATATATGCTACATTTATCGACGTATTCAGTAGATAGTTAAGACAAGACTATAAATGGTCGCTTCTATCCAGCTCTATTCTCCGTATTAGCAGACGGTATTACCTTGTAATACTCTTTGCTAATATGGGTCTCGGAGTGGGACGTTACAGCCCAACACTTAGACATGGACATGTTAAATTAGGTACACTATATATGTTGTGCCTACATGTACACATTATATTATATAAATATAACATCAACATAAACCTTTATTTATAATTAAATTAAAATATGATTTTATTTAAACTTAATTTAAATCAGATTTAAACTAATTTAGACTTCATATGCCCAATATAATCTAATATGGATTAAAATTTTAAAATTTATCCATTTAACCTACTGCGTGCTAGCCCAGACCCAACATATGTATATACATTTGAAAAAAGGGTTCTTTATTAATAATGTATAAAGAAAATGGTTAGACTAGCCTCCTTAAAAGAACCTTACCACCATAATTAGGGAAAAGAGCATGACGACCATTGATAATACGACATAGTACACATATAACCGATATACATGACAAAATACAGCCCTTCAGTAAATACCACCCGATTTGGCACAGTAACTTCAAATAAAAAAGCCTTGATAAAACTTGTGTCGCCTTCATCATCCAATATCATTCAGCTCCCCATCCCATCTCCTCAAAATCTTTTTCTCTTCTTTATTATGGTCTTCACTTCCTGCCGTTTTAAGCACTAAACATACGACTTCCTTCTCAGTCATCTTCATTCTCTGTAATTTTGATCTCCTCTTCCTCTCGAAAATCGACTCCTTTATGCCCATGTATGGTAAACCGTGGTAACCTGTGAGATAATAGCCATCTCTTGTTTTAGATTTTCCTTTCTAAAGCATACAAGGAATTCTCGAACCTCTTCATGAAAATTGGAGAAGCGCAGTGCCTGATCCAAACTTCAATCGAATGTAAGAAAGAAGGTACTGACTATTTTCACATTTAAGGAAAAGATGTTCATGATTTTCATCTTCTTTATCACATAAAATACATAAATTTGACATTGTAACCCTCAATTCCTTAATGGATCAACCGTAGGAAGTCTTTGAATGATAGCCTTATATGCACACATAGCCATTTCCCTAGCATTGAATTTTTGCTAAATTAGAAAATACTAGTCCATTATTGGGATTTTAACTCAATTTTAATTCTAAATATAAGAAAATACATAGTTTTTCTTTCCTTGTATCCTCCAAAAAATAATTTGAATTTTTCAAAATATGATTAGGTTGAAATATACATATATATGTGTGTGTGTATATATATAGTATATTTTGATATATAATATTGCATTATATTATGAACAATTATATATTATTTTAATATACATAAATAAATAAATATATTTGCATTTTAAAAATTATTTTCATATGTATACATATATTAAAAATTAAAATATTTTAAATTCTGAATTGAAAAGATATTTTTAATCTTGCTAGTTTTGAATTTCGACTATATATACTAGTATGGCCCCGTGCTTCACACATGGGCTGTTTGTGTTATTGTATACGTTGATATTTTGTTTGAGCGCAAATATGTAAACAGAAAGCAATGACATTTTTGGAATTTCAAAAAGACACCGAGTAAATTAGTTCAATAAATTTTCTTTATTAGTAGTAAAGATAAATGTGCGTGTGTGTGTTAGGAAACACATCTGTATATTGAGGGGCTGACATGTCTGTTGCAACGTAAATCACAGCACTTAGATATGGGCATGTTAAACCATGCATATTGTATATGTTGTACTTGCATGTACACGTACATGTGTATTTGATACACCGTACACATTATATTATACAAATATAACATTAATATAAACCTTTATTTATAATTAAAATAAAATTTAGATATATTTAAAATTAATTTAGACTTGATATATATAAATTTAGACTATAAAGGCCTAATAAGATCCAATATGGAATAATTTTTTGAGATTTACCTATTTACCCCACTAGATATATATATAAATGTGTGTGTGTGTATATTTAAAGAAAAAAAAACATATATGTATGTATATTTGAAAAAAAGTTCTTTATTAATGATGTATAAAGAACATCATTGAATTGGCCTCCTTTAAAAAACATCACCACCGTAGTAAGGAAAGAGAACATGACGACCAATGATAATATAATATAGTACTCATATGACAAATACACATCACAAAATACATAAAAATGAACAACACCCCCTTCAGCAAATACCAGCTGTTTCGGTACAATAAATTCAAATAATAAAACCCTAATAAAACTTATGCCACCTTCATTATCTAATATCATTCAGTTCCCCACCCATTCTCCTCAAAAGCTTTCTCATTTTCACTATAATCTTCACTTCCTATCATTTGTAGCACCAAACATAAACATCCTTCTCAATTATCTTCACCATTTGTAACTTTGAGCTTCTTTTCCTCTCGAAAATCGATTCCTTTATTCCCATGTATGGTAAATTTTGGTAACTAGCAAGATAAGCCATGTCTTGTTTAAGGTTTTTCTATCTGAAGCATGCAATGAATTCTCGAACCTCTTTAGGAAAGTTGGTAAAGCATGGCGACTGATACCAAACTTCAATCGAATGTAGGCAAGAAGGTACAGACTATAATCACATTTAAAGAAAAGGTGTTCATGATTTTCATCTTCTTAATCACATAAAATACATCGAGCTTGACATTGTAACCCCTAATTCCTTAATCGATAAAAAGTGGGTAGCCTCTGGATGATAACCATTTATGCACACATAGCCGACTTCCTAGCATTGAATTATGCTAAGTTGGAAATTACCAGTTCTCTATAAAGCTTTTAACTCAAATTTAATTCCAAAAATCAGAAAATACATTGTTTTGCTTCCCTTATATCCCCCGAAAATTAGTAGGTTTGAGTGGATAGTAATACCCGCTTGACGTTTTTTTGAATTTCTCTTGTTTCAAGATGAATATTATGACTTAACTAATTGTTTTGTATGATTGCAGAGACCATACATCCAGAAGAATTAAAATTTACCACCTTGTCCCATCCTAAAATATCAACCAATGATTTATGTTTGATTGAGGGATCAAACCATAAAGTGGTTGAGGTTCCATCTACTATAACTCTATTGAATAAAGTGATAAATTCTCAAATTTCTTAATATATATATATATATATATATATCTCATTGTTATAGAGAAATTGTTGTTAATGGCCAAACACCAAAATTGTTTATCATATAGACACTTTCTTATCATCCATCTAGACCACAAAACCTTCTTGGTCAGCAAATTCTATAATACCTTGAGAATGGCTGTCTTCTTTAAATCAATAAACCTTCTTGAACCTATCCTCCTTTCTTTTTTAGCATGCATAAGGTTGACCACGCAATCTTATGATTTTTACAAAACCAAAAGAAATCAACACACATTGATTCTAGTTTGTTTAGCACGAAAGTGGGTAAGTGATATATAAGTAACTAGTAAAGCACAGTATACACTATTATACTTTGAATTAATTGTGCCATTCAACACTTGATACTCAATTGCTATTCCAACTCTCTAACCTTGTTGTTATTTGTATCAATGGAATACACTGAAAGGCATTTACATAGTCAAAAGAAAAGGGTACTACTTAATATTTAACAAGTAAGTTCTCCTCAACCTTACCAAGTGTACAATATTTCCTGCTTTTCTGTAACTGTCTTGCTAAAATATACCTTTGATTTCATTTAATTGATTTGAAGACCAATGGTGTCTTGTAGTCCTTTAAATATACGTCTAATAGCATGTGCATTATCAATAGTTGTTGCAAGAAAAGCCATTACATCATTTGCATATAGTAGATGTGAAACAATAGGTTGGGTTCTATTAATAGGTTTCAATGGCCCTTGCGAAATTCCATCTTCCATATATAACAAAATGTACTCCATTACTAAGCAAAATAAGTAAGGTAACAGTTGATCACCCTGCCCCCAATCCTCTATTAATTTGATAAATCCATTTAGGACACCATCAACCACAATATATAAGGTTGAGGTACTTATGCATTCATAAGTAAGAAGAATAAGGGATGGGGTGAAACTCATGCCTTGAAGCATATGACTTACAAACACTTTATTCACCATGTCATAAGCTTTTTACAAGTCAATTTTGATACGCATTTAGCTTTTTATGCTTTTAAAATCTCTAACCATTTCACGTGCTAGAAGTATGATTTCATCAATACTCCTCCTTAAAATCAAGGTAGATTGATTTCCTGCAATCAAAATGGAAAGAAAATGTTTTTATTCGATTATAAATAATATTTGTAACTATTTTATATACAACATTTGCACAAGATATAGTACTATAATCAGAAATAGTTTGGGGCTTATCTTTCTTGGGGATCAATGTAATAAAGGTATGATCTAGCCCCTTGTTGAAAATATCTATTATAACCGTGAATAGCTTCTTTTATTCGGTCCGATTGCAACTTGAAAATTTTGGCTAAATACCCATTAAGCCTAGACTCTTTGCATCATGAATAGAGTAGATTGCTGACTTATTCTCTAAAATATCAAATGATGTGGATAAGTATTTCTTTCCGATGGAATAATCTTCATTCTTGGTTCTACTGGAAGAAATAGTAAGCATCAAAACCTAAAAAAGTTATGATGATAGTTCATAGATTCTAGAGCTATTGCCTCCTTGTCCTATATGTTATACCCATTTGCATTTAAAAGAGCTTGAACTCTGTTCTTATGCTTTCTCATTAACATCTTGACATAATAAAACTTAGAATTGGTATCTCCCTCTTATAGACATAGCACCCTACTCTTTTGCGTTAACTGCTCTTGTTGCAATTTAATTTGTTCTTTCAGAACTAGATTAATTTGCAACATCATATCATAAAAATGTTCATCTTCAAATGATCATTAGTTTTAAGAAAAGCGTCTTCAAATTTTTCTTGAAGGCTCATAACAGTGTCAGTCTTTTGAATAGAATTTTCCATTATTGATGTTCTTTTTGACTTATTGCAGTTCAGTAATAAATTTATGTGTGTTGTATTCCCATGTAGTTACTGCAAGCCAATCTATGACATGATGAAAATATCTACTAACATTACCTAGTGTATACATATCTGAATGGTTATTTTTATCTCTTTGCATTTGCTTTGTGAACTTTATCAGAATTGGTATGTGGTCACAATGTAGTAGCCTAGTAGGTAAGGCAATAGTTGTGAATTATGCAAAATATATGCATACGATCATGACAAACCAGTACTTTGTTAATACTAGTTGCAGTGCCTCTACTTCTCTATATAATTTTGCACCCTAGTAAGGAAGATTCGACAAGCCCACACTGTTAAATTCAATTTTTAAAACTAGAAAGATAAGCAAATGGGGTATGCAATCCTTCATTCTTGTCTTTAGGGTTAAGAGTATTATTAAAATCGCTACAAGCTAGCTAAGTCATGTGAATAGATGAAGCATTGAGTTTGAGGCCACTCCATAGGTCTTCCCTCTCGCTATAAGAATGGATTGCATAAACAAATGTCATGATGCATTGAAATCCTTCACTGTTTGATATAATAATAGTAATATGTTGTGAACTTTTATCCAATATGCACATGTCCCAAATATTTGCATCAATAATAACAAGTATTCTCCATTTTGATCCCATGTCAATATTATGATAATAGTCCGATTACTAAAACTTTGTCATAAATTTTTGAACACCCTTTGTGGATAAATCTCTCTCTTTTCCTCCTCCTCCGTTGTTGTTGTTGAGAGAGATATCTCTCTCTTTTCCTCCTCCTCCGTTGTTGTTGTTGAGAGAGATCATATTCCCAGAAATAGCATTCATTTAACCCCTATTTTAGCTCCTTATGGACCTTTTAGTAGGAGCTATTAGAGCTTGTGCTTTGTCTAATACTTCATCTAGTATTGTAACGATCCGAATCTTATGTATTGGAGGATCATAAAGTTTTATTTTTTAAAATTCGTATGAGGTCATATGACTCTACAACTTTGCAAAACGCTTATTAGTGACATCTCCTATCTTCAAAAAAAAATCGAATGATTTTACTCTTAAAAAACTTGTAACGGCTATAACTTTTGGTGGAAGATGAATTAGCATCCGAGACAACTCCCATTTGAAAGATATAATAGTTTCCCTTCTCATAGAGTGGTCATAATAATGATTTTGACTTTTTGACTAGGAGATATGGTTTTTTGAAGTTTAGCCGTTTTTGGAGCAGCTTAGTAGATAATTAGTGAATTTAGGGGAAAGCCCACTAACCCATTTTGAGTTTAGAGACTATATTAGGCTAAACCATCTACCCCAAATCATTTAAACACTTCTCAAATAAATCTAAACCCAATTAATTCATTCGTCCCCCAAAACCTTCTATTTTTTCCTCCAAATCAAAACTAAATCGTGGATGAAATAGATTAGCAAGGCAATTCAATAGAGATCGTCAAATCTACATTTTTAAAGATGGAAAATTATATCTTTGATGTTTATTTTCAAATCTACTTCGATTTGTGTGCAAAACTTAGATTTTAGAGGTTTTGGTGAGTGACTTATCATCTCTAACATTACTATTATATATACACACACATATATATGTATGTACCTACAGATTTGGCATGTTTTAAACTCATTTTTAAAGTCAAAATCATGTTTTAGAATTGTTTTCAAGTGAAACCTGAAGTAAAAACAAATTTAAAATGTTTTAAAGTGTTATGATCATGTTAATTTGATGTATGATTACCTTGATATGTATTAGGCTATGTTAGAGACATATTATAGGATTATTTGCCATCATTTTTTGTATGTTTATATGCTTAAATGTTGTTTGATGCATGTGTGGTGCTTTCTCGTATGCTTATATGGTTGAAAAATGCTCCTCGGAGCGACTTAGAGATAGGAACCATGAAACTAGATTTCAATGGATAGGCTCAAAAAGGTTAGGAGTTGTATTGATGCATACGGAAGGCATACATGTTGAAGAATGGAGCGTAGCGGTGGAATCGATGCCAAATTTGGTTTGGGAGACTCGATGATATTTTAATTCGAGGGGATTCTAGTCGGTGCTAGGTGCGGCTCGGGTTCAGTGGTGGTTTGGCTCAGAGTCGGACAAGAATTTATGTTTGGGGTATTTGCTTGGATTTAGCTCGGGTTCAGTGGTGGTTTGGCTCAGAGTTAGTGAAGAATTTATGTCCAGGGAAAATTCTTCAGGCTCGACACAAGAAAATGGAGTGGCTGCTTCATGTCGCCTCTAGGCCAAACCCGAATAGAGTTGGGAGTCAAGAGATTTTCATCATGGCACGACGATACTTTAGCGATTTCTTCATAGTTTGTTTCGGGGTCCTTGGGGGTAATGGGGGTAAAGTTGGCAACTCCAAATAACTCAAGACGTCCTTGGATTTCATGCAACAATTTGTGGAGTGTTAACATAGTGCTTCGACTTGATGATGCTGACAACGACTTCGTGACTTCGATTCGATGGCTCTATGACTTGCGATGGGTGTCTAGAGGCATTTCGAAGATGATGACTTGACGATAGGAGCTATAACGGTGATCCACAAGGGCAAGTTCAATGATGGGGGCTTGTGAGTGAGATTTGCTTCTATGTCCTACTATGGAAATATCTATGATGTAATAACGATTTAATTCCATTATGGAGATGCGTGCGAAAGAATAATTGATAACTCAGCGGCTTCTAATGTACTCGTAAAGATAGGGTATGTTGGGATGCTCATCTGGATTTACGATTGTGTTTGGATCTTGCGGTAGTAGGTTACCCTCAGCTTTGTGATTGTGGACCTAATTCCTAGCCTTTCAAAGTGGCATGGTTTTAAGCACCAATAAAGCTTGGATTTCAATTGGGTCCTTGGTTTGTGATTTAGCCATACGAGTTATCATATATCCAATGCACACGAGTGATAGTAAGGATTGTTTGATGGATATTATGTCTGCCATGGTTGTTTGTCACTTTAGGGTGTCACGCGATGTAGGATTTTCAATAGCATATCTAGACATTGGACATTGTACTTCAGCTGTAATACACTTATATGGTTGTGATAGAAGATTCACATACATTGATTGTTATGTGCTAACTCTTTGGACGTAGGGACAAGTCAAGTATGGTTCTCATGCCCTATGCCTATATTTTTTTATATACGGTTTTGTAGAAACTTTGGAATGATGTATCGCTTACACCAGACTATTGTCTGATTCGAGATTTTATAATTTTCTTCTTATTATCTCGGGTACTCTTAAACGAGTAGATTGGGGATAACGTGTCTGGATAGCACATGGAGCTGTATCGAATATGAGCAAGTGGCTACGCTTTCATATTTCTTTACTTTGGAGCTTACTATCACTTATATATCGTTGTGCAATACTATGGAGCTATGTTAGTACTTGTATTTTGTGAGATAGTTGTCGAGTTTATTTTGGAGATTTTGGATGTATAAACTATTTATTTCAGTTTTCGTATAATCTATGAACCTAATATGCTATGATGTTCTTATTTATAGTTCATTTGATTATACCATGTCTCGCGTGTTTTACATGTATGTTATTATATTATATTTTCTCTGTGCGCTGTGAGATGTTCTAATAATTCCGTGTTTGGGTTTTTCTCTACTTTGCATTCTTAACTACCGTCCTGCATCAGTCGGGTACCTCTACAGCACATCATACAGGCATATTAGGCACTCGAGGTATAGCATCACATTTGGTATCAGAGCTTAGGTTACATAAATAATCTAAGTTGATACTCGGATCCATTAGAGATAAGGAATGAGATACCACCTTAGAATGGATCCATCAATATATGAGAGAGTGTACTTATTATGTGTTGAATTTTGAAACTATATATATAGTATATAAGTCGCTATGCATACATGGACACCACTTATTACTTTTAGAGAGACTGATAATTCTTATTACAGCTTGTAAGAATGATCCAGCTAACGAGAAATGTTACTAGGAACTCCGCTTTTGGAGTTGAGGACGGGGCGGGATCAGGGGCTGCTAACCCTGATTTGCAGAACATGTTTGTTGAGATGGTGTGAAACATGGTTCGAAATGCCCAAGTTTCTCCTACTATAGTTGTTGATAGTGGTGCTATAGTGTAAGCATCGAGGGTGAACTTCGCCAAACTGAACAAGTACTATCCTACTTTGGGAAGCAAATTGTTCCTCGAAATGGAATCAGCCATCGAAGTGCAAGATTATTTGGATATCTACGAACGCATCTTTGAGGATATGGAGTTAGAGCATGCAATGAAGAGGAAGCTGTCCTCTAGACAGCTTTAGGGTCGAGCTATGAGGTGGTGGAACGACATCAAGATTGCTACTCTTGAGGATCAAATTACTTGGGAGCATTTTAAGGTAAGGTTTAAAGAAAAGTATACACCAACCGCTCAGAAGTCGGTGCTCTTTCGATAGTTTGGTGACTTAAGACATGTCGAAATGTCAGTGTTGGAGTACGTGGCTGAATTCGACATGTTTTCAAAGTACGATCTATCTTTTATCGATACTCCGCTCGAGAAGAATGAGAAATTTATCATGGGCTTGGATGATTATCTTAGAGAGAAGCTAGGAGGAAATGTTGATGAGACCTTTAAGAATCTAGTCGAGAAGGCTCTTTGACGTGAGAATCTGTATCTTAAGGCTAAGTTGGTTGTTGCTCCGAAGGATGGGCCAAAGATACAAGCTGGCGGGGGAGGCAAGAGGAAGTGGAACAATGATAAAAAGAAGAAATAGTTTTAGAAGAGTGGTTAGAAGAAGGCCAAGTGGGAGCCTATTTGCTATAATTATGGGGGAGAAGGGCCATCTTGTCAGAGACTATAAGAAGGAAGTGAAGAAGTGCTACAACTGCAACAAGCTAGGGCATATCAAGAAGGATTGTGCACAATCTTCAAGAAATAAGTAGGTTGTGTCTTCTTGCACTTTGAACACTGTTCTAGCTACATTGAGTGCTCCATTGATGAAGGAGAAAGGGAAGTGTGTCAATATAAGCATATGCTTTCTATTTCTGATACACATGTACGTGTTTTATTCGGCACCAGGGCTCCATATTCCTTCATATCAGTGATTTAGTGGATAGATTAGGATTGAAACGTGTGATAGTTGACCGACCTTTGATTGTCACAAACCCTGTCAGAGGATCAACTAGCCTGCATGGTTTGTCATGATGCAGCCTTATTAAATCATAAATGTTTGTTTGCTTATGAGTGCTTTTTTTTGGATTTTGTGAGGTTTGGTTTTATTATGAAGATGGACTGCCTCTAGAAGTACGGAGTAACGGTGGATTGTGAGAGGCTATTGGTGACGATAGGGATGGATAATGGGCATAGGTTGGAGATAGGTTGCCAACCTGACGATGTGGTGATAGTTAACTTTCCACACTCGCTCGAGATCGTACAAGACATGTTGTCATTTGTGACCATAATCAAGGAGTATCTGGATGGTTAGATTAGCACTACACAGGGCGATAGAACTCCGTATAGATTTGATGGAGGATGCCAAACCAATAGTTGTGTTTTTAAGGCGTATGGCACTTAGAGAGTGGAAGGAGTTGGAGGTGCAAGTGAATGACCTGTTGAGACGAGGATTCACTAGTAGGAGCATGTCGGAGTGGAGTGCACCTATAGTATTCGCCACTGTAACAACCCGCATATTTTATCGATTTTATATTTAAATATTTTATTTAAATATTTTATCGTTAGTCGGATTTTAGTCAGAAAAGCTACTTTTTGCAAACAGTCGAATTAGGACTCGGGACCACTCCCATTGAGTTTAAAATGCCGTTTGCGACCTTTTTGAGTACAAGCTTCGATATGTTTGGAGATAGTTGATTTTTGCTACTTTTCCCGCTTATGACTTTGGTTTGGACTGCACCCTTATTAGCTCAGCCCAACCCCCTTCTCTTCATTACTTCTCCTCTTTGCTTAAACACTCAAGCTTTAGCAACAATGGTGGAAGAGAATGGGAAATAGAAATTCCTAAGCCCTAGCTTGCTTTGCAAATCCAACTTCTAGCTCCAAATTCAAGAGAACCCATTGGTAAGCATCTCCTTCATCTTCTCCAATTCTTTCTCCATTCAATTTCAGAAATTCCTAAACCTAATTTTGGGAATGTTCTTGTTTTGAGCATAGATTCAAGCTCATTTGGGTTGTGTTGAAGAGAGGTTGATTCTCCATTTGCTTTCAAGCTTCTTCTTGTTTGATTTTGTAAAAAGGTGAGATTTTTATCTCATATCTTTGTAATAACTATCTTCGATTGTTAGGTATGAATTCCTAACGTTTATTCGTGTGCAATCGATTTTGGTTTGGATCGATTTCGTGTATATTCCAATTTTTGGTGTTTTGGTCTAATTTATGAAAATCCTATTATGGATATTTGGACCGTTTAGGCTGGGTTGTCGTTCGACGTAATTCCTTAGTCATCGCCATTTGCTCGTTCGATCGTTTTCGATATTCGTTTGGCCATTTTTGGCCTAGGTTCAGGGAATTCCCTGAACCCCAGATTCAGACGTCTGAAACGTAATATTCAGACGTCTGAATATTGTCTGGGAAGTTTTCTATTCCCAGATTCAGACGTCTGAATATATGGTTTCAGACGTCTGAATTGGTTCTATTTCAAACAGAAAGAAAATAGGCTAAAATATGCCTATTTCAGACGTCTGAAACACTTGATTCAGACGTCTGAATTGTGTTCTGGAAATTTTTATATTTCCAGATTCAGACGTCTGAACCACTTGTTTCAGACGTCTGAAAATGCAGTGTTTTGCCTGCTTGCCTATTCGCTTGAGAATTCCAATTTAAATCGATTCGTGATGATCCTATTTGTTGTTATCCTTTATTATGCCTTTGATGACTCCTATTTAGGGATTTTTGAATATCCATTTCGATGGATTCTTTATCGGTTTCTTTGGGTTTTATTCACGTCTTCGAATGTGAATTTTAACGATTGATTGTTCCTACAATCTTCTTTGTGATTTGTCACTTTAAAAATACAAAGGTTTTCTGTACTAGTAGTAAATAACAAAACTCTTTCATCAAAACGATTTCAACACTATTTTGTTACAAAGCTCGTTTCTTAAACCGTTTTTCCAATCTATTAGTATATACAAGCCTTTACCTCACTCATATGAGAAATCTAATTAAACGACTTAGTAAAACAAGTGGTATGAAACGCTTGCGTTTACTTCGTCGGTTAATTCTTGGACTTGTTCGATTGAAACTCTCGTGACAATTTTCTAGTGGAGACCTACAATTTGTTCGTAAATATTTAAGTTAAGCTAGTGGTTATGGGACATGAAGCTAAGCTCATATATTTACTAGCTTACTGTAATCGACACTTCTCGTTGATCATGACGATCATCTTTGTGATTTAGACTAGCAAGGTGCGATGTCACTTTGTCTATGTGGAGGACTGTTCCTCATTTTATTGAGCTTCGTCTCATTTCTTACATGGGTCGTACCTATTTAGGTGCGTCGATGTTTGTTTACACATGGGTCGTACCTTTTTAGGTGCGTCAATGTTTATTATGCATGGAGTGTACCTTTCTAGGTGCATCGATGTTTCTTTACTTTGTGGAGCAATCGGCTCAATAAGTCGGGGCATGGGACGTATCTTTCTTGTTGCGTCGATTTTCGTCTATGCATGGGGCGTATCTTTCTAGGTGCGTCGATGTTCGACTTTGCATGGGGTGTATCTTTCTAGGTGCATCGATGTTAGACATTACATGGGGTGTATCTTTCTAGATGCATCGATATTTATTTATGCATGGGATGTATCTTTCTAGGTGCATCGATGTTTATTTATGCATGGGGCGTATCTTTCTAGGTGCGTCGATGCTAGAGCATGGGGCGTATCTTTCTAGGTGCGTCGATGTTCGACTGTACATGGGGCGTGTCTTTCTAGATGCGTCGATGTCCAGTTTGTGGGATTGGCCATCCTTTTCTTGTGATTTCTGGATTTCGTGTGTTGAATTCTGGAATTTATGCTTCACCTATCTTTGTGATTTCTATTGATTTGATTTATCAATTATTGTGGCTTGGTGAACGAAATTAGGAGTATGACATTCCTTTTGATCCTTGAGTAGATTATTGTGATATTGATTAATCTCTTGTTGATTTTCAATTACTTATATATCACAGCTTGGCAATGTGATTATTATACGTTTAGTCATATCTCTTATTCTATATCATTTCATCTGATGTTTATAGCTAGACTGATCCGTTTATTATTTTCTTATTAAATAATACTCGGGTCAGACTGAGATATTACAGGTGCTTCCTCTTGGCTTCCTATCTGGAACCATCTTCTGAATTTTGGCTAACTACTTTAGTTTAGTGGTTTTTGTTGTATACATTTGAGATACAGACTCCATGATGTATACATATTCTTTTATCTAGCACTTGTATCTATTCTTTTTGATATTGTGGATCTTGTTTGACCACTACTCTGATGTACACTTTCATGTGTTATATTCATATCTATTTTCGCCTTTGTGATATGAATTGTCTGTGACTGATTTATGTTATGTTTATTTCTATATTTGTTTCTGAAGATATTATAGCCACTGTGTAGTAGCTTTGAGTTTGTGTCGATATGTCGGATTTTCCTCTAGAGAAGAAATGCATGTTATACTATCTGATATATCGATGCTCGCGCAAAGCAATTACACGGATGGTCGCTCCTCAACCGCCTTATTCTCCGTGCTAGTTGACAGCATTCACCGTAATGTTCTTGGCTAGCGTGGGTATAGAGGTGGGGCGTCACAGTATGGTATAAGAGCGAAACTTCGGAACAATATGGAATATTATAACAAGGATCATCGTCCTAAGTCCATCTTAGGAGTCGTGCTTTAGGATTTTATTCGGGTCTTCGTACCGTCCTATCCTAACTTCTTTTATGATTCCTTGTTTTATCTATCAAGATTGCTTGATATTTATTTTAAGAATAACTTTTCTCCTTCTTTCTTTTTTAAAGAAGAGGAATGGTTAGACCAGGTCGTCCCAGCTCCGGTCAATCTAGTGCTACTCCCCAGGATGGAGTATTTATGTCTGCCCAGCAACTTCTTGATCTAGTAAAGAACGCTCAAGCAGCCGGACCCATTCCAGAGCCTACTCATTCTAGATCCGGTTTTGCACGCTTGTGCAGAGACTACACCGATTTGGGTGGAAGGCCATTCAGGGGATCCGAGAGTGTTATAGAAATTCAGGCTTGGCTCAAATCATGCGATCGAATCTTTTCTCGCATGAACCTTATTGACATTCATCGAGTTCAAGTAGCTTCTAGCATGCTCCAAGAAAGAGCATTGGATTGGTATGAGCTTTTAATTTCTAAAATCATTGAAGCGGATCTCACTTGGGAGCAATTCCGGGAAAGATTCGAATTGAAATTTTTGCCGGAGGCTGAGAAAGTAACTTTAGCCCGACGTTTCATAGACCTTGTTCAAGATGAATCTTCTGTGACAGACTATGTCGCATCTTTCGAATCTCTGTCCAAATACGGGGTTGAATACATCAACACCCCATTGAAGAAAAATCAGAGGTTTGTCTATGGCTTGAATAAGAATCTTAAGAAGCCATTACTCCTGAAACTTGAGGTTTCATTTGATCAGCTTATTGATATCGCTCTTCGTGTTGAAGAGGCCGATAGAGAAGGTGATGTTGAAGTTGTGCGTGCCCAACAAAACTTCAACAACAACATGAAGAGGCCTATCAAATTCAAAGGCCCCAATCCCAACAAGAAAGGGAGGCAAGAAACCCCGGTGGCAAAAGCACCTACCTCTAGTCGTGGACAATGCTACAATTGTGGTTCCACGAACCACTATGCAAGGGAGTGTCCGAGACCCCTCTTTTGTCGCTATTGCAAAAATTCGGGTCACCATATGACTGCATGTCCCGTACTTCAAAGTAAGAAGGAGGGAGAGCTCAATGTAGTGCAAGCTCCTGGTAACACTTCTCGTGGTCAAGGTATTTTTTATTTAATCCTTGATTTCATTTATTTTTTGATCTTCTTATTTGAGTTCTTTTTGATATGGGTTTCATCTCACTATTTTATATCAAAAGAACTTGTCGATTCTTTTTCTTTGAATATTTTGGGCTTGATGACTTCTTTGAGGATTGCGAATCCGGATGGTAGATCTGCAACACTCAATTTTCTTTTATGTGATGTCGAAAATTATTTTATGTGATTTTTCTTTCCGAGCCAATATTTTTACTTAGGCTCCGGAATTGATTTGTGCGATAGGATTGGCTTAATCATTAATGAAGCCTATATCCTATTTTCTCGAGTGGACTATTCATCTTTGACATTTTCAATCTGTTAAGCAGATTTCTATTTTTCCTTTATGATTTTGATTCCAACTTGATGGCATCATTTTATTCCTTAAGCCCACTTATAAGGAAAGTGTTATTTCTCTCATTCATGTAGTTAGAGAAATTTTCCGGTATTTTTGAGCTTGTCTTAGGATTATCACCTAAGTAATCTTTGGTGTGGTGCTAAGGTCTTTTCAGTTTGACCTTGTCACCGATTTTCATTTGGCTACGAGTAGCGTGAGTTAGCATTCCACTTACGCACTCCGCACTCGTTATGATTCTAGTGAATGACTTATTTTGTCATTCAATTTGTCCAGCTTATTTCATCCATTTTATATATCAAATATTCTATGAATATTTCGATGAGACCATTTTTGTATTTATTGGTTTTGGATGAAAATAGAAATTTAAAATTTTGTAAATCTTTTTCGTAAGATTTATTTATAAGTACAATTCGATTTTGTTCTTAAAACGAACAAAGAATATTCTTAGAAGTTTTTGAGAAACTTACTTATCCTATAGAATACGATTTTGTGATTGTATTGCCCATTTAGTGTTTTAAGAATTTTGGTCGATGCGCTTGATCAACGTTATCGATAGGAATTTCCTAAACGCTTTGATGAGACAATCAGACACAGTATATTGACTTGTAAAAATGTAAATTTATCTAGAAAGATAATTACTTAAAGATGATTGTAATTTTGAAAGTTTTAGTTTTTTGGGAAAGAGGATTATTTAAAAGAATTCTTCCTTTCGTTACTCTTATTCTTGTGATTCCTGGAGGGGAACCAAGACTTTATCTTTTGTACCAATGCTTATCGTATTGGTTTGGATGCCGTTCTCTTACATAAGATAACGTGCTATCACTTGTGCTTCTAAATCATTAAAAGCCGATTGAGACTAGGTATGTCACTCATGATCTAGTGCTCGCGGCTATTGTTTTCGCTTTTAGAGTTTGGCATCATCATATTTGGATGAGAAATTTGTTCTCTACCTCGATCATAAATCTTTGGAATATTTATTTTCTCATAAGGAACTTCATGTCGACTCGTGTTCCTAGCATCTTATGATCTTGATATTCTTTTATTCCCGAAAGGGGAAATCGTGTTGCCAATGCGTTTAGTCGTAAGCAACAAGTGGTTGATTCTTTGGTGATGTCTGAATGGGATTATCTTTTTATTAAGTTCATCAGACGTTTTGATGTACTTCGTTTTATTGAGTTTCATCTCATTTCTTTTATGGACTAACGTCTGATGTTCTTTTATGCTATTTGATTCATTGGATGTACCGTTTGTACTACATCAATGTCTTTGCTATTCGATTCATTGGATGTACCGTTTGTACTACATCAATGTCTTTGCTTTGGTTCATTGGGCGTACCGTTTTTGTACTACGCTGATGTCCCAAATTATTTGAGTTTCTAGTTTCTCGGGCGTACCGTTTTTGTACTACGCCGTTGCACTGGCTCAATTTTCTGCTATTCTTGATGTTCCCCGTGTCTTTTATCTACGGAAATGCCTTAGGGATTCCGGTTTTCATTCTTGAGCCCGGTGATATTGTGGAAATTGAAGTTTCACCAGATTTGGTTTTTGAGCAACATCCTATTCGAATTATTGCTTCGGAGCTCAAACGACTTCGAAATAAAGATGTTCTTCTTGTGAAAGTTCAATGGTTCTCAGATCCTAAGGATTGCTCTTGGGAATCCTGGGAATTCATCGAGCGATCCCGTTCAGGCTTACCCTTTCATGCTCTTTATGGTGAACTTCCTATTTCAAATTTTCTTTTGTGTTAATATGCTTTTATGGTTGTTACTTCTTATCTTCTTCTTAAATATTGCGAGGACGCAATTTCTTTAAGGAGGGGAGTCTGTAACAACCCGCATATTTTATCAATTTTATATTTAAATATTTTATTTAAATATTTTATCGTTAGTCGGATTTTAGTCCGAAAAGCTACTTTTTGCAAACAGTCGAATTAGGACTCGGGACCACTCCCATTGAGTTTAAAATGCCGTTTGCGACCTTTTTGAGTACAAGCTTCGATATGTTTGGAGATAGTTGATTTTTGCTACTTTTTCCCGCTTATGACTTTGGTTTGGACTGCACCCTTATTAGCTCAGCCCAACCCCCTTCTCTTCATAACTTCTCCTCTTTGCTTAAACACTCAAGCTTTAGCAACAATGGTGGAAGAGAATGGGAAATAGAAATTCCTAAGCCCTAGCTTGCTTTGCAAATCCAACTTCTAGCTCTAAATTCAAGAGAACCCATTGGTAAGCATCTCCTTCATCTTCTCCAATTCTTTCTCCATTCAATTTCAGAAATTCCTAAACCTAATTTTGGGAATGTTCTTGTTTTGAGCATAGATTCAAGCTCATTTGGGTTGTGTTGAAGAGAGGTTGATTCTCCATTTGCTTTCAAGCTTCTTCTTGTTTGATTTTGTAAAAAGGTGAGATTTTTATCTCACATCTTTGTCTATAATTATCTTCGATTGTTAGGTATGAATTCCTAACCTTTATTCGTGTGCAATCGATTTTGGTTTGGATCGATTTCGTGTATATTCCAATTTTTGGTGTTTTGGTCTAATTTATGAAAATCCTATTATGGATATTTGGACATTGATATTTGAGGCGTATCGAAGAGCCGTTTAGGCTGGGTTGTCGTTCGACGTAATTCCTTAGTCATCGCCATTTGCTCGTTCGATCGTTTTCGATATTCGTTTGGCCATTTTTGGCCTAAGTTCAGGGAATGCCCTGAACCCCAGATTCAGACGTCTGAAACGTAATATTCAGACGTCTGAATATTGTCTGGGAAGTTTTCTATTCCCAGATTCAGACGTCTGAATATATGGTTTCAGACGTCTGAATTGGTTCTATTTCAAACAGAAAGAAAATAGGCTAAAATTTGCCTATTTCAGACGTCTGAAACACTTGATTCAGACGTCTGAATTGTGTTCTGGAAATTTTTATATTTCCAGATTCAGACGTCTGAACCACTTGTTTCAGACGTCTGAAAATGCAGTGTTTTGCCTGCTTGCCTATTCGTTTGAGAATTCCAATTTAAATCGATTCGTGATGATCCTATTTGTTGTTATCCTTTATTATGCCTTTGATGATTCCTATTTAGGGATTTTTGAATATCCATTTCGATGGATTCTTTATCGGTTTCTTTGGGTTTTATTCACATCTTCGAATGTGAATTTTAGCGATTGATTGTTCCTACAATCTTCTTTGTGATTTGTCACTTTAAAAATACAAAGGTTTTCTATACTGGTAGTAAATAACAAAACTCTTTCATCAAAACGATTTCAACACTATTTTGTTACAAAGCTCGTTTCTTAAACCGTTTTTCCAATCCATTAGCATATACAAGCCTTTACCTCACTCGTATGAGAAATCTAATTAAACAACTTAGTAAAACAAGTGGTATGAAACGCTTGCGTTTACTTCGTCGGTTAATTCTTGGACTTGTTCGATTGAAACTCTTGTGTCATTTTTCTAGTGGAGACCTACAATTTGTTCGTAAATATTTAAGTTAAGCTAGTGGTTATGGGACATGAAGCTAAGCTCATATATTTACTAGCTTACTGTAATCGACACTTCTCGTTGATCATGACGATCATCTTTGTGATTTAGACTAGCAATGTGCGATGTCTCTTTGTCTATGTGGAGGACTGTTCCCCATTTTATTGAGCTTCATCTCATTTCTTACATAGGTCGTACCTATTTAGGTGTGTCGATGTTTGTTTACACATGGGTCGTACCTTTTTAGGTGCGTCAATGTTTATTATACATGGGGTGTACCTTTCTAGGTGCATCGATGTTTGTTTACTTCTTGGAGCAATCGGCTCAATAAGTCGGGGCATGGGACGTATCTTTCTAGTTGCGTCGATGTTCGTCTATGCATGGGGCGTATCTTTCTAGGTGCGTCGATGTTCGACTTTGCATGGGGTGTATCTTTCTAGGTGCATCGATGTTAGACATCACATGGGGTGTATCTTTCTAGATGCATCGATGTTTATTTATGCATGGGATGTATCTTTCTAGGTGCATCGATGTTTATTTATGCATGGGGCGTATCTTTCTAGGTGCGTCGATGCTAGAGCATGGGGCGTATCTTTCTAGGTGCGTCGATGTTCGACTGTACATGGGGCGTGTCTTTCTAGGTGCGTCGATGTCCAGTTTGTGGGATTGGCCATCCTTTTCTTGTGATTTCTGGATTTCGTGTGTTGAATTCTGGAATTTGCTTCACCTATCTTCGTGATTTCTATTGATTTGATTTATCAATTATTGTGGCTTGGTGAACGAAATTAGGAGTATGACATTCCTTTTGATCCTTGAGTAGATTATTGTGATATTGATTAATCTCTTGTTGATTTTCAATTACTTATATATCACAGCTTGGCATTGTGATTATTATACATTTAGTCATATCTCTTATTCTATATCATTTCATCTGATATTTATAGCTAGACTGATCCGTTTATTATTTTCTTATTAAATAATACTCGGGTCAGACTGAGATATTACAGGTGCTTCCTCTTGGCTTCATATTTGGAACCATCTTCTGACTTTTGGCTAACTACTTTAGTTTAGTGGTTTTTGTTGTATACATTTGAGATACAGACTCCATGATGTATACTTATTCTTTTGTCTAGCACTTGTATCTATTCTTTTTGATATTGTGGATCTTGTTTGACCACTACTCTGATGTACACTTTCATGTGTTATATTCATATCTATTTCCGTCTTTGTGATATGAATTGTCTGTGACTGATTTATGTTATGTTTATTTCTATATTTGTTTCTGAAGATATTATAGCCACTGTGTAGTACTTTGAGTTTGTGTCGGTATGTTGGATTTTCCTCTAGAGAAAAAATGCATGTTATACTATCTGATATATCTATGCTCGCGCAAAGCAATTACACGGATGGTCGCTCCTCAACAGCCTTATTCTCCGTGCTAGTTGACAGCATTCACCGTAATGTTCTTGGCTAGCGTGGGTATAGAGGTGGGGCGTCACAGCCATCAAGGCGGATATCTCTTTGATATTGTGTGTAGATTAACGTGAGCTGAATAAGGTGATGAAGAAGAACAAGTATCCATTCCCGTGTTTTGATGACTTGTTCAATCAGCTCCACAGTGCTAAGTTGTTCTCTCAGTTGGATCTTGCGACAGGGTTTCATCAGGTGAGAGTGGTGAAGGATAATGTGTCGATTACCGTGTTTCGTACACCATCTGGGTTCTATGACTAGTTAATTATGTCGTTCGGGCTAACCAACACACCAGCATACTTTGTTGATCTTATGAACAGTGTTTTCAGTTATCAATTAAATGAGTTCGTACTTGTGTTTTTGGACAATATCCTTGTTTATTCGAGAACTGAGGATGAATACATGGAGCATTTGAGAATTGTGCCCGAGGTGCTGAGGAAGCAATGACTAAAGGCGAAGTTTTCGAAGTGTCACTTCTGGAGAAAGGAAGTGCAATTTTTGGGTCACGTTTTTTGTTCGTAGGGTATTGTTGTAGATCCTGCAAAGGTGGCAGTAGTACATGAATGAGATCAACCCAAGACCATTATAGATGTGAGAAGTATCCTTGGCTTGATGGGATACTATGGATGTTTTATTCAGGACATCTCTAAGGTAGCAATGCTGTTAACCAACTTGATGAAGAAGAATCAAAATTTATTTGGGATGCAAGGTGCGAGCACGTATTCGTGAGTCTGAATGAGTGGTTGAGGACCGCACCGGTGTTAGTCATTCCGAGTAAGAACGAGGAGCCGATAGTATATATTGACGCCTGTAGTACTTCACTTAGTGCAGTGTTGATGCAGAGGGGAAAGGTTGTCGCCTACGCTAGTCGACAACTAAAACCACAGGAGAAGAAGTAGCCAACTCATGTCTTGGATTTGGCAGCGCTAATGTTTGCTATGAAGATATGGAGGCATTATTTGCTTGGGGAGAGTTTCGAGTTGTATATAGACCACAGGTTGAGTATATATTCTCCTAGAAGGACCTTAACCTTGGTCAGTAGCAATAGGTAGAGTTTTGATCCTCCTACAATTTTGACATTTCCTATACCCTTGGTAAGGGAAATGTAGTCGATGGTGTATTGAGTGGAAGACATGCAAGGTTTCCTGGAGTGGAAGCAGTTGGAGTTTATCGCTGGCCATGATTTTAGACCTTGATGTGAGCTAGAGCCGAACGTGTTGGACGGCCTATAATCAGACTTGCCTTGATTGAGAGGATTGGTACTAGTTATAAGAAAGATGCTAGACTAGCCAAGATCATGGCCAAGAGGAGGGAAAGAGTAGCGTCTAAGGAGATGAAGCAATACAAGCTCAACCATGATGGTTGGGTTCATAAGGATCGGAGATTGTTAATTCATGATGTCGATAGGCTGAGGGGTAGGGTGCTACGAGAGTGCCATCATTCAAGATTGACTATACATCCCGACAATAATAAAATGTACCATGATATGAGGTAGACATTTTATTGAGAAGGGGCGAAGAAGGAAATTGGGGCATTCATCTCGAAGTGCATGAACTATCAGTTGGTAAAGGCAGAGGAGAAGACACCGAGTATTTTGCTACAACCGCACGAGATTCCCAAGTGGAAATAGGAACCAGGTTCGGTTGACTTCATCGCTGGATTGCCGAGAACCAAAGGAGGATACTATAACATTTGGATCATGCTCAATAGATTGAAAAAGAGTGTTCGATTCATACCCATCATGTCTAGTAGGACGTCATCCAAATTGACCGAGTTGTATGTGAAATGGGTAGAATGATTCCATGGTGTGCCGAAGAGCATTGTGAGTGATTGAGACCTTTGTTCACAAGCGGTTTTTGATAGGGCTTATAAGAGGCGTTGGGGATGGAGCTGCATTTCAGTACAGCTTATCACCCACAAAAAGATAGGTTGGCTAAGAAGGTGAATAATATCTTAGAGGATCTGTTGCGAGCTTACATTCTCAATTTTGGTGACTTGTGGGACCATTATTTACACTTAGTAGAGTTTGCATACGATAACAATTTAGCATCAATATGACATCATTTGAGGCATTATATGACTGACCATGCAACCTCCCTTTATGTTTGTGGGAAATGGGCGAGAAACTGATACTTGAGCCAGATATGATTGGAGAGATTTTGGAGAAGATCGAGATCATTCGGCAAAGAATGAAAGCCGCTCAGGATAGGCAGAAGAGCTATGCTAATATAAGGAGACACGATTTCGAACTCTCCGTCGGCGATATGGTATTTGTCAAGATCTCCTTGCTAAAGAATGTTGTTTTCTTCGGTACAAATGGAAAGTTGGAATCGAGATATGTTGTTCCTTTTCTGATATTTGAGAGGATCGAGAATCTATCATATTGAGTCAACTTACCTTAGAAGATGGCGGCATGTATAATGTGTTCCACATATCTCACCTGCAAATGCTTATGCATAACTCAGGTGTAATAGTTCAGCTGGATCAATTTTATGATATCAAAATTGAACTAGAGGCTTCAAGACCACATAGGTCTATTCGCATTGTCGAACGTGATACGAAGTAGCTTAAGAAGAAGATGGAAGAGCTGGTAAAGGTTTAGTGGAGTGAGAGAGAAGGCGATTGCACTCGGGAGACCGAGAAGGACATGATGACCGCTTATCTGGAACTCTTTTCTTGGTGAGACTTTCTGTTTATTACATTTACTTTCACTTTTGAAATCATATAGAATAGTTAGTATCCTACATACTTGGGTAGGCATAGATATCATTTCATGTTTTTGTGTACATGTTCGATGTTTGATATATTTGCTCGCGGATGTTAGGCATGCGGGGTAGCTACGTTTGATTTTCCCTTATTTGTGTTGGTATTTCGAGGGCAAAATTCCTAAAGGAGGGTGCGTGTAACGATCCGTATTTTATATATTGAAGGATTGTAAAATATTATTTTAAAAATTCATATGAGGTGGCATGACTCTACAACTATGAAAAATGCCTATCAGTGACATTTTCTATCTTCAGAACTTTTCCGGACGATTTTTCCTTAAAAAACTTGGAACGACTATTACTTTTTACAGAAGCTGAACTAGCATCCTAGATTACTTTTAATGGAAAGATACGATGGTTTCCCATTTCGTAATGTAGTCATGGTAACGATTTAGACCCTTTGGTTAGGAGATAAGACTGTTAAAGATAGGTAGTTTTTTGGGCAACTTAGTGGATAATCAGTAATTTTAGGGGCAAGCCCACCATTTTGGGTTTGGAGACAATATTAGGCTGAACTATCTACCCTGAATCATTTTTACCACTTCTCAAATAGATCTAAGCCCCTTTAACCCATTTTTCACTCAAAACCTTCTATTTTCTCCTCCAAATCAAATCTAAATCATAGATTAAGAGTGGATTAGCAAGGGAACCACTATAGATCTTCAAATCTATATTTTTTGGGAGGGAAAATTAGATCTTTATTGTTCATTTTCGGACCTACTTCAATTTGCATGCAAAACTTGTATTTTTGAGGTTTGGGTTGGGGATTTACCATTTCTCACCTTATTATATATGTATCCATAGGTTTTGACGTATTTTAAACTCATTTTCAAAGTCAAAATCATGTTTTGGGATTGTTTTAAAGTGAAACATGAAGTAAAAAATGAATTTAAAATATTTTAAAGTATTCTAATCATGTTAGTTTGATGTACGATTGCCTTGATGTGTGTTAGGCTATTTTAAAGACATTTTATAGAATGCCATGAATTGTTGTATGTTTACATGTTTGAATTTTGTTTGGTGCATGTGTGGTGTTTGCCAATATGCTTACATGGTTGAAAATTCTCATCAGAGCGACTTAGAGGTGGGAACCGTGAAACCGGACTTCGATGGATAGACTCAATGAGGTTAGGAGTTGTATCGATGCATACATAAGGTATACATTTTAAAGAACAGAGTGCAGTGATGGAATTGATGCAACATTTGGATTTGAAGACTCAATGATATTTTGGTTAAGGGGGATTCTGGTCAGTGCTAGGTGCGGCTTGGGTTCGGTAGTGGTTTGACTTAGATCTAGATAAGAATTTCTATTTAGGGAAGGTGCTTCAGGCTCGACATAGGGAAATAGAGTGGCTGCTTTAGGCCAGCTCTAGGCCAAACCCCAATAGAGTTGGGAAGCCGAGAGACTTACATCATGGCACAACGATGCTTTGGCGATTTCTTCATGGCGTGTTCCAAGGCCCTTAGGGGTAATATGGGGTGAAGTTGGCCACTCCAAATAACTTGGGATGGCCTTGGATTTCATGCAACAAATAGGGGCGCACTAGCGTAGTGCTTCAACTCGACGACTCCGACGGTGATGGCGACGACTTCGGAACTTTGATATGATGGCTCAATGACTTGCGATGGGTATTTATAGGTGTTCTAGAAATGAAGACTTAATGATAGGAGTCGTGACAATGATCCATAAGGGAAAATTCAATGATAATGGCTTGTGAGTGGGATCTACGACTCTGTCCTATTATGGAAATAGCCATAATTGAATAACGATTGAGTTATATTATTGAGACATGTGCAAAGAGATCGTGGATAACTTGGAGGCTTCTAGTGTGCTCGTAAATAAGGGATATTCGAGGATGTCCACCTGGATTTGCGTTGAGTCCACATCTTATAATAGTTGATTACCCTTGGGTTTGTGAATGTAGGCCTGGTACCTAGCCTTTTGGAGTGGCATGGTTTTGAGCACCAATAAATTTAGAGTTTCGATTGAGTCCATGGTTTGTGATTATCCATATGAGTTATCGTATATTCAACGCACATGAGTGATAGTGAGGATTGTTTGATGGATTCTATGTTTTCCATGGTTGCCTATCATTTTAGGTTGACACATGATATAGGTATTTTCGGTAGCATATATATACACTAAACATAGTACTTTGACTCTAGTACACTTATATGGTTGTGACAGTAGATTTACATATATCGGTGTTTATGTGCTAACTTTTTGGACGTAGGTACAAGTCAAGTATGGTTCTCATACCCTATGCCCCTATTTACTATATATGGCTTTTGTATATTTTAAGATGATGTATCACTCACACAAGACTATTATCTACCCCATGGTTTTATTTTTGTTCTTCTTATTATCTTGGGTGCTCTTAAATGAGTAGATTAAGGACAATAGGTCAGGATAGCGCTTGGAGCTATACCAGGTACGAGCAGGAGGCTGAGCTATCATATTTCTATACTTTGGATCATACTATTGCTTATATTCCATTTTGGAACTATATCAGTACTTCTATTTTGTGAGAAATTATATAGTTTATTTTTAAGACTTAGGTGTATAAACTCTTTACTTCAATTTTTGTCTAGTCTGTAAATCTGATGCACTCTGATGTTCTTATTTATGATTCATTTGATTATATCATTTGTTTCGTCTGTTTTACATCTATGTTATTATATTACATTTTGTCTGTGCACCGTGAGATGTTCTACAGGTTCTGTATTTGGATTTTTCTCTACTATACATCCTTGGCTACATTCCTACATCGTCCAGGTACTTGCAAAGCGCATCATATAAGTATATTGGGTACCAGAGGTATAGGGCGGTCGCCACAAGTACTTTACATTGGTCATTAGTTTAACAATCTCATTGACATATTGTGTTACTTCATCTATAAACTGCTACCAACCATATTGTATGCCTTGTGCTGATGAAAATTCCTCAAAAGAATTAGAGATATCTCCATGCGCGTTGTTTTACTTCAGAATCCTCATGATTTGAATTTGCTAAATTTGTAAGTTTTGGTCTTTGGTCTAGTTGATTCTCTTGCTCAGTTCGAACAAGTTGATCTGAATTAGATTTTGGTTCCACCATTGAGCCATTTGTAGAAATGGAATTGCCTTCATCTTCAGTTGATAAACATGCAAACTTATTTGCAATAGTAAAAGTAGCACCAGATTTTCCTTTATCAACTTTTGAATTTTATTTTCTCTAATTGAGTTTTATCCTCCGTTATTAACATTATCACTTTGCAAATTTTGAGTGGTCTCCACATGTCTAAATGAAGATTTGGACTCCTCATACAACTTTGGTGCATTTGTTGTAATATTCTTTAGACTCATTGAATTTGCCGAGCTCTTACCTTTTGTTGCCATGTTTTATGATAATTAATTGTACAAGTTTTTTTGGATATGTCTAAAGGCATTGCAATTGTAATAAGGCATTGGTTTGTACTTATATTCAATATGCAATTTGTTATATATACAATATATTATACATACTCATGCATATGACAATTTCATTTGAATACTGGTAACATAAATCCATAAGTATATACATATGTTTGAATACACTATAACATGTGCATAAAAATATTTATAGTGCCATATATATAATAGCAAAGCTAGCCGGCATTTATTGTGGGCCATCCATATGAATAAATGAATTAGAAGCATACGATCAGTACATGCACCTGAACAGCTATATGAAAAATAAAGCATAGGAGTTAGGCAAAGCCAAAATACCAAAAAACAACAAAAACCAAACTAGTCTCCCTCCAAAGAGGAATAGCTACTACCCTCATGCAAAGATTCAGGCCTAATAACATGGTAATCCCCTGAGAAAAGAGAAACAAACGTAAGAACAAAATCCACAGAATCATAGCTGTAAAGATATTTCCTATCCTAAGAGGCATTCGACAGAACAGAACGATTCAAATCACCTAGCTGCCCTAGCACCAAAAGCACTAGGCCTTCATCCTCGACATGATAATATAACCGCCTTACTTCTCCATCTCCACCAGTAAACTTATAGAACCAACCCCATTTAGGGTCAAATCTTATTTTTGAAGGCTTATGAATCTAAGCATGCTCTGATGAGGCCCAAGAAGTAAACAGAGGAAGAAAAAGCCGAATCCAAAATATATGCATATGTGATTTGCATTTGAATTGAAAGGTTAAATATTTAAATTAGAAATTCAAAATGAATTCAAATCTGAGTTTTTAAATCTGGAATTTAAATTTAAACTTCAGTTTTAAATAAAGGTTTAAATTTAAATTACTTTTAAATGAATAAATGATTTGCATTTGAATTGAGGGAGTAGATTGTAGGAAGAATTTTAAAGAGTTAAAACTAAAATGAGCTTGGAAGTTGTATTTCAATTTTGAAATTTTAAAGTAATTTGAAATTTGATTTGAATTTAAATTGAATTTGTAATTTAAATTGTTTTAACTTATTAATAAGTAGATGTTTCTTTTAACATATATGATAAAAAGTTTTGAATTGTTTTAAAATCTTATTTAAGATAAATTTGAGTTTTAAGTTTAAAATGAAGTTAAATAGAATTTAAAGTAAATTTAAAAACATTTTGTTTTTTTAAATGCTTGATTAAATAAGGAATGTTTATCTAAAAGATAAATAAATTTAATGATTGGATTCATTTAATTATTAAGGTAATTAAGATGAAAATTAATTATTTAATTAATTAATTATGTGGATGTTTAATTAAGTAATTAATGATTTTTAAGTTAATTAATCAGATTTGAGATTAATTAATTAAGGTTAATTAATCTATAATTAAGGATGGTTAATTAAATTTTAATTAATGATTAAGATTTTAATTAATATTTAATTAATTAATAATTAGTGATTAATTAAGTTGTAATTACGTATTAATTAATTGATAATTAATAATGATAAATTTAAGTTAATTCTTAATTAAGGAATTAAGAAATGTTAATGAGGGTCATTAACATAAGATTATTTAACAATTAATTAATGTGATTAATTTTGATAATTAATTAGATTAATTAATTAATAATAATCAATTGTTTATTACTTAATGAAAGAAATTAATGAATTAATTACCTGGTGTGATTAATTTAATTAATGTGGTTAGTTTAGATTAATTTAGTTAATTAATTTAAACATTTGTTGATTGTTTGATAATTACTTTATGTAATTTATGAATTTGTAATTACTTAAGGAAGTTATTAAATAATAATTACTAAATGTAATTAAGATATTTATTATAGAAGTAATTTAAAATTTAAATTACTTTGAAATTAATTAAGGGAAATCAATTTATGGGATGAGTAATTAAAGTAGTTAATTACTGAATGGTTATTAATCATGGGTGATTAATATATATGTGGATTAATTTCAGATTAATTACTTATGTAATTAATTTATATTTAGAGATTTATTAATTGTAGTTAAAATCATTAATTAATTAATTAATGATGTAATTTGGAATTGATTAACTAAGGTATAATTAATAATGAAAAATAATTAATGTAATTAATTTTAGTTAACTAATTAATTTAGTAATTACAAGTTAATTGTTTGCAAAGGGTTTAAGTAATTAACTTGTGTGACTAATTTATAAGCTAATTACTTATTGTAATTAGAGATAGTTAATCAATATTAATTGAAATATTGAGATGGTGATTTAAAAATTGATTTGAAATCAATGGATGGATAAGTTAAGCAGAATTTTGACGATGAAGTAATTAATTTAATTCATTTTAAATTAATTAGAAATTGAGTAATTAATTTAATTCATTTTAAATTAATTATAGAAATTGTGATCATTAGATCATTGCTTATGTTTGATGAATGGTATTGGTTGCTTGGTGTGGTTTGTAATCTCAGTTATGAGATGAGTAGTGTATGAGATATGGATGCATTGGTTGCTTTTGGATGATAATATGGATTATCTGATTAGGATATGAATTATCTGTTGATAACGATAAGGTTGATTATCTATTGTGTTGTGAATTATCTATCTGTGTATATTTAGATAATGAATTGAATTGTTTTAAACTTAAAACAACTTGGACCTAAAAGACACACTTTGGATTTCGATGAGACCGGGATCGGGTTTCCATATTTGGACATCCGAAAACCACATCGATTCCAATTAAACGTTAGGTCGTTGATACAAGGGGAGCGAGTGAAGACTCGAGGTGTAAGGGCTATACGTCAGTATAACTCTGTGGGTGATTCCGTAATGAGTTTGAAGGAATAGAACTTATAGATTCGAGATGGTGATTCAGAGTGCAAGGGTTATTATCGTTAACTCTGAGGGTGATTCCAAAATAAGTGTAACGAGATAATGCTTTCGGTTTCGTTCGAACCCGGAACAAACTTGTATGGATTGAATGCTTTCAGAACATCGTCAGGTGGACGATGAGCATTCTAAGTGATATGTCCTATAAAGGTAATCGTAGCCTCAAGCCTCATCAACCGGGAATGGCTAAAACATGGGAGGTGCAGCAAGGCTTCGTGGGTCACACCCACTTGAGAGTAAGATTTACCCCTGTCTAGAGGTCCCTTTATATTTCGGCTGTGTGGACGGTTGATCATGACAACCGTCGGGGTTGTCTTATTCGGAACTGTTCAGTAAGGAACGGGTCCGGCTTTGTGTTGCAGGGGATTGGGAGTAATCCTCGGTTCGGTGATCTGGGCCACGTACTGTGACGGGCGGTACCCCAGTAGCCCTGCCATTGTATGGAATCCGAAATCCAATAAGTGCCAACGGCTTTGATTGTATTACCCACTTTTGTGGCTAGTAGCTGGAATTTAATAATTTAACAATTTCGGCTATTTCTTATTTACTTGAAAACCCTAGACACTATTATAATATCATCAGATTTCCTATCAAATGTTTTGGTTAGCGTAAGGTAAAAACTTTTCCATGTTTATGTGTGGGAAGTCTTACGTGATACCTTTCTTTCAAAAGGTTTTGAAAATTAAGCAACTTTAACCTGTTACTCACACCAGACCCATGTCTGACCCGGAGTTATTTCTGTTTTCCTTTAACTCTTGGGTACTCAAATTTTTACGAGTAGCCAAGGGAATTCAGGTTAGGATTCAGGTTTGCTTTGACGAATTGTGGAGAAGCAATGGAGCAGGAGGCTTTTGCGTTAGATATTAGTATTCCGCTGTGTGTACTGTGTTGTCTCTGGATTGTATTGAGTTGTAAATACTAGACAGGTGCTTATAACTGTCTAGTATATGTCATGTGTATGCTGTGTATCTCTGATTGGTATTGTATATTATGTAAATACTTATGTTATTAATATAATTTATTCGTTCCGCTGTTGAGATTCTTGTGTTGTTTCTTCTTTCTCTTCTTTCTTTCTTTTTTTCTATCCCTTTCTTTCTTAATTCATGATGCGTCTTTCCGGGTAGTGGGAGACGGGTCGTGACAGTTGGTATCAGAGCATTAGGTTGAGTGAATACCTAGGCTCTGTAGTGGTGTCTATTTTGAGAGAGCGTATTTGTATTTTTAATATATATATATATATATATATATATATATATATATATATATATATATATATAATTGGTTCTACCTATTTGTTGGATTACCCGTTCAGGTTTTTCCAATATAAGTTATAAAGGTAGATAAGGTAGAAGTGTGTGTAACACGACTACCATTGGTTGGAGTTTGATGGATAAGGTTGGAAGTGTATTAGTCGAGACTGTAGACCTAATACCGTCTCGAGTGAGTTCTGTTGTGATAAAAGACTTCATCGATCTCTGAAGTTAACCTGTTAAGGTTCGGAGTTCATCTTTGAAGTGCAGAATTGAGTTTGGATCTGTCGGTTGGGCAGAAGCAAGCAAGTGATGGTATCTTGATATCTCAGGAAGTAGTAGCTGCGTGATGAGATGCAGTGACTATGGATATTTCCGAAGATGTTTCTTTGGAATAAGAGTAAGAAGTGAGTCTGCTCGGTGATGTGGCTGAGTTTAGCAGAGTATTCTGAGTCGATAGGGAGTCTTCTGGCCGAGTAGTTTTTCTAAAGTGGAGTCCAGAAGCAGTAGAGTAGATCCGTTTCTCTGAAAAGTTGGCTAGGCCAGCATAAGCTGTTTTGTTTGCTAAAGAGAAAGCAGTTTTCTTTGGATTTAGGTTGAGTTGATCGCAAAAGTGACTTGCGATAGTATGTTCTCTTGTGTTTGTTGGAGATTGTCTGGATTTCTTCCAGGAAGTCAGAAGTTTGTTAGCCTCTGGAGATCGAGTTTTCTTCTCAGGATTGGTACTGGTGGTTCAGTTAGTAGATGGATGGTTCCATGAAATAGAAGTTGGTGAAGTAACTCTGGTTTCGGAGAAACATCTGAGTTTTCTTATGGATCTGTGGAACCATATTTCTGTGCTAGGTGGTCTAGTCTGTGCTTGTGTTCTTCGTCAGCATTTTCTTCTGTTTCGGATCAGAGTGGTGCAGCGGAAGCAGTTTGGGGTGTTTTTGTTTTCTTTTTCGGATAAGGAGAAGTTTGTTCTGTCTTCTGTTGTTGAGAAGCAGGGTGTATTCTTGTTTTTTTGAGTGATCTTGAGGAGATCATTGGATAGTTTTTGATTCAGTCTGTTTCTTATGGAATCAGCATAGAGTTAAGCTGATTAGGAGTGATGTTGGTAGCCCAGGATTGTCCGAAGAGTTTTTATGGATAAGAGACAGAGAAATTTGGATTCTGGAATCGGAGATTTGATTTGAGATAAGTTATTCTCTGATCTAGGGAGCTATAAGTTTGGGAAGCTAGCTCCGAAGTGTTTTGGTTTCTTCTGTGTAGGGTAAGATCAGTGTTTGGTTTCCTAGAGTGGAATTGCCAGTTTGGATAACTGGAATTCAGTGTGTTTGACGTATCTCTGAGGGAGTACGTGTTTAATATTTCTGGTTGTAGAACCAGTAGTTCAGGATGGGTTGCTTGTGAATTAGACTCGTTTGTAGTCTAATATTCTGTATAGAATTGTTGTTAGGAGCTCTATGATTTAATAGTATTGGTTGATTGGATTTTATAGAGCGAGTATCCCGATATATATATATATATATATACCGGGGAAACTCGTAAAGTTTTATCCAAAATTCTTTTGGATAATTAGATTTGTTTTGATTGTGTGAATTGGTTGCTTAGGTTATTGGCATATGATTAGCATATGCTGTGTTTTAAAATAAAATCTGTAAATATATTATTAAATTACCTTTGTTTTAAATTTCGGGGACGAAATTCTTTTAAGGGGGAAGGATTGTAATATCCCGGAATTTTGGACAATATAAATTTAATAATCTGTGTTTAAATTTATATTGAATTGATAATTTTTGTTAATAAATTTGATTTGATTCTATAATCTTCTTTGTTTAAATATTTAAATTGTGAAATTATTTTTAATGAGTTAATAAATCTATTTTCTATTTAATAATGTATATGTATTTATATATATTTTAAATAGATAAGTTGTTCTTAATTAAATTAGTATAGCATAATTTTAATGTTTTAAAAATGGAAATTTTGATTTGTTTTTAATTTAAGCTTTTCAAACATATTTAATAAAATAATATATGATTTTAAATATGAGATAAATGTTTTATTAGTTTAGAATTCATTTTTATTTTAAGTTTGAATATTAAAATAAGGTTCATAAATATTTGTGTTATTCTTTTTAAATTTTTAATTGATAATTTTGATTTGTAAAATTAATATGAAGTTTAAAATATAATCTAATATATGAAGCATGTAGTCATTAAGCTACAAACTCTTGTGTAAATTTATTTTAAATTGATTAAAAGTTACTTTTTCAAAAGATTAATTTGTATGTTGTTTTATTTATTTTAATACTTTGCTTATTCTTTAGAAGTTTATTTAAATACATAACTAAGTCTAAGAACTAAATAATTAACTAAGTTTAAACATTCATTAATCTTAATTTAAATAACAAAACATTTTAAAGACACATGTAAGCATAATTAACATGTGTAAGCATCTTAAAATCCTAAATGAACATGTGTTATGAATTTGAACATGAGAATTTACAAGTGTCTATTTCTTTTACAAGTGTCAAATTTATATCCTTTATTTTTCTTTGTTTTTAATAAATCATAAATTTAAATTATAAAACATTTTATTTACTCATTCCTTTCCTCTTCTCATTTTTCATTTCTGAACAAAGAAATCTGAAAACCCTTGCAAACCAATTTGCAAATCTGTAACATTTTCTGCATCTCAATTTTAATCAAGCAAACACCTGCATTTCTCAAACCTATAAACCAACCTGCATTCAACTCCTCTTTTCAAAAAAATACAAACATGCAATTGAATCTGGAAAGAGAAAAGGGCCTGCATTTAATTCTTTTTTTCAAAACTCTGGAACATGCAAATTACATCAAGTTGAAGCCTGCATTTCAATTTTAAGCATAAAGGTCTACATTCATGTTTTCAAGACAATTTGGATATGAAACTACAAATACAAGTTGCATTTGCATTCAAGCAACCTGCATTTTTTTTTGGAACAGGCAATTGAATCTGGGCTCTGCATAATTAGGCGAGTAACTCCTCTTTTCAAAAATTAAGTAGGTTGATTGCATGCTTTAATCTGAAATGGATATATTTTATGAAATTTGTAGTGAATATTTTTATTTATGAATATATATGTGTGCATGCAGTTTTTCTGTACAATGCTGTTTTTATTTAAATTTCAAGTTGCTGTAAATTATTATCTCTGGATTTATAAACAGTTGAGCAAACATTAAAATTAGTAAAAATTCAAGTATGAGGATTTGATAAATCAGTAATATAAAGTGAAACCCTATACTAAAACATGATTTCTAAGATCAAAATATAAATTTTTAGAAAAGAGTTGGAAATGCAGTTTTGAAATTACTGTATAATACATATTTGCTAAGTACAGTTGATACTTGCTTTTAACTTGGTTGAAATTGTTTTTGGTGATAGTGTAATTATCATTGATAATGATAAAATTACTGAATTTTATTGAAATTCAATTTTGGTATTGTAAATTGGGATTTAGGGTGTAGAACCCTAGTTTTTACTGAGTTTAAGGGAGTTGGGTGCTGTGGCTTCTTGAATGAATCGAGTTCAGAGATACTTTGGGTATTGATAGATGATGGGTTGATGGAGTAGTCACCGGAGTATGGAAGTTGATGATGGTCGGAAAGAGGAGAATTTGATGTTGACAGGTTAGACACTAAGGTGGGAAAGTGTTTCTAGGTTTTTGGGTTTTAAAACTTGAATTTAAATTCAAGTTGAATTCTGGATTTTGGAGTGTTGAAGTGTGATGTGGGGATTGTGGTCGATGGGGGATGGCCAGAGGTGATGTTCAGAGGTGGCCGGAGATGGTTTAAGAATGCACAGGAAGGAGTTGTGCAGGTTGTGGTGTTTTTTTTTTAGTTGCAGGTTTTTGTCTCGGGATGGTCTCGGGATTATTGAGGGGAAACTCGGAGTAGGTGGGGTATTGACTCGAAGTCAAATAAGGGGTGGTTCGAGAGTATTGGTGTTTACAGGTTTTTTAGCAAAACAGAACCTGTTTTCAGTTTTGAATTAAAAGTTAAGTTTAATTATAAACTAAAAGTTTAGCTTAGGATTTAAACCTGAATCTAAAGATGAATTCAAATAGTTTGAATTCTGATTTTGAAATAATTTGAATTAAGAAATTTAAGTTTGGTTTAAAAAAAAAGAAACAGGAAAACCTGTTTCCAGTTTTATAAAGTTTGAAATAAATGCAAAACTTTAACTTAGGATTTTAAAACTGAATTCAAATATGAATTCAAATAAGTTTGAATATTGGTTTTTTTGAAATAATTTAAATTCAGAAAATTTCAAAGTTTGGTTTTTAAATAAAAATAGAAACTGTTTTCTATTTTAAATGTAAAGGAAAGTTTAAAATTTCAGGTGGAAATTTATTCTGAGTTTTTAAAATCTGAAATTTGGATATGAATTCAAATTTGTTTGTCAGAGATTTAAATTCATTTATGTTTTAAAATTTAAATTTGATTTTCAAGTTTAGAACCAAAACCTGGAACAGAAGTCAGCAAACTCAACCAAACCTGTCAACGGCGACCCTACACGCCTCCGGCCACCAACTCCATCCAAACTCCGACGATGACTCCTTAAACACATCATCCTGCTTGCCTCCTGAGCTCCAGAACGTATCTACCTGAAAAATCTGTAATACTCGGTCTGACCCGAGCATTACACCAAAGTAACACCCGGGTCAGGCTGGAAACCAGCATGAGTAAACTCATCCAACATGGAATACAAAAGTATAAAGCTTATATAAATCCCTGGCAACTCATATTAATTTACAATTCCACAATTGTTATAGACATCACTTATTTTACTCACAAATTCTAAGAACCAAAACCGAGATTAAATAGCCCAATTCATTTAAATCATTTCATTCCAGCCTATTGATTTCACAAATCAATTTATAAAGAATTGAAGTGGTTTCGGGTGTTGCTGATACCCGACTTCGGCCTCTTCGAATCTCATGTCATCTCAACCCAAATTATTCAAATGTACAATACTTCAAACCTTAAGTATAGGATGTCTCTTCTTATCATAGCAATTCATCACTGATAGATAAACACTTTTATTACTATCCACTCAAACATATCATATCACAAGACATTTCATATCAGAGATATCAAACAATTCAAGGCATTGAAACAACATCCAATCGTTCATAAGCAATTGATCACACCCAAAATTAATTTAATTTATCTTTAATTAAATTAATTATTAATCACTTGGATAACCTTTACTTAACATTAATTAATTACAAATCAATTAATTAATCACTTTTTAAATATTCATCTTAATTAATCATTCTTAATAAATTATCCTTTAATTACAATAAGTAATTAATTCTTAATTTCTTCACAAGTTAATCTGCCTTAATCAATCATAAACAGAAATTAACCCTCTTGTAATTACTCATCTTAATTAATTAACTCCTTGATTAATTATATTAATCCTTTAATCAATTTCACCAAGTAATTAACCCTTAATTACTTCTCCTAAGAAATTAACCTTTAATTACTTTCCATTAAGTAATTTCCCTTATATTAATTTCATCCAGTAATTTATCCATCAATTACTTCACTAAGTAATTACTCTTATCAATCTCATTAGGTAATTATACTTAATCAACTACCAAGCGACTATCTTTAATTAATTAGAATTTAATTAATTACATTCATCTCATTAATTTCAACTGGGTAATTCATCCCTTAATTACTCTATAATCCATTAATTTAATCTTTAATTAATTATAGATCAATTATTCTTTAATTATTAATAAATTAACCTTAATTAATTAACCCCCTTAATTATTATTAATTAAACCAGTTAATAACTCTTAATTAATTACTTAATTAATCCATTATAATTAATTGATCTAATTAATTAATTATACTTAACTTCCATAATTAACTTAGTAAATCTCAATCCATTAGAAACTTTAATAATCCTTAAGATAAAACCTTTTTCTCACTAATGCCTTAATTATTATTAACTCGCAATTTAACACAAATCCTTAAGTTTCATTGATGAAAAGACATTTCATCTTTTTAGTTAGTACTAGACCATATTATTAGTTAAGTTTTAATTAAACTTAAGATTTAACTAAATCTAAGCTAAAATGAGTTACAAAACTCTCACTTAACCCATCATCTAAATAAACCATTATTGTTTAAAAGGAAAAGATTTAGGAAATTTAGTTTAACTTGAATTGATTTAACTCAAAACTTGGTAATTTCCTTTACCTTTATTTTCTTAAATAATTTGTCTTGAAACATAAGCATCTCCTCTTTGAAATCTGCTTAACTACTTAGATTAAAAACGACAACAAGATTCACCTCAACAGAATAACACGAGCACAAGTAAGAGTTTCCCATGCAAACACTCGAACCAGAGCAGCACACAACTTACTCGATGACTAATGCGGAAAAAAAAACTCAAGGTTAACTTCGATCCAAGTCCCTGTTCCCCCGACTCTCTCCTTCTTCTTCTTCTTTCCCTTACAACGCAAACATCAACTGACACAAACAGGTTCATGTGCACATGCACACTCCCATGCCACCGTTTTGAACACCACTGCTACCTCCAGCATATGCCTTCGACCACCGCTTCCAAATCGACAACCCAGAATTCACGATTTGATTCAAAATCAAAATCGAGCAACCCATCATCTACTGGAACAAAGCCAAAACCCAAAATCACCACTCACCGCCACACTCGACTGCCTGAAACCTCGCCGACACTCCTGGGGTTGCGCCTTCCCTCGACAATCAATTTCCCCCACCTCCTATCTCTTCCGGAGCAGCCACGACATCACACCAATCTTCGAACATAATACGACCGAACCTGACTTCATAACCCTAGTTCACCCTCGCTAGAACACTCTGGCGACCAGAAAAATCTTCGACTATTGTTCCCACTATCCACGATACACAAGCTACCTCCAACATGAACCTCATCCTCACCAGAACTACCTTTCGCCAGAGGTTGAGCAAAAAGCAATATCCGATTAACTAAGAAATTCTCAATATTCCCACAATTTAAAATCGTGAAATCTATACTAAAGTCATGGTTTTGAAACACCAATCCAAATATATAATCATAACTTGAGAATTTTACAATTAAATTTTTGACTTGAATCATTATTTCACTGAAAATTCCTATTCTCAGTCAATTCCCTTCTGATGGTCCCTATGAACATTTTTAAAAACAAAATTAGGTTAATTCAAACGGCTTCCCTTTGAACACCATAATCAAATCTAGCATATACGAAGTGGTATTGAATTTAGAGTATGTTTGATCTGTTTAATTTCAAACAGAGACATGTTACAGATACACAGTACTTATATATATAAGTATATTCATACATTTTGGAGAACATTTCACAATCAATATTTCAAGAAATTACCATATGCATTCTTTAGTAGGCTGATTTGATCAAAGAGTGAATGTTTTACTCACCTGTGTTTGAAGATAACAGAGCAGTTTGGACTTCTAAAAAATAAAACCCCTCTAACTTGACGAACCGGAAAGCATTAATCTCAACAACATTTGAATGAAAACATTTTTCTTATTTATAACTTTAAATCTAAACGAATTAAAAACCCAAATACTTCGAGTAAACCCCCAATAAACTCGAAATCCAACCCAAACCAATGTCACATCATCATTAGCACACATCCAATAAATTTACTCATCCAACCAATCATTTAAACTTAACCATTAAAATTTAAATATAAATTTAACATAGTGAGAATACTCACCTTAAATTCTGCCGTTTGAAAAAACTCCCAAACTGGCTTGTTTCCATGATTTTAAACCTTGAATAAACATTGTATAATTTATTAATAATTTGAATTAATTTATAGTACTTTAAAAATCTGTTTTCATATAAATATACAACATTTAAAAATTAATTTGACTTTTGATTCAAAGACGGGAGATCTTAGAAATTCTTGCGAGTTGCTTGGAAAATTCGATGTTTTGCTAATAACTATTTTAGCATACGATGGGCCATTGAATTAACCAAGTGAGTTTTTCCTTGTTTCTTTCTACCATTCGATATGAAGAGTATGAATGGGTTGGAATTCGAGCTTGTCTTTATCCTTCGATGATTGTATCTTTTATGTTGTTTACAGCTCTTTTTCTAGAAAATTGCGGGGACGCAATTTTTGTAGGGGGAGAGTCTGTAACAACCCTGGTTTGGAGATTACCGGTATACATTAAATTATAATGAAGTTATAATTTAATATTGTAAATTAAAATATAATTCAAAATTTTAAATTGTTTATTTGGAATGAACAATGAATTTTGTAAATAAAATGAGAAAAATAAAGTTTGGAACTTTATTTTGTTTATTTGGGTATAAATATAGGATTAAATATTGATAGGATAAGTATTTGGTTAGAGCACCTGCCTTCTGAACTAGTGACCCGGGTTGATGAGGCTTGAGGCCACGATTACCTTTATAGGACATATCACTTAGAATGCTCATCGTCCACCTGACGATGTGCTGAAAGCATTCAATCCACACAAGTTCGTTCCGGGTTCGAACGAAACTGAAGGCATTATCTCGTTACACTCGTTTTGGAATCACCCTCAGAGTTAACGACAATAACCCTTGCACTCTAAACCACCATCTCGAATCTATAAGAACTAATTCCGTCAACTCATTACGGAATCACCCACAGAGTTATACTGACTCATAGTCCTTACACCTCGAGTCTTCACAAAGCTCCACTTTGATTCACGACCTAACGTTATTTGGAATCGATGTGGTTTTCGGATATCCAAATATGGAAACCCGATCCCAGTCTCATCGAAAACCAAAGCGTGTCTTTTAGGTCCAAGTTGATTTAAAGTTTTTAAAACAATTTAATACAGTATCTATATACACACAGATAGATAACTTAAATCATAACTGATAATCAACATTATCTCATAACAGGTAACCCACATTATCAATATCAAATAGATATACCATATATCACCATCACAATAGATGACCTATGTTATCATCACAATACAAACCAAACATTCATACCACACAATCATTTATCTCATTACTGAGATCACAAAGCATCCAAGACAATTCATAACATCCATTCATACATAAGCAAAGATTCATTTATACCATATAATTAATTTAAAATGAATTAAATTAACTATCTCTAATTAATTTAAAATGAATTAAATTAATTCCTTCATCTATAATTAATTTAAAATAAATTAAATTAATTACTTCTTCAAATTATATCTTGCTTACTCAATCATTTAATTGATTACAATCAATTAATCAATCATTCAGAATAAATTACCTTAATTAATCATTCTTGATTAATTATACTTAATTACATTCATGTAATTATCCTTAATTAATTTCACAAATTAATTAACCTCAAACAAAACAGTAATTAACCTTTAATTACTTCAATTAATAATTAATCATAATTAATCACCTTAATCCTTAATTAATTATTTAATTAATTATCTTTAATTTCCTCTTATTGATTAATTAATCATAATTAATCAACTTAATTACATCATTAATTAAAATAATTAATGATCCTTAATTATTCCTTAAATTAATTTCTTAATTAATTTCTCAATTAATTATTTGATTAATTATTAAATAATTAATTCAAATTATCTCATAATTAAACATCTCCATATAATTACAACCATGTAATTATTTAACAATTACTTAACTAAGTAATTACCCAAATCATTAATTACATAAAATAATTATTTTTAAAACTCAAGTGTTCATAATTAATTAAACTTAATTAATTAAAAATAAACAATCACATTAAAATAAATTAATTACATTAAGTAATTAATTTCTTAATTACCCATCAAGTAATTATACTCAAACCATTTACAATTGATTATTATTAAATTAATTAGTATAATTAATTAAAAAAAACTAACTACATTAATTAATTGTTGAATAATCATGGTTAATGACCTTCATTAACCATCCTCAAATTATTTTATAAGGTAATTAACCTAAATTAATTACCATTTAAATTATTCTTTAATTATTTATTAATTAAAGTTAATTATTAAACTAATTAACCTTAATTTAAAACTTAATTACATAATTACTAATATTCATCATCATTAATTAATAATTTAGTTAATGATCTTAATTATAATTGATTAATCATCAATCAATTTCAAATTCAATTTATTAATTAAATAAATTAATTAATCTTAATTACTTTGTTAGTTAAATTTATCCTGAAATATAAATCTTAATTTAAATTTCATAAACATAACTTAATTATGTTTAAAACAATTTAATTCAAAACAAAGTACTTATGAAATTACTTTTTTTTTTTAATTTTCATTTTAAAAACAAGTTTAAATTAAAAGTAATTTAAACTTATCAAAGTTTGAAAATTTTAAAGCTTATTTAAATTTCAAAACAAACAAAGGTTTGTCTTAAAAATAAAATCATAAAAATTTGAAGTTGAATTCATTTCAAAATTTTGGAAATTCAATTCATTCTTAGTTTCAACTTCAAATTTAAATCTTCTTTTTAAATTTTAAAACTGAAGTTCATTTTAAACTCAGATTTCCAGTTTTAAAATTTGTCTTTAAATCTTACTTCACATTTTAAAAACTTCATTATTTAAAATTTGAACTATTTACCAAATTGAAATAATTAATTAAGTTAAGAATTTAAACTTTTATTTAAAAACCTGGGATTTAAATTTGAATCTAAACTTCAAACTTGCATTTAAATTTTCACTTAATCCTTACTTTAAATAAATCTACAGAATTTACAATATTTAAAACCTAGATTTTAAATTTCAAAACCCAGATTTAAAGAAAACAGAAAAACAGGTTTCAACTCAAAACCTGGAATTTAAATTCAAATTAGTAATTCAAACTTGAATTAAATTTTAAACCTAAACCTTATTAAAAACCTATAACTATAGATTTTAAAATTTGAAAACCCAGATTTAAAAAAAAACAAGTTCAGAAACCTGAACATTTGCAGTGACCCGAGAAACAAGATTTTTACTTCGGGTCAAACACATGCCCACTTCGAGTCTCTGAACCATTTACTTCGAGTAAATCCCCGCAACACCCCAAAAACCCAACAGTCCACCAGAATTCCATCGCCGTGCATATGCACGGCGACCACCCCTCTGCCGATCGTCTTCGGTGATCAAACCACAACCAACAGCCCCTAAATACCCCAACACAATCACCAGAATCGAACAAAAATCCAAGAATTCAAAATTAGCTTTAAAAGCCTAAACCTGAAACATGTTTTACAGGTTTTAGTCCCAACCTGTCAGCGGCAAATTCTTGTCGCTCCGACCATCTGGAAGTCCATCTCTACGGCAATGAAACCATCCATACACCTACTACATATTCTCCAAAAACCAGAATACTCGATCCATCCAACACTTCTTACTGACCCAAACTTTAACCCCCTGTTCAAACTAGGGTTATATTCTGAAAACCAAAACTGCAATCAATCTAACGAATTTTATTTACTTCTCAGATTTTTCCAAGGATCTATATTCCTTTTACTATAACGCAGAAGAATTTTATGATTCCTCAAGTATCAGATTTCAAATATTACTCAAATTCACATTTTTGGTTCAAGAACCAACTGTAAATGAAACATGCACCTATAAATGTCAATACTTGATTAAAAATCAAGTTCCAATTTATATTTTTGATTAGTATTACTGAATTATCATATTAATTAGATTGGGTATGAATGAAATTGAACATGCATGATGTTTTAAAAATTTACAGAGTCAAGAAAAACCAGTTTATTATCCTGAATAAAATCTAACACTTTACTTAGGATATACTACTAGTTCTGTTTGATAATTTGCATCTAAACATATATTAGATCTTGAGTTCATAAATTTTAAATTACATCTTTAAGTCTGAAATCAAGATCAGGAAAGAATTCATCACTAGCAATACAGGCATTCAAATCTCATACATATGCATAGACATATCCATCATACTTATCAGGCGATAATTTTAGCAACTAAGTTAATTTAAATCAGTTTTGAAAATAAATTGTTACTCACCTTTATTTGAATGCAGACAACTGTTGTTCATTTATGCAGAAGACATAAAAATACAAGCTTGCTTCCCTTGTTGTTCTTTATGAATTTTGCAGAAACACCAAAGACGCAGGCTTTATAAAAATGCAGGTGCTTTCTCTGTTATACTTCCATTCCTTTTCGTATGTTTTTCCATGACCAAGATGCTTGCATGCAGGTGTTTAGATGAACTTGTATATGCAGATTTGTGGATTCTTTTATATGCAGATGAAGGTAGATCAGAGGGGAACTGGTTTTAGATTATGCAGATGTGATCTTAGTTTTGGATATGCAGATTTGTAGCTTGTTAATGAATTTGAGGTATGCAGGTTCATTTGAATTTGATGAGGAGTTTTGATCTTTTAATATGCAGGTTGGCTTGAATATGCAGTTGTTTGGATCTGAAGGAATGCAGATTTGAAATTTGATGAATTTGTGGATTGTTGATATGAAAATGAATTTTGGTCTTCATTTGATTAAGGAAAGAAAATGTAATATGAAATGAATATGTAAACTTAACTAAATGCATTTTCAGATTTTAAAGAAAGCAAAGAAAAATAAAAACTAAAATTTCAACACTTGTCAAACTTAACAACATTTGTCAAATTGAATGCATAAGAATTTAACACTTGTATTTCCTTTAAAAGTAATTAGTATTTATTTACAAAATAATGCATGTATTAGCTTAATTTAAATTGTTAGTTTATATTTAACATGTGTATAAATTTATAAATGAAAACAAAAACAAATCATGTTTATAAACTTATACAAATAAAAATTAAAACAATTTAAGACTTTATATTTTTAAATTTAAATTTAACTAAATTCAAAATCAAATATTTTTCAAATCAAGTTATACATATAAATTCAATTTGAAATAAAAACTACAAATCCTATTTAAAACTTATTTAAAAAGACAATACAATATTAATATTATTTTTATAAATCTCTTATTATTAAATTAAAATCAATTTACAAAATATTCATTTTATTAAGCCATAAAACCAATTTGTTGAATATATTCTAAATTTAAAACTAAATCCAATTTAATTTAAACACTTTAATATTTTTCTTATCAAATTTAAAATCATATATTTATTTATGAAATAGTTTTTAAAACTCAATACTAATTTGTTTAAAATATGAACCATATATTTATATTGAAAATAGAAATCAATTTATTATTTTAAAAGATAAAATAACCAATTCAAATATTTATTGAAGAAGATTATTAAATTTATCAGAATAATCATTAACAGAACATCAATATCAATTTAATTTTGACTACAGATTATTAAATTGATATTGTTAAAAATTCCGGGATGTTACATAACCGTAGAACTGTTATCAATAATATCAACAGAGAAAACATCAATGACCGAAGTTACGATCTCAAAAGGAGTAAGCACAGTAGTAGGAAAAAACATCCGAAACCCGCTTCATGATAGGACGAGGAAGTGGGATCCTAAGAGAAGAGGTACATGAAGGACGTTAGAGCACTGAGAACATGCTTACAAGCTTCTTTTCGCAATGTGACAAAAGGAACGACAAGCTGAGCAATATCTGTTTCCCAATTGTAGTTAACATCAATAACTACTTCCCTCCCGTCAACTATATAAACCCTATGCTATGAAGGCAAAGGCTTATTCGAGGTGATTTCGATCAAAGCCTTAGCACACACTAGCCTCTTTTTAGCCGTCGTATTTGCATCAAAACATTTAAGCTTGCCCACAAATCTAGCTAACCAATCTAGCCCAATCATGGGTTGTGATATAGAAGGAGTATTAGTGAAATGAGCCCAAACAAAACTAGATATTACATGTTACCTAACACTGTCAACCATCAGACTCCATGTAGCAATAATAAAAGGCTTGCCATTAATGAAGGATGGTTCTGCTTTGAGAACACATTGCCTTTTATCATTGCAAAAGAACTTGAAATAAAACATAAAATCATCATAGTGAACTTGAAGACCTCCCCTTTGTTTCCAAACTCGACAATAATGATCAAGAATGTTGCATTATGATGGGTTAGTATCAAGAAAGAAGACGACCAAGTAATTTGATCAAAACTAAACCCCTTCTAACATGACGTCATCAGAAGGCATCATCATGCCATTGAATTCCAGTATATCAAAAGATCGAAGAGTGTAGTTACCCGTATTCCTTGGTGCTATCCGGCCTTTTGGCCCGGTTATATTCAGACCGACTAGACAAGTTAGACTAGATGATCATCAAGGAAGACAGCCTTGAGAGATGATTATTAGGATCAAGATCAAGCGCATGCAATGATATGAAGCGGTGATCAACTGAGACTAAGACATAGACTCTCTAGAAAATTTCAAATATGGAATAATGCCTCCCATAGGAAGGGGATCAGTGTCTATCCCTTTCCCTAGGGGATCGATACATATCCTCAATTTTTGTTCCAAACTTAGTAAGATCATTATTAATACCGAGAAAGGTGCCATGAGGCTATTTTTTCAGTTTAAAGTCATTTGGAGTTCGTATGCTCAAGTTATGGCAAATTACGTCACCTATTAAAAGGGATCGGTATAAAAGGGATCATCCATATTCAGCTTTCACTACATATGGCAACAATGGTCGATCAATTACTCAAATATACAGATGCTATCAACATGAAACTTGTAAGCTAATTAGATCATGTGGAACACCCACTAGGGATCGCATGGAATCTGGATCAAATTAGAGGGATCGGTACCTATCCCTCTATAGAGATCGGCAGAAATCAGAATTCATGCAACCCTACTTCATAGAAATGCGGTATCTCACATACCTTACAACAGAATTGCATGAAATTTGGGGAGCAAGTAACTGTCATCATAGGGCATCCCTTATAGGGATTGCATCCCATTTAGATGCATTAATAGGGATCGATATCGATCCATATTATGGGCCCTGATGGGCCTGCAAATTTTTAGGTAGCATCGTCTTGGTCTCCCGAACCTTCTACGACAATTTCAATCTGTTCAGTGCACGTCTTCCCCTATAAATATAGAAGGCATGGTGTAAGAAAAGGGATCCTGCTTTCTAGGCCGAGGCTCTGCCATTTTTATTCTTCGCTTTTGTAGTAATGGATCCTAGCTTATCCAAACACTCTTATAATAATAATAATCAAGTGGAAGATCGATAAATATATAAAGTGGACGCAGGCCAAGATTGTTCAACCACTATAAAAATCTGTGTGTTCATTTATGATTTCTATTTTTTTAATTTCATTCTTCATTTAATCTCGACTAGATTCCATTTAGTGTTGATCCCCATATTTCGCATCAACACTTAGCAAGGACGAAAACAAGGAAGATCACTTGTTCAGATCAGCTGGGGATGGCACCCAATTAGCATTCAGAGTATCCTTAACACCATTAGAAGAAACCGGGTTAATAATAGAAGCAGCAGCAATATTGGAGATTGCATTTATACAATCTATACATCAACAACTTTATCACTTCCAACATTAGCACACAACCTCAAACTACCCTTCCTAAGATCATTATTACACCATCTCCCCTCTCTACTGCAAGCAGCAGCAACAATCATAAGGGTTAGCTGCATTATAGGAATATCATGATCAACAGCTAGAAAACCATAAATCGGAGAGCAAGATGAATCAAAGACTAAGAGGGATGCAATAATAGAACTAACTGGTCAAACTTGTCAACACTAAAATTAGGGAAGTCGATAAAAAGGGGCTAGGTCATAGAAGTTGAACGAGATGGAGAAGTACCAAGTGTAGGGGATTCAAGAGCATTCACGAAGATTGATGGAGGTGGCTTACGAGATGAGGACGAAATAGGAAGGGCTTCATTGAAAACATGACCATATCTAGTCATAGAAAGCTCCTCACGCAGACATTTGTAGGAAGGCTTGGAGTAGCTCGATTTGGCACGAGGCATGAAGAGAGTGACATAGAGGACGGGGACATGCAAGAAAGAAGGTCAGAGTAGAGAAAAGATTGAAGGAACTTGCCAAAGAAAAATTTATGTGGCCATTGTAAGATATATGTATAACTTTAATGACATAATTAATTTTGAAACATTTCACATATTCATATACACACATATGTGTGTTATAACATATGATTAAATTTCAAAGCCATTTTTTAGACTAAACAACAAACTTGAATATATTACTTTTAAAATAAATTAACTTAACCAAAGGATCTGACTCGACATCGATTTACAATTTTGAAAACATGAAATTGGAGCATATGAAATATATACATGTGTGTGTGCTTGTATTAAGAAAAATTCAATCGATTAAATATTAAATCCATGTTTATATCCGAATTAAATTATAATAGCAAAAGTAAATTTGTTACAACAAATCATATCCATATTAACCAATAATCTCAAATCCAACAAACAATATCAACATACAAAATAAATCAAACATAAATTGATTTTAAATCAAATAATTAGTTAATTTAATTTTAATATCAAAATCGATTTTTTAACAAATCAAGTCTATATTAGCTAATGATTTCAAGTCCAATAATAGTATCAATACGCAAGATAAACCATATAAAAGATAGATTTTACATTTTGAAGATAATACATAAGGGATTTAAAATAGATTTAGAAAGTGACGATCAGATACACATATATGTGAATTTAGTCATGGTTAAAGATCATGAATGAGTATAAATAAAAGAAAATAAACTTGAAAAAACTTCCTATTGTAACACCTAGATTTGAGATTTCTCCTCAGATCTCTAAGTAGATCCATACTCGGCTTTGCAAGGAAACGATGGACCACTTAATTTCATTTTTATTTGATGTTTTCATTTAATTTAAGTTGTTGTTTTGGAATGGGTGATTTGTTGCCAGCCATGGCAACAGAGAAGCGGAGAAAAAATGAATGAACGGAAGAATAAATGAAAATGAATTAGTGGATTTTTTAATTGAAAAATCGAAACCTTTCTTATTTAGATGACGTCTAATTATGGATTTAGACATCTGATTATGGTTTTAAACATTTGTATAAAGGAATTAGGCCAGTCAATGAATTGTGAAAGGGGTGGATTTTAAAGAATTTTCCTATTTAGGTAATACTGGGCATATGAGGTCTAGTGGATTTCACTGGACCTAATCTAGTTAATTAAAATCAAATTAAACGTTGCTTAACTTTTTATTTTAATTTATTAAATTTGCGTTATTAAGTATAGAGTTAGAATAAGTATTAATATCTCAAATATATCCATATTTCTAAAATATTTAAAAAGGGAATGAACATATTATTAGATCCGGATGTAATCACATCAAGATCTAAAAGGAAAAAATAAAAAGCAATATCAACAACTACTTTTACCTCTTCCTTTTGGCAATATTCTACTAAAAGTATACCTAATCATTATACAAATGACATATGATAATGCAATATTTAACATTACATATTATAACAAAATAACAACAATGTCAATATATACATATGTAGTGTTATTCGGCCTTTTGACTCGGCTATATCTAGACCAATTAGACATGACGGACTCAATGGTCATTAGGATCGATGTATCGGATTAATGACCATGATGCCTAAAGATCAGGTCAAAATGATAATATGAACCAGTAGCAAAGCAGAAGATGAAGGCGAGCTCAATAGAGCACTTAGAGCATGGAAGTTCACCAATCCCGAAAACTAGATTAGGTACGATCCATATTCAATACTATGGATTATACCGTATCAGTTACATTGCTCAATTCAACGATGATCGATCAATATCTCAAAATCTGCAAGTCCAACATAGCTTAAACTTTTAAAATATCCATATATTGGAGAGAGGAGTGCCCACAAATGATTGCATGTCAAAATAAGGAAGTTTGAACGATCAGTATATATTATTCATGAACAATCGTACTATTTCAGCATGAACAATCAAATTCAATGACGATTGGTCGATATCTCACCAACCACAATTTAGAATGAACAATCAGTACTGATCATTCCAATTATCGAGATAGGACCCGCAATTGTTCCAGTGGGCCCCTACGGATCTGGATAATCATTTGCCAAATTTCCAGTGATATATTTTGCTATCTACACCTATAAATATACACATCTTTCTTCATTTAAAGGATCCTTACGCTGCTTGCTAATTTGGACTCCTATTACCATTACTTCATTGTAATCAGGTTTAAAGTGATCAATAAAGCAAATTCTTCAAACTGGGCGTAGACAAACATCGTCGAACCATTATAAGTCCTTATGTTTCTGTTACTGCTTGGATTAACTTCTATTTCCTTACTATTTTCCCCTGTTTTCATTTTACATTTTTCATTTATTTCTCTTCGAAACCTCTATTAGGTGTTTGTGTCAACTTTTGTTGCAAACATTTTCATGCTTTCACTGAGAGCGCTTGATTCTCAGTTTATTCAGATCCTTTGTTGCTACTGAATTGCACAAATCCCTCAAACGAGATCCATAATTATCTTCGAGAAGCTTTCTTGTTTTATTCAGATTTGCAAAAGTCTAAGTCAAGCTGTCTGCAATGATTAGAAACACTAAATCTGCTTCTCAAAACACAGAAGGAAATGAGAATGCTAGCACCCAGCATGCTGGCCCGAACAATCAACCAGTAGATGTGAATGCTACCAATCCAGTTGATGTTTAGAATCCATCTGATTCCATTGCAAGAGCCGAGTCATAAAATCAAATGAGAGAGAAAGTGAATTTCCACCGACAATTGAATTAGCAAATTCAAGTTAATATCGATCTAATGAACCAACTCTATCATCAATAGCGTGGGAAAGTGAAGAGGGACTCCACCCCTTACTTTGCATCGAAGAGTTCTAGTTTTTTGGATAATTATCACAGATGTAAATGCCCTAGAATGGACGGATACCATGTTGAAGCATCAACTCGCCATCCACCGATCATTCTGGAAAAAGCAATAACAACCGATATCGATCCATCTGTTGATCATTCTTTGGATGGACAATACCAACTAGTGATAGCAGAGTTACTTACCGATGATGCTACGTTCGATCTGGATGTTGGATTTTTAGAAAATGCTGACCAATTATGTCCCTGGAGTGATGATCAAGTGAATTTACATGATATACATCGAGAGGATGTTAAACCAAGAAGGCGTGGAATGGCCCGTAGACATCAACCAGATCATCCACGTGAGATGGAGCACGACCATTGCTTGGCTCAAACAAATGTTGACCGGTTACTTCCCTGGAGTGATGATGAAGTGAATGTAAGTGATATACACCAAGAGGATGTTAAATCAAGAAGGCAGGAACGACCCACAGATATCGACCAGACCATCCACATGAGGTGGAACACGACCATTGCTTGGCTTCGACTATCTAAATGCCCGACTTGCCTGCTATAGTTAGACAATTAGTGAAAGAGAGCCAAGACTTGACCAATGAAGACTAGGGAATCTCAAAAGGCCGGCCCAGCTCATTGATAATGTCTTACATGCCAAGTATCTAAGGAGGTTCAATATGCCGTCGATGCGAACATATGAGGGAAAAATCGATCCCATGCATCATATCATGAGATATAATGGATGGTGGATTCCACTCGAATCGGTGATGTCACAAAATACAGATGTTTTCCTATAACTCTCTGGCATAGCAATAATGTGGTTAACAAGTTTACCCCCATATTCAATCTCAAGATTTGATGATTTAGCAATAAAGTTTGTGAAATTGTTCCATGTGCATGCAACACGCCCCAAAAATGTGATGTCCCTATCCAGTGTGATCCAGGCTTCGATAAAATTGCTGAAAGATTATTTGGAAAGATTTCATACAATTTTCACAGAAATCAATAATTCGAATGACCATGCAATATTGATGGCGGTAATAAGAGAGATTAAGCCAGAATCTGATTTTGGCAATTGGTTAACTGGTAATCCACCTGCAACATTGGAGCGTTTCGATGCAAAGGAAGCTCAGTATTTAAGGAAACAGGAAGCCAGATGGTCTAGGAAGAAGAATTTATGGAACCAAGTGGAGAAGGAGTACAAAGTAACATTGCAATGAAGCAATCTGGTGATAGTTCTAGAAAAGTTCAAGTGAATGTCCAAAATAAACCAAATCAGCAAAATAAAGGCGGAGTTAGGAGTGAAGAACGAAAGAGGGATTCTAGAAGAGGAAAGACTAGGATTTCGATGTACGATACCTACATACCACTAATTTCATGAATGTTATGGCCATAACACAAAAGAGTGTAGGCATCTCCAGGATACTATCGAGAAACTGATTCAAGAAAGAAAGTTACAGCAGTGTACTAAAGCACCACAGGATAGCGGGCAAGGGACATTCGACCCCAACCAAGGACAAGCACTTCACATGGCTAAGGATTGCGGGCGGACTGGTGGAAGATTAGTAATCAATACAATAATTGGAGGTCCTAAACCAACTGATAAGGATTGGCATGAGATGGAGCGCTACGCTAGCGTAATCAAACACATGAATTTTGAATGTTGCTCGAGTACAGAAGATGGAGCTATGAAAAGATCACAACGTATATTGACAGATGACATTGTGTTCAGAAATAGAGATGCAGACAAGGCCGAGGCATCGATTATCGGTCCAATGGTCATTTCGACCATGATCATTCCAGTCTTAGTGATGAGGATTTTGGTTGATTATGGAAGCTCCATAAATATAGTTTTCAAAAAAGGCTTATGATCAGATAAGGACGGAAGCCAAGTAACTGATACTGTCTAAAGCCCTCATTCATGGCTTTAATGATGTTGCGATCGAAGCTATTGATCATGTTGAATTGCCCGTAGAGTTGAGAAAAGGTGACCGTAGGAGAGTCTGGATTTTGCCATTTTTTATTTTGGATGTTGACTCTCCATACAATGCTTTTCTGGGACAACTGGCTCTAGCTGAGTTATGGGCAGCTCTTTTCCCATGGTGTCTGACTTTGTATTTTTTGACGGATAATGGTTTGAAGTTATTCATGGTGATCTGGCGACTGGACGTGCCTGCTATGTAGTTGAATTGAGGGATGCTCAATGGAAGGAGAAAGGTAAGGGTGTGGACAAGTCTCTCCACATCCAAGCCACTATAGATTGACAACCAGTGCTTAGCCTCGGCTTGGGTGCCATAGTCGATTCTACAGAGACATAGATCTAAGGGATGAGGAGGAGGAGCCCAAAGAGACCAAGGCTACACCGCCTGAGCTGATGATTGATACCACGATCAGCAACGATGACCCGTTATGGGTCGTGGAGATCGGGTCACAGCTCAGCCCCCCGATGATGAAAGAACTTGTCGGTTTTCTTCGAGCGAACATTGACATGTTCGCTTGAACTCACTCTAATGTGTGGGATCTTACCTGCCATCGCAAGCCATGCATTGAATATTGACTCGAGGCATGTCCCGGTGAAACAAAAAAGGCATAGCATAGACCTAAAGATATCTGCTGCTCTTAAAGAGGAGGTGGATAGGATCAAAGACAATGGCTTTATTTACGACTCCCTTTACCCTAAATGAGTATCTAATCCTATACTTGTGAGAAAGGCGATTGGAAAATGGTGGATATGCATTGATTACTCGGACTTGAACAAGGTGCGCCCAAAAGACAGTTTTCCCCTTCCAAAGATCGACCAACTTGTAGACTCAACTGCAAGGCACGAATTGCTATCTTTCATGGATGAATAATATAGATATAACCAAATCCCAATGTATATTCTCTATCATGAGCACATCGGATTCATTACCGATGTTGGATTATATTGTTATATGGTGATGCCGTTTAGATATAAGAATGCTAGAGCGACCTATCAACGTCTAGTCAACGGAATGTTTAAAGGTTAGATCGGAAAGACGATGGAGGTGTACATGGATGATATGCTCGTGGCATCACAACGATCTAGTGACCACATTAGAGACTTGGCAGAAATGTTCCATATCCTCTGATATTACAAAATAAAGATCAATCCTCTATAGTGTTCTTTTGGCGTTGCATTAGGATAGTTCTTAGGTTTCACCTTTAATGCCCGTGGAATGAAGCAAATCCCGAGAAAATCCAAGCTATTTGTAACATCCAAGCACCAAAGACCATAAACAAATACAGAGCCTGAATGGGAAGGTTACCACCCTGAGTCGATTTATTTCCAGAGCTACCGATAAATGCATTCCTTTCTTTGGTTTGATTAGAAGAGGGAAAAATAATTTTGAATGGACATAGGATTGTAAAGACACATTCCAAACTTTGGTGAACCACTTAGAAAGACCTCCCATCTTGTCAAAGCCAGTAGATCATGAAAGACTTGTATATCTGATTGGTTGTGTCGGTACATGCTATAAGTGATACACTGCTTCGCAAAGAGAATTGAATCTAGAGACCAATTTATTATGTTAGCAAGCGACTAACAGGAAAGGAACTATCCGAAGATAAAGAAATAGCATACTACTTGTTGATTACTTCACAAAAGCTCCGCTCTTACTTTTAGGCTCATCCTATTAATGTTTACACCAATCAGCAGTTATGACAGGTCCTACAATGACCTGAGACGCTTGGAAGGTTACTCAAGTGGAATATCGAAATGAGCCAATTCAACATCACTTATCTTCTTCGTAGGGCTATCCAAGGACAAGAAATGGCAAACTTATAGCAGAATCCAATGCACATGAAGATTTTCCAAAGAGCGATGGAACCCCTACTATACGGTGGAAGTTGTATGTGGATGAAGCATCCATTGAACGTTGTTTTGGAGATAGATTTGTGCTAATAACTCCAGAAGATCCGTCAATTTGCTATGCTTTAAAGCTTTATTTCCCAGCGAAAAACAACAAACCTGAGTATGAAGCTCTGATTGCTGGTCTTAAACTTGCCATAAAGCTGGGAATAAAATCTCTTGAAATCTTTTGCGACTCGCAATTGGTAGTATACTAAGTCAGGGAGATTACCACGCTAAAGGACAATGACTTACCTCGTACCTTACTGGGGTCCAAGAGCTATTGATTGACTTTGAATACGATGATATTGGTCACGTTCCTTGAGATTGAAACAAAGAAGCTGACTCATTGGCAAAGTTTGCTAGCATCAGGGTGCACAAAAAATGGGGTTGGTCCCAGTCGAAGCACTAAATTTATTGAGCATAAACCCGATGGAAATCGACCGGGAACTAGAGACAAAGCCTTAAAAGGAGTCGCGGATGATTCCAATTAAATACTATTTGCTATGAGGATTTCTTCCTGAATGAAGGAATAAAAAATGATAAGTCCTTCGCAAATCTTTATGATGTATCATATAGGAAAGAGTCACGTATAGAAAGGGTTTTTCTATCTGCTTGCTTTGCTATATTGATCATGAAGAAGTAAAATAAGTCCTAAAAGAAGTTCATGAAGGGGAATGTGGTGATCCTACTGGGAGGGGCAAACCATAGCAAAGAAAATACTCCATTGTGGGTATTATTAGTCAACTGTCAATTGAGATGCTGCTAATTATGCAAGGCGATGCGACGAATGCCAGATGTATGCAAAAATTCTGATAACTCCATCGATGGAAATCCTACAAATGGTCAACCCATGGCCATTTTCCATATGCGACATATATATTATCGGTTCCTTACCAATCTCTAAAGGTGGTGTGGAGTACACCATCGTCACAGTTGGTTACTTTACCAAATGGGTCGAAGCGGAACATTTAGCCATGATCATGACAAAGAAAATAATTAACTTCATCATCTGCCAATCTTGGCCTTCCACAAACCATTGTAACTGATAATGGGACTCAATTCGATAGTTCTGAATTCAAATACCTCTATCATTGACATCATATTGAAAAGAGACTTGCAACAGTTGTTCACCCTCAAGAAAATGGACAAGTTGAAGATGTGAACAAAATCATAAAGTCCATTCTGAAGAAGCATTTGGAAAAGGCTAGAGGCAAGTGGGTGAATGAACTTTCGACAATACTATGGGATTATAGGACCACCCACATGTCTGCGACTAGCCATACTCCATTCGCCCTTGCTTACAGCTCCGAAGCCGTTATTCCTGTTGAACTCGAAGTTCCTACTCATTGAGTGGCCTATTACAATCCTAGAATAAATAAAGATCCTCACTTGGAGTCTCTAGACTTTATAGACGAGAAGCGCGAAGAAGCTGATTTGAGGGCAGCTGCGCACCTACACCGAGTCGCCCAATATTAAAACACTAAAGCCCAACCTAGAACCTTTGGAATTGGCGATCTCATCTTGAAAAGGGTTTTTCCTGCCCTATCGTATATGAATTATACTTCAGAAGGGCCATTTGTCATTAACAGAGGCTTGGAGTGGGAACCTTCAAGCTAGTGACTATTGATGGCATCACACTCCCAAAGGCATGGAATAACAAGCATTTGCGATGCTATTTCACTTAATTTATTTCTTTTTCATTTAATCGTATTTAATTTCGGGATTTTCTTTAACATTTGATTTTCCAGATATGTAATATGAAAAATTATGTTATTTCTTTCCATTTGACAAAAATAAAGTTTTGAATTTTGCTTCATATCCGTGATCTACCATTGCAATGCATATTAGCTGTGACATACGACCAACTAAATCCCACCATATAATGAATTCAACATGACTTGATAGTGATCATGGTTCGATCAATCACTTGTTAAATAGAACCCCATACTTAGGGGCAAGATGACTGACTAAGGGAAATTGAATTCAGTAGTTTTCCAAACAACTCCAAACTCCTAGAGTGCAAATTGGATTACAAGCATTAACGGGTGCAAACCACCACCCGTGGAATAATTCTTGTCCATAGAGAATGGATATGAGTATAAAGGGATAAATAAGTGTGATTCGACCACTTACTACTTAACCAACTCAGATCTGAATTCGTCAGGATGAGAACAAAGTTAGTGGAGATGGAACTCGACCATCCACTAATTAATTCTACTAACCCAAGATAGGGGTAGAAACATAATTGCTTAACTGCTGAGTTTAACAATGTAACATTAAAGTTCGAGCCTAACATTTGAATACGATTTGGGGCTATGACCTCATGGAGGCCATGAGATTGATGAATCGAATTAATTTTCTAGCTAACGAACAATGAATTACAAGCACATTGGACGGAAAATGTAATAGCTCGTTCACTTAGCAAATACACATAAGAGTTCTATGAAACCAAGAGAAATTTTATTCATATCAAACTTCTAAGTTGTAGTACAAGTTTATCCATTGAGAATTATAAGCGAGGGTTGCACCCGTACAAACATAGCCAACAAAAGAGAAAGAGTAGCAACATAGGCTATCTACACATCAAGCCAACCCAACGGCTACTTCTTGGGGGTGGATCCATTTGTACAATCCCTTGGACCTCTCTTCGATCCTTTACCACCTCTACCTCTTTTCGGAGAGACATCATTAAATATGGGGATCTAAACAGGGCCATCCTTAGAAACAAGAGGGATCTCATCATTGGGAATCAACAACGCCTAGAGGAACAACTTGAAGCGGGATAGGATCTGGAGCATTGGGGTCCACGATAACTGGCTCAGCCTTAGCCTTTTTCTTCAATGACTCTTCCTTCTCAATGCACTCCTTTATACTGAGCTTGTCGGTAGGATCAGAGGTACCCATGATCATGATGTCATCATCAATCGGGATTTCACGGCGCAATTCACTACTTTCCTTCAACAATGCATCCACTGTGTGTTCATCAATATGAAAGCCTCTTCTTCTGGAACATCTTGAGTCGTAACCGAGGTTGTAATTGTAATAAACTCCATTGTGGGCACTTGGGGTCCCGATTGGGATTCTTGGGGAGGAGGAATTAAAACTGGAGGACCTAAAGCTAAGGAAACATAGCCAAAATATTAGAAATATTAATAGGCGACACCCTAATTTTTGGAAAACGGGAGATTCAATGGGATACCATCTTCAGTTTGGCTCTCAAAATGAGCTAGAGTACCTTTAAAACTTTATTCTAAATTTGGAAAAATTGCACTTGAATTTCATATTAAGACTTATCCAAGTTATATCCTGGAACAGTGGAAAAACCTACGGTTGTGCTTAGAATACCGTAAGACACTAAGGACAGATTAGTTGCAACATCGGGTGGCGCAGACATGGAACCTTTACCCGCTTCATGTTGAGATGCCTTAGCTGGCTCTTGTTGAAAAACAAGTTGGGCATCATGTAAAATTTTGAGTTCATCGCCCAGTAAGATCTCGCCTTCAAACCTCATAAGATCATTCTCATCTGCATTGAGCGCCCTCTTCTCTTCAGCGGTAAGAAATTCCCACGCATGCAAAAGCTGATAGGGTTAGTCATCTTGAAGCCATTCCGAGTTTCTATACTTAAGAACATTAGCGTTGTAGAGAACAAGTAGTGGGTCAAGCTTACTAATCACTTCCTCTATAGTTTTCTCCTTAGCGGCATCCATTTCACGCTGAACAAGGGCATCAACACCTTTAGATTTTACAATGGCTACAACTCGCCTTTCAAGGTTGACATTCACTAGCTCCTTATAAGCATCCTAGCTAATCTTTTGCACCTAATCTTTCTCCTTAATTTCATGTTCAGGTTTAACTTCAAGTTCGGCTATCCACTTTTGGGTTGTGTTGCTTTCAAGTGCAGGTTGATGGTTTCGATGATGCAGCACTTGAATTTGATCTAGATGTCTAGTCTTCTCATCTTCTAAAGCCTCAACGACGATTTCAGTTTTTCTCTTAGCCTCTACCTTGGAGTTCCTTTAAGCTTCCAGCTTGTTTGTTAAAGTTCCAATGATCCTCTTATCTTGGGCCTTTTGGCGCTTTAGTTTTTCAATCGCTATCGCTCGTTCGTAGGATACTCTAGAAATTTTCTCCGCAGCTTTAATCCACTCATTATACTGACTGTGGATATAAGTAACACAATCCATAGTCATTTTTTGTACTTTTTGAGCGGACCATTTTTAGATTAGGAGGGAAGAAAAATCCATCAAAGCACAAGTTTAGAAACAGTTTCCTAAGCTGGACCATGTGAGTGGTTGGATCAATTTCATTGTAGTTCCCCATCTTTTTTGTAAATTTTTTTAGGGAATTTAATTAGCTAAATTAAATAATGTAGGTTGATTAATGGATTGAGATTTGTGATTTAATTATGGGGCAGTCGTGCCATGTTAATGAATAAACAAATGAACTAAAGAATGAAGTGTTAAGACAAATAGAGGAGGGTAAAATAGAAAATAGATCACTCTAATACCCTAAACTCTTAGGAATTTACTTCCATGCGTTCATCATACATTTATGAAAAAAAATTATAAGTCTAAGGCCGACTACCATCAGCAAAGAGGAAGAAGATAAAACTAAGATTCAAGAGGGAGAATCAAATCACTTAATCAAGATGAAATCACAAATCCTAAATCACAAGGCTAATGTGAATAATGACTACATCTCTTATTTCTTAATTGCTTTCAGTTTTAAGGAAATCTAAATTCATATTTCATAGTTTAGCCATGACTTTGAAGGACAAAATGTTTATATATGTTTGTTAATGATTTATGCTTATTCATATAGATTTTATGATATGTTTTGATGTGAAATCATATTTAATGACATGCAAATACCTTAAAATTTTAGGACAGATTAGAAATGGTATTTTAGAGATGAGTTTCAATTTTCATAAATTTTCGAATTAATGTGGATTTTAAATTAATTTTCTAGTAAAGAAAATGATTTATTAGGTTATAAATAATTTACGGTTAAATTATAAATAATTTGATTCTGAAATTTATATATGTCAGAAAATATATTGAAAAGGATTTTCTAGAATTTTAATAGAATTTTCCAAAGTAGTTCGATGAATATATAAAATTATTTAAGGTATGCGACTTAAATGTTTTATATATTTATAAAAAGGGGAAGGGGTATTTTGTAAATGATTTAAATTAATTAATTCGGAAATTATGGCAATGCTTTTAGAAATGAAAATTTTGCAACCAATAAGATTCTAACAAACAAGGCAGATTAGTTAAAAAGATTACTTAAAAATGCTAAAACCAGTTTTTCATGCCAAATGCATGTTTTACCACTTTCGGCACCCTGCTTCCAATTGGGTAGCTTTCGACTTAGTAGATCCCCCTCTATGCCATTGAAACCAATGCACATATTATTATTAAACCAAGTGTTTCGAAGGAGGTCGAAGCGTTAATTTGCTTTATGTTGAAAATGCATCTGCTTTGCTTTCGGCTATATTGCTTTCGACTTGGTTGGATTTTGACCGTGTCAAATGGTTTAAAGAAATGTTTTTAAGAGGTTGCGCCTTTGTTTTTAAATAACTGCTTTCAAATAGGTCGAGGCCTTAGCTGCCGCTTTCTACTTTTCGAAGAAATGCCTTTAAAAAGGTTGATTTTGTTTTATAAAAACTTTGCCGCTTCTCCAATGCTTTCGAAAGGATGGTTTCGACACCATCACTTCTTTACTTAGCTTTCAACTTTCAAAAGAGTTGCTTTCCACCCTTTTGTTTACAACCATTATAAATTTTAAAAGATTAACCCAAAGGTTTTGAAAGAGATGGTTCTGAATGGTTTCGAAAGGTGTTTCCACAGGTTTTACAATTGGACCCAAATGCTTTCGAAAGGTTTTTAAGGAAGGTTTCTAAGAGGAGGTTCCCCAATAGTTTCGTAAGGCATTGAAGGAAAAGTTCTCCAATGATTTTTAAAGGTTTTAAAGATAGGATGTCTAAGGATTTTAGCTTTTGAAGGAAAAGGCATTTCAATGGTTTTGAAAGGTTAATGCAAATGGTTTTGAAAGGAAGATTTTGACCTTTCGGCCTAGATGAAAGCAAGTGTTTATTTGGCTACGAAAGGGATACTTTTAATGGGATCGAAAGGGGTACTTTCAAATGTTTTCATTAACAAAAATTTGGGTAAAGTATGTATAGTATGGCAAGGTGATTTTGAGTAAAGCATACAGTATATATTCCCTTGTTTAAGTTTGATTTAAAGGTTTTAAATCAATTTAAAAAGAAAAGGTTTTCAAGGAAAATTTAAGTAAAATGAATCAGATATTAGAATAACAGATGGGATTGGTATAGGGTCGCACCGTATACATTAGCTATTATCCCCTAGCTAATTTAGTCCAAAATTCCAGTGTGTAGGGCTTTGTCATAGGTAAGACTAAAATTATAGTACATATAGAATGGAATGTATTTGCACAATGTAGGTTATTGGTGAGCCCGTAAATCCATTAGGATCAGTGGACCCTGGGAGAGAGTAAGTTAGGGACAAACCGTCTAGAAGACTTGTCTAACAGATGTTAGGCCATTTTTATTGTATCTGTCTAGTAGGCCCAAGTGAGCCAAAGGTCAGTAGTAAGCTAAACAAAACTATATTTTTAAGATAGATATTCCATTTATTACCTGATACGTGTATTTACATAAAATGCTTTACAGTTTTTAACCAGTTTTGGTTGTAGGATTTTGATTTGTAAAAGATATGTTTTGAAAGGATATTAGTAAGGAGAAACCCGTTACACTAAGTGGGGTGGTCTCACATAATATCGTATATCTGAGATGTATAGTATTATTCACACCAGGCTTTATGTGTGACTCGAAAATTTATGTTTTCCCCCTTAAACTCTCGGGTGCTCAAAATTGATTTGAGTAGGATGAGGGTTAAGGACTTACAGGTTTTAGTAGTTTTGTGAATAAAGCTTCCAGAGACGAGCAAATGGCTGACGGGTAGCTATTTAGGAGTTGCAGTTTATTTCGTTTTGATGTATTTCCGATGTGTTTATAATAAGTCAATTATGACTATTTAGTACTCTGGTCAACCAAGGAGGCATCTTCATATGTCGTTGTTGGCGTATTTATATAAAAATTACATTTTATCTGAACTTGGGAAAGTGATGGGATTGTGTAATTTGAATATGAAACATGTTTTGAAAATGTAATGTGAAAAGATATTTTTTTTGAAATCTATGATTTTGTTTCATATTTATGTGATACTGATATTATGAATACCATTAACATTATAGTATCTGGTCACCGGAAGTTAATACTATGGATGACTGCAGCATCTGTAGTGCTTAGCTTTGGGCTTCCTATATGGGATGTTTCATTCATGCTCCTCGGCAGTTGTTGCAATGTCTGTACTTTCCTTGCCCTACTTGTAGGAAGCAAAATGCTCACTATGACGACGATGATCACTAAGTCGTTGAGAATGAGAAGGGACTAAAGGCCGTGGAGGAACTAGAATAAAAGAAAACCATAAGAAGAATCAATAGACGGGTATCGACGATCAATTTGCTTTTTAGAACCCTTTGGAGGAGAGGATTTAGATTTTGATCGACGCTTGTCGTGGGCGGACCTATCTTTGTCACCTCAATCCTGACGATCTTGATCTTGTTTAGAGCGATAGCTTAGATCATACTCAAGACCACCGCCTTGATGATACGGGTCCAAAAGTGAACCCGGAGTTTGGCGGGATAAGTCCTAGAGAGGCTGAAACAAATTCCTCTTCTTCACCATGGTTCCTACAAAGGAAAACAAGGAGTGAATCAGCTTTAAATATTAAAAGGCACAAGATTAATGCATTTCAATGTCATGAAGTGTAAGTGTGTGCAAGTTTCCTTATGTTCTCCCCAACGGACTAGATGTTGGAGCTTTGCTCACAGGAGTAACCTCTCCTTTAGTAGTAGATAGGATTTCTGCACCAGTTTTGGTAGGAGAGTCAGGCCCACCGACGCTCATATCAGTAAAGTGAAAAGTTTCAACATTGTGTGGAATCGGCAAGTTAGATAACGAGTCGAGCAGTTTTCCTAAATGCTCAGATGGTTGAGAGGCGGATTCACTGGGACTAACTCGAGGAGTAGCAGAAAGCTTGGGCTGATTGGAGAGACGACTCTTAGAAAATCAATTGATGAGTTTCTTTCCCTTTATTTTTCTAAAAGCCAATGGCTGTGGGGTCTGCAAGGATTCAGCCGTGCCCCTAGGACTAAACCCTTTGTTACCATGACCGGGCTCGTTACCTTCAGCTTTTTTAGCATTTATGTCAAAAACCTCTTGGGTACCCATGACTGGGGGCATGACAGGATCAACCCGGTTGCCATTTGACCAACTGTGGCCTGCTGTCTCACTGCTGCAACTTGAGCAGTACTTACTACTCCTATGCTCCAGCCTTCTTCTAAGTGATGAGACATTCATTAGTAAGGAGGTACTCAATATTTCTATCTTCTGGCGGCACATCCTTAAGAGTTGAGACTGCCTCCTTAAGATGTTTACCTTCGGGCCACGGGATAGTGCATGTACTAAATTAGAAAAACTGCATAGTTTGGGATACGACTCGAATATAAACGTATGAATTATGGTAAAGAGTGACACCAACATCTTTCCAACCACCATCGAGCGAAACCCGACGAACACCGCATAAAGAACGATTCGCTTTTAAAAGCGCTTAATTTATTAAAGGACTAGTTAAGATTTGGCACTTCTTAACTAACTCTAGAAATGTAAACGAGAGACTCCATGTCCATTGCTTAAAGCTGAATATGAATTGAATGTCTTCGACAGTTGGAGGGCGATATAAGCACTCCATAAAACAATGTAAATACAGTTAAGCAAGGCATGGCCGTTCGGACGCAGTTGCGCTAGGCTATTCTAAAGTAATGTAGAATCTTGCATATATATATGAGTTAAACGGTGGAACGCATCAAGCCCAGCACATAAATTTATTGGATGCCATATACGCCTTCGGAGTCCAGTGAGCTCTATCGTCCCATGACGGGACCAGTACATCGTCAAATGAAATCCTATGTCTCTTACAAATTCGGTGAAGAGAAGCTTCACTAACCTTCAAGGCCATGGTATCTAGAGGATCTTCTAAGAGGACTTCGTCCTTCAATGTGTGAAGAGTAGGATCGAAGATTTCTGCTGGAAGAATAGGAACGACGAAGAATAAATCAAAGGGTAGACCAGATCTTTTTGGCTGCTCGTATTGATGACTAGAAGATTGATTGTCTGATTCGGTGGAAGAACTCAACTTGATGTCGGAATCACTCTGTTGAGAAGATAATCCAATGGATATAGCTGCAAGACGTTCCGAACGTCAAGAATCCATCGCTATTGAACTTGGTAAAAAAATCATTATTAGACAAAGTAACCAGTACCTCCAGCCTACTTCAAATCAATCGACTCCATCGTTCTAATCGAACATCATAATGTTGACAAACCCAAAATATTGCTATCAAATCCATATACAACCTAAATATTGACCCACCTAAATAAGAATTCAAAGAGTGGAAACGATTCTAGTTCGATTCTACACACGAGATCTAGAGAGGTGAAAATAATAATAATCAGTATGGAGAGAAGGATGCTTGACTGGAAATTAAGTGGAGAAGGAACAATCTTTGATTTGGAGTTTTGGGTCATGATTTGGAATGATGAAGATGAAGGAAGAGAAATTTTTTTCGGTTCGAGTTAAAAAGATGCAAAAGTGAATAGAGAGGATGGAGCGGCTAAGTGAAAAGTTATATGAGGATGGGCCAAACCTTTAAAACCCTTGAAGTTAGTCTATACGATCTTTCCTTACTGATCGTCTTATAATGATCGCCCTGTATCGTTGTATAATGATAGTTCATTCAGAGTGGTCCATTATTCTCTCACACCTACTAACAATCAGACAAGATTGTTCCTAAAAAAGGACTCGACGACAACTTGTGAACATGTAATCGTGATCGGGGGTCAAGTATGAATATGTATATGTTCTAATATACATACTGAAAAGTTCAATTCTTGAAATTGACAAAAATTAAATTCTCACCTGAAATCATTGGAGAAGAGTTTAAGGAAAATTGCTGGAGCCTAATAAACATAGGAAATAAAACAAGATAATCATCGACAGGCCATAATCCAATATTTATACTATTGGAAATCGACCAATAGTTATGACAAAAAAAAGGAGATGCGATTCTCACTAAAAAGTGATTCAGCCAGAGGATGGTGATTGTTCAATAAACTGGATGGTATCCTTTTGGACGATAGAAATTTACAACAATTCACAACACGTCATGCTCAAACAAGACTTACTTTGGAGGGGTAAATGTTATCCGGCCTTTTGGCCTGATTATATCTGGACCGATCAAAAAAGACAAACTCAATGTTCATCAGGATCGACGTATTAGATTAATGATCATGAAGCCTAAGATCAGGCCTAAATGATGACATGAAGCAGTAGCAAAGCAAAATTTGAAGGTAGGCTCAATAAAACACTTAGAGCATGGAAACTCACTACTCCCTAAAGCTAGATTAGGTATGATCCATATTTAATACTATGGATCATATCGTATCGATTGCATAGCTCAATTCAACGATGATCGATCGATATCTCAAAATCTACAAGTCCAATACACTAGTAACTTTCAGAATATCAATATATTGGAGAGACGAGTCCCTACAAACAATCACATGCAAAAATGAGCAAGTTTGAACGATCGGTATACATCGTTCATGAATGATCGTTCTGTCTTAGCATGAACGATGAAATTCAATGAAGATTGGTCGATATCTCACCAACCACAACTCAGAATGACACCAAATTTTGGAAGCATGGACTAGAGTCATAGGGAAGCTCGTAGAAACGATCACAAGTGCATTGGAGCATAAATAAATAATCGGTACCAATTGTTCCAATTATCGAAATAGGACCCTTGATCGTTCTTGTGGGCCCCTATGGATTTGGAGAGTCTTCTACTGAATTTCTAGTGAGATATTCCGCCATCTTCACTACAAATACAAACTTCTTTCTTCATTTAAAGGATCCTAACGCTGCTTGCAGTTTTGGACTCCATTGTAGTCAAGTGATATTATCATTACTTCTTGTAATCAGATTTACATGTGATAAATAAAGAAAATTCTTCAAAATGGACGTAGACAAACAACATCGAACCACTATAAATCCCTGTTTTTCTGTTACTGCTTGGATTAGCTGCTATTTCCGTACTATTTTCCATTATTTTCATTTTACGTTCTTCATTTATTTCTCTTCAAAAGCTCTATTGGGTGTTTGTGCCAACTTTTGGTGCAAAGGTAGATATTTGGATTTATATCTACCATGTATATATCCATCATTTATACGTATAAATCAATTACCTCAATATATATTAATGTAAAATTTACATTTTATTACAAAATATCATGAAATTTGTATATTAATAACAAATATTTGATTATACAAAACTTAACATAAATCGACTAATAGAAATTTAAAATCCAAATTTAAATCTTATATAACTTTTACAAATACCGTATATCCATATTATACAGCATTTAATTTATAAAACATAGAAAAAAATGTTTCAAAAATAAGTCTTAATAATATAAAGTATATATATAAATGTTTATACACACGAATATATATATATATATATGTATGTATGTATGTATGTATGTATATGTATATGTATTTTCAAAAAAAATGTATGTATAGGTATGTATGTACATTTATATGTATATATAATGATTAATCCAAAACGTCCCAATTGATTCAAAATTAATATCCATATTATGTTAAAAAAATTTGATGTATTTGCAAAAATATATATACATAAACTAATTAGCGAAATATTTTTTTAATAAGTCTAGCCAGCTAAAGCCGGTCGTGCCACTATTATTAATAATACAAAAACTAGTGTTATGCACATGCACAGAACAACTGTAGTTGGTTCTATAGTGGCCAGACCACCGAACAAGTACAACACAGGTGAGAGGAAAAAATGCCACAATGGCTAAAAAACTAAACTAGTCTCACTCAGAGGAGGAAGATCCACCGCCCTCATCTAAAGATCCAAGCCAATCATATCATAACCCAGACAATACAGAAGTTAACGTGAGTAAAAAAATAACAGAATCTAAAATGTAAAGTAATAAAAAAGATTAGAAAAATACTTATATACATGTAAATAAAGTTTTAACCCAAAATAAAATTTTGTTTCTTGTTAAACAGTCAAAATATTATAAAACCAAAATTAAATGCAACATATCAACTAAGATATCAACAATCTTTTAAAACATTCTAATAGAGATATTTAAAACATTGAATTCTATAATGTGTTTAGAATATTAATATAAGCAACCTTAAAACATTGATCCATAACCAAATTTTTTAATCATATGTAAAATTTTGTTTTGATTTATTCGATGAAAAACAAAACAAATCGTTCAACAAATTATTTAAATTTCATAACAAATTTTAAACCAAGATTAGGCAATAATACATATATATAAAATTATGGCAAATATATTACATCTAAGAAAACGATTAAAATTAGAATATACCTTTCGGATCTAGCCAATAAGTTGCACTTTGATGTGGAAATCCCTCCTTAAGTCATTAAATCTACACCAAATCTTTGCAGGAGATGGACGAACCGCATAACTCTTTAAATTGTTAGATGTTTTGATTTTACTTAAGGTGAAAAAATTTCAGCTATGGGAGAAAAATAAGAAAATATGTGGCTATGAAATATGATGAAGAGAGAGAAAGATTGAATAAATGAATTAACAAGGAAGATTTGTTTCATGGAGAGAATGAAACTTTTCTCATTCTCTCTTGTAAACCTTCCTCTTGATCTTGCAATTAAATCTAAAACAATATTTAGATCATTTCTTTCTTTCTTATGGCTAGTCGCGATCTTGTTCTATAGGTCAAAAAATCTAAAGGCTTATGTAAGTAAATAAATATATTTGAAACCCGTTAATATGTGTGTGTGTGTGTGTGTGTATAGATAGTGTACATTGTATATCGATACACATACATATATCTTTTATATACACACCAAATAATTACTAACAATAACAAAACATCAAATAATTTAATAAGTCATTAATTTGTAAAAATTTATAAACTAATTAAACTGTGCGATTTTCGAAGAATTTACAAATGCGGGTGTGTGACTCAGAGGTGTGAATTCAATCGGTGATAATATTAAATAGCTTAAATATTGATGTTCAAATGTCACCTTGGCTAGTGGTGTACTTATGAACCTTTTCACTAAATCATATTTTACATTGTCTTATGTGGTATCAATTAGTAATGATAATTTACATGTATTCTCTTCATTAAAATGGTATCACTTTAGGATATATCTGTGCAGTTAATGCGCTCGGTAGATTCGAAGCGGTGGAGGTGTAAAAAGTCATAGCGGGGATGCAACGAGGATCTAGCGGAATATAGCGGGTGGCTCTAAAATAGCACATAAAACTCGTACTTAATGTTTTTACAAATATATAAATGGTAATTAAATGAAAAATTATCATTCAATTGAATTATAAATAATACATAAATAATTTTAAATAAAAACATGTGCGAATATACTTTAAATAAACGAAAAACGGTTATATAACATAATTGAATTTGGTAGAATATTAGAGTATTTTCATTTCTGAAAATATATTAAAAATTAAATCAAATAAATTAGTTTCATAATTTTATAATGTATAAACGCAATTTTTCAATTCATTTTATTAAAAAAGATATAGCGGAAATAACGGAATATGGCGGAAATAACGGGATATAACGGAAATAGCGGGGATTAAAGCAGAAATGCTATATTCTAGGGCTATATAGAAAAATCGTAGCGGTAGAAATCCGCTATGAGATATGGTGGGGTTGTAGCAGGGTAATAGCGGGGCATTAACTACATAGGGATATATGGAATGTGTTATTGGTCGAAATTCCAATATTATCCACATTTTACTTGGCTCATTCAAAAACAAATTCCATGGTTCAATAATAATATTTAACTACAACGACCTGAAATTTTTAACGGTTCAAATGGGAAAATTTAATTTATTTAGATATTCAATTCAGAAACTAAAATATAATAAAATCTAATTGTTAATATAACGACTCGATTTTTGTTGACGTATTTTTACTTTTATTTATTTGATTTTTCCATAATTTTTAATTTATTGTTTAACGATTTTTCGACAAATGACAGTATTTTTGTAATTTTACATAGTCGTTTAATTAGTATGTACTATTATTGTTTTGGGGTTGTATCGCATTTTTGTGTGAGATCGTATTTTTGTTTTGTAGTTCACGGTTCATACATGACGAAACTTTATGCATGGCACATCGAAAATTGCAGAATAAACCAGGATCAACTCTTCATCAACTCAACACTCAACTCACTCTCATCCTTTTCACTATTCTATTGATTATTGTAAGGAAACAAAAAAATAGAAAAGCCTCCACCTAAAAAAATTCAAAATCAAATATTATAATCATATAGAAATGTAAAAGTTAAACCTTTGATCTCATGAAGTGTAGATCTACATTTCTAGGAGTATTAGGAGTCGCGGCATAAATAAGAGGCATTTGGTAGTATAGATGTTGGCAAACTTGGCTAGGGTTAGCATTACGGTGAGGTGTGGTCAAGCATTAGCAAATCAGATAGTATGGTGGTAATTTATGTGGCGAGGCAGACCTCTTGCTGTGATTTTGGGGAACTCTATGCTAAGATGAGAAACACAACTTTCCTAAGTCGTGGAAAGCTAGGCACAGGTCGCATTTTGGGGTAATGGGTCGGAATTGTAATTGATGGGTTCAAGAGGTCAAGCTCGTGAAAAGAAACTCGATGGCGAAGATAGCATTGGATTTCATGGACTTTAGCTCCGCATTGCTTTGAGTTTATGCATGGTTGAGCGGGTGTTGTATCAGGTTGTGTATGTTTAGATGGGGAAGAAAGTTTATGAGGGAATTTTTTTAAAATGGTAATTAGTGTAAATTAATTAGTTTAATTAATTAAATAACTTATAAAACTCATAACTCTATCATACGAGGTCTAATCGAGATACGGCATTTTGCTTGCACTCATAATGGTGATAGTTTCATAAGGAAATGGTTTCAATATATTAGGAGAAAGTGAAATTTTGAGCTAAAATCGAATGTCGTTTGATTTTAGTTCAAAATGGAACGCCTAAGCGTCTGTCGGAATTTCGGTGATTTAAACTCACCTTTTCGGATAATCAGTTAGTTGATAAAATTTACTATATGTGTTTGGATGTATTATTGGCTTGGTTTGGTTTGGTTAAATATCGCCTTTAAAAGAAAATGTCATTTAAATTGAGATATAAGGAATCTTATAGAGAAATTCTGGTTTCTTGACATTATTATTTTGAATTTCCTGTTATATTCTTGTTGATTTTATTTTAGTAATATACATGTTGTGTAGATTACTTAAATGCTAAATTTTGATAGTTCGACTGTATTGGATGTGTCATCGGCATTTGTTAAAAGTTGAACTTTTTTAGAGCACTAGCTAAGTGCTATAGTAACTACTGGCCTCGATATACTATTTTGGAAATACAATAAAGTATTTTTTTGATTTGAAAATGGTTTTCGATTTGAAAAGTGATTTTTAATCCACCCTTTTAATTTTCTGTGATATTTTATTTAAAATAAATTATAGTTTTTGAACTTCTCTATTTCCCTTCAACTTCCTTATTTATTCTTTCTAGTATGTATATATATATATATATATATATATATATATATATATATATATTTATGTAAATGGTTTAAAATTATTTGGAAAGTATTTATATTTGTAGATAAGCTATTATAACAAGGAAGATTTATTTTAAAGGAACTAAAGGGGTTTTTTATCATCTTAAAGTGATTTTTGTTTTTAAAAGAAGATATAAATATTTTAGGAATAAATTTTTGTGAAACATTTTATATGAAATGCTGTAAATAAAGAGAAGATTTATAAATGATATTTTATAAATTAAAGAGAGATTTATAAGTGGTATCTTATACATAAAAGAATAGTTTTATAGATACTATTTTTATAAAAGGGAAATATTATCATTTGATAAATTGGAGAAATATAAGGAATGATCATATTACGGAAAGTATATAAGTTTTATGATTATAATTTAGGCGTGGTTTTATATTTGGAGTTTTGTCTATAAAAAGGAGTTTTGTAATTATATTTAGAAATTTATTAAAGGAGTTTATAAATGAGTTTGGACCTCTATAAAAAGAGTTGTAAATGAATTTAGGAATTTATAAAATGAGTTTTATAAATAATATTTTATAAAAGAAGTTTATAATGGTGTTTTACAAACTATATAAAGGATGTTTATAAAGGTGTTTATTAAACAAGTTTGGAAATTTATAAAAGGAGGTTTATAATTATGTTTAGATATTTATAAAGTGAATTTTATAATTTATAAATAATAATTTTTTAAAAGGAGTTTGTAAATTATAAGGAGTTATATAAAGAAATTTTATAAAGATGGGATTTATAAAAAGACCGAGTCCTGATCTCTATATATGACTGATTTTTGAAATACGGTGGTGTGGAAAATGTTCTTTCCATATTTAATACCAAATTCCAGGTATGAAAACTCTTCTCTATCTTGAAAACTATGAATGTGTATCAATGCAAGGTTAGTTTTCTGACTTGTCCGATCACATTGTTAATCGAGGGATAATACTGCTTAAAATCAAAAAGCGGTATTAAGTATATTTAGTCTAGTTTCTCTACGATCTGTTTAATTACACCAAAAGGAAAGTGTTTTGGGTTTATCGATATCAATGTTCAAAAGACTTTTGTTTTTAATCCAATTAAGTTTGATTTTGGAAATAAAGTTTATCTTAAGATTTGTGAACGTACTTATACCGTTGAGATAAGTATATAAGTACATTTTCCAAGTTTTGAAAGTGAAATGTTTTGTGAGTATACTTATACAGTTAAGATTAGTATATTGTATTTTCTAAGTATTGAAAAGGGTACAGAAGATTTGTGAATGTATCATTGTAAAAGTATTTTCATACAAGTATTTACAAAGTGATTTTATGATTAATTAAAGAGTCTTAAAGGTCACTTTGTGCTTAACCATGCTAGGTTAAATTTCTGGTTGAATTGTTTTCGATTTAGTAGTTAAATAATTGACTATCAAATCTTGGCCAATTTTAAAATTTCCTGTCGGTTCGGAGAGACCGGGATCAGATATATCATTCGAAAACAATGTTGAACCGGCATAAGCGTTAGAATTGGAGATATCGTGAAGATCATTGAAGATGGAGTTCTTTGAAGTGCAAAGGCTACATGTCACTAATCCTGAGGGTGATTTCAAAATGGATGAAGTAGAAGTAGTGCCTTCAGTTTGTTCATATCCTGAAGACCTTATATAGATGAATGTAGGCATTACACTGTTTCCTAGAGGGCAGTGTTAGCATTCCAAGTGGGATTGCTACATAAAAGGTAAAGCGCAATCTCTAGCCTCAGCAACTAGGAAAGACTAAAATAAGGGATATACTTCAGGGCAATGTGGTTCGCTACCATTAGGGTATGTCATCATCCTTCTATATATATTTGGTTGTGTATGAGAGCTCTAAAGAAAAGGTTGCAAAGCAACCGGGGTGACATATTTGGTACTATCCAGTAAGGGGTAAGCCGTTCTTGATTAGCCATAGGTCTAGGTGAGGCCCTCGGTGCATTCTCTAGTGGTGTATTATGGTATGCGGTATCCCAGTAACCTTGTCATTGTATGGAAATCCATTCTCCAATAAGTTCCTTCGGACTTAGTTGTATACTTATTATGCTGGAATTTAATGAATGTAACAATTTTGATCATGATTCAATATTTATTTTAAACCATAGACATTATTATAATATCAGAAGATTTCCTATAAATTGGTTTTGTTATCGTAAGGTGAAAACCCGTCTGTTTCTATATGCAGTGTGGTCTTATGAGATACCTTTATTTTGAAAAGTTTTATACCATTAGAATCTACATGAAATGTGTTTCTCACGCTAGTTTACCAGACTGATCCAGGCGTTATTTTTCTTATAATTCTCAGGTCAGACCGAGCATACTTTCAGATTTGCTTGGATGCTTTGGAGCTTTAGGAAATGAGTTGGATGCCTCCAAAGCCGTATTTACATATATTTTATTTCCACTACATTGGTTGTTTATGTTTATCAGTAGTTGTGAGGACATGTTGTTATAACTGTCCAGGCTGATGATAGACGGTCACTCTGATTTGATATATGTATATTATAGTTTTTCTTTTATAAAGATCTATTGTATATTATATTTTACTCTTCATGATGTGAGATTTTGTTCTGTCTTTTCTTTCTTTTCCCCTAACCATCCATCTTTCCGGTACTTAGATGCTCGGCATGTGAATAACGTGGATTATTAGTGTTGACTTTTAAAGGTCGAAAAGGTGGATCGTTACATATGGTATCAGAGCTTAGGTTTAGCGAATACCTAGGATTTGGTGGGGTAGACTCATTAGAGATAGAGTAGGTAACACCCTAGGATGAGTCTGAGTGTATAAATATATATATGTACGTATTTGTTAGTGCTATAAAATGTTTTATATTGTGTTGATTTATCAGTTGAGTGGTTATGAACTCCGGTCGATACAGAAGGAACAACTATATTGATAGGGGTCTCTAAACTCTTGAACAAGGAAAACCGACACCGTGTTGCTATAAAATTGGGTAAATGAAATAATTTTACCTAGATTACATAAAAGAACAATTTAAAAAAATTATATTGTAATATATGATATGTTTGTTAGAAAATGATAATCTTCAATTATTATCATTTGTTGTTTGATTAGTCTGCTCATCCAGTTTAGGAGCATTGACTATGTTATTGATTGATTGTTTGTGCTCGGATAATTTTTTTTGATTGAATTAAATACGAACACACGGTGAATTCAGTTTTACAGTTTGACTATAAGGCGTTCGGTGATATTGTTGGGATAAAATTAAAATCTAATTTTGATGAAAGTTATTTGTTATAATCTAAACAAATATATACATTTAGGAAATGATCATTTATAAGAAGTGAAATTATGCATGTATGTTTTATAAATATGGTTTATAAATAAAAAAGGTTTGAACTGAGAATTTGAGAAATAAAGTCCGGCTGATTTTGAAAAATAATTTTTCAATGTTTTGGAGTAAATAGAAATAGTATTTTTGTGGAAGTATTTATTAATAGAAATATTTTAAATGGATTTTAAAAAGAGATCGAAAGCACTGAACTCACCTCTGTCATTGAAAAATAATCCTGGTGGTGACTGTAGCATCATCGGCGTTAATTTTTGAGTTTTTAAGTGAGTGATTGCTACTATAGTACTTTGTTATAGGGTTGTTTGACAAATCAGATTTTGATTTAAATTCCAAAAGCATGATTTGATATACAAAATGTAGATATGCATATTATTATTATTATTTCAAAATGATTTGAAATAAAAACCAAATGTTTAGTTCTTAAATTACAATCAACTGATATTATAGACTCATGGATCTTATCTACTAGGTTAGTTCGATTTGTGCATCTGGTTTTGAGATGTTGTTTGGACTTTTTCATTTATTGAAATGAAATGAAATTTTCGATGAGTTTTTACATTCGAAAACCTTATGAGTAATTAAGAACTTGTAGCTAAGTATTTTTGTGGAAATATAAGAGAATAAATTTTTGTAACTTATAAATTTGAGAAGATAATAAGAAACTAATCAAGGTTCATGTTTGATGAATATCCTGGTTAAGTAAAACCAATATGAAATTTGTATATATACTATTAGGATGTAAAAGAGTACGATAAGAATATGAACTTAAGTTTTAAAGTGGTTATTAAATATAAGTCGTGTTTTATATAATAGACTTAAGTAATGGTTTTATGAAATGATTCATAAGTGACTTTAGTATTTAATGAAATATATTATTGGAGCAATTAGTTGTGTTTTAAAATGAATGCAAATTAAAAGTAATTGACGTAGTTAAGAAATCATTGAAATAAGTAAGTAAGTCGTACGTAGATCATTTTGTTTGGATAACTGTTCGATCCAGTTTCGAGTATAAAATTTCGAGGTGATTTACACCGATCTGAGTTGATATTTTCCATTCGATTCTTGATGGCAAACACTTGATATGGATTTTTGTTTTGATTTCGAAGTTTTCTATCATAGTATGTAGCTATGCAAGGAGAACAGAGGTTTCTAATCAAGGAATTGGATCAAAGTCCGTACTAGGAAAGTCGAGTGAGTGATACTAATTCGAAAATGAAATTTGTGTGATCGAGCAGGAGATCAGGTGGATTTTGCATATGGATGGAATATGTACATTGTACAAAATTTAAACAAATTAAATGCTTTTGACTTTATAAATGCAAGTCAAATCGTAAGATATCATTTTTTAAGGATATACAAGTTCATGGAAGCAAAGGCTAGATGGATGCTTTGGTTTCAAGAGTAGAGTTTGATTGCTCGACTATTAGGTACGTGTTTATATTGTTGTAGATGGTTTTATGACCTAAATATTAAAGGCTTCTTTTGGGCTTTTGTTTTCTTTTGTTGATTTAGGCCCGTACTGGGGATTTGTATTTTTTTCGATCGAGCCGCACAAAAGAGGTGCTGCCGAAATTTTTCCATAACTTAAGGAGACATAAAAATTTAATACCATTCCAACTAATTGTTTGTGGAAGATAAGGGTCCAAAGACGCTTTTCTTCCTTTGGGAATTTCAAGGATGAAATTCTTTTTACGGAGAGAAGAATGTAACGACCCAAAATTTTTAACGGTTCAAGTGGAAATATTTAATTTATTTAAATATTCAATCCTGATTCAAACTAAAATATTATAAATAATTGCTAATATAGTGACTCAATTTTTATTGACGTATTTTAAGTTTAACTTATTTGATTTTGCCATAATTTTTAATTTGGAAAATACTAATTTATCATTTGATGATTTTTTGGCAAACTATAGTATTTATATGACTTTACAAAATCAGTTATCAGTGTATATTTTTAATGTTTTGGGGTCGTATCCTATTTTTGTGCACGATCGTATTTTTATTTATTGTTTGTGGTTCATACGTGAACTATATTCTATGCAGCGACATGCCAAAAATTACAAAATAAAACAGGGTCAACTCTTCCATCAATTTAGCACACTAACTCACTCTCCTCCTTTTCACTGTTCTATTGATTATTTCCAGGAAAAAAAATAGAAAAGCCTCCACCTAAAAAAATTCAAAATTAAATATTATAATCATCAAGAAAACGTAAGATTTAGATCTTTGATTTCGTGGAGTGTAGATCTACATTTCTAGGTGTATGTTAGGGGTTGCGGCATATGTAAGCTTCGACAGTGTGGATGTGTGGAAGTTTGGCTAGGGTTAGCATTTTGGTAAGGTGTGGTCAACAATTGGCGAATCGGATGGTATGGCGGTGATTTATGCGGAGAGGCGCACCTATGGCCGCGATTTTGGGAGCTTGGTGCAAAGATGAGAATGCAACTTTCCAGGTTGAGGAAAGGTAGGTGTGAGTTGCATTTTGGAATAGTGGGCCAGAGATGGAATTAAAGGGTTCGGCAGGTCGGGATCGCGAAAAGATACTCAATGGCGAAGAAAGCGTTGGATTTCAAGGACTCTAGTTCTGTATTGCTTTGAATTCATGCATAGTTGAGTTGTTGTTGTATCAGGTCATGTATGTTTGGATGGGAAGGAAAGGTTTATGAGGGAATGTGTTTTAAAACGAGTAATTAAAATTTAAATAGTAAACAGTGTAAATTAATTATTTAAAGTAATTCAATAACTTATAAAAATCATAACGCTCTCATAAAGGTCCAATCGAGACGCGGTCTTTGGTGTTGCACTCGTAATGGCGCTAGCTTCACATTGGAACTGGTTATATTAAATTTGGAGCAAATGAAATTTAAGATTATTCAAACTGGAATACCTAAACATCCATTGGAATTTTAGCGAGTTAAACTCAACTTTTTGGACAATCAGTATATGATATATAGTTGATAAAATTTACTGCTTAGTGTTTGGATGAGTTATTGGCTTGGTTTGGCTAAATATGCGCTTTCAAAAGCGAATGACATTTAAATCGAGACAGAGGGAATCTTATAGAGAAATCCGAATTTCTCGACATTGTGATTTTGAATTTCCTTTTATAAACATGTTGATTTTATTTCAGTTGTATACCTATTAGGTAGAATGTTAAATACTTAAATTTGATAGTTTGGCCATATTGGATGTGACACCGAGATAAGTTAAAAGTTGAGCCTTTTTAGGAAAAAAGGTAGTAAAAGCACTGGTTAAGTGCTACAGTAATTATTGGCCTCGATATAGTATTTTGAAAATATATTAAGTGTTGTTTGATTTGGAAATGATCTTAGATTTAAAAAGTGATTTTTAATCTGCCCTTTTGATTTTCTATGATATTTTATTTGATATAAAATACAGTTTATGAACTTCTCTATTTTCCTTTAACTTCCTTATATATACTTTCTAATATATGTATATATCTATGTAAATGGTTTAAAATTATTTTGGAAAGTATCTATCTTTATAAAAAAGTTATTATAATAAAGAATGTTTATTTTAAAAGGAATTAAAGGGGTTTATCTATTATCTTAAAGTGATTTTTGTTTTTAAAAGAAGGCTAAATATTTTGGAAATAAATATTTGTGAAACACTTTATATAAAATGTAGAAAATAAAGAACAAATTATATATGGTAGTTTATAAATTAAAGAGAGATTTAAAAGAAGTATCTTATAAATAAAAGAACAGTTTTATAGATAATATTTTATAAATGGGATATTATCATTTGATAAATTGGAGAAATAAATCATAGTGTGAATTTATTGACATATAAGGAATGATCATGTTACAGAAAGTAAATGAGTTTTATAATTATATTTTGGGGTTTGGTTTTATATTTTGAGTTTTTGTCTATAAAAATTAGTTTTCTAATTATGTTTAGAAATTTATAAAAGGAGTTTATAAATGAATTTGGAGTTTTATAACAAGAGTTGCAAATGCGTTTGGGAATTTATAAAATGAGTTTTATAAATAATATTTTATAAAAGAAGTTTATAAAAGAGTTTTATAAATTGTATAGTGGATGTTTATAAAGGAGTGTACTAAATAATCTTGGAGTTCTATAAAAAGAGGTATATAATTCTGTTTAGATATTTATAAAGGGAATTAATAATTTATAAACAATATTTTTATAAAAAGCGTTTTTAAGATATAAGGGGTTTTATAAGGGCATTTTATAAAGAAAGGATTTATAAAAGACCGATACCTGATTTCCGCAAATGATTTTTTTAAATAAAGTGGTCTGGAAAATGTTATTTCCATACTTAACACCAAATCCTGATGAATGAAAACTGTGGCATCCCCCATTTTATGGCCCAAAAATTTGTGCTACCGATGCTGTAGTTATTAATAGTATTATTCTCTATTGACTAAATGCGACAATGTTAATCATATAAATAGCATTAGAAACATATGAATATGAAAAAATTTCAAACATTTTTCATTAGTCAACTTTCTTTACATTTCAGAAATAAGGTTTTCACATTCCTTACATAGCCCCGTTCATTTCCCACATTCAGAGAAAATATAATAATTACAAAATACTCTAAGAGTGAAATATGAAGTTGCGCCTTTGGTTGATTAGAGTTTAATACATGATAGTTATAAATTCTATTATTACATCCGTTCATACATAGCATAAACTTTAAAGAACATGGCGGAAATAAAAACTTGTACACTAGCTAATTTGACTCCTACACGTCTCCAAAAGCTTATTCATCTAACCAGAAAATCCCTGCTTTCGACCTACCCAAATGAATACTTGAGAGTTTAGGGAGAAACCAAAAACTTCGGGTCAGATAAAAAGTTTGGTGTGAATAATAATATACCATCTCGAACCAAAATGGATATCTAATGAGACCACACCGTTAAGCGAAATGGTTTTTTCCCTTGCTAGTATTTTACCAAATTATGTCAACCATAATCATGCACCTACGCCCAAAATGGTTAGAACAAAACATAACATGTTCGCAACCTGGATAAGTTTGAATATACTATCATCCTAAGGTTATGTGCACCCAAAGTTTATCCTTCCCAACAATAGACCATCTGTCTCAAATCATTGTTTTTCTAAGGTCACTATGAACCTAATAATTTTTTAAACTAATAACTTATTGGGTTGACTCGGGTCAAAACATAACCAGATATCCATAAATCTCCAAATACGGTTATGAGTAAACAACTTAAATAATCCACTGATCTATAGAGCTATGAGTTCCTTTCTATGCATAAACATTCGTTCATCTCACTACTAACAAGCCCGCACTAGAATCACAGACATTTACCAACCAGGGGCTAATGGCTGAAGCATAGGGCGTGACCTTACACCAGTCCCACATGCCATCTTATCTGGTTTTAAATTCATGAGTCATTTTTTTGGATCAGTTTAGGGCATCCTAACAAAATTGGTCTATCTGATCAACTGGATGCAATTCTACTCAATCTAGTGTTAAGTCTGTCCATACCAAGTACTGGGACAACCTAACCGGTAACTCAATCTCAAAATCCCAAGATGCAATGTTGGGTCATGAAGTAAGTATGGTAATAATAAAATATGTAAGTTTAATTGATCAATTGATAATAAGAATATATAGTGCCATTCAGTAAACTATGTCCAATTTATAGTCATATGCGTAAAAAATTATTTAAAGTTAAGTAATATTTTCCATTAGCAAACTTCACACAAAATTTGGGCTAAATCACCATTTACTGATTATCTTTCATCTTGATAAACCTCTTAAAATCACTCTTTAAAACAAGGAAAGCATCATTCATTGATGCTATAGGTCCAAAAAGGTGGCATGAACGTTGATGATATATGACCAAAGAGGTGACATCAACATTGATGACATGAGTCCAAAGTGGTGGCATCAACATTGACAACGTGTGTCGTTAATGGTGACGACATGTGTCGAAGAGGTGGCTTGACGACATGTGTCGAAGAGGTAGCCTGATGACATGTGTCAAAGAGGTGGCCTAACAACATGTGTCGAATTGGTGGCCTTCATGAGATATGACAAAGAGGTGACCTTGACGACATATGATGAAGTGGTAGCCTTGACGACATATGGCGAAGAGGTGGCCTTGACGACATACGACAAAGTGGTGGCCTTGACAACATACGACAAAGTGGTGGCCTTGACGACATACGACGAAGACACTATGCCAAAAATGCATTAGATGACACGTATACTCTGTTTCCAGAAAGCATATATATTTATCATTAAATATGATGTCGTCTCATTGCACATCAGACCACAAATATGCCCCTTCGTCCAATATGCACTAACACAACAAAGAAAAAAGTCGTATGTTGTCTGATGTTATAATACCATTCCTAGAAATACCTATTATACAACATATAAATATCGACTAATATGAATAATAATTGCACTTATATATAGTTCACGGAATAAAATAAATATCTGCAGAATGAAATAAATGAATCGCAATTTTATTTAAAGAAATATTTTATTTCAATTCAAATTCAAATAGTACACATTTAGCTTCCACTATATTTTCATTTTCATATACAGTATAACTTTCGTCATACACTGTTTCACACTCTTATATGCAACATTTTTACTCTCACCCAAATTTGTTTTGGATATCTTCTTTTGCTCCGCCTGTATCCAGTCATCTATTATACATGTAAAATAAACAACGCGGTAAAATGGAAAAAGAAACAAACTGAAATGACAAAAATAAAATTATAATTCTGATTTAATAATGCCTCGGTTATTTGGGTTGTTTTCGTATTTTAGATGGGGACAAAAATTAAGTGTGCACGAACAGCTTATGATATGCGTAAAATATCACTGTGAATATCAAAAGCCCGAGCATCGATTATCTCTTTGAAACAAAATCAAAGGATATTAAAGGATAAGCCCGAAGGCTCAATGCAGTGCAAACGTGCACAAGGTCAAGCCAAAGCGGGCTCGGACTCAGCTCAAGTGTAACACATATCAATTTTAAAAGGCATGAACAAGGCTGAAGTTCACAAGTTCAAGCACATGGTTAGGAAACAACACTTCAATAACCCAACCATGGCTGTCAAGTACCACAACTAGACCAGAACTAAAGTCAATAGCACATGGTCAGGAAACAACAATTCAACAGAGGTGCCCAGGTTCAAGCAAAAGCAAGTTTTAGCAATTCAACTACTTGGACCAACAAGCTCAAAGAGATCAAGCAACATAGTGAACATGGTAATGCAAATGCAACTCGAGTGTACATATGAACATACAACTATATACTCAAGTTCAGCTGCAATTTGTGCAGTTAAAGCCCGCAAAATCCCGGCTATAACACACTGTTCTCTCCAGCCGCTACGCTATTTCAATTTAGCGCTATTAAATAGTAGATCCCATTTACGCCTCGCTATTTTTCCTTACGCCCACTAAACACAGCTTTTTAGCACCCGCTTTAACAACATTAATATACCAACGTTGGTTTGAGTAGTTTTCTTTTAAATTAAATCAACAAAGTTATGCTAAAAACTAGATTTTAACACATAAATTACAAAACTATTATATCTGCCAAATCTAATCTACATAAATCATGCTATTCTTCAGTTTTGTTATATGAGATTAAAAAATATTTCTTTTTTCTACACAAATGATGTGAGAATAAGAATGAATTAACTTTAAATATTTGATTTTATATAATAAAGCTTTTTGCACCTCCGCTATATCCCCACTATAACTTTTTGCAATTCTACTGCTACAGAACCATTGAGCACTTTAACTGCACATGGTGCAATGAAGATCAACAAAGTGATGTACACTAGTATAGCATCATAAGGCTACAAACACAAACTTAATCAACTGGAGATATTTCAAACATATATACATACATATGTTTGTATGTATGGATGTATATACATGGAAGAGCATCACGTAATAATAATAAGTCTAGGCAGTTCAATAGAGATAAAAACCAGCAAGATGGTGATACACATGACTACATCATAACACACTTAGGCATAAGAGCAACAAGGAAAGGATGTGTGCATGGGTTCAACAAGTGCAATACCCAACTTCAGACTTGCATATAGGAGCAGCTGAAGACAACAAATACAAGTGTAGACATCACAATACAATAGAGACAACAAGGACACGGGTTCGGCAACAATCAAAGAAACTACATGCACACTAAAATGAAGTGGCAGCATCAACAAGTGTACATATGAAATAGGTTAAGCATGCACACAACAAGATGGTACAAGAGGTCAGGGACATGTATACACAAGAACACAAGGCATCAATATACATAGCAGTCATGATTAACACTTAAGGTAATTTCAATTCTACAAACTAAAACAACTCAAGGCATCTGTACACACACATTCAAACACACTACAATAATTTCGAACATCAGACAAGAAGAAAATACAATGCAAAAGCTACCAGAGGTTATTCCATCAAAACAATTAGAGATGACTCCATGCATCAACAATACAAAAGTACCACAACCAGAAAAGTAACAAACTCAACATGGTCAAAACCTGAAATGACTTTTACTCATGAGCATCTTAAGTCCCAACCATAAATGACTATACTTATCCATACAAAAATCAGTTAAACTAGCCAAAGTAAAGTCAAGCAAAAATGACATTATGTTCAGATCAGCATCAAAGCAAATCAATGTCGAAAACTGAAATAAGAATTTAGAAACCAGATAGCAAGCTCAAGTGCAGAAATAAGAAGTCGAAAATCAAAGCCTTTCGATCAGAAATCAGAAAATTCAAGTTCGAATATATATCAAAGCATTGAACAAATCCAAGATAATACTAACATCAACCAGAAAACCGAATAGCCGAGTAAAGAAGTTGAAATTTTCAAATTAAAATTCTCAAACAAATAACATAGGGAATCGAATCCTATAAATGGTACCCAATTCATCGTTGGCACACAATTGATGTTAAGAACATTACAAATTAAAAGAAGCATAAATCATATGGGAGCAATTAACCAGTAACTCTCGATAAGTTATAGAAATCGCAAATTCAATCGCTACAATTTGAGGAACGTGAGCATCAACAAAAGGAGGCGAATAATTTGAAAAAAAAAATTAAGTGATGGCTGTCAAGGATCGAAACCTTAATTTAAGAACAAAGATAAAAGAGGAAAATCTGCATGAAGAGGAATACAGAGTGAAAAAAAAGAATAAATTCTAGTTTTGAGGGTGACAGAGTATCAAAAAACCAATAGATAAATTTTTTGAGAGGGTTTGGGAGTTTGAGAGGGTTTGGGAGATTGGGTTTTGAGAGGGAAACCAAAAAATAATTTTTTTGGGAGATTGGATTTTGAGAGGGAAACCAAAAATTGATATGGAGGCAAAACTAAATTTTTTGATACCTTCAATCAAACAACAAATATATTTTGTCTGAAAACAAATGATGTCTGATCGCTGTTGTGTCACAAATAAATGATTTTTCCATATATTGTGTGAAAAAATGGGATAATAGAAAATTTAGCATATGTTTTGCAATTAGTATTATCGTATTCACTTTATGGCATAGTGAGAGGTGGCCTTGATGACTTATGACGAAGTGGTGCTTTGATGATGTAAGAAGATGCGGTGGCCTTAACGACATATGACGAAGAGGTGGCCTTGATGACATATGACGAAGTGGTGGCCTTGACGAAGTGAAGTGATAAAATCATCGTCAACATAAAAACTGTTATTCTACTATACAAAGTATATTCTTTTCAACAACACTTATGGTTTTTCAATTTCATATTGGTTAGCAATTCACTTTGTCAAATTCTTTTCATAGAAACAGCCATGGGTCAGAATTTATAATTCCAAATTAATTTGCAAACTATTAAATTTATATTAATATTTTAATATAATTATTAAGATTTCCTAACTTAATAAATTCATAATAAATCAAAAGCGCTTAAGAAAAATCCCCAAAATTCATGAAAAACCGAAAATGACATATTGAATATATTAAAAATTCGAGGCAAAATCATTATTTAATTATTTTTTATGATTAAAACCCAAAATAAATGCCCTTTTCTTCTTAGGAAATTCATAAAACATTCCTATTAATTTGAAAAATTGTGAAACTTGCAACCCATCTCCGGAAATACGTTTTACACACTATATCCAAAAAGCAAGTCACTTGGAGATCAATTTCTTAGGTTTTGCCTTTAAAACCTAACATAAAAATTTCATAAAAATTCTAATAACCATCATTCAATCAAACAATGATAAAATTAACCATATTATGACATATTATCATCAAGTAATTTGAAATCAATCAAAAGTCTGAAGATTAACACATAAAAATGAGATGGATACTATTATTTACCTTGATTTTATAAATAGAGTTGAGATTTGAGCTGTTGATTTGATTTCCTAGCTTTTCTCCTCTTACATCCCTTATCAATGGCCTCTACTTTGTTTATATTTGTGTGAATGAAATATGAATGAGGATATAAGGATGGAAGATTTTATGTTTTGGAAATGAGGCTTATTTCTATTTTGTCCCTCTCATAAATCCTCTAACTTATTTATAAGTTAAAACAATCTTATTTGCGGATTTGTTAAGGCCTAACCCAATTAATTATCAAATCTCATCTTCTTTTTACACTACATATTATTCTATTTAATTAATCCGATTAAATCTCTGAAATAATGTTAAACAAAAATTAGGGGTGTTGCTGGCTCTCCTCCTTAAATAATTTCGTTCTCGAAATTCGGTAAGGATCACAATAAGCATATCAACCATGTAAGCGTCTGTAACAACACTTAACAACAATACTAGCCTATTTGACTAGCAAAAAGTCTGTATGACAAATATAAAACATGTCATCAAAACCAATAGGGATAAGTTTCTCTAATCGTGCCCTCTATCTTCCAAGTACAGTCCTTCTCATTGTCACTCCACCGGACTTACACTAACTTGACTGTCTTATTCCTTAACCTCTTTTCATCTCTAGCCACTACACAAACCAGTTATCCAACAATAGTCATATTCGATTGCACTAGTAAATCTTCCAATAAGTCGGAGTGATAATAGTTTCTGGATCATGTACACACTTCTTAAGATGAGAAACATGAAAAACTTTATGGACTCCGACCAAACTACTCATTAGCTCTATCTAATAAGAGAGTTTCCTGATCCTCTCTATGATAACAAACGCACCCATATATCTCGGTGCTAATTTTCCCGTCTTTCCAAACCACAGTGCACCCTTCATCCATGATACTTCAACAAAAACATGGTCTCCAACCGAGAACACTACATCCTTACGCCGTTTATCTACATAACTTTTTTACCTAGACTATGCTTCCTTCATCCTTATTTGGATCAACTCAATCTTTTTTGTTGCTTCTCTTACCATATCTAGACTAAGAACTAATCTGTATCTGGTCTTCAACCAACATGCTGGTGACTTGCATGGCCTTCCATAAAGAACTTCGAAAGATTCCATTCCTATACTAGTTTGATAACTATTATTATAGGTAAAATCGACTAAATGAAAATGGTTTTCCCACGACCATCCCTACTAGATATTAAAGTATCTTTGTCACTAACTATACTACAAGGAATCCCATGCAGTCTAATAATATTCTTCCTAGACAACTTAGCCAATACAGATGTCGTCCTTGTTGATTTAATGGGAATGAAATGTACATTCTTGGTATGTCTATCTACTATAACCCAAACACTCTGATTTTCCGTATTCGACCCTGGCTACCCATCAATAATATCCATGGATATATAATCTCATTTCCAAATGGCACTTCTAAAGGTTAAAGTAATTTACTTGGCTTCTAATGCTCGTCTTTTACTTGCTGGTAATTTAAACATTTCTTTACCCATATACATACATCCTTTTTCATCCCTTTCCAGAAAAAACTTCTCTTTATGTCATAATACATCTTAGTTCCTCTAAGACGAGTAGCAAACTTCAATCGATGACACTTCATGAGAACTTCCTTCCTTAGGTTATAAACATCTGGAACACACAACCATCCCTTCTTCCTCAACCATCCATTTCGGTGAAGACTAAAACCTTTTAAATCATCAATCTAAGTTCCTTCTTTAAGCCGTCTAATCTATATAGCCAGTCATAGGTCATCTTTCAGCATAGAAGCAATCCTTTCAATCGTTACCAGTCGAACTTCCAAACATGATAGCATTGTGGTATTCTGACTAGAACTAGCCATGGATCTTAACCTTATGCCACAACTAGTCAATGCCTCTAAATCTTTCTATTCTGCTAACATAGAAAATAGCACACTCTGATGTTTTTTGCTAAGTGCATCTGCCACTTTGTTTCCTTTTCCTAGCATATACTCAATATCAAAATCATAGATCGTCGAAAACTTTAGTCAACTTTGTTGTCTCATATTCAACTCCTTTTGAAAGAGTAAATACTTTAAAGATTTATGATCCATAAATACGTCAAATCGTTCTCCCAAAAAATAGTGTCTCTACGCTTCCAAAGAAAAGATAACGGCTACCAAGCTAAATCATTAATCGGATCTTTGACTTCCTGTGGTCAAAGTTGTCGAGAAGCATAGGCAATCACTTTACCTCTTTACATTAACACAACTTCTAACCCTGTCCCACATGCATCAGTATACACCATTAAATCTTGATTCCCATCTAGAAAAACTAAGACGGATGCATTAGTCAATAAATGTTTTGACTTTAAGAATGCTTCTTTACATTTATCGGTCCAAACATACTTTACACTTTTCCCTGTCATTTTAGTCATAACTGCTGCTATACAAGAGAAATCTATGATGAATCTCCAATAATATCCAGCTAACCCTAGAAAACTTCTTATCTTGGTCATAGTCTCAGGCCTTTGCCGGTTATTAATAGCTTCAATCTTAGCTGGATCTATGGTTGACCAATTTTCTGAAACTATATGACCAAGGAACTTTACTTCTTTCTACCAAAAATGACATTTCAAAATTTTCGATTTTATTGATGCTGTCTTAACATCTCTAGCACTATTCTAATATGAATCTCATGATCTCTTTCATTCTTATAATATATCAGAATGTCATCTATAAACACTAACACGAATCTGTCGAAATACTCTTGGATGATCCGATTTGTCAAATCTACAATGTAAGCAGGTGCATTGGTTAGTCCAAAGGGCATGATTAACCATCCATACGAACCATATCTTATTCGTAACGTCGTTAATGGAATACTATCTTCTGCTACTCCCAATTGATGGAACCCTATTGCCAAATCCAATTAGGAAAATACTTTGATTCCACTCAATTGATCAAAAATCATCTATTCTCAGCAAAGGATACTTATTCTTTATCATCTTTTTATTCAACTTACGATAACCGATACACACCCTCAACGACCGATTCAGTTTCTTCACGAACACCACGGCCGCCTCCGAAGGCAAGCTGCTTAGTCTAATAAAATTCTTTCTTTCTAAGTCCACCAACTGCACTTTAACTCTTTCATCTTAGTAGGTGACATTCTTCTTGGTTGTCTACTAACGGGTTCAGCTCTATGTACAAGATCTATTCGAAACCCAATAGCTTGTTTCAGCGGTAGTCCTATAACTAGCTCAAAAACATCTACAGACTCTCTTACAATAAAAATGCAGTTCGCTTCATCCTCCACTTCCATTTTGCACCCAATAAATCACAAATATCTAGACTCGAATTTTCTACCAAGTATATAATTCGATCGCGCCTATTAGGGCGTCTTAGTGATATCTTTCTATCATGGAAAAATATCCTAGCATCGTATTTACTTAACCAATCTATACCCAGAATAATCCTAAAACCCACAAAGTCAAAAACATACAAATAGCAGGAAAATGCATGACCTAAAAGCTCAAATTCTAAATGGTCGCATTTCATCCCAAGAGTTGCATAACCTCCAATTGGCTTCGCAAGCCTTAAGGAAGTAATAAGGTATGACAGTTCTAGCTTAAACTTATCTATCAAAAATTATGAGATAAAAGAACGTGATGCGCCAATATCAAATAATGCTTCACTAGGAACGACATGAATCAAAAGCGTACTCCCATCATAGACTTTCCTTTCTCTTCTGCAATCAGTCTATAAGCTGATGGTTCCGGAGCAAAAACTTTACCTTTTACAGCCTTGGCTGGTACTGGGAATTCATTCTTATAATGCCCTATCTGATTGTAGTTAAAGCACTTCATGTTCTTCTTTCCTGCAGTTTTCTTTCCATTAATAGAGTGATACTCATTTGCAAAGTGTTCTTTCTTATTGCAGTTATAGCAAACAACATCCTCCTTCTTTTTCTTTGCATCTCCACTCCTATGATCTCTCTTCTTTTTGAAGTACTTCCTTTTCTTACCTTATGAACTTTAGGTCTCTATTGATTAATCCTTTCCAAAATTTGAAAGTATCTCCTCATTCTTTATCGCTATCTTCACCACTACATTACTCGGATCTCAAAGGTATGGCATTGTTGCTCTAGAAATCTCTGGCTTTAATCCCTAGATAAACTTCTCCTTCCTCTTAATCACATTGTCTATGGAGGCATAACCATACCTAGATACCACAACAAACTCAGTGGCATATTCCAACACCGAGGTTTCGATTAGTTCCAATTCCATAAGCTTCCTAACTAAGGTTGACTTGGCTACTTCTGACAAGAACCTCTCCTCAAATCTTATTCTAAACTCAGCTGAAGTTAGTTCTTCTTCTGGCATAACAACAATTAACCCATTCCATAAATATAATGTGACTCCTTGCAACTACCTCGAAGTCAATCTTCTCTTACGCTCATCATTCAAGCCTAGACTGGCAAAAATTCTCTTACAATGTAATAACCAGTTCTCCACTTCAACTGCATCCTCGATCACTAAAACTGGCTTTCCTCCAAGATTAGTATAATCACGATTCAGCATATCATAGTTATTCCCAACTGGCACCATGGGATTAGCTCCTCTTGCATTAGCAACATTTCCTCCACCCAAACCAGCTACGACTTCAGCTTGCATCATGTAACAAAGAACTGATCCATAGTCCCCATATCTACTGGCAGGGTTCTGGCACCCACGTTAGCATTTGCCTATCGACCCTGATTCCTTCTAGTTTTGAGCCGAGCAATTCTAATTGTTGTGGTACTTATTCCACCTAGATTCACTCCTCTATTTTCTGCTTCTATATCTAACTTCCTTTGAATCTGCATACGGATCTTTGAAAGATACAAAAGAATGTCTAAAAGAGAAGGGATAATAAAAATAGGATACATGCTTATATATATCACATACAAGTATGTTACTATAGCGTTATCACATACCCAAATCTAGTTCTTTGATTTATTTGGATTATGTTTTCGAAAACATTTTAATCTTTTAAAATTTTCATAAACCTATACTCTAATACCATGTTGTGGCATCTCATATTTGTGACACGAAAATAAAAAGCTACTAATGTTGCAATCATCAATAGTATTATTCTTTGCTGACAAAATATGGTAATGTTAATCATATCAATAAAATCATAAGCATATGAATATGAGAAGTTTTCAAACATTTTTCATTTGTCAACTTTCACTATATTTCAGAAATATGTTTTTTCACATTCGTTACATAATGAAATTCACTGCCCATGTTCAAAGAAAATAAAATAATTACAAAATACTCCAGGTTCAAAAAAAGAAGATGCCTCCTTAGTTGATTAGAGTCTAATACTTGACAGTTTCATACATAAAATAAACTTTAAAGAACACAGTGGAAATAAAATCTCCTATATTAGATAATTTTCCTCCTGCACGTATCTGAAAGCTTATTCATCTAACATAAAATTTCCTACTCTCAACCTAATCAAATGAGTACTCTAGAGTTTAGGGGGGAAACAAAAATTTTGGGTCAGAAAAAAAGTCCAGTATGATTAATAATATACCAAAACGGATATCTAGTGAGACTGCACCATTAAGCAGAACGGGTTTCCCCTCACTAGTATCTTACCAAAATATGTCAATCGTAATCATGCACCTGCACCCATAACGGTTAAAACAAAAAATAACATGTTCATATGCTTGCATGCGACCTGGGTAAGTCCAACTATACTATCATCCTAAGGTTATGTGCACCCGAAGTTTACCCTTCCCAACAATAGAGTGTCTATCTCAAATCATAGTTTCCCTAAGGTCACTATGAACGTAATGGTTTTGCAGGCCAACCAATAACCTATCGGATGACTCAAGCCAAAACAAAACTAGATGTCCATAAATCATCAAATACGGTTAGGAGTTAAAAAAACTTAAATAACCTGATGAGCATATAGAGCTACAAGTCCATTTCTGTGCGTAAACATCCTTTCGTCTCACTATTGACAAGCCCTATGCACTGGAATCACAGACCTTTACCAACCAAGGGCTAACGGCTGAAACATAGGGCGCGACCCTACCCAAGTTCCACCTACCATCTTATCTGGTTTTAAATTCATGAGTCGTATCTTTGGATCGGTTCAGGGCATCCTAACACAGTCGATCTATCTAATCTACCGGATGCAATTCTACTCACTCTAGAGTTTAGTCTGTCCATATCAACTACTGGGACAACCTAACTGGTATTTTGTCTCAAAATCCCAAGATGCGGTATTAAGTCGTGAAATGTGAGTATGGCAATGATAAAATATGTATGTTTATCTGATTAATTGATAATAAGAACATATAGCATCATTTAGTAAACTGTGTTCAATTAATAGTCATATGCACAACAAAGTTACTTTAAGTTAAGTAATATTTTCCGTTAGCAAAATTTACACAAAATTGTGATAAAACACCATTTATTTGCTCGAAATTGATTATCTTTAACACTGATAAACCTCTTAAAACCGTTCTATAAAACAAGGAAAACATCGTTCATTGATGTTGTAGGTCCAAAAACGTGGCATCAACGTTGACGACATATGACCAAAAAGGTGGTATCAACGTTGATGACATTTAACCAAAGAGGTTACATCAATGTTGACGACTTGAGTCCAAAGTGGTGGCATCAACGTTGATGACATGTGTAGTTAGCATTGATGACATATGTCAAAGAGGTGGCTTGACGACATGTGTCGAAGAGGTGCGTTCATGACATATGTCGAAAAGGTGGCCTTGACGACATATGACGAAGTGGTGCCTTGATGACATACGAAGAAGCGGTGGCCGTGACGATGTATAACAAAGAGGTGGCCTTGACGAAGTGGTGGAGTGACAGACTCGACATTAACATAAAAACTGTTATTTTATAATATAAAGTATATTCTTTTCACCAACTCTTATGGTTTATCAAATTCATATTGGTTAGCAATTTAATTTGCCAAATTCTTTTCACAGACACTACTATGGATCAGAATTTATAATTCCAAAATAATTTGCAAACCATTAAATTTATACTAATATTTTAATATAATCATTAAGCTTTTCTAGCTTAATAAATTCATAATAAATCATATACACTTGGGAAAAATGCTCAAAATTCACAAAAAATCGAAAATAACATATTCTTTAATATATAAAAAATTTGGAGCCAAAATCATTATTTAATTTTTTTCTATAATTAAAACCTGAAATAAATGCCCTTTTCTTCTTAGGAAATTCATAAAATATTCCCATTAATTTGAAAAATTATGAAACTGAAAACCCATCTCTAAAATTATGTTTTACACAATATATCCAAAAATCAAGTTGTTTGAAAATCAATTTCTAAAATTTTTCCTTTAAACCCTAACATAATAACTCCATAAAAATTCTTATAAATCATCATTCAATCAAACAATGGTTAAATCAACCATATTATGACATATTATCATCAAATAATTTGAAATAGATCAAAAATCCAAGAATTAACACATAAAGATGAGAGGGATACTTTTATTTCACCTTGATTTGATAAAAAATAGTTGGATTTGAGTTATTGATTTGATTCCCCTTAACTTTAACTTGATTTCCTAGCTTTGCTCCACTTAAATCCCCTAACAATGGCATCTACATTGTTTATATTTGTGTGAATGAAAATATGAATGAGGCTATGAGGGTAGAAGGGTTTATGTTTAGGAAATGAGATCTATTCCTATTTTGTCCCTCTCATAAATCCTCCTACTTATTTATAAGTTAAAACAACCTTATTTTTTGATTAGTTAAGGCCTAACCTAATTAATTATCAAATCTCATCTCCTTTTCACACTACACATTATTTTATTTAATTAACCTAATTAAATCTTTTGAATAATGTTAAACAAAAATTAGAGTTGTTGCAAAAAATCATCTGTACCTTGAGAACTAAGAATGTGTATCGAGGCAACGTTAATTTTCTGACTTGTCTGATCTCAATAATCGAAGGATAGTACTGTTTGAAATGGGAAAGTGGTATTAAGTATATTTAGTCTAGTTTTTATGATCTATTTACTTATACCAAAAGGAAAGTGTGATTTTGAAAATGAAATATTTCTTAAGATTTGTGTATGTACTTATACCGTTGAGATAAGTATATGAGTACATTTTCTATGTTTTGAAAGTGAAATATTTTGTGAGTAAACTTATATAGTTGAGATAAGTATAAAAATATTTTCCAAGTATTGAAAAGGGTATAGAAGATTTATGAATGTATCTTTGTAAAAGTATTTACATACAAATATTTACAAAGTGATTTTAGGATTAAGTAAAGAGGATTAATGGTCACTTTGTGCTTAACCGTGCTAGGATAAATCTTTGGTTGATTTGTTTGTTATTTGATAGTCAAATGATCGATTATCAAATTTTATCCAGTTTTAAAATTTCATTATTGGTTTGGAGAGACCAATATCAGATATATTATATGAAAACCACTCGAACCGGTAAAAGTATTTGAATTGGAGAAATTTTAAAGATGACCGAAGATAGAGTTCTTCGAAATGCAAGGGCGACTTGCTACTAATCCTGAGGATGATTCTATAATGGATGTAATAGAAGTAGTTCATTTGATTAGTTTACACTCTGAACAACTTGTATGGATTAATGCTGCCATTGCATTGTTGGTTGGAGGGTACTTTTACACCTGTTCTTACCATGAACTGCAATAAGGGAAAGTGAGACAAAGAGAAAGGAGAACTAACTTGAAACCATAGCATTTAAGTCAACCCGAGCTCTGTAGTTAAAGGATCATAATAAGAGAACAACATCACACGCATCATGAAACAAGGGCGGGCCACCTTAGGCATTCGCCACATTAAAAAAACAAAGTAAACAGAGGCATAAAAAGTAGTGCTAGTTGCACTAAGGTAACCAGACCTCTTAAACTTGCACTTTGTCAAATACCTGTAGGAACAGGTCTGATCTAGCATATACCGAAGGCAACTTAGACAACACCATACAAAGCCAAAAGCACATCAAAGGAGCTATTGGCAGGGCCACTCGAAATATGCTTCAACGCAGACCCAACTTCACAGGAACACAATAAGTGTGAAGTTCTCTCTTTCATAAAAAATCCAAGCAAACTTGCATATATAGTCATTTAAAGCATGAATAGCCTCCGGCACATCCAAGAACATAAATGGAAGTGCTACTCAATTCTAATCCGATGCGTGATCGAGCCAAGCAAGGATAGCAAGGGTATCAATAAAGCAGTATGACCTGAATACCAGGCAACAATCATCACCAAATATGCAACTACATCATAGCATAAAATCAAGATAGTCCCCTATCTTTCCTCTCAACACATTAGCCATTACGAAAGAGAGAAGACCGACCTATACCGAACTAAGCTTCATGCCCAATTCCTCAGGCATCCCATAAGAAAGGTCAAAATCAAATTTGAACTCTCCCGCCATAATTTTGGAAGTTCTCGTTCTAAATTCAGGATTCCTTCCCCTGTTCAAACTTCTCGCCAAAGACACGTCAGTAATTAGTCACATCAAATAGGTATTGTGGACGAACGATAGCTGGTAGGATCCAAGGGTTAAGGAATAACGATAAAGAAGAAAATTTAGTAATCTGCACGCTTCTCCTAGTTATAAATAAAAAGGGCACTATAGGATGGAAGAGGGACTCACTAACATTTTTCTCTTTTTAAGAAAACTTTAAGATTCTATGGTACCTCCTACCATGAAATTTTGTACCCAATCAATAAAAAAGAAAGAAAGAGAAACTTTACCCGTGGATGTAGGATTTCTTGTAATCCGAGCCACGTAAATCTTGTGTCCTTTAATGTTTATGTTCTTTTATTCTGATTAGTTGCGGTAGAACATTCTTTATCAGTTTCAAGGGAATTAAATAATGGTTAGGTATGTTACTTTAAGTACGGTCAAAGTGTAGCTACATGATTGTGTAAGCGCTCAACGGCATAATCACCACTTCATGGTGAAATTAAGATTAGATAAATCACCACTTCACAAAATAATTAGTGAACAAATTACGAAAAATAAATTTCAGGAGTTGAAGGGTAAAAAAGTTCTCCAACATTTTTGGCACTAAAAGGAGGGCGAACCTCCGAACCTTTGTTCGTCTTCTATATCCAGTAAAATAGTATATCACTAATCATGAATCCCACTGATTCACCTATTGCCCCGATATAGGAATCTACACATCTTCTTGCAAAAACTATCCCCGAGCCATTTATACTCTCGCATAACTAGGATAAGGCAAGAGTCTCTACTGATGCCACAACAGATATCATTATGACCACCTTCCAATCCTTCTTAGATCAAATAAATCGGTGCATGAAAGAATTGGAGAAAACGATGACCCAATATATCATACGTAAGCCATCTTCACGTCCCCACTCTATAGCTCACTGCCATCATCCCATGGTTGCGCTGAGCATTCAGTATATGGACAATAATAGCACTCTCGTTAATGGGAATGGTGATGCTAAACTAAAAACTTACACCGAGTTAAATAGAAAATCCGAGCTAAACCTAAGATTAAAGCTAAGCCAACCAACATAAACCTTCTATTGTTGGAATGATCAATCTGATCCGCATGAATTGAGGAGGACACCACGTCAGATGGTAACTCATCCCAACTTAACCAAAGGGAATACTAGATCTAATAGCTTGTGATTTTGGTGAAATAGTTGGCATATATTTCTCAATAGAATATCAGAGAAAAATAAAGGAAGGAATTTGCACCACTTTCAGTGAGACACTTATCAAAGTCGATATTCTACATAATTTCAAAGCCCCTACGATTGATAAGTTTGATTGAACTACTGATCCTGAAGATCGCCTCAGCATTTTTGAATACCTTAATGAATATTCTAAAGGTTGGAAGGATTACCTGGTGTAAATTATTCCCTATATATTTATCAAATGTAGCATCCGAATGGTTCAGAAGGTACGGATCAAGAGAGGTCAAATCTTGAAGGCAATAGTCTGCCGATTTCCTAAGACAATTCAATTCGGGAAGAAAGCCTCCCCTGATATATCCTATATGAAATAGGGAGGGAAGGAAAGTTTGTGCAATTTTATCAAGCATTTCAAGATGGAAGCACTTCGAATTGGGGCAACCAACGAAGAAGCACTACTAATGGCGGCTAACATCGAAATTAGGAGAGGAACTGCTATGTGGGACAAAATAGTAGGAAGTATTGTCATAGTATGAAAGCTTTTCCATCCTGATGTAAACAGCCGGGTCTGTATCCCAATCTCGAGGAATTTCTATCCAGAACTATGATGGGAAAAGGGGGCAGATGGGTATCATCCACCCATAAAATGGAAAAAGGAGCTAAATCTCACAATCAAGATCCCCCTCACTCCTTCGCTTGGGTAGATATATGAGATAACCAAAGATGGGCTATCTTACAACTTGTTGAATAAGGGAAAGAAACCAGAATAGAATGAACATGGAGCTTACTATCGTTTCCACAAAGCAAATGGTCACCATACTAATAACTTCTAACATTTAAAGAAGGAGATAGAGAGAGTAATTAAGAAAGGATATTTGGATAGCTTTCGAATAGGGGAGACAGAACTAGCCATCTGATTCCAGATCCAAATGAACATCAAGCCGGTAACCTTTCAAACTTGATAGATTCGATTCTTGGAGAAGCCGCATCTCACGGGTGCAAGTAAGAAGGCACATGAAAGATACATACAGGAAGCTAAAGCCTAGGAGTCAATCTTCCATATCAAATAGAAGCCTTCAGCAGAGGTAACCTTCACAGCAACTGATTCGATAGGGGTTGTATTCCAAAACCAAGACCTGCTTATCATTACGATGCAGATCTCAAACTGTACCATGAAGAAGGTCTTCGTTGATTTGGGAAGTTCGGTAAATGTCATCTTCGAATCTGCCTATGATCAAATGAAATTGCCATTTGAAGTCCTAAAACCCAGCCTTGAACCGATCTTTGATTTCAGCAACACTCAACCATTCTAGTATGATCAGCACGCCTGCTCGTCGCAGCTGGAACTGCCCAGTTAAACAAGTCATTCTATGTAAACTTCTTAATCATAAATCAACCTTGCCCTACAATGCTTTCTTAGGAAGAGCTGCATTGGCTGATCTAGGGGCAATCATATCTCAGAAGTACTTCCTCATGAAATTCAGTACCCCGGCTGGGATAGGATCCATAAGAGGGGAATAGTTTTAGCTACAGAATTATATCATGTAACTCTTAACTCTAGCAATAAAGTTATTCCAAACTACTTTGCTATTCATTTTTATATTTTTAATGGAAATACCAAAGTTAAATCGAGGCACAAACTACGGTAGTATCAGATACCAAAGCCAATACAGTGATGAGTAGCCTTGCATCCCCTAGACCTAAGAGAAAAGAGAAGAGAACATATATGCATATGATTAGCACTAATGAATATAACTTAGTTTATGCACAGTATCTCTATGTGGAAGCCCAAAATAGGTGTCCTCTACGAGCTCACCACCAAAAGAACCAGAAACTGAAATAGATCTGAGGTTAGGGGCAACAAAGAAAGAATTGAAACCAATAGCTGATAACGAAGATATCCAGAGGATCCCACAATGGTGCTCAAGATAGGGAAGAACCTTAACGCAGTGGCCAAAGATGAACCGATAGACCTCCAGAAATGTTCCATAGGTGTATTCGCCCAGACCCATTCAGACATGGTAGGAATAAATCCAGCTGTCATTTACCATGCACTGAACATCGACCCTGAAGCGCACCCAGTCAGACAAAAACTCAGAACTATGGACCAAGAAAGATACAATGCTCTACATGAAGAGTTTAAAAGTTAAAGGAAAATGGTTTCATCAAGGAAGTTTACTACCCTAAGTGGATTACCAATCCAGTATTGGTGAGAAAGCATAATAGGAAATGGAGGACCTGCATAAATTTCACCAATCTCAACAAGGCCTACCCCAAGGACAGTTTTCCATTGCCGAGAATTGACCAACTAATAGATGGAACCAATGGGCATGAACTACTCTCATTCATGGATGCCTATTTAGGGTATAATCAAATAGCTATGTTTGAGCCAAATCAAGAACACACTAGCTTTATGATAGACTAAGGGTTATCCTGTGACAAAGTTATGCCGTTCGAACTCAAGAATGCGGAAGCAACTTATCAGAGGTTAGTTAATACAATGTTTTCTGAGCGGATTGAAAAGAATGTGAAGATATATATGGGCAATATGTTAGTTAAGTCCAAGGCAACATCATATCACGTCAATGACTTAGAGCAGACCTTCACAATCCTAAGGCAATATCATATGAAGCTAAACCTTCTGAAGTGTATCTTTTCTATCAAATTGGCTAAGTTCCTTGGGTAAATAGTAAGTGCAAGTGGTATTGAGGAAAACCCTAAGAGGCTAACCCTAAGAACATCGATACCATTAGAGAGTTGGAAATCCCAAAAAAGTCAAAAGATCCAATGAGCCTGAATGGTAAAGTACTAGCTCAAAGAAGATTCATATCCAAAGCCATGAATAAATGTATCACGTTCTTCGATTAAGTAAAGAAGGGATGAAACTTCGTATGGACTTCGGAGTGTAAAGCAGTTTTTCAAAACCTAAAGGATTATCTAGTCAATATTCCTATATTATCAAAACCTATAATAGGTGAGAACTTATGCATTTACTTAGTTGTAACTGATCAGGCCATTAGTGTTAAAGTAGTGCGAGAATATGAAGGGACACAAAGACCTATTTATTACATGAGCAAGTAGTTGTCAGGGGTGGAGATAAACAACTCAATTGTTGAAAATTTGGCATATAATTTGCTCCTTACAACGAGAAAGCTATGACCTTATTTCCAGGCACAACCTATCAAACTTCTCACAGATAAACCACTTAGACACATACTACATAAGCCAGAGACATCGGGTCACCTATTAAGGAGGGAAATGGAACTCTACCAGTATGACATTACCTATTGCCTCAAGAAGGCGATCAAATGCCAAGCACTCATAGAATTCTTTGCGGAATGCACCTTACTAATCGGGCCCCATTCAGAAAAAGAAACAAGCACCCTATAGTTCTGGCATTTATTCATCGATGGAGGCTTGAATGAATAAGAGGCAGGAATTGGATATGTTTTGATTACACCAGACAAGCAAAAGCTACATGGAGTAGTTCAACTTGGTTTCAAAGTAACAAACAATGTAGCAGAATATGAGGCTATCCTTGCAAACCTATGAATGGCCCAAGTAATAAAGACAACGCATGTTAAAGTTCATGTTGATTCTCAGTTAATTGTGAAATAAGTGTAGGGCAATTACCCTACAAAGGAACCGACCTTAGCCAAATATGTGGAACTGTCTAAGAGATTGCTAGAGCAATTTGAACAATCTGAGATAAAACAAATCCCTCATGAAAGAAAGTCTTTACTGACTCTTCAACTAAATTGGCTAGTATGAAAACAGCCAGTGAAATAAAGGCTGTACCAAGTGGGCTGCAAGCAGAGCCAAATATAATAGAATCAAATCAAATACTGGTTCTGACCCGAGCCCAACGGGATGTCATGAAAGGCATACAAAGCCAAGAGGCGGTTGAAAGCCAAGAACAACCGGTTACAGAATCCTCATTTAAACGAGTTGAGGTAGACAATTGCATGTCTCCCATCAAGCAATATCCTCTAAATGGAGTTCTACCTCAAAATAGAAATGAGGCCCAAAAAATAAGATACCAAGTCCTATGTTACTCCTTCTTTGATGGTGTATTATACAAGAGAGGGTATTCTACCCCTTATCTTAGATGTGTTTCCAAGGAAGAGGGGATACAGGTCATGAGGGAAGTGCATGAGGGACAATGCAATGACTACTTTGGGGGTAATAAATTGGTAAAAAGGTGCTAAGACACGATTATTATTGGCCTACAATGCTTCAATATGCAAAGGAATTTATACGAAAGTGCAACAGATGTCAACGGTTTGCCGACATCCCTAAACTACCATCCCATGACCACATCCCTCTTGCAAGCCCATGATCGTTCGATATATGGGGAATAGACCTAATAGGATCACTTCCCAATATTGAAAGAAGAAGCTAAAAATGCCATAATAGCCATAGATCATTTCACCAAATGGGTAGGTGTGCAGCTTTTGGCCATAATTACTACAAAGATGATAGTCATTTTTGTAGTAAGGAATATATTTACCAAATATGGAATACCATATAAAACTACTTCTGATAATGGCATCCAGTTTGAGAGTAAAGAATTCACAGAGCTTTTGCGAGAAAAATGGCATGATAAAAATCTTCTCATCAGTTGCTCATCTATTAGCAAATGGACAAGTTGAAGCTACTAAAAAACCATCAAAAAACTACCAAACAAAATGCTACAAAAAGCTAAAGGAAAGTGGGAAGACGAACTCTCTTTAGTGTTGTGGGCCTACCGAACTTCAACCGGAACCCTTACAGGTCACACTCCTTTTTCGTTAACTTACGGATACGAAGCCATGCTACCTATCAAAGTTGAAATCCTATCATATAGAAGAATATCATATATCATAGAAAAGAATAAGAAATTGAAAGAATTTACCCTAGATCTCATTTAGGAGAGGAGGGATAAAGCAACAGTAATGGTAGCCACATATTGGCAGAGGATGGCATAAATTTACATTGCAAGACTCAAAGAAAGAAACTTTTGTAAAGTTATTTAGTACCATGAAGAATAATGGCTAATACTAGGGACCCGACGGATGGAGCATAAGGACCGAGAAGGACCTTAGTCATAATAGAAGTTTTAGCAAACAGAGCATACAGGTTATCTAGACCTAATGGCAACCTAATTCCAAGAACCTGGAACTCAGAGCACCTCAGACCTTACTTTGTCTGACTTACATTGCTTACATGATGTACATTGTAATATTATAAAGTAACAATACTATAAACTGGATGTAGGGATAATATATAGCCTGAACTCATATAAAAAATCTCTGTATTTTCTATGGCGAAATCAGCACACATTTACAGGTCAGCGCCAGAAGTCACTGATTTAGCGAAGCGTCGAATCAGTAGGCGAAAATTGCAATCTCAATACTGAGAACGATGATACTGGCCCTATACACTTGAACTTACATCAACACAAGTCCGAATCTTCAGCTATGCATTGGACAGGATGAAATACTACCCTGATCTGGTATGAATATTCCTTTGATACCAAGCATATAGAGATTAGTCGTAGAGATATTAAACTCCCTGAACCAATATAAAAAACCTATATGTTAGATAATTCGACATACCACGCTAGACGTAGGGATATTAGATGGAAAGATTCGGTTCAAAAAAACTATATGCATGCAATAATGGGTTGCATACCCATGACTTGACTTCTCATTCAAATCTTCTTCCACTCTTCATAGCTCACCATCATTGTTATAAAGGTATGATTCCACTTATGAACGAAAACGGCAATCCTAGAAATGAAAATGGTGATGCAAGAGAAGAATGCTGCTCAGCACACGTATGACATTACACTCCAAACCAAATGGACTGGTTATACCAAGCGTACGGCTAAGGACATTACACCTCCAAATAGGGAGCAGGTCGAAACAAGCATATAGCTAAGCATGCGGCCAATGACATTGCACCCCCAAACAGAGGGCAGGTTGAAACGAGCAAACGACCAAGGACATTATACCCCCAGTCAAGGGAAGGTTAAAACAGGCATATGACTAAGGAAATTACACCCCTAAAATAGGGGGCGGGGCAAAATGAATGTACGATCGAGGATACGACCAAGGACATTTCACCCTCGAAAATGGGCCTGTCAAACAAGGACCTACCGACATCGTTCGATAGTGATATTAGAAATAGCATATACAAGTGACTATAGCAATCTCATAAATGAGAACGGTGCTACCAAAACAAATTATAATATAGGTTGGAGCATGAAAGATAGGGTGCTGAAGGTAACAAGTCTAACATGACCTATGATCGTAGCAGACTAACATGACCTATGATCGTAGCAGACTAACATGACCTATGATCGTAGCAGACTCGGAAGCAAATGTTACACACATTCTTACCACAAACCGCAATAAGGGAAAGTAAGACAGAGCGGAAGGAGTACTGATTTAAAGCCATAGCAACTAACTTAACCCAAGCTCTGTAATCAAAGGATCGTAACAAGAGACCAACACCACATGCATCATAGAATAAGGGCGGGCCACCTTAGCCATTCTCAACATTAAAGAAACAAAGTAAACAGAGGCATAGAAAGCAATGCCAGGTGCACTATGGTAACCAGACCTCTAAAACTCGCATTTTTTCAAATACCTACAAAAATAAGTCTACTCAAGCTCATACCCAGGGCAATCTGGACAAAGCCATACAGAGCCAAAAGCACTTCAAATGGGCTATGTATAGGGCCATTCAAAATACGGTTCAAGACGGCGCAACTTCAAAGGAAAATGACAAGTGTGAAGTTCTCTCTTTCTCTCATTAACAATCCAAGCAAACTTGCACATAGGACAATTCAAAGTACGAATAGCCTCAGGCACATCCAAGAACAGAATAGGAAGTGGTAGTTTATTTTGATCTGATGCATTATCAAGCTAAGAAAAGATAGCAAGGGTATCAACAAAGCAGTACGATCTAAATACCAGGCAACAGTCATCACCACATATGCAACTACATTATAGAAGAGAATCAGGATGGTCCTCTATCACTCCTCTCAAGATGTTAGTCATTCCAAGTGGTAGAAGACCGACCCATACTGAATAAGCTTCCTGCCCAATTCCTCAGGCATTCCATGAGCAAGATTAATTTCAAAAGTGAATTTCCCACCATAATTTTGAAGGTTCCCACTCTAAATTTAGGATTCCCACCTCCGTTCAAACTTATCGCCAAAGACACGTCAGTAATCCAGTCACATCAAATAGGTTTTGTGGATAAACGTCAGCTAGAAGTATCCCAGGATTAAGGAATATCCGTGAAGAAGAAATTTCAGTAATCCACGTATTTCTCCTAGGTACAAATAGAAAGGGCATTGTAGCATGGAAGGGGGACTCTCTGGCATTTTTCTCTTTTTAAGAAAACTATAAGATTCAATGTACTTCCTACCATGAAATTCTGTACCCAATTATAAAGCAAGAAAGAAAGAGAAACTTTACCCATGGATATAGGATTTTTTCTGAAATCCGAACCATGTAAATCTGGTGTCCTTTACTGTTTGCGTTCTTTTATTTTTATTAGTTATGGTATAACATTCTCTTTCAATTTCAAGGGAATTAAATAATGGCTAGATCCGTTACTTTAACGTACAGTTAAAATACAGCTACATGATTATGTAAGCGCTCAATGGCATAACAACTACTTCATGGTGAAATTAAGATTTCTTAATCTCGCTAATTCCAAATCAACAAATTAATTAGCGAACAAATTACTTTACACAAATTCGAGTTGAAGGATGAAAAAGTCCTCTAATAATGGTGTTAGCATACCAAGTGGGATTGCTGTATAAAAGGTGAAGAGTAGCCTCTACCTTCGATAACTCGAAATGACTAAAACATGGGATATGCTACACGCTCCTCCAGAACTCAACAATCCAAAACCTATCACTTGGCTACTTATAAAAATTTGAGTACCTAAGAGTTTATGAAAAACAGAAATAAACTCCGGGTCAGACATGGGTCTGGTGTGAGTAAACGGTTTAAAGTTGCTTAACTTTGAAAACATTTGAAATAAAGGTATCACGTAAGACTTCCCACACATAAATACGGGTAAATTTTTACCTTACGCTGACCAAAACAATTTTATAGGAAATCCAGTGATATTATAATAGCATCTTGGTTTTCAAGTAAAATATAGAAATAGCTGAAATGCTTACATCTCACATTCCAACATAGTTGGGCACAATCAAAACGTACGGCGCTTATTGGAGATTGGATTCCATACAATGGAAGGGCTACTAGGGTACCGCCTGTCATAGTACGTGGCCTAGATCACCGTATCAAGGATCACTCCCGACCCCCTACAACACAAGGCCGGAAGCATTCCTTACTGAACAGTTCCGAACAAGATAACCCCGCGGTTGTAGCTAGCAACCGCCCACACAGCCGAATAAAAAGGGACATCTAAATAGGGGTATATCTCGTCCTGCTGGGTGCTACCCACCTAATCTTGCTGCATATCCCCTGTTTTAGCCATTCCCGGTTGATGAGGCTTGAGGCTGTGATTACCTTTATAGAACCCATCTCTTAGAATGCTCATCGTCCACCTGACGATGTTCTGAAAGCATTTAATCCATACAAGTTCGTTCCGGGTTCGAACGAAACCGAAGACATTATCTCGTTACACTCATTTTTGAATCACCCTCAGAGTTAAAGACAATAACCCTTGCATTCTGAAACACCATCTCGATCTTCACTTGATATGTCACGACCTAATTTTTAATTTGGATCGATGTGGTTTTCGGATAATCATAATTGACACCCGATCCCGGTCTCATCGAAATCCAAACGTCATTTTAAAGGTCAAGTTGTTTAACAGTTTTAAACAATTTAATTCAACACTTTGAATTCACATAGCATTTATCACAGATAAATCATACACAATCATCATAGATATATCAAGGCATATCACAGAGTATCATAGAATATCACCAAATAGATATCACAAAATCCAGATATTCAACTTATACAATCATCTATAAGCAAGCATCTTTAATCCTTATTATAATTAATTCAATTTAAATTAATTACTTGAGAATTAATCACTTAATCCCGTTTAATTAATCATCAATTAATTAACTATTCCTTTTCAAACCATTTAATTAATTAATCATTTCTTAATCAATTTATTAAATCCTAATTACTTAATTAATTACCCTTAATTATTAATTAATAAACTTAATTTCAAATTAATTAATCCTTAATTATTTATTTAATTAACTACTAATCATAGATTAATTAACTTTAGTTATCTAATTAACAATTCTTAATCATAAATTAATTAGACACTTAATTATTAATTAACCTATCTTTAATTTATAATTATAAATCCCTAATTACTTAGTTAATTATAATTATTAATTAATCATTCTTAATTACCCTTTTCAAACAATTAATTAATAATAATTATTTATCTTAATTAAAATTTAAAAACCTTCCTTAAACATTGAAATCAATTTAATACTAACTGATAAAGCTTTAAATGTTAATTAAATTTAAAACTTATCTTATGTTAACTACTTAATTAAAATATTAATTGGATTTTAAAAACATTCTAAAGTATTGACTAAAATAATTAAAGCTTGTATTAAAGTCTTAACATTGTCAAACGTTAATTAGTCATCACAACTTATAATTGTTTAAATATTTTGCTTAACTTACTTTTTATTATACTGCAGGTTTGGGAATCAACCCGAGTAATCCCCCATGTTTACTCGAGTAAACACTCGAGTTCCCCACTCTCTTTCCCGAGTTCTTCTTCTCTTCCTCACGTACGTTTCTTCTTCCTCTTATTTTTATTTTAAAACTTAAGTTTAAACTTAGTAAACTGTTTCCAGGCTCGAGAATTTCGTGTTCCAACCCGAAGCACGCTGATGTGCACGTAAATGTGCATATTTTTACCACCATATTTAATCTATTTGAATTAAATAAATGATCATATCGGGTATTTTAACTTGTTTAAACCAAAACTTCAAATTATTCCAAATTGTCACATATTCATTTTCATATATGGGCCATATATAGGCAAAACGGTCATTTGTGTGCATATATTACTTTGAGAAAAATTAATTGAAAATTTGTATATATTTTTGTTGGAATTTGATCTCAAATAGAAGTGGTTTCATGAAGATATGCATGCACAAAATTAATACAAAGGAATGAAGATGGAAATAATTCAAAATGAAGAACATGGAGGACCCCACCTACCCACCTACCTTAATGTACAAATTAAAGGCTAATGCACATGATTTTGGAGTTAATGGCTTCATGTACACTTAATGGGAGATTAATACATGTTAATGGTTACTTGGTCTCCACACTTCCTAAGGGGTATTTTGGGTACTCCCCAAAAATATGCATTAGGTTTTCTAACTTGTATAAATACCCCTTATGTTTCATGTAGCCATCTTCCTCTTAGTTAGTTAGTTTTAGTTTAGAAAATAAATCAAATCTTTCTTTCTTTCCATGGCTACTTAGCCATTTCTTCTCTTATGTAATTCCTTTTATATGCAATGTAAATTATTGTTTCTTTTTAATTACATGTTCATTTCCTTTTATGCAAGTAGTGTAGATTTTCCTTTATGCAATTAGAATAGTTTTCCATTTCACTTTGCTCTCTTTTCCTTTTCTTTTTCTCTTATGTTGCAAGCTACATTTGTTCATATGATAACAAATATGAGAGGCTAAACCCCTTCAATTTAGGGGTAATGAAGCTCTCTAATCATGTAGCTTCAACTTAGTTTGATGTTTATGCTCTCTTTTTGTGCTTAATGAGAATGATTGAAGTGGTTTAATGATGTTGTTTAGCTTTGAATTTGATAGTCTATGTTGTTTATAACAAATAGGCCATGCTTAGTCAAACAAAACACAAATTGCCTCTTCATCTACATATGATTATGGCAAAGAAGTGATTGTTGAAATTAAAATTTGATGGCTTATATTTCTAATTGATAGTTAATAGGCCATGCTTAAAATAGATTTTGCTTTCAACTTTCTTGTCATATTTTATGAGATTTAAAAGTGTATTAGTGGTTGTGTTATAGTTTGATGGTTTATATTGAGCTAATTAATAGCACAAATATACCATACTTATGATAAGCACATCAACTAATTCACTAATGACAAGAAAAGTGTGACGACCCGGAATTTATAAGTATTTGTAATCGGAATATTTAATTGATTTTAAATATTCAAGATAATAATTTCAAATTGAATTACGAATATCGCTATTTATTTGATAATTAAATAATAGAATTTAATAATTAGAAGTTGAGTGAATTGTTGAATTTGGAATTTTAAGCCTGTTGAAAATAAATATGAAGGCTTATGAAATTTATATTGCTAGTGCTGAAGGTAATAGAAGTTTTAAAATTAACTTTAACAGCGATTTGTTCAGTTTTGAAATTTCATCGTTTAAATTGAATTTAAAAAATAGCCTTCCGAGGCACAGTCGCGAAATTCGATGAAACCAGTTCCATTGAATCCGTGATAATTTATTTCTATCGGATATCAATTTTCGGAGTGTTTGGGGTTGTTGTGTGAGCGTACGTTATATAAACACGCTGAAATCTATATCGAATCAAATTTAATAACTAGGTACCTCAACGAGATATTTTGAATATAAAATATAAATTTTTATCAGCAGACAACCTAACTCTGTAAAGCTGACATGATGAAACCATCGTACACGCGAATATCTCTTCATGTTCCCTCTATTCTCTCTGCAGGCTCGTGCTTTAGCGTCTTGTTCAAGCTTTTCAAAGAGAAATATAATTAAGGGCCGAATCCTTAGAATCCTTATTCTCAAATCAATAGAAGCTAAATAAAAAAAATGGGGAACAGGGGGGGAACTCGCGTACTCGAACGCGAGGAAATCGAGTTATCATCATGGCCGCTCGCATACTCACCCCAACTTCCAGGTGAATCGATTCGAGTCGGAGGAGTCGCGCGAGCGCAGTTGTACTTACGGGGGAAATCGCGAGTAAGAGTCGTCTCATTCAGGTGCAACGGCGCTAATGTTCGAGTGGCTGAGGTCGCGTTGTCGTGCTGGGTGGTTGAAATCGAGGGCTTGGCCGGAGTTTGTTCGATTTGGGGATCGCGAACAGTGAGTCGAGCACGCATGGGTATGGGTTTTGCTCGCGACCGTGTTGATGTAGGTGGTGAGATGCTTGATGATGGCTTCGCGTACGTGAAGGTGGAGGCTCCTCGCGTTCATAGAGAGTCGAACGGAATCTGGGGTTCGTAGGCAAGGTATTCTTTTGTTTTTCTCTGATTTGGGTTATTCGTGTTTAAAAAAAGAAGAAGAAAGAATTTAACAGTAAACAGAAATATGTATAAGAATAGTTTAACAGCAGTTTTAGTAAACAACTTATTTTCTACAATTTGAGGATTTACTTGTGCACATTTTAAAACCTACTAGGTTATTTTAAAAATAAAATAAATATAACAATATGCATTATAGTGATTAATCTATTAGTAAACTTATTTAATCATTTTGGTAACTAGAGATTTATCTATTATAGAAAAATTAATTCAAGCGAGAGTATTAGATTGTAAAAAAAAATTCATTAAGTGGGAAATAGATTGTTCGATTAAGTCAAATGTTAATAAACTACATAAATGTTTTTACAAGGTTTTGAATCGTGAAGAGATCGAGTCAGGATTTAAAGTGGATTGCGAGTTTAAAAGCAAAGGTGAGTTAATCTCACTCAGTTTAAATTTAAATTTAAATGATTAAATTTAAATAATTGACTGTGTGGTTGAATTGATTGATGTGATATAGTATATTATAATTTGAAATTGGTAATATCATGTAGTGCTAACGTCTGTAGATGCAGGGAAATAGATTAGAGGGATCCAACTGGATCCCTCAACATTTAATTAAATTATTTAAATTCCCCAATTATGATGATTTGATGTTCTATGATGATTCATGTTGGAATATTGAATATTATGGTTAGGTTGGATATAATTTGGTATAATGAATTACCATAAAATATATATAAGTTGAATTTTGGGAAGAAAATAAAAGAAGTAGATTGTAAGTAAGATATTTATAAATAAATTCAAAGAATGAATTGGAAAAGGAATAAGTGACTTTAAATTTCTAATTAACTAAATCTTGGAAACAGAAAGGAAGTTTTGAATAAACAGGAAGTTAATGAATTTTAAATCTTTAGTGATATTAATTCAAGAACAAACATTGATTAAAAATGTAAGATTTAAATTATTGGAAGGAATAAAGAAGGAATTGGAAAATCTGAAAAGTTTATATTCAGTTAAAAGGTTTAAAATCAAACGGAAAATAATAACATAAATAATAAGTCCATAACTAATGAATTTTGAAATGAATTGAGGAATTAAAGGAACTCATTTTAAATAAAATAAATTGGATATCAATTTGGGAAAAAATTGATTTAAGTGATTGAAGTTGAAATTTTCTCTGGATAGCCAAGTACATGTTTTTAAAAAGAAATCTTTAAAAATTAATTTGATGGTTTCAAGTTGTTTTTATCGAAAACAAATTTTGTAAATTTTATTATTTCTAATATTTAATTTTCTAAAGTAAGTACTTCCTTTTAATCTATTATAGCAATAATTATTAAAAGAGTGATTCAGTATTTGATTTAAGAGTGTAAATCTAGATGTATATTTTATTAAGTAACCTTATTTCCAAATACTCATATGGTATGTATTTTATTAAATTATTAAAGTCTTTTTAAAATAATTTTTTTAAAGTATATATTTCTAAGTAAAGTGTTTTAAATTATTTTAAAAATCTATTTTTTTGTGCTTGGTGATTTCAAAGGAGATAGAAAATATTTGGGAAAGTTGATTCTGAAAAGAAAGATGGTTTTGAAACTGTTTTCAAAGGATTGAAAATAGAAATACATCTTGTAAATATATTTTGAGATAAATAAATAATTTGGGAAATTATTTATTGGTTGATGGTTGTTTTGTGAATATAATTGATAGTTAAATCACCGACTATCAATATTGGCCAAATGCGTTGATCGTTTCGAAGAGACCGAGATCGAGATTTATTTCTCGAAAACCACTTCGATCTGGTTTGTACGTTTCGTGAAAACGATTTTGGATTCGAAGATGGAGCAGTGAAGTGCAAGGGCTAGTCGCTACTAATCTTGAGGATATTTCCAAAATGGATGTAGTAGGAATAGTGCCTTCGATTCCGTTCGAACCCGGGACGGACTTGTATGGATGAATGGTTGTGAAACATCGTCAGGTGGACGATGGGCATTCTAAAGGATATTGTTCTAAAAAGGTAGCGCTTAGCCTCAAGCCTCATCAAATGGGAATGACTGAAAATCAGGGGTTATGCAGCAAGGCTAGGTGGGTAGCACCCAAGCAGGGTGAGGTCATTCCAGTCTAGATGTCCCTTTTTATTTCGGCTTAGTGGTGCGGTTGCTGATCCCAACCGCGGGGTGATCTCACTCGGGACTGTCCAGTAAGGGATGGTTCCGGCCTTGTGTTGTAGGGGATGAAGGGAGTAATCCTCGGTACGGTGATCTAGGCCCCGTACTGTGACAGGTGGTACACCAGTGCCTAGTCATTGATGGAAATCCATTCTCCCTATGAGCCTTGTACGAGTTTTGTTTGTATTACCCACTCTGTGGCTAGTAGCTGGAATTTAATAGATGTAACAATTTCGGCTATTTTATAAGTATTTGTATATAGACCCTATTATAATATCAGAGGCTTTCTATAAAAATTGTTTTAGCTATCGTAAGGTAAAAACCCGACATGTTTATTTGTGGCGTGGTCTTACGAGATGCTTTTGTTTTTCAAAGGATTTTTGAAAACTTTAATAATCAATTGGGTGTGATTTCTCACGCTGGTATTCCAGACTGACTCGGGTGTTATTTAACTGTAATGCTCGGGTCAGACCGAGTATTATAGGATACAGGATATGATACTATGGAGCTCAGGAGACGAGCTGGATGACGACACGTACTCTCGTACTTATTTATATATATTCCGCTGTGTTGAGTTGTTGAGTATCCATTGTATGTTATTGATGTGAGCTGTGATTGATGTACTCTGATGATGAAATGTATGTAAACAGATATATTTGATTTTGAGTAAAGATTATTTACCATCTATTATATTTTATTCCGCTGCGATGGTTAGATTCTGATGTTGATTTTGTTTCCTCCTCTTCTACCTCTTCTTCTTTAACCCAAATGGTTCGTATTTCTGTACAACTGGAGTGGATTGTTGTAGAACAGTGTTGACTCAAGGGGTACGGATTTGCGGGTCGTTACAAAAAGAGAGATCATAACTTCATTTTATTGATTTATGTGATCTAGAGAGTGGAAATTGCCTCTAAATTGTCTTAACACTCATATTTTTATCAATTTTCTTTTGCTTGTTTTTCTTCTTTTCTAGTTTAACATTCTCTTCAAGATTGGTTTAATTTGATTGAATAGATTTTTAAAATCATCAATTCCCTGCGGATCGACCCGTATTCGCCGCGTGCTACATTCGTACACCGTGCGCTTGCGGTTATTTTTAATTTTAATTCGTTCGATGGTTTTCTAAACCGATAGAATTTCCGTCGTCCGAACAAGTTTTTGTGGGATGAGGCTGAAGTTTCAAGATGATAACGACAGTAGAATTGCGATGATATGTTAGCAGCACTACTGGTATGAATTGTTATGGACTGTGGTTTGGTTGATGGGTAGAAAAGGTGGTATGGGTCGTCCGAACAAATTTCATTTCAATTTTGTTTACATTTCAATTTCATTTCATTTCATTTTACAATCAAAAACTTGTTCGGACGACGGAAATTCTATCGGTTTACAAAACCGTCGAACGAATTAAAATTAAAAATAACCGCAAGCGCACGGTGTACGAATGTAGCACGCGGCGAATACGGGTCAATCCGCAGGGAATTGATGATTTTAAAAATCTATTCAATCAAATTAAACCAATCTTGAAGAGAATGTTAAACTAGAAAAGAAGAAAAACAAGCAAAAGAAAATTGATAAAAATATGAGTGTTAAGACAATTTAGAGGCAATTTCCACTCTCTAGATCACATAAATCAATAAAATGAAGTTATGATCTCTCTTTTCTTGTCATTAGTGAATTAGTTGATGTGCTTATCATAAGTATGGTATATTTGTGCTATTAATTAGCTCAATATAAACCATCAAACTATAACACAACCACTAATACACTTTTAAATCTCATAAAATATGACAAGAAAGTTGAAAGCAAAATCTATTTTAAACATGGCCTATTAACTATTAATTAGAAATATAAGCCATCAAATTTTAATTTCAACAATCACTTCTTTGCCATAATCATATGTAGATGAAGAGGAAATTTGTGTTCAGTTTGACTAAGCATAGCCTATTTGTTATAAACAACATAGACTATCAAATTCAAAGCTAAACAACATCATTAAACCACTTCAATCATTCTCATTGAGCACAAAAAGAGAGCATAAACATCAAATTAAGTTGAAACTACATGATTAGAGAGCTTCATTACCCCTAAATTGAAGGGGTTTAGCCTCTCATATTTGTTATCATATGAACAAATGTAGCTTGCAACATAAGAGAAAAAGAAAAGGAAAAGAGAGCAAAGTGAAATGGAAAATTATTCTAATTGCATAAAGGAAAATCTACACTACTTGCATAAAAGGAAATGAACATGTAATTAAAAAGAAACAATAATTAACATTGCATAAAAAAAGAATTACATAAGAGAAGAAATGGCTAAGTAGCCATGGAAAGAAAGAGAGATTTGATTTATTTTCTAAACTAAAACTAACTAACTAAGAGGAAGATGGCTACATGAAACATAAGGGGTATTTATACAAGTTAGAAACCCTAATGCATATTTTTGGGGAGTACCCAAAATACCCCTTAGGAAGTGTGGAGACCAAGTAATCATTAACATGTATTAATCTCCCATTAAGTGTACATGAAGCCATTAACTCCAAAAGCATGTGCATTAGCCTTTAATTTGTACATTAAGGTAGATGGGTAGGTGGGTTCCTCCATGTTCTTCACTTTGAATTATTTCCATCTTCTTTCCTTTGTATTAATTTTGTGCATGCATATCTTCATGAAACCACTTCTATTTGAGATCAAATTCCTACAAAAATATATACAAATTTTCAATTAATTTTTTTCGAAGAAATATATACACACAAATGACCGTTTTGCCCATATATGAAGATGAATATGTGACAATTTTGAATAATTTGAATTTTTGGTTTAAACAAGTTAACATACCCGATATGATCATTTATTTAATTCAAATAGATTAAATATGGTGGTAAAAATATGCACATTTACGTGCACATCAAATACCCCCACACTTATCTTTTTATTCGTCCTCGAATAAACTCAAACTAAGGTAAATCCGTTTTCGTAGGGAGCACGATTGCATTGAGCGTATGCAACAAGCCGTTAAACCTCTGGGTGTCCCCAGTAGAACGAGTGTTGTCTCGTGAGGGTTTTCAGCGGATACTACCCACAAAATCCAAATGCATGATGAAAATATTTACAAAATGCAAGATTTATTTACAAAGAGTTGAATGCAAAATTTTGAAAATATTTACAAATGAAGGATTTATTTTTAAATTGACACAAATAAGTTAAATATAGGTTTTGGTTATTATCTTGAAAATTTATGTCATTTACTCATCAAAATTTTCAACAAAAATCAAGTTATCATAACAAATAGACAATAGTTTAACTTGTTGTTTCGGTTGATAACAAAGTGTAATTATAAAATGGATCCTTAATTGATTATCAAAGTTTATCAAAGTGGTATTTTCATTTCTTTTCAATAACAAATCAAATCAACTAAGTAAAAATAGTGCTAGATTTCAATTGCTTGCTCTCTCATTATTTGCAAGAAAAATTACACACCTAGCTCAAGTAAACTGAGGCCAGATATACCACCCATGCACTGCCTTTCAGGCTTATGTGAGGGGAGTACAGAGCATGGCGAGTGCACACACTTTCGTGCATACACCTATCGCCCGTAGGTGGTTTTTATTAAGTCTATTTTTTTACATGTGTTCCACACATGCATAACCGTGAGGACTTTTAAATGAGCATGAAAACACATAATCAAAGATTCCAAGTAATTCACCCATGCATAACCGTGAGGACTTTTAAATGAGAGTGAATACTTGGATATTATTATTTTATATTTTTATATTTTTTTTTAAAAAGAGAGAGAGTTTTGCAAAATCATCTTAGCACCATTTAACTTAGAAGGCAAAAAAAAATGTTAAATCCTTTACTTTAAATCAACCACTTTTTTAAAACAAAGATTTTCAATTAGGATGTACTTCATAATTAACACGTATGAATCTTCCTATATACTAGTTAAACCTTTATTATCTGTAATCAAACTTCATTTTTATTTTTGTTAAGACAAATAAATTTTCAATAATTTCAATTTAATAAACTAAAACTATATATTTATCCTATAGTGTTTCTTTAAAAATAAATCGAAGTGCTAAAAAAAATTCTTCTTTTGTTTTTGGAATTTTTTTTTTTGATTTTCTAGAAGAAAAATGAAAAATTAATCCTGAAAAATCAAGAAGAAGATGGGTCTCCCCCACACTTGATTTTGACTGTGTCCCCACAGTCAACCCAAGTGAAAGGAACATTTATTATTATTTACATGAAAACGAAAATGTATTTACACGGCATCAGAAAGTATATCATCAAAAAGTAAATGAAACGGTCTTCCAAAGACCGATTCATTTGTCTCGTCAAGTGTGCGAGACAAAGCTTAAGCTCGAAAAACCAAATAGTAAAAGATTTCACAGTTGAATGTGGATATGGAAAAACGAAAGTCATTTTATTGAAAATCATACGAGTTGTTTTATTTTCGATGATTTTTGGGGTAGATAGAAAAATTGGTTGAAGTTCAATTTCTTTCAAAGTATCGATTTCAAAACCAAAATGGTGATCGAAATTTTCCCCTTCAAAATTCAACAACTCGTTTTCAAAAAGTCCATAAAACTCATGTTCGTTAAATTCGACTTCATTTGTCGGATTATCAACAACTTCATCATGTAAATCGAGTTTCAAAGTTGTCGTATTCAAATTTTCAGAAAAAGGAAGATCGAAGTTTAAATCGAGTTTCGCACCCTCAAAAGAATTGAAATCCAACTCAATTACCGTATTTTCAACAACTTGATTAAGATCGTCATCATCAAATTCAAAAGTTGTTATTTGAAAATCGTCGATTTGGGTAAAAGGTGGATTATCACTTGACTCATCACACGTTGAGATTTGATTTTGTTGTTCACGTTGTTTCATATAAGTTTCCAACAACAAATCCGTGTGATCATCGTAAATTTCATTCATTTGTTCAACAAAATCCAGGTTATAGTTATTAAATTGAGAATTTTCGATTTGGATTTGTTGAGAATAAAAATTTTCACTCGTAACTTGGTTAAAATTATTCCCATTGCCAAATTCGTTTGAAAAGTTTTTCCCATTTTCATGTTGATTTTGGAATTCATTTTGGAGTTCGAAATTAAATTGGCATGGGTTATAATCGTAATCGTTTGAATTTTGAATTGAATTCAAATTTTGAAATCCTTGACTCGAGTTATTACACAAATCAGAATTACATAAATCATTTATCTCTTGATTTTGTCGTGCAGAAAGTTCGAGTAAAGATGAAATCATTTCAATGCTATTTTCAAGAGTCGAACGTTGGTCATCGTTTTGAAAATTTTGTTGTTCGAAATTTGAATTATTTACAAAATAGCTGTTGTTAAAATATCCATACGAATTTGGACTGAAATCATATGGATTATATTGATTTTCACAACTATTGTAAAATTCAAGTGGATATGGATATTCAGACATTTTCAAGAATGTTTTTTTTTTGGTTTTTTTGTTATAAATGAAAAATATTTACAAAGAAAATTGATTTTTGACAAGAGAAATCGATTTTTGTTTTGTTTTTATTTTTCAATTTTTTTTTTTAAATTTGGTTTTTCTAAAAAAAAAACTTTTGGATTTTTTTGAAATTTTAAAGAAAAGGAATATTTAAAAAAAATTAGTTTTAGATTTTGAAATTTTTTTGTTTTTTGTTTTTTTTTAAAATATGCATGAACAAATGCAACTAAATGAATGCAAGGGTTAATTACAAATGATTTATTCTAAGTTAACCCAAAATTGTATATTCACAAATTGTCTTAGATAAACAAGATAGTTCTCAGCCAGGTAACGGGCAGGATTTATCGGTGCACCACGAATCACCGTAGCAATGCAGCCGAAGGTTTAAGTACCTTCAGAGGAAAAACCACTATAATATTTCACGCCCTTCATTTACTCGAGTAACAACTCGAGTCGCTCACCACTCAACAAACTCTGACACATATCTATGCCGTACACGTGCACGGCGTCTCGCCGTCGCTCCGACGAACCTCACTATCTCCGGCAAGTCGTGAATCACCCCTATATACGATTACCACAATCAACTCGATGCCAGAGTTTCCAAATCGAAATTTCGCCTTCATTTGAAAACCTGCAACTCAACTCCCCTCAGCAAAACACTTCGCCTCACTCACGCCGACCACCGAAAGCGCTACGACTTCGGCCTCACCACGTCAACCCCTTACACTACACTTTCCCTGCGTTTCAAGAAGCTCGGTCAATCAGAGGAGATGAACTCGTCTCGTTTTCTGACCACATCAAATTCGAGCCTTAAACCCTAATCTGGCCTCGTTCCATCAATTTTTGCAATAGAAAATTTATTTGACAATTTTCCTGAAATCGTCGATGATCAAACCGGCTTCGCGTAAAATTTCAACATCCAATATTGGATCGATCATCAGAAAATGGTTAAAAAGCATATTTTGTTCAAATATGAACTGCTCGTAGAATACTAAACTAAAAATTACCATTTTTGTTTTAAAAATCTTATTTTGCAGTGTGGATTCAAGTTATGAAATTGAATTAGCTTTTTAAATCACTCGAATTCAACGTATAATTATATGTTGTACTGTAAAACAAGTTTCCAGTTGATATATTTCACTAACATGTCTAAAACAAATTTGTATATCTTGATTTGTGTTTAAGCAACTTATTTTTCTTTGAACTGTAAGACTATAAATGGCTTGATGAAGAAGTTTTAAATTTTGAATTAACTATTTAACTCTATAACTCCAATAGAGAAGAACAGTTAGATAAAAGTTTCACAGAACAATTCCTATATATACACAGAACTATATTTAAAAAAATTACATATGTAACATATTATTTGTCACGACCCATCTTTCTATCTCTAGAAAAACGCATCATGATTTAAGAAAGAAAGGGATAGAAGAAGAAAAGATAAGAAAAGAAGAAACATGTAAAGACCCGTAAGTCCGTACTCCTTGAATAGACACTAATCTCCTTTGTTTAATTCAAGATGAACGAAAATACGAACCCTTAGGGGTTTTAAGAAAAGAATTTAGGAAAAGAAAAGAAGAGAGAAAAAGAAGAAAGAAAAAGAAAAATAGAGGGAAAAGAAGATAGACAATTTTTAGAAGATATTTGAAAACAGAAAATTTTATAATAGAACATAGAGAAGAAGGAATAGAAAATTTTAAAAACAGAACGGAACAGAAAGGGAACAACAGAACAACAACAGAATCTCACAATTCGCAGCGGAACAACATATAATAATAAATGAATAATCTTTAAACAAAGAACTATATCAGTTATTACATTACATCACATTTTATTACATCATATCATCACATCAGAGTGTACAACAACATACAACAACAAACAATGCAGCGGAAAAAGAAATACTATATACTAGTAATACGCCATGCCAACCAGCTTGCCTCCAGCAACTCCAGAATATCCAGAATATCCTGATAAACCTAACTCTTAACTGCCCGTGTGGAAATTGTTGGGCACCCAGAGTTTAGGAAGGAAAACAATAAACTCCAAGTCAGTCATGTGACTGGTGTGAGAACTCAAAACAGTTTATTTAACTTTAAAATCAAAATAGAGAGATATTTTTAAATCAATTCGCAATGCTTTTAAAAATGAGACTACCATAAGGCCTCCCGCACACACACACATGCAAACGCAGAATCGGAGGAGATTTCTCCTTATGATAGCCAAAGATGCTTGATACGCATTTAAAACAACATTTTATATTATTACTAGTGCATAGTGTATAACAAATTCATTTCGAAAGTAGAATATAAATCTTAGCCAACATAGACATTTCGAACTATGTCTACTATAGCTACCATCCAAACAGTGGTGACCACCATAAGTGAATGGCAGGTTCTACAACTAATACCGTACAAGTTTCGTATTGGGAATTGGATTTCCAACAAATGGTCAGGCCAAGGAACTTCCCATTGCCACTGAGAATGCCTCTGGATGGACATCCCCGAGAACCAAACCGGATCTCTACCAACACAAGGCCGGGTTACTCCTAACTGAGTAACAACTGACCGAATATGCCATCCCCCGGTCCTTTGGGACCTTTTCACCGAGCGCTCGTAATCAATTCACACAATCATAACAAAGTGTTTTCAACATGAGTAAGTATCTGGGCTCCATACCATGATACCACCCTTTTCCAGAAGGAAATGGACACATCCTAAAGGGTGCTACCCCTCATAACCTTGCTGCTTCTTTCCTGTTTTGACCATTCACGGGGTGTGAGGCTCGACGAATTCACGTCCACAAAAACATACTTTATACAAAAGCCATGCTTTGGGTCAACAAATGATCAACACAATGATCACTAAGATAGACGATCAAATGAATGATCCTATCACAATAATCAACACAATGATCATTTCAGCATCACTCAGCATGTCACATTACCAAATTGGGAATATATCGCTGATAACTTCAACTATATAACCTTTGAGCACATACGTCTCAAAGAAGGGTGTTAAGCAAAGAATAAATTCTCCGCCACCAACAGAAATATATTTGAAAGAAATCAGCTTTATATCTCAACTTGTAATGTCAGACATACAATCCATACAAGTCTGTTCCGGGATCGAACAAAACCGAAGGCACTTACAAAGAAGTCCTTGCAATCCGGATATTCACAATCCTGATCGGATTCACCATCACATATGGAGAACTCAATACCGGAGCAACTCGGTGCAGAGTCAATCGATAGTTCATCCTATCACTCTTGCAAATACCGGTCTTCAACACCGATCTTCAAATGCAATTCACAACGACGTATCACATATTCGGAGTGGGTTATACGACCCCATGGTCCTTTCCCGGTTAACCCGAATAGTGAGCGCTTATTCAAAAATAAGTGTAGCATTCACATTCAAACAAATCACATCAAATACCCATTCAAAGGGAAATATTGATAGTCGGTTATTGAACTATCACTGGATATGCACACATCACCAGTTTCCAAATAATTTTCCAAATTATTTATTTTCCAAAATATCTTCACTAGATATTAAATTTCAATACCTCAAAAATAAATCAACATTTATTTTTAAACAAATTCTTCTTTTCATTTATAAATTTCATAATGAATTTATATTTCAAAATATTCATGAATATACGATTTCAATTATCCATTTTCAATTTATCTTCAAAAAGATAAATTCTAATTATTCACTTCATATTGGAAACAATTCCATACTTATTAAAAATAAGTAATTCACAAATCTTTTTATTTTCAACACTTAGAAAATATTCAATATACTTAAATCGAATTAAGTATATATTTCATTCTTTAAGGAAATCATTTACTTAAACATATTTATTTGGGCCAAAACGAATGTTGCGTAAAACATCGTTACAACGTCCCAAAATCACTAGTATAGGGATTCGAAATTAAATAGATATATAAATCCCAATATTATACGAAACATTTCCTTTCGAAAATCATTTACTATAACAACAGTGTTATAGTCCACTATTTCCTTTTATTTCACGAAACATCTATTTCAACAATGAATGTTGAAATCTATGGTTTCGAATCTCAACACCTTTAAAACATCGTTAGATCGTTTTAATTCAATTTAAACATCTCATTCAAAACAATTTCTTTAACATGTTATTCACTATTTAAAAACGTGAATATACTATGTTTACAAATTTCATCTTTTTTTTATACTTTTTAACTTAAAGGATTATTCACAGTCTAAAACGTGAATATAACTCCATTTATAAGTTATAACAAATAACTTATCAAAATAAGTCGTTTGCAGATTTATAAAACAACGTTTATAAATTCCATCTTTTTTTTTTTTTATAAAAACTTCCTTTTTATAAATTCCTTTATTAACATATTCCAGTTTATAACTAAATTATAAACTAAACGTTCATATTATAAGTTAATTACTTATAAAACGATTATTTTACAAAATCGTTCATTTAACTTCCCAAATTATTAATCTTAACTTATAAGATTGTTTATTTATCCAAAAATTCATTCTTTCGATAACTTTATAAATTTTATAAACCTATTGCTTATAAAATTTCATTTATAACTTCACAGTTTAAAATTTCATAAATTTCATTCATTTAGGAAATTCATTTTCACTACATTCAAACACTTATAAAAACTCGTTTTATAATGTCTATATTTCAATTTATAAATATCCATTTATAAATCTCTTAATATAAATTAATTTATATTATTCTTTCAAACGTCATTAAATTCCTTTAAAATTTCACCGTTCTCTTGATTTATAAAATAATCAAATTTTATAAATCTTATATTCAAACTTCTAATAATAAACTCAAGAATCCAGTTTAAACTATTTTATAAAATCATTGGTTCATATTTCTCAAAAATCGACTTTTAATCGTATTTCTAAAAATCAGCTTTTTAACTATATTTCACAAAAACCATAATTTTTATAACTTTAAAAATTATAACGTTTATTTATTTATAATGGATCAATTCCAAAAATAAAGTATATTTTCAAAATCACTTTTAAAATCATTTTAAAATCCCAAAATTTGGGTCCAATGATGCTACACACCAAATAGTCAATCACGACTAACAACGATATCATATATCGATATGATAATCCATCAAATATCAAAATATCTGAAATAAAATAAATACTGTTGAGGAATCCAGTTGGATCCCTCCAACCTGTTTCCTGCATCCAAAAACATTAGCACAATACCAATTTCGTTCCAGTACGAAATTATCGCGGTATATGTTCTTATTAAATATTATCCGCTTAATAACGGCGTAATAGGGTCTCATCCGCAAAAAAATACGGGAAATCAATCAACTGCAATATATACATATGCCAATATATATATATTGATATTATATATAATACCAATTTCACTGTTTATGAAATATTCGCGGTATATGTTTTTACTAAATAACATCCGCTTACTAACGGCGCATAATGTCTATTTTAACAATCAATAATTTACAGTCATCATTCAAACATGCATTCAAATATTTTAAATCTAACTATTTAAAATAAAATCGAAATCTATTCGATTGAGTGAGAAATTCTCACCTTGGTTTTAATTTCCGTTTCAGCTTTTATTTCGAATAAAATTAAACGCGCGTTTAATTTTACCCCAAATTCTCACTAACTCCAAACGACTCCAAACCAACTCCATCGCGTAGTGCTCGTCCATACGATTCCAACGCAACTGAGTTTGCATTTTTTCGACCTCGTATGAAAAAGTTATTGATTTTTGAAGTTTAAACACGATTTCTATAAACAAATTACAACTAAACTTTTAATATTCAAACCTAAACTAATCACAGCCTTTGATCCCCCAACCTGCAAATCTAAGCTGTGCATCACCTCTCTTCTTCCCCACGCACTAATCTACAGGCCGTTTACAAAAAAATCGAACCCAACACTTAGATTTAGGGTTAATAAATTCGATCACCACAATGAGCTTTAGGTCGATCAACTTGCTCCATTGCGAAGGCCTCCTCCTCCACTACACTCGGCCCCCCCTAGGTGAAGCTCGGCCACCTGTAGAGCATGAAAACACGTGCGCACGGCAGCAAGGTCGGCCTCCCCTAGCTCCTCCTCCGTTGCACCATTTCCGATCAACTCCGTATGAAATCAAAGCCCTCTCTTCGCTCTACAACGTTGTAGTTAACAACTTTCATCAATTTTTGACGGATTGAAATATATTAAAGGAAGAAGGAAACGAATTTTCAGCCCTTCATCTTGTGGGTGGCGGCTGGGGTTGAGAATTAGGGTTTTGTTTTAATTTTTTATCAAATTATGAAAGGTAGGGGCTATTTATAAGGAACGAGCGACACTATTCATCCCGGAATTTCCGAACTCCGATTTAGACGCCGTAACCAGCGTACCTAGGGTTTATCCCGCGTTCCGGACATAATGGAACAGGTTTCGGAAGCTAATTCGGAAGTATGTGCGAGTTATGGCTGAAAACGTTCAATTTGAATTAAACCGATTTAAATCGATTTCTAGGCGTTTTAATTTGTACCGGACAAACGGTAAATCCAATTGACTTGAAATTTGAAACCTTACAATAATATCACATTACGGATCCGATGAAACTGGTTTCGTCGAAATCCGAGACTTTTTGAAAAATGGCTATTTTGACTCGCCAAATTTAAATTAAAAATAAATCGATGCGTTTCGAGCTGCCACGATCAAACGATAACTCCGATTGACACGAAATTTGAAATCCGATAATAACTAACTATTACGGATCCAATGAAACTGGTTTCGTTAAATTCTGAGACTGTTCAAAAATTGGCTATTTTACAGTCGATTATTAAATATTAAAATATTCAATTTTCACAAATTTACTTTTAATTCGATTTTAAAAGTTCTAAAATATTTCTATAACTCCAGTATGATTAAATAAAATTTTACAAATCATTTTCTATCATATTTAACTCTATTTTCAATTATTTCCATAATTTAACATATTAAATTATCGATTTAATTATCCAATTAAATCCAATAATTCAAATTAAAATTTATTTGACTTATAAATTCACTTATTAATATTTAAAATAAATTAAATATTCAAATTTAAATTATTAAAAATTCTGGGTCATTACAAAACACAACAACAGTAGATTCTCATAGCGGAACGAATGAAATATAATATATTACATAAAATATTACATAATATCATATACATCAGAGTTACACAATTTATACAACACATATTAGACAGTTATAAACATCTGTCTAACTATAGAACTCAAGATATCACAAGATACAGATATCACACAAACACAGCGGAACCATAATATATCTACACGCGGAAGCCTCCTGCTCCAAATCTCCTCCAGAATTCGTCAAGCTAACCTGAATCCCTCGACTACTCATACATAATATGAGTACCCAAGAGTTTAATAAAACAGAAAATAAACACTCGGGTCAGACAGGGGTCTGGTGTGAATAAACAGTTTAAAATTGCTTAACTTTAGAAAATCCTTTGGAAAGAAAAGGTATCACGTAAGACTTCCCACACATAAACATGGAAAAGTTTTTACCTAACCAAAACATTTTATAGGAAATCCAGTGATATTATAATAGTGTCTAGGGTTTTCAAGTAAATAAGAAATAACCGAAATTGTTACATTATTAAATTCCAGCTACTAGCCACAAAAGTGGGTAATACAATCAAAACCGTAGGGTCTCGTAGGAAGAATGGGTTTCCATCAATGACAGGGCTACTGGGGTACCGCCCGTCACAGTACGGGGCCAAGATCACCGTACCGAGGATCACTCCCAATCCTCTGCAACACAAAGCCGGGACCATCCTTTACTGGGCAGTCCCGAGTAAGATCACCCTGTGGTTGGCGCGACCAACCACCCACTAAGCCGAAATAAAAGGGACATCTAGACAGGGATGACCTCACCCTGGAATAGGTGCTACCCTCCTAGCCTTGTTGCACCTACCATGTTTTAGCCATTCCCGGTTGATGAGGCTTGAGGGTGTGATTACCTTTATAGAACACATCTATCTTAGAATGCTCATCGTCCACCTGATGATGTTCTGAAAGCATTCAATCCATACAAGTTCGTTCCGGGTTCGAACGAAACCGAAGGCACTATATCGTTGCACTCATTTTGTAATCACCCTCAGAGTCAATGACCATAGCCCTTGCACTCTTAATCACCATCTCAAACCTGAAAGTACTATCTCCGTCAAACTCATCAGAGAATCACCCTCAGACTTATACTGACTATTAGTTGTTACACTTCGAGTCTTCACTAAGCTCCACCTGGATTCACGACCTAACGTTTAATTTGGATCGATGTGGTTTTCAGATATCCAAATATGAAAACCCGATCCCGGTCTCACCGAAATCCAAACGCCATTTTAATGTCCAAGTTGTTTAAGGGTTTAAACATTTAAACTTATATTCAGGATGATATAACAGATAGATGAATCACATGATCACAATAGATAATTCATATCAACATTTCATCTCACAAAGCAGCATATCACATATCAGAGATATCACACTCAAATCATCCAACATCATTCAAACATCCAATATCAATCATACAATATCAATCAATCACCCCTAAGCAGGTTTGATTAACTCTTAATCAATTTAATTAACCTTTAATTAAATTAATTACTATCCTTTAATTACTTGGATTATCTTAATCCTGCTTCATTAATTTATTACAAATTAATTTATTAATCATCTCTTGATGATCTTCCTTAATTAATCTTCCTTAATTAATTATCCTTTAATTACATTCAAGTAATTAGCCTTAACCATATATGGTAATTAATGATCCTTCATTTGCTTCCATTAATTAATCAACTATGATTAGTTACATTAATCCTTTATTAATTACAATTAATTAATCACACTTTAATTAATCACTTTTATTAATCAACCATGATTAATTTTATTAATTATATTAACTAATGATCCTTATTAATTAATAATCCCTTTAATTAATTAAATAAATAATTTGTAATTAACCATCTCATTAATTAGTCTTAATTAATCATAAACGGTAATTAACAACTTGTAATTACTTATCTTAATTAATTAACTTCTTAATTAATTATGTTAATCCTTTAATTAATTATATTGATTAACTAATCATTAATTACTTCATTAAGTAATTATTAATCAATTAAGTTAATTAATAATCCATCATTAATTACTTTAATAGTTAATTACATTTTTAATTAATTACATTTTTAATTAATTACATTTTTAATTAATTACATTTAGTAATTAATCTTAAATTAATCACATTAATTAATTAATTAATCACATTAATTAATTAACTAAATTAATTAAGTAATTAACTCTTAATTACTTACATAAGTAATTATCTTCTAATTATTTCATTAGTTAATTACTCTCTTAATTAATTACCTTAACAAGTAATTAATCCCATCATTAAATAACCTTAATTCTTTAATTAATTAATTAATTACTCTATAATTAATTAACTTCAAATCAATTAATTTAATTAATCCTTAAATTGATAACATCAAGTGATTATCCCTTAATCACTTCCATTTGAATACTTCCATTAGAAATTTCCATTAATTACTTCCATAAGTAATTTCCTTTCTTAATTACATTCAGTAACTATCCTTCATTAAGTAATTACACTTAATTAATTCACAATTAAGTGATTATTTAAAATTAACCAACAATTAACTAATCATTTAAAATTTATTAAATAATTAGTTAACTTCTTATATTTATAAAAAATCCTTAATTAATTAAGAAAAGCATTTATCTTAATTAATCTTTTACTTATTAATAAATCATATTAATTAAGTATTCTTAAGTTCATAACAAAAATAAATTAACCTTATTTATTTCTATAAATTAATCATTTGAATTAATCAAATCTTAATAACTTAAAAACAAACTATTTTATGGGTTTACAAATTTATAACAATAAACTTATTGAAAATAAACATTTAGAAATAAATTTGAAATTTAAAATAATTTAATCATCAAATTTAAACTTATTCATTTTCAATAAAATTTGAAACTTAGTTTTTAAAACATTGCTAGAAATTTACTTAAAAACTTTGATTTAATATTTAAATTCAAAACATTCCTCTTTAAATTCAAAATTCAAAATTCAATTAAGATAATTACTTTCAAAGAAATCATCTTAAACAGTTTAAAATTTGAAAATAAATTTAATTTACATTTTTGAAAGATCGATTAACATTACTTAAAAAAAACAAATTTTAACTTGTAAATTTATTTTCTTTTGTAAAAATTTAAACTTTGATTTTATTTATTCAAAATAGCAAGTTTAATTTGCAAACTTATATCTTTACAGTACTAACCAGATAAGCATCACCTAAAACTCGAGTCAATCTCCTACGAACCCCGTGCTCGCCTCGAGTCACTCACCCACCCTCATCTGCTTCTAGTCGACTTCAGGAAAAACAAGAGTATCACTCCGAGCAAACACCATCCTCCCAAAACAAAACCTCCACCTGTCCCAAACCGTGCACGGTGCACGTGTACCGTAGCTCCGACCACCGTAGGTCATCGCGACCATCAACGACAATCATACGAACTCATGCGACCTCGACCGAGCACTCAGATCGAACAACAATCACGCGAATTAAAATCGACCCCTTAGCTCGAAAATCTGAAGCAATCTCGACCACAAAAACCCATCGCCTCTGATGAACTCGCCACCGAAAATTCCAGTAACCCCTCCAAAGCACCGCCGTATCACCACGCCTCCATCCCCCATCTCGCGATCGACTTCGTTCAATCCACGACGCCGCAAAACTCACTGATGCGTCGCCTTCAAAAACAGGAAACAAAACCCTACTTCGATCGAATCTGCACATTTCGGCCATAGGAAAAATTCGATAGCATTTTTCCCTTCATCAACATTACGAAAACTAGCTTTGACCAAGAATTCAACTCCCATCATCGAGTTGATCGTCGACAATTCATCAAATAGCCGAAACCGTTCAACTCAAAATTCCAAATTGAATATCAAAATAAAATTTTCGAAATGCATGTTAAAAATCATAATTTTTAACTACTAATTCATCTATACAATCCCAAACAAGAATTAGAGTTATTGATTTTTGACATGAATCAATATTTCACTGTATTTCTAAATTTTAAGCTTATTTACTGAAGTTAAAATCCTGAAATGATTTTAAAAACAATCATCATCCATTAACAAACAACTTTTATTTGAATTTCGAAATCAAATATTGATTTGATTTAGAGCTTTGAATTTCCAAAGCAGAGCAATAACTCTGAAATATGGATAGGGTCTTCATTTTTACAGATATGCTAACAAATTTTTGTAAATATATATATCAATCCAACATAACAAACTGAAAATCTTTCATGCAAACTAACATCAATCCACTGATCATCACATGCATTGTACATAATTACAAACTAATCTATTTTAAAAAAACTGTTTACTCACCATAAATAAAATGATGGATAGAGGCTTCAGTTTGAAAAATCTTTTGAACTGAAAACTTGCATTGCTGTTGAAATCCTTTGCATGCCTTCAAATTGTTGATTTAAAGTGTTGAAACTTGCTGTAGATCTTCCATTTTAGTTGTAGGTTGAAGTTGCAGTTTTTAATCTCAGATTTTAGTTAAGAAAAAGAAGAAAGGAAAGAATTTGAACAGAGGAAAAATGAAAACAGGCTTTCTCTAAACAAACATTTATTTATAAACTTTAAATTCTAAAAAAAATGATGATGCCACTTGTTGATTTATTTAGACAAATGCCCATGCAAATTCATTTAGCTTACAAGTGTTAAAATCCTTGCATAATTGTGCTTAAAACCTTATTATAAAAATAATTATATTTTATATTTATGTAATATGGACATTTGTATTTATATCCACTTATGTTTACAAACCCTTTAAATTAAAGAGGTATTAAAAAGAAGGCCTTAATTTAAAACTATATATACATGTTTAACCATTTTAGTCTAAGTACCCTTTAAACGAAAACAAAATAAATCTTTTATTAAATCTTATTTAAAACTAAAGCCAAAAATACTTTTAATAAATAAATACTTGGTTTAGAAAATATAGGATTATCCTTATTTAGCTTTTGAAAAATCTTGAATTTAAAACAAAGCTTCAGATTACAATATATTCATACATATATATATATATATATATATATATATATATATATATCAATAGATTATATTAAATTTCAGACTAACTCCAAATTATAACATATACATACATATATATTACAATTTGAAAATACATCTTTTATTTTGAAGAAAAGATTTTCTATTCACAATATATATATCAAATATATATATATATATATTAGAAATAGAATATAATTTTATTAGTTTTGAAATATAATTCTTAACCAATTTTAAATTGCTAAAAAGATATAAATCAATATTGTCAGATTAAATATTTATTAACCTTTAAAAGATTAAATTTACCAATTTAAATTAAAATTATAAAGAAAATTATCAAATCAATTTAATTATTAATACAGATTATTAAATTGATATTGCTTGAAATTCCGGGTCGTCATAATATTACTCATGAATATCCTGCACAGATTTAAATATGTTTAAGTCTTTTTAAGATATGTTCACTTACCTGAAAATTTGTGAACAGAGAGTTGCTTCCTGTTTTGAAAACTGCAGTTTGATCTGCCTTTAAACCCTATTTTGTTTAGTTGAATGAATTTGAGTTTATAAGAATGGTGATGTTTACTTCTTTTTTTCTTTTCTTTCTGGCTTTGCTATGTTATTGAACGAACAGGAACAAAAGGTTATATATATAGAAAAGGTTTTTACACAGTGGGCATCTTCTGGTACAATTTTTTTTCTTTCTTTTCTTTCTTTGGTCAAAGAATTTTCATTTTCTTTCTTTTTTGACTAAACAAGATTTTGTTTCAGACTGAAATGATTTTTTTAACCTACGAATGACTTTATTTTGTGCTGAGATGATGGTATTAAATGCATATGCTTCCCATTTTATTTACATACTTATCCCATTTGGTTTTTGTATGAAGATATTTTGTTTTATTATCTTCTTGCTTGGATAATTCATATACATATATTTGTCTGGTTTTACTTTATACTTTTGTCCTTACAATTTTTAACTTATGTTGTATGCACACCATAATCACTTAATCCTTGTTTTTATTTCTATTTTAACAACCAACATTTAATTTATATTCATATGTTTTATACTTATATTTAATATTGATAGGATTGATTTTGTATAGATCCCAATTTTGAATTAAATTTAAATTAATAATTAATGTGAATTTTGGAATTTATTTTGCAATTTATTGGAAATTTTCAAAAAAAAATGTGTTGATTTGTATAGATATAAATAAGAAATGTATGAATGTAAAATGTATGAAATTATAATTAAGATAAAGTTTTATTATGCAAATGTAAATATATAAGAAGATATAAACAATTTTAAAATAAAGACATATGTTAAACTATGAAATTTTATTTGCATAAAGGGTTAAAACAAATTTTATAAAAATATTTGAATAAGGGATATAAACATAATTTAACTCACCTAAGACATTTGTGAAAAAAAAATTAACAACTGTATAGACAAGTGTTGGCCTAATTGAACAAATGGTAAAGATGATTTTCTTTTTAAAATTATTATGTAAATATCAAAAGAAGAAAACTGTGCTGTTCATTTATTCAGTTCAAAGAGAAACCATCCTCTCATTTTCTACAAATAAAAGAAAATCAAAATATGAAATAAAAACAAAGAGAAACCAGAAAAGTTCAAAAGAAAACAACTTCAACAATTTGTTTCTAAATCTAAAGCTTTGAAAACAAAGTCTGGAATCAGGCAAATCAATTTCAAAACCTGGTAATCAAGATTTAAAAATCTGAAGTTAAGAAAATGAACAGCTGAATCAGAAGAAGTTCAAAACCTGGAAATTTAAAAGCAACTTCAAATCTGGGAGTTCAACTTCAAGAGCAAGCTTAAATCAACAGCAGATCAAAGCAGCTCAATTCAAGCTAAGAAATTCAACAGTTCAGAGCAAAAGAGAGTATATTTCCAGATTTTAAAAGTTAAACAGGTCCTCTGTTCTTCAATCCAAGGTGAGCAAACCACATTTCAAAATCTTAAATCTGGTTCAAATATTGATCTGCATGTGATGATCTTGGATGGAATATATCTGCAAGTATATATGTGTAAATTTATGGATGCATATTTGTGTATACATGTAGAGTAGTCTCTGTTAGCAACAGGTTAACAGGAAAAATTAAGAAATTTTTTATTTCAGAATCTAAAAAGATTTAGTCAATGATTTTTAAACAAAATATGGTTATATTTACCCGATTCAGGTTTTAAAATCATTAGGAAGCATCAAATACAAATAGCATTATTGGAAATCAGGAAATAAAGTGAAAAACCTAAAAACATTAAAAAATTCGATTAGTAAGTTTTCTCAATTGGATTATATAATTTGAATCGTCTTCAAAAATGTTGAATTTAGAAAAAAAAATCAGAATTTTTAAGCAAGTAATGGTCGAAAATTTCTTAGTTGAACGAGAAATGTTAATTCGTTAATTTTTGGTAATCGAAGTAATAATAAGTCTCGTGATTAAAGAGGAAGCATGTTTGGAGGTCAAAGATCATCAGAAAAATGGCAATGGAAATTTTTAGTGGACGTGGTGGTTGAACGTTGATAAAATAGGGTTTTTATCACAGTTGTGTTTGAAGAGGAAGATGCGGTTATGTCGTCGACTGTGGTGCATCGAGTTCGATCGCACCTAGGGGAAAGTGTTCGTGAGTCTTCAAAGAAACCTTGGTCACGACGGCGGGAATGCAGATGGCTGGGGTCTTCGAAGATGGTTCTCTTTACGATGAGGATTGGGTTCCTGGTGGGAACCGATGAGCTCGATTTTGATTTGGCATTGATTGCTTCGAATTGGAAGATCGTGTTGGTCAGTGAAGTCGATGGCGACTTGTGGAGGAGCTCGGCGACGATCAAAGATGATTGGAATAATGGTGCACATGCACGCGTGAATGTAGTATCTGATGTGGTTGCGAGATTTGGTGGAGAAGAAGCAACAGGCTCGAAGTCAAACTCGAAAAACTTAGTCTACTGGCTCGTGATTGTCCTCGTGTTGATTGCGAGCCATTACCACAGTTTCAAAACTAAGTTAACTCGGGGGTTAGCTCGAGGATTTGAATGTGTTGGCCCGGGTTTTCAAGCATAGCAGTTGGTGTTCGGATTTTAAATTTGAGGAAACGGGTACCAGGTTTTAAAGTTTAAAGTTTTCAAGTTTTACAATGATTTAGATCAAAAAAAAGAAATTTTATCGAATTTTCCAAAGTAGATTTGATTAAACAAGGTTAAAGTTTTAAAGTCAAATGTTTTAAAATTTTGGTTTATAAAATTTTGTATTAGACAAATTATCTTCTTTAATCTCTAATGGTTTCAAAATAAAATGATTTCAAGCATTTGATTTGAATGATGATTAAGTGATTAAGAAAGATAAATGGTTTATCTTTGATTTATTAAAGTTTTAAGTAACTAAAGTACAATTACTAAATGAAAGTAATTAGGGTTAATTAATTAATGATAATGAATAAAGGATAATCTATTGAATTTAATTGATAATCGATTGAGGGTTGTTTTATTAATTAAAAGTTAATTAAATTAATACAATTAATTAAGGATAATTAATTGATTAAGTTTAATTAATGATAAGTAATTAAAAGGTAATTAATTACTTAAAGGTAATTGCTTAATTAAAAGTAATTAATTTATAATTAAGGTTGATTTATTAAATAATTAAAGAATAATGAATCAAAATGATTTATAATTTAATAATATTAATTAACCAGGATTAGTAGTTTATTCATAAGTAATTAATCTGATTTAAGTTAATCAGATGAATTAATTGATCTTACTTATGTATGTTTGGATTTCTATTGAATGATTGAATTGTTAAATATCCCTGATGTGTGCTATTATGTGTTATGAATTGTATGTTTAAGCTGTGATCTATGACTTATTTATATGTGATGCATCTATATATTTACCTATGAATAAAAGATAAGCGTTATAGAGTATGCCGCTTATCTATATTTATATGATTGAATCTGTGATGATTGATGATGTTGCACTATTGTGTGAAACCGCTGGACCACACTAAACACACACAAATATGGATTTCATGAGGAAATCGGTTAAGTCATAGATATTTGAATTTAAAATTGTTTTTAAAAGTCGAGTTTTGAATCTAAATGGTTTTGGTAATGGAATTGGGTTAAATCTGGAAAGCTTTTGAAAAAGGAGTTTAAAAATTAAAAGTTATTTTGAATAACTTAATAAAATTTTGGAAATTAAAATAGTTTGATTTGAATTTGAATTCAAGATTTGAAATTGAATTCTATTTTTGGAAATTATGGTTTAAAAAGGTTATTCAACTTATAAATATGTTTATATGGGTTTTAAACCATTTTGAATATATTGTTTTGGGAATTTGAATTTAACCCAAGTTTGAAAGACATTAACTTGTATAAATGAAATCGGATTTTTCCGGAATGAAAACTATTTGTTTTCAAATAATAATTGCTTTCATATAAAGGAAGGATTTTCAATTTGTATTGAAAGATTTCAAGTTTGAAATGAAATTGAAATAGTTTTGAAAGCGGTGGATGCACCTTTGTGAAAGATTATTAAATCTTGTTTTGAAATCGAAGAGGATTTTAAATGGTGTATCTTTTATATAAAAGATTTGGAATGGAATTGTTTTGTGGAAATAGTTTTGAAAGCTATGAATTGAATCTTTGATTTAAAGATTGGATGAGTTAATCCAATTTGAAAGGAAAATTGTTTTAAAAAGGGATATGAATAAATCTTTGTTAAAGATTGGTGAGGTTTGTTTTCGAATTGAAAAGGGATCTGAATAGCGTATCTTTTGTATAAAAGTTTTTAATTGGAAAGATATTAATGAATCTTTGTGAAAGATTCGTAAACTTTGTGAAGTGGATCTTTTTTTCAAAAAGATTTGTAAATAGTAATTTGTTAAAACCATTTGAAAGTAAAGTTTTGGGTAATAAGTTGTGACTTAATTGAGATCCCATTATCCATATGGTTTTTAAATATTGCGCTCACTATTCGGTTTAGCCGGGAGAGGACTTTGTGTCACATAACCCATTCCGAATAGTGATACGACGTTAGGGATAGCATTTGAAGACCGGTGGTGAAGACCGGATACTTTCGAAAACAAAAGGATTTCTTGTCGAATGTCTCTGCATCGGCTGATCCCCAGTATAGAGATTTTATCACCCTTTGTGATGGGAAGTCCGGACGTGATTAGAAATTATCCGGATGTGCAAGGGCTTCTATGTGAAGTGCCTTCGGTTCTGTTTGAACCCGGAACATACTTGCATGGATGTATGTTTGACGTTACGCTTTGAGATGTAAAGCTGGTTTCTATCAAATACATTTCTATTTGGTGGCGGAGATTTATTCTCTTAGCTTAACACCCTTCTCTGAGACGTACGAGCTCAGAGTTTATGTAGTTGATGGTTACTAGTGATACATCCCCAATTTGGTAATGTGGCATACGAAATGCTGTTGATCATTTGTTGATTGAAGCATGGCTTTTGGAAAAGCGTTGCTTTGTGGACGAGACTTCGTCGAGCCTCACAGCTCGGAAATGGTCGAAACAGGAATGTTACGGCAAGGTTTTTAGGGGTCGCACCCCTAGGGTATGTCCATTTCCTTTGGATAAAAGGTGGTATCATGGTATGGAGCCCAGATATTTAACCTATGTGGTTACTGCAAATTTATTACTTTGTGTTTGTTGGTGTCTAGGCCTCGGATAAAGGTCGGTAACGACCGGGAATGACATACTTGTGTGTTAGTTACCTATGTTATAGCTGGGTTAAATCGTGAGGTAGCGTCGGCCTTGTGTTAGCAGAAATCCGGTTAGGTTCTCGGGGGAGTCCTTCCAGAGGCGTTCCCATTTCGGTAAGGAAGTTCCTTAGCCTGACCATTTGTTGGAAACCCAATCATCCAATACGTGCCCTTTACGATTTCAATTGTATAACCTGCCATTCTTAAATGATAGCTATAGTAGGCATACGACGAAATGTGGTATGTTGGCTAAGATTGATATTATACTTTCGAAATGTTTACTGCACTATGCACTAATAATAATATCAAATGGTTTTCGCGTATCAAGCATTTTTTACTGTCATAAGGAGAAATCTCCTTCAAGTGTGCGCTTGCATTGTGTGTGTGGCGGGAGGCTTTATAGCAGTTTCATTTTCCAAAAAACATTGCGGTTTTCAATGTTTTAAAATTCTATTGTTGTTTGTTTTAAAGAAAACTACTTTTGTTTGCTCATACCAGTCCCATGACTGACCCGGAGTTTATTGTCCCTTCGTAAACTCTAGGTGCCCACAATTTTCCACACGGTCAGTCTAGAGTTGGGTTTTTTAGATAGTAGATATTGATTCAGTAGCTTTCAGCTTTCTCTTTGGAATTCTTTGGAGACTTTGGATATTGAAGACTTTGGTTGGCACGACTGACCTTGCTTAGCTTGGTGCAACTTGATGGTCGTTCGAGCTATCTATGGAGATTGCTGATATTGGTGTTTCTTTCGGAGTTTCAAGTTCAAGTTGTTTCCGCTGCTAGTTCATTGGAGTTTCCGCTGTAGCATCTCATTATATCTCTGATATTGATCATTGTTGTATATTTGGATATTGTATCATTGGAGTTGTATATGATATTAATTTCATTTTCTTCTGCTGTGTTGTTATACTTAATGTGTTATAAGCTCCGGCGAATCGGATTTGAACGGTTGAATCTACGGCATTCGAGTACGATGTGAAGTATGGATGTCGATTTTCGAATGCGAAAAATCCGTGTCGTCACATTTGGTATCAGAGCAAAAGGTTGAACTTTAGCTTTGGAGTATAACACATTAAGTGACTCATTAGAGATAGGGTAAAGTATACCCTAGAATGAGTATCCCTAAGACATCCGTCTGTATGCCTCGGTAAATTCTCTTAATATCCACTGATAGTAAGTATGAGTGCAAGAAGAGGACGAGACAGGGGACAGGGGAGTACCACTACAAATGGTCAATACCCTGCAACAACGGAAATAATCTTTTCCCGTTAATCTCTTTGATCACCATTCAATTTTGATTTTTTGATTGCTTCGTGGCAGCTCGAGCGAGAAGCTTTGGTGTGGTGGCACTGCAAATCTGTAGATAAATTCCTGTTTCGTATTTTCTTCATCGGTTCCCTATCAGCTTTTCAGTTTTAACTCTAGTAAATTTGAAAATTTATTGAAATAAGTTGGTTAATAAAATATGAAGTTAAAATTGAATTGTATCGATAAAACGATTTCGATTAAAATCAAATTGGAATTCTGTTTCTTATGGGTATCCACGTCCGAAGAGGGACAAGTTAATATATACTTTGGGGTATTCCGGCCTAAGTTCGGAATCCATACCTAGTGTTTAAGAGTTGTGGGAGATAAAATCCATTTATCTATCGCTTGGGTCTCGATATATTTTACGAACGGTTAGTTATTCCTTCGAACTAACCGATGCCCGTGCATATTTTGTAGACTGGATGACCCGAATATCCTGTGTAATATTGAATGAGTTTGTTCTCATATTGTTGATATTCTGATGTGGTAAGCCAAATGCAGAATAGATATTCAGTTTGACCTGGAAAACTGTTTCTCTGTCTTTCATCTGTTCTTTGTTGTCTCCCTAGAAAATTTCGAGGACGGAATTTTCTTAAGGAGGGAATCAGTAACGATCCTAGTTTTGAATTAAATTTAAATTAATAATTAATGTGAATTTTGGAATTTATTTTGCAATTTATTTGAAATTTTCAAAACAAATAAAAAAAAGTGTTGATTTGTATAGATATAAATAAGAAATATATGAATGTAAAATGTATGAAATTATAATTGAGATAAAGTTTTATTTATGCAAATGTAAATATATAAGAAGATATAAACAATTTTAAAATAAGAACATATGTTAAACTATGAAATTTTATTTGCATAAAGGGTTAAAAAAAATTTATAAAAATATTTGAATAAGGGATATAAACATAATTTAACTCACCTAAGACATTTGTAAAAAAAATTAACAAATGTATAGACAAGTGTTGGCCTACTTGAACAAATGGCAAAAATGATTTTCTTTTTAAAATTATTATGTAAATATCAAAAGAAGAAAACTGGGTTGTTCATTTATTCAGTTCAAAGAGAAACCATCCTCTCATTTTCTACAAATAAAAGAAAATCAAAATCTGAAATAAAAACAAAGAGAAACCATAAAAGTTCAAAAGCAAATAACTTCAACAATTTGTTTCAAAATCTAAAGCTTTGAAAACAAAGTCTGGAATCAGGCAAATCAATTTCAAAACCTGGTAATCAAGATTTAAAATTCTGAAGTTAAGAAAATGAACAGCTGAATCAAAAGAAGTTCAAAACCTGGAAATTTAAAAGCAACTTCAAATCTAGGAGTTCAACTTCAAGAGCAAGCTTAAATCAACAGCAGATCAAAGCAACTCAATTCAAGCTAAGAAATTCAACAGTTCAGAGCAAAAGAGACTATATTTCCAGATTTTAAAAGTTAAATAGGCCCTCTATTCTTCGATCCAAGGTGAGCAAACCACATTTTAAAATCTTAAATTTGGTTCAAATATTGATCTGCATGTGATGATCTTGGATGGAATATATCTGCAAGTATATATGTGTAAATTTATGGATGCATGTTTGTGTATACATGTAGAGTAGCCTCTCTTAGCAACAGGTTAACAGGAAAAATCAAGAATTTTTTTTATTTCAGAATCTAAAAAGATTTAGTCAATGATTTGTAAACAAAATATGGTTATATTTGCCTGATTCAGGTTTTAAAATCATTTGGAAGCATCAAATACAAATAACATTATTGGAAATCAGGAAATAAAATGAAAAACTAAAAACATTAAAAAATTCGATTAGTAAGTTTTCTCGATTGGATTGTATAATCTGAATCGTCTTCAAAAATGTTGAATTTAGAGAAAAAAAATCAGAATTTTTAAGCAAGTAATGGCCAAAAATTTCTAAGTTGAACGAGAAATGTTAATTCGTCAATTTCTGGTAATCGAAGTAATAATAAATCTTGTGATTAAAGAGGAAGAATGTTTGGAGGTCAAAGATCATCAAAAAAATGGCAATGGAAATTTTTAGTGGACGTGGTGATTGAACGTTGATAAAATAGGGTTTTTATCACGGTTGTGTTCGAAGAGGAAGATGCGGCGCTGTCGTCGACTGTGGTGCATCGAGTTCGATCGCACCCAGGGTAATGTTCGTGAGTCGTCATAGAAAGCTTGGCCGCGACGGCGGGGATGCAGATGGCTGGGGTCATCGGAGATGTGGTCTTTACGATGAGGATTAGGTTCCTCGTGGGAACCGATGAGCTCGATTTTGATTTGGCATCGATTGCTTCGAACTGGAAGATCGTGTTGGTCAGTGAAGTCGATGGCGACTTGAGGTGGGGCTCGGCGACGATCAGAGATGATTAGAATAATTGTGCACGTGCACGCGTGCATTTAGTATCTGATGTGGTTGCGAGATTTTGGTGGAGAAGAAGTAACAGGCTCGAAGTCAAACTCGAAAAACTTAGTCCACTGGCTCGTGATTGTCCTCGTGTTGATTGCGAGCCATTACCACATTTTCAAAACTAAGTTAACTCGGGGGTTAGCTCGAGGATTTGAATGTGTTGGCCCGGGTTTTCAAGCATAGCAGTTGGTGTTCGGATTTTAAATTTGAGGAAACGGGTACTAGGTTTTAAAGTTTAAAGTTTTCAAGTTTTACAATGATTTAGATCAAAAAAAAGAAATTTTATCGAATTTTCCAAAGTAGATTTGATTAAACAAGGTTAAAGTTTTAAAGTCAAATGTTTTAAAATTTTGGTTTATAAAATTTTGTATTAGACAAATTATCTTATTTAATCTCTAATGGTTTCAAAATAAAATGATTTCAAGCATTTGATTTGAATGATGATTAAGTGATTAAGAAAGATAAATGGTTTATCTTTGATTTATTAAAGTTTTAAGTAACTAAAGTACAATTACTAAATGAAAGTAATTAAGGTTAATTAATTAATGATAATGAATAAAGGATAATCAATTATTGAATTTAATTGTTAATCGATTGAGGGTTGTTTTATTAATTAAAAGTTAATTAATTAATATAATTAATTAAGGATAATTAATTGATTAAGTTTAATTAATGATAAGTGATTAAAAGGTAATTAATTACTTAAAGGTAATTGCTTAATTAAAATTAATTAATTTATGATTAAGGTTGATTAATTAAATGATTAAAAAATAATGAATCAAAATGATTTGTAATTTATTAATATTAATTAACCAGGATTAGTAGTTTATTCATAAGTAATTAATCTGATTTAAATTAATCAGATGAATTAATTGATCTTAATTATGGATGTTTGGATTTCTATTGAATGATTGAATTGTTAAATATCCCTGATGTGTGCTATTATGTGATATGAATTGTATGTTTAAGCTGTGATCTGTGACTTATTTATCTGTGATGCATTTATATATTTATCTGTGAATAAAAGATAAGCGTTATGGATTATACCGCTTATTGATATTTATATGATTGAATTTGTGATGATTGATGATGTTGCACTATTGTGTGAAACCCCTAGACCACACTATGCACACACAAATATGGATTTCACGAGGAAATCGGTTAAGTCACATATATTTGAATTTAAAATGGTTTTTAAAAGTTGAGTTTTGAATCCAAATGGTTTTGGTAAGGGAATTGGGTTAAATCTGGAAAGCTTTTGAAAAAGGAGTTTAAAAATTAAAAGTTATTTTGAATAACTTAATAAAATTTTGGAAATTAAAATAGTTTGATTTGAATTTGAATTCAAGATTTGAAATTGAATTCTATGTTTGGAAATTATGGTTTAAAAAGGTTATTCAACTTATAAATATGTTAATATGGGTTTTAAACCATTTTGAATATATTGTTTTGGGAATTTGAATTTAACCCAAGTTTGAAAGAATTTAACTTGTATAAATGAAATCGGATTTTTCCGGAATGAAAACTATTTGTTTTCTAATAATAATAGCTTTCATATAAAGGAAGGATTTCCAATTTGTATTGAAAGATTTCAAGTTTGAAATGAAATTGGAATAGTTTTGAAACCTGTGAACGAACCTTTGTGAAAGATTATTAAATCTTGTTTTGAAATCAAAGAGGATTTTAAATGGTGTATCTTTTATATAAAAGATTTGGAATGGAATTGTTTTGTGGAAATAGTTTTGAAAGCTATGAATTGAATCTTTGATTTAAAGATTGGATGAGTTAATCCAATTTGAAAGGAAAATTGTTTTGAAAAGGGCTATGAATAATTCTTTGTTAAAGATTGGTGAGGTTTGTTTTCAATTTGAAAAGGGATCTGAAAAGCGTATCTTTTGTATAAAAGATTTAAATTGGAAAGATATTAATGAATCTTTGTGAAAGATTTGTAAACTTTGTGAACTTTGTGAAGTGATTCTTTTTTCAAAAAGATTTGTACATGGTAATTTGTTTAAACCATTTGAAAGTAAAGTTTTGGGTAATAAGTTGTGACTTAATTGAGATCCCATTATCCATATGGTTTATAAATATTGCGCTCACTATTTGGTTTAGCCGGGAGAGGACTTTGTGTCACATAACCCATTACGAATAGTGATACGATGTTATGGATAGCATTTGAAGATCGGTGGTGAAGACCGGATACTTTCAAAAACAAATGGATTTCTTGTCGAATGTCTCTGCAACGGCTGATCCTCGGTATAGAGATTTTATCGCCCTTTGTGATGGAAATTCCGGACGTGGTTAGAAATTATCTGGATGTGCAAGGGCTTCTTTGTGAAATGCCTTCGGTTCTGTTCGAACCCGGAACAGACTTGTATGGATGTATATCTGGCGTTACACTTTGAGATGTAAAGCTGGTTTCTATCAAATACATTTATGTTTGGTGGCGGAGATTTATTCTCTTAGCTTAACACCCTTCTCTGAGACGTACGAGCTCAGAGGTTATGTAGTTGATGGTTACAAGTGATACATTCCCCATTTGGTAATGTGGTATACGAAGTGCTGTTGATCATTTGTTGATCGAAGCATGGCTTTGTGGAATAGCGTAGCTTTGTGGACGAGACTTCGTCGAGCCTCACAACTCGGAGATGGTCGAAACAGGACTGTTGCGGCAAGGTCTTTAGGCATCGCGCCCCTAGGGTATGTCCATTTCCTTCTGGATAAAAGGTGGTATCATGGTATGGAGCCCAGATATTTAACCTATGTGGTTACTGCAAATTTATTACTTTGTGGTTGTTGGTGTCGAGGCCTCAGATAAAGGTCGGTAACGACCGGGGATGGCATACTTGTGTGTTAGTTACCTATGTTATAGCTTGGTTAAAGCATGAGGTAGCGTCGGCCTTGTGTTAGCAGAGATCCGGTTAGGTTCTCGGGGGCGTCCTTCCAGAGGCGTTCCCATTTCGGTAAGGAAGTTCCTTACCTGACCATTTGTTGGAAACCCAATCATCCAATATGCGCCCTTTACGATTTCAATTGTATAACCTGCCATTCTTAAATGGTAGCTATAGTATGCATACGACGAAATGTGGTATGCTGGCTAAGATTGATATTATACTTTCGAAATGTGTTCTGCACTATGCACTAATAATAATATCAAATGGTTTTCGCGTATCAAGCATTTTTGACTGTCATAAGGAGAAATCTCCTCCAAGTGTGCGCTTGCATTGTGTGTGTGGCGGGAGGCTTTATGGCAGTTTCATCTTCCAAAAAGCATTGCGGTTTCCAATATTTTAAAATTCTTTTGTAGTTTGTTTTAAATAATTTTTTTTTTGTTTGCTCATACCAGTCCCATGACCGACTCGGAGTTTATTGTTCCCTTCCAAAACTCTGGGTGCCCACAATTTTCCACACGGGCAGTCTAGAGTTGAATTTTTCAGATAGTAGATATCGATTCAGTAGCTTTCAGCTTTCTCTTTGGAATTCTTTGGAGACTTTGGATATTGAAGTCTTTGGTTGGCACGACTGACCTTTCTTAGCTTGGTGCAACTTGATGGTGGTCCGAGCTATCTATGGAGATTGCTGATATTGGTGTTTCTTTCGGAGTTTCAGGTTCTAGTTGTTTCCGCTGCTTCATTGGAGTTTCCGCTGTAGCATCTCATTGTATCTCTGATATTGATCATTGTTGTATATTTGGATATTATATCATTGGAGTTGTATATGATATTAATTTCATTTTCTTCTGAATATTAATTTCATTTTCTTCTGCTCTATTGTTATACTTAATGTGTTATAAGCTCCGGCGAATCGGATTTAAACGGTCGAATCTACGGCATTCGAGTACGATGTGAAGTATGGATGTCGATTTTCGAACACGAAAAATCCGTGTCGTCAAAGATTTTATTTTAAACATTTTTAAAAGACTTTATTTCAATTTAAACATTATTATCTATATTATATTCATACGCATAGATTTAGATTAAATGTTAATAATGTAGAGCTTTTAATTAAATTCAATAAGATAGATTTTATTTTAAATATTTTTGAAAGGCTCTATTTTAAATCTTCAAATCAAAGTTTCCTTTTCAAAATACATATGTATATAAATAAATGGAAAATATTTCAAAAGTCCTATCTTTTTAAAATGATAAGTTTACATTTTATTTAATTGGATCAAATATTTATTAAAATAATATTGCCAAAATCCCGGGTCGTCACATTCCTCCACCCTTAATAGAATTTTGTCCCTGAAATTAAAAAAAAAAAGATAATTCAAAAGCTTTTATATCAACCATTCAAACATACATATCATTCTTACATTAGCAAACAACCAAACAATTTATCCTAACAAACATCACTAGCTGTCCAGAAACAAATCTGGATAAGCTTTTCTAAAACTATCCAGAGTTTCCCAGGTACAATCTCTAGGATCCTCGCTCCACTGCACTTTGACGAGCTTCACTACCTTGCTTCGGAGTTGCCTCTCGTCTTGATCGACAATCCGAACTGGATTCCTTACCACAGTCAAGTTTGGCTCGACCTCCAAATCTTCCTGGACTACTGGTTCTACAATCAGTGATAGATCATGAACAAATTTCCTTAGATGGGATACATGAAATACATTGTGAATTCCGGACATCCGTTCTGGCAATTCAATTCTGTAAGCTACAGCACCAATCCTTTCTGTGAAAAATGCGGATTACGGATCTTAAGGCTAGGATTAACACTAGAGGGGGATGAATAGTGTTAATAAAGAATTACTAAATCTTTTTGAGTTTATGTTAATTTAGACACCGATGTATGCAATATACAGACATAGATATGATCACAGAAACTAGCACAGATGCAGAAATAAAATAAAAGCAGTAAAGGAAAAAACACACCGGATTTTATACTGGTTCGGAGTTACCCTACATCCAGTCCCGCAACACAAGTACGGATTTCCTTTCAAAAGAAATTGTACAATTACACCCTCGGTTTCAAGGCTACGAGGTACACCCTCCAGAATTTCTATCCTCTGGGTAGAGATACTTGATTTCCGGGCCACAAGTTTACCCAATTGATTTACCAAGGCTACAATCACACCTTTTCTCTCTTGATTGATTTCCAAGGCTACAATCACACCTTTTCTCGCTTAATAGATTACAAAGAAGTCTATAACTCTGAATAGCACTGAGAACCTTATAGAGATAGTGATAGAGAATCAAACTAGAAGTAATTGAGTTTGATTCAATGTTGATTTCGGCAGAGTAATGGTAATAATATGTATTAAGAAATATGGAAGAAGAAGAGGAGTGAAAAACCAGAAAATCAGATAACAAATTCGTTGAAACTAACCCCTATTTATAGAAGAACAACAGCCATGTCCATTCATGAAGAGTTATGGCGAATAGACACTTCTTTTGAAATTTAAATTTTGAATTCAACTGACACCATGTCGACATGGTTACCCTAGGCATGTCGACATCCCAAAGCAATTTTTGGTGATTTGATTTTCTTTGAAAATAACCTTTATCTTATATTAAAACTATTTTAAACTTTACAAATATACTTGACTATAGTTAAAATTCATAAGTAAATATAGAGAATAATATATATAGATTTTAACTATAATTTTATATTTAAATCTAAGTATAAAAGTTAAATATATAATTTAAAAAGATAGTTTAAAATCAGGAGTAATTTGACTTTGAAATTAAAGATAATTTTGAGGCTAAAATTATTTAAAATCAAGATAGAGAGTTTTGATGTTTTTAAAAGGAAAGTTTTCAAATCATTTTGAAAACAAGATAATTTTGTAAAATCATTTGAATTAAAATTAGTGGATACAAAACAATGTTCCACTAGATTTTCGTAGGTTTCATCCTACTTAGGGTTCCATCCCTTTAACAGGCTCGAAGTGGATTCTATTCCACGAATAAATTGGATTTTAAAATGCCAGTGCTTTTCTACGAGTTTTAACAAAAATTCCTAATAAAAATACTTATGCTTGAAATCTTGAACTCTTGATAATCTTGATACTCATGAGTCTTCTATCTCGATATCTTGAATCTCTATACTGTACAGTCTTCATTCTTGGTACCTGCATGGTTAAATCCTGCATATACATATATATCTAAACTTATAATGTCCGTATTTATATTTTATAATCTATTCTAAGGTTGTTGTCATCAAAACCATCATCTCACGGACTAACAATCTCCCCCTTTTTGATGATGACAACCTTTGTTTATAAAATATCATTTCTATCCTAATAACTCCCCCTAAAACTAATAACTCCCCCTTAATTTATGCCTAACCACCCTATTTATATTTCTCCCCTTTTGTCATCAACAAAAACTCACTCCCCCTCATTCTTAGACTTCAGTACCTGCATTGATAAACTATACTGTGGAATATGTAATATATAGATTAAGAAATAATTATACTTATGAACATGATAACTAATCAAAGACTATATACATTTCAATGTATGTATGTATATATATGTGTGTGTGTGTGTGTGTGTTTTTTATACAACAAACTTCAAACAAATATCAAGAAATCAACTCACACAAAGTATTAATCCAAACCAAATCAATTCAAACAAATATCAAACAAGGTTATGAAATCAAACGTTACGAGGAACTTCCACCCATCCTTCTTCTCCAAATATAGGGTATGCTTTAATTGCATCCCAATTTTCATTGTCGTTGGTGAGAGAGACAAGAGGATGTGCTTCATTATCATCCTTGTGCAGAGAGGAGATCATCCATCATATCGTATCGAAGTTCCTTTCTTGTTCCTTGATCATCTGTATTTGACTCAATTCTAAGTGACGCTGGTTACGTAGAATAAACGAGAGAATATTCTTGAACGAATAAAGGTTTTCTTCGAGATTTTCGGATAGATTGTCAATAGGATTAGCCATAATTGAATTTGTGAAAGAAATAAAGGATATAAATGATAAGAAATAAATTTCAGTGAAGAATTCTGGAAGAAACAGTTATTTATAGGTGTAGAAATTTGTTTGAAATGAATAGACATTTGATAGTTATTCAAATTTCAAATTCAAAATCAATTGTCATTTCTGACCAGTACATGTCGACGTGGTCATATAGGGGATGTCGACATGGGTTAGTGAAAACTTATGACTAATTTATTTTGTGAATAATTGTGTGTGTGTGTGTATATATATGTATATATATTTATATAATATACTAACATTTATTCTGGAGATAAGATAAGGTAGATAACAGAAAGGAAATTTCATTTCATTGCATACTACGGTAATACAATGACTAAGCACACAACAAACTACATGAATTATTTGAAATAAAGAAAATTAAAATAAATACAACACGATATGAGAAGATAAAACTAGTTAGAGGATGAAGATGATGAAGATAGTCTAAGTTTCTTGCCGACTTTTGAAATGAACTTGTTCGTCTTCGAAGAAATATTGTCCAACCTTTTACTAATGGATCGTTTAAGAATCCCTTGATTCTCAACAATAGTCTTCTGGTTTTTGAGAAGGGTTTTGGTGGACGGATTTGGAGGATAGTCAATACTTTCCAAAGAGGTTTCACCTTCTTCTTCTTCAATTTCCATTTCATCCCCTTCTTCTTCTTCTTCTTCTTCTTCTTCTTCCTCTTCTTCCATTTCCTCATGAGCCAAACGCTCTTCCTTTTCATTAAGGGTCTCATAAGGTTGAAAAACAAATGGAATTTTCATAAGCGAAATGTTGGAATGATTGAAAACCTTTTTAGAAACAAATTCTTCGCCTTTGAAATCCACTCCAAAATAGTTAACAATCCGAGTGAGATAAATTCCATGATATAGAGTATTCTCACCCATTTCAAGATTTTTGGGACGAAGTTCATCCAAAATAACTTGCGCCCAATTTATGTCATAATTTACGAAAATAGCAAACAGTGCTTTGCAAACTTTTGAAGTAGGATTGTTAAAATTCCCCGATCTTGGGGTCAAAGTATGTTGCAAAAGAAGATTGACAATTCTTGCTTTTTGGTCGAAAATATCTATTTTTAAATTCAAAATCATCATCTCTTTCAAAAATGTGATGAAATGTCTCACGATCATGTTCATCGATTTTAAAGTTAGAAAGATCCATTCCCGAATTCTTACAATTGAGAATAATACCCAAAAGATCCCAATTCAAAACAATTCTAGTGCCTTTGAAACTGCTCCAAATTTCATTCTCATTACCATCATAAAATACGCGATTTAAATTCGCATAGAAAATTTTGACAATGTTAGGATAGCAAACAAAATCATTTTGAGAAGCATCAATAAGACTAAGAACTCCATTGTTTGCAAAAAGAGAATCAAATTTCATAAGAAGAAAAATCTTGAAAAATAGCAAATTTTCCAGGATGGACTTTGGCATAGTTAGCATAATTGATGTATGCTTTTATTGCCTCCGGATCATTGAATAATTGCTCTTTGATTTTTCTGGAAATTCTCATGGTGGATGGGTTGCTTGAATAAGCCATTAAAGTAGAGAGTAGAGAGCTTGAAGTTATGAAGAGAGAGTTTGAATTTGAAAATGAGAGTGAAAAGATATGATAAAAGATAGTGAATAAATAGATTCTCAAAGGACATATTCTCTGGTCAAAAGGTAGCTTTTCAGAACATTGAATTAAGTGAAAAGGTGGAGGGAAATTCAAACATTTGAATTCAAATTTTGAAATTCAAATTCAGGTACCCATGTCGACATCATGGTAGGGACCATGTCGACATGTGCCTTTGAATTTTCATGAATTGATTTTTCCTAAGTTCTCTAATATATATATATATATATAAATATTATTATTATTTTTAATGCCTATATATATATCTGAAATATTATTAAACTTCAAGTATATTTCAGAAAATATTATTATACTATTAAAAAATAATAATAAAATAATAATAAAATAATGAAATAATAATAAAAAATAGAAAATAAATTTTAAAATTCAAACAACACACCAATTCAAAATCAATCAATCAAACAATCAAGCAACTAATTCTAAGCAAGCAATTTCAACCAATTGTATTGTAAACGTGTACCTTTTTCTATGTCCGTTTCTTTGAATTCGTCGGAGTCATGAACAGCCGTGAAACAAAAATTCGAATTATCTGTCTTCTGATCATCATCACTTGAGGACGAGTTTAGTCATCTTGAGTAGCAGTAAATGCACGCTTCCGTTTCTTTGCTGGATCATTGTTCATAGGAGAATTTTGCCTATCTGGATACGGACAGTCTCCTTTGAAATGGCCTGGTTTATCATAGTTGTAACATTTGTCATTATTTGGCACTACATTCTGATTTCCAGAATTCTTATAGTTGTTTCTCTTGAGATTATTCATCTTTCTGTATTTCAGGAATTTCCTAAAATTTCTGGTCATAAAGGCTATCTCTTCATCATTATCGCTGTTTGTGTCTGATCCATCGGTCAATGCATTGAATGCCATTGATTTCTTTTCATATGCTTTACTTTCTCTTCTCCCGATCATTTGAACTTCATACGATATAAGATTTCCAATTAATTCTTCTATCTTTAAAGTACTGATGTCATTTGCCTCTTCGATCGCAAGTGTCTTTTGATCCCATTCTGGAGTTAGAGAATTTAAAATCTTTCTAACTTGATCTTCTTGAGAAAATTCCTTTCCCAAAGATATTAGAGAGTGCACAATATCCTGAAATCTACTATGCATATCTGAAATAGACTAATTAGGATTCATTTTAAATAATTGAAACTGATTTGTGAGTATGGAAATTTTAGTCTGTTTAACTTTGCTTGTTCCTTCGTGAGTACTTGCAAAGTTTTCCAGATTTCATATGCAGACTTACAAACTGACACTCTATTGAATTCATTTCTATATAGTGAACAAAACAGAATAATCATAGCCTTAGAATTATTTTTTGCAACAGTCTTTTGCTCAGCAGTCCACTGTGCAAAATTAGTTGTGGGTTCAGAATATTCAGTTTGTGTGATATTCCAAGTGTCTAATCCAATAGATTGTAAATATATTTTCATCCTACATGCCTAATATGCATAGTTACTGCCATTAAAAGTGGTGGTCTGACAGTAGAATGACCCTCTACAAATGAACTAGTGACAGGGATACTAGTGTTAGTAACAGTACCAGTGTTGGTAGCCATTTTGAAAACTTTCAAAAATCAGATTATGAAATTTTGAAAACCTTGCACTGATACCAATTGCGAGAAATGCGGATTACAGATCTTAAGGCTAGGATTAACACTAAAGGGGGGGTGAATAGTGTTAATAAAGAATTACTAAATCTTTTTGAGTTTATGTTAATTTAAACACCGATGTATGCAATATACAGACACAGATATGATCATAAAAACAAGCACAGATGCAGAAATAAAATAAAAGCAGTAAAGGAAAGAACACACCGGATTTTATACTGGTTCGGAGTTACCCTACATCCAGTCCCGCAACACAAGTACGGATTTCCTTTCAAAAGCAATTGTACAATTACACCCTCAGTTTCAAGGCTACGAGGTACCCCCTCTAGAATTTCTATCCTCTGGGTAGAGATACTTGATTTCCGGGCCACAAGTTTGCCCAATTGATTTACCAAGGCTACAATCACACCTTTTCTCTCTTGATTGATTTCCAAGGCTACAATCACACCTTTTCTCGCTTAATAGATTACAAAGAAGTCTATAACTCTGAATAGCACTGAGAACCTTGTAGAGATAGTGATAGAGAATCAAACTAGAAGTAATCAAGTTTGACTCAATGTTGATTTCGGCAGAGTAATGGTAAGAATATGTATTAAGAAATGTGGAAAAAGAAGAGGAGTGAAAAACCAAAAAATCTGATATAAAATTCGTTGAAACTAACCCCTATTTATAGAAGAACAACAGCCATGTCCATTCATGAAGAGTCATGGCGAATAGACACTTCTATTGAAATTTAAATTTTGAATCCAACTGACACTATGTCGACATGGTTACCCTAGGCATGTCGACATCCCAAAGCAATTTTTGGTGATTTGATTTTCTTTGAAAATAATCTTTATCTTATATTAAAACTATTTTAAAATTTACAAATATACTTGACTATAGTTAAAATTCATAAGTAAATATAGAGAATAATATATATAGATTTTAACTATAATTTTATATTTAAATCTAAGTATAAAAGTTAAATATATAATTTAAAAAGATAGTTTAAAATCAGGAGTAATTTGACTTTGAAATTAAAGATAATTTTGAGGCTAAAATTATTTAAAATCAGGATAGAGAGTTTTGATGTTTTTAAAAGGAAAATTTTGAAATCATTTTGAAAACAAGATAATTTTGTAAAATCATTTGAATTAAAATTAGTGGATATAAAACAATGTTCCACTAGATTTTCGTAGGTTCCATCCTACTTTGGGTTCCATCCCTTTAACAGGCTCGAAGTGGATTCCATTCCACGAATAAATTGGATTTTAAGATGCCAGTGCTTTTCTACGAGTTTTAACAAAAATTCCTAATAAAAATACTTAAGCTTGAAATCTTGAACTCTTGATAATCTTGATACTCATGAGTCTTCTATCTCGATATCTTGAATCTTTATTTTGTACAGTCTTCATTCTTGGTACCTGCATGGTTAAATCCTGCATATACATATATATCTAAACTTATAATGTCAGTATTTATATTTTATAATCTATTCTAAGGTTATTGTCATCAAAACCATCATCCCACGGACTAACACTTTCCAATACCCGGAATGGTCCAATATATCTCGGGGAAAGTTTTCCCTTCTTTTCGAATCTAATTGCTCCTTTGATCGGGGAAACTTTGACAAAGACTAAATCTCTGATATCTAATTCAATTGCCTTCGCCTTTTATCTGCGTACTTCTTTTGACGGTCCTGAGCATCTCTCATTCTCTTCTTGATAAGCTCAACTTTCGCAGAAGCTTCACGAATTAGATCTGGTCCAAGCACAAGATGATCTTTCGACTCTATCCAACTGGATGGGGATCTACACGGTCTTTCATATAAAGCTTCATAAGGATCCATCTTAATACTCGCCTGGTAATTGTTATTATAGGAGAATTCTACCAAATGAAGATGGTCTTCCCAAGATCCACCAAAATCCAAAACACAAGCTCACAGCATATCCTCTAAAATTCGATTCAGCCTCTCCGTCTCCCCATCTGTCTAAGGATGATAGGCTGTACTCAATCTCAAACTCGTTCCCATAGCTGATTGCAGAGCCTCTCAGAATTTGCTAGTGAAGATAGGATCTCGATCACTTACTATATTGACAGGAACACCATGCAATCTGACTATCTCTCTCAAGAAAATCTTTGCTGGAGAAGCTGTAGGACGAGTTGCCTTAACCGGTATAAAATGGGCACTTTAGTTAGACGATCCACAATCATCCATATTCCTTCGTTTCCTTTCTTGGTTCTAGGCAAACCATCGATGAAATCCATAGAAATCATCTCCCATTTCCATTCTGGAACTTCCAAAGGCTGCAACAAACCTACCGACTTCTGTTGATCTCCTTTTACTTGCTGGCAGATAGCACAACTATTAAGGAAAGCAGCTACATCCCTTTTCATGCCTGGCCACCAGAAAACTCTTCTCATATCTTTATACATCTTAGATATTCCTGGGTGAATATTCAATCTGGAGCGATGACACTCAGATAAGACTTCTTGCCTTAATCCAGCTATATTAGGTACACACAAACGACCATTAATCTTCAAAACACCTTGATCGTCCACCTTGAAATCCGAATATCGACCATCCTTGGTTTCAAGAATCAGTTCTTCAAAAGATCTATCCTCCATTTGCTTGCTTATGATTCTTTCTCGGAGAGATGGAACAACTTCCAAAAGAGACAGAACTGCATTACTGCTAAGAGCATCTGCTACAACATTCGCCTTTCCTAGGGTATACAGAATATCCAAATCATATGATGCCAGAAACTCGACCCATCGCTGCTGCCTCAGATTAAGATCCCTTTGAGAGAAAAGATATTTCAACGGTTTGTGATCCGTGAATAACTCGAACTTCTCTCCTAAAAGATAGTGTCTCCAGATCATCAAAGCAAAAACAATGGCTAATAAACTCAAGATCATGCGTAGCGTAGTTCCTTTCATGTGGCTTTAATTGCCGACTCGCATACGTAATTACTCTTCCATTCTACATCAAAACTGCTCCTAGACCAACTATACAGGCATCTTTATAAACCTCAAATTTGCTCTTTCCATCCGGAATAGCTAGCACAGGTGCACTGGTTAGCCTCGTCTTCAACTCCTGGAAAGCCTCTTCACACTGGGGTGTCCATTTAAACTTAGCTCCTTTCCTTATCAACTTAGTTACATGCGAAGAAATCTTGGAATAGTCTGTGATAAACTTTCTGTAGTAGCCAATTAATCCCAGAAAACTACGAACTTCAGTCGATGTCTTCGGCTGCTTCCATTCAAGAATAGTATCGACCTTCGCTAGATCTACAGAGATACCTTTACCAGAAACAATGTGCCCCAAAAATTTGACTTTCGATTTTCAAAAATGGCACTTAGAGAACTTTGCCTTCAAAACATGCCTCCTCAGTGTCTCCAACACAATTCTCAAATGCTGCTTGCGCTCTTCTTCAGACTTAGAATAGACCAGAATATCATCGACGAACACCAGAACGAACTTATTCAATACATCTCGAAAGACTCGGTTCATCAGGTCGACAAAGTAAGCAGGAGCGTTGGTTAACCCAAAAGGTATAACCAACCATTCGTAGTAACAATTCGGTCCCCTAAATACAGTTAAAGGGATACTGTCCTCAGCTACCCTAACTGATGGAAACCTGAAGCTAAATCCAGTTGAGAAAAGACAGAAGCTCCATGCAGCTGGTCAAAAAGATCATCAATACGAGGAAGAGGATATTTATTTTGAATGGTCACTTTGTTCAATTCTCGATAATCCACACAGAACCTTAGCGATCCTTCCAATTTAGTGACAAACACCGTAGCCGAACCCCAACAAGAAAAACTGGGCCTAATCAACCCCTTCTCCAAATGATCCTGAGTCTGCTTAACTAACTCCTCCCTCTCCCTAGGAGCCATCTTCCTACTATGCTAAATCACTGGTACTGCTCCTGGAATCAAATTAATGTGAAACTCTATCTCTCGATGTGGAGGTAAACACTTGACTTCCTCAAATATATCTGGGAAATCTTGGACCACATCAATATTTTCAACCTTCTCCTGAGAAGTGTCAACTCCATGTAAAAGACTACTCAAGTGAATTCCAGAATTATCATACCTCACTCTATCAATTCTACCCAGATCGGTTTCCATCGAAACTGTTCTCTCATCACAATTCAGGATAGCCTTATACTTATCCAGCCAATCCATCCCCAGTATAAGTCAAAGCCCCTAAAATTCAACACATAAGGGTCACAAGAAAAACTATGGGACAGATAGGAAATCCTTAAATTCTTACAAATCATATCGAATTTGGTCACCGCTCCTATAGGATTAGATACGAAGATGGGACAGTCTACAGTACTAGGGGTAAGAAAGAACTTCTCTACAGATTCCAGAGAGATAAAACTCAAAGAAGCATCCGAATCAAACAAAACTTTAGTATACTTGCAATCTAAAAGTAATATACCTTCCAATACTCCCTTGCCATTAGATGAAGTAGATGGTGCACCCTCCAAAGCAAATACCTTATTCTGCTGAGCTTTATGAAGTAGCGGGAAATCCTTGATCATATGACCTGGTTGGTGGCAATTGAAGTATAGAGATCTCTGAACCAAAGCCGATCCCGGTCCACTCTGATGCGACTGCTGCTGCTGTTGCCGAAATCCTTTCTTGGGACACTTATTTGCCAAGTGACCTACTTGTTGACATATATAGCATTCGTGAGGCCCGTTCTTGCTTCCAGTCTTCTTCTTGTTCTGCTTCCTCCAATTGGGATTGAATGTCCTCTTATTTGGATTAGCAAAATTCCCTCCCGATGCTGCTACTGGTGCCACAGATCTCTTATTCATCAAATCCTCATGTTTCAGTGCCATATCAATTAACTCCGCAAAAGATCCTTTCAAATGCGTTGTCATCTTCTCATGAAATTTTGGCCACAATCCTTGCACAAACATTTCGTTATTTTTGAGTGGAGTGTCTATGAGTCCTAGTCCGTAGCAAGAAAGTTCATTGAATTTGGTCTCATACTCCGCTATAGTCATGCTTCCTCGCCTCAAATTCAGAAAATCCCAGTATAGACGAGTTTTCCCTGCTATTGGCATGAATTTCTCCTCAAACAACTCCTTAAATCTTTCCCAAGAAATGTCGTCCTCAGAGATATTTGCTACTGCTGCATCCCACCAGGCTGCAACGCCTTCCTATAATTGTCGTGAAGTCATTTCCCTTTTTTTCTCATCAGACAACTTCATACTCTTAAAGATGTGCTCACAAGAGCGTAGCCAGGCTTGGACCTCAATTATCGATTCTGACCCTTTAAATGGTTTACCTCCAAGGTTGGTGAAGTCCTTGCACAAAGCGGCAAAACTAAACTGAGGCGGTATTGGATCTACAGCCTCACTAGCAGTTTGACTTCATCCATTATCAGTCGAGGTACTGGCCCTACCTCTGCCTCTTCTTCCAGAACTCATGTTGGCCACCTGGACAGATAACTCAACAAATTTAGATAGGTATATAATTATATAAAAATACAAATACGCACTCCCAAGATAGATATTATTCCAGAGCCTAGGTATTATCTCAACTTATGCTCTGATACCAACTGTGACGACCCGCCTTTCTACTCACAGAAAGACGTATCATCAATAAGAAAAGAAAGGGATAGAAATAGAAAAGATAGAAAGAAAGAATAACAACATCAGAATCTCACAGCGGAAACGGAAGAAAATATAATACATCACATAACTATTACATAGTTTGGATATATCAGAGTTACACAACAACATTTAAACATGACGGTCATATATATATATATATATCTGCCATTAGATACATCCCAAAATACAACATACATCAACTAACACAGCCTAACTAGATAGATATATACGTCTGGACTCCTGCTCCAAGCTCCTCCAGAACTCAACAATCCAAAACCTATCACTTGACTACTCATAAAAATTTGAGTACCCAAGAGATGATGAAAAATAGAAATAAACTCTAGGTCAGACATGTGTCTGGTGTGAGTAAACGATTTAAAGTTGCTTAACGTTGAAAACATTAGAAATAAAGGTATCACGTAAGACTTCCCACACATAAATACGGGTAAGTTTTTACCTCACGCTAACCAAAACAATTTTATAGGAAATCCAGTAATATTATAATAGTGTCTAGGGTTTTCAAGTAAAATACAGAAATAGCTGAAATGCTTACATCTCACATACCAACATAGTTGGGCACAATCAAAACGTACGAAGCTTAATGGAGATTGGATTCCATACAATGGCAGGGCTACTGGGGTACCGCCCGTCACAGTACGGGGCCTAGATCACGGTACTGAGGATCACTCCCGACCCCCTACAACACAAGGCCGGAACCACTCCTTACTGAACAGTTCCGAACAAGATAACCCGCGTTGTAGCTAGCAACCGCCCACATAGCCGAATAAAAAGGGACATCTAGACAGGGGTATATCTCGTCCTGCTTGGGTGCTACCCACCTAACCTTGCTGCACATCCCCTGTTTTAGCCATTCCCGATTGATGAGGCTTGAGGCTGCGATTACCTTTATAGAACACATCTCTTAGAATGCTCATCGTCCACCTGATGATGTTCTGAAAGCATTCAATCCATACAAGTGTGTTCCGGGTTCGAACGAAACCGAAGGCATTATCTCGTTACACTCATTTTCGAATCACCCTCAGAGTTAACGACAATAACCCTTGCATTCTGAAACACCATCTCGATCTTCACTTGAAATGTCACAACCTAACGTTTAAATTGGATCGATGTGGTTTTCGGATAATCATAATTGACTCCCGATCCCGGTCTCATCGAAACCCAAACGCCATTTTAAAGGTCAAGTTGTTTAACAGTTTTAAACAATTTAATTCAACACTTTGAATTCACATAGCATTTATAACAGATAAATCATACACAATCATCATAGATATATCAAGGCATATCACAGAGTATCACAGAATATCACCAAATAAATATCACAAAATCCAGATATTCTACATACAATCATCCATAAGCAAGCATCTTTAATCCTTATTATAATTAATTCAATTTAAATTAATTACTTGAGAATTAATCACTTAATCCTGTTTAATTAATCATCAATTAATTAAGTATTCCATTTCAAACCATTTAATTAATTAATCATTTCTTAACAATTCTTAATTATTTATTAAATCCTAATTACTTAATTAATTACCCTTAATTATTAATTAATAATCTTAATTATTAATTAATAAACTTAATTTCAAATTAATTAATCCTTAATTATTTATTTAATTAACTACTAAATTAATTAACTTTATTTATCTAATTAACAATTCTTAGTTATAAATTAATTAGACACTTAATTATTAATTAACCAATCTTTAATTTACAATTATAAATCCTTAATTACTTAGTTAATTATAATTATTAATTAATCATTATTAATTACCCTTTTCAAACAATTAATTAATAATAGTTATTTATCTTAACTAACATTTAAAAATCTTCCTTAAACTTTGAAATCAACTTAATACTAACTGAAAAAGCTTTAAATGTTAATTAAATTTAAAACTTATCTTATGTTAACTACTTAATTAGAATATTAATTGGATTTTAAAAACATTCTAAAGTATTGACTAAAATAATTAAAACTTGTATTAAAGTCTTAACTTAACATTGTCAAACATTAATTAGTCATCACAACTTATGATTGTTTAAATATTTTGCTTAACTTACTTTTTATTATACTGCAGGTTTGGGAATCAACCCAAGTATTCTCCCATGTTTACTTGAGTAAACACTCGAGTTCCCCACTATCTTTCCCGAGTTCTTCTTCTCTTCCTCACGTACGTTTCTTCTTCCTCTTCTTTTTATTTTAAAACTTAAGTTTAAATTTAATAAACTGTTTCCAGGCTCGAGAATTTCGCGTTCCAGCCCGAAGCATGCCCTTCATTTGCTCGAGTAACAACTCGAGTCGCTCACCACACAACAAACGCTGACACATATCTACGCCGTGCACGTGCACGGCATCTCTCCGTCGCTCCGACGAACCTCACTACCTCCAGCAAGTCGCGAATCACCCCTATATACGATTGCAATAATCAACTCGATGCCAGAGTTTCCAAATCGAAATTTCGCCCTCCATTCGAAAACCTGCAAATCAACTCCCCTCAGCAAAACACTTCGCCTCACTCGCATCGACCACCGGAAGCGCTACGACTTCAGCCTCACCACGCCAACCCCTTACACTACACTTTCCCTGCATTTCGAGAAGCTCGGTCAATCAGAGGAGATGAACTCGCCTCATTTTCTGATCACATCAAATTCGAGCCTTAAACCCTAATCTGGCCTCACTTACATCAATTTTTGCAATAGAAAATTTATTTGACAATTTTCCTGAAATCATCGATGATCAAACCTGCTTCGCGCAAAATTTCAACATCCAATATTGGATCGATCATCAGAAAATGGTTAAAAACCATATTTTGTTCAAATATGAACTGCTTGTAGAATACTAAACTAAAAACTACCATTTTTGTTTTAAAAATCTTATTTTGCAGTGTGGATTCAAGTTATGAAATTGAATTAGCTTTTTAAAACACTCGAATTCAACATATAATTATATGTTGTATTGTAAAACAAGTTTCCAGTTGATATATTTCACTAACATGTCAAAGACAAATTTGTATATCTTGATTTGTGTTTAAGCAACTTATTTTGCTTTAAACTGTAAGACTATAAATGGCTTGATGAAGAAGTTTTAAATTTTGAATTAACTATTTAACTCTGTAACTACAACTGAGAAGAACAGTTAGATAAAAGTTTCATAGAACAATTCCTATATATATACAAAGCTATATTTAAAAAAATACATATGTAACACAATACTACTCATAAATATCCTGCACATATATAAATATGTTTACTCACCTGAAAAGTTTGTAAACAGAGAGCTGCTTCCTGTTTTGAAAACTGCAGTTTGATCTGCCTTTAAACCCTGTTTTGTTTAGTTGAATGAATTTAAGTTTATAAGAATGGTGATGTTTACTTCTTTTTTTCTTTTCTTTCTGGCTTTGCTATGTTATTGAATGAACAGGAACAAAAGGTTATATATATATATATATAAAAGGTTTTTATAGGGTGGGTATCTTCTGGTACAAGTCCTTTTCTTCTTTCTTTTCTTTCTTTGGTCAAAGATTTTTCTTTTTCTTTCTTTTTTTGACTAAACAAGATTTTGTTTCAGACTGAAATGATTTTTTTAACCTTCGAATGACTTTATTTTGTGCTGATATGATGGTATTAAATGCATGTGCTTCCCATTTTGTTTCCATACTTATCTTATTTAGTTTTTGTATGAAGATATTTTTTTTATTATCTTCTTGCTTGCATAATTCATGTACATACATTTGTCTGGTTTTACTTTATACTTTTGTCCTTACAATATTTAACTTATGTTGCATGCACACCATAATCACTTAATCCTTGTTTTTATTTCTATTTTAACTATCAACATTTAATTTATATTCATATGTTTTATAATTATATTTTATACTTATATTTAATATTGATAGGATTGATTTTATTTTAAACATTTTTAAAAGACTTTATTTCATTTTAAACATTATCATCTATATTACATTCATATGCATAGATTTAGATTAAATGTTAATAATGTAGAGCTTTTAATTAAATTCGATAGGATAGATTTTATTTAAATATTTTTGAAAGGCTCTATTTTAAATTTTCAAATCAAAGTTTCCTTTTCAAAATACACATGTATATATATAAATGGCAAATATTCCAAAAGTCCTATCTTTTTAAAATGATAAGTTTACATTTTATTTAACTGGATTAAATATTTATTAAAATAATATTGCAAAATCCCGGGTCATCACAAAATGACTTGTCTTTTCGCACTTTCGAGGTGTCAATATATGTTTGGGCGTTGAACTCGAAGGTCGAAAAGGTGGGTTGTTACATTTGGTATTAAAACAAAAAATATCCTTAAAATATGGACTAGGTACATAACAAGAGAGCATATATATATATATATATATATTCTATTAAATATATATTACATAGGAGTCAGGTGCATATGCACACTCCATTTACTATTCCAGCATTGTTAACTATATATTGGGGAGTTGCTAGTGAATTCCATTTTTATAGATAGCTGAAAATGAGTAATTTTAGTTCAAACTTGAATAGAGATCAACTAGCCAATATTGATGGGGGGAAGAGACCAAGACTGGGACTAGCACTCGAGTAGATATACTAGACATCCCTAGAGTTAATATTCCAGTATGGTTCAAATGCTACATCCAAGCAACGAGCCAAGCTAGTACCAACCTCACCGAACCCTTAGCCACCACTACCGCTACTAACCAAGGTGTGATTCCAGCCCAAACACCACCAACTGTTGATTTCCTAAGCTATGTAGGGATTTTTCTAGCCTCGGTGAGAAGTATTTTGTCGAGATAGACCCATACTCGGTGACTCAAGCATGCCATAATACTTGTCAAAAGACTTTCTACTTGTTGGGACTTGGTGATATTACTATAAGATAGCTAGCCTCTTGGCGTTTGCAAGGTGAGGCAGCATGCTAGTGGGAAGTAGTGACAGGAAAAGTAGAAGAGGATACTATTACTTAGAATGTTTGAGATGAAGTTTGAGACGAAATTCTTTTTTTGGAGCTGATGGGATCTATTATTGGAAAGCCTTATTCATCTTATGTAAGGAGAGATGACGGTTGGGAAGTATGTGAATCAGCTTTATGTGTTGGCCAGATTAGGCTTTGAGTTAGTAAAACACCCAGGAGAAGAAAGCATTGAAATCAACGAAGGGATTGAATTCATCACTAAGGGTACTTGCATTAGATCAGATTACGTACGAGGGTACATTTGAGGGACAGGTGGAGGCAGCATTACTGAATTCTCTAAATGGAACTATAATTAAGGATCAAGTTAACGAAAGAGAAAGCCAACAATAAGGTAAGCATTGGACCATAGGAAGAACAAGGCAAGAGACAAACGGTTACTTGTAATATATGCCAAAAGATGGGACACGTTGTAAAGAACTGCAGAGCGAACCATTCAAAGGGTTGGTGTTACAACTGTAACCAGGCGAAACACTTGTAGAGCAGCCCTAACTCAATGGAAGTAAAGTGCTACAACCGAGATCAATTTGGTCAGGTAAAGAGAGATTATCTAGCTTTAAAGAAGGTTGGATGGTTAAGGCATATGCTCTGGATGTTGTTCCAACATCAAATACCATACCATCGTTGTTTCAGGAGAAAGGGAAACTTGTGATGGAAGATGTGCCGACATTATCTGATTCTCATATTCGTACTTTATTTACCACTGGTGAAGTTCATCAATCGATAATTTAGCTCTAAAATCTGACATTACGCACGAATCCATTTCAGTGTCCAATCCTATTGGGGGGTCGACCAATTTATTGATGCAATGTATTAGTTTAAAGTTGGTCATTCATGGTGTGGAGTTACCTTGTGATGCAAATGTACTAAACTTTTCAGGGTATGGTTGACTTTGGGAATGGATTTGATGTTGCACTATGATGTAGTACTGGATTGTGATAGAATGATAATCCGTTTGAGGAATTATAAAGATTTTAATCTGATTTAAAGTTGTGAATCCATTAACACTTAATCTATCACAAGAAGTGATGCCTTTTATTACCATAGTGAAGGAGTATCCATATGTACTTGTAGAAGTTTCTGGACTCCCTCCCGAAAGTGAAATTGAATTTCATATTGATCTCGAGAACGGTGCAAGACCGGTAGTGAGGTCCCTTAATGACGCAGCGGATTAATCAAACAAAACTTCAATCGATGAAATGTAGCAATCGGTGAGTTGAAGATACCAAAATGCCCAAGTTCGTTGATCCAAAGATACCGAACTCTAGCTATCTCAAACACGTTGATAGCGCACTATACCGTGTTCAAAGATCTACGATTCTTCGCACGTTGATCTAGCGCACTAGATTCCGTGAATCGGCTTCTTCGATCGTTGAATCGAGCGCACCCGATTAACCGAAAGAGGAGATAGGAGATCACACTCAACTACCAATTGTATGAAAGCACAAAGCTAACAAAAGGAAATTTTATTCAATATTCAACCACCTTGAAATGTACAACACTCTCCCTATTTATAGTGTTTTCGACCCAGTTTCTTAACTCGTGACCGACTCAACATCCTTAGGTCGGCACCGACTCAACTTGTAGCAACTCAAGCTCTTTACAACACACGCCGACTCAGCTTATTACATCACTTCATATCTTCAAGACCGACTTACGACTTAACTATATACAAGACCATCGGCCGACTCAACTGAGCACAACCTCACACGCAACCGACTCAAGTATATACATATTCTATGACTCAACAAACTCGCAGCGACTTAAAGAAGCTTCAGCAACTAAAGCATGTCTCGGTGGCGACTTTGGAGATAACTCGTACACGTCTTTGGAGATAACGACTCAAGCATGTCTCGGTAACGATTCAAGTGACTCGGTGGATATGAGGGGATTAGGTCGTATCTCGTGTTTCGTGTGGCCAGTTAGGTCGGAACCGAGATAAGCCTTTAGCGCGGAGCTCTTTTCCTTAGGTCGGAGTTTTTTTATAACCCGTAGATCTTCCTCCTTAGGTCGGATCTTCTTAGACCGGAGCTCCCCTGCTTGACTCGTGAACGACTTACGAGTTAAACCCGAAACATCCATATCTCGTAAGCAATCCAGTCTCTGAACTTCTGTAGATCGTGCTGCATCATCCTCCCCTGGGTGAGAGAAATTCGTCCTCGAATTTGTAAATTCTTCCACATCAGATTGTTTATCTTCATAATACGGTACGAGATGCTTAACATTGAATACGTCAGAAGTGTACACATCTTCTGGCAATTTCAATTTATAAACATTTTCATTGATTCGTTTCACAACTTCCACAGGACCAATCTTTCTGGCTTTCAACTTGTTATAAGCACCTATTGGAAATCGATCCTTCGTTAACACAGCATAAACCAAATCTCCTTCCTTAAATTCAACACTCCGTCGTTTCAAATCAGCAGCTCGCTTATACTTTTCATTCGACTTTTCCAGTTGTTCCCGAACGATCTTATGACACTCCGTCAATCCTTCAATAAAATCAGCAGCTCGTTTAACCGTCCCCTTTAGTTGTGGTACCACTGCTAAATCCAACGGTCCCCTGGGTAAATTTGAATTTACAATTTGGAATGGACTGAATCCCGTGCTTCGATTCACTGCATGATTATGAGCAAACTCTGCCTGGCATAACTTCATGTCCCAACTTTTCAGATTATCTTTCACCAAACATCGTAACAAGTTTCCCAATGATCTGTTAACAACTTCGGTTTGACCATCTGTTTGTGGATGATAAGCACTGCTAAAATTCAACTTCGTTCCCACCATTTTCCATAAACTCAACCAAAAGTGACTCAGAAAACGAGTATCTCTGTCAGAAACAATGGATTCTGGTAATCCATGAAGTCGATAAACCTCCTTGAAAAATATCTGTGCCACTCGAACTGCATCTGCTGTCTTCTTGCAAGCAACAAAATGTGCCATCTTTGAAAACCTGTCCACCACAACAAATATCGAATCATTTCCCCTTTGAGTTCTCGGCAAAGCCAAAACGAAATCCATGCTAATATCAACCCATGGCTTAGATGGTACTGGTAATGGCATATACAACCCTGCATTCGTTGCTGTCCCCTTTGAAACTTGGCAAATATGGCATCGCTCCACAAATCTTTCCACCTCTTTTCTCATCGACGGCCAAAAGTAAGATTGCGAAATTAACTGCAAAGTACGATCACGGCCTACATGCCCTTCCTCGTGCAACTCTTTGACAATTTTCATTCTCAAGCTACAATCTGGAATACATAAACGATTTCCTTTAAACAGAAAACCATCAACCATCATAAATTCATCGGCACTCCCATCCTTCACTTTCTCAACATATTTCACAAAGTAAGGATCTTCTTCAATCATCTCTGGCAGTAATTCAAACCCCGTTACTTCAACCTTCATTGTCGTTAGTAAATGACTCCTCCTACTCAAAGCATCAGCTACTCGATTTGTCACCCCTGATTTGTGCTTAACGACAAAAGTAAACTGCTGTAAATATGAAATCCATGATGCATGTCTCGCTGAAATTTTATCCTGTCCCTGTAAATGTTTCAAAGCTTCGTGATCAGTGTACAGAACAAATTCCTTCTGAAATAAGTAATGTCTCCAATGCTTAACAGCCTGAACAACAGCATAAAATTCAACGTCATATGTACTGTATCTCATCTTAGCCCCTGACAGTTTCTCACTAAAATAAGCAACTGGCTTTCCATTCTGGCTCAGAACTCCTCCAATACCAACCTTCGAAGCATCAGTATGCAATTCAAACAACAACTGAAAATTAGGTAGAACAAGAATTGGTGCAGACGTTAACAATTCCTTGATCTTCTCAAAGGCAACCCCTGCTTCTTCTGACCACACAAACTGTTTACCTTTCATGCAATCAGTCACTGGAGCCATCACGCTACTGAAGTGTGGAATGAATCTTCGGTAGAATGACGCTAGCCCATGAAAACTTCGCACTTCTGTAATTGTCTTTGGCTGTGGCCAATTCCTGACTACTTCAACTTTACTCTGGTCAACTTGAATACCTTTTCCTGAAACAACATAACCCAGGAATAAAACACTAGGTGTCATAAACACACATTTCTTTGTAGCAGCATAAAATTGTTCTTCACGAAGAATAAGCAACACTTCCCTTAGATGTAGAACATGCTCCTCCGTACTCCTGCTATAAATCAGAATATCATCGAAATAAACCACAACGAACTTCCCAATGAATGGTCGAAAGATTTGATTCATCACCCGCATGAATGTACTAGGTGCATTTGACAAACCAAATGGCATAACCAACCATTCGTACAACCCCTCTCTTGTTTTGAAAGCTGTCTTCCATTCATCTCCAGGTCTGATTCGAATTTGATGGTAACCACTTTTCAAATCAATCTTCGAGAATATAGTTGCCCCACTCAACTGATCCAACAAATCATCCAACCTCGGCATAGGAAATCTGTAACGAACAGTGATCTTATTCAAAGCTCTACTATCTGTGCACATCCTCCAAGTTCCGTCCTTCTTGGGTACCAACAATGCTGGCACAGCACATGGACTCAAACTTTCCTGAACACGTCCCTGTTCAAGCAACTCTTCCACCTGCCTTCGTAATTCCTCATGTTCCTTTGGACTCATTCGGTAATGTGGTCGATGTGGTAACACTGCTCCTGGAACAAGATCAATCTGATGTTGAATGTCTCTCAGTGGTGGTAACTCCTTCGGTAACTCCTCTGGAAAGACATCTTCAAACTCTTTCAAAACTGGCTTTGCTTCTTCGGGAATCTCAACTTCTTCACTACTCTCTCTCCCAATCAACAAAAACACTTCCGGTTCTTCCTCCACTTCTTTAACAAACTCCTTCAAAGTCAACAGAGTTTTCAATTCTTCAATCTCTTCTAGCTTGCTCTCCTTCTGCTGCTGTTTCTTAGGAACCAAAGTGATTTTAGTACCCTCGAACATGAAACTGTAATTGTTGGCACGACCGTCATGCTGAACTGCTCTATCAAACTGCCATGGTCGACCCAACAATAAATGACAAACATCCATATCTACGACATCACACCAAATTTCATCTTTGTACTTCTTCCCAATCGAAAAATTCACACAAGCCCTTCGACACACTTTCACTTCACCACCCTTCCTTAACCATGCTAGCTTGTATGGTTTTGGATGCTTCTCGGTCTTCAAGTTCAACTTTCTAACTGCTTCTGTAGAAATAATATTATCACAACTTCCTGCATCAATAACGAACTTGCAGACTTTCCCCAGAATAGTGCATGTCGATTGAAATATGTTACTCCTCAACCAACTACAATCCTCCTCTTGCTTTGGTGTAAGACAACTTCTCCTCATCATAAGATTACAACCTTCATCTCCCGACACTTCTTCTTCCTCCTCAACATAAGGTACATTTGAATACTCTGCCTCCTCACCATCATCTGCCTCAACCTCTGCAACCATGGTTCTCTTCTTCGGCTTCGGACATTCGTTGCTTTTGTGACCCAACTCCTGACAATTATAACATTTGAAAACACTACTAGCCTTCGCTTTCTCTGCCTCCTTCACCACTGGCTTTGTAACAGGTTTAGGAACACTAGAACTTCCGCCAACACCCCTTGCTTGATTATTGAAATTAGTAAACACACCACCTCCACGCCTTCCTTGTTTCTCCCAAGCTAACGCTTTCTGATGTGCCTCTGCTACTGATCTAGGATCAAACATATTAACCATATCCTGGATCTGCATTCTCAAGCCCCCAATGAATCTAGCAGTTAGCTGTTCTTCTGTCTCCATGATATCATTCCTGGCGATGAGTTGGTAAAATTCATCAGCATAATCACTAACAGATTTTGTCCCTTGCCTCAGATTCTGCAACCTTTGGTACATAAGTGACTGGTAGTTGTAAGGTAAGAAAGTAGATCTCATCAACTTTTTCATCTTCTCCTAAGATTCTATCTTTGACTTCCCCATTCGTTCTCGAGTAAGTTTAGTTTGCTGCCACCATGCCAAAGCTCTCCCCCTCAGCCTTGTAGCAACTAACTTCACCCTTCTATTCTCCGGCACCTCCTTGAAATCAAAGATTTCCTCCACATTAGACAACCAACCTAAGAACTCTTCAGCAACCATCCCGCCTTTAAATTCTGGAATTTCCATTTTCATACCCGATTCCCAACGTCGATCATCATCAATAACCCGATACTGACGTTGTTCCTGATCTCTGTCTCTGTAATGAACACTTCCTCTTTCACCGTCAAACTCATCCTCAAAGTTAGGTGTATAGCGTTGTCGATCTCGTCTTCCAACATCTCTAACACCACTTCTACTACCAACATCCCTTCTATCGTGATCATCAACATTCCTCCTACTTCGATTGTCAACACTTCTATGCTCTTGACTTTCTCTTCTCTCCCGTTCCGAATGTGATGAAACTCTACTATTTCCACGGTTTGATTCAGGTGAAATTCTCCTTCTATCCTGACTCATATCAATCATTAATTTCTCCAATTTACCAATGCCTTCATCAAATTTTTCATTAATACGTTGTTCCAAAAGCTCGGCTTCTTCTCTACGATACAAAGCTTCAACGTTTTGATGTCGATTAGCTCTCCTTGGTGGCATGGTTGTAAACTTCACAAGACTTCAAAAATTCAACACAAGACTTCAAGCTTTCCCTCAACAAAGCAATCTAGGCTCAACAATACACGGCTATGCTTGTCTCGGCTCACACTAACTCGGCAACGAGTTAACGATTCAAGTAAAGTCGGCTCCAACTTGCCTCGGCCTTGACACTTCACGGCTTGGCTTCACACTTACTCCAAAACCCTCCAAAAATTGGCGCGCAAACACCAATTAAAAATCCAAACAAAGTCCAACTCCTCGATCCAAAATGAAATGGATCAAACACTCCAAACTTGATGCAACTTCAATATGAACACGATGAACTCCTTCAAATTTCAAAACTTGGCTCCAAGAATCAACTTAGCTATGATTGGCTAACCTGGCTCTGATACCAAAACTGACGCAGCGGATTAATCAAACAAAACTTCAATCGATGAAATGTAGCAATCGGTGAGTTGAAGATACCAAAATGCCCAAGTTCGTTGATCCAAAGATACCGAACTCTAGCTATCTCAAACACGTTGATAGCGCACTATACCGTGTTCAAAGATCTACGATTCTTCGCACGTTGATCTAGCGCACTAGATTCCGTGAATCGGCTTCTTCGATCGTTGAATCGAGCGCACCCGATTAACCGAAAGAGGAGATAGGAGATCACACTCAACTACCAATTGTATGAAAGCACAAAGCTAACAAAAGGAAATTTTATTCAATATTCAACCACCTTGAAATGTACAACACTCTCCCTATTTATAGTGTTTTCGACCCAGTTTCTTAACTCGTGACCGACTCAACATCCTTAGGTCGGCACCGACTCAACTTGTAGCAACTCAAGCTCTTTACAACACACGCCGACTCAGCTTATTACATCACTTCATATCTTCAAGACCGACTTACGACTTAACTATATACAAGACCATCGGCCGACTCAACTGAGCACAACCTCACACGCAACCGACTCAAGTATATACATATTCTATGACTCAACAAACTCGCAGCGACTTAAAGAAGCTTCAGCAACTAAAGCATGTCTCGGTGGCGACTTTGGAGATAACTCGTACACGTCTTTGGAGATAATGACTCAAGCATGTCTCGGTAACGATTCAAGTGACTCGGTGGATATGAGGGGATTAGGTCGTATCTCGTGTTTCGTGTGGCCAGTTAGGTCGGAACCGAGATAAGCCTTTAACGCGGAGCTCTTTTCCTTAGGTCGGAGTTTTTTTATAACCCGTAGATCTTCCTCCTTAGGTCGGATCTTCTTAGACCGGAGCTCCCCTGCTTGACTCGTGAACGACTTACGAGTTAAACCCGAAACATCCATATCTCGTGAGCAATCCAGTCTCTGAACTTCTGTAGATCGTGCTGCATCACTTAAGCATATGGATCCAAAGGAAAGGAGAGAGTAGATAAGCAAGTTTTAGACTTATTGCATAAAGGATTTATTCGAAGAAGTATTTCAGAATGGGGAGCGCTTGTCATTTCCCCACTAAGGCAGATTTTTCTATAAGGTTATTCATCTACCATCAAGAATTGAATAAGCCGACAAGGAAAAATCGTTGTCCCTTGTCTTGCATGACAACCTCTTCGATCAATTAGTTGGGGCAAAGGTTTTCTCTTAGCTCAATCTAACAACTGGGTTTCATCAACTGAAAGTGGACGAGGATGGTATCCCGATGACCGCTTTTCGTGTACCCTATGGATTGTTTGAGTGGTTAGTCATGTCGTTCGGGTTGACTAATGCTTCAACATATTTTGTGGATTTGATCAGCAAAGTGTATTAAGAATATTTATGTATATCCTCTACTTTGAGACTCAAAAATAGATGCTGATGATGCTGGAGTCATCACTGAAATCATTTTCCAATAACAAAGTGAGTTTAATATTATTTTGCACAACATAAATAAGCAGAGAAGCTAAATAGCTTTTTCATTACATCTATTTGAATAACATAGTTAATTACAACATCTTTAACCCATTTCATTCTTAGGTAGGGGTAAATACAATAGAAAATAAGAGTAGTATTGTGTCTGACATATGAAAATGCCAATGTTAATACTATAGATATTGATTTTGATGACAACAACTGTACAAATATAGGTAATGATATTCTTCCAAATTTTATTAACTATATTGCAGGATATTATACATGTTTATACAAGTATAGGACAATTGAGTTTGAAGGTTTATCAGTACAAAGGCTAGAGACGAAGATTCAAAGATGATCAAAATATTTAAAGAAACATGAGTTTAGAGAAAAAAGACATGAAGAGCTCCAGACTATAGTATATAGTAAATAAACATTAGATTAACTTGTTAAAGTCCATGGATAGCAACTTTCTTTTCTTTGAATACTCTTTTATCAAATTATCTAAATATTTATTTTATTTTCAAAATATATTTCTACAATTAATTTATAAGTGTTATATATATTAAAGTATTTAGAAACTATGTTTTAAATAAAAGCTCGGAATTTTTGAACACCTTAAAATGTTTTTGTTTTTCAAAGCATACACAAGTATGTCACATAGGCTACATAGCTATGTTGATACATGTACCACTAAAGAGATTCCATTTGAGTTCTAAATAGTTGTGATTTTTTGGTTGCATCTCTTCATGAATAGACACATCCCTTCAACGATTATATAAAGGGGACTGCAAATAAAAATTTTATAGCTACTTTCTCTATATTCTTCTTGCTCTAATTTTTCTTTATATGTTTCACAAAATGCACTTTTAATACTCTTCAAATTCGATCAAATTCAATCTTTACTTTACTACGTTCATTCTCTATAATCTACTCACTGATTTGGAAGTATTCTCTCATCAACTAAAAGGTCAAAGTTCCTACCTCCTAAGAATCCGCTCCTAAAGCCTCCATCCAAGCGTTGGATGGCCAAAGTTTGCACCCCTTGCTTCGATCCTACTGACCCAACCTATCTTATTCCACACACTTAGCTCTCATCTTGTCCCTATTCGGACTTTTGTATTCGCTTCCAATCCTTTCTTCAGACTCACCTACAATCCCGCTTGTCTCATTTCCTCCTTCACATGTCCCTCCATATCAGGCTGCTGCTAAGTCCAATTCCATCCTTGCCACCATCGTGTCTTCCCCGCCCTCTCCTATCCATGTTTTTAGTGATTTACCCGACCTTTTAATAGATTCCTACCTTGATCCATTGGTTCTCCTCCTTATCACTAGCCTGAAGTTGAAATTAGTTGCTGCTCTTTAATATGACCCTTTTAGTGCTGAGGGGGTTGCACATGAGCTCGTTGATAAGTTGTTTGAAAGTGTGCCACTGCTCTTCTACCTAAAGCTAGGACTTGGACACATAAGGAGAGCAGATTGCATTATCATTCCCGTTGGAAGATTTTCACTAAATAGATCTTAGACGTTGAGAAAGATGAGCATGAGCTCCACTACAGACTTTTCGATGATGAATTGGTCCTCTACAATAATGATGAATACGGATAATGCAACGAGAATATCTTGGTTGCTAAGGATTGGGATTGTAAAATTATTTTCTCTTCATGCACTCTACGTTATTGTTCTGAGCTTATTGGCTGGTTTTGTCACTGTGCTGGTACCTAGCTATGATGTCTTTAAATTTAGTTTGGTTATATTTCTGTTGATGTGCTATGTGTTCTGCTATATTTGATACTTGTTATTGGGTATGGCTAGTTCTGTCTGTTCTTATTTTAGCCAAGCATGTTGGTGGACTTATTTATGTTGTGGGCTGTGCGCCTGCGACTCCTGTACCTTTCCTTTTTACTATATATATAGTATGCTTGTATGATCCTCGAATCACACATGCTTTATATCAAAAAGAAATTTCAAACATCAAAGTCCTATCAAATGGCTATAGGATATTTTCATCTAAAGAACAACTATTTTTGTTTGGGATCAACAACTCTCTAGTACTATTTGTGTGCATGTGCTTGTTGCCCATTTAAATAAAGTGGGTGTGCTTGTTGCCCGATTAAATCAAGTGATTCTACCCTAAGCTCGGAAAGTCAGGAGGGTGTATCTCGTTGCCTTGAAATCAAGGCCCTATTCTGGTTTTCTTGCTATCTTTTTAAAGTGGGCATTTAAAAGGAAATCTATACATATATTGTACAGGACTGGACGTAGGATTGGTTAATCCAAACACGTATAAAACTCTTGGTGTCATCTCTTTTACTTTTACTTTAATTTTACCGCATTTATATGTATCTATGACTGCCTATTAATATATATGTGTGTGTATGTGTGTGTTGATTATTTATGTTTGATTTAAAATCTTGAAACAATTTAGAAAAATTGTATATAAATTATAAAATACTATTTACCCCCCTCTAGGGTTAAAGTAGCCTTAAAATCCATTCACACTAGTAAACTTTGTACTACAATGTTTCACACATTTGGTATATAGGCGTTAGGTTTTCAAAAACTCATTATTTGATTTTGAAAAGTACAAATGGCTAGTAACACTAGAGGTATACTTTTTAACACTTTTTAGAAGGATAATCAACTGTTAAACCTCCACTATTTAATGACAGTAATTATACTTATTGGTCATGTAGAATGAAATTTTATTTACAATCCAGTGGTTAGACATTTAGAACATTGCATAAAGTGAGTACACTGAATCCCAAACTGAATACTCCATATGGACACCGGACTAAATGACACAAGCACTCAATAATTATAAAACCTTGAATCTTTTATTTTACTCTCAAGATAAGAATGAATTTAATTAAGTTTCTATTTGTAAGACTGCTTATGAAATTTGGTGAACATTACAAGTTACGCATGAGGATACTAGTAAAGTAAAACAAACTAAGATTTCCATGCTAACCAGCCAATTTCAACTTTTTAAAATGAAATCAAATGAGTTCATTTCTGATATGTATTCTAGATTTCGGGATATTGTTCATTCATTAGTATCATTAAGTAACAATTTCTCAGAAGAGGATTAAGTTAGAAAATTTCTTACATCATTCTCTTTTGAATGGGATCAAAAGACATTAGCAATAGAGGTAGCCAATGATATCGGTTAAATGAAAATTGAAGAACTAATTCGTAATCTAATGCCCTAGGAAGCACAGTGGAAGGGTAAAAGGGAAAACAAGGTGTTTGAAAAGAAATCAATAGCATTCAATGCAACAACTGACAATCAAGATTCATATAACGTTGATAATGACGAGGAGATTGCTATTATGACTCAAAATTTCACAAAATTTCTACAATGCAGAAAGACAGACAACTTTCCAAAAACTGAAAACAAAAATATCGAAAATGGAAATGTTTTAAAGTGTTACGATTAGAGTGAATCTGATCATCTATGAAGAGACTGTCTACAAAAAAGAAAACAAAGAATTCACCAAACAACGGTTCATTCAAAAAGTGAAAAGAGCTTACAACGGAATTTTAGACGATTATGATAATACATCCAGTGATAATGAATATATCAACATGTGTTTGAAGGTGATGGAAGATTAATTAGAGCAAAAAATGAAATAAAAAAATCAGTACTTTTTACATTTCTTATTTTATTTTTATTTTTATTTTTATTTTTCTGCTAATTACTTAATATAGGAATAAATATATAATAATAATAATAAGTATATATGTATAATAATAATAAGTGTGTGGTATACACACACATATACATATACATATATATATATATATATATATATATATATATATATATATATATATATAATATGATAAGTACATATAAACATATATATATATACACACAATGTAAATGTATTTCTTTGATTTTTTTAACTTTGAAATTTCAATCTATATGTCAACATATGTCAAATGGGTATACCGACATATTAGAAAGAATTTAGAGAATTTTTTCAAAATTTAAACTTTTGAAATTCCTTCTCTTTTGCATTGATTTTAAAGTTTGAAAGGCCACCTTTTCAACTGTCACATCATAATTCAACTCCTATTTATTCACTCCTTGTTACCTCATTTCCACACACACTTTATTTCAAAATTCAAAATTATTCTTCATTGTGTTCTATCCAAAACAAATTTAATAATGTCTTCCTCAAATCAACCATCTTCGTCCAAAGCCATTAGGCTTACCGAAAGAATCAAAAGTCAACTTTTCATCCATTAAAACCTATATTGAGTATGCTACGTATGGAAAAGTATTTTCGAGAAGGTTTGCTAATTTTAATGAAATTTTTTCTTATGGTTTACAAGGTCTTGCTTTAGAAAATGGTATTTTTGGTTTAACCAATTTATCCCAAAATGATTTTGATTGCTATCCCGATTTGGTTAAAATGTTTTATGCTAATTTAATGGAAAGTTTTTTTTCAAGGATAAGAAGATCAAATTTGGAGTAGGGTCAAAGATACTACTATTATTTTATATCGTGAAATTCTAGGTCAAATTTTTTATTCTAGAAGTAATGGAAATGACCTCTCTACATTTGAAATTGATTATGGTAATAGAGAAGTTATGTACGATTTAGTTTCAAAAGATCTTTTTGAAAAATGTTATATAAATTAGGCTCAAGTGAATTTGGATGACTTCGTTTAAAAGAAATTTTCTAGGCATGAAGACACACTTTACCATGTCGTGTACCTTACTAGAATTTTATATTATTTGATATTGACCTAAGAGGTGAAAATATATTGCCCCGTGAATTTTTCGATAAAACCAACCTCTCTCTCATGCACATTCCTCTTGAATTTGAACCTTGTGAGTCTTTTATCCAAAAGGAAGAAGGATTGGCAAGAGAAGTAAAACAAGAAATTCTTCAAGAACAAGAAATTGAAGATATGGAAATTAATGAGGGGGAAGAAGAAGAAGAAGAGGAGAAAATGGACACTTTCCTAGAGAACTTTGACAAACCATCCCACCAATCTAAAAAAGAAATCCTTAAAAACCAAGAGAAGCTTCTTAATAATAAAAGAACTTAAACGTTCCTTTAGTAAGAAGTTCACTAGCCACTCTAGCTACTTTAGGAAGATTATAAGAAAGCTTGATGGAAATTCTTCATCATCCTCATTCTAGAACTATTTAGTTATTCTTATGTCATCTAGCTCTTACTTATGTTATTTTTCATGTATATTTTATTATGTTTATGTATTTTTTAAGTTTATTAATGAAATTTGCTTAGATACTTTATGTCTACTATCAATAATATTCTTTTGCTCTTTGGAATCATAAACTAAAGTAATATAAAATATATACGAAATTTTTTTAAAAAAACATGCAATTTATTGCATATACATAGACATAGGTTACGTACGTATGTCGACATACACCAGCAGTTTTTCAAAATTTTGAATTCCAAAATGTAGGTAATTTTTGGAGGGATTAGTTATTAGTCAAACTTTTCACTTCTTTAAAATGGTTTATCTTCCATAAAAACTCAAAAAACAATCCATCTACCTATTTTATTCCTTTTTGCACATTTCTTTTCATAAAAATGAATTCAAATAATATCTTTTAAAACAAAAACTAAGTGAAAATTTAGAAGAAACTCTTCAATCTTTCAAAAATACTCTTTGCTTCATTCTTTGCAATCAACAACACTAGGAGGTAAGTCAAATGAAAATTATCAAAGAACAGAAAAACAATTCAATTCTCTTTGACTTTTTATTTCCACTTTCTTCAAATTCAATTCAAATTCAATTCAAATTTGAATTAAAAATTCATCAAAACTTGGAAATCCTATTGATAGGCATCATATCCCTCAAAACATTTCAGAAATATCACACAAACATGACGTAAAAGTCAAAAGTCGGACGGAAAAAAGAACATAAAAACACTTAGGCAAAATAATACCCAGGTCTGAAATCTTCTCTAAGTTCAACTTTCGGACATAAAACAGGTGGTCGAACGACATTTGATTGAACTGAAAAATGGTGTGCACAGAGTAGAAACCTTTATCTTTCAAACAAAAAAATATGGACCCAGACCATGTTTGTAACAGTTCGAAAAAAAATACCCAGGCCTGAAAACCATTTTGGGTTCAAATTACAGGCCTGAAAAAGAGGACCAAACGACCTTATATTGAGCTGAAAATTAGTAGGCATATAGCTTGACATCATACTTAAAACTAGAAAAAGAATCATGAAATTTGAACAAGCTATGGTAAAGTTATGATATCGTAAAGATGAACCCAAGCGGTGTTTTCACTATAAAAATCTGGGTAAAAACATGCTCCGAGTCAAATTTCGGCAACATATTTCTATAAGCTACATAGGTCGAAATGACCTGAAATTTGGCATGAATAAAATATAACACTCATACTTTAATCTAGAAAAATAATCACATAATTTGATTAAGGTATGAGAAAGGTACTATGTCTCAAAGTTGAACCCGGGCAGTGTTTTAACTGTAAAAATCTGGGTAAAAACATTCTTCGAGTCAAAGTTCGGCAACATATTTCTATAAGCTACATAGATCTAAATGCCTGAAATTTGGCATGAATAAATTATAATACTCATACTTTAATCTGAAAAAAGAATCACGTAATTTGAATAAGGTATGAGAAAGATATTATGTATCAAAGTTGAACCCAGACAGTATTTTAACTGTAAAAATCTGGGTAAAAACATGCTCCGAGTCAAAGTTCGGCAATATATTTCTATAAGCTACATAGATCTAGATGACCTGAAATTTGGCGTGAGTAAATTTCAACAACTATACTTTAAACTGCATAAAGAATCATGCAATTTGGACAAGGTATGAGTGTTATATTTTATTCGTGCCAAATTTCAGGTCATTTCGACTTATATAGCTTATAGAAATATGTTGCCGAACTTTGACTTGGAGCATGTTTTTACCCAGATTTTTACAGTGAAAACACTGTCTAGGTTCAACTTTGAGACGTCATAACTTTCTCATACCTTTTCCAGATTGCATGATTTTTTTTGCACTTTAAAGTATAGTTTTTGAAATTTATGCATGACAAATTTTAGGTCATTTCAACCTATATAGCTTATAGAATATGCTGCCGAACTTTGATTCGGAGCATATTTTCACCTAGATTTTTACAGTGAAAACACTGCCTGGGTTCAAGTTTGAGACATTATTACTTTCTCACACCTTGTCCAAATTGCATGATTCTTTTTGCAATTTAAACTATAGTTGTCGAAATTTATTCGTGCCAAATTTCAGGTCACGACCTATGTAGCTTATAGAAATATGTTGCCGAACTTTGACTCGGGGCATGTTTTTACCCAGTTTTTTACATTTAAAACACTGCCTGAGTTCAAGTTTGAGACATCATATCTTTCATATACCTTATTCAAATTATGTGATTCTTTTTCCTTATTAAAGTATGAATGTTATTTTTTACTCATTCTAAATTTTAGGTCATTTCGACCTACGTAGCTTGTAGAAATATGTCGCCGAACTTTGACTCGGAGCATGTTTTTGTCCAGATTTCTATAGTGAAAACACTGTCTGGGTTCAACTTTGCGATATCATAACTTTACCATAGCTTGTTCAAATTTCATGATTCTTTTTCCAGTTTTAAGTATGAGTGTTAAACTATATGTTTACCAATTTTCAGCTCAATTGAGGTCATTTGGTCCTCTTTTTCAGGCCTGTAATTTGAACCCAAAATGGTTTTCGGGCCTGGGTATTTTCGTCTTTGAACTGTTGCAAACATGGTCAAAGTACATGTTTGAGACAGCGCAATTTTTTTATTTTCAGTCAGAATTCATCGATTCTTTTTTGTTTGAAAGCTAAAGTTTTCTTTTATATGCTAACCAATTTTCAGCTCAATCCGAATTAAATTTTTCCTCTGTTTCATGCCTTGAAGTTGAGCCCAAGATGGTTTTCAGGCCTGTGCTTTTTTGGTTTCTGAACTGTTGCCAACATGGCCTAAGTCTATGTTTGAGATAGTGTAACTTTTTATTTCTAGTCGAAATTCATTAGTTCTTTTTTATTTGAAAGATGAAGTTTTCTACTATGTGAATATTAAATTTCTACTCAATATGTGGTAATTTGGTCCTCTGTTTCATGCCTGGAAGTTGAACCCAAGATGGTTTTCAGATCTGGGCATATTTTGTTTTTGAACTGTTGCAAACTTGGTCTGAGTTCGTGTTTGAGATAGCATAACTTTTCCATTTCTCCAATGAAGTTCAAAGCAATGATGTGGAGTGTCAAGCTCTAAAGCGAAAATGGATAATGACGATTACGAAGTTATCAATACCACTCTATCTTTGGATCCAAAGGATAAGTTGAAGTTTCCAAGGAAATGTATGTTTTAGTTTGCATTTTCAATTTGTATTTATAATTTGTATCAATAATATGTTATTGTATAATTAACCATGATTACAACATATATGTTATCAACTTTTTAAACTACATATGGATTAGGATGTATGGTTAAAACATATGTAATTGTACATATATGTGGTTAATTATGATATTATTTCATGATTAGAATTTATTTTAATTCCGTCAACAACATTATCACATTAAATGATATTTAATATAAATCACTTTTATGGGGAGTTTTTTTTACTCATTTTGTTGATGACAAAGTAGGGGAAAAATATAAAATGTAATATATGCATATACTAAGAGGGATTATTCAAGTTAGGGGAAGTTAATCAATTTAAGGGGCGGTTACATTATATTTTATAATAAATATATTTATATGGTTGTCATCATAAAAATGGAGGAGATTTTTAGTACCACAAATATTGATTTTGATGCAACAACCATATATATATGGGTACTAATGTTCTTCCAAGTTGTATAGAATACTTTGTAGGATATTATATAGGTTTATACAAGTATAGGGTAATCGAGTTTTGAAAACTGATTAGTAAAAAGACTAGAGATTATGATTCAGAGGTGGTCAAGATATATGAAGACTCATGAGTTTAGAGGAAAAAGATATGAAGTGTTCTAGACTATAGTCTATTATAAATAAACATTAGATTAACCAGTTAAATGTGAGAAATGCGGAATACGGATCTTAAGACTAGGATTAACACTAGAGGGGAGTGAATAGATTTTAAAAGAATTACTAAATCTTTTTGAGTTTTTGTTAATTTGAACACAAATATATGCAATATTCAGACACAGATACGATCACAGAATCAAACACAGATGCAGAAATAAAGTAAAAGCAATAAAGGAAAGAACACACCGGATTTTATACTGGTTCGGAGTCACCCTATATCCAGTCCCGCACACAAGTATGGATTTCCTTCAAAAGCTATTGTACAATTACATCCTCGATTTCAAGGCCACGTGGTACACCACTCCAGATTCACAATCCTCTGGATAGAGATACTTGATTTCAGGGGCAACAAGTTCATCCAATTGATTTTCAAGGCTACAATCACACCTTTTCTCACTTGATTGATTTCCAAGGCTACAGTCACACCTTTTCTCGCTAAATTGATTACAAAGAAGTCTATAACTCTGAATAGCACTGAGATCTTGTAGAGATGGTGATAGAGAATCAAACCAAAAATGATCTAGTTAGATTCAATGTTGATTTCGGTAGAGTAATGGTAAGAATTTGTATAAAGAAATGTGGAAGAAGAAGAGGAGTGAAAACCAGAAAAAATATGAATACAATTCGTCCAAAACCACCCTTATTTATAGTAGAACAACATGCATGTCCATTCGTGAAAGGATATGATGAATAGACACTTCCTTTGAAATTCAAAATTTTGAAATAAACTGCTACTATGTCGACATGGAGTACTTGAGGATGTCGACATGCCAAAGAAAATTTTGGTGATTTGTTTTTCTTTAAATATCTTATATTAAAACTATTTTAAAATTTATAAATATACTTAACTATAGTTAAAATACATAAGTAAATATAGAGAATAAAATTTTGGTGTGTGTATATATATATAATTTTACTATAATTTTATATTTAAATCTAAGTATAAATATTAAAAGTTTAATATATTATTATTAAAAGATAGTTTAAAACTAAGGATAATTTGATTTTGAAATTAAACATTATTTTGAGGCTAAAAGTATTAAAACTAGGATAGATGTTTTTGATTCTTTTAAAAGGAGATTTTGAAAACATTTTGAAAACAAGATATAATTTTGTAAAACATTTTGAATAAAAGTTAGCGGATACAAAACAATGTTCCACTAGATTTTTCGTAGGTTCCATCCTGCTTAGGGTTCCATCCCCTTAACGGGCTCGAAGTGAATTCCATTCCACGAATAAATTGGATTTTAAGATGCCAGTGCTTTTCTAGGATTTTTAACATAATTCCTAATTAAATTACTTATTATTGAAATCTTGAACTCTTGATAATCTTGATACTCATGAGTCTTCAATCTTGATATCTTGACTCTCTGTACTGTACAGTCTTCATTCTTGGTACATGCATGGTTAAATCCTGCATATACATATATATCTAAACTATAATGTTAGTATTTATATTTTATAATCTTATTCTAAGGTTGTTGTCATCAAAACCATCATCTCAAGGACTAACAATCTCCCCTTTTTTGATGATGACAACCTTTGTTTATAAAATATTACTTCTATCCTAATAACTCCCCCTAAAACTATGCCTAACTATCCTATTTTATACTTCTCCTCCTTTGTCATCAACAAAAACTAACTCCAAACTATATAACTCCCCCTAAATCTAATATTCTATGACATGTGATTATAATGATAGTGTTATCATAAATAATCAACACTTAATTTTAAAACTAAAAATTAGTTCTAAACTACTAACTTTCCTAACTAAGAATCTATACAAGATAATATTTATAATAGTGATAAAATAAAAGAACACAATCATTTATTAATTATATTGTTATATTTACATGTGCGTAGAGAACGTAAGTAAAAACATACAACAATAGGAAAGAGAGAGAAAAACTAATGTGTGTCTTTGAAAATGGGAGATCTATGAACCAAACAATTTAGGTAGTGGAAACAGAAATTTCCACGTTGTTCGACAAGATTTCCATCCTTGTCAAAGCAAACTTCTCCAACGCAAACGATTTTGTCGTCATCTTCAGCGTACTCTTCTTCCTAGGGGCTTCTTCTTCCTCCTTGCTGTCCTCTTGCGCTTGATCTCCTGAAGACTCTTCATTAATCAAGATCGGATTAGCGTGATTGTCCATTAGAAATTTTTGCAAATTTCTAAGGATTTTGCCTTTCCATTCTTGTTCTTTGGCCATTCTAAGTTTCACCACTTGAATTTCAGTCATTAGGTGCAGTGCATCCTTCAAAGAATCCTCCATTTTCATCACTCGTGCGAGCGTAGTTCGTTGAAACAGTCCAGAAGTAGGAGAAGGGAACGAAAAGGTTGAATTTTTGTTTGACTTGGAAGAGGAGGCCATTGTTTAAATGTTTTCAGAAGATAGAACAGAAAAAGAACAGAAAGAACGATCCAAATTTCGAAATAAGAAGAATATATAGCCACTTATTTGAATTTTGGTGGGAAAAATTTCAAAAATAAATAAACGTTATATGTCGACGTGTGTAGAGGGGGATGTCGACATGGTGCTTGATATTTTTACTATTTGATTTATTTTTGCTTTAATTTTTAATTATACTTTGTTATTTATACTTTATATTTTAGTTATTGAACAAATACCTAATTCTCTTCTTAATTTAGTAAATACAGATTCATTCAAGGGTTTTGTTTATATATCAGCAATTTGATTCTCGGAATTAATATAATCGAAAGTAATTACTTCCTTACTTATATTATCTTTGAGAAAATGATGTCTGATACCAATATGTTTAGTTCGAGCATGATGAGTATTATTTTTGGATAAATTTATTGCACTAGTATTATCACAATAAATTGGTGATTTTGAGATATTTAAACCAAAATCTTTTAAAGTTTGTTGCATATATATTACTTGAGAACAAGCCAAAGCAGCAAAAATATACTCTACTTCAGTTGTTGACAAAGAAATTGTGTTTTGCTTTTTACTAAATCAGGAAATCAGAGAATGCCCCAAAAAGTGACAAGTTCCACTTGTACTGTTCCGGTCTGACTTACAATCAGCATAATCAGCCTCACAGTAAGGTATTAAGTCAAAAGAATCATTTTTAGGGTAAAATAATCCATAATCAGAGGTGTGTTTAACATATCTTATGATACGTTTTACGGCTTTTAAGTGGGTCTCTTTAGGATGGGATTGATATCTTGCACAGAGACAAACACTATGCATGATATCATGTCCACCAACAGCGATATAGAGTAGTGATCCATCATTCCTTTATATAATTTTTGATCTACATCGTTCGAGAGATCTTCTTTACTTAGGTAGTTATTGGTTGCCATGGGAGTTTCCACTTGCAGTAGTCAAACCAAATTTACTAACTAGGTCTTTAGCATATTTTTCTTGACTAATAAAGATACCATTATCTAATTGTTTTATTTGTAATCCTAGAAAGAAGTTTAATTCACCCATATGACTCATCTCAAACTCTTTTGTCATTATTTCAGAAAATTCTTTATTCATTTCAAAATTAGTTGATCCAAAAATGATATCTTCTACATAAAATTGTACTAGATAAATATCGTCTTTATTTCTTTTAATAAAAAGAGTATTATCTACTTTACCAATTTCAAAATTTAATAGTAATAAGTAAGATCTTAGTCTATCATACCAGGCTCTAGGAGCTTGTTTTAGACCATATAAAGCTTTCTTAAGTTTGTAAACATGATTTGGTAATTTTTAATTTTCAAAAAGTGGTGGTTGTTCAACATATACTTCCTCTTTTACAAATCCATTTAAAAAGGCACTTTTAACATCCATTTGAAATAATTTAAAATTATTATGATTTGCGAAAGAAAGTAGAATCCTAATGGCTTCTAATCTTGCCGCGGGATCAAAGGTTTCATCAAAATCTATTCCTTCTTCTTGACAATAACCTTAAGCGACTAACTGGGCTTTATTTCTAACAACCTCTCCTTGTTCATTCATTTTATTTTTATAAACCCATTTAGATCCAATTATAGTTTTATTTTCAGGTCTAGGAACAAGTTCCAAACATCATTTCTAGTGAATTGATTTAGTTCTTCTTGCATAGCCAAAATCCATGAATCATCAGTTGATGCTTCATTTGGATTTTTGGGTTCAATAGTTGATATAAAGGATACATTGCTCATTTTACTTAGTTGATTTCTAGTTTTAACAATAGATTGCATATCTCCTAATATATTTTCTATAGGATGATCTTTTAAAAGTTTAGTCCTTTTATTAGGATGATTAATTTCATTATTAGTTTAAGTTGACTCTTGATTTTGAGTGATTAAATCCTCTTCATCGTTTGTATCTTCAAAAAATTTGAGATTTTCATCGAATGAAACATGCATTATTTCTTCGATGGTGTTAGTTCTTAAATTAAACACTCTATACGCTTTACTTCTATTAGAATATCCGATAAAGATACCCTTGTCGGACTTAAGACTAAATTTATCTAAGTTATCTTTTGTATTTAAATAAAATATTTACTTCAAAAATTTTTAAAATAAGATACCTTAGGTTTCTTTAAGTGAAGAAGTTCATAAGATGTCTTATAAGTTAAAGGTCTAATTAAAATTCTGTTTAAAATATAACAGGCGGTAGCAACTGCTTCTGCCCAAAAAACCTTTGCTAATTTACTATCTGAAAGCATAGTTCTCGCACACTCTTGAATCGTCCTATTTTACGTTCTACTACTCCGTTTTATTGTGGAGTTCTTGGAAATGAAAAATTGTGAGTTATTCCCTTTCTATTGCAGAATTCCTCAAACTTTTCATTTTTAAATTCACTACTGTGATCACTATGAATGGTTCTAATTTTTAGAGAAAGTTGATTTTGAATCCTTTTTGTAAAGTTCTTAAAACATTCAAAAGTATCACTTTTATGTTTCAAAAATATTGTCCATGTAAATCTAGAATAATTATCTACAATCACAAAAACATATTTACTATGATTTATTGACAGAATTTGAGATGGACCAAATAAATCAAGGTGGAGTAATTCAAGAGGTTTTTAAGTTGAAATCATACCTTTTAATTTAAAGGAACTTTTTCTAAGTTTTTCTAATTGACATGCATCACATAGACTATCTACTTTAAAATTCATTTTAGGGAAAGCTCGTACTTGATCATGTTTTGACAGTCTAGATAAGAGTTTGAAATTCAAATGTCTAAATCTCTTATGCCAAATCCAAGGGTCACTTGTATTTTCCAAAAGACAAAAGTTATCATTTGAGACTTTCATACTAAGAATATAAATATTCTTTTTCCTAATTCCCTCAAATATTATGATTGAATTATTATCTTCAATGTGACACTTATCTATTTCAAATTTAATTCTATATCCTTTATCACAAAGTTGACTAATACTTAGCAGATTATGTTTCAGATTCTTAACTAGCAAAACATTAGTAATAATAGGAGTTTTAGAGTTACCGACTTTGTCGATGCCAATCACATATCCTTTTGAATTGTTTCCAAAGTTAACCAGTCCTCCGTCTTTGTATATTATATCATTCAGTATATCTGGGTTCCTAGTCATGTGTCTAGAGCATCCACTATCGGGTATCCATTTATTCTTTTTGATCTGCACAATTTGTCCATTGTGGATTGATACCTCAACACCCATAAAACATGTTTCCTGCACATCATACAATTTTGGTAGACAACTTGAATTTGAATATTGATTATATGCAGACTCAAGAGACAATGATGATCTGAATATTTCTAAACTAGAATTAACAAGTTTTTCAAACATAGCCATTTTAAAAACTTTTTCAAAAATCATATTATGAAACTTTGAAAACCTGGCTCCGATACCAAATGTGAGAAATGCGGAATACAGATCTTAAGGCTAGGATTAACACTAGAGAGGGGTGAATAGTGTTTAAAAGAATTATTAAATCTTTTTGAGTTTTTGTTAATTTGAACACAAATGTATGCAATATTTAGACACAGATATGATCATAGAATCAATCACAGATGCAGAAATAAAGTAAAAGCAATAAAGGAATTGTACAATTACACCCTCGATTTCAAGGCCACGTGGTACACCACTCCAGATTCACAATCCTCTGGATAGAGATACTTGATTTCAGGAGCAACAAGTTCATCCAATTGATTTTCAAGTACGGATTTCCTTTCAAAAGTAATTGTACAATTACACCCTTGATTTCAAGGCCACGTGGTACACCACTCTAGCTTCGCAATCCTCTGGATAGAGATACTTGATTTCAGGGGCAACAAGTTCATCCAATTGATTTTCAAGGCTACAATCACACCTTTTCTCACTTGATGGATTTCCAAGGCTACAGTCACACCTTTTCTCGCTAAATTGATTACAAAGAAGTCTATAACTCTGAATAGCACTGAGATCTTGTTGAGATGGTGATAGAGAATCAAACCAGAAATGATCTAGTTAGATTCAATGTTGATTTCGGCAAAGTAATGATAAGAATGTGTATAATGAAATGTGGAAGAAGAAGAGGAGTGAAAACTAGAAAAAATATGAATACAAATTCGTTCAAAACCACCCCTATTTATAGTAGAACAACGGCCATGTTCATTCGTGAAAGGATATGAAGAATATACACTTCCTTTGAAATTCAAAATTTTGAAATTCAAAATTTTGAAATAAACTGCTACTATTTCGAAATGGAGTATTTGAGGATGTCCACATGCCAAAGGAAATTTTGATGATTTGTTTTTCTTTAAAAATAACTTCTATCTTATATTAAAATTATTTTAAACTTTATAAATATACTTAACTGTAGTTAAAATACATAAGTAAATATAGAGAATAATACTTTGGTATATATATATATATAATTTTATATTTAAATCTAAGTATAAATATTAAAAGTTAAATATATTATTATTAAAAGATATTTTAAACTAAGGATAATTTGATTTTGAAATTAAAGATTATTTTGAGGCTAAAAGTATTAAAACCAGGATAGATGTTTTTGATTCTTTCAAAAGGAAGATTTTGAAAACATTTTGAAAACAAGATATAATTTTGTAAAACATTTTGAATAAAAGTTAGTGGATACAAAACAATGTTCCGCTAGATTTTTCGTAGGTTCCATCCTACTTAGGGTTCCATCCCTTTAACGGACTCGAAGTGGATTCCACTCCACGAATAAATTGGATTTTAAGATGCCAATGCTTTTCTAGGAGTTTTAACCAAATTCCTAATTAAATTACTTATTATTGAAATCTTGAACTCTTGATAATCTTGATACTCATGAGTCTTCAATCTTGATATCTTGAATCTCTATCTTGTACACTCTTCATTCTTGGTACCTGCATGGTTAAATCCTACATATACATATATATCTAAACTATAATGTTAGTATTTATATTTTATAATCTTATTCTAAGGTTGTTGTCATCAAAACCATCATCTCAAGGACTAACAATAAAGTCCTTGAATAGCAACTTTTTTTCTTTGAATACTCTCTTATATATTTATTTTATTATCTAAATATTTATTTTATTTTTAAACTATATTTCTATAACTATTTTATAAGAGTTTTTGGGAGAGTATGCCAATATGATCTTAATGAGGTGCGGGGCTTTGCATCTGACATTCGTTGGGCTTTCCTCTACAAGAGCCAACGTCCCAGCTTATGTAATAATCCCCTCAGGCCGAAGATTAGTCAAGACGGCCCCGCTGAGCTTTCGAAGATGGGTATATGTTAAAGTGTTTAGAAATAATATTTAAATAAAAATTCATAATTTTAAAACACTCTAAAGTGTTTCTGCTTTTCAAAACATACATAAGTATGTTGATATAGGCTATATAGGTATGTCGACTTTTGTACCATTGAGAGTTGCCTTTTTTATTTTTAATAGTTGTGATCTTTTGGTTACATCTCTTTGTGAATAGGCATATCTCTTTAAACACTATATAAAAGGGGCTGGAAAATGAATTTTATAACTACTTTCTTTATATATTTCACAAAATACCTTTTTTATACTCTTTAAATTCAGTCTTCACTTTACTATATTCATTCTCTACAATCCACTAATTAATTAGTAAGTATTCTCTTATCAATTCAAAGATCAAAGTGTTATCAACAGGCAATAGGATATTTTGTATCCATAACTATTTGTATTTGGAATCAACAACTCTCTGCAACTATTTGTGTGGGTGTGCTTGTTATCATTCAAATCAACTAGTTGTGCCTGTTGCCCATTCAAATCAAGTAGGTGCACTTGTTGCTTGATCAAACGAAGTGGGTGTGCTTGTTGCCACATTAAATCAAGTGAGTCTACCATGAGCTTGGAAAGTCGGGAAGGTGTATTTTGTTGCCTTAAAATCGAGAATGCATTCTAGTTTACTTGCTACCTATTTAAAGTGGGAATTTCAAAGGAAATTTGTACATATACTTATAGAAGTAGACATAGGATTAGTTAATCCAAACCAATATAAAACTTCTAGTGTCATCCCTCTTACTCTTATTGCTTTTATATATATATATGATTGTTTGTTAGCATATTTATGTATATCTATATATGTGTGTGTGTGTGTGAGTGTGTTGATCATTGTCAACCCACTTTGGCCAAGGCAATAAACATACAGATTTAACTAATGGATTTCATGATTATCAAGGCCAGTAGCCTAGAGCGATGATTGTGAGGTCCAGAAATCAAGTGTAGGCAATGATACAAAGCGATGGTCAGCCGAGACAAAGAGATAGAATCTCCAGAACATTCTAAGTATGGATTAATACCCCGCTAAGGTAGGGGATCGGTGCCAATCCCTTCCCCTAAAGGATCGATACATATCCTTAGTTTTTGTCCCAAACAGGGTGAGACCGGTATAAAGTGACAAGGAAGGCCCCAAGAGGCTACATTTCAAATCTCAAGTTATTTGGAGTCTGTATGCTCAAGTTATGGGAAAATTACTTCACCTAAGAAAGGGATTGGTATAGAAGGGATCAGTATAAAAGGGATCGGCAAAAAAGAGATCTGCATATTTCAGCCAAGCAAGTACAATTCAATGGAAATAATCAATACCTCAAAATCCACAAGTCCAATGCATATGAAATTTTTTGAGCAAGATGTGGGGACTCTAGAGATCGCAGATCAAAAGGATGAAGAAGGAAGGATCGACCCTCATTCCTCTTAGGGATCGGCTAAACCCAACTTTAATGATCGATCAGTATCTCAACATCTACACATCCAACTGATATCAAACATGGAGCACAAGGTAACTACAACATGTAGAACACCCCATAGGGATCGTACATCATTTGGAGTTACTTGGAGGGATGGACCCTTAATCCTTTAAAGGGATTGACTGAAATCAGAATATATGCAACATTATTTCATGGAAAACGCGATATCTCACAAACCATAAGTAAGAATAGCATAAAATTTGGAGGGAAAGTTACTAACATCATGTGGAACCCGACAAAGGGAGTGCACCCCATATAGACACCAAAACAGGGATCGGTGCCGATCCCTTTTGTGGGCCGTCATGGCCTAGAGGTTCTTCTATCGAAATTTCAGCCTGATCCGTGCATGTCTTCCCCTATGAACACAGCAGGCATGGCGTCAGAAAAAGGATCTTCTTTCTACCTCTCTTTATCTTAAACTTAGGCTCCACTCTGCCAATTTTATTCTTGGATTTTATATTATAATTATAAACAAACTATAGTATAATAAAAAGGATTATTCTGGAGTGGGTGTAGGCCAGAGTTATCCGAACCACTATAAATCTTGTCTTTTTTACTTGCTTTTATATTTAATTTGTTTGTTCTCCATATTATATTCTCAACATTAGATACTATTTGAACTCTGTGATTGGATATTGGTGCTTTCATACAACTGGATATTGGTGGCTAATTTTGATGCCAACAATTATCCGTGTTTGATTTAAAATCTTAAAACAATTAGAAAAATTCTGTATAATCTATAAAACACTATTCATCCCCCTCTAGTGTTAGCGTGCTTTGTAGATCCGTTCGTACTAGTATAATTTATACTACATCGTTTTCTATAGCCAAAACACAACACATAACCAGTTACAATTTATGGTTTTACACAGTGGAAATTTTAAAACATATTTTTTTTCTAGATAAGCCTCCTACTTCATCATCGAAATCTTTATTCTTCCAATAGATACATGCCTAATCCATAAACTTAGCATACTTGAATGAGTACCATGAGTTTATGAAAAATAAAAAAAGGGCCTAACATAAAGCCTGGTTTGAGTAAAATCTTTACCTTATTCATCTATAGTAAGACTACATCACTAAAGTGGAACGAGTTTTACCTTTACTTTCTCATCATCGAGATACATCATATATGTAAACAACATTGAAGGAAAGCGACCATGTGTGTATATTCAATAAGGAAGTGTACCCTATAGTTACCATCCACTTATAAATCATGTCATATATTAATTCAAATTAAGTATACCGTATACTTATCATACAGTTATAATCAGCACCGCCCCCAAACCCATTCCACACGCATTGGTGTACACTAGCAACCCCTAGTTCCCCACAGGCACAATCAACATAGGAGCATTCATCAATAACTTCTTCAACTCCTTAAATAACCCTTGACACATATGGGTCCATGAGAACTTCTTATTCTTTCTTATTAGCTTAGTCAATGGTGCTGCTATATACAAAAAATCCTTAATGGATATGTGGTAATAGCCAGGCAACCCCAAGCAAATTCTCATCTCCATAACCGTCTCCGGCCTCTTCCAACCTGTAATAACTCGTAACCCAGTGGGTCTGAATTTTCTTTATGTCAAAAAACCAAGTCTATCGAAAATTAAGGCCCGCTAGGACGCGGTTGTTACACAACCATTAATAGTCTCTATCATCGATGTATCTACTGCTAATCCATTCTCTAAAACAAAGTGCCTGAGAAACTTCACTTCTCATTTCCAAAATTGCCATGTCGAAAACTTCATCTTCAACTTGTTTCATCTCAACGTCTCCAACACTAATTTCAAACGGACTTCATGATCTCTCTTATCCTTACAGTAGACTAAAATATCATCAGTAAAGACCAACATAAATCTGTTCAACTGATCGTGCAAGATTCGATTCATAAGACCAACGAAGAATGCAGGGCATTGGCCAGTCAAATAGCATCACTGACCTCTCATATGAAATGTACCTTATGTGGAACTCGGTCAATGGAATACCATCTTTTGCTACTCTTAGTTGATGGAAACCCATTGCCAAGTCTAGCTATAAGAACACTCAAGTCTGCCATGGTTATCTCTCCCTACTTTAAGTCAAGGAACACACTACACAAAGCATTCTTCTAAGATTTGGGGATAAACTGAGCTTTAGATCACTCCATAAACAGCTCCTAGGTTATTTCCTCCTTTAGGACCTCAGCAGTTACATCCTTCTGCCAGTCTAATACATCCTTATAGAGTTGACGAGAAGCTTGCCGTCTCTTTAGAGCATTATCATATCATATGTTTCCAAAAATACACTCACACACTTTCAACTAATTCAACACTTCCAAGGCAGACTCCTTCCCTATGAACTCTTTCCCTTCACAACTCTTGAAATCTTTGTTCATCTTACAAAAGTCTACTTCTCTTCCTAGCTGGCTATTGCATCATCATCTCCGTCATAAACTACGCAATAATACACTCACATCCATTCCTCCTTCAGCTAGGGTAGGCACTTGAGTACAGGCTTCAATACGAACTTCTAGGTTCGCCTCCCTTTCTTGGCCATTGGTTTTCATATTATCATCTCCTATACTAGGATTCGCTCTCGCACTTTCTATGGTCAAACTTCGATTACATAGATCCATTCTAGCCTTCTGCATAAGTAAGGGTTTGTATGAAACGAAATTAATTAAAGAGAGCGAGATAAATCATAGAGAGGTGGATATATTTTTCTATATATCAAATTCAAAATACAGATATGTTATATATATATATAGTGTATACCCTCCCTTAAGGTGTTTATTTTCTACTAATAAGTGTTTACTTAGCTCTATTTTTCTTTAAGTGTTCCTCTAACCAAAGCTCTGATACCATATTGTAATATCCCTAATTCCAAGACTCAAAAATAGACACCAATAACGTGTCAGACATATGAAGATGCAAAAATAACATATAAGCAGTTATAATTTCTAGTTTTACACAGGAGACATTGTAAAACATTTTTATTTTCCAGATAAGCCTCCTGTTTCATCTTTGAAATCTTTAATATTCCTTCCAATAGATACCTATCTAATCCATAAACTCAGCCTACTCGAATGAGTACCCATGAGTCTATGGGAAATTATAAAAAAACATGTCAGACATAAAGCTTGTTATGAGTAAAATCTTTACAATTGTCATCTATAGTGAGACCACACCACTAACGTAGAATAGGTTTTCCCCTTACTTTCTCATCATCAAGTTACATCATAGATGCAAACAAAATTACAGAAAAGCAACCATGTACGTATATTCAATCAAGAGGTATACCCTACACTTATCATCCAGTTATGAACCATGTCATATATCAATTCAGATTAGGTATACCCTATACTCATCATCCTATTATAAACCGTGTTATATGAACGTTCATCGTCCATGCATACATAATATAATCCCTTACTTTAGGGTATGATCATTAAGTTGTCATTAACTTAACTAATGATTACCTCCCTAGGCCTATCTACAACGGATTCATCTTATCTCAATCAATGTTACTAGATGAAATGGCTCACTCATCCCACCAATGTAGCCACCCTAATTAGAGCCATCCTAACTCTCCTAAGAGGTTAAATGTAAGCACCATGAATACATTTTAGTAAGAATCCTTACTAAGCATCAATAACCCCTTTTAGTCCTTGAACCGCCATCATTTAGGTTGCTAAATTATTGATTTTAGTGATAATACAACCTTGATGTTTTGGCACCCTGCTACGACTCCTCGTTGAAGTTTATAAATATTTTAAGATTGAACCCTATCGTGGCACGCTTCTATATACCATTGGACTTTAGACTAATAGTCAAGGCAACTTGCCATCTAGTGACTCCATGAACCAGTATATCTTTATGATCATAGTTCAACCCCTTTCTTTCATTCATTTATAGAGAGCCCTACGCTTTCTTTAGATAAAACATCTTTATCTTTTGATTTAAATGATTCCCAATCATTTATTAGCTTCTCTAAGCTTTCGTTCATTTCAAAAATAAGTGAACATGATTTTAACTTATTTATATTCCTCTTTTATTTCATCTTTGTGAAATAGTTCATTAACACTTACAAACCGTCTTCAAAAGTGTCCTAATTATTCTTGTTTTACATAGAAAAATATATCTTTCAAAGTTATCATGAATTGAATTAGGTATCACATTATAGTCATCCCATAGGTTTCAAATGTTGAGCCCAGTATCCTAATGTATTAGCTATCCTATAGCCATTGTGAGGTTGCCTAAATTTAGCTATCATGTATTAATTTCTCAAAAGCCTTTGCATGTTGATTGCTTCCCAAACTATCATGTACCTAACATCAGGTAATGTTTGTTCGTTGACTCCCTTATAGTCATCGCATATTAACTCCTTTATAGTCATCGTGCGTTAACTCCTTTATAGCCATTGTGTGTTACCTAAATTTAGTGCCATCGTGTCCTGACTCCATCTCATGTCATCATGTACTAATTTCCTAATAGCCTTGCGAGTAGATAGCTTGACTAAAGCTTCGCGATGTCATTGTGGGTTAGCTCTCCCAAAGCTATCGTGTGTTAACTACGTGAAGTACCATTGTTAGATGATAACTACCCAAGCTTTTGTAGGTTGTTTCTATTAAGGCTTTCGTAGTTTAAAATGGCAAATTTGTGATTGTATTGAAAATTGATTCATTTGTTTACTAAAAATTTACGTTCATTAACCTCCATTTGGTGTCAAGTTTTGATCGGTTAATTTCCTTTTTTTTTACTTTTCAAATGTGGATAAAAATATACCCAATAAATCAATTAATTTTTTCTTAACTAAACAATTCTTTCGTTTACTAATAAATTCATACAAAATCGAAAATTAGGGGGGAAATCCCAAAAATTCACCAAAAATTAACTTTATCATATTTTACCTTGACCCAAAATATTAGGTCAAAATAATTATTTTTATTATTATTAGCAATTAGTATTCTAAAATTAACCCTTCTCTCAACTAAGAAAATTCATATAGAATCTAAATTAATTCCAAAAATTTATGATATTAAAAATCTACCATTATTTCTTCATTATAATAATTGTATTTCAAATCATTTAACTTAGATTGATTCGTACTTTACCCAAAAACTTGAATGTATTCATTTTATTAAAATTTCCAAACATAACCAAATAATGTTTTAGTCATTTAAACATGTCTAACATCATTAAAATATTCATAGAAGATTAAATCCGAATCCAAATGGGTAGAGATAGGTTTAAAAAACATTTTTAATCTTCTTTTTCCTTGAATTTTAAAGCTTGAAATTCAAGCTTGATTTTCCTCTTCTCCTTAGCAAAATGGTAGTTTTCCTTGGTTTAGAAGCTTTGGGATTTGTATTGTGAATGAAATAAAGATGGAATAAGGGAATGAGGCCGAAGAAAGTGGGCTATTGCTTTTGGCTTGAGCTAATATCCCATTCTAGCCTAATCATAACATTAAACTTCCTTAAATACCATCCTTGCCATTTAAAATCCAAATTATTTATTTTTATTAACCCTTAATCGCTCTAATCATCCTTGTCCATTCAATTAACCTTTTAAAGTGTTCCATACTTAGTTAATTAAATCTCCCTTAGACAATTATTCCAATTAAATCATTTTATTAATCTCTTTAATAATATTTTCTTATTATAAATTTCAATTTAACTTCCCATATTATAGACCCTTAAAAATATGGGGTGTTACAAGTTAAATAAGTTTATGGTGGTCATCGTGGATGATATTTTTAATTATTACGAAACTGGGGAGGAGCGGAATCCATTTTAGAAAAGTGAAAGATGCCTTAAGGAGGAATCGGTTGAAGGCAATGTTCCTAAATTGTCACCTATAGAGGAAGGAGGTTCATTTCCTTAGGCACGTAGTATCGGTAGATGGATTGGCAGTAGAACCACGGAAGATAGCTGTAGCCAGAGACTGGAAGACACAAAAGAATGCTTTGGAGGTTTGTACCTTTTTTGGTTTAGCTGGTTTTAATTGAAAATTTATTATGGACTTGGTGAAGATATCAGCGCCTTTGACTCATTTTACTAATAATAATCTCACTTATATTTGGAGTTCAAAATGTGAAGTGGCATTTGTTCAATTAGAGGAATTTCTGATGAGTTCACTAGTTTTGGTGATTGTTAATGGTACCAAACCTTCCACCATGTATATTGATGCATGCAGTACTAGTCTTGGTTCTATCATTATGCATAAAGGGAAGGTAGTGATGTCTACGAGTCCACAACTTAAGAATTATGAGAGGAATTATCTAATGCATGCATTGAGTTAACTGTTATATATTTACATTGAAGTCCTAGAGACATTATATGTTAAGCAAGAGATTTAAGCTATTTATGGACCATAAATCTCGCAAATGCCCAATCTCTAAAAAGGATTTTAATTCAAGATAGCAACAGTTGATGGAGTTCTTATCATCATACGACTTTGGGACTACTTACACTCTAGAGAAGGGAAACGTAGTCATTCATGCCTTTAGTAAGAGGCATGCTGAAGTGAAGGTTACGCTATTAGAATGGAAGAATTTGGAGTTTATTTCAGAGTTTGATTTTTCAACCCCAATTGAAATACGATCCTGGGTTATTAACGCAATGGTGGTTGGATGTAATGCCTCATCTATATATTCATACTTATATTGTCCAACGATACAGAGAATAAGACTTGTTAGGAATGAACATCCGTGTATATTTCTTTGAGATTACACCAATAATTTTAATTTTAAATTCATATATATAAGTATCTGACATGTTCAGCATTGGCACAAAGTAACAACACATTGGCTAATATAGGAATAAACAATATATAACACTACAGAAAACAAAAAGTCACATATCGCAGCGATAAAATATAACATAGGCCATAACTTGATATATAGAGTGAGTCACCAAAAAGAGCACTAGACCCATATATAATACATCTCTATTAAACTCTGATTGAGTATCAAAAATAAATACAACATGTAGAGCCACTATCTCATACAAAATATACATGCATATACGCATGACTAGCACAAAATAATACGACTATATATGTACATCCACAAAAGCTAGCATGTATCCATGGGCATTGAGTGCCCATACTTGTCAAGTATCAATCTGATTTGAGTATTAGAAAATAATAAATGGGTCAGACTGTCACTAAATGCAGTAAGGGTTTATAGAATATGCATGCATAATAATCAAAGGTATAGAAATATCTGTATACTATCCCTATATCTTAAATAGTAAGGCATCATCAAAAAATACAATGCCATAAAGTCATACCATGCTCATCATTGGCAATCACAATAAATATGATGAACTGGTACAACAAAATCGTATCAAGAGACTAGTATGAAAGCGAGTCGACTTCAAATAAAGGCACATCGCAATTCCACATCAAAAGACAAGCACAACGCAAGTCAACTTCAAAAGAAGAACACAACGAAAGTCAACATCAAAGACGAACACATTGCAAGTCAACATCAAAAGATGAGCACATTGCAAGTCAACATCAAAGATGAGCACATCGCAAGTCATTATCAAAAGGTAAGCACATCGCAAGTCAATCGAAGACAAGCATGTTGCAAGTCATCCTTAAAAGACAAGCACATCATAAATTAATCAAAAAGAGCACATTGCACGTCATCCTCAAAAGCCAAGCACATCGCAAGTCAACATCCTAGATAAGCACATCACAACCCCAATATTCTATTAATAAAAAAGTGTCAAATAATTTCTAATGGTAATCATCCGAGTATTGCCCAATTATCCGATACCACCCGGTATTACTAGAATATTTACTATAAGGTAATAGTCTCCACTTTAAATAGTCTTTTACACAACAAGTCATACGATTAACGATGAAGTGGTACTGAATGTCCTATACCACTAGGTAATACTAAATCGTTCAACCATATTCCTCGTTTTATAGAAAGGAAATCTAGCTTGAAAGCAAGCTTCAAAGGTCATATAAAGATATGGATATTTATTTGTAAAACATATATTCCTATTTAAAATATATGAATATACTTTCTAAGGCTAAATAAAGACTCTTTTGATATACTTCTTTGTAAAAGATTGGAAAAACATACATAAAACATAAATACATTTATATACAGAATTTTGAATATTAAATTTTAAATGCCATTCTCTCCAAATCTCTTAAAATCACTTTATTTTAAAATATACATTTGTATTGATATATATGTATGTGTATACACACACACACACACACACACACACACACACACACATATATATATATATATATATAAAGTTTTAAATCTAAGTTTTCCCTCAAAATACTCATATAAGATTTTATAATACTTCATAAGGATTGCTTTCAAAAGTATATTTCTATATAACTAAATAAAAAATTAATTATAAATTAATTATTTTGAAATAAAGATTTGAAATCATTCTGAAATGCTGAAACATCATGTGAAGGCCAAAATTAAATTTCTATAACCTCAAAGAATAAAAAGAAATAACCAAAATCAAATAAAAACACTACTCAATAAGCCTTTGTCCAGGAAGTGAATGGCTCTAGGATACGTGCATCAGCCCATCAGTGCACTAGTGTCAGGAAATCCTGGAGCAATACAACACCAAGGAACCCTATTTTGATCGATTCTACATCGATGTCGGTACGTAACTTCGTCTTTGGGGACGAAAACCACATTTACAAGCATGCTTTCACTCATTGTAACCAAACGATACATCAAAAGATCAATAAAGGGGGTTTTACTTGCAATTTCAGATATAATTTTGATTTTCTAAAACAAAATAGACAACAAGCATCCAAATTCACACATAACTACAACCAAAAATTCAGTTGCAAGATTTTACATCAGCATGCATTATATAGATATGAGTTGTGAGGATTGCTAACCTAAACATTCCAAAAGCTCCAAAATTACATGCATCTTCCTTCTCTTTGCACTATAATCATAATTTCAGTCTCCTTTACTTCCTTTGCTACCCTAATTCAAACCCTACCTAAAACTTTACCCAAACTCAATCTTTTATGGCTTATAAGGTGGAGAGTTATGCTAAGAAGCGTAGCTTTGAGTTTGGGAATTTTCAAGACTATATTTGATTTATTCTTCATTTTTGAAGAGCTAGGTTAAGAAAAAGAAGGAAGGAAACATGTTTTACTTTCCTGAATTGAAATGTACCTATGAAAAATGAAGAGGAAGAAACTAAAATCCTCTTTTAATTTGTAATTAGGCTAAGAGGTTTGTAAAGTAAACCCATACTCAAATAAAAGAATGCCCATTTTTCTTTTTTTCCTTCTCTTTCAAAACAATGTTTCAAAACATTTTTACTATATCATTTCTAATTTAAATCTTCAATTTAATTTTTATAAACCAATAATCTCATTTGTTTTACTCTAACCATTATATAAGGTATATCTTACTTCATTTCTTTGCAAAAGTAGATTTATTTACTAAGGCTAAAAAAAATCACGGCTTAATTTAGCATCATTATTTAAAATTTATATTTTTCCATTCTAAATTTTTTAACACCCCATGATGTCATTTTCAACAAGTGTCACACTTTATATGATTAAATATTATTTTGTCATTCTAAATTTTTTAACACCCACATTGTCATTTTCAAAAAGTGTTACGATTCATATGATTAAATATTATACTTCCATTTTTATCTCATCTTTGCAATTAAAATATGTCAAAGTCAATATTAGAAAATTTCAAACCTCTAATAACAATGCTTTTTGATTAAAGTTCAAACTCATATTTAAAAAAGAAATATCTACACACAATTTACCATTTTAGTAATATATATTTCCATTAAATTGAGTTTACTACCATAAATCTAAAAATAACATTTATTACTTCATTGTTTACGAAATCAATATTCTATTTACCAAAAATTCATATTACCCAAACATCAACTTACCGTACTCTCTTTCTTTTCTTTCAAACACAAACGCTCCCTTGCATTATTTTTCAGAACATACAAGAATTATGTCAATAAATTATTTCCATCATAACAAATATATTACTATAAAATTTAAGATTAGCATTCATTACTCTATTAATTGCGTTATCATGGCTAAACTTATGAAAAGCACCAAATCACATAGAAATAGATTTATACATATTTTAGTTCATTGACTGCTATTATTTATGAATAATAAAAATATTGCCTCCTTTTAATATATTCTTCTAATTTATTTCAAAAACTGAAATCCCAATAATATTCGAAAATAAAACATTTCCAGTATTACTCATTTATTGCTTCAATTATAATTTTTTTAATTCCAAATACATGATTTAGTGCCGCATCGTTCATTAACTCTTTTCAAAGATATTTCAAAATTTAAAATAATTATATTATTCAAAACAATAATTTCATCATTACTGATGATTAATGACTTTCCAAAGAGGTTTAGACTTCAAAACGAATTTTTAAGAGCTTTTATTTTTCCATAACATTTTTATAGCATACACAAATCGATTTATATCAATGCAAATTAATTTTCTCGTTCCTATACCACTTTTAGTTTACAATGACATTCTGCCATTATATAATAATTTCAAACCCATATAAAATGAAGCATTACTGAAACCTTCCATCCCTTATTGAAACTTTTGTAATCTTTCCCGGTGCTATTTCCATCAATATGAATTATTCCAACCTTCATTGCTATATATTTATATTTTTCCTAAAACAACCTTCTATACTTTCTTATTTGATCAATTCCAAATCCAATTGTTACATTTTGAAATTTCCCAAACTTCTCAAAATATTTAATACATACACACATACATACATACAACAAACACACACACACATATATATATCTGTGTGTGTGTGTGTGTGTGTGTATGTGTGTGTGTGTATTCAAACCATCTCCAATCCCTTATAAATTTTCATTATACAATTTCATTAAGTGTCATGTTTTCACTTTAAAACTTAAACTCTTTGCTTTTTTATATCAAGTTTTTACATTAGACTTGCATTGATGGATCATGTTGGTTTGAGTCAAGGACAGGGCGCACATCCTTAGTTAACATCATGGACCAGTTAGGACGGGGCGAGCAAACGATCCATTTGGATCATTACTCCAAAGACCAGAGTGGCTACTTACGAATAGATGGAAGGCCGCATATATCACAGATTAAGGAATCGATATGGAAGTCTTGGGTGAGTATTATCATTCTAGGATCACTGTTCATCCAGGAGGAGATTAGATGTATCGATGTGCAAAGAGGATATTCAATTGGCTAGTGATCAAAAGGCACATAACGAAATATGTATTGAAGTGTATGACATGCCATAAGGTGAAAGCAGAATAAAAGAAGTAAAATGGTTTATTGCTTCCATTTGACATACCGCGGTGGAAGTGCATATCAATGGATTTTGTGGAAGGATTACCGAGGAGGTGGAGATCAAATGAAATTATATGGTTATAATAGATTGACTTATGAAAAGCGTACACTATATTTCGGTAAGGAGTATAAGGACGGTGGCGACACTAGCGAAATAGTATATCAAAGTACTGGTCCGACTATATGGAGTTCCAACAAGTGTAATAAGTGATTGTGATCCACTTTTCATAAGTGAATTATGAAGGAGATTACATGATTCATTAGGGACGAAGTTGAACCTGATTATAACATATCACCCGCAACTGATGAATAGGCTGAGAGAGTAAAATGGGTGTTGGAGGACTTATTGAGGCCATGTATAGTGGATTTAGGGAACCTATGGAGGATCATCTGCGTCTAGTGCAGTCGCATACAACAATAACTACTAGACTAGTAGAGGCATGTCACCGTTCTAAGCATTGTGTAGAAGGTCATGCAAGTCACTATCATGCTGATGGGAGTCTACGGATAAGATCATTTTAGGTCAAGAGATGGTTAGAGATATTGCAGAGAAGGTGGAGCTTATTAGGAAGATGATGAAAGTTGCATAAGATAAGTAAAAGTCATATGCTAATAAGAGGCGAAAAGATTTAGAACTTTCAATTGGAGATTTGGTCTTTGTGAAGGTTTCACCATTAAAGAAGGTGGTAAAGTTTGAACGTTCGGGAAAATTAGCACTCCGATTTGTTGGTCCATTTACAGTATTTAGAAGGATAAGTGAATGTCTATGCGAATCAAGTAATGTGATTATATCTACTAAATAGTAAATTATATCAAACTGGTAGTATAAAAATTGTAGTAAGTAAAGCGCACCAGATATTTTTATCATGGTTTGAACATTTCATTCTACGTCTAATCCTAGACACTTTCTGGATTTACAACTATACCCTCACTTAACCCAGAGGAATAGGTTTTAAAAACCGCCTAACCTACCAAACAAGACTTTTATATTACACACTCCCTAAGCTGCTAAATAGGACTTCGTTCCTGAAAAACTCCAACAGGTCTAAAACTACGAATGGTAGTAAATTTGTTGATGGATTGTGTACTAAATATCACAGATAAGTCTATTAAGTACACCATTCTTGTAATCTCCTTAAGATGATGATATGAATGTGTAATTGTAGAAAGTAAATTGTTGAGAATATTTATATTTCACAGGTGCATATACATTAGAAAATATAAAGAAATGGTTTATTGTGAGAATAAAAGTGTTCTCAACTCTATTTATAGATTGAAAAATTCTAAATCAGTAGTTACAAAAATTGCAACCCTTGAGAAAGAAGGTAAGTCTTCAAAATTTGAATTTCAATGAAGATTTGTCTCTATTCGTCAGATCTAGACATCTGAACAAAGTGCCCAGATGTCTGAAAGAACATAAAAAATTTTAGAAAGCAGAAGAACAAAAAACAAATCATTTAGACATTTGGAGTTTTTTTACCAGATGTCTATATTGCAATATAGACGTCTGTTATAAAAAAATCTAAACCCCTAGAAGTGAACTAAAAAATTCTTTTTTATTGAATGTACGCGGACGTATGGAACAAAAAGGCCTGACGTTTGAAGTTGAACTATTTTGTTCATTTAAAATGTTATATTTTGACTATTTTCTTTGAATAAATATGTAACACCCCATAAAATGAACCACAAATGAATGAAGTAAATTGAAATAAATGTGATAGGTAGAAAATGGAAATTTTATTAAAATTGAAATTTGACCACGAAAGTTATGTCGTTGCGTTCATTGTGAAATTCTGATTAATTTCCATATATATTATGCTGAAATGGAGCTTGAAGAAGAAGTTATGAGCATTTGAAGTTTTTAGATTTAAAGTAATTTGATATGATTCAAATAAAAAATTAATTCTCTAATTTGAAATTTGAAATTAATTATGATTAGACCTGAGGGTTAAGTGATGTTAAAAATTATCAGTTAATGTGAAAAGTTAGGGTACGAAATCAATAAATAATCAAGCAATGATAAAATAAAATAAATACCTTCCTAAATTAAAGGACGAAGTCGACCCACTACCTCAAGGGGTCGACTGCATAGAGCATGGGTGTTGACCACTTCCTTGTTGTAGAGCCTATATTTATGAGTTGTACGTTCCAGATTTATCCGTTTTTAATGTATTCTCATTAAATGGTTCTAGTGCATTTCCAACCACTATAAATAAGATCCTAGACCTTTCACTTTTATCCACAAATATTTTAGGAACAATAGAGAAACTTTATCGTTGTTATCTCTCTAAATTAGATTCAGAAACTCAATAGAGAATTCAGGTAAGAATGCAATCTTTTTCTATTTATTTCTTCTTCCTCTAACCTATTCTTAATTTATTTTCCTTCAACTATTCTGAATCTAATAAATATATATTCCACTTCTTTATTGTGTGTGTATCAAAAGAGAGAGATTTTTGAAAAGACTATGAGACAAATCCAAGGAAGGCAAAGCTAAGGCTATTCAGTGAGTGGAAACTTTAGTATTTATTTTCAACAATTATTTAGTGTATTTCATTTTGGATATGAATATGCCTTAAGGATTTTGGAATTTCGAAAATATAATACATAAAATCCCTCAAAATTCAGTTTTATTTCGATACTATGTTGAGATTCACAATTACTCACATTAATTGATGGAATTTGTTTTGTTTGAGCAATTTTTGATAATTTCATAGTCTATTCCACATGTCCTTCTTCTTTGGGTCAAATTGTGATTCTTCAATAAAATAAGAGGTTTAGATTACGAATTCTATTCGTGGTTTACACCACTTATTCTTATATATTTCTTTGTCAAAGAGGAGTTGAATAGAATATGGGATTTAGATTGCAAATTCTATTTTTTAAGATATTCCATTGAATTGATATAATAAATTGAGTTTCTATTTTATTTACAAGTCTTCTATTGCAGTTTTGATTATGAATATTTATTACTTATTTTGGGTATTAGAATCCCATAATATCTTAGGAATTTGAAGAAAAAGTACTTGTAATAACATTTGGTTAGCGAATTAACATTTAACGCTAGTTTAGAGCGTAAAATTCATGCATTTAGAACTAATTGGACGCGAAATATTAATTTACCTCTATCCGTGAAATTAATGTATAATTACTATTATATGGCGTAATTAATTAGACATTTATTTTCATTTACTTCCCCTATTAGGAAGTTTATTGATTGCGAGGCGAAAATAAGTGGAAACTATTATATTGCCTAATTATTTTTTTAAGGCATAATAAGAAGGATTCCTTATAAGGCTATATTTATGAACCGGTAAGATGAGTGTATGTGTGTGTGTTGAGAGTAATTGATTGATGGCTAAGTCATTTGGATGCAAGGTCAATAGAGTTACATGATGGAAGTCTGCCTTTTACTTTGAAGCTACCAGCAGTTGTGTACACTTTAATTGATGTGAGATATCCATATGATAAATATTTATGATGACGCAAGGTTGGTTCTAAATTCTGTAAGGGAAATCTTCCTAACTAATCTGGCCACCGGTTCCTATGAGTGTTCGGACTAATGTGGGACGTCATTATGAGTATGGGCTAAAAGACGAATGGCCTACTTCAGGTTCTTGAGGTAGTAAATGGTTGGACTCGCCTTTTTTCACCAAATGAAGTATTAAATAGCCATAGAGACACATTAGGTGGTATCTCTATAGGGGTCTGCTTCTGGTAATAGGAATTAAATGATAGGTCTACCTTAATTAAGATATTAAATGACCAAAGTCTTCCTATTTTCCATAGGGAAGTATTAAGTGGCCTAAGAGGTTCCATATGATGTCAGCCAGATAGTACTAGTGAGGAGCTCGCCTTTAAAATAGGTATTAAATAATAGAATCTCCTTAATTAAGGTACTGAATGACCAGAATCTTCCTATTTTTCAATAAAAGGTATTATGTGGCATGGGTACCATCTCTCACATTATTATCTATTTATGATATATGATTAGGATATGCGATTCTGGAAATCTGCTTTTGGAAATGGAAGGTATTAAGTGGTTGGATCCACTTCCTTTCCTTATAAAGAAATATTAAATTATTTTTATTAGTTTTATGTTCGTAGACATATTCTTATATGCTACCTAAGTACTAAAAAGGTAAGAATTGAGATTTTTATTCACCGGGCACTTGTTGTTTTGACTCCTTCCTCATTACAACATAGATTGAGGATGGAGTGATGGAGGTGACGATGCTTAGAGATGGAGAAGCTTGGCTTGTGGTAGTATTTGTTATTATTTCTTGCTTTTATGTGTACCCATGTATTTAGACAATTGTTGTAACGAATATCATGTTACAGTTTTTATAGAATTTTGTATTATGACATTTTTATAGTTTTGAAATAAATAGGTACACTTTGCTATTGTTTTTTGTTCCATTCGCTATGATTTCTTAAAGTTTAGTTATGGATCTATACTATTATTTACTTAGTTCCACCAACAACTTACCTTTGAATGGATCTAACTTTGGGCCTTTTCTCGATCAAAATTTAGGCATGTTCCGGGTGGGTTGTTACATTTGGTATCAAAACCTAGGTTACCCAATCAATAGGGAAAGTAAACTATGCGTATGAGTGGCATACTTGTTATTTTAAAAAAAGGTTTTTCAAATATTTTTTATTAAACTCGTACTATATATATACACACTTATTTTTGAATTTACGTCTAACTCCATAGGTTCCAACTATAAAAATAGTAGCGACCTATTCCGAAAGGATGGACAAGGCGATTATGAGTTGGAAGAATAAATAGAGACAATTTCTACTCCTACTTCGACTGCCCGTGGAGTGGAGATAATATCTTTAGGATCAAACTAAGGAGAGCATGACCTCAACTTATAGAAGCGCCATACAAGTTGGTAGTAGTTGACTGCATGATAGGACCTAGTTTTCCTTATCTTTGCGGACCTTATAGGCATATTTATTAAATAGGGTGACTATAGATGGAAAGGTTTAAAAGAAAGAACAAATTTTAATCCTACCTTTTGGGACATAATTTGATAAAAAGGTTTCTTTGAAAACCCCTTAAAAACTTTTGAAAGTTCCTTTCAAAAGATTTTTGAAATAAATATCTTATAGGTTAGAAATTTTTGACAAAAAGTAATTTTTGATGATTTTTAAATTGTACCACTATTTGTTTTGTAGAAAGTTTGAAAAGAGGTTATAAATTTAAAAAAGGGTGATGAAACATTTTTGGTAGGTGATTCTAATTTGAAAAATTTTGGTGAATTGAGAAATTGAGAAAAATGTTTCCATTTATTAACGTCTCAGCTTAAAATTTGATTGATTAAAAAAGCTTTCAAATTCCTTGTTTTTGTATTCTTCTATTTTTCTGTGTTATATTTCCTATGTAATAAATTTGAAAGTTCCTCGCTTTATGACTTCTTAGAGGCTATATAAGTTGAAATTTTTTGGAAATTTAAATATGGTTTTAGGCAGCTTTGGAAATATACCACCATTAGGTTTAGAATAATTTGGAATGGTAATGCAATTTTTAAAAACGGTGAATTTCTTTAAGATAAAATGGTGGATGGTTTTAATTGTAAATCAATGACTTGAAAAGTTTTCACTTTTTAACCTTTTTAGTTTGATTAAAAAGATTACAATTTTTGATTCATTGATCATTCTATTTTTTCTTAAATAAACCTAAAAGTTCTTTCTTTAAAACTCTTTTCAGGGGTTTATAGATAGAAATAGCATCCATTTCGGGATGGGGAAATAGAAAATAAAATAAAAGGAATGTCCAATAATATAGGAAGGAAAGCATTTCCATATAAGGTAAAGAAGAGAATAATGGCTGGAATTTAGGTAATAATAGAATTGTGAATTCTGGTAAATGAGACAATAAAAGGAGTAATAGTGTAAGATAGAAGTTATCTTTTTCAACTCCATCTATTTTTCGATCGTGTAAAGTTATAAAAGGTATCTTTGCCTATTGATTGGTTTAAATGATGATGATAAATAAGTTAGATGTTTTTGTATAAGGAGAAGCATTTATGTAAAGATGAGAATTTTATATGTTTTTCCTAAGTTGAATATAAAAGTTATTTGAATAATAATAATATTGGATTTAAAAAAGAAAAGTGTTGCAAGAGATTTTAAGAGTTTTTTAGCAAAGTTACGAGATATATTCCATCAAATAACAGTACATTTTGAGTAATAAGTTAATAAATATTATTGTATGCTTAAGAAGGAAATCATTATTATTTTAAAATGATGATTGTGAAAATTTTACTATTTTGTAAAAGATAATTCTTGTAGCTAGAAAAATCTTTAAAACAAAAAATGGCCTAACATATTATTTGGAAAGATAGTTAAGTTCTGAATCTTTTGTGTTAAAAATCCGATTTTCAAAAAGGAGTAAATCCTTATTTTAGTGAGCTACTAAATGGAAAGTTTTTCATAAGTTCCTCTTTGAAAAACAAAGAATTTTTTGAATGCCATAAATTAAAAAGTCTAACTTTTAGGGAAAATGGTTTTGATAAGGAAAGTTTTTAAAAATGGAGATTATTTTATTCTTATTTGGGAACAAAGAAATTTTGAATCTTTGATAAAGGTTTTTGTTAAAGTTTAATTCTCAAAGATGGAGATACTGAATTTGATACTTCATCTTTAAGTATTGCAAGAAATGGAGTAACAAATGCTTATTTTTAAATAATTTTATTTACATGAAGATACTTCATTTTGTATGCAAAAGCTTTGATTTTATAAAAATTTATGGAGTAGATACGGATCATGACCCATGCAGGATAGACTAAGGTTTTTTCTAGGATATGAGTAAAATAGAAATAGACGTACAATGCGATCTAGAAATTTGAAGTCAGTCTTAATCACTATTTGAAGAAGTTGGTAAAGTGTAAAGATATTCCAAATCTATAATTGTATTGTGAATTAGGTTGCCCATATAATATGAATTTCTATTTTTTTAATTTTGGGGCAATTTCCGTTTAATTTCCCTAAATTACCTAATTCGTAAAAAATGTATAAAAGTGAGCTGTTAGAGGTAACAAGGACTAGAAAGGAAAGAGATGTGTAAGAGTTGGATATTCTTTTCCATAGTTTACACTGCCTATTTCAACAAAAAGAAAAAGAAATAATTCCTTGTAATTTTAAATAAAGCAAAACCTTCACTTGCAGTTAATTTATGAGAAATTATAATGGTAATCATTTGGAAGGATAAATTCGATAAATTAAAATATGGATATGAGTATTCTACTTGTAGAATTAGTAGTTATATATATATATATATATATATATATATATAACGTATAGCTACGCTAAACGACTATAATATATATATGTAGCATAGATTAAGACTATATGCGTATTAGTTAGTAATTGACAAACTGAGAATTATGGATGTTAATTACAAGTATAACGGACAATAAATTTATAATTAATGAGAGAAAAAGTAATCTAATGGGGAAAGATTAAGGAAATTTGATATTGCACTTAAGGAGGAAAGAAATTTGAGTAATGAATGGATTTTGGAAATATGAAGAAGGTTAAAAGATTGAAGAAGGATTAATTATAAATGGTCCAATTCTGACAGTGATGATTAGCTGCTATGGATATTAATTGAAGTAATACATGGACCTCATTTATTAAAGACCGGAAAAAGGGAAATCAAGAAAATGAGTGGCAATGGAATGAAATATTAAAGATAGCTTAACTTAATTAAGAAAAGAGTGGTAGGATCTCATTGCCATTTATATTAACTGATAAATGGAAATTTCCAGTAAAAAATTCTTTTGGAGTTCTTGGATTATATTTGCTAGTTGTCTTCCTTAGCTATTGGAAAAGTGGATGATGTGGTATAAGATATATTCACATTTTATTCCTGTATAGACTTTATGAATGAGATTTAAACCACTTGATATATGTTGGGAAGCAAAGTAAATAAGGAAATTTTATGGAGACACTTAACTAGCAATAGACCATAGATAAAACTAGAAGTTAATAAGGAAATTAGGTTAGCAGCCTAAAGTCAGTAAATGCTTTGATGTCAAAAAATTATATTTTGGAAACGTAAGGGATTTAGCTAACAAAATACCTCCATGCAAGGAAAAGAGAAAACGTATAGGAATGAGAATGGAATTTCCTATTGATCAAGAATAAAGAAGAAGGTGGCAGAAATTTTCTGTTAGAAGCAGTGGAACTGCAACACTCCAATACAGCTTTATGGAGTCACGCTTCGCACCGTTAGTGATAGGGACCCTTAGTTTACAAGCAAATTTGTAGGAGTTTGCTAGTAGCTTTAGGATGTTTGTTGAATAGGAGCATGGCTTATCGACTGAAGACCGACGGATAAAATGGAGGAACTAATGGGAACTTGGAGGATTTGTTGAGAGCTTGCATCTTGGACTTTGAAGGAACTTACGAGTAGCGCTTACCCTTAGTAGAATTCGCGTAGGATTATAGTTTTCAATGGATGATTAGTATGAAACCCTTGAAGCATTTTTTGGGGAGGTCATGAAAATCATCGAATTGTGGGTGGTAAATCACCGATAAATTCTACTTGAATTAGATTTGTATTGCAAGACTTTGGAAAGTCGGAATTGATTAGGCATCAAGTGAAGGTTGCACGATTTGGGTAGTTAGAAAGTAGTCACCCGATTTATTAGGCCTTTTTCCCAATATTGAAAAAAACACAAAAACTTTTATGTTAACTGAAGTCCATAACGTTTTTCATTTAAGGAAATACCTTTAGAGCATAACAATTGTTATAGAGCCTAATCAATTAGGGGATCTTAAGACAGATCCAATAGTACTTGTGCGATTGCATACATCGTCGAGCATGGAACTCGAAAGCTCCGCAACAAAGAATTAGATTGCTTTGGGTACAATGGCAAGAAAATCTGATGGGAGGCATAAGGACTCTTTGCCCTAAACCTTTCTCTGGAAAATTTTCTCTCTAAAATTGGGGTTTTGGTTGCATCGTGGTTGCTAGATTAGATGGTTTAAGATGGTTGTTGCACTTTTCACAACCACTTTACACTCAAACAGAAATTTTTATGCATGTTTAGGGTATTTGCATACATACTTTTATGACACCGTTATATATTCATGCTAGGATTGAGCTCATTTTAATATGTCCGTAGTACATAATCACATTGCACAATTGGTTGAGTAGATGGTACTATAGATAACTTGGTTGTATAATATGGATATTATTACGCGTTATGCTATTTGCCCCTTAAAAGGTTTCGGGATGAAATCCTTTTTAAAGGGGAAAGAATGTAACATCCCATAAAATGAACCATAAATAAATGAAGTAAATTAACTAAACATGATGAGGTAGAAAATGGAAATTTTATAAATGTTGGAGTTTGACCACGAAAGCTATAATATTACATTCGTGGTGAAATTCTAATTAATTTACATATACAATACGCTGAAAACGGAGATCGAACCGAGGAAGTTATGAACGTTTGAAGTTTTCAGATTTAAAGTAATTTGAATATGATTCAATTAAATGATAAATTCTCTAATTTGAAATTTGAAATTAATTGTGATTAGATTGCGGGTTAAGTAACGTTAAAAATTAGCAATTAATGTTTAAAATTATTTTGTGTATGATATCAATAAATAATCAAGCAAAGGTAAAATAAAAATAAATACCTTCCTAAAATAAGAGAAGAAATCGACCTAGCACCTCGAGAGGTCGACCGAGAGGTAGACTATGGGGATCAACCATAGGGGTTGACCGCTTGAAGCATGGGGGTCGACCACTTTCTTGTTGTCGAGCCCATTTTGATGAGTTGTACGTTTCAGATTTATCCATTTTTAATCTACTCTCATTCAACAATTCTGGTGCATTTCCAACCACTATAAATTAGACCCTAGACCTTTTACTTTTATCCACAACTATTTTCCGAACAATAGTGAAACTCTACCATTGTTATCTCTCCAAATTAGATTCAGAAACTCCGTAGAGAATTCGGGGAAGAATCCAATCTAATTTCTGTTTATTTCTTCTTCCTCCAACCTATTCTTATTCTATTCTCCTCCAACTATTCTAAATCTAATAAATATATATCTCTTCCTTATTATGTGTGTATACGTCAAAAGAGAGATTCTAAAAGAGATTGTGAGGCATGCAAATCCAAGGAAGGTAAAGCTAAGGCTATTCAGTGAGTGGAAACCTTAGAATTTCTTTTCTACAATTGTCTAGTGTATTTTTTCATTTGAATATGCCTTAGGGATCTTGGGATTTCAAAAATACGATGGATAAAATCCCCCAAAATTCCCTTTTATTTCTATATGTCATTTTATTTTGAGATTCATGATTATTTACATAATTTGATGGAATTTATTCCGTTATGAAATTTTGATGATTTCATAATCTATTCCACTTCTCCTTCTTCTTTGGGTCAAATTGTGATTCTTCAAAACAAAGGGTTTAGATTACGACTTCTACTTGTAATTTACATCACTTATTCTTATTTATTCTTTGTACAAGAGGAGCTAAATAGAATATGGGATTTGGATTGCAATTCTTATTGTTTAAGATATTCCATTAAATTGGTATAATAAATTGAGTTTCTATTTTATTTACAAGTCTGCTATTGCAGTTTTGATTATGAGTATTTATTCCCTGTTTTGGATATTACAATCCCATGAAATCTTAGGAATTTAAAGAAAAGGGACTCTTAAAAATATTTGATTAGAGAATTGACATTTAAAGCTAGTTTAGTGCATAAAATCCCTACATTTTGAACTTATTAGGCATGAACATTTATTTATCTCTATTTGAGTAATTAATGTATAACTACAACATATATGATTTGGTTAATTAGGCATTTATTTTTATTTACTTTACCCATCTAGAAGGTAATTGATTATGAGGCGAAAATAAGAGAAAACTCTTAAATAGCCTAATTATAAAGCTTAATATGGAAAATTACTTATAAGGCCTTATTATTGAATGGTAAGATGAGAGTGTATGTGTGTGTATGGAGAGTAATTGATTTATGGCTAAGTCATAAGGATGCGAGGTTAATAGAGTTGGAAGTCAGCCCTTCACTTTGAGACTACTAGCAGTGTGTACACTTTAATTGATCTAAGATATCCTTATGATAAATATTTATGATGGCATGAAGTTGGTCCCAAATTCTGTAGGGGAAATCTACCCCGCTAATCTGACTACCAGCCTACGAATAGTTGGACTAATGTGAGATGTCATTATGAGTATGGACTATAAAACGAAGGGCCTAATTTGGGGTCTCGAGATATTAAGTGGTTGGACCCGCCTCTTTTCCCCCAAATGAAGTATTAAATGGCCAAGGGACATGTTAGATAGTATCTCTACAGGGTCCGCTTCTAGAAATACGTGTTAAATGATGGGTATGGCTTACTTAAAGTATTAAACGACCAGAGTCTGCCTATTTTCCATAAGGAAGCATTAAGTGGCCTAGGAGATTCCATATGATATCAGCTAGATAGTACCGGCGAGGAGCACGCATTGGAAATATGTATTAAATGATGGGATCTACCTTAATTAAGGTATTAAATGACAAGAGTCTGCCTAGTTTTTCAATAAAAGGTATTAAGTGGCTTGGGTACCATCTCTCACATTATTAGCTATTTAAGACGTATGATTGGAATATGAGATTCTGGAAAGCATCTTCTGGAAATGGAAGGTATTAAGTGGTTGGACCTGCCTCCTTTCCTTATAAAGAAGTATTAAATGGTTTTTATTATTTTTATGTTCATAGACATATTCTTATATACTGCCCAAGTACTGAAAAAGTAAGACTCAAGGTTTTTATTCACCAGACACTTGTTGTTCTAACTCCCTTCTCATTACAACATAGGTTAAGGATGAGTGATGGCCGTGATTATGCTTACAGTGGAGAAGCTTGGCTTATGGCAGTATTTGTTATTATTACTTGCTTTTAGATGTATCCATGTGTTTAGACAATTGTTGTAATGGATATTATGTTATGGTTTTTATGGAATTTTTTATTATGACATTTATGGTTTCGAAATAAATGGTTACATTTTGCTATTATATTTCGATCCCTGTTGTGATTTTTGAAAGTTTAGTTATCGCTCCGTGCTGTAATTTTCTTAGTTCTACCAACAACTTACCTTAGAATGGATCTAACTTTCGATAGGTCTTTTCTGGATCAAAATTTAGGCATGTTCCGAGGTGGGTTGTTACAAAGTATATATTATTATAAAATATATATTACAAATTTAAATTTTTAAAATATATTTTTGTGTTTGTAATCATCAAATTGAAGATTGTATATAAAATTTAGACTTACAAAAATTACTATATAAAACCTATTTCTTTTCTTTAATTTCAGCCTGGTTTTAATGTCATTTATCATATCTCCTTATATATATTTCTAGATGGCAGTGTCAATGTAAATCTTCATATTTCCTTGTATATATTCCTCCTTTTGTATGGTGTAACTTCATGTTGAATTCATATACTTATCTCCTTTTTATACTTATGTACCAGTAGTTAGCTTAGAGGATCGTTGGCATAATTGTATAGTTGTTGTCATCAAAATCCAACGGAGAGAGTCTACCGATAAAGAGTTTCGCATATAGAATGGGGCTTCCAAAGAAGATAGCGTAAGTCCATGATGTGTTTCATGTACCATATTTGCAAAAATGTTTACATGATCTGACCATTGTAGTTGCACCTAATTGATTAGAGGAGGTAGTGTTGGAAGTTGAGCCATGCTCACCCCATGATCTAGCCCATATTGTCGAACATAGGGTGAGATGACTTAGGAATAAAGTGGTAAAGATGGTTTTAGTGCAATGAGGGACCAACCAGGCTAAGAGTACTTGAGAGCCTAACGGGAACATGACGGCTACTCGTCCCCAACTCATTTCTAATACGTTCTTGAATTTAGCATGATTTCTTTAGGATTAGATTATTTTAGAATTAGGATTGGACGCTCTAGATGATTTGGTTATTTGCATATATCTATTGGATTAACATTCATGTAGAAATATATTCTTATATTAGATTGTTATGCATCCACGTTTGATATGTCATCTTATTGCATTCATATAGGGAGCATTAGCTACATTTCTGCATTATAGGTGTAGAAACTGCGAGTTACATGTGATCATTCGCACGCACACACAAATTACATTTCTATATCATATAAATTAGATGTTATGTCCGTTACTTAATTATCGTGTTTGGAAAATGATATAAGTGTCATATTACATTTTTCATTTTTTTTATAAATTTCAAAGATGAATTTCTTTTAAGGGGAGAATGTAATACCCCGAAAATTAGTGTATATTATGATTAAAATATTAACTGAATAATAGTGTTAAATAATTCAATTTAAATTGCAAGTAAAATTTATTAAAAATAAGAAGAGGCAAAATGGCCATTTTTCCAACTTTAGAATTTGATAACAAAACCTATGTTATTCCGACCGAGTCGTTATTTTGATTCACGCAATATATTCATTCGTCTCATTTAGAGTCTGTATAAAAGAGTTATGAGCGATTTTGTGTCAAGCTAACCGAGCGCCAAAACTTGAATTTGAATTTTGAAGACCACTTCTTTCCCTCCATTTATATATATCCAAAGTTCATAGCTCCTTTTCCATTTCAAAAACTGGCACCGCTCCATTCTTTCTCATTTTCCATCTATCTTCCTAAAAAGTAAATCACCACATCTCACTCAAATCTAGACAGATTTGTACGAAACTGATGGCATCGCGAAGCATACAAAGAATATTACACAACCACACCAGATTGAAGGAGGACTTTGGAAGCTTGGTGGCACAGCAGTCCGAAAAGCGAAGGTAGAAGTAGCAAAGTGCAATTCGATGAGAGATTTTTGCTTTTTTCCAATATAATGCATAGATAATGTTATTTCTATGATTTATAGGCTATAGACGAGTATATAATCAACCATTTAATAGTAAATTCAGATTTAAAGTGGATTTGGGAGGGAATTTATAAAATGGTAAATAAAAAGCTAAACTTTCACTATTTCTATTGATTTTGATGAATAAAATATGGAATTTAATGTTATTTAACCCAAAAAATCACTATAAAAACATAGCTTAAGATGTTAAAAACGTTATCATACGAATAAACACAAAATGAGAGCGTTTGGAGGCAAAAAGACATAAAAGAACGACCAAAATCGCAATCAAGAAGTGAAATCCTAACCACAATCGGTCGACTTATCTAAATGACTAGTGGTCATATTCAGATTTAGATTGAAATTCGGCCTGAACAAGCCCATATATATACAAATATATATATATATATATATATATATATATATATATGTATGTATGTATGTATGTATGTATGTATGTATGTATATGTACATATATACATATATATATTATCGACTCGAGTCACGTTCCACTGTTTTCAGTGATGTTTAAAGGCTATTTCAAAGACATTTTATCAATGCTACGGATCTAAAGAGAATTATACGGATGTTGATTGTTTTATGTAATCGGGTATGTTATTCGGTGATAGAATTAGCAAAATTTTAAACAAAATCGCAATCAAGAAGTGAAATCCTAACCACAACTGGTCGACTTATCTAGACGACTAGTGGCCATATTCAGGTTTAGATTGAAATTCGGCCTGAACAGGCCCATATATACATGCATACATACACACACACACACATACATACATATATATATATATATATGTACATATATGCATACATATGTATATATATATGTACATATATACACATATATATTATCGACTCGAGTCACGTTCCACTATTTTGAGTGATGTTTAAAGGCTATTTCAAAGACGTTTTGTCAACTCTACGGATCTAAAGAGAATTATATGGACGTTGATTGTTTTATGTAATCGGGTATGTTATTCGGTGATAGAATTAGTAAAATTTTGATGTGAACATGTACGAGCTTATGGCGCAAGTTGGGAACCTAGGATATGAACACATGACATAAGGAGGTGATCCAGGTATTGTGATGCTCACTTGTAGTGCTTTGATGGTCCAATGTGGCGGAGTGGGTATTAAGTGATCCGATAATGCAAGAGGCAAGTCCAGGATGTGAATCTAGTTACTATTCAAGTTATGGACAACATGAGACCTATAGCACATGTAACGATCTCGAATTTTATTAAGTTTATATTGATAATTAAATTTAATTTTCGTATAAAATTTGTGAAAATTATTGGTAATAAATATAAAATATCAGTTAAATTATGAATTATTGAAAAAATGTATTTAAATTAAATTGAATTGAGATTTATAAATAATATAAAGATATTTGAAGTCAATCCTATGAAATGGGTTTTTGAAGTTGTGTAAATATAACAAAATTTTTTTGAAATAAATATTTAAGTTAAAAATGAAAGTAAACATAAAACACAAACAAAATGTACTTATAAAATACATCAAAATATAAACTATTGAAATAAATATATAGAGAAATACAAGACGATTTGTATGAAGATAAAATAAATACTTAAGCTAGAAATAGGAAAAAAAATTATAAGACAAATTATAAAATATAAAGAAAACACATTAGCAACATATTAAAATAGAATCTCATTTATATTGTAAAGTATAAGTCAAAATAATAATAATAATAATAATAACAAAAGATAATACATATACTCAAGAATAAACAAAAATTTGCTAAATTCAAACAACACAATAATTATAGAATTTCATTTATATTTTAAAGTAAGGAGATAATAACGTACAAAAGCATACAAAAGAAAAGATAAGTATGTAGATGTGGGAAACAAATTGGTTAAGTATGAATATAAGAGACAATAGAAATGGCTTGCAAAAGAAGTACATGTACAAAACAAATAGAGGCTGTAGACAAAGTGGGACAGCAAGTATATATTTAAGTATAGAAACATCAAGTACATAAGCAAAAGCTTGTAAAGCAAGTACAAAGTATCATCCCTAAGCACATACAATATCTCTAGCTACGATATGTATCATATTAGTCGAGCAAACAAGCCAAAGCAAGAACATAAACAAAACATAAAAATATATCTTTGAACAAATAAACAAGTACTGAAGTAAGGCAAGCATGGGAACAAAGGTCATGCATTTAATGAAAGCATCCTCAGCCATGACTTGTTGTACAAAATGTAATATCACTTGTAAGTTTCTTTTTATACATCAAACTCTTCATTTTTGTTCGTCCATTCAAAGTTGAGAAACAACTAAAGTAAACATCTCAAACAAACCTGAAGCCTTAGAGATCCAATACTTCAAACTAAAACAAAGACAAAACATACAACCACATTGAAAACCAGAGCTTCAAGAGAGAGGGCTTCAGCTTGCAAACTCACTGCTTATCTCAACATAAAAGAACTCTGTCCATTTTCCAAACACTGTGAGTAACTTCATATTTTAAAATAATCTAAGTTTTAAATTTAGTTGTATGATGAATATCAGAAATTGTGTTGTGTGGAAATATATGTATTTCATTGAATTTTGATGAGATAAAGCCTGCACATATTTTTATCTGGATGTTGCTCTGTTATAAATCTCAGAAGTCTGAGTTACTTCAAGAAAAAAATCATATTTGCTCAACCTATTGATTGTTAGAACAAAACATATAAACCAAATATGTTTGGTTGAGTAACATTTTTTTTATCTTAAATAAATCTAGTGCATGCAAATTCTCTGAAACAAATAAGTTGATATGAATTTTCTGGCATTTTCTATGAATGATTAGAAGTGTGTATATGCTGTTGGATATCAGTGTTATTGTTTGTGTTACCAGGCTCAAGCTTAATTCAAAAATCTATATCTCTTGATCCAATCTATGTTAGGATTTAATTATCAAACAAAACTTGTTTGTTTTATCATGGAGAAGTTTTTAAAATTTTGTTTAAGTTAATTGAATTTGAAATCTCACTGGATATTTAAAAATAACAGAGCAAACCATTTGTAAGTACAACTTCAAATTTAGTAATTTATTAGTTCAGGTTTATAGATCAAATCTATAAACAATATCATGATTTTTAACAATAAAGTCATAAAATTTAGTTTGGGAATAAAGGTGTAGTTCTGTTTTGAACTAAAAATGGGAATCTGTGATTTTCTGATGATCTCAGTGGATTGGGAAGCCGAGTTTCTTTCGGGTGATGGTGGAGTGGTCAGTGACTACAGGAAAAATGGTGGAGGTGGCGGAAGATCACTGTGGTGAGCGTGGTTGTTCGATTCGTTCTATAAACCTAGTTTTAGCATAGGTTCGAATTTTCGACCGTCTCGTTCTCCTCGGTGCATCGAGCTGCATGTAGTCTCAGGAGGTGGTAGCTTGGTCGAAGACGAAGTGAAGGCCGAAGTTTTGCATGTTCAGGTGGTCGGAGCTCTGAGGAAGCGGCGTTGACCGGTTCGAGCAATTGTTTTCTTTCGAGTGGCCAGGTTTTGATTTGGGAGCTCGAATTTGATTTCGAGTTGCAGGCGAGGTCCTGGTGGTTTGGGTTGGTCAGTGGTGAGGTTGTTGACTTGTCGAAGGGAGCGTACTTGACCGAAGAGGGTCGGAGCTCCAGTGCACATGCACCGTGTACTTGCATGCTTGGGAGGTTTTGATGAATTGAAGAAGGAAGGCACTGGAATATTTCTCGGGTTTCATTCGAGAAAGAAGGGGGGTGGTCTCGAAGTAGTTTTAAGTTTTCTCGGGTCACTGTTTATTTCAGGTTTTAAAACCCTAAAACCTGTCTGTTTAAATTTTAAACAGAAATTGAATTCAAAAAAGATTTTAATATAAGTTCACAATCAGAATTTAAAAGATGGAATGCAAATTTACTTTTGAAATAAATGAAGTTTTACAAAATTTAAAGTATTCAAACAACTTTAAAATGTTTAAGTATACTTTATACAATAATTTGAATTTAAATAATTGGGTTTAAACCCTTGTAAATTCTTTTATAAGACTAATATTATTTAGCATGCAAGTTTAAAGGTTTTTAAAAAAAAATTAGTGGTAGATTTTATTAAAGATAAACTGGAATTTCATTTTGAATTTAAAAATGAAATTTAAAAGTAAAATTGGATGAAAAGTTAATAAATTAGTTTAACTTAAATTTATTAGTTAAATAAAGCAATTTATCTTTAAAGCTGGAATGTAAATAATTTGATTTAAACTTAAATTCAAAATGGAATTAAATTGTAAGTTCAAAAGTAAAATGTTTAAAATATATATGTTGATGATAAGTAAGTCATTAACAAAGAAATGGATTATCTTAGAGATAATTAAAGTAATTAAAATGATTGGAATTATTAAGTAATAAAAGTAATGTGATAAATTTTGATAACAAATTAGATTAATTAATTAAATCAATTGTAAATTGTTAATTACTTAATGAAAGCAATTAAGGGGTTAATTACTAATTGTAATTAATTTTGAATATTTTGATTAAATTAATGATAAAGATAAATTGGTAATTCATGATTTGTTATTATGAGATGAGTGCTTAATGGTAAGTAATTAAAGAGTAAATTTCTTGAAATAATTAATTAAGAAGTTAACTAATTTTATAATTGGTCCAAGAGTCAATTTAATTAATATGATTGATTAAGAATAATTTAATTAATTAAAGTGTTTGATAAATTAATTTATATATCAAATGATTTGGAATTAATAAATCTGAATTAAATAATAAATTCATAAGTAATTAATTAAATTGGAAATGAATTGAATTAATTAGGATTAAACAATTAATTATTCCTGCTTATAAATGTTTATTGAATGCTTGTGAATGATTGTATGGTATGAAATGCCTTGAATTGATGATCCTATCTGATTTGTGATATTTTGTTCTGTAGATTGAGCTGTGTATATTTATTTACATTTGTATACTATCTGTGAATCTGTGAATGGACGATGAGCGTTATAGTTTTATATCGCTTATCAACTATATTTCTATGTTTTAATCTGTGATGATTGAAATGATGTTGCACTAGTGTGTTAAACCCCTGGACCACACTTATACACACACACCAATATGGATTTCACGAGGAAATCGATTAAGTCACAGATTTTTGAGAATAGTTTCGAATTTGAATATTAGAATTCAAATGTTTTGGAAATGGATTGGGTTTAAAGTGAAAAGCTTTTGTAATGGAATTTCATAGATGAAATTTATTTTGAATAACTCGATAAAAAAATGAAGTTGAATAATTTGATTTGAACTTAAATTCAAGATTTGAAATTGAATTCTATGATTTAAAACTAGGGATTAAAAATGTTATACCAGTTATATATGGGTTAAACTATTTTAAAAGTATTGATTTGGGGATGTGAATAGAATTCAAGGGCTTTAACTCGTGTAAATATAATTGGATTTTTTCTGAAACGAAAACTGTTGTTTTCAAATAATAAAAGCTTTCACATAAGAAATGAACGTCCAATTTGTGTTAAAAAGAACTTCAAGTTTGAAAATGAAGATAAATTCCAAGTTATGAAAACAATTTGAAAGCTATAAGTTGAATCTTGATTTCAAGATTCAACAAGTTAATCGAATTTTGAAAGCTATGAGTTAAATCTTTGATTTAAAGATTAAATGAGTTAATCCAATTGGAATGGAAATTGTTTTGAAGTCTATGAATTGATCTTTGTGAAATAAATCTTTTTGTAGTATAAAGATTAGAAATGGTAATTGGTTTAAACCATTTGAAAAGGAAAGTTTTGGGGTTTTAAGTTGTGACTTAATTGAAATCCCAATATCCATATGTTTTTGAAATACTGCGCTCACTGTTCGGTTTAGCCGGGAGAGGACCTTTGTTTCATATATCCCATTCCGAATATGTGATATGTCGTTATGGATAGCATTTGAAGACCGGTGGTGAAGACCGGATATTTTCGAAAACGTAAGGACAACTCATCGAATGTCTTTGCATCGAATGGTCTCCGGTATAGAGACTCCATATGTGATGGAAGGTCCGAACGTGATTAGTGAATATCCGGATTGCAAGGGCTTCTTTGGAAGTGCCTTCGGTTCTGTTCGAGCCCGGAATAGACTTGTATGGATAGTATGTCTGACATTACAAATTGAGATATAAAGCTGATCTCTTTCAAATATATTTCTGTTGGTGGGGGAGAATTTATTCTTTAATCTTAACACCCTTCTCTGAGACGTACGAGCTCAGAGGTTATGTAGTTGATGGTTATCAGCGATATATTCCCAATTTGGTAATGTGACATGTTGAGTGTTGCTGCGAAATGATCATTGTTTGATCATTTGTGATATGATCATTTGTTTGATCACTTATCTTTGTGATCATTTCTATGATCATTTATTGACCCAAAGCACAGCTTTTGTATAAAGCGTGGCTTTGTGGACGATACTTCGTCAAGCCTCACACCCCGGAATGGTCAAAACAGGAAAGATGCAGCAAGGTTATGAGGGGTAGCTCCCTTTAGGGTATGTGCATTTCCTTCTGGAAAAGGGTGGTATCATGGTATGGAGCCCAGATACTTGCTCATGTTGAAACACTTTATTTATCATTGTGTGATGTGGTTAGAGAGCTCTCGGATAAAGGTCCCAAAGGACCGGGGGATGGCATACTCGTGTCAGTAGTTACCTAGTTAGGGGTAACCCGGCCTTGTGTTGGCAGAGATCCGGTTAGGTTCTCGGGGACGTCCTTCTAGAGGCGTTCTCATGTGGCAATGGGAAGTTCCTTGGCCTGGCCATTTGTTGGAAATCCAAAGAAACAATACGAGACTTGTACGGTTTTAGTTGTAGAACCTGCCATCTAATATGGTAGCTATAGTAGGCATAATATAATGGTACCTATGCTGGCTAAGATTTATATTCTACTTTCGAAATGATTTTTCCTACACTATGCACTAACAATAATATCAAATGTTTCTTTTTAATGCGTATCAAGCATCTTTGACTAACATAAGAAGAAATCTCCTCCAAGTCTGCGTTTGCATTGTGTGTGTGGTGTGAGGTCTTATGTAGTTACATTTTCAAAAAGCATTGCGAATTGACTTCAAAATCTTTTGTTGATTGTTTTAAAAGACAACTGTTTTTTTTTGTTGCTCACACCAGTCCCAAGACTGATCCGGAGTTTATTGTTTCCTTCCTAAACTCTAGGTGCTCAAAATTTTCTACACGAGCAGTCTAGAGTTGGATTTTTCAGATAGTCAGGTTTAGTAGATTATCTGGAGCTAGTTCAGTCTTTGGATGTGGACGAGACTTGCTTGTCTTTGAGTATCGTGATGTTGAACGAGCTGCTGCTGCTGGAGTTCTCTTTTGAAGACTATCTTAGAGTTATATTGTTCCGCTGCTAGATGTCATCTATTTTCTTTTCCGCTGCTATTTATTGTATCATATCTCTGATGTATATTGATATCTATTGGATCATCTGTTGTATCAGATATTGTATCAAAGCTGTATATCAATGTATTATTCTTTTATTCCGCTGTGTTGTTTACTTAATGTTGTTATAAGCTCCGGCGAATCGGATTTGAACGGTCGAATCTATGGCATTCGAATACGATATGAAGTATGGATGTCGATTTTCGAGCGGGCAAAATCCGCTCTCGTCACATTTGGTATCAAAGCTAAGGTTAAACTTTAGCTCAGGAGTATAACACATTAAGTAGCTCATTAGAGATAGGGTGAAGTATCCTTAGAATGAGTCTATCCCTAAGATATCTGTTTAAATGTCTCAGTAAATTCTCTTACTATCCACTGGTAGTGAGTATGAGTGCAAGAAGAGAATGAGATAGGGGACAGGGAAATATGACTATAAATGGTCAATACCTTGTAACAGTGGAAACATCTTTCTCTATCAAATTTTCTTTGATTCGTTTTTAAATTCTTTTGATTGCTTCGTGACAGCTCCAGAAGTAGTTTTGGTGTGATGATGGCCCTACGTATCGTTGTAGGAAATTTTTATTTCGTATCTTCATCAATTTCTTATCAGTTTTTCGTTTTAAACTATAATGAATTTGAAATTTAGAATTGAAATTTTGAATAAATTGGAAATTTTAAATTGAGTTAAAATTGATTAATAGAATATGAAGGATAAATTGAATTGTATCGATAAAACGATTTCGTTTAAAACCAAATTTGAAATTTTATTATAATTTCTTGTATCTATGGTTGATATTCTGATTTGGCGAGCCAAATGCAGAATTAATATCCAGTTCGATTTGGAAAGATATTTCTCTATCTTCGTTATCTCTCTCTGGCGAATTTCGAGGACGAAATTCCTTTTAAGGGGGGAAGTCTGTAACGATCTCGAATTTTATTAAGTTTATATTGATAATTAAATTTAATTTTTGTATAAAATTTGTGAAATTTATTGGTGATTAATATAAAATATCAGTTAAATTATGAATTATTGAAAAAATGTATTTAAATTAAATTGAATTGAGATTTATAAATAATATAAAGATATTTGAAGTCAATCCTATGAAATGGGTTTTTGAAGTTGTGTAAATATAACAAAAAAATTTTGAAATAAATATTTAAGTTAAAAATGAAAGTAAAAATAAAACACAAACAAAATGTACTTATAAAATACATCAAAATATAAACTATTGAAATAAATATATAGAGAAATACAAGACGATTTGTATGAAGATAAAATAAATACTTAAGCTAGAAATAGGAAAAAAATTTATAAGATAAATTATAAAATATAAAGAAAACACATTAGCAACATATTAAAATAGAAGCTCATTTATATTGTAAAGTATAAGTCAAAATAATAATAATAATAATAATAATAATAATAATAATAATAATAACAAAAGATAATACATATACTCAAGAATAAACAAAAATTTGCTAAATTCAAACAACACAATAATTATAGAATTTCATTTATATTTTAAAGTAAGGAGATAATAACGTACAAAAGCATACAAAAGAAAAGATAAGTATGTAGATGTGGGAAACAAATTGGTTAAGTATGAATATAAGAGACAATAGAAATGGTTTACAAAAGAAGTACATGTACAAAACAAATAGAGGCTGTAGACAAAGTAGGACAGCAAGTATATATTTAAGTATAGAAACATCAAGTACATAAGCAAAAGCTTGTAAAGCAAGTACAAAGTATCATCCCTAAACACATACAATATCTCTAGCTACGATATGTATCATATTAGCCGAGCAAACAAGCAAAAGCAAGAACATAAACAAAACATAAAAAAATAAAAAATAAATAAAAAAATATATCTTTGAACAAATAAACAAGTACTGAAGTAAGGCAAGCATGGGAACAAAGGTCATGCATTTAATGAAAGCATCCTCAGCCATGACTTGTTGTACAAAATGTAATATCACTTGTAAGTTTCTTTTTATACATCAAACTCTTCATTTTTGTTCGTCCATTCAAAGTTGAGAAACAACTAAAGTAAACATCTCAAACACACCTGAAGCCTTAGAGATCCAATACTTCAAACTAAAACAAAGACAAAACATACAACCTCATTGAAAACCAGAGCTTCAAGAGAGAGGGCTTCATCTTGCAAACTCACCGCTTATCTCAACATAAAAGAACTCTGTCCATTTTCCAAACACTGTGAGTAACTTCATATTTTAAAATAATCTAAGTTTTAAATTTAGTTGTATGATGAATATCAGAAATTGTGTTGTGTGGAAATATATGTACTTCATTGAATTTTTATGAGATAAAGCCTGCACATATTTTTATCTGGATGTTGCTCTGTTATAAATCTCAGAAGTCTGAGTTACTTCAAGAAAAAAATCGTATTTGCTCAACCTATTGATTGTTAGAACAAAACATATAAACCAAATATGTTTGGTTGAGTAACATTTTTTTTATCTTAAATAAATCTAGTGCATGCAAATTCTCTGAAACAAATAAGTTGATATGAATTTTCTGGCATTTTCTATGAATGATTATAAGTGTGTATATGCTGTTGGATATCAGTGTTATTGTTTGTGTTACCAGGCTCAAGCTTAATTCAAAAATCTATATCTCTTGATCCAATCTATGTTAGGATTTAATTATCAAACAAAACTTGTTTGTTTTATCATGGAGAAGTTTTTAAAATTTTGTTTAAGTTAATTGAATTTGAAATCTCACTGGATATTTAAAAATAACAGAGCAAACCATTTGTAAGTACAACTTCAAATTTAGTAATTTATTAGTTCAGGTTTATAGATCAAATCTATAAACAATATCATGATTTTTAACAATAAAGTCATAAAATTTAGTTTGGGAAAAAAGGTGTAGTTCTGTTTTGAACTAAAAATGGGAATCTGTGATTTTCTGATGATCTCAGTGGATTGGGAAGCCGAGTTTCTTTCGGGTGATGGTGGAGTGGTCAGTGACTACAGGAAAAATGGTGGAGGTGGCGGAAGATCACCGTGGTGAGCGTGGTTGTTCGATTCGTTCTGTAAACCTAGTTTTAGCATAGGTTCGAATTTTTGACCGTCTCGTTCTCCTCAGAGCATCGAGCTGCACGTAGTCTCAGGAGGTGGTAGCTTGGTCGAAGACGAAGTGATGGCCGAAGTTTTGCACGTTCAGGTGGTCGGAGCTCTGAGGAAGAGGCGTTGACCGGTTCGAGCAATTGTTTTCTTTCGAGTGGCCAGGTTTTGCTTTGGGAGCTCGAATTTGATTTCGAGTTGCAGGCGAGGTTCTGGTGGTTTGGGTTGGTCAGTGGTGAGGTTGTCGACTTGTCGAAGGGAGCGTACTTGACCGAAGAGGGTCGGAGCTCCGGTGCACATGCACCGTGCACTTGCATGCTTGGGAGGTTTTGATGAATTGAAGAAGGAAGGCACTGGAATATTGCTCGGGTTTCATTCGAGAAAGAAGGGGGGTGGTCTCGAAGCAGTTTTAAGTTTTCTCGGGTCACTGTTTATTTCAGGTTTTAAAAACCTGAAACCTGTCTGTTTAAATTTTAAACAGAAATTGAATTCAAAACAGATTTTAATATAAGTTCACAATCAGAATTTAAAAGATGGAATGCAAATTTACTTTTGAAATAAATGAAGTTTTACAAAATTTAAAGTATTCAAACAACTTTAAAATGTTTAAGTATACTTTATACAATAATTTGAATTTAAATAATTGGGTTTAAACCCATGTAAATTCTTTTATAAGACTAATATTATTTAGCATGCAAGTTTAAAGGTTTTAAAAAAAATTTAGTGGTAGATTTTATTAAAGATAAACTAGAATTTCATTTTGAATTTAAAAATGAAATTTAAAAGTAAAATTGGATGAAAAGTTAATAAATTAGTTTAACTTAAATTTATTAGTTAAATAAAGCAATTTATCTTTAAAGCTGGAATGTAAATAATTTGATTTAAACTTAAATTCAAAATGGAATTAAATTGTAAGTTCAAAAGTAAAATGTTTAAAATATATATGTTGATGATAAGTAAGTCATTAACAAAGAAATGGATTATCTTAGAGATAATTAAAGTAATTAAAATGATTGGAATTATTAAGTAATAAAAGTAATGTGATAAATTTTGATAACAAATTAGATTAATTAATTAAATCAATTGTAAATTGTTAATTACTTAATGAAAGCAATTAAGGGGTTAATTACTAATTGTAATTAATTTTGAATATTTTGATTAAATTAATGATAAAGATAAATTGGTAATTCATGATTTGTTATTATGAGATGAGTGCTTAATGGTAAGTAATTAAAGAGTAAATTTCTTGAAATAATTAATTAAGAAGTTAACTAATTTTATAATTGGTCCAAAAGTCAATTTAATTAATATGATTGATTAAGAATAATTTAATTAATTAAAGTGTTTGATAAATTAATTTATATATCAAATGATTTGGAATTAATAAATCTGAATTAAATAATAAATTCATAAGTAATTAATTAAATTGGAAATGAATTGAATTAATTAGGATTAAACAATTAATTATTCCTGCTTATAAATGTTTATTGAATGCTTGTGAATGATTGTATGGTATGAAATGCCTTGAATTGATGATCCTATCTGATTTGTGATATTTTGTTCTGTAGATTGAGCTGTGTATATTTATTTACATTTGTATACTATCTGTGAATCTGTGAATGGACGATGAGCGTTATAGTTTTATATCGCTTATCAACTATATTTCTATGTTTTAATCTGTGATGATTGAAATGATGTTGCACTAGTGTGTTAAACCCCTGGACCACACTTATACACACACACCAATATGGATTTCACGAGGAAATCGATTAAGTCACAGATTTTTGAGAATAGTTTCGAATTTGAATATTTAAATTCAAATGTTTTGGAAATGGATTGGGTTTAAAGTGAAAAGCTTTTGAAATGGAATTTCATAGATGAAATTTATTTTGAATAACTCGATAAAAAAATGTAGTTGAATTATTTGATTTGAACTTAAATTCAAGATTTGAAATTGAATTCTATGATTTAAAACTAGGGATTAAAAATGTTATACCAGTTATATATGGGTTAAAGTATTTTAAAAGTATTGATTTGGGGATGTGAATAGAATTCAAGGGCTTTAACTCGTGTAAATATAATTGGATTTTTTCTGAAACGAAAACTGTTGTTTTCAAATAATAAAAGCTTTCACATAAGAAATGAACGTCCAATTTGTGTTAAAAAGAACTTCAAGTTTGAAAATGAAGATAAATTCCAAGTTATGAAAACGATTTGAAAGCTATAAGTTGAATCTTGATTTAAAGATTCAATAAGTTAAACGAATTTTGAAAGCTATGAGTTAAATCTTTGATTTAAAGATTAAATGAGTTAATCCAATCGGAATGGAAATTGTTTTGAAGTCTATGAATTGATCTTTGTGAAATAAATCTTTTTGTAGTATAAAGATTTGAAATGGTAATTGGTTTAAACCATTTGAAAAGGAAAGTTTTGGGGTTTTAAGTTGTGACTTAATTGAAATCCCAATATACATATGTTTTTGAAATACTGCGCTCACTGTTCGGTTTAGCCGGGAGAGGACCTTTGTGTCATATATCCCATTCCGAATATGTGATATGTCGTTATGGATAGCATTTGAAGACCGGTGGTGAAGACCGGATATTTTCGAAAACGTAAGGACAACTCGTCTAATGTCTTTGCATCGAATGGTCCCCGGTATAGAGACTCCATATGTGATGGGAGGTCCGAACGTGATTAGTGAATATCCGGATTGCAAGGGCTTCTTTGGAAGTGCCTTCGGTTCTGTTCTAGCCCGGAACAGACTTGTATGGATAGTATGTCTGACATTACTAATTGAGATATAAAGCTGATCTCTTTCAAATATATTTCTGTTGGTGGTGGAGAATTTATTCTTTTAGCTTAACACCCTTCTCTGAGACGTACGAGCTCAGAGGTTATTTAGTTGATGGTTATCAGCGATATATTCCCAATTTGGTAATGTGACATGCTGAGTGTTGCTGTCAAATGATCATTGTTTGATCATTTGTGATATGATCATTTGTTTGATCACTTATCTTTGTGATCATTTCTATGATCATTTGTTGACCCAAAGCACAGCTTTTGTATAAAGCGTGGCTTTGTGGACGAGACTTCGTCGAGCCTCACACCCCGGAATGGTCAAAACAGGAAAGATGCAGCAAGGTTATGAGGGGTAGCTCCCATTAGGGTATGTGCATTTCCTTCTGGAAAAGGGTGGTATCATGGTATGGAGCCCAGATACTTGCTCATGTTGAAACACTTTATTTATCATTGTGTGATGTGGTTAGAGAGCTCTCGGATAAAGGTCCCAAAGGACCGGGGGATGGCATACTCGTGTCAGTAGTTACCCAGTTAGGGGTAACCCGGCCTTGTGTTGGCAGAGATCCGGTTAGGTTCTCGGGGACGTCCTTCCAGAGGCGTTCTCATGTGGCAATGGGAAGTTCCTTGGCCTGACCATTTGTTGAAAATCCAAAGAAACAATACGAGACTTGTACGGTTTTAGTTTTAGAACCTGCCATCTAATATGGTAGCTATAGTAGGCATAATATAATGGTACCTATGCTGGCTAAGATTTATATTCTACTTTCGAAATGATTTTTCCTACACTATGCACTAATAATAATATCAAATGTTTCTTTTTAATGCGTATCAAGCATCTTTGACTAACATAAGAAGAAATCTCCTCCAAGTCTGCGTTTGGATTGTGTGTGTGGTGGGAGGTCTTATGGTAGTTACATTTTCAAAAAGCATTGCGAATTAACTTTAAAATCTTTTGTTGATTGTTTTAAAAGACAACTGTTTTTTTTTGTTGCTCACACCAGTCCCAAGACTGATCCGGAGTTTATTGTTTCCTTCCTAAACTCTGGATGCTTAAAATTTTCTACACGAGCAGTCTAGAGTTTGGGTTTTTCAGATAGTCAGGTTTAGTAGATTATCTGGAGCTAGTTCTGTCTTTGGATGTGCACGAGACTTGCTTGTCTTTGAGTATCGTGATGTTGAACGAGCTGCTGCTGCTGGAGTTCTCTTTTGAAGACTATCTTAGAGTTATATTGTTCCGCTGCTAGATGTCATCTATTTTCTTTTCCGCTGCTATTTATTGTATCATATCTCTGATGTATATTGATATCTATTGGATCATCTGTTGTATCAGATATTGTATCAAAGTTGTATATCAATGTATTATTCTTTTATTCCGCTGTGTTGTTTACTTAATGTTGTTATAAGCTCCGGCGAATCGGATTTGAACGGTCGAATCTATGGCATTCGAATACGATATGAAGTATGGATGTCGATTTTCGAGCGGGAAAAATCCGCTCTCGTCACAACATACGTGGCGAGTTCAGGGAAGTGAGACCTACATGAGAATGACGTGACAGTGAGGAACATGCGATCTTGTGGTGCACAAGGTGATTCTAGGTAAGTGAGTCCGCATGATTTGGCGTGATACCATGCTATAGTGCAGGTGGCAGGACCGAATGTACACTATATGCTTGACCAACAAGGTGCGAGGCGACCTGCATGTTAGAATCTTATCATGCTTCAGACTCTTATCATGCTATAACATTATCTTTATAGTATGTGTGGAGAAAGTATGTGTAATGAACGGGATTTTCGACCATCGAAAATCGACACTAATACGTCCACCGTATTGCATGCCGAGCATTCAAGTGCAGGAAAAATCGATTGTTAAGGGTTAAAAAAATAAAGATAGGACAGAATCTTACATGAATGGAATAATTTATAATATCAATAATCTTTACAGTGGAAAATTTGAAATACATATACCAAAGTCTAACCTAAACTCAGCCTGGACAGTTATAAACTCTTATCCTAACAAATGCTGAAAGACCAAAATAATGAAACAAATGCGGCAGGAATATAATTTACGTCTATACATTGATGAAGATCTCCAACTCTCCTATAGAAACTCCAAGCGTCTAAAGCTAAACCTGAAACTACTCGAATCTGACCCGAATATTAAGAATACACAGACCAGGCTTGGCAAACCAACATAAGGAACACGAATTATAAATATACATGACAGTGTCATCGATCATATTGATGCCAAAATAAAACCTTTTTTGAAAAGAAAGAGTTTCGCCTAAGACTATGCCTCACATAAATACGAATGAGTTTTTACCTTAAGATAAATAAGTTATGTTATATCGAAATATTTTGATATTATCTTTAATAACATGGCTTCGAAAACACATTTAAAATAAATTTATAAAGAACGTACCAATACCCTAGCATGGGGTATATGATACTAAGGGGTAGCTAAAATGTTTGCAAGGCATTACAACCATTTTGGGAATACAATCAAAATTGTAAAGCTCATTCTGGAATTTGATTTCTAACATAATAGAGAACTAATTGCCATTTTCTACCTTGCGGACACTCTATTGACAATCATAGTGCCCGGTGTGTAGGATCTAGATTAACCCTAGAGGGGGGGTGAATAGGGTTATAGCAAATTTTCTCGATATAAACACAAAAACAAACTGCAAAAATAAATATGCTGAAAAGTAAATCACACACAAAATTTACCCAGCTTCGGCAACCCCTGCCTACTGCTGCATTCCCAGATTTCTATTAGAATTAAACAGTATCACGCTTACAAACACTCTACTAGACTCGCAGACCCTTTTGCTCCCGCTCACAAACACTCTACTAGACTCGCAAACATTTGCTCCCGCTCACAAACACTCTACTAGACTCGCACACCCTGCTCCCGCCTATAGAGTTTCGTTTACTCGCAAACTCTGCTCCCGCCTATAGAGCTTTGCTTACTTGCAAACACTGCTCCCGCCTATAGAGCTTTGCAAACTCGCACACCCTGCTCACTGAACTAATTCTAACTAGACAATCTGACACTACCTAAACCCTAGGTGGTGATTTACAAATTCTTTGATTCGAAAAGTAAAAACAACAATTAAAAGACAATAAAAAAATAACCCTAAACCCTAATTAAAAAATAAAGCCTAATTGAAAACTTAAACCCTCTTTTATTATTCTTTAACAAGGCCGGCCCCTTGTTCTTTAACCCGTTCCTTTTATTTTCTTCTATAAAAACACGGCCTCCCTTTCGTTCCTCTTTGCGCTTGAATTAGGGCTTGCGTCCTTGATCCAAATTAGGGTTTCGTGAAGCTGCCGATTGTTTGATCAATCACGTGGACAATGCGCGAGTAGCTTTGATTGATCTTATCTCGTTGCTCACCGCGGCTGCTTCGTTGATCGAATTCCTTCCTTGCTCGGTATGTAATTATATGCTTTTGCTTTTACTGATTTTATGCTTGCTTGAATTCGATGAGTATATTGCCGATGATGATTGGGCTTATATAGGATTCGAAATCCTATTTTTGCGTTCGTATTTGTTCATTTGAATTTGTCTTTGGCCGTTCGATCTGGTATTGATGCTGAGATTGATCTCTGACTTTGTCAATTTCGTATTTTTGATGCTTGGTTGACACGGCTTCGAATTGTGACTTGTTCAATTGGCTTGATGCGCATGGCTTTCCTGTGAATTACGGCTTTGACTTTCTGCATTGTTAATCTTTCAACTTTCACTGTTTACATCACTGGACTTTGGCAATACTGCATACACACTTGAATTTTTACCACTTGACTTGTATTTTTGTGCTGCATTGATTTCTCGTATCATATTCACTCCACGACTCTGCATTAAGTCGATCATCATTGTTTTCATCCTTGCGAGCTTCGTCTCTGGCATTGACATTGTATCACTGTTCCTTAACCATATTGCATTATTCACTGATGCACTCGAGTGGTTTCAAACATGAACTTCACTTGAGCATTTTATATGTTTCATTGCTGCACTGACTTGTGTCTGCATTGTATATTTATGATGCTTTGATTTTCTGTTGCATAAATAAATTCTGTTGCTCGACTCTTGACTTTGATTGTTGCATTTGTATCACTGCATACCGGTTCCCACTGTGTTGCATTCTTGGGTCTTGGATATTGAACAGTATCATGTATTTGTCCAACTTTGATGCTTTGTTCTTTGTGATCACTGTCTATCCATACTGTTGACATTTGCTCATTGCTCCATTCATTTTCCATACTGGGTTGTTCATGCTTGTGACGTTGAACCATATTGTCGTTTGCAACTGTGTCACTTGAGACTGCTGTGTTGATCTTGTACTTGTGATCACTGATGCATACATGAACTTGTTGTTGTTCTGTCTTTGTATTCTGGTCAGTGGTGTTCATTTGAGTTTTGATAGTCAAGTTGCACTCTGGTTGTTCACCATGTTGCGTTCATGTTGTTGTTTGGACACTTTGTAGTTACTGTGCCTCTCTTGTATTATTGGTGTCTGCACTGTGTTGCATTACCATCATTGCTGTTTGGTCTGAACTTGACGTTGTCACTGTGTTCATTGTAGTTGCACTGCACTTTGATGGCTGATCATTTGTATACATATATGTGTATGGTCACTGCAGTTTCATTACTACTTCACTAATGCATTAGGAATTGGTCTGTTGTCATGTTGCTTTATTACAGTGGTCTGGACATTTGGAATTGTTGTTGCATACTGTACTTCATTTAGCTTGAATGTTGTCTCTGGCCTGATGGCTTTGGTTTTCATTGTCCACACATGTTCATGCTTTACTGCAGCTTGTTGTTTGTGTACTGATCATGTATCAATGTGCACGGAGTTGTTTGCAGCTTGGTCTTTGTTGCAACTAGCTGTTTCATTGTTTCATGCATTATTGATGCTTTGGTGCAGTTTTGATTCGTCGAAGCTTTGCATTCTTCAAGTTGCCTTGTGTTGAATCCAGTCTCAAAACTCGGATTTGACCTTGTGCTCGTGTCGTGATTTTCAATGTATTGCACGTGAGTTGAACCCGGCTTTTCATTTGGGTTTGACCTGTGCTCACCTGTCCCTGTAAATCAATCACGTGTATATCGGTTTGCACGGCCTTGTGGCATGTACAGTGATACACTGTGCATGTCACACTGTTCGTGTATGATGAATTCAAATGTAAATTATGACGAACAACCCAAATAACTGAGGCAAATCATATTTTCAAAAATCATATTTTATTTTATATTGCAAAAACATTTCTTTTTCAATTTTACTGCGTTAGTGAATATTTTTGCAGATTGCTCAGATGCTGGATTCAAACTGGAATAAAGTTGAAGATAAATACGAGTGTGAGTGATATGTAGTGAGGTCAACTGTAAATGTAAAATTGTGATGTAATTGAATTTGTATCAAAGTTGTATAGTGAATAGTGAGAGCTTGAATTTGTACTGTTCAAAATTGTAATAAATATTTGTTTGAATATAATTTCTCTTTGAATTCAAAATCTGTGTTATTTATTTTATTCAACAAATATTTATTTAAACTGTGAAAAATAAAATAGTATATTAACAAATACATTTAAACGAATATATATATGTTTATTATCATCAAACAAAAATCATATAAGCGCAAAGCGCATATTCAACAATCTCCCCCTTTTGATGATAACAAACATATTTAAGATTTTGAATGTATTAAATGTATTTGATCGTTCAATTTGCTCCCCCTATTTAAATGCTTCCTCTCTACATGATGCTCCCCCTACATATATGCATACAAATAAAAATATGTAAATAGCCTATATGCAAATGGAAAATTATTTGACCTTTGCTTGATTCTATTTGACAAAATCTTAACTTTTCTCTCCCCCTTTTGTTATCAGCAAAAGAATAAAAGTGTTATAAAAATAGGGATGAAGTGACAAACATGAATCAAACATTTAACTAAATTGAATATAAATATCAAATTTCAATAAAACTCAAACAAAAATCATAATTACCCCTGTCAGGCGCATATTCCACTTTCAGAAGCGATGGGAATAAAATCATAAAAATCATACAGTTCTGTCTATTTGTGGTATATTTATTTTAGGAAATTTGAATATCTACTAACCATGCATAACCGTTAGGACTTTTAAATGAGATTAGTAGTATTCCAATTTAATTTTTATTTAAAAATGAAATCAAGTATCTTCTAACCATGCATGACCGTGAGGACTTTTAAATGGGATTAGAATCAACTTGTCTATTTAATCAATTAATTTTGATATGCATTCCATACATACATAACCGTAAGGACTTTTAAATGAGCATGGAAGCACATAATCAAAAATCCAAGTAATTCACCCATGCATAACCGTAAGGACTTTTTAAATGAGAGTGAATACTTTGGATATTTATTTTTATTGAAGAATATAATAAATTAAAGCACAGATAATTTCCTTTATAATAATAAATTGAAGAACGAATAATTTCCTTTGTAAACTACCACAAATTTACATGCTATATATGATTTTGATGAGTGATGGTCGATAGAAAGATGATAGAAATAGAAATGATCATGGAATTTTTACCCAACAAAAAGTTTTTATAACTCTTGTTATGAAATTCTAAAGAAATTTTTCTAAATATATTATCTTGAGTAATGTATGACAAATATCGACACTCATCACTTTTTCAATCACTATTGATCTTTTCGATAATCATTAGGGAGTTAGATTAGTCAAAATTTGTCATTTAAAATCAAATCAAAATGACTAATCTGAAAATATGGTCAAAAATAATTTTATTGAAGGGGTTATATGAAGAAAAAAAATTCTGCTATTTGAAAGATTATTTCAAGTGAAATATATGCAGATATTTTCTTTGAAAAACGATGCAAGAAATGAATGTTTCAAAAATTAATCACGTTACACTAATAATTTTTCTACCAACTATATTACCAGTGTAATCTGCATCTGAATTTAAATTTCACTCAATATTCACTCGTTGGATGACAAAGACCAGATTTGTGAAATTTCAACAAACTATCTCAGAATGAAATTTGAAATGAAGCTATGTTAACACTCAAACAAATATCATAGTGTTAATTTCAGAAACCTTAGGATAAACAGTTATATTCATGAGTAATCAACAGTCAATCAACATCATAATTATTTCAAAAACCAATTTCTTGAAGTTTCAACAATTTCTTAAAATCCTTTTTAACAGCTTTCACATGAAATTTGAAGTCGTGCAAATTTACAAGCAATGACCAAAATGTCAAAACATATACATCTACATGTAGCATGAGTAATCAAAGATCAATAAAATACCATCATTTGACCGAACAAATTTATATGGATTAGTTCAAAGTTGAAAATCTGATTGGTCATCATTTAAGCACAAAACAAGGTCATAAATAAGAACAAGTCATGTAGGATCATATCAAGTAAGTCCGAATCAGTCAACCATCATAATTACTCCAAGTAATTCTATTTAAAGATGATTGGTCAATATTTTGAAAAAGTCATAGATTCAAAATCATCATCTTTTGTTCATCTCAATATTGGCTGATTTAATTCAGATTATGGTGCAGATTATCACATTTAATATATCGTTCAAAACATATTTACCTGTTTTACCTTTACGATAATTTTTCGTCGTTGTCCATTGTGATTCTGTCACCTTTATACTAGGCTAAGGAACTTTGCTTTGTTTCCTGTTGTGTTTCTGGAACAGCCAAAATCCAGAGAACATTGTTGTTGTTCCTTAGCCTGCCGCCACACCTACACGATGAAAGATTTTTGTGACCTATTTGTTTTTATAGGTCCATGGTTGTTAGTGGCAGAACATGAAAAATATGTTTGTGGAGACCCAAAACTATTTATATATGTTCCTTTTGGCACCCAAATTTGTTTGACTTTCAAAGATTTTATATTTGTACCTTTTGGAACCCAAATTGGTATAGTTTTCACGTGTTTGGGTCTATACCAACAATTATTTTGATTGTGTCTAAATTTTCTACAAATTGTGCACATTAAATTGACTTGATTAAATTTTGTGTTCTTGTTCCTATGACTATAATTTTCAACATGATGTCCAATTATTTTAGATCGAGCAAAGACACTTTTACCTTTATCATCATCTTGTGATTTTCCAAAACCTAGTCCTTTTCTGTTGTTAGCAAAAATTTGATTTCCCAATAACATTTTGAAAGATTTTTCTCCTTTTGAAAAGTTATTCAGGGATTTCTCAAGATTTTGGACTTTGGTTTTTAATGTTGTGTTTTCAGTGACAAGTGAGGTGCATCGATTTATAAAATTCTTTTTCCTAGTGTCGATGGTTTCCTTAAGATTCAAGTTTTCTTTTTCAAGATTCTCAAAGTTATTCCTAAGTTTTGATAATTCTGAATCTAGAATCTTACATTTTTTACATTCTAGGTTTTGAATATTTTCAAGTTCAGTTTCTAACCTAGAATTTTCATTGGCGAGTTTCCTCCTTTCAGATTTCAGTTTTTCAATTTTTGATTCAAGACTATCAATTGTTTTAGTAAGATCTAAGCACATAAAAACAAGATCTCTATAGGAATACTCACCTGCCTCACTAGATTCCTCGGAGCTTGCTTCTGAATCTGATTTTGCCATAAGACACAAGTTAACCTCCTCTGAGCTGCTATCCGAAACTTCATCTCCTTCTTCATCATCCCAAGTTGCTGCAAAGGCCTTCTTTTTCTTTTTCTTTCCTTTGTTGTTTTTGAGAAGTGGGCATTTTTGTATGAAGTGTCCGGGCTTCTTGCAGTTAAATCATGTTGATTCATTATCGAAATTGTCAGAGTCTTTTGATCTATTACCCTTAGTTTTCTTCTTGCGTGGCTTGAATCTCGACCATTTTCTAAGATTATTGATAGCCATTGCAAGTTCTTCAATTGGATCTTCTCCTTCTTCATCGCTTTCTTCTTTGCTCTTTAAGGCAATCGTCTTCTTCTTTGGTTCGGAGTTGTTGCGTTCTTCCTTTGCTTTTAGCTCAAGCTCATATGTCATCAAGTTGCCAATCAACTCCTCCATGCTTAGCTTACTCAGATCTTTCGATTCTTGTATTGCCGTGACTTTTGCCTCAAAGTTCATTGGTAAAACTCGTAGCACCTTCCTTACAAGCTCTACCTCAGTGAATACTTTCCCAAGCGCTCTAGCGTTGTATACCAAGGTTAAAAAGCGTCCAAACATATCCTTTATGCTCTCGCCTTTGTCGATCACAAAGTTTTCGTATTCATTACTGAATAGGGCTAGACGAGACTCCTTGACTTGGGAAGTTCCTTCGTGTGTCACCTCCAAAGTGTGCCAAATTTCCTATGCTGTTGTACAATGAGAAATTCTATTAAATTCATTTTTATCAAGAGCACATATCAAAGCATTCATGGCTTTAGCATTTGTCGTTTTCAATCTCTTATCGTTAGCATCCCACCTATCCTTAGGTTTAGGAATCTCAGTATCACCAACGATTATAGTGGGAGGTTTATAGCCTATTTCAATAATATCCCAAACATCATAATCAACAGAACTAAGATAGATACCCATCCTAACTTTCCAATAAGCATAATCGTTCCCGTTAAACATGGGTGGCCTAGCAATAGATTGCCCCTCGGAAAAAGCATTATTCGGTGATTCATGACTCTAGAGTTAAAAACAAAATACCGAGCTCTGATACCACTTGTAGGATCTAGATTAACCCTAGAGGGGGGTGAATAGGGTTATAGCAATTTTTCTCGATATAAACACAGAAACAAACTACAGAAATAGATATGCTGAAAAGTAAATCACACACAAAATTTACCCAGCTTCGGCAACCCCTGCCTACTGCTGCATTCCCAGATTTCTATTAGAATTAAACAGTATCACGCTTACAAACACTCTACTAGACTCGCAGACCCTTTTGCTCCCGCTCACAAACACTCTACTAGACTCGCAAACATTTGCTCCCGCTCACAAACACTCTACTAGACTCGCACACCCTGCTCCCGCCTATAGAGTTTCGTTTACTCGCAAACTCTGCTCCCGCCTATAGAGCTTTGCTTACTTGCAAACACTGCTCCCGCCTATAGAGCTTTGCAAACTCGCACACCCTGCTCACTGAACTAATTCTAGCTAGACAATCTAACACTACCTAAACCCTAGGTGGTGATTTACAAATTCTTTGATTCGAAAAGTAAAAACAACAATTAAAAGACAATAAAAAAATAACCCTAAACCCGAATTAAAAAATAAAGCCTAATTGAAAACTTAAACCCTCTTTTATTAATCTTTAACAAGGTCGGCCCCTTGTACTTTAACCCGTTCCTTTTATTTTCTTCTGTAAAAACACGGCCTCCCTTTCGTTCCTCTTTGCGCTTGAATTAGGGCTTGCGTCCTTGATCCAAATTAGGGTTTTGTGAAGCTGCCGATTGTTTGATCAATCACGTGGATAATGCGCGAGTAGCTTTGATTGATCTTATCTCGTTGCTCACCGCGGCTGCTTCGTTGATCGAATTCCTTCATTGCTCGGCATGTAATTATATGCTTTTGCTTTTACTGATTTTATGCTTGCTTGAATTCGATGAATAAATTGCCGATGATGATTGGGCTTATATAGGATTCGAGATCCTATTTTTGCGTTCCTATTTGTTCATTTGAATTTGTCTTTGGCCGTTCGATCTGGTATTGATGCTGAGATTGATCTCTGACTTTGTCAATTTCGTATTTTTGATGCTTGGTTGACACGGCTTCGAATTGTGACTTGTTCAATTGGCTTGATGCACACGGCTTTCCTGTGAATTACGGCTTTGACTTTCTGCATTGTTAATCTTTCAACTTTCACTGTTTACATCACTGGACTTTGGCAATACTGCATACACACTTGAATTTTTATCACTTGACTTGTATTTTTGTGCTGCATTGATTTCTCGTATCATATTCACTCCACGACTCTGCATTAAGTCGATCATCACTGTTTTCATCCTTGCGAGCTTCGTCTCTGGCATTGACATTGTATCACTGTTCCTTAACCATATTGCATTATTCACTGATGCACTCGAGTGGTTTCAAACATGAACTTCACTTGAGCATTTTATATGTTTCATTGCTGCACTGACTTGTGTCTGCATTGTATATTTATGATGCTTTGATTTTCTGTTGCATAAATAAATTTTGTTGCTCGGCTCTTGACTTTGATTGTTGCATTTGTATCACTGCATACTGGTTCCCACTGTGTTGCATTCTTGGGTCTTGGATATTGAACAGTATCATGTATTTGTCCAACTTTGATGCTTTGTTCTTTGTGATCACTGTCTATCCATACTGTTGACATTTGCTCATTGATCCATTCATTTTCCATACTGGGTTGTTCATGCTTATGACATTGAACCATACTGTCGTTTGCAACTGTGTCACTTGAGACTGCTGTGTTGATCTTGTACTTGTGATCACTGATGCATACATGAACTTGTTGTTGTTTTGTCTTTGTATTCTGGTCAGTGGTGTTCATTTGAGTTTTGATAGTCAAGTTGCACTCTGGTTGTTCACCATGTTGCGTTCATGTTGTTGTTTGGACACTTTGTAGTTACTGTGCCTCTCTTGTATTATTGGTGTCTGCACTGTGTTGCATTACCATCATTGTTGTTTGGTCTGAACTTGACGTTGTCACTGTGTTCTTTGTAGTTTCACTGCACTTTGATGGCTGATCATTTGTATACATATATGTGTATGGTCACTGCAGTTTCATTACTACTTCACTAATGCATTTGGAATTGGTCTGTTGTCATGTTGCTTTGTTACAGTGGTCTGGACATTTGGAATTGTTGTTGCATACTGTACTTCATTTAGCTTGAATGTTGTCTCTGACCTGATGGCTTTGGTTTTCATTGTCCACACATGTTCATGCTTTACTGCAGCTTGTTGTTTGTGTACTGATCATGTATCAATGTGCACAGAGTTGTTTGCAGCTTGGTCTTTGTTGCAACTGGCTGTTTCATTGTTTCATGCATTATTGATGCTTTGGTGCAGTTTTGATTTGTCGAAGATTTGCATTCTTCAAGTTGCCTTGTGTTGAATCCAGTCTCAAAACTCGGATTTGACCTTGTGCTCGTGTCGTGATTTTCAATGTATTGCACGTGAGTTGAATCCGGCTTTTCATTTGGGTTTGACCTGTGCTCACCTGTCCCTGTAAATCAATCACGTGTATATCGGTGTGCACGGCCTTGTGGCATGTACAGTGATACACTGTGCATGTCACACTGTTCGTGTATGATGAATTCAAATGTAAATTATGACGAACAACCCAAATAACTGAGGCAAATCATATTTCAAAAATCATATTTTATTTTATATTGCAAAAACATTTCTTTTTCAATTTTACTGCGTTAGTGAATATTTTTGCAGATTGCTCAGATGCTGGATTCAAACTGGAATAAAGTTGAAGATAAATACGAGTGTGAGTGATATGTAGTGAGGTCAACTGTAAATGTAAAATTGTGATGTAATTGAATTTGTATCAAAGTTTTATAGTGAACAGTGAGAGCTTGAATTTGTACTATTCAAAATTGTAATAAATATTTGTTTGAATAAAATTTCTGTTTGAATTCAAAATCTGTGTTATTTATTTTATTCAACAAATATTTATTTAAACTGTGAAAAATAAAATAGTATATTAACAAATACATTTAAATGAATGTATATATGTTTATTATCATCAAACAAAAATCATATAAGCGCAAAGCGCATATTCAACAATCTCCCCCTTTTGATGATAACAAACATATTTAAGATTTTGAATGTATTAAATGTATTTGATCGTTCAATTTGCTCCCCCTATTTAAATGCTTCCTCTCTACATGATGCTCCCCCTACATATATGCATACAAATAAAAATATGTAAATGAGCCTATATGCAAATGGAAAATTATTTGACCTTTGCTTGATTCTATTTGACAAAATCTTAACTTTTCTCTCCCCCTTTTGTTATCAGCAAAAGAATAAAAGTGTTATAAAAATAGGGATGAAGTGACAAACATGAATCAAACATTTAACTAAATTTAATATAAATATCAAATTTCAATAAAACTCAAACAAAAATCATAATTACCCCTGTCAGGCGCATATTCCACTTTCAGAAGTGATGGGAATAAAATCATAAAAATCATACAGTTCTGTCTATTTGTGGTATATTTATTTTGGGAAATTTGAATATCTACTAACCATGCATAACCGTTAGGACTTTTAAATGAGATTAGTAGTATTCCAATTTAATTTTTATTTAAAAATGAAATCAAGTATCTTCTAACCATGCATGACCGTGAGGACTTTTAAATGGGATTAGAATCAACTTTTCTATTTAATCAATTAATTTTGATATGCATTCCATACATACATAACCGTAAGGACTTTTAAATGAGCATGGAAGCACATAATAAAAAATCCAAGTAATTCACCCATGCATAACCGTGAGGACTTTTTAAATGAGAGTGAATACTTTGGATATTTATTTTTATTGAAGAATATAATAAATTGAAGCACAGATAATTTCCTTTATAATAATAAATTGAAGAACGAATAATTTCCTTTGTAGACTACCACAAATTTACATGCTATATATGATTTTGATGAGTGATGGTCGATAGAAAGATGATAGAAATAGAAATGATCATGGAATTTTTACCCAACAAAAAGTTTTTATAACTCTTGTTATGAAATTCTAAAGAAATTTTTCTAAATATATTATCTTGAGTAATGTATGACAAATATCGGCACTCATCACTTTTTCAATCACTATTGATCTTTTCGATAATCATTAGGGAGTTAGATTAGTCAAAATTTGTCATTTAAAATCAAATCAAAATGACTAATCTGAAAATATGGTCAAAAATGATTTTATTGAAGGGGTTATATGAAGATAAAAAATTCTGCTATTTGAAAGATTATTTCAAGTGAAATATATGCATATTTTTTCTTTGAAAAACGATGCAAGAAATGAATGTTTCAAAAATTAATCACGTTACACTAATAATTTTTCTACCAACTATATTACCAGTGTAATCTGCATCTGAATTTAAATTTCACTCAATATTCACTCGTTGGATGACAAAGACCAGATTTGTGAAATTTCAACAAACTATCTCAGAATGAAATTTGAAATGAAGCTATGTTAACACTCAAACAAATATCATAGTGTTAATTTCAGAAACCTTAGGATAAACAGTTATATTCATGAGTAATCAACAGTCAATCAACATCATAATTATTTCAAAAACCAATTTCTTGAAGTTTCAACAATTTCTTAAAATCCTTTTTAACAGCTTTCACATGAAATTTGAAGTCGTGCAAATTTACAAGCAGTGACCAAAATGTCAAAACAAATACATCTACATGTAGCATGAGTAATCAAAGATCAATAAAATATCATCATTTGACCGAACAAATTTATATGGATTAGTTCAAAGTTGAAAATCTGATTGGTCATCATTTAAGCACAAAACAAGGTCATAAATAAGAACAAGTCATGTAGGATCATATCAAGTAAGTCCGAATCAGTCAACCATCATAATTACTCCAAGTAATTCTATTTAAAGATGATTGGTCAATATTTTGAAAAAGTCATAGAATCAAAATCATCATCTTTTGTTCATCTCAATATTGGCTGATTTAATTCAGATTATGGTGCAGATTATCACATTTAATATGTCGTTCAAAACATACTTACCTGTTTTACCTTTACGATAATTTTTCGTCGTTGTCCATTGTGATTCTGTCACCTTTATACTAGGCTAAGGAACTTTGCTTTGTTGCCCGTTGTGTTTCTGGAACAGCCAAAATCCAGAGAACACTGTTGTTGTTCCTTAGCCTGCCGCCACACCTACACGATGAAAGATTTTTGTGACCTATTTGTTTTTATAGGTCCATGGTTGTTAGTGGCAGAACATGAAAAATATGTTTGTGGAGACCCAAAACTATTTATATATGTTCCTTTTGGCACCCAAATTTGTTTGACTTTCAAAGATTTTATATTTGTGCCTTTTGGAACCCAAATTGGTATAGTTTTCACGTGTTTGGGTCTATACCAACAATTATTTTGATTGTGTCTAAATTTTCTACAAATTGTGCACATTAAATTGACTTGATTAAATTTTGTGTTCTTGTTCCTATGACTATAATTTTCAACATGATGTCCAATTATTTTAGATCGAGCAAAGACACTTTTACCTTTATCATCATCTTGTGATTTTCCAAAACCTAGTCCTTTTCTGTTGTTAGCAAAAATTTGATTTCCCAATAACATTTTGAAAGATTTTTCTCCTTTTGAAAAGTTATTCAGGGATTTCTCAAGATTTTGGACTTTGGTTTTTAATTTGTGTTTTCAGTGACAAGTGAGGTGCATCGATTTATAAAATTCTTTTTCCTTGTGTCGATGGTTTCCTTAAGATTCAAGTTTTCTTTTTCAAGATTCTCAAAGTTATTCCTAAGTTTTGATAATTCTGAATCTAAAATCTTACATTTGTTACATTCTAGGTTTTGAATATTTTCAAGTTCAGTTTCTAACCTAGAATTTTCATTGGCGAGTTTCCTCCTTTCAGATTTCAGTTTTTCAATTTTTGATTCAAGACTATCAATTGTTTTAGTAAGATCTAAGCACATAAAAACAAGATCTCTATAGGAATACTCACCTGCCTCACTAGATTCCTCGGAGCTTGCTTCTGAATCTGATTTTGCCATAAGACACAAGTTAGCCTCCTCTGAGCTGCTATCCGAAACTTCATCTCCTTCTTCATCATCCCAAGTTGCTGTAAAGGCCTTCTTTTTCTTTTTCTTTCCTTTGTTGTTTTTGAGAAGTGGGCATTTTTGTATGAAGTGTCCGGGCTTCTTGCAGTTAAAGCATGTTGATTCATTATCGGAATTGTCAGAGTCTTTTGATCTATTACCCTTAGTTTTCTTCTTGCGTGGCTTGAATCTCGACCATTTTCTAAGATTATTGATAGCCATTTCAAGTTCTTCAATTGGATCTTCTCCTTCTTCATCGCTTTCTTCTTTGCTCTTTAAGGCAATCGTCTTCTTCTTTGGTTCGGAGTTGTTGCGTTCTTCCTTTGCTTTTAGCTCAAGCTCATATGTCATCAAGTTGCCAATCAACTCCTCCATGCTTAGCTTACTCAGATCTTTCGATTCTTGTATTGCCATGACTTTTACCTCAAAGTTCATTGGTAAAACTCGTAGCACCTTCCTTACAAGCTCTACCTCAGTGAATACTTTCCCAAGCGCTCTAGCGTTGTATACCAAGGTTAAAAAGCGTCGAAACATATCCTTTATGCTCTCGCCTTTGTCCATCACAAAGTTTTCGTATTCATTGCTGAATAGGGCTAGACGAGACTCCTTGACTTGGGAAGTTCCTTCGTGTGTCACCTCCAAAGTGTGCCAAATTTCCTGTGCTGTTGTACAATGAGAAATTCTATTAAATTCATTTTTATCAAGAGCACATATCAAAGCATTCATGGCTTTAGCATTTGTCGTTTTCAATCTCTTATCGTTAGCATCCCACCTATCCTTAGGTTTAGGAATCTCAGTATCACCAACGATTATAGTGGGAGGTTTACAGCCTATTTCAATAATATCCCAAACATCATAATCAACAGAACTAAGATAGATACCCATCCTAACTTTCCAATAAGCATAATCGTTCCCGTTAAACATGGGTGGCCTAGCAATAGATTGCCCCTCAGAAAAAGCATTATTCGGTGATTCATGACTCTAGAGTTAAAAACAAAATACCGGGCTCTGATACCACTTGTAGGATCTAGATTAACCCTAGAGGGGGGGTGAATAGGGTTATAGCAAATTTTCCCGATATAAACACAGAAACAAACTACAGAAATAAATATGCTGAAAAGTAAATCACACACAAAATTTACCCAGCTTCGGCAACCCCTGCCTACTGCTGCATTCCCAGATTTCTATTAGAATTAAACAGTATCACGCTTACAAACACTCTACTAGACTCGCAGACCCTTTTGCTCCCGCTCACAAATACTCTACTAGACTCGCAAACATTTGCTCCCGCTCACAAACACTCTACTAGACTCGCACACCCTGCTCCCGCCTATAGAGTTTCGTTTACTCGCAAACTCTGCTCCCGCCTATAGAGCTTTGCTTACTTGCAAACACTGCTCCCGCCTATAGAGCTTTGCAAACTCGCACACCCTGCTCACTGAACTAATTCTAACTAGACAATCTGACACTACCTAAACCCTAGGTGATGATTTACAAATTCTTTGATTCGAAAAGTAAAAACAACAATTAAAAGACAATAAAAAAATAACCCTAAACCCTAATTAAAATGTAAAGCCTAATTGAAAACTTAAACCCTCTTTTATTATTCTTTAACAAGGTCGGCCCCTTGTACTTTAACCCGTTCCTTTTATTTTCTTCTGTAAAAACACGGCCTCCCTTTCGTTCCTCTTTGCGCTTGAATTAGGGCTTGCGTCCTTGATCCAAATTAGGGTTTTGTGAAGCTGCTGATTGTTTGATCAATCACGTGGATAATGCGCGAGTAGCTTTGATTGATCTTATCTCGTTGCTCACCGCGGCTGCTTCGTTGATCGAATTCCTTCATTGCTCGGTATGTAATTATATGCTTTTTCTTTTACTGATTTTATGCTTGCTTGAATTCGATGAATAAATTGCCGATGATGATTGGGCTTATATAGGATTCGAAATCCTATTTTTGCGTTCCTATTTGTTCATTTGAATTTGTCTTTGGCCGTTCGATCTGGTATTGATGCTGAGATTGATCTCTGACTTTGTCAATTTCGTATTTTTGATGCTTGGTTGACACGGCTTCGAATTGTGACTTGTTCAATTGGCTTGATGCGCACGGCTTTCCTGTGAATTACGGCTTTGACTTTCTGCATTGTTAACCTTTCAACTTTCACTGTTTACATCACTGGACTTTGGCAATACTGCATACACACTTGAATTTTTATCACTTGACTTGTATTTTTGTGCTGCATTGATTTCTCGTATCATATTCACTCCACGACTCTGCATTAAGTCGATCATCACTGTTTTCATCCTTGCGAGCTTCGTCTCTGGCATTGACATTGACATTGTATCACTGTTCCTTAACCATATTGCATTATTCACTGATGCACTCGAGTGGTTTCAAACATGAACTTCACTTGAGCATTTTATATGTTTCATTGCTGCACTGACTTGTGTCTGCATTGTATATTTATGATGCTTTGATTTTCTGTTGCATAAATAAATTTTGTTGCTCGGCTCTTGACTTTGATTGTTGCTTTGTATCACTGCATACTGGTTCCCACTGTGTTGCATTCTTGGGTCTTGGATATTGAACAGTATCATGTATTTGTCCAACTTTGATGCTTTGTTCTTTGTGATCACTGTCTATCCATACTGTTGACATTTTCTCATTGCTCCATTCATTTTCCATACTGGGTTGTTCATGCTTGTGACATTGAACCATACTGTCGTTTGCAACTGTGTCACTTGAGACTGCTGTGTTGATCTTGTACTTGTGATCACTGATGATTACATGAACTTGTTGTTGTTCTGTCTTTGTATTCTGGTCAGTGGTGTTCATTTGAGTTTTGATAGTCAAGTTGCACTCTGGTTGTTCACCATGTTGCGTTCATGTTGTTGTTTGGACACTTTGTAGTTACTGTGCCTCTCTTGTATTATTGGTGTCTGCACTGTGTTGCATTACCATCATTGCTGTTTGGTCTGAACTTGACGTTGTCACTGTGTTCTTTGTAGTTGCACTGCACTTCGATGGCTGATCATTTGTATACATATATGTGTATGGTCACTGCGGTTTCATTACTACTTCACTAATGCATTTGGAATTGGTCTGTTGTCATGTTGCTTTATTACAGTGGTCTGGACATTTGGAATAGTTGTTGCATGCTGTACTTCATTTAGCTTGAATGTTGTCTCTGACCTGATGGCTTTGGTTTTCATTGTCCACACATGTTCATGCTTTACTGCAGCTTGTTGTTTGTGTACTGATCATGTATCAATGTGCACAGAGTTGTTTGCAGCTTGGTCTTTGTTGCAACTGGCTGTTTCATTGTTTCATGCATTATTGATGCTTTGGTGCAGTTTTGATTTGTCGAAGCTTTGCATTCTTCAAGTTGCCTTGTATTGAATCCAGTCTCAAAACTCGGATTTGACCTTGTGCTCGTGTCGTGATTTTCAATGTATTGCACGTGAGTTGAACCCGGCTTTTCATTTGGGTTTGACCTGTGCTCACCTGTCCCTGTAAATCAATCACGTGTATATCGGTGTGCACGGCCTTGTGGCATGTACAGTGATACACTGTTCATGTCACACTGTTCGTGTATGATGAATTCAAATGTAAATTATGACGAACAACCCAAATAACTGAGGCAAATCATATTTTCAAAAATCATATTTTATTTTATATTGCAAAAACATTTCTTTTTCAGTTTTACTGCGTTAGTGAATATTTTTGCAGATTGCTCAGATGCTGGATTCAAACTGGAATAAAGTTGAAGATAAATACGAGTGTGAGTGATATGTAGTGAGGTCAACTGTAAATGTAAAATTGTGACGTAATTGAATTTGTATCAAAGTTGTATAGTGAATAGTGAGAGCTTGAATTTGTACTGTTCAAAATTGTAATAAATATTTGTTTGAATAAAATTTCTGTTTGAATTCAAAATCTGTGTTATTTATTTTATTCAACAAATATTTATTTAAACTGTGAAAAATAAAATAGTATATTAACAAATACATTTAAACGAATGTATATATGTTTATTATCATCAAACAAAAACCATATAAGCGCCAAGCGCATATTCAACAATCTCCCCCTTTTGATGATAACAAACATATTTAAGATTTTGAATGTATTAAATGTATTTGATCGTTCAATTTGCTCCCCCTATTTAAATGCTTCCTCTCTACATGATGCTCCCCCTACATATATGCATACAAATAAAAATATGTAAATGAGCCTATATGCAAATGGAAAATTATTTGACCTTTGCTTGATTCTATTTGACAAAATCTTAACTTTTCTCTCCCCCTTTTGTTATCAGCAAAAGAATAAAAGTGTTATAAAAATAGAGATGAAGTGGCAAACATGAATCAAACATTTAACTCAATTGAATATAAATATCAAATTTCAATAAAACTCAAACAAAAATCATAATTAACCCTGTCAGGCGCATATTCCACTTTCAGAAGTGATGGGAATAAAATCATAAAAATCATACAGTTCTGTCTATTTGTGGTATATTTATTTTGGGAAATTTGAATATCTACTAACCATGCATAACCGTTAGGACTTTTAAATGAGATTCGTAGTATTCCAATTTAATTTTTATTTAAAAATGAAATCAAGTATCTTCTAACCATGCATGACCGTGAGGACTTTTAAATGGGATTAGAATCAACTTGTCTATTTAATCAATTAATTTTGATATGCATTCCATACATACATAACCGTAAGGACTTTTAAATGAGCATGGAAGCACATAATCAAAAATCCAAGTAATTCACCCATGCATAACCGTGAGGACTTTTTAAATGAGAGTGAATACTTTGGATATTTATTTTTATTGAAGAATATAATAAATTGAAGCACAGATAATTTTCTTTATAATAATAAATTGAAGAACGAATAATTTCCTTTGTAAACTACCACAAATTTACATGCTATATATGATTTTGATGAGTGATGGTCGATAGAAAGAAGATAGAAATAGAAATGATCATGGAATTTTTACCCAACAAAAAGTTTTTATAACTCTTGTTATGAAATTCTAAAGAAATTTTTCTAAATATATTATCTTGAGTAATGTATGACAAATATCGACACTCATCACTTTTTCAATCACTATTGATCTTTTCGATAATCATTAGGGAGTTAGATTAGTCAAAATTTGTCATTTAAAATCAAATCAAAATGACTAATATGAAAATATGGTCAAAAATGATTTTATTGAAGGGGTTATATGAAGAAGAAAAAAATTCTGCTATTTGAAAGATTATTTCAAGTGAAATATATGCAGATATTTTATTTGAAAAACGATGCAAGAAATGAATGTTTCAAAAATTAATCACGTTACACTAATAATTTTTCTACCAACTATATTACCAGTGTAATCTGCATCTGAATTTAAATTTCAATCAATATTCACTCGTTGGATGACAAAGACCAAATTTGTGAAATTTTAACAAACTATCTCAGAATGAAATTTGAAATGAAGCTATGTTAACACTCAAACAAATATCATAGTGTTAATTTCAGAAACCTTAGGATAAACAGTTATATTCATGAGTAATCAACAGTCAATCAACATCATAATTATTTCAAAAACCAATTTCTTGAAGTTTCAACAATTTCTTAAAATCCTTTTTAACAGCTTTCACATGAAATTTGAAGTCGTGCAAATTTACAAGCAGTGACCAAAATGTCAAAACAAATACATCTACATGTAGCATGAGTAATCAAAGATCAATAAAATACCATCATTTGACCGAACAAATTTATATGGATTAGTTCAAAGTTGAAAATCTGATTGGTCATCATTTAAGCACAAAACAAGATCATAAATAAGAACAAGTCATGTAGGATCATATCAAGTATGTCCGAATCAGTCAACCATCATAATTACTCCAAGTAATTCTATTTAAAGATGATTGGTCAATATTTTGAAAAAGTCAATGAATCAAAATCATCATCTTTTGTTCATCTCAATATTGGCTGATTTAATTCAGATTATGGTGCAGATTATCACATTTAATATATCGTTCAAAACATATTTACCTGTTTTACCTTTACGATAATTTTTCGTCGTTGTCCATTGTGATTCTGTCACCTTTATACTAGGCTAAGGAACTTTGCTTTGTTGCCCGTTGTGTTTCTGGAACAGCCAAAATCCAGAGAACACTGTTGTTGTTCCTTAGCCTGCCGCCACACCTACACGATGAAAGATTTTTGTGACCTATTTGTTTTTATAGGTCCATGGTTGTTAGTGGCAGAACATGAAAAATATGTTTGTGGAGACCCAAAACTATTTATATATGTTCCTTTTGGCACCCAAATTTGTTTGACTTTCAAAGATTTTATATTTGTGCCTTTTGGAACCCAAATTGGTATAGTTTTCACGTGTTTGGGTCTATACCAACAATTATTTTGATTGTGTCTAAATTTTCTACAAATTGTGCACATTAAATTGACTTGATTAAATTTTGTGTTCTTGTTCCTATGACTATAATTTTCAACATGATGTCCAATTATTTTAGATCGAGCAAAGACACTTTTACCTTTATCATCATCTTGTGATTTTCCAAAACCTAGTCCTTTTCTGTTGTTAGCAAAAATTTGATTTCCCAATAACATTTTGAAAGATTTTTCTCCTTTTGAAAAGTTATTCAGGGATTTCTCAGGATTTTGGACTTTGGTTCTTAATGTTGTGTTTTCAGTGACAAGTGAGGTGCATCGATTTATAAAATTCTTTTTCCTAGTGTCGATGGTTTCCTTAAGATTCAAGTTTTCCTTTTCAAGATTCTCAAAGTTATTCCTAAGTTTTGATAATTCTGAATCTAAAATCTTACATTTTTTACATTCTAGGTTTTGAATATTTTCAAGTTCAGTTTCTAACCTAGAATTTTCATTAGCGAGTTTCCTCCTTTCAGATTTCAGTTTTCAATTTTTGATTCAAGACTATCAATTGTTTTAGTAAGATCTAAGCACATAAAAACAAGATCTCTATAGGAATACTCACCTGCCTCACAAGATTCCTCGGAGCTTGCTTCTGAATCTGATTTTGCCATAAGACACAAGTTAGCCTCCTTTGAGCTGCTATCCGAAACTTCATCTCCTTCTTCATCATCCCAAGTTGCTGCAAAGGCCTTCTTTTTCTTTTTCTTTCCTTTGTTTTTTTTGAGAAGTGGGCATTTTTGTATGAAGTGTCCGGGCTTCTTGCAGTTAAAGCATGTTGATTCATTATCGGAATTGTCAGAGTCTTTTGATCTATTACCCTTAGTTTTCTTCTTGCGTGGCTTGAATCTCGACCATTTTCTAAGATTATTGATAGCCATTGCAAGTTCTTCAATTGGATCTTCTCCTTCTTCATCGCTTTCTTCTTTGCTCTTTAAGGCAATCGTCTTCTTCTTTGGTTCGGAGTTGTTGCGTTCTTCCTTTGCTTTTAGCTCAAGCTCATATGTCATCAAGTTGCCAATCAACTCCTCCATGCTTAGCTTACTCAGACCTTTCGATTCTTGTATTGCCGTGACTTTTGCCTCAAAGTTCATTGGTAAAACTCGTAGCACCTTCCTTACAAGCTCTACCTCAGTGAATACTTTCCCAAGCGCTCTAGCGTTGTATACCAAGGTTAAAAAGCATCCAAACATATCCTTTATGCTCTCGCCTTTGTCCATCACAAAGTTTTCGTATTCATTGCTGAATAGGGCTAGACGAGACTCCTTGACTTGGGAAGTTCATTCGTGTGTCACCTCCAAAGTGTGCCAAATTTCCTGTGCTGTTGTACGATGAGAAATTCTATTAAATTCATTTTTATCAAGAGCACATATCAAAGCATTCATGGCTTTAGCATTTGTCGTTTTCAATCTCTTATCGTTAGCATCCCACCTATCCTTAGGTTTAGGAATCTCAGTATCACCAACGATTATAGTGGGAGGTTTATAGCCTATTTCAATAATATCCCAAACATCATAATCAACAGAACTAAGATAGATACCCATCCTAACTTTCCAATAAGCATAATCGTTCCCGTTAAACATGGGTGGCCTAGCAATAGATTGCCCCTCGGAAAAAGCATTATTCGGTGATTCATGACTCTAGAGTTAAAAACAAAATACCGGGCTCTGATACCACTTGTAGGATCTAGATTAACCCTAGAGGGGGGTGAATAGGGTTATAGCAAATTTTCTCGATATAAACACAGAATCAAACTACAGAAATAAATATGCTGAAAAGTAAATCACACACAAAATTTACCCAGCTTCAGCAACCCCTGCCTACTGCTGCATTCCCAGATTTCTATTAGAATTAAATAGTATCACACTTACAAACACTCTACTAGACTTGCAGACCCTTTTGCTCCCGCTCACAAACACTCTACTAGACTCGCAAACATTTGCTCCCGCTCACAAACACTCTACTAGACTCGCACACCCTGCTCCCTCCTATAGAGTTTCGTTTACTCGCAAATTCTGCTCCCGCCTATAGAGCTTTGCTTACTTGCAAACACTGCTCCCGCCTATAGAGCTTTGCAAACTCGCACACCCTGCTCACCGAACTAATTCTAACTAGACAATCTGACACTACCTAAACCCTAGGTGGTGATTTACAAATTCTTTGATTCGAAAAGTAAAAACAACAATTAAAAGACAATAAAAAAATAACCCTAAACCCTAATTAAAAAATAAAGCCTGATTGAAAACTTAAACCCTCTTTTATTATTCTTTAACAGGGTCGGCCCCTTGTTCTTTAACCCGTTCCTTTTATTTTCTTCTATAAAAACACGGCCTCCCTTTCGTTCCTCTTTGCGCTTGAATTAGGGCTTGCGTCCTTGATCCAAATTAGGGTTTCGTGAAGCTGCCGATTGTTTGATCAATCACGTGGACAATGCGCGAGTAGCTTTGATTGATCTTATCTCGTTGCTCACCGCGGCTGCTTCGTTGATCAAATTCCTTCCTTGCTCGGTATGTAATTATATGCTTTTGCTTTTACTAATTTTATGCTTGCTTGAATTCGATGAATATATTGCCGATGATGATTGGGCTTATATAGGATTCGAAATCCTAATTTTGCGTTCGTATTTGTTCATTTGAATTTGTCTTTGGCCGTTCGATCTGGTATTGATGCTGAGATTGATTTCTGACTTTGTCAATTTCGTATTTTTGATGCTTGGTTGACACGGCTTCGAATTGTGACTTGTTCAATTGGCTTGATGCGCACGGCTTTCCTGTGAATTACGGCTTTGAATTTCTGCATTGTTAATCTTTCAACTTTCAATGTTTACATCACTGGACTTTGGCAATACTGCATACACACTTGAATTTTTATCACTTGACTTGTATTTTTGTGCTGCATTGATTTCTCGTATCATATTCACTCCACGACTCTGCATTAAGTCGATCATCACTGTTTTCATCCTTTCGAGCTTCGTCTCTGGCATTGACATTGACATTTTATCACTGTTCCTTAACCATATTGCATTATTCACTGATGCACTCGAGTGGTTTCAAACATGAACTTCACTTGAGCATTTATATGTTTCATTGCTGCACTGACTTGTGTCTGCATTGTATATTTATGATGCTTTGATTTTCTGTTGCATAAATAAATTCTGTTGCTCGGCTCTTGACTTTGATTGTTACATTTGTATCACTGCATACTGGTTCCCACTGTGTTGCATTCTTGGGTCTTGGATATTGAACAGTATCATGTATTTGTCCAACTTTGATGCTTTGTTCTTTGTGATCACTGTCTATCCATACTGTTGACATTTTCTCATTGCTCCATTCATTTTCCATACTGGGTTGTTCATGCTTGTGACATTGAACCATACTGTCGTTTGCAACTGTGTGACTTGAGACTGCTGTGTTGATCTTGTACTTGTGATCACTGATGCACACATGAACTTGTTGTTGTTCTGTCTTTGTATTCTGGTCAGTGGTGTTCATTTGAGTTTTGATAGTCAAGTTGCACTCTGGTTGTTCACCATGTTGCGTTCATGTTGTTGTTTGGACACTTTGTAGTTACTGTGCCTCTCTTGTATTATTGGTTTCTGCACTGTGTTGCATTACCATCATTGCTGTTTGGTCTGAACTTGACGTTGTCACTGTGTTCTTTGTAGTTTCACTGCACTTTGATGGCTGATCATTTGTATACATATATGTGTATGGTCACTGCAGTTTCATTACTACTTCACTAATGCATTTGGAATTGGTCTGTTGTCATGTTGCTTTATTACAGTGGTCTGGACATTTGGAATTGTTGTTGCATACTGTACTTCATTTAGCTTGAATGTTGTCTCTGACCTGATGGCTTTGGTTTTCATTGTCCACACATGTTCATGCTTTACTGCAGCTTGTTGTTTGTGTACTGATCATGTATCAATGTGCACAGAGTTGTTTGCAGCTTGGTCTTTGTTGCAACTGGTTGTTTCATTGTTTCATGCATTATTGATGCTTTGGTGCAGTTTTGATTTGTCGAAGCTTTGCATTCTTCAAGTTGCCTTGTGTTGAATCCAGTCTCAAAACTCGGATTGGACCTTGTGCTCGTGTCATGATTTTCAATGTGTTGCACGTGAGTTGAACCCGGCTTTTCATTTGGGTTTGACCTGTGCTCACCTGTCCCTGTAAATCAATCACGTGTATATCGGTGTGCACGGCCTTGTGGCATGTACAGTGATACACTGTGCATGTCACACTGTTCGTGTATGATGAATTCAAATGTAAATTATGACGAACAACCCAAATAACTGAGGCAAATCATATTTTCAAAAATCATATTTTATTTTATATTGCAAAAACATTTCTTTTTCAATTTTACTGCGTTAGTGAATATTTTTGCAGATTGCTCAGATGCTGGATTCAAACTGGAATAAAGTTGAAGATAAATACGAGTGTGAGTGATATGTAGTGAGGTCAACTGTAAATGTAAAATTGTGATGTAATTGAATTTGTATCAAAGTTGTATAGTGAATAGTGAGAGCTTGAATTTGTACTATTCAAAATTGTAATAAATATTTGTTTGAATAAAATTTCTGTTTGAATTCAAAATCTGTGTTATTTATTTTATTCAACAAATATTTATTTAAACTGTAAAAAATAAAATAGTATATTAACAAATACATTTAAATGAATGTATATATGTTTATTATCATCAAACAAAAATCATATAAGCGCAAAGCGCATATTCAACACTGTGACCTTTCACATGTCTAAGGTTGGCCACTACACTATATTGTTCAACACCGATGGATCATAGTGCCCGATGAATTTTCGCCTGTCTCAGGCTAGCCATTACACTTGTCCATTTCAAATTCTAAGGCTGCAACAGCTTTTATCCACAATTATCCGGTAGACTATAATATTGTAATATTTCCTGCAGACAACGTAATTTCCTGTATCACCTCCGGGATGTGAGGCTAGTGAGGCCATGCTTTACTTTTCCCAAAGCAACGCTTTACTTTTTATAAAGCCAAACTTTACTTTTCGTAAAGAAAATTTCACTGAGAATGGCATATCGCCAATTATAACAACACATTATTGATTTTCATAAAAGTACAACCCATGAGTTTATACACCTCAAGGAAGGGTGTTAAATAAAATAGGGGTTACCTCCAATACCACCAAACAGATGTATGTTTGTTAAAACCAATGTACATGGTCTTAGAAATGCAATTTCAGACACTCATCCATATAAGTTATCTAGGTGAAAGACAAACCCAAGGCACTCCTACATCCTGTTTGAAAATCACCCCTAGGATTAGTAGCGAGCAGCCCTTGCAAATTGAAGATTTTCAGAATGAAGGCACTACTGCTATCATATGTATAATATAGGAATCATCTTAGAGGTTAGTGGCAAGCAGCCTTACATCATAAAGATCTCCATCTTCAAAATCATTGTCTTCAACGTGTCTTCACTTTCGAACGCATATGTTGGTTCAAAGTGGTTTTTGGATAGGAATTACCCAAATCTGATCTCGGACTCTTCGAACCAATCATCGATAAAAAAAGATGTTAGGTATGTATGTGATTATTAAACATCATCCAATTCATAAATCTTTTCACCCAAATAAATATCTCTTTAGAGATGGATGTTTTAAAACATTTTCATTTCTTTTAGTATATATGGATTATTAAGCCTCTTTTATCAAATCTTTTAGTTAATTAAAACCTCTTTTTATCTTTAGAAATACCCAATCGTTTCTCTTTAATTACTTTGGAAAAATATTTCCATATCTATTATTAGTATAATTCCAATCCAAATAAAGATTACACATTTCCAAAACATATCTTTAAGGGGTCAAAAACAATGTTATTAAAGACATCGTTTACTACGGACCCAAACAAGTTGGTATTAAATAAAAAGGATCCATAAATTTTAGACTGATTATGCTCAATACTAATTTATGTATTCAGCATGTAACATTCATCGAATAACGGTGAAATCACTTTTAAATTCATACAGATAGTACCAGTTCCCTCAACGGAATTTAATACAGAGTTCAACTAGAATGTTTTCTTTAACAACTAAAATCCTATTGTAAATCTTGTTTAACTTTTGAAAAACTCCAAAAAAATCTTAAGAAAATGCGGTCCAAGTAAATCAAATTAACTATCCCCTCCGTTGGGCCAGTTTGGATAGCTAGTGGGAGCAGGCAACTGGTTTCCCAAACAACAGTTTAGAGACTATCTCTCTGTCACCGATAAGGCAGTCAAGTTATTTGGTCAATTCTAAACTTTTCAAAGCATCTGATTTATCATTTGAAAAACATTTCAAAATGATTCAAAAAGAAACCTAAGTTCAAATCATTTATTCAACAGTTACCAAATTCCATTGTTGAATTGTCGGTGAATGGTGATTTCAAAGCTATATAGATTAAAACGCAAATTTCATTATATATATATATGCCCATTTCTATAATTCAAATATCTTTTAAAATATATTTTATCATATTTATGGAATTTATTTTTTATTTTTAAAGATTTAAAAACATCCATTTTAAAGAGTTAAATACAATATTTTACGAACTGCCAAAACATGACGATTTTGAAGCCTTGATTTGGACATATTTTGAACTTAACTAAATGGAATCTTGATTTTTCTTCTTCGTTTGAAAACTATGATCATAATGGTCTGGAAAAATTTTATTTCAAAGAATTCCGACTTATATTTTTTCATGTACATCCGTTTAACTTTTCAGGTCATGAAATCGCGAATTGTTGAAACACGATGGCTTATTTTTCACCTTTTGAGTCAAATTTTATAAAATCAGTCCAACATATTTTTAAATCATTTTAATAACATAATAAACATTATTAAACCAAATTTTCATTATTTTACTTTATTGAAATATAATTTTCACTTTATTCCATATCTTTAATACTATACAATTATAATATTCAATTTCCATCTTTTTAATTTGAAATTCTTTTATATTAAACCATATGATATTTATGTAATTTTCACCTTTTAAACTATTATTTTCTAAATCAAACCATTTGATTTACTTTTTTTCCAAGATAAATTAAATGCTCCTCTCTACATTTACAAAACTAATTCTATTTTTCAAAAACGATATTTTTTTCATTTAAAACTCAAAAGAGGCTTGATACACCTTATGCACAATTTATTTCAGAATATAATAGGGATTATTTCTCATGAATTTACCATGGCTGTTTAAAATGATCATTTCGAATCTGATGGATATGATTTTTACATTAATATCAAAAATAATCCTACTTAACTCAACCAAGTCAGTGTATGATTAGCATAAGCAATCAATCAACCAATAATCAATCATTTTAGCTTTCGAACTATGATAGTCAACCAAGTATACTTACATAACACCAATTATATATAACTTTAAGATAAAATTAAACAAGATAGAAGTAGTTCTCACTTTCATGCTATCTCACTCTAAGTGTTTTTAATTGATGAAACGATCCCTTTCTCTGCATCGAAGCTTATGGCAGCTTTCTCATCCACCTAGGGATGCTCGGCCTTACCTTTTGGGGAGGTTGTTGCTTGGCCAAAGGTGGAGATGGGGTGGCCATGCATTATAGAGGAGGAAGGGAGTTGTTTGGCGTGATTTTGGAAGTGGAATAATAATGGAAGTGTATGTATATTTTATTTCTTTCTAGCTTATATTTTTACCATTAGTTTTTTCAGAGAAGAAGAAGCTATTAGAGCTTAGGACGGAGAGAAGAAGATGAAGAAGGAATGAATGAATTTTCGAAGGTATGGACGTGTATTTATAGGGTTAGAAGCCTTAGCCCTTAAGCTTGCAAATGGACCAAAATGCGCCTCCCCTCATCATGTTTACACACGCCACCCCCTTGTCCCCTCCATATGCACTTGTTCCCCTTATGTCATGATATGTAGGTGATGGAAAGTTGATTTGAGAGTTGCTTTTTAAGACTTAAGGGCGCAGTTTGCATTTATATACATATAAGAAGTTTATATATAAATATGTATACCTTATTTTAGGTATTTTCTTTAGCTTTGATTTGCGTAATTATGAAGGAATATGTGTATGTACATGCATGTGTGTATATGTAACAAATAACGTTGTAATGAATTGAAACAACTTTCGTTCGACGAAAGGTCGAAAATCCGAAAGCTGAATCACGGTCACATTTTTAATTTTTAATCAAACAATTTATTTATATAAACAAAACTTGAAAATAAATTTCTTATCATATCTAAATAATTTAAATGAGATTATGTAAGTTTAAAATCATATTTACAAAAATAAAAATCCAATTGTAAAAATACGACGTCGATCTGCCAAAATGCGACGAAATTTGAATATTTTTATAAAATAAGTATATATATTTATAAGACCATTATAAATCACTTATTATCATTATATAACAATTATATGAAGTTATTAAGGCTATTATATTTATAACATTAATAAATTTTTAGAAACATATATTTTCTAACTGCGAAAACGCAACGAAGCTAATTTCTTTCTAAAATGAGCTCTTATATTTATAAACCTTTCAAAATGAATTATTATCACTGTGTAATTAATCAAAATGTACTATTTAATATTTAAAATCAATTATTTGAATATTTAAAATTAATTAAATATTCCAGATTTAAGTTTTAAAATTCTCGGTTGTTACATTCTTCCCCCCTTAAAAGGAATTTGTCCCCAAAATTTAACCACAACCCTGAACCTAAAAGTGTTTGCCCAAAATATTATCTTTAAGCTTAATTTCATATGATATAAACAGATCATCTGTAATATCTGGTTCGGTCTTTTACTCAAATACACAACTTTATTCCCGAACTACTATTGATCCCTCGATCCTCTAACGTGGACTCTAATCAAACTTCTTGATCAGAAATCCTCGCTTCCCTTATATAGCTCTCAACTATGATAGGAAACACAAGTATCCAACCACAAATCCTCATCAATGTTAGTCATCAAGAATCGAGTGGTAAATCCTTTTTTGAACCGGTATAAGCACCTTAAAATTCTGTACTCGATTCTTAGATTAAAATTGTGCGGTGAAATGATCTACATATCTCATACATACTTAGTTATACCAAATTCCTTTTTCAAAATTATTTATGAAAACATTTCATAAAATCCTATCCAAATGTTTTAAACCTTTTCATATATCCCAAACATTTTTTACTCTCATTTAGAAGATAACTTTAAAAGCTATTCTTCTTATTTAAATTCTTCTTTTAAAAGTTTTACAAAAATATAGCTTTTAATAAAAACAGGCTTTACTAAAATCTTCTACTAAGTTTAACTTATCAAAATCTCATTTATCAAAACACTTATTTGCTAAAATACTCATTTTTCCAAAATAACTTTTATTTTGAATCGATTTTCTTAAGAATTCAAATACAAATTTTATTATATCAAAATATCACTATACATCCTTTATTCAAACGTTTTTTAATATAAAGACGCTTCTTTATATATAATCAAAATTTTCTATCTTTTTTCCAAAGAAACCATTTCAATTTAAAAGATAAATTATCTTTTATAATAAACTTATTATATTATAATATACTCCCTTTAACCAGTACTAAATGCAAACAGCTTGATAAAAATTAACAATCTCTAATTAATCTATCAATTAATGGTTCACATTATCATTTTGACTTTAGTTTAAACACCTTTATAAAGCCACTTTTTTTATTTAAAGTCCCTTTAATTTGTTTTCAGAATAAATTGATTATATAAGAAATGCACAGAGAGAATAATCCACCAAAAAGAGATTTACTAATTGTTATCATAATATATACATCCAACTATAACTCTAACATGTTTTACAGACTTAAAGGATAAACTTAGAGATTACACAATCATTATATAGATACCAAGACTGCTATACATATTATTCTTGGGCCTTTTCCGAGGTAGATGGTGCTTTTCCCTTGGTACCATTGTCAACCATCCCCATCTTTTTCTTCGGACAGTCCTTCCATACATGTTTCCCCTTATAGCACCAACTACAAGTCTATGTGGGACAGTTTCTAATTATATGTCCTTATCCTTTGCGGTAGTAGCAACCCTTTAATTTTCCTGATGGAACTCCGGGTTTCTTCTTTGTTTTAGAGCTCGTGTGAGAAATTCCCTTGCCCGTTACACTTAAAACGAATTATATCATCTCGAACAGGTTTTTCTTTCCTCCACTTCTTTACCTTTATATCCTTACACCTAACTACAAAATGTCCTTCTCTACCGCGTTTGTAATAGTAAATGCTAGCATAAAGTCTTAGTTAAAAAAATTCTTGTGCTTCTCTTTGTGCATGTGCTCTTTGTGATACTTTTGGACAAAACTCATTACCTGAAAGACACCAGGCCCCCTAAATGATATACCAAACTATCATTATTTAAAAAAATTCAAAGCTTCCCAAGATACCAGGGTTTAAATTTTAAAAATCTTTTTTTATAAAACATATCTTTCAAATCCATTTTTTCATAGAATCATTTTATTTTTGTAAAACATGTTTTATACAACATGCTCATATATTAACTTATATGAATTCATTATCCTAAATCCAATATTATAAAACACTTTATAGTCAAATCGTGAAACTTAATTCACAAGGTGTTCATTCAATCAACAAATGATCATAACTGAATTTTGTTACTTCCCTAACCACAAACTAACACACATAAATATCTATATCTTTTTGAAAGATATATTTATATATATATATAAAATGTAGTCCTTCCAAAAACAGCGTGTCGGTTTGCCATGTTAAGTATTTAGAATCCATATCGAATACATATGGCCACCATGCATCGACTGGAATTCATAAATCACTCAACTAATCAATCAACCCAAAACATTTTATTAGTCACTAACAAATACGCACTCATATATATAATACACTCAAGCTCATTCTGCGGTGTCTCTTACCCTATCTCTAATGAGTTACTCATTCTAGGGTATTACCAACCCTATATCTAATAAGTCTTACCCCTACTAGGCTTAGGTGTTCGCCTAACCTAAGTGATGACACTAAATCTAACGAATAGGATTTTCGACCCTTGAAAAACGATACTAATACGCCCACTGTATTACGTGTCAAGCATTCAAGTGCGAAAAAACTGATTGTTAAGGGTAAAAGAAAATAAAAATAGAACACAATCTCACACAAATGAAATAATTTATAATATCAATAATCTTTACAGTGGAAAATTTGACATACATATATTAGAGTCTAACCTAAGCTCAACGTAGACAGTTATAAACACATATCCTAACAAATGTTGGAAAACCAAAACAATGAAACAATAGTAGCGGGAATATAATCTACGTCCATGCATTGATGAAGATCTCCAGCTCTTCACTGGAAACTCCAAGCATCTAAAGCTAAACCTAAAACAACTCGGATCCGACCCAAGTAATAAGAATACCCGGATCTGTCTTGGCAAACCAGTATGAGAAACACAAATTATAAGTATATATGACAGTGTCATAGATCAAATTGATGCCAAAACAAAACTTTTTGAAAAGAAAGGGTATCTTTGCAAGACCATGCCACACATAAGCACGAACGGGTTTTTACCCTACGATAAACAAAATACTTTATATCGAAACATTTCGATATCATCTTTAATGGCATGGGTTTGGAAACACTTTTCAAATAAATATATAAAGAAGGTACCAATACGCGAGCATGAGGTATATGAGACGAAGGGGTAGCCAAAATGTGCGTAAGACATTACATCTATTTTAGGAATACAATAAAAATTGTAAAGCTCATATTGGAATTGGATTTCCAACATGATAGGGAATTAGTGGTCATTTCCTTTCTTGCGGACACTCTATTGACAATCATAATGCTTTGCAACTTCTCACCTGTCCCAAGCTAGCCACTACACTATATTGTTCGACACCGAAGGATCATAATGCTGAGTAACTTTTCACCTGTCTAAGGAAAGGCTCTACACTACTCCATTTTAAATTCTAACGCTGCAACACCTTTTATCCGCGATTATCCAACAGCACGTAATATTGCAATATTCCATGCGGACCATGTAGTTTCCTATATCATCTCTGAGATGAGAGGCTTGTGAGGCCATTCTTTACTTTTCACAAAGCCATGCTTTACTTTCACAAAGCAACCCTCTACTTTTCACAAAGCAAATTTCACTTAGAAAGCCACATGGCCATTTCTAACAACATACTATTGATTTCCATAAAAGTACAACCCTCGAGTTCATATGCCTCAGGGAAGGGCGTTAAGCATAAGAGGGGTTACCTAATACATCACCAAATAGATGTACCTTTGTTAAAATCAATATATATGGTCTTAGAAATGCAACGTCTAACATCCATCCATACAAGTTGTCCAGATGAAGGACAAACCGAAGTCAACTCCTTCTACTGCATCCTGTTTGGGAATCACCCTTTGGATTAGTTGCCAGTAGTCCTTGCAAATCGAAGATTTTCAGAATGAAGGCACTACTTCCAACATATATATAATATGAGAATCACCCAGAGGTTAGTGGCAAGCAACCCTACATCGTGATGATTTTCGCCTTCGAAATCGTTGTTTCTACATGTCTTCACTTTTGGACACATATGTTCGTTCGAAGTGGTTTTCGAACAGGAACTACTCAAATCTGATCTCGATCTCTCCAAACCAATCATTTATAAAAAGATGTTAGGTATATATGTGATTATTAAACATCATCCAATTTATATATATTTTCACCCAAATAAATATCTCTTTAGAGATATAAGTTTTAAAACATTTCCAATTCTTTCAGTATATATGGATTATTCAGCCTCTTTTATCAAATCATTTGGTTAATTAAAATCCATATTTATCTTGGAAATACCAAATCATTTCTCTTTAATTACTTAGGAAAAATATTTTGATATTCTATTATTAGTCTATTCAAATCTAAATGAAGATTTCACATTTTCAAAACATATCTTTAATGGGTCAAAAACAATGTTATTAGAGACATCGTTTACTATAGACCCAAACTAGTTAGTATTAAATAAAAGGGATCCATCAATTTTAGACTAATTGTATTAAATACTAGTTTTCATATTCAACCTGTACTATTCATCGAATATCGATGAAATCACCTTTTAAATTCATATGGATAGTACATGTTCCCTCCTTCGAATTCAATACAGAATTTAACTAGAATGTTTTTTTAACAACCAAAATTATATTTTAAATCTTGTTTAACTTTTGGAAAACTCTAAAACTCTTTTCTTTTATCTTAAGAAAATATGGTCCGAGTAAATCAAATTAACTATCCCCTCTATCGGGTTAGTCTGGATAGCTAGGAGGAGTATGCAATTGGTTTTCCAAACTACTGTCTAGAGACTATCTCTCTATAACCTATAAGACGGACAAGTTATTTGATCAACTCTAAACTTTTAAAAGTATTTGATTTATCATTTGAAAAAAATTTCAAAAGTATTCTAGAAGAAAACCCAAGTTCAAATCATTTATTCAACGGTTACCAAACTCCATTGCTAAATTGTCGATAAATAGTGATTTTAAAGTTTTATAAATTAAAACACCAGTTTCAGTTACATATATGCCCATTTTTATAACTCAAATTCTTTTATAATACTTTTACATATTTATGGAATTTATTTCATATTTTTAGGAATTTAAATACATCCATTTTAAAGGGCTAAAAACAATATTTCACGAACTGCCAAAATACGATGATTTTGAAAACTTAATTTGGACATATTTCAAACTATACTAAAAGGAATCTTGATTTTTTTTATTTGAAAACTAGGATCATAAGGGTCCATAAAATTATTATTTCAAATAATTTTGACTTATATTTTATCCTACACATTCGTTTAATTTTTCAAGTCGTAAAATTGTGAACAGTCGAAACACGACAACTTATTTTTCACCTTTTAGTCAAATTTTATATAACTTGTTTGAAACATTTTTTAACCATTTTACTAACATAATAAAATATATTAAACCAAATTCTCACTATTTTACTTTATTAAAGTTTCATTTTAATTTTATTCCATATCTTTAACATTATATTATTATAATATTTAATTTCCATCTTTTTAATTCAAAATTCTTTTATATTAAACCATATGATACTTTTCCACGTATTTTCCACCTTTTAAATTATTATTTTCAAATCAAACCATTTGATTTACTTTTTTAAGACAAATTAAATACTCCTCTTTACTTATGTAAAACCATTTCTATTTTCCCAAAATGATATATTGTTGATTTAAAATTCAAAAGTGGCTTTGATACTCCTTATACACACATTATCTATAAAAAAACAGGAATTATTTCTTATGAATTTACCAAGGATGCTTAAAATGATCATTTCAATCTGATGGACATGGATATCACATTATTATCAAAATAATCCTATTTAACTCAACCAAGTAAATATATGATTAACATAAGCAACCAATCAACCAATAATCAACCATTTTAGCATCCAAACTATGCTAATCAACGAAGTATACTTGCATAGCACCAACTATAGGTAATTTTAAGATAAATTTAAATAAATTAGAAGTAGTGTTCTCAAGTTCATGCTATCCGACTCAAAGTGTTTTTTAATTAACGAAACGATCCTTTTCTCCACACTGAAGCTTATGGAAGCTTGCTCCTCCACCTAGGGATGCTTGGCCTTCCTTTTTAGGAGGTGGTTGCTTAGCCAAAGGTGGAGATGGGTTGTGGTCGTGCACTATAGAGGAGGAAGGGGTGGTTTGGCACTATTTTGGAAGTGGAATGATAATGGAAGCGTAAGTATATTTTATTTCTTCCTTGCTTATATTTTTATCATTTTTTTAGAGAAGAAGAAGCCATTAGAGCTTAGAAAGGAGAAGAAAAAGATGAAGGAGGAATGAATGAAGTTAGAAGGTATGGATGTGTATTTATAGGGTTAGAAGCCTTAGCCCTTAAGCTTGCAAATGGAGCAAAATACCCCTCCCCTTATCATGTTTACACACGCCACATTTTCAGTTTTTAATCAAACTATTTATTTATGTAAACCAAAATTGAAAATAAATTGCTAATTATCTCTAAATAATTAAAATAAGATTGTTTAAGACGTAAAACCATATTTACTAATATAAAAATCCAATTGTAAAAATACGACGTCGATATTTCTATAAAACAAGTATATGTATTTATAAAACCATTATAAATCACTTACTATAATTATGCAACAATTATATGAAGTTTATTAAGGCTATATTATATTTATAACATTTGATAAATTTTTAGAAACTTTTATTTTTTAACTGCAAAAACACGACGAAGCAAATTTCTTTCTAAAATGAGTTCATATATCTATACAACCTTTCAAAATGAATTATTATCACTACATAATTAATCAAAATGTATCATATAATGTTTAAAATCAATTATTTTAATATTTAAAATTAATTAAATATTCCATATTTAAGCGATAAAAATCTGGATCGTTACAGTATTTCTGGCTCACTCATGCATATATTTGACCCGCTCTTGTTTTTCCCCTTTGTTTATATCTCTAAGTTAGAGATTGGTGAAGAGACGATTCAAAAGATAAGGACCTTGTTGTATATATTGTAAATAATTTAAATAAGTATTATGACTTGGATTTGAATTGTGTACATGTATTGGGTTTGACTGGTTTTGTACAAACATATGTACCTGATAGTGTAAATATATTATGGTGTAATCATAATGATTGTCGTTATTGATATATTATTCATTGTTTCCTTCCACCGTGAGATCCTAAAAGCTGCTAGTTAGAACTGCATTTATTTCTTGTTATCGTACTCAACGACTTGTCTTTTCCAACTTTCGAGGTGTCAATATTGATTCGGCCATTGCCTGAGGAATGAAAAAGGCGGATTGTTACATATGGCCAGTCATGATCTAGTCCCATGTGGACTGAAAAATGCGAAGGCTTATTTAAGTAAATAAATATATTTAAAGTTTGTTTATATTATATATATATATATATATATGGATATAGTATATTGGTATGCGTACATATAACTTTATATACAAAAAATGATCACGAACAACTTCCAAAACATCAAATAAATTAGTAATTGATATTTCGTAAATATTAGTTAATTTAATTAATATATAATAATTTGTAAACTAATTAAATCATGTGTTTTTTCAAAGAATTTACAAATGAGGTTATATGACCCAAAGATGTGAATTTAGTCAATAATAAATATTGAACAATTCAAATATTAATATTTGACGTTACATTTGCTAGTGGTATGACATTTTGGCCAAATTCATCTCTTAGAGGTCTTTTGAGTGAAATTATATTTTATATTATCTTAAGCGGTACCATTTACTAACGAAAATTTACACACTTTCTCTTTGTTAAAACAATACCACATTAGGATATATGGAATTTAGTATATGTCAAAATTACAATATTATCCACATTCAATTTGATTACTCTAAAATCAAAGTCCTTAGTTCAATGGTAACATTTATTATTAACCATACTACTCTTTCTAGAGATCTGGACTTTGAGACCACAGTTGACCGTGATTTTAACCTCACACAATCAAGGATACAAATTCTTCACTAAATAATGTTTCACTTCAATGCTTTAACTAATGCCCAACTTTAGTCGCTCGATGGATCATCATGGCATGATTTAATTAGAACCAAAATGGAGTATTCACATTGAAGTTTTACAATATTCTCAAGTTTAGAGAACCTTGCAAAATCGTTACATTGAGTTTCTTGTTTGATCTAGCTGTTATCAACAAATAAGAATTCCACAGTTATCCAATAACTATAAGCGCATAATTCATTGATGTCCCCAACAGCTATGAGTAATACAACAGCTATGAGTAATACAATGCCCAATATTTGGAGAGCGTCACTCTAGTTTGAACAGATGAATTAAAATCCTTTTCTCGAAACATCTCGATCATAAATATTTAAAACAAAGTATTAATATCTTTTGTGATTAATTACACACGATTGCAGCTGTTCGCAACTATAATCACATAACATTTTATTGAAAATTTCCTTAGTATGGACTTTAAATTCATGACTTAATTAATTATATCTCAATATAGCAAAGTATATTGATGTGCACGTAAATGTGCATATATTTACATCCATATTTTATCTATTTGTATTTAAATAAATGTCATTTTTGAGCATTTTAACATGTTTGAAACCATAATTCAATTATTCTCAAATCATCGTATATTCATCTTCATTCGGGGGCAAAATGGTCATTATTGTGCATATGTCAATTTGAGAATTTTTACTTAGACATTTTTTATGATTTTTATAGGAATTTGGATGCATATGGAAGAGGGTTTCATGAAGATATATGCATGCACAAGAGAATACAAAGGAGGTATGATGGAAATAATTCAAATACATGATCATGGAGGACCCCACCTACCAACTTACCTAAATCTACAATTAGAAGCTAATGGACAACTAAGTGGAGGTTAAAGCTTCGTGCACATTTAATGATGGATTAATTAGTGGCTAATGGTTACTTGGTGGCCACACTTCCTAAAGGGCATTTTGGGAAGAACCCTAAAAATTGAATTAGGGTTTTATGCATGTATAAACATCCTCTTATATACATAAGAATATTTTCCACTCTCTCTTATGTTACTTGGGAAATTAGCAAGTTGTAAACACAAATCAAAGTGAAACAAAAATGGCTTCCTAGTCACTTTCTCTTCTCTTTTCTACTTGTTTCTCTTTACTTTATGTTGATGTTTATCTATGCTTTCTTTTATTTCATGTTTATAGCTTAGATTTACAGTCATGCAAGTAGTATAGCTTTAATTTTTATGCAAGTAGTTAGTAGCTAATCACTTTTTCTTCCTTTGCTTAGTTTCATTTCTTTGCTTTTTAATTTTGTAATTTACAAGTGTTGATTTGATATCACAAATGAGTAACTAAACCCCTTCAATCAAGGGATAATGAAGCTCTTTAACTTTATGTAATTTTAACATTTCTATGGTTTATGATCTCTTTTATTTGTGCTTCATGAGAGTATATATTAATGTAAGTTTATATAAGAGTTTGATAGGTTATGTTGCTTTTGCAAATGAGCTATTCTTATTCAACATAAACGCAATTTACATCATCATTTGCTAATTAATTTTTGATTTTGAAATGAAAGTAAAAAAAAATTGATGATCTATATTACTATTTACAATAGTAAATAGATCATACTTGAATTATCTTTTTCTTTGGCTTCATTTTCATGAGAATTGATAAGTGGTTTATTTGTTGTATTATAGTTTGATGGTTTGAGCTATGTTGATTAATAACATAAATAAACCATACTTATGATAAATACAGCAATTATTTCACTTAATATCAAAGCAAGAGATCATAAATTATTTGTTTATTGATTTACAAAAATATGAGAGTGGATTTGCCTCCTCAAATCTCATAGGTTTTAAGTATCATTTTAATTCTAGTTTTAGCTTCATTTTGCTTGTAGTTAACAAATTCTTCTATTTAGGTCAAAATTTATCGGCGGTTTTCTAACTCGATAGAAATTCCGTCGTTAAATAAGTTTTTGGCGTCGTTGACGGGGATTTGGCTTAGATTTTAATTTTCTATTCTTCGAATTATTGTTGTTTGATTTTAGTGTGTGTGTTTGTTTTGTGTGTTAACTTGCATTAAAAAACTACACAATTTCAAAACAAAAATATTTTCTTTTCTTTTCATTCACAATTGGCATTTTCAATTTACAAGTTTGAACTGTCATCAAATATCACTAATATACACTCCAAACTGCTGCTCAGCCTTGCCTACCTCCCTACTATTCACTGCCCCTTCAACCAACTGCCTACATACACTTTGTGCACTGTGCCTGCGCACACTCATCATTCTATGCACATCCTTTACTCCTCTTTACTGCTCCCCTACATGTACATCCCTTCCTCTGTCAACCTCCATAAAACATACCTGCCTGCATAGTAATACATTAATATCACCACCAGTAGCCACATCTTCTATACCATACAAATCCACTGACCAACAATTGCCTTCACTTTCATAAACTTTCAAAGTTTAGAAAACAATGGCATCCTCATCCCGTCCCGTCCCCAAGCAAACTCCTCCTCCCCCACCCCTATCTCATTCGTCCCTGGAAAATACAGATCTAAGCTCGGTTCCCTGTCTTTCACCAACCCTCAGCTTCCGTCCATACCACCACTCGTTATGTGCACACAGGCTTCTTTGGTCCTGATTCATCTAAGCCTTCTGCATTGGAACCTCTTCTTTCTTCTCCTCCTTCCCTCCCTTCCTTCACCAGGAAAACATATGCTCAAGCGTTGAGCTCCACCTCCCCGGTCTCATCCAATCCCCCTGGTTATCAGCGCCGCCGTAGTATCTTGCCGAAATTCACAAACGCTCGTTCCACTATTGAATTTCTGAAGTTGAAGGCCCGCTGTCTCAGGTGTGCTAGTCTGGGACACGTGGCAAGAAATTGTAGGGACCCAAAGATCTGCTATCTATGTGGCTTCTTCGGGCATGCACATTTGCATTGTCCCAAGAAAACAAATAATTACTTTTCTGCTCATATAAATGCTTCAGCCAATGCCACTAAAAACAAATCCAAAAGTTGTCCAATACACGTGGAGAGGACCCCACACATATCTAAACGAGGCATCACTCAGCAACAGTCGCCTCGATCCTCCCCCCCACCGCATTCCAAACATTGTTTCTCTCATTCTAAATCTCCCCTCCCCCCCCACAAATATTTTCCATGGCCGACTCTTCCCTCTGTCTCACTGCCACAATCATTGACGGCTTTTGGTCCATTGAATCCCTCCACCTCATCCTTTCCAAAAGCTTTCATCACCATGAGTGGCCACTTTGGATCCTGTCTGACAACAGTTTCATTTTTTGTTGCCCTACCACCTCGATCCGTGATCAAGCCCTTCAGCGGAGAACCTTAACGAAGCCAGGAGGCTCTGTCCTTTTACAACAATGGTCAGAAATTGACCACCAGTCTACTGATCTTGAACCGGCAACGTGGGCTCGGGTCAGAGGTTTTCTCGAATTCCTTAGAAATAATTCGCTTGCAGTCAGTAATGCCCTAAGCACCTTGGGTCGCTTTATTGCGTTCGATGACTGCGACTGGGCTAATTTCGACCATCGGTTCCTATATGTCAAGATGCAATTTTTCAACGGGGTTAGTACACCTAGCTCTTTTGTCGCACATTTGAACAACGAGGTTCATCTCCTTACAGTGGAGAAATGGGAGCATGCTCACCCCACTCATAGGCCAGAAACGATGTTCCTGGGAGTTGATTACGAAATGGACTTCAGATGCTTTGATAAACCCATCCACTCTGACGACTCATATGAAGCTAGATTTGACGCGATGTACTATGACCCAGCCATATCCCCATCGCCTGCACTAGCTGCCCAAATTCGCGACACTAATTCGGGGGGGGTCTGGCTCTCAGCGCTGGGATGCTTGTCCCGAAGAACAGCAGGTTAACCCAGTAGTGGATGTTGACTTATCCTCACCTCCCCTTGGCAGACTCCAGCCACAATCCAAGGTTCCAACCCCCTTTGCAACTGTCCGGGCAGCTCCTCCAGCTTCTCCGTTGCCTTGCCTAAGGTACCCTCTGCTCACTCCAGCAACCGTTCGCCGTAGTTCCAGAATCAATTGGGCAGCTTCCCTCCCTGGTAGTTTCTATAAAACTATTGTTTTTTCCTCAGCTAATAGGAGTCTAAATAAAAAAAAATGGCTCATTGCATGGGTGTGAGTTTGAGTGATGAACACTACACTGCCATGCAAGCACTAGATCTGAGCGATTGTCCCTTTCCCAATGAAACTAATTTCTTGGAATGTACGGAGTTTGGGGGACCATCTAAAAGGCATGCTGTCAGTCTCATTTTATCCCCTCATAAAGCAGACATTCTTTTTTACAAGAATCTAAATTGATTGACCCACCACAATCCTTCATTAGACACATGGGGGGGCCCACCCTATCGGGTTGGGCCCATATAAATGATGTTGGTTCCAGAGGGGGTATCATCATCGCTTGGAATGAAGCTGTTTGGGCCCATTGTCATACCACTATTCATCATTCGGCCTTACATGTAATACTCCGCCACATTCAATCAGGTACAATCTACTTTTTCACAAACATCTATGGTCCCCAGAACAGCCATGAGAGGAATGTACTCTGCACCAATTGCTTTTCCTTTGCCTCTTACCTCAATGGACCCTGGATAGTTGAAGGAGATTTCAATACAACCAGATCCTCTGAGGAGCGTAATTCTGGCTTCAACTCACTGGATTCAGGCTCTTTCAATTCCTTCATCAACGAATGCTCTCTCATCGACCCTTCCATCTGTAATCCCCTGTTCACCTGGTCTAACCGTAGAGCCGAACCTGCCTTAGCAAAACTAGACAGATTTCTCTTCAATGCCGCCTAGGACGACCTACACCCCCTTTCCTTGGTCTCTGGACTTGCTAAGACCATCTCAGTCCATTGCCCTCTCATTTTAGATACCGGTTCCTTGCCCAACATCAAGCTTCCTTTCAGATTTGAACGCCTATGGCTTATGGAGCCTTCCTTTGACGACTTCATCAAACATGCTTGGTCCCAGCCTACGCAAATCCATTCAGCATCCACCAGAATTGTCTTCAAACTCCGCTTCCTTAGGAAAATTATCAGACCTTGGGCCAGATCCGTTTGGGGGTCCCTTCATTCACGCATCTCATCAACCCAAGATGAGATCTTAGATCTAAACATCCTTGAGGAGTCTCGTCCGCTTTCAGACACGGAACGGTCTCGCTTGAATATTCTTGAATCAGAACTGGATAGACTTGTAAAGCAAGAGGAGTTAGGCTGGAAACAACGTTCTAAAGCTAAATGGTTGGAGGCAGAGGACAAAAACACCTCCTACTTCCATCGCCTAGCCAGCTGTCTCCGCAGATCCACCTCAATCTCGGAAATCGTTCACAACAACATCTCTTACTCCGACCTTTCTGATCATCTCCGCTTGTTCACAGATTACTACAGAAATATCCTCAGCAGCCCTTCCCCGGCTCTCCCGGTCATTCATTGGTCCCTCCTTTATCCTGCACCCTCCCCCATCCTCATTGACCATCCATTCACAGAAGAGGAGATTTGGGCTGCTTTGAAGGGTATGTCTGATGACAAAGCACCCGGCCCAGATGGTTTCGGCCCACTCTTTTTCAAACATTTCTGGGAAACTGTTAAAGCTGATGTTTTAGACATGTGTGTAGAATTCCAATCTCAGCCCTCATCCATTTCTCGGTTAAACTACGCTAGTATTATCCTCCTCCCTAAATCTCCTGGTGCTAATTCCCTCTCATCCTTCCTCCCATCTGCCTTCTCAACACAACCTTTAAAATCATTACCAAGGTCCTCGCCAATCGCCTCCAAACAGTTATTGCGCCCCTGGTCGGGATTGAGCAGTCGGCCTTTATTCTTGAAAGAAACATTATGGACTGTGTAGCATCATCTCAGGAAATTATTTCCTTCTGCCACCAAACATCGACCCCAGGTGTTTTACTGAAGCTAGATTTCTCTAAAGCATTTGACTCGGTTAATTGGAACTTCATTCTTGATCTCATGAGGCATAGGGGATTTCCTCCCAAATGGTGTAATTGGATCAAGCATATTTTAATATCAAGTCTCTCGTTTATATCGATCAACGCTGCTTCAGGGGGTCACATCAAGTCGGCTCGTGGTCTGAGACAGGGTGACCCTCCCTCGGCTCTCATCTTTGTCCTGGTAGCCGACGTCTTCAATAAGATGATCAAACTTGCCATTTCCAATAACCTCTTTTCTGGCATTACACTCCCGGATTCCTCTTTGGCAGTTTCTAATCTGCAATTTGCTGATGACACATTACTTTTTGCCTCCCCCCAGATAGATTGCATACACTGCCTGAAAGTGGCTTTGTACCCTTTTGAGCTCATATCTGGCCTTTCCATTAACTTCAATAAGAGCTACGTCATCATGTTAGGCAACTCGAATCACCTTGGCCCTCTCATCTCGTCGTTGCTCAATTGTAACCTTTCAGATTTCTCTCTTTCTTACCTCGGCATCCCTCTTCGTCCTACCAAGCTGCATCAATCAGACTGGTCCCCATTAATTTCCAGGATTGAATCGAAACTTCTAAGTTGGAAGGCTCATTCCTTTTCCACAGCTGATCGCCTTGTATTAGTCAAATCTGTCTTATCAGCCATCCCGTCATATTGGATGTCCTTTCACAGACTTCCCACCTGGGTCATTAATGGAATAGACAAAATCAGGAGTACCTTCCTTTGGAACGGCGGAGGTGTCAAAAGACTTGTCAACTGGTATACTGCCTGTTTGCATTAGAACCAGGGCGGTCTTAGTATCACCAACCTCAGTGCTTTTAACTCCGCACTCCTCGCTAAATGGCTTTGGAGATTACTCTCCTATGGAAATTTTATTTGGAAAGATTGGATTCTCTCGATTCACTACCATTCTAACAACCACCTCGTCCTTCACTTCCCTCCGCGTAGTAGACCTTCTCCGTTCTGGGCTGGAGTGCTCCATACCCTACCCCGAGTCAAATCTCTTTTCCATGTTGTCATCAAAAATGGTAAAAACTGTGTGTTTTGGTTAGATACATGGCATGATCAACTCCCCCTCGTCAAATCTTTGCCCCACCTCTTCTCCCATACGCACACCCCTTTGATATCGGTTAGTGACTGTATCAGTCGTGGTCTGGACTCCCTCTGCCCTCCATCCCTCTTCGACTCTGGCACCTTTTCCGAACTTATCTCCGCGTCCAATCTGCTTCATTCTCTTCAACTCACCACCTCGCCAGACCGAGTAGTCTGGGCGCTTGCGCCGGCTAAGGGCTTCACCGTCGCTTCCTGTTATTCTTACCTCCATAACCCCGGTTGCTTCTTCACCTTCCCTAGACTCTGGGAATGCCCTATTCCGCCGCGTATCCCCCTCCTCCAGTGGTGCCTGGCTCATGAACGAATCAACACTAAAGCGAGGCTTTTCCGCCTTCATATTCCCGTAGATCCGTCTTGTGCCTTTTGCTCTGACCACCTTGAAGATATCCCCCACCTATTTCGAGACTGTGACTTCACTTACTCAGTTTGGACTGCTACCAGCGCCCACCTCCTCGGTCATATCCTTGATCAGCTAGACATATTTGATCATTGGCAATTCAATCCCCACAATCTCCTCCTGGATGTCTTCATCGCTCTCTTCTGTTGGTATATACGGAAGGAACAAAATGCACACGTATTTAACAAACCAAGATATCACTTTGAAGGTATTTGCAGACATATTATCTTTTTATTCACCAATATTACAGGTCGGAGCTCATCGGCCCCTTTCAGACTTCGCCTTCCGCTGCGAAGTTCATCTCCAACTGAGTCGCAAGGAAGCAGTTCGGCGTTCCCACCCTGACTTGATTACGAACTGATGTTAGTATCTTGATGCTTTCGGTATCTTGTTGTTATTTTGTCGTATCGCCAGTATTTATTCTTGCATTGCTTCGTTATACTTTTGTAATATGTTAGTGGTGTCTCCGTTTATGCTCTTATCGCCATCGATCAGGCGTGTTGATCGAAACTATATTATTTAGTATATGCTTCTAATCGGCTGTGTAGTGACACGCTACACGCCCGTCTTGCTCTAAAAAAACAATTGCCTTCACTTCCTCCACACACCACCCCCCCCCCCCAAAACCCCCTCCCCCACCCCCTCGTTACAACCCCCTACCTCTGTCTTCAACTTCTACTTCCAACATACATATCACATCACCAGTAACTACATAACCCCTACATCCACATAAACTTCTACCTCTCACTGCATTGCAACAGGTCATCTTCTGCACCATCCCACTTCAACTACGAATCATCTCGTTTCTGTTCACCAACAATAACCAATTCATTTCATTTGTGAATCAACTTTTGATCATCTCCTTGCCTCTTCATCACTCAAGCCACTGTCAAACTGTGCCTTACCACTTCTTACTCCTTGTCATCATAACATTCCAATTGCCTTCTACTGCATTTCTGCCATCATAACTCACTTCCCACCACAAGCCTGTTTTTCCACTAAATTACAACAAAACTGCCATCCACCACACCACCTTCAATCACTCAATCAACCACCATCTAACAACACCTCTGTCCATACTACATTAAAATTCACATCCCCTGCAAGCAAACAACTGCAGCCATACACCAACAGACTTCACCAAATAACCAAACAAGTACACTGCTTGCTATCCCCACTGCCTCTGCTTACTTCACCTGACCACCACTTACCCACTGTGCATACACCTCTTGCCACATACTTCTTCACTAACAAACATACAAACTATCACATATACATACGTCACCATCTCTTATCAGCAATTCAGCCATAACAGAAAACTGCCATCCCCACTGTTGCTCTTCACTTCACACCAATACCATCGACTTCCCCTTAAACTTCTCTTCACAATATCAATACAACAACCATAAACTTCTCTGCTGCATTCCCATACTTCCCCTTAAACACTGCTCTTTAAACACTGCTTCCAGAAAAACAATGACCTCTGCACTGCCATGGCCACAGTCATCCACTTCAACCCATACTTCGTCACTGCCTTTAAGCTCTGCCATATCCACATACCTAACTTCTACACTGCCTTGCAAACTGTCTTGCAACCTGCTGCACAGACCACCTTACTACCTTCAATCTTTCAGTTCACCACCCACTGCCTTGCTACGACAACCCAGACAACACTTCTGTTAACATACCCACATAACACCAGAGCATATCACCAGAGCAGCAACTCGAAACCCAAATTAAGAAAAACCCTGTCTAAAGTTCACCTCGACCTGAAACTGCGACAATCTCAAACTCGAGTCAATCAATCGAACAACTCAAATCGAATTCCAAAACCTCAAATTCAAAACTGCGACCTGAAACCTCTGCAAATCACCAACAACAATCGAACTTCTACGAACCGATGTCAGTAAGAAATAAAAAGAAAGGATTTTGATTTGCAAAATTTAATTTAATTTGGCTGCGAAATTTCATGAATTGGAGAACGCGAGGTGTCTGTTGCCTTTGATTGAGAATGCAATAAATTGTTTTACTTAATTTATTTTAGTGGGCAGGGCTTGAAGGATTTAAAAAAAATTCTTTGAATTTGTTTTGTTTTGGATAAGTGGTTTTAGAGTAATTTGTTTTTAGTTTCTTACTTTTCTCTTCTAAAAAAATCACACTTTTGTTCTCTTTTCTAAAAAAATTATGAAAAAATTGCATATATCTTATTTTAAATTTCAGGTTGCAGAAAATAAAAAAGGAGGAACTACTTGCTAAATACTTTGCTAAATAATTGCTTGGCTGCTTGCTTTAAAAAAATTGCCGCTTAAAAATAAATTGCTAATAATCTACACGCTATGGTATCATGCTTTTTCCCTTGCTTTATTTGAATTGCATTGCTGGTTGCTTGCATTTTCATTTATACATAAAAAAAAATTCAAAATCCAAAAACAAAAACAAACTTCATTTCAGTTGCATTGCTAATACACGTTTGATTTCTTGTTTTGCATTCATCTCATCTTGTTTTATTTTCCAAGTGCAATACCCCAATTCACATAAGGTGAGGGATTTCATCACCCTTTTCTTAGCCCACAAATCACATTTTATCGTAGAATTTGATTAATAATAAAAGTTAGGCATTCGACTTAAAGGCATCGCGAGCTAATCTGGGGCTTAATTATATCTTCACAATTGTTTTCTTTGAACAATTTTATTTTTTAATGTCTAGGCTACGGCAAAATAATAACCATTTATAAATATTACGGTGATTCGTAAATATTACAACGGTTGTTCCTCTGATGGTACTCAAACCTTCAGCTGCATTGCTACGGTGATTCGTGGTGCACCGATAACCCCTGTCTGTTTTTGTTGATTTAAGACAAAGTGTGATTATACAATTTTGGATTAGGAACTACAAAGGATAGAAAATTGTAATTAAGTCATTTGCATTCATTTAGTTGCATTAGTTCATGCATATTTAAAAAAATCAAAAATCCAAAAAAAAATATCTTTTTTCCTTTCCTTTAAAAATTTTCAACCAAAAAGAAAAAAATGCAAAAAAATATTAAATCTTTTCAAAAATAAAAAAATTAATTCAAAAAAAAATCAAACTCCCATTTTGTAAAAATAGAAACAATTTTTTTTCCTTTCAATAAATATTTGAAAATCTGAAAACTTAAAAAAAAAACAAAAACACATAAAAAAAACAAAAACACATAAAAAAATTGAAAAGCCAAAAAACAAAAATCAAACTTTTCTTTTGAAAAATAAATTTCACTTAGTAAATAGTTTCCTTTCTTAAAAAAGAAAAACAAAAACAATTTTTAACTTCATTTTCCAAACTTCATTAATTCTCTATACTCGATTCTAACTTCTTTCTCTTCTCGACTTTCACTTGTGCATGAGTACTTGGACTCATGACACAACAACAAATCGTTGGACTCACGACTCAACAACCAACCGTTTAACTCGAACAGACGATCCTTCCGAAATAGTGAACGAGAACGCCCCTTGAACTCTTATGGATAGAATCTTTCCTGATGGAGTTTCTTTTCCATCTTGCAACACGTCACCTGCTAATACGGGTAACCATTACGAAATTCACTCGAACCATATTGCCACGCTTTCAAAATTTGGCAATTTCGAGCATGATGATCCACACATTTTCTTGACTAAATTCGAACATGTTTGCACAATCATAAAAATCCAACAACTTTCCGTTATGAAACAAACTTCTATTAATCTCACTCGCTCTTACGGATTACGTTGAAAAATAGTTGTACAGCTTACCATCGAACTCGATTAAAACTTGGGAAGAATTCGTAAAAACTTTCTTAAAAAATTCTGCCCCTTGGAAAAAACGAGTAGAATCCGAAACGAAATTGTAAATTATCATCAATTTAAGGGAAAACTATTTGAAAAATATTTTGAAAGACTCAAAGAGCTTTTGATAAAATGTCCACACCATAACTTTGAAAAATGGATGATTTGTCAAATGTTATACGATGAGCTCGGAAATAGCGCACGAACCATGCTCGAATCAATGTGCCATGGCAATTTTCTTGCCCTAGATCTTGATAATGCTTGGCAATTTCTTGAAAAACTCACCAAAAAGTCATCCCAATGGGAATGTTCGAACAAAAAATCAATTTACTGACGATCGAGGGCACGTTCGATAGGATCTCCTTTTGCTTTGAAAGCTAAGATCGGTGCAATGATTAAAAAATTCGATAACGTTTTCTCATCGAATCAAATGAACCAGGCTTCCCAACTGATGTGTTATAAATACAACGATCCTAATCATATAGTCGATCAGTGCCCCAATTCTGTCGAATATGTAGGATCGATTTCACCCTAGAGGGGGTGAATAGGGTGATGCTGTTAATTATAAAAATTAATTGCGGAAGCTTATAAAATTATTTCAACATAGATAAATCAGAATTAAAGCAGCACAGATAATGGCAGAATAATAAATGCAGAAATAGAACGACGCAGAATTTACCCAGCTTTGGCAAAGCCCCTGCCTACGTGCTGCCCCCAAGGTTTCTACTAGAAATTAAGTAGTCACACGCTTACACACGTAATCTCGCGACACCCTCTACTGACTAACCTAACTCTATGCTCAAAACTCTGCCACAACTCAGCCACTGAGTTGTGAATTCTCAAACTACGCCACGTAGTTTGTCCCCTAGTCACACGACTAGTAATTACAATGTTTAAAAGAGAAATACAAATTAAAAAACAATTTAAAAACAAAAGAAACTAAACCCTAAATTAAATCTCAATTAATAAAACAAGCCCGGCCCAATTTAAAAAACAGACGCGGCCTTTTTCTTTTATCAGTGTCAACCGTTCCTTTTACTCGTTGCTCTGTATAATGGCGGCTCGTTCCTTTGTTTCTTTGCTTGCAAATTAGGGCTTTGTTTCTGAAGTCGCCGACTTTCGGTTGCTTAATCGAAATAGATGTTTTCCAGTTCGTTGCTTTCGTTGATTGTTTGGCTCTTTGAATTGTCTTCGGCTACTTCAGTTCGATCAAGTTCAAATTTGATTCTGGTATGTAATTTACTCCTTGCTTAACAGGTTTTGGCTTACTTGAAATTGATCGATTTTAAAGCCGATAATGATTGGGTTTTTATATAGGGTTTGAAACCCTTGATTTTCATTCGTATGTACTCATTGAATTCATCTGATAATTTTTTGGCTTGCCGTTCGATTCAACTTGAATGTTGATGATTTGCACTGACTTGTTCAAATTCGTATAATTTCTGGTAGCTTGATTCACACGGCTTTGATTCTGACTCGTTTGATTTCTTGGTCATCACGGCATTGAATTTCATTGACGATGTTGATTTCGATCTTTGTTTCCTTTGACTCTGGTCAGTTTCTCATGGCTTCAACTTGATTTTGCTTGATGTTGTGCAAATAGTATCTTTTGAAACAAAAAGAATAGGTTTTAACAACTTAAGGGATTTAAACTGCTATAACAGTATCCACATGCAGAGAGTCAATTTCACTTGGAATGCAAGCTTTGTATTGCTTTCCATGGTATGTTCAGATTCAATTTTTAAAATTCCTTTCTTCTTTTTCTGTTGTACTTGAACTCGAATCCTTTGCAGCATACTCGACTTGTTTTGTTGTTTGTGCTTGTTAACTACTGCTTCTTTATCTTGTTCAACTTGACTCCGGTCAGTTGTTCATGGTGTCGATTTTGAGTTGTATCATTCCACGGCACTGACTTTGTTTTGATAAATTGCTGGTTGGATTTTTGACCCATGGCTTCTTCTGTCAACATTCTAATTTGTTAATTATTTTTATATCTACTGTATAGAAGTATTTCTTGTGTGTTAATCTTGTCATTGTTCTTGTGCATTCATGTGCACTTCGTTCACTGGGTGGATGCTATGCTCATTCCTGCTGTTGTAGTTCCATCCGGTTCATTTTGATTTGGGTTGTTGTGCCATTCACTGGTTCTTCCACTTTGTCTTGTTCAACATATGTGTTAAGCCTTTGACTTTGAACTGTTTGCATACGAGCTGATATGTGTTTGTGTACATATTCTATTTGTCACTGTTGCATTAATTTTGGTTGCTACTGTGTTATGTAGTAGACTAGTTTGCTGCTTTGTTTCAGTGCTGATATATTTTCACTGATATGATTCATATTGTATTGCTTTTGAACTCGTAGCCTTGTCTCACTTGCATTGCTTATGTCTTTAACTTGTACTGTCCAGTTGAGTTCACATGTACTGAGCTCTGGTTGTGCATGCTTTGTTCGAGCTTGTATTACTTGAGTCTGCACTTGCTTGATATGAAATTCTGGTGGCTTCACCTGATATTGTCATAGACCACTTGGTCAAACTTTTCTTGTGTGGTCAGTTCCACTTGCTATTCTGGTTTGATGTAGTTCATTGAGTTTGACTTGTATTTATAAGCTGGTCTTTGCATTGAGTACAGAATTTCCATTCACTTGTATACATATTGCATATTCACTTGGTTGGAGCTTTACTTTGTTTTGCACCTGTAGTCTAAGTATATTGCACATTCTGGCCTTCATGTATACTTGCTGTGCATTGAGGTTGCTCCCGACCATTTTATTGCATTTGGATTTGTTTTTCGAATTACACCTGAGTTGAATCCAGCTTGTAGCTCGGGTTCGACCTTGTGCTAAATATTGTGACATTATTTTTTATTGAACTTGAGTTGAACCCGGCGTTTTGGGTTTGACCTGTGCTCACCTGTCCCTGTAATTCTATCAAGTGTATATATCGGTGTGCATGGCCTTATGGCATAACAGTGATACACTGTGTATGTCACAAGCTGTTCGTGTATGATGAATTCAAAATTAAATAATGACGAACAACCCAAATAACTGAGGCAGATATTATTTTAAAAATCCATATTTTATTTTATACTGCAAAAATGTTTTATTTTCAATTTTACTGCTTCAATGTATATTTTTGCAGATTGCTCAGATGCTGAATTCACATTAGAATGAAGTTGAAGATCAGTACGAGTTGAGTGAATGAGTGATATGTAGTGAGGTGCAATGTAAATGTGAAATTTGTGATGTAATCAAAATTTGGATTATAATTGAAATTGTATATAGTGAGAGCTTGAAATTTGTACTATTCAAAAATTGTAATAAATATGTGGTTGAATAAAACTTTCTGTTTGAATTCAAATTCTATGTCATTTATTTGTATTCAGCAAATATTTATTTAATATATGAAAAATAAAATAGTACATTAACAAATACATTTAAATGAATATATATATATATATATATATATGTTTATTATCATCAAACAAAAATCATATAATCGCATACCCAACAGAATAAATCAACGCTTTCAATAAAGTTAAAAATGACCTGTTTTCTCCAACATACAATCCTGGTTGAAGAATCATCCGAATTTTTCATGGAGCCAAAAGAATCCCAACACGAATACGGTTCGCCCAATGTTCAAGTTCGAATAATGCTTCGATTCCTTCCTTTCAGCCCAACCATTTTCAACCAATTTTTGCGGGTTCGTCTCATAATCAACCACAATAATCAAATTTTCAACCAAATTCTTCCTATCCTCCCCAGGACGATAAACGTGTAAGTTCACTTGAAATAACTCTTGAAACGTTGGCAAAAGCAACTACTTAAAGCCTTTAATAAAATAGCAATTTGCAAAATTTATTGACCTCATATATGTAAAACATAAAAAAATTAATTGCAAAACTCAAAATGCAATTGAGTCGATTAGCCATGTCTGTAAGTAAACGCGAACGTGGAACATTCCCAAGCCAGCCCATTCGCAGAAATCAAGACGCAAATTCAAATCAAGCCAACGTTGTTCAAGACAGCAACGTCACCCAATTGAATGTTATCACAACCCTATGTTCCCGTAAACAAATCGATAATCAAATTGTTAATTCAAACTATTTACCGAAAACCTCTCTCGACACTTCTAAAACAACAAACGAATCAGAACAGAATGTGGAGCCGATTATTGAATCGAAAGCCAATCAAAATTCTTCTTCTTCTACTCGAGTAGACCCACCTACCGAGTATCGTTTTCCATTTCCATATCGTCTCCGACCCAAGAAACACTCTGACCAAATGGAAAAGATGTTGGAAATTTTTAATGAAGTGAAAGTGAACATCCTGCTTCTTGACGTCGTTAAGAAAGTCCCTACTTACGCGAAATTTCTTAAGGACTTGTGCACCCAAAAACGACACACTCAAGTGCCCAAAAAAGTCTTCTAAGCCGTCAGTTTGAGTGAAATCTTGTCCCAATCCATGCCCGTCAAATACAAAGATCCTGCCTGCCCTACAATTTCATGTACAATTGCAGATAAGACGATTAACAAATGCTTGATAACCTTAGGCGCGAGTGTCAACTTAATTCCATACGCCGTGTACGAACAAAGCTTAGGAGAGCTCAAACCCACAAAAGTCACACTTTAATTTGTCGATCGCTCGATTAAGAAGCCCGTGGGAGAAATCATGGACATGCTCATTCGAGTAAGGCAATTTATATTCTCCATTGATTTTATCGTTCTGGAAACACAACCCGTGATAAATCCCACGAGTCAAACTCCATTGATTTTAGGCCGACTATTCTTGGCCACCTCAAATGCCTTAATCAATTGTTGTAACAGATCGATGAAAAATTCTTTTGGAAACATGACTTTAGATCTTAACATTTTCAATCTTGAAAGCCAACCAAATGAACCTCGCGACCAAACATTGGAAGTTAATGCCATTCATGAAAACTTTGAAAACGAGACGATTGACCTTAACGATGAACACGAGGCCGAGTATGAAAAATTATTTCATGAAATTCCCAATGAGATTGAATACACTTGTCTTTTTGAATCGCTTCCAGTTGAGTCCGAATCTCAACCCAATTCTTTGATCGAAAAACTCCCGAAATTGGACCTCAAACCACTTTCCGATCACCTTAATTACGCATACTTAGGTGATAGCGAAACGTTGCCCGTCATAATTTTCGCAACTCTCTCTCTCTCATGATCAAGAAACCTCCTTACTTTCCATTCTTTTGAAAAACGGGGAAGCAATTGGGTGGTCCATTACCGATATTAAGGGAATTAGCTCTGCTATTGTTCAACATCGCATCCATTTAATTGACGATTCCCATCCTTTTTGTGATGCGCAACGAAGGCTTAATCCAAAAATAAAAGATGCGGAGCGTGATGAAAATTTTAAAATTCTCGACAGCAGAATCATTTACCCAATCTTTGATAGTTCATTGATTATCCCAATTCACGATGTACCGAAAACGTCTGGGCTAACCGTTGTCAAGAAAGATTCAAACGAACTTATTCCAACTCGTGCTCAACGGGTTGGCATGTTTGCATTAATTATGGACAACTAAATGCCGCAACACATAAAGATCACTTCCCTCTTCCTTTCACTGATCAAATGCTCGAACGTTTAGTCGGTCACGAATTCTACTGCTTCCTTGATGGTTATTCCAACTATAACCAAATTCCAATCGCTCCCGAAGGTCAAGAGAAAACAACTTTCACATGCCCATTCTGTACATTTGCTTATCGGCATATGCCATTCGGACTTTGTAACGCTCCTGCTACTTTCTAACGATACATGATTGGCATTTTTTCCAACAAGATTGAATGCTTTGTGGAAGTTTTTATAGATGATTTCTCTATCTTTGGAGATTCTTTTTTCGAATATTTACACCATCTCGAGTTGGTTCTAAATCGATATAAAGAAACAAAATCTGACATTGAATTGGGAAAAATGCCACTTTATGGTCAAACAAGGCATAGTCCTTGAACATATCATCTCAAATAAAGGCATTGAGGTGGACATAGCAAAGTCGACATAATTGCATGCCTACCCATTCCCAAATTTCTTAAGGACATTCGATCATTTCTAGGGCACGTTGGCTTTTACCGATGTTTTGTGAAAGACTTTAGCAAAATCGCTCGTCCTTTAAAGACTCTCCTCGGAAAAGACGTTCCATTCGATTTCAACTCGGGGTGTATCTCTTCTTTCGAACGTCTCAAAAAAGAACTCATTTCAGCTCTAATCATTTGCGTACCCGATTGGGATCTCCCATTTGAAATAATGTATGACGCTTCGAACTTTGCAGTTGGTGCTGTCTTAGAACAACGCATCAACAAGATCCTTCACATCATTTACTATATGAGTACGACTTTGAATGACGCTCAACTCAACTACGCAACAACCGAAAAAGAGCTTCTAGCTGTCGTTTTTGTGCTCGAAATGTTTCGACCTTACTTGATAGATTCACACATTACTGTATACATGGACCACTCTACGCTTCGATATCTCTTCCCTAAAAAGGATGCTAAATCTCGTTTGATTCATTGGATCCATTTACTTCAAAATTTTGACCTTACAATCGTAGACAAAAAACGATCCGATATTGTCATAGCCGATCACTTATCTCGTCTTCCGAACGCACCATCTTCTTTGGCAATCGATGAAAACTTCCTCGACGAACAACTTCTTTCAATTTCTGTCGATCCACGATACACTGATATAGTGAACTACTTAGTCACTAAAGAAACTACCTTATCTTGGTCCAAATAGGATAAATACAAATTCATGTCCCAAATGAAATATTTCTATTGGGACAATCCATACTTGTTCAAATATTGCCCCGACCAAATCATCCGACAATGCATTACGGATAATGAGATCAGGAGTGTTCTTTCGTTTTGCCACGATCAAGCGTGCGGTGGACATTTCAGTCCTCGAAAAACTGTGGAAAAAGTGCTTCAACGTGGTTTCTATTGGCCTTCCATTTTCATTGACTCGTTCGAATTTTCAAAACTTGCTATCGATGTCAAATGCTTGGACGAATTTCTCGATAAGGTATGATGCCTCTAAAATCCATTCTTACGATCGAAATCTTTGATGTTTGGGGTATCGACTTTATGGACCTTTCCCCAATTCTTTTGGAAACTTATATATCCTTCTCGCTGTCGATTACATCTCAAAATGGGTCGAAGTTGTTCCTTGCAAAATTAAAGACTATAAAATTATTGTGAAATTTCTTAAAGAAAACATCTTTTCGAGGTTCGGCACACCTCGCACAATAATCGGTGATAATGAAACCCATTTTTTAACCATTCTTTTGAAACTTTAATGAAAAAATATTCGATAACCCACAAGTTATCCACTCTGATCATCCTCAGACTTATGGTTAAGTTGAAGTTTCAAATCGATAAATAAAACAAATCTTGGAAAAAACTGTTAACAAAAATTGAAAAGATTGGTCTTAGAAATTGACCGACGTGCTTTGGACTTACTGTACTGCTTTTAAAACTAACCATGGAATGTCTCCATTTCATTTAGTTTACGGTAATCTTTCCATTTGCCCATTGAAATCGAACACAAAGCGTTGTGTGCAATAAGAAACTTAAACTTTGATCTTGAGAAAGTAGGTGAAAACCGAAAACTACAACTCAACGAACTAGAAGAACTTAGTAATGACGTGTATGAAAACGAGAAAATTTACAAAGAAAGAACAAAAGCTTTTCATGACAAGTCAATTCTAAGGAAAACATTTTCGTCTAACCAGAAAGATCTTTTATATGACTCAAGACTTCATTTATTCCCTAAGAAACTTAAATCAAGATGGACTGGACCATCTGTGGTACGAACTGTTTTTCCACATGGTGCCGTAGAAATAGAAAACCCTAGGGATGGATTGATTTTCAAAGTCAACGGTCATCGTTTGAAACCTTTCTTGGAATTGCCCTGTAACCAAGAGGAGGAGCTTATAATTCTTCATGAGCCAAGCTACGTCTAGTAAGAATGTTAACCCTCTTTTGTAAATAAGTACATATTTTTTCCCCCGTTATATTCATTATATCATGCATTTACTGTGGGGACGAGGTAAAAAAATTAAGTGTGGGGGGTCTCGTTTTCATTTTTTTAAGTTTCATGGCATTTTTGAAATTTCATTTTCTTTTAACTTAAAAAAATCTCCAAATTTCTAAATCTCAGAAACATTTTCTTTTTAGCATTTTGATTTATTTTTGAAGAAACACTATAAGATAAGTATAAGTTTTGGTTAATAAATTGAAATTTTTGAGAATTTATTTGTCTTATAAAATATAAAAATGAAGTTTGATTACAAACAACACTGGTTTAGCTAGTATATAGGAGGGTATATATGTATTAATTATGAAGTATGTTCTAATTGAAAATCCTTGTTTAAAAAAGTGGTAAATTTAAAGTAAAGGATATAACATTTTTATCTTCTAAGTTAAATGGTTCTAAGTTGATTTTGCAAAACTCTTTCTCTTCTTCAAAAAAAATAAAAATAAATAATAAAATAGAAAAACATGTATATATGTGCATATTTTTAACACCTAGAGTCATGTGTTCACACTTGTGTGTTCATTCGCCATGCTCTGTATCCTTCTCACGTTAGGCCGAAAGGCAGTGCACGATCGGTATATCTAGCCCACCATTACAAAACAGGCCATTTGCATCGGTTATTTACCCCCCCCCCCCCTTTGCATCAGTTCAACATCCGATGCACATTCAACCGATGCAACAGGCTTAACAGTTTTGCATCAGTTTAATTAAAGTGTTAATAATCTATACAAAATAATGGTTCATACATTCATTTTTGCAGCATAATTAAGATCTTTAGTACAATCATTAAGTGGTATGGTCTTAATTCAGATCTTTAATTAGTACAACCATTAAGAAATAGTATAGTAAAAACCTTAAAAACTTCATGGAATCTTGAAAACCCAAATTTTTAGGCTTCAGCTCAAAACCATATGTCGCATTGTTTTTTTGCAATGTCAACTTGAACCTGGGAAAACAAGAAATAAACATGTGAATTAGTTATGCACTACCTGCATGTCAAAATAAAATTCTGCTGAATAGAAGAAGCAAGGCAAGTGTCAAAATAAAATTCTACTGAATTGGACGGGCCTTGCAATTATGAATTGACTAAATTTATAGTAAAAAAGGAAAAATTGAAATCTGAATAAAGATACAATCAACGCACTGTTTCATTACCCTTCACATATCTGCACAACTACACATCACAAACATCCAATCATCTATTCAACCACAAACAGTCATTGCTTATCCCACTATCTACAAAATCACAGCAACTCCATTATTTACTACCCCTACCGCACAAACAACACTCACCATTCAACCCTGCCTACTGCTGTCATCCCAAACTTCCATCTATAACTGTTGCAATTCCCCTTCACATCTACAGAGCACAACTGCAACCCTTCACTTCCCTGTCTGCACATGTCCTCCTCCAAAAAAAAAACTGCAACAAAAAAAACAGCAGCAACAAAACTGCCTGCATCTTCATACTTCTACTTACTTCATCTTCAAGACATCTGCCATACCACATACACCTGACAACGACATCACAACTGCCTACCTTCATCTCACACATCCTTACTGCTCCTTCAGCCTTGCCAAGCACCTCTATTTCAACCTAACTATATCACTTCACCAAAACCATCCTACCTTTAAACACCTCTATTCAACCTTGCCAAAATTTATACAATTCCATGCATTATAAATCTCACTGAATCATTAAATGTCAATATGTCATGTTTATACCTTCTTGTATGCATTTTTTACCCTATAGACTGCATATTTTGTTTAAAATTTTGTTTCATTGTGTTACAAACATTGTGATAATGATTTTTAGGTTCAAAATGAGGATGATGAAATGGAATCAATCAATTTTGAATAGGTTGGGTTAGGTCGTTGATGGGTTGCTGAGTTAGAGGTAAGCTTGTTTAGACCCTTAACTTTGCTTTTACTGTTTTACTTCAAAATATTTGAATTAAACAAATGTTTAGAGCCAATATTTCGAGGAGGCCTCATATACACTCATATTTATATGGCTGTTACTGTAAATATTGGCTACTGCTCTTATTGACGATAACTATTTGGTTATCACATTGCATGTTTTCAAATAACAATGCATGCATTAAAATAATAAACCATGTCGTACGTATTGTACCTACTGACTTGTAGGTGGAGGCAAAACTTTCCTTGGGAATATGCACTAAATGAAAACGGCAACGCACTCCATATAACCAGTCATAGATCGAAAAATAATGCACCAAACATTATTTTTCCTTGAAATTATGTTAAGGAATCAATCACCACAATGTACGCTCCACCTTAAAAATAAATCCATTTCATTTGAATCAGTAGCATGTTCACCAATTAGGAACACGTATACTGATATTTTGATCCAACTATGAGCATCCTGAAATACCCAACAATGTACATAATGATTTCTTAGATGTTTTTCATTCAACTTTATTATTTATATAGATGAATTTAGATTGTTCTATCTTTTTCTCAGATGAGAAGATCATTTTGTGGAAATCTTTCGTTGTGCGCTTTTTGGAGTAATGCTAAGGTGGTTTTTATCAAGTATGACAATGTTTGGTTATTTAATTTCTATAGCATTCTATAGTATGATGCATGGATGTTTCTGTATGAACTCTTGGATTAACTACATGGATCGATTTCCTTGAATGGCTGTAATGATAATTTAGACTTCGATTTTCTATTTTCTATTCAGAAGTTTCGGTTTCGATTTCGGTTTCGGTCATGATTTCAATTTTTAATGATTTGTTAAGGGAAATGTGCTAATTATCTTTGTCGACAAATATAAAATATAGTCTGTAAGAAAATAAAATGCAACATCGTAAATTTATTACATTTTAAAATTAATTCTTGGAGCTGCATATAATTTTATTACACTCAAAAGCTTACAACAAAAACATTATGATGTTTTTCAGGTGCAAACAATGATATAAACAAGGTCAATTTAAATCATGTAATGCTAAAAGTATGAAAGAGACAAGAATAAACTCACCATATAGTAGCATATAAGAAGACTATATCCAGTTATGCATGATATAACTAGCTAAATTATCATGAACCTCATCTATCTCTTGTTGGCTATAAGAACCATCTTGTACGAAGAACTACAATTACAAGATTGTTTCGAAACATTAATCGAATAACTACTTAACAAAAATTATGAAGGAAAAAAAATTAAAGTGGTACCTCAAGTATTTCAGTGCTTTGATCGTGGTTTTTACTATATCATATATATACCTCATCGCATAATATACACAATCCGTCGTTCTAGATTGTTGAGGACACTACAACAATATTACACAATAATTTAATAGTTAGGTTAAGTTAAATTTATATCCAACATAAAAGTTTATTTTTATTTTGTACAAAATAAATCGCCTTAACAGTCTTCCATTTCAAGTAAGTTCCTCGAGATTTGCCACCATATGCCTTATAAGTTTTAAAGGCCCTACACATAAAATAAAAATTTACATATAACGTACATATTCACTTGCATCAACCAAAAAAGATATCAGAAGGCAAATAAATAAAACGTACATATTCACTTGTGGTCTAACTTCCAGTTTAGATTTGCGTTCGACTTGGGGATCCAAAACATAAACCACATTCTTTTCTATACGAAAAACATGCAGTAGACAATGTTTCCTACATTATATGATTTATATGAAGTTAATATCAACATTAGATTTGTAAACTAGTTTCTAAAAGTTTATTGCTCATACCCTTCGTAGTGTGGGGCTAAGAGTAAGCTCTTCGATTGTGACGCATGTTATGTGTTCGAAATATATATATATTTGTCGCGTCTGGATATTTCCGCACTTGAGACAACTTATATGGACACATAAATCTGATAGTCTACACTCCGAGGTCATTATATGATTTAACCACCTAAAAATAAGTACAACATACAAATATTGTTATTCTACCATTTCGTGTATAATACATAACATAAAATAGAACATATACAATGAATTTATAAGCTATTTGTTGTAAATGTAACCTAAGTATTTCACATAGTAGCTATATTGGTAAACAGATAGAAATATTCATCATATATATATATATATATAATACTCACATGATGCAAATTTGCAGCCATTCTCCATTCAACCATCCCATACTAAGGAACTGGATAATGTCATCCATGGTGATATGGATTTCAAAGTCCTCATTGTATGTAAATAAATCCTTGTTCATATGAATTGCATTGATGAAATTATTATCATGGGATGGCACTTGAACTATCAGGTCAAGGAAATATTTGCACTCATCTGTTAAAGTATTGATGATCTCTTCGCCCTCGATCGTCCTACGCTTTACAGGCTCATTTGTCATCTTTTTGTTATTATTCATGTCTATAGCAACACACTCTTCCACTTTGTCTTTGCTCCTAATATGTATAGCATGCACATAAAAAATTCATAAGCAGCATGGAGTCTGCATATTTTATTCAAGCAAAGCTCAAAAAAATACAAAAAGTGTTTTCTTTACCTTATCATCATCGCCTAAAAGCGCGAGATTTTTGGGCCATTGTACAAAACTACCAAGTGCTTCTCCTATTGTGATGTGATAGTTACTTGGAACCGAAAGAAGGGTTCCTACATGAATAGGCTCTACTGCGTCAATTCCAACCTTTACATGATTGGCCAAGATTTGTTGATTATGGCATTGATCTCCAGGCCTAGAAGCAGGATGCACCATGCTGTGACTCACTGCAACAATTTTGGAGTCCAAATTAACAGCTAAACAACATTTAGTTGGCCTCTAGAATGACAAGTACAACATTAAAATTATTGACTTACACGTTTTAGAATTGTATAATTTTACAAAAATAGACTTTTGAATTAGTTACCTGCAAGTTTTCATAAGGATCCGTCTCTTGATTTGTGCCGGTAGTTTGTAACGTGTCCAATTGTATTAATTGACAGCTGCTACGATGACCAAATGATGGTATGTTTTCGACCACAATATCATTGGGCATTTGCATACCCATCCTATTGAGAAAGTTTGCAATCTTTTGCTCAACCATCGTATCTACCATAGATTCAAATCTTTGGCTCACTTTAGTTTCTATTTCCTGGGTGATACGATGTAGTTCATCTGCTGATATTACACCACTTGGACCTTTATATTTCACTACCTTTCCAAATACATCTTTGATACCGACCGTCCCACCAATTCCTCTAACTCGACCTGGATGTTCTTTTTTTTCAAGAGCACGATTTAAGACATCATCATGTCTATTGGGAACCCATGTTCCTTCGATGGTTTTTTTTCTCCAAGCATTCTATCAACAACAAAAAAATTAGTTTTCTTAATAATTTATTGCTTTGTTTTGTAAGAGATTAACCAAATGGGATAAAATGCATCGAAATTAGTCATACCGCTTTATCTGCAACTATCCTAGTTTTCTCATTAGGGATTACACAACTTCCATTAGCTTCTTTTTTTGATCTTGCCAAAACCCAGTCAATACTTCGATCCAAAAAAGAACCACTTGGTAATGTAGTCGAGGAACTATGACCTTCGGTTTTCCATTTAGCTTTCTTCCCTGCATATCCAGCTTGCCTCAAATAGTGGGGATGCTCATTGTATGCTTGACTCTTCCTACCCTTCTCTCTTAATCGCTGTCAAAATTAGTAAATATTAATGTATACCCAAAGTGTCAAAAATAATGCATGTATTTGTGTATAAAGCTTGGTTATTGTTCCTATATACCAAATGAAATGAAAGCCTGTATTTGTGCAGGCATTTTGAAACCTGGAAGTTTTAGTAAATGTTTTAGTATGATGGCATTACACAAACCCATTAACTTCACACACCATACAACAACCATCCAAACCAGCACTTCATCTCCTCTCTTGATGACGAAACCATCATGTCATTGCATTATATTGCATAATCACCACATCACCACTACACTACAACATATTCATCAAACTGCTCCACAATAACCCCACTGCTCACCCCCCCCCCCTCCACCATACCACACTTCAAATACACTGCCATTCCTCTTCGTTATCCATACTTCACACAATAAAATCCAACCTACCAGTATCAAACCGTAACACTGTCAAACTCATCCTCTGTCCAAAATAGTCGCTTACAAAATATCACATACATCTCCTTCAAACTACCTCTTTCTGTCTACAGATCCTCCTCTACCCAAACTCATTTCTGTCCACCACCAATTCCTATTGCACAGTCATAAGAAACTCCATTTCATCCATTCACTTCCCATACCACCAATTCCATCATCTCCCTCCCTGCTACAAAGCCACAGAACTGCCAGCCAATACCTGCACATTCCACTTTCTTCTTCAAACAACACTGCATTTCTCTGAAAAATCTACTCTGTGCATAAATACATCTCCTCAACTCCAACATAAGACCATTCAATCACACATTTCAACCACCAGTGCATGACATTCCAAACCACCCTCTCCTCTTCATACTGCTACACCTAAACACCACTTCGTTACCTTGCTTTTTTTGCTGTATTTTTTCATTTACAAACTGCTAAATTTTACATTATCAAAAATCTACGTTTCATTATACTGTGCATTTCACCGTGCACTTCTGTTACACATCCCCTGCCTTGCACTTACCATCTAACATACGCTCAACAACACCATCACCATCCACTTCAGCAACTACTACACACCTCCATCTCTGTCATTCATCATCAATCTTTACTGCTTCAATTTCTGCCAAAAACCAAACAACATCACCGGTCATCCAAACTGCCTACCTGCTATATACATTCACAGTCACCATCAAAACCATCCAACCACTTGATCACCACTGCTCCTTGCACAACCCATTAGCATTGCCTACATTTCCACTGCTTGACCATTACATCACTTCATTACCCTGGTACCACCACCTATCTACTCACGGTTTCACAAATCACAAACCATATCAAAAACCACACCATACTTGTAAAAATCAGTGCAATTTCCCTCTACACACCACCAGACATCATCACACCAAAGCAAACATCTGCCACAACAATACACCACCAGTCACCATCAAAATTTACTATGTGCACCTAAACCCCATAAGATCATTAAATTAACAAAAAAATACCTTAAATTCCTCAGTTTCACAATTCTTCTTGAACGTTTCCCACTATGCTTGTGTAATGCCATCATAAAGCTCGTATGGCTCTTTATGGTCCTCCGGAAGTTTTCTTGTCTTCGTAATCCAACCACCAACCAATTTTGTTTTGAAATCTTTCCATCATCCATAGACATATTTTAACACGTTATCTTTCATGTTGTCGTTAATGTGGTACTCAATTTGAGGAAAAAAATCATAGTGACGTACGCCTTATAAGACTTCAAATGTCCAATTGGGTCTCAATGCCAAATAAGTAATAAGTGAACATATGAATTTATAATACCTTAACATCTTCCCATATAGTATCTTTAAGCCCTTTACTAACGTCATCCTAATTTTTAATATTGATATCAATTTTAGATCTAGCAGTATCGCCCACATACGCCTTATAAGACTTCGCCCACTTTCCAATGGGTTTGCCATTATCACTCCACTCAATGAATTTTGGTTCTTGTGTTTTATATTTCTTCCTAGTTGTTGGGCCTCTTCGCCTCTTGTTAGACAACGACTGTGAAGTAGAAGGATCATGTTCTTCATTTTGTCCAAATTGTTCTATCTCCATTATTCTTGTAGTTGATTGTTTATTGACCATTTAATTATGGAAGATGGAAATAAGAAGTATTCTGGTTCCTGGTGGGATCCAAACTGCAATACAATGTTACAGGGTAATGGTTGTAAGCATTTACAATAGTATTCATAGCCCACTAACGTTACACCAAATATAAGAGAAGCATATGCTTAAAATTTATTGTCATAGCCCACTAACATAAAGACGCATTCATGACAGTAAAAATTTATTGTCATATGCTTAAATAACTTGTGTTATATCATTTTTTTTAAGAAAACGAATCAATAATTAAAAAACAGATTTTTTTTAACCTAAGATGATATTAATTAAAATATTGTTCATTACAAGTTTTTTAATAGACTTTTGAAATATTGTTAAAAAGGTAAGATTGAAATAAGTTTCATAAATATATTGTCATGTATTTTATACTTAAGTTTTGAAATATGTTAACATTTTATACTTAAGTTTTGAAATATACTGTCATGTATTTTATAATGTCTGATCTTTTAAAATTTTGGTAATATACTTAAGTTATGAAATATATTAGTATTTAATGGAAAATTGAAATGTATTTTATAGGTTACTGTCATGTTACACAGATAAATTATAACAATTATATTGTCATGTTATACAAAGACGTTTTCCTCATTTGATCCCTCAAGTTGTGAATAAATTACCCAACTATCCAAACCCCCTCATCTGTTAACTCTACAGTGTTATCACTTCAGTTTTGTTTAATAGTCACCGTACAGCTATAAAAAAATTTATCACTTCAGTTTTGTTTAATAACTAGTCACTGTATAGCTATAAATATTTTTACCACTTCAATTTTGTTTAATAGTCGTTAAAATATTTAGATGAGTATTCGGTGCTTTTTATTGAGTAAGCACATCCCACACGTTTCTTACAAGTCCTAAAACTCTCAAAAATATGTTAGAAAATTCAGTTTTATGGTTTTTATCAAAAAATATATTCAAGCATAACAAGGTAGTGGTCAGAGCCATTTAGACTGACTTGAGTGATGGTAGAATGTGGTTTCAAGTATCAGTAGCATGCTTTTTAATTAAATTGTACAACTAAAATAATATAGTACGGTCATAACTACAACTGAACTGTTGATTTTGTAATTTACGCAGATGTCGGAAATTTTCCAATATGAGTTTTTTAATACGCGTAGCATCTTGGTTAATGTGCAACACATACAATGTCCTCTCTTGTGAAAATACACATGTAGTCATGTACAAATTCAATGGTGGACAAGTTTTGGGAATCATATATAAAATACACATATATACTTGTATGAAAAACAGTGACACCCTTACATATTGTATTTGATCAATAGACAAAATTTGTAGCTCACTTTCTATAGAGAACTTCCTTTAAATCCTTCTACAAGCTGAATCCAAACTTCTTACTCTTTTTATATTCAAAAAAAAACTAATATATATGAACATCTAAAAGTTATGATATCATGCTTTGATGCAGCTTCAAAAGAAGAAGAAGTTCAAACATATTTGTACATCTCTATAAACAAAAACATAATGCCTGATGAAATCAAGGGAGATTCATTTCTCGTTTCTTGTCATGATTTTTTCCCTTTTTTTAGGTGGGCCGTGCTCATGGCCCAGCCTGATCTGGCTGTGCATCAGCCCCTGGCCAGACTCAGGTCCGGCCAGGTGGCTAGAGAGGTGGCTTCATTGATGTAACTCTCATTTCTCAAATTGCACCAAACTGTTAATAAGAGCTAAAACACTAATCTCTAATGTTATAACTCTCAAGTCCCATTTATACAAACAGTAGTGCAACACTAAATCAAAGTAATAATATGTGTTGTGATAATTATGGCTTTATCGATAAGCTAATTTATCAGTATACAGGTAAGCAGAAGAAAAACACTGTAGAGTTAACAGATAAATTACCTGAGAGCAAGCAGTGATACAACGTCTGAAGTCTGCAACAAAAACAACGATCAAGTATCTATGTAAAATATCTTATTAGTAATTATTCTCAAAAAAACTAAAGTATCAAAGAAAATGAAAGATTTCAACTGGCAACTAAAGCATGATGAGCATAAAAAAATTACCCAACTATCCAAACCCCCTCATCGTGATCAGAACGTGCATAATTTGCATTTAAATCAACTTCTTCTAGTAGACTTAAGCTGACGGAGAAAGGTGGATTCTCATCAAATTGATTATACCCTTCTTCATCCACCACGTCACCAATCCCAACAATGTGTCTTTTTCCTGAAAGAACAACAGACCACTTATTATCGGCATGATCAGTCACGTAAAAAACTTGTTTTGCTTGAGATGCCAAGATGAGTGGATCATTATCATGACTCACTTGACCAAAGTCAACCAATGTGAATCCATGTTCATCCACTCGTACAGCACGACGATTGTCAGCCCATCTACATCGAAATAGCGGGATTATGAAGTCTTTATACTCAAGTTCCTAAATATCCTCGATTATCCCATAATATAGCATTTTATTGGTCTGTTATCTTTAGCACTAGCAAATTCTCTTGAATATGCAACGATGCTAACTCCACTATTTTGCATTTTGCTCTTCTCATCCTGACGCTTCGTATAAAAGACATAACCGCTCATATCATATCCTTCCTATGAATTGACATGAAATCGAGGCCCATATGCTAATCATTTTATTGTATCTGAAATACCATGATTTGTTTGAGACAATTGAGATATTACCGTATGTTTAAACCATATGACAAAAGAGCGGTTATGTTCATTCGTCAACCACCCTTCGTTCTTTAAAGGATTCTGGGACTTTAGAATTGCCATGTGCTCCTCCAAGTAAGGATGTACCTCACTAAGGTGCTGCAAAACAAGTAGCCGAGCTTTGTGAAACATCTCATCACCAATTGAAATCAATTTTGATCCAATCATGCCCTAGCCGTCAAGTCGTCCTTCATGTCGAGACTTACGAAGTCCAATGGTTCAACACCAATTAAGTATGGAGTGAGAAATTCAATAACCTCCTCAGCTACAGTAGCTTCTTCGATACTGTCTTTAGGTCTATATCTGTTTTTTGTTTTTCTTTTTAAAGTTCCCATATGCATTTCAAACGGATACATATTTCTCATAAATACAGGACCATAAATTTTGATTTCTCTTACAAGATGAACAACCAAATGCAACATAACATCGAAAAATAAAGGTGGAAAATACATCTCAAATTGGCATAAGGTAACAATAACATCGGCTTGTTGAGCATCCAACTTATCAGGATCAATTACCTTGCTACAAATTTAAAAAAGAGACAAAGCTTTGTAATAACATGCCTAACATGTTTAGGCAATCTACCTCTAATTGCAACAGGTAATAAATGTTGCATTAACACATGGCAATCATGAGACTTCATACCGGTCAATTTCAAATCCTTCACTGATACACGACTGCTAATATTTGAAGAATAACCTATTGGAACCTTCACACCATGAAGACACTCACATAAACTAATTTTCTCTTTTTTGGACAATGTATAACATGCGGGGGGGAAATAGGTACGTTTACTTGCTGCACCGGTGCTAACTCCTTCCGGATACCCATTTTCAACATATCTTGCCTAGCTTTCTCACCATCTTTTGTCTTACCAGGTATATTCAAGAGTGTCCCAACGATACAGTCGCAAACATTTTTTTCTATATGCATTACATCTAGACAATGCCTAACCTGTAAATGTCTCCAATACGGAAGTTCCCAAAATATAGATTTTTTCTTCCACGAGCCTTCTAAAAGAGGAAATACTTTGCCAAATGCATTTTCAATATCCTTGACCCGTTTGAAAATATCAGGTCCTGTTAATGGCAAACGAGCAACTCCATTCTCTATCTCCCCATTAAAAGGCTTCTTCTTTTTACCATAAGGATGATTAGGAGGGAGAAATCTACGATGATGCATATACACTTTTTTTTGCAATAATGTAAATGCTCAACAACAATATCATCTTGACAAATCGGGCATGCTTTGGCACCTTTTGTGCTATAGCCAGACTAGTTACCATACGCAGGAAAATCATTTATGGTACAAAAAATCATGGTGCGTAATGTAAAATTACTTTGACTATATGCATCAAACACACGCACAGCTTTATCCCATAGAAGTTTTAGATCATCAATAAGAGGAGTTAGGTAAATATCGATGTCGTTTCCTGGTTGTCATGGTCCAGAGATTAAAAGAGACAACATGATATACTTGCGCTTCATACTCAAATGAGGTGGAAGATTGTAAATCACCAAAAGAACAGGCCAAATAATATGTTGACTACTAAAGTTGCCAAATGAGTTTATGCCATCTGTGCAAAGACCAAGTATGAGATTTCTAATTTCTTCACCAAAATCAGGATACATTGTATCAATGTTTCTCCACTGTGGAGAATCAGCTAGATGCCTCGATAATCCATCATTTTTCCTCACATCTGCATGCCACCTTAAGTTTTTTGCATTTTCTTTATTTGCAAATAAACGTTTAAACCTTGGTCTAATTGGCAAATACCATAAGACTTTTGCTGGAGGCCATTTCTTATCTGGGTCATTATGAACGTTCCCTCGCGATTTGTAACGGGATAATCCACACTTGGGACACTCGTGCAAGTTCTCATATTCATTTCGATACAATATACAATCATTTGGACATGCATGTATCTTTTTATATCCTATACCAATTGGGCACATAATTTTCCTTGCCTCATAGTTAGAAGTTGGAAGCTCATTACCTTCCGGAATCATGTCATTCAAAAGTTCCAACAAAGATGTAAAACTTTTATCACTCCACCCATGCTTTGCTTTTAAATTGAAAAGCTTGAGCACAGCAGACAATGTTGTAAACTTAGCACAATTAGGAAACAAAGGCTTCTCGGCATCAATTAATATTCTTTCATACAACTTTGGCTCTTCCATCAAATGTTCTTCAACATCACGAAACATCTCATGAACACAATCATTCTCATCATTCGCGTCATTATTCATGTTATCTTCCCGGTCATTCTCATCATTCTCATGATTATTAGAACTAGCTCTACTAAGTATACTTTCACCATGCCATATCCATCGCGTATAATTTTGCTTAAACCCATAATGCATTATGTGATCTCTATTTTGATCTATGTTACGAAGCCTCCACTTATTTTTGCAGTGTCTGCAAGGACAAAAAATAGTTTCTTTCCCTCTTCTTAATTGATGACTCAGTGCACAATTGATGAACCCTTCAATTTTGTTTAGGAACTCGTCATCATTACGTTTTACGTTGTACATCCAACTACGATCCATATGCAAATGCTAGAGACACACTACACAAGCAAAAAAACATTGGATTACGAAGAGCATTCATTATTAAATCAATATTTTTAGCTAATTCGAGTGGAGTGGATAATCAGTTCTTGTAACTCTTTGCTGCTAAATGATTATCCGGTTTTGATGAACTGTGACTTTTTTCAATAACATGCTGCACTTTAATGGCAGAAGTTATTTTCGTAAGTCAGATGATAATTTAAAACTTTTGGTATACTTCTTTGAAAGAAGTTTCAGTTTATATAAAGAGAACTTGTAATTGTCACCTTATTATCATTAATATTCATATCCTAAATGTTTAAGTTTTTATAATGACGTTAGGGGTTATTTCGATGTATATATATCAAGGAATATTCAAAGTAGTAAAAGATTTTGCATGTTATTCCTTAAATGATTATGATTAATGTTTTTAAATTACCTGAAGTAAATAAATTAATTAGTCAAGAAAACACAATAAACCATCTTAAATTCGAACCCATCAAGCCAGCGGGACAGTCAATTAGATAGTGACGAGCTTGTGTGACTTAATTTACTCAAACATTCTCCCCTTATACACAAACGCAAACAATCAATGTCCAAAGAACTCTAACCTTAAAAGCGACACTAATATTTAAAAGTATTCTGATCGATTATTTTGATAGTGTGGGAGTTCAAATTTTGCATAAAGGTGCCTTGTGACGAGCCGTGAACCTTTGGTCCCTAATTTATTTCAAATAATTCACATTGCATGTTTTGTGTGAATGGTTGATTTGAAAGAAATGAAATTATGCTATTTAGAGTAACTTTCATGCTATTAACCCTCTCTTATCTAGTCAGACTATAGCATATTTAAAATGAAAATGCTTATTGTATTTATACGAAAATTGAAACAAAGATCTTTAGCTTCTAATCTAGAAAATTTACCGTAGACAAGTGGTCATTGGCTCTTTTATAAACTCTTTAGCACAAGCATATAAAAATATCTTTGAAAAGGGATATAATATGATCTTAAATTATTAAACTCTTAATTTTATGTATAATCTTAATGAACATAGCTCGGACGCTATAAAGAAAAAGTAGATAAGCAATTTTGTTAGGACTGATTCGAACACACAATCTCATTTATGTGTTTCAATTTTAATTGAAAATAAACATCAATATTTAACTTTAGTGGGATTCAATGGAATGACCACACTTACATATGAGGGCATTCTAGGAAGTGTACGCCAGACCAAAATATTGTAATTCTATTGCAATTGTCCATAAAGACATGTAAGATTCACACAGTAAAATATACTTCTCAAAATAGAAAACTTCTAACAAAGGCACTCTATCACAAAGTTGCATATTTCGGAATAATGAGTACTTTGCTTTAGCAGCATAAAAAATATAAACAGACAACAAGTTCACATGCTAACTTTTACTTCATAGAAATTTTCAATAATGAAATTATTTTCCTAAATGAGGATTTTTTTTAAAGAAAAAAAGTAAATAAATTCTTTTTATAAACCAGAAACCTATCTTTCACTAAGAGGACATGATTTAACACTTGTGCACATTGATGTGGTGCTTCAGTTCTTCGTTATAATTTTTTTTGTAAAAATAAGGGACACTTTATTCACAACCAACAACTAATCTCCATCATCATCAACACACACAGCCTAAACACAAACATCACCACCTTCCTTTATAAACAACCCACAACTATCTGCACAACTCTGCCATATACAGCTGCAAACCCAAAACCAGAACAACATATCATCATCACCTACTTCTGCCTCTACCACACACCCCATCTCCACTTCTGCTAGAAAAACTCCGATCACTCACCATAATCTGCCAAACTGTTCTCCAAACTCACTTCAATTGCCACCACTACTTTTTACTACAACCTAGCTTCATCCCTCTTCCACCATTCCAACCCGACAAAACCCGTTCATCATCCAAACTCACATCACCCAAACCTTCGGACTCCAACCTTAACTCCATCGCCTGAATCAACCATCATATAGACAGACCGACCTCGCCTCCAAATCATCAAGTCGCCCCAATCGCGATTCAGTCGCCACTCCTAATTGCGATTTCGAAAGCTGCTTTTAATTAGCTAATCGCATTTGCAATTTCATTCTTTGATTTGAATTTTAATTCGGAATTTGAATCTTGGAAATTGCAAATGCGAGTTGCTTTCAAAGTTTAGAAGCATCAAATTTTCGGTGTTCGCTAGCTTACAATCATTCATTATTCAAAACATCAAAGGCAAAAATATATTAATTTTATACCTGAAAAATCAATCCAGCAAGCAAATACTTCCACTTCTCCACAAGAATTTTCAACGCAGTCTCCATAGAAAACTCAAAATTGATCGCTTAACAGTGATTTGGTAGGCCAAATCTAAACTGCGAAATAACGTACGGTGACAATCAATTTTAGTGTTTTTTTTGTTTTGAAGCAGGCGAAATATTTGGGGAAAAGAATGGGAAAATAAGGGGTGAAAAAATGGAATGGCGGGAATTAACAGGTGAGCAACGAAAGTGGTTTGATAACCTAAATAATTTGAATTTGCATCGCCTTCGCTAGGGGACCGATGCAAAAATAATTATTTTGGATGCAAATTAACGTAGTTGCATCGGTTGACTTTAAAACCAATGCGACTAAAACTATTTGCATCGACGTATTTTCTTCGGTTGTTGGTGACAGCTTATGCAAATTTGATTTTTTATTACCTATTGCTTTCCACGTACCAATTGCACCGGTTATTAAGATAAAACTGATGCAAATAGTTCTATTTGCATCAGTTTTTACTTCAACCGATTCAAGTGAGGCGAAGCAATATGCATTTTTTGTACTAGTGGCCTCAGTTCATCTGAGGTAGGTGTATGTATATAAAAATTCTTTTTAATAACGCCTATAGTCAATAAGTGTTCACACTTGTGTGTTCACTCGTCACGCTCTATATTCCCCTCACATCGGTCCATAAGGCAGTGCATGGGTAATATATCTGGCCTCGGTTTACCTAAGTTAGGCATATGTAAATATTGTTAATATCAATAAAAATTTCAAATAAGAGAGAGTAAGCAATTGAAATCCAAGCATTATTTTAACTTGTTTGATTTGACTTGTTATTGATAAATGAAAATACCGCTTTGATAAACTTTGATAATCAACCGAGGATCTATTTCATAGTTACACTGTATTATCGACCGAAGCAATAAGTTAAACTATTGCCTATTTGGTATGATAACTTAATTTTTGTTGGAAATTTTGATGAGTAAATGACTTAAATTTTCAAGATAATGACCAAAACATATATTTAACTTATTTGTGTCTATTTAAAAGTAAAATTTTCATTTGTAAATATTTTCAAAAATTTGCATTCATCCCATTGTAAATAAACCTTGCACTTTGTAAATATTTTCACTTTGCAATTGGATTTTGTGGGTAGTATCCGTCGAAAACCCTCGAGACAACACTTGTCCTACTGAGGACACCCAGAGATTTAACGGCTTATTGCATACGCTCAATGCAATCATGCTTCCTACAAAAACGTATTTATCTTAGTTTTTCTTTACTCCAGGATGAATAAAAAGATAAGCATGGGGGTATTTAATGTGCACGTAAAAGTGCATATATTTACATCCATATTTTATCTATTTTTATTTAAATAAATGCATATTTGGGCATTTTAACAGGTTTAAAACCATAAATTAGTTATTTCAAATCATCATATATTCATCTTCATTTAGGGGCAAAATGGTCGTTTTTGTGCATGTGTCAATTTGAGAATTTTTACTTGGACATTTTTTATCATTTTTATAGGAATTTGGACGCATATAAGAGAGGGTTTCATGAAGATATATGCATGCATAAGAGAATACAAAGAAGGGATGATGGAAATAATTCAAATGCATGATCATAGAGGACCCCACCTACCCACTTACCAAAATCTACAATTAGAAGCTAATGGACAACTAAGTGAAGGTTAAAACTTCATGCACATTTAATGATGGATTAATTAGTGGCTAATGGTTACTAGGTGGCCACACTTCCTAAAGGGAATTTTGGAAAGCACTCTAAAAATTGAATTAGGGTTTTATGCATGTATAAATAGCCTCTTATGTACATGAGAATATCTTCTACTTTCTCTTATGTTACTTGGGAAATTAGCAAGTTGTAAACACAAATCAAAGTAAAATAAAAATGGCATCCCAGCCTCTTTCCATTCTCTTTTCTACTTATTTTTCTTTACTTTATATTGATGTTTATCTCTATGCTTTCTTTTATTTCATATTTATAGCTTAGATTTACATTCGTGCAAGTAGTATAGCTTTAATTTTTATGCAAGTAGTTAGTAGCTAATCACTTTTTCTTCCTTTGCTTATTTTCATTTTTTTGCTTTTTAATGTTGAAATTTACAAGCGTGGATTTGATAACACAAATGAATAGCTACACCCCTTCAATTTAGGAGTAATGGAGTTCTCTAATTTTATATAATTTCAACATTTTTGTGGTTTATGATCTCTTTTATTTATGCTTCATGAGAGTAGATGTTGATATAAGTTTATACAAGTGAGTTTGATAGCTTATGTTGCTTTTGCAAATGAGCTATTCTTATTCAACATAAACACAATTTACATCATCATTTGCTAATTAATTTTTGATTTTGAAATGAAAGTAAAAACAAAATTTGATGATCTATATTACTAATTACAATAGTAAATAGATCATACTTAAAATAGCTTTTGCTTTGGCTTCATTTTCATGAGAATTGATAAGTGGTTTATTTATTGTATTATAGTTTGATGGTTTGAGTTATGTTAATTAATAACATAAATAAACCATACTTATGATAAATACAACAATTATTTCACTTAATATCAAAGCAAGAGATCATAAATTATTTGTTTGTTGATTTATAAAAATATGAGAGCAGATTTAAATTGTTCACTAGTCTCATAGTTTTTAAATCACATTTTAATTCTAGTTTTAGATTCATTTTGCTTGTAATTAACAATTTCCTCTCACTTTGGTCTAATTTGGTTGATTAGAAAATTCTAAAATTTAAAACAATTCTCTATGGATCGACCCGTACTCACCATGTACTAAAATTGTACGTCATGTGCTTGCGGCATAAATTTTATTCAAAATTTATCGGCGCTTTTCTAACTCGATAGAAATTCCATCATTAAACATATATAAAAGAAAACAAACACCGTTACTGCGAAGGAGGTTGACAATAAGTAAATACATACATACATACGTATATGTGTGTGTGTGTACATATATAACAATTAATAATTACCCCTAAAGCATACCAATAACTCTTTCATGATATGGTCTAAAATACCCATTTGTAGGCTATTGTATTTTTCTACTCTTCAGGTGCAATTTTGGAATCTTTTATTATGAGATTTCCCTCCATGTGAAAATAAAGATGGATCGAGATCTAGTTTTGTGAGTCTGTTATTTTGATAATAGCAAGGGTTGTTCCCCTCCATTAATTTTGTTCATTTTTTCCAAAGTCCGCACATATCTAATTCTAGTGAGAATTTGCCTATGAACAATTAAAATTAATCCGTTGCACTCTTTTGTTTGTGATTTATACTCTCCTCTAAAATATCATGTTTTTACACTGAAATTATGTATAGTTAATTTAAATTTTTATTTCTAAGTTGCAACATTTAATTTTTTTACTTTGAATTTTATTTATGTTATTAATCAATAACAACGAATTTGTAAATGAAGTTTATTTGTTTAAATGACAAACAAATGATATTTATTTGTTAGATGTTATTCTTAAGCGTAGAGTGATAGTTTGAAGATTTATAGAAATTTAACTTTTTTAACTAAGTTTGAATAGTTCCAGTCCAGCTTAGAAATAATAGGCTAAAAATAATAGATAATAATTAAATCAGGAAAATGGGCTGGAGGAAGTTTTTACTTCTTTTTTTGGGCCTACGGACGTGTAGGATCGATTTCAACCTAGAGGGGGGTGAATAGGGTGATACTGATAATTATAGAAGTTACTGCGGAAGCTTATAAAATTATTTCAACATAGATAAATCAAAATTAAAGCAGCTCAGATAATAGAATATAAATGCAGAAATAGAACGACACAGAATTTACCCAGCTTCAGCAAAACCCAGCTTACGTGCTTCCTTCAAGGTTTCTACTAGAAATTAAGTAGTCACACGCTTACACACGTAAACTCGTGACACCCGCTACTGACTAACCTAACTCTACGCTCAAAACCCTGCCACAACTCAGCCACTGAGTTGCGAATTCTCAAACTACGCCATGTAGTTTGTCCCCTAGTCACACGACTAGTAATTACACAATTTTCAAAAGAAAATGCAAAAGACAACAATTTAAAAAACAATTAAACAAAAACCCTAATTATCCCTTTTTAATATAAACCGATATTAAAGATAGAAGGGCCGGCGTAATATTATTTATCACTAAAATACGCGGCCTCCTTTTTCTCTTTTATCAATGTCGGCCGTTCCTTCTTTCGTTCGTTCCTTTAGCTTCTGAAATTTGGACTTGTGAGAAAATCGATGAAGCCGATGGGTAGTTGGTCGATTGCAATTGCTATTTCTCTGTCTTGCTTCGGCAATCGACTTCTTCTTCAATTCGAACACGGCTCCTCGATTTGATCGAGTTCTACTTTGACTCTGGTATGTAATTTATGCCTTTTGCTCTCCTAACTGAATGCTTGAACTCGATATCAGATTTGCCGATGATGTTTATTATTTATATAGGGTTATAAACCCTTGATTTTCGTTCGTATACATTTATTTGAATTTGTCAATTTTTTATCTCGGCCATTCGATTTTGTTTTGATGTTGATGATTTCTCTGACTTTGTCAATTTCGTATAATTTGATGATGGCTTGAACTCGATATCAGATTTGCCGATGATGTTTATTATTTATATAGGGTTATAAACCCTTGATTTTCGTTCGTATACATTTATTTGAATTTGTCAATTTTTTATCTCGGCCATTCGATTTTGTTTTAATGTTGATGATTTCTCTGACTTTGTCAATTTCGTATAATTTGATGATGGCTTGTTCATCACGGCTTTGAATTTTCCTTGCTCGATTCTTGACCACCGCGTCTCTGACTTGTTCATCATATTCTTTGATCACGGCTTTGACTTTGCTGTGACGATATTGATTCATTTCATTTCTATAGCATGTTGGAATTTGACTTGTTTGATTTCTACTTGCCGTCCCATGACTGTTGTACCATGATTTTTGAAATTGTTCAAACTTGCACCCTGGTTGTTTCAGATTGAAATTGGCGTTGACTTTGGTAATGATTTACTCTGGCCATTTTCTGATGCTTGACGTTGACCATTGTCGTTGTGACTTCGACACTGTCACTACTTCCATGTTACATTTTGTCTTTGATGGAAACTGCACTGTGACTGATTTGCTTTGTGTTTGAAATGCTTGGAGTCTTTGTACATTTACATAGTATTTGACTTGAGTTTCATTGGCGTATATGTTGTAGCTGTGTCATATTGCTTTGAGGCAATTTTCATTGTTTAACTTGGTAGCCTCGAACTCCGCCTTTACTGCAACCATATGTATGCCTCCGGTCTTTGATGTTGAGACTGTGCCATTGTTTCTTTTGTAGCATTGACTCGTGTGTTCATGTTGTCCGTGCATCCAGGTTGTCCAGTCTTGCATATTTGTTTCATGTACAATCTGCTTGGTGTTGCTTGCTTCTTTGTTCAAATGTGATATTCTTTTCTCTGGCATATTAATCCCTCTGGCCATTTGTGTTAATTCCTGATAGCATTTGTTCTGTCCACTTGTTCATTGTAGTTTGATTTGGGTTGTTGTGCACTGACTTGAGTTCGATCCTTTTTTATACTGCCGGTTCGTTGCAATAGTTGTTGCCAGTTGCCTTTGGTTTTATTTGTTTCAGACTTGACCTGTTGCAGTGTTCATGTATGGTTGTTTATAGCCATTTCATTGTTGAGGCTGTGTCACTGATGTTGGCTTGCATTGTCACTTGTTTTATTTTCTCTTGCACTCCTATGTGCACTGTTCTAGCTTGTAGTGTGTAACACTGCCTGTTCATGGTGATTACACTACTTATATATATATATATATATATGTATATATGTATGTATGTATGTATGTATTCTTGTCCGTTTGGCACTACTGTACTGTGTATGTTCTAGTCTTGTGTCTTTTTACTTCTGTGTAGACTTGCACGGGTTGCTTCAATTTAGTGATCTTGGGTTTGGTTTGGATTTTTGCTTCTTTGAGTTTTAGTCGAGGCTGCATATATGTATGAGCTGGTACATGTTTATATACATGTGTATATACATATGTATATATATACATACATACATACATATATATATATATATTTGTGCATTGTCTCAGTGATGCATCGCTTGGCCATATGTATTTGATTGCAGTTTTGCCCATGTTTAGTTTGTGTTGTACTGATTTAGTATTTGCTTCAGTTTGGTTTGATTCACTTTGAACTTCATGTTGATTTTTGAAATCACGCCTGAGTTGAATCCAGCTTTAAAGCTCGGGTTTGATCTTGTGCTGATATTGTGACATCATTATTTTTATTGCACTTGATTTGAACCTGGCGTTTTGGGTTTGACCTGTGCTCACATGTCCCTGTAATTTTATCAAGTGTATATATCGGTGTGCACGGCCTTGTGGCATATACAGTGATACACTGTGTATGTCACAAGCTGTTCGTGTATGATGAATTCAAAATTAGATGATGACGAACAACCCAAATAAATGAGGCAAATATTATTTTCAAAATCCACATTTTATTTTATACTGCAAAAATATTTTATTTTCAATTTTACTGCGTCAATGTGTATTTCTACAGATTGCTCAGATGCTGGATTCACATTGGAATGAAGTTGAAGATCAGTACGAGTTGGGTGAATGAGTGATATGTAGTGAGGTGCAATGTAAATATAAATTATAATTTAATCAAATTTGTATTGTAACTGAAATTGTATATAGTGAGAGCTTGAAATTTGTACTATTCAAAAATTGTAATAAATATTTGTTTGAATAAAATTTCTGTTTGAATTCAAATTCTATGTTATTTATTTTACTCAACAAATATTTATTTAATCTATGAAACATAAAATAGTACATTAACAAATACATTTAAATGAATATATATATATATATGTTTATTATCATCAAACAAAAATCACACAATCGCATATTCAACAATCTCCCCCTTTTGATGATAACAAACATATATTTAAGATTTTGAATATGTTAAATGTATTTGATAATTGATATATCCAATTGCTCCCCCTATTTAAATGCTTCCTCTTTACATAAAGCTCCCCCTTCATATATGCATACCATTAAAAATATGCAAATGAGCCTAGATGCAAATAGAAAATATTTGATCTTTGCTTGATTTTATTTGACAAAATCTTAACTTTTCTCTCCCCCTTTTGTTATCAGCAAAAGAGTAGTAGTGTTATAATAAAGATGAAGTGATTGATATTAATACAACATTAAAACTTAATTGAATATAAATATTAAATTTCAATAAAAAATCAAACAAAAATCATAAATACTTTGTTAGGCGCATATTCCACTTTTAGAATGATGGGATTGATGTCATCATATAAAACCATACAGTTGTGTCTATATGTGGTATATTTATATCGGGAATTTGAATGTCTACCAACCATGCATAACCGTTAGGACTTTTAAATGAAATTAGTAGTATTCCAATTTTATTATAAAAAATGAATTAAAGTATCTTCTAACCACGCATAACCATGAGGACTTTTAAATGGGATTAGAATCAACTTATTTATTTAAAAAAATCAATTTTGATATGCGTTCCATACATGCATAACCGTGAGGACTTTTAAATGAGCATGGAAGCACATAACAAATTCCAAGTAATTCACCCATGCATAACCGTGAGGACTTTTAAATGAGAGTGAATACATTGGATTTTATTTTATTTTATTATTATTATTATTATTATTATTATTATTTTATTTAAAAAAATGTAAAATGAAAAACTAATGATTCCTGTTTAAAGTACCACATGTTGACAAACTATATTGAATTTTGATGAGTGATGGTCATTAGAAATATGATAGAAATAGAGATGGTCATGGAATTTTTACCAACAAAAAGTTTTATAACTCTTGTTTAAATTTCTAAAGAAATTTACTAATTATACCGTCTCGAGTCATAATATATGATAAATATCAACACTCGTCACTTTTTCAATCACTATTTATCTTTTTGATAATTATTTGGGAGTCAGATTAGTCAAAATAGTCATTTAAAATCAAATTCAAAAATAGTTATAAAATCAATTTTTCAAAATGACTGATCTGAAAACATGGTCAAAAATGATTTTCTAGAAGGGGTTATATGAGAAAATTTTCTGCTATTTGAAAGTTATTTGAAATGAAAAATATGCAGATATTTTCTTTGAAAAAACGATGCAGTTACTAAATGTCTCAACAAAAGTCACGTTCAACTAGTAATTTTTCTATCAACTAGATTACCAGTGTAATATGCATCTGAATTTCTCTTTCACTCCAAATTATCATTAATTGAATTTGATAGACCAGAGCATGAAGTGTGCAACAAAATATCTCAAAATCAATTTTAACAGCCTTTTAAATGACATTCTCTTAAATTTGAATTGAAGCCGTGTAAATAATCAAAAAACCGTGAATGTTGAGTTAGCCGTAAAATAACGTCCAAATGTATTATCATCCAATAAAACACTATAATTAATCCAAACTAATATATATGAAGTAATTCAAAGACTCTAGAGATTTTTATAGTGTTCTTGGCATAAGAATATAATTGGCCAACAATTTTGAATAAGTCAGAATCAAAATCATCATTATTTCATCATCATATTATTGGCTGATTTAACTCAAATTACGGTGCAAATTATCACATTTAATACATCGTTCAAATAAATATACCATTACCTGTTTTACCTTTACGATATTTTTCGTTGTTGTCCATTGTGATTTTGTCACTTTTGTACTAGGCTAAGGAACTTTGCTTTGTTGCCCGTTGTATTTCTGGAATAGCCAGAATCCAGATAACACTGTTGTCGTTCCTTAGCCTGCCCCCACTCCTACACGGTAAAAGATTTTTGTGACCTATTTGTTTTTATAGGTCCATGATTGTTAGTGGCAGAATATTTTGAAAAATAATTTTGTGGAGATCCAAAACTATTTATATATGTTCCTTTCGGCACCCAGATTTGTTTAACTTTGAGTGATTTTATATTTGTGCCTTTTGGAACCCAAATTGGTATAGTTTTCACGTGTTTGTTGGGTCTATACCAACAACTATTGTGATTATGTCCATATTTTCTGCAAATTGTGCACATAGAATTGACTTGATTAATTTTGCTTTTAGCATTTTCAGATTGATTATATCCAAGTCCTTGTCTAACTGTATTAACAGTTTGCTTCCTTAATACCGTATTCAACGATTTTTCACTTTTTGAAAATTTATTTAAAGTCGCTGACAATTATTGGACTTGTGTTTTGAGAGATTCATTTTCGTTTAACAATTGTGTGCACTCTTTAATAGAATTTTCTCTCCTAGTATTTTCACACTCTTTCAAAATCAGAATTTCATTTTCAAGTGATTTTGTATTAATTTATGATTTTTTAATTTCTTCTTCGAATGTTGGACACTTATCACGCTTAGGAATCCTACTTTGATAGGTTTTAACTAATTGGTCAAGTTGTTCATTTAATTCTATCAAACTATCGCTTTGTGATTCAATTTTAGCATACTTTTCCCTAAGTCGTTCAAAACAGCCATTTACCTCATGGAAATATATAAGTAATTCTGAGTGAGTGATTTTTGATACCTCGCTTGGCTCGTCATCATCGCTATTAGTTATATTTCCTTGAAGGCACATATCTTCTTTCTCACTCTCACTACTAGTAATTTGATTATCTTCATCACTTGTATTCCACATGGCTGCAAAACTTCTCCTTTTTGATTTCTTTTCAAAGTCGCATCTATTTTGAGGACAATTGGGCTTAATGTGTCCGGGTTGGTTGCACTTGTGACAAATGATCTCTCGTTCTTCTGGATTGTCTAGTATTTTGTCTATTCTGCTTTTCAATTTCTGATTTAGAGTTGAATTTCTATATTTGCGGTTCCATCTTTTGAATTTCTTCACTATTAACGCCCGCTCAACTGCTCCATCATCATCGTCATCATCACCACTTTCAGTTGTTCCTTTGAGAGCTATTGATTTCTTTCGAGATCTCCTCCTTCACTCTCTTCCTTGAATTTCATTTCTAGCTCATAAGTGGTGAGATTTCTGATGAGTTCTTCAACTTTCATTTGTTTTAAGTCTTTCGATTCTTGAATGGTATTCACTTTTGCTTCAAATCTTCGTGGAAGGACTGAAGATTTTTTGGATTATCTCCAACTCTGTGTATGATTTTTCGAGAGCTTTTGATTTGTATACGATATTGGAAAGTCGTCCGTACATCTCTTTGACATTTTCTTCCTTGGCCATTGTGAAATTCTCGTATTCGCTGCTTAGCATGGCAAGGCGAGATTCTTTGACTTGCGATGTTCCTTTGTGAGTCACTTCTAGTGTGTGCCATATTTCCTGCGCAGTTAGACAATATGAGACACGATTAAATTCAAATTGATCTAATGAACAGATAATAGAATTCATAGCTTTAGCATTAGCAATTTGTAATTTATTTTCTAGTTCTATCCATTGATCCTTTGGTTTATCTATTTCCTGATTATCTATAATTATAGTTGGTGCTCTATAACCAGTCTCAAGAATATTCCAAGCGTCAATGGTTTTCAGAAAAAATTTCATTCTATTTTTCTAGTAGGCGTATTCACTATTGAACATTGGTGGTATAACTATGGACTAACCCTCAGCAAAAGCAGTATTAAAAGAAGCTATTTTAAAAATTCAAATTTTTAAAACAAAAATTGGTTTTTGAAAAAAAAATTAAAAACAAAAGATGACTTATATTCCTGGCTCTGATACCACTTGTAGGATCGATTTCACCCTAGAGGGGGTGAATAGGGTGATACTGATAATTATGAAAGTTATTGCGGAAGCTTATAAAATTATTTCAACACAGTTAAATCAAAATTATAGCAGCTCAGATAATAGAATAATAAATGCAGAAATAGAACGACACAGAATTTACCTAGCTTCGGCAAAACCCTGCCTACGTGCTGCCTCCAAGGTTTCTACTAGAAATTAAGTAGTCACACGCTTACACATGTAAACTCGCGACACCCGCTACTGACTAACCTAACTCTATGCTCAAAACTCTGCCACAACTCAGCCATTGAGTTGCGAATTTTCAAACTACGCCACGTAGTTTGTCCCCTAGTCACACGACTAGTAATTACACAATTTTCAAAAGAAAATACAAAAGACGACAATTTAAAAAACAATTAAACAAAAACCCTAATTATCCCTTTTTAATATAAGCCAATAATAAAGATAGAAGGGTCGGCCCAATATTATTTATCACTAAAATACGCGGCCTCCTTTTTCTCTTTTATCAATGTCGGCCGTTCCTTCTTTCGTTCCTTCCTTTAGCTTCTGAAATTAGGGCTTGTGAGAAAATCGATGAAGCCAATGGGTAGTTGGTTGATTACAATTGATATTTCTCTGTCTTGCTTCGGCAATCGACTCCTTCTTCGATTCGAACATGGCTCCTTGATTTGATTGAGTTCGACTTTGACTCTGGTATGTAATTTATGCCTTTCGCTCTCCTAGTTGAATGCTTAAACTCGATATCAGATTTGCTGATGATGTTTATTATTTATATAGGGTTAGAAACCCTTGATTTTCGTTCGTATACATTTATTTGAATTTGTCAATTTTTTTATCTCGGCCATTCGATTTTGTTTTGATGTTGATGATTTCTCTGACTTTGTCAATTTCGTATAATTTGATGATGGCTTGTTCATCACGGCTTTGAATTTTCCTTGCTCGATTCTTGACCACCGCGTCTCTGACTTGTTCATCATATTCTTTGATCACGGCTTTGACTTTGCTGTGACGATATTGATTCATTTCATTTCTGTAGCATGTTGGAATTTGACATGTTTGATTTCTACTTGCCGTCCCATGACTGCTGTACCATGATTTTTGAAATTGTTCAAACTTGCACCCTGGTTGTTTCAGATTGAAATTGGCGTTGACTTTGGTAATGATTTACTCTGGCCATTTTCTGATGCTTGACGTTGACCATTGTCTTTGTGACTTCGACACTGTCACTACTTCCATGTTACATTTTGTCTTTGATGGAAACTACACTGTGACTGATTTGCTTTGTGTTTGAAATGCTTGGAGTCTTTGTACATTTACATAGTATTTGACTTGAGTTTCATTGGCGTATATGTTGTAGCTGTGTCATATTGCTTTGAGGCAATTTTCATTGTTTAACTTGGTAGCCTCGAACTCCGCCTTTACTGCAACCATATGTATGCCTCCGGTCTTTGATGTTGAGACTGTGCCATTGTTTCTTTTGTAGCATTGACTCGTGTGTTCATGTTGTCCGTGCATCCATGTTGTCCAGTCTTGCATATTTGTTTCATGTACAGTCTGCTTGGTGTTGCTTGCTGCTTTGTTCAAATGTGATATTCTTTTCTCTAGCATATTAATCCCTCTGGCCATTTGTGTTAATTCCTGATAGCATTTGTTCTGTCCACTTGTTCATTGTAGTTTGATTTGGGTTGTTGTGCACTGACTTGAGTTCGATCCTTTTTGTTCTGTCCACTTGTTCATTTGTTTCAGACTTGACCTGTTGCAGTGTTCATGTATGGTTGTTTATAGCCATTTCATTGTTGAGGCTGTGTCACTGATGTTGGCTTGCATTTCACTTGTTTTATTTTCTCTTGCACTCCTATGTGCACTGTTCTAGCTTGTAGTGTGTAACACTGCCTGTTCATGGTGACGTTTACACTGCTTGTATATATGTATTCTTGTCCTTTTGGCACTACTGCACTGTGTATGTTCTAGTCTTGTGTCTGTACTTCTGGGTAGACTTGCCTGGGTTGCTTCAATGCATTGATCTTGAGTTTGGTTTGGATTTTTGCTTCTTTGAGTTTTAGTCGAGGCTGCATATATCTATGAGCTGGTACATGTTTGTATACATGTGTATATACATATGTGTGTGTGTGTGTATTTGTGCATTGTCTCAGTGATGCATCGCTTGGCTGTATGTATTTGATTGCAGTTTTCCCCCTGTTTAGTTTGTGTTGTACTGATTTGGTATTTGCTTCAATTTGGTTTGATTCACTTTGAACTTCATGTTGATTTTTGAAATCACACCTGAGTTGAATCCAGCTTTAAAGCTCGGGTTTGACCTTGTGCTGATATTGTGACATTATTATTTTTATTGCACTTGAGTTGAACCTGGCGTTTTGGGTTTGACCTGTGCTCACCTGTCCCTGTAATTTTATCAAGTGTATATATCGGTGTGCACGGCCTTGTGGCATATACAGTGATACACTGTATATGTCACAAGCTGTTCGTGTATGATGAATTGAAAATTTGATGATAACGAACAACCCAAATAACTGAGGCAAATATTATTTTCAAAATCATTGCATCAATGTATATTTCTGCAGATCGCTCAGATGCTGGATTCACATTGGAATGAAGTTGAAGATCGATATGAGTTGAGTGAATGAGTGATATGTAGTGAGTTGCAATGTAAATGTGAATTGTAATTTAATCAAATTTGTATTGCAATTGAAATTGTATATAGTAAGAGCTTGAAATTTGTACTATTCAAAAATTGTAATAAATATTTGTTTGAATAAAATTTCTGTTTGAATTCAAATTCTGTGTTATTTATTTTATTCAGCAAATATTTATTTAATCTATGAAACATAAAATAGTACATTAACAGATACATTTAAATGAATATATATATATGTGTGTGTGTTTATTATCACAAACAAAAATCATATAATTGCATATTCAACAGGACGCGGATTATTTTTTTCGTTTGAAGGACGCGGGCTTTATTTTTTCGTTCTAAGGACAAACTTATGTAAAATTTAAATTTTTGTCTTAATTTCTTCCCACCTTCATTATGATATTACTAATCTTAGTTCATTATCTTCTTGATTCAAGGACGCGTTTTTTATTCGATCTTCTCGATTGTCATCGATCTTCATCGTGTTTCTTTATCGTCGATCTTCATCGTGCTCTGGGTCTTTATCACACAATTTCCGTACTTTCAAGTATATTTCTTATATTTTTTTTGATATTCTTCTTATCTTCCTCTGATATAATATCATTCGATTATTAAGTATATTTTTGTTTATCTCGGTTGCACAGTTTGTCTTCTTCCAAATTTCAGTACCTATTGTGGATTTGTTTCAATGGCAAAGTAAGATTTTATTGTGTATCATTCTGTTTCTTCAGCATAGTTTAAGGCTTTACAATTTTACTATTCATCTATCATTCTAGTGAATTTTATGTGTAGTTTGTTGCATTATGCTAATAGCATTCTTTGCTGTTGTATTCATATTTTGTTTTAATTTGATTGTGCTATGTTCATTTATCATCTGCTTTTTAATTTATATTTCTTTCATTTAGCTGTTAATTTGATTTCCATTTGTTATGCTATGTTAATTTAACATTTTCTATTGTTGCTGTATTCATAACATTAAGTAAGTTTTTTAATTGGTTTTTTAATTTCTTTAGCAGTACTGATATCTACAATAATGAAGCAAATAGTTTGCTAGTTATTTTTGAACATAATGAGAATTGTTATTCTACTCGACTCACCACGAGCTCTTCTTTGTTTGGTGTTAAGACCAAAATCTGTTAAGTTTGGCCACATCTTACTCCATTTTCTATTGAGATAACTTATGTTCTTGAGAATAAGAATATAATCATTGATACTGATACAAATTTGATTAGTTGTAACAACCCGCATATTTATCGATTTTTATATTTAAATATTTTATCGTTAGTCGGATTTTAGTCCGAAAAGCTACTTTTTGCATACGGTCGAATTAGGACTCGGGACCACTCCCATTGAGTTTAAAATGTCGTTTGCGACCTTTTTGAGTATAAGCTTCGATATGTTTGGAGAAAGTTGATTTTTGCTACTTTTCACTTTGGGTTTGGGTTTGGGCTCAGCCCTATGTTTAACTTATGCTCAAGACTGAGCCACTCTTCCCCATTCACCCCCATTTTCTTCTCTTTTCAGTTCTAAGGCAATAATGGTAGGAGAGATCGGAAATTAAAACTCCAAAACCCTAGTTCCTTTTGCAACTTCAAATTCCTAGCTCCAAATTCAAGAGAACCCATTGGTAAGCATTCTCTTCTTCTTCTCCAACTTATTCTCTTACCAATTTCAGAAATTCCTAAACCTAATTTTGGGAATGATCTTGTTTTGAGCATAGATTCAAGCTCATTTGGGTTGTGTTGAAGAGAGGTTGATTCTCCATTTGCTCTCAAGCTTCTTCTTGTTTGATTTTGTAAAAAGGTGAGATTTTTATCTCACATCTTTGTCTATAATTATCTTCGATTGTTAGGTATGAATTCCTAACATTTATTGGTGTGCAATTGATTTTGATTTGAATCGATTTCGTGTATATTCCAATTATTGGTGTTTTGGTCTAATTTATGAAAATCCTATTATGGATATTTGGACATTGATATTTGAGGCGTATCGAAGAGCCGTTTAGGCTGGGTTGTTGTTCGACGTAATTCCTTAGTCATCGCCATTTGCTCGTTCGATCGTTTTCGATATTCGTTTGGCCATTTTTGGCCTAGATTCAGGGAATGCCCTGAACCCTAGATTCAGACGTCTGAAACGTAATATTCAGACGTCTGAATATGGTTCTGGGAAGACTTCTATTCCCAGTTCCAGACGTTTGAATATATGGTTTCAGACGTCTGAATTGGTTCTATTTCAAACAGAAAGAAAATAGGCTAAAATATGCGTATTTCAGACGTCTGAAACAAGTGGTTCGGACGTCTGAATTGTGTTCTGGAAATCTTTATATTTCCAGATTCAGACGTCTGAACCACTTGTTTCAGACGTCTGAAACTGCAATATTTTGCCTGCTTGCCTATTCGCTTGAGAATTCCAATTTAAATCGATTCGTGATGATCCTATTTTTTGTTATCATTTATTATGCCTTTGATGACTCCTATTTAGGGATTTTTGAATATCCATTTCGATGGATTCTTTATCGGTTTCTTTGGAATTTATTCACGTCTTCGAATGTGAATTTTAGTGATTGATTATTCTTACAATCTTCTTTGTGATTTATCACTTTAAAAATATAAAGGTTTTCTATACTAGTAGTAAATATCAAAACTCTTTCCTCAAACGATTTCAATACTATTTTAATACCAAATTCGTTTATAAAACCGTTTTCCAATCTATTAGTATATATAAACCTTTACCTCACTCGTATGAGAAATCTAATTAAACGACTTAGTAAAACAAGTGGTATGAAACGCTTGCGTTCACTTTGTTGGTTAATTCTTGGACTTGTTCGATTGAAACTCTTGTGACAATTTTCTAGTGGAGATCTACAATTTGTTCGTAAATATTTAAGTTAAGCTAGTGGTTATGGGACATGATGCTAAGCTTATATATTTACTAACTTACTATAATCGACACTTCTCGTTGATCATGACGATCATCTTTGTGATTTAGACTAGCAATGTGCGATGTCTCTTTGTCTACGAGGGAGACTAAACCCCGTTTTGTGGAGTTTCGACTCAATTTGGTGGGGTAGCAACCCATGGTCTTCGGGCCGTTTGTAGAGCTTCGGCTCAATTTGTGATGGTTAGCAACCATGGAATTAGCGTTCCGTTTGTGATACACGTGTTGGTGGGCTTTATGCTCCCGTTTGTGATAGGCCTTCCCCCTTTTTGTGATTTCTGGATTTCTTGAGATGATTTCTAGAATTTGTGCTTCACCAATTTTCGTGATTTCCATTGATAAGTTTTATCAATATTTGTGCATTGGTGAATTTGTGTGTCACTGACTTTTGTGATTGGCATTGATATAATTGTCAATATTTATGGTTTGGTGAACGAAATGAGGAGTATGACATTTCTTTGATTCTTGTGTAGATTTGGTGATATTGATTAATCTCTCGTTGATTTACAATTACTTATATATATCACAGCTTGGTATTGTGATTATTATGTGCTTAGTCATATCTCTTATTCTATATCGTTTCATCTGATATTTATAGTTAGACTGATCCGTTTATTATTTTCTTATTAAATAATACTCTGGTCAGACCGAGATGTTACAGGTGCTTCTGCTTGACTTCTCTCCAGGGATCCATTACTCTGACCTTTTGCTTACTACTTAGATTAGTAGTTTTTGTTGTATACTCTTGAGATATTGACTCATTGATGTATTCTTTTGTATAGCACATGTTGCTATTATTTTGTGTTATTGTGGATCTTTCTGACCACTACTCTGATGTACACTTTTATGTGTAATATTCATATCTTATTCCGCCTTTGTGATATGAATTATCTATGACTGATTTACGTTACGTTTATTTCTGTATTTGTTTTCGAAGATTATCATAGCCACTGTGTAGTAGCTTTGTGTATGTATCGGTGTGTCGGATTTCCTCTTGAAATAAAACGCATGTTATACTATCTGACATATCGGTGCTCGTGCAAAGCAATTATACAGATGGTCGCTCCTCAACAGCCTTATTCTCCGTGCTAGTTGACAGCATTCACCCGTAGTGTTCTTGGCTAGCGTGGGTATAGAGGTGGGGCGTCACAGCTTGGTATCAGAGCCAAACTTTGGAACAATATGAAATATTATAGCAAGGATCATCGTCCTAAGTCCATCTTAGGGGTCGTGCTTTAGGATTAATTCGAGTCTTCGTACCGATTCATCCTATTTTCCCTATGGTTCTTTGTTTATCTATCAAGATTGCTTGATATTCAATTTGGTGAATAACCTTTTTCTTCTTCTTCTTTCTTTCTAAAGGAAGAGAAATGTCTAGACCAAGCCGTCCCAGAGCTGGACCATCTAGTGTTCCACCCCAAGATGGAGTTTTTATGACTGCTCAACAGCTTCTTGATTTGGTAACTAATGCTCAAGCGGCTGGAGCTAACCCGGAACTTACTCACCCAAAGTCAGGATTTGCATGCTTGTGCAGCGATTACACTAATTTGGGTGGGGAGCCATTCAAAGGTTCCGAAACTGTTATTGAAGTACAGGCTTGGCTAAGTCATGCGATCGAATCTTTTCTCGCATGAATCTTATTGACCTTCACCGAGTTAAGGTGGCCTTTAGTATGCTCCGAGAAAGAGCATTGGACTGGTACGAGCTTCTTATTTCTGAGATTAATGAAGCGGATCTCACCTGGGGGCAATTTCGAGAACGCTTCGAGTTGAAATTTGTACCAGAAGCAGAGAAAGTGACATTGGCTCGACGATTTATAGACCTTGTTCAAGGTGAGTCCTCCGTGACTGATTACGTCGCCTTCTTCGAGTCGCTTTCCAAATATGGTGTTGAATACATCAACACCCCTTTAAAGAAGAACCAGAGGTTCGTCTATGGCTTAAACAAAAATCTCAAGAAGCCATTACTTCTAAAATTAGAAGTTTCTTTCGACCAACTCGTTGATATCGCTCTTCGTCTTGAAGAGGCGGATAGGGAGAATGATGTTGAAGTGGTGGGTTCCAAACCAAACTTCAACAACAAGAAGAGGCCAAACAAATCCAAAGGCCCCTATCCTAATAAGAAAGGGAAGCAAGCAACCTCCGTGGCAAAGACTTCTTCCTTTGTTCGTGGGGAATGCTATAATTGTGGTTCGAAGGACCATTACGCGAACAAGTGTCCAAAGTCTCTCTCTTGTCGCTACTGCAAAGGTCCCGGTCATGTTATATCCTCATGCCCCAAGCTTCAGGACAGGAAAGAGGGAAAGCTTAATGTTTCTCAAGCCCCTGGCAACACATCTCGTGACCAAGGTATTTCTCATTCTATTCTGGATGGAATTATTTTATTTCGTGACCATCCTATTCGAGTTCTTTTTGATACGGGTGCGTCCCATTCTTTTATATCAAAAGAACTTGTTGACACTTTTTCTTTGGATGTTTTATATTTAATGACTTCTTTGAGAATTGCGAATCCGGTTGGTGGATCTACAACAATTAGTTTGCTTTGTAAAGATGTGGAGATTATTTTGTGTGATTTTTCTTTCCGAGCCGATTTGCATGTCATGCGTTATTTAGGCTTTGGAACGATTTTGGGAATGGATTGGCTTAACCGTTATGAAGCTCATATCCTATGTTCTGAGCGGACTATTCATCTTCGACATCCTCAATCTGTTAAGCAGATTTCTATTAATCTTAAAAATTCAGATTCCAGCTTGGTCTCATCTTTATATTCTTTAAATCCTCGTGATGACGATGATGATGATGAGGGTGATATTATTTCTCTTATTCACATCGTTCGTGAATTTTCCAACATATTCGAGCCCGTTTTAGGATTACCACCTAAGCGAGCAATTGAGCTCAGAATTAATCTTATTCCTGGAGCTCAACCTATCACTCGTCCTCCGTATTGTATGTCCAATAAAGAAAACGAGGAGATGCGTAAACAATTATCCGAATTGGAGACGAAGCAATTTATTCGCTCTAGTTCCTTGCCTTGGGGAGCTTCAACTATTTTTGTGAAGAAATCCGATGGAACACTTAGGCTTTGCGTTGACTACCGCAAGCTTAATGATCTTACTATCAAAAATAAATATCCTTTACCTCGGATTGATGATCTATTCGATCAACTTAGTGGTGCTAGAGTCTTTTCACAATTAGACTTAGCTACTGGATTTCATCAGCTTCGTATTGCAGAGGATAGTATTCCTTTGACATCGTTCTGTACTCGTTATGGATCTTATGAATGGCTTGTTATGCCATTTGGTCTAACGAATGCTCCGGCTTATTTCGTTGACCTTATGAATAAAGTTTTCAAAGATTTCCTCGACCGGTTTGTTCTCATCTTTATCGATGATATTCTTGTGTATTCTAAAACTGAGGAGGAGCATGAGAAGCATCTTCGGATTGTGTTGGAAACTCTTAGGAATAATCGTTTAAAGGCAAAATTTTCTAAATGCCATTTTTGGCAATCTCGTGTGAAGTTTCTCGGTCATATTATTTCCGAATCCAGAATTTCCGTGGATCCTTCAAAGATTGAAGCGATTCAAGATTGGAAGAGACCGGAGAGTGTGACAGAGATTCGTAGTTTTCTCGGATTGGCGGGCTATTACCTCGTTTTATCAAAGACTTTTCTAAGATTTTCGTGCCTCTCACTAGCTTGACGAAGAAAGGTGTTAAATACATTTGGTCGGACAAATGTGAAGCTTCTTTTCAGAAATTAAAAGAGCTTCTTTCTGATGCTCCTATTCTTGTTATTCCCGAGGGGAATCAGGATTTCGTTGTTTATACCGATGCTAGTCGCGTTGGTTTGGGTGCCGTTCTTATGCAAAAAGAACGTGTTATTGCTTATGCTTCAAGGCAATTAAAGCCAGCCGAGACTAGATATGCCACTCATGATTTAGAGCTCGCAGCTATTGTTTTCGCTCTTCGGATTTGGCGTCATTATCTTTTAGGAGAGAAATTTGTTCTTCATACCGATCATAAGTCCTTGAAGTATTTATTCTCCCAAAAGTAACTTAATTTGCGTCAAGAGCGTTGGCTCGAATTTCTTGCACCATATGATCTTGATATCCTTTATACTCCCGGAAAGGGAAATCGTGTTGCGGATGCACTTAGTCGAAAGCAACAAGCGGTTGTTTCGATGATGATATCCGAATGGAACGATCTCGAGATTTTATCCTCTTGCGAAATTCGAGACCGTGTTCCCGATGTATGTTCATCTCTTGTTTTATGTAGCCTTGAGGCTCATCCTTCTCTTTTAGACCGCATTCTTGAAGCTCAAAGGTTAGATCCCGAAATAGCTCTTCTTGGCCAAAATATTAAGGATAAAATTGATGTTGAAGGTTTGAAAGACTTTGATATCGATTCTCGTGGCGGCATTGGGAGATTTGGTAGACTTATTGTGCCAAATAATAGTGATCTTCGTAAAGATATTTTAGAAGATTCTCATCATTCTAAATTTACCATTCATCCCGGTAGTAGTAAAATGTACGCGGATATGAAGCGACTTTATTATTGGGAGGGAATGAAACTTGACATCGCTAACTTCGTTAAGCGTTGCATGACTTGCCAACTCGTTAAGGCTGAACATCAAAGGCCCGGTGGGTTATTGCAACCTTTAGAAATTCCAATTTGGAAGTGGGATCAAATTTCCATGGATTTTATAGATGGCCTTCCCCATTCTCGTTGGGTCATGATAGCTTATGGGTGATTGTTGATAGACTTACTAAATCCGCCCATTTTATTCCCGTTTGGTCTAACCGAACCGTTCCTCTTTTGGCCAAGCTCTTTATCAAAGAGATTGTTAAATTGCATGGAGTTCCTACTTCTATTGTTAGTGATCGAGATCCATTGTTTACTAGTGGATTTTGGAAGAGTCTTCAAAAAGCTTTAGGAACGAAGCTCAATTTTAGCACCGCTTATCATCCTCAGTCCGATGGACAAACCGAGCGTGTGAATCAAACACTTGAAGATCTTCTTCGTGCTTGTGTGCTTGATTTTGGGGGAAGTTGGGAAGATCATATTTCCCTTGTTGAATTCTCCTATAATAATAGCTTCCAATCTAGTATTGGTATGGCACCTTTTGAGGCACTCTATGGAAGGCCATGCCGATCTCCTTCTTGTTGGCTTGAGACCGGTGAGAAGCTGGTTTTAGGTCCAGATTTTATTCGGGATTCCACAGAAAAGATTGATCTTATTCGTCATAGGATAAGAGAAGCCCAGAGTAGACAAAAATCCTATGTCGATAACCGGAGAAGGAAGTTAGAGTTTTCTGTGGGAGATCTTGTGTTCATTCGTGTGTCACCTATGAAGGGTGTTGTGCGTTTCAGTCGATCGGGAAAATTGGCACCTCGATATATTGGGCCATTTCCTATCACTGAACGTATTGGTTCCATGGTTTATCGCCTTTTGTTACCTGCTCAATTTTCTGCTATTCATGATGTGTTACACATTTCTCAATTACGGAAATGTCTTCGAGATTCCAATTCTATTCTTCAGCCCGGTGTTGTGGAAGAGATTGAAGTTTCGCCTAATTTAACTTATGAGCAACATCCTATTCGTATCATTGCTTCGGAGGTCAAACGACTTCGAAATAAAGAAGTTCCGCTTGTTAAAGTTCAATGGTCTTCAAATCCTAAGGATTGTTCTTGGGAATCTAGAGAGTACATCGAGCGAACACATCCGGACTTGCTTTCTCGTGTTCTTTGAGGTGAACCTTTTATTTCAAATCTCTTTTGTCTTGAATATGCTTTTATGGTTGTTACTACATATCTTCTTCTTAAATATTGCGAGGACGCAATTTCTTTAAGGAGGGGAGTCTGTAACAACCCGCATATTTATCGATTTTTATATTTAAATATTTTATTTAAATATTTTATCGTTAGTCGGATTTTAGTCCGAAAAACTACTTTTTGCATACGGTCGAATTAGGACTCGAGAACACTCCCATTGAGTTTAAAATGCCGTTTGCGACCTTTTTGAGTATAAGCTTCGATATGTTTGGAGAAAGTTGATTTTTGCTACTTTTCACTTTGGGTTTGGGTTTGGGCTTAGCCCTATGTTTAACTTATGCTCAAGTCTGAGCCACTCTTCCCCATTCACCCCCATTTTCTTCTCTTTTCAGTTCTAAGGCAATAATGGTGGGAGAGATTGGAAATTAAAACTCCAAAACCCTAGTTCCTTTTGCAACTTCAAATTCCTAGCTCCAAATTCAAGAGAACCCATTGGTAAGCATTCTCTTCTTTTTCTCCAACTTATTCTCTTACCAATTTCAGAAATTCCTAAACCTAATTTTGGGAATGATCTTGTTTTGAGCATAGATTCAAGCTCATTTGGGTTGTGTTGAAGAGAGGTGATTCTCCATTTGCTCTCAAGCTTCTTCTTGTTTGATTTTGTAAAAAGGTGAGATTTTTATCTCACATCTTTGTCTATAATTATCTTCGATTGTTAGGTATGAATTCCTAACGTTTACTGGTGTGCAATCGATTTTAATTTGAATCGATTTCGTGAATATTCCAATTTTTGGTGTTTTGGTCTAATTTATGAAAATCCTATTATGGATATTTGGACATTGATATTTGAGGCGTATCGAAGAGCCATTTAGGCTGGGTTGTTGTTCGACGTAATTTCTTAGTCATCGCCATTTGCTCGTTCGATCGTTTTCGATATTCGTTTGGCCATTTTTGGCCTAGGTTCAGGGAATGCCCTGAACCCCAGATTCAGACGTCTGAAACGTAATATTCAGACGTCTGAATATGGTTCTGGGAAGACTTCTATTCCCAGTTCCAGATGTCTGAATATATGGTTTCAGACATCTGAACTGGTTCTATTTCAAATAGAAAGTAAATAGGCTAAAATATGCCTATTTCAGACGTCTGAAATAAGTGGTTCAGACGTCTGAATTGTGTTCTGGAAATCTTTATATTTCCAGATTCAGACGTCTGAACCACTTGTTTCAGACGTCTGAAACTGCAATGTTTTGCCTGCTTGCCTATTCGCTTGAGAATTCCAATTTAAATCGATTCGTGATGATCCTATTTGTTGTTATCATTTATTATGCCTTTGATGACTCCTATTTAGGGATTTTTGAATATCCATTTCGATGGATTCTTTATCGGTTTCTTTGGATTTTATTCACGTCTTCGAATGTGAATTTTAGTGATTGATTGTTTTTACAATCTTCTTTGTGAGTTGTCACTTTAAAAATATAAAGGTTTTCTATACTAGTAGTAAATATCAAAACTCTTTCCTCAAACGATTTCAATACTATTTTAATACCAAATTCGTTTATAAAACCGTTTTCCAATCTATTAGTATATATAAACCTTTACCTCACTCGTATGAGAAATCTAATTAAACGACTTAGTAAAACAAGTGGTATGAAACGCTTGCGTTCACTTTATTGGTTAATTCTTGGACTTGTTCGATTGAAACTCTTGTGACAATTTTCTAGTGGAGATCTACAATTTGTTCGTAAATATTTAAGTTAAGATAGTGGTTATGGGACATGATGCTAAGCTCATATATTTACTAGCTTACTGTAATCGACACTTCTCATTGATCATGACGATCATCTTTGTGATTTAGACTAGCAATGTGCGATGTCTCTTTGTCTACGAGGGAGACTAAACCCCGTTTTATGGAGTTTCGACTCAATTTGGTGGGGTAGCAACCCATGGTCTTCGGGCCGTTTGTGGAGCTTCGGCTCAATTTGTGATGGTTAGCAACCATGGAATTAGCGTTCCGTTTGTGATACACGTGTTGGTGGGCTTTATGCTCCCGTTTTTGATAGGCCTTCCCCCTTTTTGTGATTTCTGGATTTCTTGAGATGATTTCTAGAATTTGTGCTTCACCAATTTTCGTGATTTCCATTGATAAGTTTTATCAATATTTGTGCATTGGTGAATTTGTGTGTCACTGACTTTTGTGATTGGCATTGATATAATTGTCAATATTTATGGTTTGGTGAATGAAATGAGGAGTATGACATTTCTTTGATTCTTGTGTAGATTTGGTGATATTGATTAATCTCTCGTTGATTTACAATTACTTATATATATCACAGCTTGGTATTGTGATTATTATGTGCTTAGTCATATCTCTTATTCTATATCGTTTTATCTGATATTTATAGTTAGACTGATCCGTTTATTATTTTCTTATTAAATAATACTCGGGTCAGACCGAGATGTTACAGGTGCTTCTGCTTGACTTCTCTCCAGGGATCCATTACTCTGACCTTTTGCTTACTACTTAGATTAGTAGTTTTTGTTGTATACTCTTGAGATATTGACTCATTGATGTATTCTTTTGTATAGCACATGTTGCTATTATTTTGTGTTATTGTGGATCTTTCTGAACACTACTCTGATGTACACTTTTATGTGTAATATTCATATCTTATTCTGCCTTTGTGATATGAATTATCTGTGACTGATTTACGTTATGTTTATTTCTGTATTTGTTTCCGAAGATTATCATAGCCACTGTGTAGTAGCTTTGTGTATGTATCGGTGTGTCGGATTTCCTCTTGAAATAAAACGCATGTTATACTATCTGACATATCGGTGCTCGCGCAAAGCAATTATACAGATGGTCGCTCCTCAACAGCCTTATTCTCCGTGCTAGTTGACAGCATTCACCCGTAGTGTTCTTGGCTAGCGTGGGTATAGAGGTGGGGCGTCACATTAGTATTCTGTGTTTTCTAATTTTAAAGAAGAGTCAATATTTTAAGTTTACTGTTAAGGAAAATGTTTGTGCTATGGAAGCTTGTATTTCTGGCTATGGTTTAGGCAATGAAAGTGTTCAAAGCACTTCAATTTGTAGTAATTTTAGTTCAAATAGTGATTCACATGCTGATTCTTCTTATTATTTGAAAGATACGTGGAATAAAGGTTCTCTGTAACGACCCGTAAAATTTCGATAATTAAATTTGTTAATTTAATTAATCTTGTTATTTAATATTGGAAGGAATAAAAAGTTGTAAGGTAATAATGAAAAAAATAACTAAGATGAAACGGAACAAGTTTAATTAAAGTTAACAATTAATGAACTTGAATGAAATTCCAATTAAACAAAATAACTTAAAAGTTATAACTTGGTTATAAAGTGAATATAAGAAAACAAGTGTAATATTGAATCAATTGGTGGATTAGTATACAAGAATTGATAGTTGGATAAAAACAGTGTTATGTAAGCAATTGTAACATTCGTTCGTTAAAAATAGCTTATAAGTGTAATTAAAAGCTAACGGTAACAATTATTGTATGTTACCCTCTATTTAACCTGTTAATTTAAACTGGAAATAAATTTCAATAAATGTAATTAAATATTATGTTAATGTGAATTAAGTTAATATATGGGAATAATGTTAATTTTATCAATAACAATAGGTTGAATAAAAAGAATGAAAATCAAGATTTATTAATTTATTGGAATTTATATTTAATAATTGGATTAATTGCAAATAAATGAAATCTAATATTTAAATATTACGAAAATAGGAATTTAGATGAAATTTGAAGATTTTAATGCAATAAATCATGAACCAATGTTAGTTGTATCCTTTGTAATAAAAGATGTGAATAACAAGGTTTAAAAATTTAATAAATGGATTTTGAGAATTTTAATTTATAATTTCTGAATTTGATGAAATTGAAATTAAACACTGAAATTGATGGGATAATCAACTTTAATTTGACATCTAAATTTGTTTAAATTATTGTAATTGTTTAAGAAATCAAAAATGATAAGATTTGTTAATTATAGAATTGAAATTGAAAAGTGATTTAACTAATTAATATTAATTTATTCAATTAACTGGAAAATAGCCATTTTGGCCATTGACTCGGATTTCGACGAATTCAGTTTCATCAGATCCGTAACGGTGAATTATTGTAGGATTTTAAGTTTCATAATGATCAGACTTGTCATTTGATCGTATGAGCTCGAAACGCCTAGAAATCAATCAATTGAAATCAATTGAAATCAATTTGAAATAAGCTGATTTTAGCATAACTACTTCATACAATGGGATTTGGACTTGAAACCTGTTCCATTGCGTTTAAAATATTTAAAAACATCTATTTTGATATATGGGTTGACTCGTTTTCGTTCTTGAGTCAGAAGGGGCTTTTCGGGCCATTTGTCGTTCAACTTTCAATCCAAATCATTCTGGTCCATTCTAATTTCAACTTTGCCTATATATACCTCGTTATAAACCCTAGCTTATTACTTATGTTCATTATTTTGTACGTACAATTCTTTCTATTACTTCTCTTTCTCAGTGGCAGACAAATTCCCAATTCCAAATCCAATTGCAATTCAAAATCAAATCAAAAATTTAATCTCCTCAAACAATAACGAATTATGTATGGATTTGAAGCTCTCAATGAGCGCAAGTTGAATATGATGTCTGTTTTTCGATTCGGGTATCTGTCCGTCCAGAAATCGAGAATTAGTTCACGGCCGTTCATCGCGCGTCGATGAACGTTGTCTGATTGACGAATTGACTTATGGGTTTTGCAAGTTCATCGAGCGCAGTCCATCGGTGTGCCTTGTTCATTGTTTCGACGGCTGGATTTTCGTTGAAAATTCGATTAGGGTTCGGCCAAAACCTTGTAACGACGGCGGCGGCTCAAGCTAGAGGGAGCGTACCTTGGCGGTATGTAGGGTGTAAGGCAGGGCGAGCCTCCGGTGGTGGTCGCTGGTGGCCAGGTGGTTGGTGGCGGCGTGAGGACATAGTCAAAGGTCGGTCAAAGACACATTTCTGGGTTTCCTCGTGTTTGCCTATAGCACTAGGGTTGAGCAGCGTATACGTGAAGACGACGTGGCAAATTATTACGTATATTATTTTTTTTAATTTAATTCGCATTGTATAATGTTCTAATCAGTGTAATTTCACATGTCCATTTCACGCACGGTTTCTTGCGTTGGGATCGTATTGAAATTCCAAACACTTTGACGCCACTTCGGACAAATTCTGAGACTGTTTGACTTTTGAGCTTAAATTGGATTCAAATTCAATTTAAATTTAAAATGTGAGTGTTTTAACCCGCTCACAACTTTTAAAATTTCTTATGTTTGCTAAGTTGATTTATGATGTGATTTGAAATTTATTTATGACTGTTTGGCATATTTTGAATCATCGTCTCAGTTTATTTGAATTTATTTGGATAAAATAGTTATTTAATTATTTTTGAATATAAACTAACAGCATATACCTGTTATTTATTATCTGTTCCTTATGGATGTTATTGATTGAATTGGATGAGGATTGTGATAATGTTTGATGATTGATATTAGATGAATGGAGGTTGTATTTTATATTGTTATAAACTACAAGTTGTTATGGATTTTATTTCATTCGAGATTGCGGGTTGAAATAATATATAACCGTATTTATATTTTAAATTGCGGAATGAAATGATAAATATCCATATCACTTGACCATAAGATAGAAAATTATATACAAACACCGTGGTCTATATATAAAAGTATTTTTTTTGAAATGATTTCTATGGTTTTGTAAAGAAATATATGGTTTTATATTAATATTGATTTTAGATATTATATAAATGTTATTTTATCCTTGATTTTAAGCTATGTATAATTTGTTTTAATATAGAATAAGCTTAATAACAAGTTGATTTTTATTGAAGATAATATGGTTAAGTATGTAAATTATATTTTAATATAGAGTTTATAACAATTTTAACAAATTAAGGTCGGAGGATAAATTTGAGATTTATTTGAAATTGAATTTATTTAAGAATTAAACTCAAATAAGCTTGATGTGGAATTTATTAAATTTGAAATTTTAGAAGGTATGATGTTTATAACTTGATTTTGGTTTAAGGTGGATTAAATGAATATTTCAAGTATAAATAAATTGAAGGAAAAATTTAGTTATTTGTAATTTGAGTTTTATTTAAATGATAATGGATTTATTATGTAAAATATTTCAAAACTAAACAATAGAAAATTTAAATGTTGAATCGTGATTACCAAACTTAGTTTTGAAATTTTTGAGTACTTAAAGTTTGAAATATATTGAATCTGAAATGGTTTATTCAGTGGATTAAATCTGTTTTGAAATCAATAAAATTTGGCACAGTTTATTTGGAAACTAAATCGTATTGAAATGTATGATTTGGGATTTGGTTAAATTTAAAATCGAGAAATTCAAATTTTTTTGGAATTGATTTGTGAAATTGAAGAGCTATTTTATTATACAAAGTATTTTAATATTTAAACCATTTAAGTGGAGGGAGTTATGTTTCAAAGTTATGAGTTTCAAACTATTATGATTTGAAAGTGTTATATTTCAAGTGGTTTTGATTTCGAAGTGCTATAACTTTGAAAATGCTATGGCTTTGGAAAATGGATATTTTTGAAATAGAAATGGTATCTTATTTGGTTTCGAAATGGAAATGATATCGTATTTATATGGTTTGTGAAAGGGCAAAGATATTTTGGTTTCTAAGTATAAACTATTTAAAACGACCGCGGTGTTAAATAGGGTTTGGTTGTTAAAGAGACCAGGATCAGAAGTTGTCACACTCTCTGCCAACTCCGAAAGCTGGTTTGGAAAATGGATATATTTGAAATAGAAATGATATCTTATTTGGTTTTGAATTGGAAATGATATCGTATTTATATGGTTTGTCAAAGGGCAATGATATTTTTGCTTTTAAGTATAAACTATTTAAAATGACCATGGTGTTCTAGTGATGTTTGGTTGTTAACAGACCATGATCGGAAGTTGTCAAGCTCTCTGCCAACTCCGAAAACCACTTTGACAACCGTGTACCTGGTGGAGATTCCAGAATGAAGTAGGATGGCGGCGGTGTTCTATTGAGGTATGAACGTGGACCCGACTCCCGTGAGTTGGCATAAGGTGGCTAAAACAGAGCGGTTCTCGGGCCAAGGAGATAGCCCCTCTTATCGGACACACTCCTGTGATATTATACTCTGACTTTGGATTGATTTGGTGGCCACTTTTGATTTTTGATTTTAGGGGTGTGGCTCGAGGTGGGCGGTAATAGCTGCTACGCGTTACCAGCGGCCCGGATGCGTAATTAGTATATCTACCCTGGCATTTCCTTGCGTGCTATGTCACCTGCCCTAGTGCGTCTTATGCAATTTTTGTTTTATGCCATACCTATGGAGTGCCCTCTGACGATGCCCAGTACGGGGGAGATTACGGTATTGTATAGACTATGGGAATATAAAAGTGTGTTAAGGTGGAAAATGCAAAGCCTTAACGCTATTTTTAATTTATATTATACTTTACTATAGCCACTATTATAATAGCGATATTACTACATAGTGGATAGTTTAACGGATCCTTAGGAGATGTGAATCCTGAGCATCTCTTAAGTTATTGCACTCACGTTAGATACTGGATAGGTGATGTCAAACCCCGTAAACATCTCCGACGCCGTTTACACTCATATTTATTTACAGTTGATTTAACTCACATAAGATCTTTTAGTTCTGACTCGAGTGTTTTGTCTTTTCAATTCACTCGGTTCAGTCTGAGCATTACAGGATTTGAAGACCTTGTTTTGGAGGACGAAGACGAAGATATTATTATTATATACTATATTGTTCCACTGCATCACACTGTTCCGCTGCATTATTATTTATTATTTCTGGTATATGTAACTCTGATTTTGTATAAGTATAATCAAATATTTTGTAAACAGCTTCATGAACTGTTATTTGATTATTATATTTGTCATTTCGTTGTAAGATTCTATTTGTTTTCTTTCTTTCTTCCTTTTTTCTTATTCACCCCAATAACAATCCGCCCTTTTTGTATGGTTTAGTCTAACCTATGTGGATTATCGTCAATTTAAAGCGTATAAAAGGTGGGATGTAACATTTGGTATCAAAACTTTGGTTTAGCGATAAACCTTAGCTTTATAGGGTCTGACTCTTTACTAATATGGTAGTAATACCCTATGATGATTCGCTAAGAGTATATATACGAGAGATCGTATTTGTTAGTGTTATAAAAGGGTTTTGATATTGTGTTAATTTTTTCCGTTTTGTATTTATAAATTCTGGTTGGTGCGTAGGACGCCATGACATCAATATAGATTTCTAAACACTAAATAGGACAGACCGACACAATATTTGTTTTGAAATATAGGTAAATGAAATAATTTTGCCTATTATATTTTCTGCATATAAAGTAATAAATTTTATAAAGGTTGTAGTTATTTGTAATATGTTGATTGTTAGGTAGTGAAATTTATAAATATTGGTTGGAAATAAGATTCTAAAATAAAATAAATGAAAATTGGAAATTTAGAACTTAACTTCTCGAATTTTGAAAATTTCTTTCGAATGATTTTAGGATATAATAATAATATTATTGGAAGTATTTTTTGATATAAATATATCAATATGATTTGAAAGAATTGTTTTAAAGAAATGTTGGAAAGAAATAAGTTTTGCGCTCCCCTCTCTATCGCTGGGAAATAATTTCGGTGATGAGTGCACGCATCATCGACATTCATTTTCAAGTTTTAAGGTGGGAAGGCCACTGTAGTAGTTTTACTACAGATTTATTTTGATAAACAAATATAAATTTTAAATTGTTTTAAATATAATTGAATATATAAGTTGTAAGTATATACATTATCTATTATTTTAAAAATGATTTGAAAAGAAAACCCGGTATTTAGTTCTCAAATTTCTATGAATTAGGGATTTAATTAATGAAATGGAATTTAACTAATTAATAATTGGAACCTCTAAATGAAATAAGAGATTAAATACTAGGTTATGAATGAAATTTCAAGAAACTTGAAATTTGTAACCTATAAAAACAAAATATATGATAAATTAATTTAAAAGAAATGAGAAAAACTTGTATAACTTTCAATTACATTCTTAAAGCATATATATAACTTACCAAAGAATTTAAAAGTTGTATTGTTTAATAAGAAAATGTAATGGAAATTGTACAAGTAAACTTATGAATGAAAGTGTTCAATGAATTTCTTTTATAAATAAGAATTTGATGTTATAGTGGTCATAAGCTTAAGTTACAACTGAAATATTACTATAATAAAATGTGATAGAAAGTAAGTACTGCAAGTAGATGACTATAAATTTAAGTTAATGAATTGAAACGCTAAGTAATCAAATTGAACACGAACATTATTAATAAAAGGATGGAAATGAAACTGTAAGAAATTGAAGGTAAATTAAAAATATAAATTATTATATGAATGAAATGGAAATCAAACAACAAATGTATGAAATGAAATTAATAAGAATGAACTTGATCTGTTGTTTGAAATTGTTGTTTGTTTGGTTCATGGTTGTTTGGGCAAGGATACTTTAAAATTGTTTTGATGTATGAATAATCTATTTAATTTAATCTAAGACTGTTGAGTAAATGATGCACTTACTATTTTATTTTTCATTCTGTACAATTTGAATTTTTTGAACCCGAACAACTATTTGTTTTGTTTGATATGAATGGATAATTGATTTGTGTTGATTTTATACGATGATTGTATATTGGTTGCAAGTGATTGTGTTTACATTGATTTGTTTGTTGGTGGTTGAAACAATTTTAAATATTTCATTTTATATAATTGTTAATCTTTCGGGATCATATAAGTGAAATATAGGTTATGGAAGCAATTTCTACTGCTTTTGGTTTCATAATTAAACGTTGTTTGCCCGACAAATAGGTACATTCTCGGATTACGGTTTTCTAGCGATATTATATTGTTTTTTTCCGTTGTTGGGATATAACATTTTAAGATATTGTGATATATATTGTTATATTTGATATTGGGGTTTTTAGACATAGGGAAGAAGTTGCAAAAAAATTTAGTCTCGTAGCCAACAAGTTTGTTTTTTAGTCTGAAGGACACTCTGTAGTGTAAATCACAGAATGATAGATGTAGCTATCATTTTCCGTTTACACTATAAAGTGTCCTTCAGACTAAAAAACAAACTTACTGTCCCAGATTTTAAATTCTTTTGTAACTATTTCCTTGTGTCTATTTTCCTATTTGATATTATATTTTCTTCAGAGCCTCCCCATACAAAGGAGAGTCTGCCAAAATTTTCCTAAATTTTGGACTTAAATTTTTTTTGAAAATATTCTCCAAACCTTATTGATTTGAGTATAAAAGGAGTTAATGGTTATAAATTGGAATATTTTATTTAAATTATTTAATTTTGTAAATTTATCTGTTAATAAAGTTAATATTTTTGAATAAGATGTATTGTTTACTCAATTCTTTCTTTTCCCCTTCTTTTTCCTTTTCGGGGACGAAAAGTTTGAGTGGGGGAGAGTGTAACAACCCGTAAAATTTCGATAATTAAATTTGTTAATTTAATGAATCTTGTTACTTAATATTGGAAGAAATAAAAAGTTGTAAGGTAATAATGAAAAAAATAACTAAAATGAAACAGAACAAGGTTAACTAAAGTTAACAATTAATGAACTTGAATGAAATTCCAATTAAACAAAATAACTTAAAAGTTATAACTTGGTTATAAAGTGAATATAAGAAAACAAGTGTAATGTTGAATCAATTGGTGGATTAGTACATAACTATTGGTAGTTGGATAAAAACAGTGTTATGTAAGCAATTGTAACATCTGTTTGTTAATAATAACTTATAATTGTAATTCAAAGCTAACGGTAACAATTATTGTATGTTACCCTCTATTTAACCTGTTAATTTAAACTGGAAATAAATTTCAGTAAATGTAATTAAATATTATGTTAATGTGAATTAAGTTTATATATGGGAATAATGTTAATTTTATCCATAACAATATGTTGAATAAAAAGAATGAAAATCAAGATTTATTAATTTATTGGAATTTAAATTTAATAATTGGATTAATCTCAAATAAATGAAATCTAATATTTTAATATTATGAAAATAGGAATTTAGATGAAATATGAAGATTTTAATGTAATAAATCATGAACCAATGTTAGTTGTATCCTTATTGTAATAAAAGATGTGAATAACAAGGTTTAAAATTTTAATAAATGGATTTTGGGAATTTTAATTTATAATTTCTGGATTTAATGAAACTGAAATTGAACATTGAAATTGATGGATTAATCGACTTTAATTTGACATCTAAATTCGTTTAAGTTATTGTAATTGTTTAAGAAATCAAAAATGATAAGATTTGTTAATTATAGAATTGAAATTGAAAAGTGATTTAATTAATTTATTTAATTAATTGAAAAATAGCCATTTTGGCCAATGACTCAGATTTCGACGAAACTAGTTTCATCGGATCCATAACGGTGAATTATTGTAGGATTTCAAGTTTCGTAACGATCAGACTTGTCGTTTGATCGTGCGGGCTCGAAACGTTTATAAATTAATTGAAATCAATTTGAAATAAGTTGATTTTAGCATAAATTCTTCATACGATGTGATTTGGACTTGAAACCTATTCCATTGCGTTTAAAATATTTAAAAATATCTATTTTGATATATGGGTTGACTCCTTTTCGTTCTGGAGTCAGAACGGGCTGTACGGGCCGTTTGTCGTTCAAATTTCAGTCCAAATCAATCCGGTCCATTCTAATTTCAGCTTTGCCTATATATGCCTCGTTATAAATCTTAGTCTATTTCTCATGTTTACTATTTTGTACGTACAATTCTTTCTGTTACTCCTCTTTCTCAATGGCAGACAAATTCTCAATTCCAGATCCAATTGCAATTCAAAATCAAATCAAAAATTTAATCTCCTCAAACAATATCGAATTATATATGGATTTGAAGCTCTCGACGAGCGCAAGTTGAATATGATGCTTGTTTTTCGACTCGGGTCTCTATCTGTCTAGAAATCGTGAATTAATTCCCGGTCATTCATCGTGCGTCGATGAACGTTGTCTGATTGACTTATGGGTTTTGTCGAGTTCATCGAGCACAGTCCATCGGTGTGCCTTGTTCATTGTTTCGACGATTGGATTTTCGTTGAAAATTCGATTAGGGTTCGGACAAAACCTTGTAACGACGGCGCGGCTCAAGCTGGAGGGGGCCGACCTTGGCGGCACCTAGGGGGGAAGGCAGGGCGAGCCTCCAGTGGTAGTCGCTGGTGGCCAGGTGGCTGGCGGCGGCGTGGAGACGCAGCCAAAGGTTGGTCAAAGTCATGTTTTTGGGTTTGCTCATGTTTGCCTGTAGCACTAGGGTCGAGCAGCGTATACGTGAAGATGACGTGGTAAATTATTATATATATTATTTTGTTTAATTTAATTCGAATTGTATAATGTTCTAATCAGTGTAACTTTCACAAACGAGGTCCGTTTCACGCACGGTTTTTTGCTTGGGATAGTATTAAAATTCTGAATACTTTAACGAGGGTTTCGACGAATTCTGAGATTGTTTGAATTTTGGGTTTAAATTGGATTTAAATTCAATTTAAATTCAAAAGGTGAGTGTTTTAACCCACTCACAACTTCTAAAATTTCTTATGTTTGTTAAGTTGATTTATGATGTAATTACAAATTTATTTATGACTGTTGGCATATTTTGAATCATCATCTTAGTTTATTTGAATTTATTTGGATAAAATTGTTATTTAATTATTTTTGAATATAAACTACCAGTAAATACCTGTTATTTATTGTCTGCTCTATATTGATGTTATTGATTGAATTGGATGATGATTGTGATAAATGTTTGATGATTGATATTGGATGAATGGATATTGTATTTTATATTGTTATAATCTACAAGTTGTTATGGATTTTATTTCATTTGAGATTGCTGGTTGAAATGATATATAACCGTATTTATATTTTAAATTGCGGATTGAAATGATAAATATCCATATCACTTGACCATATGGTAGAAAATTATATATAGACACCGAGGTCTATATATAAAAATACTTTTTTTTGAAATGATTTCTATGGTTTTGTAAATAAATATATGGTTTTATATAAATATTGATTTTAGATATTATATAAATGTTATTTTATCCTTGATTTTAAGTTGTGCATAATTTGCTTTAATATAGAATAAGCTTAATAACAAATTGATTTTTATTAAAGATAATATGGTTAGGTATTTAAATTATATTTTAATATAGTTTATAATGATTTTAACAAATTAAGGTTGGAGGATAATTTTTGAGATTTATTTGAAATTGAATTTATTTAAGAATTAAACTCAAATAAGTTTGATGTGGAATTTATTAAATCTGAAATTTTAGAAGATATGATGTTTATAACTTGATTTTGGTTTAAGGTGAATTAAATGAATATTTCAAGTATAAATAAATAGAAGGAAAAATTTAGTTATTTGTAATTTTAGTTTTATTTAAGTGATAGTTGATTTATTATGTAAAATATTTCAAAACTAAATAATAGAAAATTTAATTGTTGAATCGTAATTACCAAACTTAGTTTTGAAATTTTTGAATACTTAAAGTTTGAAATATATTGAATCTGAAATGGTTTATTCTGTGGGTCAAATCTGTTTTGAAACCAATAAAATTTGGAATAGTTTATTTGGAAACTGAATCATATTGAAATGTATATTTGGGATTTGGTTAAATCTAAATCGAGAAATTCGAGTTGTTTTGGAATTGATTTGTGAAATTGAAGAAGTTATTTCATTATATAAAGTATTTTAATATTTAAACCATTTAAGTGGTGGGAGTTATGTTTCAAATTTATGAGTTTCAAATTATTATGATTTGAAAGTGTTATATTTCAAGTGGTTTTTATTTTGAAGTGTTATAACTTTGAAAATGCTATGGCTTTGGAAAATGGATATATTTAAAATAGAAATGATATCTTATTTGGTTTTGAAATGAAAATGATATCGTATTTATATGGTTTGTGAAATGGCAATGATATTTATGTTTTTAAGTATAAACTATTTAAAATGACCGCGGTGTTATAATGACGTTTGGTTGTTAAAGAGACCGGATCGGAAGTTGTCATACTCTCTGCCAACTCCGAAAACCTGGCTTTGGAAAATGGATATATTTGAAATAGAAATGATATCTTATTTGGTTTTGAAATGGAAATGATATCGTATTTATATGGTTTGTGAAATGGCAATAATATTTTGGTTTTTAAGTATAAACTATTTAAAATGACCGCGGTGTTATAATGACGTTTGGTTGTTAAAGAGACCGGGATCGGAAGTTGTCATGCTCTCTGCCAACTCCTAAAACCACTTTGACAACCGTATATGCGGTGGAGATTCTAGAATGAAGTAGGATGGTGGCGGCGTTCTATTGAGGTATGAACGTGGACCTGGCTCCCGTGAGTTGGCATAAGATGGCTAAAACAAGAGCGATTCCCGGGCCAAGGAGGTAGCCCCTCTTATTGGACACACTCCTTCGATATCATATTCTGACTTGGGATTGATTTGGTGGCCACTTTTGATTTTTGATTTTGGAGGTGTGGCTCGAGGTGGGCGGTAGTAGCTGTTACGCGTTACCACCAGCCCAAATGCGTAATTGGTATATCTACCCTGGCATTGCCTTGTGTGCCGTGTCACCTACCCTAGCGCGTCTTATACGATTTTGGTTTTGTACCATACCTATGGAGTGCCCTCTGACGATGCCCAGTACGGAGGAGATTACGGTACTGTATAGACTATGGGAATATAAAAGTGTGTTAAGGTGGAAAATGTAAAGCCTTAACGCTATTTTTAATTTATATTATACTTTATTGTAAACATTATTATAATAGCGTATATTGCTATGTAGTAGATAGTTTAACGGATCCTTAGGAGATGTGAATCCCGAGCATCTTTTAAGTTATTGCACTCACGTTAGAAACTGGATAGGAGATATCAAACCCCGTAAATATCTCTGACGCCGTTTACACTCATATTTATTTACCGTTGATTTAACTCACATAAGATCTTTTATTTCTGACTCAAGTGTTTTGTTCAATTCGCTCGGGTCAGTCTGAGCATTACAGGATTTGAAGACCTTATTTTGGAGGACGAAGACGAAGATATTATTATTATATACTATATTGTCCCACTGCATCACACTGTTCCGCTGCATTATTATTTATTATTTCTGGTATGTGTAACTCTGATTTGTATTGTATAAGTATAATCAAATATTTTGTAAACAACTTCATGGACTGTTATTGATTATTATATTTTGTCATTCCGCTGCAAGATTCTATTTGTTTTCTTTCTTTCTTCCTTTTTCCTTATTCACCCTAATAACAATCTACCCTTTTTGTATGGTTTGAGTCTGACGTGTGTGGTTTATCATCGATTTAAAGCGTACAAAAAGACAGGATGTTGCATTCTCAAAAAACTATTGTGGATTTCTTGGGTTTTGTTTTAATGGAGCTGAGGATTTTCGGGAGTTTTTAATAGCATATCAAGTAAAAAATGGTTATGATTTGATTTTTGTAAGAAATTCTTTAGATAGAATTTCGATTTATTGCTCTTGGTTGAAGGATGGTTATAAGTTTTATCTTAATGCTTCTTCGGATCCTGGTCTACTCTCTCGGTTTTTTGTTAGAACTTATAATTTTGATCATTCGTGTGGAGCCAGTCTTAGAGATGTTAATAAAATTAATATTTCAAGTACATTTGTTAAATATTTGATTGTTGATCAAATTCGAGATGCTCCTATGAAGAAGCCAAAAGATATTATGAAGGAATTTAGAAGAGAATACAATTTTAATCTTTCATGTTATTATGCTTATAGCAGAAAACAGTTGGTTTTGAAAGAAATATACGGGGATGATGCTATGTCATATAATGATTTAAATTGGTATTTAGAGGCGTTGCAAAAGTATAATCTTGGTAGTTATGTGGTCAAGGAAGTTAATGCTTCAACCAATCAGTTTGAGAGAGTTTGTATTGGTTTTGGTGCTTGTCTACTTGGATTTAAACACTGTCGGCCATTAATATTTTTAGATGCAGCTGCTTTGAAGGGAAGATCAGGTGTTTTGTTAGCTGCTACTTCTGAAAATGGTAACCAAGTTATGAGTTTAATTTTATTTTTTTATTTACTTATTTGTTTTTTTGGAAATGATATATTAAACTATCATTGTTGAAAGTTGTACATAATTATAATGCAGCCATGTTTACACAAGAATTGTTTGCTTTATTTTATTCAATGATCGACCTGGTTACACTAGAAATGTTTATGATAGAAATGTTTACAAAAACAAGAACTAAAATTCCATGCAGCAATAACTAAAAGACTTTAAAATAACATATGCTATATTCATATATCATTTTGAATCTAATTTAATTGTGTATAATATAAATTATTAACGTTTAATACAGGTTTTGATGTTTAATATAATTCATGTTTCTTAGTACCGAGCTGTCAATAATTATTTATTTTGTAGATTTTTTTCCTCTTGCTATGGGTATTGTTTCACATGAAAATGAATCTAATTGGTCTTGTTTTTTATCCCATCTGAAAGGAATGCTTAATGAAGATCGATCTTTAGTTTTTATGTCTGATCGTCAATGGGGTCTCATTTTAGGTGTTCTCAAAATATTTCCTTCTTCATATCATAGCTATTGTTTACTTCACATGGAACAGAATATTGGTAAGGTTGTCAAGACGGCTAAAGGTGATTCATCTATTGTGGAGTTGTTCAAACTTTGTGCTAGAGCTTCTAATATGTATGATTTTGAGCGATATCTTTCTAAATTTAAAGATATTGGGGGTACGTCTGTAGAAAATTTTCTAAGAGAGATAAACCTTTTGACCATTAGGCAGATTTGTTTTTCAAGGAAAGCGTTATGGTGAATATTCTTCAAATGTTGTAGAAAGTTTCAACTCATGGATTTTGAAAGATAGAGTTATGCCTATAACTTCTTGTTTGGATGGTATTCGAGTGAAAGTTATGGAGAAAATGGAAGAGACGAAGAGAGGAATTTGTCTGTGGACAACATATCTTTGTCCTATTATGGAGGAACGTTTGTTAAAGTTAGTAGATGATGGCTTTGGTTGGGATGTTTATAAGTCTTCGGAATTTGTGTTTGAAGTTAAATCTCCTAAGTCACAGGTTGTTGATCTTAAAAATAGTTTATGCGGTTGTAATCAATGGAGAGTTACTAGTTTTCCATGTGCCCATGCAATTAAGTGCATTAACAATTCTAGATTATTAGTTTATGATTTTATGAAGGACTATTTTACTGTTAATGCTTTCAGATCATCCTATGCTAATACTATCAATCCAATTTTAGATTTTGATAAACCAATTGCTGCTGAAAATGATGTTTTGATGAGGCCTCCTAAATAAATTCGTGGTGCAGGAAGATCAACTACTAAGAGGCATAGTGGATCGATATTGTCAAAGTAAAAGAAACAGATGCAGTCAGTGTAATGAAATTGGCCACAACAAAAGAAATTGTCTTCATTTTTCAAAAAGTTAAGAAAATTTATGTGTTTCATTAGTGTAATGGAGAAGTTTTTAAAGTGTAAAGCTGCTAAAGCTTATAGAAAAATGAAGACAGACTTTGTGAAATCATTAGAAAATAAACTGTGAAATGTTTTGGTTATTTTATTTTAATTTCCAATATGTGTTGTTCCTATATTTTCTTTTATTGACGAATTTTTGTTTCTAGGAATTAATTATTTATTCATATTACAAATTATTTAACATGAATTAAACAACTGCATGAGCTCTGCACTTCAGTATTAATATTTCTATTCAATGTTAGGTGTACTTATCATTTCACTCGAATGCCAGTTGTAACTAGCATTTCATTATAATCAGTATGCATCACACCTGAAACACAATTTCAACATTGAAACCCATAATCTGTCATTGTACAGAACTGAGTAAGCTGTTGAGCAAGAATGAAGGATCTGATGATGATGATATACTGTTTATATGATTAGCTGATGAGATTACTTAAGTGGTTTTGTAATGATTTTCCAGTATGATGATGTACTGTTTATATGATATTGGGTAACATCTGCTCCCATATTTCTTCTATACTGCAAATGGGATATCTTCATTATGCAGACTGCATCTCTCTGTTTCAGAAAATAATAAACAAAGTAGATATATGGGATTGCAAATACTGGCTACTGATTTATGGTGTAATATATCCTATGGTGTTATACTGGCTACTGATATATCAACTTCCTATTGCCACTTTAAAGAAATCAAATAAGATAAATGCTGAATTTGGCAACTACCATCAAAATAGCAATCAACGTGGACCGTGTTACAGTATAAGTAGCATTACAGTTGAATTATAGGTGTATTTAGCATTTCAGTTAAATGCTACTTATAACTAGCATTACAGTGCAAACAGTAGTCATCACACTTGAAACTGAGTTCAAACATTGGAAATCATATAAAAATGCTATATGGATAAATTCACACATTATTCATCACACTTCAATCACCGAGAAATGTGTTTTCGTGTAATGCTAGTTCTATCTAGCTTTTCAGTATAAAACATTATTCAGCACATCAGAAATACAGTAAAAGCATCAAAAAACACATAAAATGACACTTGAATATATCCATAGTTTATACATTGTAGTTCATGCATTGAAAACAGACAATTATAATCGAATCAAATTCAAATCAAGAAGTTCAAATCCATCTGAGCAGTTTATACACTGAGAACAAAATACAAGCATTGGAAAACATATAAGACTCCATCTCAGACTCCATTTCATACTCCATCTCAGTTTAGTTAGCAGAAGCAGTTCAGTTCAAATATATCTAAAGTTCTGAGAAGTTAAAATGCATCTTTTGTAGAATCTTTGCAGGATTTTTCCACTTACCAACTATATTGTGGATCATTGAGTATGCTATACACCACTACAGCTCTTAGGTTTGTAAGCATTTCCTTTGGATATTTTTCTAGCATCTCATCCTTGTCCAGTTTTTTCATGTTTACCATGAGAAAGAATGCACAATCAAGTCTGTTTCAGATATAGAAATATTAGTTAATATTACAGTAAAACCTAATGCTAAAATAACATTGCATTTTTTACTCTAGAATTCTAAAATATAGCTTTACATTTTTATTGCAGTATTAATCAATGCATTCATAGAGACATCATTGCTGCGTGTGGAATGTGCACCTTATACATAATATTTTTGTTCAATAGATGCAGATCAATGAACTGTCAATTAGCAATGCTAGTTTTAATTATCATTTTGCATATTTAATGCATTCTACTGCAATTTAAAAATAGAAAATGATAGTTTAAACAAGAGAAGAAATGAAATTAGTTACTTATGAATCAGAATCCTATGGTGGGCTTTTTGGCTACAACACTTTAGGTTTGTGAAATTCTTTGTTCGGTATTCCTAATTCTTCACATTTCTTCTTGAACATCAATTCAATTTTGTCTTTCTGCAAGAAGAAAAATTAGTGCTGTATATTAATGTTAAAGTGATTTGAAAAATATACTTTTCTTACAAGAATGAGGGCTTGGTTATATCGGGGGTTTGAAGTCCTTGTTGATCTAGTTTTTGGTTTGGTTGAATCATAATGACTCCACTGCATTGTTTCACAGTTTAGCATCAACAAGCTCCAATGGTTTGCGTAATGTAGAGGGAAGAAAATTTTCTCTGTAAATTCATCTTTGACAATGACATCTATTGTTGGTATGACTATGTCTTTGATCACAGTTTGCTGATCATGTACTTATTTTTTAACATTTATAATGAAAAGCTTATTCTTACCATCATCAGTGTGGTGAAGTAGTAATTGTGTTCATATATCTCTTGATTGTATAGAACCAATCAATAATCTGTTAAACCAAACATAGAAGGTTGTAAGTTTTATGGGATAATTAATTTTTTTTGGACCAGGAATATTAATGCTAGTATTCACTACCATTTACATGTTTACTGCATTGTATGCATTGAAAAATGCAAATGATCGTTTAAACAGTCATCCTGGACATTCTGTATATTTATATGCCCTTTACAAATATCAATGTTATTTTTAACTCTCATTCTTTCATTCAATACATTTATATGCAGTTTGAAACTTTGAATGCTAGTTTTAACTATCATTCTCTCATCCTATACACTTATATGCACTTAAAAAAACTATGAATGCTAGTTTTAAGAATCATTGTCCCATCCTATACAGTTATCTGCATTTTACAAATTCTAATGCTACTTTTATCTGCCACTGTCTCATTCAATTCATTTATATGCACTTTGAAAAGTTGAATGCTAGGTTTACCTATCATTCTTTCATTTTATACATTTATATACACTTTTTTACTATCATAATTCTAATTTGATGCATACCTGTCCATATGTAACCCCCTCAAACAAAACGGCTTCCAGCATAGATTTTACTGTTGTGATTCCTCCTTTATGTCCTTCATCTTTTTCATATGCTGCAATGTTGTAATTAAAAATCAATAATTGACAAGTTGATTTTTTTTTCAATTTTACTTAATTGCAAATATAATGAAAGAAAAAATATCAGAAATCTTACTTCTCATTTTCGTTAAATTTGAAGAAAGTAAGAATTTTGTCTTGCTATTCTTCATTCAATAATTGTAGAATACTGTTTTTTGTGATATCTTTACTCTTATAAGTTTTACTTGATGACGAGTACCCATCAACATCAATAATTTCTTCATTTTCAATTGTAGTGACTTGCTCATCTGTTTCAGTTTTAGATTAGTCTTCATAATCTGATTCTTCATTTTGTTCTTCTTGTTCCTATTCACTTGTATTTTCTTTTTGACCTTCCTTGGTTTTAAGTTGCTCCTTTTGGTTTTCATTGTCAACATTTTTCTTTGTTTTTCTGTGAACGATTTCATACTGGCAATCAGAATCAATTTTATTCCTTCGTTGGCGCTTTTTAACCCTCAAAACTAAATAACGTGGTTTCTTCTGTGTTTTTTTCATGCATTGTTGGTGATTTTTCTATCGCCTCTGAAGGTTTCTTTTGATCCTGTTGTTCTTTCTCTTGCTGCATCTTTTTAATTTCCTGAGTTACATTGAGATCAAATGACGGTGCTTCTATTTTTCCTCTTGCTTTTGATTTCAACATCTTGATTTCTTTTCTCACTTGTATGATTGTTCATTCTGCTTGTATTCTTTTCTGTTTCTCCTTTTCTAATTCTTTTTCACTTTTCTTCAATTTATTTTCCAAATCTTCAATGCACCGCTGCATTGAGTCGACTTGCTTTTTTGATGTTTCTTCCAAATTTTCTATTTTGTGTATCCCAATATTCTCATTGATATTCGCTGAACAAATTTTTGTTGGCTTGTTTGTTGAAGAAGTGCTTTTTCATCTTCAGTCAGGTTTCTTATTTCAACAAAAATCTATGTAATAACATAAATAGTAATGAATGAGCTAACATACAATGAATGAACTAATTTATATATAATTGTCATTTTTCATGTGAAGCTATATCTGACTATCATTCTTTAGTAGCACCTACAGAAAATTGTATTTGTGCAAAAATGATATATGTAACTATCATTTAAATTATGACTGTATAATAACAAAATGAAAACTGTTAATATACAGTATGTTATGATATATATTTATCTATCATTATATATTTCTTATACTTCTGTGAGAAATAATACCTTTCTATTGTCCATGTTCATCAAAGCTTCTCTTGTGATGACCTTTTTCAAGCTTCCAATATTCCACCTCCCAAATCTAGGTAAGGTAGAACAGTATGTTGCTAATGGAGATATCAAATTCACATGCTCACATATGAAAAACTACAAATAAAATATTACTTTTTAAAACATATAATGTATATAATTTAATTTATAGAGATATATGCATTAACATAAAGTTAGAATGTTGTACTTACAATTGGGAGCATGGAACAACCCAGCATGTTTCTCGGCTTTGTTTTGAAACCCGTCAAAGCTCTAATCAATAAATGATGAATTGAAACTGGCCAAAATACTGAGCTCATTTTGTTTTGATCAAGGATATAGGGAATATATCCCCATGGTAAGTATCTTTGGTTGTCAGAAAAGAAGAAGGTTATCATTGCAAGAATAATAAGCAGATTTGGAAAATCATTTTCATGTTGAAATTGTTGGTTTTCAGTATATTATTTATCTTTGAATTATAAGATCCTTTGTGATGTCTCTATTGTTCCAAAATTTCTCGGTACAAAATCTTTACAATTGTTTGGAAGGATTTGTAAACTCATTTTAGGCAATGGAAAAATATTAATTCCAGACAAAGGTAAGCTAAAGAGAATTGAAACATCTTCAGGTTTGATTTAAAAAAAAAAATATTTCACACTTTAAAAGCTTCGTCATTGATAGAAAATGTTTCTACGATGTCATTTAAGGTTATTGATGATTCTGTAAAAGTAGCTATGAATAAAATTTCTTTGAAAAATACTAGCATAAATTTTTCGAAGGGTGTTTGTTTTAAATAATTCAATTGATCTACAAGATAACCTCCTTTTTTCTTAATTTTTCTGAAATTTTTTATCGTCGGAAGCAAGCTACATCGATACTGAATTTTTTTCTGAGATACTTTATTTGATTTTTTTTTTCCTTCTGTTGTTTTTTCTTTCTTCAATATTTTACCTTTTGATCCATGTACAAAAAAACCGTGAATGAATAATTCGGTATTTAACAAACTATAATGTTATTTTCATGTCTCATTTTTTAAATGCTTTCTTATTTTTATCTATCAATTTTTCAACTATGAATGCATAATTTTCTACTGCTGTATGCATCTATCATTCTTTTTTCAAATGCTATATTTGTCCATCATTACTCCTTTTCAATATATGCTTCTAAAGTTGAAAGATTGAATGCTATGTTTATCTATCATTTTTTTCCAATGTCATATTTGTCTATCATTCTGTAACTATTCAACATATTGTTGTCTATCAACCATCAACTACTGAATGTTATGTTCATCTATCATCTTATATTTCAATGTGATGCATACAAATCAAATGATATATTGAACTATCATTCAATGATTATCATGTATCATTCCATCATAACAAATGCAGTAAATAAAATGATATATTCAACTATCATTCTATCATGCTATGTTTGTCTATCATTTTTTTCAATGCTATATTTGTCTATCATTCTATAAATATTCATCTTATTATTGCCTATCATTTGTTAAAGACTGAATGATATGTTCATCTATCATCTCATATTTCAATATTGTGCATACAAATCAAATGATATGTTGAACTATCATCCAATAAGTATCCATCTAATTATTTTCTACCGTTATCAAATATAGAAATGTTATTTTCATATATCATTGCATCATTATACATGCGGTAAATAAAGTGATATATTCAACTATCATTCTATCATGCTATGTTTGTCTATCTTTTTTTCAATGTTATATTTGTCTATCATTCTGTATCTATTCATCTTATTGTTGTCTGTCATCTGTGAAAAACTGAATGCTATGTTCATCCATCATCTCATATTTCAATACTATACATGCAAATATTTCAATACTATACATGCAAAAAATCAATGATGTATTGATCTATCATTCAATAACAAATCAAATGATAATTCAACTATCATTGTAAAATTATTTTTTATTTTAAAAATAAATCAGCTGTTATACCTTTGTCTTTCTTTTTCTGTTGTCGATTTCATCACCAAGCTATTGTTTCTTCATGTCGTCTTCATTCATAGTTTTAGTTGCCCTAGATTTTTTGGTCCTCTTTGTATCTTCGTGAATATCATTCGAATTGACAGCCGTGGATGAATTAGTTTTTCGCTTTCTCTTTACTTCTGTACGTGTAGTAGTCGAAGCCCTACTTTTTGAAATCGTAGGTTCATCGTTTATTTGTTCAGGATTTATTGAAATATGTAGATATACGTTCATCGACTTAGATTCTGAAGTCGATTGCGGTTGTAATCAGTTTGAGGAAGAAAATTGATTTGGGTTTGGATCATCATTGTTTGATGAAGGAGAAATTTTGTTTCAAGAAGAAAAGAGACTAAAAAAGCAGGAATGATCGAGAAATCTTGGCGCTCGTCCTTGAGACAGAAGTTAAATTTTAACGTCCGTTAAAATTAAATTTTATTAAACTTTTTCCTTTAAAATAATTTCCTCTAATTAAATTATATATGAGTAAATGTTATTTTGGAAAATTCGCGGTTGGACCAAAAGTTTGCGCTTTCAAGCCAACTATTAATAAAGATGTGTGATTTATTTGTATTATCGTTATTTATTCTTTTGTTTTTTTGTTTAATTTTATGCTTGGATCGGTTGAGATTGTGTTAAGATATTGATTGGTTATTTTTGTACGTCTTGAAACGATCCTAAAGCCTCCGTGTGATGCTTTGACAATTGACATTAAGGAAAAAAAACATAGTTTTTACGCGTTATGTCAAAAAATAGACAGTATTGATAGATAACTGTTTTAACATGGTATTGCTTTTTTCAAATTTAATTTCAAAAACACTATTTCACATAAAACTCATTGTTATGGCTAACACATGATGATGGACATTCAAAAAAACATGGGTTCTATGAGTTATAACAAAAAAAAGGCTGTTTTGATGATAATTTTGGTAGCTATTTTGACATGGTATTACTTTTCCAAAAGAAGTAATTAATAAATAATCCATTTACAAGCACATTGTTGCTACTTAAATATACAAGCAAAAAGTATGAAGATATCTAGTCATAGTCTACACATACGTTGATATGTTTGGATCAACAAATACATGCACCGCACGTTTGTGTATGACTCAAATTGACCGCAATATGATAATGGTAACAATGGAATATTGAATTAAAGAATAGGATTCAGTTGTGGCCATTTTGAAATTTTAAACGGAAGGTGCCCGGAAGGCAGAAAGCTAAAGGCATATTACTAGGATATTATCTGTCCCTTTTTTATTCGTTTCGCTCTTGTTTACTGTTCATATTCCTTTTTTCTAATAATTTGGATCTTAATTGGTATTGTATTAACAGTTTAAAAGTACGAAAATTTAGATTAGTCTTTGTTTTTGAGTTTTATACACGAAAATCATTCACTCTTTTTATTAATTATACCTTTGTTGTCACACTTTTTTTGTGTAAGCGTGGACTACCAAAGATGCCCTTTTACATAATTATCAAATCTTAACATCACCTAAAAAATAAGATCTAATAGATAAACTTCATTTACCAATTCAAAATACTCTTCTATAAATATGACTAAATCTTGCTATCACTTAAAAATAGAATCAAATAAATAAGCTTTCTTTACCAATTCAAAACCCACGTCTACAAGTATTACCAAATCTTAATATCACTTAAAAAATAAATCTCACAAATAAACTTTTTTTTACAAATTCGATCTTTATTAATTAATGATAGAAATAAAAAATCAAATTAACAAAAAATTAGACGTTGAAACACTGAATAAAAATAAAAATTAACCACATATGATTTAATCGTAAAAATATGACTAAATATTCGAATAAATCATGTATCTTAAATATGTTAAACATATATAATTTATGGAAAAATAATTCACGCGCGAAGCGCGTGCCGTAACGCTCGTTTCTAATAATTTGGATCTTAATTGGTATTGTATTAATAATTTAAAAGTGCGAAAATTTAGACTAGTCTTTGTTTTTGAGTTTTATACACGAAAATCATTCTACAAATATGTTTTAAATTACATTTCTACTTTTAATTTGGCAAATTTCTTTTCAAAATTTAAATACGAACTTAATGGCCTTTTTTTCTAAGATATTTTCTTTAATTTCCTGAAACTAAAAACATGCGTCTTTCCTAAATTTTATTTATAAGACAAAACTGCTATGAATTTTGAAATTCAAAGAGAGTTTAGAAAAACAGAAAAATAGACACAGGTAAGAAATTGTAAAAAAATTTAGTCTCAAAGACAATAAGTTCGTTTTTCAGTCTGGATGACACTTTTCAGTGTAAATAAAAAATGGTAGTTACAAGTATTATTTTGTGATTTATACTGAAAAGTGTTTTCAATCTAAAAGTAAACTTTTTTCTCCTAAAACTAAATTTTTTTACAATTGTTACTTTACCTAGAATCCCATTTACAAAATTTCTCATTACAAATTTCTCATTCGCACGTTGTCCGTAGGAATAATGGATCAAATAGGAATAACAGAAATTTAAAGGACAAATGGTTAAGCTGACAAACACCGTAATTTGGAACGCCATTCACGCAGTCACACGTGTACAACGTCACTCGCCGGTGACCATACCACATTCTCATCTCTATATATGTTCTCGATTCATTTATTCGCAGGGAAATACATTTCTTACAATCTTGGAATCCAAACAAGTAAGAATAATTTTCACTTTCCTTTGAAGTTTACTTATCGTTTTAGCTAGATGATCTCTATTATGCTTTCATAATTTTAGAATTTTAGTTTGTTTAAGGTTGATTTTTAATCTGGTTTCGAGTTTTGATTTTGGTATGATCTTGCGATCTGATGTAAAGTCGATTTTGTGACTCCTTTGTGGCACGTCAATCAAGAAGTTAAATCTTATTTTGAATGCTTTTAAAATGGATCCTGGTTTGCGGTAGGTTTGTGATTACATATTGCTGATGCGCGTATGTGAAATTAATGTTAGACTGTTTAGGAGTAATCAGAAAATCGGATTATAGGATGAAGATAAGTTTTAGTTAGGTTAAAATTTTAAAAAACTGTTCACCTCTGAGGTGCAGTGAGCATTCAAATATTACATGATTACACTGATTATGCTCATAATGGGGAAAGGGCGAACCCTAGATTTTTCCAAAAAAAAAAAAAACAGTTAAGAAATTGATGCTTGTGGATAAGTTATTTTTTGTTGAAAACCTTTGCTGGCAAGTTGCATAACTAAATACATCTATTTTTAATTTACAAAATTTACTTGTTACAGCGATGAGCTCCGTTTGTAGTTCGTTTATATTATTTTTGTTGCGGAACATTTAATTTTAGGACGAATTCATTAGCCGAGAAACCATGATATATGTATTTGTTGATAGGATTATAATTTTTAACAAATGTTTAAAATCGTAATGCAGTTGTGTTTTTGTTGAATATGTAATTTATGATGGATTTCAAAATTCATGGAAACTATTGCTCAGATAGTTTAAATTTCATGGAATATAACAAATATCAGATTTTATTATATTTGTAATGTTTAAATTTAATCTGTAATGAGAAATTTCGTTATATTCCAGGATTTCACCAATTCATGATATTAGATTTTGTGCCTTTTGAATTTTAGTTTCATGATGGAAACTATTGCTCAGAGAACCTCCAAGTAATGTTAATTACTAACAGATAACATATCTAATCCACTTGTATTTTTTATCCTTCTTAGAAACATGAGTGAAGAAAACTCAAATGCTCCTCAAGATGGGAAAAAAAACACAAGTGGTTCAAATCGTCCAACCCCTAAGCTCAACGAAAGGATCCTTTCATCCATGTCTAGGAGATCAGTTGCTGCACATCCTTGGCATGACCTTGACATAGGTTATAAACTTTCTATGAATGCATTGAATACTATTGTATATTAACCATTTATTTAATGTTGATGTTGTAATATCAATTATGTGCATACAGGTCCTGGAGCACCTGCTGTTTTCAATGTTGTAAGTTCTTTGACCAAGAATTTGTTGTTTCTTGAATAGGCACGGTTGCATTTGGAATGTAACATTTCTTGAATCGGGATACGGATTTAATATTATGCCATTTAAGAGAGAACCTGTATATTATTTAGTTTCTTTTCATCCATCTTATGATTAAATCCTTTTTTTTTTGAACCTCTGCAGGTTATTGAAATTCCAAAAGGAAGCAAAGTCAAGTACGAACTTGACAAGAAAACTGGAATGATTAAGGTGATTGTAAGCTTTGATCATATGTTAGATGAGACATCATTTGCAATTCTTATATTGGTAATTAGTCTCATTAGGATTCCCACCATCATATGACAACAAAACATTGCATTAAAAGAAACTAAAATCATATTTACTTTCTTTTCCTTCATTCACTCTGATAACTAGAATTTTCTTTTACTATGTCAGGTTGATCGTGTCTTGTATTCATCGGTGGTCTATCCTCACAACTATGGTTTTGTCCCTCGCACACTTTGTGAAGATAACGACCCATTGGATGTATTGGTGCTTATGCAGGTAATGTCTACTTTACCATTTTGTCCATTATGATTCTCTCGTCTTGTTTCATCGCTCAGAAATAGTGTACGGTAATACCTCTATTGTAAATATTTTCCAAATTACATTTTCTGTTGGATTTTGGATTATGCTTCTTGTGAATTAAAATGGTGTCCAACAGCTGTAGTTTATCACTATGTATTATACAAGTATGTATTATACAAGTTTTGCACTTTTGCATTTGTGAAATCGAAATATCATTGATTTTTACAAAGCTTAGCGTTTGTTATGTCTGTAAAGCATTCCTCGAAGTGTAACAATCTAAATTGCCCAACATATTGAATGCATAAATTAACATTTCTCACTAACTGATAACTTACATGCCTTAGAAAATGACACTTGCATATTGAATGCATAAATTAACATTTCGCAATGTGTGTACTTTTTTTTGTATTTCGCAATGCATAACTCACGACACATTTGATGGGTCTATTCAACGTGATTTGTTCCGTACATAAGCAATCATTTTTCTATTTCATGTTCTGATTTCCTTTCTAATTCGATTTTTATTAACAGGAACCAGTATTACCTGGCACCTTTCTTCGTGCTAGAGCCATTGGGCTAATGCCTATGATTGATCAGGTACTATAAATTCTAGCTGGATAATTCAAAATGGAATCAAATCATATTATGAGACTTTGGTAACTAGTTTTGTAAAATAATAGGGAGAAGGTGATGATAAAATAATTGCTGTATGTGCTGATGATCCTGAGTACCGTCACTTAAGGGACATTAAAGAGCTCTCTCCACATCGTCTTAGTGAGATCAAGCGCTTCTTTGAAGACTGTAAGTTTTACTTTATTAATATATATATATGTGTGTGTGTGTGTGTGTGTGTGTGTGTGTGTGTATGTATGTATGTATGTATGTATGTATGTTGATTGAAGTGATTTTTATAATGTGCAAACCGGCAGTCTGAAATTGATCATATTATGTGCATCATTGTGAGCAGCTTTATTTTATTTATTTATTCATTTATCTTATTTTATTTTGCAATGTTGTGATCAATAAACAAAACCACAGCTGGTTAATGATAACTTTTTTACAATAATATGTTCATGTAATTCCTTGGTGCTGTTGATTAATTGACTTAATATGATATAATTATCTACTTGTTTCTAGATAAGAAAAATGAGAACAAGGAGGTTGCTGTCGATGATTTTCTGCCTGCAACTAATGCTATTGATGCAATCCAGTACTCGATGTAAGTTTCTATATAGTATGTATGGTTAATGTGAACATTTATTATTCTTTTTAGTTTTATCATGTTTGTTGAAATATGTAGCTATTGCATCCATGCCTGACATAGCTTGCACTTACCACATGTCAATGAAGTGTGACTTCGCTTTTATATATAACTTTTAGATAGTACCCTGCACATTTTTGTTATATATAATTATTCCTTTTTCTGGTGTTTCAACAAAACAACACCAAACACCAACAACGCCCCCCCCCCCCCCCCCCCCCCCCCTCCCTCTCTATTTTTCATTTATTTAAACTAAAGTTGATGGATTTATTGCAGGGATCTGTATGCTCAATACATCCTGCAGAGCCTGAGGCAGTAGATATGCTGTTGATCTTGGCTACCTTCCTTGCATCTTTCCCTACATGTAATAATTTGGATTGGAAGCAAATATGCCTATTTTGCATTTGTTCATGGATGCTGACGTTTTCGTGTATGTTTTCTATTTTGCCTGCTATATTTTTAACTGTTCTGAACAATATCGAATGTATTAGAAAATAATTGCATTAGTATGGTTTGTTCTTGTCAAATTTATGTTAGATTTGTGTGTTGAATGTTTTGACTTCTGAAAACTGTCTTTGTTTTGTAATAATTTACCTGAAGTTGCTAGTGGGTTAATGTTTTTTTAGTGTTTTGAGGATACGAGTACTATTAGTTGTCTATATGATAAAACAACTTTAAGGCAACTTGCCACATATTTCTGTTACTAAAGGCTAATAGTCTATGAACTAATATTTGTCGTTAAAACATAGAAATCTCCATGCTTACTCCTACCTTTTGATACTTGTATCTTATTGTTGACTATGCTTAAGCTTCAATTTCGCTTTTGAAGATTGTTGATAATTCACAAATATCGTATGTTTGAAGTTCGGTCATTTCTATAAAAACAGTTCTTTGATTCTTCATGCTATCATTTCTCGGTTAACTAACGAAATAACGGATGTTGATCTAATCACTATTCACTGGTGTGTTCATTTTAATAATGATGATTTTATACTTGAAAATTATAAAATTGTTCATCTTATTCGGTTTTATTTTATAGGTTTGGAGATTTTGATATTGTTGTTGAAACAATAATCATATACAACATCTTTAATTGTAAGGACTCAATTCGGTTTAGTCTGTTCCATTCTGTTTGGGTTATCATTTGGTCAACATTGTTTCAGTTTCGATAGTGTAAACCATTAATCTTAATCGAGTAAACTAGTATAACCATACAACGGTGGAGAAACCGACCGTTCGATTGTATAACTTTGATAAGAAATATACATTTAAAATGTTTGTTAATATTACTTAAACATTAAGTGATAATATGTTGAAAAAGAATAAATTGAGATTTGAATCTGAAAATATGAATTTCAAATTTAAATATTAATCAAAGTATTTAAAATTGTCGATTTGAAATTGAAATTTTAGAATTTGAAAATCATAATAGATTTGAATTTGGAATCTTTGATGCGCGAAATAAAATGATGAAGTTTAGTAAAACCGCGATGAGACAAGATCCACGTAAACCGCAATGAGACAAGATCCACGTTTTTAGGGAAACCGCGATGAGACAGGATCCATGTTTTTTTTGGCTTCAGAAAAATTGATTTTGGTCAATGACAGTAAGCAAACCTTCTTAACGGTCGGTTTGATAATTTTGTTGAATCGAGCTTGTGACTAAGGCCATCTCTAATAAAGCATTTGAATATTCTGCAAGGCTGAATTATTAAAGCGCAATAGACCCAATTCAACTAAATTAGTTTGCATCGCTTCAGAAACTGAAGCGAGGCGGGACGCTCATTTTTTGGATGTTCAGACCATGCAAACCTCTAGAGCCCATATTTTCCTCAATGCCACAGCGGTTGTAAAATGGCCATAACACGGTTGTAAAAGGCCATAAGCAGTCGTAAAACGCCACAAAACAGTCATAAAAAAACCAGTATTTCATTTCAAATTTAAACGGTTGATATTTAGTTCATTTTCATTAAAAATTTAAAACTATAATTCCTCTGTACATTACTTCCTGCATGTCAAACTTTCAAACTTAATGTCTTATCCTTTTGTTCATTTTCAAACGTTGTAGCATTAAATAATTTTACTTTCGAAAAAGAACCAATCCAAAGTGATAATTCTTCCACAACCATAGTTGTCTCCATGAATTTACAAAATGATTACAATCTAGTATTCTAGCTGCCGCTTCTCCAATGACTCGACGAGAGGTAAAGTTCAGAGTGCAGAAACATTTTGAAGAAAAAATGTAATGGATATGACTACAGAAGCAAAGATGAAGACAAAGCACGTTCCGTTAAGGCAATCTAACGATGTTTTGAAAAGATTAGTCTATAAAATCAGTTCTTTGAGATGAAAATGTACAAAATTCAAAAAGCAAACTCTGGTGGCATGGATGGAGAAATCCATTTAGTATATTGACGTTTAATCGTTCTTTTAGTTAACCATTACAAATGTTGAAGTGTTTTATTTTGTTTTGTATTGATTGTAGAAAAATTTGGCAAACAGATAGTTTTTAAATTCATGAATGACTACAAACTTCTTACAAGCCAATCCAAATGGACGTTAAGAAATACAAAGAAAATGCGAGATGTTCAATCCAACGGGAAAGAGAAGAAAACTCAAAGATCAAGATTCCTGTCTAGTCAGTTATATTCATCCGATCGAAATGTTGTCTACGATGTTAACACTTACGTGGATGCGTCCCACAAGCGAAAGACGTTCTGTAACGATCCATATTTTTAACCATTTTAAATTATTAAATTTAATATGATTATTGAATAATAAATGTTGATTTAATTAGATTAGAATAAAATAATTGATTTATAACTAGAATTCATTTAAAATCTAATATTGATTCTTCGAAAATTGAATTATTGTGATGCTTTGATTTAAGAAGTGGAACTAAGTATAGTAGTTGTTTTGTTATTTGAATGCGTTTTAAAAGTTAAATAACATATATTTCATGTATAATGATTTATTGGATAATTAAATTGTTTAATTTAATATTGGAAATTATTTAAATTATTGAATCTTGAATTTAATATGAATGAAAATAATTTTGAAAGTTGAGTTATATTTTATTTAAACAAGAATGAAAATTGTTAACTTTTAAAATTGAATTTAAAAGTGAAAATTTTATTTTGGAAATTATTAATCAACGTGTAAAAATAGTCTTTTTGGGCACTGTCTCGGATTTCGACGAAAACGGTTTCATCAGGTCCGTAATATATATATATATATATATATATATATATATATATATATATATATTATAATAGGATTTCAAGTTTTGTAGCGATCAGATTTATCGTTTGCCGTGCGAGCTTGAAACGCGTAAATTTTAATTAAAGGAATTTAATTAAAATAATTTTGATTTGAAAAGCTATTTTCTGAATATGATGGAACTTGCCCTCGATACATATTCAATTGTGTTCGAAATATGGGTATAACATGTAGAAAGGCAGGCGATACGTTTCGTTTGGAGTTCGAAAATTTCACGGATAAATAGTGCCGTGGAAATTTCCTATAAATAGCCCTCACTTTGTTTTGATTTGCTAACTTAAAAACCCTAGCCGCTAAAAACAAAAAGAAAACCCTATAATCAAACGGCCACCGCGAATCGACGCCACCAGAGGCCGATTCAGGCGAAGGGCTCAACTAGAAACCCATAGAGCTCGACGTAAGGAGTGTGTTGAATGGTCATGATCATCATCGGTGGAGTGGGGCGATGTCTACGGGCTCAAAATCATGAAACGATTTATTTAGCATGTTAGAGTGTTTATAATTGCATAACATTTTTGTACGAGGTCGGATTCGAACGAAATGAGTCGCGTTGCGATCGTATCGATGAAGGCCACGACATGGAGTTGGATTCGTATTTATTTGAATTTGAAAAAATTTCGGTTTCAAATAAAGATGAGTGTTTCAAAACCGAACGAATTACTAAAATATTCCGATGTCAGTTAGATCGAAATCATGAAATGATTTATTTTTATTAGTTGTTGTTTGGTAATTTAACTGAAATTTAAATTGACAAATGGTTTGAACTGATTAGAATTAAAGCTACAGTTAAATTTGGAATTGAAATTAAATTGCTAGTTAAAATCCTGATTTTGACAACTAGTTAACCGTTGTGATATGTTGATTGTGATGGATGCATATTGGTTGACATTTTGGATGACAAGATGTTTATTTATTTTATATCCTTGTTATCATCCTGTAAATTATTTAACAGTATATAAACGGTTATTTGAATAATTCGAATAAATTAAGAAATATGTTGAAATGGTATATACCTATGACACAGAGATTTGGATTGAATGATATATATCCGTCCCTGTAGTTAAAAATTGAAATAACTAATCACTTGGTCATATGATAGAAAATTATATACGGACACCGGAATGGTTAAATTAAATTGTTTTAAATTCTTGAATTTGAATCTATTTAAAATGATTTTGTTTTAAAGAAATAAAAAATCGAATTTATAAAGAGTAAATAAATTTCAAAATCGAGTTTCGAAATGTTGAATTTAAAATCAGTTAAAGGAAACTGTTTTAAAGAATTTAATTTGGAATTTTAAGTTATAATAGGAATATGATTTGAATTATGGAAGTTGATTTGTTTTTAAAGATTTGAAATTTTATTCGAACCTTGAAATATTGCTATTTAAAAGTAATTTAAATGGATATTCCAAATTCGAGCTCGAAATGAAATTATTTTAAAAGATTTGAACCTTAAATTAAATATTAAAGTTTAAATTGATTTGATAGAGATTTTGAAATCAAACTCGAAGTTTATATAAATTGAAATGGTTTAAAATATAAATTGAATTAAAATTTAAACCATCGAATCAAATCGCAGAATTGAATTTGAAATGAAACGTTTTGAAATTGAAGTTAAATCGAATTGAAATCGAAATTGAGTTGATTTGAATTTAAATCGAAATTGAGATGATTTGAATTGAAGGATTTGAAATTGGATCTATTTGATTTGAAATTTGGACCTAGGTCCAGATTTTTTCAAATGGAAAGAAGAAGTTTGATTTGAAACTATTTTCAAAATAAATTGTGTTAATATAACTTGTTTAAAAATTTATCTTTTTAAATATTCAAATTATTTGATTATCCAAACTATTTTACTATATAAACCATTTTCAATACTCAAACCATTTTATATCAAACCATTTTAAATCTTTAAACTATTTAAAACTATTCAAACTATTTTTTAAAATTTCAAACCGTGCAAAGTTGGAATGTTATATTTAAATTGTGGATTTAAATGCGAATTCGGTTAAAATGAAGTTATAAACTAAGTTGAAGATATTTTAAGTAAATAAGATGGTTTTGAAATAAAAAGATTTTTGAAGTGAATATGATATTTTGATGTCAAGTATGAATCATTTTTGAAATGTAAAAGAACCAACCGATGTGTAAAACAATGTTTGGTTGTTAAAGAGACCGAGGCCTCTTATTGGCATACTCTCTGTCAATACTGGAAACACTTTAACAACTGTGTACGCGAAGGAGACTCTAGAATGAAGTGGTTGGATTTGCGTACATTGCTAGATTTGAAGAAACGGAATGATTATGGATGGCTTCGACACTTGTGTCAATTTGAAATGACTAAAACATGAGCCGCACCGGGCCAATGAGGTTAGCCGCCTCTAACGGACACACTCCTTCATATTCTATCTTTTGTTATTGATTGGTGATCACCCGTGATTTTGGAAGTGTTGTGTTGCGGCAGACCATTAGGGGTTACCACTTGTCCGGATCAGGCAAACTGGTAGTATCGTACCTTGGGCATTGCCTCACATACCTTGTCAAACTTTTATCCTTATACGAGACCACTATGATTTTGATTTAGTATTGTCGTATCACGGCGCATCCCTATCCACCGACAGTTTACTAGTGTTTTATATGCAAACTGTATGACAATGCTTAAAACAACGTTAATGGGGATAATGGTAATGCCTTAACATTATTTTGATATTTTATATTATTGATAGACATTACATATATAGCGTATTCTACAATATATAGATATTTTGACGGATCCTTAAGAGATGAAAAATCCCGTAACATCTCTTAAGTTACCGCACGCACGTTGTACACTAGATAGGAGAAGTAAAACCCATAAACATCTCTGATGTTATTACACTCACGTTATACATGATATTGATTTGACTTACATAAGAATATTTTAGTTCTGACTCGAGCGTGTTGTTTTACTTTATGCTCGGGTCAGTCTTCAGTTTCAGTGCATTGAAGATCAATTATTCTAGAAGATGAAGATGAAGATTTCGTATATTATTACCAGTAATATTTCCACATCACGTTGTTCTGCTGCATTATTCTATTATATATATAACTTTGTTAAATGTTGTATAAATTATAATCAAATATATAGTATAAACAGCTTCATAAACTGTTTATTTGATTTATATTTTGTCATTCCGCTGCGAGATTCTGTGTTTGTTTTCTTATTCTCTTATTTTCCTTATTAACCCCATTGATTATCTGTGTCCCTGACTGTTTTGAGTTGTATATATATGGTTTATTGTAAATTTAAACCTTCTGAAATGTGGGTCATCATAGTTGGTATCGGAGCTTTGGTTTAGCGATAACCTTATCTTGTGGGGTTTGACTAATTAGAGATATGGTAGTAATACCTTAGAATGAGTTTGTTTGAGTGTATGTGTGTGTGTGTGTGTGTGTGTGTGTGTGTGTGTATATATATATTTGTGAGAGCGCACTTATTAGTGTTATAAAATGTTTTATATTGTGTTTACTTATCTGTTGAGTTGTTTATGAATTCTGATCGGTGCGTGGGACGCTATGTTATCGATAGGGGTTTCTAAACGCTTAAACGAGGTAAGTCGACATAATATTGTTTTATTTTAATTATATGTAAAAAAAAAAAATCTTCCATAAATAACCATATAGGTTAACGAAAATACGTATTTATATATGGATGATAGTTGTTAGGAGATGATAATATTTAGTCATCATCAATTGTTGGTTGAATTAAACTAAAAACGTATACTTTATGAACTCTATTTCACGAAGCGTTTGATTATTAGATTGAATTGAAATTAATTACAATAAGAATTATTTGCAATAACATAGATGTAAATTAACGAAATGTTTTCATAATAAGGTAATGGAATTGTATAAGTATATTTATAATATAGCTTATAAATAGAAATGATTTAAAAGCTGAGAATTTGAGAACTTAAATCCCGGTGCTTTTGAAATTGTTTTCTAAGATGGTGATATAATAATAGTATCACTTAAAAATATTTACAAATAATAGTGTTTCAAAAGGAATCAGAAGGATATAAGTCTTGTACTCCCCTCTTCTATCATTAGAATACAATTTCGGTGGTGACGGCCGTGTCCTCGACATTCATTTTCAAGTTTCAAAGTAGGGGAGGCCACTTAGTAGCTTGCTACGCATTTGGTTCGATAAACAAAATTGGATTTAAATTTTTAAGTATGATTTGATATATATAAAAGATACAAGTATATATATTATTTCAAAATGATTTGAAATGAACCCAATATTTGAATTCTTAAGTTCCCGTTAATTAATGATTTTAGTTTTAGGAATAAGCAATTTTTTTAATAGTTGAAAACTTCTAAAATGAAAAATAACAAACTGAAGCTAAGTGTTAAAATGAAATATGAGACGTTAAATTGTAACTTTTAAATTTCAAGATAATGGAAATTTAAACATTTGTAAATTATTGGACATTCTTTTTAAACTAAAATGAATAAGATAAATTTGTTTAACACTCAGTTACATTCTAAAAACATATATAAAACTTACCAAAAATGTTTAAAAAGTTAAAATGTTAAATATGAACGTGTAATAGAATATTATACATGTATGAACTTAAGTAATAAAAATGTTTCAAATTGAAATTGTGTTTAAAGAAATGTTTATATACAAAAAAAATTAATTGTTAATAAGAAATGTTATACACTTAGTTAATATTCTAAGAAATGTTAAATTAATAATTTGGATAGTAAAAATAAAATACTATTTAGATATGAACTTAAGAGAAGGTAAACAAATAATAAATTAAACCATATCTTTATTAATTGTTTGTAAAACAAAAAATCTGCAAAGGATGTTTTGAGATTTAGTTGTAGCTTTCTAAGATAATTATAATCCGAATATATTTTGTAAAAGAAGATACATCTGTGTAAAATGATTATAAACTTAAGAAATGATTAATGAAATAAGAAAGTTGAAATTGAATTATGAAATGAAATTTTACTTAAGTCAAGTTGAATGGAATGAATTAATGAAATAAGTTAATGAAATGAATTATGAGATGAAAGGTAACTTAAGAAAAATTGAATAAAATTGATTGTGATAAAAAGAAAAAATTATTAATATGAATTTGAGTTATAAAATAAATTTATTTAAGTAAAGTAATGATATGAATTAATGAAATGAACTAATGAAGTGAATTAAAGTTATGAAGTTATAATAAACATAAGGTGCGTTATATAAAATGTTTATAATAAACTTAAATGGTTTTATGAAATGGTTTATAAATGATATTAGTATTAAAGAGAATATGCTAAGTGGTAATGAAATAAAATTTAACTTAAAAAGGTTAAATGAAATAATTTATAAAATGGTCATTAACTGAATTTAGTATGAAATGTTGTTACATAACGTGAAATAACTGAAATTTGAATAAACTGAATGTAAATGAAATAGGTTTGAATAAATTGAAAGTAACCAATTAGATGTTAATAAAGAATGAATATTAATAAGGAATAATAGTGTATAAATTAAATATTGACATTGAAAAATGTAAATTGTGATAGTTATGAATTAATTGGATGAGTATTAATTGTTGAATGGTTTCTTTTGTTGTAAATCATTGTTATAACTGTTTTTGGTTATATATGATTGTTACGGTTGTGTATTAATGCTTGTGCTTATGATTTGGATTTAGAAATTATGTTATATAGTTTCGCTAAACTCATACATGTTTCTATATCTCATTATAACTAACTAATATTCTAATTTGAATTGAGATAGGTACATACGAAGACTGCTTACATGTATATGCAGTTTGATTTGCTTTTGCCTGCTTAATAAGAGCGAACTCGCTCGTATTAATACTAATAAGATACATATCTCGGATTACATACTGTACTTTAATGTTTTTCTCTATGTAATGCCTCATCATTAAGATGAGATGTATATTTGGTATATATATGTATTGTAAATATTTACGATCGAGCCGCGAAAATGGAAACGCTGCCGAAATTTTCGGTAAATTCGAGTGTTAGAAATTTTTTGAAATTTTAAAATTTTATAACTTATTTTTATAAATAAGTTGCAGTTTTCGTAAAGTTGGTATCGGAGTGGCATAGTAGAAGCGCAGTAAAGGTTTTCAAATAAGATTCTAGTGATTATAAGTTAATTATTTTGAGTATTCAAATGTTAGATTCCTTACTTGACCCCTTTTCGAGGACGAAAAGTTTTGAGTGGGGGAGATTGTAATGACACGTATTTTTAACTATTTTAAATTATTAGATTTAATATGATTATTGAATAATAAATGATGAATTAATTAGATGAAAATAATTCATTTAAAATTTAATGTTGATTCATCGCAAATTGAATTATTGTGATGCTTTGATTTAAGAAGTGGAACTAAGTGTAGTAGTTGTTTTGTTATTTGAATTCTTTTTAAACGTAAAATTTTAAAAGTTAAATAACTTACATTTCAAGTATAATGATTTATTGGATAATTAAATAGTTTAAATTTAATAATGAAAATTATTTAAATAATTGAATCTTGAATTTAATATGAATGAAAATGATTTCGAAAATTGAGTTAAATTTTATTTAAACAAGAATGAAAGTTGTTAACTTTTAAAACTGAATTTAAAAGTGAACAAATTTATTTCGGAAATTACTTGTTTTAATTAACGTGTAAAATTAGTCCTTTTGGGCATTGTTTTGGATTTCAACGAAACGAGTTTCATCGGATTCGTAATAGTGAATTATTATAGGATTTCAAGTTTCATAGCGATCGGATTTATCAGTTGGTCGTGCGAGCTTGAAACACATAGAATTTAATTAAAATAAATTTGATTTGAAAACCTATCTTCTAAATATGATGGAATTGGCCATCTATACATATTTTGTGTTCGGAATAGAGGTATAACATATAGAACGCCAGACGGCACGCTTCGTTTGAAGTTCGAAAATTTCACGGATGAATAATGCTGTGGAAATTTCCTATAAGTAGCCCTCACTTTGTTTTCGTTTGCTAACTTAGAAACCATAGTCGCTAAAAATGAAAATAAAACCCTACAATCAAATGGTCACTACAAATCAATGCCACCAGAGGCCGATTCAGGCGAAGTGCTCGTGTAGAAACTTGTAGAGCTCAATGCGAGGAGTGTGTTGAACGGTTACGATCATCATCGATGGAGCGAGGTGGTGGCTACAGACTCGCGACCGCGAGCAATTTTGGGTTCGGAGGCCATGTTCGCGCGTGCGTTGGCGCGTGGAGATAGGGGGTCGTCGGTGGTGCACACAAGCGGTCGGCGGCTGGGTGTTGAACGGAGAGCGACGATCTACGATGAAAAAAATAAAAAATAAAAATAAACTGCGTTCGACCAAGAAGCACGTGGGAGAAGGGAGGAAGAGTAAGGGTTTTTATTTATTTATTAATTTTGTTAATTTACATTAATTTGTTTCATGCGTTTATAATTGCATAAATTTTTCGTACAAGGTCGGATTCGAGCGAAACGAGTTGCATTGGTATCGTACCAATGAAGGTTACGACATGGGATTGGAGTCGGAGTCGTATTTATTTGAATCTAAAAAAAATTCAATTTCAAATAAAGGTAGGTGTTTTAAACCGCTCACGAATGAGTAAAATATTTTAATGTTAGTTAGATCAAAATCGTGAAATGATTTATTTTTATAGGTTGTTGTTTGGTAATTTAACTGACATTTAGATTGACAGGTGATTTGAAATGATAGGAATTTAAGTCGACAATTAAATTTGGAATTGAAATTAAATTTTCAGTTAAACTCCTGAGTTTTGATAACTAGTTAACCATTGTGATATATTGACTGTTTTGGATGTTGATTGTGATGGATGCCTATTGGTTGACAATTTAGATGATTGGATGTTTATTTATTTTACATATCCATGCTATCCTCCTGTAAATTATTTGACAATATATAAAATTGTTATTATAAACATTCAATTAAGAAATATGTTGAAATGATATATACATATGACATTGAGATTTGGATTGAAATGATGCATATCCATTTCTGCAATTAGAAATTGAAATAACTGATCACTTGGCCATAAGATAGAAATTTATATATGGACAATGGATTGGTTAAATTAATTGGTTTTAAATTCTTGAATTTGAATCTATTTAAAATGATTTTGTTTTAAAGAAATAAAAAATCTAATTTATAAAGAGTAAATAAATTTCGAATTCGTATATTGAAATGTCGAATTTTAAACCAGTTAAAGGAAACTGCTTTAAAGAATTTAATTTGAAATTTGAAGTTATAATTGAAATATGATTTGAATTATGAAAATTAATTTGTTTTAAAAGATTTGAACTTTTATTCGAACATTGAAATATTGCTAAGTGAAAGTAATTTATATAGATATTCCAAATTATAGCTCGGAATGGAATTATTTTAAAAGATTTGAACCTTAAATTGAATATTGAAGTTTCAATTGATTTGATAGGGATTTTGAAATCGAACTCGTTATTTATATACATTGAAATGGTTTAAAATAAGAATTGAATTGAAACCTAAACCATTGAATCGAATTATGGAATCGAATTTGAAATTGAAATGAAACATTTCAAAATTAAAGTTAATTTGAATTGAAATTGAAATTGAGTTGGTTTGAATTTAAATTGAATTAAGATGATTTGAACTAAAAGATTTGAAGTTGAATCTATTTGATATGAAATTCAGACTGGGTCCAGATCTATTGAAATGGAAAGAAGTAGTTTGATTTGAAACTATTTTCAGAATAAATTATTTTAATATAACTTGTTTAAAAATTTATCTTTTTAAATATTCAAATTATTTTATTTTGCAACTTATTTTACTATATAAACCATTTTGAATACTCAAACCATTTTATATCAAAATATTTTAAATCTTTAAACTATTTTAAACTATTTAAAACTATTCAAACTATTTTTTAAAATTTCATACCGTGCAAAATTGGAATGTTATATTTAAATCGTGGATTTAAGTGCGAAGTTGGTTAAAATGAAGTTATAACTTAAGTTGAAATTCGAAACGATTTTGGAAGTGCGGTTGAGATATTGGAGTGAAAAACGATTTCAAGTGAAATTGAGATATTTTAAGTAAATATGATTATTCTAAAATAAAAAGATTTTTGAAGTGAATATGATATTTTGATATCAAGTATAAATCGTTTTCGAAATGTAAAAGAACCAACTGGCATGTAAAACGACGTTTAGTTGTTAAAGAGATCAGGGCCTATTATTGGTACATTCTCTGTCAATATTGGTACCGCTTTAATAACTGTATACATGGAGGAGAATCCAAAATGAAGTGGTTGGATTTGGCGTACGTTGCTGATTTGAAGAAAGAGAACGATGATGGATAGCCCCGACACTTGTTTTAATTTGAAATGACTAAAACAGGAGCCGTGCCGAGCTAATGAGATTAGCTACCTCTTGCGGACACGCTCCTTCGTATTCTATCTTTTGTTATTGATAGGTGATCACATTTGATTTTGGGAGTGTTGTGTTGCGGTGGGCCATTAGGGGTTACCACCAGTCCGGATCAGGAAAACTTGTAGTATCATACCTTGGATATTGCCTCATGTGCCTTGTCATACTTTTATCCTTATATGAGACCACTACGATTTTGATTTAGTGTTGTTGTATCACGGCACACCCCTATCCACCGACGGTTTACTAGTGTTTTATATGCAAACTGTACGACAATGCTTAAAACCATGTTAAAGGGGATAATGGTAATTCCTTAACGTTATTTTAATATTTTATATTACTGATAGACATTATATATATATATATATATATATCGTATTATACTATATATAGATATTTTGACGGATCCTTAAGAGATGGAAAATCCCGTAACATCTCTTGAGTTACTGCACTCATGTTATACACTGGGGAGGAGATGTAAAACCCAGTAAACATCTCTGATGCTATTACACTCATGTTATACGCGATATTGATTTGACTTACATAAGAGAGTGTATTGTTTTACTTTATGTTCGAGTCAGCCCTGAATTTCAATGAATTGAAGATCTGTTATTTTGGAGGACGAAGACGAAGATTTGGTATATTATTACCAATATTATTTCCACATCATGTTGTTCTGCTGCATTATTCTATTGTTATGTTGTATATATAACTCTGATAAATGTTGTATAAATCATAATTACATGTATAGTATAAACAGCTTCATGAACTGTTTATTTGATATTATATTTTGTCATTCCACTACGAGATTCTTTGTTTTTTTTTCTTCTTTTCTTATTTTCTTAATTTACCCCATTGATTATCTGTGTCCTAGATTGTTTTGAGTTGGACATCTGTGGTTTATTTTCGACATAAATCTTTTGAAATGCGGGTCGTCACATGCCTCATGATCACTAAGTTGTAAAGTTACAATGAAAAAGGTCTAAATTAAATCAAATTTTGAAAATCAGACAATTTTCTTTGTAAGAAAGGCACATGAAATTGAATGGAAAAAGGGCATAAAAATCTATTGAGCAAGTTAAAGGTTTGCCAATATCGAGAAAGCTAAATTGACCATGCAACGTCAACTGATCGAGTAAGAGGTACGGAAAAACAATTTGACATGTATTTCGGAAGCTGGGCAAAATTATTGGTAGACTATGAAAACCAAATTATGAGCACTTATCAGTTTTCGCCTTAGTAGTTTGAAAGTACGTTATAACTTTTATGCTCAAGAATTGTTTGTGTTGACTAGAGATTAAGTCAACCTTGGAATCAGCATTATTATGCCGTGGAAGCAAAAATTACTTGCTAATCACTAGGCTTAGAAATAAAAAATAAGGAAGAATGCAAGCAAAGTAAAGTAAAGTGACACCAAACATAGAGTGGTTCGGCAAGGTTTTCTACATCCACTATGAAGATCTCTTACTATAGTTTTTTCTTATGGTTGTAGGGAATTACAAGAGAATAATAAGAAATATAACACTTAAAACTAGATAAATTAGCTAATCTTGAGTACTTAGGGCATTGGTTTGTTGTGAAAAGAGATGTGGATAGAGGTAATGACCAGAATTTTAATATTATTCAACCTTTTTGAAATAACAATGCATGGAGTATTTATATTAGCTGAAATGGATGATAGATGGTTGACATTATGCTGAAATACAGGTGGGAAGAGTGTTTGGCCGTTGAACTGGTCGCATGGGCTGATGGGAGACAACTATAAAGGTAGAAAGGAATGAGTAGGTGATAAACATGTCAATTGTCCTTTTGTACCAAGTGCATGAATTTCATTTAATGCACATTAAATGCTAACAGCAAGTTACAGGAGTAGGAGCAATTCCAACCGCTTCGCTGCAGTATCTTACATTGTTGGATGTATAGCTTAACATTACTTTTGTATGCCTATGTGGCAAGGAAGATGAAAGACGCAGGTTGGGCTTCAATGATATTGGATACTGAATATTTCTAAGGATCAAGTTGCAAAATATAGGTCGAGCTAGCTATGACATGATGAGATAGGCTCTAGTCATGTCGCATCAAAGATGGTTATGCTTGGGTCAGCCTTAATAAAAGGGTGCTGTCTGAAGCTGCTCGACTGTGCCGATCGATAAAGGATCTGGTCTAGAGGGGATGGCCTGAAGCCAGTCTCGATGTAGACAGCTATGATCAGGATGGTTGTTCTATGCCTAAGTTTGTTGAGAGTTGGCAGGTGCTAAGGGCCACACTGTGAAGGTGATGTTAGACTGGATATGAGATGATAGGATAGGCTACTTGGGACCAGTCGAAGGCGACTACACTAAAATCGAGCCAAAGATGAATCACTCTTAGCTGGTCTTGTCGAATATGCTGGCTAGTGAGGCAGTCTTGAGTTGTGTTTGCTGACAAATGAAGAGGTGCCAAGGATGGGCAGATTTGGAGTCAGGCTGAATATGTGTTAGCATAAGAGAGCCATTTTTCATCATCGTGCTAGAATGGACTAGGCAGAGCTATATTTTTCTTTTCCTTTACTTGGTTAATTGATTGAGAATTGTAACAACCTATCTCAGAACGGACCTAATTTTCGATCCAATAAAAGCCCATCAAACCTTAGGCCCATTCCAAAGCTGGTTGTTGATTGGTAAAATTGATACAATAAACAACATGCAGAGCTATCTTTCTATGCTATCGGAATCTCACAATGAAATAGATTGATAGAGTTTGGGTATGCCCTAGGGGCAATTATGTAATTTGTTGCATATATCTAACTCTTTGACTAATTTTGTTCGAAATAAAGGTGTTTCCTCTCTATTATATACTTGAGATAATGTAGTTATTAATTAATTAATTAAAAATATATTTAATAGAAAAATCCATGAATGTTATGCTTTGTGATATTAGTTACAAAGTGTTGTAACCGTGAGTTATTTTGTCGCAATAAAAATAAATATACCATTTTAATGTTTCTAGTCAAGATGCATTTAGATTAGATATCGATATATCTATTGAGACTAAAGTACGTAAAAATCTCCAAATATTGGATAGTACTATTATTCAGGATCGCCGGGGGCACCTAGGGGTTACGTACTAATAGTTATTGGATAACTATGGAACAACTCATTCAATAGTTTTCTGTTGGTTAATATAACTAAGGTCAAACAGAAAATATTGATGTGAATAATTTACACAGTTCTTTCAACTTGACATTACTATGAATCTTTAATATGAAAGCTCCGCTTTGATTATATCAAATCATGGTACAATGTCCATCGAGTGACTATAGTTGGGTGAGTGAAAGTAATGTAAGTGATGCACTATTCAAGAGAGGATTCGTTTCCTTAGTTATATGAGGTTAGTATTCGATCAACTCAAGTCAACCCTCAAAATCTCTGGCCAAAGTAGTTCGATTAATAATAATTGTTATTATTGAACCAAGGACTTTTTGTTTGGACTATAAAGTTGAATGTGGACGATGTTGGAATTTTTGACCATTACCAAATTCAATAAGTCCAGAGTGATATAGTTTTGATGAAGAGCATTGGGGTAAATAATTGTCACGACTGGGTAGCGCTTATTAAATTAAAATAAGATTTTTTTGAAAACAAGTAAGCGATAAATTTGGCCATAATGTCACACCACTTGCTAAGTGAAGTGTGAACGTTAACGTTTGAAATAGTTCGACATTAATTGCTGATCAAATTTATACCCAAGAGTCACACAACCGAATCGATGAATTTTCTTAAGATCGAATGATTTAATCAGTTTATAATTGTTATAAATTGATTAAATTAATTAATATTTGTGAAATATTAATTATAAAATTCGGACCTGATTTGAGAAATAAATTTGTTGCATTATTTATAAAAAGTTATAAACATGTTGGGTTGAATGGGCTCACAACCTATGAATTTTAGAGGTGAAAGTCATTGGTTTTGATAGAGGAAGGGGGGCTCTACTATGCATGAGATTAGGGTTTTAAGATATGTGGTTGAGATCATTATTTGCCCTCTTATCCTACCCATATAAAAGCTAATCTCAAAAACCTAGTCAAAGGCTAATTCATTTTTTTAAGCCACCCCTGTCTTCTTCTTCCTTGTTTCAATGGTAGAAACTCTCCTCTAAAATCATCCCAAAATTCTCAATTCCAATTTAAATTAAAAAAAAAATACTAATTTGTAGTAGAAGGTCCCCAATCCCGGATTCGCAACCTAATGAATTGGAAATTGTTCTTAGAAAAGAATTCATTATTCAACGTAGACTTAAAGGCTTCCGTAAGAGGTGAACTTTTATTTATTATTTTTTTTGATTTCATATTTATCATATGAATGTTGATTTACATCCAAATCACTTGTTTGTATTAAGATTTGTTTATTGTTTAGTTTAGGTGAGACTTTTGTGGGTACGTGTGTTTGTTACAATTGGATTTGTCATATGCTTCTTGTAGTATTTTGTTTACTGATTCATTGTTGAATTTTTTCCTGCATTTTTTAAGTTTTGATTTATATTAATATATATAAATAGATCTAGATTAGATGTATACAGGTTTGCGAATTGTCTATATGTATAATTGCATATATGTTTATATCTTGTATATTTTTAATCTAAAATTTTTCTTATGATGTTTTATACGTATTTTGAGTCATAAAATATAAAATTGTTTTATTAAATATGTATATACATATTTTATTATTATTTAATGATTTTGTGAATTGTTTATTATGTATAAAATAATTAATGGTTCAAAATTTCTATTTTACGTTTTATATATTTTCCGCACCATGTCAGATGCTTACTTAATTTTAATTTTTTTGAACATATGTTATTATTTTTTAAAATTAATTTACTTTCCGCACGCAATCAATTATTTAATTAAAAATATAAATTCAACTAATAAATTCTAGAAATTTTTCATAAGCATTAGATGTTTCACTCGTACTTCAAAAATAATTTCGACTTTTTAAAACTTAATTTAATATTTTTTACAATTAATTTACTTTCAAATTGTAGTTTATCATTTAATTAAAAATATAATTTCAGTTGAGAAAGTTCTAGAAAATTTTCCTAAGCCCAAAATATATCTCACCTACGTTTATAAAAGGTTTCATAATTTTTCATCTTGGTTTCATATTTTTAAGAATTAATTTGATTAAGGGCTATCATCAAATATTTTAATAATAAATATTATTTTATTTAATTTTTTTATAAATAAATATTAAGCCTCAAATATGTTTTCAGATTTTCTAAAATGATAAAACTTGTATTTTTATCATGTGATTATTTTACATTAATTTATTATGCCAGAAACTGTTTTATTCAATAATATATATATATATACACATACATGTATATATATGTGTGTGTGTATTCATATACATATATTGATATCCTGTATTGACATATTATACTAGCACACAGTTGAACAAATTATAGTACACACAAAATGAGTTAATGTGTCCGCTGCAATGTAACTCCCAGCATCTATATATGGCCACATTATACCCTTCATGGATTATAATGTTACACATGCGCACACATATATGTATATATATGGTTCATATATATAGTTATACTTATGTAAATAAATAAAAATTAAATAATCTCAAACTACAATTTGTACAGTTAAAATACATATATTATGGACATAATAATAAATCTTGCCATGAATAAATTATTAATTAATGACATTTAATATGTCAATCAATTCAAATTAAAGAGGCAAAATGAAAGATAATACTCTCCATTTGCAATTAATACTCTTAATTAATTCTTGTTGCAAAAGAAATAAATGCTTTCAATTCCTATACATTAACTAAATGGTAAGTATATTTGATACACTATACATTTGAAATTTAAAACTTCCCTTTAACTAATTTAAATAAAATAAATGATTTTATTTAAAAAAATTAGTAATTTTCTTAATAAATTTGGATTCGTAGCTCCAATTAAGATTCAATAGGGTTAATTTTTTTTAAATTCACTCATTTCTTCTACTACGGGCTGACACAGTTTCTTCATAGATAAAATATAATACCACAAATAGTACCCATTTTATAAATACTTCAAATCAGAGAAACATAACATAACATCTCAATATCTGAAATACAATATCTCAAATAACAACATCATGTCTGAAATGGGTATATCAAAATATAACAAAACATAAATAGATAGATAACCACCATAAGTCCTTACCTCCGTCTTCAACCTCACAATCAACATCATCACCTAACATGTGTGTTGTAAAGAGGAAAGGGTCAAAACAATAATGTCTGATGAATGAAAATATCAAGTCTTACCATAAAAGTATTTTGGTAGTATCATTTAGATAAGTGACATGTCTGTGCATCCAATACTATATCCTACCAAGAACACCTTCAACTGTAAACCCGAAAGCCTTTTCAGTCCATTCTGCAACTACCGTTGGTCCTAATAACGTGAGAGAAAGTATCTGAACCACTTAATACCTCAGAGAATTAGGCAGACTCTTACCATTTAATACCTATAACCTAGGCAGATTCTTATCATTTAATACATAACCCAAGGTGCCCCTCTTTGGTACTCCCTAACCGACATCACTCAATATTTCATTAGGCCACTTAATACTTCTTTATGGAAGGAGGCAGAACCTACAATACCCACTTAATACCTCAACCCTAAAGCGACCCCTCTCGAGATTCCTCACTATCGAATCCAAATGACAATCTCGACAATTTAATACTTCTTAAGTGGGAAGAACGCGAACCCTACAACAACCACTTAATACCCAACCCAATTTGATTTGTTGTCGCTTGCTCCAAATTTCGCTTTTAGATCTCTTCTTTTTGAAATATACAAATTGGATTGTATATTACTTAGATTCAGAATTAGGAATTAGAGAAGAATAAAATTACAAATTGAATATTTAAAATCCCTGATTTGGAAATCCTAAGTCATTTTGAATCATAGAGAAGAAAAAGACCGATAGAGCTTTGCTATTTTTTCCAAATAACTTGTGAATAAAAGTGAGGATGCTACCTTTTTATTTATAGTGGTTAGAAAGCATCAGAACCGTTGGATCTAAGTCAGTTTAAAATAATAAAAGCTGGGATGATCGCATCTAAAAAGATCCTAGCGGCCACTCAAAACACTGGTCGACCGCTTCTCCCAGGGTTGTCGACCAGCCGTAAAGAGGCGATCGACCGGTCCTACTATTTTTGGGAATGAATTTATGCTATTGTTTAAATTTATTTAATTCCTTACTTATTTTTAAAATTAACGTTTCGTTTTAACATTTACCTAAACCACAATATTTCTAATTAACATTAAAATATTTATTAACATTTTAAATTTCAAACTTTAACATTAATTAAAAAATTTAATTTAAATCCACTTCGAATTATTTTGAACTTGAAAACTTCAAACGTGAATAACTTTTCCATTTGAGCTTCTATTACAAAACTTTATATATGAAAGTTGATCAAAAAATCGCCATGAATGCAATTGTATAATTTTCATGGCCAAGTTCCAACATTCACAAAATTTCCATTTTTTTCCTTATTTTAATCAATTTCTTATTAATTTTTACGGGATGTTACATTCTCATTCTCCCTTTATAAAAAAATTCTATCCCAAAATCCCTAAAAAATAGATAGTGTAATGCATACTCAACGTCCATGCACAACCAAGTTGTCTACACAACCATCTACTCAACCAAAAATGTAGTGTGATTATGTATGCAACATACTATATGTGAGCTCAGTCCTCGCATGAATGCAAGATCATGACATATGGGGATGTATGCAAGCTTCCTAAATATGCATAAAATTCTACATGAGGAAAAATGATAGTAAAAAGAGTGGCAACCATCCTCTATCATCCAATCTAGAAACGATGGTGCAACCAAAAACCTAAATATGAAGAGAGAAAGTTTACCATACAAATGCTCGAGATGAGAAGCCTCATCTTCTCTTTGGTTTTCCATGCGCTTTCCGCCATATTGTCTCCCCATTGTACTTGGACCGACCTAATTTCTTTATTGTGGAGCGTCCTAGTTCCATGCTCCACTATACGTATGGTGGCATGGAGTGTTATCGGCTCCGTCTCAATATCCGCTAATTGATTAGGCTCTACTATAGTGGCGATGTCGTGAAGGCATCTCCTTAAGTGTAAAACATGAGAAACATCATGGATACTTGCTAACTTATCTAGAAGCTCCACTCGAAATGTAAGTTTCCCTATTCTTTCCAAGATCGGGATGGACCTTAGCATTAACTTTCCCAACGTGCCAAAAGTCATCACCTTCCTAAGAGGAGAAATCTTAATGAGCACCATATCTCCTACCTTAAACTCCAGCTCTTTCCTTCGCTTGTTAGCATAGGACTTTTGACGGTCCTATGCAGCCTTCATTCATTGCTTAATCATCTCTGTCTTTTCCAAGGTCTCGTGAGTCAAATCTAGTCCAAGTAGAATTTTTTCAGTGGTTTCCCACCAACAATTAGGCTATTTGCATGGTCTCATGTATATCTCTTCAAAGGCTATCATACCAATCGTCACTTGATAACTATTATTGTGTGCGAACTCTACTAAGGGTAATTGTTGCTTCCAATGTCCTCTGAAATCCATGATGCATTGAAATCCTATTCACCGTTTCAGTCCGGGCATAAGTATGCGACTGATAAGCGATGCTAAGATTCAACGTCATTCCTAAAACTTATTGCAAACTTTCCTAAAATTTATTAGTGAACAAAGGGTCTCTATCACTAATAATGCTTACTAAAATCCATGCAATCATACCACCTCTTTTATATAAGTTTATGTTAGAGATGATGCAATCTTATTGCTCCTAACAGGAATAAAATGGGTGCTTTTAGTGAGTCGATCCACTATAACTCAAATAGCTTCATTGCTTCTTTAACTTCTAGGCAACCTATCTATAAAGTCCATCAATATATGCTCCCATTTCCAAGTCGGCACCTCTAATTGTAATAATAGTCCTCTGGGATTCCCTTATTTCGTCTTTATCTTTTAACAAGTCAAGCACCTAGAAACAAATTTCGCTACCCTCTTCTCCATTCCCGACCAATAGAAAATTCGCTCCATTTATCTATGAATGGACATCTGAGAATGGTGACACTCAACCAAAACCTCCTCTAAAACATCCTTCACCATAAGGACACATAGCTCTTCTTTAACATCCTCTTTCGTTAACCGCATATCTACTGACATGGGGAAAATGCTCTCCTCTATTTAGCTTGTCCAAAATGTCTACCATCATCGCATCTTTCTTCTACTCTTGGTTAATGCGATCCATCAATGTTGTCCTAACCTCCGTTGCTGTCAAATAGCCTAGAACGGATTCTGTTGGCAATGTGAAATTGAAATTTGAGTGGAACTCCAGCTGCCTCCATTCATAAATAGCGCTAAGACTAGCATGCCTCTAACTAAGGGCATCGACAATAACATTCCAACTTTCAAGGGTATATATCGTATCTCAAAGTATTATGATGCTTTAAACTTCATCCATCTTTGCTTCCCGAGATTCAAATCTTTATGGAAGAATAGGTATTTAAGGGATTTGTGGTCGGTGGACAACTCAAACCTCTCTCCCAAAAGATAGTGCCTCCACATCTTTAAGGCAAAGATGATAGCCGCTAACACCAAGTCGTGAGTTTGGTACCTCTTCTCATGGTCCTTCAACTGCCTACTTGCATAGGCTATCACTCTACCCTCTTACATAAGATTGACTCCTAATCCTATACCAGAAGCGTCAGTGTAAACCGAAAAAGGATCCGTCCTATCGGAAATGGTGAGTACAAATGCATTAGTCAATAAGTCCTTTAACTTCTCAAATGCTTCTATGGATTTCTCTCCCATGTAAAAACTAGATTTTTCTTGGTTAAGGGAGTTAGTGAGACTGCTATCTTTGCAAAGTCATTGATGAATTTCCTATATTAACCTGCCAACCTAAGAAAAATCCTAATCTTTTGGCATTCTTTAGAATCTTCCAATCTTGAATAGCTTTCACCTTTGCGAAGTCTACGGATAATTCTTTCTCTGAAACAATATAACCTAGAAATCTCACCATCTTTTTTCATAAATGACACTTTGAGAATTTGGCTTTCAATTAGTGCTTTCTCAAAGTCCCTAATACCTCCTTTAAGTATTGTCATGCTCACCTTCACTTTTAAAGAATGCTAGAATATCATCCATAAATACTACGATATTTAGCTTTCCCTTAAAGACTCTACTTATCAAATCTACAAAGTACGCATATGCATTCGTCAATCCAAAAGACGTTACTTCCCATTTATATTATCCATCCGAAGTATGAAATGAGGTCTTCTACTTGCTATCCTCAGCTATCCTAAATTGATGGAACCCCGTGGTCAAGTCCAATTGGGAAAAGATTTTGACTCCAACATGCTAGTCAAACAAGTCATAGGTAAGGGATACCTGTTCTTCTTGGTCAGCTTGTTGAGCTCTAGATCGTCATTGCATAGCCTTAAAGAGCCGTCTGCTTTAGTGGCGATGACAATAGGTGCTCCTCGTTCAGAAGTATTGCGACGAATGAATGCTTTCTACAGTATCCCCGAAATCTGCTTGTCTAACACTCGCTTATCTTTTGGGGCCATGTTCCTTAATGACAGAGCTAAAGGTCTAGCATTCTTATCTAATTTGATCCTAAATTCTATCTTTCCACGAGGTGGAGACCCGAGACTTCTTCCAAAACTTTAGGAAATTCTCAAAATATGGGCATAGATGAGAGATCATATTGTGATAACCTAAGATAATACAAAGAGCCAAGCTTAACTGAGTTTTGGGGTATACAACGAACATCTATATCTCACTCCTTGCGGCTCCTTAACCATACAATCCTCCTAGCACAATCTAAGACAGCATCATAGTAGGACAACCAATCCATCACTAAGATAAGTGCATACCCCTCAAAACCAAGAAGATACGCATTACATGTAAAATCGGTATTATATATATATATATATATATATATATATATATCCACAACTAGGCCTTTGCAAATTAAGAAAAGGTGTGTCGACCCTAACGACATTAGACATGACTATTGGAATGGAGACAAATTGGAACCTAAGGAATTGTTTACATTTTCAACTATAAAAGAATGCAATGCTCCCAAGTCAATAAGGTATGAATAATATTCTCGAAATAATAGTTGTACCTTTCATTGTAGCTTTCCCTTGATCTCTAGGAGGATGTCTACTCAAGATAGGTATATCTTTATGGCATAAGCTTTTCCACTTTATCCTTCCCTTGCTAGCCTCAAACACCGATCTTTGTAGTGTCCCTCTTTATGGCAGTGGTAGCATCTTCCTTTAAACTCCTCCTCCATCAAGCTCACCTTGTAGTCCTTAGAAAAGTGTCATTTCTTATGACGCCTACGACCTGTCACACCATCTTTCTTGATCTTTCCTCTGGCCTTCTTGTTTTCCCAAAATCTTCATTTCTTAGATCAAAATCAGTTTTGTGGATGTCAATGTTTTCCTTCTATTTCTCCTTCTCCTTTCTTCCAAGCCAACACTTTGAAGTAAAGCCATCTCAACTATCATTTCATAAATGGCGTCCATGAGAATTTGTATCAAAAGTTGCTCCTTAAGTGGAGAATATTGGCCCTTGATAAACTTCATAGCCTTCTTCATGGGGTTATCAATCAGACTCAATCCAAATTTACCAATTTCGTAAACTTTTTTTTTGAATCAGACTTGCCTCAACTGTATAAACTTCTCCAATTGCAAACTTACTTCTACCGTGAACATGATTCGAGACTCAAAGCAAGTTCAAAATCTAACCCAAGTGATTTCTTCCTTGGCATTCTCTTTAACCAATATGGTCCATCAATCTAATGCTTCTTCTTTTAAATGCCATGCAGCCATTCTTCCCCTAATCTGGTCTTCCCATCCCAACTCCCAGAATATGCGTTTACAATTGTTAATCCATGCCTTGGTCTAAACAAAGTCTTGTGCCCCCGTATACACCCCTCCTCTTATATTTTGGAAAATTTTGCACATCTTAGGGAAGTCTATACGGTGGGATGCCGCTTCAGCAGGCGGCGCGATAGGCACTGCTAGTGTAGCTTGCTAAGGAATGGGAACTTGCCCTACATGCCTTTGTAGTGGTTGAAGCAGTCTGGCATCCTTCGGATAATGGGTATCTCTTGGGTGGAGGAGGTCCCAGCCTTAGAGGAATTTTATCAACTATAATCAAGTATCTGCAGGTTTAAATTTTTAGTTACCAAAGATTTGCCTAGAGTGCTTGCGTATGTTTAGATAAGTATATATGTATCGTAGGGTTTTGAAAATTATTCGATAGTTAATAATAAGTACACACTCTTACGTGCACTTATCCACATTGATCGGGTAACCTAAGCTCTAATACTAAATGTGGTAATACACCTCAGAACGGGCCTAATTTTCAATCCATAAAAGCCCATCAAACCTTAGGCCTATTACAAAGATGGCTGTCGGTTGGTAAAATTGATAAAATGAACAATATACAGAGCTATTTATCTATGCTATCAGAATCTCATAGCGAAAAGAATAAAAAAATAATATCAGAAATAATACTCATTCTATAAAATTTCAAATCTTAGAAGCATAACATAACATCCTAATATCTGAAATACAATACCTCAAAAATAACAATATCATGTCAGAAATGGGTACATCAAAATATAACAAAACATAAATGGATAGATAACTGCCACAAGTCCTTGTCTCCATCTTCATCCTTACAATCAACATCATCATCTAACCTATGTGTTGTAATGAGGAGGGGGACAAAACAACAATGTCCGATGAATGAAAATCCGAAATCTTGCCATATTAGTATTTGAGCTGTATCACTTAGATAAGTAACACGTCTGTGCATCCTGTACTATATCCTACTAAGAATACCTCTAACTATAAACCTGAAATCCTTTCCGATTTATTTCGCAACTACCGTCAGTCCTAACAAAATGAGGGAAAGTACGTGAGCCACTTAATACACCTTAAATGGGAATTAGGTAGACTCTGACCATTTAATACTTATAACTTAGGTAGATCCTTATCATCTAATACCTAAACCCAATGCCGACCCCTTTCTGGTACTCCCGAACTAACATCCCTTGAAATCTCATCAGGCTACTTAATACTTCTTTATGGAATGAGGCAGACCCTAAAATAGCCATTTAATATCTCAACTCCTAAGTGGAACCCTCGTGAGATTTCTTACTACCGCACCTAAATGACAATCTCAACCATTTAATACTTCTTAAGTGGGAAAGAGGCAGACCCTACAACAACCACTTAATACTCCCAACCTAGAAGCAGGGCCTATACCTTATGACTTGTAACCCAAACCGTGACATGTCACATTAGTCCGACCATTCTTAGATACCTATAGTCAGATTAACTGGGCAGATTTATCCTACAGAATTAGGACTAATCTCGCATCCTCCATGTGTACTTATTTTAGATGATGTCTTACATCAGCCCCAAAGTCATAATGCTAGTAGTCAGATTAGCTGGGCAGACTTCTGCATGCTTTTGAATGACCTCAAATCCCTACAACTTAGTGATAATTCCACTCTCCTATCATACTATACATATACCTTGCCCACATTTATGTACTAAGGACATATAAGGAGAACTCCTTATTTCGGCTTTAATTACGGATCAATTTCTATCATCATCCTTAACTTCCTTATTTAGGGGTTTACTACTAATTAATAACCTATTTGCACTACGCGATTAATACATTATTAACTATTAATGCGCGCACACACATAAATTAGGTTAATTGAATCTTCCTGAGCGTGTGAATATTTTGTGTCCTATACTAATCATTAAATGTCACAACTTTCATATACAAGTCTAACTCTATACAATATCTTCCCAAATAGTTAATAACCTTAGCCAAAAAAATAGAGTTTCATAAATATAAAGAATCATAACCAAAATTATTCTATACTAATATAGTAGAAACAATGCCTCTGTTTCAAGGAAACAAAACTTCAATTTAAATCTTTTATACTCTATTAACTTTTCCATTTACGAACCCGGAGTGAAAAAGGGATTCCTTTTTTGTCAAAATTATGAAAATAAGCAGTGAAAACTGCGAATAGGAGAATTCATATTTTACACGCCATTTCCTAACTTAATTTTCTTTTTAGAAACTTTATCAGAACATAAAGGAAGAGATGAAAGTGGAATAGAATATGAAATACTCAAATTTCAATAAAAAAATTCAACTATTTTAATATAAAACAATCGAGAGTCCAATAAACATAAGAATTGGCATTTCATTTGGGGGAATTTTGTGGTTTTAGTTTTAGATTTTCATGAACAAATTTCCCAAGGCATAAAACAAATTCAAACTTCTATTGTATAAACAATAAAATAAGAAAAACTAAGATTTCTAATCATAGAGAAATTGCCTGCTCCCTCTTGGATTTGATTCATGTCCGCTCCTGATTTCTCTTTCAGACCACTTCTTCTTGGAATACACAATAATTGGATTGTATATAATTAGTTTCAAACTCAGAAACTATGATAGATAGAATTAGGAATTGAATATTTATGTATATATATCTCCTACCTATAAATCCTAAGTGATTATAAATCGTAAAGAAGAAGAAAAACGATAGAGCTTCGCTAGCATTCCCAAATAACTTATTGTTAATCGATGGAATTTCTATTGAGTTAGAAAACCATTCAAAAATTTCAAAATAAATTTACTACAAGCGCACGACATACACTTGTATTACGTGGCAAATACGGGTCGATCCGCACGAAATTGATGATTTTAAAAATTCTATTCAATCAAATTATACCCAAGTCGAGTGAAAGTTAAGCTAGAGAATTAGAAATTTAGCTAGCTAACTAAAAGAAAAGAGATGCAAATATAAGAGCTAAATGACAATTTAGAGAATAAATCCACTCTCTAGATCACATTGTTCAACATACATGAAATCATGATCTTTCTTTTGTATGGTCATTGGTGCTTTAATTGATGCGCTTATCATAAGTATGACATATTTGTGCTATTGATTAGCCAACATAAGCCATTCAAACTATAACACATCCCTCAAAGCACTTACTAACTTTCATGAAACTTGATAGTGAAAATGAAATCTATTTTAAGTATGGCCTAGTACTATTGATTAGAAATATAGACCATCAAATTTTAATTTAAAATCACTTTCTTTCGCCATAATCATATTTTGATGAAGAGGCAATTAGTGTTAGTGATTTTTTAAGTATAGTCTATTTGGTGTCAACAATATAGGCTATTAAATTCAAAGAAAAAATAAATAGCAAACCATTTCTATCATCATCATTAAGCACAAAAAGAGAGCATGAATTAACAAATAGTTGAAGATACATAATTAGAGAGCTTTGCCCCTAAAATTGAAGGGTTTAACCTCACATATTTGTCATTTAATTAACAAATGTAGCTAGCAACATGAGAGCAAAAAGAAAGGAAAAGGAAAATGAAAGCTAATGGAAAAGAGAACTACTATTCTACTTGCATAAAATAAAAGAAATCTACACTACAATATGAAAGGAAATAAACAAGAAAAGGAAATGAACATGTATTAAATTGCATAAAAAAAGAATTACATAAAGAAGAAATGGCTAAGTAGCCATGAAAATAAAGAGAGCTTTCATTTTATTTTCCTAAGAGAAGAGAGCCTAAAAAAGAGACTAAGAGAGGGGGTACATGAACATGATGGGTTATTTATACAAGCATGAAACCCTAATCTATAATTTGGGGAATGTCCAAAATACCTTTGAGAAAGTATGGATGCCAATTTATCATTAACTTCTACTAATCATCATTTAAGTGTACATGCAGCCAATAATTCCATAAGCATGTGCATTAGCCTCTAATTTGTACACTAAGGTGGTGGGTAGGTGGGGTCCTCCATGATCTTCACTTTGAGTTATTTCCATCTTCATTCATTTGCGTTCTTTTTGTGCATGCATATCTTCTTCATGGAACAACTTGTAATTGAAATCAAATTCCTACAAAATAGCATGGAAATTTCTAGTTAAATTTTCTCAAGTTAATTTATGCACAAAAATGACTATTTTTGCCCTTGGATGAAGATGAATATGTGACAATTTGGAATTAATATGGATTTTTGTTAAAACAAGTTAATATACCCAATATGACCATTTATTTAAATTAATTAGAATAAATATGGTGATAAAAGTATGCACATTTACGTGCACATACCCCCACACTTATCTTTTTATTCATCATCGAATAAAGAAAAACAAAGATAAATCTGTTTTCGTAGGGAGGATGATTGCGTTGAGCGTATGCAACAAGCCGTTAAACCTCTGTGTGTCCCCAGTAGGACGAGTGTTGTCTCGTGAGGGTTTTCAACGGATACTACTCACAAAATCCAAATGTAAAATGAAGATATTTACAAAATGCAAAATTTATTTACAAGGAGATGAATGCGAGTTTTTGAAAATATTTGCAAATGAAGGATTTATTTTTAAATTAACACGAATAAGTTAAATATAGGTTTTGGTCATTATGTTGAAAATTTAAGTCTTTTACTCGTCAAAATTTCCAACAAAAATCAAGTTATCATAATAAATAAACTATAGTTTAACTCATTATTTCGATCGATAGTGTAATTATGAAATGGATCCTTAGTTGATTAGCAAAGTTTATTAAAGTGGCATTTTCATTTCTATTCAATAACAAGTCAAATCAAATAAGTTAAAATAGTGCTTGGATTTCATTTGCTTACCCTCGCTTATTTTTTTTGAAAATTTTATTGATATTTACAATATTTACATATGCCTAACTCAAATAAACCGAGGCCAGATATATTACCCATGCACTACGTTGCAGACTTATGTAAGGGGAATACAGAGCGTGGCGAGTGAACACACAAGTGTGAACACCTATTGGCTGTAGGCGTTATTAAAAAGAATTTTTATATATACACCTAGCTCAAATAAATCGAGGACAGATATATCGTTCGTGCATTGTCTTTCGGGCTTACGTGAGAAAGGTACAGAGCACAGCGAGTGTACACACAAGTGTGTATACCCGTCGACCATAGGTGTTAATAGAATATACACACACACACACACAAATGTTTTGTTTTTTTATATGTTTTTTTTTGTTTTTTAGAAAGAGAGAGAGTTTCGCAAAATCATCTTAACACCATTTAACTTAGAAGACAAAAAAAGTTATATCCTTTATTTTAAATTCACCACTTTTAAAACAAAGATTTTCAATTAGGACGTATTTCATAATTAACACGCATGAATCTTCCTATATACTAGTTAGACCATCGTTATTTGTAATAAAACTTCATTTTTATTTTTGTTAAGACGAATAAATTTTCAAAAATTTCAATTTAGTAAACCAAAACCATATATTTATCCTATAGTGTTTCTTTAAAAGTAAATCAAAAGAAAATTTGTTTTTGAGATTTTTTTTTGAGTTTTTAAAATAAAAAGAAAAAATAAACCATGAAAAATTGAAAATGAAGATGAGTCTCCCCCCACACTTGATTTTGACTGTGTCTCCACAGTCAACCCAAGTGAAAGGAACGTTTATTATTATTTACCTGAAAATGAAATGTATTTACATGGCATTAGAAAGTATATCGTTAAAAAGTAAATGAAACGGTCTTCCAAAGACCGATTCATTTTTGTCGTCAAGTATGCGAGACACAGCTTAAGCTCGAAAAAGAAAACCTTTAAAGACTTTAAAGTTGAATGTTGATTTGGAAAAATGAATTTCATTTATCAAAAATTGGATGAGTTGTTCTATTTTCAATGATTTTCGGGGTTGATAAAACAATTGCTTGAAATTTATTTTCACCGAGTTCAAATTTATCATTGATTACAAAATCAAAATGGTGATTCAAATCGTCCCATTCAGAATTTAGCAACTCAATTTCAAAAAGTCCATTCATGTTCGTTAAATTCGACTTCCTTTGTTGAATTATCAACAACTTCATCGCGTAAATCGAGTTTAAAATTCAAAGTTGTCGTATTCAAATTTTTAGAAAAAGGTAGATTGAAGTTTAAATCGAGTTTTGCACCCTCAAAAGAATTGAAATCTAACTTAATTACCTTATTTTCAACAACTTGATTAAGGTCATCATTATAAATTTCAAAAGTTGTTATTTGAAATCATCGATTTGGGTAAAAGATCGATTATCGTTTGACTCGTCACACATTGAAATTTGATTTTATTTCTCACGAAAATTTTCCAGTGCTTTAATCAACAAATTCGTGTGATCGTCGTAAATTTCATTCATTTGCTCAAAAAAGTCAAATTTATAATTATTAACTTGAAAATTTTCGATTTGGACTCGTTGAGAACAAGAATTGTCAATTTCGATAAACCGTAGATTATTATTTGATTCTCACAAGTTGAGATTTGATTATCATTTTCACGATTTTTTTTATATTTTTCAAGTAATAAATCCCCGTCATCTTTTTCCATTTAGTCAACAAAATCAAATTCATGATTATTAATTTGAAAATTTTCATTTTGAATTTGTTGATAACCAAAGTTTTCAATCGTATCGTTATTGAAACTATTCCCATTGTCAAAATTGTTTGAAAATTGGTTCACATTTTCGTCTTGAATTTGAAATTCATTTTGAAGCTCGAAATTGAATTGGCATGGGTTATACTCGAAATCATTTGAATTTTGAAGTGAATTCAAATTTTGATTATTTTGACTCGAACTATTGCACAAATATGAGTTACACAAATCGTTTATACTTTGATTTTATTGTGTAGAGAGTTCAAGTAAAGATGAAAAGCTATTTTTGAGATTTGAGGGTTATTCGTAATTTTGAAAATTTTGTGGTTCAAATCTCGAATCGTTTAAACAATAGTTGCTGTTGAAATATCCATAAGAATTTGAAGTTAAATTATATGGATTATATTGATTTTCACAACTAAAATCAAGTGAGTAAGGAAAAGGAAACTCGGACATTTTCAAGAATTGTTTTTGGTTTTTTTTACAAAGGAAAAATATTTACAAATTTATTTACTTTTCAAAAGGGAAATTGATTTTTTTTTTAATTTTTTTTTTGTTCTTTTCAAAAGATTTTATATTTTTTTTTTGGATTTTGGTTTTTCTGAACTTTCTTTTTTGGGTTTTTAAAATTTCAAAGAAAAAAGATTTATAATTTTCAAAGGAAATGGAATATATATAATTTTTTTAGTTTTAGATTTTGAATTTTTTTGTTTTATGTTTTTTTAAAATATGCATGAACTAATACAACTAAATGAGTGTTGTGGTTAATTACAAATGATTCATCCTAAGTTAACCCAAAATTGTATAATCACACATTGTCTTAGATAAACAAGATAGTTCTCAGCCAGGTAACGAACATGATTTATCGGTGCATCACGAATCACCGTAGCAATGCAGCTGAAGGTTTAAATACCTTAAGAGAAATAATCACTATAATATTTACGAATCACCGTAATATTTATAAATGGTTATTGCTCTGCCGTAGGTTAGACACCAAGAAATTAAATTGTTCAAAGAAGACAACTTGTCAATATATAATTAAGTGTTATCGATGTCTCACTGTTATTTTTAATCAAAATTCTAGGATGAAATGCAAAGTAGAAATTAAACGTGTATTAACAATGCAACTATAATGAATTTTTTTGTTTTCTTTTAAATGCAAGTAAACAACAATGTAATTCGAATAAAACTAGAGATGAACGAAGCAAATAATTTTTTTTAAGCAAGCAAGTAGAACAGTTTTCGTGCAGCAACTCCTTTTTATTTCCTGCAACCTAAAATTAAAAGGAAGGTATAAACAACAATTTTTTTATATCAAAAAGAAATTAACTCGAAACCAAATAAAACAATTGAAAACAAAAACAAAACAAGAAGAATTGAAACTATATTATTTTTGGGTTTGCTTGCCCCTCCTTTTTTCTCCTAAGAAGAAAATGAAACCTAAACAAAAAAGTTTTTATTATTATTATTACTACACACCAGAGCCCGGCCCAACTAAATACGCCACTTCCGTTGAAAAAAAAAAACTTAAGCACGCTTCTTCTCCGTGTTAAAAAAAAAAAAAGAAAAAAAGAGCGAAACATCAAAATAGAATTCAAAAGCAAATTCAGGCGATTTCAGGGTAAGGGATCTGGGTAGATCGCGGCTGAGTTCGGGGGTTATTTCGATTATGAATTTTTGCGAATGTGTGGTTGTTGAACTATTGAATTGATTTGGCGAATTGAAGCAGTGAATTGAGTAAAGCAGTGAGGTGAGATCGATGGGTTGAAGGTAGGTATTTCGGTTGCTTTTTTTTTTTTTTTTTTTGGTGATTCCGATTGTGGAATCAAGAGTTGAGGTCACGCGGTGGAGTCTGGTTCCTTGGGTGAGGCGTTCGTGGAGGCCGCAAGTGATTGGGGAGGTGGCGGTGAAGTTCGAAGAGGCTGGAAGAACGATTGTCGGAGTGGTTTTGATGTACGTTGTTGCAGTGATGGTGTACAGGGGGAGTGAGTTAGAGAGTCAGTTGAGTATGCAAGCTGAAAGAAGTGGTCACTCCAGTACACTTCACTCTATTGTTTTGTGTGATTTTTTTTTCTTTCAATTTTTTTGATATGAAACAGCAGTGGATTGTGATATTGAAACAGCACTTTGAGAGCAGTGTAATGATCAAGTGGAATGAAAGCACTTTGAAATGCAGTAGTTAGAAAGCAGTTTGATGATCAAGTAGAAAAGATGTAAGGCAGTGAAGAGTTGATGTTTTGGTGATGTGTATCAGTCTGTATGAAGGGTGGGTATTGGTTGGTGTGTGTGGCTGCTGGCAATGGTGACAGCAATTTTTCTTTGAAAATGCAATTTATGGCTAGTGGTTGAGAGATGCGTTTTGATGGAAGCGGGAGTAGTAACTTGGTTTGATGGTCAGTGGAAGGGGTGTTGGATCCTGGAAATGTTTGATTGAAGGAATTCAGATTTGTTGTGAATGAAGGGCGGTGGTGAGTTGTTTTCTCTGGTGATGTTTGTGGAACAGCAATAGTGTAGTGAAGGGAGTATAGTGGTTTGGAGTGATATAAGCAGTTTGTATGGTTTGAAGGTGGACAGTGTATTGGTTCGGGTGTGAACTGCAGTGTGATGGAAGTGGTTGTCTGGTAGAGTTTGAAGTGTGTACAAGTATAAGAAGTAGTGCAGTGGGTTGAAGATGATAGGCATGAAGGTGTAGTTGACTGCAAGGTTGTGAAGCGATGAAGGCGTTGCGACGTAGAGTTGGAGATGGAAGACAGTGGTGCAGTTTGATGTTCGCTTTTTGAAAAACTTGTTCGGTCAATGGGCTGCTGAGACAGGGAACTGTTCGGTGAAGTGTGATGTAGCAACAGTTCAGTGGAACTGTGTATGTGATGTGCACAGTGGAGTTGTACTGTGTTGTATGACAGTTCAGTGGAGTTGTTGAATGGTTTTGCAAGGCGGTTTTGAGAAGGTCGATGGGGGAAGTTGCTGTGCACTCTGAACCAAGGGGCGATGGAAGGTTTTTTTTTTCTTTTTTTCTTTTTTGATGATTGTGTAGTGGTGAAGTCAAGGCAGTATGATGTGAAGAAAGGTGGTAAACTGATGTATAGGTGGGCAAGCAGTGAACATTGAAGATGATGTGAGAAATGCACAGTTGTAGCATTAGTTGAGGAGTGCACAGAACAGAAGCAGTGCACAGAACAGAAGCAGAGCACTGGAAAGAAGCAAATTGAACAAAAGAACAGAAGCACTGGAAAGAAGCAAATTGAACAGAAGAACAGAAGCACTAGAAAACAATGTAAAAAATGGAAATGTAACTCAATGTAAATTGAAATGTAGACCAAAGGAACAATTTTTTTGTTTGTTTTTGAAATGAGATTGTGTGTTTTTTTCTAGAAACTATAAATGCAAATGCTAATTTAAAACAAAAAATGTACAAGAACAAAAACACACAACAAACAATCAAACAATTATTTTTTTATTTTTTTATTAATGCACTCAACACACAAAACAAACACGCAATAAAATCAAACAAAAATAATTCGAAGAATAAAAAATCGAAATCAAAGCAACTTCCCGACAACGGCGCCAAAAACTTATTAATCGACGGAATTTCTATCGAGTTAGAAAACCGTTGAAAAATTTCAAAATAAATTTACCGCAAGCGTCACTACGTACACTTGTAGTATGTGGCGAATACGGGTTGATCCGTAGGGAATTGATAATTTTAAAAATTCTGTTCAATCAAACCATACCAAAGTCGAGTGAAAGTTAAGCTATAAAATTAGAAAATTAGCTAACTAACTAAAAGAAAAGAGATGCAAATATAAGAGTTAAATGACAATTTAGAGAATAAATCCACTCTCTAGATCACATTGTTCAACATATATGCAATCATGATCTGTCTTTTATATGGTCATTAGTGTTTTAATTAATGCGTTTATCATAAGTATGATATATTTGTGCTATTGATTAACGATCATAAACCATCAAACTATAACACATCACTCAAAGCACTTACTAACTTACACATACTCCGATCACTGTCCGATTATTCTTACTTGTGATAGGCATAGGGTAATTAACAGGCTTTTTAAATTTGAAAAAATGTGGCTTTTAGAATCTAATTTTTTCAATTTGATTCAAAATAAATGGATCTCTTTGAGTTTCTATGATATTAGAAATAAAGATAACTCCGCAAAAAAATTTGTTTTAAAACTTAGAAACCTTAGAATTTTTCTTAAAAATTGGAATAGAAATGTTTTTGGTAATATAAAAATTAAAAAATATATTCTTAATGAGATGCTCAAAATAAATAAGATTGAAGAAACTAGACGACTAAATTTAGGAGAACGCAACGTTCTCTCTAATCTTAAGGAGGAGCTAAATTCTGTTCTTCAAAAAGAGGAGGTTATGTGGAAACAGAGGTCTAAAATTCAGTGGATTAATGAAGGTGATTATAATACCATTTTTTTTCATAACATGGCCAATGGTAGAAAACGAATTAATACAATTAATTCTATTTCTATTAATAATGAGACTTTAGTTAATCAGAGAGATCTTAATAAGGCTTTTACAGATTATTATAGAGATATATTTGGTGCTAAAAATAAATTTAGAATAAATGTTAACTGGAATGATATTTACCCACCTGAATCCAATGTTGATCTTTCTGAACTAGATAAACCTTTCACCGCAGAGGAAATTTGGAAAGCTATTAACGACATGCCTAGCGATAAATCTCCGGGTCCGGATGGGTTTCCCATTTTATTTTATAAAACTTTTTGGGATGTCTTGAAATCAGACCTAATTAATATGTTTACTGATTTTTATAATGGAAGCTTGCAATTAGGAAGACTCAATTTTGCAAATATTATTTTATTACACAAAAGAGTAGGCGCAAATAATTTAAAAGATTTTAGACCTATTTATTTGATTAACTGTTCTGTTAATTTTTTTCCAAAAGTATTAGCTAATAGGCTGAGTATGATAATGCATGATCTAATTGACTGTTCACAATCTGCTTTCATTAAAGGAAGAAATATCACTGACGGTGTCGCAGTTGTTCAAGAATATATTAATCACTGCTGTAAAAACAATATTATCTGTGCTATCCTTAAACCAGATTTCGCCAAAGCTTTCGATTCCGTTGATTGGGATTTTTTAATTGATATTTCTCATGCTAGAGGTTTTAGTCATAGATGGATTAGCTGGATCATGAATTTGCTCAAAACTGAGAACTCTAGTATAATGGTTAATGGTATTTTAGGTAATAAAATTCAGTCTAAGAGAGGTTTAAGGCAAGGGGGCCCTTTATTGCCTCTTCTGTTTAATCTCGCCCCTGACGTTTTTGCTAAGATAATTAAAAAAGAGGTTGATAGTGGATCATTGGGAAATATAGGTAATGATATATCGCGTAATGGTATATCAGTCCTCCAATTTTCTGATGATACCATGCTTTTTTCTTCCCATTTACCAAGACATATCATTTCTCTTAAGTTCATCTTATATTGTTTCGAAGTCCTATCGGGTTTGAAAATAAACTTCGATAAAAGTTCTGTCCTAGTCCTGAACGATCATGATAATGTTGAAAGTTTAGTTGCAAATACTCTCAACTGCAAGACTATGAACTTTTCTTTTGATTATCTCGGCTTTGTGATTAGACCTTCTAAATTAAAACATGATGACTGGTTTATAATTATTGATAAAATCAAAAATAGAATATCCAATTGGAATGGAAGATTATTATCTAGAGCAGGTAGATTAGTTTTAATAAATTCTGTTCTAACTGCCCTTCCAATATACTGGATGTCCATGCATTTATTTCCTGATTGGGTAATTGATAGAATTGACAAAATTAGAAGAGATTTCTTATGGAGTGGGGAAAATACTAACAATAGCATAAAATGTTTAGTAAACTGGGAAACTGTTTGCAAAGCTAGAAAGGAAGGTGGCTTAGGAGTAATTAACTTGCGTAGTATGAACTTGTCTTTGCTTAGTAAATGGTTATGGACGTTTAAGAATATAAATGATAATGCTACTTGGAAAGAGATCATTATAAAATATTACTATAATGGTTTATTAACTCTTATCAAATCATTTCTCCTGACAAACAAAATCTTTCTAACTTTTGGAAATCCATTTTGAATTGTCAGGATATTTTCAACCTAGGCCTTAGTACGATTGTCCACTCTGGTAATTGTACTTCTTTTTGGCATGACCGTTGGATTTCTGTGTTACCTCTTAAGGTAGAATTGAAAGAGCTGTACGAAATCTGCAACTTTAAGTATGCGTTAATTAGTGATGTTTTTTCTCCTAATAGCGATCCCCCTTGGAACTTTACTTTTAACAGAATTCCAGTAGGCTCAACCCTTAGGCAGCTTTCCTTGCTATATGCTAAATTAAGTCTTTACAATATTGATAATGATGATGACATCATTAGGTGGGAACGAGATAAAAGTAAGAAATATACTCCAAATTCTTTTTATAAGTTTATTAACTTTTCAGGCACATCAAACATCTCTTTTAACTATAGTTGGAAAGCAAATGTTCCTCCTAAATCTAAAATTCATATGTGGTTAATACTCCATGGAAAACTTAATACTATAGAATTACTAAAGAGAAAAAACATTCATAATGACAACAATTGTTATTTTTGTAATTTTCATACTGAAGATATTAAACACATTTACTATGACTGCTTGGAGTCTTATTACATCCTAAACAATACCCTCAGAATTTTTAATTTTAATATCACAACTAAAATCAATGATTGTGAATTTTACTGGAGCAGATATACATTTAGGTTCAAAAAGAATAATAGATTCTTACTAGATACTTTATTCACTATTATTTGTTGGTATATTTGGTTCGATAGAAATCAAAGAATTTTTAACAATAATATTAGTCAGGGTAATAAACTGATTTACACTATTTCTTCTTTTTGTTTCAATTGGATTTCTAACCCCAAATAAAAATTAGCTAAAAACAAATTCTTTAAAGGGTTCCTTAACAAAGTTAGGTATAATATTAAAGCTTTTAAACTCAATAATAATATCTTTAACACTAATAACAATAGTATTTATATTTATCCAAACTTATCCAACGATCTCACTGTCAACCATAATTTGCTTAGGATCATAGGTGCTTAAGTTTTTTGCTTTGTACTAATTTCTGTTCGTGGCTTAGTTTAGATAGATGGTTTTCTTTGACGTCTAATTCCCCCCTACCCCCTTTATTTATTTATTTATTTATACATATATATGCATATTAACTTTCTAATATACATATATATGTATCATTCTAACTCCTTATTTAGTCTTTCTGCATGCGCAGGTTCGAGCGACAGGGTGTTTGGGTTCACTTTGCAGGTTTACACGACTTCAGATTGCAGGGCTTTGGATTGCGGAAAGGGCTTTGGCGTAGAGTTTTCATCTTAGGGAACCTTCATCTCCATTATGGAGCGCTTACATCTAGAGGATTTGCTTTTCGGCTTGGTTTTTGTTCCATTATAGCAGGGAACTTCTTATTTAGCTTGTGTCGTCGCCTTGTATTTTAGGGTTTTCTAGTGCCTTTTAGGTACTTCAAACAGTTTAATATCGGGTGGTTGTCATGCCTGCGCTCGATATTAGGGTGTGATGTGTAGAGACTTTGTCGGACCTCATCTTAGGGGTGCCTTATTTTGTTTTTGTTTTTGTACCATCATTCTGTCACCTGCCAGACATGTTGGCAGCTCCCTATTTCTGCGTTATATATATAGCTATATGTGTGCTCTCCTCTATTCTTAGAGGATCACACATTTCCCTCAAAAAAAAACTTTCATGAAACTTGACAATGAAAATGAAATCTATTTTAAGTATGGCCTATTAACTATTGATTAGAAATATAGACCATCAAATTTTAATTTCAAATCACTTTCTTTTGCCATAATCATAATTTGATGAAAATGCAATTAGTATTAGTGATTGTTTAAACATAACCTATTTGGTGTCAACAATATATGCTATCAAATTCAAAGCAAAAACAATTAGTAAACCATTTCTGTCATCATCATTAAGCACAAAAAGAGAGCATAAATTAACAAATAGTTGAAGCTACATAATTAGAGAGCTTCATTACCCCTAAAATTGAAGGGGTTTAGCCTCTCATATTTGTCATTTGATTAACAAATGTAGCTAGCAACATGAGAGCAAAAAGAAAGGAAAAGGAAAGCTAATGGAAAAAAGAACTACTATTCTACCTGCATAAAATAAAAGAGATCTACACTACAACATGAAAGGAAATAAACAAGAAAAGGAAAAGAACATGTGTTAAATTGCATAAAAAAGAATTACATAAAGATGAAATGACTAAGTAGCCATGAAAAGAAAGAGCTTTCATTTTATTTTCCTAAGAGAAGGGAGCCTAAAAGAGAGACTAAGAGAGGGGGGTTGCATGAAAATAATGGGTTATTTATACAAGCATGAAACTTTAATCCATAATTTGAGGAATACCCAAAATACCCTTGAGAAAGTGTGGAGGCCAAGTAATAATTAGCTTCTACTAATCGTCATTTAAGTGTACATGAAGCCATTAATTCCATAAGCATGTGCACTAGCCTCTAATTTGTGCATTAAGGTAGTGGGTAGGTGGGGTCCTCCATGATCTTCACTTTGAATTATTTCCATCTTCATTCCTTTGTGTTCTTTTTGTGCATGAATATAACAACCCGATATTTTCAGCCATTCGCATCCACACATGCCGGACTTGAATTACTCAAAATACCGCATTGTAAATAAATTTGGAGCAAATGAAATACAATCACAGAATCACAGACACGGAAATATCAGAATAACTCGCAGCGGAAATTAAAATACCATAGTAGTTCATGAAGCTACTATTACAAACTCTCAAAACATAATACATAATATCTGTTTCAAAACAACAGCATAATAGAAATCCAATACATAGAGGTCATTTATACATCAAATAAACTGAAACAGCTGAAATTTTGAAATAGATAACTAAGCAGATAGACAGGTAGAATCTCCAGCAAAGACCAGCTCCAGAAAAGAATCTAAAGCTGTAAATACTCAGACTGACCCGAGCGTAAAGTAAAACACAAAACACTCGAGTCAGGACAATATATACTTATATAATATAAACCAACTCAAGTGAACTGTAGCAGTAATGCACAATAACTTAAAGGATGCTTGGGACTGCCCATCCTCTAAGGATCCATTAAAGCATAAATTTATATACATCCCGTGATTAAAATTTCAAAATAGTAATTTATATTTTGAAATCAAATATCATTTCAAAAATTCAATATCATTAAAAAATCCATTTCAAAATATCATAATATCATATCTTTTCAAAACTACATTCATTTTATTTAAAATACCGTTTCAACACACATTTCAAAATAGTTTATATTTCAAACCAATTATTTCATTTAAATCATTAAAATGAAGTTATTATATTTAATAATTAACTTATTGAATCTTCAAAATTTAAATCTTTCAAAGTTCATTTATTTACTTAAACTTATCAAAACAATGAAAATTCACCTTTCGCAGCATTTGGAAAATGCAACAGAAAGTTACTTTCAAAACAGTTCGATTTTACAAAAGACAGCATTAAAATCCTGTAATAGGGTTACATTAGTTCAAATAAAACCTTAGTTAAAATTCCACAATTATAGCACTTATGAAGTGCTATGATATCCCTTTATTAAAATTTAGTCATTTGGTTCATTTATATCAACTACAGCATTTACAATTGCTATAATATCCTTTACCTTAGAAATAATAGCATTTTAAAATGTTGTTAATTAAAATTCAGGGTTTTCAATACAATTTCAAAAACAATTATATTTTAATATAAATTATTTTTAACTTATAAAATCATAATTTCTCACTTTTAAACAATCATTTAAATACCCGTATATTCATGATTTTATAAAGTTAAATTTCTATTCAAAAGTCAATATTTAATAATAATTCACATATTAAATTACAAACGTTAAATTTCAATTCTTTATAATTAAATTTTAACTTAATACTTAAATTTAAATCTCCCATATAACTTATTTTCATTTTATTTACTTACCTTCAAAAATTCACTTTTAAACAAAATTTATAAAGTCCAATTTAAGTTATATTTCAAAATTCAACTTAAATATTCATTCATTTCACATTTTAACTTTATTCAAAATCATTAATATATTATAAAATCATTAGAAATTCATTTTAATTCAAAATATCATAAATTTATCATATTTCATATTTAACTTAAATTCCATTTCATCACCAAATTAGAATTTCTAAAATAACTTACATTTCAAATTTCTAACTTTGCCATTTATTTATTTCACTTATAAATTCTCAGAAAATCAATAATACTTTACAAAAATAATTTTTTTATTTAAGTTTAAATCAAAATATTATAATATTTACATTTCTAAAATATTTTAAAATTTTTAGAAATACATAATTTAACCACGGGTCTGTATAATATTTTCTAGCCTAGGTAAAATGATACGGATACTATATCATTTCAATCCGTAATTTACAATGAAAATCCGAGTTTGACCATTTCAAACCCGCAATCCCAAGTAAGAATGAAATAAATAAAAATCGTTCAGGCCTATCATTTCAGCCCATAACGATTTTTCCTTATTCTAAAGTTCGTTCGGGTATGTATCATTTCAACCCATAGTGATTCTAGTTTACAGGGAACTTGCAATGGTGATAACTGATATAAATAACATAATAATATAATATAATAGTAACATGTGATATAGCAGGTGCAATAACAGGTGCAAACATCATATGATCATAATATAGCAGTTATAACAGGATGAAATACATTTACAGATTCAAGTGGTGTCGGTATATCAGTTATATAGGTACAGATTTGTCTGGTGAGAATAACTCACCTGTTCAGAGCTGGAGATAGCTACCAAAGCAAACAATACAGACACTACGAAGGTACGGCAATACGGAAATGACTTGAGAGTGGAGAACCAAAGTTATATGCCTTAATAATATATACACAAAATAAAACAATAATACATAAGTTACAACACAAATTTAACATCAAATAACAATAGAAATCAATGCCCAAAACAATATCCATTGCTTTGTACTTGTTCTCAACCTCATGTACTTCAGCTCGATATGCGTTTGGCTCGGCCAAGGGATGTTATAGGGTCTGGTTTGGGTTTGCAAGTGGTCGGCCAACATAGGTTTGAATGTGGTGAAGATCTAGGTGCAACAAGCTATAACTACAAGGCAACTGTACATCATCTCAAGCTAATAATGGGCTCGACCAGAGGCTAGGCGGCATGGCCAGTGGGTCCAGGTGGTTGTGGGTGATGTGGCAGAGGGTGGAGGTCAGGTCAGAGCTGGTGGTGATGGTGGAAGTGGCGGCTAAAGGTATTATAAGGTGGTGTTGCAATTCTAGGTCTCGGCTTGTATACAAAGTGATGGATTGCAAACTTTTGGTGATGATTCATACCATAGATGTGCTCGGCCTATCATAGAGGTGGACTAGGGATGTTAATGATCAGAGAATGAGGTGGTGGAGGTCGGCCTAAGATCTGGTTGAGGAGGAGCCGAGCTATAAAGGTGAGAACAAGATGCAAAATTCAATAGAAAAAAATAGAAAACAAGAAGAAGAAAGAAGATTTTACCCAAACTCTTATCAACAATGGTGGCCGTGCTTTTTAGGTTGAGAAGTATTTTAGTTTACATGAAAAAAATGAAGGAGGCGGCTGAAAGAAAGTAGAAAAGGTACGGCCAAAAACAATGAAGAGGAGGTTTAGAAAATGAAAAGTCAGAAGATAAAAGGACCTTGGAATTTCAAAAGTTTAAAACCTTTCAAATTTCCACTAATTTAATTTAATTTTATAAATACATAAAAATACCGATAATAAGGACAAAAGAACTCATAAATAAAGTATCTAAATAAAATAAATTAATTAAATTTAAATTAAATAAATTAAATGAAGAAAAATAGCAATATATATAAAACTAGGCTAAATAAATTGAAATAAATTCAAACAAAGTTTAGAAAAATTATAATAGCACTTTAAAAATATTAAAAACAAAAATATACATAAAATAACATATTAAAATAAAATATAACAAAGAAAATATGATTTATAAAATTTAAAATAGACAAAATTTCAAAATAAAACAAATTATACTCAAAATTGAAATGTACATCACTTTCACCATTTAAGTTCGTTTTCAACGAAACGAAAAGCAATATTCAAGTTATTAAATCTATTTCCATAATAAAAGATAAAATTTAGGTGTTTAAATATTTAAATTTGAAATTTAAAAGTCAAAATTTGACCAGTTTGAATAGAAATTCATCTTTTAGTAAAATATCCAATTTATACCAGTTTGAAATTATAATTCACATAATAATCAACACTTAATATTTAAAAATGAAATGTTTGAAATAAAACAAGTTTAAAATAATTTCAAAATAAAATAAAGTCAAATATTAAAATATATGAAAAATCTAGGGTTGTTACACTCTCTCCCACTCAAATCTTTTCGTCCTCGAAAAGGAAGGAAGCGGAGAAACAACAAGAAAGAACAATAGGTTGGAAGACATCCCCGAAAGAAGGTAGGGAAAAAGTAGCTAGGAGGGAAAGCAGGTTGAAAGACAAGGATGAACCATTATTTTAAAACATTATACATTTCGATTAAAATTTTATATTTACGACATTTTAAACATTTTATAATATTATAAATAGTCATTTGATTCAAATTTGATAGTTCGAAGTAAACAATATTTAAAACATTTTACATAAATGATCAAAATATCCTTTATACAATACTTTACCAAAATACTTTTATAACTCGATGTCTTAACAAGTTTACTTCCGTTCCTGCAGACTCTGGCCATGCGTTGATCAGGCACAAAGCTAGAATTCTTCAGGTACTTAGTAGACTTGTTTCAACACCCAGTGAAAATACTTGAAAAACCTTTAAAACAGATATGGAAAGTACAATCCAAACAAATCAACCGAACCAACAGTTGTCTAACCATGGATCGCAGATACACAATGGTTACGCTTGGATCCTCCAGGAAACAATCCGTATCCGTAAGCTTTTCAACCCTGCGAGTTACGCCATGACGACTAGTAGAGTGCAGGATACACAATGGTTACGCCTGGATCCCCCAGGAAACAATCCGTACCCCTAGGCCATCTCAGCCAGGCAGTTTCGCTACTAATGCGACCTACATAAAGTGCAGAATACACAATGGTTACGCCTGGATCCCCTAGGAAACAATCCGTACCCCTATGCCAGCCCAGGCAGTTGCGCTATGTAGTCGTGCTCGTAAGACCACGGAGATCGCCGTGGAATTTGATGGACACTCGAGTATCATATCTGGAAAACCCAAATCAAAGAGAGAGAATAATATCGATAGAATGAATCCATAGTGTGGCCACAAAGCGGATATCAAGCAGAAGGCACTTTCCATATCTTTACTTCGAAAATATGTATCATATAGTACCTTTCAAAATCACTTTCAAATATCATACATCTATAAATTCCATTATATATAAGATTTCATTTCAAATCGAATACTTTCCAAAATCAAAAGTATATCAAATCACATTTATATAGACTTCGATTATATAAGATCTCAATTTACAAATTTAGTAACTTTACAGATCAATAGTTTTCAAATCACTTCATAATACAAATCACTTTTATATAAGTTAGACAACTCTCAAATCAAAGTATTTAAATAAACAAGGTTCTCAATTTCAAACCATTTCAATATCAATTCAGTTTCTATATATATATATATATATATATATATATGATTTCACCAAATCATTTCTTCCAAATTACATATATTCAGTTTCAAAGTTTCTTAAAACAATAGATTTAGAAAATAATCCAAATTTCCAGATCAACAAAATTTAGGTCAAACAAATTCATTTCCATTTCAAACATATATTCACTCTCAAAAATCATAATACTTTCAAAGTTATAAATCTTTCGAAACCAAAATACTTGAAATCATTACACGTTGAAAAATCATAGCATTTCGAAACCATACATTTGAAATCATAAAACGTTTCTTTAGTTCTTTACATTTCACAAATTTATTCAATTAAACCCAAATCTAAAATTTCTAATTTTAATTCAATTTAAACCATCAGTTTCAATTCAATTTAGTTTTCCAACAAAACCATTTCAAATATTATAAAAGTTCAAATAAAGATTTGATCCACAAAATAAACTATTCAATCTTTAATATATTTCAAAGCTTAAATATACCATATTTCAAAACTAAATTTTATAATTTCATACATCTCAAATTTTACTTCATTATTACCTAGTTTTGAAATATTCATTTCATAAATCCATCATTTCTAAATAAACTCAAATTACCGGTAAAACAAATATCCTCTCATAATAATATAAACTACAAATATTCATTTATCAAATACCTTATACCTTTCAAAATTTCTCAGCTTTGAAAAGTGAACCTTGATTTGGAAGTGCTCGAATCTTCAAAATAGTCGAAGAAATCATATTTTCAATCCAAGAGTTGGAAATCACCAACAAATCAGTAAATCAATTCCAATAGATAAGGTTATACCAAAACAAATTTGAATCTCGGGGATTGAACACCGGCTTACTTTAAATCATTTCATATATATGTATATATATATATATCTTTCGAATATTAAACCATACTTCAAAAATCTGAAATCAAAATTTGGTTTCACAAAATCACTCGCATAGCAAAGCTACTAGAGTGGCCTCTCCCCCACTCAGAAACTCGAAAATCAATGTCGATGATGCATGCATTCATCACCGAAATTATTTTCCAGCGATATAAGTTGGTTCTGGACTTTTATTTTCTTGAAACTTCTTTGAAATCTCTTCAAAATCATTGGAATTCGTTCGAATACATTTAAAACATTTCTATTCGTAAAATACCTTTAAATCATATTATTATTATATATTTTTCAAAATCTTAAAACCGATTTCAAAACACTGGAGTTCGATTCCTCGAAATTCAAATTCAAAACCTTTCAGTTATAAACCATTTCTATGTAAATCAAATTCTTGTAAAATTTTCAAAATTTCAAATCCTTTCGAAATTTCAAATTTTCATTTTTAAAAGGTATAAAATCCTTATCGAAAACATTTCACTTTTATATACAAAATAGGGTCATCCTTATCAAAATAATAATTTCATTGTATGCACAAATTCAAAATACAATTGAACACAAACTTTCAAGGGATGATTCAAGGATGGATTTCAAACAAACAGAGATTCAAATTAAGAGGACTCTAATCAAATAGAATTCTGGTTCGAAGATAAGCTCAAACGAAGATGAGAAAATTTGATTACTAAATAGAAGATGAATAAGCCTATATAAATCGCGGGCGACCTTAAACGGTCAACCGTGACTTTAGGAATATAATCAATGCGAAAAAATTTCTAAGGCAAATCGACATTCGATCGCCAGAGATAGAATCCAGATAGAGCAGGAGATAAATAACATCGTAAACCGAGGATAAAGAAATCTCCAGTTAATCAATGCCAATTGTAAAAGGAGTTTCACCCTTTTATAAATCATTCAAAGATTGGCGGAATCACCGATCTTTATAGAGGCCATTCCAAAGTGGAGTTATGGAATGCCCAAAAATCAAAAGGGTAAAATAGGGAAGACAAGACTGAATTTCAGAACAAGTCGGAGCGTTCCAAAGTTCAAGGAATCCAAACCAATAAGAATCCTAACCAAAAGATTTCTAACAAAGTAGATACGGAAGGAATGAAGTTCGGAAAATCATGATTCCAAAATAAGAAAATTTTTATACTAAAATAATCTTTGAAAATCCTTTAAAAATCATTTGGAAATTATTTATACTTTGAAAATACATTCTCTCACAAAGAAAGGATTCTGAGATTGATTTCACTCATTCTAGGGTATTTCTACCCTATCTCTAATGAGTTTTTGCTCCGCAGGCTATGGTTTGCCCAAAACCAAAGCTCTGATACCAACTGTAACAACACGATATTTTCAGCTATTCGCATCCACACATGCCGGACTTGAATTGCTCAAAATACCGCATTGTAAATAAATTTGGAGCAAATGAAATACAATCACAGAATCACAGACACAGAAATATCAGAATAACTCGCAGCGGAAATTAAAATACCATAGTAGTTCATGAAGCTACTATTACAAACTCTCAAAACATAATACATAATATTAGTTTCAAAACAACAACATAATAGAAATCCAATACATAGAGGTCATTTATACATCAAATAAACTGAAACAGCTGAAATTTTGAAATAGATAACTAAGCAGATAGAGAGGTAGAATCTCCAGCAAAGACCAGCTCCAGAAAAGAACCCAAAGCTGTAAATACTCAGACTGACCCGAGCGTAAAGCAAAACACAAAACACTCGAGTTAGGACAATATATACTTATATAATATAAACCAACTCAAGTGAACTGTAGCAGTAATGCACAATAACTTAAAGGATGCTTGGGACTGCCCATCCTCTAAGGATCTATTAAACCATAAATTTATACACATCCCGTGATTAAAATTTCAAAATAGTAATTTATATTTTGAAATCAAATATCATTTCAAAAATTCAATATCATTAAAAAATCCATTTCAAAATATCACAATATCATATCTTTTCAAAACTACATTCATTTTATTTAAAATACCATTTCAACACACATTTCAAAATAGTTTATATTTCAAACCAATTACTTCATTTAAATCATTAAAATGAAGTTATTATATTTAATAATTAACTTATTGAATCTTCAAAATTTAAATCTTTCGAAGTTCATTTATTTACTTAAACTTATCAAAACAATGAAAATTCAACTTTCACAGCATTTGGAAAATGCAACAGAAAGTTACTTTCAAAACAGTTCGATTTTACGAAAGACAGCATTAAAACACTGTAATAGGGTTACATTAGTTCAAATAAAACCTTAGTTAAAATTCCACTATTATAGAACTTACAAAGTGCTATAATATCCCTTTATTAAAATTTAGCCATTGGTTCATTTATATCAACTACAGCATTTACAATTGCTGTAATATCCTTTACCTTAGAAATAATAGCATTTTAAAATGCTGTTAATTAAAATTCAGGGTTTTCAATACAGTTTCACAAACAATTATATTTTAATATAAATCATTTTTAACTTATAAAATCATAATTTCTCACTTTTAAACAATCATTTAAATACCCGTATATTCATGATTTTATAAAGTTAAATTTCAATTCAAAAGTCAATATTTAATAATAATTCACATATTAAATTTCAAACATTAAATTTCAATTCTTTATAATTAAATTTTAACTTGATACTTAAGTTTAAATCTCCCATATAACTTATTTTCATTTTATTTACTTACCTTAAAAAATTCACTTTTAAACAAAATTTATAAATTCCAATTTAAGTTATATTTCAAAATTCAACTTAAATATTCATTCATTTCACATTTTAAATTTATCAAAAATCATTAATATATTATAAAATCGTTTTAAATTCATTTTAATTCAAAATATCATAAATTTATCATATTTCATATTTAATTTAAATTCCATTTCATCACCAAATTAGATTTTCCAAAATAACTTACATTTCAAATTTCTAACTTTACCATTTATCTATTTCACTTATAAATTCTCAGAAAATCAATAATACTTTACAAAAATCATTTTTTTAATTTAAGTTTAAATCAAAATATTATAATATTTACATTTCTAAATTTTTTTTTTTTTTTTGAAAAACATAATTTAACCACGGGTTTGTATATCATTTTCTAGCCTAGGTAAAATGATACAGATACTATATCATTTCAATCCGTAATTTACAATGAAAATCCGGGTTTGATTATTTCAAACCCGCAATCCCAAGTAAGAATGAAATAAATATCAGCCCATAACGATTTTTCCTTATTCTAAAGTCCGTTCGGGTATGTATCATTTCAACCCATAGCGATTCTAGTCTACAGGGAACTTGCAATGGTGATAACTGGTATAAATAACATAATAATATAATATAATATAATAGTAACATGTGATATAGCAGGTGCAATAACAGGTGTAAACATCATATGATCATAATATAGCAGGATGAAATACATTTACAGATTCAAGCGGTGTCGGTTTATCAGTTATATAGGTACAGATTTGTCTGGTGAGAATAACTCACCTGTTCAGAGCTGGAGATAGCTACCAAAGCAAACAATACAGACACTACGAAGGCACGAAAATACGGAAATGACTTGAGAGTGGAGAGCCGAAGCTATATGCCTTGATAATGTATACACAAAACAATATAATAATACGTAAGTTACAACACAAATTTAACATCAAATAACAATAGAAATCAATGCCCAAAACAATATCCATTGCTTTGCACTTTTTCTCAACCTCATGTAATTCATCTCGATATGTATTTGGCTCGGCCAAGGGATGTTATAGGGTCTGGTTTGGGTTTGCAAGTGGTCGGCCAACATAGGTTTGAATGTGGTGAAGATCTAGGTGCAACAAGCTATAACTACAAGGCAACTATACATCATCTCAAGCTAATAATGGGCTCGACCAGAGGCTAGGTGGCATGGACAGTGGGTCCAGGTGGTGGTGGGTGATGTGGAAGAGGGTGGAGGTCAGGTTAGACCTGGTGGTGATGGTGGAAGTGGCGGCTAAAGGTGTTATAAGGTGGTGTTGCAATTCAGGTCTCGGCTTGTATACAAAGTGATGGATTGCAAACTTTTGGTGATGATTCATACCATAGATATGCTCGGCCTATCATAGAGGTGGACTAGGGATGTTGATGATCAGAGAATGAGGTGGTGGAGGTCGGCCTAAGATCTGTTTAAGGAGGAGTCGAGCTATGAAGGTGAGAACAAGATGCAAAATTCAATAGATAAAAATAGAAAAACAAGAAGAAGAAAGAAGATTTTACCCAAACTCTTATCAACAATGGTGGCCGTGCTTTTTAGGTTGAGAAGTATTTTAGTTTACGTGAAAAAAGTGAAGGAGGTGGCTGAAAGAAAGTAGAAAAGGTACGGCCAAAAACATTGAAGAGGAGGTTTAGAAAATGAATAGTCGGAAGATAAATGGACCCTGGAATTTCAAAAGTTTAAAACCTTTCAAATTTCCACTAATTTAATTTAATTTTATATATACATAAAAATACTGATAATAAGGACAAAAGAACTCAAAAATAAAGTAACTAAATAAAATAAATTAATTAAATTTTAAATTAAATAAATTAAATGAAGAAAAATAGCAATATATATAAAACTAGGCTAAATAAATTGAAATAAATTCAAACAAACTTTAGAAAAATTATAATAGCACTTTAAAAATATTAAAAAAAAATATACATAAAATAACATATTAACACATATTAAAATAGAATATAACAAATAAAATATGATTTATAAAATTTAAAATAGACAAAATTTCAAAATAAAACAAATTATACTCAAAATTGAAATGTACATAACCTTCACAGTTTAAGTCCATTTTCAACAAAACGAAAAGCGATATTCAAGTTATTAAATCTATTTCCATAATAAAAGATACAATTTAGAAGTTTAAATATTTAAGTTTGAAATTTAAAAGTCAAAATTTGACCAGTTTGAACAGAAATTCATCTTTTAGTAAAATATCCAATTTAATGCCAGTTTGAAATTATAATTCACATAATAATCAACACTTATATTTAAAAATGAAATGTTTGAAATAAAAAAGTCTAAAATAATTTCAAAATAAAATAAAGTCAAATATTAAAATATATGAAAAATCTAGGGTTGTTACAATGCATATCTTCTTCATGAAACAACTCATAATTGAAATCAAATTCCTACAAAATAGTATGGAAATTTCTTATTAAATTTTCTCAAGTCAATTTATGCACAAAAATGACTATTTTATCCTTGGATGAAGATGAATATGTGAAAATTTGGAATTAACATGGATTTTGGTTAAAACAAGTTAAAAACCCAATATGATCATTTACTTAAATTAATTAGAATAAATATGGTGGTAAGATTTTGCACATTTACGTGCACATCACTTATGAATAAAAGTGAGGGGGCTAGCCTTTTATTTATAATAAGGCATCAGAGCCATGTGATTTAATTCGGTTTAAAATAATCAAATGTGGATCTTTCGCGTCTAACAAAACCTTAACCACCACTCAAAACACCGGTCGACCGCTTCTCCCTAGATGAACGATCGATCCTAGTATTTTTAGGAATGAATTATTCTATCATTTTATTTTCTTTAATTCATTATTTATTTTCAACGTTTAGATTTAACAATTCCTTAAACCCTAAGATTTCTAATCCACATTAAAATATCTATTAACATTTTAAAATTCAAACATTAACATTAATTAAAATTTTAAATTTAAATTCACTTCGAATTATTTAGAAATCAAAAGGTTTAAATGTGAATAACTTCCCGTTTAAGCTCTGATTACAGAAATTTATATATGAAATTTGATCAAAAAATCGCCATGAACGAATCATGTAACTTTCATGGTCAAATTCCGACATTGACGAACTTTTTTTAGCCTTATTCTAGTTAATTAATTTCTGATTAATTTCTCTCCAAGTCCGTCCCTATAAGTAGGACAGGATTGTCATTTCACAAAGATGCTATCGTCCAAACCTCTTCTTAGCATTTAATGTGTGCTTCACTGGCATACGCCCCTGGCTATAACAGTTTGCTTTTTCTAAATGGCACGGGATGCATGTTTTTGACGTGGATGAAGTGAAATTTGCATTCATTACACCTAGGCGGTTGAGATTTAAAGTCGATTCAAATTCTACGCTGAAATCTGTGGAGTAGGTTTATTAAAGTCGCCCTTCCCTCTCCTTCATCCTTTTACTAAAAGTAGAAAATTAAAAACACCTTTAAAAAACTTTCAGCCTCTTCAAAACTTTGAATTTTCCTTAGCTTTCTTTGATAAAAAGCGAGTACTTCTTCGCTTTTGCGTCTACTGTAATAGGTATCGCTGCCATGTTGAAGCTCTGAGCTATCTTCACTTTCTCTTTTTTCTACTTTTGATTTTGATGTTATACTACTATAATGGTTAGATGCAAATTTTGACCTTGTGATTGGAAATCATCTTTTCTGGCCATCTTTCGACGTCAACCAACTATCGATGTCAGCTGTGGCTGATTGATGTTGATGTGCCTGAGTGGACCTACAAACATTTAAATGATGATATTTCTTAAAATAATAGGCCATAGGCCTGATCAAATTTTGTATGTATGGGCTTTAATAAATAATTGGAATTAGATAGAGGATATAAGGCCTAATACTTAGCTTAGGAGTCGAGTTGTGAGCCAACCTTCATGAAACGCCCGACATAGGCATGCCATGAAGTTGGTTAACTCTAGGCTTTGCTAGGCTTGACCATTTTACTTGTTGTATAATTGAGCCACTTATGTTTCAGATAGCAACTTCTGGTTCTACTTTCGCTAGCAGATCGATATCAGTAGAGGCTACCCACTTCAGGGCCTCTTAATTAGAATAAGACAAGATTAACCTGGCCAAGCTATTGGCCAGCCATGGAATCAAGATAGGGGTGGTTCGCTACCCAATTTCTAATGACCGTCCCAAAAGACCTTCTATATACTTCTTTGTCTTCTCAATAGGATACTTTAAGATAGGGTTATATTGCCCCTTTACCCCTACTTTTGTCCATCTTTAGTGCTTACCGACTTGCCCCTGGCCAGCTGACTCCCAACAAATACCAGTTTTTGTATGGCTCTTTATGATGCTTATTTAGTTCTCCTTCTTCCGGAACCAAATGGAAATCTAATAGAGATGGTATTCCGTCTTCAAAAAAAGGCCAACTACCCAACTGACACCTTCCATCAGTTCTAGGCTTGCATCAACCTATGATTTTTTCGGGTGTTCCCAACAAGGCCGTCCTAGGTTGGATGACTAGATACATTTTTGTCCTGCACTATGTTAACCCTAGGCTTGAGAGCACTACCTTCCAAACTCCTAGTAACTCCTTGCTTCTCTTTCATTCCCTTTATCTTTTCACTACTTTCCTTTTCTTAACTCATTTTGTGATAGGAGATGAGCTTGCATTTCTTAGCATTGGGTTTTTTAAACTATGTGAGAACCTGAACGAGTTAAAGATGGCTACCACTGTCCTTTGAGAATCGAAGCTTCTAGTGACCAATACCAACCTGCACCAGGTTGGGTTGATGAGACAAGGACATATAATGGCTGGTGAGTTGTAGAGAAGGAAACCGGTTAAGTAGGTAGCCAAAGTAAAGAAGTTGGTTAAAATCAAGCGGGACTACTCCAAAGTCCAGTTCAAGAACCAAGAAGTCGTGCTAATCATGGATGCTAGCAGGAGATACAATGACATAATTACGGGTGTGGAGAAAGAGGAGTGGCAAACAAGTTGACCTTGAAAAAATAAATGATGTTGTGCTGGAGCCGCAGTGGGAACAGTTTGACCCAAAACAGATAGTTGATGTCTCAGTCCCTTGCCATGAGCCATCGCTCGAAGAGTGGGATACTAATGTGAGCTATGGGGATAGTAGTTTTGTAGGAGGGGGACAAGAGGCAGACGTCCGTAAGGGCGCATATGCATCCTTCGAGCAAACTCTGGGATACAACCCTTCGTACCCTAGATACAAAAGGGAATCTACGGGCGAGCCTTATATAGGGACAGATGAAACTAGCGTAGACATCTCGACCTAATCATGTTGGGCCCTTGGTAGAAATAAGAACCGAGCTGGTACAAATGGAAGTTTACTTGCACCTATCTTATTTTTACACTAAACTTTGACCAACTCTTCTGTTCTTCATTATTCCAGTGGCTAGTAAATTGGGCTTCGATGCGTTTAACGAAGAGGTGGTCAAGGGTGCCGTGACCAAAGTTATCAAAGCCGCTATTATTACCAGCATGATTCCTACATCCCACGCACCACATGGACCCATGAACCCCTATAACCCTAGCCATATTTGAATAGTTACTAATTTTCCTCTTAGCTCTCTCGCTCGCTTCCATAACCCAAGAAGAGGAAGAAGGTGAAAGTCGCTAGTATCGATTAATAGTCACTATGCACTGGATCGATGATGGCCAAATATATAGATATATAATTGTAGCGTGACAATCACAGCAACAATAGTATATAAATATAATGGCAGTTGATTTGGATTGAGTAATATGATTATATTTACTAAATAAAAACTTCTATCAAAATGGCAGAATAAAAATTCTAATAAGAAAAGTGCACCAGAGATTTTTATACCAGTTCGAACTTCTTGTTCTACGTCTATTCCCGGATTCTAGATTTATGACTATAACCTCACTTAACCTTGAGGAATAGGTTTTACAAACTGCATGAGCCGCCAAACAGGAGTTCTATATTACAAATCGCCTAAGCTGCAAAATAGGACTTCATGGCTGAAATAATTCCAATAGGACTTCGATTATGAATGGTAGCAAGTTTCCCGGCTGATTTTGTTCTAGATAACATGTAAAAGTATATTAAATACATCCTCCCTATAATATCCTTGAAATGACGAATTGAATGTGTAATTGTAGGATGTAATAGTTGAGAATATTTGTAAATCACAATTAAGTGTAGATCAAAAAGAGAGAAAGATTTAGTTCTTGGTTATGTTGAAAAAAGTGAATTCTTAACTCTATTTATAGATTTGGAAAGTTGTAATTGAATAATAGTAACCATCGGAGAGAATTATTCAAAGTAGGAGATGCAAGTGATGAAGAAGTAGGGACATGTCTTTTCCAGAAATTCAAATAAAAAACCAGGTTACAGGCATCCAAGCATCTGGATATTTTGTACTAGACGTCTAGATTCAATATAAATGTCTATTATAAAAAATCCAAACATCCAAATTTGAACTAAAAAGTACGTTGTTATGTCAATATGACTAGACGTCTATGATGAAAATTTCAGTTGTCTGATGTTGAACTAAAATGTTCCTCAGATGTCTATGATGAAATATCAAACATCTGATATTGAACTAAAATGTTCCTCAGGCATTTATCATGAAAGTTAGACCACCAGTTTTGAACTAAAATGTTCTTCTTCCTTTTAATGTTATATTTTGTTTACAAATAATATTTTGACTATTTCCTTTGAGTTTCAAATAGTCATATTGTACAATAGTTTTCAAAATATATTTATGTGCATATAAACATCAAATTAGAGATTGTACAGATAATCTTGACCGACAAAAATAACATACAATCTCTATTTATTTCCTTTAGTTTCATCCTACTGTAACGACCGAGAAAAATTCGATCCCGAAAATTCCAGATAGTTAGGAAAAGAAGAAAAGAGGAAAAAAAAAAGAAAACAAGTCATAGAAACCTCACATTCGCAGCGGATCAAAATATAATATAACATAAATAACAGTTTTACAAAGAAGAACTAAATCAGTACAATTATATTTTTATAGATCAGCGTTACAACCATACAATACACTGGACAGTTTAAAACAACATGTCCAAGACAACTATAATATATATAGCGGTAAATGCTCCATACATTCCTGCCATCCAGTTCGCCTCCTAACCTCCAGAACGTCCTTACCTGAAAATCTGTAATACTCGGTCTGACCCGAGCATTACATTAAAGTAACACCCGGGTCAGGCTGGAAACCAGCGTGAGTAAACCCATCTAACATGAAATATCCCAAAACAATAACATATTTAAAACCCGGGGTAACTCGTGACAATTTTACAAATTCACAGGTTTGGTATAGACAACATTTATTACACTCATCAATTTCTAAGTATCATACATAGATTAAATGGTCCAGTTCACTTAAGGCATTCCATTCCAGTCTATTTGTTTCACATACCAAAAATCTGTACAGAATTATTATAGATTACAAATCGAAGTGGTTTCGGGTATTTGCTAATACCCGACTCCGGTCTCTTCGAATTCAATTTCCATCTTAACCCCATTAATTAAGTGAAACACAATTCAACCTTAATACAAGATATCGCTTTTAATATAGCAATTCATCAACGACAGATAACCACACAATCACCATTCAAGACAAACATATCATATCGAGAACATTTTATACCAGAAATATCAACCAATCATTCATAAGCAAGATTGATTAGTCACCCATTCCTAATTAAATCATTAATTCCCTTAATCACCTTTAATCTTGCTTGCTTAACAATAATTAATTACAAACCACTAATTAATCATCCCTTAACTTTCCTTTCTAATTACATTCATTAATTAGCCTTTAATTAATTTACCACATTTAATAATCAACCTTGATTAATCACATTCAGTAATTACTTATTCTTAATTACTTACATTAATTAATTAACCACTTAATTAATTAATAAATTCTTTAATTAATTACATTGAGTAATTAATGCTTAAATTACTTTCACTAAGTAATTATTCTTTAATTACTTTCCATCAAGTAATTACCCATTAATTAATTACATTCTGTAATTATCCATTAATTACTTTACTTAATTAATGACATTTAGTAATTGTTCTTTATTTACTTTCATTACCATCACTAATTTATTTCATTAAGTGAATAATTCTCACTTAATAACATTAATAAATCAATCCATTAAATTGATTTCTCAAATTAATTAACCTTTATTAATTATCATAAAAATAATTAATTATTTCCTTAATTGATTACATTTATCAATTTAACAATCCTTCAATACATTAGATAATCAATACATTATTTAAATCACCGTTGAAACATTATACAACTTCTTTAATTTTTTTTAAAGTATTTTAAAACTTGTAATCTCGTTTAAATTTTACTAATACTTTGTTTCTGAACTTGGTTTGTATTTTCTTTTGAAAATTTCCATTTAAATAAACCTTTAAAAACTTGATTAAACATTTTCTCTTGAAAACACATTATTTAATAATCTTAAAAACTTTTAAAACTTGTTTACAAACAATTTACTTTTAATGTAGACTCAAAATTTACTTCTTATTTTTAAAACTTGAATACGTTTTCATTTAATCATTAAAACTAGGCTCGACCAAACCCAACCCGAGCCTATCCTTATGTTTACCCTGGTCCTTACCCGAGCACTCACGATCTACCCACCTGCTCGAATTCACTCACGCGATCGCTCGAGTACAACTTCGGGTTCCTTCTCGTCTTTCCAAACCCTACAACCCATAACACAAACGAACCCACCAACGTGCATGCACAGGAACTCCGGCCACTACCGACCGACGTCGCGACCCTCCTAAAGTCACCGACCATCTCGCCATACCTCACACGAACCCAGATCGTCAAAATCAACACTAAATCGAAATCGAGATGTTTGATCGAGACTGTAACGAAACCCAAGACCAAAACCACTTCGCCGCCGACGAACGCCTCCACCTGACACCAAATTGCTGTAACCCAAGACACGCCTCGAACCATCCCCCCTATGTGGTTCATTCCAATGCTTCGACGACATCAAATAGGCCATGATTCCGACCCATACTAAAAACAGAAACGCAACCCTACTTCGCCTCTTCACGACCACCACGGCCCTCGATAACAACATCTATCACTTTTCCAAAGATCGCTATACCTATAGCCACCTCTGACAACAAACTCGAGCTTCAGTTCGATGCCGATCAACGACAATGTCCAAAATCCCAAAAAACAATCAACACCGAATAACTCCTCACATCCCAAACTAAAAATCACAATCTTCACACCTAAATTCATGATTTCCTACCCCGAATCTATTTGTGTAATCAAATTGTAAAATTGTTTCCATAAAACTTTGACCAATTTATGATTTCTACAGTATTTTCTTATTTCTGAGATAATTATTTAATTAAAATCCTTGGAATCATTTTTAGTGTTGATATCATGTTGTTATACTCATATTTCATTCAAGGATCTAAGTTTAAAATTACTTATATTTGGAGTTATGCATTTTTTTTATTTGATATTGAACCTGAGTTTTCACAGAGATCAATATGCTAACAACACAAACATCCTTCAATACACAGCAGGATTCAAACCAGTTTTCAAGTTGAAAATAATCATGCAAATTCACATCATTTATTCTATTACTTCAAAGATTTTCATATATGTCAGCATGATATAAGATTCAAAATAAAAATGTTTTTAATTAAAGAGTTTAGCCACAGATATTATTAATCTGAGGATAAGCTGAGTTGTAGTTGCATCATAAGCCTTTGAAAACAGGACTGCATTTGATTTTCATTCACTGCTAGTCTGTTGACCCTTGGCCTAAAATGCTTGGGTTGATTCTTTCCTTGATTTAGTTTTGATGTTGCTTGAAGATTGCTTTTGTTTAAAATTCAGGTTTGCTTGTAGGCTAATTTATCACTGATTGAAGAAATGCAGGCTAGTTTCTTTCTTTTTGATTAGAGAACGGGAAATTTTTTGAAGAGAAGAAGCATTAAGTTTATATAGGTTTGTTTGTGATTTATTTAAAATAAAGAAAAATAAATTACCACTTGTATTAATTTTCACCATTTGTCATCTTGTTTTATCTATTAGTCAACACATGTCATATTATGCCCTTAGAGATTTACATTTGTAATATTTTTTTTTAAAGTAATTCTACTTATTTTTAAATGTTAATAAAAACTTTTTTAACTTAATTTATTAATTTACAAATACTTTTATATATATAAATACTTTATAGAAATAAAACCAATTATATATAAATACAAGCTTAAACATATATTTTAAAACCCAAAATACTTTAAAATATTTATCTTTTGAATTTCAAACTTTAAATTCAAATTAGATTTTAAAAGAAAAATCCAAATTAAAGTCAAATAACTACACATTCAATTTGAAATAACAAATTTTATTTTTATTGAAATTTATTTATATCTATATATAAAAACAACACATTATTAATATTATTATTAATATTATTTGAAAATAATAAATTGCCAATTTATATAAAAAATTATAAAAGAAAATTATCAAATCAATTTAATTTAAATAGTTATTTATCGGCGCCGCTCTCAACCTTCCTAATCTGAATCAGGGTCTCCCATGCCTCGGCCAATGACTCAAGGTAGCCGTCGCCCAGAAAAGTTAGATCTCGATGCATGAGAACTCGGGCATTGAACTCAGCGATGAGCGGGTCGAATTCGGTCTTTATCTCCTCCCTGCCTTCTTCCCTGGCCGCCTCAAGGCGAGAGTCGATGTCGACAGTTGCTGCCCTTTTACCTTCCTCACGGGCCTCATTCCTCAGTGCCTCGACTTTGGAGAGATCGTCTTCAAGTTTGCCCTTTAAGAGCCGGGTGGCGACGATCTCATCACAATAGTGCTGTGCCTCAACCTGGGCGGCCACTTTCTCTTCCTTCTCCTTATTGAGTTGCTCCTCGAGCTCTTTAACTCGCCTATTAAGCACATCTCGCTCCTTTTGGACGGAATCCTTCTCCAAGGCCAGAGCTCCGCTCCGTTGAACCGCTTCGTCAAGCTCTTTCTTATGAGTCAATTCAAGCCGAGAGACTGCCTCGGCGGTATCTTTAGCATTCAGACGAGCAGCATCAAGCTCGGACTTGTAAGTAGCCAGCTCTTCGTCCTGGGCCTTAATGATATCCCTGTCATGGATGGCCTCGAGTTTTAGACGATCGATTTGGTGCTGGCGCTCCATAGAGACTTCAGAAAGTTTCTCAGCCAGATGGACGAACGCGTCATGTTGCACGTAGACATCATTGGTACAGGCGATAGCATTTTGTTTGACATCTCCGGGAATAGAATGAATCGCCAGGAGGAACTTTAACCCATCAAAACAAATCTTCGGAAACTTAGCCTTAAGTTCGTTCAACCTCTCCGACACTGTCGGGTCTGTTACGGGAGCGGGAGGAGATGACTTTGAAAATTCGCCCTTCCTATGGGAATCTCGGGAGTGCCGGGTAGAAGAAGACTCAGAGTGTTGGTCCCGGGGAGCATCAGAATGCGACCTCTTACGGCCACGTTTGTCTTTGCTTCGCTCTTGATAAGAAGAGGTCTCCTGGCGGTGTTCGGGCTGATAATAAGTTTTCTTCCGGGATGACGAGTCCCGGGCATGATAATCTCGGTCACTGTCGCTGTCTCTGTCTCGGCGCTTCTCGAGGCCCGAGTCCCGACCAGACTGGCGTAAAGTCGACGAGCCACGAAGGCGGTCGTATCCGTGAGAGCGCCCCATGTCACCTGCAATCAGACAATAGCGAATTAGCGAGAGGGAAGAATGGTGAAAGAAAAGTAGATGCAAAGTGAAATGCATGTGTCTGTGTGTGTCCTAGTGCTACCCCCCGACGGACCAGTGGCTTTGCTAACGGGAGTCTTTTCCCCTTGGATCGGGACCGGGACGCCCGCATCACCCCTGACGGGTGAGCGAAACTTAAACAGCTCCGGGTCATCGAAATCATAGTTGAGCAAATCGTCGGGAATGGAGAGGTTCGATAAGCCTTTCAGAGAACTTCCAACACGCTGTGAAGAAGCCTCTTTCTCTGGCTGAACAGGCGTAGCTTTGGAAGTCCCACCAACCTTCTCCTTCCTCAACTTGTGCGCCAGCTCCTTTCTCCCCTTCGAAGGGGAAGACGACGTTTCGATATCATGAGCTTCAGCTGCAGGACCTAAATCCTCACCTCGCTTTTTAGGTGGCTCGCCTAGAATTTCCCCTTCTTCCGGTGCTTCAAGAGAAGGGCGAACGGATGATTCAGGCAATTTTTTCCCTCTGACGGACACGGACTTGGGAAGCGATACGCCCTCTGGAAGGCTAACCCGGTGGCCTGGGGCTAGCAAGCCGAACTTCGATAGTGACTCATTGGAAATGAGGGCTCGGATATCTCGCTCTTCAGCAGGAAGATCTCTAATGGCGTCGACAGCATCGGAGTACCCCCGGCCCTCGGGACGGGGGACGAGATCTGAAAAAATAGAACAATGAGTTAGGGGAAGTTCAACCTCAATCGGGAACGGACATCAACTCAGAGAAAGGACTTACTTCCTTCAACCCACCGCCTCGCAAAGCCTTGGGGGCAGCGCACATAAAACCACTCCTGTTTGTACAGGGCGAATTTGCTACTCCACGCGCTAGTGAAAAGTTGGCACTTCCGATGTGGCTCAAGAAACATGTAAGAGGGGCTTTCTCCCTGTTTCTTGGTCATATAGATGTACCTTATATCGCCGGGAGTTGGAGGCCTGGAGAAGACGGCCATGAAAAGCATGTACGTGCCATAAATGAAAGCGTGACCATTTGGATGAAGTTGAGACGGGGCGACGTCCAGATACTGCAGCACGTCGCGAAGGAATAGATTGAAAGGTGGCACGCTACCAACCCAACACATGAACTTGCTACACGCCGTATATCCCACTGGGGGCAGATGTGGGCGGTCATGCCCCGACGGAACGAGCACGTCAGCAAACGGAATGCCATGAATAGAACATATCCGCCTAAGAGCGGCCTCAGTGACTCTGGAAGCCTGTGAGTCAACTGGGTCATCCAGTAAAATCGACGATTCCAAAGTATCGGGAGCCCAGTCATGAGCGGGAGAAACTGACGGGTCAGTTGTGTCGGGGGCCGCTCGCTTAGAAGACGGCCCAGGTTTGTCGGAAAGTGTAGCAGAACTGGATATTTTGGACATCTTGAATAAATAGCAGACCCAACCAAGCACCTGCGTGAACTATACTCGAAAAATGATCGACGTTAGAATTAACAACGCAGATAACCCCCCCTTGTGGTGTGTGAACTAGTGCAATCAATCGTGCATAAGCATTTAATATAACGTCAAGCCTAAAAACATCGCTTCCGAAAACCGTCATCGCTGACCATCTTCGAAAGCCTTCTGAATAACGACTGCAGTAAGACACTAGAGGTAATTATCTGATTATGCCAAGTAAAGACCAGTTATGAACTTGGGCAAGGAGAGTATGTTCGACATTTGTATATGTTCGACATTTATGTGTGCTCGGCACCTAATTATGCTCGGCATGCTAACTATGTTCGGCATAAAGATAGGTTTGGTATTTATGTATGGTCGGCATGTTAAGTATATTCGGTATTCACTTGGGTTCGGCATTAAGGTCTGCTCGACACCTACTTATGTTCAGCATGATAGTTTGTTCGGCATTCACTTGGGTTCGGCATTAAGGTCTGCTCGGCACTTAGTTTGTTCGGCAGGATAGTTTGTTCGGCACTCAAGTACGTTCGGTATGTTGGTTTGCTCAGCATGGATGTAGGCTCGGCATTTATGTACGCTCGGCATAACAGTTTGTTCGGCTAAAGTAGTGGCTCGGCAGGGCTACAATTCGGCATACGGCCATCGTCCGGCCCAGCTTCAGTTTGCACTGAGCTAGTGTCGTTCGGCCAAAACTACGCCGTGCCAAACTAAGATTATGCCGAGTCCAAACACTCGGCATATCCTCCATACCTTCTCCTCCTCCGCCGAACACTCACTAATGATCCTACAAGGCATTCGAATTTGGTTCTCTCTCTCTCTACAACTAGACGCTCGACCTTGGAAACATTCCAAATCGAACTTAATTCCCCACCAACAGCGAATCGATGGGGAATTGCCAGAAGAGGAACTCGGGTAAGAAGATACCTAGTACGTGGATCGAACGTAGGAAAGTTATGAGAAACCCTTGAATTCTGATTGCACGAATGGCTTGTGAGCTCAGAATTGTAAAAGCAAGAAGTGAGAAAAAAGAAGGAAAAAAGGCGGCTTTTATAGAGAAGAAGAGGAAGATGAAGGGACTCTGACCGGCTCTACCGGTCAAAACGGTTTCACTCGGCTTCCAGTCATTCGGCACTCGCATCGTTCGGCAAGATCGTTCGGCATCCTTGGCATTCGGCGGCAATGCACTAATCCAGTAGTTCAAAGCATACCCTGTTCGAACACACAGTGTACTTTGGGGGGCAAAATGTTACCTGGAGAATCGACCAGGCAACTAGAACGTTCGGCAGTCAAGGGTTGTACTCGGCATTGAAGAACGTACGTCCATCCAGGTTTGCACTCGGCCTGCTCTTCACTCGGCATACCCTGTGCTCGGCACATCCTGTGCTCGGCATATCCTTTGCTCGGTATGTCCTTTGCTCGGCATTCCCTCTACTCGGTGTATCCTTTCACTCGGCATACACGCCTCACGCGGCAAACCCTTCGCACGGCAAGCCTTTCACTCGGCATGCTCCTCACTCGGCATCCACGCCCCACTCGGCATCCCAGCATCGTTCGGCTCGCTTCCTCCATTCAACAGAGAGATCCATCGACTTGGAAAGGAGGGCTCGGCATGCCGACCGTTCGGCATGTTCCACTCGGCATGCAGGGCGCGTCCTATCTGGACCGAGTTGTCTAGCCATCTGGCCCACCAGGGAAGTCCAACCCACATTCCTTTATAAATAGAGGGGCAGGGGAACAGAAAAGAGGGATCAGATTTCAGAGAACACAGGGGAGACTCTGCCTCATCCAAACCTCATCCAAGACTTCTACTTTTATTTCGCAATTGTATTCGAATACTTAAAAGCAGATTGTATCTGTAATCAAGTTTAAAGTGAAGAAATAAAGGATCAACTTCAAAGTGGACGTAGGCTACAACGCCGAACCACTATAAATTCTGTGTTCTCGTCTCCCACATTTTAATTTATATTATCTTCTCTATTTTAATTTATCTTCTTCATTAATCTCTCTACACAAACTCTCTAAGGGTGTTAGTGACCAATTTTGGCGCTAACAATATTGGCTTCTATTAATTCATAATATTTCATTCTAAATCAATTTAATTTTAATTGGTTATATTTCCGTTACCACTTAATTTAATCCCAATTCAAGATTTCAATTTGGTCGTATTGTATTACTTCTTAATTTAATTCCAATAATTCAACAATCAATTAACTTAATATTAGAAAAAATATTTCTTTATATATTAAAATATAATCTTGTATAAAATCATTTAAAATCTTTATATAAGAAAATAACAAGTACGCTCACTCATATATATACACACTCAACTCATTCTTGGGTACTATTGACCCTATCCTTAATGAGTACACCCACCAGAGCCAAGGTTCTCGCTTAACCTGGCTCTGATACCAACTGTAACGACCCGGAAAAATTCGATCCCGAAAATTCCAGATAGTTAGGAAAAGAAGAAAAGAGAAGAAAAAAAATCAGAAAACAAGTCACAGAAACCTCACATTCGCAGCAGATCAAAATATAGTATAACATAAATAACGGTTTTACAAAGAAGAACTGCATCAGTACAATTATATTTTTATACATCAGAGTTACAACCATACAATACACTGGACAGTTTAAAACAACATGTCCAAGACAACTGTAATATATACAGCGGTAAATGCTCCATGCGTTCCTCCATCCAGCTCGTCTCCTGAGCTCCAGAACGTCCTTACCTGAAAATATGTAATACTCGGTCTGACCCGAACATTACATCAAAGTAACACCCGGGTTAGGCTGGAAACCAGCGTGAGTAAACCCATCTAACATGAAATATCCCAAAACAATAACCTACTTAAAACCCGGGGTAACTCGTAACAATTTTACAAATTCATAGGTTTGGTATAGACAACACTTATTACACTCATCAATTTCTAAGTATCATACTTAGATTAAATGGTCCAGTTCACTTAAGGCATTCCATTCCAGTCTATTTGTTTCATATACCAAAAATCTGTACAGAGTTATTATAGATTACAAATCGAAGTGGTTTCGGGTATTTCCTAATACCTGACTCCGGTCTCTTCGAATTCAATTTCCATCTTAACCCCATTAATTAAGTGAAACACAATTCAACCTTAATACAAGATATCGCTTTTAATATAGCAATTCATCAACGACAGATAACCACACAATCACCATTCAAGACAAACATATCATATCAAAAACGTTTTATACCAGAAATATCAACCAATCATTCATAAGCAAGATTGATTAGTAACCCATTCCTAATTAAACTAAATTAATTTCCTTAATCACCTTTAATCTTACTTACTTAACAATAGTTAATTACAAACCACTAATTAATCATCCCTTAACTTTCCTTTCTAATTACATTTAGTAATTAGCCTTTAATTAATTTACCACATTTAATAATCAACCTTGATTAATCACATTCAGTAATTACTTTTTCTTAATTACTTACATTAATTAATTAACCACTTAATTAATTAATAAATCCTTTAATTAATTACACTGAGTAATTAATGCTTAAATTACTTCCACTAAGTAATTATTAAAGTAATTACCCATTAATTAATTACATTATGTAATTATCCATTAATTACTTTACTTAATTAATGACATTCAGTAATTGTTCTTTAATTACTTTCATTATCATCACTAATTTATTTCATTAAGTGATTAATTCTCAATTAATCACATTAATAAATCAATCCATTAAATTGATTTCACAAATTAATTAACCTTTATTAATCATCATAAAAATAATTAATTATTTCCTTAATTGATAACATTTATCAATTTAACAATCCTTCAATACATTAGATAATCAATACATTATTTAAATCACCTTTGAAACATTATACAACTCCTTTAATTTTTTTTAAAGTATTTTAAAACTTGAATTCTCGCTTAAATTTTACTGATACTTTGTTTCTGAACTTGGTTTGTATTTTCTTTTGAAAATTTCCATTTAAATAAACCTTTAAAAACTTGATTAAACATTTTCTCTTGAAAACACATTATTTAATAACCTTAAAAACTTTTAAAACTTTAAAACTTGTTTATAGACAATTTGCTTTTAACTTAGATTCAAAATTTACTTCTTATTTTTAAAACTTGAATATGTTTTCATTTAATCATTAAACTAGGCTCGACTAAACCCAACCCGAGCCTATCCTTATGTTTACCCTAGTCCTTACCCGAGCACTCACGATCTACCCACTCACTCGAATTCACTCACGCGATCGCTCGAGTACAACTTCGGGTTCCTTCTCGTCTTCCCAAACCCTACAACCCATAGCACAAACAAACCCACCAACGTGCACATGCACATGCACATGCACAGGAACTCCGGCCACTACCGACCGACGTCGCGACCCTCCTCAAGTCACCGACCATCTCGCCATACCTCACACGAACCCAGATCGTCAAAATCAACACTAAATCGAAATCGAGATGTTTGATCGAGACTGGAACGAAACCCAAGACCAAAACCACTTCGCCACCGACGAACGCCTCCACTTGACACCAAACTGCTATAACCCAAGAACCACCGAAGCTTTTCCCCCCTATGCGGTTCATTCCGATGCTTCGACGACATCAAACTGGCCATGATTCCGACCCATACTAAAAACAGAAACGCAACCCTACTTCGCTTCTTCACGACCACCACGACCCTCGATAACAACATCCACCATTTTTCCAAAGATCACTATACCCATAGCCACCTCTGACAACAAACTCGAGCTTCAGTTCGATGCCGATCAACGGCAATGTCCAAAATCCCAAAAAACAATCAACACCGAATAACTCCTCAAATCCCAAACTAAAAATCACAATCTTCACACCTAAATTCATGATTTCCTTCCCTGAATCTATTTGTGTTATCAAATTGTAAAATTGTTTTCATAAAATTTTGACAATTTATGATTTCCACAGTATTTTCTTATTTCTGAGATAATTATTTAATTAAAATCCTTGGAATCATTTTTAGTATTGATATCATGTTGTTATACTCATATTTCATTCAAGGATCTAAGTTTAAAATTACTTATATTTGGAGTTATGCATTTTTTTAATTTGATATTGAACCTGAGTTTTCACAGAGATCTATATGCTAATAACACAAACATGCTTCAATACACAGCAGGATTCAAACCAGTTTTCAAGTTGAAAATAATCATGCAAATTCACATCATTTATTCTATTACTTCAAAGATTTTCATATATGCCAGCATGATATAAGATTCAAAATAAAACTGTTTTTAATTAAAGAGTTTACTCACAGATATTATTAATCAGAGGATAAGCTGAGTTGTAGTTGCATCATAAGCCTTTGAATACAGACTGCATTTGATTTTCATTCACTGCTAGTCTGACGTTGATCCTTGGCCTAAAATGCTTAGGTTGATTCTTCCCTTGATTTAGCTTTGATGTTGCTTGAAGATTGCTTTTGTTTAAAATTCAGGTTTGCTGCAGGCTAATTTATCACTGATTGAAGAAATGCAGGCTAGTTTCTTTCTTTTTGATTAGAGAACAGGAAAAACTTTGAAGGGAAGAAGCACTAAGTTTATATAGGTTTGTTTGTGATTTATTTAAAATAAAGAAAAATAAATTTCCCCTTGTATTAATTTTCACCATTTGTCATCTTGTTTTATCTATTACTCAACACATGTCATATTATGCCCTTAGAGATTTACATTTGTAATAATTTTTTTTAAAGTAATTCTACTTATTTTTAAATGTTAATAAAAACTTTTTTTAACTTAATTTATTAATTTACAATACTTATATATATAAATAACTTTATAGAAATAAAACCAATTATATATAAATACAAGCTTAAACATATATTTTAAAACCTAAAATACTTTAAAATATTTATCTTTTGAATTTCAAACTTTAAATTCAAATTAGATTTTAAAAGAAAAATCCAAATTAAAGTCAAATAACTACACATTCAATTTGAAATAACAAAATTTATTTTTATTAAAATTTATTTATATCTATATATAAAAACAACACATTATTAATATTATTTGAAAATAACAAATTGCCAATTTATATAAAAAACTATAAAAGAAAATTATGAATTCAATTTAATTCAAGTAGTTATTTATCCAGATGTAAAAATTCAGTTTCTATTATTTATATTCAGATTTCCTTTATTATCAGAATTCTTATCTGTTCAATCTATAAATCAGTATTCTCAATAATTAAATTCAGTTACTTTATCAATTACAGATATTCTGAAATTCCGGGTTATCACACCTAATTTTGATGTCAATCGTTATATCTCCATATATGTATTCCTTCAGCTTATATCGGTCGTGTAAATCTCTTTTTGTATTTCCATGTATGTACTTTGGCATATACCTACAAGTTAGCTTAGAGGTTCTTTGGTATAATAGTATAGTTTTTATCATTAAAATCCAAAAGGAGAGGTTCTAACAGAAGAACGTAGCAGCCAGTTTTTGGGAGTTGATTTTGCTGGCCTTATAAGAAGTTCCTTAATATTTATGACGTGGAGTAGTTGCTCGCTGACCAGAAAGCCGAGTCATTAGAGGAGGCTATCCTAGACCTCCATCACGTCGAGGACCATACTAACATAGGTCAAATGCTTTTAGCCTACCAAATGATGGCGATGTAGGTCCTCACTTACTCTTACCATGTCTAATCCAGCTTGAATCGTCACTCCCTGGGAGATGTCATTGACTGCCTGATCTGGAACTCGTTGCTGGTAATTTTCTGACTTCGAACTTGTTGTTTTCTTACTTAGATATTTTAACACTTGCCTTTACTTCAAGTCGGATAACGTTGCATGCGCATTCAGTGGGATGTGGAGAAACTTCAAAACTATCTAAAGGCTAAGGCACTCAGCAGGCAGTGAAGGCATGGGTTACCAAGGTCTGGGAGGAAAAGGAGGTGGGCTAGAAGGCCAGTAAGGAGGCGGCATGGGAGGTAGCCGAGGCTCAGGGAGGGCTGAGAAGACGGATAGAAGGCAGATCTTTGTGGTAGGGCCAAGAAGCCAAAGGAGGGAGGAGACGAACCTTAAGTAGAGGTTTGCGAAGCTAGTGAGGAGGCCGACCAGCTATAGGCAGATTGAACAAGCATGTGGCTAGGGGTTGGATGGATGAGGATGTTGCTACAGCCATGCAAGAGGAGGAGGCCAAATGGAAGAACTGACTAATGGACATGGCAATGACTCCGATTAAGGAGAATTACCAGTTCCCCATTTCCATCAGAAAATTTGATACCATAACTTTTACTCAGACCCAGGAGGAGGTGACAGAACATATGCGGGTCGAGGGTGTTTTAGTGCCCATTATGCTGACCTAAGAGAAGCTAGACTACTTGGCCGCGTGAGCAAAAGGGTTGAATTTGTATATATTTTATTTTCCTCATTTGTAAGTACAGTGGGGCAGGCTTTATGCTCATACACTTTTGGATTTGAATAGATTTTCATCTTGTTGAAATTTTTCTAAGCACTTTGATAGTTGTATCCACTCTTGTCCGTTTAAGCTTAGCTTGTAGGGTAGCATATTTTGAGTATTCAATAGTCCTCGTGTATTTACACTTCGTATTTTTCATAAGATAGATCAAACAAGTAAAGTCAAGTTGTAACGACCCGTAAATTTTGATAATTAAATTTGTCAATTTAACAAGATTTTGGTAATTAAATGTAGAATGAATAAAAAATTGAAATCCGTTGATGAATTAATAACGGGAATGAATGTAATGATGTTAATTTTAATATAATGACAGGTTGAAATAAAAAGAACGAAAAATTAAGATTTATTAATTTATTGAAATTTAAATTTAATAATGGGATTAATTGCAAATAATTGAAATTAATTATTAAAATATTACATTAATGGAGATTAAGATGAAACTTGAGAATATTAATGTAATAAACCATGAACCAATGTTAATTTTATCTATTTGGTGATAATGGATAGAAAAACAAGATTTAAAATCAAATAAATAGATTTATTGGAATTTCAATTGATAATTAGTGAATTTATTTAAAATTGAAATTTAATACGGTAGTGGGTAAATTAATTAACTTAAAATTGATATTTGAACTTGTCTAAATTATTGTGAAGGTTTAAGAAATCAAAAGTGATAAATATTGCTAATTATAAAATTAGAATTGAAGATTTGATTTAACTAATTTAATATTAAATAATTTAATAATGTGAAAATAGCCATTTTGGCCACTGACTCGGATTGCGACGAAACCAATTTCGTCAGATCCATAACGATGAATTATTGTAGGCTTTCAAGTTTCGTAGCGATGGGACTTGTCATTTGATCATACGAGCTCGAAACGCCTAGAAATCAATTTAATTGAAATCAGTTGAAATCAATTTGAAATAACTTGATTTTCATAACTTATTCATACGATGGAATTTGGACCTAAAACCTATTCCATTGATTTTAAAATATTTGAAAACATCTATTTTGATATATGGGTTGATCCATTTTCGTTCCGGAGTCAGAAAGGGCTTTTCGGGCCATTATCGTTCAAATTTCCAAACCCTTTGAGCCCATTCAATTCTATTTTGTTCAGCCTATATATATGTCATTATAAATCCTAACAGCCTTTCTATTTCTTATTTCTATACGTACAAAAAGTTCTACGCTCCTCTTTCTCAATGGTAAGCAAAAAAATTCCAGTTGCAATCCCAAATAAAATTCAAAGCCAAAAATTCAAACTTCTCAAACAACATCAAATTATATATCGATTTGAAGCTTTCGACGAGCGCATCTCAGATTTGTAATTCGTTTTTCAATCTGAACTTCTGTCTGTCCAGAAATCTGAGAAAAATTATCGGTCGTTCATCACGTTCCGATGAACGTCGTTGGATCGTCAAATCGATTGTACCATCGTGTAGAGGAAATGGAATGTAGTCCATTGGCGTTGTTCGTTCGTGAAGCTAACGGCTAGATCGGCGGCAATTCGTCGATTAGGGATCGAAACTGATGCAGCACGACCTACGGAAGCTCAAGATTTAGGTCGTTCACAAGTTAATGAAGATCGGCCCCGACCTAAGGAATCACATGAGGAGGAGCTGCGAGTTAAAAGCCAAGGACCTAGTGATCTGCCGCATTGTTGTAGTGAAGACTTAAGTCGGCTATGACTTAAAGGCTTAAGTCGGCTACGACTTAACAAAGCAAGGGGAAAGGAGCTACGACCTAAAGGGGCTCGGGCTAAAGAATCAAGACCTAAATCCTTCGATGATGCAGCAACAACTGAAGTCTTAGGTCGCATGCGACCTAACGAGATAGGGGATAACGTGTTGTGGTTTATGAAATCTGAACGACTTAATGTTAAGACGCTTTTGGAAATGGGCTGTGCTAAGTCGCATGAAGTTTAGGTCGGCAAGTAGTTAGGTCGGCCGCGAATATATATGTGTTTTAATGGATTGAGTCGCCTATGTGATAAGGCGCGCACTGTGTTGTGGGACAAGTCGCTATCAACTTATGTAAGTCGTAAGTCGTGGGTCGACTAATATTGAGTTGCGTTTATTTTTAAGTCGTGTGAAGGTATTGTGATGTAATTAGGTCGGTAACGACCTTGTCTAAGTCGTGTGAGTTGTATATAAGTGCTGGTATGTAGTAAGTCGCTAACGATTGTTGAGTCGTGAGTCGTGAGTCGTGGGTCATGGGTCGGCAACGACTTAACGAGAGTTAAGTCGGCAACGACTTAAGGAGCCGGTTGTAAAATGCTATAAATAGGGAGTGTGTTGTACATTTTAGGGGGTTGATTGTTGAATAAAATTTCGTTTTGATTGCTGTGTGCTTTCATCTAAATTGGTAGTTGAGTGTGATCTCCTATCTCCACTTTCGGTTAATCGAGTGCGCTCGATTCAACGATTGTTGAAGCCAATTCACGGTATCAAGTGCGCTTGATTAACGTTTGAAGAATTGTAGATCTTCTTTCACGGTATCGTGGGCGATCAACGTGTCGAAGATAGCTAGAATTCGGTATCTTTGTGATCAACGAATTTGGGCATTTCAGTATCTTCAATCCACCGTTTGCTACTTTCATCGATCTATATCGTTTTGTTATTGTCCGCTGCGTCAGTTTTGGTATCAGAGCTTGATTTAGCCAATCATAGCTAAGACGAGACTTGGAGCCAAGGAGTTTGAAGTTTGGTGTTCATAGTATTCATTGTGAAGTTGCAACAAGTTGGGTGTTTTCGATCCATATTCTTTTGGATCAAAGTGTGGAAGTTGTTTGAATTTGGCCGTGAGATTTTTGCGCGCCAAATTTTGAAAGTAAAGTGCTTGAAGCCGTGCTTGTTGAAGCCGAGCCGACCTAAGCCTAGGTCGTTGCCTATTGCCGAGTTAGTGGGAGGCCGTGACTTGTTGTTCAAGTTTGGGGTTTGGAAAGTTTGAAAGTTTGAAGTGTTTATGATTGTGTAATCATGCCGCCGAGAAGAGCTAATCATCATCAAAATGTTGAAGCGTTGTATAGAAGAGAAGAAGCCGAGCAAATGGAACAACGCATTAATGAGAAATTTGATGAAGGTATTGGGAAGATAGAGAAATTGATGAATGATTTGAATCAAAATCAAAGGAGGAGATCACCAATCTCGAACCATGGAGGAAACCGAGTTTCACCATCGGTTACGGAAGCGAGAAGGGTATCACCGCAATCTTTTAGAGAAAGAAGAGAAACATCAATTTCATCAAGGAGAGATCACCATGACTATGGACATGAAGAGAGGAGAACTCCACGAGAGTTTGAAGATGAGCCATATAGAGATGAAGAGAGACATAGTAGAAGAGACATGCGTGATCGAAGGGATGTCGATGGTCGAGATCGATATAGACGAACGTTTGATTTTGATGAAGAGGGTGATAAAGCTAGCATTCATTATCGAGATCGAGACCAGGTTCGAAATTCATATCGAGATGTAGATGATGATCGTCGATGGGAATCGGGTATGAAGATGGAAATTCCAGAATTCAAGGGTGGAATGGTAGCAGAAGAATTTCTTAATTGGTTGTCTAATGTTGAAGAGATCTTTGATTTCAAGGAGGTTCCTGAGCATAGAAGGGTGAAGTTGGTTGCTACTCGGTTGAGGGGTAGAGCTTTAGCATGGTGGCAGCAAACTAAACTTACACGGGAGAGAATGGGAAAGTCAAAGATTGAATCATGGGAGAAGATTAAGAAGTTGATGAAGGCTGCATTCTTACCTTATAATTATCAATCACTCAAGTATCAGAGATTGCAGAATCTGAGGCAAGGGATGAAGACTGTTAATGATTATGCTGATGAATTTTATCAAATGATTGCTCGAAATAACATCATGGAGACGGAAGAACAACTGACTGCTAGGTTTGTTGGAGGGTTGGGGATGCAGATTCAAGATATGGTGAATATGTTTGATCCTAGATCTGTAGCAGAAGCACATCAGAAAGCGTTGGCTTGGGAGAAGCAGGGAAGGCGTGGAGGTGGTGTGTTTACTAATTCCAACAATCAAGGGAAGGGTGTTAGTGGAAGCTCTAATGTTCCTAAATCTATCAGTAAACCAGTTGTGAATGAAGTTGCGAAGACGAAGGTCAACAACAGTTTCAAGTGTTACAATTGCCAGGAAGTGGGTCACAAGAGTAATGAATGTCCGAAGCCGAAGAAACGAACTATGATTGCTGAAGTTGAAGGTGAGAATGTTAGGGAAGGTTATCCTAGTCCAGTTGAGGAGGATGAACAGGATGTTGCGTCAGGAGATGAAGGATGTAATCTAATGATGAGGAGGTCTTGTTTAATACCGAAGCTGGAAGAAGAAGCTAGTTGGTTGAGGAGTAACATCTTTCAATCAACATGCACTATTCTGGGAAAGGTTTGCAAGTTTGTGATTGATGCAGGAAGTTGTGACAATATTCTTTCTACTGAACCCGTGAGAAAGTTGAGGCTGAAAACGGAGAAGCATCCAAATCCTTACAAGTTAGCGTGGTTTAGAAAAGGAGGAGAAGTGAAGGTGGACAGGAGAGTTCGAGTTCCATTTTCTATTGGGAAGAAATATAAAGACGAGATTTGGTGTGATGTTGTGGAAATGGATGTTTGTCACTTACTTTTGGGAAGACCATGGCAGTATGATCGAGCAGTACAACATGACGGTCGGACCAATAGCTACAGTTTTATGTTCGAGGGTGTTAAGATCATTTTGGTTCCAAAGAAGAGACAACAGGAAGAGAGCAAGTCAGAAGAGATTGAGGAGCTGAAGACTTTATTGACTTTGAAGGAATTTATTGAAGAAGTAGAAGAGAGTCCAGAGGTATTTTTGTTGATTGGACATGAAGCCACTGAATCTGCAGAAGTTCTAGAGGAAGTAAAACTGGTATTGGAAGAATTCAGAGATGTGTTTCCTGAAGAATTACCAACGGAGTTACCACCGTTGCGGGATATTCAACATCAGATTGATCTTGTGCCAGGGGCAGTATTACCACACAGGCCACATTATAGGATGAGTCCTAAGGAGCATGAGGAACTGAGAAGGCAGGTGGAGGAGTTGTTAGAACAGGGGCGTGTTCAGGAGAGCTTGAGTCCTTGTGCAGTGCCAGCCTTATTGGTGCCAAAAAAGGATGGTTCATGGAGAATGTGTACGGATAGTCGGGCTCTGAACAAGATCACTGTGAGATACAGATTTTCTATGCCAAGGTTTGATGATTTGATTGACCAGTTGAGTGGGGCTGTTGTGTTCTCAAAGATTGACTTGAAGAGTGGATACCATCAGATTTGTATTAGACCAGGTGATGAATGGAAGACTGCTTTCAAAACCAGGAAAGGTTTATACGAATGGTTGGTTATGCCGTTTGGTTTATCAAATGCACCAAGTACTTTTATGAGGGTGATGAACTAGATTTTCAGACCATACATTGGGAAGTTTGTGGTAGTTTACTTTGATGATATTTTGATCTACAGTGGAAGCATGGAAAAGCATGTCCAGCATTTGCGTGAAGTACTGTTGATTCTACGGCGGGAGAAATTTTATGCTGCAACAAAGAAGTGTGTGTTCATGACTCGAAGTGTTTTGTTTCTGGGATATGTTCTATCGAAGGAAGGAATTCAAGTGGATGAAAGTAAAGTAGAAGCTGTCAGGAGTTAGCCACAGCCAAAGACAATTACTGAAGCGAGGAGTTTTCATGGATTGGTATCTTTCTATCGAAGATTCATTCCACATTTTAGTAGTGTGATGGCACCTGTAACCGATTGCATGAAAGGAAAGAAGTTTGAGTGGTCAGAGGAAGCAGGGGTTGCTTTTGAGAAAATCAAGACACTATTGACGACAGCACCAATTCTTGTATTACCAGATTTTCAGTTGTTATTTGAGCTACATACTGATGCATCTAAAGTTGGGATTGGTGGAGTATTGAGTCAGAGTGGGAGACCAGTTGCTTATTTCAGTGAGAAGTTGTCAGAAGCTAAGTTGAGATATAGTACTTATGACGTTGAGTTTTATGCAATTGTTCAAGCTGTGAAGCACTGGAGACACTATCTATTTCATAAAGAGTTTGTTCTTTACACTGATCATGAGGCATTAAAACATTTGCAAGGGCATGATAAGATTTCAGCAAGGCATGCATCATGGATTGCTTATCTGCGGCAGTTTACTTTTGTCGTGAAACATAAGTTAGGGGTGACGAATCGTGTTGCTGATGCTTTGAGTAGGAGGAGTCATTTATTAACGACAATGAAAGTTGAAGTGACAGGTTTTGAATTATTGCCAGAGCTTATTGAAGAAGATCCTTACTTTAAGAAATTTGTTGAGAAAGTCAAGGAGGTAAGTTCTGATGAATTTGTGTTGATTGATGGTTTCTTATTCAAAGGGAATCGATTATGTATACCAGAGAGCAGTTTGAGAATGAAGATTATCAAGGAGTTGCACGAGGAAGGACATGTGGGCTGTGATCGTACATTGCATTTGATTTCTCAATCTTACTTTTGGCTGTCAATGAGAAAAGAGGTTGAAAGGTTTGTTGAGAGATGTCATATCTGTCAGGTTTCGAAGGGAACAACGACAAATGCAGGATTGTATATGCCGTTACCTGTACGTACTAAACCGTGGGTTGATATTAGCATGGATTTCGTTTTGGGTTTGCCTAGAACTCAAAGGGGGAATGATTCTATATTTGTTGTGGTAGACAGGTTTTCGAAGATGGTACATTTTATTGCTTGTAAGAAGACGGCGGATGCTGGTCATGTTGCCCAGTTGTTCTTAAAGGAAATCTATCGTTTACATGGGTTGCCGGAGTCTATTGTTTCAGACAGGGATACCAGATTTTTGAGTCATTTTTGGCTAAGTTTGTGGATGATGGTTGGAACGAAGCTGAAATTTAGTATCGCTTACCATCCGCAAACAGATGGACAGACCGAAGTTGTTAACAGATCGTTGGGAAATTTGTTGCGATGTCTTGTGAAGGATAATCTGAAGAGTTGGGACATGAAGTTATGCCAAGCAGAGTTTGCACATAATCATACAGTTAATAGAAGCACAGGTTACAGTCCATTTCAGATTGTATATTCAAATCTACCCAGGGGACCGTTGGATTTAGCGGTAGTGCCACAACCAAAGGGGACGGTTAAACGAGCTGTAGACTTTGTTGATGAGTTGACTGAATGTCATAAAATCGTTCAGGAGCGATTGGAGAAAGCAAATGAGAAGTATAAGCGAACTGCAGACATGAAACGAAGAAGTGTTGACTATAATGAAGGAGATTTGATATATGCTGTGTTAACGAAGGATCGTTTTCCAGTAGGCGCTTATAACAAGTTGAAAGCCAGGAAAATTGGCCCAGTTAAAATTCTAAAGAAAATCAATGAAAATGCTTATAAGTTGAAGCTGCCGGAGGATGTGTACACGACGTGTTCAACGTTAAGCACCTTTTGCCCTATTATGGAGATGAACAATCTAATGTGGAAGAATTTGCAAATTCGAGGATGAATTTTTCTCAACCAGGGGAGGATGATGCAGCACGACCTACGGAAGCTCAAGATTTAGATCGTTCACGAGTTAATGAAGACCGGCCCCGACCTAAAGAATCACGTGAGGAGGAGCTGCGAGTTAAAAGCCAAGGACCTAGTGATCTGCCGCATTGTTGTAGTGAAGACTTAAGTCGGCTACGACTTAAAGGCTTAAGTCGGCTACGACTTAACAAAGTAAGGGGAAAGGAGCTACGACCAAAAGGGGCTCGGGCTAAAGAATCAAGACCTAAATCCTTCGATGATGCAACAACAACTGAAGTCTTAGGTCGCATGCGACCTAACGAGATAGGGGATAACGTGTTGTGGTTTATGAAATATGAACGACTTAATGTTAAGACGCTTTTGGAAATGGGCTGTGCTAAGTCGCATGAAGTTTAGGTCGGCAAGTAGTTAGGTCGGCCGCGAATATATATGTGTTGTAATGGATTGAGTCGCCTATGTGATAAGGCACGCACTGTGTTGTGGGACAAGTCGCTGTCAACTTATGTAAGTCATAAGTCGTGGGTCGACTAATATTGAGTTGCGTTTATTTTTAAGTCGTGTGAAGGTATTGTGATGTAATTAGGTCGGTAACGACCTTGTCTAAGTCGTGTGAGTTGTATATAAGTGCTGGTATGTAGTAAGTCGCTAACGATTGTTGAGTCGTGAGTCGTGAGTCGTGGGTCATGGGTCGGCAACGACTTAAGGAGAGTTAAGTCGGCAACGACTTAAGGAGCCGGGTGTAAAATGCTATAAATAGGGAGTGTATTGTACATTTTAGGGGGTTGATTGTTGAATAAAATTTCGTTTTGATTGCTGTGTGCTTTCATCTAAATTGGTAGTTGAGTGTGATCTCCTATCTCCACTTTCGGTTAATCGAGTGCGCTCGATTCAACAATTGTTGAAGCCAATTCACGGTATCAAGTGCGCTTGATTAACGTTTGAAGAATTGTAGATCTTCTTTCACGGTATCGTGGGCGATCAACGTGTCGAAGATAGCTAGAATTCGGTATCTTTGTGATCAACGAATTTGGGCATTTCAGTATCTTCAATCCACCGTTTGCTACTTTCATCGATCTATATCGTTTTGTTATTATCCGCTGCGTCAGAAACCCATATGGCGGCGCGGTGAAATACTTGACCAGAGGCGTTATCGCCGATAGGCAGGGGTGCGGCTCGTCGTGGGAAGGTGGAGGGTAGTGTTCGTTGGCTCCCAGATGGCCATAGGCGAGAGGAAATCAAGGTCAAACGATCGGTCAACGGTGAATATGGGTTCAGTTTATCGCGTGTTGATGTTGGGTTTCGGTCTGGGTAGAGAGGGCGTGGCTTGCTGATGTGGCTGCATCTTATTGGGTGCATTTTATTTTTTTATTTTAAATTTTGTTTTCAATCTTCTAACTCGTATAACTTTGACATACGACGTCCGTTTCATGCGCGGTTTTCTCCACTATGTTCGTATTGGAATTTCGGACATTTTGGCGTTGGTTTTGACGGATTCTGAGACTGATCAAATTTTGGGTTTAAATTGGATTTAACTTCAATTTAAATTCAAAAGATGAGTGTTTTAGCCCACTCACAACTTCTAAAATTTCTTATGTTTGTTAAATTGGTTTATGATGTGATTAGAAATTTATTTATGACTGTTTGGCATATTTTGGATCATCATCTTAATTTATTTTAATTTAATTGATATAAACTGCCAGTAAATACCTGTTATTTATTATCTGTTCCATATTGATCTTATTGACTAAATTGGATGATGATTGTGATGAATGGTTGATGATTGATTTTGGATGAATGGATGTTGTATTTTATATTGTTATAAACTGCAAGTTGTTATGGATTTTATTTCATTCGGAATTGCAGTTTGAAATGATAGAACCGTATTTATATTTTAAATTACGGATTGAAATGATAAATATTCGTATCACTTGACCATAGGATATAAAATTATATACAGACACCATGGTATATATATAAAAATATTTTGAAATAATTTCTATGGTTTTGTAAAGAAGTATATGGTTTTATATAAATATTGGGTTTTGATGTTATATAAATGTTATTTATTCTTGGTTTTAGGCTATGTATAAATTTGTTTTAATATAGAATAAGCTTAATAATAATTTTGATTTTTATTGAGATAATACGGTTGTATTTAAATTATATTTTATATAGATTAAAATAAATTAAGGTTGGGAGATAAATTTGAAATTTATTTGAAGTAGAATTTATTTAAGAATTAAAATCAAATAAGTTGATGTGAAATTTATTAAATTTGAAATTTTAGAAGGTATGACTTTTAGAACTTGATTTTGGTTTAAGATGAATTAAACGAACATTTAAAGTAGAATATAAATTGAAGGAATTTTTTAGTTATTTGTAATTTGAGTTTGTTTAAATGGTAATGGATTTATTATGTAAAATATTTCAAACAAAATAATAGAAAATGGAATTGTTAAATCAGAATTACCAAACTTAGTTGTGAAATTGTTGAATACTTAGAAGTTTGAAATATATTGAATTTGAAGTGGATTATTCTGTGGATCAAATCTGTTTTGAAATCGATAAATTTGGAATAAATTATTTGCAAACTAAATTGAATTGAAATTTATGATTTGGGATTTGGTTAAATATAAAATGTAGAAATTCGAGTTGTGTTGAATTTGATTTGTGAAATTGAAGAAGCTATTTTATTATATAAAGTATTTTAAATATTTAAACCATTTAAGTGGTGGAAGTTACGTTTCATAGTTATGAGTTTCAAGGCACTATAATTTGAAAGTGTTATATTCAAGGGTTTTGATTTCGGAATGTTATAACTTTGAAAGTGTTATGATTTTATAAAAGGATATATTTGAAATGAAAATGATATCGTATTGATTTGGTTTTGAAAGGGGAATGATATTTGGTTTTAAAATATAATTATTTTGAAATAACCGCGGTGTTATAATAATGTTTGGTTGTTGAAGAGACCGGGATCAGAAGTTGTCATACTCTCTGCCAACTCCGAAAACCACTTTAACAACCATGTATGTGGTGGAGATTCCAGAATGAAGTAGGATGGTGGCGGCATTTCCTTTAAGGTAAATACATGAACTGACTCCCATGAGTTGGCATAAGGTGGCTAAAACAGGAGCGATTGACGGGCTAAGAAGGTAGCACCTTTTATCGAACACACTCCTTCGATACCATTCTACTACCTTATGATTGATTGGGGCCCTTTTAATTTTGGGGGTGTGGCTCGAGGTGGGTGGTAGTAGCTGCTACGCGTTACCACCGGTCAAGAAGCGTAATTGGTATATCTACCCTGGCATTGCCTAGTTGTGCCGTGTCACCTACCCTAGCGAGCCTTGTACGAGTTTGATTTGTGTCGTACCTATAGAGCATCCTCTCGTAGCCTCCCGATCAGGAGGTACGCAGGTGTTGTATAGACTATTGGCACTATTTATATGTTAAGGTGGAAAATGTAAAGCTTTAATGCTATTATAAAGTAAGTTTATTTTACTATTAGACATTATTATAATAGCGTATATTACTACATAGTAAATAGTTTAACGGATCCTTAGGAGATGTAAATCCCGAACATCTCTTAAGTTACTGCACTCACATTTGACACTGGATAGGAGATGTCAAATCCCGTAAATATCTCTGATGCCATTCCACTCATATTATTTATGTTGATTTAACTTACATAATATTTTTTAGTTCCGACTCGGGTGTTTTGTCTTTTCAATTCGCTCGGGTAAGCTTGAGCATTTCAGGATTCGAAGACTTTATTTCTGCAGGATGAAGACGAAGATTGTATTACTAATATTTATTATATTATTCCACTACTATTATACTGTTTCGCTGCATTGTTATATATTATTCTCTGGTATGTGTACTCTGATTCTGTGTTGTATAAGCATAATCAAATGTTTTTGTAAAACAGCTTCACGAACTGTTATTTGATTATTATATTATGTCATTCCACTGTGAGATTTTATTTTGTTTTTGTTTTGTTTTTGTTTCTTTCTCTGTATTCTTATTCACCGCAATAACAATCCGCCCTTCAGTATGGTTTGAGTCTGACGTGTATGGTTTATCGTCGATTTAAAACGTACAAAAAGACGGAATGTTACATCTGGTATCAGTGCTTTGGTTTAGCAATAAACCTTAGCTTTGTGGGGCCTGACTCTTTATTTATAGGGTAATAATACCCTCTGATGAGTCGCTGAGCGTATGTATATGACAGAGCGTATTTGTTAGTGTTATAAAAGGTTTTGATATTGTGTTAATTTGTTTCGTTTTGTATTTATAAATTTTGGTTGGTGCATGGGACGCTATGACATCAATAGGGATTTCTAAATACTTAATAGGACAGGCCGACACAATATTTGTTTTGAATATTGGTGAATGAAATAATTTTGCCTATTATATATTTTCTATATATAAATTTTTTTTATGAAGGTTATATTTGGTTGTAATATATTGATTGTTAAGTAGTGAAATGTATAAATATTGATTGGAAACAAAATTTAAAGAAAATTAAATAAATGTAAATTAGAAATTTTAGAACTTAAGTTCCAGGATTTTAAAAATTTCTTTCAAAGGATTTTGGGATATAATAATAATAATATTGTTAGAAGTATTTTCCGATATAAATATTTCAGTATAATTTGAAAAAAATAGTTTAAAGAAAGTTTGAAAGAAATAAGTTCTGTACTCCCCTCTTTGTAGCTGGAAAATAATCTCGGTGATGAGTGCACACATCATCGACATTCATTTTCTAGTTTCGAAGTGGGAAGGCCACTGTAGTTGTTTTACTGCAGATTTATTTTGATAAACAAATATAAATTTCAAATTATTTTAAATATAATCGAATATATAAATTGTAAGTGTATACATCTATCTATTATTTTAAAATGATTTGAAATTTAACCCGGTATTTAGTTCTTAGGTTTCCGTTAATTAATGGTTTCAATTATTGTAGTGAAATAGAATATAACTAATTAATAATTGGAACCTTTAATTAAAATAAGAGATTGAATGCTAGGTTATAAATGAAGTGACAAGAAAGTTGGAATTTGTAATCTACAAAAAGCTAAGGATATGATTATTGAACATTAAATTAGTTAAAAGAAATGAGAAAACTTGTATAACTTTCAATTACATTCTCAAAGGCATATATATAACTTACCAAAAGATGCAAAAAATTGAAATGTTAATAAGAAAATGTAATGGATATTATACAAGTAAAACTTGAAGTAATGAAAGTATTCAATGAAATTCTTTAATAAATAAGAATTTGATGTTGTAATTATTATAAATTTAAGTTATAATGGAAATCTTACTATAATAAAATATGATAGAAGGTAAATGTTGTAAGTAAGTAATTATAGACTTAAGTAAATGTTGAATTTATTTATTTTAAAAATAAGTAGAAAGATGAATACTGTACATAAATGAAATTAAGTAGTGAATAAATGAATGTAATATAATAAAAAGAAAATTTACATGATACGAATAAATGAAAATAAATGGAGATTTACAAATAAATGTAAATTAAAAAGATAAATCATTATATGAATAAAAAAGAAATCAAACAACAAAGGTTATGGAATGAAATTAAAAAGAATGAACACGATCTATTGTTTGAAATTGTTGGTTGTTTGGGCAAGGATACTTTAAAATTGTTTGGATGTATGAATAATCTATTTAGTTTCATCTAAGACGGTTGAGTAAATGGTGCACTTAGTAGTTTATTTTCCATTCTGAACAATTTAAAGTTTTAAACCCGAACAACTATTTGTTTGTTTGCAATGGATATATGGATGATTGATTTTATTAGCTTCATATGATGGTTGTATGTTGTGATTGCAAGTAATTATTATTGATTTGTTTATTAGTGGTTGAAACAATTTTAAATATTCCATTTTATATAATTATTAACTCTTTTTGGATTATATAAGTGAAATACGAGTTATGAAAGCAATTGCTACTACTTTTGGTTTCATAAATAAGTGTTAATTGCCCGTCAAATAGGAACGCTCTCGGATTACGATTTTCTAGCGTTATTATATATATTTTCCCGTTGTTGGGATATATTATTTTGAAATATTGTGATATATTGTTATATTTGATATTATATTTTCCCCCGAGCCTCCCCGTACAAAGTAGACTCTGCCGAAATTTTCCGTGAATTTCGGACTTAGAAAATTTTATGAAATATTTTCCAAAATTTTGTTACTTGAATATAAAAGGATTTAATGGTTATAAATTTGTATATTTTATTTAGGTTAGTTAATTTTGTAAATTTTTTTGTTTACAAAGTTAAAATTTTTGAATAAGATGTATTGATTTTCTTAGTTCTTTCTTTTCCCTTCTTTTTCCTTTTCGGAGATGAAAATTTTTGAGTGGGGGAGAGTGTAACGACCCGTAAATTTTGATAATTAAATTTGTCAATTTAATAAGTTTTTGGTAATTAAATCTGGAATAAATAAAAGTTGAAATTTATTAATGAATTAATAACGGGAATGAATGTAATGATGTTAATTTTAATATAATGATAGGTTGAAATAAAAAGAATGGAAAATCGAGATTTATTAATTTATTGAAATTTAAATTTAATAATTGGATTAATTGCAAATAATTGTAATTAATTATTTAAATATTACGTTAATGGAGATTAAGATGGAATTTGAGAATGTTAATGTAATAAACCATGTACCAATGTTAATTTTATCTATTTGGTAATAATGGATTGAATAACAAGATTTAAAATCAAATAAATGGATTTATTGGAATTTCAATTGATAATTAGTGAATTTATTTAAAATTGAAATTTAATACGGTAATGGGTAAATTAATTAACTTAAAATTGATATCTGAACTTGTCCAAATTATTTTGAAGGTTTAAGAAATCAAAAGTGATAAAGATTGCCAATTATAATATTAGAATTGAAGATTTGATTTAATTAATTTAATATTAATTAATTTAATATTAAATAATTTAATAATGTGAAAATAGCCATTTCGGCCACCGACTCGGATTTCGACGAAACAAGTTTCATCGGATCCGCAACGGTGAATTATTGTAGGATTTCAAGTTTCGTAGCGATCAGACTTGTCATTTGATCGTACGAGCTCGAAACGCCTAGAAATCAATTTAATTGAAATCAATTGAAATCAATTTGAAATAACTTGATTTTGCATAACTTATTCATACAATGGAATTTGGACCTGAAACCTGTTCCATTGATTTCAAAATATTTGAAAATATCTATTTTGATGTATGGGTTGATCCATTTTCGTTCCGGAGTCAGAACGGGCTTGTCGGGCCATTATCGTTCAAATTTCCAAACCCATTTGAGCCCATTCAATTCTATTTTGTTCACCCTATATATATGTCGTTATAAACCCTAGCAGCTTTTCAATTTCTAATTTCTGTATGTACAGAAACTTCTGTGCTCCTCTTTCTCAATGGTTGACAAACAAAAAAAATTCCATTTACAATTCCAAATAAAATTCAAAGCCAAAAATTCAAACTCCTCAAACAACATCAAATTATATATCGATCTGAAGCTCTCAACGAGCGCATCTCAGATCCGTAATTCATTTTCCAATATGAACTTCTGTCTGTCCAGAAAACTGAGAACAATTATCGGCCGTTCATCACGTTTCGATAAACGTCATTAGATCGTCAAATCGATTGTACTATCGTGTAGAGGAGATGGAACGTAGTCCATCGGCGTTGTTCGTTCATGAAGTTAGCGGCTAGATCGACGAAAATTCATCGATTAGGGTTCGAAACCCATACGGCGGCGCGGTGAAATACTTGACCGGAGGCGTTATCTGCGGTAGGCAGGGGTGCGGTTCGTCATGGGAAGGTGGATGGTAGTGTTCGGTGGCTCCCAGATGGCCGTAGGCGAGAGGAAATCGAGGGCAAACGACCTGTCAACAGTGAATATGGGTTCGGTTTATCGCGTGTTGATGTTGGGTTTCGGTCTGGGTAGAGAGGGCATGGCTTGCCGACGTGGCTGCATCTTATTGGGTGCGTTTTATTTTTTATTTTAAATTTTGTTTTCTATCTTCTAACTCGTATGACTTTCACATACGAGGTCCGTTTCATGCATGGTTTTCTCCACTAAGTTCGTATTGGAATTCCAGACATTTTGGCGCTGGTTTAGACGGATTCTGAGACTTTTCAAATATTGGGTTTAATTGGATTAAAATTCAATTTAAATTCAAAAGGTGAGTGTTTTAACCCACTCATAACTTCTAAAATTTCTTATGTTTGTTAAATTGATTTATGACGTGATTAGAAATTTATTTATGGCTGTTTGGCATATTTTGGATCATCATCTCAGTTTATTTGAATTTAATTGGATAAAATAGTTATTTAACTTATTATTGAATTTAAACTGTCAGTAAATACCTGTTATTTATTACCTGTTCCACATTGATGTTATTGATTGAATTGGATGATGATTGTGATGAATGGTTAATTATTGATATTGGATGAATGGATGTCATATTTTATATTGTTATAAACTGCAAGTTGTTTTGGATTTTATTTCATTCAGGATTGCAGTTTGAAATGATAGAACTGTATTTATATTTTAAATTACGGATTGAAATGATAAATATCTGTATCTCTTGACCATTGGATAGAAAATTATATACAGACACCGTGGTCTATATATAAAAATATTTTGAAATAATTTCTATGGTTTTATAAAGAAATATATGGATTTATATAAATATTGGGTTTTGATGTTTTATAAATGTTATTTATTCTTGGTTGTAGGCTATGTATAAATTTGTTTTAATATAAAATAAGCTTAACAATAAGTTTGATTTTTATTGGATAATACGGTTAAGTATTTAAATTATTTTTTATATAGATTTAAATAAATTAAGGTTAGGAGATAAATTTGAAATTTAATTGAAATAGAATTTGTTTAAGAATTAAAATCAAATAAGTTGGTGTGAAATTTATTAAATTTGAACTTTTAGAAGGTATGATTTTTATAACTTGATTTTGATTTAAGATGAATTAAATGAACATTTCAAGTAGAATATAAATTGAAGGAAATATTTAGTTATTTGTAATTTGAGTTTTATTTAAATGATAATGGATTTATTATGTAAAATATTTCAAACTAAATAATAGAAAATGGAATTGTTAAGTCGGAATTACCAAACTTAGTTTTGAAATTGTTGAATGCTTAAAAGTATGAAATATATTGAATTTGAAGTGGCTTATTCTGTGGATCAAATCTATTTTGAAATCGATAAATTTGGAATAATTTATTTGGAAACTAAATTGAATTGAAATTTGTGATTTGGGATTTGGTTAAATATAAAATGTAGAAATTCGAGTGGTGTTGGATTTGATTTGTGAAATTGAAGAAGCTATTTTATTATATAAAGTATTTTAAATATTTAAACCATTTAAGTGGTGGAAGTTACGTTTCAAAGTTATGAGTTTCAAGGTATTATAAGTTGAAAGTGTTATATTCAAGGGTTTTGATTTTGGAATGTTATAACTTTGAAACTGTTATGATTTTAGAAAAGGATATATTTGAAATAAAAATGATATCGTATTGATTTGGTTTTGAAAGGGGAATGATATTTGGTTTTAAAATGTAATTATTTTGAAATAACCGCAGTGTTATAATAACGTTTGTTTGTTAAAGAGACCGGGATCGTAAGTTGTCATACTCTCTGCCAACTCCGAAAACCACTTTAACAATCGTGTAAGCTGCGGAGATTCCAAAATGAAGTAGGATGGCGGCGACATTTCTTTTGAGGTAAATACATGGACCCAACTCTCGTGAGTTGGCCTAAGGTGGCTAAAACAGGAGCGATTGACGGGCTAAGTAGGTAGCACCTTTTATCGGACACACTCCTTCGATACCATTCTATTACCTTGTGATTGATTGGGGCCCTTTTGATTTTGGTAGTGTGGCTCGAGGTGGGCGGTAGTAGCTGCTACGCATTACCACCGGTCTGGAAGCATAATTGGTATATCTACCCTGACATTGCCTAGTTGTGCCATGTCACCTACCCTAGCGAGCGTTGTACGAGTTTGATTTGTGTCGTACCTATGGAGCATCTTCTCGTAGCCTCCCGATCAGGAGGTACGCAGGTGTCGTATAGACTATTAGCACTATTTATGTGTTAAGGTGGAAAATGTAAAGCCTTAACGCTATTTTAAAGTAAGTTTATTTTACTATTAGACATTATTATAATAGTGTATATTACTATATAGTAAATAGTTTAACGGATCTTTAGGAGATGTAAATCCTAAACATCTCTTAAGTTACTGCACTCACGTTTGACACTAGATAGGAGATTTCAAATCCCGTAAACATCTATGATGTTGTTCCACTCATATTATTTACATTGATTTAACTTACATAAGATCTTTTAGTTCTGTAGAGTGTTTTGTCTTTTCAATTCGCTCGGGCCAGCTAGACCATTTCAGGATTTGAAGACTTTATTTCTAGAGGACGAAGACGAAGAATGTATTACTATTATATATTATATTATTCCACTACTTTTATACTGTTCCGCTGCATTGTTATTATTATTCTCTAGTATGTGTACTCTGATTCTGTGTTGTATAACTATAATCAAATGTTTTTGTAAAACAGCTTCATGAACTGTTATTTGATTATTATATTCTGTCATTCCGTTGTAAGATTCTATTTGTTTTATTTCTTTCTCTATTTTCTTATTCACCCCAATAACAATCCGCCCTTTTGTATGGTTTGAGTCTGACGTGTGTGGCTTATTGTCGATTTAAAACGTATAAAAAGGCGGGATGTTACACAAGTGATGGTCATCAAGGTGGTCGTTCTTGCAATCCTTGTACTAAAATGATCAACTTATGTTAATTGATAGGCCATCCTGTTAATGGACTCGAATACGAGCATTGTTTTTGTAACTTGGTTGATTTCAAAGCAATAAGGTTAGCATATGATGGCCAGGCTTATTTGGTTTTCCTTTTGTTAGGCGGTCCCGGCATGAAATTAAGTGTTGAGTGGCTTGATGGTTACTCTTAGGTGATCTGTTGCAAGAATGAAGGGTAGGCAGTCTTGGCACGAACCTAAGCATTGAGTGGCTTGAAGGTTACTTTCGGGTGACATGTTACAAGAAAGTGTGGCGGTCCCCGATAAGGAAGAGAATGCGTGATACTTCAACCTTGTGGATAGCTATCCGACATGCAGCGAGACTGGCTCGCTATGTACTTGGTAGTATTGGTCGGCAGTCCTAAGGTTAATGAGCACATAAAAACCCATTATTCATTGGATAGCCTGGACTGCTCGAAGGTTCTCCAGAGTGACATAATAAAATTTGACTATGGTAGTCAGGCCCGATGTAACGACCCGCTATTTTGGACCATTCAAATCGATAATAAAACCGTACATGTTCGACTTGAATAATTCAAAATACCGAATTGTTAATAAAATTTGGCAAAATTTAAAATATACAGTAAATAAATCAATCATAGATCACTAACGTTTTGATGAATTAATGGAAAGCTTTACGTTTCTTTTTCTTTTGAAAACTTTATATTTATAGTGTACGTTTCTTTTGCATTTCAAAAATTTGAAACATGCTGCCCCATTTAAGCCATTAATTGTTTAATTATTTTTCTTAATCAACATATAAACGTTGCTTTTTATTATTCCAGGATTTACATCCATACTTTAATCTCTTCTGTTCCATTTATTTCATTTGAAATCTAAATTTATTTACCATTCATTTATACGCCTCTTTCTCTTTCCTCTTTTACCTCTTCGTTTCTGTGTTTCTAGGAATATATATATATATATATATATATATATATATAGTATAGCATAGATTGCATCTTCTTTTCTCTCTGTAGGCTATTCGTTGCCCTCAAATTAATATTAAAAGAGGAGAGAGCTTTGTAAATATTATATAAAGTCATATAGCACGTTCACATATCAGATGCAGACCTACCTTTATATTTAAGAAACTAGCATTTTCTCTATTGCCTGAAGAATGCCCTTCGCCATGTCATGTTGCTTGAATCACGCATGCATTCTTCCTTTAAAAATCGCCTGTTCTCATCTCCCCTCCATCTTTTCTTATTTCTTCCAACCTGAGCATGAGCTCTCTCTTTTCCTTGGCCTGCCTCCTCCCCATAGCCGCATGCATTAGTTGGCAAAACATTTCCTCTCTGGTTTTTAAAAGTAAGTACGCATTTTATTTGATATAAGTCTATTTTATATATTAAGAACAGTATAGATTGTGCATAAGTTTTGTTTTATATGTTTACTGCAACTATGTGGATTTTGAATTCCCTAACAGTTGAACTTTAAAAATAATAATATATTTCATAATAGTATATGTATGATAATTGTTATATTTATAAACGTGTATATAAATATTTAACTTCTGTTCATATATAAAGGTTAGTATATATTTATACTGTATTATGTATATTATTTTAAGATTTTATGGTATATAGTTTTTGACTTTTGTTAGCATATAGTTATCGTACGGCTTTTAGATACGTATGTTTTACTTACTAGTTGAAAAGTTATATATATATATACGCGTTTTATTTTACTATTGATAGCTTACGGTATATATGGTATAAGTTTGGTAGCCTTCTATTAATATACGTATTTTTATATGTTTTATATATTTGGTTATAACAGTTTCAACTATAATAAAATATGTTATTTTATTAGCTTTCATATGTTAGATATATAAAATATAGTATTTCAATTTTCGTTACTATTTTGGTATATATATTATATAAAATTGGTGGGTACAAGTTTGATAGGTGAATTTATAATATATATATTTTTATGATTGTTTTAGTATTTTAGAGTCTACCGTACTATATTTTATTTTATTTTCAACAATTTACATAAGTTATATTTAAAATGTAGGTATATATATAATTTTCTATGGTAGTTTTACAGTATAAGTTATATCAATATTTTATAATTTCAACAGTATATGATTTCAAAAGTTTATTTCATGTCAGCCTTAAGGTTGTTTGTACTGACTGATATACGTTGGATTTTTTTTAAGGGATGTGTATTTTGATTTCAAGTATAGTCATATGTATAGTCATATACATATTGGTAGAGGAAATGTTATATAGTATATACATGGTTATATTAATATAGTCGGTCTGCACACCTATGTATATATATTAACCGAGGTATGCATATTTTGTTGCATATTTTATAAACTGTGTCTGCATATGTTGGCTAGTTGTATATAAGCTCACTTATCCTATTTATCTTCCTTGATCCAATTCTGATTTGAATTCGTCTATTCCTATTATCAGCTTTGATCATTGAACCGTGTCCATCTAGCTTTGTTTTGGAATTCGGATCTAGATTTCATAACTCGCTTCTTTTTCTCTGGCCTCGAAAGGTGAGAAATTACTCACGATTAACCTTCTTTTATTTACTAAATTTGATTTCAATTGAGACGACAATTGAAATATGAGGCTGTAGTTATTTAAATTGTTATATATGCTATTATCTGTAACTATTCACTTATGGGATATGACACCATATCCTATTGTTTGTATATTTATTTTGATGATATATGCCTGTTGTTATTATTATTTACATATCTGTTATCACTCTGCAAGTTCCCTGTTAGTATAGAAATCACTATGGGTTGAAATGATACATACCCGAACAGACTTTAGAATAGGAGAAAATCGTTATGGGTTGAAATGATAAACCCAAGCGATTTTCATTTAATTGAATTGGGATTACGGGTTGAAATGCTATCCACCCGTATACATTTAGTGTACGGATTGAAATGATAAATATCCGTAACACTTGACCATATGATAAGAAATATATACAGACATCGTTGGTCCATATATATAAATATTTTGAAATTTAATTCATTGTTTTGGAAAGAAATATATGGTCTTATTAAATGTTAATCCTTAAATTTTTTTATATATAAAGGGTAATGATATATAGATTTAATTATATTTAATTTAATCAAAATTTAATTTAATACATAAATTATGATAAATATTTATGTAAGTTTTATTCCAAAAAGTATTCTGCAATTTACTAAGATTGGGAGATAAATGTGGGTTTATCTAAATGGTATTTAAATAAGGATTTATTCAATTAAATCAATTTGAAATTATTGAATGGGAAATTTAAGGGTATGATTTTGTAACTGGATTTTTATTTAAGTGATTTAATGAATATTTCTCGTTTAAATAAATTAAAGAAAATATTGAGTAAAATGTAATTTAAGGTTACTTAAATGATATTGTATCTAATGAGGGATTAATTTAAGACTAGATAATAATGAGGTTAAATCGAGATCTATATGGAACTCTTAAATTGAACATTTAATTAAATATTAAAGCTTTGAACTATATTGGGATTTAAATGGTTTATTTTGAGATTCGGATATGTATTTGAAATCAGTATAGTTGAATTTATTATTTAGAAACTAAATTGATTAAAAAGTTAGTTTGAAACGTTGAATACTTAAAGTTTTGAAATATATTGAATATAAAGGGTATTTTGTGATTTCAAATCCGAATTTGAGATCGATAAAATTGAAGTGGTTATTTTAGAAATTGAGTTGAATTTAAATTAATAAATTGAGATTGAAATAGATTTAAATGGGATGGTCGGGTTGATGTTAAACGATTTGTTAAGTTGAGGGAATTGAAATTACTTTACTGTACAAATTATTTAATATACAAAAATTACTATTTGGGAAGTATAGAGATATTTGAAGTGAAAATGATATTTGGTTTTTAAGTATAAATTAAGTTGAAAAGACTACAGTGTTATAGTGTATATTTCTATCTTTTAGATAGTTCCATGGACCCTTAGAGGATGGTTATCCCAAACATCCTCTAAGTTAATTATATTTCAGTTGATATTTCACTTGAGTTAGATTTATAGATATAAAAATGTTAATCCTGACTCGAGTGTTTTGTGTTTTGCTTTACGCTCGGGTCAGACTGAGAGATACAGCATTTGAGACTCATCTTCGAAGTTGGAGCTTTGTTTGAAGATCCAGCTATCTATCCCTTCAGTCATCCAGTTGATTGGTTCAGAGAAGCCATCTGTTGCATTGGAGACTTCATGGCATTTGAACTATTCGGTTGTATTTTATTTCTAACTCTGAGGTATATAGTAGCTTCATGAACTACTATTCTTTATCTATTCCGCTGCATTGTATTACTCTGTGTAAGTGATCTATGATTGATTTATTTACTGTATATTTAAGTTTTGCCAAATTTTATTAACAATTCGGTATTTTGAATTATTCAAGTCGGACATGTACGGTTTTATTGTCGATTTGAATGGTCCAAAATAGCGGGTCGTTACACCCGACGCGAATCTAAACGCTAGGTGATAGTCCCCAACAAGGAAGTGAATGCATGGTAATTCATCCTCTTGGATAGTCGGCCAATAAGCGGGGAGATCATCTCTCTAAGTGCTAGACGACAAAGGTCCACAGTCTCTAATAAAGCAAATAAGCACATAAAAACTCATCCTTTGTTGGATAGTCTGGGTTGCTCAATGGTTCTCTATGGTGACTTAGTGCCAGTTGAGTATGGTAGTCGGGCTTGGCATTGACCTGAACGTTGTGTGGCAGTCCCTAATAAGGAAGTGAGTGCATAGTAATTCACCCTCGTGGATTGTTGGCGAACAAGCGAAGAGACTGGCTCACTGTGCATTTAGCAATAAAGGTCATAAGTCCCCAACAAGGTAAATATGTGCATAAAAAAAATCATCTTTCGTTGGATAGCCTAGGCCGCTCGAAGGTTCTCAAGGGTGACACGATGCCAATTGTGTGTGGCAGTCGGGCCTGGCACGAATTGAACACTAGGTGGCAGTCACCAACAAGGAAGTGAATGCATGTTAATTCACCCTTATGGATATCTGGCTAGCAAGCGGGGAGATTGGCTTGCTATGCACTTGGCGGTAAAGGTCAGTTGTCCCTGAAAAGGTAAATGAGCATAGAAATACTCATCCATCATTGGATAGCCTTGGCGAATGTGTTGAACAATGTTTTTTTAGAAGTCTTCAATGTATTCTCCACAAAAGATGTCTTATACAGCCTTATAATTATCGTCGGTTCTCATATGCGACAAGCCCGGAGGTGCACTAGATTCAATATGCAGGAAATGTAGGTACCATCTAGGAGAGAGAGGTAGCAGACACTATTTGTTAAGATGACACTTATGATGTATGGCCGCTCCTAGTTTGGGCAAAACACTCCATCGGTCGGATTCTTTGTATTTATGAACCCTTAGCAGAGGACTAGGCCACTGACAATGAATTGCTGGAGATGTAACCTTTAGTTATAGTGCTTGGATATCTTCCTTTTATAGGCTTCAGTGTAGAGTTTGGCTTTGGTTCTTCGTTCTTTTACATTGTTAAGTCCGAGCTTGAGTAGTTCATCGTTTTGCTAAGGCTTGAAGGTTAGATGGAAAGGTAAGGGGATAACTACATCTTTGGGAAACATGGCTTCATACCCATAGGACATCAAGAATGGAGTATGGCTAATTGAAGCATGGTTGGAAGTGCTATAGGACTAAAGAACAGGTGGTAATTCTTTGACCTAGTTCTCTTTAGCTTTCACGAGTCTCTTCTTGAGAGTGAATTTGATGGTTTTTTTGATAGCTTCGACTTTTCCATTAGTATGAAGATGGGCAACGGAAGAGAAGCACTTTTCGATTGTGCTTGAGAAGAAATCTTGAATAAGACTACACTCAAATTGAGTGCCATTATCGGTTATGATCTTTGGTGGACCAAAATGGATATGTTCTTGATGACGAAGTTTATAATCTTAGGTAAGATGACCCTAGTAAGGGGTTCGGCCTCAACCCATTTGTTGAAGTAGTCGATGGCGACTATGGCATGATTGTACCCTCCTTTAGCATTCAGCAGCTTCCCTATCAAATCGATTCTCAATGTTAAATGATTATGGGGATGCCATTCGAGTGAGGATGGTAGTGGAAGCTCTATGGATCTTGGCAAATTGGTGACTTTGGTCACACTTCTTTTCATAGCTCATAGAATCCTTGATCGTATTAAGCCAATATTAGCCTTGCCAGGTGGCCTCTTTTGCTAAACTTTGCCCAATGGAGTGATCCCCACAGAATCCTTTGTGCAACTCTTTCAAGATCTGGCCGATATCATCTATAGACACATACCGCAGAAGCGGTGTGGAGTATCCCCATCTATAAAGCCGTCCTTTTATGATTATGTATTTGGGAGTCCGGTAAAGAATCTTCTTGGCTTCATCGCAGTCAGTTGGAAGTTCCTTGCTTGTTAAGTATCCGATAAGGAGCACCATCCAATAGTCTGTGGATGGCACATCTACTTCCATGTTTGTTGCCTCTGTCTCGTAGTAAGGGGTATCTACAATCTCTAAGGGGAACTAGGGAGTGCCTGCTTTTGGATTACTTATTGCCTAGGCTAGTTGATCAGCTTTGGGATTTTGCACTCTGGGCACCAGCTCCAACTTGAACTTGACAATGGTGCTGATGATCTTTTTGGCTTCAGCAATATACAAGGCCAACAGCTTATTCATTGCTTGAAAGCACCCGCCAATCTAATTGATGACCAATGATGAGTCATTGAAAACATAGACAGACTCTGTGTGAAATTCTCTTGCGATCCTGAGGCCAGCCAAAGCAGCTTCGTGAGTGACTTCGTTGTTGGTCGCCTTGAAAGTAAGGCAGACCATAAAACATGGTTCTTTTCTTTATGACATGACAAGAACCATGCCATCCTCTGCCCCTTTCTTATTCGATGCTCTATCCACATTCAAGTGCCTGGCTAGTGATGATCTCCTTTTTCAAATTTCTCGGGCTTGAGAACTCGACAATAAAATCAACAACAACCACGCCTTTGATGGAAATGTGTAGATGGAAGCAGATGCGATGTTGACCAAGCTCAATAGACCATTTCAAGAGTCGGTGCGTTTGTGTAAAGCTGGCTAAGGATTTGCTACAGAGGCTGATTGGTTAGGACCTTAAGGTGTGCATTTAAAAATATGGCCGGAGTTTTCGGCTTATAATGAGCAGGCAAAATGCAAGCTTCTCCAACTTACAGTATCTTGTCTCTGAGAAGATCAATCTATTGCTAATATAATAAACTAGCTATTGGACCTTGTCGTCTTCCTTGATTAAGGTAGCACCGATTGTGTGGTTAGACACCCAAGTACATATACAAATCCTCTCTATCAACGGTCTTAGATATCACCAGAGGTGTGGTCAAATGCTGTTTTAGCTCCTTAAATGCCTTAGCACATTCCTCGTCTATGTGAATGACCTCTCTTCCTGATGAGGTCAAATAAGGCGAGACATCGATCAATGGACTTTGATAAAATTTTCCTTAATGGTGTAATCATCCCATTGCTTTGCACTTGCTTCATAGTCCAGGAGACTTACATATCTTTGATGACTTGATCTTATCGGAATCAACTTCAATGCCACTGACACTTACAACATAACCTAGGAAGACAACAAAGGAGCACTTATTTTGATTCAACTTCATGTTCTATTGACGTAGGATGTTGAAAATCTCGGCTAGGTTCTGTACGTGCCCCTAAACCTTCTTAGAATTCACCAACATGTTATCCACATAAACTTCCATGAATCGATCGACCTATTTGGAGGCCATGCAGTCGACAAGACGCTATTATGTGGTGTTTGATAGACTTAGGGGTATGTCTTGGGGCAATTCTAAAATTTCATTTAAATTAATTAACTCCGTAATCAATTCTCTTTCGAATGAAAGGTGTTTTTTTTATGTTGTATTTTTTTTATAATGTGTTATAAATAGTTAAATATTCAACAGAAAATCTATAAATAGTGTGTTTATGATAGTAATTACAACAAGTGATAGAGTTGGTGGTATGCCCTAGGGGCAATTGTGTAATTTGTTACATATATCTTACTCGTTGATCAATCTTGTTCGAAATAAAGGTGTTTTCTTTCTATTATATACTTGATATAATGTGGTTATATTAATTAATTAATTCAATTAAAAGTATATTTAAAAGAAAATACATAAATGGTATGTTTTGTGATAGTAGTTACAAAGTGTTGTAACCGTGAGTAATTTATCGCAGTGAAACAAATATATCATTTTAAATGTTCCTAGTCAAGGTGCATCGAAACTGGATATCGATATACCTATTGAGACTAGAGTACGCAATGCTCTACAAATGTTGAATAGTATATTACTAATGACTGTTGGGGGCACCCAGGGTGGAACGATTCACTTGGTAGTTTTCTGTTGGTTAATATAGCTAAGTCAAACAGAAAATATCAATGTGACTAATTTACACAGTTATCTCAACTTGAGAATACTGTGAATCTTCAATATGAAAGCTCCGCTTTGATTATAGTCAAATCATGGTATAACATCCGTCGACTGACTATAGTTGGTTCGAGTGGAAGTATTGGAAGTGAAACATTATTCAAGAAAGGTTCTTCTCCTCGGTTATATGAGGTTAGTACCACGGTCAACTCAAGTCCCAAAGCCAAAATCTTTGGCCAAAGTAGTTCGATTGATAATAATTGTTATTATTGAATCAAGGACTTTTTTGTTTGGATAATAGAGTTGAATGTGGATGATGTTGGAATTTTTAAAAATACTTTCGACCTGCGATTAGTTATTTAATTAAAAATATAATTTCAATTGAGAAAATTCTAGAAATTTTTTTTAAGGCTTAATTATATATATAGAACCTTTATTAAAAGGTTCAGATTTTTTTAAATTAATTTATTAATTTTTGAATTAATTTTATTCGAAATAAAATTAATTAATTTAATTAAAAATAAAATTTCAATTGAGAAAATTCAAAAAAAATTTCCTAAGCCCAAAATTTGTCTTAGTTACTTTCGAAAATTATTTTAGAATTTTTTAACTTGATTTCCTACTTTTAATAATTAATTTTATTATGGGGTATTATCAATTATTTAATAATAAATATTATTTTAATTATAAAATTCCATAAATTAATATTAAGCGCAAAATGTGTTTTCAAGTTCTAATTTTAAAAACTTGTATTATTATCATATAATTATTTCACATTAATTTTTTATGGCAGAAACTATTATATTCAATAAATTATACACACACACACAAACACACACATATACATATATATATATATATATTAGTATTTTATTTTGACATATTATACAAGCACATATTTGGACAAATTACAATACATACAAAATGAGCTAACGTATTTGTTGCAATGTAAATCTCAACATCTATATACCCTTCACGGATTATGATGTTACACATGCACACACACATGTGTGTGTGTCTATGTATATTATATACACATATAAATATATATGTATTCTTATATAAATAAATTAAATAAAATCTAATAATCTCAAACTACAAATTGTACAGTTATAATACGTATAGTTATAGTAGTAAATATTACTATGAGTAAATTATTAATATTGAAATTTCATGAATCAATCAATTCAAATTAAAGAGGGAAACTAAAATATTTCTCTCTCCATTTAATACAATTAATGCTCTCAATTAATTCTTATTTTAGGGAAAGAAATGAAAGATTTCATTCCCTATACATTAACACTTACAAAGGTTAGGTGTATTTGATACACAATAAATTTGAAATTAAATTTATTAAACTTCACTTTAACTATTTCAAATAGAATACAAGGTTTTATTTAAACCAAACTTGGAAAAGTTCTAAATGAAATTTTGACGTCGTAGGCCTGTCAAAGATCCAAAATGGTAATTTTTTTAAAATTCACTCATTTCCTCAGCTGCGGGCTGGCCCAGTTCCTTCAGTGATATTGAAGCCCAATAGCCTATGTAGTCTAAATCAGTCATGTTAGGGATAACTAATTAAACTTTCCCACTAAGTATGGTGTCTAGAAAGGTAACGTCTAGGTTTAGCATGAAAGGTGAGTGAGCCTAAAAGTTTCCCCTAGTAGAAAAGGCCTAATTTGAATTAGGCCTAGGTCTAGATTTCAAAATTGTTTTGAAAATTAAAATAAAAACATGTTTATTATAAATGTCATAATAAAACTGAAGTTTTCAAAGTGTTTGAAAAAATACCTATATTTTCAAAAATGTTTGACAGCATTTATATACTACTTTCAAAATTTAAAATTATTAATAAGACTAATAAAATGAATTAATTGAATGTGCTAGTTAATTAATACATATATGCATACATTGTATATGTTAATATATGTTATGTTATTTTAAAATGTTTAGGATAACATAAGTTTATATGTATGTATGGAAGATAAATTTTTAAACTAATAAAATTTAATCAGAATTATTTAATTGAATAAATTAATTAAAGGTTAATTAATTAAATAAAATACTCATAAATATGATATACGTGTGTTATACTATAAAGGTTATAGTGTGCACCACTATAAAGGTTATTAATAAAGGTTATAGTAGATATGTCTAATGTAAATGCTGTATTAGAACTATAATATAAAATTAATTCAAGAGTTGATTAATTAAAATTAATTAAATAGTTAGTCGGTTAAAATTAATTAAATAAGATTTAATTAATATAATATTATACATAAGATTATTATATAAGTTAATTAAGTTATATAATAATTCAACTTATGTAATATGAATGTATAACAAAGGGTGGAACTTTAAAGAAACCCTAAATAAACTTAAGGAATAAATACATACGTAAATGTATGTATATCATGATTTTTGATGTGTCTAACACTTGAATCATGAGAGTATTTCAAAGGAAACACATTTTTCCATAAGTCGATATCACTCGATATAACATATTGAAGATTATGAATCTTTAATATAAAGTTGTCCTCTATCATTTATATATTAATAGATTACTTGCATACTCCTTAGTTGTTGAGCTTTCCTCAAGCTTTGGATGTAATGTGGAGTACCGTTAATATATTGAATAGAAGAGGTAAGATAACCGCATGTATTTGTTGATCTTTCCTTAAGATACGTGCATTTTACTTAGGCCGTCGCGAAATGATAGGTTCGAGTGAATAGCCCACTTCACTTGTTGAGCTTTCCTCAAGGTAAATGTAGGATTATGACAAGATACCAACGGTTAGGAGTTATATATGATACAACCGATAAAGATTTATCCATCGTATGCACGCTTATAATTTGTTGAGCTTTCCTTAAGGTCAGTATCCCAAGGCATACGAGTCCTAACACCCACTAGTAAAGTTGATAGACTTCTACGTTTCGCTTAGGGTATGGTGAAACATAAATTACTACTGGGAGCCTTATTAGAAAAATGGAATGGTAACATTTAACCTTTCAAATATTGTAAGAACATATGCTAAATAATGTTATAATTATCTACCATGATAAATTTGTGCATTTAATACGACTGATAAAACGTTTATCAATTAACATATACAAATGAACTATTAAAAGTTGATAAATGGAAATATAATACCCATTATTAAATGCCTATTGCATGTTATCCGTGTAAGTGCCTAATTTTTACAACTACTTAATACATTTGTAAAATGATCACTTACGTGTTTATTTGGTTTAGATCGTGTATTACATTTTATGAGTTTCGAACTCTAGAATCAACATAGGACTATGGATGGATATTTTGTCCATATACTATCATATATAAATGTTATATGTTGAATGATCATAGTTCGTAATGTACGATACTTTAATGAATATGGTTCATTCAAAATAAGCCAATAAACTATATTATGAGATCGAGTATTCAATTTGATTGATTACACAAAAGTTCATATTGTTAATTGTTGCACAAGACCAAAAATACAAGATAGATCTAAGAACTCGAACGCTGAAATGTTGGTTTAGTTATTTTATGCAAGAGCAACATATTTGATGTCCTTAAACGTTAAGGATAATCAAATGTGCTTTCGTAAAGTGTTCATTTTGATATTGTACTAAGGATTTTCTTTTGAATCGTTGACCATTTAGAAAGGAAAATAACCGTGTAAGAGTAAATGTGATTTAAGGTATAGCTGGGATGGAGAAGTGAATAGCCATTTCTTCTTCATAAAGAAACAACGGAAACGAGAATTGTAATAATAGTGATTGATACTTAACATTGGAGTGATAAATATGATTTTTATTTCGAAATGTATTTTCATATAGAAAATTGTTTCCTATGAGATTTGTTTCTTTGAATTTAAGATATTTGATCAAAGAACTCTCCACGATAAACTAGTTGCAGTATACGAAATAAACAAATCTATATTAAGTGAATGATGGACCTTCGAATTTAGTATGCTATTATAGCAATGGAGGAAATAGTGGGAGCAAGTCATATAACACTTATTGATTGCATCAAATTACGAAAATTGTTTTTTTAAAACGTACCGTACATTATTTATGAAATAATGACTATTTTTGGTTATCGATTGAAATATATACATAGCTATATTTTTAAAAATATTATGAATATTTGTTATGAAATAAAAATATAATGTGGTATTTGTTTTCATAGCAAAAATGATGCACTGGAAAATACAGAAGTATCTAATATTATTTACAGTTATTATGGATTTATAAACTAAGCTATAGTTTTAAGAAAATAGTTTTATTATATGATTTTGAATCATATGATACTTGTTAATTATATCTCAAACAATAAAGGGCTATGCAATTATTTAGTGGGAGCATCATAAGAATTGATGAACTCTTCGGATTGATAAATATAGATGTATGAAATAGTTCATGTAAGTTCCTTATGGGAGCATCATAAGAGTATATCTAATGAGTCATCATCGACATGGACATGTGTATTTGATACACATGTAGAATGTATATGGTAAACTCATTGAATAGAAAACAAAAATAACATGCTATAGAAATGATTCGATTTGATCGAATGAGTGAATATATTGGAAAAGGTTCTAAACAGACCTAAAATGAATAAAGGTTTAATCTCAAAATAACTCCTTCATGTGATACATAATGATGCACCGATATGGAGTAATCGAACTTTGTTGGAAAATGTACGATTAATTGTAAGTGAAACTGAGTTAGTTTCTTTCTATAGGGTAATGTACTTAAGAGTAGTACACAAGGTTAATATTATTTCATCTGAATAACAATTTACAAAATCTTACAAGATAAGAGTTTATTAGAAACTCCAACATACCCTAGGCCAAGGAATTGGCAGGTTATGTGAGACGAAAGATTGCACATAATTGTTATTTATGAGGGATCTTTTATGAATATCTCCAAAAGGGTTTTGGAAAGGACTGTCATTGAATGACATATTTATGTTTTGAAAATAATTCTTGTAAACTAAAACCAAATCAGTTTTATAAATAAAGAAATTCATAAAGCGTTTATGAATCCCTGTTCTATTTACATTAAGAAACAATTGTTGTTTTAAGATATACCAACTTTATTGTGAAGGAATTTCTTTGAGGAATTATTGGTAGTTAAATGGAATTGGATATAACCCTTAGATAGAACTAATTATTTGAGAAGAAATAAAATTAACCGATTTAAATGAACGCATAGCATTAGAATGTCTAATAAGTATTCTAGTACATTGAAGAGAAACTACGAGTTTCTTATTAACGTCGAAATTATATAATCCTTGGTTGTTTAATTAAACTATTAACAGTGTTGACTCTATACGGTATGATGTACAAATCCGAAAGAATTCCAGGTATGCTATCAAAATATGATTTTGATAGTCGTAACCGAAGGTATTTGATCCATCGGCCGAGATTGTGTCTTTATGAGAAAGACTAATTGAATTGGAATTAAATGAGCAATGTCGATAAGAATAATATCATAAATTTCATCATTGAAATTAGCGTAATAGATTTGGTATTCAACATGCTCAAGTTAATTCGGATTTACTCACAAAATTATCTCTTGATAAGACTTAGTGTTTTGCTATATTATATTGAAATAAAAAATTCTAAATAACGATTTAGAGCAATTTGTTTACACATATTTACCAAAATTGTCTCAAAGTCAGTGGGAGCGATATTGAGTTTGTGAGTCTTTGGATATGATCCAAGAAACGATACGAAAGTATCATTTTATAAGCATCAAGATTGAATAAGTATTTTAATAGAAATTATATAGTTTGATTTTCAATCAAAGTGCAGAGGAAGCGTGTGTTCATAAGAAAGAACGTTAAAAGGTACGTTGATATTTCTAAATTGTAAGTAAACAACGCATTGTTGATTTTAACGGTGTACTCATATTGAAATCAACCTTAGTAGTTTTAATACTCAAGTTTGGATTGTAAACGTTGTCTTTTATACTGAATATAAAAGATACTGGGAATACCCTACATCGATATGTAAATACACCTTATCAAATTGTGTAATATGGAACATGTAAGTTCCTTATGGATTGCAATAGAAATGACCATAATGTTATGTTGGTTACGATATCGTGATTTTTTATGTATTTGATGCATGAAGCAAATATCAAATCCAAATTGATATCACTAAATGATTATTTAAAGTACTCTCATGTATATATTAAATACTAGAGAATTGTTTAAAGAAACAAAAACTCTTTATGAAGGAGTGCTCGGACTCAAAAATCATAAGTGATATAGATTATAATATGTTAATAATAAATTCAAGTTAAGAATCTTTAAGTTGGAAATGTTCCAAATGAAAGATTACGGCTGGTTCAATCAAAAAGGCTATACACTGTCTTGAATAACACCATAATAAAAACAATGTATATAGATATATAAGTGCACAAATTTATAACTAAGTCGATTCCAAATCTTGAAATCTCATAACATTGTTATATGATAACAATGTCACGATATAGTTCGTAAAAGAACTTTGAGCTTACTAGAAGTCAAGAGATATAATCTAAATTGTTCCACATGATAAAACAGTTTATCACCATCCAAGAGAGTCAATTGACAGAGTAGATAATTGAAACAAAATAGCATACCCATTCACAAAGGGACTAACCTAATTGGTTTTAAGAAAACCGATTATAGATGTTGGAATAAGATTCCATAATTGACACCAAGTACAAATAGGAGATTGATAGTGTTCGAGGTATGCCCTAAAGGTAATTTTGTAATTTATTACATATATTTAACTCGTTGACCAATCTTGCTCGAAATAAAAGTGTTTTCTTCCTATTGTATACTTGATATAATGTGGTTATATTAATTAATTAATTAAATTAAAAGTATATTTAATAGAAAAATCTACAAATAGTATTTTTTATGATAGTAGTTACAAAGTGTTGTAACCATGAGTAATTTATCACAATGAAACAAATATATCGTTTTAAACGTTCGTAGTCAAGATGCATTGAAACTGGATTCGATGTATCAGTTGAGACTAAAGTACGTAGCGCTCTCCAAATGTTGGACAGTGTATTAATCATGACTACTGGGGGAACTAGGGGTTATGTACTAGTAGTTATTGGATAACCAAAGAATGACTCACTCGATAGTTTTCTATTTGTTAATATAACTAAGATCAAAGAGAAAATATCGATGTGACTAATTTACACATTAGACTTGAGAATACCGTGAAACTTCAATATGAAAACTCCGATTTGACTATAGTCAAATCATGGCACAACGTCCATCGAGTGACTATAGTTGGGTCGAGTAGAAGTATTGGAAGTGAAGCACTATTCAAGATAGGATTCATTTCCTCGGTTATATGTGGTTAACATCATGGTCAACTCAAGTCAAACCAAAGTCAAAATCTCTAGCTAGAGTAGTTCGGTTGATAATAATTATTATCATCGAACCATGGAATTTTTTTTTGGATTATAGAGTTGAATGTGGATGATGTTGGAATTTTGAGCACTACCAAATTTAGCAAGTCCAAAGTGATATAGTTTTGACAAAGAGAATTGGCGTTGATAAGTATCACAACTGGGTAATGCTTATTAAATTAAAATGATATTTTTTTCGAAAATGATTAAGTGATAAATTTGGCTATAATAGCACACCATTTGCTAAGTGAAGTGTGAATGTTAATGTTCAAATTGTTCGACGTTAATCGCTGACCGAATTTACACCCAAAAGCCACACAACCGCAAACGATGAATTTTGTTTAGACCAAATAATTTAATTAGTTTACAATCGATATAAATTAATTAAATAAATTAATATTTATGAAATATTGATTATGAATTTTGAATGAGATTTGAGAAATAAAATTGTTGCATATATTTATAAAAGTTATGCATATATTGATCGATATGAGATATAGATAACAAATATGTTAAATATACTTTACATATTTAATTTGGGTTAAAAGGGCTCACAACCCATGATATTTGGAAAGGTTAGGCGTTGGTATGGAGAAAGATAGGAGGTGGCTACAAAAATTGTGATTAAGTTTTTAGATGTGTGGTTGAAATCATTGTTTGCTCTCTTGTCTTATCCATATAAAAGTTCATCTCAAAAACCTAATTAAAAGCTAATTCATTTTTGAGCTGCCACTTTCTTCTTCCCCTTCCTCTTTTTAATGGTACCAACTTTCCTTTAAAATCATCCCTGAAATTCTCAAATCCAATTCAAAATTAAGAATACTAGTTTGTAGTAGAAGGTCTCCAATACCGGATTAGTTACCTGACGGATTGTGAATTGTTCTTAGAAGAAAAATCATTGTTAAATGTGGACTCGAAGGCTTCATTAGGAGGTGCACTTTTATTTTTTATCATTGCTTTGATTTTAAGTTTATCATATAAAAGTAAATTTATATCCAAATCCTTTATTTACATTCAGATTGGTTTATTTTTTAGATTGGGTGAGATTTTAGTGGGTACATGTATTTGTTGCAATTGGATTTGTTATGTGCTTGTTATATTATTTTGTTTATTGATTTTTGTTGGATTAATTTTCTGATTTTTTTTAATTTTGACTTGTGTTAATATATATAATATAGATCTAGATTAAATGTGAACAGATCTCCAAATAAGGAATACGTATAATTGTATGTGTGTTTATATATCATATATATATATTTAATCTTAAAATTTTCTTATGATGATTTGTACCTATTATGGATCATAAAATATAAAAATATTTCATTTAATATTTATATACATATTTTATTATTATTTAATATTTTTTGAATTTTTATTACGCATAAAATAAATTGTGGTTCAAAATTTCAGTTTATATTTTTTGTATTTGCTACACCATGTAATAAGATTATGATAACAAAAATTAGATTTTCAAACTTAATTTATTGTTTTTAATAATTAATTTACATTCAACCTACAATCAATTATTTAACTAAAAATATAATTTCAATTGAGAAAATTCTAGAAAATTTTTAGGGCTTAGTATGTATCTGGAACCTTCAAAAAAAGTTTAAGATTTTTATAACTTAATTTATTAATTTTAAAATTAATTTATTTTTGAAATAAAATTAATTATTTAATTAAAAATATAATTTCAGTTGAGAAATTCCAGAAAAAGCCCAAAATATGTCTTAGATACCTTCAGATTTTTTTAGAAATTTTCCAAATATGTATTTCCAAATTTATAAAATTTTAAAATCTTGTATTATTATCATATAATTATTTTACATTAATTTATTATGGCAGAAATTGTTTTATCATTAAATTATATATATATATATATATATATATTTGTGTGTATGTATGTATATACATACATATACATATATCGGCATATTTTTTGACATATTATACAAGCACATATTTGGAAAAATTACATACACACAAAATGAGCTAATGTGTCCATTGCAATGTAAATCCCGACATCTATATACGGGCACGTTATACCCTTCACGGATTATGATATTACACATGCACACACATATATATGTATGTATCTATATGTATATGATACATACATACCTAAATATATATACTTGTATAAATAATTAAAATAAATAAATCTCAAACTACAAATTGTACAGTTAGAATACATATGGACATAGTAATAAATATTGCCATGACTAAATTATTAATAAATACATTTAATGAATCAATCAATTCAAATTAAGGAGAGAAAATGAAAGGTTTATCTCTCTATTTAATATAATTAATTCTTGTTTTAGAGAAAAAAATGAAAGATTTCAGTCCCTATGCATCAACATTTATAAATAAATGTTAGGTGCATTTGATGCACTATATATTTGAAATTAAATTTACTTAAAATTCCCTTTAACTATTTTAAATAGAATACAGGATTCTATTTAAACCAAATTTAGAAAAGTTCTAAGTTAAATTTAGACTTCGTAGGCCCATCAAAGATCCAAAATTGTAATTTTTTTGAAATTCACTCATTTCTTCTGTTGTGGGTTGGCTCAATTCATTCTTATAGTTGTAATTATGAGTATTGTATCACAATATAATAATCACATCATTTTAAATATTCGTAATTAAGATACATCGAAAATGGATATTGACTTATCTGTTGAGACTGGGGTATATAACGCTTTCCAAATGTTGGACGGTATATTATTCATGATTATGGGGGCACCAAGTGGTTACGTACTGATAGTTATTGGATAATCATGGAATGAATCACTTGATAGTTTTCTATTTGCTAATACAACTAAGGAAAAACAAAAATATTGATGTGACTATTTTACACAGTTTCCTTTACTCTAGATACTGTCAATCTTCAATGTTAAAGCTATGCTTGAATTATAGTCAAATCATGGCACAACATTTATCAAATGACTATAGTTCGTTCGAGTGGTAGTATGCAAGTGAAAAAATATTCAAGAGAAGATTCATCTCTTTAGTTATATGGAGTTAGTATCACGGCCAACTAAAGTCAAGTCAAAGTCAAAATTTCTGGTCATAGTAATTCGATTAATAATTATTATTATTAAAATGTTAACGAAAAAACTTGTCAACACCCTAAAACCGAGTTTAATAAAAAGATCAATCCTTTTTAACCTTTCCTGGTTAAGTTGAAGAAGATTGGATGTGAGTATTCCCTTTGATTCAACCTTTCTAATAGGTCTCTTTTATGGACACTTTTCCAACTGACCTTTTGACCCAGTCGAAACACTTAAATTCTATTTATTTTGGACTTTCGATTCGATTGAAGTAGTTTGGTCGTTCCTTCAAAGCCTTCCTTAAGAAATAGTTGTGGAATGTTAGTGGAATGGGCCGAAGAATTCAAGGGAAAGATTTGTCTTAGAGGATTTCGACTATGTGATAGCGAGGCTAGATAGTGACTTAGGTTTAATTTTGGAATTTGAAGTAGATCGGCTTGGGTTAAGATTTCGATTCACTAGAAGGTAAGTATTTGGAGAATGGTGGGTTGTAATCTGGAGTTTCGACTCACTTGGAAGGAGCCTTCTGTTGAAGACGAAACATGAAAAAAGCAGCTAAAGCCAGTAAAAGACCTTTAATTAACTCTATAATCAAAAATATTGAAAACGTCCCTTTTATTAATCCAATAATGACCGTGCCAAACAATTATCCCCAATTTGATTTAGAAATTAGGGTTTACAACTTTGCAAATTTAAGAAAATATAAGTTTGGAATAAGCGAATTCGGATCCTCTAAAACATTCCCCATGGTTCTTATTTATAGATGTGAGTTAGCACCTTTCGACCTAGTGCTTTCGACTTGGTCAAGAAGCGGCTTTAGATACCTTCCAACTCCTTCGACACTTGCGCATCCCTCTACATTGCTTTCTAATGGGTGCGAATGCCTCCGTCTTCGTCGAAACGGGTGGTTGCGCCTTTTCTTCTTTATGTTGCTTTATTGTCACAAGGAATAAAGGTATGAGCTTTCAACTCTGTCGATAGACAACTTCTAGGTGTTTTGGAGGTGTTGAAATACCGATGGTTTCGATGCCATTAGTAGGTTCCAAACTTATGCTTGTGAAATGATGCGGAACCTTCTGTGGAGGTTAAGGGCTTCGACCGGTTCGAAAGGCTTGCTTTAGATTTCGAAAGGGCAGTTCCATCCAAGGCATATTTTTGAGTGGTTAGAGTAAAGGCGAAACTTTAGGTTTCGAAAGGTTTGGCGCACATATATAGGGTTGTTATTCCTTATCTTCGAAAGGTGTTGCATTAACTCAATCGAAAGGTCATCATGCATGCGAAAGTACTTGCTTCGAAAGGAGAACTCTTGAAGCGGAAGGAAGCTTTCGACCCTTTCGACCCCTTCGAAAGGTTATGATACTTCTAGACTTTGGTTGTGTATCCCTTCGACTCCTTGGAAAGGTCTGTTGGATATATTTTCCTTTTGTTCTTCTTTGTCTTCCACTCATTCAGATTTCGACAAGTTCGATAGGATATTTGGTAATAACATTTCCCCCCTTGCGAAGGGATGCCTTTGACTTTTCATGTCAATCTTCTCGAAACCTTTAATGGTTCCCGCCTTTTCGTATTCCTGCGTGAATCGGGGTCGTTCATTTAAATTTAATCAGGCGGTCTGCTTTCTTTGCTAACTTTTCTTGGAAATCACCTTGTTCTCTTCTTCTCTTTCATTCATCTGCAATCAAAATAATCTTCGAGCAAAAGTCACAATTCTCAAATCCTCAAATAATCTTTATCTACAATAATCAAAAATTTAGATCTGAAGTAAGTTGATATTATCTTGCTTACTTAAATGTTCTTATATCTTTTTACCTTATAGTGAATTTTGATTTCTTTAATTTTCATGATTTGAATTTGGGATCATTGTTTTGATTTATCTGCAACTATTTGAGTTTTTATTTGCGTGGAAGTGTTCTTCGATTTAGTGTCATGGTTTGCTTCAATTCACTTTTCTTGTTTATCTTCATTTCAATTCTTCCTGATCCATTTTTTACTATTATTATTGTTTTTAGAGAATTTGAATTTTCATTTTAATGATTTTTTAAATAGTTGATTTGCATTTAAATCCATTTGTTTATCATTTTTGAATTTCTAGGCTGAAATTGAGTTTAGGGAAGAAAGAAATTTTGTTTACTTCGCCTAGAAGTTTTGTGCTGTATGAATTGATAAAATTGGTGCCACATATTTACTTTTCTACCCCTTCGAAAGGGATGAAGGTAGAAACTTCTATTTTTCTTTCTTATCCTCTTTTGGTGGGGTCGAAAGGTAACATAGCGTTTCATTTGACTGACCTGGTCGAAAGGTTATACAGTAAAGTTAGCATTTATTCAACCTTTTCCAAAGCAATTTTGTATTTTTATGTATTCAAACACCTTTCGAAGAAGTTAGCTATTATATATTACAAGATAATTACTTAATTCACTCTTTTGAAAGCATAAACTTTGTTTCAAAGGTTTTGACACCTTTTGTACACACTTATTCCCAATTCTTTTAAGTTAGAAATACATATTTTTTATACAGAGGATTGAAAAAAAATACATTGTATAAGCTGCAAATCAAACATTTCGACTTAGACGAAACCTACTGTATTCAACTTTGTGGAAACCTACTATGTTGATTTAAATTTTATTGTTGTTATGCCTTCGAAACCATAAACCACGTTTCATCTTTATCGAAACCTTTTATAACTGATTGGGCTTTAATCATTATCTTTTACCAGTATCGTCGAAACGTCCTAAGTTATTTCATTTTCTTGTCTTCTTTTATTTTCTTGTCGACATGATTCAAACTGCATACCTTTCGACTTAGTTTTCATATAAGTTTTCGACAGTGTTCATATTGCCTTAGAAAAACTAGTTCCATGGGTTTTGACAGTGTCAAAAGATTCTTTCAAACTGTTTATTGAATGTTTGTAGCATGTATTTTATTGAAATTTGTTGTGCTGGTTTTAACTACTTTCTTTTAATAATAAAAATTCCATTAGCTTTTGACATTGCTAAGGTGTGTTTATTGGATGTGTACTTTCATCTTCCCTTTTGACTCTGTTGAATGCTCAACAGATTTTGACATTGGGTTTTCGACATTGATAAAGGGTGTTGACTCCTATTTTCCTTTTCGACTCCGTCGAAAGCTCAACAAATCTTACTTTTCTAACCTTGACATTTTTCCAAGAATATGAAATTTGATGTTTTGCTTGTTTGGTATTCTAATTGTTATGATAGGTTTTCAGTATCCTTGAAAGATGTTAGTTCTATAACATACTATAATTTCTAACTAAAACAATTTCACCTGGCAGAATCATGAGTTCACTAAAGAAGATCAAAGCCATCTCAAAACATTCCTTGATATCCACTCAAAATGAAGTGGATGCTCCTGAACGATTTTGGAATTACTGGGGAAAATGCCATCCCCCTTCTGAAAATGAACCATCCACAATCCTCCTGAAAGATTCTTTGCTTATACTGCACTTCATATTTGGCGCAGAGGGTTCCTTCCTTTTCCAGACTTCCTAACCCAACTCTTGGCTTATCTGGGGATTGCTCCTATTCATCTCTCACCTAATGTCTACACTTATCTCCTTTCTCTGGAGCTTATGGCATTAGAATGTGGAATCCCTTTGCTCAATCCCAAGGTCTTGAATTATCTAGTACGGTTGGTCAAGCTTCACAATCTGAGCAACTAGATCTTCAGGGAAAATCCTCCCAAAAAGCTAATTTTTGAGGGGGTGAATAAGTTTAGAGACTGGGAAACACAATTTTTCTATGTTAAACGTCTTCCCAACATTAGCAGGGCTTTCTCTTCTCCATGTAAGTTAATCTCACATTTTATCTTCCTGTTCGGTTACTTCCCTTTGCTGAACTATGCTTTTTGTCAGGTGCTGCTGCTAAAGAACTGAAGGCAAAAGACAAGAAAACAATCGCTTATTGCAGCTTCAGGCAAGATTGGAAATAGATTGACATTGTTGAGTCCTACAAGATTGCAAAAACACTCTCTCTTGCCCACGGATCAAAGGATACTTGGCCAACCTCCTTTGGTCTATCATACTTCCCGAAGCAAACGCTTTCCCTACATGGGAGACCCAATAAACTTCTCTCCAATGTCACCTATATGCCCTGATCACTCTGGTAAATTTAACTGCTTTACTTGTTGTTTAATGCCACGCTTGTCTCAAATTATTTACCGACTTATAATTTATTTGAATTTTCTACAGTTGCTCCTCAGGTTAAAAGATTTACTAGTGACCTGGCTCTTTCCTCTTTCAACTGCTCATGCACCATTTTTTCCCCAAGCCATTGCTAGGTCAAAGATGGCCGTAAAAGGAAACTGGTCAAAATAACCTTAGTGAAGCAACCCCCAAAGAAAGCTAAAGTAGTTGAAGTTTCTGATTCTCCAATACTGGAAGAAGGGGAATTTGCTAATATTGACAAATCCTTAGAAAGTCTGTCCATCGAAGCTCCATAAGATCAACCTAAGGAAACTTCCTTAAAGGTCGATCCTCTTTCTCGTATCGTCATCTCCAGCTCTCCGAGCGTAATCGAGCAGATGCAAAAGGACTTGGTGACTTCAACCCCTATTCAAGTGTTGAATTTTCCTAGACCATCATCTTCTACACCTTCGATTGATTTCAAAAAGATGGTTTTTTATATCTTGAACTCTTCATCATTCGCTTTAATTGAACCACTGTCTTCTATTTCTGATTTGGTGGGTCGCTATCAATCCCTTCTTGAACAACAACTCTTGGTAGTTTTATGCTACTTAACTTTATTGTTTCTGTTTTTCTTTAAGTTTTTGACTTATGTTCTTTCCTTTAGATTTTTCCAAGTGTTGGTTTTTGTTGCATGAAAATTCTTCAAAATCCTCTGTCGAATGATCTAAGCTTTAAGAGGAGATTTTTGACTTGAACAATCAGATTTCCTCCTTATATGTGCAGAAGAATGAGGCTACTATTGAACTGGAGCGATTGAGGACATCTCTCGCCTAGTCAGAGTCTATCATTTCGGAAGAAAGGAAAGCTTGCCAACATCTTGCTGATGAAAACTTAGCATTGAAAATGACTCTAAAAGAGTCCGAAGAAGAAAAGGCATGAATGGAAGCTAAACAATCCTCCATAAAAGAAAAGCTGAGAAAGAATAAAGCTTACTTGAAACTAGCTATCGGCATAATTTCTGATGCAAAGCGGTGAGTATCACAATTTCTTGACTCTTCTCTTGAAGACATTATTATGGATTCTTTTGAGAATGCTTTGATGCTTTCCTATGCTAATAACATCGAGAAATGCCCAAATCTAAGCTTTCCCTTGCTTGACTCAGCTCTTATCAATAGGGTCATGGATAAAATAAAAAAGATAAAGCAAGGAACTGAAGTTGCCGAAAGGGAGGAGGTCGACGCTTCCAAAATTCTTTGCTCTGAAGTTCCTTCCTTCGAAGTCGAATCCGACTCTGAAGACCAATATGACAAAGATGAGGCTGTCAAAGAAGAGGGGTTGACAATGATGATGATAATGGCGATAATAATGATGATAATAGCGATGATAACATCAACGGAGGTCAAGGTTCAAGCGGTGATGGGGGTGATCAATCTGATGCCTCTGAGAAAGATGGAGATGAAAGTAAGAAAACTTCTGAAAAATGTAAATCCAATCCATCTTCTCATGAATCAAGCTCGCATGAACCCCCAACACCTTCAAATCCTTAGGAAGAGCCTGCTTATATTAACGTTGAAGAATCAAAAGAGAAGGAGCAGGCTTCTCAAGAATCAATTCCTATTTCTTAGGTATGTGATTCTCTGTTTATACATTTTTCACTTCGAAGATAGTAATAGTTCAAATCACTTATTTTATATAAGAATGATATATGTTCACCTCTATAAAACCAAGCTTGAATGAAAACAAGCGGAGATAAATAGTTTATATAGGGAGTTAGACAAATAATTAAAGGAGCACAACATTCTCTCCGATAGATATCATAGACTAAATAGAAGTGTGATAGTATTAGCATCTTTCAAACATCAATAAGTTGTCCCATGCCAGTGGAGGGCGCACCTCCGTTATGACAGTCTACTAAAAGAGAATCGAGAATTAATGACACTCTTTTGGACGCTAATTGAGGAGCAAAATATCCTGGTGGATTTTCAATATAAAGACTATTGTAGGCACCCAACCGTAGATTTCTCATATTTAGGTGATCATAGTGAGGGTTTACTTAACCATCTTCACAAATGATATTTGGGTGAATTTGGGTTCGATCCACATCTAGAGCATGCTAGAATCTGCCTCGAATCAAATAAATTCTTCAAGACTTGGCCTTTGATAAACTTAAGTATTATAAGAACAAGTTTATTCTAGAATTCTTTACAAAATCAATTTTGTATGAACCAGATGCATAGTTGTAATTATGTAATAATAATTATTTGTGAATGTTTGTTTTAATTTTCCTTCTGTACATAGTTGTATTTCACTATTTTATTATAGAGTGAATGTCCCTCTGGCAAATTTGTTTCTAGAGATTATCTTAGCTAGTATATTAGATTAAGAAGAGATTATGATCGATTTTGAAATCTTCAAAATGTGCTAGATATTGTTTTCTTAGAGATTTACAAAAAGTTTATGTAGAACATCCTCGTCTCCGCTTGGATTTTCTTAGTGAAGAAAAGGAAAAGCTACTCAAAGAGATCCAAACATATCATACTAAACTATTACATGGATGTGATAGTTCGCTTGGATGGGAATGGGACTATTGTAAATATCCTCCGGTTATTACCCTAGAAGGAGTTAATGTTCCTTTTGACTCGACAGTTATCATTTCTGCTAATTCATTAAACAAAGTTAGAAATGCAGTCTCCTAACTTTAGGTGTAAAGCAAATGCCTAATTGTACTTTTTTTTATAATATCATTGTTGTATGAGTTATAATCTTTTATCGCTTTAATAAAGAAATTGATTACATTAGTTTTGACTTTATTTTCCTTTCCTTTTTGTTTAAGTAGGAGTTATAGTTATCTGAAACGCCTCTTTCATTAGATTCGGCATCTCATTTCATCAATATCAAAGATAGATTGTTGGCAGATCTCAAAATGAAAAAGCTTTTTGATGATACTTTGTCTGCTCGTTTTCAAGATAACACGAAAGCATCAAAATGGTATAGAAGATTTTTGCTTTAGAAAACAATCATAAGAAATCTCAATGATCAAATTGCCAATTTAGAGACTGATGTTAAGAGCAAGAGTGAAGCCATTTTCACATTAAAGCGTCAAGTCAAGTCATATCCGTCAATCGACTTTGATCACAAAATGTCAGAACTCCTTCAACAAATAAGTGATTTAGAGACGAAATTAAAAGACAACAACACTCAATGTGGATCATTATAGTTCATCATAGGGAATAACATCTCAAGCATGGAGTTACCAGTTTCTCCGCTGTTTCTTCTATCGCAAAATCCATAAGATCTACTTTCCTTGCTGCTCAGAAATTTCCCACTACGACAAATCCTCATCCAGGCTTAGACGAAAAATTAGTGGGAGAGTGGTGCAGTAAAGTTAAATTTGGGACGATGAAGTATTTTGATGAACAACAAAAGGCTAGATACTCGAATCGCATAAATGAATATGCAGCTAGGATTCAAAAGCTGGAGCGCGATAATATCATCTCTTAAAGTGCATTGCTGAGTTAGAAAGAGAAAATAAAACCCTTAAAGGTGCAAACAAAGCCTTTAATCGTGCTTTTAAGACCAATATCAAGACTATTGACAACGAAGACAAACAAGAAAGAAAGAGAAGAAACTAAAAGAGGTCCTTCGCATTACTATCAATCATATCGTGGACCCTTTAATCATTGAAGATCCAAATAAAGCGGTTCAAGACTTATGAATGATATGTACATATTTATTCTATAAACTTGTAATAATGTCATAGATTATGTAAATTATGAAATTTTTGTACATATCACCTGGACAGTGGTCCTTTCCTGTAATGTTATGTCTAATACATCTATTTGATAGCTCGTACCATGATTTCTGTATTTGTTGGATCTTCCAATCCTCTTTACTGTTTTTCTTTACTTGAAAAACACAAAATAGGCCGTATAAGTTACTATTTGCTTGTAATATGTATATGAATTTATCCATATCATTTGCGGATATTAATAAATTACCATATCAAGATTTGATGATAAATGAAAAGTAATTGCTCTAGATGAGATGTTTCGAATTTCATCTTTGTAAATGATAAGAGACAACCGAGAATTCAACTTTAAACATATTATTGAAATATCTGAAATCTGATGATAAAGAACTATTATCTCAACCATGGATGTAAATGTTTTGGAAAGTCATCTTCTGGAAATAGAGAAAAGAAAGTTAATAATGACCATGTAACAGAAGTCCAGAAATCACTATCTAAACACTTGTGATAGAAATTCAACGATCCGGATTCTGACGTATTCAAAAGTTAGGAAGTTTGGAACCCAAATTAGTGTCTTAGTGGATAATAACCAGAAATCCATGATAATCTTTTTAGTAGAAGTCTTTAGCCCAGATTTGGGCACCAATGAGTGAATTTAAGCAATAGTCTCGAAACCCAGATTCAGGTTTTAGAGATGGACGACTAGAAGTCCATGGTAACTACCTTCATATAGAAATCTCAAACCTAGATTTGGGCATTAATAAGTGAAGTCTATTAATAGTTTCGAGACCCAGATTTGGGTATGATGAATTGAAAGATCCGCAATCCAAATTCTGGTATTAATGAGTGAAGTCTTATATTTCAATTATGAATGACCTGAAACCCATATTTGGGCGTCAATAGATGAAGTTTAGAAATAAGAAACCCAAAACCCAGATTCAGGTATCAATAAGTGGAGCTCCTTTCTACTCCTTAGATTCTGTTTTCTTTGGCATGTATAAACCCTTTAGATTGTATACGTAGTTGTAGTTTGATTCGATGCTTTTTGAGCCTGGACATCTAGTCCATCGTTTGATATACCACTTTTCGAGGTTGGATATCTTAGTCCATTATTGATATGCCTCTTCTTGGGCTTGGGCATCTTAGTCCATTGTTGATATGCCACTTCTGGGTTTGAATGTCCTAGTCCATTGTTTGATAAGCCACTTCTTGGACATCTTAGTCCATCGTTGTCTGGTGCTCTCGGTTAGCTCATTCTCAAGATGGAACTAAGGACTTACCCCCACCTCCATCTAGAAGGCGCCTTGACCTGATCAGAGGCGCAACCAAGGGCTTGTCGATGCTTTAACCTGGGCATAGCGTGGCACGAATAAAGGCTTACACTGCTCCCTTCAGGAGGTGCCCTGCCTTGGTCATAGCGTGGTACGGATAGGGGCTTGTCGATGCTTTAACCTGGCTATAGCATGACGCGTGTAAAGGCTTACGCGCCTCTCTCCAAGAGGTGCCCTGCCTTGGCCGTAGCGTCGCTCGGAAAGGGGCTTGGCGATGCTTTATCCTGGCCATAGCATGGCGCGAATAAAGGCTTACACTCCTCCCTCTAGAAGGTGCTCTGCCCTAGCCAACTCGGCATAGACATAGACTTTAACCATTTTGGGTGATGTCCGAATGAATGGAGCATTTCACTCCCAACCATGTAGATTCTTTTTAGTCAAGTAATTCTTTATTGATCTCATTCAGTGTTTCTTTACAAACTCATTGATATTGCCTTGATCATAAAAGTTGATCATCATCCCTTCCAAGGCTCTACAGTGGTTAGTTTCATGACCATTCATCATATGGTAATAGCAGTAGGATCCTCCCAGATTCCATTCATATTTTGGTTTCTTCTTTTGTGATGGCCAATAGTTGAGCTCTTCTTTTGTTGGCAAGTAGACATTCATGATAGCAGTTGTTAGATTACATTCTTTAGGAAGTCTTGACCTGAAACTTGTTCCTTGAGAATGGCTTCTGGGTTTTGTGTTACTTGGCTTCATACCCTCATCGATTGTTTTTCTTTTTAACACCCTTGGGAGTTCATGTGCTAGAAGTGTTCAGCTGTAGCTTGTTGCCATTTATGAGCAAAGGCATCGTAATCTGCCATTATTCCTTTTTTTAAGTTTGTGCCCTTGGTGTAGTATTGATTCGTTTTCCTCATTTAGTCAAATAGGTTGTCACTTTCATTCATCTTTTCTTCTAAGGAAAATATTGGGGTAGGGCCAATATGGAAGGATTTAAGTTCCATTTTTTTGGATCATATGATTCTGCTATTTTCTTCTTTATAATCCTTAGAGCTTCAAATCTTAGCATTTGCTCTTCTATAGTTTGGAATCTTGAGTATTTTGGGGAGAATCCTATCAAGTGTGGTTCCGAGGATCCTTACTTGGATCTTTTGACTCTTGTAGTCATGATGAAGTAAGGTCTTGAGTATTTAAGCTAGAAAATAAGATTGGGTTTGTTTGTATCAAAATTGTACACAACATTCTTCGGAAGTATTTCAAGAGATAAAATGAAGAAAATAAATGTAAAATGAGGATTATCTAACAAACACTTCAAAAACAGATCAGAAAAATATGCAGAAACGTAGTGATTTAGAGTAGTTCAGCGTATAGCCTATGTCCACTATGAAATTGATGATTTTATTGATGTTTTCTTGCTGATTACAATTAAATACAGTGAACTACAACAGTAATTTTCGAGTATAACAGTGATCTTGGAGTGCGAAAATGGATTCGGCGGAGTATGGACGTAGGAGATCTCAAAGTCCTTTTTCTGTAGGCTTTGGGATGCTATTTATAGGCGTTGGCTGCAAATATCTCGCTTAGATCTTGGGAGACCTCTTTTGGCACGTGTGCGGGCTCGCGCGATCGATCCCATGTGATTTGCACTCGATCCATGATTGAAACGAATGAATTTTGTATCGATCAAGATTTAACCCAATCGAGTCAAAATTTAGCACAAACATTCTTTAGGTTGTACGTAAGCTCTTGTGAAAATTTGGTGGCATTTGGACTTGTAGATCGCGAGTTTTGATCAATGCAAGCTTGCGTTTTCCCTAGGCTATCTTGTTCGTATCGATATATTTCATATCGATCTGCTCGAATCGTTCTTAAGCACGTGCCTACAAGTTGACGTGGCGCAAACTCGGCACAAACTCCATGGATCAATCCACTTTTTATGCCGAACAATCGAGTCTTCACTATGCATGTGCCTTGTTCGTATCGATCGGCAGTGTCTTGTTCGTATCGCGATTAGATCTTGCTCTGTTCATATCGATACACTTGAGATATGTTCGCATCGATCGCAACTATTCTGTTCGTATCGATCGATCACCTTCACTCTTTTCATATCGATCCTTGACCAATTGGTGCGAATTGACTCCAATTGATGGGTTCGAAATCAGACCGAAATTTGGGAAGTTGGCTTTCATAGATTTTCTTGTCATGTCTTGTCAATTGTAGCTCAATTTGGGATCAGATAAAAATTTATCGCTATCCATAGCAAGCCTACGTAGAACCAATCTTCTGGACGAACCTTCCTCGGCTCTCGGTTAAGTTCTTGGTATCATGGCCTAGGTAAAAGGTGGGATAACATTTGCCCCCCCCCCAAAGTACGTCTTGTGAGAACATCACGTGCTTTGAAAAGTTGCAATCTTTATTCTAAACAACTTCATCTAATTTGTTGAACGGTATTGTATTCTTGTCAAAAGATATAACCTTTGATTGATTTTTCAGTAATATGAATTGTTGACTGCCAACTGTTGTACCGTGTACTGTTGTAACTGATTGCTGTATGATAGTGGTTAGTTGTTGTTTTATCATTGTAATTGTCATCAGGTGGGAATTCAACCTGTGAATTTTGAAAATTGAATATTAGTCCGACATACATGCATATATGTTAACCTGACACTTGTTAACGTTCGCACGTTCATGTGTTGTTGTCAGTTTTCTTGTTTTGAATTCTGTATCTATCCTCTCTTGAATCTATGTGAAATTCGGGTTGTAACAACGCTTGATGGTTGTTTTGGAGTTTTTCTTTCATATCAATCCTCTCTTGGATCGATTTTAGAAGTTGGGTGATCATCTTTGTATCGATGACATTGACACACGCTAATTGCTCTTTGGTATATTTCGCATTGATGAGTACGGGTTTCTGTGAACTCCAAAGCAATGGGTATGAAGTTGTGATTTCATATCGACGGACTTATGATGGATATGAACAGTCCAATCGGTCCCCCATGCATTATTCGTATCCATGGATACGAGTCTTCATCGGCAGTGTGTTGATGGATAACAGTGCAGTTCGTAGCGATGCGTCTTAGATGGAGTCGAAAATAGTGGATACGAACAAGCGTTTCTTATCGATAAGATACGATTCGATGGATATGAATAGTACACTCGTATCAATCCGATGAATACCGGTTGGGATCGATCGCAATGATTGGGAGACGAATCGTTTCCTTTCACTTCTTGGGTCCATATATAAGCGTTTGTACTTAGTCATATTTCTACTTATTCATTCTCTCTTCAGCCTTGCTTTCGTATAGATAGAATCGGAGGAAAAATAAAAAACCGTCTCGTCTCCAAATCATTCAGCCTGTTAATCTCTTGAACTAATCACTTAAATTAGGTAATTAACGAATTAAAACTGTCACAAAAACAGCAAGACTGGTGTTCAAAACCAATTCACCCAAATTCGTGGTCAATTTCGGTGACATTATTGTCAGAGTTGGGTCGGGGCAAGGTCAAGGAGGGATTGATGACGTTTTGGGCTATTTAGAGAAGAAGGACCGTTGATGGATACGAAGGAGTCACACGCATCGAATCGTGGTCCTGACCTCGTATCCATGAATGAAGGAAGGAACCACTTTTGCATTGATCCATGACAGGGACTCGCATTGATCTTGGACCGATGGGTTGAAGGAGGAGTTTCGTATCGATTTGGAGTGGCCGAAGCTCATATTGATCTAAAGCCATCAATACGAAGTAACGTCGCTACGATCGATATGAATTTGAGGAAATGTTGATTGGGTGATAGATACGAAAGTATGAATTTATGAATGATATGTAAGCTGCACTCCTTCGGCCGATACGAATTTAAGCTTCCGAAGACCGATTCGAACTCAAACCTCAATGGATATGAAATCTTGCATTATCGAACACTTGACTTCGACGAGCTTATGCCTTGCATAGTTAGATTTAAACATTTCGCCGCATATTTGACCGTCCCTAGAAGCTCGTCAATGGAATTGTAACTTGACCAATTTTTATGAACTTTAACTTGAATCGATTTCCGAAGTCTGATCGGTGCGGTAGTGACGGTCAGCAATGACGGTCATTTTAATCAAATCTCAAATTCTAATTCTTTGAACATTTCTTAAATTTTTTAAAATTTCCTAAGTTATATGTAGCATTGCACTGCACAACATATTCACTCACTTCACACCAGGGGGATACACGGGCTTATTATCGTCTAATGATGGGTTTTAATAAGTTGATTAGCTATGGAATCCACAAGTTCGCAACAACAGAAGCTTTAGGGCGCATCTCCCTTAGTAATAGAGATACCGGCCATCGCGCTCGAAGTCATAGAACTCGCTCTGGATGAGCTACCAGATGCTAGGTTTATCAGTAATCCGTAAGATTCTGTACTGTCCAACGTCTCCGAAGACATGCTGAGACGGATATGCCTAATGCATGGTTTGTCATTGGATGACGTATTATTACCGAAACCAAATGATAAACCGCATGCTCCACCAGAGGGATTTACTGCCTTCTATCGCCTTGCATGTACAACACGAACACTTCCTCCGTTTAACCAATACATTAGAGAAGTGCCGTCTTTCATCGAAATTGCCCCATCATAGCTGCATCCGAATGGATATGCTTTACTAAATAGCCTATTTATCGCATTTATGGAGCACCTTTTCCGACCACCAATTCTGATCGAGATTAGATACTTATTTAATGTCAAAAGTCGGGGAGGTAGCCCTTCTTTTACGTTCCTGGAGTCGCTCGGGAATTGTCAAGTGGTAACGGGATCCTGGACCAGGCTAAGTTAATTCAAAATGGAATGGTTCTATGTCTGATGCCCTCCTGTATTCGCCAGTCTATGGTTGGTCAAACGTAAATACTACGATTGTTCTAATAGTTAACAAGATAATCGTAGCTGATGTGAAAACCAGTATCTTCTTTTCTTTACAGCCTCAATTCCATGACCTGAAGGTGTGCATTTTAAAGAAATAGTACGGGTCCTTTAAGAAGTTCCAAATGAAATGAGGGACATCAATTTAGTTCTAACAAACAGAAATTTAAGAACCGTCGGGCTAATTGGGTTGAACCAAAGTATAAGACTTAAAGGAACATTGTGGGCAGCCTCGACGAGGCAAGTGAAGTGTAAAATGCCCTGGGTTGTAATAGTCGAAGAGGGTGATGAGGAAAGTACACATATCGAAGATGAACCCATAGTTGGGCCTTCTGACACCTTTCAAGATTCTAAGGGAAGGAGAAAAGGCAAGGCTGTAGTGTATAAGCGCCACAAACCTATGAGATGGAAATATGTAGTCGTGTCTTTGCCTGCTCCTGGTATTAGAATTTTAGAGGCTCCTCCCTCGCAAGTGAAGAACTTTTCCGAAGGGCTTGTCGATATCCCAATCTCAGATTAAGCGAGTCTCTTCCCACAAGTGTGGTCGACATTTCCGGTTGGTCGAGGGGTTGGACATACATATACACTTCACGGCACTACATGATTTCCAATCGTAGGCTGTTTACTTCAGGAGATTATTAACTTTGTTTCTCTTACTTGGTAGACACAATGTCCAAATGTGGGTCGACTTTGGGGAGTCTTCGCTCAACTCACCGATCCTCTTCGTATTATGACTCATGTAGAAGAGAGGTTGAGAGGGATTATGATCGTGGGTGCTCTAGCCAGGAATGATATGACTGAGATAGGGGCAGGGACTACATACATTGCTCTTGATCCCGTTCTCCACCTAGAATCACTACATAGTCTCCCGTTTATGTCACACATCCTCCGGAGCCACCATGTCACAAACCGTCTTTTCACACTCCAAGGTCTGATCCTCACCGCCGTAGAACTGAAATTACAACCCTGTTATTACTGAGCAGGCCATTACGGAGCCTACAAGGGAAGGTGCGATTATGATTGCCCAATTGAAGGAGGATTTTATGAATATTTGCTTTGATGGCTATAATTTCCCCCCGCACTTAAATAGAATTCCAGTGGAAGTAGAGAACACAATGCACGATTATATTCATGATATCTAAACTCACTACAAGGAGTGGGCAAAAGCCGTAGAGAAAGCATCAAAGCTGGCCTTTGAGCGGGTGAATACTATAGAGAAATTAGAAGTCGAGCTCGCTCAAAAGGATCAAATCATCCAAGTGCTTAACAATGAAGTCGAATCCTCCTGGAAATCAGAAATAGAGGCCACTCAAAAGGCCAATGAGGCAAACTTGGCGACGGAGAGGATACAACAAACACACTTTGCCCTGGTGGAGGAGATGGGCCACCAAAACACTACTGTCATAGACGAGCGGGATGTGGCTCTTAAAGAACTTAACGAGCTCAAAGTCAAAATTTCCAAAATCATCAAAGAAAGGGATGAGCAATAGTGCAACCCAGGAGGCATGTGAACAGGCCGTAGTGCTTTGAGCCGAACGAGATGCAGCAATGGCTAAGGTCCGGGGGTGAAGACTAAAGTCGAGGAGAAGGTCTGTATGGCAAATTCCAGGCTAGAGGCTGACATTGAAGATCTCCTCATCACTTATAATGCCAACCTCTTAAATAGGAACCTAGCCTGGCTCGATAATTATCCGACACACTCATACAATGCCTAGGGCTGATTAGTAGAGGGTGAGAAAGCTTCCCGTCTGGGTGAATCGATCAATGAATTCAAGCTTGAGAGTCGAGTGCTGAATGAAGACGAAAGGAAAATTCTTCGTGTTGCTATGATCTCATATGAGAAGGAGAAGCTTGGCACTCAGCACTCGGAGGTTATAGAAGGTTTTGGTGTCGAGCACTGTGACACAAGTCCTGAAACTCTTGTGCCGACTTAGCCTGAACCAACTTCTACAGTTGGTTCTCAATCTGTTCCTGCTTACAACCTGGATCAGCCGCAGATATCTCAAGTTAGCGAGCAAGTTTCTAAGGCCATTTAATCGCCAACTAGTCAAACCGAGGAAGGCACTTTGAACATTTCGTATGCTTGTTTATGATCGGGAGCTTTACTTGAAATACTTAATAATAGTTTCCTTTGTTTCTTACCAGCGATTGGAGCCACATCAGTCGCGCCTCCTACCACCACTTAAGAATCGCATCATGTGCTAGAGGCTATTGTAACTGAAGCGGTCGCTACAACAGCTGCCACGTCTATTGACGGAATGCAGGGGTGCACACTTTCCTTTGATGAATAGATGATGGAGGAACTTCTCGGTCATCACAGTGACCCCTTTGCGGATCTGCCATTTGTCATGAGCAAAAGCGCACCGATGACAAGTTCCTCTGGTCCAGCTGTAGGCGTTCCTGGCTATGCGCAAATACTTCATAAGGAAGAAATTATAGCCAAGATTAATGTTGAAATGGGAGAAGCAGCCCAGTCCAAGCTTCGGAGGTGGAAAGGCGGGACCCGGCCCGGCTCCATTAAGGATGATATCTCCTAGTGGTACAATTTTTAACACCAGCGTACTTACCCCAGCTCCTACGATTGATCCGGTCCCTCCTACTGCGCCTTCTGGTAGCAAACCAATACATGTGAGTTCGGAGGAGGAAGTGGTCATAATTCCCCCAACTAGAGTTTGGCTGCCGAATGGCAAGGGCTCAAAGAGAAAACCAAGTGAAAGCTCTACCGGGTCCACATCGAAGGGGAAATTGAAGAATAAAAAAAGAATAGATGCTTCTCCTTGGCTTATTTTTGAGTATATAGGAATTTCTTTTAGCTTTTGTAGGCTGTGTATAAGTGCGGGTTCGGCCCACGCTAGTAGGATTTTTGGAAATAACTTGTACATAAATTCCTTCCATAAGTAGTTGAAATGAAATTCTATTTTGTCTTCAATCCAATTATTATGTATTTAATTAAGTGTTCCAGCATTTGAATTCTTGATCAGTAGACCTGTGAAATTTCGACCTTTGGATTAGGTTTTGAGTTTATTTGTTAAGTCCTGGAATCATGGCTACGAGTTGTGGCTGGACATTAAACTGAACTCCGATGCTGCATTGCTTCAATCAGGGACCTAAACTTAAGTTTTGCCCCCAGTTTCAGGGATGAGTTGTAAAGATCGGTTAGCGATTGCATTTCGCCTTCATTTCATCGAGCTTAACTTCGTTGAATCGGTGCTAAAACAAGTGAGAGTCGAGTGGTCGAATCATACTCGCTCACTTATTAATAATCACATCCGTGCTCCAAGGATTTGCATCTGTAAGTGGGCGGTCGATCATGCCCATTTAAGTTTTAAATATACGTCCAAGCTCCGGGGACTTAAGTTAATTGCGGTCGATACTCTGGTTCGCACTCTAGGAATCCGGAGGTAGTCGAAGTTTGTACTCTAGTTCGCACTCCAAGAACTTGAAGTCGGTTGATGTTGACATTTCGATTCACACTTTGGGAATCCGGGTTTAGTGTTTATACTCCAACTCACACTCTGGGACTTAGAGTTGATGCTTATACTCCAGTTCATGCTCTGGGAACTCGAATTGGTTTTTATACTCATAGTTCGCACTTTGGTAACTCAGAGTTGATTTTATACTCCAATTCGCACTCTGGGAATTTGGAGTTGACATTTAACCTCTAGTTCGTGTTCTGGGAACTTGGAGTTGGTCGATAGACGGTCAGTCATGTCTGCTTAGGCATTTGAATTCCGTTTGCACTCTGGAGATGGATTTATCAGGATCGTGGATGGTCGATTCGCATCCACCTTGAGTTAACAAGCGAGGTTGTTAGATGGACGGGTCCATCCTCCTCGAACTTGGTCAAGATATGGACGAAATCGTTAGGTGGAAGGATCCACCCTCTTCGAACCGCATTTATAAGTTTATACTCCAGCTCACACTCTGGGAGGCTGGAGTTAGCTAAAGGATTGTCGTGTATCAATCTTTTTTTGGCTTTAATGTTGTGACTTGCCCCCGAGCTTAGGTTTTACTTAGTGAGTGGCTGGTCATATCATAGTCACACCCTATTTGAATAAATCCCACCGTATGATGGAACTTAGCCCTTCATGCATCGTGATAGTTGTATGACACATTTAATAAATCATAGCTCTGGCTCGAAGAGATGGCATTTTATTGCGGAAATAAGAAAATATGGCAAAGTCAGTTGCCTTATTACAAATTCAAATTTCGAAATGCAAAAAAAATTGTAGATGAAAAATAGACTACATATATAGTAGCGATGGAGACTCTCGCTGTTCTAGGCCCTTGGTAAAGTAATATCGTCAACGATTGATAACTTAAATGTGTCATCTCTGAGCTTTAGTTCAATCATATACGGCCTTCCCACATTGGTTTCATGTGCGAAGGAACCAGGTAGATTCTTTTAAGGAGGAGATCGCTGAGTTCAAAGGTTCGAGGTCGGACCTTGGCATTATATAATCGGGCGACTCGACTTCGGTATGCGGCTACCTTCAAATCAGCCTCTTCGCGCTTGTCATCCAACAAATCTAAGGATTCAACAAGTAGTATGGCATTTTTCTTTTGATCATAACAAGTCTCATGATGAGAAGGTACTTCCATCTCGACTGGAATAACAGCTTCTGAACCGTAGGAAAGAGAGAATGGAGTGTGTCCGGTCGTGGACTTGTGGGTTGTTTGGTAAGCCCATAGATCCATAGGAAGTTCATCAACCTACTTGGCCACGGCCTTTTCGAGTTGTTTCTTCAGAATAAACTTGATAAATTTATTAAAAGCTTCAACCTGCCATTCGCTTGAGGGTGTGCAACCGTGGAGAATTTCTTCTGGTTGTGACACCGTTGGCAGAAATCTTTAAATTCAACACTATCGAATGGGGTTCCGTTATCAGTAATGATGGTGTGTGGGAGAGTGAATCGACTGATAATAATGTGCACTACAAAGTTTAACAGTTTCTTTTTCGTAATGGTAGCAAGAGGCTCAGCTTCTGTACACTTAGTAAAATAATTAACCACGACGATGGCGTACTTCGCTTCACATTTGGCCAGAGGTAGAGAGCCAATAATATCAATGCCCCATACTGCAAACGGCCATGGACTGACCATTTGAGTTACCTCAATAGGTGAGGCTATTAGAATTCGAGCATGCATTTGACATCTATCACATTTCCTGGCGTAATCTGCCGCACCACGGTTTACAATCGGCCAATAGTAACCATACCGGAGCACTTTCTTAGCTAAAGCTTGCCCGCCGGTGTGATCGCCACATTCTCCCTTGTGTACATCATGTACCACTCGCTTAATTTCATCATGAGAGATACACCGAAATACCCTCCTCTGTACATGACTCCATTCTGAATAGTGAACTGCGAAGCTTTTCGAAGAATCTGTCTCTTTTCACTCATGCATCTCGTAATGTTCTATGCTCGAGATAATTTCAGAATGGGGTCATCCATGACTTCTTATCGGGAACAACTTCCAACACCCAGTCTGTCTCCATTCGATCGATGCTGGAGAAGGATAACGTCTCTACAGGAACAAGTTTCGTTTGTTGTGCCTCGCTTGAACTGGCTAACTTTGCTAATGAATCGGCCTTTTGATTGCGTTCTCGGAGGATGCAGTAGCATAATAATCGAACTAATTCAGTATTTCCTGAACCCGAGATAGGTAAGCAGCCAACCTTCGATCTTTGGCCTGGTACTCTCCCCGAACTTGACACACAACCAATTGCGAATCGCAATAATTTCCACTGCAATGATTCTCAAATCTCGGGCGAGACTCAATCCGGCAAGCAGGCCTTCATACTCAGCTTCATTGTTGGTCGCACGAAAATCAAATTTTAGAGCATAACATATAGATCGATCTTTGGGGGTTTCAAGTACAACTCCAACACCGGAGCACCGGTCGTTTGACGCACCATCAGTGTGCACTTCCAGATATACTCGGGGGATTCACTGGTTTCGGGCAAGTCCTCTGGAATAGTAAACTCGGCTATGAAATCTGCTACGACTTATCCTCAAATGGTTCACCTTGATGTGTAGGAAATATCAAACTGACTTAGCTCAATATTCCACTTTAGAAACCTTCTAGACATCTCAGGCCACGTAAGGACCCGTCATAGCGGCTGATCAGTGTAAACAGTGATAGGATGAGGCTAGAAATACGGATGGAGCTTCTTTGAGGCAATAACGAGACAATAAGCCAATTTCTCTATCTTCGGATAATTTCTCTCACTCCGGTTGGTCGTTTACTAATAGAGTGACCGGTTTTTGCACTCGGTCTTCCTCTCGAATTAAGGCAGCACCAATCGCGTTTTTGATGCTGCGAAGTAGATGTGCAATTTCTCGTGATCAATAGGCTTTGAAAAAATAGGCGGTGTGGAGAGGTGCTGAATTATTGCACAGAATGCGCCTTCACATTTCGTGATCCATTCAAAATTCCATTTCCCTTTTCGAATCAAATCGAAGAAGGGAATGTATTTATCGGTGGACTTTGAAATGAACTTGCTCAGTGCTGCTACTTTTCCATTGAGGCTCTAGACTTGCTTCATTATTCTTGGAGTCTCAAGATTTCTAATCGCCCAGATTTTTTTGGGATTAGTTTCAATTCCTCGAGCGTTGACGATAAACCCAAGGAATTTTCCGAATGCAACCCCAAAGTGACATTTCAACGGATTGAGCTTCATTCTGTATTCTCGGAGGATATTAAACATTGACTCGAGGTCTTTAATATGATCAGTGGAAAATCATGATTTCATTAGCATGTTGTCCACGTACACCTTCATAGTTTTTCTGATCTGGTCAACGACCATTCGATTGACTAGTCGTTGGTACATTGCCCCAACATTCTTGAGTCCAAAAGGCATGACTTTGTAGCAATAGAGTCCCAGATCGGTTACGAAGCTGGTATGTTTCTGGTCGGATAAGTGCATGGGTATCTGGTAGTAACCGAAATATGCATCCATGAAGGATAAGAGTTCATGCCCAGCCATTGAATCTACGAGCTGATTAATTCGGGGAAGTGGAAAACTATCTTTGGGGCAAGCTTTGTTCAAGTCTGAGTAATCAACACATGTTCTCCATATTCCATTTGGCTTTCGAATAAGCACAGGATTGGATGCCCACTCCGGGTATAAGGCATCTCGAATAAATCCATTCGATTTTAATTTATCGACCTCTTCCTTAAGGGCCGCAGATCTCTCTGGATCCATACCATGCCTTTTTTTGCTTGATTGTAATGTACCGCGGATCAATATTCAATGTGTGGCTCGCGATGTCCGACGAGATCCCACACATGTCAGAATGTGTCCAGGAAAACACATCGAGTTTTGCCCGGAGAAATTCAACCAATTCCTTTTGAATTTTTTGGTTTAGCTGAGACCCGATCTTTATTATTCTAGAATCATCGTTATCGTCAATCGGGACATCAATCGTCAGTTCGGCCGGAGAAGCTTAACTGTCTTTACTTTCGTCTTCACTTTTGTTATCTCTCCGATCAAGATCTCTTTGGAATTGGTTGGGGTGCCCGGGCCTAGGCCCAGGCACCAATTGTCAATTTTCAACAAAACGGACATGGAGAGATTCCTCTACGCCCTTTCCTTTCTCCTTTCGCTGTGCCCCGCGTAGCTCGGCGACATAACAGGCTCGTCCAACAGCCTGATCTCTTTGAAAAACTCTAACTCCACGATCGGTGAGGAATTTTAGAGTCAAACACCATGGTGCAATGGCTGCCCGGAATTCAGCTAGCGCCGGTCGGCCCAAGGAAGCATTATATGGTAAATCTATGTCCAAAACAACAAAATGCAGTATCCAAACTCTCCGGCGTTCTCCAACTCCCAACTCCACTGGTAGTTCCACTACTCTAGTGGGTATAGAAGCACTTCCATTGAAGCCATGAATTCAAGGTTGGCAAGGCTTCGAATCTTTAGCCTCCATCTTCATTGGTCGTAGGCTCGCTTGAACAAGATATTCATAGAACTTCCGCTGTCAACCAAGTTCCTCTTCATCCAAGCAGGACCTACTTGAGCTGATATGACAAGTGGATCGATGGTTGGGCATTGACCCTGTCGGCATCTCTGTTTTGAAAGACGATGTCGTTAGTCATCGTCCTTTGTTTCTTGGCCCGAGCCCTATCTTCAAAATTGCTACAACACCCGAAGCTCACACGCCTCGCAAACTAGCATATGACTCCATTTCCTTCTAGCTTCGGTCTCCTGGAAGAGGACCATCACTTACAATATTTATCACTGACCTCCAACCGGTATGAGCGGGTTCCTTCTGTCTTGCCTGGTTAGGTACATGATTTTGATTCGATGGGCCCGCACCTCCAGACTGCGGCGCCCGCAATAACTGCTCTAGCTTTCTCTCGCATATCAACTTTTCGATGAGATCTTGCAAATGACGACACTCATTTGTATTGTGACCATAGCTGCAACGACCCGATTTTTTTCGACTTTCGAAAGTCGACATCGATGCGTCCACTGTATCCAATGCTGCACAGTCGAATGCGGAAAAAACGAACCGTTAGGGTTTAAGAAGAAGAAGATAAAAGAAGAACAGAAACAATAACAGAATCTCACATTTCGCAGCGGAACAAATATAATAGATAAATGAATATCTTTAAAACAAAACACTATATCGGTTTATACATACATCATCAGAGTTTACAACGACACCATATATCACTGACGGTTATTATAATTTGACTATATGAAAACTAATATGCACCAACTCCTAAGCAGCGGACACTATATAATATAATTAATACGACTCGCCATCCAGCTTGAATTCCAGATCTCCACAGCAATTTCTTGACTTCGCTCTAGAATAATGCTAACTTGACTCTAGGCTGTCCGTATGGAAAATTGTGGGCATCCAGAATTCAGAAAGGGAACAATAAACTCGAGGTCAGTCATGGGACTGGTGTGAGATCTTAAAACAATTATTTTTAACAAGAAGAAAACAAAAAGGGAATAAAAGAAATTCGCAATGCTTTTCGGAAAATGAAACTACCATAAGGCCTCCCGGCACATACACAATGCAATCGCACACTTGGGGGATATTTCTCCTTATGATAGTCAAACATGCTTGATACGCAAAAACTCTTTTTAATACTATCATTAGTGCATAGTGGAAAAACATTTGCAAGTATAATATTAATCTTTGGCAGCATACGTGCCATTATAGTATGCCTACTATAGCTACCATATTAGATGGCAGGTTCTACAACTAAAACCATACAAGGCGCGTATTGTTAATTGGATTTCCAACAAATGGTCAGGCTAATGAACTTCCTGGGCCACACGAGTACACCTCTGGAGGGACGCCTCGAGAACCTAACCGGATCTCTGCCAACACAAGCCCGGGTTACCTCTATAACTAGGTAACTACTGACACGAGTATGCCATCCCCCGGTCGTTTGCGACTTTTATCCGAGGATCCTCAACCACAAAGCAACAAACCACAAAGTATAATAAATTTACAGCATCAACATAGGTAAAATATCTGGGCTTCATACCATGATACTACCCTTTTCAAGAAGGAAATGACATACCCTCAGGGGGCGCTACCCCAAATAACCTTATTGCATCTTTCCTATTTCGACCATTCCGGTTGTGAAGCTCGACGAAGTCTCGTCCAAAAGCTACGCTTTTCACAAAATCATGCTTCGATCAACAAATGATCAGCAGCACTTCGTATGCCACATTACCAAATTGGGAATGTATCACTAGTAACTATCAACTACATAACCTCTGAGCTCGTACGTCTCAGAGAATGGTGTTAAGCTAAGAGAATAAATTCTCCACCACCAACACAAATGTATTTGATAGAAACCAGCTTTACATCTCAAAGTGTAACGTCAGCACACATCCATACAAGTCCGTTTCGGTATTGAACGGAACAGAAGGCACTTCCAAAGAAGCCCTTGCAATCAGGATATTAACTAATCACATCCGGAATCCCCATTACAAATGGTGATAAAATCTCTTTACCGGAGAAACCCGGTGCAGAGACATTCGACAGGTAATCCTTTCGCTTTCGAAAATACCCGATCTTCAACACCATCTTCAATTGCAATCCCATTTCGTCATATCATTATTCGAAATGGGTTTTATGACACAAGGTCCTCTCCCGGCTAATTCGAATAACGAGCGCTTATTTTTGAAAATAATGTTACATTCAGATTTCAAACAAATCACAACAATTTTTCACTTTGATCTTTTAAACAAAAGATTCATCACAATCACAAATGTTCAATGTGGTTTTCGAATATCCATTTGGAATCCGACCCCCGGTCGCATCGAAATTCAAATGCCGTTTAAAGGCCAATATTGATAGTTGGTTATTTGACTATCAATCATCATTCACAACAATCACTGGATTTCAAATAATTTTCCCCCAATTATTATTTTTAAATATCTTCGCAAGATATAATTTCAACTTTCAACCATTTGAAAATAAATTTCAAATCACTTTTCACCTTTCAATCTTTTGAAAACAAATTTCAAATCGATTTCTTTACGCGGAATATATTTTCAAATACTTATTCATTTCCACTGAAAATAAGCCGAATCCAAATACTTTTCAAAAAATTTAAATCACTTATCCAAAATCATATATTTGGAAACATCTAAAATAAAAGCATTTTGGAACATTTTATTTTAAAATATTGGTTATGAAATTTTTATATCAATATCCTATATAAAAGTTCAAGTCCAAACTAGTTTAAAATAAAATTAGTAGATAAAGTATAAATATTTAATAACCATTTTCTAAATCAAATATCAATTTAATCTTTAAAATAATCCCTTCTATAATTTACTAAATAAATCTTCACTTTAAAGATTTTCAAAATAACTTAAGAAAATAATTTCTCCAAAATATTCTTTTAAAACCAATTAGAACTTTTAATTTATATTTTAAAAGCTACTATGCAAATATATTCGGCTTTCCAGAGAAAATACACTTTCCATTCTAAAATGGTTCATTCAAATCAATTTATAAATCTTTGTGGATTTATTTTAAATTTACGTCCCAAATTCGTAAATTCCTTTCCAACATTTAAACATAAAACAATATTTATTTTTAAAAAAATTCCCCTTTCTTTTATAAAATTCCCATTTTGGTTTTAAATTTTTAAATATCCACTGATTTACGATTTTCAGATCGATTCCCAAGTATTTACTTTCAACACCAAATCAATTTTCAAATTGATTTTCAAATTTATTTCAATTACCAAATTTAATTCCAAATTTGATTTCTAAATTTATTTCAATCAACAAATAAATTTTCATATCAATTTCCCAAAGGTTTATTTTGACACCAAATTAATTTCAAATCGATTCCCCAATTTATTTCCAAAACACCAAATCAAATTTCCAAATCGATTCCTAAGGTTTATTTTAACTCCAAATTAATTTCCCAAATCGACTTCTAAAATTTATTCAACTCCAAATTAAATCCTAAATTTATTTCCTTTTGAAATAAATTCCTTTATCTATTTCAAATATTTAAAATCTGTATTTTTAAATAAATTCTTCAACTATTAAATAATATTATTCGAAATCCACTTATTAAACTTTCCCCATATTTTGGAATTTATTTAATAAGTTTTCAAAATAAAACTTTATGTATTTAAATTTCTTCTTTTAAATTCACCCAATTATTTTAAATGAATTTATTATAAATTTTCTACCCAAATTCCAAAAATCCAATTCTGTTTATTTCTGGTATCCAACATACCAAAAATATATTCGGCTAAATTATAGCCTTCAACGGTTTCAATCACAAATAATCACACACAGATTATAAATAATCAACACATAACATTGAGACAAATTCAAACGCTTTGACGAATCCAGTTGGATCCCTCCAACCTGTTTCCCTCCATCCACAGACGTTAGCACAATAATTAAATACCCATTCCACTTAGAGGTGGAATATCGCGGTATATGTGATTTATAAAATATCAACCGCTATTATGCAGCGCATAGGGTCTCATCTGCTATATAATGCGGGAAATCAATCACTCCAAATACATATATAATACCAATTCCACTTCAAGGTGGAATATCGTGGTATATGGGTTTAATATAATATCATGTGCCATTTTGCGGCGCGTAGGCTCTAAACTAATACAACTGATAATAAATCAATCATCCAAGCACACGATCAATCAATTTTAAATTTAACTATTTAAAATTTAAATCAGAAAAATATTTGATTGAGTGAGAAGATCTCACCTTTGCTTATGCATGCAATCCATTTCCAATCCATCTTGACTCGTTTTCATGTCTTTTGATCTTGTATAAATAATTTACACAATTGATTAATATTCAAAATAAATCGAATAATCAATTTTCGTTTTGATAGTTTAATTATCTAATAGTTTTATTTAAACCTAATACTTTTAATTTTAAACAAATTCTTTTTAATAAATTTTCTTTAGTAACCAAAATAAGTTAATTAAACACCTTAATAAATTATTCTTAACCCATTTTTCTAAAAATAAATAATATTTCTTATGATAAAAATATTTTCTAGTAATTAAAATAACCAAATTTATTTTATTGTAATTTTCTAATAATTCACATAATAAACTCAACTTAAATTAAAGTTTCCACTAACATTAAATTAAATCGGAACTGTAAATCCCTATTTTTTCCAGTAAATATCGAAAATAAATTTCACTTTACTGTAAATGATTTTTCTTTTTGATTTATGCATATATATTTATACGTTCATACATACATACATACATACATACATATATATATATATATATACAAATTTAATAGAAATACCTCACTAACACGATGCCGCTGCACCTCGCACGCGCTGAAAACATCACCACGACGTCGATCTCCCTCAGGGCATTGCCGCTGTCACGACCTTGCACGAGTCTCCACGTGCGCCTCCAAACCACTGCCTAACACCCATTCACTGCTGCCACGCGACGTGCTGCTCGAGAACCCTAACTTTGAGCATCGCCGACTCGATGTTTGCGAGTACTCGATCGATCGAAGCCCTTGGCCGCCGCCATTTTCCTTTGTTGAACGACAGGAAGTACACGCACGACCCAAAAGTACATACTCGACACTCACTCGAGCTTCAACAGCCGCTTATCTTCCCGCGAGATCACGACGCGATCGCTAGCCATCGTTATTTTTAATTTGGGAATAATTTGAATTTGAAAAAAAAATGTGGCCACTTTATCGAACCAAATCTAATCTAGAGATACTGAGATGAAGAAAGGGGATTCGACCTGACTCGAAGGGAAATACCAGGCGATCCCCTTTTCTGTTTGATTTTTTTCTTTTATTTTCTGTTTTGAACGAGATGTTTTATCTTTTAAATTTTTAAACGAACGCGTGCCAAATTTCTGCCAAGTGTTGTAAGAGGGAAGAGACGTGTCATTTTGCCTTGAGAAAATATTACATCAAAATATTATTTTACTTTTAAATTAAGATTCAAATTTAAATTGTCTTGGTTTCACAACACAAAATCTCAATCTCCAATTGATGCGTGCCGCCAGGCGTTTATAATGTTTAACCCCTATTCCGAACACAATGGAAAAGGTTTTGAGTCCAAATTCGATCTTATGGAGAAGATAGCTTTTCGAACCCAGTTATTAATTTAAACTTCAATTTAATTTTCAGCGCGTTTGCTTATCGTACGACCACACAGCAACTCCGAATGCCATGAAAATTGAAATCCGATAATAATACAATGTTACGGATCCAATGGAACTGGTTTCGTGGAATTCCGAGACTGTGCCTCGGAAGGATAAATACCGATTTAAACAATATAAATTCAAAACTGAATAAAACATTTCCAAATTCAATTCTGAAGCTTCCATTATCTTTAGTATTATCCATATAAATTTTCGAAGCCTTGAAAAATATTTTTAAACAGCTTAAACTGAAGATTCAAATTTTCACCCAATCTCAATAAATTAAATTTAAAAAATTAAATTGCCAAATTTATATTTAAAATTGAAATTCGAGTTTAAAAACAATTTCTAATATCTAAAATCAATTAAATATTTTAATTTCAAAAGTTGAAAATTTTGGATCGTCACATCCTTCCCCCTTAAAAGAATTTCGTTCCGAAATTACTAGTTAAGAAGAATGATCCTTAACCATTCGCTATCTTTCCAAAACCAAATAGTTTTATCAATTTACCAACAAATCTTTTCATTAAAGATCATCATTTCAACAAACTTTCCAAGTCTTCCATAATTTTCAAACAACATTGTTTTCTCAATAATTCAAATTTAAACTAAAATTCAAATTCAAAATTTTCTCAAAATTTTTTCTAACTCCCTATATTTTCGAAAAATTTCACTAGCGTCTCCTTTGCGCGGCTAGCTCGGTACGACTACAAAATGGCACCATGGGCCCCCAGATTTCAAAAAGAAAACAAAAGGCCAAGCGGCTAGACAAGAAAATCACCAAATTTCATATAGAAATTCAAATACATACCTTTTTCGAGCAATTCAAATTTATCTTCGAAATCAAAATTCCAATTCCATTTTCCTTTATATCACCTGTAAGTTATTTAACAATCATATTCAATTTCTATATAAAAAAATGATTTTGCATATTCCATTACAAAAGTTTGAATACTTACTTCTTATACCATTTTTACTTCACTTTTGAAGTTATATATCCATTTTCATTCAATCTTACATTTTCAATTTCCTTTGAATTCAATTTACACTTCAATTCTATTTGGATTCAATTTTCCTTCGGAATATTGAATTTTATCAATTATCTTTCATTCACAACTGATTCATATCACTATTTTAAATTAATTTCATTTACTAATCCATTACAAATTCCAATTCATTTTATCTCAAACCATATTTTTTTTAAACCTTTAGTTCACTTCGAACCAATTTTACAACTTCATTTTATTTCACACAATTTAAATTGGTTTTCAATATTCAGTTTCAATTCCAGTTTTATTCTTTTGTTCATTCCCAAAAATTTATTTTCAATCCACCATTTTGGTTTACGACCACTTATATTTAAACTGGATTTCAAATTCCATATGAATTTAATTTATCTTTTATTTATAAATATTGAATTCAATTCATTCCAAACCATATCAATTTTGTCATTCCTATCCGTTTCACTTACTAATTTTTTTATTCTAATACTTTATTCGTTTTGGTCTAACTTGACAAAATTTCCATTTACTTACGTATTTGGAATGAACTTCAACACTTTGTTTTTCAATTTCATTTTGAATCCATATCATCATTTTATTTGACTCAAATTTTTAATCTCAATATTTTTTTTATTCAGTTTTCATTCTTTAATTCTACTTGAATTAAATTTTCCCTTCCAACTTATTTTGTTTCTACGTTTACCTTTTTCTAACTTCTCTTTAAGTTTGATTTTACTTTAACAACTTTAAACTTTACAAGTTATCAACTTAATCATATTCCATAAATATTTTATATAACATTCCAGAGTCTTTTCAACCTTTCAAAAATCATTTTTGAAATCAATTCAAATTTTCTTTTGAATTTCCAAAACCAAATCCAGTTTGCCAACAACTTCCATTTAAAATAATTTGGCAGCAATTCCTCTCTTGGAAACTCGAAAATGAACATCGATGATGCTGCAGTCATCACCGAAATTATTTTTCAGCGACCGAAAAGAGTTTAGAGCTTTTATCCCTTCAAAACACTTTCCAAAACCTTTGAAATTCATTTTCAAGCTAAAAAGGGATTTAAATTTCCAAATTTCAAATCCTGTCAAAACAATTCTCTGGAATTCTATTTCAAATTATAAATCACATTTATATTTATAATTCCCATTTGTATATGGATTTTATTTTCTTAGCTCTTTGTTTATGAATTCAATTTCTTATTCAATTTCAATGATAATAATTTAATACTGTCATTCTCTTAACAATCAAGCAACCATATATTATAATAATTTATGAAAAATGATTTCTTTTCTATACAGAAATAGTTTGGATAAAATTATTTCATTTATCCTGTTTTAAAACAATATCGTGTCGAATTGTTCTGTACAAGTGTTTAGAGATTCCTATCGATAGAGTGTAAAGATTATACCGACTAGAATCCATATACCACTCAACAAACCAATCATCACAAAATAAAACAATTTTTTTTATATTCACTAACAAATATGCGCTCATATCTATTATTACACTCAAACTCATTCTAGAGTACTGCTGACTCTATCTCTAATGAGTAACACCCACTAGAGCCAAGGTTGTCGCTTAACCAAATGCTCTGATAAAACATTGTCACGACCCGATTTTTTTCGACTTTCGAAAGTCGACATCGATACGTCCACTGTATCTAATGCCGCACAGTCGAATGCCGGAAAACCGAACCGATAGGGTTAAAGAAGAAGAAGATAGAAGAAGAACCGAAACAATATCAGAATCTCACATTTCGCAGTGGAACAAATATAATAGATAAATGAATATCTTTAAAACAAAACTCAATATCGGTTTATACATACATCATCAGAGTTTACAACGACACCATACATCGCTGACAGCTATTATAACTTGACTATATGAAAATTGACATGCGCCAACTCCTAAGCAGGGGACACTATATAATATAATTGATACGACTCACCACCCAGCTTGAACTCCAGATCTCCACAGCAATTTCTTGACTTCGCTCCAGAATAATGCTAACCTGACTCTAAGCTGTCCGTGTGGAAAATTGTGGGCATCCATAGTTTAGAAAGGGAACAATAAACTCCAGGTCAGTCATGGGACTGGTGTGAGATCTTAAAACTGTAATTTTTAACAAGAAGAAAACAAAAGGGGAATAAAAGAAATTCACAATGCTTTTTGGAAAATGAAACTACAATAAGGCCTCCCGGCACATACACAATGCAATCGCACACTTGGGGGAGATTTCTCCTTGTTATAGTCAAACATGCTTGAATAGCTAGCGTATTAGATGGCAGGTTCTACAACTAAAACCGTACAAGGCGCATATTGATAATTGGATTTCCAACAAATGGTCAGGCTAAGGAACTTCCTGGGCCACATAGGTACTCCTCTGGAGGTACAGCCTGAGAACCTAACCGGATCTCCGCCAACACAAGGTCGGGTTACCTATGTAACTAGGTAACTACTGACATGAGTATGCCATCCCCCATTCGTTTACGACCTTTATCCGAGGATCCTCAAACACAAAGCAACAAAACACAAAGTATAATAAATTTACGACATCAACATAGGTAAAACATCTGGGCTCCATACCATGATACTACCCTTTTCTAGAAGGAAATGACAAACCCTCAGAGGGCGTTACCCCCAAATAACCTTGCTGCATCTTTCCTATTTCGACCATTCTGAGTTGTGAGGCTCGGTGAAGTCCGTCCAAAAAGCTACGCTTTTCACAAAAGCCATGCTTCGATCAACAAGTGATCAGCATCACTTCGTATGCCATATTACCAAATTGGGAACGTATCACTAGTAACCATCAACTACATAACCTCTGAGCTCGTAAGTCTCAGAGAAGGGTGTTAAGCTAAGAGAATAAATTCTCCGCCACCAACAGAAATGTATTTGATAGAAACCAGCTTTACATCTCAAAGTGTAACATCAGACACACATCCATACAAGTCCGTTCCAGGATTGAACGGAACCGAAGGCACTTCCAAAGAAGCCCTTGCAATCAGGATATTCACTAATCACGTCCGGAATCCCCATAAAAAAGGGTGATAAAATCTCTATACCAGAGCAACCCGGTGCAGAGACATTCGACAGGTAATCCTTTCGCTTTCGAAAATACCTGGTCTTCAACACCATCTTCAATTGCAATCTCATTTCGTCGTATCATTATTCGAAATGGGTATTATAACACAAGGTCCTCTCCAAGATAATTTGAATAACGGGCGCTTATTTTTAAAAATAATGTTACTTTCAGATTTCAAACAAATCACAACAATTTTTCACTTTGATCTTTTAAACAAAAGATTCATCACAATCACAAAGGTTCGATATGGTTTTCGAATATCCATTTGGAATCCGACCCCCGGTCACATCGAAATTCAAATGCCGTTTAAAGGCCAATATTGATAGTCGGTTATTTAACTATCAATCATCATTCACAACAGTCACTGGATTTCAAATAATTTTCCCCCAATTATTATTTTCAAAATATCTTCGCAAGATATAATTTTAACTTTCAACCATTTGAAAATAAATTTCAAATCGCTTTTCGCCTTTCAATCTTTTGAAAACAAATTTCAAATCGATTTCTTTACGCGGAATATATTTTCAAATACTTATTCATTTCCACTGAAAATCTGCCGAGTCCAAATACTTTTCAAAAAATTTAAATCACTTATCCGAAAACATATATTTGGAAACATTTAAAATAAAACCATTTTGGAACATTTTATTTTAAAATATTGGTTATGAAATTTTTATATCGATATCTTATATAAAAACTTCAAGTCCAAACTAGTTTTATAATAAAATTAGTATATAAAGTATAAATATTTAAATAACCATTTTCTAGATCAAATATCAATTCAATCTTTAAAATAATCCCTTCTATAGTTTACTAAATAAATCTTCACTTTAAATATTTTCAAAATAACTTAAGAAAAAAATTTCTCCAAAAAATTCTTTTAAAATCAGTTAGAACTTTTAATTTATATTTTAAAAGCTACTATGCAAATATACTCGGCTTTCCAGAGAAAATACACTTTCCATTCTAAAATGGTTCATTCAAATCAATTTATAAATCTTTTTGGATTCATTTTAAATTTACGTCCCAAATCCGTAAATTCCTTTCCAACTTTTAAAAATAAAACAATATTTTGTTTTTAAAACAAATTCACCTTTCTTTTATAAAATTCTCATTTTGGTTTTAAATTTTTAAATATCCACTGATTTACGATTTTCAAATCGATTCCCTAGTATTTACTTTCAACACCAAATCAATTTTCAAATTGATTTTCAAATTTATTTCAATTACCAAATTCAATTCCAAATTTGATTTTTAAATTTATTTCAATCAACAAATAAATTTTCATATCAATTTCCCAAATGTTTATTTTGACACCAAATTAATTTCAAATCGATTCCCTAATTTATTTCTAAAACACCAAATCAAATTTCCAAATCGATTCCTAAGATTTATTTGAAGTCCAAATTAATTTCCCAAATCAATTTCTAAAATTTATTTCAACTCCAAATTAAATCCTAAATTAAATTTTTAAATTTATGTCCTTTTGAAATAAAGTCCTTTATCTCTTTCAAATATTTAAAATCTGTATTTTAAATAAATTCTTCAACTATTGAATAATATTATTCGAAATCCACTTATTAAACTTTCTCCATATTTTGGAATTTATTTAATAAGTTTTCAAAATAAAACTTTTATCTATTTAAATTTCTTCTTTTAAATTCACCCAATTCTTTTAAATGAATTTATTATAAATTTTCTACCCAAATTTTAAAAATCCAATTCTATTTATTTCTGGTAACCTAGATACCAAAAATATATTCGGCTAAATTATAGCCTTCAATGATTTCAATCACAAATAATCACACACATATTATAAATAATAAACACATAACATTGAGACAAATTCAAATGTTTTGAGGAATCCAGTTGGATCCCTCCAACCTGTTTCCCTGCTTCAACAGACGTTAGCACAACGATTAAATACCCATTCCACTTCGAGGTGGAATATCACGGTATATGGGATTTGTAAAATATCATCCGCTGTTATGCGGCGGATAGGGTCTCATCCGCTATATAATGCGGAAATCAATCACTCCAAATACATATATAATACCAATTCCACTTCAAGGTGGAATATCGCTGTACATGGGTTTAATATAATATCATCCGCTATTATGTGGCGCATAGGGTCAAAACTAATATAACTGATAATAAATCAATCATCCAAGCACACAGTCAATCAATTTTAAATTTAACTATTTAAAATTTAAATCATAAAAATATTTGATTGAGTAAGAAGATCTCACCTTCGCTTATGCATGCAATCCATTTCCAATCCATCTTGACTCGTTTTCATGTCTTTTGACCTTGTATAAATAATTTATACAATTGATTAATATTTGAAATAAATTGATCAATCAATTTTCGTTTTGATAGTTTAATTATCTAATAGTTTTATTTAAAATTAATACTTTTAATTTTAAATAAATTCATTTTAATAAATTTTCTTTACTACCCAAAATAAGTCATTAAACACCTTAATAAATTATTCTTAACCCACTTTTCCAAAAATAAATAATATTTCTTATGATAAAAATATTTTCTAGTAACTAAAATAACCAAATTTATTTTATTATAAACTTCTAATAATTCACATAATAAACTCAACTTAAATTAAAGTTTCCACTAACATTAAATTAAATTGGAAGTGTCAATCCCTATTTTTTCCTGTAAATATCAAAAATAAATTTCACTTTACTGTAAATGATTTTTTTTTCGTTTTGATTTTTGCATATATATTTACACACACACACACACATATATATAAATTTAAAAGAAATACCTCACTAACACGATGCCCTGCACCTCGCATGCGCTGAAAACATCACCACGACGTCGATCTCCCCCAGGGCATTGCCACTGCCACGACCTTGCACGAGTCTCCACACGCGCCTCCACACCACTGCTTCGCCCTCCTTCACTGCTGCCACGCGACGCGCTGCTCGAGAACCATAACTTTGAGAATAGCCGACTCGATGTTTGTGACCACTCAATCGATCGAAGCCCCTGGCCGCCGCCATTTTCCTTTGTTGCACGACGGGAAGTACACGCACGACCCAAAAGCACATACGCGACACTCACTCGAGCTTCAACAGCCGCTTGTCTTCCCGCGAGATCGCGACGCGATCGCTAGCCATCGTTATTTTTAATTCGGGAATAATTTGAATTTGGAAAAAAATGTGGCCACTTTATCGAACCAAATCTGATTTAGAGATACTGAGATGAAGAAGGGGGATTCGACCTGACTCGAAGGGAATTACCAGGCGATCCCCGTTTTTGTTCGATTTTTTTCTTTTATTTTCTGTTTTGAACGAGATGTTTTATCTTTTAAATTTTTAAACGAACGCGAGTCAAATTTCTACCAAGTGTTGTAAGTGGGAAGAGACGTGTCATTTTTCCTTGAGAAAATATTACGTCAAATATATATATATATATATATATATATAATTTTAAATTAAGATTCAAATTTAAATTGCCTTGGTTTCACAACACAAAATCTCAATCTCCAATCGACGCGTGCCGCCAGGCGTTTATAATGTTTAACCCCTATTTCGAACACAATGGAAAAGGTTTCGAGTCCAAATCCGATCATATGGAGAAGATAGCTTTTCAAACCTAGTTATTAATTTAAACTTCGATTTAATTTACAGTGTGTTTGATTACCGTACGACCACATAGCAACTCCGAATGCCACGAGAATTGAAATCCGATAATAATACAATGTTACGGATGCAATGGAACTGGTTTCGTCGAATTCTGAGACTGTGCCTCGGAAGGATATTTTTAAATACCGATTTAAACGATATAAATTCAAAACTGAACAAAACATTTTCAAATTCAATTTTGAAGCTTCCATTATCTTCAGTATTATCCATATAAATTTTCAAAGCCTTGAAAAATATTTTTAAACAGCTTAAAACTGAAGATTTAAATTTTCACCCAATCTCAATAAATTAAATTTAAAAAATTAAATTGCCAAATTTATAGTTAAAATTGAAATTCAAGTTTAAAAACAACTTCCAATATCTAAAATCAATTATATATTTTAATTTCAAATGTTGAAAATTTTGGGTCGTCACAATAACTTTTGTGAAATCTACAAAATTTCTCTTTTTTGATCTGTCTCTCCAATGATTGCTTCGAAGCAGGCTTCTTATACTGGATAGTATTGCAGGTTTGTAGTTATACATTTTCCAATGACGTATTCAGAGGAGTATAATTATCAAACATTGGAGCCCTACATCATGGACCACGGTTCTGATCCCCTTTTCTATTCTAATCTCCATTACCTTTTTGCTGAGTCTGTTTATTTTGTGTATTCAACTGGACTTTTTTGGAACTCTCCTCAAATTATTTTAACAGCTACATTACTTTGAATTCCTTCCATGTTGGGCCCTGCATCATCCCGTTTCCCAAACCGTTTTGCATCCTCCCTTCTCAAGAATTGGGCTGCCTTGGAATAGAAAAGGTCCAATGACGCAGGGGGTTTTCCGGTAAATCAGTTGCCGAATTCAGAATCGGGGTCAATCCCCTTAGTCAGTGCCATAAGAATGGTGTTATCATAAGGGTTGCTGATCTTAGTGCATGCAGCATGAAATCTTCCTAAATAACGTCGGAGTGTCTCCTCAGGAGCTTGAGTGACACTGGCTAAAGAGTTAACATCCTTCGGCCTTGCAACATGCATGCGGAATTTTTCAACAAACTTTGTTGCCAATTGGTCAAAACAAGAAATAGATCGAGGTGGAAAATGAGTGAACAACATAGTAGCTATGCCCCTAAAGAGATCGGGAAGCTACGACATTTAACTACATCGTCAGCTTATGTAGCATTCATCAACCACTCATACTTCAGGATGTTGGTTAGGATCAGAACTTCCTTCATAAACCAGAAAAGTCGGCATCCTGAATCACTGAGGGGGTTCAGCATAGAGTATCTCGTCAGTAAAAGGAATATGACTGCAGGAGATTCTCTAGTCGTCATTAGTGAGGCCTTGACTCTCTCGGATCATCTGACGGATCATCGTCGGTATATCCGAAATTTGGACATTTTGAGCACGTTTAACAAAGGTGTGATCGGTTTCCATAATGCGAGGCTGGGCCGAACGCGGTCGACGGTCCAGGTCTCGCCTTCTTGGTTCTAAGTCTTCAGGGATATAAGGCTTACGGGTACGCTGGCGTAGGTTCGGATCTGGCCGATTTCGGGCATCAACTCCTGGTTCAATAGCAGCAGTGGTAGTGTGATTGTCTATGACGTAATGAGAAACAATACCTTCCCGGGAGGAGGGTTCAGTTTGTTAGCTGGTTGACGGGCCAACTCTTGGTTGCCCAATGTTCAACATGTTGATATCTGGTAGCTTGAGTGTAACTCCCATCTAGCCATGGGCGCATAGATCTATGATGGTAATTTGAAGAGGCTGAACTCTCGATTGAGGAATAAGAAGCATGATCCCTCATGGATCTCCTGTGCCTTTGGTGATTCAGCTAGTTGGTCAATTCTACTTTGGCACGCAGTTGTTCAGTAAGCTGTTGTCGACTCTGTGTCAACTCCTGCAGTAACATCTGAAACTCTTTTCTGGCGATAGGGCCTGATGGATCTAGTGGCCTGGCAGCATTCTGATTAGTTGGAGGGAGTTGTGCAGGATTTTGTCGATCCCGTCCTTCTTGATCTGCAGCTGTAGAAGCAGTCCTTGTGCTAATCATGATGGATGGTGAAGTTCTTTCCTAAATTTTGATGCAAATCTAAATAGGATGGAAGAACTTTGAACTCGAGATCTGGATCTTCTTCTTAAATTTGTGTAATCTGGTATCGATAGTAGATCCAATGATCAGGAGAAAAACTATGAATTCTCAATGAAAGCACCAATGTGTTTGTACCAAAATTGGGCACAACGCTCTTTGGAAGTATTTGAAGAGATAAAATGAAGAAAATAAATGTAAAAAGAGGATTATCTAATAAACACTTCAAAAAAAGATTAGAAAAACATGCAGAAAAACAGTGATTTAGAGTGGTTCGGCGTATAGCCCACATCCACTATAAAATTGATGATTTTATTGATGTTTTCTTGCCGATTACAACTGATTACAGCGAACCACAACAATAATTTTCGAGTACAACGTGAACTTGGAATGCGAAAATGGATTCGGCAGAGTGTGGATGTAGCAGAGCTCAAAGTCCTTTTTCTGTCGGCTTTGGGATGCTATTTATAGGCGTAGGCTTCAAATATCTCGCTCAGATCTCGGAAGACCTCTTTTGGCACGTGCACGGGCCCACGTGATCGATCCCATGTGATTTGCCCTCGATCCGTGATCAATACGAACGAATTTCATATCGATCAAGATTTGATCCAATCGAGTCGAAATTTAGCGTGAACATTCTTTAGGTTATACGTAAGCTCCTGTGAAAATTTGGTGGCATTTGGACTCGTAGATCGCGAGTTTTGATCAATGCAAGCTTGCATTTTCCCTATCTTGTTCGTATCGATATACTTCATATCGATCTGTTCAAATCGTTCTTGAGCACGTGCCTGCAAGATGATGTGGAGCTAACTCCTTGGATCGATCCACTTTTTATGCCGGACGATCAAGTCTTCACTATGCATGTGCCTTGTTCGTATCGATCGGTAGTGTCTTGTTCGTATCGATCACATTTTGCTCTGTTTGTATCGATACACTTGAGGTATGTTCGCATCGATCGCAACTATTCTGTTCGTATCGATCGACTGCCTTCACTCTGTTCATATCGATCCTTGACCAATTGGTATGAATTGACTCCAATCGATGGGTTCGAAATCAAACCAAGCCAGATGGATACAAAGTTGAGTGTACGTGATGGATATGAACAGATGGATACTTGATGGATACAAACAAATGTATACTTAATGGATACGAACAAATGGATGCGAAAGAATATTGATACGAACAGTCGAGGTTTTATGGATACGAACATGGCCTTTTCGGATGGATACGAATAGTGTAGTTTCGATGGATACGAATAGACGGATGCGAAGTTATGGGCGTGGTTGTATTGATTTCCTTGACTTGTATCGATCATATCTTGAGCATACGAACTCAGATTGACTTGAAATTTATGACTTTGTCTTTCATAGCTTTTATTGTCATGTCTTTTCAATTGTAGCTCGATCCAAACTCGGATAAAAATTTATCGATATCCATAGCAAGCCTGTGTATAACCAATCTTCGAGACGAACTGTCCTTGGCTCGTGGTTAAGTTCTTGGTATCACGGCCTAGCCAAAAATTGGGATAACAGGGTTAGAGACAGGCGGTGTCGGATGTTTAACCAAGTTGGAGTTCAAGACCTTCTTCTAGCACCAAAATTTTAATAAAAAAACTTGTCAACACCCTGAAATTGAGTTTAAGAAAAAGATTAGTCCTTTTTAACCTTTCCTGGTTAAATTGAAGAAGATATGATGTGTGTATTCCCTTTGATTCAACCTTTCGAATGGGTCTCTTTGTGGACACTTTTTTAATCGACCTTTTAACACAGTCAAAACACTTAAATTCCATTTCTTTTGGACTTTCAAGTTAATTAAAGTAGTTTGGTTGTTCCTTCGAAACCTTCCTTTCAAAATAGTTATAGAGTGTTAGTGGAATGGCCCCAAGAATTTAAGGGAAAGGTTTGTCTTGGAGGGTTTCTACCTTGTCGAAAGCTAGGCTAGGTAGTAACTTAAGTTTAATTTTGGAATCTAAAGTAGACCAACTTGGTTTAAGGTTTCGATTCACTAGAAGGTAAGTGTTTGGAGAATGGTGGGTTGTAATCAAGGACTTGGATTACTTGGTAAGTCTGGGGTTCTGACTCACTCGGAAGTAGCCTTTCGTTAAAGATGAAACATGGAAAATGCAATTAAAGCTAGCAAAATACTTTTAATAACTCTATAAGCGAAATATTGAAAACTTCCCTTTTATTGATCCAATAATGATTGTGCTGAACAATAATCCCCAATTCGATTTAAAAATTAGGGTTTACAATTTTGCAAATTTAAGAAAATACAAGTTTGGAATGAGCTAATTCTAATCCCATAAAATAGACCCCTTAGGTCTTATTTATAGATGCGGGTTGGCACCTTTCAACCCAGTGATTTCGACTTGGTCGAGAAGTTGCTTCAGATATACCTTCCGACTCCATCGACACTTGCGCACCCCTCTACATTGCTTTCAAATGGGTTCGAATGCCTCCATCTTCGTAGAAAGGGGTGGTTAAGCCTTTCTTCTTTGTGTTTCTTTGTTTTCACAAGGAATGAAGGTAGGAGCTTTCGACGATGTTGATAGACAGCTTCCAGGTGTTCAAAGGTATTGAAATACTGATGGTTTCAACGCCGTTAGTAGCTTTCGAAAATGTGCTTATGAACTGATGCGGAATCTTCATTGGATGTTAAGGGCTTCAAACGGTTCAAAAGGCTCGCTTTTGCTTTTGAAAAGGTTGTTCCATCCAAGGCATATTTCTGAGTGGTTTGAATGAAAACGAAACCTTTGATTTCGAAAGGTTTGGCACGCATATATAGGTTTGTCATTGCTTGTCTTTGAAAGGTATTGCTTTAACTCAATCGAAAGGTCTTCATGCATGCGGAAGTACCTGCTTTGAAAGGAGAACTCTTGAAGCGGAAGGGTGCTTTCGACCCTTTTGACCCCTTCAAAAGGTTATGATACTTCTAGTCTTTGGTTGTGCATCCCTTCGGCTCATTCGAAAGGTCCGCTGGAGATTTTTTCCTCTAGTTCTTCTTTGTCTTCCACTTAATCAGGTTTCGACAAGGTCGAAAGGATATTTGGCGGTAACATGAACTAAGAATTTTATGTTTGGACATAGAGTTGAATATGAACGATATTGGAATTTTGACCATTATCAAATTTCATAAGTTCAAAGTGATATAGTTTTGATGAAGAAAATTGATGTCAATAATTGTCACTACTTTGTAATGCTTAATAAACAAAAATTATATTTTACCAAAACCAGTTAAGCAGTAAATTTGGCTATAATATAACACCATTTGCTAGTGACATGTGAATGTTAATATTCAAATTATTCGATTTTAATCGCTTACCCAATTTACGCCTAAGAATCACTCAACCGAACGATGAATACTCCTATTATTGCCTAATTTAATTAATTTTTAATTATTAAATTAATTAATATTTAAAAATATTAACTATAAAATTTTGTATTTGATGTGTTGAACAATGTTAACAGTGTATCTATAATAATTATAAATATATCGATCAATATACGATAATGGTATGCGTTTAAATTTGGATTAAATGCAATGGACATCATTCGGGCTTAGACTAGTTTTGAGGCTATATGGGCCATGCATATTTTGGCCAGAAATAGCGTGGTTAGGTCGGCCAATGTTAGCTAAAGAGGGAGGTTTCTGAATGGTTAAAAATGGTGGAATTGGTAAGTGAAAAATAAGGATGTGATCCACTTTTCTTGCCATTAGACTTTCTATTTATATTCCATCTTTTACACCAAATTTTACACACTTTTGCTCCTCCTTTTACCTAAAAATTTCATCTAGAAGTACGCTATATCTAATCCTAAAATATCCAAGCACAAATCACATCAAAACTCTTCGATTCGATCATCGATGGAAAAGCAGTTCAGGAGCCAGCAACTCTAGAACTTGAAATTCAATTCAAGCAGCCATTTCATCATTTCAAAATGAGATCTATAGGTCTTAGTGAGAGGTATGGTTATGATTTATTAATGTTTTTAATTGCTTATTTAATCAATTATTCATATGTTAGCTAGATATATCTTATCATGTATTGGTATATTATTGTATTATCGCATGTCGATGGTTACACACACACACATATATGTACAAGCACATATACATATACACATACACATATACATATATGTGTGTGTGCATATAAAAAATTGTATAGATCAGGGCTAAATGACAAAAAATTACCCCATACCTAACCTTAAAACATCCAAGCACAAATCAAATCAAAACTCTTTGATTCGATCGTCGATAGTAAAGTAGTTCGAAAGCCATCTACTCTAGAACTTGGAATTCAATTCAAGGAGTCATTTAAAAATTTCAAAGCGAGATCTTTAGGCCTTGATAAGAGGTATGGTTCTGATTTTTTAATGTTTTTAATTGCTTATTTAATCAATTAGTCATATGTTAGCTAGATAGTCTTATGACGAATTGGTATATTACTGTTTTGTCATATGTCAATGGTGTTATATACATACATACACATATATATGTATGTATACATACACACACACACAAAGAGAGATATATTTTTAGATATCTGCGTGTGTGTGGGCATAAAAAAATTTGTATGGAAGTATTGTTATAGCTTAATGCCTAATGATAAAAAATTCTTTTTTATTATTGAAATATTATTATTATTATTATATAATAATTTTATCAGTTAAACCTAATAATAAAATATTAATTCATTGATATATGTACTTAAAATTCTTAAAACATTTTTATACACGGGTAAAACTTTTTGACAATAAAAAAAATTATTTTTACATATATAAACTTTTTAAATTATCTTTACTACTAATAAAGAGAATTCATTAAATGGATTACTTGGTGTCTTTCTGAAATTTCAAATATACCCTCCTTCTCTCTTTTCCAACCGTCTATCTCACCTTCAGGATTTTACCCATTCTTCCCAACATCGTGTAACCCTAATTTTCTTTTGGCTCTCACTATAAAAAAACTGATTTCCTTACCAATTCACAACCGACGTTGATTTTCAGTGAGTGCAACAGTGACGATTCATCGTCTAAATCGATTTTTAGCGAGTGACAATCATTACGCTATAATTGTAGGTAATTATCCATTCACTTTCATTAAGTAGATTGGTTAGGAGTTCCATCTCTGTTATGAACGATTCATCTATTTAATCAATTTTCATTTCATGCCATAGAAGCGATTTTCGACGATTCATCATTTAAATCGATTCCCATTGAGACCGACAGCAATGTCACCTGACGGTTCATCATATCGTTTATATCAATTTAAACACATAAATCTTTTAATTCATTGGTGAGCAAATAATGATTTTACAATAATATTTAGCATGCCATTAAAGAGTTTGAAATGGATTTGAAAAAATTAAATAAGATGGAAATAGGAATTTCACCAATTTGAATGTTTGAAAATAGTCAGCAATGATAACGATAAATAGAAATTTAGCATAAGTATAAATATGATAATGGTTAAAAAAAATATTCCCTTGTGTATGACTTGGTCATTTTTGAAATATGTGCGAATCCAGTGGATGTATTTGGTATAGAAATATTATGGGATAGTATTATTTTTAAAGAAGTTTTAAAATTTACAACAGAAATATTTTTAAACTTCTCTTTTATAGGATTACCTTTCATCATTTGTGGACATGTGGAAGTTTATCTTGGTGATAAGTAAGGATGCTTTTATTTTCTATTGTATACAAAGTAAAATAAGTTAAATAATTCATCTGTTTAACCTTTCATTTGGCAACTATTGGAAAAAAAAAATTTCATACTCAAGTTTGGGATGCAGAATCAACTGGAATACAAAATTTTATCCTCAAACTTGGGGATGAAATCAAATTCACACATTTTGGTAAGACATAAGTATAATATTTCATGGTCGAGATCAATTGATGAATTCCTAGGGCTTTTCCAAGTTTATTTTGGAGACCAGTATGATTTGACCATATTCAAAGGTATAACTTTGAAAATTTTGAGAAAAGGGAGATTAGAAGGTGTATTTTGGGTCTTTATAAATAGAAAGGATTTGCATGGTTATAAATATAGGAGGAGGTGGTAGGATTACTTGAATGGTGTGGTTCTTTTAATGGATGTGAAATATGATAAGCCATGGTTCAATATCTTCATGGTTGACTCCCAGTCAGTGTGATATTGGTTCTAAATTTCACCTTTTTCTAAAAAACTTCTATACTATAATTTTGGTCTTAAATATTATTTAAATAAAGATTGAGTTTTATAAAGAAAGCCTTAATAAAGCCCATGAATTCTATGCCCAAGCATTTTTTACAGTTGGACTTGCAATTTAAGTAAGTTATATTTGATCTTTCTTATGTAAAAGAGATTGAAACAATTTCTTTATTTTGTACGAAATTTCACTACATAGAATTGAACATTTTATCAATACTACCATCTCTAATAGAATTGCAAAAATATTATTCAAATAGTTAATATTCATCATGCATAATGAGTGCTACCTTTTTTATTTTAACATACTAACATTTTGTTTATTTAAGTTTGTTTAAGATTACAAGTGTGAGCAAAAAGCAAAAATAAATTCACAGTTCCAGTACTCTATAGAGTGAATTCAGACAACCTAGTGGAGTAGAGGTATTAAATGGATATAATTCTGTAGCAAGTGCTTTAATCATATTTCCTCAGATTTCCTATTGAAAGTTTAATATGCCCGTTGTTCCAGTTATATAACATCATGTCTTGAGATGACTATGTTATTTCTTTATAGCTTTTTCATATTGAATTTGTCATCTTTCATATTCTTTTTATTTCTTTGGACATAAACTGAATATAAAGTTTGATATTCCTTTCTACTTTGCTGTTAATTGGACCATTGACTGAATACTTGAATTAATTATATGAATATAGATCAATTTGCTTATAACTTCATAATTACAAAGTAAAATGCCAAATGTTTTATTGGTTTACTACAGGCTGTGTATGGTATCAGTTTTTAGCATAAAGAAAAGTAGTACAGTAATTTTATGCCTTTTTATGATACCATACACACACATATACATACATATAACATACGCATTTGTATATATGTACGTATGTATATCAAGAATGTTCACTAGATTATGAAGAATGTACATATGACATAGGCATTTGTATAATACAGCTATATACTTCTAGCAGTATCACCTATTTTTTTCCACTTAATCAGTTTCTTTCCCCTTTTTTCTATTTCAGGCCACAAATTTGTAGCGATACAATGCCTGGGTCACTAGATCATGAAGAGCAAGATGCAAAGACCTTTGCTTCTTGGGTAAATAAGTCTGCAAATAATCAAATATATATATACAGATTGCTTTATTTTCCAATTAAAGTTGGTATGTTAATCAACTTATACCATATACATTTGAAATGAAATGATAGAGTTCTAAGGTATATTCAATAATTTTTATTTGTTTATAGACATAAACACATACATATATATCTCTACTATTAAACAAATATACATATACTTAATGCCGTAGTATGGCTGAGCACCTAAATTCAAACAACATATTTTACTATAGCCGGATTGATCAGAGTTGCACTGCGGTGGATATATATAGTTAAGTTACGGTTACGCTATGAAATACTAGAACAAGTTAGTGTTAATAATACTATTGGTAAAAGCTTGAGGGCTTCCACTGCAAGGACATGATAGTCTATGACTGCAACGTAAACAAAGGATGAAGTAGATTCCCTAATTGTAATTTTTAGACTGTAACTGGGTAAATTAGGAATATGGCTTAGAAAAGTTTGGATGTATGGGTATGAAATAAGACTATACACAGGAGATGATGGGATGTAGTTTGGATTTATGGGTATGAAATTAGTGCTAATAATTTTTTAGGCTGCATGTATTTATATTACTAAGAATGGATAATTTATAAAATCCACATATCTCGCACTAATTTTACTCGAAACTTTAAGTGAAATTTTATTCCTTTCATCTTTTACAAAAGATAATAGATGCTTTCAATGATTGTATTAGTTAATTTTTTGTTAGACCTTTTTTATAGTACACTCATATTGAATATGGGAGGATAATAGATGTTGAAGTGAATTATTTATACAGCACCTGGCATAAAAGTTAGGTAATCTTAATGTAAAAATGTTTTAATATACACGTTAAGGTAATTAACATACTTATATAGATTATTCAAGTATGTTAGATATTTATCAACAAACTTACCTGCAGCACCATTTTCATTTTCATTATAAGTGATATATAATTTTCCTATGCAGCAAGAATTGTAGCATAAGAAGAAAGCGTAAATTATTATTGAAAATAGTTATTGTGGTAGGAAAGGTTAATATGAAATATTTTTTTTTACTTTATAGACTTCAAATCATAGTTTAATTAGCTTATTGGAGATTATTACTAAGGGTATAGATAGTAACTAGGACCTCGGTGGCATGATGGGTTTCAATAAGAGTCAAACATTTAAATTAACTTTTATTTTTTTGTTTAAAAATTATCAGTCTATAAACTTTATTCAAATAAAAATAAAGCTGAACTTCGTTTAGTTTTTAAAATTCAAAACAGCACAAATAAAGAAATAATATATTTATTTAAAAATGAAATTGGTTTTCATGCATTTGCCAAGCTATTATGGCATGGAACATTGTTTAACAAGGTACTTAGTTTCATCTATTTGTTGGAGTGTTTCAAAAAAAAAACAGAGAATCAACTTTTATCAAAAATAATTTACTGATTCGATGTACCCAGTGCTCAAAACTGAAAGGTATAGATGAACCAATACAACCAAAATACTAAGAATGCATCAGTTTTGTTATTTTTGTGCATTTATGAGAACAGTGTTCATAAATGCTACAAAATAGTGCATTAGTTTCTCTATTTTATATGCATTAATGTTTATCTCCCCTCATAAATGCAAAAACCGTGCTTGGTATTACTATTGCTAATTGCTTAAAACTCTGTCTATTAACAAGTTGAAGCTTGGTGACATCATACCACTGTTCATTTTACTGATACTTTCTCATCATAGAGTTTAGTTCATTTTTTAATTGAGATATGAGAACTACATTATCAATGAACTATTTATATTTTGCTTAATGTGTAAGATTTGACAAAAGTGCATGAATATTATACATGTTCTAGAATTCAACAACTATGAGAGCTGATAATTCTTATTATACCTATTTGTGCCAAAATTGGTCACAAACCCCAAATGTCGTGAAAGCACTAGTAAATGTTCACCAATCACAGATCTAAGTAATGTAAAGGATTAAAAATGAAGGGCAATCAACTCAAAATTGAAGGAAACAGACAAAGACACAAGATTTATAGTGGCTCAGCTATCTCCGGCCTGCGTCCAGTCCAAAAATTAATCTTTTATTGACTTTCCTTGCCGGTTACAGTTGATTACAGCGATTACAATGAAGAAATTCGAGTACAACGGCAGCTTTTTTGTGCAAAAGTGTTTCCAGCAGAGTTTGGACGTCGGATAGCCAAAAGATCCTTTTTCTATAGGCCTTGGGGCTCTATTTGTATGTGTAGGAGGCTAATATCTCGCTCAAACTTCGGAAGACCCCTTCTGGCACGTGAGTAGGCCCACGCGACCAATCCCATGAAATTTTGGCTCGATCCGTGATCGATACGAATGCAATTCGTATCGATCAAGACTGCTCGAATGGAGTTGAAACTTGGCATGAACGTTCCGTAGCTTGTACGTAAGCTCCTGTGAAAATTTTACGGTATTTGGACCTATGGATCTCAAGATATGACCAATACGAATTGGATTCTCTGATATGGAAATGATTTTGTATCGATGCCTTTGCATCCCTCTTCTTCGCATCGATCATACGCACGTGCCTATCTATTGTCGTGGCGCTATTTCCAAGCTCGATCCTAACTTCGTGCCAAGTTGAATGCCTCTTCCCTGGAATTATGGACATTCTTCATTCGCATCCACACTTCGCACTCACTCGTATCCATGGTTTCGTAATGTTACATTCACATCCATTAATTTATGCCCCTATTCGTATCGATTCTAGGAGTATATTTCGTGACGATCCTCTAAGTGTCGATCGATACGAAACGACCATAGGGAATGCACTATTGATCGATACGAAAAGAAGGTGATGGTTACGAAATAGGGACCAACGGATGGATACGAAACTCGATCTTAGGATGGATAGAATGAGGCCTTATCTGATGGATACGGACCAGAGTAGCTCCTGATGGATAGGAAAGCATTGATTCGAAGCACGCCGCCTGTTTCCATCCCGATCGACACGAACATCATCGATTCGAACACTTGCTGATCGATATGAACAGTATTGATTCGAAATGCGGCCTGTTTGATCGGTACAAACAGTATCGATACGAACCATTTTTCACGTATTGTAACCCATCTATTCCTCGAACATATGAACTCCAATTTTCCTGAAAATTGAAATGCAACCTCTCCTAGCCTTATTTATCATTCCTAATCGATCCTGCCTTGATTGGAGCTTGGCCAAATTTTGAAAACATCGATCACAGCCTTGTTTCCAATCGATTTCCAACCCTGATATCCATCCTTTTCCAGCTAACTTGTTGATATTCCAGCCTTGACCAAAGGGTGGGATAACATTTACCCCCCATAACATGCCTTGTGATAAGAAGGTGTGTTTTGATTAGTTCCGAATTCGATATCCTAAGTCCATATTCCATCCATAGCCATATCATCCAAGTGCAATGTTCTTGACTGCTTCGAGTCGATGTCCGATTCCATATCCATCCAAACCCGATAACCGGATTCTAATCCATCCTCATCCAATAACCAATAACTGAATCCAGGACCTCTTCGGGTCGATGTCCAAATTCGTAACCTCTCCGGGTTCTTGCCAAGCGCAATCCACACCTGACGACCGTGGTCTAGTGTCCCTGGACGTTGAATAATGCCATGGCTTAAGTCCTAAGCCGAATCATGGTCATTTCGGACCCTTGTCGGGTATAGTCCATACCCGATGACTTGAAATAGTAGCCGATAACGTAGGGTCTAAGTCCTAGGTTGAATCCTGCCCTCTCCGGACCCTTGTTGAGCGTAGTCTATACTCAACGACCTGAATAAGCCAATTCGCCGCGATCGGATGAAGAGACCTACCCTTTGCCAGGTATAATCCATACTCGACGACCACTAACCAAAGAACCGGATTATAATCCAATCAAAATCCAATACAAAATCCAAATCAAATTGGAAAACCATGAATTCGCATCCGAAATCAAAACCAACATCCAAACATGAAAACAATCATCCAAACAAAAAGTCCATACCAGGAAACAAACATAATCAGGAGTTCAAACCGAACTCCAAAACCAAATCAGAAAAACGAGAGTCCAATCCAAAAAAAACAGATTTCACAAACTATAGCATCGTGGTTTATCAACATCCATAGCATGCCTAGGGGCATCTCCATCCCCGTACATGAGTAAACAACTTGGCCGTCTGCCCGTAGTTTGCTACTTATTTCATATTACCCCGGTCAATTGATAACCAATCGATCATCATTCCTGGGCCTTGCGCCATCATTGTTTGAGGTAGATGGTGGCTGCTCCTGCTCCACCACCGCATTTCGGGCTCCGACATATTGTCGCAACTGTCCATTCCTTACATGCCCCTTAATTATGTCCTTTAGATGCCTACAGCTGTCGGTATCATGTCCGTCCAAATCGTGAAAGAGACAGTGCCTTCCTGATGCCCTTTCACGTTCCGAGGGTTCTCTCCTTGCAGGCCTTCAGTAAGGAAGGTGATTCCGAGTTTCCATGAATATCCGTTCTAACGTCTCATTCAATCCCGTGTAGGTGGAGAATTTTGGCACCCCCCATCGCTTCCTAGCTTTTCCAGCTTTGTCATCCAGTTTTCTTTTTCCTTTGTCTTTACTCGAGCCTCTGCTGGACAGCTTCCCATCATCAGTCGTGTTCACCTCCTTTAATTTCATATCTGAACATGCATCCTCCTACCGAAGAAATCTCTCAGCTTCATGAAAGAATTCCCCAAGATCCAGTTGTGGATCTTGTATTAGAGACACTTTGAAATCTGAGTTCTCTCTGACCCCTCACACTGCTGCTATCAAAATCATTGATGGATCCGGCTGATCCACCAGAGCAATTGCTGCGTTGAACTGGGTTAAGAAAGCTCTAAGCGATTCATCCACCTTTGCTTTACTGATGTTAGCGTCATTACGTTCTTCGTCCTTTTGATATGAACCCGAAACTGCCTTAGAAACCTATCCACCAATTCTGTCCCTGTCCTAATTGATCCCTCTTCCAACCGTCTGAACCACATAGCAGCTATATCCGTTAGGTACAAAGGGAAATATCGGGCCATTACTTCTTCCGATGCCCCCCAGCACCTCCATGTGTCATGTGTATCTCATCAAGTGATCAGTAGGGTCAGCCTTGCCATTGTATACCTCTACCATAGCTTGAACTCTGATGGATTCCGAGCCATCCTGATTTTACGAGTAAATGGACTCCAGTTTACTTCTCCCAGATCTCTGTTTTTCAATCCTCCGCGCATAGTTCATATGATAATTTCAGCTAATCCGGCATTGTCCATCAAGGGTTGCCCCCCGAGTCCCCGAGGGAATTCAGGTACGTACTTCTCATCGCGCGCTCCTACGTTCCTGGCAGCATCATGTTGTGTAGTGTCAACTAGAATTCCTTCATGAACTGGTCCATCGCTACCAGGTGGTGTGCCCCCAGTCTTGGATCCATTCAGATTAGCAGGTGTTGGTTGATTAGGGATTGTGCCCTGTTGAGCTGTTCCATTTGATTGCCTGTTTGATCCTTCTATTCCAGCTCCGTGGATCTGAACTCCTGCAGCTCCAACCATTCCTATTTGTCCATACTGCCTGAGGAGGTTCAACATCTTTTCCTCCTACCTTTTGAGAAGCTCTTCATGCATAGCTCCCATCATCATTTCTATTTCATCTCGGGTGATGAAACCGAAGTCTGGTTGGCCCTCGATGAAGTTTCATGGCTTCCCTCATGTTGACTTCTCTCGGTTCTTTGTCTTCTGCTCCATTGCCTTGTCATGGTTTTCATATCTGATTCCTTAAGCCTCCAACTTCAACTTCCAAGTCTGGTATAGCGGGTGCTAGTCGTTCTCAATGAAAGTGTTGCGACTTTTCTATTGATTAGAAAAGCACAAATTTTAATAAATTCTGCAAGTGCACATGCGTGTAGTATGCAGGTCGAACAAAGAGAATTGTATTTTAAAACAATTAAAATCTATAGTTAAATCTTAGGCGTGTTAAACGAATTCGACGGTGAATTTTGAACAGAAAATAAAAAACAATAATATACTCCGAATCGATTTCGAAACTAATCGAAATTGCAACCGAAATATAGAATTGTAAAAAAAATTAGAACAGAAATTGAAACTGCGGAAAAGAAGAAAACGGAGCAAACAACTGGAATAATTATTAACTAACTGAAAAGAGTGCAGAAAATAACTAAGAACAAGAATAAATAAATTGCTAAATCTAATCAACAATCCTACGTATTCTGTTCGAAAATAAAAACAGTGCTGAATTTAAATCTAAACTTGAAGAAAAGTGATGAGGTAAGAGATGATTTCAAGGTGTTTTATAATGCTGTATATATAGGCTTTCAACCCCTAAAATCAGTCCATCTTTTTAGCAATAGGACCGGTTCTATTCTTAGTATTTGCCAAGATAATTGTACTGACTGGGTCCATTCCTTGAATTGGTGAAGAGTCAAGTTGCCACGTCATTGCTTGAAATACTTTTATATGTGAATTGGTCCAAATTCATACGTAAGCTACTTTTAAATGTGTCCCATTTTGCTTCATATCATGGCTATGTACTATGCTACTTTTTAGGATGAACTGGTCCTTTGCTTGAATTGGTGAAAGAGAACATATATACGTCCACATCATTGCTTGAATTAGTCCATATTGCTTTGATTTATTTCAATGCTCAAAATGTTGCACTCTTTGTTGTGCGATTTTTGAACCAATGGACGACATAACCGATTAATTTCAACGTTGCACTTTGGAATCAATAATCTGCAAAACCACAACAAAATACCCGTATAATACCGCTTTATTAAAATAAAAATATATGAAATAAACGTTTTAAATTGCAGAGAAATACGTTCATCAAATACCCCCACACTAGAACTTTATTCGTCCTCGAATAAGCAAGAAAATAAAACTAACTAAATCCTTTTTCGTAGGAAACACGATTGCATTGAGCGTATGCAACAAGCCGTTAAACCTCTAGGTGTCCCTAGTAGGACGAGTGGTGTCTCGTGAGGGTTTTCAGCGGATACTACCCACAAAATCCAAATGCAGTATGTGATGATTCTAATGTACTACATGAATGCAAAATTCTACACGAATGGAGACTCGATTTACTTCAAAATAGTTGCAACAAAATAATGTATATCAGTTTTAGTCAACTTCTTCAAATTTTTGGTTCCTCACTAATCACAAATTTCAATGTAACTCAAGTTTTCATACATTAGATTCTAGTTTGGCCAGTTGTTTCGGTCGATAACATAGTGCAGCCATGAAATAAATTCTTCACCGTTGATCACAGTTTTTTTCAAAATGGTATTTTTCATTTCCATTTGTATAACAAGCCAAATCAACAAAGTCAAGAAGTGTTTGGGTTTCAAAGCTTAGCCTCTCTTTACTAGTTTTTTTTTCTTCTCTTTTTTTTACACCTATCCTTTGGACCAAGGTATACCACCCATGCACTGCCTCGCGGGCTTACGTGAGAGTTGGGACAGAGCTTGGCGGATTGTGCAAACCGACGCTGACTATGTCAGAAAAGGTCGGTAATCCTTAGGTGATTATTTATTTAATTATTTATACACCTAACTCAGAATGCTGAGGCCAGATATACCATCCATGCACTGCCTTGCGGGCTTACGTGAGAAGAGTATAGAGCGTGGCGAGTGCACACACTTTCACAAGTGTGCACACCTATCGACTATAGGTGTTTCTTATTAGTTTTTTTTTTTGAGAAGAGCTAAAGAGTGTTATGCAAATCAACTTAGCACCACTTAACTTTAATGATTTGAGATGTCAACGCATGTACTTTAAATCTGCCATTTTTTTTAAACAAAGACTACAGTTTAGAAAAGATTTCATAACCATCACCTATGAATCCCCCTATATACTAACCTCACTATTATCGCTTGTAATTCAACTTTTCATTATATTTTACATTTGAAATTAGTGATTCACAAAAATCTTCATCAATTGACTTCAACTGCTTACTTACTTTGTCTTGACTAATTAAAAATAAATCGAAGTCCTAAAAATATTGGGAAATGAAAAAAAATTGAAAGGAAATTTGAAAACAAATAATGAGATGATTTTTTTTTTTTAAAAATGATGCTACACTATGAAATATGAACAAACAGAATGAGATATGCGTCCCCCCCCCATACTGGAATGAGACAGTGTCCCAACTGTCAAATAGAATGCAAATGCAAAATAGAAGAAAAAAAACTAAAAAAAAATACAACCTGATATGTGCAAGATAGTGAGCGGCTCATGCCGAATAGCTAGGTTCGTGAAGATCCACGAATTCATCGTCCTCGTGCTGTTCAAACTCTAGAAATGGCTTCAAGCGTTGTCCATTGACCTTTGAAATGGAACCGTCCCTAGGATTTTCAATTTCAACTGCGCCATAAGGGTATACTGTTTTCACAATATATGGACCTATCCAACGGGATCTCAATTTTCCCGGAAATAAATGAAGTCTGGAATTATATAAGAGAACTTTCTGACCTACTTCGAATGTCTTACGAAGTATGGATTTATCATGATAGAATTTGGTTTTCTTTTTATAAATCTTTGCATTTTCGTACGCTTCATTTCTTAGTTCTTCTAATTCTGACAATTGTAATTTACGATGCGATCCGACTTTTTCTATGTCAAAATTAAGGTATTTGATTGCCCAAAGTGCGCGGTGCTCGAGCTCAACGGGTAAATGGCATGCTTTTCCAAAGACTAATCGGTATGGTGACATTCTTAGATTGGTTTTATAAGCTGTGCGAAATGCCCAAAGGGCGTCTATCAATTTAGATGACCAATCTTTTCTGTTGCAGTTAACCGTCTTTTCAAGAATTTGTTTAATTTGTCTATTGGAAATCTCGACTTGACCGTTGGTCTGTGGATGATATGGAGTAGATAGTTTATGAGTGATAGAATATTTCTTAAGAAGAGATTCAAAAGCACGATTACAAAAATGAGAACCGTTATAACTTATAATGGCTCGAGGTGTGCCAAAACGGGAAAATATGTTTTCTTTCAAAAATTTGACAACAACTTTATTGTCATTCGTTTTGGTAGGAATGGCCTTAACCCATTTAGACACGTAATCTACTGCAAGTAGGATGTAGAGATTTCCAAAAGAATTAGGAAAAGGACCCATGAAATCGATGCCCCAAACATCAAAAATTTCGATGACAAGGATCGGATTTAGGGGCATCATGTCACGTTTGGAAATACGATCTGTTTGTTGATATCTAGCGCATTTGGAGCAAAATTCGTGGGCATCACGAAAAAGAGAAGGCCAATAAAAACCGCACTGTAACACCTTGGCAGCAGTTTTCTTTGCTCCAAAATGTCCTCCACATGCTTGATTATGTGAAAAAGAGAGGATGCTATGGAATTCATGTTCTGGGACACATTTGCGAATGATTTGATCGGTGCAATATTTGAAAAGATAAGGATCGTCCAAGTAAAAGTTTCGAACGTTGGAGAGAAATTTTTGTTTATCTTGTTTTGACCAATGGGAAGGTGTTTCATTTGTGACAAGATAATTTACAATGTCTGCATACCATGGTGCACTAGAGAGTGAAATAATTTGTTCATCGGGAAAATGATCGTTGATTTGAGAGTTATCATAGTTTTCATGAACTATACGAGAAAGATGGTCAGCTACGACATTTTCAGAACCCTTTTTATCTCGTATTTCTAGATCAAACTCTTGAAGAAGGAGAATCCAACGGATTAAGCGGGGTTTGGTATCCTTTTTCGTGAGTAAATACCGCAAGGCGGCATGATCGGTGTAAACTATGACCTTAGAACCTGCGAGATATGATCTAAACTTATCGAGGGCAAAGATAACTGCTAAAAACTCTTTTTCTGTGGTTGAGTAATTCAATTGAGCTTCATTAAGAGTTTTGCTAGCATAATAGATGACTCGAGGAAGTTTATCGATTCGTTGACCTAAGATGGCTCCGATGGCATAATCAGAAGCGTCACACATTAATTCGAAAGGCAAAGTCCAATTTGGAGGTTGGATGATAGGTGCAGTGGTCAAGATCGATTTGAGGGTTTCAAAAGACTTTTTACATTCATTGGAAAATTCAAATTTGATGTCTTTAGCCAGAAGATTTGAAAGAGGTTTTGAAATTTTTGAAAAATCTTTAATGAACCTCCTATAAAATCCTGCGTGGCCGAGAAACGAGCGAATGTCCTTTACGGACCTTGAAGGAGGAAGGTCAACAATATGATCAACTTTAGATTTGTCAACTTCTAGGCCATTTTTAGAGACAACATGACCTAAGACTATTCCTCGCTTAACCATAAAATGACATTTTCCCCAATTAAGAACAAGAGATTTCTCCTTACATCGCTTTAAGACACGTTCTAAACGAAGGAGGCATTGATCAAAAGATGACCCATAGATTGAAAAATCGTCCATGAATATTTCTAAGAAATCCTCCACCATACCAGAAAATATACTCATCATACATATTTGAAAGGTAGCAGGAGCATTACAAAGACCGAAGGGCATGCGACGATAAGCGAAAGTTTCGAAGGGACATGTGAATGTTGTTTTATGTTGGTCCTCTAACGCAATGGGAATTTGATTATAGCCAGAGTAACCATCAAGGAAACAATAATATTCCTGACCGACTAAGCGTTCGAGCATTTGATCAATGAAAGGGAGGGGAAAATGATCTTTTCTTGTTGCTGCATTGAGTTTTCGATAGTCGATGCAAACGCGCCATTTTGTTTTGACCTTTGTCGGAACAAGTTCGTTATTCTCATTTGTTGTCACAGTGATTCCAGACTTCTTTGGTACAACTTGACCGGAATTACCCAAGTACTGTCAGAGATAGGGTAGATAATGTTATTGTCTAAACATTTGATAATTTCTTCCTTTACCACTTCTCTCATATTAGGGTTTAATCGCCTTTGAGCTTCGCGAGTGGGTTTAGCCTCGTCGACTAAATGTATTCGATGTTCAATAATTGATGGACTAATTCCCTTAATGTCAGCGATTACCCATCCTATTGCCTCTTTATTTTCCCTTAAAATTTTCAAAAGTTGTTCTTCTTGGTCCTTAATGAGATCGGATGCCAAGATTACAGGGAATTTTTCCGAAGAATCTAAGTATGCGTACTTAAGATCGTTTGGAAGAGGTTTGAGGTCTAATTTAGGGCGTACTTCTTTTGAGGCTTCAGTAGACATCAACTGATTGAATTCTAGTGAATTATGAAAAGAGCATAGCATATCATTTAATTCATAAATGTATTCATCTTCGTGGAAGTTGGAATTAAAATAATCTAGGCGCATGCTAAGAGACTCCGTAGTATCACTAAAATCATTTTCAACAATTGTTTGGATCATGTCAACTTCTTCTGTTTCAAAATCCCTTGGTTGTCTGTTAAGATTGAAGATATTTAGTTCAATGGTTAGGTGCCCAAAGGAAAGTCGGAGTTGACCATTCCTACAATTTATGATAGCATTTGATGTTGCTAAAAACGGATGACCTAATATCAAAGCAATTTGACTATTGGGATTTGAGACAGGTGCAGTCTCTAGGACTATGAAATCGACTGGGAAATAGAATTGCTCGATTTGTATCAAAACATCTTCAACCGTGCCCAATAGTTTTTTGATAGATCGATCAGCTAGTTGAATTGTGATGTTTATAGGTTTTAATTCCCCTAGTCCAAGTTGACAATACACAGTATAAGGCAAAAGATTCACACTCGCTCCAAGATCGAGTAAGGCATGACTAATGTGAGTGTTACCGATTTTACAACCGATCGTAGGACAACCGGGGTCCTTATACTTGATTGGGGAGGGATTTGAAAGAACAGAGCTAGTGTTTGCAGCTAGAAATGCATTCTTAGGAACGTTAGTGGCACGTTTTTGAGTACATAGCTCTTTCAGACATTTGGCATATTGAGGAATTTGCTCGATGGTATCAAGAAGTGGAATATTGACTCGAACTTGTTTAAAGATTTCAAGAATTTTGTCAAAATTAGCGGGCTTCTTCTTTTTGTTGAGTCTATGAGGAAATGGAGCTATGGGTTTATAGACTCGTTCGGAAGTTTTTTCATTCGAAGAAGAAGGTGTTATATTAGAGGGTGAAGATAAGGGAGCTGGAATGTTGGGGTTGCCAACATCAGAAGGTGAAGAGTGGTCGGGATTGCCAACCTTAGATGAAGAATTAGAATCGTTTTGATTGACAACCGTGGTCGTCGACTGAGTTTCAGAATTTGGAACATGGGAAGATTTAAGAAGGATGTTGGGGTTGCCGACATGGTTGTCCACCTTCTTTCCAGACCTTAATGTGGTGACAGCATTAACCGGATTTACATCTTCGTTCTCACAAAGATTTACTCCTCGAGAGTTATACTTTGGATTCACTTCGGTTTGACTAGGCAATTTACCTTTCTCATTGATTTTCATGAGATCCTTCATCATTATCAACATTTGTTCATTTTGTTTGGTGATTTGCTCAATTCTTGCGTCTTGGTTAGTGATTTGTTCATTTTGTTTAGAGAGTTGTTTTTCCAATCGAGCAATTTCTTGTGAAGGCTGAGAAGGTTGGGTTGATGGATTGAAATTAGGATGCCTGTACGGTTGATTCGAAGGTTTCGTTTGAGGAGCGGGTTGAGAATTTTGAGCATTAGGGGTTGGGGCTCGATAATTCGGGTTTGGTATCATTGGATACATATGTGATGGATTAGCCACGTTGTTAGGATTTGACCATGAAAAATTTGGATGATGCTTCCAGTTAGGATTGTATGTGGACGAATAAGGACTATTTTGAGCTATAGCATTGATTTGGTCTTGTGTGTAGTAATGAGGTAGCCTTTCTCCTTCTTGAGGAATTTGGGCATCTATAGGAAGATGTGATGGGTCAATGACATGTACTCCTCTATTTGGAGCACGAATTGGAACACGAATTGTTTCCCATTGCATATCCTTTTTCGAATACTCTCCTAAAAATTCCCAAGCTTCCTCGTCTGTTTTTGCCATGAATTCTCCTCCGCACATTGATTCGAGTTGGGATCTTGTTTGATAGTTAAGCCCTTCATAAACGATTTGGCACAAAACGTGTTTAGGGATCGCATGATGTGGGCAACTATATAACAATTGATTGAACCTTTCAAAATATTTTGAAAAAGTTTCTCCTTCATTCTGGGAGAATTGGTTGATTTCAGTTCGAATTTTAAGAGTTTTGTGGAAAGGAAAAAACTTTTTCAAAAATATAGTAACGAAATTGTCCCAACTCTTAATTGAATTTTTAGGAAGAGAATTAAGCCATCTTTTCGCACTTTCTAGAAGTGCGAATGGAATAAGTCTTAGATTGATGGATTCATTAGAAAGTTGTTGCATTTTAGTTGTAGAAGCATATAACTCAAATTCACTAAGAAATTCATATGCATTTTCAGACCCAGTGAATTTTGGTACCCCTTGGATAAAAGAATGTTTTAGCTCAAAATTATTTCCTTCGGCAGGTGGAAATGAAATAACCGAAGGTTGAACAGTCCGTGTTGGATAACATCGGTCTCTAAGGGATAATGGTTGGTTCTCATGAAATTCATTATTTCCAACATGTGATTTAGGTGATAATTTCGGTGAATTGTGGTGTGAACTGTGTTGTGAACTGTGTTGTGAATCGTGATTTCTCATATTTGTTTGATTTGAAATTTCCGTTGATTTGTTTAATGAAATATTTTGGCTTTCTAAACGGTTAAAATTATTTCTTGCCCAAATACGCATAAATAAATCAAGGTGTAACAGACAAAAGTAAATTAAATCAGTTTTCAGTTGGGCACCTGTAGAGTTGAAAATTACTTACAGAGGTGTATGATAGTCCGTCCAATGCAGCTGAGTAGCGCTAGCGAATGGTTGAGATTTACCGAGTTGGAGCTGTCTGTGTTGAAATAAATGTTTGCTATCTGAGTTGAAGTTTTCTCCGTGCAGGTGAATGCTCGTGAAAGGCACAAAACTAAGCTGCTGACAGAAAATATATGAAAACAGTCACATGCAGAAAATTTAAAACATGCCCAATAAAATAAAGTTAAGTAGAATGAATGTGTTGAATGCAAAATGAAACTGCTATGACACTGCTATGTTACGTGAGTAAACGAATGTATGCAATCTCCTGTGTAGGAGATAGTTACGTGAATATGAAAACTAAACTAACTAATGCATGCAAGAATGTGAAAGTGGAACTGCAAGTAACCAAACTAACGTACGTGAAAACAATGCAGTGAAAAAAAATGTTTTTTTTTAATTAATTTATGCAAACTAACGTGAAAATGTGAAAGTGGAAGTGCAACTAAAAATGTGTACTGGCACACGTGAATAACCGTGAAGACGTGGGGATTATGCAAACGTGAAAGCAAGATGTTGTGAAGGAATGATTTTTTTTAAAAATATGCAGAAACGTAAAAGCAAGATTATGTGAGGTATGCGTGAAAATATGTAGAAACGTGATTCGTGATTGAAGATTATGTGAGGTATGCGTGAGATGCAGATTATGTAAGGTATGCGAAAGGAACCGAAAAACGAAAAAAAACGAATTTTTTTTAAAGTAAAACGCTACTTTGGCGAAAGGAACCGAAAAACGAAAAAACAATTTTTTTTTGAAAACTAATGCAAAAAAATAAAATAAAATAAATTAACACGAATAGACTTAAAAACGAAAAATCGAAAATCTCAAAATAGCAACTCCCCGGCAACGGTGCCAAAAACTTGTTGCGACTTTTCTATTGATTAGAAAAGCACAAATTTTAATAAATTCTGCAAGTGCACAGGCGTGTAGTATGCAGGTCGAACACAGGGAATTGTATTTTAAAACAATTAAAATCCATAGTTAAATCTTAGGCGTGTTAAACGAATTCGACGGTGAATTTTGAACAGAAAATAAAAAACAATAATATACTCCGAATCGATTTCGAAACTAATCGAAATTGCAATCGAAATATAGAATTGTAAAAAAAATCAGAACAGAAATTGAAACTGCGGAAAAGAAGATAACGGAGCAAACAACTGAAATAATTATTAACTAACTGAAAAGAGTGCAGAAAATAACTAAGAACAAGAATAAATAAATTGCTAAATCTAATCAACAATCCTACGTATTCTGTTCGAAAATAAAAACAGTGCTGAATTTAAATCTAAACTTGAAGAAAAGTGATGAGGTAAGAGATGATTTCAAGGTGTTGTATAATGCTGTATATATAGGCTTTCAACCCCTAAAATCAGTCCATCTTTTTAGCAATAGGACCGGTTCTATTCTTAGTATTTGCCAAGATAATTGTACTGACTGGGTCCATTCCTTGAATTGGTGAAGAGTCAAGTTGCCACGTCATTGCTTGAAATACTTTTATATGTGAATTGGTCCAAATTCATACGTAAGCTACTTTTGAATGTGTCCCATTTTGCTTCATATCATGGCTATGTATTATGCTACTTTTTAGGAGGAACTGGTCCTTTGCTTGAATTGGTGAAAGAGAACATATATACGTCCACATCATTGCTTGAATTGGTCCATATTGCTTTGATTTATTTCAATGCTCAAAATGTTGCACTCTTTGCTGCGTGATTTTTGAACCAATGGACGGCATAACCGATTAATTTCAACGTTGCACTTTGGAATCAATAATCTGCAAAACCACAACAAAATACCCGTATAATACCGCTTTATTAAAATAAAAATATATGAAATAAACGGTTTAAATTGCAGAGAAATACGTTCATCAGAAAGCACCAAAGTGTTTGTGCCAAAATTGGTCACAAACCCCAATTGTCGTGAAAGCACCAGTGTATGAACACAAATCAACAATAAATGATCACCAATCATAGATCTAAGTAATGTAGAGGATAAAAATGAAGGGCAATCAACTCAAAATTGAAGGAAACAGATAAAGACAAAGGATTTATAGTGGTTCGGCTAACTTCGGCCTACGTCCACTTCAAAAATTAGTCTTTTATTGACTTTCCTTACTGGTTACAGTTGATTACAGCGATTACAATGAAGAAATTCGAGTACAACGGTAGCTTTTTGTGCAAAAGTGTTTCCAGTAGAGTTTGGAAATTGAATAGCCAAAAGATCCTTTTTCTGTAGGCCCTAGGCTCTATTTATAGGTGTAGGAGGCTGATATCTCGCTCAAACTTCGAGAGATCCCTTCTGGCACGTGAGTGGGCCCACGCGACCGATCCCATGAAGTTTCGGCTCGATCCATGATCGACACGAATGAAGTTCGTATCGATCAAGACTTAGTCCAATGGAGTTGAAACTTGGCATGAAAGTTTCTTAGCTTGTACATAAGCTCTTGTGAAAATTTCTCGGCATTTGGACCTATGGATCCACCAGTGTATGAACACAAATCAACAATAAATGATCACCAATCATAGATCTAAGTAATGTAGAGGATAAAAATGAAGGGCAATCAACTCAAAATTGAAGGAAACAGATAAAGACAAAGGATTTATAGTGGTTCGGCTATCTTCGGCCTACGTCCACTTCAAAAATTAGTCTTTTATTGACTTTCCTTGCTGGTTACAGTTGATTACAACAATTACAATGAAGAAATTCGAGTACAACGGTAGCTTTTTGTGCAAAAGTGTTTCCAGTAGAGTCTGGAAATCAAATAGCCAAAAGATCCTTTTTCTGTAGGCCCTAGGCTCTATTTATAGGTGTAGGAGGCTGATATCTCGCTCAAACTTCGAGAGATCCCTTCTGGCATGTGAGTGGGCCCACGCGACCGATCCCATGAAGTTTCGGCTCGATCCATGATCGATACGAATGCAATTCGTATCGATCAAGACTTAGTCCAATGGAGTTGAAACTTGGCATGAACGTTTCTTAGCTTGTACGTAAGCTCTTGTGAAAATTTCTCGGCATTTGGACCTGTGGATCTCAAGATATGACCGATACGAATTGGATTCTCTAATATGGAAACGATTTCGTATCAATGCCTTCGCATCCCTCTTCTTCGCATCGATCATATGCACATGCCTATCTATTGTCGTGGCGCTATTTCCAAGGCTCGATCCTAACTTCGTGCCGAGTTGAATGCCTCTTCCCAGGAATTATGGACGTTCTTCGTTCGCATCCACACTTCGCACTTACTCGTATCCATAGTTTCGCAATGCTACGTTCGCATCCATCAATTTATGCCCCTATTCGTATCGATCCCAAGGGTATATTTCGTGTCGATCCTGTAAGTGTCGATCGATACGATCATATGGAATGCGCTATTGATCGATACGAAAAGAAGGTGATGGTTACGAAATAGGGACCAACGGATAGATACAAAACTCGATCTTAGGATGGATACGAATGAGGCCTTACTTGATGGATACGAACCAGAGTAGCTCCTAGTGGATATGAATGCATTGACTCGAAGCACGCTGCTTGTTTACATCCTGATTGACACGAACATCATCGATTCGAACACTTGCTGATCGATACGAACATTATTGATTCGAAATGCTGCCTGTTTGAAAAAGTATCGATACAAACCATTTTTCACGTATTGTAACCCATCCATTCCTCGAGCATACGAATTCCGATTGTCCTAAAAATTGAAACGTAGCCTCTCCTAGCCTTGTTCATCATTCCCAATTGATCCTACGTTGATTGGAGCTCGGCCAAATTTTGACAACATCGATCACAGCCTTGTGTCCAATCTATTTCCAACCCTGATATCCATCCTTTTCCAGCTAATTTGTTGGTATTCCAGCCTTGACCCAAAGGGTGGGATAACAATACCTTTATATAGATTAAACTTGAATTTTCTTCTTATTAATTTATCTCGACATAACTAATTATCCTTGCATCTTTTTGTTATTTACTTCCTAAATCATGCCTAATATTTATTGGATTTGGCTTTATGTGTTTTCTTTTTTCACATTGGTAAACAAATCTGAATTTTGTATTCATGTAACTACAATGACTCAGTTTGTAATGTCATAAAAAAAAGAAAAAAACAAAATATATCAAAAAAGATATATTATATATTGAAAATACTAATTTTAATAGTATTCATTTCCAGTAGACCTCTAAAATCCAAAATCAATCATGATCACAATTTGCGGACGTCAAACATTACTAAAAATTTAGAGGTATGTTTAGAGATTATGAAAATAGGTTTTAAAACTCATTAGTCTTCTAGATTTACTAAAAGCACATATATTCATTAGTTTGTAAAAAGGTAAAACCAATCTTCACAAGTTTTATTATTATATATGTATTTTTTTTCAAAACAGGGCTTGCTTCAACACTTCTCACTTTATCATTCTACCATTCATTGTGCATAGTGACTTATCATTATTATCTAAACATTTTGATATACAAATTTCTTTGCCACATTACTCATTCCTCTATAATGAATTCCTATTTTCACACATTTTGTCGCTTTACTGATGGAATTCAGTCAAATTGGTACTGGATTTTTATTCTAAGTTGTAGTTTTTTTGTTTTTCTCAAATATTAGTTTGGTTGATCCTTAGTTCAGGTTTATTAATTTTTAATAAAAGCTATTATTGTATTTTGCAGCTTTGAGCCACCGTAGGGATATATGGGACAAACATGAGAGTATATGCATATGTTGTTTGAATATGTTGTCTATGTTATAAAATGTGAAATATGCAAAGCTATTATTTTACTTTGCTCCAAAATTGACCAAGCACCATATGTCATGCTGAGGAAATTACAACTATAAGTGAGGCTCCTCCAATTAAAAAGAAGCACAAAACAAATGCTTAAATATGGATTATCAATTCCACAACGCATAACTTATCATACGTTCCTCTGATAGTGTGAATGGGTCTACAGACAAATCCACTTCTGTTTATGATAATGCTATGCTGAACTGTTCTTGCTATTTTGTGTTATATTGTTTCCTGACCGTTTCCAACATATTATTCCTCTGTTAACATTTGATATTCTTTGTTATGTTGAACTTTTCATGACTATTACATTTTGATGTAAATTTAATTCGGCGCGATGTTGCCGATCTACAATACTCGCCTCTTTGTATATATTAGATTACCCATTGGTAGAATCAATAAACGTAGTAATTATTCTCTCTGAATATATTATGTTTAGTTCAGAGTGATCTTAGGTAAAAGAAAATAAAACTAGAAATTACACATCATTTTCTACTAATGTACCACATATATATTCCATAATCGCTATTAATTTCTACATATAAATAATTTTTCTAGCCATCCCTTTATTCTGTTATCCATTTATCCATTTATTCTATTGGACTACAAATTTATAAAGTTAACTATTGGGTTGTTAGTTGTCAACTTTTGTACTCTGAATATATCAATGAATTAAATAACGCCTCCCTTCATGTACTTTTTATTTGGTTGTTTGAGGAGTTGCTGTTACTTAAAATTATTTTTGTAGTCATGCTGAAGCGACTGTTTTTTGTCTTTATAAGGTTTTGTGTATCTTTTCAGTGTGTGAAATCCATACCCCAAAATAGAATTGCAAAGTGTGTGTCTAAAGCCTACCAGGTTGGGATTGATGAACTAGAAGCTTCCTAAAGAAAAGCAATAGTTTTCCTCTTGATTGTGTGGTTCAGTACTCATTATACTAGTCCCCACGCACTGAACATTGTTAGCTCCAAGAATGTCTATTATTTAAATGTGTTTAAAACAACGCATTCAATATTCATCACCTGATATTAAAAAATTCATACTATTAACATATACATATGCTAGATAATATATAACATTATCCATTTACATGGAACCATGCAGGTATGCCAGAAAATATACAGCAATGACTTATGTTAAAATAAGTAGAACATGCTTAATAAATTGCAACAAAATATTTGCGTAAAATATCTACAATAAAATTTTTGTGTTTGTTTGATTATTTATACATATTATGGATACTGATTATGTGCTATATGAGTATATCAGCACGTCAATAATACGTCATGTTTGGCTGAATATTATAAACCCAGTATATTTATTTAATGATTTTATTTCATCTCATGGATTTTGTGCAATAGCTATAATTAAGGATTCAAGTTTAGCTTAGTACCACTATCTTACATGAATAATTCACCTTTTTCATTCTTAACATCTGAATCCTTGAACCTAATGAGATTAGATTCAAGCTAATGAGATTATAGTTAAGTCGTACATATACAAATCTTCTTATGTGCATGTGTAGACCGTGTGCAAAGCACGATGCATTTTTTGGTACCAAATTATTATTTTTGTTGTTTCAAGAGTTGAGCTGCCTACACAGCAGGTATAAAACTATTATATCTCCTGATTGTTTACCTATTATGTGACAACAACCATCTATATTTACTCTAAACCTTATACAAATGTGTTATTAAAGTAATGCATGGACATTGTGATTAGAGCAGGCCTACCTGAGCGTGTATATTTTGTTACCAAATATACTTTCATGGTCATATATGCTTTATAAAACAACTGATAATTTTCATATTTGGAAAATAAGGACAATACAACCAAATGTAAACAACCAAGACAATAGTTTAGTTTTGCTATTTCTTTTGTTTTTCCATTTTTTTAAGTATTTTTATAAACAAGCGTCAAATGTCAGAACTACGGATAGAAGTTCATATGTATAACAAAAGCCATGGTGAAAGTCTTATGCATTGATTTCCCTATTACTAGACTAGATAGAAGAGATGAAGCCATGTTGTGAAGCGACGATGCATATAATATGTTAACATATTAGCTAAAAGATCATATGGATGTATAGGTACAAGTATCATTTCCATTTTCAGTAGTACAAAATAAACTAAAACAAAAGAAACAAATAATAAAACTTTAGTATTATAAAAAAAATTGGTCTATGGCTATTCTTCAGTTGTTTTGGTCTTCCCAAATGTTGCTTTAGGTTCAGTTTATGCAGATAATGATATTGTCAAATTTACTTTTAGTGGTATAACTATAAATGCATGCACATTGTAGTTTGCTATTTGCAGGCCCACCTGAGCGTGCACATACACTCGTTTATATTTAAAATTAGTTAAATAAACAAAATATTTTGTAATACATTTATATAATATAGTTTTTTTTGAAAATTTTTATACAACATAAACTTGGATTTTGATTCCAAAAATATTTTTAATAATTTTTTATTTCAAATTAATAAAATAAATTCTTGACCATGATCAACTACAAATATGTGTTTAAAACAAAATATTTATTATATATATTAATTAATTAAATTACTAGCTATATGGTTATATATATACTAGAATTCAATGTATATAAAAAATCATTTTTGTTTACATAATATACGATAATTTTTTTAAAAATTATTTTACAAAATAATATTTAAAATAATTTCAAATTTTGATTATATTTATATATACACATATAATACATACATACATTCATATCTTAAAAGTGATTTATATAAATAATTCATAACCAATATTTAATAATAAATACATAATTAACTTTATACACACACACAAGTATACTTATAAGTCATGTATGGGACAATTACCGACTAAAGTTAGACTTAAATCATAGGGAATCATTGACAATACAATGTGCATTCTGCGTAACCAAGAAAAGGAAAACCATGCTCATTTATTTTTCAAATACAAGTTCAACACTTATCTATGGAATCGATTCAGAAATCAACTCATGCTTAATCCGGTCTCCAATCTGACTTTGCTTAACGAGATTCAGGACATTAATGCTTGATTCGGATGAAGGGGAATCAAAAAAAGTATTGCTTTCACCATGTTCAATACTGTCATTCACCATATTAGGCTAGAGCGAAACAGGAGAGCTTTTGAACGAAAGGAGTTTTCAGAAGATCAGAGAGAAAAGTTAATCGATTTAGAGATTCGATCTCAGTTTCATGGTCGAGGTAGTGAGATTAAGATGGAGGACATGGATTTGGTGACGAGCGCCCTACACCTCTAGTACCTAATATACCTATGTGATGCGTTGTGGAGGTACCCGGCCGATGCAAGACGGTAGCCAAGAACATAAAGAAGAGAGAAGTAAAAAAAAACCCTATAGAACATTTCATAGTGTGCAGGTAAAATATAATATAACAATATGACGTAAAACAAGCGAGACAGTGATTTAGTCAAACGAACCGCAAATAAGAACATCATAGTGCATGAGGTTCATAGAAAATACGTAAACTAAAACAAAGAGTTTATACATCCTATTCTCCATAATAAACTCTATAACCATCTCTAATAATAGAAGTACCGACATAGCTCCACAATATTGCACAACAAAATATAAGCAATAATAAGCTCTAAGTATAGATATATGAAAGCATAGCCTCCTACTCATACTTTGTACAGCTCCATGCGCTATCCAAACCCGCTAACCCTAATCTACTTATTTAAGAGTACCTAAGATGATACTAAGCAAAGTATAAACCCTCGAGTCATAAAAATGTCCGATGTGAGCGATATATCATCTCAAAATACTATAAAACTTCTATATAGTAAATAAGGTATAAGGTATGAACAACCATACCTAACATGTCCATGCATCCAAAGAGTTAGCACATGAACACAATATATGATAAATTCTATCACAAGAGGAAGAATATAGGGTATATGGATATCACATAGCATACCTAGAAACAATAAAAAAAAGCATTAATCACAGAGCCTAACATCTCTCACTCAAGTGCTCCAAATATACGATACTTTCTCAGATGCTTAACTCGTTGCCCACACGGATGGCTTGGGATTGGACATACACATACATTAAAAATATGGGCACACACAGACAACCCTGGGTACACATAGACTGACCTGTCCCATTAATGAGCATCACAACCATAAAGTCATCCGTTAGTCCCTTACCACACATATAATGATAGTAAAACTAACCCATAAATGGCTCACTCTTGCTCATGTAGATAGCTATGGACTGGACATACATAGATGTCCAAACACATGGGTACACGTAGACTACCCTGTCCTACTCACGAGCATCCTACCATCATGTTCTACTCTACGAGCTATCATGCAGAACTCGTCCTCTTGTCTACCAACAAGTGCTATAGTTACTCATCACATCAAGTCGTTGAAGTCATCATACTTCGTTGGTTGCTATCCTAAAATCATCTGGAGCTATCCTAGGGTTGTCCACCCTTATCCCGAGCCCACTCTTCAGACTATCAAGCAACCTAACTCCAGTCCCAAAGTCCATGGCTAAACCTCGTACTCCACTTTCATTGGTCATCCTATGACCAAACCAAATGGGACACAACTGTCGAGTTAAGCACCAACTACTGACCTCAAACCATGCTCCTTGCCAAACCAACGATCCTGTTCCACCAGTCGGCCACGAACATGTTCCAAAGCCCGATCACCGACCCTTTTCAGTGCCCAGTCATCGAATTACCCCATATACCGACCCTGTTTCGACGCCCAGTCACCGAGCCACCCCACATGCCGACCTCGTTTCGATGCCCAATCACCGAATCATCCACCTACCGACCAAGTTTCCAAGATCGGCCACCGAACCATCCACTTGTTGATCACCACCAACCAAACAAAAACCTTGTATCACTTCCAACACTCTAATTCGCATAATTCATCTCTACACTTAACGCTTCAACTCTTATGCACCACATATGCAACAATATGACTCCAAACGCTCTAGAATCAATCCATTGAAATCTGTTTCTACGGTTCCTACCTTAGGTTCATTCCGATGAGCGTTTTAACCATATAAGTATATAAACAAACATCGTACATGTACTAAAACCATTCAAACATGTAAATCACGCAATCAATCATAGAAATAATCATATAAGATGTATATAACATAGCCTAACGTCTATCATGGCAATCACATACCCAAGAACCTTGTCTATAACATCAACAATCCATTTATTCATGTTTTTGCTGTAGGTTGGATTTTAAAATAGCATCAAAATTTAATTTTGACTTTAGAATGGGTTCAAAACATGTTAAAACCTACATATACATATATGATAAGATGAGAGATGATAAATCACTCACCAAAATCCTGAAAAATGGAGGTTTGTGTGCAAATTGAGGCAAATCCAATAATTAATAGAAAAAACTGGATTTTCACGCCTTAAAAACTATGGATTTGAAGATCTCTAATGAATCACCTAGCTAATCTATCACTAAACTATGATTTTGACTTGATTTGAGGAGAAAAGAGATGGTTTTTGGTAGAGGATGTGTTAATGGAGCTTAGATCGAAGGGAGAAGGGGTAAAAGTGATTTGGGGATGATGGTTCGGCCATATAAGGTCTCCAAACCTGAAATAAGTTAGTGGACTTGCCTCCAAAGTAACTAGTTACCCACTAAGCTGCTCTAAAAAATTTCAATCTTCGAACAGTCATTTCTCCTAGCCAGAAATTCCAAATCACTATTACGTCCACTCTACGGAAAGGGAAACCATTATATTTTTCGAATGGAGTGGTCTCAAATGTGAATTCTGCTCCTACCAAAAGTTATAGCCGATACAATTTTCCAAGGGTAAAAAATTATAAATATAGGAAATGTCTTTAATAAGCATTTTCCAAAGTTAAAGTCATACGACCTCATATTAATTTAAAAATAGTATTTTACGATCCTTCGTTATATAAAATACGGGTCATTACACTCTTTGCTTGTTGGCGTCAAAAAAGGCCGCTGCTAATACTCGATTGAAAGTGAAAGCACCAATATCCAATAATAATATCCAAATAGAGATAAAGACATAGATCACAGAATAAATTGCAGAAAAGTAAATGAACACGCAAGTTTTATAGTGCTTTGGCAAACTCTAGCCTACGTCCATTCCAATAATCTTTTATTTATACTATAAGATTACAAGTACAGTTGCTTTTTTCCTTAGGAAAGAAATGGAGGAAGAGAAGACAGTGAAGAAAAAGAGCCAGCTGGAAAAGATCCTTCAAATGGATCATGAAGCTTGTATTTTATAGGGGAAGATGGTGAAATATCTTCTTAAAATTTTGGCTGCGGAGTCTCTAGATCCAGACGAGGTCACCTTATCAATCGCAGGCCCCACTTCCATCAAAACAATGACCAACACCTATCATTTTTCTTGCTCCTTCTCACGTGCGATCGATATGGCGGGTCTCACCATATAATATCTTATTATGCCCAAAGTTTTGTGCATAGTTGAATTTTGGATTTTGAGTTATTTATTGATCATCGTTGATTTTTACTGTCAATCCAAGCAATTCGTATCCATATTGATTCACTTCAATCCATAATGAAGATGTTCCATATCCGATCCATATTAGGGATGGATCATAGCCAAACCATTTTGAAGATGGATCATAGTCGATCTATAACGGAGATGGATCATAGCCGATCCATAATGGAGATGGATCATTATAGATCCATATTGAAGAAGGATCATGGTTTATCCATTATGGAGAATGATTGTACCCGATCATTTTTTTAGTTGAAGTGTGAAATTCATAATTAGACAATTCTATAATGCTATTCGCATGAATCCATAAGACTATCGTCCAAAGGCTTGTCCATAATCGATCTTTAATCTTGATAACCATCTCTCCGGCATTTCTGCCTTCATGATCATGAAGTCTGCTAGGTTAAATCCACCAGTGTACCGCCTTGCCAAAAGATGAGTTAAGGTTTTTCCTCCAAAACATATTGTGCGATAGGAAGGTGTGTTTTGAATTGCCATAAATCCAAAATCCGAAGTCCATAATCCATCGATATTCATATTATCCTATCCGAATCCAATCCGTTGCCAATTCAAATCCATGATCTCTCTAGATCATTAGCAAAATCCATGATCATTCCGAGTCGATATCCAATTCCAAATCTACGATCTTGTAGGATCATTTTATCCAAATCCGAGACCGGTCCGAGCCCATATCCAAGTCTGCAACCGCTCTAGCTCAATGTCCAAATCCATAACCGTTTGAAGCTGATAACCAAATTCGCGACCTCTCCAGGTCCTTACCAAGCACAATCCATACTCGGCAACCAAGTAAGCCGATAATACCACTCTCCAATGAAGCGGTGTTACTTCATGAACTCCAGTTCAGTGTCCCTGAATATTAAGTGATGTTTCGATCTAAGTCCTAGGTTGATTGTGATCTCTTCGGATCCTTGCTGAGCATAATCCGAACTCGATGACCTAATTAAGCTGATCCAGTCGCTCTCCGGAAAAGGGATCTAATCCTTGCCAGGCAAAATCCATACTTGACATCCTGTTGGGTTTTATTCTTTGGCCTCGATTCTCCGGTCGAGGACTTAATTCATGTACGAGCCCATTCTGTCGCTCTTCGGTAAAGGGACTCACACCTTACGGTTACCGCCCCACCACTTCGGTCGGGAAAATAATCGCGTCCCATTTTATTTGTCTCAATAATGCTGATCATGAATAACCTAATAAATAAGAGTTCGCATATTTAGAAATCCAACAAACTAAAAAAGCCAAAGGGTGCCTCTCCGGACATAACGGTTCATCATCATTTTAGAGCATGCCTAGGGACCGTCCTCGATCCCGTACATGTGTAAGTGTCCTAGCCACCTTATTATAGAGTTTATTATTATAATTATGGTCAGAATCCAAATCCTAAACTCGGTCCTTACCATCACGATCAGTAGATGACAATCCGTGACCCCAATCCCGGGCCATTCCTTTTTCCATTCGAGGCGGACAGTGGCTGCTCCTGTTCCATCGCCGTTGTCCGATTCCTTACGTACTACGGTAGTCTTCCTTTCCCAATGTACTCCTCAATCATATTATTTAAATGCCTACATTCACCCATGGTGTGCCCATTTAGTTCATGGAACATGCAGTACTTTCTATACATACGCTCCCTCTCCGTGGGATCCCTCCTTGCTAGTTCCCAATAGAGGAGTTGCCCTCTAGTATCCAGATAAATCCGTTCTAGGTTTTTCATTAGATCCGAGTAGAAGGAGAACTTTGTCTCCCACTCTTTCCATTTCATTTTCATCTGACCATATCTGTCATCTATTTTCTAATTGCCTTTACCATTCTTGTTTGCATTCTTGTTGATCCTCCGCTTTGCACAGTGTTCAACTATGGTTTGTCGGCTCGTGCATCTTCCTACCATAGGAACCTTTCTGCTTCATGATAAAACTCCCCGAGATTCATAGGTGGATCCTCATCCAATGAATCATTAAAATATGTGCCATCGGTAATTCCTAATACAGCTGCCATTAAAAGCATGGACGGATATGGCCGATCCACAATGCCACCATGGCATTAACTCATGTTAGAAAACTCCTTAGAGACTCTAAGGTCGTCCGTTTCAGTGTTGCTAGACTCAACACATTTTTGGGTCTCGAGATGTGAACTTTGAACTGCCTTATAAATCTTCCGACCAATTCCGTCCATGTGCTAATAGAACCGCTCTCCAACAGCCTATACCACAGTATAGCAATATTCGTGAAATACAGGGAAAGCATCATGCCATGACTTCCTTTGATGCCTCCCTTACTTCCACATCTCGTATATACCTTATCATATGCATAGTTGAGTCCGACTATTCGTCACATACTTCCAGTGTTGGTAGTTTAAACTCTAAGGGATTCCTAGCATTCGTAATATTAGAATGGACTTCTATTTACATCCTCCAGACCCTGTTCACCAATCCTCTATGCATAGCTCACCTGATCATCTCTATAAACCTGTCATTATCATCCAATGGTAGTCTCCTATCATCATTTTCGAACTATCGCTCGAATACCCGAGGGAATTCTGGAACGTATTCCTCCAGACAAGCATTCAAATTTCAATACGCACTCAGCTCCATGGGACCAACCATAGGTCCTCCAGCATTACAACCGACCAAATTATGGGGCATGCCACTAAGCTTTTGGGGATTGGGGTCAATGGCTCTAAGATGGCCGAGGACTGCCCCCGGCTGCTCTATTCCATTCCTTTGTCAAATAGCTCCATCCCTATGGACCCTCTTCATTACCAGCAACTTTTGCCACATCAACTCCTTGATCCAAGTTGCCATTAGCTCCTTCTACTCTATTCCCTTAGTTTTGTGCCCTATCTTGTCCAATCTATCGGAGTAAATTCTGCATCATATCCTCCTGTCTGTTCATCATCTTTTATTACATAACATCCATCATTGTTTCAATTTCATCGCCGGTGATGTAGATAGATGCTTGATTAGCTCCTTCTCCTGAGGAAGCTCCTAACTCCCTTCACGATGGCTCCTTTTTGGTAACACTCTCCTTGTTGATTGTTTCACTATTGTGCCAAATCGAAGCTCTAGATCTTTTTCAAACTCTAAATCCGAATTCCAAATCCATGGGGGCTAGTTTTCTCAATGAAAGCACCAAAATGTTGGCATAAAAAATGGCCACCAACACCTGAATGAACGTGAAAACACCAATATCCATTAGTAATATCCAAATAGAGATAAGAACATAGATCATATAATAAATTGCAGAAAATTAAATGAACACGCAAATTTTATAGTGGTTTGGAAAACTTTGGCCTACGTCCACTCCAAAAATATTTTATTTATACAGTAAGATTACAAGTATAATTTTTTTCCTTAGAAAAGTAATGGAGGAAGAGAAGATGGTGAAAAAGAAGGGCCAGTCGGAAAAGGATCCATCAAATGAATCATGAAGCATGTATTTATAGGGCAAGATGGCAAAATATCTTCCTAAAATTTTGGATATGGAGTCTCAAGATCCAGACAAGGTCACCCTATCGATCACTGGCCCCATTTCCATCAAAATAATAATCCATGTCGATTTTTTTTCTTGCTCCTTTTCACGTGCAATCAGTATATCGGGTCCCACTATGTAACATCTTTCTATTCCCAAAGTTTCATGCATAGTTTACTTCTGGATTTTGAGTTATTGATCGATCATCATTAATTTGTACTGTCAATCCAAGTGATCCATTTCCATATCGATTCACGTCGATCGATAATGAAGATGTTCCATATCCGATCCATATTGGGGATGGATCATAGCCGAACCATAATGAAGATGGATCGTAGCCGAAGCATAATGGAGATGGATCATTCTGATCCATATTGGAGAAGGATCATAGCCGATCCATTATGAAAACCGATCATACCCGATCATTTTTTCAGTTGAAGTATAAAATTCATACTTAGCCAATTCCAAAATGCTATTTTCATGAATCCATACGACTATCGTCCATAGTCTTGTCCATAATCAATCTCCGATCCTGGTAAGCATCTCTTTAGGCTTTCTGCCTTAATGATTATGAAGTCTGTTGGGTTAAATCCACCTGTGTACTACCTTGCCAAAAAGCAAGTTAATACCACTCCTTTAGGAATGTCGCCCTCGAAATCCCCAATTAAAAATGGTACAGTCAAACATAGCAACCCCATACGCCTATCATCCATGAGAAAACTTGTTAAACATCTAATATGCACACAAAAGCAATAAATGGTATTTTGCCTACCCCGGTATGAAGGATACTAAACTACGCTATATGATATTGAAGGTGAAAGTAAATGCGATAAACAGAAGTCTCACTAAGTAAAATGCTTTTGATGAGCAGTCCTCGTGCTCTCCTCAGTCTCCCAAATACAATCGCCTTCGTTCTCACTCCATTAAACCTTCACCATCTCTATCGACTTCCTCCTAAGCTACTTCGTATCACGTTCGATGATACGAATAAGCCTATGAGTTCTTGATGCTTCTGGTTCAATCTCGATATCATCAAGCTGATCTAATTGAATACCATGCCTATGTCATGAACAAACTTCCATAAATGAGATACATGGAACACATTGTGCACACCCGCCATCTTTTGTGGTAAGTTGACTCTGTAGACCAGGTTCCAAATCCTCTTAAGTTTTGGAAAAGGACCAACAAATCTCGAGCCAACTTCCCCTAGTACTAAATCGAATAACATTCTTTAAAGGAGAGATCTTGATAAATACCATGTCGCTAACGAAGAACTCCAAGTCATGTCTTCTCCTATCAGCGTGACTCTTTTGTCTATCCCGAGCAGCGTTCATTCGTTGCTGAATGATCTCAATCTTCTCCGAAGTCTCTCTAATCATGTTTGGCATAAATATCACTTTCTCGCCTGCTTCCACCAACATGAAGAAGCATTGCACCATCGGCTATATAACGCCTCAAATGGTGCCATACCGATGCTAGAATGATAATTTTTGTTGTATGCGAATTCTACAAATGCAAATGATCATTTGACGAGCAATTGAAATCAAGAATGCAAGCTCATAAGATATCCTCCAGCATACGGTTCACCTTCTCGGTCTGCCCATTTGTTTATAGGTGATAAGCTATACTAAGATGCAGCCCCGTCCTCAATGCCTCTTGTATGCTTTTCCTAAATCCACTAGTGAACAAAGGGTCTCGGTCACTCACAATGCTATATGGCACACCATGGAATCTTGTAACCCATTTCAGATATAACCTAGCCAATTTGGATGTCGTTCTACTTAACTTGATGGGTAGAATGTTGCACTCTTTATCAATCCGTCGACCATGACCGAAATGCTACCATACCCTCCTCTGGTCCTTGGCAATCCATCGAAAAATTCCATCCAAAATTGTTCCCATTTCCATTCAGGAACCTCGAGCATTTGTAGCAAACCACTCGGCTTCTTCTACTCTGCCTTTACGAACTAACAGTTCATGCATTTTGAGATGAATGTCCCAATATCCTTCTTCATCCCTTCCAATAGAATATCCACCTTATATCGATACATCTTATTACTGTTGGGATGTATAGTCAATCTTGAATGATGGCACTCATGTACCACCTCATCCCTTAACCCATCGACGTCAGGAACAAAAAATCTCCCATCCTTACAAAACCGACAATTACGATTGATTCCATACTGCTTCATACCCTCAGACTCTAACCCTCCCTCGGTTTTCTCCATGATCTTTGCTAGTCAACCATCTTGCCTTTGACTAGCACTGATCCGTTTAATCAAGGTAGGTCTGACCATCAATCAGACCAACATTTCCGGATCCGACTCTGGCTCACATTGACGACAAAATTCATAGCCATCGATAAAATCCAATTGCTTCCACTCTAGAAACATTGCTCCTAACCTAGCATGTCTCCTACTCAAAGCATTAGTGACCGCATTTCCCTTACCAGGCATGTAGGAAATGCTTCGGTCGTAAGAGGCCAAGAACTCTAACCATCGCTGCTATCGAAGGTTAAGATCCTTTTGGGAGAATAGATAATTCAATGACTTATGGTCCATGTAAAACTTGAACCTCTCCCCAAGCAAATAATGCCTCCATATCTTCAAGGCAAATACTATTGCTGCCAACTCCAAATCATGAGTTGGATACTTCCGCTCATGCAGTTTCAACTATCGACTAACATATGAGACAACCTTTCCCTTCTGCATTTACACTACACCAAATCTAGTATCATAGTCATCTATGTATATGTCAGCTCCTTATTCCCACTAGGAATAAATAAAACTGGTGCGCTCGTCAACCTCTCCTTCAGACTCACAAATGCATGTTCACATCTTGCATTCCAAATAAAAGTCTGATTTTTATTTGTGGTGCTGCTACTTTAGAGAAGTCCTAGATAAAACGTCTATAGTATCCCGCCAATCCAAGGAAGCTTTTTACGTCTGTAGCGGTCTTGGGCCGATCCCAGTTCTGTACTGCTACCACCTTCGCAGGATTTACAGCAATACCTTGCTCATAAACAATATGACCCAAGAATTACACTTCCCTCCTTCGAAAGTGACACTTCAAAACATTGCCTTCAATCAGTGCTTCCTCAACACCTCAAGCACAATCCTCTAATGATCCTTATGTTCTTCCTCCATCCTTGACTAAACGAGAATATCATCCATGAACACAAGTGAAAATTTATTTAGCTAATCCTTGAAAATACGGTTCATAAGATCAACAAAGTATGCTGGCGCATTGGTTAGCACGAACAACATAACCCACCACTCATAGAATCCAAATGACATATGGAATGCTATAATCATCACACTTTCCTTTGCCACTCGCAGTTGATGAAACCCCATTGCAAGGTCCAACAAAGAGAATATCCTAGCACCATGGAGCCGATCGAACAAGTCATCACTACGTTGGAGCAGATACTTATTATTCTTCATCACCTTATTCAACTCACAGTAATCTACACACAACCTTACAGAGCCATCCGCCTTAGTATAGAATACTATAGGTGCGCCTCACTCAGATAAGCTCTTACGAATGAACCCTCGCCTTAATAGGTCATTCACTTGCACCTCCAACTCCTTCTGTTCCCTGGGTGCCATAAGCCTCAAAGGCACACTATCGGTCTGGCATCCTTCACTAAGTCCATGCGGAACTTATTCTCTCGGTGTAGTGGTAATCTGGTCACCTCCTCGAATACATACAAATATTCTACTATAGGCACAAATGACAACTCATCCCATGGCAATCGAATATAAAAAGCTAACCATAATTCCATCCTCTTATAGGCAGCCAATCACTACCGTCCACCCCTCCACAGCCCGAATTTTCACTAGCAGCCTCCATAATCCACCACTACTGCGTACCTTCTTAGCTAGTCCATCCTCGGTATAATATCGAACCTTACAGTCCCAAAACAAAGCAATCAAAAGCAAATAAACATCAATGACTCGATAAGGCTAAGTCTCGACAAATCATGTAATGGCTAGTCGATCCTCCAACAAGGTTCGTCACACTCAAGGGTTGGTCAATAATTTTTAGTTTCAATCCCAGTCCACCTACCAATCACTAAATATGAAGGAATGTGAAGCCCTGGTATCGAATAAACACGTACAGTTATATCAAAAATAGAAAGCATACCTTATATAATGACGATCTTCCTCTTCTTCTTCGCCAATGGAGCTCTAAACGAATTTAGAACAGCTTTCAGAGCGTAAGTATACACAACCTGCTTATTTCTTGGCAGTTCTAGACAATCCTTCTTAATATGCCATGACTTATTGCAGTTGAAACATCCTTTCTTCTCGTTTCTGCAATCTTTGCGAAGATGGCCACTCTATATACAGTTATAACATGTAGACTCCCATTTACCCTTCTTTTAGACATCCTTCTAAAACTGCTTCTTCTTCTTCTTTTTATCCTACTTCCTCTTGCCTCCCTCACTAGCTAGAGGCTTCGGTTCATCCTTAGGAGCAAAAACCAGCTTAGGCTTACGATATGAACTCTCATGTCGAAGAGCCTTCTCTACCAGCCTCTCAAACTGTTCATCAATATGCCTTACTAGTTTCTCTCCAAGGTAAACATCCAAGCCCACAATAAACTTCTCATTCTTCTTAAGCTAAGTATCGATAAAAGATAGGTCATACTTCGACAGTGTGTCAAACTCGGCCACGTACTCCAACACGGATATATCCCCTTATCTCAAGTCAGTGAACTTTCAAAAGAGCACCGACTTTTAAAAGGCCTATATATTTTTCTCATCAAATCTCACCCTGAACTGCTCCTAAGTAATCTAGTCCTTGGCGGTAGTAATCTTGATGTCATTCTACCACCCCATGGCCCTTCCTTGAAGCTGTATAGAGGTCAGCTTCTTTGTCATCGCATTTTCTATCTCTGTATCATCAAAGCCGCGTTCCTATGTGTCTACCCAATCATGCACTTCAACGGCTGATTCCGTTCCAAGAAATGGTTTGCCACCTATAGTAGAGATTGCTTAATTTGGTGAAGTCGGCCCTCGGTGCTTGCACTCGAGCACTACCACCAATATCTGCAGCAGGAGCAACTAGCGAACATGTTGTATAAATCAGGATTAGCTGCTTTCGGTCCCGCCCCTTCCTTAACTCCAAAGGTGGAGTTCTTAGCAGTGTTCCTTATTAGCGGGCTCATTCTTACAAGCTGTAATAGGAATAACCAGTCTCTCTAAAAGGAATAAGTGGTGTCCATGAATATAATGCGACTTATATACTATATATATACACACACACACACACTATTATATAGTTTTGATAACCAAAATATAACGATAATGCTCTCTCATATATTTCTCGATCCATTCTAAGGCGGTAGCTTCTTTCTTATCTCAAATGGATCCAAATACCAACTTAGGTCATCTAAGCAACCTAAGCTCTGATACCAAATGTGACGACCGCCCTACATCTCCAATACCCAATATACCTATGTGGTGCACCGTGGAGGTACTTGAATGATGTAAGATGGTATCCAAGAATTTAAAGAAGAGAGAAATTCAAAGGCAAAACCTGTAGAACATCTCACAGCACATAGATAAAATATAATATAACAACAAATATGTAAAATAGGCGAGACAGTGATATAATCAAATGAATCACAAGTAAGAACAACTGAACGCTTCAGTTTCACAGACTGTACAAAAACTAAAATAAAGAGTTTATACATCCAAAATCTCCATAATAAACTCTTTAACTATCTCTAATAATGCAAGTACTGAGGTAGCTCCACTGTATTGCACAACGGAAATAAGCGATAGTATGCACCAAGTATAGGTACATGAAAGCAAAGCCTCTTGCGCGTACTCTGTACAACTCCATGCGCTATCTAGACCCACTATCCGTAATCTACTCATTTAAGAGTAGCCGAGATAATAAGAAGCAAAGCATAAAATCTTGGGTCAAACAACATTCTGGTGTGAGCGATATATCATCTCAAAATACTATAAAACTCGTATATATTAAATATTGTATAGGTTATGAACAACCATATCTGACCTGTCCCTACATCCAAAGAGTTAGCACATGAACACAGTATATGCTAAAATACTATTACAAGAGGAAAAATAAAGGGCATAAGGGTATCACACAGCATACCGAGTACATAGTAAACATAGCTTCCATCACATATCCTTTCATCTCTTACTTAAGTGCTTCAGATGTAGAATATTCTCTCAAATACTCAACTCATTGCCTACGCATATGGTTAGGGAATAGATACACGTAGACGTTACATGCAGACTACCATGTCCCGTTATTGAGCATCACAATCATAGAGTTATCAATTAATCCCTTAGCACATGTACAGATAATAGAACTAATCTATAGATGCTCACTCTTGCCCATGCAGATGGCTAAGGACTGGAAACACACAGATGTCCAAACATATGGGTATGAACAGACTACCCTAGGCATATGCGGACATCCTGTCCTACTCACGAACATCTTAGCATCATGTTCTACTCTATGAGCTATCATGCAAAAATCATCCTTTCGGTCCATCACCAGATTCTGTAGTCACTCGACACATCAATTTATCGAAGTCGTCATACATGTTGGTTGCCATCCCAAAGTCATCTAGAGCCGTCTTGGGGTCGTCTACCCTTACCTCGAGCCAACTCCATAGACTACCAAGCAACTCGAGTCTTGCCCCAAAGTCCATAGCTAAATCCCATGCTTTACTCCTGTTGGTCCATCCTACGACCAAACCAAGCGGGACACAACTGTTGAGTTAAGCGCCAACTACCCACGCCGAACCATGCTCCATCCCAAACAACCTATCCTAATCCACCACTCAACCACCGACCTTGTTCCAGCGCCCGGTCACCAACCCTATTTTAGCGCATGGTTATCAAGCCACACCACATAAAAACCTGTATCGGCGCCCGGTCAATGAGCCACCCTACATGCGGACCCTGTTTCAGTGTTCGATCACCGCACCATGCACTTACCGATCACCACCACATGACCCAAAACCCTGTAGCACTTCCAGCACTCCAAATCGTGCAGATTTCATTGCTGCACTAAACACTTCAATTCTTATGCATCACCTATGCAACAATATGACTCCAAACATTCTAGACCAAATCCATCGAAGTCCATCTCTACAGTTCCTACCTCTAGTTCGCTCTGAGAGTGTTTTCAACCATACAAGATTTTAAACAAGCATCATCATTTACCAAACAACATTGAAACATGTAAATCACGTAATCAACCATAGAAATCATCATATAAAATGTGTATAACATAGCCTAACATCTATCAAAGCAATCAAATATCCAAGCAACATGTCTATAATGTCAAAAATCCATTTATTCACGTTTTTACCGTAGGTTGAGTTTTAAATCATCGTTAAAATTTAATTTTTACTTTAAAGATGGGTTTAAAACATGTTAAAACATATATATATATATATATATATATATATATATATATATAAAGTTAATATTTTTCTTTAGAGGAGAAAAGAGAAGGTTTTGGACAAAGGATGGGTTAATAGAGGCTTAGATTTAAGGAAGAGCATGTAAAGTGATTTGGGAATGATGGTTCAACCATATAAGGTGTCCAAACTCGAAATAGATTAGGAGGCTTGCCCCCATACTCGCTATTTTTCCACTAGGCTGCTCCAAAAACTTTCAATCTTCAAATAGCCATATCTCCTAACTAGAAAGTCCATTTCTCTATTATGGCCACTTTATAGAAAGGGAAACTATTGTATATTTAGAATGGAAGTGGTCTCGGATGCTAATTCGACTCCTACCAAAAGTTACAGCTGACATAATATTCTAGGGATAAAATCGTCCGAAAAATTCTAAATATAGGAAATATTTCTAATAGGCATTTTCCAAAATTATAGAATCATATGACCTTATATGAATTTAAAGATAATGTTATGTAAAATACGGGTCGTTACCGATTTTGTTCGAAACTGGAGTATTGAGCTAGATCCAAGATAGGCAGCTACTAGAGTTTTTCATTTGTTTTTTGTTTGATTGATTAATCCGGGTGCACTAAGATTGTAGTGGGAGTGTTGATTTTTTTTAATTTGTTTTGTAGTGAAAATGTATAAGGATCGTCGTTCTCTTTTCCCTTGCTACAATGGCAAGGTTTTTAAAGAAGGCGGGTTTCCTAGTATTCTTACATCACTAATAGAGAACTAATTTTCATAAAAATATTTGTATATTTATTTATACAATAATTTGATACACAATTATGTATATTTAGATAATACATTAGTATACGCGAGGGGATATCATATCCGTTGCAATATAAATCCCAACATATATACATAGGCATGTCAAACCATATATATATATATTATCTTGTTGTACATGCATGCACACACATATGAAATATAATACAAATTATACAAAATAAATTTCATTTATAAAATTAAATTAAATATTGATTTTATTCGAAAGAAAAATTAAAAAATTTCTAAATGAATTAGACGACATGGGCCTATTAAAGATCAAATAATTTTTTTTTGAAATTTACCCAATTACTCTGCTGCAAGCTAGCTTAGATCCAACAACGTCTACATTTCACAAACCGAAATACATAACTCAATAGTAGTATAGGTCAACATTTGTAATGAACGAGGTATGCTTTGGGTTGGGCCATGCATGGCAATTTGATTATACCCACAATAGGCGTCCGTAAAGGTGAGGAGCTCATGACCACAAGTTGCATCTACAAGATGATTGCTACGAGGAAAAGGAAAACTATCTTTTGTGGCAGGCTTTATTGAGATTGGTGAAGTTAATGCAAGTCCTCCAAGTTCTGTTTGGCTTTCTACTCAGCATTGTGTTTGCTATCGATACTAGATATCCTGCCTCCTGAATGAAGCCACCGGCTTACAGTTTCTTTACTTCTTCCTTAAGAGCTCGGTACCTTTATATGTTGAGCGGTTAGCGCTTTTTTCGGACGGGGGTGGCTTTTGGATCAATATTAGGCAAGTGGAAAATAATCTTAAGGTCAATGCCAATCATGTCGACGTGTCCCCATATGAAGATATCTTTGCTTTTCCATAAGATTTTGATCAGAACCTCTCTAATATCTTGCCCAAGCTTGGTGCCGATTTGAATGACTTTTCTAGGGTCATTGATGTCTACAAAGATTGATTCAGAAGTGGCTTCCCTGCCTTCAATTCTTGATTCACCTATGCGAGGGTCTAGTGGGTCATCCTCTATGTTCGAGCTTGTTTCTAAGTCGCACTAGTCTATCAAGTAAATCATGCACTTTATGACATCCTAATTTGGGATGGATGCTATGCCCATATCGGGTTAATTATGCTACCCCCATCTCTCATATAGGAGTTCATCGATGTTGAGAGGGTAGGAGTTATTGTGATTGATGACTCCGCTCACCAATAGGGAATGAATTGTTCATTCCATTTCGTGATAAGCTTATGGAGTGGCTAAGGTTATAGGTTTCCTGCTATCCCAGTCTTAGTGTGATCAACGATCCCAACACGGCCCTAAGCTCGTTGGTCTCGAGGGTACTTAGGATAACACACAGTTAGTTGATGTAGCTTCATGACTGAAGATGGCCTTGGTATGACCTTAAGCATTGCTTGCTCGAGGCTACTCTTGGGTGACACACTGCTATCGATTGATTATTCAATGACATGGACGATCCCGATAAGAGTTTCAAGCACTCTCCTAAGCAACATGTCACTGGTTGTCATAGCTTCCTCATGTGGATTGTTGTTGGTAAGAGGAGTTGATGGTGTTGATGCTTCAGAATGGGGAGGGCTCATCATAAACCAGAGTGCTGACCAGCTCGATGGTTCTCTCGAGTAACTCATTGTTGATTTTTGCAAACTTTTGTTGGATCATAAGAACACCCTTCTTTGCCCATTCGAGTGAGGTTTCATAACACTCCCTATGTTGATTACCTATGATTTGCTGACCCTGTCCTGGATGGGGAACTTCATGATGAGGCGGTTATAGGAGATAATGACATCCAGTTTGGCAAGTGTCGATCGTCTTATTAATACGTTATATGCTAAAGGACAGTCGATTACTATAAAGTGCTTGAATCTTTGAAGCAAAGGTCTCTTAGTCGAACGTTGTCTTAAGTGAGGTGGTGCCTATTGGAACAACGCTTACACCTTTAAAACCACAAATTAGCAAGGCGCAAGGGGTGAAGCTAGAGGTAGGAAGTCTAAGAGCCTCAAAGGCTTACTTGAACATGACATTGACCGAGTTTGCCACATCCACAAACGCCTAATGTATATTGGAGTTGGTCATTACGAGAATGATGACCAATGGATCATGATGGAAGTAAGAGACTATTTCCCCATCCTCAGCATTGAAGGTGATCGACTGGTCTGATTCTAATTGGGGTGCTTTCAACACTCGATGCTTTAGCGAATAGAACCGATGTTACAACCCACACCTTAATGGGTCCAAATTTTCGATAAGTCTAAAACCCAAGTCCACCAAAGTGGGATCGTTGGTGTATGGTATCCAGCAAACAACAAAAGTATATCAGATCATTATCGATATAAAATCACAGTGAAATGGTAAAGTATAATAAAATATATGATTACCAACCAAGACTGTCACCTTTCATCTTTATTGTCTTTGCTTGTATCGAGCATGCATAAGGAAACCTATCTCTGCCATTATTCCTGTCTTATACAAGTACCTATCCCTCTAAAGCTATCATATGGTTTGTAATAATGATGGGTCGGAACAGCATTCTAGTGACTGGTAAATTACACACTTTATTTATAACACTAATTTATGTCAGTTTTCATCCATTACATGTTAGATCTATTATTTTACTTGGTCATCTTGACCCAAGTACGTGTCGATACGCCCTATCTACTCGAAGTAGACAACAACTACATAAGTATATTACATACGTTACATGTGTGTGTATAAATCTATAAGTACCAAACCCCCCCATTAGACCAAAATTCTTCCCCGATATTATCTATAACTCAGCACCTCATCAGTATCTGTCGTCAACGTAGTATCACGTCCTCATCGTCATGCATACCAAGGAACTCCCGTAGTGTGTAATAATTGCGTTATAATAGTTTAGTTGTATCCCACTCGTTTTGAAAGACCTTCATTAAGGGCTATCTAGCCTTGCCTCCCACGAACAAACTAACAAACATTTGTGGCAGTTTATGACCTAAACATGAGCTACATAATAGGAGGTGTAGCCCGTTTAGGCATAACCTTCGTCTTTATGCTGACCGCTCAGGACCGATAATGTTCTTGACCTATGATACAACCCCTGATCCCATATATGGTAATAATCTCACTGTCATAGCTCCGAGCCTTTCTCACCATCTCATTTAGATTGCCTAATACAATCCAGAAAATACCCACCTGTTACTTAATACCCCCTAAAAGGTTAAAGCAGACTTAACTTGTCCTTTGACACTTCGACCGAGGTGAACCATATACTCTGTATTCCCTTCATCTATACGCAAACGTATAATTCCATGGGCCCTACAAGTGGTGATGTCTCACATCAGTATGATGTATACACAACCGCTGGTAGCCCCTTGCAGTAGGAAGACTTATGTTGTGTTATACTACCGATCTAGCATTCCAACCCAATTTAATGACTGTCATACTTATTTAATCTAAGCTATTAGCTAACTTTAATTCACACCCATTATAAACGTATACTTGTACCTACATATATTTGTATTTAAGTATATATTCAAACTTATTTAATACTATGCCTCCAATGTTCAACTATTCACATCTAGTTATTCTTATTTAATTTACTCTTTGTTTTATTAATGTCAAATTAACGTCATTTACCATTTTCTTGAACTTAAAAGCTTTCTTTCATTATTTACTTCCTCTTTAATTATTAATCTTATATTACTGTTCTTTTAAACTATTTATACCCTCCCTTGGTCATTAACCTTTCTAACATATTCGTTCTATTACTTACCTATAATTTATTACTTATTATTTAATTTCTAACTCGTCTTTATCGCATATAATAAGTTTACAGATTTACCGTTATTCTTATCACTGTTAAAACTCTTAGTTCAACATAGGGTTTCTGCTTTATAATGTGTTGGATTATGTCTCCCCCAAAGCAAAAGGTTTACACTATAAATTTTTCTAACTTATCTAAAAAGGAAATTTGTGTTACATTTGCAATTACAAGTAATTACTTTTTTGTAGCTACTGAAATAGATAGTACAAAATACGGTAAATATTCCTATTTTATACATCTAATTCTTTTAGGCATATTCCTTGTTATTTCAAACGATACACTTTTATTTATGAATCTAAATAATTTAGTCTATAAATATTTACATTGCAACACCTTACATTCCAATGAATTAAAATACTACTTAAGTCCCAACAAATTGTTATGATAATATCTAATTTACATTTACTCACATACATTATTAAAACAACGAACCTGGAATTACTATATAAATTATTAATTTAGGGAATACCTTTTATCCATACTTTTTATGTTCTAACGTATGCAATATTAAACTTAAGTTATTAATCTATAGAATATGCAGGCAGGGTTTATAAATTCATTACATGTATACAATTAGGCCTAAAGCTCCAAAATTACATTTAGGCATATAGAAATAAATTTACAACGATATAAATCTAATATTACAGAAAAGCATATAATTTCCCAGTCACCTTTGAGCTTTCTAAATCTAATCCCTATTATTCTGATTTGACTCCCATTTTTCTCCCTATTAGAATACATATACCACAAGCTTACACACGCGCACACACACACACGCACATATATATAAGAAATCTAGATCCGAGAAGAGATTTGGATTTAATTTAGATTTGGATCTAGATTTATAATTTACCTTGGCTTTAGCGATTCGATTCGACCTTATTCTTCTTCTCTATTATCCTCTGCTATTCTCCATTTGTGTATACGTATATAATTTATAGACTTATTCAGATTTAAGAATTTGTGGAGAAAAGAAAATATCGGAACTTCGTCGTTGCTTAACAAAATATGAGAAGAAAAGTGAAGGTTACACCCGTATTTATAGGAGTTCGAATCAATGCCATCCGTTAGATTTTTTATTTTAAATCCAGGCCATTCGGCTGAAGTCAAATTCATCGCTACCATCATCCATTGATCGACTACTATGGCGCCATCAGACTGTAGCTAGTGGTCGACCAGCCCATTGAAGAGACCGATTAGTTGGTTTGTTATGTTAATTAATATATGATGCTTTGTTAATGTCGTATATATTGAGTAAATTCCTTATACAACCTAATTAGGACAATTCGTTTCTGCTCTAATTAACGTTAACCTTTCTTAAAATTTAAGTAGTCGTTAACGTTGATTAATTATATTTATTTAATTAACTGCATATAAATTATTTATGATCTTAAATATTCAAAAGTTAATAATTTTTTTGTTTGAACTCATGCCATAAAACTTTATATATGAAAATTGATCAGAAAATCACCACGAACGCAAAGGTGCAAGTTTCATGGCCAAATTCTGACATTTGCAAAAAATATAGTTTCGGTATTACTTTATTAATTAATTTTTTTTAGTTCAATTTATGGGGTTACATTCTACCCTTTAAAAGAATTTTGTCCCCAAAATTTCTCGAGGACAGAATCATGTAGCATAGCTTGCAACTATTCTAAGCTAACCAACCAATTTTTGTAGTGAATACCTACCATCCAAAATCCTAGCACACCATTTCTAACATCCAAAATTTCATAAAATCTAGTTTTCTAAACCTATATTCTTATGTCAGAAAAGGGTTTAGATGGAGAATTCCATATATCCATCCATATCTTGTGTACCGATTACACTGTGCCTTAGAACCTTTTCTTTTGCCCCCTTTTCTTTTCCAAATACAGTCCACATAAAATTATAAAATAGAGTTATTTTACAACAAATTTTGTTCCCCTATGAATAAGGTATTGAAGAAAAAAATTACAAAGTTAAAAAAACTTTTTCCTTCGTCACTAACTACCATTTATTTTAGTACCACGTTTGCTACACGGTAAAATTCATACGTGCTAATCCATCGATTTTTTCCCTATGCTAAGCATATGGCATTTCAAAAATAAAAAATTCTCTCTTTTCTGTTCAAAATCCTTTTCGATTAAACTTTAGAAATGGTTATAAAATTATAAAAAACAAACTTTCTATTTTTTCAAAGCTTTTATAGGAACATTTTATTATAAATAAAAAAAATTGAATTTTTTTCGAAAGCATTTGTCTTTATCTTTTCAAAACAAACTAAGCCACATCCTACGTGGTCGGAATATAGTTAATATGTTAACATCCATGATTGTATCTTTTCTACTATACGGTAAATATTCAGTCTTAAATACATTTACTTTTATTTTAAACTAACAACCAACACACAAGTTCATTTATAAATTTCATCTTTTAGGGTGTAGGGATAGTGACCAGTGGTTTTGCAATAACATTTTCCTGTCCTTTGCTTAGCAAAATTTATCTCTAAAAAGTTTGAACCATTTTGGGTCTTAACTTTCGTTTTAGTAGCTAATAAATTTTCTAATTTATTTTATAAACTTCTAGTCTTTTATTTATTTATTTATTTTGCATTGGTTAAGTGTCTTTTATGAGATTTCCTTATTTATACTGTTTACCAATAAATATAGCAGTTAATCCAAAAACGAATAAAAAGGAACATTTCTTATAACATCATATGCATTTTATATAGCAAAAACAACTAAAGCTTAAACCCAACAAACCTAAGGAAAACAATTAGTGGAATTCACCCTTTAACATCAACTAACATTGATGATGTTCAGGCCCTATCACCCTACTTAAATTAAATGGACATTTTCAACATGTCATTCTTCTATAACCCACATATCTTAACTTTTCTTTTTGGCTTCTAATATATAAGGTCCATCGATTACTTCCATTATCACAACCAATGATATTGCCATCTTCTTTTAATATAAGTCTCTTAATAGTATTCTCAAATCTTGGTATATGCTTTCTTTATTTCTTATCTTTCATTCGGGTATACCTTAGAACTCACATAAATGTACTTTGATACCATTCTCATTTCCATATGGGTTCTTCTTTATGGTCTTCACCCATGTTTAATACAACATTCCTATGCTTATAACAACAATCCTTATATCCAATGGGGTTTCACTATTTCTATTCTACAAGCATTCATCGCTATTTGATTCATAGCTTAACTTTTTCCCCCATCTTACCTAGGCAGTCATCCCTATCTACTCCATATTAAAATTTTGATCGATTTCCATTACTTTAGATAAAATTAATACTTCGTTGTCATGAAATACTTAATCCCAAAACTTTTATCTATAAAACATAAACTTAGAAACATTTATAAAATCCTTTAATGGCTTGGTTTCAAAAATGAACCATGAAAATCTCTTTATTTTAGCCAATATTAATTGTAGGCATCTTAACTTTTGAAACAATCATTTAGGATTTACCGATTAATTTTGTTTAGTAAGTCTAATAAGAAATGTTAGCAATTTAATCTTTAAAAGATCCTTTTCATCTTTTCAAACAAGAGTTAAGTTTTGTTACGTGAATGGTAATTCAAATCACTTTTTCTTTAAAGCTCTTTTTAACAATAAGGATTTTACTTCTTAAAATTGGGATTTTTAGCTCAAACCATTTATTAAGATTTGCCTTTAATAACTCAATTGTTATGCCAAACCATTTCTTTAAAAATACATTTTACAATGTTTCTAAAACATCTTTTATAGTTTTAACAATAAAACTAGAGCAGATAAGGACACTTCCATCCTATTATTTTCATATTACTCATTCTACCTCCACTTTCAATCCTTAGCTGAGTCTCTAATAGCATGGTAGGAGGGCTTTTAAAAGATGCATGCAATAATTGCACCTATTTATGGAAAATTTCCATTTTTCTTTAGTTTGCCTTTAATTTTCTATGTTGATTCTAATTACTAACATTATTTTATATAAGTTTTTAACATTGTTTCTATTTATATTTCATAATATAACTACTATTTAACTTTCATCTACCTAAACTACTCTTATTTAAATGCTCCTCTTTATATAAATTTTCTCTCAATTTACAATCTTCTTTATTGAACCATTGCAGTGCATTCGCCTAATACTTTGTTTTGAGTTCTAACTTCCTTTCCATTATTTTTGCCCTACTTAAAAGCAGTACCACTACCTACTGTCTACCGCTAAAAAGAATTCTACAGCCTTAAAATTTCATTTCAAGAAATCAATGAGCTATATACGCTTTGCTATATTTTTCCCAAAACAAATAACTTTTATATAAACCCATAATATTGAAATTTTCGACTTAACTAATTTTAGATTCTAAGTAGATCTTTTTACTTATAAAAAATATAGATATTTTATTCCCCAAAATTTTAATATTTACTTACTTTCAAAAATAGAGTTTTTCTACATTTAAATAAATCCTTTGAAAATCATTTCAAGCATATTATTTATATTTTTGTCATAATTTTTTTCAAATGTTTTATTAAATTCTTTCATATGAGGTCGGACTTAGAGTGGATTTTAATTATTCCTTCTATTAGACTTTTCTCCTTTTCTACTTACTTACTGGCTTATTTTCTCCCATAATATTAAAGATTTGGCTATCATCTTAGAATGATTATTGCACGCCTTCATTCGGGAACTAGCTTAATTCTACATTCGGATATTTGCAACATATAGATTCTCATTTTCCCCTTATTTGGATCTAACATGCATCATCAATCGGCAATCCTGCGGGGATCTACAACCATAAAGCAATCTGTGCTCTATAAGGGAGTCAAGTACTATCCAGGATTAGAACCCTTCATTAAGTCACATTCATGCTCTTCTTAAGTCAACGCCTTCTAATACGACCTATTTTCCATGGGGGTAATTGAGATAAGTGTATATCTTCAACTTCGTCTATTGTTCAAACCCATATTCGCATTGCCTATCTTTTCAGGACATGGTTGCAACTACTTCAATAGTCCGAATCTGTAGAGTTTGCATATAATATATAATTATTGGTAAATATAAATACGTTCATTTAATGTACCCTAATTTCCTATGATAGATTAACATAAGCTCTTATACCAAATATGACAACATGCACCTTAGTGGGCCTGATTTTTCACTAAATCAAAAACCAAGTCCACCAAAGTATGGCTCGTTGGTGTTTGGTATTCTACGAATAACAAAAGTATATCACAACATTATTGATATAAACTCATAACAAAATAGTAAATTATAATAAAATCTATTATTACTAGCCAAGGGTGGCACCTTTCATCTTAAGTATCTTTACATGTGTTGACCATGCATGAGGAAATCTGTCCTACCACCAATCTCGCTTTGTAGTAGTACCTATCCCTTTAAATCTATCATGTGGGTTGTAATGAGAAGGGAGTCAGAATAACATCCTGATGATTAGTAAATTACACACTTTATTCATTACACTAGTTTATGCCGATTGCCTCCCATTATATGTCATGTCAATTATTTTACTTATTCATCTTGACTCCATATATATGTACTATATGCCTCATCTACTTGAAGTAGAAAATAACTACATAGTGTGTGTGTATGTTTGTGTATGTATGTATGTATCACGGTCTCCCTTTGGTCCATGATACTTCACCACTAGTATTTGTAACTCAGTACCTCATCATAATCCATCGTCAATGTAGTATTACATTCTCATCGTCATGCATACTAAGGATGTAATGACCCAGAATTTTTAGAAATTAAAATATGAATATTTAATTAATTTTAAATATTAATAAGTGAAATTTATAAGTCAAATAAATTTTTATTTGAATTTTTGGATTTAATTGAATAATTAAATCGATAATTTAATACGTTAAATTATGGAAATAATTGAAAATCGGGGTAAATATGATTAAAAATGATTTGTAAAATTTTATTTTATCATATGGAAGTTAGAACGATATTTTAGAACTTTTAAAATCGAATTAAAAGTTAATTTGTGAAAATTGAATATTTTAATATTTAAATCGACTAGTGAAAATAGCCAATTTTTGAACAGTCTCAGAATTGAACGAAACCAGTTCCATTGGATCCGTAATAGTTAGTTATTACCGGATTTCAAATTTCGTGTCAATCGAAGTTATCGTTTGATCGTGGCAGCTCGAAACGCATCGAATCGTTTTTAATTTAAATTTGGCGAGTTAAAATAGCCATTTTTCAAAAAGTCTCGGATTTTGACGAAACTAGTTTCATCGGATCCATAATGTGATATTATTGTAAGGTTTCAAATTTCGTGCCAATTGGATTTACCGTTTGTCCTGTACAAATTAAAACGCCTAGAAAATCGCTTAAATCGGTTTAATTCAAATTGAGCGTTTACAGCCATAACTCGCACATACTTCCGAATTAGCTTCCGAAACCTGTTCTATTGTGTTCGGAACGCGGGATAAACCCTAGGTACGTCAGTTTCGGCGCCTAAATCGGAGTTCGGAATTTCCGGATGAATAGTGTCGATCGGTTCTCTATAAATACACTCCCACACCCTTCATAAATTAAAAAAAAATATCAAAACCCTAATTTTATAACCCTAGCCGCCACCCTAACATTCAATGGCCAGAAATCACTCTCACTTCTTCATCAATCTCTCTCAATCCGTAAGGAATTACGCGAAGTGTTCAACACGGAAGTCGTAGAGCACGACGAGAGCTTCGATTCCATACGGTGATGATCGGAAATGGTGCAACGGAGAGGGAGCTAGGGGGGGCCGTTCATAGCAGGTCACGCACGCAACTCGAGGGGTCTAGAGCAGGCCGAGCTTCAGGTGGTTGGTGGTGGAGGTAGCTCTCGCGAAGGGCTTCGACATGGCAGTGGTTTGATGAGGTTTAGTTGAGTATTGATGGAGTAAATTGAAACCCTAGTTGGCTAAGGATGGGTTTGAGTGTGCGGCCATCTTCCTGTAGGAAGAAACGTGAGAGGGAGAAGGGAATGCACGGTGATGATGAGGGGCAGTGGGATCCAATGGCCAGAAACTGATTTAGGTTTATAATTTATAAATTTAGTTGTAAATTAATAAGTTTAAATACGTGTAACTTCAAAAATTCATAACTTTTTCATACGAGGTCGAAAAAATGCAAACTCAGTTGCGTTGGAATCGTATGGACGAGCACTACGTGATGGAGTTGGTTTGGAGTCATTTGGAGTTAGTGAGGATTTTGGGTAAAATTAAACGTCCGTTTAATTTTATTCGAAATAAAAGCTGAAATGGAAAAATAAAATCAAGGTGAGAACTTCTCACTCAATCGAATCAGTTTCGATTTTATTTTAAATAGTTAGATTTAAAATATTTGAATGCATGTTTGAATGATGATTGATATCTATTGATTGTTAAAATAGACATTATGCGCCGTTAGTAAGCGGATGTTATTTATTAAAAACATATACCGCGAATATTTCATAAACAGTGAAATTGGTATTATAAATAATATCAATATATATATATTGGCATATGTATATATTGCAGTTGATTGATTCCCGTATTTTTTAGCGGATGAGACCCTATTACGCCGTTATTAAGCGGATAATATTTAATAAGAACATATACCGCGATAATTTCGTACTGGAGCGAAATTGGTATTGTGCTAATGTTTTTGGATGCAGGAAAACAGGTTGGAGGGATCCAACTGGATTCCTCAACAGTATTTATTTGATTATGGATATTTTGATATTCGTTGATTATCATATACGATATGTGATATCGTTGTTGTCGTGATTGACTATTTGGTGTGTAGCATCATTGGACCCAGATTTTGGAATTTTAAAATGATTTTTAAAGTGATTTTAGAAAGTATACGTTTTATAAAATAATTTTGGAATTGATCCATTTTAAATAAATAAACGTTATAATTTTTAATGTTATAAAAATTATGATTTTTGTGAAATACAGTTAAAAACTGATTTTTGAGAATATGATGCTAACGATCTTATAAAATAGTTTAATCGGGATTTTAGAATTATTGTGAACAGTTTAAATATAGGATTTATAAAATTTAATTATTTTATGAATCAAAAGAATGAAGTTTTTAAAGGAATTTAAGATGTTTAAAAAGAATAATATGAATTGATTTATATAAGAGATTTATAAATGGATATTTATAAATTGAGATATTGAAATTATAAAACGAGTTTTTATAAGTGTTTGAATGAAGTGAAAATGAATTTCATTAAAGAATGAAATTTATAAAATTATAAACTGTGAAGTTATAAATAAAATTTATAAATAGTAAGATTTATAAATTTGTGAAGTTATTGAAAGAATAGATTTGGTTAAATAAATGAATCTTATAAGTTATAAGATTTATGGTTTGGAAAGTCTTTAGAGGAACGATTTTGTAAAATAATCGTTTTATAAGTATTTAACTTATAATATGAACTTTTAGCTTATAATTAAGTTATAAACTGGAATAGGTTAATAAAGGAATTTATAAAAAAGAAGTTTTTATAAATAAATAGAAATGGAATTTATAAACGTTGTTTTATAAATCCGCAAACAACTTATTCTGATAAGTTAATTGTCATAACTTATTTGATGGAGTTATATTCACGTTTTGAACTGTGAATAATTCTTTTAAATAAAATGTATAAAAGGATGAAATGTGTTAACGTAATATATTCACGTTTTTGAATAGTGAATAAGATGTTAAAGAAATTGTTTGAATGTGATATTTCAAATAGAATTAAAACGATCTAACGATGTTTTAAGATATGTTGAGATTCGAAACCATAGATTTCAACATTGATTGTTGAAATAGACGTTTTCGAGAAATAAAAGGAAATAGTAGACTATAACACTGTTGTTATAGTAAATGATTTCCGAAAGGAAATGTTTTGTATAGTATTGGGATTTATATATCTATTTTAATTTCGAATCCCTATACTAGTGATTTTTGAGTCGTCGTAACGATGTTTTACGCAACATTCGTTTTGGCCCAAATAAATATGTTTAAGAGAATGATTTCCTTAAAGAATGAAATATATACTTAATTTCGATTTAAGTATATTGAATATTTTCTAAGTGTTGAAAATAAATAAAATTTGTGAATTACTTATTAAATAAGTATGGAAATGTTTTCCAATATGAAGTGATATTTAGAATTTATCTTTTTGAAGATAAATTGAAAAGAAATATTGAAATGAATAATTGAAATCGAATATTCATTGATATTTTGGAATTATAAATTCACTAAAGAATTTATAAAGGAAGTGGAATTTGTTTAAAAATAAATATTGATTTATTTTTGAAGTGTTGAAATAATATATCTAGTGAAGATATTTTTGGAAAATAAATAAATTGGAAAATTATTTGGAATCTGGTGATGTGTGCATGTCCAGTGATAGTTAAATAATCGACTATCAATATTTCCCTTTGAATGGGTAATTGATGTGATTTGTTGAATGTGAATGCCACACTTATTTTTGAATAAGCGCTCACTATTCGGGTTAACCGGGAAAGGACCATGGGGTCGTATAACCCATTCCGAATATGTGATACGTCGTTATGAATTGCATTTGAAGATCGGTGTTGAAGACCGAGTATTTGCGAAAGCGATAGGATGACCTATCGATTGTCTCTGCACTGGGTAGCTCCTGGTATAGAGATCTCCTAAGTGATGGGAAATTCGATCGGGATTGTGAATACCCGGATTGCAAGGGCTTCGTGAGAAGTGCCTTCGGTTTTGTTCGAGCCCGGAACAGACTTGTATGGATTGTATGTCTGACATTACAAGTTGAGATATAAAGCCGATTTCTTTCAAATATATTTCTGTTGGTGGCGGGGAATTTATTCTTTTAGCTTAACACCCTTCTCTGAGACGTACGTGCTCAGAGGTTATATAGTTGAATGTTATCAGCGATATATTCCCAATTTGGTAATGTGACATGCTGAGTGATGCTGAAATGATCATTGTGTTGATTATTTGTGATAGGATCGTTTATTTGATCGTCTATCCTTGTGATTATTGTGTTGATCATTTGTTGACCCAAAGCATGGCTTTTGTATAAAGTATGTTTTTGTGGACGTGACTTCGTCGAGCCTCACACCCCGTGAATGGTCAAAACAGGAAAGATGCAGCAAGGTTATGAGGGGTAGCACCCTTTAGGATGTGTCCATTTCCTTCTGGAAAAGGGTGGTATCATGGTATGGAGCCCAGATACTTACTCATGTTGAAAACACTTTGTTATGATTGTATGAATTGATTACGAGCGCTCGGTGATAAAGGTCCCAAAGGACCGGGGGATGGCATATTCGGTCAGTTGTTACTCAGTTAGGGATAACCCGGCCTTGTGTTGGTAGAGATCCGGTTTGGTTCTCGGGGATGTCCATCCAGAGGCATTCTCATGTGGTAATGGGAAGTTCCTTGGCCTGATCATTCGTTGGAAATCCAAAGAAACAATACGAGACTTCTACGGTTTTAGTTGTATAACCTGCTATGGAATGTGGCGGTAACCTGCTATTGAACATAGTTAGCTATAGTAGGCATACGATAATGGTCGTATGTTGGCTAAGATTTATATTCTACTTTCGAAATGATTTTTTTTTCCCTACACTATGCACTAGTAATAATATAAAATGTTCTTTTAATGCGTATCAAGCATCTTTGACTATCATAAGGAGAAATCTCCTCCGATTCTGCGTTTGCATTGTGTGTGTGTGCGGGAGGCCTTATGGTAGTCTCATTTTTAAAAGCATTGCGAATTGAATTTAAAAATATTCCTCTATTTTGATTTTAAAGATAAATAAACTGTTTTGAGTTCTCACACCAGTCACATGACTGACTTGGAGTTTATTGTTTTCCTTTCTAAACTCTGGGTGCCCACCAATTTTCACACGGGCAGTCAAGAGTTAAGGTTTATCAGGATATTCTGGATATTCTGGAGTTGCTGGAGGCAAGCTGGATGGCATGGCATATTACTTATATAGTATTTCTTTTTCCGCTGCACTATTTGTTGTTGTACACTCTGATGATATGATGTATTGAAATGTAATGTAATAACTGATATAGTTCTTTGTTTAAAGATTATTCATTTATTATTATATGTTGTTCCGCTGCGAATTGTGAGATTCTGTTGTTGTTCTGTTGTTTCCTTTCTGTCCATTCTCTATTTTAAAATTTTCTGTTTTCTTTCCTCTCCATTTTTCTATCTCTTATCTCTTCTTCTTTCTTCTTTCTTTTTCTTAAATTCTTTTTAAAACCCATAACATTCCGGTTTTTGACCTTCGAATTCTCGGCAGTCGATAAAGTGAGTATCGATGTTGAATTTTCGACAGTCGAAAATTTTCGGGGCGTTACATCTGGTACCAGAGCATATGGGTAAGCGACAACCATGGTTCTGTTGGGTATTTCTCATTAGAGATAGAGTCAGTAGTACTCTAGAATGAGTTTGAGTGTAATAATAGCTATGAGAGCGTATTTGTTAGTGAATATAAAAATTGTTTTATATTGTGATGATTGGTTTATTGAGTGGTATATGAACCTTCGTCAGCACGGTATGTACAACTATGCCGAAGGGGTTTCTAAACACTTGAATAGAACAATTCGACATAATATTGATTTTAAATTGAGTAAATGAAATAATTTTGCCTTGATTATATTTTTATATATAAAGAAATAATTTTTCAAAATTATTAAAGTGTATATAAGTTGATTGTTTGGTTATTGAATAAGATGTTTGAATAATCTAAATAAAAGAATAATTGCATAAGCAAAAGGATTATAAGAATTGAATTATAATTAAAGTGATTTACAATTGTGAAATAAACTTATATATATAAGAAGTGAAACTATATGAATATGAGTTATAAATGAAAGTGAATTCAAAGATAAATGAAATTCAACTTTTGAAATTGAATTGAATTAATGGATTGAATGATTAATCAATTAAATGTGAATAATTGATATGAAATAATGAATAAAAGTGTAAATTCATTAAAATCAAATGTTATTGGAAATTGAAAAAATTGAATGAAAATCAATTTAAAGTGAATGAATTTGGTTGTAATTAATAAACGTTGGTTGTTATTTGATTGTTAATTGATTGTATATAATTCATTAAGTATTAATGAAATTGAATTCAAATTAGAAGTAAATAAATTTGAATAGAATTGAATTTGATTTGGTAGTGAACCAACTTGAATATGAATTAGTAAGTGATAACTAATTGAATTGAGAATGAATGTTGATAAAAATCCAATGTAAATGAATCAAATGTGATTAAATTTGAAAACCAATTCATTGAATATTAATGAGAATATGAATGAGTATTTAGTTGGTTGATGTTTGCATTTGTTGTTTTGTTTCATTTGATATGTTGGCATATATAGTAATTATGTTGCTATATGATGTATATCGATACTATTGTCTATATGCATGTTCTCATATTGTTTGTTGAGTGTTTAGTAGGTGCGGATCGCGTTTGCTTCGCATTTGGAGTTCGCTTTCGCGCTATATTAGCCGTATATGCTTGCTAATAAAATATAAGGTACATATCTCGGATTAAATATCGCACTTTTACACTTTTTCCCTGCGGGATGCCTCATTACTTGATGAGATGTATATTTGTGATATATATACTGTCATTTTTTTTTCGGATCGAGCCGCGCAAAGGAGACTATGGCGAATTTTTCCGAAAATTTAAGGCATTAGAAAAATTTGAGAAAATTGGAAAATTTTGAAAACTTTAACTTTGATTTTAGAATTGAAAGTTAAACAATAGTAATTGTTTTTGAAAAGATAACTAAGTATGATTTGAAAACTTAGTAAAGTATTATAAGAAGTTTAATTATGAAGTTTGGGAAAATTAATAGAATTCTATAACTTTTCTTACTTGTAATTTCGAGGACGAAATTCTTTTAAGTGGGGAAGATTGTAACGACCCAGAATTTTTAGAAATTAAAATATGAATATTTAATTAATTTTAAATATTAATAAGTGAAATTTATAAGTCAAATAAATTTTTATTTGAATTTTTGGATTTAATTGAATAATTAAATCGATAATTTAATACGTTAAATTATGGAAATAATTGAAAATCGGGGTAAATATGATTGAAAATGATTTGTAAAATTTTATTTTATCATATGGAAGTTAGAACGATATTTTAGAACTTTTAAAATCGAATTAAAAGTTAATTTGTGAAAATTGAATATTTTAATATTTAAATCGACTAGTGAAAATAGCCAGTTTTTGAACAGTCTCAGAATTGAACGAAACCAGTTCCATTGGATCCGTAATAGTTAGTTATTACCGGATTTCAAATTTCGTGTCAACCGGAGTTATCGTTTGATCGTGGCAGCTCAAAACGCATCGAATCGTTTTTAATTTAAATTTGGCGAGTTAAAATAGCCATTTTTCAAAAAGTCTCGGATTTCGACGAAACCAGTTTCATCGGATCCATAATGTGATATTATTGTAAGGTTTCAAATTTCGTGCCAATTGGATTTACCGTTTGTCCTGTACAAATTAAAACGCCTAGAAAATCGCTTAAATCGGTTTAATTCAAATTGAGCGTTTACAGCCGTAACTCGCACATACTTCCGAATTAGCTTCCGAAACCTGTTCCATTGTGTCCGGAACGCGGGATAAACCCTAGGTACGTCAGTTTCGGCGCCTAAATCGGAGTTCGGAATTTCCGGATGAATAGTGTCGATCGGTTCTCTATAAATACACTCCCACACCCTTCATAAATTAAAAAAAAAATATCAAAACCCTAATTTTATAACCCTAGCCGCCACCCTAACATTCAATGGCCAGAAATCACTCTCACTTCTTCATCAATCTCTCTCAATCCGTAAGGAATTACGCGAAGTGTTCAACACGGAAGTCGTAGAGCACGACGAGAGCTTCGATTCCATACGGTGATGATCGGAAATGGTGCAACGGAGAGGGAGCTAGGGGGGCCGTTCATAGAAGGTCACGCACGCAACTCGAGGGGTCTAGAGCAGGCCGAGCTTCAGGTGGTTGGTGGTGGAGGTAGCTCTCGCAAAGGGCTTCGACATGGCAGTGGTTTGATGAGGTTTAGTTGAGTATTGATGGAGTAAATTGAAACCCTAGTTGGCTAAGGATGGGTTTGAGTGTGCGGCCATCTTCCTGTAGGAAGAAACGTGAGAGGGAGAAGGGAATGCACGGTGATGATGAGGGGCAGTGGGATCCAATGGCCAGAAACTGATTTAGGTTTATAATTTATAAATTTAGTTGTAAATTAATAAGTTTAAATACGTGTAACTTCAAAAATTCATAACTTTTTCATACGAGGTCGAAAAAATGCAAACTCAGTTGCGTTGGAATCGTATGGACGAGCACTACGTGATGGAGTTGGTTTGGAGTCGTTTGGAGTTAGTGAGGATTTTGGGTAAAATTAAACGTCCGTTTAATTTTATTCGAAATAAAAGCTGAAATGGAAAAATAAAATCAAGGTGAGAACTTCTCACTCAATCGAATCAGTTTCGATTTTATTTTAAATAGTTAGATTTAAAATATTTGAATGCATATTTGAATGATGATTGATATCTATTGATTGTTAAAATAGACATTATGCGCCGTTAGTAAGCGGATGTTATTTATTAAAAACATATACCGCGAATATTTCATAAACAGTGAAATTGGTATTATAAATAATATCAATATATATATATATTGGCATATGTATATATTGCAGTTGATTGATTCCCGTATTTTTTAGCGGATGAGACCCTATTACGCCGTTATTAAGCGGATAATATTTAATAAGAACATATACCGCGATAATTTCGTACTGGAGCGAAATTGGTATTGTGCTAATGTTTTTGGATGCAGGAAAACAGGTTGGAGGGATCCAACTGGATTCCTCAACAGTATTTATTTGATTATGGATATTTTGATATTCGTTGATTATCATATACGATATGTGATATCGTTGTTGTCGTGATTGACTATTTGGTGTGTAGCATCATTGGACCCAGATTTTGGAATTTTAAAATGATTTTTAAAGTGATTTTAGAAAGTATACGTTTTATAAAATAATTTTGGAATTGATCCATTTTAAATAAATAAACGTTATAATTTTTAATGTTATAAAAATTATGATTTTTGTGAAATACAGTTAAAAACTGATTTTTGAGAATATGATGCTAACGATCTTATAAAATAGTTTAATCGGGATTTTAGAATTATTGTGAACAGTTTAAATATAGGATTTATAAAATTTAATTATTTTATGAATCAAAAGAATGAAGTTTTTAAAGGAATTTAAGATGTTTAAAAAGAATAATATGAATTGATTTATATAAGAGATTTATAAATGGATATTTATAAATTGAGATATTGAAATTATAAAACGAGTTTTTATAAGTGTTTGAATGAAGTGAAAATGAATTTCATTAAAGAATGAAATTTATAAAATTATAAACTGTGAAGTTATAAATAAAATTTATAAATAGTAAGATTTATAAATTTGTGAAGTTATTGAAAGAATAGATTTGGTTAAATAAATGAATCTTATAAGTTATAAGATTTATGGTTTGGAAAGTCTTTAGAGGAACGATTTTGTAAAATAATCGTTTTATAAGTATTTAACTTATAATATGAACTTTTAGCTTATAATTAAGTTATAAACTGGAATAGGTTAATAAAGGAATTTATAAAAAAGAAGTTTTTATAAATAAATAGAAATGGAATTTATAAACGTTGTTTTATAAATCCGCAAACAACTTATTCTGATAAGTTAATTGTCATAACTTATTTGATGGAGTTATATTCACGTTTTGAACTGTGAATAATTCTTTTAAATAAAATGTATAAAAGGATGAAATGTGTTAACGTAGTATATTCACGTTTTTGAATAGTGAATAAGATGTTAAAGAAATTGTTTGAATGTGATATTTCAAATAGAATTAAAACGATCTAACGATGTTTTAAGATATGTTGAGATTCGAAACCATAGATTTCAACATTGATTGTTGAAATAGACGTTTTCGAGAAATAAAAGGAAATAGTAGACTATAACACTGTTGTTATAGTAAATGATTTCCGAAAGGAAATGTTTTGTATAGTATTGGGATTTATATATCTATTTTAATTTCGAATCCCTATACTAGTGATTTTTGAGTCGTCGTAATGATGTTTTACGCAACATTCGTTTTGGCCCAAATAAATATGTTTAAGAGAATGATTTCCTTAAAGAATGAAATATATACTTAATTTCGATTTAAGTATATTGAATATTTTCTAAGTGTTGAAAATAAATAAAATTTGTGAATTACTTATTAAATAAGTATGGAAATGTTTTCCAATATGAAGTGATATTTAGAATTTATCTTTTTGAAGATAAATTGAAAAGAAATATTGAAATGAATAATTGAAATCGAATATTCATTGATATTTTGGAATTATAAATTCACTAAAGAATTTATAAAGGAAGTGGAATTTGTTTAAAAATAAATATTGATTTATTTTTGAAGTGTTGAAATAATATATCTAGTGAAGATATTTTTGGAAAATAAATAAATTGGAAAATTATTTGGAATCTGGTGATGTGTGCATGTCCAGTGATAGTTAAATAATCGACTATCAATATTTCCCTTTGAATGGGTAATTGATGTGATTTGTTGAATGTGAATGCCACACTTATTTTTGAATAAGCGCTCACTATTCGGGTTAACCGGGAAAGGACCATGGGGTCGTATAACCCATTCTGAATATGTGATACGTCGTTATGAATTGCATTTAAAGATCGGTGTTGAAGACCGAGTATTTGCGAAAGCGATAGGATGACCTATCGATTGTCTCTGCACTGGGTAGCTCCTGGTATAGAGATCTCCTAAGTGATGGGAAATTCGATCGGGATTGTGAATACCCGGATTGCAAGGGCTTCGTGAGAAGTGCCTTCGGTTTTGTTCGAGCCCGGAACAGACTTGTATGGATTGTATGTCTGACATTACAAGTTGAGATATAAAGCCGATTTCTTTCAAATATATTTCTGTTGGTGGCGGAGAATTTATTCTTTTAGCTTAACACCCTTCTCTGAGACGTACGTGCTCAGAGGTTATATAGTTGAATGTTATCAGCGATATATTCCCAATTTGGTAATGTGACATGCTGAGTGATGCTGAAATAATCATTGTGTTGATTATTTGTGATAGGATCGTTTATTTGATCGTCTATCCTTGTGATCATTGTGTTGATCATTTGTTGACCCAAAGCATGGCTTTTGTATAAAGTATGTTTTTGTGGACGTGACTTCGTCGAGCCTCACACCCCGTGAATGGTCAAAACAGGAAAGATGCAGCAAGGTTATGAGGGGTAGCACCCTTTAGGATGTGTCCATTTCCTTCTGGAAAAGGGTGGTATCATGGTATGGAGCCCAGATACTTACTCATGTTGAAAACACTTTGTTATGATTGTGTGAATTGATTACGAGCGCTCGGTGATAAAGGTCCCAAAGGACCGGGGGATGGCATATTCGGTCAGTTGTTACTCAATTAGGGGTAACCCGGCCTTGTGTTGGTAGAGATCCGGTTTGGTTCTCGGGGATGTCCATCCAGAGGCATTCTCATGTGGCAATGGGAAGTTCCTTGGCCTGATCATTCGTTGGAAATCCAAAGAAACAATACGAGACTTGTACGGTTTTAGTTGTATAACTTGCTATGGAATGTGGCGGTAACCTGCTATTGAACATAGTTAGCTATAGTAGGCATACGATAATGGTCGTATGTTGGCTAAGATTTATATTCTACTTTCGAAATGATTTTTTTTCCCTACACTATGCACTAGTAATAATATAAAATGTTCTTTTAATGCGTATCAAGCATCTTTGACTATCATAAGGAGAAATCTCCTCCGATTCTGCGTTTGCATTGTGTGTGTGTGCGGGAGGCCTTATGGTAGTCGCATTTTTAAAAGCATTGCGAATTGAATTTAAAAATATTCCTCTATTTTGATTTTAAAGATAAATAAACTGTTTTGAGTTCTCACACCAGTCACATGACTGACTTGGAGTTTATTGTTTTCCTTCCTAAACTCTGGGTGCCCACCAATTTTCACACGGGCAGTCAAGAGTTAAGGTTTATCAGGATATTCTGGATATTCTGGAGTTGCTGGAGGCAAGCTGGATGGCATGGCATATTACTTATATAGTATTTCTTTTTCCGCTGCACTATTTGTTGTTGTTGTACACTCTGATGATATGATGTATTGAAATGTAATGTAATAACTGATATAGTTCTTTGTTTAAAGATTATTCATTTATTATTATATGTTGTTCCGCTGCGAATTGTGAGATTCTGTTGTTGTTCTGTTGTTTCCTTTCTGTCCATTCTCTATTTTAAAATTTTCTGTTTTCTTTCCTCTCCATTTTTCTATCTCTTATCTCTTCTTCTTTCTTCTTTCTTTTTCTTAAATTCTTTTTAAAACCCATAACATTCCGGTTTTTGACCTTCGAATTCTCGGCAGTCGATAAAGTGAGTATCGATGTTGAATTTTCGACAGTCGAAAATTTTCGGGGCGTTACAAAGGAACTCCTGTAGTGCCTAATAACAGTGTTACAATAGTTTAGCCATATCCTATTCGTTTTGAATGAGCTCATTTAAGGGTTATCTAGCCTTGCTTCCTAACAAACAACTGTGGCGGTGCATGACCTAAATGTGATCTACACTAATAGATAGTGTATCCCATTTAAGCATAACCCTCGTCTTTCCACCGACCGCTTAGGATCAATGCTATTCTCGACCTATGAGACAGCTCCTACTCCCATATATGGTACCAATCTCACTGTCATAGCACCGACCATTGATCGACGTCCCATTTATATTTCCTAGTGCAATCTAGGAAATATCCATTTATTACTTAATACCCCTAAAAGGTTGAAGTAGACTCCACTTGTCCTTTGACTCTTCGACTGAGATGAACCATCCTACTTAGTATTCCCTTAACCTATACGTAAATGTATAATTCCATAGGTCTTATAGTTAGTAATGACTCACATTAGTATAGTGTATACACAATTATTGGTAGCCCCTTGCGATGAGCAGACTTCTGTTGTGTAACATTACTGACCTCGCATTCTAACTCATAATGACCATGTCATACTTATTTAATCTAAGCTATTAGCTAATTTTAATAATTCACACCCATCATAGCATATACTCGTGGCTATATACATATTTATTTACATAGATATTCATTCTTATTTAATTACTATGCTTCCAAGTTCAAGTATTCACATCTGGTTATATTTATTTAACCGATTCCTTGTTTTACTATCAAATTAACATCATTTACTGTTTTCTTGAACTTAAAAGATGTAAATATCTTTTACTGTTACTTCCCTCTTTCATTATTAAGTCTATAATACTCTTCTTCTTAACTATTTCTACCCTCCCTTTGTTACTAAACTTCCTTATCTATTCATTCCATTACTTACCTACAATTTATCGATTATTATTTAATTTCTAACTTGTTTTTGTTGCATATATTATTTTTTATAGATTACAGTTATCCTTATTAATATTAAAACTTTTAGTTCAACATAGAGATTTCAGTATTTTAACATATTGGAATTAAATCTCCCCTAAAGGAAAAGGTTAATGCTATAAATTTCTGTAACTTATCGAAAAGAGGAATTTGTGTTATGTTTTGAACTACAAGAAATTATCTTTTATAGCTGTTGAAATAGATAGTACAAAATATGGTAAATATTCCTATTTTATACATTTCTTTAAGCCATATTCTTTGTTATTTCATGACACACTTTTATTTATGAATCTGAACTGGATAAACTATATAAAATTTATATTACAACACTCTATATTCTGATGAATTAAAATACTACTTAATTCCTGGTAAATTTTTGTGATAACTTCTAATTCATGTCTACTCGCATGCATTATAAAAAAATAATTTGGAATTACTACGTAATTTATTATTTCAGGGATTACCTTTTACCCATACCTTCCATATTCTAACGTATGCAATATTAAATCTAAGTTATCAATCGATAGAATATGTAGGTAGTGTTTATAAAATCATTACATATATACAATTAGGCCTACAACTCCAAAATTTGATTTAGGCATACATGAATAGTTTTACTACGATATAATTGTAAAATTATATAAAAGTAAATAATTTCCCATACACCTTTAAGCTTTCCAAATCTTCAGACCTAATCAATATTATTTCAGTTTGCCCCATTTTCTCTCTATCAAAATACATATACCGCAAGCGTACATATATCTATAAGAAACCTAGTTCTTATAAGAAATTTGGATTGAATTTAGATATGGATACGAATTTATAATCTACCATGGCTTTGGCAATTTAGTTTGACCATATTCTTCTTCTCTATTATCCTCTTCATTCTCCATTTGTATATACATATTTAAACTATAGATTTATTTAGATTTAAGAATTTATGGAGAATAGAAAGTGGCATAGCTTCAGCGTTGCTTAAAAAAATGTGAGAAGAAAATTGAGGGGCTAGGTCCATATTTGTGGGAGTTCGAATCAATGCCAGTAGTTACATTCTTTTATTTTAGATTTAAGTCGTTCTGCCAAAGTCCAATTCACTACTGCAATCATTCATCTATCAACCACTAGTGGTCAACCAGTCCTATTGAAGGGTTTGATCAGTTGGTTTATTACATTAATTAATATCTGACATTTTGTTTAACGTTGTTTACGTTGATTTAATTCCTTATACTAACCGATTGAGATAATTTGTTGGTCCCATTGAAGGAGTCAACCAGTTAGTTTATTACTTAAATTTAAGTAACCATTAAAGCTAATTAATTATATTTATTTCCTTAATTACATATAAAATTATTCATGATCTGAAATTTTAAAGCGTTAGTGAGTTTTCCGTTTAAAATCTAATCATAAAACTTTATATATGAAAATTGATCAGAAAATCACCCGAATTCAACGGTGCAAATTTCATAGCCAAATTTTGAAGTTTTTAAAAATTCTATTTTTGACGTTACTTATTATTATTAATTTCTTTTTAATTATTGTTCAATTTACGGGATGTTACACCTGAATAGCCATGCCCATTTCCCTTTATTACCAGGACTATGATCCTTGGTTGTTGCCGTCTACATGCATGCCTTCACATATGATCAAGACGTCGATGATTTCTATGATGTTGTTTTGATTTGCTAGGTTGAATTGGTAGGTTGTCGTGGTTATTCCTCTATTCTACCTTATCATGAAAAAACTCAATAATATCCCTTCCTTACTGAGTCTCTCGGCTTCACCTTAATGCACTCGACACTCTACTGTGGAGTGGTCGTTAAGTTGATAGAACTCAAGTACTTGGCATTACTACGAGGTTCCTCCCTCTTTCCACTTTTGGTAGTGCTGGGCCTTTGAAAGGGCACCAAATATTGGGTGGCAAGATATATTATGGCAGTATCCCTATTCTAGGTAGCATAACTTGTAAACTTGGACTTTTATTGAGTGCAGGCCACCGTTTGCCTTCTGGTGTCATTCTAACAACCATTGCTTCATTGTTCTTTGTTGTTACGAGGACTGGCTTGGGTGGGATGACTAGTTTCATTATTGCTATTAGAAAGATCTGTATCTTCCATTCTCATTATGCCATTTTCCCATTGATAAAATTCGTTTAGGGACGTTGCTAGCTTGAAGTTCTCTCCACATTCTGTACTTGTATCTAAACACGAATAAAGGGTCACAACTAAGTTGTTCATATCTACACCACTAGCTTGAATGGACTCTTTATTAAAGCGGTTGACATACAACCGCAAGCTTTTAATGGTGCCCTTCCTAATGCTACCAAGGTCACTAACCATCGTAACATAAGCTCTGGAAGAAAAGAATCAATTCTTGAAATTTTAGCACAACTAGGCTTAAGAACATATGCAGCTCAGTTGTAGATGTAAGAACCAGTAGGAGGCTGATCCAGTGAGAGTGAATGGAAAGAACAAGTACTTTACTAAGCCGAAAATTGATCGGCATAGATAATGGAACTAAAGGCAGTGATGTGAACAGATGGATCATCATTCCCATACTACTTGTATGTGGGTGGCAAAGCATACTGTTGGTGGATGTAAATATTCAGAATCTCTTTACAAAGTTCCCATCATCAGAGAATGTTTAACCCCTAGTACTTCAGGCTTGCATTCCGTTAAGTTGTCGATGGAGGATGTTCATTTCTTCCCTAAGGCCAGCATTGGCATGTTGATGGATATTCTCGCCAATGATGGTTCGAGGATTTAACCTATGCCTAGGTGAAGTGGGAGTTCGGTGAAGAGATGGAGAATGGTAATGATGAGTTGGAGCGGAAGACCTTCCCTCCCTTTGATAGAGAGTGACCATGAATGTTTTCCCTCTTCTTGATATGTTCTTGGTCACATAATCGTAACATCTGGATTATGCTGAAAGAGCCATTTTCTCCATGTTAGAAGTAGGAGCACCGCCATTGAGAAGGTTAAAAGAAAAAGTCTATCCATGCTCAAAATCTGACAGTCGTTCTACTAATATGGAACAATGATGCCTTGATTCTTTAGGCACGGCCACATCTGGGGCAATATCTACATGGCTTGGAACATATGTCGTATACCTCCTTGGAAGAACAACATTTATGAGCAGGGTTTCAAGAACTACTCTTCCCTAGGCCTTATCAGTGTTCATGAGACAATAGGTGCTAGGTATTACACATTGATGAACAAGCTGGTCTACATGGTCGAATGCAGGAGGAGTTGGTAGGACAAAGTTTATAGTAGCTTTGGAATCCTACCTGATTCATACACTTTACATCTCATGGGCCAGGGTACCTACTGTTGAATATGCGCTTATATGATTTTTGTTTGATGATAATAAACATATATACATTCGTTTAAATGTATTTTTTAATGTACTATTTTATTTTTCACAGGTTAAATAAATATTTGCTGAATAAAATTAAATAACACAGAATTTGAATTCAAACAGAAATTTTATTCAAACAAATATTTATTACAATTTTTGAATAGTACAAATTCAAGCTCTCACTATACATATACAATATCAATTACAATACAATTTCTGATTACATCACAATTCAATTTATAGTTGACCTCATTACATACCACTCACACTCGTATTTATCTTCAACTTCATTCCAGTTAGAATCCAGCATCTGAGCAATTTGCAAAAATATTCACTAACGCAGTAAAATTGAAAAAGAAATATTTTTTTAATATAAAATAAAATGTGAATTTTTGAAAATAATATTTGCATCATATATTTGGGTTGTTCGTCATCATTAAAATTTGAATTCATCACACACGAACAATGTGACATGCACAGTGTATCACTGTACATGCCACAAGGCCGTGCACACCGATATACACTTGATAAATTTACAGAGACAGGTGAGCACAGGTCAAACCCAAATTATCGGATTCAACTCAAGTGCAATAAAACAATGTCACAATTTTCAGCACAAGGTCAAATTCGAGCTACAAGCTGGATTCAACTCATGTGAAATTTCGAAAAATAGACAAAATGCAAAGGTCAAGTCACTGCAATTATGACTCAACTCAATGCAACAACCAAAGTCAAGGCGACATGAAGTCAGCAAACTGCAAGTCCAAACCAATGCACAGTGCAAACAAATAGCATAAGCAAATGACTCAGTGATACAATGCTCAATGCACAGTAATGCAATGCCACAGCGAACATGGTTCAAAACAACATATCAAATAACCAAACTACAATGAGCCGACAATATGAAAAAGGGCAGTGGACATGACAAGTACAAAGTAAAGATATATGCAATGCCTAAGCCGAGTAGCAGTTTTAAAATAATCAAGCAACAATTTCACAGGCCCCAAATGTAACTCTTCATCAAGCAACAACCAGACTTCAAGCCAGGCACAACAGCGACCAAAGACAAAGCAAAATCAGGTTGAACAGAGACTACAAGCAGTGAACACTTGTATACATATACAACCAACTCAAGTGAAGATACCAAATTCAACATGACTGAAAGTACAGTGGATAGAAGTCGATGCAAACATATATGAAGACCACAAAGTCAGTGCACATAATCAATGTGAACACATGAACTACAAGCTAACAAATGCAAACAGTATCGAACATGATATAGTGACAAGAAACAATCAGCAGTGTGCAACTCGAGCTTCAGAAGAGTCAAGTAGAGCAACAATGCACAAATGACACAAGCAAGTGAAGTATAACCATCATGACCAGAGAGAGAGGCCGAATAAAGTGAAAATTGGATCGAGCAAGTGCACCAGATACATGCAAGCAATCAAGATGACAATATCACTTCAAATGAAAACATATGTGCCAGTGAAACATGTGCAGCCCAACGAACAGAGGCAACAAAGGTCAGGGAACAGGGCAACATCAAGTGATGCAACATCACATAATCAAAGTAATCAAGTCAATTCATGATATCAGATGAGCACATGCTTAATGCAAACAACAAAAGTACAGTGCAACTCAATGATGCAACATTTTTAATATGTACCAATATGCTATGCAGTGAAGCCAAAGCAAACAGTGAAATCAATATGGAACAAATTCTTACAGGCAATGGCAAATCGATTTTATCAAGGCCAAGGTCAATGCAAAGCAAAACCAAAGTCACAGTAAAACACCACAGTCATCTCATATGAACAATGTAAATGTCGAAGTCGGGGAAGCATACCGAAGTCAACGAGAAATTCACGAAACCAAAAATGACCGAAATCAAAGTATGAACAAATCAAAATCGAAGCCGTGGTCGCCACAAAAGAGATCAACACCGTGATTATCAAGTAACCAAAAATATACGAATTTGACAAAGTCAGATAAATCATCAAACGTTCAAGCATCATCAAGCGGCCGAGATAATCTTTGACAAATTCAAACAAAAATTATGTGACGAAAATTTAGGTATTCGACTCCTATAAAAGGATAGCATCGTCGGCAAATTCAATCCATCAAGTTCAAGTACGAAAACACTAAAGCACAAAAAGCATAAATTACATATCGAAGCATGGAAAGAACTCGATCAACGAAGCAGACGAAGTGAGCAACAAGGATAACGATCGATCAAGGCTTACACGTGATTATCCACGCAATCGATCAACATAAGTTAGGCTCTTCGCGAAACCCTAATTTGGAATCAAAGGACGAAGCCCTAATTCAGTTGCAAAGAGGAACGAACGAGATTAACAAAGCTACCATTCTCAAACAAAAAGGATCGGGTCGAATAATGGGGGCCGACTTATTTTTCTCCTTTTTATTATATAAGGGCTTTTTATTTTAATAAGGATTATTTTAATTTTAAATTATTTTTAATTTGTATTTTCTTTTTTAAACCGTTTAATTTTCTAGTCGTGTGACTAGGGGACAAACTACGTGGCGTAGTTTGAGAATTCGCAACTCAGTGGCTGAGTTGTGGCAGGGTTTTGAGCGTAGAGTTAGGTTTAGTCGATAGCGGGTGTCGCGAGTTTACGTGTGTAAGCGTCTGACTATCTATTTTCTAGTAGAAACCTTGGGGGCAGCACGTAGGCAGGGTTTTGCCGAAGCTGGGTAAATTCCGCGTCGTTCTATATCTGCATTTTATTATTCTGCTATTATCCGTGCTGTTATTGTTCTGTGATCTGTATTGAAATTATTTTATAAGCTTCTGCAATTAATTTTTATAATTTATACTATCACCCTATTCACCCCTCCTCCAGGGTGAAATCGATCCTACAAGTGGTATCGGAGCTAGGAATAGAAGTCAACTTTTGTTTTAAAAATTCGTGTTTCAAAAATCGGTTTTTATTTTAAAAATTTGAATTTTTAAAATGGCTTCTTTTAATAATACTTTTGTTGAGGGTCGTTCCAATATTATTCCTTCTTTTTCGATGGAACAGATTTTTTGAATTGGAAATTGAAAATGGAATTTTATTTAAAATCTGTTAATATTAAATGTTGGGATATTATTGAAAATGGGTGTGATATAACAGATAAGAAAATTATCTCGATTAATGCTCTTGCTATGCATATATTATATTCTCATATTAATCAAGATAATTATAATTTCATCTCTCATTGTGAAACTGCACAGGAAATCTGGAATACTTTAAATGCAATATATGGTGCAAAAGTCAACAGCAATGAGAAGTCCTCCACAACTGACTCAGTTAAAGAAATGTGCTTAACAGGATTGGTAAAAAGCAGTTGTGATGAGGATGATGATGATGGAGCAGCTGAGCTGGCATTAATAATGAAGAAATTCAAAAGGTGGAACCACAAATTCGGAAATCCGGCTCTAAATCAAGAATTAAAAAGCAGAATAATCAAAGCACTAGACAACTCGGAAGAATACGGGATCATTTGCAACAAACCCTGTGATATCAAGCCCAATTATCCCCGATTTTGACGCGATTTTGAAAAGAAATAAAAAAAAGATGTTTTGCAGCCACGTGGAATAAAAGCGATAGCAGTGAAAGTGAGAAAGCAGATATGTGCCTTCATGGAAATATAACTGATAGCGACGATGATGAGCCAAGCGAGGTATCAAAACTCACTCACTCTGAATTACTTATTTATTTCCACGAAGTAAATGGTTGTTTTGAACGACTTAGGGAGAAATATGCTAAACTTGAATCACAAAAAGTTACTTTGATAGAATTAAAAGAACAACTTGACCAATTAGTTTAAACCTATCAAAGTAGGATCCCTAAGTGTGATAAGTGTCCAACATTCGAAAAAGAAATTAAAAAATCAGAAATCGATATAAAATCACTTGAAAATGAAATTCTGATTTTAAAAGAAAGTGAAAATACTAGGAGAGAGAATTCTATCAAAAAGTACACACAATTGTTAAACGAAAATGAATCTCTCAAAACACAAGTCCAACAATTGTCAACGACTTTAGATAAATTTTCAAAAAGTAAAAAATCGTTGAATATGCTATTAGGAAAGCAAACTGTTAATACAGTTAGAAAAGGACTTGGATATAATCAATCTAAAATTGTTAAAAACAAGATTAATCAAGAAAATTCAATGTGCACAATTTGTAGAAAATATGGACACAATCACAATAATTGTTAGTGTAGACCCAAACATGTGAAAACTATACCGATTTGGGTTCCAAAAGGCACAAATATAAAAACTCTCAAAGTTAAACAAATTTGGGTGCCGAAGGGAACAATTATAAATAGTTTTGGATCTTTACAAAATTGTTTTTCAAAATTTTCTGCCACTAACAACCATGGACCTATAAAAAAAAATAGGCCACATAAATCTTTTTCCGTGTAGGTGTGGTGGCAGGCTAAGGAACAACAACAGTGTTCTTTGGATTTTTGGCTGTTCCAAGGACACAACGAGCAACAAAGCAAAGTTCCTTAGCCTAGTTCAAACGTGACAGAATCGCAATAGACAACAACGAAAAAATATCGTAAAGGTAAAACAGGTAATGGTATGTTTTGAACGATATATTAAATGTGATAATCTACACCGTACTCTGAATTAAATCAGCCAATAATGAGATGATGAAAAAATGATGATTTTGACTCTGACTTATTCAACATAGTTGGCCAAATTATATTCTTATGCCAAAAACACTATAAAATTCTCTTGATTCTTTGAATTACTTCATATATATAAGTTTGGATTAAAAATAGTGTTTTGTTGGATAATACATTTGGTTATAATACGGTTAATTCTATATTCATGGTTTTGATTATTAACACGGCTTCAATTCAAATTCAAGAGAATGTCATTTAAATTGCTGTTAAAATTGAGTTTGAAATTTTTGGTGCACACTTCATAGGTTGGTCGATCAAATTAAATTAATGATCATTTTGAGTAAAAAAAAAGGAAATTCAGATGCAGATTACACTGGTAATCTAGTTGATAGAAAAATTACTAGTTTAACGTGATTTTTGAGACATTTAGTAACTGCATCGTTTTTCAAAAAAAATATCTGCATATTTTTCATTTCAAATAATTTTCAAATAGTAGAAAATTTTCTTATAAAACCCCCTCGAGAAAATCATTTTTGACCATATTTTCAGATTAGTCATTTTGAAAAATTGATTTCATAATTATTTTTGAATTTGATTTTAAATGACTATTTTGACTAATCTGACTCCCTAATAATTATCGAAAAGATAAATAGTGATTGAAAAAGTGATGAGTGTTGATATTTATCATATATTATGACTTGAGACGGTATATTTAGTAAATTTCTTTAGAAATTTAAACAAGAGTTATAAAACTTTTTGTTGGTAAAAATTCCATGACCATCTCTATCTCTATCATATTTCTAACGACCATCACTCATCAAAATTCTATATAGCTTGTCGATATGTGGTACTTTAAACAGGAATCGTTCGTTTTTTATTTTTACATTTTAAAAAATAATAATAATAAATTTATATAGTAAAAAAATAATAATAAATAAATACCTAAGTATTCACTCTCATTTAAAAGTCCTTACGGTTATGCATGGGTGAATTACTTGGAATTTGTTATGTGCTTCCATGCTCATTTAAAGGTCCTCACGGTTATGCATGTATGGAACGCATATCAAAAGTTGATTTTTAAAATAAGCAAGTTAATTCTAATCCCATTTAAAAGTCCTCACGGTTATGCGTGGTTAGAAGATACTTGAATTCATTTTTTTTTAAAAATAAAATTGGAATACTACTAATCTCATTTAAAAGTCCTAACGGTTATGCATGGTTAGTAGATATTCAAATTCCTGATATAAATATACCACAAATTGACACAACTGTATGGTTTTATATGATGACATAATTCTCATCATTCTAAAAGTGGAATATGCGCCTAACAAAATATTTATGATTTTTGTTTGAATTTTTATTGAAATTGAATATTTATATTCAGTTGAGTTTTGATGTTGGATTAATATCGATCACTTTATCTCTATTTTTGTCTAACACTATTATTCTTTTGCTGATAACAAAAGGGGGAGAGAAAAGTTAAGATTTTGTCAAATAAAATCAAGCAAAGGTCAAATATTTTCCATTTACATCTAGGCTCATTTGCATATTTTTATTTGTATGCATATATGTAGGAGGGGCTTTGTATAGAAAGGAAGCATTTAAATAGGGAGAGTAATTAGAGCATATCAATGATCAAATACATTTAATATATTCAAAATCTTAAATATGTGTTTGTTATCATCAAAAGGGGGAGATTATTGAATATGCGCTTATATGATTTTTGTTTGATGATAATAAACATATATACATTTGTTTAAATGCATTTGTTAATGTACTATTTTATTTTTCACAGGTTAAATAAATATTTGCTGAATAAAATTAAATAACAAAGAATTTGAATTCAAATAGAAATTTTATTCAAACAAATATTTATTACAATTTTTGAATAGTACAAATTCAAGCTCTCACTATACATATACAATATCAATTACAACACAATTTCTGATTACATCACAATTCAATTTACATTTGACCTCACTACATATCACTCACACTCGTATTTATCTTCAATTTCGTTCCAGTTAGAATCCAGCATCTGAGCAATCTGCAAAAATATTCACTAACGCAGTAAAATTGAAAAAGAAATATTTTTGCAATATAAAATAAAATGTGAATTTTTGAAAATAATATTTGTCTCAGATATTTGGGTTGTTCATCATCATTTAAATTTGAATTCATCACACACGAACAATGTGACATGCACAGTGTATCACTGTACATGCCACAAGGCCGTGCACAACGATATATACTTGATAAATTTACAGAGACAGGTGAGCACAGGTCAAACCCAAATTATCGGATTCAACTCAAGTGCAATAAAACAATGTCACAATTTTCAGCACAAGGTCAAATCCGAGCTACAAGCTAGATTCAACTCAGGTGAAATTTCGAAAAATAAACAAAATGCAATGGTCAAGTCACTGCAATCATGACTCAACTCAATGCAACAACCAAAGTCAAGGCGACATGAAGTCAGCAAACTGCAAGTCCAAACAAATGCATAGTGCAAACAAATAGCATAAGCAAATGACTCAGTGATACAATGCTCAATGCATAGTAATGCAATGCCACAGCGAACATGGTTCAAAACAACATATCAAATAACCAAACTACTACAATGAACCGACAATATGAAAAAGGGCAGTGGACAGGACAAGTACAAAGTAAAGATATATGCAATGCCTAAGCCGAGTAGCAGTTTTAAAATAATCAATCAACAATTTCACAGGCCCCAAATGTAACTCTTCAGCAAGCAACAACCAGACTTCAAGCCATGCACAGCGGTGACCAAAGACAAACCAAAATCAGGTTGAACAGAAACTACAAGCAGTGAACACTTGTATACATATACAACCAACTCAAGTGAAGATACCGAATTCAACATGACTGAAAGTACAGTGGATAGAAGTCGATGCAAACATATATGAAGACCACAAAGTCAGTGCACATAATCAATGTGAACACATGAACTACAAGCTAACAAATGCAAATTGTATCGAACATGATATAGTGACAAGAAACAATCAGCAGTGTGCAACTCGAGCTTCAGAAGAGTCAAGTAGAGAAACAATGCACAAATGACACAAGCAAGTGAAGTATAACCATCACGACCAGAGAGAGGCCGAATAAAGTGAAAATTGGATCGAGCAAGTGCACCAGATACATGCAAGCAATCAAGATGACAATATCACTTCAAATGAAAACATATGTGCCAGTGAAACATGTGCAGCCCAACGAACAGAGGCAACAAAGGTCAGGGAACAGGGCAACATCAAGTGATGCAACATCACATAATCAAAGTAATCAAGTCAATTCATGATATCAGATGAACACATGCTCAATGCAAACAACAAAAGTACAGTGCAACTCAATGATGCAACAATTTTAATATGTACCAATATGCTATGCAGTGAAGCCAAAGCAAACAGTGAAATCAATATGGAACAAATTCTTACAGGCAATGGCAAATCGATTTTATCAAGGCCAAGGTCAATGCAAAGCAAAACCGAAGTCACAGTAAAACACCACAGTCATCTCATAAGAACAATGTAAATGTCGAAGTCGTGGAAGCATACCGAAGTCAACGAGAAATTCACGAAACCAAAAATGACCGAAACCAAAGTATGAACAAATCAAAATCGAAGCCTTGGTGGCCACGAAAGAGATCAACACCGTGATTATCAAGTAACCAAAAATATACGAATTTGACAAAGTCAGATAAATCATCAAACATTCAAGCATCATTAAGCGGCCGAGATAATCTTTTGACAAATTCAAACAAAAATTATGTGACGAAAATTTAGGTATTCGACTCCTATAAAAGGATAGCATCATCGGAAAATTCAATCCATCGAGTTCAAGTACGAAAACACTAAAGCAAAAAAAGTATAAATTACATACTGAAGCAAGGAAAGAACTCGATCAACGAAGCAGCCGAAGTGAGCAACAAGGAAAACGATCGATCAACGCTTACACGCAATTATCCACGCAATCGATCAACATAAGTCAGGCTCTTCGCGAAACCCTAATTTGGAATCAAAGGACGAAGCCCTAATTCAGTTGCAAAAAGGAACGAACGAGATTAACAAAGCCGCCATTCTCAAACAAAAGGGATCGGGTCGAATAAAGGGGGCCGACTTATTTTTCTCCTTTTTATTATATAAGGGATTTTTATTTTAATAAGGAATATTTTAATTTTAAATTGTTTTTAATTTGTATTTTCTTTTTTAAACCGTTTAATTTTCTAGTCGTGTGACTAGGGGACAAACTACGTGGCGTAGTTTGAGAATTCGCAACTCAGTGGCTGAGTTGTGGCAGGGTTTTGAGCGTAGAGTTAGGTTTAGTCAATAGCGGGTGCCGCGAGTTTACGTGTGTAAGCGTCTGACTATCTAATTTCTAGTAGAAACCTTGGGGGAAGCACGTAGGCAGGGTTTTGCCGAAGCTGGGTAAATTCTGTGTCGTTCTATATCTGCACTTTATTATTCTACTATTATCTGTGCTGCTATTGTTCTGTGATCTGTGTTGAAATTATTTTATAAGCTTCTGCAATTAATTTTTATAATTTATACTATCACCCTATTCATCCCCCCTCTAGGGTGAAATCCATCCTACACCTACGTTTGTTATTTGTTGCAACACATTACGCCACATCTCGAACCCAAGAATATGGTAAGCAACACCGATGATCGTGTTGTTGTTTGTTGCCATTAGTTTCATACTCATTGGAGTTGTTACCTTCAAGTCCAAGAACTAGGTCCATGGTAATAAGTTGGATCAAATTTTTTTGGGGGCGAAGTGATGAAAAGTGGAGAGCTTTAGGGAGAGGTCCTCTTTCTAGCATCAAAATACTGACTAGAGATTTAGCCAACCTCAGAATTTGCTTGGTTAAGCTGTTAAAATTGTTGCTTGCTAATCAGTAGGTTTAAAAATGAGAAATGAGGAAGAATTCAAGCAAAGAAAAGTAAAGTGATGCCAAATATAGAGTGGTTTAGTAAGGTTGCCTACGTTCATTATGAAGATCTCTTACTATATTCCCTCTTACAATCACATGAAATTGCAAGAGAATAATAAGAAATATAACTCTTAAGACTAGAGAAGTTAGCTAATCTTGAGTTCTTAGGGTTTTGATTTTCAATAAGAGTTATGGATAGAGATAATAACCAAAGTTCAAATATTTTTCAGCCCCTATGAAGTAGTAATGCATGAGATATGTATATAGTTGAAATGGATGATAGATGGCTATGATTATGCTAAATAACTGGCAAGAAGAATGTTTATCCATTGATCAAGTTATAAGGGCAAATAGGAGACAATTATAAAGGTAAAAAGGAACGAGTGGCTAAGAAGCATACCAATTGTCCTTTTGTACCAATTGCACATATTACATTTAATGTGCATTAAATGCTGATGGAAAGCTACATGAGTAGGATATTTTCAACTGCTTCGCTATAGTATCTTGTCTAATTGGATTTACGGCATGTCTTTACTTTTGTATGCCAATGTGGCAAGGCAGATGAAAGACCTTTGTTGCACTTTAATGATGCTGAAGACCGAATATTGCTAAGGACCAAGGTGCAAAGAACAGGCCAGGTTAGCTATGATATGGTGAGTTGGGCTGTAGTAATTCTAGGTTAGAGATGGATATATCTGAACAACCTTGATATATGGGTGCTGTCTTAAGCTGCCGAGAGTGTCGGCCAACAAGGGAGCCTATTCAAAGGGGTTGGCCTAAAGCCAATCTGGATGTAGATAGCTATGAGTAGGTTAGTTATCCTATACCTAAGTTTGTTGAGAGTTAGTTGGTGCTAAGGACCGTAATGTAGAGGTGATGTCAAACCAGATGTGAGATAATGGGATGGGCTGCTTGGGACAGGTCGAAGGAGGTTGTACTGAAGCTGAGCCAAGGATGGATTACGCTTGAGCCGATTTATCGAATATGCTGACTGGTGAGACAGTCTTTAAATGTACCGATCAATAAATGAGTAATGCTGAGTGAACAAGCTGACTTAGAGTTAGGATGAAAAAGTACGGGCATGAGAACTCAACATTGAGTCAGGTCAGAATGGATCGAGCTGGGCTATACTTAGCTTTTTCTTTATCTGATGAATTGATTATGAATATTTCCTAGGGAAAAGATGGTTAGTCTTCAGTTTGATGTATTACTGAGTAGATAGGATAGTTTGGAACTAACTTAAGCTTGGAGCAGCATGTGCAGGCCGGTCATAGGGTAACTGGGTCGGCTTTGCTTGGGCCAGATCGTGCCTTAATCGGCTTGCTAATTACTTATGGAAAATTTGAGCAATAGTTTGATGTAACACAAAACATTCCATTTCATTAAAAAAAATAGTACAATATATGATAAAAAAGTGTAGAACAAATTACAACAAACGATAAAGAAACAAGCATAAAAATGGTTGCAACAAATGATAAAGACCACTGATTTCCATAGATATTCCGATATGATCCACTAGAACCTACTGCTGGCTATTATAAAGCATTGTGTTTCGATATGTCAATTGCTAGTTAACATGAACTTTTAGAATGAATGTTTGATAAAAAAAATTCATTTGCTTAGCACCATCATATTCGTAATGTATGTTTCCTATATCCCTTTCATCTGCGATGATTATGTTATGCAAAATTATGCGGGTAAACGTGATTTTTGTCATAAGTGATTGTTGCCAATGTCTGCATGGATTATTAATTGTCACTAATATCGACTGAAGGGCTCTGAATGCTCATTCCACATCTTTCCATTAGCCTTCTTGCATTGCAGCAAACTTGATTTGCTTTGGCGTCATAGGATGTGAAAAGGTCATCACAATTGTGCCCCATTTCAGATAGACACCATTCCCAAGATAGTAACTGTGTTCCTATGTATTTTGACCAATAATAAATATACTGGAGTTGAGCTCCCTAAGTGCAGGATCATTAAACCGGTTTGATCTCTCTATTGATTTATATCTTTATTAGAACTAGGCGTTCCAAAGAAAGTATACTTGATTCATAGATTGTACAAAGAAACAACTTTAAGAATGGTTATTGGTTTTTTATTATCATTATACGCTCTGTGTTGTGCTTTAGGATAGTTATTTCGCTCTCAATGCATATAATCAAGACTACCTAACATTCCACCTCTGTTCTCATGCATTTCTCGAATTCTTACAACATTGGATTCGTTCGGAGCCCGTAAGTACTGCACACCACATATGTCATCTATACACTAGTAGAAATTTTCAAGCATTTCCAATGTAGTACTCTCCATAATTCTATACGGATCGTCCAATGCATCAAAAGGGATGTCATATGCAAGGGTCAAACCCATAACTTACATAACTTATATCCATAAATCATACCACTGATCAGTTGAGCTAGCGGTTCTTGACTAAAAATAAATATTTTTAAGTCAATAGTTATAATAAGTATCTAAATATACAATATATTCCATATCTAGTTTTAGTGGGACAGGACCTAAGGTAGACTGGTAAAGACTGATAGTTCTACTTCATTAATATTTGTTCATTAATGCGTAGCAAAATCTAATGTAAGTTTGCAAGCTTTAGTAACAAAATACGATATTCGGCGATATATGCATTGATGTTATATTTTTTAGTTGCAAAATTTAAAGTTTATATATATGATCAAATTCAGGAGACCTATGCTTTTTTTACTTATATTTGTTTTTCAATTTCTATTTAAAGTTTTATCTTTTATCATCTATAACATGAATATGGAGTTTTGTTATGATCAAAGGGCTTTGGTTGTTTGCGTAATAATTCAAAACAATAAGTATTTATTTATCTTTGCATTTTTACGTGTTCAACATAGTGTTATAATGGTTTTTTTATTATTGTGATAGTGGTTAATTTATTTATATATATAATAATAATAATAGTTATACTATTTATGAAGAGCACTTATTTTAACATCTAGGAAGTTAGAACCTATGATCTGTAGGACCTTAACCTATATCGTTGTACCACTGTCACTTTTTCCAATGGGAACCAACTCCTTTGTCCCCATATTTATATGCCCAAAATCCCAGTGAGATCTACACCATTCGCTTTAAGTCTGGGTCCTACCAATTATTATCTTTTATAAATAATGAATGAATAAGATCTTGTTAGGGAAAGGGGGACACAAAAGAATGAGACAGGGGAATTGGTCCTGCCAGTGGTCCTTGAAACAATACTATTAACTTTAAGTTTCGTTTGGATCCCTGTTATTGTTGTTAGTAAAAAATTATGATGTTTGGAATAATATTTCACCTTTGAGTTTGACATTTATTACAATTGAATGAAAAAAACTACTTTTGCGAATCTAACTTTAATTTGCAAGAAATATGTGTTTATCATATTTTGAAAAGGAGCCATTCTTTTTAAGGGAAATGGAATTGAGTGTTAGGGGGTTTTCATAGGTCATACAACATCATACAACCCATATCTCCTAGCTTTTCTCTGCTTCAATCTGCCATTATACCTCTTTACTTCATCATCTCTTTGATCCTATTATCATCATCAATAGAGTTAGAGGTATGCCCTTGGGGAAATTATATGATTTTTACGTATATCTAACATAACAACCAAACTTGTTCAAAATAAATGTTGTTTCCTTTATATTATATACTTGATATAATGTGTTATATTAATTAATTAATTTAGTTAAAAGTATATTTAATGGAAAATCCACAAATGTTATGTTTTGCGATGGTAGTTACAAAGTGTTGTAATTTTAAGTAATTTATCATAATGAAAACAAATATATCATTTTAAATATTCCTAGTCAAGATGTATCGAGACTAGATATCGATACATCCTTGAGACTAGAGTACGCAATGCTCTACAAATATTTGTAACGACCCAGAATTTTTAGTAATTAAAATTTGAATATTTAATTAATTTTTAAATATTAAGAAGTGAATTTATAAGTCAAATAAATTTTTATTTGAATTATTGGATTTTATTGGATAATTAAATCGATAATTTAATATGTTAAATTATGGAAATAATTGAAAATTGGGTTAAATATGATTGAAAATGATTTGTAAAATTTTATTTTATCATGTTGGAGTTAGAATGATATTTTAGAACTTTTAAAATCGAATTAAAAGTTAATTTGTGAAAATTGAATATTTTAATATTAAAATCGACTAGTGAAAATAGTCAATTTTTGAACAGTCTCAGAATTGAACGAAACTAGTTCCATTGGATCCGTAATAGTTAGTTATTACCGGATTTCAATTTTCGTGTCAATCGGAGTTGTCGTTTGATCGTGGCAGCTCGAAACGCATCGAATTATTTTTAATTTTAATTTGGCGAGTTAAAATAGCCATTTTTCAAAAAGTCTTGGATTTCGATGAAACCAGTTTCATCGGATCCGTAATGTGATATTATTGTAAGGTTTCAAATTTCAAGTCAATTGGATTTACCGTTTGTCCGGTACAAATTAAAACGCCTACAAATCGATTTAAATCGGTTTGATTTAAATTGAACGTTTATTGCCATAACTCGCACAGATGTCCGAATTAGCTTCCGAAACCTATTCCATTGTGTCCGGAACGCGGTGTAAACCCTAAAAACGCTGGTTACGGCGCGTAAATCGGAGTTCGGAATTTCCGGGATGAATAGTGTCGTTCGTTTTCCTATAAATAGACCATAAGTCTTCATAAATTAGAAAAAAAAAACCTAATTTTCTAAACCTAGCCGCCACTTTATAATTGAATGGCCAGAAAACACCCAATTTCATTCCTTAATCTCTCCAAATCCATTCACAATCAAGCGAAGTGATCAACTACAAAGATGAAGAGCAAGGCGAGAGCTTTCGATCTATACGGTGATGATGGAGTTTGGTGTCGCGTGGAGGGAGCTAGGGGGGCCATTCATGGCCAGTTGCGCACGCAACACAAGGAGGAGGAGGGGGCCGAACTTCCAGTGGTGCATGGTGGAGGTAGCTCTTGCGAAGGGCGTTCGAATGGAAGTGGTTTGATGAAGTTTCGTCGAGAAATGAGGTTGCAAATCAAAACCCTAGTTCATGCTAATGGGTTTGGGTGTGCGGCTATTTATCTGTAGAAGCAAACGAAGGAGAAGAGGGTAGGGGGGACGGCCAGATCTGATGCAAATAGAAATGGATGGTGGATGATGGTTGTAGGTTTATGATTTTAATTTATGTTGTAATTTTATTAAGTATAAACTCGTGTAACTTCAAAAATACATAACTTTTTCATACGAGGTCGAAAACGCGCGAAACCAGTTGCGTTGGAATCGTATGGACGAGCACTACGCGATGAAATTGGATTGGAGTCATTTGGAGTTAGTGAGAATTCTGGGTAAAATTAAACGTCTGTTTAATTTTATTCGAAATAAATCGCTAAAACGGAATTTAAAATCAAGGTGAGAATTTCTCACTCAATCGAATTAGTTTCGATTTTATTTTAAATAGTTAGATTTAAAATATTTGAATGCATGTTTGAATGATGATTGTTATCTATTGATTGTTAAAATAGACATTATACGCCGTTAGTAAGCGGATGTTATTTATTAAAAACATATACCGCGAATATTTCATAAACAGTGAAATTGGTATTATATATAATAGCAATATATATATATTGGCATATGTATATATTGGAGTTATTGATTTCCCGCAATTTTTTGTTTAGCGGATGAGACCCTATTGCGCCGTCTATTAAGCGGATAATATTTTAAATCCCATATACCGCGATAATTTCGTATTGGAGCGAAATTGGTATTGTGCTAATGTTTTTGGATGCAGGAAAACAGGTTGGAGGGATCCAACTGGATTCCTCAACAGTTTTATTTGATTTCAGATATTTTGATATTTGATGGATTATCATATTGATATATGATATCGTTGTTGTCGTGATTGACTATTTGATATGTAGCATCATTGGACCAAGTTTTGGAATTTTAAAATAATTTATAAAGTGATTTTTGAAAATATACTATATGTTTGGAATTTGATCTATTTTAAATAAATAAACGTTATAATTTTTAAAGTTATAAAAATTATGATTTTTGAGAAATATAGTAAAAAACTGATTTTTGCGAATATGATGCTATTGATTTTATAAAATAGTTTAATCGGGATTTTAGAATTTATTGTGAAAAGTTTTAATATAGGATTTATAAAATTTAATTATTTTATGAATCAAAATGGTGAAATAATAAAGGAGATTAAAGACGTTTTAAAGAATAATATAAATTGATTTATATTAAGAGATTTATAAATGGATATTTATAAATTGAAATATTGACATTATAAAACGAGTTTTTATAAGTGCTTGAATGAAATGAAAATGAATTTTTGTAAATGAATGGAATTCATAAAATTATAAATGGTGAAGTTATAAATGAAATTTATAAATAGTAAGATTTATAGATTTTGTGAAATTATTAAAGAATATATTTGGATGAATAATTGAATCTTATGAGTTATAAGATTTATAATTATAAAGTTCAAAGGAACGATTTTTCAAACAAATAAATTATAAGTATTTCACTTATGATATGAACTTTTGTTTTATAATTGAGTTATAAATTGAATAGGGTAATAAAGGAATTTATAAAAGGAAGTAGTTATAAAACAAATAGAAATAGAATTTATAAACGTTGTTTTATAAAATTCGCAAACGACTTATTTTGATAAGTAAATTTTTATAACTTATTTATGGAGTTATATTCACGTTTTGACTGTGAATAATCCTTCGAAATAAAATGAATAGAAATGATGAAATTTGTTAACACAGTATATTCACGTTTTTGAATAGTGAATAATATGTTAAAGAAAATTGTTTTGAATGAGATGTTTAAATTGAATTAAAACGATCTAACGATGTTTTAAAATGTGTTAAGATTCGAAACCATAGATTTCAACATTCATTGTTGAAATAGACGTTTTCGAGAAATAAAAGGAAATAGTGGACTATGACACTGTTGTTATAGTAAATGATTTCCGAAAGGAAATGTTTTGTATAGTATTGGGATTTATATATCTATTTTAATTTCAAATCCCTATACTAGTGATTTTGGGTTGTCGTAACGATGTTTTACGCAACATTCGTTTTGGCCCAAATAAATATGTTTAAGGGAACGATTTCCTTAAAGAATGAAATATATACTTAATCTCGATTTAAGTATATTGAATATTTTCTAAGTGTTGAAAATAAATAAAATTTGTGAATTACTTATGAATAAATAAGTATGGAAATGTTTTTCCAACATAAAGTGAATATTAGAGAATTTATCCTTTTGAAGATAAATTGAAATGAATAATTGAAATCATATATGCATGGATATTGTGAAATATAAAGTCACTATGGAATTTATAAAAGGAAGTGGAACTTGTTTAAAAATAAATATTGATTTATTTTTGAAGTGTGAAATTATATATCTAGTAAAGATATCTTTGGAAAAATAAATAATTTGGGAAATTATTTGGAATCTGGTGATGTGTGCATATCCATTGATAGTTCAATAACCGACTATCAATATTTCCCTTTGAATGGGTATTTGACGTGATTTGTTTGAATGTGAATGCTACACTTATTTTTGAATAAGCGCTCACTATTCGGGTTAACCGGGAAAGGACCATGGGGTCGTATAACCCATTCCGAATATGTGATACGTCGTTATGAATCGCATTGAAGATCGGTGTTGAAGACCCGGTATTTGCGAGAGCGATAGGATGACCTGTCGATTGTCTCTGCACTGAGTTGCAACGGTATAGAGACTCCCTAAGTGATGGGAAATCCGATCAGGATTGTGAATATCCGGATTGCAAGGACTTCTTTGTAAGTGCCTTCGGTTTTGTTCGAGCCCGGAACAGACTTGTATGGATTGTATGTCTGACATTACAATTTGAGATATAAAGCAGATTTCTTTCAAATATATTTCTGTTGGTGGCGGAGAATTTATTCTTTTAGCTTAACACCCTTCTCTGAGACGTACGAGCTCAGAGGTTATGTAGTTGAAGGTTATCAGCGATATATTCCCAATTTGGTAATGTGACATGCTGAGTGTTGCTGTGAAATGATCATTGTGTTGATTATTTGTGATAGGATCGTTTATTTGATCGTCTATCCTTGTGATCATTGTGTTGATCATTTGTTGACCCAAAGCATGGCTTTTGTATAAAGTATGTTTTTGTGGACGTGACTTCGTCGAGCCTCACACCCCGTGAATGGTCAAAACAGGAAAGATGCAGCAAGGTTATGAGGGGTAGCACCCTTTAGGATGTGTCCATTTCCTTCTGGAAAAGGGTGGTATCATGGTATGGAGCCCAGATACTTACTCATGTTGAAAACACTTTGTTATGATTGTGTGAATTGATTACGAGCGCTCGGTGAAAGGTCCCAAAGGACCGGGGGATGGCATATTCGGTCAGTTGTTACTCAGTTAGGGGTAACCCGGCCTTGTGTTGGTAGAGATCCGGTTTGGTTCTCGGGGATGTCCATCCAGAGGCATTCTCATGTGGCAATGGGAAGTTCCTTGGCCTGATCATTCGTTGGAAATCCAAAGAAACAATACGAGACTTGTACGGTATTAGTTGTAGAACCTATCATTCACTTATGGTGGCGCCCCACTGTTTGGATGGTAGCTATAGTAGGCATACGATAATGGTCGTATGTTGGCTAAGATTTATATTCTACTTTCGAAATGAATTTTTCCTACACTATGCACTAGTAATAATATCAAATGTTCTTTTAAATGCGTATCAAGCATCTTTGACTATCATAAGGAGAAATCTCCTCCGATTCTGCGTTTGCATTGTGTGTATGTGCGGGAGGCCTTATGGTAGTCTCATTTTTAAAAGCATTTCGAATTGAATTTAAAAATATTCCTCTATTTTGATTTTAAAGATAAATAAACTGTTTTGAGTTCTCACACCAGTCACATGACTGACTTGGAGTTTATTGTTTTCCTTCCTAAACTCTGGGTGCCCACCAATTTCCACACGGGCAGTCAAGAGTTAGGTTTATCAGGATATTCTGGATATTCTGGAGTTGCAGGAGGCAAGCTGGATGGCATGGCGTATTACTAGTTTATATAGTATTTCTTTTTCCACTGCACTGTTGTTGTTGTATGTTGTTGTACACTCTGATGATATGAAGTAATGTAATGTATAAAATGTAATAACTGATATGGTTCTTTGTTTAAAGATTATTCATTTATTATTATATGTTGTTCCGCTGCGAATTGTGAGATTCTGATGTTGTTCTGTTGTTTTCTGTTCCGTTCTATTTTCTCTTTCCTTTCTATTTCCTATTTTCTCTCCTCCCTATTTTCTACCTTTTTCTCTCTTCTTCTTTCTTTTTCTTTTCTTAAAACCCATAACTATTCGGTTTTTCGGCAACGAAAAATCGCGATCGTTACATATTGGATAGTGTATTACTCATGGCTTCTAGAGTGACAAAGGGCTATGTACTGGTAGTTATATTGGATACTATGGAATGACCCACTTAATAGTTTTATGTTGGTCAATATGACTAAGGTTAAATAGAACTATCGATGTGATTGATTTATAAAGTTCTCTCCACTTGAAAATACTATTAATCTTTAATGTGAAAACTCTACTTTGGTTACAGTTAAATCATGGTACGGTATCCATAAGTGACTATAGTTGGGAAGAGTGGAAGTATCAGAAATCAAAAACTATTCAAGAGAGGTTACATCTTCTCAATTATATGGGTTTAGTATTATGGTCAATTGAAGTCAACTCAAAGTCAAGTCCCTGGCCAAAACATTTTGGTTTATAATAGTTGTTGTTATGAACCAAGGACTTTGTGTTTAGACTTTAGAATTGAATGTGGGCGATACTGGAATATTGACCATAACCAAATTTCGTAAGTCCAAGGTGATATAATTTTGATGAAGAAAATTAGTGTAAATAAAAGTCAAAATCAGGTAACAATTAACAAAGTAAAATTGGATTTTACTAAAACCAACTAGGTGATAAATTTGGCCTAAATGTCACACCTCCTGCTAAGTGATATGTGAATGTTGATATTCGAAGAGTTCGATATTAATCATTGACTAAATTTACACCTAATAGGTCACATAATCAAAATGATGTAAATTCCTTTGACCACGATGATATAATTAATTTTCAATTGCTATAAATTAATTAATATTTATGAAATGTTAATTACAAATTTGATTTTTATTTAATGAACAAATATTGTTAAATATAATAATACTAGTTATAAATATATCAATCAATATACAATATTGATAAGCATTGAATTGGAATTGCTTGCAAATTATTTGTATAGGCTTTAAAAGAGTTTAAAGCCCATATATGAGCTAATTATATTCGGCTATAATAAAGGGTAGGTGCGGACATAAGATGGTGAAACAAAGGCTTTGAGATGGAGGGCTAAGATGGAAGAAAATTGATAAGAGAAGATATAGGATATTGATCCTATAATATCTCCAACATCTTCCCTATATAAGCATCTCTAACCACACTATGTGATGATCATTTTTTAGACTCCACATCCTTCTAGGTCTGGCCAAAATTTTCTTCTACATCTCTAATTTGCTAAGCCCAAATCAAGTGTTATTTGATAGCCGATGGTCAACAGTTCAAGGACATCCCTCATTTGGATTGGAAATCGTTTTAAGGAGTTTATATCATCATTTCAAAGTGTGCTTTTAGGCTTTAATGGTAAGGCTTTAATTTTTTTTTCATTCATGTATCATATCGGTATTACGGTCAATTAAAGTCAGCTCAAAGTCAAGTCCCTGGCCAGAGCATTTTGGTTTATAATAGTTGTTATTATTGAACCAAGGACTTTGTGTTTGGACTCTAGAATTGAATGTGGGCGATACTGGAATTTCGACCATAACCAAATTCCGTAAGTCCAAGTTGATATAATTTTGATGAAGAAAATTGGTGTAAATAAAAGTCAGAAAAGTAAAATTAGATTTCATCAAAGCCAACTAGGCGATAAATTTGGCCTAAATGTCACACCTCCTGCCAAGTGATATGTGAACGTTAATATTTGAAGAGTTCGATATTAATCATTGACTAAATTTACACCTAATAGGTCACATAACCAAAATGATGTAAATTCCTTTGACCATAATGATATAATTAATTTGCAATTGTTATAAATTAATTAATATTTATGAAATATTAATTATAAATTTGATTTTTATTTGATGAACAAATATTGTTAAATATAGTAACAAAAGTTATAAATATATCAATCTATATACAATATTGATAAGCATTGAATTGGAATTACTTGCAAATTATTTGTTTGGGCTTTAAAAGAGTTTAAAGCCCATATATGGGCTAATTATATTTGGCTATAATGAGCGGTAGGTGTGGACATAAGATGGTGCAACAAAGACTTTGAGATGGAGGGCTAAGATGGAAGAAAATTGATAAGAGACGATATAGGATATTGATCTTATAATACCTCCAACATCTTCCCTATATAAGCATCTCTAACCACACTGTGTGATGATCATTTTTTAGCCTCCACATCCCTCTAGGTCTGGCCAAAATTTTCTTCCACATCTCTAATTTGCTAAGCTCAAATCAAGTGTTATTTGATAGTTGATGGTCAACTGTTCAAGGACAGTCCTCATTTGGATTGGAAATCGTTTTAAAGAGTTTATATCATCATTTAAAAGTGTGCTTTTATGCTTTAATTATAAAGTATAGATCTAACTTATTTACAATCATTTCTATTTACATATAACGTTCACATATATATTTTATATATTATTAGTTAGCAGACAAAACTGATATACAAATTATTGTCATAATTAGATTGGTTGTTTGTTTAATGTACTTGGATAATATTTTTTTTATCATTTATGTATCATAACGGTATAGCTCTACAATTAAAAAATAATTTTTTAATTTAATAATTTAATATATAATATTTAATTCGATGTATATAGTTTATAATTAGCTATAACATTATACCTTAATCAAATATGGATATATATTTTTATATGTTAATTAAGGATATAATAGTTTCTATAATGATAAAATATATTATATATACATATAATATTCTTTAAATATTGTTTAAGTTAATTAATAAATAAATGAATCATATAAATATAAATATATTATGAAAATTACGTTTTATATTTTATAAAATACCATTAGCATAAAATATACTCTCGGTAAAAATAAAATAATTATTTAGTTTTAAAAATTATTTTAAATAAAAGATAAGAATAAAAAAATCAATTTTAAAATTATTTTTTATCCTAAAATTATGTAATAAATATTCAAAACATAAAATGACATTTTGGATTTATTGAAAATTAAAAATTTGAATAAAGTTTTGAAATGATTTTATATTAATATTTTAAAATTTCTATACGGATATTTAAATAATATATATACTTTAAAATTAAAAAAAAATATTCAGAGCCGTGTGTAACACTTGGTCATATATATTTATCAAATAACAATTTGTGCACATTAATTTAATATATATATATATATATATATTTAATATACATACATACATATATATATTGAAAGTTCAATTAATACATTTTTACATATTGTTTTTAGTTTAATAAAAAATATTATATATATTATAAATATTTAAATTCATTCCATATATACATATATAATGTTTATATTTTATTCATATGTTTATATATATACCCAATTATATAATAAAATTTTAATATATTTGTGTGTACGCATATTTATATATTTTTAATATTTTATATACACAAGTAAAAGTGTGTGTATATATATATATATTTGGACAATATAAATTTTTATATTGAAATTTGAACGAGTTAACGTGTTTGGTGCAATGTAAATCTCACCATTTATATACCGACATGTTATAACTTGCATGGATTGGTATGTTACACTTGCAGTATGTATGTATGATAGACATATGTACATAATATAACATAACTTAAATAATACTATTTCATATTGTAAACTTAAATAAAATAAAGTTTATTTAAAAACAAATTAGAAATGCTCTAAATAAACCAGACTCCATAGGCCTAACAAAGGTCTAATATGGTAAAAAAATTGAAATTCATTTAGGGTTGGCCTAGTTCCAACAATGATATTAGTGCTAAATAACATATACAGTCTAAATAAGTCATGTTAGGGTTGATCGATTACGCTTATAACCCATTAGTAAGGTTTCTAACAAAGGTAGTGTTGAAGGATTGGGTTTGAGTAATCAAGTACTCGACCCTATCTGGCTACTAGCCCAGCATGAAATGATTAGGTAAGCCTAAAAGATTATCCTTAATAAAAAAAGACCTAATTTGAATTGGGTCTTGGGCTAATTTTAAAATAGTTTTGAAATTAGAATAAAAGTTTTACATTTAAAAGTTAAATTTATAATAAGAAAAATATTATTAATGTTATAATATAAATTTTCAAATTGTTTGAAAATTAAAATGAAGGTTCTAAAATTTAATAATTAAATTTAAAATAAATACATATTAAAAATTATAATATTAATTTTCAAAATATTTGAAAATGTTATAAAATTAATTTCTAACATATTATTTATTAAAGAAAATAAATAAATTAATCAAATAAGTTAATTAATTCAATACATATACATATACAATATATATAATGATATATGTTATGTTGTTTTGAATTATTTAAGACAATATGAGTATAAATGTGAGTGTAAAAGTGTTTTAGAAATTACTAAAATTTAATTAATATATTATAAAACAAATATATATGGTATATTTGTATTACTATGAAGGTTCTAGTGTGTGTGTGTGTGTGTATTCAATATAATATGCCATGATCGAATAATATAATAATTAATTAAAGTGTTAATTAATTAATTTATATAAGACTTAATTAATATAATATTATACATAAGACTATTATATAAGTAATATGAAGTATAAAAGTTATATAATAATAAAACTTACAATATAAATGTATAGTAAAAGGTGGAATGTGAGAAACCCAAAATATACTAAAAGGATAAATACATACATATGGTACGTATACCGTGATTTCAAATGTGTCCGACACTTGAATCACGAGGGTTTTTCCTAAGAAATACATAATTCCATAAGTCAATATCACTTTACATAATATATCGAAAATTATGGATCTTTAATATAAAAGTATCATATATCATTTATATATTAATAGATTACTTGCATACACTTGAGTTATTGAGCATTCCTCAAGCTAGAGATGTTATGTGTAGTACGATTAATATATTAAGAAGATAAGGAAGGATAACTACATTATTTATTGAGTTTTCCTCAATTTATGTGCATTATACTTAGGCCGTCGTGAAATGATAAGTCTAAGTGAATAGTCCTATTTTACTTTTTGAGCTTCTGAAATGACCCGTAATTTTAACACTTTGAAAATGGTATATTTAATTTATTTAAATATTCAAATGTAGAATTTTCAAATTTAAACAATCATGTTTTATATATTAAATACAATCTTATTTCTGATGTTGAATAAAGATTTTGAATTTCCATTGTAAATTAGACAAAAGTCGGATTCCGAAAAAGTAGGATAAATATTCATGAAATTATTTTAAAGGATAAATATTTTATTTACATATATACATAATCGATATCAAACTCATTTAATAATAATAGTAATTTAGTTTATAATTGTTTGATAAATATATAAAACTTGTTCTATAAAAGTTGATAAATTTCGTCGCATATCGATAAATCGATGTCATATTTTTATAAATAGATTTGGATATTGTTTTATATTATTTTATAAGTCAAATATAATTTTTATAATTATTTAAATAAAATAACAAATCAATTTTCAAGTTTGGTTTACATAAATAAATAGTTTAACAAAAACATCAAAATGTAACCGGAAAACGTTTTGTCGAAAATCAACGTTTTGTTCAAAATAAGTTGACGCAACATTATCACACCTTTGTTAAAATGTTTTAACATATATATTACACATTTTAATAACTAAACATGTTTACTTTTACTAAATAATATTAAAAAACTTCTAGAACATCATTAATAAAAGTAAGTTTAAGAAAAGTCAGAAGTAAACATCAAATCCAAATCACATCAAAATCCAAACAAATAATTACTTTTATTTACTTAATCTTTAAATGACTAAGACATAAAGTAAGAAATGAAAGGATGATGTTAAGTCTTTAAAAAGTGGAGTTTACTTTAGCTTGAAGTAAGGATAGTTTCATAATTTGGTAAGATGTTATTTTGGTATCACCAGTTCTTTCTTTTTCTATAAATACCCACCTCCTTCTTCACTTTCAGTCACATTTCATCTTCTTCTTTTCTCAAGCTACTTTACCTTCTTCCTCTCCTCTTTAATTTCTTCCAAGCCATAGGAAAAAATTAGAAAGAAATAATGTCAAAATATTTACAAAATATTCATAAAAAATCAATGTTCATTCTCTTCAAATCAAACTCATCTTTTCTCCATATTTTATATCTTCTTATCTCAGTCATAACTTCTTCAAAATTGAACCAAAATACAAAATTACTTTTCTCAAATCATGTATTTTTTCAGTGGCTATAACTTTCATGTTGACCACTTTGTCTTATTCTAGATTTAACTATGTCAAAAACCCACTTCTTTCCAGTGCATTGTCTGGCCCAGTTTTTAAGCAAGAGAATATCCCAATTTGTTTTGATCATAACTTGATCATAACTGATCCAAACTAAGAAAAATTTTTTTTTCAAATCGTATAAATTAAAGTGGCTATAATTTTTATGTTGATCACTTTTTCCAATATTGAATTTTGCTATACACGAAACTAAATTCTTTGCATTTTTGGACGTCATTTTTGTCAATCCGACGATACCTCTTCTTCATTCTATCAGATCTCCCTCAAAAATACTTGGAATCAAAAGATTTTTTTTAAAATTCAAGAGAAAATTATTTTCCACAAATTATTAGTCAAAAACTTTTCTAAATTTTAAGATTTAGAGGGCCTAAAATCAGATACAAGATAACTTATTTTTCGATTTAAAATCTTGGGAATTCAAGTTCAAAGCTCTACCGCTTCTTCTCTATACTTTCGGCCAACCACCATCACAAGTCTTAGCTAAGCTATTAGAAGGGAGAGGTAGTTTTTTGCTAGTGTTTACATGGAGTAGGAAGTAGTTAGTGTAGTTTTGGTTGATTGGAATGTTGGTAGGAAGTTAATCACTTTGGTTTATGGTAAAAAACTCTATTTAACATCTCTATTTACATATATACATGTTTGATGATGTGTTATGATTGCTATGGATGCTTATATATATTTTGATCATCAAGTATTGATTGTTTGATATGATTGTTAAATTGTTTTACCAAGTCATGTTAATACACGTCGATAAGCACAAAGGAAATGACTTTCCTTTTGAAAATGAAATCGTGTATATGGAATGCTTAAACCTTTTGGAAATAGTTTTACTATGAGTTAGAAAAGTTTTATAAAAATTTAAATATGTTTAAATAAATAGAGAAATAAAATAAATATGTCCAAAACAATTTTGTAGAAAAATCGCGCTTTTGCAGCAAAGTGACAAAGTTTAAAATTGATATTTTAAATGCTTTAAGAATATGAAATAAATCTTGAAATATATTTTAAATTTTTTTAAAAGAGATTTAAGTTGGAAAGATGTATTTCTAAATGATATAAAAGCTGTTTTGAAGAATATAACTTTTAAAATATATTTGCAACACTTTTCGCAGTAGTTTTTAATAACTTTTGAAAAAACAGTTTTAAACTTAACAATTATTACCTAAATCTTTTAATAATGATTTTAAAAGAATAATTAATTAATTTAAATTATATTTGGAAGTTTTAATAAGAGTTTGAATAAATGGCTAAGAGGAATTATTTATACCACTTAAACAAAAAGTAAAGAATATTGAATGTAATAACAAATTGAGTATGCGGAAGTGACTAGTATATTTGTCCCGCCTGTGAGATCTGGGAAGATAAAATAAGGTGATTAACTAAGGTTAAGAATGGAGCAACTAGTGCTCGGAACTTACCTGGCCTATGTTTTCTCTTTCTAGGTGAGGGGTGGAACATATCGAAAGAAAAGCCGTGATACTCTGAAAAGATTATATCAAATTTTCCAAATTAAAGAAGATTAGTATTATCCAAAATTTAAGCAATCTCAAAATGAATAAACTACAACTTGGATTGCATAGATATAATCTTCTTATACTTGGGAATAATTTCCAAAGAGGGAACTCATCCTATTCGTGGAATTTAAAAGGCGATCTCACCGTTATTCTGCCCATAACACTTGTTGAATATAGAAATTGATATTGAGTAAAATTTGAATGATTTGAATGATTCTATTTACTCAATAATGTTTTCTAAGATTTATTTTAGGGTATGCAGTAAATAACGTCTTGAATAACATTGTTTTTGACCCATCTAAAAGTTGAGGAATTTGGATCCAGTGTTAAGTGAGGAAATTTGAAATATTATCCAAAGTAAAAGAATGAACTGAATTATAATTACTCTAAGACAAAAAGAAATCTTTGCTTAAGATTTAATAAATAATTTGGAAAAGATTTATTAAGTAAAAGAGAAAACAATTGGAATTATTCCAAGATCTAAAAAGATATAATAAATCAAATGATTTGATAAATGAGACTTAATGATTCCATATACACTTGAAAAAAATGGATTAAATTGAAAAGAATATATCTAAGAAAAATATTTTTATAAAAGATGAAGTAATTGATTGATGATTGATATCCACTTATGGACTTAACATCTTTTTATCAATAACTGGATTTCGAAGAAACTAGAGTCGGATTTGAGTGATTCCTATTCGAAAAACACTTCGAACCAATTTACGTGTTAGAAGAATAAAGATGTTTGAAGATGGAGATATTGAGATGAATACTAATGAGGGACTACTTGTTGATTAAAACCACAAGGACTTCTCGCCTAATAATGGCCGAGGAAAGTACCTTTGGTTTCATTTAGTCCTAGAATGAACTTATATGGATGGATGTCTGACATCGCATTTTCTGAGATTACATACATTGGTTTGTACAAATATACATTTGTAGTGGCGGGGAAGGCAAATTCTCTTAGCTTAATACCCTCCTAAATATATACAAGCTCAAAGGTTGTATTTTTATGGAAATCAGTTAGTAGTCAACGGAAATGGCAATGTGGCATTCAAAGATGATGTGATATGTGAAAAGGTAATCGTAGCCTCAGGCCTCATCACTCGAAAATGACAGAAACAGGGTAGAAGCAGCAAGGCTAAATGGGTCGTTCTCAATTAGGAGATGTCATCATCCTTCTAGATTTACTCTACACATGTCTAAGTATGTGGTGAATGCATGAATAGGGTACCCGTTAAAGGTCGATAACGGCCGTGGTGATGACATATTCGGTACTATACAGCATGAGGGTTAGGCTGGTCTTGTGTTGGTTTAGGCATTCAATATCTGGACCCTAGGTGCATCCCTCTAGAGGTGTATTGTCGAAAGGTAGTCCATTACCTTATCATTTGTATGGAAATCCATTCTTGAAAAAAAAGCTACGGTTTTGTTTGTATTGGCGTAATTAATAGCCTTAGATTTAATAATGGCAACAATTTTGGCTAAGATTAATAAGTTTTTGTAATGTTTTCAAAGATATGTCATTAGAAATAATATCAAATGTTTTGATATATAAAAAAGTTTAGTTATCACAAGGTAAAAACCCATCCATGTTTATGTATAGGCGTGATCTTATGAGATACTCTTTCTTTTCAAAGATTTTATTCAAAGGCTGATATATGACACTGTCATTTATATTTTGATTTTCTCATGCTGGTTTATCACCCGAGTATTTTCAGGTTAGTGAAGACGGTTGGAGTTTACAGAGGAGAGCTGGAGATATTAATTTATGTATGGACGTATTCTATTATCCGCTTTGCTTAGTAAGGTTCATACATGATAGGGGGCCGCTACAGTTGTTTGTTGTTTATCGGCATTTCTAAGGACAGATGTTTATAACCGTCCAAGCTGAATTTAGGTTAGACACTGATATATGTATCTTTAAAAAAATCGCTTTAAAGATATTGCTCAATGTTATATATATTATTCCATTTGTGTGAGATTCTGTTCTGTCTTTATTTTCTTTTCACCCCTTAAAGATCCACTTATTCGTGCAATTTGAGTTGGACATGTGTAGTTTATTGTCGGCTCAAAGGGTATGGAAATTCAGGCCTTTACAGCTTCCCTTAGGGTAAAGGAAGGATTTGGACACGGGTTTGGATTTTTATGTGATATAAATGATAAGCAGTTATCATCGTATATGGGCCTATGATTTGTTAAGCTTTCCTCAAGATCGGAATCCCAAAGCATACGAGTCCAAACACCCATTAGTGGAGTTAAAAGACTTTAATGTTTCGACTTAGAGTTTGAAGAAACATAAAAGACTAGTGCAATCCTTATTAGAAAAATAAAATAATAACATTTAACCATTTTAATATTGTAAGAACATATGATATACAATGTTATAATAATCTATTTGATAAATTTTTGCATTTAATATGATTTATTAAATGTTTATCAATTAAGATATACAAATGAACTGAATTAAAGACTTACAAATAGGAATATATCATATACTTACAAAAATGCTTATTACATGTTAATGTTTCAACACCCATGCAAGTGCCTAATTCTACAACTATTAAATACGTTCGTAATTTGGTCGCTTACTTGTTTATTTAGTCAAGACAGTGTACTGCATTCTATGAGTTTCGAACTCAAAAGTAATACAATACTATGGACATTTGATACATGTATAATCACATATAAATGTTATGTGGTGAACGATCATAGTTTGTAATGAACAATATTTCGATGAAATAAGTTCATTTGAAATAACCAAATAAACCATAGTACGAGATCGAGTACTCAATTTGATTGATTACAATAAAAGATCATATTGTGTTAAATGTAACATAAGGCTAAAACTGCAGTATAGATCTAAGAAGTCGATCGCTAAAATGTTAGTTTGAACAGTTTATGCAAAGTGCAACATATTTGATGCCCTTAAATGTCAAGGATGATCGAATGCCCTTTTGTAAAGAGTTTGTTATGATATTGTAGTAAGGGTATTATTTTGAATGGTTTGACCATTTAGAAAGGAAAATATATGTATAAGAGTAAATGTGATTTATGTTACAGTTGGGATGAAGTGTGTGAATGGTCACCTCTACTTCATAATGAAACATCGAATACGAGAATTGTAATAATGATGATTGACACCAACATTGGAATAAGAAATATGATTTCTATTTTGAAATGTATTTTCGTATAGAAAATTATTTTCTATCACATTTACTTCTTTGAGTTCAAGATATTTGATCAAAGAACACTCCATTGTAAACTGATTACAGTACATGAAATAAATAGTCTATATTCGTGGATAATGGACCTTCGTATTTGTTACGCTATTATATTATTGGCGGAAATAATGGGAGCATGCCATATAATACTTATTGATTGCATCAATTACAAAAATTATTTTCCTAAAATGTACCATGCATTATTTAAATAATACACGTTCTTTGGAGATGACTAAAGAATAGATATAGCTTTATTTCAATAAGGATATTATGAATATTTGTTGTGAAATAAAACTGCAGTAGAGGTATTTGATGCATTGGAAAATAAGGAAGTATTTCAAATTATTTACAGTTATTTTAGAGATATAAACTAAGCCTTACTTTTGTGAAATAATTTTTATTATATGAGCATGAATCATATGATACCGGTTAATTATATCTCAAATAATTATAGGCTATACATCTATTTAGTAGGAGCGTCATAATAGTTAATGAACTCTTCAGATTGGTACATATAGATGTATGCAATCGTAAGTTTATTAATGACAAAATGGTTCCATGTACTTTGTCATATTCATCGATGAGTTAGTAAAGACATGGACATGTATATTTGATACGCATGTATAAAGTGTATGATTAGCTCATAGAATATAAACGAAAGTAAATAATATAACATGCGGCACAAATGATTAGATTTGATTGAATGGGTCGGTATATTGGAAAGATTTTTGTATTCATCTAAATGAATAAAGATTCAATTTCAAAGGTCACTCATTCCTGTAATACATAATGATGTATTGAAAAGTAACAATCGAATTTTGTTGGATAAAATGCAATTAACGATGAGAGAAGTTGAGCTAAAATTCATTTTATAAAGTGTCCACTTAACAGGAGTACACAAGGTTAAAATTAATATCATCCGAAGAATAGTTTACAAAACCATACAAGATAAGGGTTATAAGAAACTCCTACATATCCTCTGCCAAAGAGTTGGCAGGTTGTTCGAGTCAAAAGACTGCACGTAATAATTGTACGTAAGGAATCTTGTATGAATCGTCCCAAGAGAATTTTGAAAACGATAGCCATTAGATTACCAATTTATGTTGTGAATATAAATATATTATGAACTAATACAAAATTAGTTTTATATAAGATAGTTCATAAAATGCTTAAGAATGCCCATTCCGCTAGAATGTGAAACAATAGTTGTTTTAAGAACTACCAACTTCATAGTGAAGGAATTTCTTTAAGAAATTATTGATATAAAATGAATTTGGACAAGATCCAAGGATAAAACCGATTACAAGGGATGAAATGAAATTGACCAAGCATAAATGAAAAAAATACATTAAAACGTCTAATGAATATTCTTGTACATTAACGAGAAACTGTGAGTTTCTGTCGATGTCAAGAATAAATAATCCTGGGTTGTTTAAGTAAACCATTAAGAGTATTTACTCTATGATATGGTAGATAAATAGATCCAAAATAGATTCTAAATATACTATCAAAATATGATCTTGATAGTTGTATCAAAAGTGATATGATCCATTGGCCATAGATGTGTCTTTAAGAGAAAGACAAATGTAGTTGAAATATAGTGAGCCACATTGATAAGAATAATATCATGAATTTCAGTTGTAGAAATTAACTTAATATATTCACCATTCGACGTGCTCAAGTTAGTATAGATTTTACTCACAGAATTATCACATGGTATAACTTTATGTTTTGGTATGTATGTTTTGAAATAGAAAATTCTAAATAATGATTTAAAGAAAAATGTTTATGCATGATAACCAAAGTGTCTCGAATTCAGCGGGAGCAATGTTGAGTTTTTGTGGATTCTGGATATGATCCAAGAAATGATAGAAAGTATCATTTTAAAAGCATTGGAACTGAATAAATATTTTCTAAAATATTAGATAGTTTTGAATATTAGTCAAAATATAGAGGAAGTGTGTGTTTACAAGAAAGAACGTTAAAAAGGTGCATAAATATTTCTAAGCCATAATTAAACGACACACTACTGATTGTTACTGATGTACCTATGTTAAAATCAGCTTAGTCATTTTAATACTTGACATTGAATTTGAGAATGCTGTCTTTTATAGCGAACATAAAGGATATTGGGAGTGTCCCAAATGATATGCAAGGACACCTTATTAAAATGGTTAATACGGAAAATGTAACATGGTTTCTTTATGCATCGGTGAAAGGAATTATCATACATGTTATGTTGTCTATGATATCATAATTTGTTTATGTATCTGATACATGAAGCAAATATTAAATCCAAATTGATATAACTAAATGGTTATTTAAGGTGTTCTCATGTATTTATGAGATACTAGAGAATTATTTATAGAAACAACGAATTCCTTATGAAGGAGTGTTCAGACTAAAATTTTCATAAGTGATATTGAGTATAATATGTCAATAGTAAATTCAAGTTAAGAATCTTTAAGTTGAAAATGTTACAAATGAAAGATCATGATTGATTCAATGAAAAATCTAAGTACATCGTCTTGAATATAACCATAACAAAAGCTATGTATATAAATATAAATGCATAAATTCATAACTGAGCTGAGGGTGATTCCAAATGCTGAAAATCACATAACATTGTTATATGATAACAATGTCAAGATATAGTTCATAACAGAATTTAGAGCTCATTGGGAGTCGAGAGACAAACTTCCAATCATTCCACGTGGAAAATTCAATTTATCAACGCTAGAGAGAGTTGATTGACATAGTAGATAATTGAAACATAATATCATACCTGTTCACTGATAGACTAGCCAATTAGTTTGAGGAAACCGATTGGAGAATTTGAATTAAGATTCCATAATTGACCCGAGTGCAAGTGGGAGATTGATAGGGCAAGGGTTATCCCTAGGGGTAATTATGTATTGTTATATATATCTAACTTGATAGCCAATCTTATTTGAAATAAAGATGTTTTCTTTCTATTATATACTTTGTATAATGAGTTATATCAATTAATTAATTTAATTAAAAGTATATTTAATTCATAAATGGTATGTTTTGTGCCGTGAGCTTAGTGTCAGTTTGTATTAATTATATATATAAATGTATGTATGTATGTGCACATGTATTTGTATATTTATAAATGTTTATAATTAAACATATTTAAAAATGAATTTTGTTCTCATGTTTGCAAAGACAATTCTAATCAAAAAAATTATTTTCTTTTATATAGATAATTTAATGATTTTGTTATTTAATATAAATAAACATTTGTACAAATATAGTCTAAATATTTTATATAAATTATTACAATTGTTATTTCCATATGTATATATGATTGTATTTTACATATGTATAATTTTATATATAACATATACATAACTTTTGATGCGCGTGCATGCGTGTGCATACACACGCATACTAAATTAAAACTTAACTTATAAACTTAAAAAAAATGATTTTATTTAAAGAAATTACTAAATAAATTATACTTTCATATGTGCAACAAAGATCCAAAATGGTAAAAAAATGAAATTCATCAATTTCTTTCATTAGGGTCTGGCCTAGTGCCAATAATGGTATCAGAGCCAAATAGGCTATCCGGTCTAAATTAGTCATGTTAGGGTTAACTAATTAAGCTCATAGCCCAGTTAATAGTGAGTGTAAGAAAGGTAGTATCTAGACCGAATTGTTGGTCAATTAAATACCATATCCTACGTGGCTATCGGCCTGGCCCGAACAATTATGCAAGCCCAATGCTTGCCCCTAATAGAAATGACCCAATTTGAATTGGTTGGGATAATTTCAAAATTGATTTGAAATAAAAATAAAGTTTTAAATTTTAAATTAGAAATTAAAAATAATAAAAATATTATAAATGTTATAATACGGGTTTTTAAATTGTTTTGAAAATTAAAATAAAAGTTTTAAATTTAAAAGTTAAATTTAAAATAAAACACGTATTACAAAACTTATAATATAATTTTTCAAAATGTTGAAAATATTATACAAATAATTTTGAAAATATTATTTATTAATAAGATTACTAAAATAAATGAATTAATTAAATAAGTAAATTAATTAAATATATATACATGTGTAATATATAATGATATATGTTACGTTGTCTTGAATTGTTCAACACAATATGAGTATAAATGTGCATATAAAAGGATTTTTGATATCATTAGAATTTAATTAAAAAAATTTAATTAAATAAATAAACTAAAGTTAATTAATAATTAAATACATACATACATACATACATATATAAGATGTCTGTGTGTATTACTATAACGGTTATAATATATATACTCATATAATGCGTTATAATTAAATAATATGATAATTAATCAAAGTGTTAATTAATTAATTAATATTCAATTAATATAATGTTATACATAAAATATTATATAATTTAAATAAAGTATAAATAATAAAACTTATATAATATAAATGTATAAACTAATGGCGAAATGTTAAGAAACCCAATTAGACTTAAAAAAAAATACATTTTTACACCGTAAAATTTCCTAACTGTCCCAGTTTACACACCATTGTCGGCAATCCATCATCTGCGCCACTCATTCACCATGCTAACTGATCAACAAATCCGATGCTTGGCGGACATTACACCTACTCCATCGGCTAGAGTCTACGGTCAGAGGATTTTGTAAAAACTAGGGTTACTTGACTCTGTTGCAATTGCTCAACTTCCCTAACCACTAATCGATAGGCAGGTGTTGATTCTATCTCAATCAACCACCACATAGGTATTTTTTAATATCACGCGCTTATCAACACTTATGCAAATTGTAGTAAACTCTAGATTTAATAAACAATTATCCTAAAATTTTCTGTAGTTTGTTTTTACTACAATATTTATAGTTTGGGATCATGTTTTACATCTGCCAACTGGCTTTGGATTTATGAATTTTTGTCCATAGTAATTACAATGGAGATTAAACCAAGTATAGCTGACAGTTTAGCTTTGTAATAGAGATTGAAACATGTACATATATAATACTAGATTTAGGCATATTAAATTCACTGATTATTTTTTCATTATATAGTTCTTTATTAGGGAAATACATACGCTTCATAGACGTCATTCAATAATCATGAATGTATGTAATCAAATCTACTCAATCTCTGAATCTTCAAATAGGATACATGTAGCTGAGACAATGCACCAACTTTTGACTTAGCAAATACTATACATAATGTGGCACTACTCTTTCTTTATCAGTCTATCCCACTACATACAAGATTATTATCTCAACTCGATTGGGGGACTTTTTTTCATGTAGAAATGATTTTTCGCATGTGTTTTGTGCAGTTTGCAATGGTCAAGAAGTTCTTGTTTTTCACTATGGTCAAGATAATTTTTTGATAAAATTAATAATGTGTGAATTTGGTTTTAGATTGATTCCTTTAAATTTTACAAAATGTCGTTTCTATAAGAAAAATGCCAATATTAATGTTGTACAGACTTCTATAGAAGGTACCATATGATACATATACTTCTGTACGATACGATTTAATAATTCAGTAGCAGCATTAAGAATTGCATGACTCTTGCAAAATGCGAACCTCGCTGCTATTATGATACTTTTCACCACTCAATGATGTGTGAAAAAATCCACAATCTGGCAGGGCTGCTACTCCTACTAGCTTAATTAATTCTCTGATAAAATCCATTTGGAAGCAAGAAATAATATCAAGCATGGTAATTAAACGTTGAAAAATTAATCAAGCCATAGTTATAGCAAAAACAAGAATCAGTGAATATTTAATATTCATAATTAATCGACAGATATATAATTTATAGGGTATGCACCTTATGGTATACAATAGTTAATGGTTTAAGCGGTTTATGCACACATTAATGATAGTTATACTCAATGATGCAAGGAGGACAGCTGCATGATGAGGATGAATGCACGCTAAGTATAAAAAATTTCATCTCAACGGTGTTTTGAAAAATGAGATAAAGCAAAATTTTGATGTGATTAGGGTTTTCTATGAGTCAAGGATTCAATGTGAAACCTCAAATATTGTATTTTGTATTTTACTAAAGAGATATTACTTTTGGTTTCCATCTTATGTAATTTTCTTCCCCAGGTGGACATTTCAATCATGAATTGCATTTTTACATGTAAATTCATTGAGTTATCTTAGGAGAATTTACAAAAGAGATATATGATAATAAAGATGTGGTAGCTATGCAGCCAACTATTGGTGTAGTAGTTTTAAAACAAAATATGAATTTTTTGTTAGCATCAATTCTTATAAAGACTTTTAGATGTAGAGAAGGGTCTACCAGGATGAGGACGCATTACCAAATTCCCGTTGCATGAAATTAAATAATGTACAGTATGGTTTATGTACTGATTTCTGTAATGTAATTGTGTTATAGTGAGCAATAGTGAGCACCCTAAGAAAATTGTAAGCCATAGCTTAATATAAAATATACAATACGGTCGGTAAAACACGTAATAATCACATATCACCAATAGAATATATCTTTAGGCATATTGTTATTCCATTGCTCTTTTGATATTCTACTCTTATGCTAACTCTAATTTTGTTTTTGTTTTTTCCCATTTATTTCAGTCCATTTTTTGTGTGTAGGCTTTAAGCGAAATCCTTAAAATGGTTTTGATGAGGACTACAAAAACATATTTCGGGATAAAGTTTTTTATATTTGCAAGTATTTATTTCAAAATGTTCATTTATATGACAATTGCATTCTGGTTTCATATGTGAAAATAAAATATGACATAAGCCATTATTACATTACGATGAGACTACTATACAACCTTCTGCTCATTAATGATTCATAATGCCTATACATGGTCCATGGCTATAAAAAAAAAATTATGGACACTATAACGTAAATGGAGCAAGCACATAATATGTTTGTAAACAAAACGTTAGACATGCTTTGAAAGATTCTATACAATGACATTGTTGAATTAACGCATGTGCATTGATTAGATGTAGGCCCACTTGGACGTGTATATATACTCGTATGTATAGTATGTACACTGTGATTTTCAATGTATCTGACACTTGAATCATGAGGGTAATTCATGAGAAATACATTATTCCATAAGTCGATATCACCCAACTAAATGCATCGAAGATTAAATCTTTAATATAAGTGTTGTCCTCTGCCATCTATATATTAAGAAATTACTTACATACTCTTTGATTGTTAAGATAACTCAGGCTAGAGATGTTATGTGTTGTATTATTAATACATTGACTTAACGAGGTAAAATAACTCTATGTATTTATTGACAAACTCAAGGTGCATATTGATAGAGTTAGGAGTATGTCCTAGGGGTAATTATGTAATTCATTAGAGATATTTAACTCGATAACCGATTTTATTTGAAATAAAAGGTGATTTCTTTCTATTGTATACTTGATATAATGTGTTGTATTAATTAATTAATTTAATTAAAAGTATATTTAATATAAAATCCATAAATGGTATGTTTTGTGATAGTAGTTACAATGTGTTGTAACCGTGAGTAGTTTATTACAATGAAAACAAATGTACCACTTTAAATATTCCTAGTCAAGATGTATTGAGACTGGATATCGATACATCGATTGAGACTAGAGTATGTAACGCTCTTCAAATGTTGGGCAGCATATTACTCATGGCTGTTGGAGGCACCAAGGGGTTATGTACTGATAGTTACTAGATAATTATTGAATGACTAGCACGATAGTTTTATATTGTTTAATATAACCAAGGTGAAATAGAAAATATCGATGTGACTTATTTACATGGTTCTCTCGACTTGAGAATACTGTTAATCTTCAATGTGAAATCATTGCTTTGATTATAATCAAATCATGGTATGACATCCATCAAGTGACTATAGTTGGGTCGAATGGAAGTATTAGAAGTGAAACACTATTCAAGAGAGGATTCGTCTTCTCAGTTATATCGGGTTAGTATCATGGTCAACTGAAGTTAAATCAAAATTTCTAACCAAAGCATTTCAGTTAATAATAATTATTATCATTGAACAAAGGACTTTGTGTTTAAAACTTTAGAGTTAAATAAGGACGATATTTGAATTTTGACCATACCAAATTCCATAAGTCAAAAATGATATAGTTTTGACGTAGGTAATTGGTATAAATAAAAGTTACAATCAGGTAATGCTTAACGAATTTTACCGAAACCAACTAAGCGAAAACTTGACCCAAATTCCACACTACCTACTAAGTAACGTGTAAATGTTAATATTCAAATAGTTCAATATTAATCGTTGACTAAATTTAGACCTAGCGAGTAATGGAATCTAAACGAAGAATTCTCCTTTGACCAAACGATTAAATTAATTTGTAATTTTTATAAATTAATTAAATTAATTAATAGTTATGAAATATTAATTATAAAACTTAATTTTGATTTTATGAATAAATATTATTAAATATATTATTAATTAGGCGGCAATAATTTGGGCCAGAGAGGCTTGATAATGGATAGTCAAGATGAAAGGGGTTGAGTAAAAGATGAGATCCTAAATTTTCTCCTTTTCTTCCTCTATTTAAACATCTCCACCTATATTTGATACGAACTTTCTGGATCCTCCATCCCGTAAATTGCTAGCTGAACTTCCCCCTCATCTCTTTAATTTCCTAAGTTCAAATCAAATCAATTCAACTGTTACTTGATAGTTGGTGGTCAATGGTTTAAGGAGTCACACTCTTTTGGATCGAAAATCGTTTCAAGGAGCATACTTCATCATTTCAGGTGTACTTCAAGACATGGGAAATAAGGTACATTTCTTATTGAAAAATGATCATTAACGTATAGATTTAATTTTTATTTATATATATATATATAGTTAGGCGATGATTCTGACGTACAATTGTAAAAACATAGTTTGGTTGTATGTGCATATATACTTAAAAAAAAGATTGTTATGTACACACCTATTATGGTATGGCTAAATAAACTATTTTATTTATTTACTTAATTTAATAATATATATATGTATATATTATAGATATGAAAATATATAGTTTATAATTTAATTACTTTATAATACTTCACATAAATATGGTTATATAAATTTATATATAATTTGTTATAGATATATTATATTTGGTAGTAATAAGAATATTACAATATATATATTATTATAATATTATTTGAACCATTTAATTACATGAATTAAATTTATTAACATATAAATTATATAAAAATTACGTTTCTTATTTTATAAAAGTATATTATCATAACACATATATTTGATAGAAAAATAAAAGTAACAATTTTTAGTATTTAAAATAATTATTTAAAAGCTGAAAATTAAATAATTAGTTTTAAAGTTGTGTTTAAATTATAAAATTATGAAATAAATTTTCAACGTATAAAATATCAATAAGATTTTTATTGGAAAATTAAATTTCAAAATTATTTTATATTAACATTTTAAATTAAAACCATATGAAAATTAATTAAAATGATATCTTTGAAAAAATATTTCTACATCATGCACAAGACCAAGTAAATATTTTTATTTACTATTTTTTAAGCATTTATAAGTATTAATATATTATTATACATTTATAAATAAGTAATTAATAATTTATACATACGTAATTACTATGTTATCATATATGTGTGTGTGTACATATATATATTGGTATCGGTTTCAAAAGAAATTATTATTATTATTTATTTTAGTTAATATGTTTATAAGTGATTTAAATAAATATATATATATATATGCATAATTCTAAATATACACATAGTTAATATCATAATCATGTTAATAAAATACGTACACACGCATACACACGCATATATACATATATATAATATTTAATTAAAGTTTACATATAAATTTAAATATTTTACTTATGTAAATAAAAGTATGCAAATATACATTTGGACAATATATTTATACAATGGATGAGCTAACATTCCATTGCAATGTAAATTCCAACATCTATACATTGGCATGGATTGATACATTACACATGCATACATATAAATATGTGTATATGACACACACAACACACACACACACATATATATAACGTAACATAAATTAAATAATATTATATCATTTAAATTTAAATAAAATAAAAAAGTTATTTGAATAAAATTCAGAAATGTTCTTAATAAACTAGACTTCATAAGCCCAATAAAGACCCAATACGATAACTTTTTTGAATTTCATTTATAACTTTTGCGGCGAGCTTGTCCAATTCCAATAATGGTATCGAAATCCAATAGCATATGCGATCTAACATATTCATGTTAGGGTTAACCAATTGAACTCACAACCTAGTCAGTAGGGTATCTAAGAAAGGTAGTGCCAAAGGATTGGGTTTAGGTAATCGAGTACTCTGCCCTACCTGGCTATCGGCCTGGCCTAAATAAATCTGTAAGCCCAAAAGCTTGCTCCTAATAGAAGAAGATCAATTTAAATTGAATCTTGGGCTACATTACAAAATATTTGAAAACTAAAATTATAAATTTTTTGATTTAAAGGTTAAATTTAAAATAAGATATACATATGTTATAAAAGTTATAATATAATAAAAGATTTCAAAATGTTTGAAAAAATATATAATATAAATTAATTTTGAAATTTTAAATTTATTAGTAAGATTAATGAAATAATAAATTTATTATATACGTTAATTAATGAAAAATGTATACATGTATTATGTATGTTTAATATATTACGATATATTAAAATGTTTAAGATGTCATATATATATATATATGTGTGTGTGTGTGTGTATGTAAGATGATTTTTCAAAATTATTATAATTTAATTAAATAAATAAATTAATGGTTAATTAAATAAATATATAAATTAAAGGTTAATTAATTAAATAAATAAATTAAAGGTTAATTAATTAATTAATTAAAGGTTAATTAACTAAAACACATATATGAGATATATATATGTTATGATATAAAGGTATATTATATAATAAATATTTAATATAAAAGTTATATTAAGATAATATAAAAATAATTAAAATGTTAATTGAATAAAATTAATTAACTAAGATCTAGTTAACATAATATTATACATAAGACTATTATATAAGCAATATGAAATATATAAGTTATATAGTAATAAAACTTATATAATACAAATGTACAAATTAATGGTGGAACATTATAAACCCTAAATAGACTTAAGGAGGAAATACATATGTAAATATACGTATACCATGATTTCCGATGTGTACGATATTTGAACCACTAGAGTATTTCATAAGAAATGCATTATTCCATAAGTCGATATCGCTCGTTATAATACATCGAAGATTATGAATCTTTATATAAAGTTGTCCTCTATCATTTATATATTAATAGATTACTTGCATATTGTTGAGCCTTCCTCAAGCTAGGGATGTTATGTGTAGTACAATTAATATATTGAGTAAACGAGGTAAGATAACCGCATGTATTTGTTGACCTTTCCTCAAGGTATATGCATCATACTTAGGCCATCGTAAAATGATAGATCCGAGTGAATAATCCCACTTTGCTTATTGAGCTTTCCTCCAGGTAAAGGTCAGGCATAGGTCAAGGAATTATAGACTAGGAGTTGTATGAGATACAACTAATAAGGAGTTATCCATTGTATACGGGACCACGATTTATTGAGCTTTTCTCAAGGTTAGAATCCCGGGGCATGCGTGTCCTAACACTCACTAGTGTAGTGAAAAGACTTCTATGTTTCGCTTAAAGTTTGGTGAAACTCAAAAGTCTAGTGGGAGCCATATTAAAAAAAATGAAAAGATAACATTTAAACTTAAGAACATATGATGTATAACGTTATAATAATCTACATTGATAAATTTGGGCATTTAATACGATTGATAAAAAGTTTACTGATTAAAATATACAGATGAAATATATTGAAGATTGAAAAATAGAAATATAACATACACTTACTAATAAAAGCTTCTTGCATGTTAAAGTTTCAATACCTTGATTTTACAAATACTAAATACATTCGTAATTTGGTCCTTTATAAGTTTATTTGGTTGAGACCACATATCGCATTCTACGAGTTTCGAACTCCAAAAGCAACATAAGACTATTGATATTTTATCCATTTACTATCACTTATAAGTGTTATATAGGGAATGGTCGTAGTTCATAATGTACAATACTTCGGTGAAGTTAGTTCATTCAAAATAAGCTAATAAAAGGTACCATAAGATCGAATATTCAATCTGATTGATTAGAAAATGATCGTGTTGTGTTAAATGTAATGATGGACCATAACTACAAGAAAGGTCCTAGGATTTGATCATTGTGACGTCAGTTTGATCAGTTCACGTAAAGTGCATAATATTTGATGTCCATAAATGTTGAGGATGATCAAATGCATCTTTGTAAAGAGTTCGTTATGATATTGTAGATAGGGTTTTTCTTTTGAATAGTTCAACCACTTAGAAACAAAAATGAATGTACAAGAGGAGATATGATTTAAGGCACATTTGAGATGAAAAGAGTGAATAGTCACTTCTGCTTTATAAAGAAACATCATAAATGAGAATTGAAATAATAATATGATTACTATTTCGTAATGTATTTGTATATAGAAAATTTGTTTCAATGAGATTTATTTCTTAAAATTAATATCATCTAGAGAATAGTTTACAAACCATATAAGATAAAGGTTTATAAGAGACCCTTACATATCATAGGCCAAGGAATTGCAGGTTGTGCAAGTCAAAATACTGCATGTAATAATTCAACATAAGGGATCTTGTATGAATCGTCCGTAGTGAATTTTTGGAACGATAGCCATTAGACGACTAATTGATGTTGCGAATATAAATATATCATGAACTAATGCAAAATCAATTTTATGAGGCAATTCATAAAATGTTTATGAACGTCCATTTCATTGCATCAACAAAACAAATGTTGTTTCAAGAAATACCAACATCATAGCGAAGGAATTTCTTTAAAAAATTATTGGTATAAATTGAATTTGGATACGATCTAATTACAAAACTAATTATAAAGGATGAAATGAAACTGATCAAACCTAAATGAATACAAATACATTAGAACCTATAATGAGTATTCTTGTACATTAAAGTGAAAATGTGAGTTTCTTGTCAATGTCAAGAATAAAAAATCCATGGTTGTTTAATTAAACTATTAAGATTATTGACTCTTTGATTTGGTACGATGCTCAAATTCAAAATTGATTCTATGTAGATTATCAAAATACGATTTTAGTAAATGTATCCTAAAGGATATCATCCAATGGCTGCAAATGTGCCTTTAACAGAAAGCTAAATTCAGTTGGAATATAGTGACCACATTGATAAGAACAATACCATGAATTTCAATTATTGAAATTAACGTAACAGATTCATCATTCGATGTGCTCAAATTGTTCATATTTTACTTACATAACTATCCCTTAGTATGACTTCATGTCATGGTATTTGTTAGCACCAAAATTGGTCACTAACACCCTAAGAAAGATTTGCCTAAAGAGATTAATGAAGAAGGTAAATTAAAACTGAGGAATTACACAGTAAAACGCATTAATAACTATGAGAAACAAGAACACAAGATTTATAGTGGTTTAGCATAACAGCCTACGTCCACTTTGAGTTTAATCTTTATTGATTTTCTAAACAGTTGATTACATATACAATCTGTACACCAACTACTCGAATGCAAATGCTAAGTGAAAAAGAATGAATCTTGAAAGCGACAGAGTTTCCACAGTGTTCTCGAACTCGAAAAAGGTTCCGTTTACTGTGCCCCAACCCTTCTATTTATATATGAAGATAGGCTGGACTCCCTGCGCAAGCCTCAAGGCCGAGGTGACTTGGCCTATATAGGGCGATCTTGAGCTGGCTGGTCCATTATTGCCGAACAACACTTACTGATCCTCCCGGACTGAGCTGCTTTTGAAAAGGACTCCCTGAGACCGAACGAGAAATACCGAGCCATCTTGACCAAATGAGGCATCTTGAATAATTCAAACCGAACGAGACATCCCATCCTTTGATCGAACCACGTGTTTCTCCACTTCATTTGGATGAGTGATACATGTCGGGCGACGATGACTCAACTGACCGAATGAGGCTTGCCGAGCCATCTGGACCGAGCTTCGTGTGTAGAATCATACTTGCTGAATCGTACCTAAATGCCAAGACATGTCGACTGCATCAATCCTGTATATCTTCAGGCTCTTCTTTGTCAGAATCTTGTCCAGTACTAACGATAATATCTTCAACTATTTTTTTTGTAGCCGGGCCAACGTGCTGGGTAACGTTTGCCCCCCAAAGTGTGTTGTGTGAAGCAACACGACACGCTTTGAATCAGTGAGTGTTCCTTGTTTCCAGAAAGAAATCCATCGTGTTTCCTGAATAGTCATTATCTTTCAATTTATCCTCCCAAGGTGTCGTATCCTTCTTTGTTTTTCATTATGCTTGGTCGATTCCCAATATTATAAATCCAGGGTTGTAGCATTAGTAGGCATCCATGTTTAGTTCTACAGGGCTAGTAAGCTTCGGCTATCTGATCTAGTCTTTTCTTAATAACTTTAAGTGAGAATTCAATTTCTGTTGATTTCAAGAAGTCGAACTTTTCCGACGTACACATGCATGTTCGGGTACATGTTCTTGTCATTGGCTCTCGGGTGCGTCTTATATGCTCATAAGTCGTCACCAATTTCATCTAGTTTAATTATAATTCAACCGCGATTCCTTTTTTGTATTTTCTGTGAAATAAAGGTTGTAATCAGCCACTTGATGAGAGAGGACTTCAAGTTTTACATGGATGACGACCTCAGAGCAGTAAGTAAGGGAGAATGGAGTACAACCAGTCATGGACTCATGGGTAGTTCTACAAGCCCATAATGTTGTTGGGAGTTCATCTGCCCATTTACCTCTAGCCTTTTTCAAACCTCTCTTCAGTACAGACTTTATGATTTTGTTCATAGCTTCAATCTGTCCATTTGCAGTTATAATAGATCATGAAAGGTCATAAGGACAGATGACGTTACAGACAATGACGTTGATTATTTTCTTCATCTTGGTCATGGTTAAAAGTTCTTCGTATGCCCATTTGGTGATGTAATCAACTGCTATGGTGGTGTGTTTCGCACCACCTTTGGATCAGAAAGAAGATGATTTCAATGCCCCCAAGTGGCGAACGACTATGGACTAGCCATTTGAGTAATATTCATCGGCGGGGTTCTCAGATTTTTTGCAAACATCTTGCACTCATCGCATTGTCTATGATGATCAACCGCATCTAGATTGATAGTTGGCCAGTAATACCTGTAGCAGAGTATTTTCTTTATCGTGGTTTTCCCCCTAATGTTATCCCTTATTCTTCTTCATAGATTTCTCTCAAGATATCATCATAGGCGATACACCGAAGCATGGGGATGGATAAACTCCTTTCTACAGACGACTTCTTCTTGGATGATTTGGCGTGAAGCTTTGAGGAGGATCTTTTGTTTTCCATTCCTCCGTTCAGTAAGAATTCCTCATTGTAGATATTCTTTGATAGGAGTCAACCATGACACCTTTTCTGGCTCTATCTCGAAGACCTAGCTGATCTCCTTTCGTCAATGCTTGGAATATTAAGTATTTCAACCGAAACAATGTATGTTCGTTGCGCGTCCCTAAAATTGGCCAGCTTGGCTAGTGACTGGACTCTTTTCTTTTTGTTCGTTGAGTACGTGTATAATGATGTAAGACGTGATGTCGGCTAGTAGCTCTTGGACCTGGCCGAGATAAGGAGCAAGACAATGCCCAATAGCAAGATCAACCTCCTTAACTTTGCATACTATCAATCAGGCACAAAAGATATGCAAAGTTCCACTCCAAATAAGTTTGAGGCTGGTGGTCGAGGCTTTATAATAATCATCGTTGTTTGTTACAGGGAAATCGAGTTTCAGGACGTAGCAGATCGATCGTTCCTCGGGAGTCATTAACATGAATGTTGCGCCAAAACACTGATCACTGGATGCTCCATCCGCTTACATTTTCCATCTATTAGTTGGTTCTCTGCTACCCTTCAAGTAGTCATCTGATGTGGTGAATTTGGGTATGAGGTATGCTAATTTCCATCCTTTGATAACCATTTGAGGGAAATAAGTGATATCGAATTGGCTTAATTCGATATTCTATTTAAGTAGTCTTTCAGACGTCTCAGGTCGTTGTATGCCCGGTTGCAAAGGCTAGTAGGCATAGGCGTTGATGGATTGAGCCCAAAATAAGAGTGGAGCCTTCATGATGAAATCAATATACATTGCGCTAGATTTTGTAGCTTCGGGTCGATATCCAATGCATGGCTCGCGATAGTTGGTGAAATCACACATGCATGTCAAAATGGGTCCAAGGGAACATATCATCATTTATTCAGAAAAATCCAACTAATTATTTTATCATCATTGCACTAAGCTGTGATCCGATATTCAGCACCAGGATTCTTTGAGTTAAGATGTAACTATTTTGCATAACATTCAATGTGAAATATGGTTGGGACGGTCAATGTTGATGGTTACTCTAGTCGAATCCTAGAATCTTGTCATGAGTTATTAAGTCTAATGGTGAAGGTCTATGAATGCTCTAATCGATTATCAGCAAGGCTAAAGATCAGGCTTAAAAGCACGTTGAAGGAAATGTCGAGTAGGGGTCTGCCTCAAGTTGCGTGCAGCTGCATAGTTGGATCTTGCAATTAGTTTGAATTTGCTTTTATATTCGTGTAACACACTTTCTATTCAATGCATTCATGATCCTTTACCCATCCTTCGGGTTGGAGTGACAGTCATTTGCCCACGAGCTTAGGTATCGATTTAATGATTCTATCTTTCGATATTCTTTCGGTGGCAGCCTTGAGTAGCTGTAAGCACTATATATAAGTTTCAATACTGAGCTATCATAGCCAGTCTTTGGATGACCATGCGTCTGGTCCCAGTCTTGGGTTGATAAATGTACTGCATGGATGGTTGAGTCTCGTCCTAGCTATGTTTATATTCCCACCTAAACTCCATAAGCATAGAGTTGATCGATGAATAGTCGGTTCACATTCATCTTGCTTCTAGCTCATGCCCCCAGGTCTGGGGCATTTACCGATAAGTAGAAAGGTCAGCCATGCCCACTTAGCTCTACTCTCTTTCCCGTTGAATCGTGGGATCAAGGCAGTTGATGGCAGGCTGGGTCTCACCTATCTTGGATTGTATTGTGGGTTTTCATTTCAAAAGGAATACTTCGATGCCTCATCAGTTTCAGGGCGTAATTTGGACAATGGATGGCCATCCATGTCTACTTTGGTTCATGCTCTGTAATCAGATCTCGGGGTAAAGTTGGCTACAAATGAAGTCGGGTGATGCTCATCCAGTTTCATACTCCTCCTGATGGATCAAAGGAGGGTGCTGGAGAATTTTTGACCAAGTCTTCATGGTTTACTCTCCTTTCCACACTCTGGAGGTCATATTTTTTAAAGGAACATCTGAGTCACATTTGTATGTGCTTGGTGCGGATCGGTATTGACCCTGGATCCGAGGTATGATATAGTTGGTTGCTTGCAGCTTTGGATGCCGTTTCGATTGGTTCTGTATTGAGGCCTCCCTGTAGTCGTTGCATTAAGTTGTAAAGAACGCCAAGGTAGAGCTATAGTAATCTGTCGTATTCGCTTTTAGAGATTTGTACTCCTGCTCCCAGCATTGATTTGGCCAGGCCGCTAGTTGGATGGTCGAACTCCATCCTTAGCGAGTTAATAATCCTCCTGTCGATTTTAAGCCGAAGTTTGTGGAATAGAGAATGGTCGGAATCCACTCATCTATTTATTGATGGTTATACAGCACTTTGCATTCTGGTGACTTAGTGTTATTCTCCCTTCGGTCGACTCATGCCCAATTTGTGTTCATGCTTCGGTCCATGCTCTAGGGACTTAGAGATTTATCGAACGGTTTATGCTTTAGTCCATAGTTTGGGATGTAGAGATTTTCGTCAGTTCGCTTATACTCCAGTACGCACTCTGGGGACTTAGAGTACTCTAGTCCGCTTCTGGGACTTAGAGATTTTTTTTAAGTTGTTTATTCTCTAGTCTGCACTTAGGGGACTGAGAGTACTCTAGTCTGCTTCAGGGACTTAGAGGTTTTTAAGTCGTTTATACTCTAGCCCATGCTCTGGGCACTCTGTAACGCCCCACTCGGAGACCCACTCTAGTAAAGAGTATTACGGAGTAATACCGTCTACTAGAATGGAGAATAGAGTATAATGGAAGCGACCATGTGTAATCAAGCTATAACTAACTACTGAATACGTCGAATAGGTGGTCTTCTTTTCTCAAGTGGTTCGACATATCCAATAGATATTTATAACAAAATTACAATGGCTAAGGAAAATAGGTTCAGAACAAACATAATACTAAATGATAACATCATCATCACAGAACAGTCACATAACAGTCACAGAACATAGGTACAATATATCGTCAATACAGATCCAAATATCAAAAGGTGGGTACAAAGCCACCGCTCACACATGTGAGTCAAAAATATGCACATAAGAGACTGAATAATCAGAGTATCAAAATAGTGGACAAATATAAAGAGCTATCTATCATCATAGCAGATAATGTCCAAGCGGAAGCACAGAAAGCTAAGTCCAGAGACCTAACCTGAAACAACTCGGTCCGACCCGAGCGAAAAAACTCGGGTCAGGCTAGCTAAACAATCAGTAATAACTGAGATATATAATAATGCGATACATAAATCAAAAGGAACTTCTCCAAAGAGAAGAGTAATAAGGACTACATGAACATAATGACGATCCCTAATCATCAATAAACAGTAAAAATCTCCAAAGAGAACATCAACACCAAAGTGTTAAATAAATAAAATCGCCTCATATCATCGGCGTAGCCAAAGCTATGTAAAGTTGCCCATAGGCAATAATCCCAAGAGTGACTAGAGTCTGTAATCAATGCCCAAGCAAGGATCGATGCTCCAAGGAGCAATAGGGATATACTGAAAAGTCAATGAAATCGAATACTGAAAAGCAGTGTCCAGAGACACTGTGAATCCACAAGGTAATCGCACTTACATCGTATGGTTCCATAGAACCAACACCGAATGGCGGTACTCGAATGGATATAAAAATCATCAGATAATACAAGTATTGCACGTGCACCGACCAGATTCGTTATTGCCAAGTACTATAGAGTCGTGATCGATCACTCGTACAGATGCGGAACGCGCGAGACGGCGAGATCCTGCCCAGAAGGATAAAGGCCCAGAGGCACATGCCGCAAAAACTGCTCCATAGAGCAGGTGTCCAGAGACGGTTGCCCAGAGGCGTGGTGACCCAGAGGTCCAGTACTGGCCGCCCAGAGGCTAATGTGTCACAAACTTCTTGGAGAGGAACCTGTAAAGTGTTAACAATGAGTCCCATACCCCACGTTCGCACTAAACGGTTTACTAACCAATAGCAAGCTCACACTCCAAACAATAAAAAGTCCACCTCGTATCATCGGTAAACTAGACCCAAAGGTCAAAACGATCAATCGAATAGGTCGGGGACTAACCGAAAAGAAAATACACATGGTTCCATAGGCCGGAGATTTCCTAAACGTTTAAGCACCTTTCCACTTCGCTCGACGTGCTAAAAGTGAGTGTGAGATTTTTATTATAGAAAATAATGGTGCGGAACGGATTTATAATTGATTTTGAAATCACTTTAAAACGGCTATTTAAAACTCTCCTATTATGGAGTAATTAATTTAATAATTAGAAATAATATTATATAATAATTTTGAAAGCCATTTAGTAGTGAAAAATCCTTTTAAAATAGTTCATAAAAACCCGTATACGAAATCCAGAGACAAATCTCAAAGAAATCGATAAATCGGAAAATCACTGAAAACCAATATTCGCGTTGGAAAATATTCCGAATGGTTGTGAACCAAAGTTCGACAATTTTTGATTAGCAATTGAAGCCCAAAGGTTCACTGTAGAAACAATCAATTTGAAGCGGTTGCACCAAAATGGCGCAACCTGGCCTCGGTTGCACCAAAATGGTGCAACCGGTGTGTCGGAACCCGGCTGCACCAAGTGGGTGCAGCCCATTTTTTTTTTCATTTTTTTCTTCATTTTTTTTAAGCCGGCTGCATCGCATAGTGCAGCCCGTTTCAGTGAACCAGGCTGCACCATGCGGTGCAGCTGGTTCAGACCAACCCCAGCCCGCATGGGCTGGGAAGAAGCATCAAGCCCCAGCCTGCCTGGACTGGGGGAGGGTAAAGCCCCAGCCCGCATAGGCTGTGGGGGGGGGGGGGGGTTAAAGCCCCAGCCCGCCTGGGCTTGTGGGGGGGGGGGGTTAAAGCCCCAGCCCGCGTGGGCTGGGGGGTTTAAAGCCCGAGCCCGCATGGGCTGGTGGGGGGGGGGGGTTAAAGCCCCAACCCGCCTGGGCTTGGGGGGGGAGGGGTAAAGCCCTAGCCCATGCGGGCTGGGGAGGCGGGCCCAAGCCCCAGCCCGCGCGGGCTTGGGGGAGGGGGCAAGCCCCAGCCCGCGCGGGCTGGGGAGGGGATGCAAGCCCCAGCCCATGCGGGCTGGGGAGATGTGCGCGCCAGCCCATGCGGGCTGGCCTACTTCCGGCTAGCCCAACTGGGCTAGCCTGCTGCGCCTGGGCAGCAGCCTGGGTGCAGCCCTGGCCAGCCCTGGCCAGCCCTGGTGCACCCAAAGCCCTGTTTCAGCCTGTTTTCAGGCTGAAACATTCCAGCCTGTAGAAATTGTTCATTTTAATGATTTTGGGGTGTTTTTTTCAAGTTTTTGGCATCAAATTTCACCAACATCAATCACTAACTACCATATAATGATTACTACACTATATTAAAGGAAACAAAGGGCCAAAGCTTAGCATTACCTTATGAAGCAATATCACAAACACCTTATGTGCACACCCAAAATGAAAGCAAAGATGATCAAGGAGCTATGATTCACACGTTACATAATAAAACATATGTTACTAAATGATTACCGAAATCAAAAGATGATTAAACACATACTAGAAGAGGTTTTTAGCAATATACCTCTCTAGAAAGCAACAAAGACCACTATAGCATCAACCCAAGTTAGCAAAAGATGATTAGGAGGCTATAAGATCCAAAAAACACATAAAACATGTGTTACCAAATAAATTTCAGAAATTAGAAAGATATAAAAATGGATTTGAGGTGGGTATTTGCATTACCTTTGCATAGAATGACTTGCATAAGCTAAAACTAGAAGGAGATGAAGATGGAGGCCATTTTTGTTAAGAAAGCTTTAGGAAATGATTAGAGTTTTGGTTAGGGATGCATGAATGAGGTTAGGAGAGTTTGAGATAATTTATAGAGGAGGTTTAGGGTGGGTTATTGGGTTAAGTTTAGTAACCCAATAAGAAGAGGGTTATTTACATGTTTCTAAAAATTAGTCTAAGTGTTCATGTAAGTTTATAAAACTCATTTTTCTTACCCAAACCCGTTTTAAAATCTCTCGTAAAATATTTAACTTTCCAAAAATAACATTTTATCCTCATTTTAAAATCCAATATTTCCCATTTAATTAAAATAGCAATTTTCAAATAAATTTTGTTATTCCAAATCCTTTTATGCTTCATTAAAATAAATAAAAATCCTAACTTTTATTTATCAATTGGTAATGCAAATCCCAGGTTGTTACAGACTCCCCCCTTAAGAAAATTGCGTCCCCGCAATTCCTTAAGATAGATGTCGTCTATAACGTCAAATCCACAAAAGAAGTGATAGAATAGAGAATTCTTACCCGTAGAAGAAGATGGGAGAAAGCCAGGATAAGAGCGCTCGAGAGATTCTCTGGTCTCCCAAGTGCAGTCCTTAGGATTCGGTGACCATTGAATCTTCACGAGTGGAACCTCTTTGTTGCGAAGGCGTCTAACCTCCTAATCAAGCACACGGAGAGGTTACTGCTCCAAAGATAAGTCAGGTAAGATCTCTAAATCAGGCACGACATGCGGGTCAATGATAGAATCAGGATCGCGAACACACTTGCGAAGCTGAGAAACATGGAACACGTCATGCATTTCGGAAAAATGACCAGGTAGAGCCACACGATAAGCAACGGGGCCGATGCGTTCCGTAATAGGAAATGGTCTAACATAGCGAGGAGCCAACTTCCTTGTAGAGCTGAAACACACAACCCCCTTCATCGGAGAAATCCGAATGAAGACAAAATCACCAATGGAGAACTCAAGAGGCTTCCTACGGTTGTCCGCATAGGATTTCTGGCGGTCCTGTGCCTCTTTCATTCTCTGACGGATAAGAACAATCTTTTCAGAAGATTCCCGAACTGAATCTGGAACAAGAATGAGCTTCTCGCCAGATTCTAACCAACAAGCAGGAGAGCGACATGGCCTTCCGTATAGAGCCTCGAAAGGTGCCATGCCAATACTAGACTGATAGCTGTTGTTGTAGGAGAACTCTACGAGAGGTAAGTGATCCTCCCAACTACCACCGAAATCCAGAATACAACAGCGCAAAAGATCCTCCAAAACACGATTCACCCTCTCAGTCTGACCGTCGGTCTGAGGGTGATAAGCAGTCGAGAGATTCAGCTTTGAGCCCAAAGCTGACTGTAGGCACTTCTAGAAGTGACTAGTGAAAATGGTGTCTCGATCACATACGATAGAGCTAGGAATGCCATGAAGTCGTACGAATTCCTTCACATAGAGCTTGGCCAGCTGAGGTGCAGTCCGAGTGGACTTAATCGGAATGAAATGAGCCGATTTGGTCAAGCGATCAACAATAACCCAGATAGAAGTATGGCCTGACCTCGATCGAGGCAGACCGTCAATGAAATCCATGGATATCTGATCCCATTTCCATAATGGAATCTCTAGAGGCTGAAGAAGACCAGATGGACGCTGGTGCTCGGCCTTGATCTTTTGACAAGTCATGCAACCGCTCACATAACTTGCCACATCTCTCTTCAAACCCTCCCAATAATATAGCCGGCACATATCGGCATACATCTTACTCGAACCGGGATGTATAGTGTACTTAGTGCGATGGCACTCGTCCAGAATGTCACGCCTAAGTGATAAATCAGATGATACAACAATACGGTTCTTCCTACGAAGACACCGATGAAAATCAAGAGAATAATCCAGCAATGTCTCATCACTGGATCCCGACTCGAGAAGGTGAATGAGATGCAATAAGTCTGGATCCTGCCGCTGAGCATGGGCAACGCGATCCAATAAGATAGGACGAGCTTTTAAGCTGAGTAGTAAGACTGGAGAATCAAAAGATGGAGCTCGATCTCTAATATCACACAAAGATAGGGTCTCAAGAATATCCCACTCGGCAATCATCATAGAAACTACCGCCGAGTGCTTGCGACTGAGCGCATCTGCAACACGATTGCCCTTGCCAGGGGTATACTGAATATCTAAATCATATGAGGCGAGAAACTCAAGCCATCGCTGCTGCCTCATGTTGAGATCTCTCTGGCTGAAAAGATACTTCAGCGACTTGTGATCGGTGTAAAGAATGAAGCGTTCGCCTAATAGAAAGTGACGCCACGTCTTCAAGGCAAAGACGATTGCTGCTAACTCAAGATCATGAGTAGGATAGCGAACGTCATTCGGACGCAGTTGCCTGGAAGCATAAGCAACTACCCGATCCTTCTGCATAAGCACAGCACCGAGCCCGCTACCACAAGCGTCGGTGTAAACAACAAGATCCTGGTTACTCTCAGGAACCACAAGGATAGGAGCATGAGTGAGAAGTTCCTTCAATCGCTGAAAAGAAGCTTCACACTTATCAGACCAAATAAAGCGAACACCCTTACGAGTCAGCGTCGTAAGGGGAAGTGCAACTCGAGAGAAATCCTTGACAAACCGACGGTAATAACCCGCCAGACCAAGGAAACTTCGAATATCATGAACGTTCTCGGGCTGCTTCCAATTCTGAATAGCTTCGACCTTGGCAGGATCGACAGAAATACCCTCAGATGATACAATATGGCCCAAGAACTTGACCTTACTCTCCTAAAAATGGCACTTGGAGAGCTTGGCCTTAAGCTGATGCTGACGAAGAGTATCCAAGATGATCCGCAAATGATGAGCATGCTCTGCCTCGGATCTAGAATAAATAAGAATATCGTCGATGAAAACCAGAACGAATCTATCGATGTATTACCGGAATACTCGATTCATAAGATCGACGAAGAAAGCTAGTGTGTTCGTCAAGCCGAATGGCATGACCAACCACTCAAAAGAACCATAACAAGTGCGGAAAGCGGTAAGAGGAATGCTATCGTCCGCAACTCGGAGCTGATGAAATCCGGTGGCAAGGTCGAGCTGTGAAAAGACCTTCGCACCGCTCAACTGATCAAACATATCGTTTATCCGTGGCAATGGATAACGATTTCTGATGGTCAACTCATTAAGCTTGCGATAGTCAATGCAAAGCCTAAGAGAGCCATCAGGCTTCTTAACAAAGACCACAACAGCACCCCATGGCGAAGAACTGGACCGAATGAACTGCTTCGCCTCACACTCTACTAACCGCTTCCTGAGTTCCTCATTCTCTTTAGTAGACATCCTCGTGGGAGGACGTCCAACTGGGTGGGAGCCTGGAATGAGATCGATGCGGAACTCAATGGCCCGCTTTGGCGGCAAGCCTGATACTGGCTCGAATATATCGGGGAAATCCCGAACAACAGGAATACGAGATATGTCCACATGCTCATCTCGTGAATCAAGAGAAAATAAAGTAATATCGGAAATCCCAACATCTTGAAGAGCAATAGCTAACGGAGCGGACGAGTCAGGATGACGAAGAAATAATATCCACTCCGAACAAATGATTTTGGCGTTGTACTGAGCGAGCCAATCCATGCCAAGAATCATGTCAAAGCCCAAATACTCCATAACGTGCAGATTCGCGCGGAAAGAAAATCCACAAAGATCAATATCTATATCCTCACAAAGCAGACTAAGGGTCGTGGATCCACCGATGGGATTCACAATCCTTAGTGAAGAAACCAAACAAGTAACATCCAAAGATAAAGTATCAACTAGTTCCTTTGATACGAATGAGTGAGAGGCACCCGTATCAAAGAGAACTCTACAAGATCTACCATGAAATAAAATAGAACCTTCGAGAACGGAAGGATGCGTACCTCGAGGCTGAGCTGAAGATGTAGGAGCCTTGGCAGCATTAAGCTTGCCAGATCTAGGAGGTGCAGTAGGACGAGTGGAGATCCTGTGTCCCTCCTTCTTGCAGAAGGTGCAATAGAGAGGTTTGGGACACTCTCGAATAAATTGATCTGGAGAACCGCAGTTGAAGCATTTGTTCGGGGGACGTGTCCCACTAGGCTGAGCAGGAGTCTGGGACTGAGAACGAGTCTGAGGCTAAGTCTGAAAAGTAGAATTGCCAGTCTTCTTCTTCTTATTCCAAGGCTTGATATTCTAAAATGGACCCCGCTTCTGATTGGGGTTTTTGGAACCCTCACCATCCCCATCGCTGTCCCTCTCACGCTCAACCGCTTCAAGGTGAAGCGCTGCGTCAACTAGCTCATCAAAAGGGAGCTTAAGCTGAAGCATATGCTGCTTCTTCAAATCTTTCTTCAGGCCTTCAACAAATTTGAGATTCTTCTTATAAGGAGTGCTAATGAACTCGAGGCCATACTTAGACAGGGCCTCGAAATATGAAGAATAGTCAGCAACAGAGGTCTTCCCTTGCTTAAGGTCAATAAAGCGGCGTGCAAGGGCTATCTTCTCGGACTCGGGGACAAACTTGAGCAAGAAGCGCTCTCGGAACTGATCCCAAGTGAGAGTAGCCTCATCGGTCTTAGAAATAAGGAGCTCGTACCAATCCAAGGCACGACCCTAAAGATGGCTAGAAGCAACAAGAACTCTGTCGTGGTCAGGAAGGGTCATGCGAGTAAAATTACGCTCGCAAACTCTGATCCAAGCCTGGACCTCAAGAACAGTCTCGGAGCCATTGAACGGCTTCCCTCCAAGATGAATAAAGTCGCCGCAGAGGCACGCAAAAGCAGACTTGCGCGGTGCATCAGAAACTGGTGCAGGAGACTGAGAGTGCGACTGAGAGTTACGAACCAGCTCCATGATTTGGTCCGTGGTCATGTATACGCCCTCTGGACGAGGGTTGCTGGACTGTCCAGCATCAGCAGAACGGAGGTTCCTACCTCTCCCAGCCATACTGAAAGATAAGGTAAGAAGGAGTTAAGCACGATTCAAAGATAGATAATTCATTAAGTAATATTACGGAATATAACAGATTCCTACAACTATTCCTAATTTATCTATCTAAAGGTGGTGATGTTCAATTTGGATCGTGTTGTAACGTATTATACTACGTGTCTATTCTGTGTTTGTTATGCTTAATTCTGAACCTTAGCTCTGATACCAAGATGTAACGCCCCACTCCGAGACCCACTCTAGTAAAGAGTATTACGGAGTAATACCGTCTACTAGAACGGAGAATAGAGTATAATGGAAGCGACCATGTGTAATCAAGCTGTAACTAACTACTGAATATGTCGAATAGGTGGTTTTCTTTTCTCAAGTGGTTCGACATATCCAATAGATATTTATAACGACATTACAATGGCTAAGGAAAATAAGTTCAGAACAAACATAATACTAAATGATAACATCATCATCACAGAACAGTCACAGAACAAAGGTACAATATATCGTCAATACAGATCCAAATATCAAAAGGCGGGTACAAAGCCACCGCTCACACATGTGAGTCAAAAATATGCACATAAGAGACTGAATAATCAGAGTATCAAAATAGTGGACAAATATAAAGAGATATCTATCAGCATAGCAGATAATGTCCAAGCGGAAGCACAGAAAGCTAAGTCCAAAGACCTAACCTGAAACAACTCGGTCTGACCCGAGCGAAAACACTCGGGTCAGGCTAGCTAAACAATCAGTAATAACTGAGATATATAATAATGCGGTACATAAATCAAACGTAACTTCTCCAAAGAGAAGAGTAATATGGACTACATGAACATAATGACGATCCCTAATCATCAATAAACAGTAAAAATCTCCAAAGATAATATCAACACCAAAGTGTTAAATAAATAAAATCGCCTCATATCATCGGCGTAGCCAAAGCTATATAAAGTTGCCCATAGGCAATAATCCCAAGAGTGACCAGAGTCTGTAATCAATGCCCAAGCAAGGATCGATGCTCCAAGGAGCAATAGGGATATACTAAAAAGTAAATGAAATCGAATACTGAAAAGCAGTGTCCAGAGACACTGTGAATCCACAAGGTAATCGCACTTACATCGTATGGTTCCATAGAACCAACACCGAATGGCGGTACTCGAATGGATATAAAAATCATTAGATAATACAAGTATTGCACGTGCACCGACCAGAGTCGTTATCGCCAAGTACTGTAGAGTTGTGATCGATCACTCGCACAGATGCGGAACGCGCGAGACGGCGAGATCCTTCCCAGAAGGATAAAGGCCCAAAGGCACATGCCGCAAAAATTGCTCCATAGAGCAGGTGTCTAGAGACGGTTGCCCAGAGGCATGGTGACCCAGAGGTCCAGTACTGGCCGCCCAGAGGCTAATGTGTCACAAACTTCTTGGAGAGGAACCCGTAAAGTGTTAACAATGAGTCTCATACCCCGCGTTCGCACTAAACGGTTTACTAACCAATAGCAAGCTCACACTCCAAACAATAAAAAGTCCACCTCGTATCATCGGTAAACTAGACCCAAAGGTCAAAACGATCAATCGAATAGGTCGGGCTTTAACCAGAAAGAAAATACACACGGTTCCATAGGCCGGAGATTTCCTAACCGTTTAAGCACCTTTCCACTTCGCTCGACGTGCTAAAAGTGAGTGTGAGATTTTTATTATAGAAAATAATGGTGCGGAACGGATTTATAATTGATTTTGAAATCACTTTAAAACGGCTTTTTAAAACTCTCCTATTATGGAGTAATTAATTTAATAATTAAAAATAATATTATATAATAATTTCGAAAGCCATTTAGTAGTGAAAAATCCTTTTAAAATAGTTCACAAAAACCCGTGTACGAAATCCAGAGACAAATCTCAAAGAAATCGATAAATCAGAAAATCACTGAAAACCAATATTCGCGTTGGAAAATATTCCGAATGGTTGTGAACCAAAGTTCGACAATTTTTGATTAGCAATTGAAGCCCAAAGGTTCATAGCAGAAATAATTAATTTGAAGCGGTTGCACCAAAATGGCGCAACCCGGCCTCGGTTGCACCAAAATGGCGCAACCGGTGTGTCGGAACCCGGCTGCACCAAGTGGGTGCAGCCCATTTTTTTTTCATTTTTTTCTTCATTTTTTTTGAAGCCAAGCTTATCATATCTGGAAACCAACTCATAATTATCTTATTCTAAAACCCCTTCTCTAATTCAAGATTTTGATTCCAGTTTGAATCCATTTTCAAACTTATCTTTATTTAATTTCAATTCGGTTGTATTTCTATTATCCTTTAATTTAGTTTCAATAATTTAACAACCGATTACCTTAATATTTATTAGAAAGAAATATTGCTTTATATATATCAAAATATAATCTTACATGAAACCATTTAAAATCTTTATATAAGAAAATAACAAGTACGCTCTCTCATATAAACACTCAACTCATTCTAGGGTACCGTTGACCCTTTCCTTAATGAGTAATCCCGACAAAACCAAGGTTCTCGCTTAACCTTCAGCTCTGATACCAAATGTAACGACCCGGAAATTTCAATCTCGAAAATTCTAGATAGTTATGAAAAGAAGAAGAAATAGATAGAAGAAAAGAAGAAACACCAGAACACAGATCAGAAACCTCACATTCGCAGCGGATCAAATATAATATCACATAAATAATAGTTATACAAAGAAAGTTGTACTTGTCAAATTACACTTTAATATATCAGAGTTACACATATTTACAACCACAGGACAAATAATAATCTGTTCAGATACTATAATATAACACAGAAGAAACTCTCCATACGCTCCTGTTCTCCAGCTCGCCTTCTGAGCTCCAGAACGTTCTAACCTGAAAATCTGTAATACTCGGTCTGACCCGAGAATTACATCAAAGTAACACCCGGGTCAGGCTGGAAACCAGCGTGAGTAAACCCACCAAACTTGGAATACAAAAGCATACAATTTATATAAACCCGGGGGTAACTATATCAATCTACACTTCACAAGTTATTATACATCAACCATTTCACACATCAATTTCTAAGTGCCAAAACTTAGATTTAAATGGTCCAATTTACTTAAGTCTTTTCACTTCATCCCATCAGTTTCACATATCAAATTATAAGAATCGAAGTGGTTTCGGATATTCACTAATACTCGACTCCGGTCTCTTCGAATCCGATGTCATCTTAACCCAGTTATTCAAGTAATTTAATAAAAAAAACAAGATGTCACTTTACATAACACTTCATCATAGATAACCACATTATTACTGTTTAACCCAACATATCGTATTACAGAAACATTTCATATCACATAGCATCATGATCACATACCAGGGATGCAATTAATTCAAAGCATTCAATATCGTTCAATCATCCATAAGCAAGATAAATTAGTCATACCATTTCTAATTAATTCAATCTTCTACCAATGAATTAAATTAATTTACTTATTACTTTAAATCTTGCTTATATAACATTAATTAACTATATTCAATTAATTAATCATCCCTTAATTATTCATCTTGATTAATCATTCTTGATTTATCATTCTTTAATTTAAATCTTACTTTATTACCCCAATTTGATAATCCATCAATCCATTGATTAATTAATTCTCACTCATTAATTGCATAAATTAATCAATCCTTTAACTCATTATACTAAGTAATTAACCCTTAATTTTTCCCATTGAGTAATTACCATTGAATAAATCACCTTTAGTAATTACCCATTAATTACCTATCTTAATTAATGGCATTAAGTAATTACCTTCATTATTATCATTGATTAATTAAGTGATTAACCTTTAATTACTAATTAAATTAAATAATTCGTAACAGTTAATCCTTACTTACATTATCATTACCTTATTACACTAAGTAATTTATCCTTAAATAAATTAATCGTCCTTTAATTAATTTCCTTAATTAATTAATTTATAATTCTTAATTATGAATAAATTAATTCTTAAATTATCACTTCATCAATTTATAAAATCTATATTTACCCAAAATCTAAGTTAGTTCTAAGATAAAACACCTACCCTTATCTATTATTTAATAACTCGGAAACACTTACTAATTCAATTTAATAATAAGCCCAATATAAACTTATTTAAATCAAAGAAATAAGCCCAATATAAACTTACACTCCCATTGAAACTCTCGAACTCATGCTGTTCCTTACTTATAAAAAACATGATTAACAAAAAAAACCCGAGCTGACAGCAAAACTTGTCGAGCCACAACTCAAGCTACGACCCAAAATCCCCGATGCCAACTTCCAGCAATTCCAAATTCGTAACCTTCCCACTTGACTAAAACTCGAGTACAACACGAGATCGTCCCAAAGCAATTATTCTTCACTCCCAGGCTTCCCTTATCACTCTTCTCACTATGCACGCACGGTGCTGTGCACATGTACACGACGCCGGTCGTCCATCTCTCAACGCCGACCCCCTTCTCAGCCTTCCTTTACCTCCCTCATCTCGACCAAGCTCGCAGAAGAATGCAAATGCCCCAGTTTCCAGGATTCGTCCTTTTTGCCTCAAGTTCGAACAAGACACCACCCCCTTGATCACATCTTTCCATCTCCCCACGTTACTGACCATCACCAGTTCTTGCCAAATGCTACGCCACAACCTCCTCCATCAATTTCCTAAGACCGCATCCCTGAAATTGCCTAATGCCGCCACTATTAGCTCGGAACAACCCAAACAAAATGGTAGTTTAAAACCCTATGTTGACTCGAACAACGTGCCACACAAACCTATAATCATCGTAGCATTTTTCCTGGATTCCGCCTCCCTCATGCCGCCTTCACCCCCAAACCCACAGCATTCCACCGCCTTGACCATTAGAAAACGATAAAAACCCAAATTTCAGTCATCCCCTTTCCTCATATTCGATACATCACTAAAAATCACCGAATTGCTTTTAAAAATCAACATTTTCACTAATGAACAAGCTCATGTATTCAATGTACCAAATTTTGTAATTTGGGATTCGGTCAGTTACAAGTGATTCTCAGTAAAAAATCAAATTTTCCCTATCTATGACCTGATGGGTTTTCAAACGATTTTTAGCATGATCTATACTCGAATATAAACACTTCATTAGTTTATACTAACTATAGAATCGAAATAGAATTTGAGATATGGATTTTTTTTTTCTTGAAAGTTCAACATGGCAAAAAGAACTTGAACAGAAGTCAGAGAGTTTAATACAGGCATTCACACACCTATATGCAGACATATTCATACTTATTTAACTGATATCCTTACCTTCAACTGTATTAAACATAAAAAAAAATTGGATTTTAAAAATAGTTACTCACCTGTTTTAAAAGAAGAACAGAGCCTCCATTTTGTTTTGAAAAGCCTGAAAACTGAAACCCTTTTGTTTTATACTTTGCACTGCATTGCTTTTGCTTTTAAATGTTGCAGTTGAATGTTTTTTTTTTGATTTGGAAACTAAGTTGCTGGAGCTTTGAAACTGAACTTAAAACTACATGCACGTTGGTTGCTTTGACTCCCAGATTTTGAAATAATGCAGGCATTTGAAAATTTCAGGTTGAAGATGAATGTAGAATGCTTTTGCTTAGAAAATGATTTGCAGTTTTGAAGATTTACAGGAAAGTGATTTGTAGGCTTGATATTTGAAGTGGATTACAATTTTTGAAGATAAGTTACAGGATTTGTTGAAGATGATTTCTGATTTTTGGTTTCAAGTGAAGTGTTTCAGATTTTCTTTGTTCTTAAGTTGATTTAGAAAAAGAATAAAAGGAAAAAACCTGAAATAAAAATAAAAGAAAAGCTAATTTTTTTAAAAAAGAAGCCACTTGTCTTCCAATTTTAACAATTGTCATTATCCTTTCTTCATTAACTAACACATGTTATCATGAGGCCTAAGATGATTACACTTGTCTTTAAAGTTAATTAATTATAATTAAATGTTAATTTGTTATTTAGTTAATATGTTAATATAAGATAAATGTAAATCTATGTTTAATTAATTAGTTATTAGGTACTTATTTACGTGTAGATAAATTTTGGAATGAATAAATCCAATTATATTTATAAAATGAAGTTTATACAAATATTTTAAAATCCAAAAACAAATTAAAAATATTTATACTTTAAGTTTTCAAGGCTTTAAACTCAAATTCAAATTAAATTCTAAAATTAAATTTTGAAATTAAGTTATATATTTACATATATAACTACACAATTCAAATTTGAAAAACAATTATTTTTATTAAAAATCTATTTGTTAAAAACAATACATTATTATATTTTGGAAATAACAAATTTGGTAACTTTAAATAATTTATAAAAGAAATTGTTTCTTTATTAATAAATTATTTATTTTATCACACTATATCAAAATAAACCTTATTGTTATTATTATTAAATTTAATCTTAAGTTAAACATATTTTATACCATTTAAATAATTTACCTTATGTATTTAAAATCATATAGTTATTTATTATATATTTTTAGAAACTAATATCAAATAAATCAATTTAAACAAATTAAATTTTTATTTTATCAATTTAAAAACCATATTTTATTTTTTTCAATAACTTTTAAAAGTTTAATTTTAAATAAAATCATAATTCCCAATTCTACCATAAATATATATTTTTAGAAAACAAGATTTATTTATTTATTAAATTTAAAATGCCCAAAATTTTGGGTCATCACATTCTGTTCCCGTTAGAATCTTTTCGTCCTCGAAAAGGAAAGAAGCCAGAATTTATTAAAATGCTTAAAATCATATAGATTTTCTTTGATCATTTTTAAAACACTTTAAAAATCTATTTTATATTTTTTTTATAACTCGATGTCTCAACAAGTCCATCCTTGTTTTTACAGAAATTCGGTCATACGTTGATCAGGCGTAAGACTGAAAATCTATAATACTTAGCAGACCCGTTTTCAACACCCAGTGAAAATACTCGGAAAATAATTTTATTAAAAATATAGAAAACATTTTGAAATAGAGGAAATATCTTTAGTGAGAATGCTTTGGAAATCATCACCCCATCCATGGTCACAGTTACATTCCAGGGTTACGCTGCCGTCACAGCAAAAGTCCATGTAACTGCAGGCTCTCCGCGGCCTCTCGATTACGCCATGGAACCCACACAACAGATCACAGTTACATCCAGGGATATGTTGCCGTCGCAGCAAAAGTCCATGTAACTGCAGGCTCTCAGCGGCCTCTGATTTTCCCTGTCGAAATGAAACCTCTCCACTCCTACATAGGTCGCAATCTGCCGATATAAAATCAAACGTAGACTGTTGGCTCTCAGTGGCACACACGACTTTCGCTATGTTATACCATAGGTCGCAGTTACATCCTGGGTTACGTTGCCATCGCAGCAAAAGTCCATGTAACTGTTGGCTCTCAGCGGCACACACGACTTTCGCTATGGTATACTCAACTCATAATCCTCAGGAACTAGTTTTGGCCGGACTCCTCACAGGATCAACTTTAGAACCCCCCCTTGGGGCTCAAGGCAGCATCACCCGGTGGTACTCCTGAGAAGTTCATTTCAAGGGAGCGCCTTTTTCCCTAGAGCCATCATCAAAACATTTTATACTATATATATATAGTATCTTCAAATCATACACCTAGTATGATCTCATACAAAGCTCCTTTACACAAAATCGATTATCCCAAAATCGATAATTCTCAAACTAGGCTTTCCAAATTCTCATATTGATTTTACCCAAAAATCAAAAGCCTTTCCAAAACCAAAGGTTCCCAAAACCTTTTCCAAAATCCTCATAAGATCCTTTATATATATATATATATATATATAGATATATATAATTTTTAAAACTTTGGATCATTTCAAACTTGTATAAAATTCCTTTTATACTTCAAACATATTCAAAAACCCTTTTTCTTCTGGCAAAAGATTCATCAAAGGAAGTTTTATCTTATATAACAAAGATATATAACTTTATTTATCCATAATCAAATATTCAAATTTGATTACTCCTTTCAATGTCATTGTTATCCCGCCTTTTGGCAAGGCCGAGATACCAAGGAACTGACTAGAAAGAAACAGGATCATACATCTTCAGCTTTGAATGATCGTTGGGCAACTACAGATATCGACGAATTCTATCCGAGTCCGGATCGGGCTACAATTGATAAGACACGTCAAGCAAAGCTGTAGAAACCAACGTTCCAAATTTCGAGGAAATCCGAGTTCGTATACTCAAGACGTCGCAAAAAGAAAATAAGGAGGGTAGGCCTTATTTCGAATCCATACAAGAGACCCAGGCTCGAATCGATCAGAGTTCGAATCCCTCAAGGCACGCATAGCTTCGAACCCAGGGACGAGCCCTTGCCTCGAACCCATCTCACATATATACGTTCGAATCCATCTATGTATGTCTCAGTTCGACTCCATCCAAAGAATGTAGGTTCGAATCCATCAGAGTGCTCCTGTCTTCGAATCCATCAAGCGAGAGTTCTTCGAATCCAACATACTGAAGCAACTTCGAATCGATCTGCAGTAGCTAACAACGATCGATCCGAACAAGTGCCAACATCATCGATTCGAAAGAAGATAACCCTCGAATCCAACACATCGAATCCATCAAGTTGTAGCAGCTGAAGCCAAGGACTCGACCCTATCGATTCGAAGAACATGGATTCAAAGCACGCATATCAACTAAAAATGCAATCTTGAATCGATCATAACTTGAGATCTACAAGTCCAAATGCTATGAAATTTTCGCAGGAGCTTGCACGTACATAGAAGAATGTCCATGCCAAGTTTCATCACGATTGGACACTTTTTTGATCGATTCGAACCAAGGGTCGAATCGATCCAAAAGTGGGCCCGGATCTCCAGAATTCGGCCATGTGGGCCCCCACACGTGCCAGAAGTGGTCTTCCCGAATTTTAGGAGAAATATCAGCCTCCAGCACCTATAAATAGAGCCCCTGGTCATTCAGAAAGGGGATCGGAGAATTTCTAGAGAAAAAGCACGCCCGGACGCTGCCAGAATTGCTTCAGAGCACCACCGCTGCCTTTGACTTCGAATTTTTTCTTAAGAACTGCTGTAATTAGTCATATAAAAGTTGTATTCTCCAAATATCAAGCAATAAAATAACAAAACTTCATAGTGGACGTAGGCAAATCGCCGAACCACTTTAAATTGTTGTCTTTTGTGCAATTTACTTTCTGTTGCTTGGAGTTTTTGTTAGATAATCCTCATTTTAATTTGCTTTCTTCATTTATTATCTCTTCAAAAAATTCCGAAGAGTGTTGTGCCCAATTTTGACACAAACAATCATTTTCATCCAAATCCGTACGATGTACACATATCATCCGTACGCTATACCAATCTGATCGCTCACTCGACCACCCAACTTCACTTCCGAACTAGTATCGTCCACCTGACTTCCTAGTGCGGACACAGATCTGGTTTCTTGATCAGAAACCGTCATTCTCCTTGCATAGTCATAACTATGATAGAGAATATCCATAACCAATTAACAACCCATATCCAGGTTCGCCGTCGAAAATCGAGTGAAAAATTCCAACTCGGATCGACATACTATCTCGAAATTCTATGCTCGAATATGGATCACATTACTATGCGAATAAAATAACATACGTACACCCTACGTATTTATCTTTATTGGTTATTAGCCAAATCAATTCCATTTCTATTCACATTCACTTTGATTTTCATTCACTTACTCACAATTGCTTCAATCCATTTGGATTATCACCTCTATTCTTATCTCGATTGGGTATTTAACCAATAACAGTTTAAACTCCAACCAGTTTAAATTTAGAAAATTGCTTGAAAAGTTAAAAATAGATAAGTAGTTGGGAAATAATTACTAGTTTGTAAAATAGTTAGAAAATAGTTAAAATAATTATGGAAATTTTAGATAATTGCAAAATAATAGTAAGATAGTAATTAGTTTATTAAACAGTTGGAAAATTGTTAAACAATTTCAAAATAATTGTAAAACAAGCATAAGATAATATGGTTTTTAAAAGAAAGGTTGTATATATAATGAATAGCTTGGAAAAAATAGGTTTATATTAAAACAATTTATATTTAAAAATAGTCCAGAGTCAAAACTGCTCACTTCCTAATCTCCATTCTCACCAATTCAATTTAAATTTCCTCTTCCATTTAAATTGACCCAATTACAATTTAAATAACTTTAATTTCCATTGAAATTGATTTATTCCCAATTCAAGTTGAATTAACCTCAGTTCTTTCCAAATTTAACTTTATTCAACCTTGATCTCAATTTCAATTTACTTCAATTCTAGTTTGAATTAATCCCAATTTCAAACTCCATTTCCCAAATCAAGTTGAATTATTCTTGATTTCCTCCCAAATTTAATTCAAATTCCATTTGAATTTAAAACTTATTCAACTTTAATTACAATCCCAAATTATTCAAATCATTCCAATTCAAATTTTCCATTTGAATCTTATACTCATACATCTTCAATCACAATTTCAATCAATTCAAATCAAATTCAATTTGAATTAATTTCAAATTTCAAATTTAAACCATCTTGAATTATATAAATTCGAGTTAATACTTCAAATGTAGATCTAATTCTTTTAAATCAATTTACCTTTTTATCCCAACAATGGATTACCATACTCCATTTCTCATTCATTTAAACAAATCCGATTCACAACGTAAAGATTTTTAACAACAATAGGATGATACCATCTAATTCATTTTAAAACATCCATTCATTTTAAATTTCTAGATCTCAATCCCAATTTGAGATCACTCAAACTCTCAATTACAATCAACCATTTAACTTCCCAAGTTAAATCTTAATTTCATCTTAAAATTTTCAAATCAGGTTGAACATCCCAACATATTCAACATTTTTCCAAGTTAAACTCAATTCACTTAATCCAGTCAACCTTACCTTGTTTGAACTTCCATTTCAAATTTTAAACCTCCCATAAATAATTCTTCCCACTTATTAAGTTCAAAAACTTATTACTTTGGGTATCATGTCTCATTCCAGATTTAAAACTCAACATTTAGAGTTTATCACAAACCACCTTTGATATTTGAATATATCCACACACACATATATATATATATATATATATATATTAGTTTCTTTCACATACCAAGTTATACTTTAAAATTTTAAACCACCTTTGATTTTTAATTCAAAACAAATTTCTTTTAAATTTTCAAACAACTCTTGTTTGAAAGTAGGACCCCTTCATTCAAATATATTATTTATTATTTCCATATTACTTTGAAACAATTTTCAAATTCTCGGCCCAGATTTAAATCTTTACTATTCAGATCATTTTCAATTCCAATTTATAATTCATACTTATCTAAATGTTTTATTTCCTTAAAACATTTCATTTTGCTTTCTCATTAACACACACTTTATTATTAAATACAACAATCATTTATGATAATAACCATGCTTATCATATCTGGAAACCAACTCATAATTATCTTATTCTAAAACTCCTTCTCTAATTCAAGATTTTGATTTCAGTTTGAATCCATTTTCAAACTTATCTTTATTTAATTTCAATTCGGTTGTATTTATATTATCCTTTAATTTAGTTTCAATAATTTAACAACCGATTACCTTAATATTTATTAGAAAGAAATATTGCTTTATATATATCAAAATATAATTTACATGAAACCATTTAAAATCTTTATATAAGAAAATAACAAGTACGCTCTCTCATATAAACACTCAACTCATTCTAGGGTACCGTTGACCCTTTCCTTAATGAGTAATCCCGACAGAGCCAAGGTTCTCGCTTAACCTTCAGCTCTGATACCAAATGTAACGACCCGGAAATTTCAATCTCGAAAATTCCAGATAGTTAAGAAAAGAAGAAGAAATAGATAGAAGAAAAGAAGAAACACCAGAACACAGATCAGAAACCTCACATTCGCAGCGGATCAAATATAATATCACATAAATAATGGTTATACAAAGAAAGTTGTACTTGTCAAATTACACTTTAATATATCAGAGTTACACATATTTACGACCACAGGACAAATAATAATCTGTTCAGATACTATAATATAACACAGAAGAAACTCTCCATACGCTCCTGTTCTCCAGCTCGCCTTCTGAGCTCCAGAACGTTCTAACCTGAAAATCTGTAATACTCGGTCCGACCCGAGCATTACATCAAAGTAACACCCGGGTCAGGCTGGAAACCAGCATGAGTAAACCCATCTAACTTGGAATACAAAATCATACAATTTATATAAACCCCGGGGTAACTATATCAATCTACACTTCACAAGTTATTATACATCAACCATTTCACATATCAATTTCTAAGTGCCAAAACTTAGATTTAAATGGTCCAATTTACTTAAGTCTTTTCACTTCATCCTATCAGTTTCACATATCAAATTATAAGAATCGAAGTGGTTTTGGATATTCACTAATACTCGACTCCGGTCTTTTCGAATCCGATGTCATCTTAACCCAGTTATTCAAGTAATTTAATAAAAAAACATGATGTCACTTTACATAACACTTCATCATTGATAACCACATTATTACTGTTTAACCCAACATATCCTATTACAGAAACATTTCATATCACATAGCATCACGATCACATACCAGGGATGCAATTAATTCAAAGCATTCAATATCGTTCAATCATCCATAAGCAAGATAAATTAGTCATACCATTTCTAATTAATTCAATCTTCTACCAATGAATTAAATTAATTTACTTATTACTTTAAATCTTGCTTATATAACATTAATTAACTATATTCAATTAATTAATCATCCCTTAATTATTCATCTTGATTAATCATTCTTGATTTATCATTCTTTAATTTAAATCTTACTTTGTTACCCCAATTTGATAATCCATCAATCCATTGATTAATTAATTCTCACTCATTAATTGCATAAATTAATCAATCCTTTAACTCATTATACTAAGTAATTAACCCTTAATTTTTCCCATTAAGTAATTACCATTGAATAAATCACCTTTAGTAATTACCCATTAATTACCTATCTTAATTAATGGCGTTAAGTAATTACCTTCATTATTATCATTGATTAATTAAGTGATTAACCTTTAATTACTAATTAGATTAAATAATTCGTAACAGTTAATCCTTACTTACATTATCATTACCTTATTACACTAAGTAATTTATCCTTAAATAAATTAATCATCCTTTAATTAATTTCCTTAATTAATTAATTTATAATTCTTAATTATGAATAAATTAATTCTTAAATTATCACTTCATCAATTTATAAAATCTATATTTACCCAAAATCTAAGTTAGTTCTAAGATAAAACATCTACCCTTATCTATTATTTAATAACTCGTAAACACTTACTAATTCAATTTAATAATAAGCCCAATATAAACTTATTTAAATCAAAGAAATAAGCCCAATATAAACTTACACTCCCATTGAAACTCTCGAACTCATGATGTTCCTTACTTATAAAAAACATGATTTACAAAAAAAAAACCCGAGCTGACAGCAAAACTTGTCGAGCCACAACTCGAGCTACGACCCAAAATCCCCGATGCCAACTTCCAGCAATTCCAAATTCGTAACCACTTAACTAAAACTCGAGTACAACACGAGACCGTCCCAAAGCAATTATTCTTCACTCCCAGGCTTCCCTTATCACTCTTCTCACTATGCACGCACGGTGCTGTGCACATGCACACGACGTCGGTCGTCCATCTCTCAACGCCGACCCCCTTCTCAGCCTTCCTTTACCTCCCTCATCTCGACCAAGCTCGCAGAAGAATGCAAATGCTCCAGTTTCCAGGATTCGTCCTTTTTGCCTCAAGTTTGAACAAGACACAACCCCCTTGATCACATCTTTCCATCTCCCCACGTTACTGACCATCACCAGTTCTTGCCAAATGCTACGCCACAACCTCCTCCATCAATTTCCTAAGACCGCATCCCTGAAATTGCCTAATGCCGCCACTATTAGCTCGGAACAACCCAAACAAAATGGCAGTTTAAAACCCTATGTTGACTCGAACAGCGTGCCACACAAACCTATAATCATCGTAGCATTTTTCCTGGATTCCGCCTCCCTCATGCCGCCTTCACCCCCAAACCCACGGCATTCCACCGCCTGGACCATTAGAAAATGATAAAAACCCAAATTTCAGTCATCCCCTTTCCTCACATTCGATACATCACTAAAAATCACCGAATTGCTTCTAAAATTCAACATTTTCACTAATGAACAAGCTCATGTATTCAATTTACCAAATTTTGTAATTTGGGATTCGGTCAGTTACAAGTGATTCTCAGTAAAAAATCAAATTTTCCCTATCTATGACCTGATGGGTTTTCAAACGATTTTTAGCATGATCTATACTCGAATATAAACACTTCATTAGTTTATACTAACTATAGATTCGAAATAGAATATGAGATATGGATTTTTTTTTCTTGAAAGTTCAACATGGCAAAAAGAACTAGAACAGAAGTCATAGGGTTTAATACAGGCATTCACACACCTATATGCAGACATATTCATACTTATTTAACTGATATCCTTACCTTCAACTGTATTAAACATAAAAAAAAATTGGATTTTAAAAATAGTTACTCACCTGTTTTAAAAGAAGAACAGAGCCTCCATTTTGTTTTGAAAAGCCTGAAAACTGAAACCCTTTTGTTTTATACTTTGCACTGCAGTGCTTTTGCTTTTAAACGTTGTAGTTGAATGTTTTTTTTTTTGATTTGGAAACTAAGTTGCTGGAGCTTTGAAACTGAACTTAAAACTACATGCACGTTGGTTGCTTTGACTCCCAGATTTTGAAATAATGCAGGCATTTGAAAATTTCAGGTTGAAGATGAATGTAGAATGGTTTTGCTTAGAAAATGATTTGCAGTTTTGAAGATTTACAGGAAAGTGATTTGTGGGCTTGATATTTGAAGTGGATTACAAGTTTTGAAGATAAGTTACAGGATTTGTTGAAGATGATTTCTGATTTTTGGTTTCAAGTGAAGTGTTTCAGATTTTCTTTGTTCTTAAGTTGATTTAGAAAAAGAATAAAAGGAAAAAAACTGAAATAAAAATAAAAGAAAAGCTAATTATTTTTTTTAAAAAGCCACTTGTCTTCCAATTTTAACAATTGTCATTATCCTTTCTTCATTAACTAATACATGTTATCATGAGGCCTAAGATGATTACACTTGTCTTTAAAGTTAATTAATTATAATTAAATGTTAATTTGTTATTTCGTTAATACGTTAATATAAGATAAATGTAAATCTATGTTTAATTAATTAGTTATTAGGTACTTATTTACGTGTAGATAAATTTTGGAATGAATAAATCTAATTATATTTATAAAATGAAGTTTATACAAATATTTTAAAATCCAAAAACAAATTAGAAATATTTATACTTTAAGTTTTCAAGGCTTTAAACTCAAATTCAAATTAAATTCTAAAATTAAATTTTGAAATTAAGTTATATATTTACATATATAACTACACAATTCAAGTTTGAAAAACAATTATTTTTATTAAAATTCTATTTGTTAAAAACAATACATTATTATACTTTGGAAACAAATTTGATAACTTTAAATAATTTGTAAAAGAAATTGTTTCTTTATTAATAAATTATTTATTTTATCACACTATATCAAAATAAACCTTATTGTTATTATTATTTAAATTTAATCTTAAGTTAAACGTATTTTAAATCATTTAAATAATTTACCTTATGTATTTAAAATCATATAGTTATTTATTATATATTTTTAGAAACTTAATATCAAATAAATCAATTTAAACAAATTAAATTTTTATCTTATCAATTTAAAAACCATATTTTATTTTTTTCAATAACTTTTAAAAGTTTAATTTTAAATAAAATCATAATTCCCAATTCTACCATAAATATATATTTTTAGAAAACAAGATTTATTTATTTATTAAATTTAAAATGCCTAAAATTTCGGGTCATCATAGCATGGGCTGGGGAGGGCGGCCCAAGCCCCAGCCCGCGCGGGCTGGGGAGGCGGGCCCAAGCCCCAGCCCGCGCGGGCTGGGGAGGGGATGCAAGCCCCAGCCTCATGCGGGCTGGGGAGATGTGCGCGCCAGCCCATGCGGGCTGGCCTACTTCCGGCTAGCCCAACTGGGCTAGCCTGCTGCGCCTGGGCAGCAGCCTGGGTGCAGCCCAGGCCTGTCCTGGTGCACCCAGAGCCCTTTTTCAGCCTGTTTTCAGGCTGAAACATTCCATCCTACAAAAATTGTTCATTTTAGTGATTTTGTGGTGTTTTTTTCAAGTTTTTGGCATCAAATTTCACCAATATCAATCACTAACTACCATATAATGATTACTACACTATTTTAAATGAAACAAAGGGCCAAAGCTTAGCATTACCTTATGAAGAAATATCACAAACACCTTATGTGCACACCCAAAATGAAAGCAAAGATGATCAAGGAGCTATGATTCACATGTTACATAATAAAACATGTGTTACTAAATGATTACCGAAATCAAAAGAGGATTAAACACATACTAGAAGAGGTTTTTAGCAATATACCTCTCTAGAAAGCAACAAAGACCACTATAGCATCAACCCAAGTTAGCAAAAGATGATTAGGAGGCTATAAGATCAACAAAAACATAAAACATGTGTTACTAAATAAATTTCAGAAATTAGAAAGATATAAAAATGGATTTGAGGTGGGTATTTGCATTACCTTGGCATAGAATGACTTGCATAAGCTAAAACTAGAAGGAGATGAAGATGGAGGCCATTTTTGTTAAGAAAGCTTTAGGAAATGATTAGGATTTTGATTAGGGATGCATGAATGAGGTTAGGAGAGTTTGAGATAATTTATAGAGGAGGTTTAGGGTGGGTTATTGGGTTAAGTTTAGTAACCCAATAAGAAGAGGGTTATTTACATGTTTCCAAAAATTAGTCTAAGTGTTCATGTAAGTTTATAAAACTCATTTTTCTTACCCAAACCCGTTTTAAAATATCCCCTAAAATATTTAACTTTCCAAAAATAACATTTTATCCTCATTTTAAAATCCCATATTTCCCATTTAATTAAAATAGCCTTTTTCAAATAAATTTTGTTATTCCAAATCCTTTTACGCTTCATTAAAATAAATAAAAATCCTAACTTTTATTTATTAATTGGTAATGCAAATCCCGGGTTGTTACACACTCAGAGTACTCTAGTCCGCACTCTGGCGATTTAGAGGTCTTTAAGTCGTTAATACGCTAGTCTGCACTTTGAGGACTCAAAGTACTCTAGTCCGCACTCTGGAGACTTAGAGGTTTTTAAGTAGTTTATACTCTAGTCCTCACTCATGGGACTAAGAGTACTCTAGTCCGCTTAAGGGATTTAGAGGTTTTTAAGTCGTTTATACTCTAGTCCGCACTCAGGAGACTGAGAGTACTCTAGTCCGCTTCAAGGACTTAGAGGTTTTTAAGTCATTTATACTCTAGTTCGCACTCAGGGGATTTAGAGTACTCTAGTCCGCACTCAGGGGACTTAGAGGTTTTTAAGTCGTTTATACTCTAATCCGCACTCAGGGGAGTTAGAGTACTCTAGTCCGCACTCAGAGGACTTAGAGGTTTTTAAGTTGTTTATACTCTAGTCTGCACTCAGGGGACTTAGAGTACTCTTGTCCGCACTCAAGGGACTTAGAGGTTTATAAGTGGTTTATACTCTAGTCCGCACTTAGGGGACTGAGAGTACTCTAGTTCGCTTCAGGGACTAAGAGTTTTTTAAGTCTTTAATACTCTAGTCCGCACTCAGGAGACTTAGAGTACTCTAGTCCGCACTCATGGGACGTAGAGGTTTTTAAGTCATTTATACTCTGGTCCGCACTCATTGGACTTAGAGTACTCTACTCTACACTAAGAGGACTTAGAGGTTTTTTAAGTCGTTTATACTCTAGTCCGCACTAAGGGGACCGAGAGTACTCTAGTCCGCTTCAAAGACTTAGAGGTTTTTAAGCCGTTTATAATCTAGTCTGCGCTTTGGGGACTCAGAGTACTCTAGTCCGCACTCTGGCGACTTAGAGGTTTTTAAGTCATTTATACTCTAGTCCGCACTTTGGAGACTCAGAGTACTCTTGTCCACACTCTGGGGACTTAGAGGTTTTTAAGTCGTTTATACTCTAGTCCGCACTCAGGGGACTTAGAGTACTCTAGTCCGCTTCAGGGACTTAGAGGTTTTTAAGTTGTTTATACTCTAGTCCACACTCAGGGGACTGAGAGTACTCTTGTTCGCTTCAAGGACTAGAGGTTTTTAATTCATTTATACTCTAGTCCGCACTCAAGGGACTTAGAGTACTCTAGCCCGTACCTAGGGGACTTAGAGTTTTTAAGTTGTTTATACTCTAGTCCGCACTCAGGGGACTTAGAGTACTCTAGTCTGCACTCGGGGGACTTAGAGGTTTTTAAGTCTTTTACACTCTAGTCAGCACTCAGTGGACTTAGAGTACTCTATTCCGCACTCAAGGGACTTAGAGGTTTTTAAGTCATTTATACTCTAGTTCGCACTCAGAGGATGAGAGTAGTCTAGTCCGCTTCAGGGACTTGGAGGTTTTTAAGTCGTTTATACTCTAGTCCGCACTCAGGGGACTTAGAGTACTCTAGTCTGCACTCAGGGGACTTAGAGGTTTTAAAGTCGTTTATACTCTAGTCTGCACACAGGGGACTTAGAGTACTCTAGTCCGCACTCAGGGGACTTAGAGGTTTTTAAGTCATTTATACTCTAGTCCGCACTCAGGGGACTGAGAGTACTCTAGTCCGCTTCAGGGACTTAGAGATTTTTAAGTAGTTTATACTCTAGTTCACACTCAGGGGACTTAGAGTACTCTAGTACACTTCAAGGAGTTTGAGATTTTTTTAAGAGCAGTCGTATTTCCACTTGTTTAATTTGTATTTCATTTACCGTATCGAGGCTAACGCTGTCGAACGAACGATCGAACCACATTTGCTTATGGAATGGGACTCTGCCCCTAACATGAAGGACGAAACTTGAAGAATGAATGGTCGATTCTCGTCCACTTGGTGATTATAGCTCTTCCAATCAAGTCAAGGAAGGAGGTACATGATAGATGGTTGGATCGCATCCATGATGGGTTAGATAAGCAAGTCTCGCACAATTTGCTTCGTATCTCTTTCTAGAAAATAAGGATAATAGATTATTGAGTAGACAAAGTAAGTTGCATATGTTTCAGGTTGCAGTCGTGTCCATGTATTAAGAGCAGTGGGTGGCGAGTAGGCAATCCATCACAGCTACTCCAAGTCGGGCTTTCGAACAACTTTTGTGTTCAGGGTAGGATTTGATGTGTAGATGATCAAACCACGTCTACTCTAGGTAGATCCCGATGTCACTGAGCTTCAGGAGAGGTATTTGTATTTCGTCGAACTTTGTTTTATGACTCGATTTAAGTGATGATCAGTCCATATTCATTTCAAGCCTTGCTTAGGCCTTCAAGTCAAATGTGGAGGTCGACGAATGAACGATCGGTCGTGTTCACTTTGTATTGGGCTCTGATTGTGACGAGGTTTTCAGTCTATAGTCCATAGCCCCAAATAGAAGGCATATGGTTGATGGTGAGCGGTCGAATCATGTTCGTCTTGATGAAACTCCACAGATCTGATCACGGTCTATGTGGAATGGTTAGTGGCCAAATCTAAGTACTCGGTCACCTGCATGGTTTTGAAAGAAGTTTAGTCCAAGTCAATCGTAATTCAAAGCATAATTGAAATCAACATATCCAAAAAAGATTGGTATAAATCTCATTGATAAAGGGGGCAGTATCGTGTGCTCGCTATTCAACTCTGCCTCTAGCCCCATCTAGTGGGATGTCGACTACCAACGGTCTAATTGATAATTGGAGTTCTTTATTGATGGGCATCCGAAGGTCCTGGCTTGCCATTCTGCAAGGCTTGCACGTACTATTGAAGCTTTTCTTTTTGAATCCACTTTCCGGTGACATCTCGGAGGCGTTTGTAATCGCCAATGTTAGGATCAGTGTGCATCTTGGAATATACAAACATTCCCTTGATTTCCTCTGGACTTCTATGGACTCTCTCGAGGTTAGTTTTCATTACCACTTTGAGTTGCGAGTCTCCAAATAGAGGCTATCGATTGAATCTTTCAAAGAGCATATGAGTCTAATTTTAAGATCTTGTTTTGTCTACTGGAATCAGTGTCGGGCCTGCATTGTTATTTCTCCTAGTCTGCTCCACTTCTCCTCACTTTGGTTCTGATTCATTTTGTAACAGAAACAATCCATGGTCATAGGAGGCTCTCCAGCTAACTAGTTGCCAAAACATATCTAGAGGTCGACTTTTCTCAAACGCGATCGGTATGATATCCTTGTCAGCATTTGGAATAAATTGCTTACAGCCAAACATTGGTCTGCTTGGAGACACTTTGGGAGTATCGTTTGAGTAGCGGTTGCTTGTCCATTCCCTTGTTGTCGTTTAGAAGCTATCGCTAGATCTTCTATGCCTGGTTGATCATGGGATGTAAGAGAAGTGGATAGAATATTCCTTTATTAAGTCGAGTTTTGAATTCACTATCCGAAGGCATTGCGCTGCGGCTAGGGTTTCTTGAGGCAATTTATATTAAGTTGAGTTTCATGAGGCAGTTTATGTTGCAAATATAAATATATCGTGAACTAATGCAAAATCAGTTTTAAGAGGAAATTCATAAAATGTTTATGAACGTCCATTTCGTTGCATTGACAAAACAAATGTTGTTTTAAGAAATACCAACATCGTAGCGAAGAAATTTCATTAAGAAATTATTGGTATAAACTGAATTTGGATACGATCTAATAACAAAACTAATTATAAAGGATGAAATGGAATTGATCAAACCTAAATTAATACAAATACATTAGAATGTATAATGAGTATTCTTGTACATTAAAGTGAAAATGTGAGTTTCTTGTCATTGTCAAGAATAAAAAATCCATGGTCATTTAGTTAAACTATTAAGATTATTGACTCTTTGATTTGGTACGATGCTTAAATTCAAAATTGATTCTAAGTACATTATCAAAATACGATTTTAGTAAATGTATCCAAAAGGGTATGATCCACTGGCCACAAATGTGCCTTTAACAGAAAGCCAAATTCAGTTGGAGTATAGTGACCACATTGATAAGAATAATACCATGAATTTTAATTATTGAAATTGACATAATAGATTCATCGTTCGATGTGCTCAAATTGTTCAGATTTTTCTTACATAATTATCCCTTAGTATGACTTCATGTCATGGTATATGTTAGCACCAGAATTGGTCACTAACACCTAAAGAAAGATTTATGTAGAGAGATTAATGAAGAAGATAAACTAAAACTGAGAAATTACACAGTAAAATGCAGTAAAAACTATGAGAAACAAGAATACTAGATTTATAGTGGTTCGGCGTAACTGCCTACATCCACTTTGAGTTTAATTTTTATTGATATTCTAAACAATTGATTACAGATATAATCATACACCAACTACTTGAATGCAAATGCTAAGTGAAAAAGAATGAGTCTTGAAAGCGGTAGAGTTTCCACAGTGTTCTCGAAAAAATATCCCTTTTATTGTGTCCCTGCCCTTTTATTTATAGATGAAGATAGACTGGACTCCCTGCGCAGGCCTCAAGGCCGAGGTGACTCGGCCCATATAGGGCGATCTCGAGCTAGCCTGTCCATTCTTGCCGAACGACACTTACTGGTCCTCCCAGACTAAGTTGCTTTTGAATAGGACTCCTCGAGACCGAATGAGAAATGCCGAGCCTTTAGCTGAACGAGGCATCTTGAATAATTCAGACCGGACGAGATGTCCCTACCTCTGATTGAGCCACGTGTTACACCACTTCGTTTGGCCGAGCGGTACATGCCAGGCGACGATGACTTAACTGACCGAACGAGGCTTGCCGAACCATCTGGACCGAGCGACGTGTGCGGAATCGTACTTGCCGAATCGTTCCTAAATGCCAAAACATGTCGACTGCAACAAACCCGTATATCTTCAAGCTCTTCTTGGTCAAAATCTTGTCAAGTGCTAATGATAATATCTTCAACTGTTGTTTTGTAGCCGGGCCAAGGTTTCGGGTAACAATATATATGTGTTGATGCGGAAAGTAATAAATATTGATTTAGACTAGACTGTTTGCTCATAACAACCAAAGTGTCTCGAAGTCAGTCGGAGTGATATTAAATTTATGGGTTTTTCGGATACGATTCGAAAACAGACATAAAAGTTATTCAAAAAAGCATCAAAATTGAATAATATTTTTGATAAACATATCAAGTAGTTTGGTTATAAATCAAAACGTAGAGGAAGCACGTGTTCATAAGAAAGAACATTAAAAGGTATGTAGATATTTCTAAACCATAAGTAAATAACACACCGTTGATTCTTAACGATGTACTTTTGTGTTAAAATTGGCTTTAATTGTTTTAATACTTGACGTTCGATTTGTAAATGAGGTCTTTATATAGTAAGTATAAAAGATATTGGGAGTGTTCCAAATAATATATAGGGACACCTTATTAAATGTTTAACATGGAACGTATAAGATGGATTCCTTATGCATTGGCAATAGGAATTATAAAACATGCTGAGTTATCTACAATATTGTGATTAGTTTATGTATTTGATACATGAGGCAAATATCAATTCCAAATAGATATCGCTAAATAGTTGTTTGAGGTGTTCTCATGTATTTATGAAATACGAGTGAACTGGTTACAGAAACAACAAACTCCTTATGAAGGAGTGTTCGGACTCAATTTCATAAATGATATTGACTATAATATGTTAATAATAAATTCAAGCTAAGAATATTTAAGTTGAAAATGTTCCAAATAGAAAAGATTATGGATGATCAATGAGAAGGCTAAGTATATTGACTTGAATAGCGCTATTGTAAAAAAAAGTAAATATATGTATGTATTAAATGCATAAATTTATAATTGAGCGAAGGGTAATTCTAAATGTTGAGAATCCCATAACATTGTTATATGATAACAATGTCGCGATAAAGTTCGTAACAATACCTAGAGCTCATTAAATGTTTAGAGACATACTTTGAATTGTTCCACATGATAAAAACAGTTAATCAACATTGGGGAGAGTTGATTGACAGAGCAGATAATTAAAACATAATAACATACCTCTTTACTGATGGACCAACCTAACTGGTTTTTAAGAAAACAATCGGAGAAGTTGGAATAAGATTCACTAATTGACCTTGGTGCAAGCGGGAGAATGATAGGGTTAGGGGTATGCCCTAAGGACAATTATGTAATTTGTTATACATATCTAACTCGATAACAGATCTTATTCGAAATAAAAGGTATTTTCTTTCTATTATATGCTATATATAATGTGTTATATTGATTAATTACTTTATTTAAAAGTATGTTTAATAGAAAAACCGTAATAATATGTTTTGTGATAGTAGTCACAATGTGTTGTAACCGTGAGTAATTTATCATAATGAAAGTAAATCTACCATTTTAAATATTCCTAGTCAAGATGTATCGAGACCAGATATAGATATATCTCTTAAGACTGGAGTACTTAGCGCTCTCCAAATTTTGGATAGTGTAACCTATGGCTACTGAAGGCACCAAGGGGTTACGTACTAATAGTTATTGGATAACTACAAAATGAATCACTCGATAGTTTTCTATTGGCTAATATAACTAAGGTCAAGTAGAAAATATCGATGTGACTGATTTGCACGGTTCTCTCAACTTAAGAATATTGTTTCACCTTGGTTATAGTCAAATCATGGCATGGTGTCTATTGGATGACTCTAGTTGGGTCAAGTGGAAGTATTGGTAGTGAAGTACTATTCAACAAAGGATTCGCCTCCTCAGTTATATAGGGTTAGTACCATGGTCAACTGAAGTCAAGTCAAAATCTTTGTCCAAAGCATTTCGGTTAATTATTATTATTATTATTGAGCCAAAGTCATTGTGTTTGGACTATAGAGTTAAATGTAGAAATTTTGACACTTACCGAATTCCAAAGTCCAAAGTGACATAGTTTTGACAAAGAGAATCAGTGTAAATAAAAGTCATAATCGGGCAATGCATAACAAAGTAAAACTAGATTTTACTGAAACCAAGTAAGCAATAAATTTGGAAAAAATGTCACATTACCTTCTAAGTGGCATGCGAACATTAATGTTCGAATGGTTCAATATTAATCGCTAACCAAATTTATACCTGACGAGTCATAGAACCAAAACGGTGAATTCTTCTTTGACCAAACGATTTAATTAATTTGTAATTGTCATAAATTAATTAATGTTTGTGAAATATTAATTATAAAATTTAATTTTGATTTGTTGAATAAATATCATTAAATATATTTATAACAGTTATAAATATATTAATTGATATATGTTATCGATAAGCGTTAAATTGGATATAAATGCAAAATATCTATTCGGGCTCTAAATGCATTTAAAGCCCATAGTGGAGGATTTTTATTTTGATTGAAACATGGGGTAATAGGCAGCTAAAATTTGGACTAGAGAGGCTTAATAATGGATGGCCAAGATGGAAGGAGATTGAGTAAAAGATGAGACCCCAAATTCTCTCCTTTTCTACCTTTATTTAAGCATCTCTACCTTCATTTGATATAAAAATTTTGGAGCCTCCATCCCATAAATTGCTAATCGAACTCCCCCTCTCATCTCTCTAATTTCCTAAACTCAAATCAAATCAATTCAACCATTATTCGATAGTTGGTGGTCAACGGTTAAAGGACTAACACTCTTTTGGATCGAAAGTCATTTCAAGGAGCACACTTCATCATTTCAAGGAGTACTTAAAGATATTAGAAGTAAGTTCTAACTGAAAAATGGTCATGAATGTATATATTTAATGTTTATTATATATAAATTATATTGGTACATATTATATTATTAATTAGGTGATGATTCTGATGTAACATTATACTATCACAAATTAGTTTGGTTGTATGTGTTTATATAATTATAAAATAATTTGTTATGTACACATCTATAATGGTACGACTCTGAAAAACTTTTTTTTATTTACTTAATTTAAATATATGTATATATATATATATTATAGATGTGCAAATATATAGTTTATAATTTAACTACTTCATCATAATTTACATAAATATGGTTGTATAAATTTATATGTAATTTATTACAGATGTATTATATTCGATAGTAACAAGAATAATTTATATATATTTATTATTATTTAAATATTATTTAAATCATGTAAATACATAATTGAACATATTAATATATAAATTATATAAAAATTAAGTTTCGTATTTTATAACATTATATTATCACACAAAAAATGCTTGGTAGAACAATAAAAAATAAATTTTTATTATTTAAAATAAAATTAGTAAAGACCAAAAAATAAATAATTAGTTTTAAAGTTATTTTAAACTTTTAAAATTATAAACTAAATTTTTGAAGTACAAAATATCATTCAGATTTTTGTTGGAAATTCCAATTTAAGTTTATTTTTTGAAATTATTTTATATTATTATTTTAAATTAATATCGTGTGGAAATTATTTAAAGCAATATTTAAAATTAAAATTAAAAATTATTTCTATGTCATGTCAAAACTAGGTAAACATTTTTTTATACATTTACAAGTATTAATAAATATTTTAATATATTATTATACATTTATAAATAAATAATTTAGAATATATATATAATTTTTTTTTTGGCAAAGCCAGCGGGGTTAACTGGTCCCCTACCAGTTTTATTGCAACCACAATAAAAAAGATTCAAAACATGCTTTGAATCAAAAGAAAACAGGGAAAACAAAGAAGAAACAGTAAAAAAATAAAAAACAAAGAACAAAGGGTTAACAAGCCCAATTGCTAATCATTATTTCAGGGAAATGGCAAGCTCTCCTTCTCATTTGCAAGTATATTCTTTCCCTAACTTCTGACCAAATTGAATCAAAGCTCTTTCTTTTATTATCAAACACAATTGTATTTCTCTCTTTCCATATCACATCCATATAAATTTTAATGCACATAACCAGTTCTCTAGATTTGATGGTCTTCCACCTAGTTGCCTTGTAAATAATATTCTAGTTAATTATTGAATTAGCAGATGCAATTGAATTATGTATTTTGCATCCAATTCTTTCAACCAGTTCATAGAGTTTAGGGCATTCAAAGAAAAGATGCTCCAAAGATTCCACATGCTGCTCACAAAACACACATTCAGGGCAACAACAAATCCCATAATTATTTAAAACACTTCTGGTCAGGAGAGCACAGCTAACAACCTTCCACAACATAAGATTCTCTCTCGGGGATGAGTCAGAAGACCATATAATAGAGACCCACTTTGCAGCTGGCAAGACAGTATTACCATAAAGGTGATGATAAACTAACTGAACACAATGTGGTTTCTTGTTCCAAGACACAGTGGAAGAGTGATCATAACTGTATCTGATACTCTGAATAAAACACCAAAGTTGCCTCACCACTTGACTACTATTGTAAGGTAGTTGTATTCTGCCATCAGTGAAGTAAGCACTAACTTTAGCTTCTCGGTTGACACCAGACTGAACAATCAAAGCATGATCAATCAATCTGGAAAGTGTCAAACCTTTACTCACCCATGGTTCATCCCAAAAACTAATTTCAGAGTTAGTGTGGACATGATACTGGATCATGGGAAGAAAGACATCCCTGTGTTTTAGAATATTCCTCCAAGTCCAACTACTATCTTGAGCTATGTCCATCATCCAAAACTTCCCATGTTTAATGTTATGTTGCCTTGTCTAGTTGACCCAAAGACTGTTCTTTTTGTTTAGAGCATCATCAAACTGTTTACTGAAGGCAGCATTTTTCCAAATTTTAGCATTTAAAATTCCCAGTCCTCCCAACTTTAATGATGTCTCAAACTTTGTAAACGAACAAGGCAAAAGTTTCTTATTGTGTATGCTGCCAGTCCAGAAGAATCTATACATGGCAGACCGAACAAGGTGCAAGAGCCTACCAGGAAGGATAATAGAGCGAGCCCAATAGACCAAGGAAGGAAACACAACAGATTTTATGAGAACAAGCCTTCCACTTTGTGACATTCTCCTATTTTCCCAAGCATTCATGACAGAAGTAATCTTATTGAAAAGGGGTAGACAGTCTGCAATGGAAATTCTTTTGGTGATTAATGTAAGACCTAAATACCTCATGTCAGAGAGCATACAAGAGAAACCATTGTGCTAGTACAAACTAGTAGCATGTACATCAGAGACTCCAGCAACAAGAAAGGAAGATTTGGTGTGGTTGATGGAGAGGCCAGTCATTAGGTAGAAGGACTGCAAAGCATCTAATATACCACTTAAAGAGGTAGCTTCAGGTTTAGTAAATATCATCACATCATCCGCAAACATAATAGAAGATATATGTTGGTGAGAGCACTTAGGGTGGTACTTAATGAGTTTTTGCGAGAATTTGTTCTTGAGAATAACATTGAATACTTCAATAACCAATAGAAATAAATAAGAGGAGACAGGATCCCCATGCCTAATTCCTTTTTGACTATCAAAATAGCCAACAGGTCTACCATTAACAATCACAGAGAAGGTTGGGTATGCATGTGTAGACCCATGAAACAAAGGTTTTAGGGAATCCCATCATTGCCATAATCCTCATAATAGAAACCCAATGAATTGAATCATATGCTTTGGAAACATCAATTTTAAGAGCAGCAGCTGGTAAGACATTACCTTTGACATAACCTTTCAACAGTTCTTGGGCAAGAAGAACATTATCAAGAATATTCCTAGATGGGATAAAAGCTGCTTGATTGAGAGACACAATTGAAACCAGTACACAAACTAATCGAGATGCAAGTATTTTTGAAATGCATTTGTAAACAACATTACAACACGAGATAGGCCTGAAAGAAGATACTTTGGAAGGAGGTGAAACCTTTGGAATTAAAGCAATGTTTGTGGAATTGATCTGTCTTAGTAATTTACACTTGTTAAAGAAATTATGGATTGCCTGACAAAACTCATGTCCAAGCACCGACCAAGTTGCAATGTAAAAAGTAACATTAAGTCCATCAGGACCTCCAGAAGAATGTTGGTTCATGGAGAAGAGGGCAGTCTTAATTTCTACATCAGATACAGGTTTAATTAAAGCATCAGGTTCAAGGTGGGAAAGGCATGGAAAGTGAAGGGATGAAATTTGGTTAAGGTCAGGAGAGAACCCAGAAGAGTTGCCAAGAATATTAGAGAAGTAGTCAACAAAAGCTTTGTCCACAGTATCAGCATAGAGAAAATATTACCTTGTTCATCCATAATGCTACAAATATCTTCTCTGGCATGCTTGAATTTTAAGGTGTCATGGAAAAATTTTGTATTCTTATCCCCTTCTTCAAACCATTTGTTATGGAGTTGCTGCCTTTTCATACTAGCTTCCAACTGAAGTGCTTTATTAACTGCCAAGAATAAACATCCTTCTTCATTAGCAGCATTGCCATCCTTTGGATTTTCCATCATATATTCCTGTTTGGCCCTGAGCTGCTCAATCAGGGTAGTAGAAAGCAAACTGCCATGCCCAAAGGTGGTAGAAGCCCACAGTTTGAGAGATTGCTTTATGCTTTTTAATTTCCTACAAAACTTAAACATAGGGTTACCAAAACAGTTAAAGGAAGAGTTAACTCGTGAAACCAAATCAAGAAAATCATCATGTTTTGCCCAAGCATTAAAAAATTTAAAACTTCTTTTGTCTCTTCTGAAATGGGGATCAAGGGTGAGAATTAAGGGAGAATGGTCTGACAGAATAGGGAGTGGAAGATATACAGACATAGAAGGCCAATAATTGAGGGAAGAGATGTTACAAAAAGTATGATCAATTGTTGTGAAAGTTCGTACACCACTACGGCTACGATTGTTCCAAGAATATTTAGCACCAGACTTGTTGACTAAAATTAGCTCAGAGTCATAAATTGCAAGATTTAGAGGGGCAATGTCACTAGGAAGGAGGGGAGATCCTCCCATTTTATCATCAAGGTTATAGCAAGAATTAAAGTCTCCAAGAACAACCCAAGGATGAGTGTTCTGCCAGAGAGGAGGGAGGGATTTAAAAAGAGTGTTTCTTGAAAGAGAAGTATTATCAGCATAAACAAAGGTTATGTAGAAGGAAGATTGAGTGTGAGTGAGATGGACATGGAAATGAATAAATTGTCTAGCAGAAAGGATGGGGGATAAGGTCATGACAGCTGGATCATAAATTACAAGTATTCTACCATAAGATGCAGATTCAAGATTGTGATTGTAAGCCCAGAGAGGATTAATATATGATGGAGCTTTGATTGAAAGTGGTAGATTGAGCTTTGTTTCGAGAATGCCAAAGAGACAAATATCATACAAGTTTATAAGGCTTTTGACTTGATCAAGTTTCAAGTTGGAATGAGCACCCCTAACATTCCAGGAAGCAACTTTTTTATTCATGGAATAATTAGAGAGAAAGATGGATTTTATTTCCTCTCTTTGCTGAAAGAGATCTTGTTTCAATACGACCAGGTAGCAGAGAAGGGGGGAGGAAAATTCAGTGTAGATGGGATTAGAGGAGGGGGGATTAGGAGGTGTGATAGAATGAGGATCATTGCTGGGAATGATATCTGGCCATCCAGGTAAATCAATGGTAAAATTATATGATGGGAGATCATCAGAGAGATTACCAACATCTGCTTGATGCATGATGGAAATTACTTGTTTTATTTGATGCTCAAAGGACAGGCACCAATCTGTGTCAAAGTCAGATACAGTTGAGTGCACATGTACATTGTCTAATGGGTACAAAGTATCCACCACTTGATTACTGGAAGGAGAAATAGCACTAAGAGGATTATGTTGCTCCAACCCAACAAAAATATGACTTGTTTCATTAATTTCCTCAGAATTGTCTTCAGAAGATTTATCAATGCACAGAGACTGAGTATTAGCAGTAACATAACTAGTCCCATCAATAATAACTTCTCCTTCCTCCACCTCCACTTGTTCTATATTACCTTGTTCATTGTCAACAACTTGTAGCAGACAAAACTTGTTATTGTTTGTAACCTGACTTGTTATTCCATTTCCAACACTAAGGGGTCCAACTCCAGCTTCAGAACTGGTGTTTACTTCCTTTTCCACATTTGGTAATGTGTATTCTTTACCACCAGACTTATACATGGTAGCAGTTTCTACTTCTTCACTTGAATTTCTTTTTTTTCCCTTGTTATAGTTCACTTTTTGCCAGATCTGCTTCACTTTACTATCTTTTTCCACCCTTTTACCTTTTATCACCTTACTTTGTACTACCTCACACTGAATTAGATGGTCATCATTGTCACCATTTTTGTTATTACCATTATCAGAACTTTTAACTTTCTTGCAACTAGTTACCTTATGACCAAACTTCTTACATAATATGCAAATTTCCGGTCTCCATAAATAATCAACATTCGCTATTTGGTCAGAGCCATCAAGTAGCTTATCTGCAAAGTTATCAGGGAGTTCATTTTGAGGGGAAACTTCAACCATACATTTAGCAAATGAAATCCTTTCAAATTTTTCAGTGGAAGCATCCATACATAAGAGTTTTCCAACCCTGGAAGCTAACCAATTTATACCCACAGAAGACCATGCATACAAAGGAATGTTAGAGAGTTTAATCCACACAGGTACTGCTTTGATGCTGCCACAGCTATTACCAACGTTTTCATCCCACGGTTTAACAATAAATAATTTATTCCTCATAACTATAGGATCAGACGCAACAATCCTTATCTTATCATCCTCATTTGAAAACTTGAATAAAAAAAGGAAACCATCAGATTTAACACTAATAGTACCCTTTAATTTCCATGCTCTTTTGAGAAAATATAGGACAGAGGAGTAAGGAAGAGGATTATCAAGAAAGAACCCAACTAAATATTCCTTCCACATCGAGTTACCTGCCTGCACTACTTCAGTAGGGGGTACTATAGCATCACCATTGAACACTAACTGGATATCACGTGGTACATATTTACCTGCATTGATAGGCTTGGCCTTAAACAAGGTATTCCAAGCAACAGGTGGACAGGGAGGAGCAGGCAGATGAGGAGACAAGCGATTTGGGTAAGAAGCTATGGGTCGTACAGTGGATGAAGGTACAGGAGATGGTAAGGTTGACAAGGCTGGTACAGAAGAAGGAGGTACAAGGAGAGGGGAAGAAGGACAGGGTTGATTAGATGTTGAAGGAAAGGAAGGGTCGGCGGGAAAAAAAATTGAAGGAGGGATGGTCCCCATTAAAGAAGAAACTTCAAAGTGATTACTCAATGTAGGTATATAATGTAGGTATATATTGTTTCCCATTAAATTTTTTATTATTATTTATTTCATTTAATATATTTGTAAGTGATTTAAATATATATGTATGCATAATTATAATTATATATGTAGTTAATATATCATAATTATGTTTATGAAATACATACACACATACATATATATATATATACATATACATTTATATTTATAAATAAAAAATATTTAATTAAAATATATATATATATATATATATTTAAAATATTTTATATATGTAATAAAAGTATATAAATATACATTTAAACAATATATTTGTACATTGGCTAAGCTAACGTGCTTGTTTCGATGTAAATCACAGCGTCTATACACATGTATGTTATACCTTGCATGAGTTGATACATTACACATGCACACACACATACATATATATGTGCGTATATATATAACATAAATTAAATAATACTATATCATCTATTAATCTAAATAAAATAAAATATTTTATTTAAATAAAATTAAGAATGGTTCTAAATAAAATAGACTTCATAGGCCCACTAAAGATCCAATGGGGTAAAAAAATTTGAAATTCACTTGTAACTTCCACTTCATGCTGGTCTAGTTCCAAAACATATACTATACTTTGGCTGTCGCAAAACGGTAGGTGCGAGTGAATAATATCATTCAATTTTTTGACCAAATTCAATGTCAAAATGAGATTAGGACAAGGAACCCTAGGTTAGGACTTGTATGTGATACAATCAATAAGGAGTTCTCTATCATATATAGGGTTATAAATTGTTGAACTCAAGGCCATAATCCCTAGACAGACGAGTCCTGACAGCCTAATAATGAAGTCGAATAACTTGTATGTTTCATCTTAGGGTTTGAAGAAACATAAAAGACTAGTGGGAGCCTTATTATAAAAATAAAATGGTAACATTTGACCCTTCTAATATTGTAAGGACATCTGTTGTATAGATTATAATAATCTGCGTTGATAAATTTGTGCAATTATTAAAATTGATAGAATGTTAATCAATTAAAATATACAAATGAATTGAAGTAACATTGACAAATAGAAATATAAAATATACTTACCAATAAAAAAATCTTGTTGACCCATGCAAGCGCCTAATTATACAACTACCAGATATGTTTGTAACTTGATCATTTACGCATTTACTTACCCGAAATCGTATATTGTCTTCAACGAGTTTCCAACTTGAGAAGCACTACAAGAATATCGATATTTGATCCATATACGATCATATATAAATATTATATGGTGAAAAGTATCAATTCATAATGTATGAAACCTCGATGAAATTAGTTCGTTGAAATAAGCAAGTAAATTATAGTGTGAGATTATGTATTCAATATGATTGATTACGATAGCGATCTTACTACGTTAAATGTAACACTGGACCAAAGACTGCAAGATAGATCTATGAATTCGATCACTGAAATGTCAGTTTGATCAGTTTACATAAAGTGTTATTTATTTAATATCCTTAAATTGTTAAGAATAACCAAATGCACTTTTGTAAAGAGTTCGTTATGATATTATAGTAAGGATTTCCTTCAAATGTTTCGACCATTTAGAAAGGAAATCAAATGTATAAGAGTGAATATAATCTAAGGCAATGTTGGGATAAAGTGAGTGAATGGTCACCTCTGCTTCGTAAAGAAACGTCAGAATTGAGAATTTTAAAATAATAGTCAATACTAAACATTTGAATGTGAAATATGATTCTAATTCCAAATTGTATTTTCACATAGAAATTGTTTTCTATAAAGTTCATTTCTTTGAATTTAAGGTACTTGATCTAAAAATTCTTGAGTGTAAACCAGTTACCGTAAATGAAATAAATAGCCTGTATTAACTAGATGAATGGAGCTTCGTAATTTATACACTATCATAGTAATGTCGGAACAAGTGGGAGCATTCCATATAACACTTATTGGTCGCATCAAGTCACGAAAATTGTTTTTCGAAAATGTATCAAACATTGTTTATGGAATAGTAATTATTTTTCTATATTGACTATTGTTTTATTTCATATGAATATTATGAATATCCATTATAAAATAAAATTATAGCACTGATATTTGTGATGCATTATAAAATACAGAAATATCTAAATTTATTTACAATTATTCTGGAATTATGAACCAAGAAACGGTTTAGAGAAATAATTCTTTGAGTATATGATTATGAATCATACGATACTAGTGAATTATATCTCAAACAATAAAGGGGAGAACACCCATTCAGTGGGAGCATGATAAGAATTGATGAACTCTCTGGATTAATACGTATAGATACATGCAATCACAAGTCTATTAATACCAAAACGGTTCCACATACTTCATTATATTCACCAATAAGTTATCAAAAACATGGACATGTGTATTTGATACACATATAGTATGTGTAGGTTAAACTCATAGAGTATAAAATGGAAGTAAATAAATTAGCATACAATAGAAAATGAAATTGATTTGATCTGATTGAATAATTGAGTATATTGGTAAGACTTCTGAACGTACCTAAAATAAATAAAGATTCAATCTCAAAGTCACTCTTCCCTATCATACATAATGATGTATCGATAAGGAGTAATCTAACTTTATTAAACAAATTATAATTGATGGTGAGTGAAGCCGAGTTAACTTCTTTCTATAATGTTGTATACTCAAGAGTAGTACACGAGGTTAAAATAATTTCACCTAAAGAAAAGTTTACAAAATCATACAAAGTAAGGTTTATTAGAAATCCTAGTACTAAGAAGTTGGCAGGTTGTGCAAGTTGATAGATTTCATGTAATAATTGCACATAAGGAATCTTGTATGAACCATCCTAAAAGAATTTTGGGAATGGCTGTCATTGGATGACTAACTTATGTTCTGAACATAAGTATCGTAAACTAAAACCAAATTATTTTTATATATAAGGCAATTCATAAAGTGTTTATGAATAACTATTCTGTTGCACTGAGAAATAATTGTTGTTTCAAGAAGTACCAACTTCACAGTAAAGGAATTTATTTTAGAAATTATTGGTAGTAAAATAGATTTGGATACGATCCAAAAATAAAACTGATTACTAGAACGAAATGATATTAAACTAACCTAAATGAACACGTTGCATTAGAGTGTCTAAAAAGTATTCTCACCTATTGAAGCGAAACTATGAGTTTCTTATCAAATATCGAGAATAGCTAATCATTAATTGTCAATTAAATTATTAAGAATATTGACTCTTCAGTATGGAATGATGCAAAAATCTAAAAGGATTCTAAATACGTTATCAAAATATGATTTTGGTAGTTGTACCTAAAAGAATTCAATCCATCGACTGTAAATCAGGGGTAAGACTAATATAGTTGGAATAAAATGAGCAAAATTGATAAGAATAAAAACATAAATTTCAATTTTTGAAATTATGAGTAATAGACCAACGTGCTTAAGTTACTTTGAATTTACTCACAAAATTATCGCTTGATATGACTTTTCACTTTGCTACATGTGTTTTGAAATGAAAATTTCTAAATAGTGATTTAGAATAGACAATTTGCACATAACAAACAAGGTGTCTTGAAGTCAGTAGGAACGATGTTGATTTTGTGGGTTTTTGGAACTTATCAAAGAAATGATACGAAAATATCATTCTTTAAGCATCATAATTAAACAAATATTTTGATATAAATATCGAATATTTTGATTTTCAAACAAATGCAAAGGAAGCTTGTGTCATAAAAAAGAACATTAAAAGGTATTTAGATATTTCTAAGCTATATGTAAACAACATACTGCTAACTATTAACGATGTGCTAATATTACAGTGGGAATTAGGGAAAAGGCCAGACTTTGAAAAAAATTAGGCTGAAGGACTTTAAGTTTTATTTTTAGGTTGAAAGACAAATGCTGGTTTTAATTGGCATTATATTCAACTGTTACACTATAAAAAATGCTAGTTATGACTAACATTATTTTTAGTTTACGCTATACAAAATGCTAGTTATAACTGGCATTGTCCTTTAGCCAAAATAAAAAACTTGTTTTCCTTCTGCTTAATCTTTTTTAAGTTTGTCTTTATACCTATTTTTCTGAATGTTAAAATTAGTAATAGTTTGGTTGTTCAATACTTGATATTGGATTTGTAAATTATATCTTTTATATTAAGCATAAAGAATGTTGGGAATGTCCCAAAACGATATGCAAAATAGCTTATTGAAATGTTTAATAAGGAACATGTTGCATTGTTTATGATATCGTAATTTTCTTACATATTTGATACATGAAGTAAATATCAAAACCAAATTAAGATCACTAAATAGCAGTTTAGAGTATTCTCGAGTATATACGAAATACTAGAGAATTGTTTATAGAAACAACGAACTTCCTTTGAAGGAGTGTACAAAATCAAACTTCGTGAGTGATATTGAGTATAAAATGCCAATATTAAATTCATATTCAACCTTAATAATGATGATAAGTTGGAAATGTTCTAAATGAAACATTGTAGCTGATTCGATGAAAGGGCTAAGTACATCACTTTGAATAGTGTCACGATAAAATCAATTTATAAATATAAATGCCCAAATTTATGACTAAGCTAAAGTGATTCCAAGTAATAAGAAAACTATATTGTTGTTATATGATTACAATGTAATGTTAAGAGCTCACTAGAGCTCGAGAAACATACTTCGAATACTTCTATATGATAAAAGTAGTACACCATCATCGAAGAGAGTTGATTGATAGAGTAGATAATTAAATCAACACAGCAGATCCATTCACGAACGGTCTGACTCGATTAGTTCTCATAAAACTAATTAAAGGGATGGGATAGAAGGGATGGGATAGAGTTTCCCTAATTGAACTCAATTGCAAGTTGGGTATTTATAGAATTAAGGGCATATCTAGGAGTAATTATGTAATCTATTATATATATCTAACTCGTTAACCAAACTAGTTTCAAATAAAAAATGTTTTCTTTCTATTATATACTTGATACAATGTGTTGTATTAAATAATTAATTTAGTTAAAAATATATTTAACAAAAAATCCAAATACAGTAAGTTTTGTGATAGTAGTTATAAAGTGTTGTAACCATGAGTAATTTATCACAAGGAATTTAAACATACTATTTTGAATATTCCTAGTCAAGATGCATCGAGACTGGATATCGATGCATCCATTGTGGCTAGAGTACTTAAGCTTTTCAAATGTCGGGCAGTGTATTACTCATGACTATTTGGGAAACTATGGGGTTACGTACTAATTGTTATTGGATAAATATGAAATGACTCAGTCGATAGATTTCTATTGTTTAATGTAACTAAGGTTAAACAGAAAGTATCGATGTGACAAAATTACATGGTTCTCTTGACTTGAGATTACTGTTGATCTTCAATGTGGAAGCTTTTCTTTGATTGTAGTTAAATCTTAGCATGACGTCCATCGAAAGACTATGGTTGGCTCGAGTGGAAGCATTGGAAGTGAAATACTATTCAAGAGAGGATTCGTCTCCTCATTTATATGAGGTTAGTATTATGGTCAATTAAAGTAAACTCAAAATCAAAGTCTTTGTCCAGAGCAGTTCGGTTAATAATAATTGTTATTATTGAACTAAGGATTTTGTGTTTTGATTATAGATTTAAATTTAGACGATATTAGAATTCTAAACATTACATAATTTCATAAGCCTAAAGTGACATAGTTTCGATGAAGAGAATTGGTGTAAACAATCGTCACTATCGAGTAATGCTTAAGAAAGCAAATGGGTTTTACCAAAATCAAGTAAGTGATAAATTTGGCACAAATGTCACATTATTTGCTAAGTGACGTGTGAACTTTAATATTCGAATTATTATGTATTAATCGCTCATCAAATTTACACTTAAGAGTCACACAACCGAAACATTGAACACTCATTTAACTACATGATTTAATTAATTTATAATTGTTATAAATTAATTGAATTAATTAATATTTGTGTGATAATTATTATAACGATTTTATATGATATGTTGAACAATATTAAAAAAATTGTTTATAGTAGTTATAAATATATTAATCGATATGCGATATTGATACCCATTTAAATTGGAGGTAAATGAAATAAATACAATTCGAGGTTGAAGTTGGTTTGAAGCCCATATAGGGCTTGAGATATTTGATGATGATTAGAACATCATTTGGCCAACTATATGATGGCCTTAAGGGAGAGTTTGATGTGTTATAAGATAGAGAATGAGTAAGAGAAAAATAAAGATCTAGATCCTACATTTTCTCTCTAATCTTTCAGATATAGAAGAATCACAACTCTCATTCTAAAATTAGCTTTTTGGATTGCAAACATTTATTATAATAATTAGTAAAGTGAAATCTAAGGTTTCTTTCAGCCATAGGGAAAGCCACCAACCTCTTAAAATTTCCTCAAACATTTCCGAATCATCAAAATTAGTTGGAGCACTTGATTCTAATCAAAATTTTCATATCACCATCGGGGGATCATCATCGATAACGACGGCTTTCAACTGGTCTAAAATAAGGAAAGTAAATGAAGAGAAGCCAAGATTACTCTGGGGTTGCTATCGGTGGATGGCACTAAAGGAAATGGAATTGGAAAAGTGACTCCTAGATCCTTAGTTTTGTAGCATAATGGAGGCAGATTGATGATGGGAGGAGCCAAGGAACTAGCTACCATCTCACTGAATAGGGCACAATGGCCCAATTCTTAGGTAGAAATTATTGTAGAGGGACAAATTGAAGAAGAAGAGATATTGAATACACAGCTCCGATAAAAATCAGTAACAAAACGATTGATGTGGTTAAAGAGGCAGTTTGCAAACAATTAGATGAACATTGGAGTAATTCTATTCTTTCTTATGTTGTTAGAACCAAACCATACTTTTGTATTATAAATCATATATTCAAAGAGTTTGGAAACCTATAGGTGAATTTGATATGTATTTAAGAGAAAATGGGTTTTTCTTGTGAAACTCAAAGATTCCAAAGATTATGAGTCTATCTTGAAAAATGATCCTTATTTTATGATGGTAAACTCATCATTATGAGAAAGTGTGTAACAACCCGGGATTTCGTATCGATTGATCATCATCATTGGACGATTAATATCGTTTGTTAATTTCTATTGGAGTTTTAAAATCGACTTAAAATTCTTTTGAAAAAAAAATTGTTGTTAAGAGTAAGTGGGCTTTAAATAAAATTTTAACCTAGGTTTCCTTTTTAATGTTGGGTCGTGATAATCATCGAAAAGGGGAATACTCGTTCCTTCATTCTTTAATCACAAACCCTAAACCTAAAACAAATGAGAGAATAAAAATTACTGCCCTCGATTTCGTTCGTTCCTCCTCTAATTATTTTGCATCGCAAACAAAAGCACGAGCGAGAAAATAAAATGGCGGCCTAATCTCGTTGCTCGTTCGTTCTCTCCAAACTAGGGCTTGTGTAGTGATCGAAGAGGCCGGCTTTAATTGCTTCGATCTGGTGGGTTTTTCCTCGTTAGTGCTCGCCGATCGATCGTTGGTGCTCTGGGAAATAAGGTGAGTGCTATCCACTCACATCTGATTCAAACGCCACGTTTAGTTAGTTCGATTTGTTTTGTTGATGGATGATTTCTTTAGCCTTGTCAATTTCGTATCTGATACTTGATGTTCTTGGTTTTGAATTTGAGCTGTTCAATACTCTCGGCCATCACGGGATTGATTTCCTTTGACTTCGCTATTTTTATTTCATGAATTTCTGGCTTTGACTTGGACATGTTGCGTGAATTTCTGGTCGGTTTCGACTTTGATTGTTCACTGTCAGTACATGTTGTTACCATTTACGTCAACCTGGACTTGTTCGATTTTGACTTGTTTTTGTTCACTGAATTTCTGGCTTTACTAACCATTATGGCTTTGATTTCGTGGCCCCTGTGCACTTTGTTTCTGTCCATCTTTGTGTTCATCCTTGTACAATTTCGATCTGCTGTTTGCATTGCTTCATTCCTGTATTTTGGTAATGGACAGTGTGCACTATTTGGTTCATGAGAAGTCGTAGTTCATGTGTTCGGTACATTCAAGTGTTTCTGTGCATTTGATATTCGAGTCTGCATTTCTGTTACTTGACTCGAAGTTTGGTACTCATGTAATGTGTCTGCATCCATAGATGCATTCATCTTTGCACTTGCATTTGCATGTCAGGTTATGCTTGCTGTAGCCGTTTCATCTGAGTCCACCTGTTTCACATGTATGGTTTGTTTGTCGAGTGGTACCTGTTTTTTAGCATTGCTGGTTTGAATCATGACTTAAATCACTGTATATTGATTCTCTTCAGTCTGCATTAGCTTGTACTTCGAATTTGTTTCTTTGTCACTGTGGCATGTGAGTTGGATTTTGTTTACTATGGTACATGAAATATATACACCGTTCATGCATATACTTACTTCGAATTGGGCAAAGCTTATAGGTGTGCATGAATTATGTGTAGCCTGGATCATTAACGTGCAAACCTTCCTGCATATCAAGACGAAATGTACACAAACTCTTCTTTTTCACTGTGGCATTTGTTTGTTCGTTTTGTTTTATATTGTCTTGAGCTCAAGTATTTATTGAGTCCTTAATGCTTTGGTTTGGAATTGTAGTTAAGTTGAGCTGCAGGCTTCATTTTGCCTTGACTTTGGTTGTTGCTTTCATATCACTTGATTTCATTGCAGTCTTGACTCTGCATATATTCACTAATGTTTTCACTGCACACTTGTACATCATGTAGATCATTTGTGTTGGGCATTGAGGTGAACTGGGCTGCATTTGCCGTGTGGTTTCATCGAGTTTAGTCATTCATTGTATACCTGTGGTGGCTGCAGTACATATTGCAGTTTTGCCCTTGTATTCTTGTGATGGTTGCCATTTAGATTGGGTCGTACATTGCACTGACCACTGTATTCACTTGCATATATGAGTTTTGATTTCACTTGAGATTGTAGTGTCTCGTTGCATTGAGTTGAGATGATTGTCTTGACCTGACCTTTGCATTTTTCTTGTTTGTCGAATTATACTTGAGTTGAATCCGGTATTTCGGGTATGACCTTGTGCTCTTTTGTGAGCTTTCATTGAGCTTTTGTGTATTTCATCACTGTATTGGCGAGGCAGTGCACGCGTGCGTGTACTGCAGGCAATTCAGAATTTGACGTTTTAAATTGATATATTTCAATTGATGAAATTGTTTCGTGTTGTCAATTCAATATTTTGATATTGTATTTGATTGGGTGATTTGATCATTTTGTTGTTGTCTAATTATCTATTTGTTAATTAGATTATGAGTTTCTAATTATTTATTTAATAATTGGATTTTGTTGTTAATTGCCAATTAGGCAACTCTGATGTTTTCTAAATTATCTTCGTTGATATTCTTTTCACTTATCTTTGTTGATGATTTGAATTTGTTGATTTGTTGTTTAACACTTGTCTGCGTTATATCAACCGTTATCTGATTCTCTTCTTGAAGGGTTGGATAGACGGGATTTATTATTGCTGTCGTCTATTCATTATTTAATTATTATTACTTCTGTGCATTAATAACTGAGTTTGAATTAGACTGACCCAGATATTATTTCTTTTGAATGTAATACTCGGGTCATACCGAGTTATTACAGGTTGTAGATATCTTGCATTGGGTTGCTGCTAAAGCTATGAAGTTCTTTCATACCTTTTGGTGTAGTCGTCGTCATCTTATTGTAGTCAGTGTAGTTGTATAGGATGATATGTATTCATGTATATTATCCACGATAATGTACTTGTATATGTAACTTCCTGAGTCGACTGTTGTAGTTGTAACATATGTACTGTTTCACATGTATTGTAACTGACATCAGTTATTATATATATGAGACTTTTTGCTTTATCTGTGTTCCGCATTTATATTATCTGTGTTATTATTATATATATTGTCCTAAACTATTATGAACCATCGTAGTTCGTTTTATACTAGAATTGGATATGTCGATGGGAGTAAATAAGAAATGAAAATTAAAAATATATACCACTCCTATCGAGGTATCCAATACTAGTGTAAGGCCTAACTACGGATGGCCGCTCTTATCCAGCCTTATTCTTCGTAATAAAAGACAGTATTTCTTTTGATACTCTTTGTTATTGTGAGCATAAAGGTGGGGCGTCACAGTTGGTATCAGAGCGTGGGGTTTATGGACATAATATAAATCATAACTTAGATGGAACATGTGTTACAACTATTATTCGATGTTTTATTTGTGCTTTGGGTCAAAACTAAAGTTTTGAAAATATATTGAAATTTTTAAATATCATTATTTAAAAAAATAAAAAGTGAAACTGTGTTTGATGATTAAGTAATTTATGTTTTGTTTATCTGTGTACGCAGCGGAAACAGGGAGACTGCTTCGCTGAGTACAACTGAAAATTATTTTGATTTAAGAATCAAAATATGAAAATGAATTTAATTTCATTATGCTGTTTAACCAGTGGTTTGATTTGTTGAAACTCTTGCTGGTTTTCTTTGGTACTAATCATATCTGATTAGATTTTTGCTGTTTTAAAATATCTTAATTGAAGATATAATAGAATGCTTTCTTTGTTTATTTGGTAGTGTGCGTGCAAACATGAGTTGCACATTACTGCATTAATTTTACGTTGAACCGATGTTTGGTTTTAACGTATTTTGTTGCTGTTATTTTTATAACGGGATTTTTACACCAATGCTAAATCTTGAAACATGGTGTTTTGTTGACATTTTTTATGAATGAAAATTCACTGGTGTTATATTTTGATGCGAATTATTTTGATGAGATTTTGACATATGAATATTACCGTCGCTTTGGCTTCAGTAACCGTCAAATTTTAAAGTGGATTTTCAAGCGGTTATCCCGCAATGCTGATTTTGAGATCCGTTTCTACGGTGTTTTGAGAAGTGCAATTTTCTTATCGAAATTGTCACTAATGCTGCTGTTTTTATCACGGATTTGCAAATAGTTTTAAAAATAAAATTGTTTTCCAAATTTTTTATAGTTTGCGCTTTCAAAAGAATGAGGAAGCGATTTAAACGTTTCAGCAAAATCGAGGACTATGAACCCTTTCTTTTACTGATTCGCTTAATTCCAGACTTGTTCGTTTGAGAATGTAAATTATTACTTTTATAAAATAAATGAAATTGTTTTCAGAAGTTTTGCATTTTGCGCTTTCAAAAGAATGAGGAAGCGATTTAAATGTTTCAGCAAAATCGAGGACTATGAACCCTTTCTTTTACTGATTCGCTTAATTTCGGACTTGTCCGTTTGAGAATGTGAAATGTTATTTTTGGAATACACAATTTTGCACTTTCAAGGAAACGATGAAGAGAATCAAACGATTTTGTAAAACACGTGGTATGGGACATGTGCGTTTGCTATTTCGGTTAATTCCGGACTCGTTAATTGAAATATTTGATGATTTTCGTGTGCTTTCGAGCCACTATGTTGGACCTTCGGGTCATATGATGGACCTTCGGGTCAAGTACCAGCACCAGACCTTCAGGTCATATGTTGGACCTTCGGGTCATATGATGGGAACCAAAATTATGATGACGGTACTTGGTAGGCTTCGGCCATATGAGATGCACGTGCGGCGTAGCTAAAACTCGCCATATGATGGGATCGATCCACCTTTTATGTTGGTTTTCTAGAGTATCTTAATTAATGTCTAGATATTTGTTGAATCTAATTATCTGCAGATAATTAAATATTTGATGTTATGAGTTCTGATTATCGTTTTTGATAATCGGATATTTGTTGTTTCTGATTATCGCTTTCGATAATTTGATATTTGATGTTATGAGTTCTGATTATCGTTTTTGATAATCGGATATTTGTTGTTTTTGATTATCGCTTGTGATAATTAGATGTTTGATGTTATGAGTTCTGATTATCATTTTTGATAATCAGATATTTGTTGTTTCTGATTATCGCTTGTGATAATTAGATATTTGATGTTATGAGTTCTGATTATCGTTTTTGATAATCGGATATTTGTTGTTTCTGATTATCGCTTGTGATAATTAGATATTTGATGTTATGAGTTCTGATTATCGTTTTTGATAATCGGATATTTGTTGTTTCTGATTATCGCTTGTGATAATTAGATATTTGATGTTATGAGTTTTGATTATCGTTTTTGATAATTGAATATTTGTTGATTTGAGATTTGATTATCGTTTTTGATAATTGAATAATTGTTGATTTGGGGTTTGATTATCGTTTTTGATAATTGAATATTTGTTGATTTGTGATTTGATTATCGTTTTTGATAATTGAATATTTGTTGATTTGAGATTTGATTATCGTTTTTGATAATTGAATATTTGTTGATTTGGGTTTGATTATCGTTTTTGATAATTGAATATTTGTTGATTTGGGGTTTGATTATCGTTTTTGATAATTGAATATTTGTTGATTTGGGATTTGATTATCGTTTTTGATAATTGAATATTTGTTGATTTGATATTTGATTATCGTTTTTGATAATTGAATATTTGTTGATTTGAGATTTGATTATCGTTTTTGATAATTGAATATTTGTTCATTTGAGATTTGATTATCGTTTTTGATAATTGAATATTTGTTGATTTGAGATTTGATTATCGTTTTTGATAATTGAATATTTGTTGATTTGAGATTTGATTATCGTTTTTGATAATTGAATATTTGTTGATTTGAGATTTGATTATTGTTTTTGATAATTGAATATTTGTCGATTTGAGATTTGATTATCGTTTTTGATAATTGAATATTTGTTGATTTGAGAATTCTGATTATTGTTTGGTGATTAGATAAGAATTGTTTTTAAATTTTTCTGGTTGATAACTAGATAACTGCAGATTTGCGAATTTTGATTTATGTTTTCTAATTATCTTTGTTGATAATTAGATTTTGTTGTTTTCTAAGTATCGTATCGATAATTAGATATTGTTGTTTTGTGATTTCTGTATTCTAATTATCTAATTGATAATTGAATATTGCTGATAATTGCATCTATTTGATGTTTTTTTTTGATTATCTATTTGATAGTTAGATTTTGTTGAAAATTTGTGAATTTCTTTCATGAAGTTAAAAGATTTCTTTAGGCATTTATATTCTTGACCTTTATTTTCTAACCTAACCAGTTTACGTTAGAAAAATAATTGTTACTGATGACCTTAATTATGAAAATTGCGGGGACGCAATTTTTATAAGGAGGGGAGTCTGTAACAACCCGGGGTTTCGTATCGATTGATCGTCGTCATTGGGCGATTAATATCGTTTGTTAATTGCTATTGGAGTTTTTAAATCGACTTAAAATTCTTTTGAAAAAAAAATTGTTGTTAAGTGTAAGTGGGCTTTAAATAAAATTGTAACCTAGGTTTCCTTTTTAATGTTGGGCCGTGATAATTATCAAAAAGGGGAATACCCGTTCCTTCATTCTTCAATCACAAACCCTAAACCTAAAACAAATGAGAGAATAAAAATGGCTGCCCTCGATTTCGTTCGTTCCTCCTCTAATTATTTTGCATCGCAAACAAAAGCACGAGTGAGAAAATAAAATGGCGGCCTAATCTCGTTGCTCGTTCGTTCTCTCCAAACTAGGGCTTGTGTAGTAATCGAAGAGGCCGGCTTTAATTGCTTCGATCTGGTGGGTTGTTCCTCGTTAGTGCTCGCCGATCGATCGTTGGTGCCCTGGGAAATAAGGTGAGTGCTATCCACTCACATTTGATTCAAACGCCATGTTTAGTTAGTTCGATTTGTTTTGTTGATGGATGATTTCTTTAGCCTTGTCAATTTCGTATCTGATACTTGATGTTCTTGGTTTTGAATTTGAGCTGTTCAATATTCTCGGCCATCACGGGATTGATTTCCTTTGACTTCGCCAATTTTACTTCGTGAATTTCTGGCTTTGACTTGGACGTGTTGCGTGAATTTCTGGTCGGTTTCGACTTTGATTCTTCACTGTCAGTACATGTTGTTACCATTTACGTCAACCTGGACTTGTTCGATTTTGACTTGTTTTTGTTCACTGAATTTCTGGCTTCACTAACCATTATGGCTTTGATTTCATGGCCCCTGTGTACTTTGTTTCTGTCCATCTTTGTGTTCATCTTTGTGCAATTTCGATTTGCTGTTTGCATTGCTTCATTCCTGTATTTTGGTAATGGACAGTGTGCACCATTTGGTTCATGAGAAGTCGTAGTTCATGTGTTCGGTACATTCAAGTGTTTATGTGCATTTGATATTCGAGTCTGCATTTCTGTTACTTGACTCGAAGTTTGGTGCTCATGTAATGTGTCTGCATCCATAGATGCATTCATCTTTGCTCTTGCATTTGCATGTCAGGTTATGCTTGCTGTAGCCGTTTCATCTGAGTCCACCTGTTTCACATGTATGGTTTGTTTGTCTAGTGGTACATGTTCTTTAGCATTGCTGGTTTGAATCATGACTTAAATCACTGTATATTGATTCTCTTCAGTCTGCATTAGCTTGTACTTCGAGTTTGTTTCTTTGTCACTGTGGCATGTGAGTTGGATTTGGTTTACTATGGTACATGAAATATATACACCGTTCATGCATATACTTACTTCAAACTGGGCAAAGCTTATAGGTGTGCATGAATTATGTGTAGCCTGGATCATTAACGTGCAAACCTTCCTGCATATCAAGACGAAATGTACACAAACTCTTCTTTTTCACTGTGGCATTTGTTTGTTCGTTTTGTTTTATATTGTCTTGAGCTCAAGTATTTATTGAGTCCTTAATGCTTTGGTTTGGAATTGTAGTTAAGTTGAGCTGCAGGCTTCATTTTGCCTTGACTTTGGTTGTTGCTTTCATATCACTTGATTTCATTGCAGTCTTGACTCTGCATATATTCACTGATGTTGTCACTGCACACTTGTACATCATGTAGATCATTTGTGTTGGGCATTGAGGAGAACTGGGCTGCATTTGCCGTGTGGTTTCATCGAGTTTAGTCATTCATTGTATACCTGTGGTGGCTGCAGTACATATTGCAGTTTTGCCCTTGTATTCTTGTGGTGGTTGCCGTTTAGATTGGGTCGTACATTGCACTGACCACTGTATTCACTTGCATATATGAGTTTTGATTTCACTTGAGATTGTAGTGTCTCGTTGCATTGAGTTGAGATGATTGCCGTGACTTGACCTTTGCATTTTGCTTGTTTGTCGAATTATACTTGAGTTGAATCCGGTATTTCGGGTTTGACCTTGTGCTCGTTTGTGAGCTTTCATTGAGCTTTTGTGTATTTCATCACTGTATTGGCGAGGCAGTGCATGCGTGCGTATACTGCAGCCAATTCAGAATTTGACATTTTAAATTGATATATTTCAATCGATGAAATTGTTTCGTGTTGTCAATTCAATATTTTGATATTGTATTTGATTGGGTGATTTGATCATTTTGTTGTTGTCTAATTATATATTTGTTAATTAGATTATGAGTTTCTAATTATTTATTCAATAATTGGATTTTGTTGTTAATTGCCAATTAGGCAATTCTGATGTTTTCTAAATTATCTTCATTGATATTCTTTTCACTTATCTTTATTGAAGATTTAATTTGTTGATTTGTTGTTTAACACTTGTCCGCGTTATATCTACCGTTATCCGATTCTCTTCTTGAAGGGTTGGATAGACAGGATTTATTGTGGCTGTCGTCTATTCATTATTTAATTATTATTACTTCTTTGCATTAATAACTGAGTTTGAATTAGACTGACCTGGGTATTATTTTCTTTTGAATGTAATACTCGAGTCAGACCGAGTTATTACAGGTTGTAGATATCTTGCATTGGGTTGCTGCTAGAGCTATGAAGTTCTTTCATACCTTTTGGAGCAGTCGTCGTCATCTTATTGTAGTCAGTGTAGTTGTATAGGATGATATGTATTCATGTATATTATTCACGATAATGTACTTGTATATGTAACTTCCTGAGTCGACTGTTGTAGTTGTATCATATGTACTGTATCACATGTATTCTAACTGACATCAGTTATTATATATATGAGACTTTTTGCTTTATCTGTGTTCCGCATTTATATTATCTATGTTATTATTATATATATTGTCCTAAAATATTATGAACCATCGTAGTTCGTTTTATACTAGAATTGGATATGTCGATGGGAGTAAATAAGAAATGAAAATTAAAAATATATACCACTCCTATCAAGGTAACCAATACTAGTGTAAGGCCTAACTACGGATGGCCGCTCTTATCTAGCCTTATTCTTCGTATTAACAGACAGTATATCTTTTGATACTCTTTGTTATTGTGAACATAGAGGTGGGGCATCACAAAGTGGTCTAACTCTTTGTAATTATATAGAGATCTACTCACATCAATGTCGATATGGGTTCAACTTTCAAGTGTTAACTTGAAATAATGGGATCAAGTGGCATTTAGAATCATGGCAAGTATCATCGGAAAACCATTGAAAATGGATAAAGCCATTGGAACAAAGACGAGGTTGAATTATGCTTACCTTCTAGTAGAAGTGTAATACCCTGGAATTCTGGCCATTGTATTTTGAAATATTTAACTAATTTGGAATATTGAAATATTGGTTTTAAAAGTTAATAACTTGAATTCTAATATAGTTATTATTAAAAAGCTTTGAATTGGTGAATTTAATATTTGAATTAAATATTTGGATTGTAAATTGATGTGATAGCCCGAAAATTTCTAGGCAAATAAATAATGTAATAATCATTTATAATAATATAAGATTTATTTTTTCCTAGATAAATAAAATTAATATTAATTTTAACATAAATATTAGTAGTTTTTAAAAGAGAATTTGAATTTGAAATTCAAATATAAATATTTTAAAAATGAATTGAGTTTAAAATAATATGTATATATGATTTGTTTTATCACATTCTCTTTAAAAGGTTTTATAAAAGATATATTAAACTAGTATAATTATTTCTAAATGTATAATTGGAATTTTATATTTTTCTTTTAAATTATGTATTGATAAATAAAGAGATAGTTTAGATATTTATACACTTAAGGTATCTTTAAATATAAAACTATATTTAAAATGTAATATAAATTTAATATAAATATACATTAAAAACCTATTAATACAACATTAATGACAAATGTAAACTAATGACATTATCTAAATACAGGTGTTAACAAATTATATAATGATAATGACAAGTGTCATTTTCTTCTTTAATTTTTAAAAATAATTATTAAAGATAAAGCTAGAATATATAAACTTCTCCACTCTCCTCTCTCATTTCTTTACCAGTTCATTTTCAAAACTAAGAACAAAAGAAAATCTTGTAACACAAACCAGTCAATTAAAATCAAAAGAAAATTCATCAGCAAATATAGCCTTATCAAATTCAACCTAGAAGCTTAACTTAGATCAGTAAGAAATCAAGTATAGAAGCAAGATCAATTTCAGTTTCAAGTTTCAAAGGGAGCAACTTCCAGTTTTAAATCATCTCAGGCTTCCTCTGTTTAACAGTTAGTAAACTAAAACATAAAACACTTTTAAGTTTGATGCATGTAATAAATGTTTGAAGTGAAATTGTGATGTATGTTTGAAAATATGTATGCATGCTTGTTTTAAATCTGAATACATGTATATATATGAATGTTGAAACCTGTGTGCATGTATGGACATATCTGTGTCATCTCTGTTTTAAGTAACAGAATTTAAATTTAGATCAAAATCTCTTATCTCCTCATCTAATCTCTTATAGGTTTTAATATTCAAACAACTTATGTTTGTTTAAACATAAATTAAAGTTTAAAATTATTTTTAAGTGAAATAATTTTGTATAATTCTGGAAATCAAGAAAAGACAGTGGAAAATTTATAAATAGGTAAAATTCAATCATCATAATTCTTGGATTCACTTATATAATCATAATCTCCATCAAAAATCATGATTTTTAAAAGTTAAGTCACAATTTTTTAACTTGGAATCGAGAGAGAATTCAAGTGTTGAACGGGAAATGGGTTTCTAGCTTTTTCTGGTGATCTTCGAATCTTTGGGAGTCAGGGTTTCTACTGAAGCTAGTTGGGTGATCGCAGATGTTGGCAAAAATGGTCGTTGAATTTTACGATCATCGCGGCAGCGGAAAATCGTCGATATAGGGTTTTGTTGCAGTTTTTGGTCGAGGTAAAATGTTGTGCTACTACATCATCGTCGGTGTATCGGAGAAGGCCGGTCATGGGGGAAAAGAAGCATAGGACGTTGGCAAAGATTTGGGTGAAGTCTCGTGACCTCTGGTGGTCGAAGGAGTCTGGGCGGGGCAGTTCTAGGTCATGGTGTTTTGTTTCAATGGGTTTGTACTTGTCAATTCTCGATTTTGAGATTCTTTGGGTTTTTGAGTGGTTGATATCGAAGTAGAGGATGACTGACGACTTGTTGAGGGTGGTCGTCGGCGCCGGAGTATCGTCGGCGATGGGTGCATGTGCACCAGTTTTTCTGTGCACACGAGATTCGCGTTTTGGGAACGATAGTTTTCCTTCGGGTTTGACCCGGGAAAAAGGAAGGTTGAGCTCGGGTTTATTACATGTACGTGAGAGTGTATATAGTATAACAGTTTTTAAATTTTATACAAGTTTTAAAAAGAAAACTGAAGCTCGGGATTTGGAGATGATAACTCGGGTATAAACTCGAGTAAACTATGGGTTTTTTCGGGTTGTTAATCAAAGGTTAACAAGTTTTTAAGTTATAATAAAACTTAAGTTTGAACTAATTATCTTTAAAACTATTTGAAGTAATAAGTGATTAATTAATGTTTGATTAAGTTGAGAAAAGTATTTTAAGTTTTTATTAATTAACTTAATTCTTAAGTTGTTTTTAAACTTAATTAATCATGTAATTAGGGTTAATTAATTAAGACAGTATTTAATTATTAATTTAATTTAAAGTTTTTAAGTTAATCAATAGTTAGTGATATTTGATTTCAAGGTTATTAAGTAAGATTTTAAATGATAATTAAGAAGATTAATTAAGATAAATGATTTATCATTTAATTAATTAATTGGTTGATAATTAAAGATTAATTAATAAGTAATTAAAGGTTAATTATGGATTTATGAATTAATAATTAGAGAGTAATTAATTAATTTAATTAACTAATGATTAAGGATTGTTAATTAAATAATTAGAGATTATTAATTAATGATTAGAGATTAATTAATTAAGTAATTAAGTTGTAATTAAGCATTAATTAATTAAGTAATTAGAGATTAATCAATTGGTAATTAAGGATTGATTAACTAGTAATTAAGAATTAATCAATTTGTAATTAAGTTTACTAAGTAATAATTAAGGTTTATTAATTAATAATTAGGGGATAATTAATTAGGTAATTAAAGATTAACTAATTGATTTATAAGGTAATTAAGAAATGGTTAATTAATTAAATGGTTTGTAATTAATTAGTGATTGATTAAGCAGGGTTAAGTGATTAATTCTTAAGTAATTAATTTAATTTAAGATTATTTAAATTAATTATAGTAAGGATAAATAATTCCGGTTTGCGGATGATTGTTTAAGTAGAATGTCTGGATTGATTGATATCTATTGAATGATAATCTCTGATACTTTGTGATGTGATATTGGCTATAACAGTAATAAATGTGTGATATTTATCTGTGATAAATGTTGTGTGAATTCATAGTATTGAATTAAATTGTTTAACTTTAAAACAACTTTGCCTTTAAGATACGTTTGGATTTCGATGAGACCGGGATCAAATATCAAATTTGATTATCCGAAAACCACATCGATCTAAGTTAAACGATAGGTCGTGATATCTCAAGTGAAGACCAAGATGAAAATTCAGAGTACAAGGGCTATTGTCGTTGACTCTGAGGGTGATTCCAAAATGAGTGTAACGAGATAGTGCCTTCGGTTTCGTTCGAACCTAGAACTAACTTATATGGATTGAATGCTATCAGACCATCATCACTGGAGGACGATGAGCATTCTAAGATATGTGTTCTAAAAAGGAAATCGTAGCCTCAAGCCTCATTAATCGGGATTGGCTAAAACAGGGGAGGTGCGGCAAGGTTAAGTGGGTGCACCTAAGTAGGACGAGATTTACCCCTGTCTAGAGGTCCCTTTTTATTCGGCTTAGTGGGCAGTTGTTGGCCACAACTGTAGGGTTGTCTTGTTTTGGACTATCCAGTAAGGGATGGTTTCGGCCTTGTGTTGTAGGGGATTTAGGATGGATCCTCGGTACTCTGATCTAGACCAGGTACTGTGACGGACGGTACCCCAGTAGCCCTGCCATTGTATGGAATCCAATCTCCAATAAGTGCCCTCAGACTCGATTGTAAACCTATGTATGCTAGAATTTAATAAATGTAAGAATTTCGGCTATTTTCTAGTTTATTTGAAAACCCTAGATCCTATTATAATATCACTGGATTTCGTATCAAATGTTTTGGTCAGCGTAAGGTAAAAACTTACCCATGTTTATGTGTGGGAAGTCTTGCGTGATACCTTTGTTTTCAAATGATTTTTAAAGTTAAACAACTTTAAACCGTTTACTCACACCAGACCCATGTCTGACCCGGAATTTATTTTCATCTTTTCTTAAACTCTTGGGTACTCAAATTTTTATGAGTAGCCAAGTGATCAAGGTTTGCTTAGACGAATTTTGGGAAGGACCTGGAGTAGGAGACTAGGCGTAGCTATATACGTATCTTTCCGCTGTGTTGATAGTTCTGTGATGTATTTTAGGAATGTAATGTAATGATTGGTCTTCATGACTGACTTGGTTGATGTTGTGTAACTGTATTAACTCTGGTATATGGTGATACTATGTAATATTTATGTGAAGTAATATATTTTGTTTCGTTCCGCGGTGAGATTCTGATATTGTTTGGTTCTTTCTTTCTATCCTTTCAATTTCTACCTATTTCTTTCTTAATGACGATATGTCTTTCTGTGGGATGAAAGACGGGTCGTCACAGTTGGTTTCAGAGCTCTAGGTTGAGTGAATACCTAGGCTTTGAAGTAATATCTATCTTGAGAGAGCGTACTTGTATTTTTTTTATATAACCATATACCTATCTGATTGTTGGGTTACCAATCCAGGTTGCCAATATGAGTTTTCAAGGAAGAAGGGGCAACACAACGACCACTAATGAAAGAGGTCCAAATGTTAGCAAGGCTATAAGTCCAACACCGCCTCGAGTAAGTTTTGCTACTTTGTGCAAGGACTTCACCAACCTTGGAGAGAGACCTTTTAAAGGATCGGAGACTATAATTGAGGTTCATGCTTGGCTACGCTCATGCGAAAGGATTTTTAAGAGTCTTGAATTGTCTGATGAGCAAAAGAGAGTAATGGCATCATGGCAATTACAAGAAGGTGCAGCTGCATGGTGGGATGCAGTGACGGTGAATATGTCTGAAGATGAGATTTCTTGGAATAAGTTTAAGGAATTGTTTGAGGAACAATTTATTTCTACAGCTGGGAAAACTCGTCTGTACCGAGATTTTCTGTATTTGAAGCAGGGAAGCATGACTATAGCAGAATATGAGACCAAATTTAATAAACTATCTTGCTATGGTCCAGGACTCATAGACACTCCCCTCCAAAAGAATGAGATGTTCGTGCTAGGAATGAGGCCAGAGTTTCACGAAAAGATGACAGCACATTTGAATGGATCTTTTGTAGAATTGATTGATATGGCACTTAGATATGAGGAGTTGATGAATAAGAAACCAGTGGCATCTGTAGTAGCAGCAGGAGGGAATTCTTCCACCCGAATAAGAGAAAGTTCAATCCAAATTGGAAGAAACCCGAAAGCAACAACATAGCTCGAAAATGTTATCTTTGTTAGCAAGAAGGGCATTTGGCTAATCAATGTCGTCAGGGTAGAACTCAGCAGCAGCAGCCGCAGCAGCAGCGTCAGAATGGATTGGGTTCAGAGGTGGTTCAAAAATCGTCATGCTTCAATTGTCACCAACCAGGTCATATGTTGAGAGCTTGCCCGCTAATTTAAAAAGCTCCATAGAACAAGGTGTCTGCTCTGGAGGATGCACCATCAACTTCTTCTAAAGGAAAAGGAGTGTTAAAAGGTACATTACTTTTAGATGGCAAGTATATTAAAGTATTGTTTGATTCGGGAGCCTCTCTTAGTTTTATCTCTTTGGAATCAGTAGAGAAGTTTCATCTTACCCCTAGTACTGTAGACCGTCCTATTCTTGTATCTAATCCTATAGGGGGAGTAACCAAGTTAGATATGATCTGTAAGGATTTGAGAATTTCCTATCTGTCCTATATTTTTTCATGCGACCCTTGTGTGTTGGATTTTAAGGGGTTTGAACTTATATTGGGGATGGGTTGCTTGATAAGTATAAGGCTGTTCTGATCTATGAAGAGAGAACAGTTCTGTTGGAAACTGATCTGGGTAGGGTTGCGAAAGTGATGTGTGATAGTTCTGGAATTCGCTTGAGTAGTCTTTTACATGGAGTTGAGACTTCTCAAGAGGAGGAAGGAGATATCGTAGTGGTCAAAGATTTTCCAGATATCTTTGAGGAAGTCAAGTGTTTACCTCCGTGGCGAGAGATAGAATTTCGCATTGATTTGGTTTCGGAAGCGATACCAGTGATTCAACCTAGCAGAAGGATGGCTCCTAGAGAGAGGGAGGAGCTAGTGAAGTAGACTCAGGTTCTGTTGGAGAAAGGATTGACTAGACCCAGTTAGATTCGGGTTTCCACCAGTTAAAGGTAGCTGAAGACAGTATACCCTTGACTGCATTTAGGGGACCCAATTGTTTCTATGAGTGGTTAGTTATGCCTTTCAGATTAACCAATGCTCCAGCCTACTTTGTTAACCTGATGAACCGAGTTTTCCGAGATGTGCCGAATAAGTTTATACTCGTGTTCATCGATGACATTCTTGTCTATTGCAAGTCTGAGGAAGAGCAGAAGCAACATCTAGAAATAGTGTTGGAGACACTGAGAAGGCATGTTCTGAAGGCTAAGTTCTCTAAGTGCCATTTATGGAAATTGAAAGTCAGATTTTTGGGGCACACTATGTCTGGAGAGGGCATTTATGTAGATCCAGCCAAGGTAGCGACTATTCTGGAGTGGAAGCAACCACGGACTCCAACTGAAGTACACAGTTTTCTGGGTTTAGCAGGCTACTATAAGAAGTTCATCAAGGATTATTCCAATATCTCTTCAAACTTAATCAAGTTGACTAAGAAGGGAGCAAAGTTCAAGTGGACCCCTGAATGTGAGGAAGCTTTCTAGAATCTGAAGGCAAAGCTGACAAGTGCTCCTGTGTTGGCTATTCCGGATGGGAAGAGAAAGTTTGAGGTTTATACGGATGCCTTTATAGTAGGGTTGGGTGCTATGCTGATGCAGAATGGAAGAGTAATTGCGTATGCAAGTAGGCAGTTGAAGCCAGATGAAAAGAATTACGCTATTTATGATCTAGAACTGTTGTCTAACGCCTTTGATTTGAAGATCTGAAGACATTATCTGCTAGGAGAGAAGTTCGAGCTATTCATTGATCATAAACCGTTGAAGTACCTTTTCTCCTAGAAAGATGTTAATCTGAGGCAGCAGCGATGGGTTGAGTTTTTGGCATCTGATGATCTGGATATTCTCTATACTCCGGGGAAGGCGAATGTGGTAGCAGATGCCTTGAGTAGGAATGCAGTTTTAGCTATTTTGGAAGCTATCCCGTCTCTACAGGATAGGATCATAATCAAGCAAATGGAGGACAAGACTTTAAAGAAAATTATTCACGGAACCAAGGAGGGACAATATTCCGATTTCGAGATTGACGATCGAGGAACTTAAAGAATTCGTCTCTGTGTGTCGAATGTGGATGGGTTGAAGCAAGAAGTTTTGTCGGAGTGCCATCGCTCCAGATTGAGTATTCACCCAGGAATCTCTAAAATGTATAAGGATATGAGAAGAGTCTTCTGGTGGCCGAGTATGAAGAAAGATATTGCTATCTTTGTAAATGGATGTGCCATCTGCCAATAGGTGAAGGGAGATCAACAGAAGACCACTGGATTGTTGCAGCCTTTGGAAGTTCCAAGATGGAAGTGGGAAATGATTTTGATGGATTTCATCGACGGTTGGCCAAGGACTAGGAAGGGAAATGAAGGAATATGGGTAATAGTGGACAGATTGACCAAAAGCGCCCATTTTATTCCAGTCAAGGCAACCTGAAGTGCAGCATCTTTGGCAGATATTTTCTTGAAGGAGATCGTCGGTTTGCATGGTGTTCCAGCCAGCATAGTGAGTGACTATGATCCTATCTTCACCAGCAAATTCTAGAAGGCTCTACAGGTAGCTCTAGGAACAAGATTGAGTTTGAGTACAGCATATCATCCCTAGACCGACGGACAGACGGAAAGGTTGAATCAAATTCTAGAAGATATGTTAAGGGCTTGTATTTTGGATTTTGGTGGATCTTGGGAAGATCATCTGCATTTAATGGAATCTAGTCCATATAGTTGATCAAGATAAGAGGCAACTCAGGAACAAAGTGGTGAAGCTTGTCAAGGTTCAGTGGAGCGAGGATCCCAAAGATTATACCTGGAAAACTATTGATAGTATTAGGAAATCATATCCTGAATTATGTCAGGATAATTAGATTTGTCTATTTGAATGTAATTAGTTGCTATGGTTGTTAATATATGGATGATGTATGCTTGTTGTTTGAAATAAAAGTTTTGTTGGATTATTATATTATCTTTGCTTTTAATTTCGAGAACGAAATTCTTTTAAGGGTGAAGGATTGTGATATCCCAGAAATTTCTATGCAAATAAATATTGTAATAATAATTTATTATAATATAAGATTTATTCTTTTTCCTAGATAAGTAAAATTAGTATTAATTTGAACATATATATAAGTAGTTCTTAAAAGAGAATTTGAATTTGAAATTCAAATATAAACATTTTAAAAATAAATAGAGTTTAAAATAATATGTATATATGATTTGTTTTATAACATTCTCTTTAAAATATTTTATAAAAGTTATATTAAACTAGCATAATTATTTCTAAATGTATAATTGGAATTTTTATAATTTTATTTTAAATCATGTATTGATAAATAAAGAGATAGTTTAGATATTTATACGCTTATGGCATCTTTAAATATAAAACTGAATTTAAAATGTAATATAAATATAATATAAATATACATTAAAAACCTATTAATACAACATTAATGACAAATGTAAACTAATGACATTATCTAAATATAAGTGTTAACAAATTATATAATGATAATGACAAGTGTCATTTTCTTCTCTTATTTTTAAAAATAATTACTAAAGATAAAACTAGTATATATAAACTTCTCCACTCTCCTCTCTCATTTCTTTACTAGTTCATTTTCAAAACTAAGAAGAAAAGAAATTCCTATAACACAAACCAGTCAATTAAAATCAAAAGAAAATTCATCGGCAACATCTAGCTTTTTTAAATTCAAACTAGAAGCTTAACTTAGATCAGTAAGCAATCAAGTCTAGAAGCAAGATCAATTTCAATTTCAAGTTTCAAAGGGACCAACTTTCAGTTTTAAATCATCTCAGGCTTCCTCTGTTAACAGTGAGTAAACTAAAACATCAAGCACTTTTAAATTTGATGAATGTGATAAACGTTTGAAGTGAAATTGTGATGTATATTTGAAAATATGTATGCATGCTTGTTTTAAATCTGAATACATGTATATATGAATGTTGAAACCTATGTGCATGTATGGATATATCTGTGTCATCTCTGTTTTAAGTATGAGAGTTTAAATTTAGATCAAAATCCCTAATCTCTATATCTAATCTCTTATAAGTTTTAATATTCAAACGAGTTATGTTTTTTTAAACATAAACTAAGGTTTAAAATTATTTTTAAGTGAAATAATTTTTTATAATTCTGGAATTCAAGAAAAGACATTGGAAAATTTATAAATAGGTAAAATTCAAGCATCATAATTCTTGGATTCACTTATATGATCGTAATTTCCATCAAAAATTATGATTTTTAAAAGTTAAATCACAGTTTTTTAACTTGGAATCGAGAGAGAATTCATGTGTTGAATGAGAAGTAGGTTTCTTTCCTTTTCTAGTTATCGTCGAATCTTTGGGGGTCGGGGTTTCTGCTGAAGCTAGCTGGGTGATCGAAGATGTTGGCAAAAATGGTCGTTGAATTTTACGATCATCGTGGTCGCGGAAAATCGTCGATCTATGGGTTTGTTGCAGTTTTTGGTCGAGGTAAAATGTTATGTTGCCGCATCATTGTCGGTTCATCAGCGAAGGCCAATCATAGGGAAAAAAAGCATAGGACGTTGGCAAAGCTTTGGGTGAAGTCTTGTAACCTCTAGTGGTCGGAGGAGTCTCGGCGAGGCGGTTCTAGGTCATGGTGTTTTGTTTCGGTGGGTTCGTACTTGTCGATTCTCAAATTCGAGATTGTTTGGGTTTTTGAGTGTTTGGGATCGAAGGAGAGGATGACCCGACGACTTGTTGAGGGTGGTCGTGGGCGCCGGAGTGTCGCCGGCGATGGGTGCACGTGCACCAGTTTTTCTGTGCACACGAGATTTGGGTTTTGGGAACGATAGTTTTCCTTCGGGTTTGACTCGGGAAAAAGGAAGGTTAAGCTTGGGTTTGTTTTGTGTACACGAGAGTGTATATAGTATAACAGTTTTTAAATTTTAAACAAGTTTTAAAAAGAAAACTGAAGCTCAGGATTTGGAGATGATAACTCGGGTATCTGCTCGAGTAAACTATAGGCTTGTCTCGGTTTGTTAATCAAAGGTTAACAAGTTTTTAAGTTATAACAAAAGTTAAGTTTAAGCTAATTATCTTTAAAATTATTTCAAGTAATAAGTGATTAATTAATGTTTGATTAAGTTGAGAAAAGTATTTTAAGTTTTTATTAATTAAGTTAATTCTTAAGTTATTTTTAAAATTAATTAATCATGTAATTAGGGTTAATTAATTAAGATAAAGTGTTTAATTATTAATTTAATTTAAAGTTTTTAAGTTAATCAATAATTTATGATAATTCAATTTCAAGATTATTAAGTAAGATTTTAAATGATTATTAAGAAGATTAATTAAGATAAATGATTGATCGTTTAATTAATTAATTGGTTGATAATTAAAGATTAATTAATAAGTAATTAAAGATTAATTATGGATTTATTAATGAATAATTAAAGTGTAATTAATTAATTTAATTAACTAATGATTAAGCATTGTTAATTAAATAATTAGAGATTATTAATTAATGATTGGAGATTAATTAACTAAGTAATTAAGTTGTAATTAAGCATTAATTAATTAAGTAATTAGAGATTAATCAATTGGTAATTAAGGATTGATTAACTAGTATGTAAGAATTAATCAATTTGTAATTAAGTTTATTAATTAATAATTAAGGTTTATTAATTAATAATTAAGGTTTATTAATTAATAATTAAGGGATAATTAGTTAGGTAATTAAAGATTAATTAATGATTTATAAGGTAACTAAGGAATGATTAATTAATTAAATGGTTTGTAATTAATTAATGATGGATTAAGCAGGGTTAAGCGATAAATTCTTAAGTAATTAATTTAATTTAAGATTATTTAAATTAATTATAATAAGGATTAATAATTCCTTTTTGTGGATGATTTTTTAAGTAGAATGTTTGGATTGATTGATATCTATTGAATGATAATCTATGATATTCTATGATATGATATTGGTTATATCAGTAATAAATGTGAGATATTTATCTGTGATAAATGCTGTGTGAATTCAAAATATTGAATTAAATTGGTTAACTTTAAAACAACTTGGCCTTTAAGATTCGTTTGTATTTTGATGAGACCGGGATTGGATATCAAATTTAATTATCCGAAAACCAAATCGATCAAAGTTAAACGATAGGTCATGATATCTCAAATGGAGACCAAGATGAATATTCAGAGTACAAAGGCTATTGTCATTAACTCTGAAGGTGATTTCAAAATGAGTGTAACGAGATAGTGCCTTCGGTTTCGTTCGAACTCGGAACGAACTTGTATGAATTGAATGCTATCAGACCATCGTCATTGGAGGACGATGAGCATTCTAAGATATGTGTTCTAAAAAGGTAATCGTAGCCTCAAGCCTCATCAACCAGGAATGACTAAAACAAGGGAGGTGCAACAAGGTTAAGTGGGTAGCACCTAAGTAGGACAAGATTTACCCCCTTCTAGAGGTCCCTTTTTATTCGGCTTAGTGGTCAGTTGTTAGCCACAACTGTGGGGTTGTTTGTTCGGGACTATCCAGTAAGGGATGGTTCCGGCCTTGTGTTGTAGGGGATTTAGGGTGGATCCTCGGTACCTTAATCTGGACCAGGTACTGTGATGGACGGTACCCTAGTAGCCCTACCATTGTATGGAATCCAATCTCCAATAAGTGCCCTCGAACTTGATTGTAAACCCATGTGTGCTAGAATTTAATAAATGTAACAATTTTGGCTATTTTCTAGTTTATTTGAAAACCCTAGACCCTATTATAATATCACTGGATTTCCTATCAAATGTTTTGGTTAGCGTAAGGTAAAAACTTACCCATGTTTATGTGTAGGAAGTCTTACGCGATACCTTTGTTTTCAAATGATTTTTAAAGTTAAACAACTTTAACCCGTTTACTCACACCAGACCCATGTCTGACCCGGAGTTTATTTTCTATTTTTTTAAACTCTTGGGTACTCAAATTTTTATGAGTAGCCAAGTGATCGGGTTTGCTTAGACGAATTTTGGAAAGGACCTGGAGCAGGAGACTTGGTGTAGCTATATATGTATCTTTCCGCTGTGTTGATAGTTCTGGGATGTATTTTGGGAATGTAATTTAATGACAGGTCTTCATGACTCTCTGGGTTGATGTTGTGTAACTGTATTGACTCTGGTATATGGTGATACTATGTAATATTTATGTGAAGTAATATATTTCGTTCTGTTGTGAGATTCTGATATTGTTTAGTTCTTTCTTTCTATCTTTTCTATTTCTACCTATTTCTTTCTTAATGATGATACGTCTTTCTGTGGGATGAAAGGCGGGTCGTTAAAATTGAATATCAATTTAATGGATTTAATGGTCTTATTTAACTCCTTTAATTAAAAAATAATAACGAGGAAGTCATTTTGTAAATTTATTTTATTTTATTTTTACGAATCGATTTTTATTGACGTATATTTAATTTAATTTATTTGATTTTTCCATATTTTTTTAATTTTAAAATTTGTCGTTTGACGATATTTCGACAAACGATGATATTTTTGACATTTCACAAAATGTAATATCCAATATATATTATTATTCTATTTTTGGGGTCGTGTCGCTGTTCTAAGCACGACCGTATTTTTGTTTTGCCGTCCCGAGTCTATACGCGAGCGAAAAGATATTTGGCGAGATATAGAAAAATTTTGAATATAAGCCAAACTTAAAACCATTTATACACTCAGCATACTTTCTTTTTCTTCCCTCGCTCATTTCCTTTCACGTGTGCCAAAAAAAACAAGGGAAAATAAAATGTCCTGTGCAAACAAAGAAAGTTTCGAGCTTTAAAAGTTCAAGATAAAATCCTATGCTCCACTAAAAATTGCAAATTTTGCCTCTTTAAGATCATCTAGGAAAGAGCATTATTGCCTAGGCTATTTACAGTGTTTTGGTGATAAAAGGAGAACACGACAGTTTTGGATGTATGAAAAATCGACCAGGGTTCTAATTTTTGGCAAATAGTGAGTGAATTAGGCAAAATGGAGGCTATTATTGGGTTTATAGGGTCTAATTGCATCTTCGGGCAAGAAATGGTGACAAGTAGTGCTCTATTGAAAAACGTAACGTAGAGAGGGTGGGCGCATAAGAGCTACTAGGTCACGATTGAAGGGTGTGGTTTGAGTGTAGGATTTTGGTGACGGATGGTACAGTTTGGGAAGAAGTGATGTTTTCACCTGATGGAGTTCGGTTTCATTGACGGAAGGTGGAGATTTTGGCAAGGGAAGGATCAGTTATGGTGGAGGATCAGTCCGAGTAGAGCGGGAAGTATTTGGGGAGAAATGGGTTGTTTAAATAGGGTAATTAGGAGGGATTAGTGATTTGTTTAATAACCAATTATTATTTAATTCAACAATCTTATAAATGTAACAACTTGTTCATACAAGGCCCAATAGAACACCGTCAGTCATGTTAGATTCGTAATGACGATATTTGTGTTATGAAATTGGATAATGAAGCTTGGGGGTTATAGAATTTGCACAAAAGTTGAACATTTTTTTATTTTAGACGGAGCCAGAACGCGGAAGTGATAACTGGAATTTTGGTGAGTATAACTCACCTCTTTGGATAATCAATTTATTATATAGTAGATAAATTTACTGTTTGTATTTGGTTGAAATTATTGGCTCACGAGTTAACTATCCTTTTTGAAAAGTAACTGTCGTTTGAAAGCGAAATATAGGAAAATATATTAAGAAATCTTGATTTCTCACCGTAGTAATTTAAATTTCCAGTTATATATTCCTCTTGATTTTATTTCAGAGATAACACAATTATATAGATTGTTAGTTGCCGAATCTTGATTGTTTAGCATTATTAGTTATGACATTATTATATGTTCAAAAGTTAACCCTTGTAGCGACAAAAATCAATACAACATTGGTTAAGTGCATTGGTGGCCATGGCCTCAATTTAGTATTTTAAAATAGTATTAATTGTCGTTTTGACTTGAAATTGGGTTTTGATTCAAACAGTGATTTCAAATCCGATCATTTGATTTTCTAGAATATTTTTATCTAAGCAATTTTTAACTTCTCTATTTTACCCCAACCTTTTTATTTACATTTTCTAAACAATACAAAAATGTCTTAAAGTTGTTTACCTATCATTTAATAATGGTTTAAAATTATTTAATAAAGTTTAAAAGTTGGTTGTTTCCATTTAATATTGTTTAAAAGTTATTTATTAATTTTTTAGTACTATGAAAGGTTATTTAAATAATTGATATTGTTTGAAGATAATAATAATTATTTATTAATAATATTTAGAAGTTGATTATTTATAATAATGTTTGAAATTATTAATTATTATATTAATGATGCTTTGAAGTTATTTATTATTATACAAATATGTTTTGAAGTAAATTAATGTTGTTGAAAGGTTAATTTATTATTTATTTACGATTTTTAAAGTTAATTAATTTATCTGATTAATTGTATTTATAAATAATAAATAATTTTATAAAGGAATTTCATTTAATCAAGAATTTATAAATGAAAATGGAGTTTTAGATTTACAAAGGATTTTTTAAAGGTTTTATAAAGGATTTTCATAAAGGATTTTTTATAAAGGATCTTTATACAAGACTTTTGAAAATAACAAATTTTTATAAATGAACTTACAGATTTATAAAAGTAGTTATAAATAGTTTTATGGATTTATAAAAGAGATTTATTAATGGTTTAGAAATTTATAAAAAAAGTTTTATAAATAATTTAAAGCTGCATAAAAAGGAGAAATATAAAAGCGGATGAGAATGATTTCCAAAAATGATCTTTAAATAATTATGGTGGTATGGAACATCTTCCCATACTCAATGCCAAACAAGAAATTTTTCTCTACGTTTTTTGAATATGCTTATCCGTTGAGATAAGTATATAATACATTTTCTAAGTAGTGAAACTATAATGTTTTTGTGAATGTACTTGTACCGTCAAGAGATATAGATATTTTTCAAGTACAAAAAGGAGCATAAAGAGTTTGTGAATATATTTTTGTAAAAGTATTTTTTTCAAGTATTTACAAAGCAATTTTTATTCATGAAAGGATTAATTAAAGAGGTTAATGGCTGCTTATATGCTTAATCAATGTTGTTGGTTTCCCTATGTAAATAAATCCATGATTTGTAAAAGTATTTTTATACAAGTATTTACAAACCAATTTTTATTCATGAAAAGATTAATTAAAGAGGTTAATGGCTACTTATATTTTAATACTGTGAAAAGTTACTTATTTAAATAAATGATATTGTTTGAAAATAATATTTATTATTTATCAGTAATATTTGGAAGTTAATTATTTATTATAATAAGGTATCTGAAGATTAATTATTATATCAATAATGTTTGAGATTATTAATTATTTATATTAATAATGTTTTGAAGTTATTTATTATTATATTAATAATGTTTTGAAGAAAATTAATGTTGTTGAAAAGTTAGTTTATTATTTATTTATGATGTTTAAAGTTAATTAATTTATCCGATCAATTGTATATATAAATAATAAACTGATTTACAAAGGAATTTCATTTAATAAAAAATTTATAAATGAAAATGAAGTTTTGGATTTATAAAGCATTTTTATAAAGGCTTTACAAAGAATTTTCATAAAGGATTTTTATAAAGGATCTTTATAAAGGACTTTTATAAAATAATAAAGTTTTACAAATGGGTTTATAGATTTTTAAAACAAGTTTTATAAATAGTTTTATGGATTTATAAAAGAGCTTTATAAATGGTTTTAAAAAATTTTAAAAAGAGTTTTATAAATGATTTTAAAGTTATGTAAAAAGGATATTTATAAAATAAGATGAGAATGATATCCAAAAATGATCTTTAAATAATTATGGTAGTATGGAACATCTTTCCATATTCAATGCCAAATAAGAAATTGTTCTCTACGTTTTGCGAATATATTTAACCGTTGAGATAAGTATATAAATTCATTTTTTGAGTAGTGAATGTGTAGTGTTTTTGTGAATATACTTATACCGTTGAGATAAGTATATGGATGTTTTTCCAAGTATGAAAAAGGAGTATAAAGGGGTTGTGCGTATATCTTTGTAAAAGTATTTTGATACAAGTATTTACATAGCAATTTTTATTCATTAAAGGATTAATTAACAAGATTAGTGGCTGCTTATATGCTTAACCAGTGTTGGTTTCCTTATAGAAATAAATCCCTGATTTGATTGATGCTTATATGTTTATTTGATAGTTAAATGACCGATTATCAAACTTGGTCGGCTTTAAATAATCATTGTCGGTTCAAAGAGACCGGGGGCAGATACATTTTTCAGAAAACCACATTGAACCGATATAAGTGTTCAAATTAGAACATCTTAAATATGATCGAGGTGGAGCTTTTGAAGTGAAAGGGCTACTTCCTACTAATCCTGAGGGTGAATCTAAAAAGGATGTAGTAGAGTAGTGCCTTCGGTTTCATTTAGACCTAGAACAAACTTGTATTGATGAATGCTAGCATTACATTTCTTCCTAGAGGCAATGTTAGCATTCCAAGATAGTTTGTTATGTTAAATGGTAATCGTAGCCTCAAGCCTCATCAATTGGGAAATGACTAAAGTATGGACATGCGGCAGGGCTATGTGGGTCGCTTCCATTAGGGGTATGATCATCCCTTATCTAGACTCTATATTTATGTATGCTTCGTGTCCCATTTTGGTTGTTTAATCGCAACCAAGGGGTGATCATATTCGATGCTATCCACTAAAGGTAGGGCCGATCCTAAGTAGTAGAGGTGTAAAATATTGTAGCCTTCCATACATTTTTTCTAAAGGTGTACGGATTCAGTGGGGAAACCCTTACCCTTTCATAATTGGAAACCATTTTCCAATTTGTGCCTTCGGACTTGATTATATACCTATTATGCTGGAATTTAATTAATGTAACAATTTTGGCTATGATTCAATATTTATTTTAAAACCTAAACATTATTATAAGGTAAGAAGATTTCTTATATAAATGTTTTGGTTATCGTATGGTAAAGCCCTATATATGTTTATGTGCGGCGTAGTCTTGCATGATACTTTTTATTTTGAAGGGTTTTATAAATATAAAAATCAATATGATTTGATAGAGTTTTCTCACATTGGTTTACTAGACTGATCTAGGTGTTATTTTCTTATAATGCTTGGGCCAGCCCGAGCATAATTTCCAGATTTATCGGGATGCTTTGGAGCTTTCAGAAGACGAGTTGGATTCTTCAAGACGCACTCATTTACCTTATATTATTCCGTTGTTTATTGTTCTTGATGTATATTTGTATTTATCATAAATTGAAAAGACAGGCTGTTATCACTGTCCAGGCCGAAGATAAGTTAGTACTCTAATGATTGTGTGTGTGTGTATATTAAAGTTTCTGTTTTAAGGAGATGTCATATATCATATATTACTCGTCATGATGTGAGATTCTTTTTGTAGGATCAATTTCACCCTACAGAGGGGGGGTGAATAGGGTTATACTATCAATAATAAAAATTATTGCGGAAGTTTGTATAAAATTATTTCAACACAGATATATCAAAATAATAGCAGCACAGACAATAGCAGAATAATAAATGCAGAAATAGAACGACACAAAATTTACCCAATTTTGGCAAAACCCTGCCTACGTGCTACCCCCAAGGTTTCTACTAGAAATTAAGCAGTTAGACGCTTACACACGTAAACTCGCGACACCCTCTATCTATTAGCCTTAACTCTACGCTCAAAACTCTAACACAACTCAGCCATTGAGTTGCGAATTCTCCAACTACGCCACGTAGTTTGTCTCCTAGTCACACGACTAGACTATACACAAGTTTAAAAGGAAAAATACAAATTTAACAACAAACAATTAAAAAACAATTTAAAACCCTAATTTAAATATTGAAGCCCAAGTGCTATTTATAACCAGCCCAAAATAAAACCCTAAAATAAGCCCCTTTTCTCTTTTATTTGTTCGGCCGGTTCCTTTGCTCGTATGTGATAATGGCTGCTTCATTTGTTTCTTCTTTGCTCTGAAATTAGGGCTTCTGGATGAAGTTTCCTCTTTGTCGAATATGATTACTGATGCTTCGACTCCTTTCTTAAATCGATTATATATTCGGCAGCTTCAACCAAGTCATGTTCGAATGTTGCGAAAATTGGCACGTTCGTTCCTTCTTCGATTTATACTATACTCGACTTTTATTCAAGTTGAATGATTTGTTATTTGTTGCTTGAACTCGAATTCCTGAATTTGCCGATGATGTTCATCGTTTATATATGGTTCGAAACCCTTGATTTCCGTTCATATACATTTATTATACATTTATTTGAATTTGTCAATTTATTTATCTTCGCCATTCGATTTTGTTTTGACGCTGATGATGATTTCTGACTTGTTCATATCGAGTAATATCGTTTACTTGATTGACACGATTTTTAATTTGAACTCGCTCGATTCCTTGGTTGCCAGGCTTTGATTCTGAACTATTCGATCTTTGGTCGTTACGGTTGTGAATTTCTGGCATCTTTGCCTTTGTTCATTTTGACTCTGGTCGGTTGTTCACCGCTTCGACTTGAATTTTAATATTAAACAGTTATTACATTTTACTTTGGTCATTTATGAAAATTCTTTCTTGAGTTTGTCTCGGTCTGCACTTGTGCATTTGGGTCGTGATGTGCACGTAAATGTGCATATTTTTACAACCATATTTATTCTATTTAAATTAAATAAATGATCGTATTGGGTATTTTAACCTGTTTTAACCAAAATCCATAATAATTCCAAATTGTCACATATTCATCTTCATCCAAGGGAAAAGTAGTCATTTTTGTGCATAAATTAACTTGAGAAAATTTAATTAGGAATTTCCATATTATTTTGTAGGATTTTGATTTCAATTACAAGTTGTTTCATGAAGACACATGCATGCACAAAATAATTACAAAGGAAAGAAGATGGAAATAATTCAAAGTGAAGAACATGGAAGACGCCACTTACCCACCTACCTTAATGTACAAGTGAGAGGCTAATGCACATGCTTATGGAATTAATGGCTTCATGTACACTTAAATGATGATTAGTAGAAGCTAATGATTACTTGGCCTCCACACTACCTCGAGGGCATTTTGGGCATTCCCCAAATTATGGATTAGGGTTTCATGCTTGTATAAATAACCCATCATGTTCATGTAATCTCTTCCTCTTTATTAGTTTTAGGATCAAAATAAACAAAGCTCTTCTCTTTCTTTTTTCATGGCTACTTAGCCATTTTTATTCTCATGTAATTTCTTTTTTTTATGCAATTTAATACATGATCTTTTCCTTTCTTTGTTTATTTCCTTTCATGTTGTAGTGTAGATCTCTTTTTCTTTTATGTAAATAGAGTAGATTTCTTTTCCATTAGCTTTCATTTTTCTTTCTTTTTTGCTTTCATGTTGCATGCTACTTGTGTTGATATGATAACACAAATGAGAGGCTAATCCCTTCAATTTAGGGGTAATGAAGCCTCTAATCATGTAGCTTCAACATTTTGATGTTTTATACTCTCTTTTTGTGCTTTAATGAGAATGTATGAAGTGGTTAACTTGTTTTTTTTTCTTTGAATTTGATAGCCTATATTGTTGACACCAAATAGGCTATACTTAAACAATCTCTAACACAAATTGCCTCTTCATTTTGTATGATGATGGTAATGAAGTGAATGTTGAGATTAAAATTTGATGGTCTATATTTCTAATTAATAGTTAATAGGCCATACTTAAACTATATTTTGCTTTAAACTTTGTTATCATTTTTCATGTGAGTTAGTAAATGGTTTAAGGGGTGTGCTATAGTTTGTTGGCTTATGTTGAGCTAATTAATAGCACAAATATGTCATACTTATGATAAGCACATCAATTAAGCTACCTAATGACAAAAAAAGAGAGATCATAACTTCATTTTGTTGATTTATGTGATCTAGAGAGTCGAAGTTGCTTCTAAATTGTCTTAACACTCTCATATTTTTTTAATCTATTTTCTTTTGTCATTTTTCTCCTTTTTTTAGTTTAACATTCTCTTCAACCTAGGTTTAATTTGATTGAATAGATTTTTAAAATCATCAATTCCCTGGGGATCGACCCGTATTCGCCACGTGCTACATTCGTACACCGTGCGCTTGCGGTTATTTTTAATTTCAAATTTATCGATGGTTTTCTAATCTGATAGAAATTTCGTCGACTAACAAGTATTTGGCGCCGTTGCTGGGGAGTTGTTTTGGTTATAATTTTCTATTCTTCGAATTATTTTTCATTTTATTTTATTTTGTGTGTGTAAATAAAAAACAATCGTGTGTTTGTTTGTACGATTTTTTGTGTGCATATTGTTGTGCGTTTGTTCTGTGAATTTTGCTTCCATTTTGCCTTGTTAGCTTGTTGCCTTTTCTATTTTCATTTTGGCATTCCAATTGAAAAAAAATACACAACACAATCTCAAAAAAAAAGTTTTTATTCCATTTTATTTTCAATTACATTTGCATTTACATTTCTGTTTTGATCACACGGATTTTCTTCACTGATTTATATTCACTGTAACACAGTGTATTTCTGTTACATACACCATTTCAACACTAACATAGCTGCCTGCAGTCTTCCATTTATCTGCACCGCTTCTTGTCCACTCATCTACAAAAACTTCTGCCTTCAACTACAGCCATCGCCAGAGACACTTCCACCTTCTAACCATTCATACTTTCAATCAAATTCCTACATTCAGACACCTTCTACACTGCATATCCCTCTAACCATTCATCTCCATCCACCCCCTACCTTATACAACCAGACACTTCTTTCCAAAAGCCACTGCTACTGCCACAACCAAAACTTCCACATTTCCAACTTCACGAACTCCTCTACTGATAAACAATACAGCAGCCATCCCCTTTCACTACTTGTTGCCTTGTGACACCCTTTTCACCAACAACCCATCATCTGACCACAACAAATACATCACTTTCATACACCAAGCTACTTCATTCACCATCACCTTCCACTACTGCAGTTCCTACATAACCAACCACCATTCTAAACTACATCACCATTCTAAACCGCCTGCACAATCCAACTCTACTGCTCCATATCACCACCTAACTGCTGCCATCCCCCTACTTCAATAAGCTCTCTGCCTTCCCATTGTCATACCACCTACCACAGCCTACAATATCACAACCAAAACTACCCATACACTGCATACATAACCACCATCATTGCCAGCAAACCCCTACCTCTTCCATACAATCTACATCACCAAGCAACAACTTGAACGTTCCAGACAGCTTCTTCATCTCCCCTCTGTTTCATCACAGTTCCAACCACATATTCCATAACACTTGCATTACCCACCCTCCTCTGACCAAAACAACTTCTTCCACATCAACTCTTTACAGCCACAACAATTCACAGCTCCATATCGCAAACTTCCCACTGGCGAGTTGCTTCTTACTGACCTAAACATCAACAACGCTATCGCTCGAAGCACCATCTTCATACAACCTTCGACCCAATACGCTGCTTATAACTCGACCGCGGCCTCCCTAAATCCCACCAGAACTGCAAATACCACCTCCACCCCAATCGAACAACCCATCAGAAATCACCTCGACCTGAAATCAGCAAGCCACGCAACTCCAATCTCCAGCAAATCGAACTGTCGACCATCGCGAAAGCCAATCCGAAGCCGCATACCCAATCTTCCCCGTCGGAGCCAAAAACAATTGCAACCTTCCCAATTAACCACAGGGAAGAAACAATTCGCCAACAATTTGTGAAACTCGATTCGGTTTGTTTTGTGAAATTCGATTTCGTTTTGGGAAATTTTCATGCTGTGTTTGAAAATTTGGGTATGTGTGTGTATTGGAGAATTTGTGTTATGTAAGCAAAAGGAGTGGTAACTTTTTTTTGGGTAGCGCGATATAACTGGGCCGGGAATAAAAAAATGGGCCGTGTAATTTTTTTAGTTAAGTTTTAAGTTTTTTTTTAAATCTCTTCTCCAAACAAATAAATAAATAAATTCCTTTGCTTTTGAAGTGCTTGAGTTTTTGAAAAGTCTTATTTATAAAAAAAAAAGGGGTTTTCTTTGCTTCATTTGTTTTATTTTGTTTCATTTGATTTTAGACTTCCTTCTCTTTTAAAAAAAAAATCCTCTTTTGTTTACTTTTAGCTTTCATTTGTTTTGTTTTTCACTTGTTTTCTTCTTTGATAAACATATATAAAAAAATTAAAACAAAAAAAATTGTATGTATATCTTGTCTTTATTTTCAGGTTGCCAAAGCAGATAGAAGAAGTCGCTCGCTTTGCTGAGCTTGCCAAATAATAACTGCTTGCTTATTTATAATTTTCTTTTTATTTTTCTTGCATTGTATATATCAATTGTTTTTGTTTGTCTTGCATTGTTGTTTACTTGCATTTGAAAAAAAAATTAGAAAACCAACAAAGAAAAATTCATTCGTAGTTGCATTGTTAATACACGTTTAATTTCTGCTTTGCATTTCATCCTAGAATTTTGATTAATAATAACGGTTAGACATCGATAGCACTTAATTGTATATTGACATTTTGTCTTCTTTGAATAATTTATTTTCTTGGTGTCTAGGCTACGGCAGAGCAATAACCATTTATAAATATTACGGTGATTCGTAAATATTGTAGTGGTTGTTTGTCTGAAGGTACTTAAACCTTCGGCTGCATTGCTACGGTGATTCGTGGTGCACCGATAAATCCTGTCCGTTACCTGGCTGAGAACTATCTTGTTTATCTAAGACAGAGCGTGATTATACAATTTTGGGTTAACTTAGGATAAATCATTTGTAGTTAACCACAACATTCATTTTGTTGCATTAGTTCATGCATATTTTTTAAAAAAAAATTCAAAATTCAAAACTAAAAAAATTGTAAATATTCCCTTTTGTTTTGAAATTTTTAAATCCTTTTCCTTTGAAATTTCAAAAATCCAAAAAAAAATTTAGAAAAACAAAAATCCAAAAAAATATATAAAATCTTTTCAAAAACGGAAAAAAAATTGAAAGTCCAAAAGCAAAACAAAAATCAATTTTCCATTATGAAAAATAAATATTTTTCTTTATAAAAAAAACATTCTTGAAAATGTCCGAGTTTCCCCACTTACATGAATTTTACAACAGTTGTGAAAATCAATATAATTAATATAATTTCACTTCAAATTCTTATGGATATTTCAACAACAACTATTGTTTAAACGATTCGAATATTGAACCTCAAAATTTTCAAAATGATGACCAACCTTCAAATCATGAAAATAGCATTTCATCTTTACTTGAAATCGCTACACAACAAATTCAAATGGTAAATAAGTTGTGTAATTCATATTTCTGCGATAACTCGAATCAAAGTTTTCAAAATAATCAAAATTTGGATTCACTTCAAAATTCAAACGATTTCGAGTATATCCCATGCCAATTCAATTTTTAACTCAAAAATGAGTTTCAAAATCAAAATGAAAATGTGAACCAATTTGTAAATAATTTTGGCAATGGGAATAATCTCGACCATGATACAATTGAAAACTTTAGTTATCAACAAATTCAAAGTGAAAATTTTCAAACTAATAATCACGAATTTGACTTTGTTGAGCAAATGGAAAAAGATAACGGGGATTTACTACTTGAAAAATACAAAAAATTTCGTGAAAATCATAATCAAATCTCAATTTGCGAAGAATCAAATAATAATCTACCGTTTATCGGAATTGACAATTCTTGTTCTCAACAAGTCCAAATCGAAAATTTTCAAGTTAATAATAACAAATTTGACTTTGTTGAGAAAATGAATGAAATGTACAATGATCACATGGATTTGGTGTTCGAAACATATTTAAATCAACGTGATAAACATACTCAAATTCCAACGTGTGACAAGTCAAGTGATAATCCACCTTTTACTCAAATCGTTTTCAAATAACAACTTTCGAAATTGAAAACGAAAATCTTAACAAAGTTGTTGAAAACATGGTAATTGAGTTGGATTTCAATTCTTTTGAGGGTGTGGAACCAAATTTAAAATTCGATCTTCCTTTTCTCGATTCTGAAAATTTGAATACAACAACTTTGGATTTTGAAATGGATACATGCGATGAAGTTTTTGACAATCCAACAAAGGAAGATGAACGAACGCGAGTTTTATGGACTTTTCGAAAATGTGTCATTAAATTCTGATGGGGAAGATTTCGATCACCATTTTGACTTTAAAATCGATAGTTTGAAGGAAGTTTTCAATGATAAACTTGAATTTCAATTTGATGAAAATAAATGTGAATTTCAATCAATCGTTATATCTACCCCAAATATCATCGAAAATAAAACAACTCGTAAGATTTTTGATAAAACAGCATTCGTTTTTCCAAATCCACATTCGACTTCAAAATCTTTTATGGTTTGGTTTTTTGAGCTTAAGCTGTGTCTCGCATACTTGACGAGACAAATGAATCGGTCTTTGGAAGACCGTTTCATTTACTTTTTGGCAATATACTTTCTAATATCGTGTAAATACATTTCATTTTCATGTAAATAATAATAAATGTTCCTTTCACTTGGGATGACTGTGGGGACACAATCAAAATAAAGTGCGGGGGGAGACTCATCTTCTTCTTGATTTTTCAAGATTAATTTTTCATTTTTCTTCCAAAAACCCAAAAAAAATTCCAAAAACAAAAGAAGAATTTTTTTAGCATTTTTGATTTGTTTTTAAAGAAACACTATAAGATAAATATATGGTTTTGGTTTATTAAATTGAAATTGTTGAAAATTTATTTGTCTTAACAAAAATAAAATTGAAGTTTGATTATAAATAACAATGGTTTAACTAGTATATAGGAAGATTCATACATGTTTAATTATGAAATACATCCTAATTGAAAAGCTTTGTTTTAAAAAGTGGCTGATTTAAAGTAAAGATATAACTCTTTTTTTTGTCTTCTAAGTTAAATGGTGCTAAGATGATTTTGCAAAACTTTCTCTTTTAAATAATAATAATAATAACATCCAAGTATTCACTCTCATTTAAAAGTCCTCACAGTTATGCATGGGTGAATCACTTGGAATCTTTGATTATGTGCTTTCATACTCATTTAAAAGTCCTCACGGTTATGCATGTATGGAACACATGTAAAAAACAGACTTAATAAAAACTACCTACGGTCGATAGGTGTATGCACGAAAGTGTGTGCACTTACTATGATCTATACTCCCCACACTAAGCCCAAAAGGCACTGCATGGGTGGTATATCTGGCCTCAGTTTCCCTGAGCTAGGTGTGTAATTTTTCTTGCAAATAATGAGAGAGCAAGCAATTGAAATCCTAGCACTATTTTAACTTATTTGATTTGATTTGTTATTGAAAAGAAATGAAAATACCACTTTGATATACTTTGATAATCAACTAAGGATCCATTTCATAGTTACACTATGTTATTAACCAAAACAACGAGTTAAACTATTGTCAATTTGTTATGATAACTTAATTTTTGTTGGAAATTTTGACGAGTAAGTGACTAAAAAATTTCAAGATAATAACCGAAACCTTTATTTAACTTATTTGTGTCAATTTAAAAGTAAATCCTTCATTGTAAATATTTTCAAAAATTCGCATTCACCTCTTTGTAAATAAATCTTGCATTTTGTAAATATCTTCATTCTGCATTTGTATTTTGTGGGTAGTATCAGCTGAAAACTCTCACGAGACAGCACTCGTCCTACTGGGGACACCAAGAGGTCTAACGGCTTGTTGCATACGCTCAATGCAATCGTGCTCCCTACGAAAACGGATTCATCTTAGTTTTTTTCCCTTTATTCGAGGACGAATAAAAAGATAAGTGTGGGGGTATTTGATGTGCACGTAAATGTGCATATTTTTACCACCATATTTATTCTATTTAAATTAAATAAATGATCATATTGGGTATTTTAACCTGTTTTAACCAAAATCCATAATAATTCCAAATTGTCACATATTCATCTTCATCCAAGGGCAAAATAGTCATTTTTGTGCATCAATTAACTTGAGAAAATTTAATTAGGAATTTCCATATTATTTTGTAGGATTTTGCTTTCAATTACAAGTTGTTTCATGAAGAGACATGCATGCACAAAATAATTACATAGGAAAGAAGACGGAAATAATTCAAAGTGAAGAACATGGAGGACCCCACTTACCCACCTACCTTAATGTACAAGTGAGAGGCTAATGCACATGCTTATGGAATAAATGGCTTCATGTACACTTAAATGATGATTAGTAGAAGCTAATGATTACTTGGCCTCCACACTACCCCAAGGGACTTTTGGGCATTCCCTAAATTATAGATTAGGGTTTCATGCTTGTATAAATAACCCATTATGTTCATGTAAACTCTTTCTTTTTATTAGCTTTAGGATCAAAATAAACAAAGCTCTTCTCTTTCTTTTTTCATGGCTACTTAGCCATTTTTATTCTCATGTAATTTCTTTTTTTATGCAATTTAATACATGATCTTTTCCTTTCTTTATTTATTTCCTTTCATGTTGTAGTGTAGATCTCTTTTTCTTTTATGCAAATAGAATAGATCTCTTTTCCATTAGCTTTCATTTTTCTTCCTTTTTTGCTTTCATGTTGCATGCTACTTGTGTTGATATGATAACACAAATGAGAGGCTAATCCCTTCAATTTAGGGGAAATGAAGCCTCTAATCATGTAGCTTCAACATTTTGATGTTTTATACTCTCTTTTTGTGCTTTAATGAGAATGTATGAAGTGGTTAACTTGTTGTTTTTGCTTTGAATTTGATAGCCTATATTGTTGACACCAAATAGGCTATACTTAAACAATCACTAACATAAATTGCCTCTTCATTTGTATGATGAAGGTAATGAAGTGAATGTTGAGATGAAAATTTGATGGTCTATATTTCTAATTAATAGTTATAGGCCATACTTAAAATAGATTTTGCTTTCAACTTTGTTATCATTTTTCATGTGAGTTAGTAAATGGTTTAAGGGGTGTGCTATAGTTTGATGGCTTATGTTGAGCTAATTAATAACACAAATAGGTCATACTTATGATAAGCACATCAATTAAGCTACCTAATGACAAAGAAAAGAGAGATCATAACTTCATTTTGTGATTTATGTGATCTAGAGAGTGAAAGTTGCCTCTAAATTATCTTAACACTCTCATATTTTTTTTAATCTATTTTCTTTTGTCATTTTTCTCCTTTTTTTAGTTTAACATTCTCTTCAACCTTGGTTTAATTTGATTGAATAGATTTTTAAAATCATCAATTCCCTGTGGATCGACCCGTATTCGCCACGTGCTACATTCGTACACCGTGCGCTTGCGGTTATTTTTTATTTGAAATTTATCGATGGTTTTCTAATCCGATAGAAATTTCATCCACTAACAAGCATTGTTAGTCTGGTCTCATGGCTGTAGCCAAGTTGTCATGTATGCTTCAGTGTTGCATTTGTATTGGATTGTAGAGCTCTGTCCACTGTTCATTGATCTGATTCTAATGTGTGTATGCATACATGTCACTGATTGATTTCTACCTGATGCTTGAGGTTGAGTTGCTTTTATGTTTACTCGAGTGTGGTCTGTGCCTTGTTTGCAACTGTAGTGGCATTGTGCTCTGTATATTACTATGCTGAAGTCACAGTTGCGTTGCTTCGAGTTAGTTTGCATTGTTTAACTTGGTAGCCTCGAGATCTGCCTTCCCTACAACAATATGTATGCCTTGGGTCTGGTCTTTGATGTTGAGACTGTGCCATTGTTTCTGCACATTCATGTTATCATCTTGCTGTTCTGGTTGCATATGTATGTACTGTGGTTTTGGTCGAGTCTGGTACTTGAATTGAGTCAGTGATGGTTACATATATATATATATATATATATATATATATATATATATATATTTATATATATATATATATGTTTACACAGTGTTATCTCTATGATCTTGTGTCCGCATATAGATGGTCTTGTATCACTTGATGGCATTTGGTCTGGTATACATGTGCACTGCTCCATCTTTATATTACATAGTCTGTTCATATGAACTTTGTTTGCATTGTTGCCATATTGATCCCTCTGGTATGTTTCCACTTTTCCTGTACTCTGGTATCACTCTTTGAGACAGTTTTCATTTCAGTTGTATTTTGTTTGGTTCGGTGCACTTGTAGTGTGAGTACAGTTGTATATTAATTCATTAATGATGATGTCTGCTGCACTATGTAGTAGCCTAGCTTGTGCACATATGGTTCTATATTTAACCGCTCCATCTGGTGGTTGCTGTATTGAGTTGCATCGGTCTTTGCATTTAGTCTGGACATTTGTGATTGGGTTGCATCCCCATTTGTTGCACTCGAGTTATTCTAGTGTGCCATGACTTGTGTGCATGTCTGGTTTATATTGCATTTTGATGTTGAGCCACTGCCTGTTAGACTTGAAATCTGGTGGCTTCACTTTGGCATTTGAACTGGTTCGATATTAATTTCATTGTTATTTTTCATATGCTTGCTGCTGCTATGCACATGCTTCACTTCGTACATTGTTTTCATTTGAATCTATATTGCAGTTTCATTTAATCTTGAGGTTGCACATTTTGATTGCACCTGAGTTGAATCCAACTTTAAAGCTCGGGTTTGACCTTGTGCTTGTGTCGTAATTTTATTTGTATTGCACTTGAGTTGAACCCCGGCGTTTCATTTGGGTTTGACCTGTGCTCACCTGTCCCTGTAATTTTATCAAGTGTATATATCTGTGCGCACGGCCTTGTGGCATGTGCAGTGATACATGTGCATGTCACAAGCTTTCGTGTATGATGAATTCAAATTTAAATGATGAAGAAAAACCCAAATAACTGAGGCAAATAATATTTTCAAAGCACATTTTGTTTTATACTGCAAAATATTTTCTTTTCAATTTTACCACGTCAGTATTTGTTTTTGCAGATTGCTCAGATGCTGGATTTGATCTGGAATGAAGTTAAAGATTAAATAAGAGTGAATGAGCGATATCTAGCGAGGACAATTGTGTAAATTGTGATGTAATAAAATTTGTATTGTAATCGAAATTGTATATATATAGTGAGAGTTCAAATTTGTATTATTCAAAATTGTAATAAATATTTATTTGAATAAAATATCTGTTTGAATTTAAATAATGTATTATTTATTTTATTCAGCAAATATTTATTTAATTATGTGAAAAATAAAATAGTACATTAACAAGTACATTTAAATGAATATATATATGTTTATTGTCATCAAACAAAAATCATATACTCGCATATTCAACAATCTCCCGCTTTTGATGATAACAAACATATATTTAAGATTTTGAATTTGTTAAATGTATTTGATCATTCAATTTTCTCCCCCTATTTGAATGCTCCCTTTCTACACAAAGCTCCCCCTTCATATATGCGCATGTAAATAAAAATATGCAAATGAGCTTAGATGCAAATTGAAAATATTTGACCTATGTTTGTCAAAATCTTAACTTTTCTCACCCCCTTTCGTTATCAGCAAAAGAGTAATAGTGTAGAAAAATAGAGATAAAGTGATAGACATTAATATAACATTAAAACTCAATCGAATATAAATATTAAATTTCAATAAAAAATCAAACAAAAATCATAAATACTCTGCTAGACGCATATTACACTTTAGAATGATAGGGATGATGTCATCATATAAAACCATATAGTTGTGTCTATTTGTGGTATGTTTATATCAGGAATTTGAATATCTACTAACCATGCATAACCGTTAGGACTTTTAAATGAGATTAGTAGTATTCCATTTTAAAAAAAGATGAATTCAAGTATCTTCTAACCACGCATAACCACGAGGACTTTCAAATGGGATTGGAATCAACTTGTTTATTTAAAAAATCAATTTTGATATGCGTTCCATACATGCATAACCGTGAGGACATATGAATGAGCATGGAAGCACATAATCAAAAATTCCAAGTAGCTCACTCATGCATAACTGTGAGGACTTTTAAATGAGAGTGAATACTTTGGATTTTTTTATTTTAAAAATAAAATAAAATGAAAAATGAATGATTCCTGTTTAAATCACCACATATTGACATATTATATTGGATTATGATGAGTAATGGTTGATAGAAAAATGATAGAAATAGAAATGATCATGGAATTTTCACCTACAAAAAGTGTTTATAACTCTTGTTTAAATTTGTAAGAAATTTACTAATGATACCGTCTCAAGTTTTAATATATGATTAATATCAACACTCATCACTTTTTCAATCACTATTTATCTTTTCGATAATTAGTAGGGAATCAGATTAGTCAATTGTAGTCATTTAAAATCAAATTCAAAAACAATTATAAAATCAATTTTTCTTAAAATGACTAATCTGAAAACAAGGTCAAAAATGACTTTGTAGAAGGGATTTTATAAGAAAAATGTCTGCTAATTTGAAAATTATTTGAAATGAAAAATATGCAGGTATTTTCTTTGAAAAATGATGCAGTTGTTAAATGTCTCAACATAAATCACGTTCCACAAGTAATTTTCCTATCAACTAGATTACCAGCGTAATCTGCATCTAAATTTCTCTTTCTTTCAAGATTATTATTAATTGAATGTTATAGACCAAACGGTGAAGTTGCAACAAAACCTTGAAGACCTTTTTGAATGAAATTCTTTTCATTTTATTTTAAAGCCGAGCCAATAAAAAACCTGTGAATATAGAGTCAGCAGTAAAATAACCAAATGTATCATCATTAACCAATAAAACACCATCATTAATCCAAACTAATACATATGAAGTAGTTCAAAGATTCTAGTGATTTTTATAGTGTTCTTGGTATAAGAATATAATTGGCCAACTATTTTGAATAAGTAAGAATCAAAATCAGCATTCATTTCTTTATCAAATAACTAGCTGAATTAAATTCAAATTATGGTGTAGATTATCATATTTAATAATATGAATATACCATTACCTGTTTTACCTTTACGATAATTATTCGTTGTTGTCCGTTGCGATTCTGTCACCTTTATACTAGGCTAAGAAACTTTGATTTGTCGCTCGTTGTGTCCTTGGGACAGCCAGAATCCAAGTATCACTATTGTAGTTCCTTAGCCTGCCACCACACCTACATAATGAAAGATTTTTGTGACCTATTTGTCTTTATAGGTCCATGATTGTTAGTGGCAATTGATTTTGAAAAATAATTTTGTGGAGCCCCAAAACTATTTATATATGTTCCTTTCGGCACCCAAATTTGTTTAACTTTGAGAGATTTTATTTTTGTGCCTTTTGGAACCCAATTGGTATAGTTTTCACGTGTTTGGGTCTATACCAACATTGTTTTGATTGTGTCCAAATTTTCTACAACTTGTGCACATTGAATTGACTTGATTAATTTTTCTTTTAACAGGTTCAGATTGATTATATCCAAGTCCTTGTCTAATTGTACTAACAGTTTGTTTCCCTAAGAGCATATTCAACGATTTTTCACTTTTGGAAAATTTATCTAAAGTCGTTGACAGTTGTTGGACTTGTGTTTTGAGAGATTCATTTTCGTTTAATAATTGTGTGCACTTTTTAATAGAATTTTCCCTTCTTGTATTTTCACTTTCTTTCAAAATCAGAATTTCATTTTCAAGCGATTTAATATTGATTTCTGATTTTTTAATCTCTTCTTCAAATGTTGGACACTTATCACAATTAGGGATCCTACTTTGATAGTTTTTAACTAATTGTTCAAGCTGTTCATTTACTTCTATCAAACTATCTCTTTGTGATTCAATTTTAGCATATTTCTCCCTAAGACGTTCAAAGCACTCATTTACCTCGTGAAAATATATAAGTAATTCTGAATGAGTAAGTTTTGGTACCTCACTTGGCTCGTCATCATCACCATCAGTTATTTCACCATGAAGACACAAATTTGCTTTTTCACTCTCACTGCTAGTGCTATCACTTCCATCTTCATCACTTTAATCCCAAGTAGCTGCAAAACTTCTCTCTTTCAGTTTCTTTCTTTGGCTGAGTCGATTTTGGGGACAATTTGGCTTGATATGGCCGGGTTTATTACACTTGTGACAAATGACTTTCTGCTCTTCTAGGTTATCTAGTGCTTTGTTTATTCTTCTCTTTACTTGATGATTTTTGGCCAGATTGCCATATTTGCGATTTCACTTTTTGAATCTTCTTATTAATAGGGCTAGTTTTGCTTCACCATCATCATCATTATCTTAAATTTCAGTTGTCCCTTTAAGAGCTATTGATTTCTTTCCAATGTCTCCTCCTTTACGCGCTTCCTTGAATTTCATCTCTAGTTCTTAAGTGGTGAGGTTTCCGATGAGTTCTTCAACTTTCATTTGTTTCAAATCTTTGATTCTTGAATGGCGGTCACTTTGTCTTCAAAACTTCGTGGAAGGATTCTGAGGATTTTTTGGACTATATCCAATTCCGTGTATGATTTTCCAAGAGCCTTTGATTTGTATACGATATTGGAATGTCGTCCGTACATCTCTTTGACATTTTCTTCCTTTGCTATTGTGAAGTTCTCATATTCGCTGCTTAACATGGCAAGGTGAGATTCTTTGACTTGAGACGTTCCTTCATGAGTCACTTCGAGTGTGTGCCATATTTCCTGCACAGTTGAATGTGAGACACGGTTAAGTTCAAATTGATCCAATGAACAGATAATATAATTCATAGCTTTAGCGCTAGCATTTTGTAATTTATTTTCTAGCTCTGTCCATTGATCATTCGGTTTATTTATTTCCTGATTATTGACAATTATAGTTGGTGCTCTATACCCTGTCTCAACAATATCCCAAGCATCAATGGTTTTCAGAAAAATTTCCATCCTATTTTTCCAGTAAGCATATTCACTATTGAAAATTGGTGGTCTAACTATGGACTGACCCTCCGCAAAAGCATTATTTAAAGAAGCCATTTTAAAAATTCAATTTTTTTAAATTTTTTTTTGAAAAATCAAACTTTTTAAAAAAAATGGCTTTTGTTCCTACCTCTGATACCACTTGTACGATCGATTTCACCCTAGACTGGGGTGAATAGAATGATACTATAAATTTTTAAAAAATATTGTGGAAGTTTGTATAAAATTATTTCAACACAGATATATCAAAATAATAGCAGCACAGATAATAGCAGAATAATAAATGCAGAAATAGAGTGACATAGAATTTACCCAGCTTCGGCAAAACCCTGCCTACATGCTGCCTCCAAAGTTTCTACTAGAAATTAAGCAGTCAGACGCTTACACACGTAAACTCACGACACCTGCTATCGACTAGCCTTAACTTTACGCTCAGAACCTAGCCACAACTCAGCCACTGGGTTGCGAATTCTCAAACTACGCCATGTAGCTTGTCCCCTTGTCACACGACTAGACAATACACAAGTTTAAAAGGAAAAATACAAATTTAAAAACAAACAATTAAAAAACAATTTAAAACCCTAATTTAAATATTGAAGCCCAAATGCTATTTATAACCGGCCCAAAGTAAAATCCTAAAATAAGCCCCTTTTCTCTTTTATTTGTTCGGCCGGTTCCTTTGCTCGTATGTGATAATGGCTGCTTCATTTGTTTCTTCTTTGCTCTGAAATTAGGGCTTCTGGATGAAGTTGCCTCTTTGTCGAATATGATTGTTGATGCTTTGATTCCTTTCTTCAATCGATTATATGTTCGGCAGCTTCATCCAAGTCGTGTTTGAATGTTGCAAAAATTTGTACGTTCGTTCCTTCTTCGATTTATACTATACTTGACTTTTATTCAAGTTGAATGATTTGTTATTTGTTGCTTGAACTCGAATTCCTGAATTTGCCGATGATGTTCATCGTTTATATATGGTTCGAAACCCTTGATTTTCGTTCGTATACATTTATTTGAATTTGTCAATTTATTTATCTCGGCCATTTGATTTTGTTTTGATGCTGATGATGATTTCTGACTAGTTCATATCGTGTAATTTCGTTTACTTGATTGACACGGTTATGATTTTGAACTCGCTTGATTCCTTGATTGCCACGGCTTTGATTCTGAACTATTCGATCTTTGGTCGTTACAGTTGTGAATTTTTGGCATCTCTGTCTTTGTTCATTTTGACTTCGATCAGTTGTTCACGGCTTCGACTGGAATTTTAATATTAAACTGTTATTACATTTTACTTTGGTCATTTATGAAAATTCTTTCTTGAGTTTGTCTCGGCATGTACTTGTGCATTTGGGTCGCATTGTTGGTCTGGTCTTACGGCTGTAGATTGGTTGTCATGTATGCTTCAGTGTTGCATTTCTATTGGATTATAGAGCTCTGTCCACTGTTTATTGATCTGGTTCTAATGTGTGTATGCATACATGTCACTGATTGATTACTACCTGATGCTTGAGGTTGAGTTGCTTTTATGTGTACTCGAGTGTGGTCCGTACCTTGTTTGCAACTGTAGTGGCATTGTGCTATGTATATTACTACGTTGACGTCACTGTTGCATTGCTTCGAGTCAGTTTGCATTGTTTAACTTGGTAGCCTCGACCTCTGCCTTCACTGCAACCATATGTACGCCTTGAGTCTGGTCTTTGATGTTGAGACTGTGCCATTGTTTCTGCACATTCATGTTATCATCTTGTTGTCCTTGTTACATACGTATGTACTGTGGTTTTGGTCGAGTTTGGTACTTGAATTGAGTCAGTGATGGTTACATATACATATGTTTACACCGTGTTATCTCTATGATCTTGTTTCTACATATAGATGATCTGGTATCACTTGATGGCATTTGGTCTGGTATACATGTGCACTGCTCCATCTTTATATTACATAGTCTGTTCATTTGAACTTTGTTTGCATTGTTGCCATATTGATCCCTCTGGCCTGTTTCCACTTTGCCTGCACTCTGGTTTCACTCTTTGAGACAGTTTGCATTTCAGTTGTATTGTGTTTGGTTTGGTGCACTTGTAGTCTGAGTACAGTTGTATATTAATTCATTAATGATGATGTCTGCTGCACTATGTAGTAGCCTAGCTTGTGCACATATGGTTCTATATTTAACTGCTTCATCTGGTGGTTGCTGTATTGAGTTGCATCGGTCTTTGAATTTAGTCTGGACATCTATGATTGGGTTGCATCTCCATTTGTTGTACTCGAGTTATTCTATTATGCCATGACTTGTGTACTTGTCTGGTCCATAATGCATTTTGATGTTGAGCCACTGCCTGTTAGACTTGAAGTCTGGTGGCTTCGCTTTGGCATTTGAACTGGTTCGATATTATTTTCATTGTTGTTTTTCATATGGTTGCTGTTGCTATGCACATGCTTCACTTTGTACATTGTTTTCATTTGAAGCTATATTGCAGTTTCATTCATTCTTGAGTTTGCACATTTTTGATTGCACCTGAGTTGAATCTTGCTTTAAAGCTCGGGTTTGACCTTGTGCTTGTGTCATAATTTTATTTGTATTGCACTTGAGTTGAACCCAATATTTCATTTGGGTTTGATCTATGCTCACCTGTCCCTGTAATTTTATCAAGTGTATATATCGGTGTGCACGACCTTATGGCATGTACAGTGATACACTATGCATGTCACAAGCTGTTCATGTATGATGAATTCATATTTAAATGATGACGAACAACCCAAATAACTGAGGCAAATGATATTTTCAAAGTACATTTTATTTTATACTGCAAAAATATTTTCTTTTCAATTTTACCGCGTCAGTATTTATTTTTGCAGATTGCTCAGATGCTGGATTCGATCTGGAATGAAGTTAAAGATTAAATACGAGTGAATGAGCGCTACATAATGAGGACAATTATGTAAATTGTGATGTAATCAAATTTGTATTGTATTGAAATTGTATATATATAGTGAGAGTTCAAATTTGTGCTATTCAAAATTGTAGTAAATATTTATTTGAATGAAATATCTGTTTAAATTTAAATATTGTGTTATTTATTTTATTCAGCAAATATTTATTTAATTATGTGAAAAATAAAATAGTACATTAACAAATACATTTAAATGAATACATATATATATATATATATATGTTTATTATCATCAAAAAAAATCATATACTCGCATATTCAACAATCTCCCCATTTTTGATGATAACAAACATATATTTAAGATTTTGAATTTGTTAAATGTATTTGATCATTCAATTTGTTCCCTCTATTTGAATGCCCCCTTTCTACACAAAGCCCCCCCTTCATATGTACATGTAAATAAAAATATGCAAATGAGCTTAGATGCAAATAGAAAATATTTTACCTTTATTTGTCAAAATCTTAACTTTTCTCTCACCCTTTTGTTATCAGCAAAAGAGTAATAGTGTAGAAAAATAGAGATAAAGTGATAAACATTAATACAACATTAAAACTCAATCGAATATAAATATTAAATTTCAATAAAAATCAAACAAAAATCATAAATACTCTGTTAGACGCATATTCCACTTTAGAATGATAGGGATGATGTCATCATAGAAAACCATATCGTTGTGCCTATTTTTGGTATGTTTATATCAAGAATTTGAATATCTACTAACCATGCATAACCATAAGGACTTTTAAATGAGATTAATAGTATTCCATTTAAAAAAAATGAATTCAAGTATCTTCTAACCACGCATAACCATGAGGACTTTTAAATGGGATTAGAATCAACTTGTTTATTTAAAAAAATCAATTTTGATATGCGTTACATACATGCATAACCGTGAGGACTTTTAAATGAGCATGAAAGCACATAATAAAAAATTCCAAGTAGTTCACCCATGCATAACCGTGAGGACTTTTAAATGAGAGTGAATACTTTGGATATTTTTATTTAGTTTTTTAAAAATAAAATGAAAGATGAATGATTCCTATTTAAATCACCACATATTGACATACTATATTGGATTATGATGAGTGATGGTTGATAGAAAAATGATAGAAACAGAAATGATCAAGGAATTTTTACCAACAAAAAGTGTTTATAACTCTTGTTTAAATTTCTAAAGAAATTTACTAATGGTACCGTCTCAAGTTATAATATATGATTAATATCAACACTCATCACTTTTTCAATCACTATTTATCTTTTCGATAATTAGTAGGGAACCACATTAGTCAATTGTAGTCATTTAAAATCAAATTCAAAAATAATTATAAAATCAATTTTTCTAAAAATGCATAATTTGAAAACAAGGTCAAAAATGACTTTGTAGAAGGGATTTTATAAGAAAAATGTCTGCTAATTTGAAAATTATTTGAAATGAAAAATATGTAGATATTTTCTTTGAAAAATGATGCAGTTACTAAATGTCTCAATATAAATCACGTTCCACTAGTAATTTTTCTATCAACTAGATTACCAGTGTAATCTGCATCTGAATTTCTCTTTCTTTCAAGATTATCATTAATTGAATGTTATAGACCAAACCGTGAAGTTGCAACAAAATCTTGAAGACCTTTTTGAATGAAAATCTTTACATTTTTAATTAAAGCCGTGCCAATAAAAAAACTGTGAATATAGAGTCAACTGTAAAATAATCAAATGTATTATCATTAACCAATAAAATACTATCATTAATCCAAACTAATACATATGAAGTAGTTCAAAGATTCTAGTGATTTTTACAGTGTTCTTGGCATAAGAATATAATTGGCCAACTATTTTGAATAAGTCAGAATCAAAATCAGCATTCATTTCTTTATCAAATAACTAGCTGAATTAAATTCAAATTATGGTGCAGATTATCACATTTAATAAGATGAATATACCATTACCTGTTTTACCTTTACGATAATTATTCGTTGTTGTCCATTGTGATTCTGTCACCTTTCTACTACGCTAGGTAACTTTGATTTGTCGCTCGTTGTGTCCTTGGAACAACCAGAATCCAAGAAACACTATTGTAGTTCCTTAGCCTGCCACCACACCTACACAATGAAAGATTTTTGTGACCTATTTGTTTTTAGAGGTCCACGATTGTTAGTGGCAATTGATTTTGAAAAATAATTTTGTGGAGACCCAAAACTATTTATATACGTTCCTTTCGGCACCCAAATTTGTTTAACTTTGAGAGATTTTATATTTGTGCCTTTTGGAATCCAAATTGGTATAGTTTTCAGGTGTTTGGGTCTATACCAACAATTGTTTTGGTTGTGTCCAAATTTTCTACAACTTGTGCACAATGAATTGACTTGATTAATTTTTCTTTTAATAGGTTCAGATTGATTATATCCAAGTCCTTGTCTAACTGTATTAACAGTTTGTTTCCCTAAGAGCATATTCAATGATTTTTCACTTTTGGAAAATTTATCTAAAGTCGTTGACAGTTGTTGGACTTGTGTTTTGAGAGATTCATTTTCGTTTAATAATTGTGTGCACTTTTTAATAGAATTTTCCCTTCTTGTATTTTCACTTTCTTTCCAAATCAGAATTTCATTTTAAAGCGATTTAATTTTGATTTTTGATTTTTTAATCTCTTCTTCGAATGTTGGACACTTATCACACTTAGGGATCCTACTTTGGTAGTTTTTAACTAATTGTTCAAGCTGTTCATTTACTTCTATTAAACTATCTCTTTGTGATTTAATTTTAGCATATTTCTCCCTAAGATATTCAAAGTACCCATTTACCTCGTGAAAATATATAAGTAATTCTGATTGAGTAAGTTTTGATACCTCACTTGGCTTATCACCATCACTGCCAGTTATTTCACCATAAAGACACAAATTTGCTTTTTCACTCTCACTGCCAGTGCTATCACTTCCATCTTCATTGCTTTCATCCCAAGTAGCTGCAAAACTTCTCCTTTTCAGTTTCTTTCCTTGGCTGAGTCAATTTTGGGGACAATTTGGCTTGATATGACCGGGTTTATTGCACTTGTGACAAATGACTTTCTGCACTTCTGGGTTGTCTAGTGCTTTGTTTATTCTGCTCTTTACTTGATGATTTTTGGCCGGATTGCCATATTTGCGATTCCATTTTTGGAATCTTCTTATTAATAGTGCTAGTTCTGCTTCACCATCATCATCATCATCATCATCTTCACTTTCAGTTGTCCCTTTAAGAGCTATTGATTTCTTTCGAGTGTCTCCTCCTTCACGCTCTTCCTTGAGTTTCATCTCTAGCTCGTCAGTGGTGAGGTTTCCGATGAGTTCTTCAACTTTCATTTGTTTCAAATCTTTTGATTCTTAAATGGCAGTTACTTTGGCTTCAAAATTTCATGGAAGGATTTTGAGGATTTTTCGGACTATCTCCAATTCTGTGTATGATTTTCCAAGAGCCTTTGACTTGTATACGATACTGGAAAGTCGTCCGTACATCTCTTTGACATTTTCTTCCTTTGCCATTGTGAAGTTCTCATATTCGCTCTTAGCATGGAAAGGCGAGATTCTTTGACTTGAGGCATTCCTTCATGAGTCATTTCGAGTGTGTGCCATATTTCTTGCGCAGTTGAACAATTTGAGACACGATTAAATTCAAATTGATCCAATGAACATGTAATAGAATTCATAGCTTTAGCGTTATCATTTTATAATTTATTTTCTACCTCTATCCATTGATCCTTCAGTTTATTTATTTCCTGATTATTTACAATTATAGTTGGTGCTCTATACCCTGTCTCAACAATATCCCAAGCGTCAATAGTTTACAGAAAAATTTCCATCCTATTTTTCCACTAAGCATATTCACCATTGAACATTGGTTGTCTAACTATGGACTGACCCTCTGCAAAAGCATTATAGAAAGAAGCCATTTTAAAAATTCATTTCTTTTTAGAAAAAAAATTGGTTTTTTTTTGAAAATCAAACTTTTTAAAACAAAAATGGCTTTTGTTCCTAGCTCTGATACCACTTGTAGGATCGATTTCACCCTAGAGGGGGGTGAATATGGTGATGCTATCAATTATAAAAATTATTGCAGAAGTTTGTATAAAATTATTTCAACACAGATATATCAAAATAATAGCAGCACAGATAATAGCAGAATAATAAATGCAGAAATAGAACGACACAGAATTTACCCAGCTTCGGCAAAATACTGCCTACGTGCTGCCCCCAAGGTTTCTACTAGGAATTAAGCAGTCAGACGCTTACACACGTAAACTCGCGACATCCGTTATCGACTAGCCTTAACTCTACGCTCAAAACCCTGCCACAACTCGCGACTGAGTTGCGAATTCTCAAACTAAGCCACGTTGTTTGTCCCCTAGTCACACGGCTAGACAATACACAAGTTTAAAAGGAAAAATACAAATTTAAAAACAAACAATTAAAAAACAATTTAAAAACCTAGTTTAAATATTGAAGCCCAAATGCTATTTATAACCGGCCCAAAATAAAACCCTAAAATAAGCCCCTTTTCTCTTTTATTTGTTCGGCCGGTTCCTTTTCTCGTATGTGATAATGGTTGCTTCCTTTGTTTCTTCTTTGCTCTGAAATTAGGGCTTCTGGATGAAGTTGCCTCTTTGTCGAATATGATTGATGATGCTTCGATTCCTTTCTTCAATCGATTATATGTTCGACAGCTTCAACCAAGTCGAGTTCGAATATTGCGAAAATTGGTACGTTTGTTCCTTCTTCGATTTATACTATACTCGACTTTTATTCAAGTTGAATGATTTGTTATTTATTGCTTGAGCTTGAATTTCTGAATTTGCCGATGATGTTCATCGTTTATATATGGTTCGAAACCCTTGATTTTCGTTCATATACATTTATTTGAATTTGTCAATTTATTTATCTCGGCCATTGGGTTTTGTTTTGATGCTGATGATGATTTCTAGCTTGTTCATATCGAGTAATTTCGTTTACTTGATTGACACGGTTTTGATTTTGAACTCGCTTGATTCCTTGATTGCCACGACTTCGATTCTGAATTGTTCGATCTTTGGTTGTTACGGTTGTGAATTTCTGGCATCTCTGTCTTTGTTCATTTTGACTCCTGTCAGTTATTCATGGCATCGAATATAATTTTAATATCAAACTGTTATTACATTTTACTTTGGTCATTTATGAATATTCTTTCTTGAGTTTGGCTCGGCCTGTACTTGTGCATTTGGATCGCATTGTTGGTCTGGTCTCACGGCTGTAGCCTGGTTGTCTTGTATGCTTCAATGTTGCATTTGTATTGGATTGTAGAGCTCTGTCCACTATTCATTGATCTGTTTCTAATGTGTGTATGCATACATGTCACTGATTGATTTCTACCCGATGCTTGAGGTTGAGTTTCTTTTATGTGTACTCGAGTGTGGTCTGTACCTTGTTTGCAACTATAGTGGCATTGTGCTCTGTATATTACTATGTTGAAGTCACTGTTGCGTTGCTTCAAGTCAGTTTGCATTGTTTAACTTGGTAACCTTGATCTCTTCCTTCACTGCAACCATATGTATGCCTTGAGTCTGGTCTTTGATGTTGAGACTGTGCCATTGTTTCTGTACATTCATGTTATCATCTTGCTATTCTGGTTGCATATATATGTACCATGGTTTTGATCGAGTCTGGTACTTGAATTGAGTCAGTGATGGTTACATATACATATGTTTACACAGTGTTATCTCTATGATCTTGTGTCTGCATATAGATGGTCTTGCATCACTTGATGGCATTTGGTTTGGTATACATGTGCATTGCTCCATCTTTATATTACATAGTCTGTTCATTTGAACTATTCTTGCATTATTACCATATTGATCCCTCTGGCCTGTTTCCACTTTGCCTGCACTCTGGTGTCACTCTTTGAGACAGTTTGCATTTCAGTTGTATTGTGTTTGGTTTGGTGCACTTGTAGTCTGAGTACAATTGTATATTAATTCATTAATGATGATGTCTGCTGCACTATGTAGTAGCCTAGCTTGTGCACATATGGTTCTATATTTAACTGCTTCATCTGGTGGTTGCTGTATTGAGTTGCATCGGTCATTGAATTTAGTCTGGACATCTATGATTGGGTTGCATCTCCATTTGTTGTACTCGAGTTATTCTACTGTGCCATAACTTGTGTACTTATTTGGTTCATATTGCATTTTGATGTTGAGCCACTGCCTGTTAGACTTGAAGTCTGGTGGCTTCACTTTGGCATTCGAACTGGTTCGACACTAATTTCATTATTGTTTTTCATATGCTTGCTGCTGCTATGCACATGCTTCACTTTGTACATTGTTTTCATTTGAAGCTATATTGCAGTTTCATTCATTCTTGAGTTTGCACATTTTGATTGCACCTGAGTTGAATCCAGCTTTAAAGCTCGGATTTGACCTTGTGCTTGTGTCATAATTTATTTGCATTGCACTTGAGTTGAACCTGACGTTTCATTTAGGTTTGACCTGTGCTCACCTGTCCCTGTAATTTTATCAAGTGTATATATCGATGGGCACGGCCTTGTGGCATGTACAGTGATACACTATGCATGTCACAAGCCATTCGTGTATGATGAATTTAAATTTGAATGATGACGAACTACCCAAATGACCGAGGCAAATGATATTTTCAAAATACATATTATTTTATACTGCAAAAATATTTTCTTTTCAATTTTACTGTGTCAGTATTTATTTTTGCAGATTACTCTCAGATGCTGCATTCGATCTATAAGGAAGTTAAAGATTAAATACGAGTGAATGAGCTATATGTAGTGAGGACGATTATGTAAATTGCGATGTAATAAAATTTGTATTGTAATTGAAATTGTATATATATAATGAGAGTTCAAATTTGTACTATTCAAAATTGTAATAATTATTTATTTGAATAAAATATCTATTTGAATTTAAATACTGTGTTATTTATTTTATTCAGCAAATATTTAACTAATTATGTGAAAAATAAAATAGTACATTAACAAATATATTTAAATGAATATATATATATATATGTTTATTATCATCAAACAAAAATCATATACTCGCATATTCAACACTTTTTTGTCTTTTTCTTTCTTTCACTCCGAAACGACCCGCCTTTCGAGCACTTATATGATTGGCACACGCATATCGAGGATGTATTAAGTGTCGTCTTTAGATGTAAGAAAAGCGGATAGTTATAGTTGGTATCAGAGCTTAGGTTGAGCGAACACCTAAGCTTTGGTGGGGTATGTGAGAGCTAGGTGAGTTGAGTGTTCATTTATATAAACGCGTATTTATTAGTGATATAAAAATGTTCTATATTGTGTTGATTTATCAGTTGAGTGGCTTATGAATTCTAAGTACAACTGTACCGATAGGGGTTTCTAAACACTTAAGTTAGGCACCGGTAGTACTGTTTTGAAAATTGATAAATGAAATAAATTCACCCAGTTTATATTTTATATATAAAGGATCAATTTTCAGAAATAGATATAGCTATTTATGTTGTGTTTGTTTATTAGGAAATGATAGTATTTGACTATTATCGTTTATTGTTTGATTAGTCATGCTCATCCAGTTAGGAACATTGCTATTATTTATTAATTAATTATTTATTATTTATTTATTTATGCTCAACTAGTTTGTGAGCATTTATTGTTTGATTAAATTAAATACAAACACTTGTGAATTCAGTATCATGATTTGACTATAAGGCATTCGATGATAATGTTGGGTTAAATTTTAGTTTTAATAAAGGTTGTTTGTTATAATTTAAACAAAGTAACATTTGTAAAATGATTTCATATGAGAAGGTGAAATATATAAATATAATTTAAAAATATGGATTATAAAATAAAAAGGATTTAAAATTAAGAATTTGATAACTGAAATCCTGTTGTTTTCGAAAATTGCTTTCAAAGTTTTGGAGGAAAACAATAATAATATTATTTGAAAGTATTTTTGAATAGAAATATTTTAAAGGATTTAAAAAGGAGCATAAAACCTATAATGATCCGGCTTTTTAACCCCGAACGTCGAAACTAATACATCCACGGTATTCACGTGTCAAGCAACTAAGTGTCAGAAGACGAATAGTTAAGGTAAAATAAAAAGAAAAGGAAATAGAACAAGAAAGAAGAGAACACAATATCAGAATCTCACATGTGGAATGATAATATATAATATCTCAAAAGGTCTTTACCAAAAAGAAAACCTATATATACATACATAAATCAGAGAAAACTAACCTATCATTAGCCTAAACAGTTATAACATCTTGTCCCTACAAATATTGATAGAAAAAAGTCAAGTAATGCAGCGGAAAATTAGTACGATAGGAAACTAGTCAGTTCCTCTCCTAGAGCTCTAATGAACCATAGCCAAATCTGGAAACATACTCGGTCTGACCCGAGCATTATAAGAGAATAACACCCGTATCAATATAGTAATCCAGCATGACAAGCTCAAATCATATAGATTTATTATATCTAAAAAACCTTCAAAATAACATTATCTCGTAAGACTGCATTGCCAATAAACGAATATGTTTTATCTTACAATAACCTAACCATTTCTATTATAAAATCCAGTGATAATATAATGGGTTTGAGGTGTGACATATAAATAATCACATAGCAATAATTCAGGTAAGTGTACATTACAGCAACAATAGGTATACAATCATAACTGCTAAGGCGCGTTCGTTAATTATGCATGATTTTCATGTAGATCTCTTCGGGGAAGCCAAATTCGACCTACTGCATAGGAATTAGAGATATCTTTCTGAAGCATCATACATCCCTATTGAATATACCACAGGAAAACCATAGCCGGTCTTGCTAAGACCTAATGCATCACTCCGCATGCATATCCCAATAAGTATCTCCAGAAATGGAGTCGCATGCACCCTATGGGTTTGACAACCCTACTGTCTATGTCTCCAATTCTAATTTTAGTCATACCCGCTGATAGGCTATGTCCAACGTTCCAGCCCACGAGTTACCATTCGAACAGATCTTCCATACGAGCTTCAACTCGAACAGATCACAGAACCACACATGGATTCTCATATCTTAAACATATCTTGAAACTACATAAGTATTCTCAACAGATCTTGGAATCATGCTTGGATCCCCATACCTCAATAGGTTTAGGAATCACACATAGATTCCTACATCCTGAATAGATCACGAACAACTACATGAGTTCGGCATCTCAAACTGACCTTGAATCTCCGCATAGATTTTAGCATCACGAAGCAATCATGAACCAATTACGAAACCATCACGAAGTAGGTCACGAACCTCTTCCAAACCATGGAATATATATATATATATATATATATATATATATATATGGTTTTAGAGTGGTTACGGTTTCCAATCAACTCATATAAGTACACTGCACCACTTACCGGGTTCTCCGTAACCAATCGATGGCTTATCGGGAATCTCAATCCCGGTTCTGTGGGAAATAAACAGATATACATAAGAGCGGAGATTAATTCCTAACCATTTAAATGGACAGATTTCCTTACCATTGTCCTAGAAGAGGAAAACGAGTATATACATACAATATAGCATCATCAAACATAACTATATCATATAATCCTCTTGTTTCTTCTAGATATTTCAAAATTATATTTGGCCAAGATTTGATGGTCATTTATTTAACTACCAAATAAACAAACAATCCAATACAACAAGAATAATCATATATGGGAAACCAAGTCCTCCTATACCGTCCATAAGCAAGTAACACACAAAGCACGATCGAAACAACAAGCACAACCAAGTCATATAAATAACTTCTAATCCCTTTTTAATTAATTTTCCTATATTAATTAAAAACCTCTTTTATTAGTAAAAAAATCTTTTACTCAATAAAATCTTTTATAAATGAAATTCCATTTGTTAATTAAACTTTACAATTTAATTAAAACATTATTATTCATTTTTAACACATTTCAATTCTTCCCAAAAGTATTCATATACTTATCTTAACCATATAAGTATATTTGCAAATCAATTTCAAAGGGCCTAAGACAAATGTTACTCAAACACTATCACTACAAACCCAAAACCATTTCAGATGTTATTATCTTTAAACATTCTTTTTAACGATCTATTTACATTCAAAAGTATAACTAAAACGGATTAAAGGTGAATGTTACTAACACATTGCCATAACAAACCCAAAACCAATTTATACTTGCTATTCTCTTTAAGATTACATTATTAAAGATATAAATATTTTCCGAGTTCATTTATCAATATTACAGCAGTTCAAAATACTATCCAACGGTTTAAAAACAAATGCTATTAAAAAACTTTTACGACAAATCCAAAATACTTCACTATTCTGTTATCTTTAAAACCCTATTTTAAAGATCCAATCACTTTTCAAAAGTATAGTTAAATGGTAAAAACGGATGTTGCACAAACATCGATAATCCCAATGTCATTAGCTTTAAGATATCCCTTTAAAACTCGAAGTATAGCTTCATTTATTAAACAAGGTAATATACCTTTTTAATTAATTTATAAACCAATCCATTTTAATATAAGTGCTATAATCCAGAAAATCCTTTTAATCCCTATACAAAATATTCAATTAAAATCCTTTACTAAAATCCTTCATAAGTATCCTTCGTAAATACCCATTATAAATATTCTTTATAAATATCCTTTTTAAAAACTTCTAAGTATACTAAGTACCTTCAAAATGATATATATTTATACTTATACTAATTTATTTATAAAACTAAGATATTTAATAAAAGACTATAAACTATTTGTACAATACTATAATATAAAATCCTTTATAAAAATCTTCATTAAAATCATTAATAACTTATAAAAACATATATATACCAAAAATATATTTCAAAATACTAAGGCGATATTTTAAATTTTTTATCAAAACACCATTCAAAAAATGTTTAATAATCTGAAACCATCACTTTATAAATCCACAATGGATTTTTAGAAATATATTTAAACCTTGTTATTTTTCGATAATAAGTACACTTTTGGTACTTATCAACAATACGAAGATGCCCTAGGATGTCTTCCAAAGTTAACTTTAAAATCGAAAATCACAATGATTTCAAAATGCATCATCATGACCGTTTCGCTTCTAATATTTATAACTTCCATTTCCAATTTACCACAAATGTCCAAACCAATTCCATTTTTTAGAACCTTGAATTTTGATGTGTATGATTGTTTTCACCCGAGAGGAAGGGTAAATAGGGTGATAAAAATAATGCGGAAATAAAAATAATAACAAAAAGCAGCAGAAAATAATGCAGTAGAGATCACACACAGATTTACCCAGCTTCAGCAAAACGCTGCCTACGTGCTACCAAGGTTTCTACTAGAAATTAAGTAGTCAGATGCGTACACACGTAAATTTGCGACACCTATTAATGACTAACCTAACTCTATGCTCAAAACCCTGCCACAATTCAGCCACCGAGTTGCGAATTCTTTAACTACACCGCCGTAGTTCGTAACCTAGTCACACGACTAGAGAGTTACACAATTTAAAAAAGGAAAATTAAAAAATAAAATTAAACAACGAAACAAAACCCTATTTTAATACTCAAGGCCAATAGAAAATAAAGTCGGCCCAATTGTAATTAGAAGTAGTCGTCCCCTTTTCTATTTTTGTTCATGGCCGCACTATGTTTGTTCATTCTTCATTCCTCTTTCACACGTTAGGGTTTTGTCCGATTGAAGTTGCTGCTTCGATTGTGATCAATTGAGATTATAATTACACTCGATTGGCTTTGTTAATTGATCATTGGCTTTGGTTGGCTTTCGACTTGTGATAACCCGGGCTTTGAATATCTGATAAATGGGTAATTAACTGTTTTAATTAATGGAACAGATAAAATTATGATAATAATATATATCAGGATGTGTAAATGAATTTGGAAATATAATAAGAATTGAATTATTCACATCTGGGAAAAATAATTATTTAATAATCTCCTTTATAAATTATTTAGAGTTGACAAAATTATTATTTTCAAACAATAATAATAATTGTGTTGTATATTTATACGGATTTTTAAATAGAATTATTATATATAAATGAATTTGAATTTGTTAAAATAGTACGTATCCATCAATTGGATTTTTAATTTTAATTTGAAACTTAATTTGAATTTGGATATTTAAATTGAAGTTCAAAGGATAGATATATATATATATAAAATTGTACTTTGGTTTTAAAATGACTTTTATTTGATTTTATTGAGAACATAAATTGTTTGTATTATTTTCTTTTTAAAGAAACTTATTTATATAAATTAGAATAGGTATATATAAATTAGTAAATTAATTACAAAAGCATTTATTAAATTAGAAATATATTAACTAATTAGGATATTTATATAAAAGCGTTTAAAAAAATCAATTTAAAAATAAATGAAATACACAAATACATGTGTTAGCATATAAATTTACTTGATAACAAGTGTTAAGAAATTAAATGTGGTAAGGGACAAGTGTCACTCCTTTAGTTTATTTTTCTTAATTTTTATAAAATCATAAATAAGATTATATAAGTGTACATCTTTCATACTTATTTCTTTTTCAAATCTTAAATCTAAACTCAAAGAAAAACTCAACCTGATCTACCCTACATTCCACAAAGAAAATCAGTAAACACTCTTCAAGTTAAAAAAATAAATACTTGTAATACATTTTCCAAATCAAAATATCAATCCTGTAACTATTCTTATTTCAAAGATAAAAACCTGCAATCAATTTACTCTTACCAAATGCAAGCCTCTAACCAAGACGCAGTTTCAAACTGATAGCGTAACCTGGAATCAAACAAAAATCAAGTTCAAGCTCTCTGCAAATTCAAAATCAGTCACACATTTAAAATCTGGGTCTTTGTTTCAAAGGTGAGTAAACTGAAGTTTTTTTTTAGTCTTAAAACCTGATACATGTTGATAAATTTTGAAGAAACTTGTGACATAAATGATTGCATGTTTGTGTTAAGGTAGATGCAAGTAGAAACTGTGTGAAGGTCTAGAAATGAGTATGTATATGGTCTTTGTTTGAACTATAGGTTTTGATCCACTAGATAAAATCCAAATTTATTCTTCATAAAACTAAAATTTGGATTGATCGGGTTTGCAGGAAAAATCAAGTTCCAAAATTTTTTTTAAGACCCTTTTTCCTCTGTTTAACAAAAATAGTGAGATTTTAAAATAACTATAAATCTGGAATTATATTGGATGCATGTGTGAAATCTTGATGTTAATATGAATGCTTGGATTACAATGCATGTGTATATAGATAAATTAAATGCATGTGTATATCCTGGTGATACCTCTCTGTTGTTTCACAATATCAAGAGCAACATCTTAAATTCATATCTTTCTATCTAAATTGATTCAGGCTTTGTTTTCTAAAAGGAAATTATCTGTAATAATGAAACATCATTTTTAAAATTTGTTGCAAGGATTTATATTTGAGGAAATGTTATGGAAATAGAAATTACAGTTAAAACTAATCAAAGTCAATAAAATCAATGTTCAAAATTTATTGTTTTGATTATATAACCCGTTTCGATCTTGCAAGATATGAATTTTAATATACAAATCTGGATTTTTAAGTTCATATATTTTGGGAATTTCTAGACTGATCAAATCTTGCATTTTCGTCAATTGTCGTTGAACGGCGATGAGTGGCACGGTGAGATTTGGACTGGAGATGGTTGGGATGTCGTCGAACTCAAGAAAATTAGTGTGGAGATTTTTCAGTAATCGTGGTAATATGAGGTCGGCTAAGTAGGGTTTTGAGTGTTGATTTTGTGGTTTTGGTTGCTGAGGAAATCTCAACGTCTAGAAGGCATCGTGATTTATCGTGAGGGGTGTGACGGGTTCATCGGAGCTTAGGGTAGCTTCGGGAAGATCGGTGGGTGGTTCCAAGGTTGGAATCGTCGACAGCAGAGGATTTTTGGCAAATAGGTTGGTTCCAGTTTGAGTCGAGAGACTCGTTTTGATTTCCGATGCGGTAGGTCGGAATTGGGTAGCTGCTTGGGTCAAGAGGGTCAATGATGACTCGTGGGAGGTGGAGACGATGATCGGAGGAGCTCCGATCATCTTTGCATGTGTATGTGCATATGCGGTGTTTCTGTAGGTTGGGAAGAAGGAGATTGGGGTGGGACTCGAAAATGTATTCGCGGATTTTGGTTTGTTGCTCGAGTCAGTATTCGTGTCGTTTGCGAGCTTTGATAAAACTGTAAATTTTGAATTTAAGTTACAAACAGAGTTATAAAGGAAGAAGAAAGAAAGAAAAAAAAGACTCAGGAAGGAAGAGAATTTGCTCGAGTATTGTTCGAGCAAGTTTGTGGTGGGCTCGGGTCTGACATTTGGTAATAGGATTTCAAATCTGAAGTAAGTTGTACAGGTCTTTAAAAGAAATTAAGTAAATTTGTATTCGGTTTTAAAAGGCAAAGAAAATGTTTTAGACAAGTTTTAAAAGTTAAGCAATTTTTTTTATTAATTATATTATCTTATTTTAGGAATAAGATTTAAATGAAAGGTTAATTACATAAGAGAAACAATTTAAGAATTGTTAATAGTTTAATGAAGGTCATTAACTAGAATTGTTAAATAATTAATCAATGAGTTTAATTTAAAAGTGGAATGTTTTGAAATGTATTTAAATTTTGTTAATGATAAGTAAGTCATTAACGACAATATTAATAATAAAGATTTATCTTTAGAGATAATTAAGATTTGGATAATTAATGACTAATTAATTAAATAAGGAAATTAAGAGTAATTAATTAGTTTAATTTAAAAATGTTTAAATTTTATTAATAAATGGTTAGAGTATAATCAATTAAATTAGTGACTAATTACTTAATGAAATTAATTAAAGATTAATTGCTCAGTATAATTAACTAAGGATTGTTTGATTAAGGAAACTAATCAATGATTAGTTAAATAATGATCATGATTAACTAAGGGATGATTGATCAATGAAGTGATTATGAGATAATTAATTTGAGTGATTAATTAAGGATCAATTTAATTACTTGGGATGGGCAAAGGATAATAAATTTGTGTAATTAATTAAGAGTTAATTACTTATTGTAATTAAAGAATAATTAATCAAAATGATTAATTAAGAAGATAATTAGAGAATGATTAATTAATTGACTTGTAATTAATTAATGTTGAGTAAGTAGTATTAAGGATGATGGAAGTAATTAATTTAATTAGATGACTAATCAACCTTGTTTATGGATGATCGAATGATATTGTAAGTCTTGGTTTAATTGTTATCCCTAATATGTGATTCGTGATGCTATTGATATTATAACAACCCGATATTTTCAGCCATTCGCATCCGCACATGTCGGACTTGAATTGCTCAAAATACCGCGTTGTAAATAAATTTGGAGCAAATGAAATACAATCACAGAATCACAGACACAGAAATATCAGAATAACTCGTAGCGGAAATTAAAATACCATAGTAGTTCATGAAGCTACTATAACAAACTCTCAAAACATAATACATAATATCAGTCTGAAAAACATATACAATAGAAATCTCAATTACATAGCAGTTTATCAATACCAAAGCTGAAATAGAACAACTGAAACTGAAGGGATAGATAACTAGACAAGCAGAATCTCCAACGATTCCTAGCTCCAGAAAGAAATCCAAAGCTAAGCTGTAAATACTCAGGCTGACCCGAGCGTAAAGTAAAACACAAAACACTCGAGTCAGGACAATATATACTTATATAATGTAAACTAACTCAAGTGAACTGTAGTAGAAATGCACAATAACTTAAAGGATGCTTGGGATCGCCCATCCTTTAAGAATCAGTTAAACTATAAATTAAATACATCCCGTGGTTAAAATTTCAAAATGGTATTTTATACTTCAAAATAAAATATCATTCAAAATCCATTTCATAATATCAAAATATAATATCTTCCAAACCACATTCATTTTTATTTAATTTAAATACCATTACAAAACACATTTCAAAATAGTTTATATTTTGAAACAAATTACTTCATTTTAAATCATAAATTAAGTTATTATATTTAATAATTAAATTATTAAATTTACAAAATTTTAGTCTTTCAAAATTCATTTATGCACTTAATTTATTAAAACAGATGAAAATTCAACTTTCGCAGCATTTAGAAATTGCTACGGAAAGTTACATTCAAAACAGTTCAATTTAATAAAAGATAGCATTTAAAAAGGTTGTAATAGGGTTACATTAGTTTCAAATAAAACTTAGTTAAATTCAATAATTATAGCATTTACAAAAATGCTATAATAACCTTTAATTAAACTTAGCCATTTGGTTCATTATTATCAACTACAACATTAACAAATGCTGTATTATCATTTACATTAGAATTAATAGCATTTCAGAAATGCAGTTAATTAACTTCAAGTGTTCAATATAATTTCAAAAACAATTATATTTTTATTTAAATCATTTTTAGCTTATAAAATCATATAATTTCACTTTTAAAATAGTCATTCAAATACCCTTATATTCATGATTTTATAAAGTTAAATCTCCATTCAAAAATCAAAATTTAATAATAATTCACTTATTAAATTCCAACATTAAATTTTAAATTCATTATATTAAATTTAACTTAGCATTTAAGTTTAAAATTTTCAAATATAACTTAATTTCATTTTTATTTACTTAACTTAACATTCACTTTTAAGCCAAACTCACAAATTTCCAATTTTAGTTATATTTCCAAATTTCAACCTAAATATTCATTCATTTCACATTTTTAACTTTATTCAAAAATCATTGGTATATTATAAAATCATTTTAAATTCATTTAATTCAAAATATCATAAATTTATCATATTTTCATATTTAATTTAAATTCCATTTATCACCAAATTCTAGTTTCCAAAATAACTTACATTTCAGATTTTCTAACTTTACCATTTATTTTTTTCACTTATAAATTTTCAGAAAATCAATAATGCTTTACAAAAATCATTTTTAATCAAATTTAAATGAAAATATTATAATATTTACATTTCTAAAATAATTTAAAATTTTTAGAAAACATATTTTAACAACGGGTCTGTATTTCATTTTCTAGCCTAGATGAAGTGATACGGGTAATATATCATTTCAACCCGTAATTTACAAAGAAAACCGGGTTTGATCATTTCAAACCCGCAATCCCAAGTAAAAGAAAATAATTGAAAATCATTCAGGCCTATCATTTCAGCCCATAACGATTTTCTCCTATTCTAAATTCCATTCGGGTATGTATCATTTCAACCCATAGTGATTCTAGTCTACAGGGAACTTGCAGTGTGATAAACTGATGAAAATAACATAATAGCATGAAATAACAGTAACATATGGTATAACAAGTGTAAATATAGGTGTGAACTTCATATGAATATAATATAGCAGTTATAACAGGATGATATGCATTTACAGATTCAGGTGATGTCAGTTTATCACTATATAAGTACATATTAGTCTGGTGAGATTTACTCACCTGTTTAAGCTGAAGAGGACAACCAAAACACACGACAAGGAATCTTCGAAGGCACGACAACATGAATAAGATTTGAGATCGGGAGAGCCAAAGATTAATTTCCTTAAATATATCAAACAAAACAAATACAAACATGAATTTCAAACCAAGATATTACAAAACAATGCTAGGAATAACTACACAATTCAAAGCTAGAACTTTTGCACTTGCATTCAACCTTGTATGCTTCAGCTATGGACTGGAAAGGCACTGTTATGGGATGGTTTTGAATCAGGTTTGGATCAGGTTTGGGTTCAATAGGGTCGGCCATAACATGGATATGAAGGAGATGAAGTGTATAGGCATGTGTAACTCAAATCAAGGTAACCAAAGTAGAATTTCTGTGCATAAATGGTTCGGCCCTAAGCATACATAGGCACGGCCAGGCCTGGTAGGGTCATGTACTGATGTGGCAGGGGTCTCACATCAGCAAGTGGCTGGTGGTGATGATGCAAAGGTCAGCCAAGGTGATGTGGTGGAGTGGTGAAGGTAAAGGAGCTTGGCAATGCATGTTTAGGTGGAGTTTGCTTAAATATTTGGTGGATCTACATCATGGATTGCCACGGCTATGGATGGACAGTGGGCTGGAGGGGATGGCAGCTGGTTGTGGTGGTGGTGGAGGTGGCTATGGTGGTGGAGGATCAAGGGTTGAGCTACAAAGGTGAAGACAAGTGCAAAGAGATAAGGAAAACAAGAAGAATAAGCGAAAAAGAAGAAGAACTTTACCAAACTTTTGCTTCAGGAGTTCATGGCCGAAAATTTTGGATGAGAAACTTTTATTTTCGTGAAAATGAAGTTGGATGCAGCTGAAGAATGATAGGGAACAGCCAAAAAGAATTGAATGCAATAAGGTTAGGAAAAATGAAGAGACGGGAAAACAAAAGGTCTTAAGCAACTAAAGAGACATAAACTTTTCAAATTTCCTTTTATTTATTTATATAAGTTTAAATTTCTGAGAATAATAATAATTTCAGTAAAAATTTCGAAAATGCAACAAAATATAAAAATATAAATAAATAATAATAATTATATAAGGTAAAAATAAGAAAATAGCTCAAAAAATACAAACTAGTCTAGAAAAATGAAAAATAAACAGAATGAACTTTGAAAAATTTATATGAACTTGTAAAAATATTTATAACAAAGACAATAACATAAATAAAAATGCGTTGACAAAAATATATAAAAATTTTAATTAAATATAATTTAAATGAAGAAAATAGCAGAAAAAAATAGAAAACAGCCTTTAAAAATAGGAAATAAATACAGTAAACTTTGGAAAAGTTTTATTATCACCTCAAAAATACTAAAAGACAAAAATATACATAAAATAACATAATGACACATTTTAAAATAAAATATGACAAAGAAAATATAATTTATATAATTTAAAATAGACAAAATTGCTAAATAAAATAGATTGCATTCAATATTGAAATATACATAACTTTCACAATTTAAATCTGTTTTCAACGAAACGAAAAGTAGTATTCAAGTTATTAAATATAATTTCATAATAGAAGATAAAATTTAGGAGTATAAATATTTAAATTTGAAATTTAAAAGTCAAATTTTGACCAGTTTGAACAGAAATTCATCTTTCAGTAAAATATCCAATTTATACCTGTTTGAAATTATACTTCACATAATAATCAACACTTATATTTAAAAATGTGAAATGTTTGAAATAAAACAAGTTTAAAAATAATTTCAAAATAAAATAAAGTCAAATATTAAAATATATGAAAAATCTAGGGTTGTTACACTCTCCCCCACTCAAATCTTTTCGTCCTCGAAAAGGAAGGAAGCGGAGAAACAACAAGAAAGAGAAATAGGTTGGAAGACATTCGAAAGAAGGTAGGGAGAAAGTAGCTAGGAGGGGAAGCAGGTTGAAAGACATGGATGAAATATTATTTAAACCATTATTCATTTCAATTAAATTTCGTAATATTTTAAACATTTTATAATATGATGAATGGTCATTTGATTCAAATCTGATGGTTCAAAGTAATTTTTTTTTAAACATTTTAAAATCTTTAGGAGGGAAAATAACTGATCAAAATATTCTTTATATAGTACTTTATCAAGATACTTTTATCAAAATACTTTTATAACTCGATGTCTTAACAAGTTTACTTTCGTTCCTGCAGACTTTGGCTATGCGTTGACCAGGCGCAAAGCTAAAATTCTCCAAGTACTTAGTATACTTGTTTCAACACCCAGTGAAAATAATGAAAACACTTTTAAAAACAGATATGGAAAGTACAATCCAAACAAATCAACCAAACCGAAACAGTTGTCTAACCATGGATCGCAGATACACAATGGTTACGCCTGGATCCCCCAGGAAACAATCTGTATCCGTAAGTGCGAGTTACGCCATGATGACGAGTAGAATGCAGGATACACAATGGTTACGCCTGGATCCCCCAGGAAACAAACCGTACCCCTAGGCAAGACTCAGCCAGGCACTTGCGCTACTCTTCGCGACCTACACAGATTGCAGGATACACAATGGTTACGCCTGGATCCCCCAGGAAACAATCCGTACCCCTAAGCAAGACTCAGCCAGGCAGTTGCGCTATGTAGTCGCGATCATAAGACCACGGGGATCACCGTGGAATTCGATGGACACTCGAGTATCATATCCGAAAAACCCAAATCAAAGAGAGAGAATAATATCGATAGAATGAATCCACAGTGTGGCCACAAAGCGGATATCAAGAAGAAGGCACTTTCCATATCTTTACTTCGAAAATATGTATCATATAGTACCTTTCAAAATCACTTTCAAATATCATACTTATATAAAGTCCATTATATATAAGATTTCATTTCAAATCAAATACTTTCCAAAATAATAGTATATCAAATCACACTTATATAAATTTCGATTATATAAGATTTCATTTTTCAAAATTGAGTACCTTTTCAAATCAACAGTTCTCAAATCAATGGTTTACTTATACAAATCATTTTTATATAAGTTCGATAGCTCCCAAATCAAGTATTAAATAAAACAGGTTCTAAATTTTAAACCATTTCGATATCAAATAAATTTTAAAATCAGATATGAAGTCACCAAATCATTTCTTTCAAGTTATACATATTCAGTTTCAAAATTTCTTAAAACAATAGGTTTAGAAAATAATCCAAATTTCCAAATCAACAAAATTTAGGTCAAATAAATCCATTTCCATTTCAAACATGTATTCACTTCAAAAGTCGTAATACTTTCAAAGTTATGAATCTTTCGAAACTAAAATACTTGAAATCAATACACTTTGAAAATCATAACATTTAGAAATCATGCATTTGAAGTCATAAAACATGCCCTTAATTCTTTACATTTCAATTTTTTTCAATTAAACCAAAATCTAAAATTTCCAATTTTAATTCAATTCAAACCATCAGTTTCAATTTAGTTTTCCAACAAAACCATTTCAAATATTATCAATTTCAAATATAGATTTGATTTACAAAATAAACTATTAAATCTTAAATATGTTTCAAGGCTTAAATATACCATATTTCAAAACTAAATTTCATAATTTCATATATCTCAAATTTTACTTCATTATTACTTACATATGTCATTATTTCGCAACATTACATTCGATCGCTCGCTTGATCACACAAGTTCGCTTTCGAACTACTATTGTCCATTCGACTTCCCTAATGCGGACTTCGATATGGTTTCTTGACTAGAAGCCATCAGTCTCCTTGCATAGCCATATACTATGATAGAGAATTCTAGAATCAAGCCCAAAATCCATATCAAATGTTCGCTATCAAGAATCAAATGAAAAATCCTAACACGAAATGGTGTAATTCACCTCGAACTTGTGTACTCAAACTTGGATCAAATTAATTATGCGAATAAAACAACGTACGTACAACTTATGTATCTATTCCAACTTGTTAAATAAATAGTTTTATAAAGATGTTACTAAGTTAAAACATTTAAAACCAAAATTTTCTCAAACATTTGAAGACTAATTTTTATCCAAAACATTTCAAAACTAAATTTCATATTAGTATAATTCAAAATAGTCTTATTTATTTACTTAACAAAATAGTTTCAACTTATACAAATCATATTATTTCATACTTGAAACATACAAACTACACTTATATTCTTTATCAAATAAATTATACCTTTCAAATATATTAGCTTTGAAAAGTTAACCCTGATTTGGAAGTGCTCGAATCTTAAAATAGTCGAAGAAATCATATTTTCAATCCAAGAGTTGGAAGTCAACAACAAATCAGTAAACCAATTTCAAAAATAGTGTTATACCAAAACAAATCTGAATCTCGAGGACTGAACACCGGCTTACTTTAAATCATTTCAAATGTGTGTATATATATCTTTCGAATATCAAACCATACTTCAAAATCAAAAATCAAAATTGGTTTCACAAAATCACTCGCATAACAAAGCTACTAGAGTGGCCTCTTCCCCACTCAGAAACTCGAAAATCAATGTCGATGATGCATGCATTCATCACCGAAATTATTTTCCAGCGACATAAGTGGGTTCTGGACTTTTACTTTCTTTAAACTTCTTTAAAATCTCTTCAAAATATTTGGAATTCATTCAAATACATTTGAAATATTTCTTATTCAGAAAATATCTTTAAATCATATTATTATTATATATTTTCCAAAATCTTAAAACCGATTTCAAAACACCAGAGTTCGATTCCTTGAAATTCAAATTCAAAACCTTTCAGTTATAAATCATTTTATATAAATTTAAATTTCTCATAAATTTTCAAAATTTCAAATCCTTTCGAAATTTCAAATTTTCATTTTTGAAAGGTATATAATCCTTATCGAAAACATTTCACTTTTATATATAGAAAAATGGCCATCCTTAATAATTTCGATGTATGCACAATATCAAAATACAACCAGACACAAATTTCCAAAGGATGATTCAAGGAAGGATTTCAAACAAACAAAGATTCAAAATTAGAGGAACTCTAATCAAATAGAATTCTAGTTCGAAGATAAACTCAAACGAAGATGAGATAATTTAATTACCAAATAGAGGATAGATAAGCCTATATAAATCACGGGCGACCTTAACCGGTCAACCGAGACTTTAGGAATATAATCAATATGGAAATCTAAGGCAAATCGACCTTCGTTCGCCAGAGATAGAATCCGGGTAGAGGAGGAGATAGATAGCATCGACATCCGAGGATACAGAAATCTCTAGTGAATCAATGCCAATTGTAAAGGAATTTCACTCCCTTACAAATCATTCGAAGATTTACGGAATCACCGCTCTTTAGAGAGGTCATTCCAAAGTGGAGTTACGGAATGCTCCAAAATCAAAAGGAAAAAATAGGGAAAACAATCTTGGATTCCAGAACAAGTGGGAGCATTCCAAAGATGAAGGAATCCTAATCGATAAGAATCCTAACCAAGAGATTTCTAACAAGGTAGATACAGAAGGAATGAAGCTTAGAAAATCTTGGTTTCAAAATAAGAAGATTTTTTATACCAAAATAATCTTTGAAAATCCTTTAAAATCATTTGGAAATCATTTTATACTTCGAAAATACGTTCTCTCACAAGGAAATGATTCTGAGATTGATTTCACTCATTCTAGGGTATTTCTACCCTATCTCTAATGAGTTTTTGCTCCGTAGGCTAAGGTTTGCCTAAAACCAAAGCTCTGATACCAACTGTAACAACCCGTAATTTTCAGCCATTCGCATCCGCACATGTCGGACTTGAATTGCTCAAAATACCGCGTTGTAAATAAATTTGGAGCAAATGAAATACAATCACAGAATCACAGACATAGAAATATCAGAATAACTCGCAGCGGAAATTAAAATACCATAGTAGTTCATGAAGCTACTATAACAAACTCTCAAAACATAATACATAATATCAGTCTGAAAAACATATACAATAGAAATCTCAATTACATAGCAGTTTATCAATACCAAAGCTGAAATAGAACAACTGAAACTGAAGGGATAGATAACTAGACAAGCAGAATCTCCAGCAATTCCTAGCTCCAGAAAGAAATCCAAAGCTAAGCTGTAAATACTCAGGCTGACCCGAGCGTAAAGTAAAACACAAAACACTCGAGTCAGGACAATATATACTTATATAATGTAAACTAACTCAAGTGAACTGTAGTAGAAATGCACAATAACTTAAAGGATGCTTGGGATCGCCCATCCTTTAAGAATCAGTTAAACTATAAATTAAATACATCCCGTGGTTAAAATTTCAAAATGGTATTTTATACTTCAAAATAAAATATCATTCAAAATCCATTTCATAATATCAAAATATAATATCTTCCAAACCACATTCATTTTTATTTAATTTAAATACCATTACAAAACACATTTCAAAATAGTTTATATTTTGAAACAAATTACTTCATTTTAAATCATAAAATGAAGTTATTATATTTAATAATTAAATTATTAAATTTACAAAATTTTAGTCTTTCAAAATTCATTTATCCACTTAATTTATTAAAACAGATGAAAATTCAACTTTCGCAGCATTTAGAAATTGCTACGGAAAGTTATATTCAAAACAGTTCAGTTTAATAAAAGATAGCATTTAAAAAGGTTGTAATAGGGTTACATTAGTTTCAAATAAAACTTAGTTAAATTCAATAATTATAGCATTTACAAAAATGCTATAATAACCTTTAATTAAACTTATCCATTTGGTTCATTATTATCAACTACAACATTAACAAATGCTGTATTATCATTTTCATTAGAATTAATAGCATTTCAGAAATGCAGTTAATTAACTTCAAGTATTCAATATAATTTCAAAAACAATTATATTTTTATTTAAATCATTTTTAGCTTATAAAATCATATAATTTCACTTTTAAAACAGTCATTCAAATACCCTTATATTCATGATTTTATAAAGTTAAATCTCCATTCAAAAATCAAAATTTAATAATAATTCACTTATTAAATTCCAACATTAAATTTTAAATTCATTATATTAAATTTAACTTAACATTTAAGTTTAAAATTTTCAAATATAACTTAATTTCATTTTTATTTACTTAACTTAACATTCACTTTTAAGCCAAACTCACAAATTTCCAATTTTAGTTATATTTCCAAATTTCAACCTAAATATTCATTCATTTCACATTTTTAACTTTATTCAAAAATCATTGGTATATTATAAAATCATTTTAAATTCATTTAATTCAAAATATCATAAATTTATCATATTTTCATATTTAATTTAAATTCCATTTATCACCAAATTCTAGTTTCCAAAATAACTTACATTTCAGATTTTCTAACTTTACCATTTATTTTTTTCACTTATAAATTTTCAGAAAATCAATAATGCTTTACAAAAATCATTTTTAATCAAATTTAAATGAAAATATTATAATATTTACATTTCTAAAATAATTTAAAATTTTTAGAAAACATATTTTAACAACGGGTCTGTATTTCATTTTCTAGCCTAGATGAAGTGATACGGGTAATATATCATTTCAACCCGTAATTTACAAAGAAAACCGGGTTTGATCATTTCAAACCCGCAATCCCAAGTAAAAGAAAATAATTGAAAATCATTCAGGCCTATCATTTCAGCCCATAACGATTTTCTCCTATTCTAAATTCCATTCGGGTATGTATCATTTCAACCCATAGTGATTCTAGTCTACAGGGAACTTGCAGTGTGATAAACTGATGAAAATAACATAATAGCATGAAATAACAGTAACATATGGTATAACAAGTGTAAATATAGGTGTGAACTTCATATGAATATAATATAGCAGTTATAACAGGATGATATGCATTTACAGATTCAGGTGATGTCAGTTTATCACTATATAAGTACATATTAGTCTGGTGAGATTTACTCACCTGTTTAAGCTGAAGAGGACAACCAAAACACACGACAAGGAATCTTCGAAGGCACGACAACATGAATAAGATTTGAGATCGGGAGAGCCAAAGATTAATTTCCTTAAATATATCAAACAAAACAAATACAAACATGAATTTCAAACCAAGATATTACAAAACAATGCTAGGAATAACTACACAATTCAAAGCTAGAACTTTTGCACTTGCATTCAACCTTGTATGCTTCAGTTATGGACTGGAAAGGCACTGTTATGGGATGGTTTTGAATCAGGTTTGGGTTCAATAGGGTCGGCCATAACATGGATATGAAGGAGATGAAGTGTATAGGCATGTGTAACTCAAATCAAGGTAACCAAAGTAGAATTTCTGTGCATAAATGGTTCGGCCCTAAGCATACATAGGCACGACCAGGCCTGGTAGGGTCATGTACTGATGTGGCAGGGGTCTCACATCAGCAAGTGGCTGGTGGTGATGATGCAAAGGTCATCCAAGGTGATGTGGTGGAGTGGTGAAGGTAAAGGAGCTTGGCAATGCATGTTTAGGTGGAGTTTGCTCAAATATTTGGTGGATCTACATCATGGATTGCCACGGCTATGGATGGACAGTGGGCTGGAGGGGATGGCAGCTGGTTGTGGTGGTGGTGGAGGTGGCTATGGTGGTGGAGGAGCAAGGGTTGAGCTACAAAGGTGAAGACAAGTGCAAAGAGATAAGGAAAACAAGAAGAATAAGCGAAAAAGAAGAAGAACTTTACCAAACTTTTGCTTCAGGAGTTCATGGTCGAAAATTTTGGATGAGAAACTTTTATTTTCGTGAAAATGAAGTTGGATGCAGCTGAAGAATGATAGGGGACAGCCAAAAAGAATTGAATGCAATAAGGTTAGGAAAAATGAAGAGACGGGAAAACAAAAGGTCTTAAGCAACTAAAGAGACATAAACTTTTCAAATTTCCTTTTATTTATTTATATAAGTTTAAATTTCTGAGAATAATAATAATTTCAGTAAAAATTTCAAAAATGCAACAAAATATAAAAATATAAATAAATAATAATAATTATATAAGGTAAAAATAAGAAAATAGCTCAAAAATACAAACTAGTCTAGAAAAATGAAAAATAAACAGAATGAACTTTGAAAAATTTATATGAACTTGTAAAAATATTTATAACAAATATAATAACATAAAATAAAAATGCGTTGACAAAAATATATAAAAATTTTAATTAAATATAATTTAAATGAAGAAAATAGCAGAAAAAATAGAAAACAGCCTTTAAAAATAGGAAGTAAATACAGTAAACTTTGGAAAAGTTTTATTATCACCTCAAAAATACTAAAAGACAAAAATATACATAAAATAACATAATGACAAATTTTAAAATAAAATACGACAAAGAAAATATAATTTATATAATTTAAAATAGACAAAATTGCTAAATAAAATAGATTGCATTCAATATTGAAATATACATAACTTTCACAATTTAAATCTGTTTTCAACGAAACGAAAAGTAGTATTCAAGTTATTAAATATAATTTCATAATAAAAGATAAAATTTAGGAGTATAAATATTTAAATTTGAAATTTAAAAGTCAAATTTTGACCAGTTTGAACAGAAATTCATCTTTCGGTAAAATATCCAATTTATACCTGTTTGAAATTATAATTCACATAATAATCAACACTTATATTTAAAAATGCGAAATGTTTGAAATAAAACAAGTTTAAAAATAATTTCAAAATAAAATAAAGTCAAATATTAAAATATATGAAAAATCTAGGGTTGTTACAGATATGATATGTTCGATTTAAGCTGTGATGTTGAGGTCATTTATTAATGATGTATTACTGTGACACCCTGTATTTAAAGTTGAATTTTATTTCACTTGAATAACTTGGGTTAAAATGACATTGGATTCGAAGAGACCGGAGTCGGGTATTAGTTAATACCCGAAACCACTTTGATTTATAATCTATAATAATTCTATATAGATTTGATATGTGAAATCAAAAGGCTGAAATGGAATGATTTACGTGAATTGGACCATTTAATCTAAATTTTGGTACTTAGAAATTGATGTGAGATGTAAGTCTTGTCTATAACGATTTGTGAAGTTGTAAATTGATACAGGTTACCCGGGTTTATATAAGTTGTATGCTTTTGTGTTCCATGTTAGATGGGCTTACTCACGCTGGTTTCCAACCTGACCCGGGTGTTACTTTGATGTAATGCTCGGGTCAGACCGAGTATTACAGATTTTTAGGTAAGGACGTTCTGGAGCTCAGAAGGCAAGCTGGATGACTGGAACGTATGGAGGGTATTCCGCTGTGTATATATTATGGTTTATCTAGGACATGTTTGTTTAAACTGTCCAGTGTTGTGTATTGGTTGTAACCCTGATGTATAAAAATGTAAGTGTACGGATACAGTTCTTCTTTTGTAAACTGTTATTTATGTGATATTATATTTTGATCCGCTGCGAAATGTGAGGTTTCTGTGACTTGTTCCTATTTCTTCTTCTATCTCTTTCTTTCTTTTCTCTAACTATTTGGAATTTTCGGGATCGAAATTTCCGGGTCGTTACATTTGGTATCAGAGTAGAAGGTTAAGCGAGAACCTTGGCTCTGGTGGGATTACTAATTGAGAATAGGGTCAATGGTACCCTAGAATGAGTTGAGTGTGTGTGTGTGTGTGTGTCTATATATATATATATGAGAGCGTACTTGTTATTTTCTTATATAAAGATTTTAAATGATTTTATATAAGAATATATTTTGATATATAAAGCAACTTCTAATAAATATTAAGGTAATTGGTTGTTAAATTATTTGTATTAAATTAAGTGGTAATAAAAATACAACTAAATTGAAATTAGATAAAAATAAGTTTGAAACAAATTCAAACTGAAATTAAAATCTTGAATTTGGAAAAGAATTTCAAAAAAGATAATAATAGATTGGTTTCCTTGGTTATTATCATTGTTGTATTTAATAATAAAATGTGTATTATTGGGTAAGCAAAATGAAATGTTTTAGGGAAGTAAACAGTCAGGCAAGTATGATTTATAAATTGGATCGGAAGGTGATCTAAATTGCGAAGTTTTAAATCTAGGTCCAGAATTTGAAAATTTGTTTCAAAATCATAAAGAAATGTTATTTAATATATTTGAATGAAAGTGTCCTATTTCAAATAAGAGTTGTTTGGAAATTTAATGAAATTTGTTTTGAATTAAAAATCAAAGATGGTTTGAAATAAACTCTAAATGTTGGGTTTTAATTTTGGAAGGTGATGTATAACCCAAAGTGATAAGTTTTTGAACTTATAAGTGGGAAAATTATTAATGTGAAGTTAAATAAGTTTGAATAATCAACCTGATTTGGAAATTTCAAGCTGAAATTAAGATTTAACTTGGGAAGTTAAATGGTTGATTTGAATTGGGAATTTGAGTGATCTCAAAATGGGTTTGAGATCCGAAAATTAGAAATGGATAGATGTTTTAAATAAAATGGAATCATTTTGGACTTAAGATTTGAATGCTTAAGATAAAAATTCAAAGGTTTGGTTTCAAAATTTAACTCGAATCTAAATAATTCGGGATGGTTTAAATTTAGAATTTGAATTGAATTAGTTCAAATTGAATTTGATTTGAATCAATTGGAATTGTGAATGAAGATGGATAAGTTTAAAAAAATTCAAATGAAAATTTTGAATTGGATTGATATGAATTGAAATTTGTTCAATTTGAAATTTATTTCAATTAATTGAAATTGTAATTAAAGTTGAATGAGTAAATTCAAATGGAATTTGATTTGAATTTAGAAAAGGAATTGAGAATTAATTCAACTTGAATTTGGGGTTAAGTCAATTTCAATGGAAATTGAAGTTATTTAAATTGGAACTAAGTCAATTTAAAAGGATGTGGAAATTTAAATTGAATTGATGGGAATAGATATTGGAAATTAAACAGTTTGGCTCTGGTCTATTTTCAAGTAAATTATTTTAATATAAATTGTTTAAAATCTATTTTCCTGACTATCTACTATACAACTTTTCTTTTTAAAACCTAAGAATATTTTACACTTATTTTACAATTATTTTTGAAGCTATTTAACTATTTTACAACTGTTTTATAAACTAATTACTATTTCTCAACTACTTTATAACTGATTACTATTTTACAAACTATTTTACTATTATTTAAAATTTCTATAACTATTTGACTATTTTCCAACTATTTTATAATTACTTAACTATTTTATAATATTTTACAACTAATAATCATTTTTCCACGACTTATCTATTTTTAACCTTTCAAGCTATTTTCCAAAATTAAGCTGGACAGAGTTTAAACTGTTTATGATTGAATATCCATTTGAGATAAGAATTGAGGTGATAATCCAAATGAGGATTTAAGCAATTGTGGATAAGTGGATAGAAATTAAGTGAATGTGAATGGAAAAGAGAATTTATTTGGTTAATAGTCAATGAAGATAAATACGTAGGATGTACGTATATTATTATATTCGCATAGTGATTTGACCCAGATTCGAGAATAGAATTTCGAGATAGTATATCGATCCGAGTTGGGATTTTCCACTCGATTTTCGAATGCGAACCTGGATATGGATTGTTGATTGGTTCTGGATATTCTCTATCATAGTTAGGCTATGCAAGGAGAATGACGGTTCTGATCAAGAAACCAGATCTGAGTCCGCACTAGAAAGTCGGGTGGATAATATTAGTTCGGAGTGAAATTGTGTGATCGAGTGAGCGATCAAATTTATATAGCGTAAGGATGATAAGTGTACATCGTACAGTTTTAAATGAAATTGATATTGGAAAGAGTAATCAAATTTGAATATTTGATTTTGAGTAAACAAAGTTAAATATCTTTGTTATATAAGATAAATCTCCCCTTGTTGAATCTATTGCCAGAAGGGAAGCATTTTGAAAGTGTTTAAAGTATAAAAGGAGTTTTATACAAGTTTGAAATGATCCAAAGTTTTAAAAATTATATATATCTGTATATATATATAAAGGATCTTATGAGGATTTTGGAAAAGGTTTTAGGAACCTTTGGATTTGGAAAGGCATTTGATTTTGGGGTAAAATCAATATTGAAATTTGGAAAGCCTAGTTTGAGAACTATCGATGTTGGGATAATCGATTTTGTGTAAAGGAGCTTTGTATGAGATCATACTAGGTGTATGATTTGAAAGTTACTATATGTGTATAGTGTAAAGTGTTTTGATGATGGCTCTGGGGAAAAAGGCGCTTCCTTGAAATGAACTTCTTAGGAGTGGCACCGGGTGGTGCTGCCTTGAGCCCCAAAGGGGATTCTAAAATTGATCCTGTGAGGAGTCTGGACAAAACTAGTTCCTGAGGATTATGAGTAGTGTGTACCATAGCGAAAGTCGTATGTGCCATTGAGAGCCAACAGTCTGCATTTGATTTTATATCGGTAGACTGCGACCTATGGTAACATAGCGAAAGTCGTGTGTGCCGTTGAGAGCCAACAGTCCGCGTTTGATTTTATATCGGTAGACTGCGACCTATGTAGGAGTGGAGAAGTTTCATTTTGACAGCGAAAATCATGGGTGCCGCTGAGAGCCAACAGTTACATGGACTTTTGCTGTGATAGCAACGTAACCCTGGAATGTAACTGCGATCTGTTGTGTGTTCCATGGCGTAATCGAGGGGCGCGGAGTGCCTACGGTTACATGGACTTTTGCTGCGATGACAACGTAACTCAGGATGTAACTGCGACCATGGATGGGAGTGATGATTTCCATAGCATTCTCACCAAAAGATATTTCCTCAATTTTCAAAAATGTTTTCTATATTTTCAGTAAAATATTTTCCAAGTATTTTCACTGGATGTTGAAAATGGGTTTACCGAGTACTTTTAGATTTTCAGTCTTACGCCTGATCAACGTTTGACCGAATTTCTGTGAAAATAAGGATGGACTGGTTGAGACATTGAGTTATAAAAGTATCTTCATAAAAACTATTTTCGTAATATTATATAGATTTTAAAAGTGTTTTGAAAATAATCAAAGATATTTATCTAATTTAAGCATTTTTAATAAATTCTGGGTTCGATCCTTTGCGAGGACGAAAAGATTCTAAGGGGGGAGGAATGTGATAACCCGGGCTTTGAATATCTGATAAATGGGTAATTAACTGTTTTAATCATTTGAACAGATAAAATTATGATAATAATATATATCAGGATGTGTAAATGAATTTGGAAGTATAATAAGAATTGAATTATTCATGTCTGGGAAAAATAATTATTTAATAATCTCCTTCATAAATTATTTAGACTTGACAAAATTGTTATTTTCAAACAATAATAATAATTGTGTTGTATATATATATGGATTTTTAAATAGGATTATTATATACAAATGGAATTTGAATTTGTTAAAATAGTATGTATCCATCAATTGGATTTTAATTTTAATTTGAAATTTAATTTGAATTTGGATATTTAAATTGAAGTTCAAAGGATAGATATATATAAAATTGTAGTTTGGTTTTAAAATGAGTTTTATTTGATTTATTGAGAACATAAATTGTTTGTATTATTTTCTTTTTAAAGAAATTTATTTATATAAATTAGAATATGCATATATAAATTAGGAAATTAATTACAAAAGCATTTATTAAATTAGAAATGTATTAACTAATTAGGATATTTATATAAAAGCTTTTAAAAAAAATCAATTTAAAAATAAATGAAATACACAAATACATGTGTTAGCATATAAATTTACTTGATAACAAGTGTTAAAAAAATAAATGTGGTAAGGGACAAGTGTCACTCCTTTAGTTTATTTTTCTTAATTTTTATAAAATCATAAATAAGATTATATAAGTGTACATCTTTCATACTTATTTCTTTTCAAATCTTAATTCTAAACTCAAAGAAAAACTCAACCTGATCTACCCTACAAACCACAAAGAAAATCAGTAAACACTCTTCAAGTTAAAAAAACAATTACCTGCAATACATTTTCCAAATCAAAAGATCAATCCTGTAACTATTCTTATTTCAAAGATAAAAACCTGCAATCAATTTACTCTTACCAAATGCAAACCTGTAACCAAGACACGGTTACAAACTGATAGTGCAACCTGGAATCAAACAAAAATCAAGTTCAAGCTCTCTGCAAATCCAAAATCAGTCACACATTTAAAATCTGGGCCTCTGTTTCAAAGGTGAGTAAACTGAAGTTTTTTTTTAAGTCTTAAAACCTGATACATGTTGATAAATTTTAAAGAAAATTGTGACATAAATGATTGCATGTTTGTGTTAAGGTAAATGCAAGTAGAAACTGTGTGAAGGTCTGGAAATGAGTATGTATATGATCTTTGTTTGAACTATAGGCTTTGATCCACTAGATAAAATCCAAGTTTATTCTTCATAAAACTAAAATTTGGATTGATCGGGTTTGCAGGAAAAATCAAGTTCCAGAAAAATTTTTTAAGACCCTTTTTAACAAAAATAGTGAGATTTTAAAATAGCTATAAATCTGGAATTATATTGGATGCAAGTGTGAAATCTTGATGTTAATATGAATGCTTGGATTGTAATGCATGTGTATGTAGATAAATGAAATGCATGTGTATATCCTGGTGATACCTCTCTGTTGTTTCACAATATCAAGAGCAACATCTTAAATTCATATCATTCTATCTAAATTGATTCAGGCTTTGTTTTCTAAAAGGAAATTATCTGTAATAATGAAACATCATTTTTAAAATTTGTTGCAAGGATTTATATTTGAGGAAATGTTCTCGAAATAGAAATTACAGTTAAAATGAATCAAAGTCAATAAAATCAATGTTCAAAATTTATTGTTTTGATTATATAACCCGTTTCGATCTTGCAAGATATGAATTTTAATATAAAAATCTGGATTTTTAAGTTCATATATTTTAGGAATTTCTGGATTGATCAAATTTTGTATTTTCGTCAATTGCCATTAAACGGCGATGAGTGGCACGACGAGATTTGGACTGGAGATGGTTGGGATGTCGTCGAACTCAGGAAAATTAGTGTGGAGATTTGTCAGTGATCGTGGTGATCTGAGGTCGGCTAAGTAGGGTTTTGAGTGTTGATTTTGTGGTGTTGGTTGCTGAGGAAATCTTGACGTCTAGAAGGCATCGGGATTTATCGCGAGGGTGGTGACGGGTTCATCGGAGCTTAGGGTAGCTTCGGGAAGATCGGTGGGTGGATCCAAGGTTGGAATCGTCGACGGCAGAGGATTTTTGGCGAATGGGTTCGTTCCAGTTTGAATCGAGAGACTCGTTTTGATTTCCGATGCGGTAGGTCAGAATTGGGTGGTTGCTTGAGTCAAGAGGGTCAATGATGACTCGTGGGAGGTGGAGGCGATGATCGGAGGAGATTCGATCATCTGTGCACGTGTATGTGCATATGTGGTGTGTCTGTAGGTTGGGAAGAAGGAGGTTCGGGTGGGACTCGAAAATGTATTCGTGGATTTTGGTTTGTTGCTCGAGTCAGTATTCGTGTCGTTTGCGAGCTTTGATAAAACTGTATATTTTGAATTTAAGTTACAAACAGAGTTATAAAGGAAGAAGAAAGAAAGAAAAAAAGACTAAGGAAGGAAGAGAATTTGCTCGGGTATTGTTCGAGCAAGTTTTTGGTGGGCTCGGGTCTGACAGTTGGTAATAGGATTTCAAATCTAAAGTAAGTTGTACAGCTTTTTAAAAAACAAAAAAAATTAAGTAAATTTGTATTTGGTTTTAAAAGGCAAAGAAAATGTTTTAGACAAGTTTTAAAAGTTAAAAAAAAATTATTAATTATTTTATCTTATTTTAGGAATAAGATTTAAATGAAAGGTTAATTACATAAGAGAAACAATTTAAGAATTGTTAATAGTTTAATGAAGGTCATTAACTAGAATTGTTAAATAATTAATTAATGAGTTTAATTTAAAAGTGGTATGTTTTGAAATGTATTTAAATTTTGTTAATGATAAGTAAGTCATTAATGACAATAATAATAATAATAATAATAATAATAATAATAAAGATTTATCTTTAGAGATAATTAAGATTTGGATAATTAATGACTAATTAATTAAACAAGGAAATTAAGAGCAATTAATTAGTTTAATTTAAAAATGTTTAAATTTTATTAATAAATGGTTAGAGGTTAATCAATTAAATTAGTGACTAATTAATTACTTAATGAAATTAATTAAAGATTAATTGCTTAGTATAATTAATTAAGGATTGTTTGATTAAGGAAACTAATCAATGATTAGTTAAATAATGATCATGATTAACTAAGGGATGGTTGATCAATGAAGTGATTATGAGATAATTAATTTGAGTGGTTAATTAAGGATCAATGTAATTAATAGGGATGGGCAAAGGATAATAAATTTGTGTAATTAATTAAGAGTTAATTACTTATTGTAATTAAAGAATAATTAATCAAAATGATTAATTAAGAAGATAATTAGAGGATGATTAATTAATTGACTTGTAATTAATTAATGTTGAGTAAGTAGTATTAAGGATGATGGAAGTAATTAATTTAATTAGAATGGTATGACTAATCAACCTTGTGTACGGATGATCGAATGATATTGAAAGTCTTGGTTTAATTGTTATCCCTAATATGTGATTCGTGATGCTATTGATATGATATGTTCGATTTAAGCTGTGATGATGAGGTCATTTATTAATGATGTATTACTATGACACCCTGTATTTAAAGTTGAATTTTATTTCACTTGAATAACTTGGGTTAAAATGACATTGGATTCGAAGAGACCAGAGTCGGGTATTAGTTAATACCCGAAACCACTTTGATTTATAATCTATAATAATTCTATATAGATTTGATATGTGAAATCAAAAGGCTTAAATGAAATGATTTACGTGAATTGGACTGTTTAATTTAAGTTTTGGTACTTAGAAATTGATGTGAGATGTAAGCGCTGTCTATAACGATTTGTGAAGTTGTAAATTGATACAAGTTACCCGGGTTTATATAAGTTGTATGCTTTTGTGTTCCATGTTAAATGGGTTTACTCACGCTGGTTTCTAGCCTCACCCGGGTGTTACTTTGATGTAATGCTCGGGTCAGACCGAGTATTACAGATTTTCAGGTAAGAACGTTCTGGAGCTCAAGAGGCGAGCTGGATGGCTGGAACATATGGAGGGTATTCCGCTGTGTATATATTTAAACTGTCCAGTGTTGTGTATTGGTTGTAACCCTGATATATAAAAATGTAAGTGTACAGATATAGTTCTTCTTTTATAAGCTGTTATTTATGTGATATTATATTTTGATCCGCTGCGAAATGTGAGGTTTCTGTGACTTGTTCCTATTTCTTCTTCTATCTCTTTCTTTATTTTCTCTAACTATCTGGAATTGTCGGGATCGAAATTTCCGAGTCGTTGCACGACTGCTGTAATTTGTCGAGCTTGAATGTTTTGAATTGGTATGTGATTATTTGCCTCTTTTATCGATTGATATTGCTCAACTTGTTTGATTCACGTTTTGGATAATTTCTGTAATTGGTTCTAAGTATGCTCACTGATTTTTCTCGAACTCGAATACTTAATTGTCGATGATGATTATGGGTATTTATAGGGATTGAAAACCTTAATTTTCGTTCGTATATTTCTCAATTGAATTCTTCTGTGAGTTTTGCTTGGCCGTGATTTTTAATCGAACGATGATGTTATGTGCTGACTTGTTCCATAATTGATGAATTTGAATTTCTTGAGTCGGTTCCTTTACTTTCTCTAATGTATTAGAATTTTGATTCCGTAGTTTTTGCTATGACTTTGGCATCATGAATTTTGAGATAAACTTGACTTCGACTTGTTCAATTCCTTTCCACTCTGACTTGTTCATCCTATTATTATACATACGAATTTTATATGTCTTCGAATATGTTTGACCCTTATTTAATTTTATCTCAGCCTTGACTCAATCGAGCTGCTTCTGCTTTGTTACTTCGACTACATATATATATTTCGAATATATTCCATGGCTGACATGTTCAAAACTTCTACTATTAATAACTAGACTTGGTAGCATTTCATTCCACTCTATTGCATATGTATATATATATTGCTTCACTATTTTGAATCATTTAAACTATATATATTTTTCATTGCATATAAACTTGTATGAGTGTAGAGCCGCTGTTCTGTTTCATATTTATCTAGTCTTCATTGGTCTTGTCCTCATGTTGATTTGAGTCTGCACTCTGCTTGTTCATGCCTCTGACCTAATATATGTCTATGTACATATATGCATATGTGCATACATATGTCACTTTGCATGCTGCTTCACTGATCTGGTGCATTGTGGTCTAGCATTTCATTTTGATCTTTCACTAGTTTCATGTGTGGATTTTCATTCATATTGAATTCCATTACTTCTTTTCCGAGCTCCTAGTCTAGTTTAAGAAGTCTTGATACATTTGAGTCTTAATTTCGTATGTATGCACTGTATATATACATGTGTGAACATACAGGTATATATGTATGTTGCATATTGATTCTTGTTTGGAGTTTGTATGGTCTCCATGCATCTAGTTGTCATCTTTGTTCTTGTGCATTTTTGTTTTGGATGATGCTGTGTTGTTTGTCACCATACTTGTTGTTTGTTGTGTGTACTTTTATCACTTCATGTTGTATTCACCTTTGGTTCACTTTGTTGTTTTAGTCTTTGTGTTTATGAACTGATGTGGTCATTCATATATAAGTCTGCACTTGGTTCCATGTGCTTGCTACTGCTTTGTACATGCTTCGACTTAAGCTTGCATTGTTTTCAGACTTCGACATTGCCTTGTATCTGATCTGACCATATGCATATGTATACATATGTTACTTGTTGTGGCCAGACTTGTTTTCATGTGATTTTTTGATTGAGTCACTTGTTCACTTGAGTTTGTAGCCACTGGCTATTTTGATTACTTGGTTTAACATGATTGTTCATGGTTGTTGCTCTTATACATTTGCAGTCTGGACTTGTTGTTTTGATTCTTTGAGCTTGTTCATGTTGTTATGTGGTTGTACATGAACTTGTTGTTGCATACATACTGTCTGGTTTTGTGTTGCAATGTTGATTTGCGTGCACCAGTATTGTTCCACTTAAGTGCTTTGTATTACTTCGAGTCAAATTGCTTCATTCTTGTGTCATTTTCATGATTGTGTTTTGTTTGCACCTGAGTTGAATTCGGCTTGGGTTTGACCTTGTGCTCAACCGTCCCTACAATTTTAACAAGCAAGTGTATATCGGTGTGCACGGCCTTGTGGCATGTACAATGATACATTGTGCATGTTACAAGTTGTTCATGTATGATGATTTAAAAGAATATGAGGACGAGCAACCCAAAGACTGAGGCAAATGATATTTTCAAACACACACTTCATTGTACACTACAAAATATCTCTTTTTCAATTTTACTATGTCAGTGTTTATTTTGCAGATAGTTCAGATGTTGGATACAAGCCGAAAAAAAGTTAAAGATCAAGTGTATGAGTGTTGAGTGAATTATGTAGGGAGGTGAAAATTGTAAAGTGAAATTTGTATTGTAATTTAAATTGTATAGTGGTTGAAAATGTGTAAAAGTAATAAGATCTCAAATTTGTACTATTTGAATTTGTAATAAAATATTCATTCGAATAAAATATTTATTTAAATATAAATTCTATGTTATTTATTTTATTCAACAAATATTTATTTAATTCTGTGAAAAATAAAATAGTACAACAACAAATACATTTAAATGAATATATATATATATTTATGTTTGTTATCATCAAAATAGTCATATACTAGCATATTCTACATGATGTTTTGATTATGACAACTATATAAGTGAATATTATATGAACTAACAATATTTGTAGGAGAAGATACTGTTTTACTTAAGAAATAATCTAACAGATTGCAAACCAGATTCCAATAGAAGCTTCGGTAATATATTTAGTTTATGGTCTGAGCCTAGTAGTGAATACATGTTAAAATCTCTCTGAAGTGGTATATGCATGCACACACAATTTAAAAACATAGTTCATATGCTAAAGTTTTTAATATCATAGTTCATATGCTAAATTCTTTCAATACCATGATCTGCCAAAAAACATTGAAAGCAGCCGGTTTAATAGCATGGTTCAGCTGAATGAACTCTGTGCATTTGCACAGTTTACTTTGAATATTTGGTCGACTGACCATGCATACTTAGCCAGCTAAATTGGGTAGTTTTTACATTGTTTTCTTGCTGGATCAAATTTTAATCCATTCAGGTGGCTGATTCGTTCTATTCAGACAGCCGAATCTTCATAACGACTACATTTTGAAATGTCACTTCATTTCAGCGAATAGAAATAACTCTTGATTCAAGAGTTGCTTCCATATTTTTTCATGGCTACCTCGACCTTTCATGAACAGTTGCAACTCTTAATCACTCTATATAGCCATGAAATCCATTGTTTTAATCATGAATTCTAATTCTAATTCTTATTCTTATTGTCTAAACTATCTTGCCATTTGCATTCAATATTTCATTCTAATTACTTGTTCATTCAAGTAAACTTCATTAGTGATTTAATAAACTTCCTATCTTCACGAATTACACAGTATACCACAAATGATAAGATTATAGGAAGTGCGTACGTTATCGACTTATCGGTGTTATTCAAGAGCATACTCGGTCAGAAACAATTCTACTATTTGTATTGGAAGTCCTATTCGGTTGCTTAGGCGGTTGAAGTCCTATTCTATTGCTTAGGCGGTTGAAATCCCGTTCGGTTGCTCAGGCGGTGTAATACCTATTCCTCTGGGTTAAGTGAGGGTTGATAATTAAATTCTAGAAGAAGTCTGGGACTGGATGTAGAACAGGAAGTTCGAACTAGTATAATGGTGTCATTTACTTTATTATCTCACTTTTATATTTATATACCGCATAAGTAAATAGTTTAGTTAATATTCCATATTGCACGATCCTTAGTTACTTTCACATTTATGTCAAATAACAGGGTTTATGAATTATAAAAGTAATTAGATTAATTAACTTACTTAATTATAATTAAACCGCTAATTAATTCCCTTTCCATACTAAAACACTTCCTCATCTCCTTCCCCATTATCTAATCCATGCACATTGATACCGTGTCCATCTTGTGCATGCACAAGGACTAATACGGAGCATCACTCCACTAAATCACAAACCGACTGCGACAACGCCTCACTCTTCTCAAGTTCGACCTGTCGGACTTCTAAACTCCCACCCGATCACCTCTATCCAAAAGCGGCCCAAAGTCCTAATTTGCCACCAACAGGTCACAAATCACATCGCCCCACCTTCAAATGCCGAACCACCGCCAAACATCTCCGTTCATCGCCACAAAGTTGGTAATAGCTTTGAATTCAACTACGGAACCTTCCCTAACAACGCGACCTGTAGTTCTAAACTGCCACTGTAGCCCTATGTCGTGATCCTCATTCGTGCACTGGCCCTCCCTATCTTACCTCCGCCTACTTGCCTTTGCCATAGAAACCCAATGTTCCTGACGTCGTGGCCCATCTCCCCTTCAATCGACGACGATTGCAATCCCTAGCTTACCGTGTCAGGTCGAATACTGACAATCTCGACTGCATCCAAAACAAAGCACACTAACATGAAGCTCTTTATCATGCGAGGCTAAGGAATCAAATGACACTTTACTTTGTTAACTCTAGCACGGGATTTATTTGGTTGAAGAATTTGAAATGGTGGCTACTGTAAAAATTTAAATGGAGTGGAAGAGAGGAAATTGAAGATTAGGTTTAAGAAGTGAGTTATATTTATAGGCAGTTTATATTGTATTTTATTCATATTTATTTTCGTTACGCGTTTCAAGCTCGCACGATCACACAGCACGGATGATCCTCGTGAAACTTGTCCACATACAATAATTCATATTTTGGATCCAATAACACTAGTTTCGTCAAAATCCGAGATAGTACCTCAGAATGATAATTTCACATGTTAATTAAAATGAATTATTATTAACAAGTTTTAGTCGCTTTTAATTCTAAGTTTAAACTTTGCTATCGTCATTCTTATTTAGTTTGAATTTAAATAATCTTTTGAAATCATTTTTATTCAAATTAAATCTGAGATTCAATTATTTAAATAATTCCAATATTTAATTATAAGCTGTCTAAAAATTCGGGTCATTACAGAACCACTTCGGTCATTGGAAAATAATTTTAATGGTAACTATAACATCATCGGTATTCATTTTTGAGTTTTTAAGTGGGAAGTTGCTACCATGGAATTTTTTTTAGAGTTTTTAGGATAAAATGGGTCATGATTTAAAAGTCCAAAAGGAACGTTTTATATATAAAAGAAGCTATATGTATTACATTATTATTGTTTCAAAACGGTTTAAAATAAAACTGGGTGTTTAATTCTGAAGTTCTCGGTTAAGTCATTTGATGGCTGCATGTATCCTATGCATTAGGGTAGTATGGTTTTGCATCTCATTCCGGTTTGTTTATTTGGTAATTTTATATTTATTGAAATGAAATGGAATTTTTAACGATTTGGGACAGTCGGGACTTCCAAATTTGATATAGAAATTGATGTTGGATGCTTTTAAAGAAATTATAAGAAAATAAGTTTTTATAACTTATAATTTGAAAGATAGTACATTAAACAAGTTTTAAATTTATTAAACATCCTGGTCAAGTAAAAATGATTCTGAAATTTGTATATATACTCTTAAGAAGCAGAAGAGTAGTTTGGAATATGAACTTGAGTTATAGAATGTTAATTAACTTAAGTAATGTTTCTTAAGTAAAATAATGATTCCTTAAAACGGTAATTGTAATTATGGAAAATGTTTTATAACAAAGATAAGCCTTTATAAAGTGTTTTTAGGCTTAAAGTAATATGTTACTAAATGGGTTAGAAAATGAATTATAGTTTGAATTAAGAATATGAACTAAAATTTTAAAGTGTTGATAAAACCTAAGTTTTGTTTTAAATATGTTTATAAACTTAAGTAAGGTTTTATGAAATAGTTCATAAATAATTTTAGTATTAGAGGGAATATACTAAGAAATAATAAATGTGAATTAAAATAATTGGTATAGTTAAGATAAATAAATTTGAAAATTGAGCTATGGGATGAACTTTAACTTAAGTAAAAGAAAGTAAAACAAAATGATCTATGAAATGGTTTGTAAATGACTTTTAGTATTAAAGGAAATACTATTAAAAAATTAAGTGTGATTTAAAATTGAAAGTGAATAAAAGAATTTGGTATAATTTAGGAACCAATGGAATAAATATGTAAGTTGTACGTAGATTATTTTATTCGCATAACCATTTTTTATCTAGATTTGGGCACATGATTTCGAGGTGATTACATCGGTCTAAGTTAAAATTATTCGCTCGATTCTTGACGACGAACACCTGATAAGGATTTTTAATATGATCTGGAAATTTTCTACCATGGTATATGGATATGCATGGAAAACGGAGGTTTCTAATCAAGGAACTGGATCAGAGTCTGCACTAGAGAAGTCAAGTGAGCGATATTAGTTCGGAAGTGAAATTTGTGTGATCGAACTATTGATCGGATTTAATATTGCATATAAATGTTATATGTACATAATACAGGATTTATTAAATTGTATGCGTTTCTCATTATAAATGCAAATTATATGGCTATGAATTATTTGGTTGGATATTATTTGTATGTGAGATATAGGTTCCATGAATACAAAGGCAAATTGATGCTTTTATTTTCATGAGTAGAGTTGGTTGCCCGACAAATAGGTACATGTTTATATTTTATTTTTATTGGATGATTATATGCTCCAAATATGGAAGGCCACTTGATTTTTGTTTTCCTTTGTTGGTTTAGGCCCGTAGTGGCGATTTGTAGTTTTTCCGATCGAGTCACGCAAAGGAGACGCTGCTAAAAATTTTAGTAATTTTAAAGACTTAAAAATTAACAATCATTATCAACTAAATGGATTTTGAAAGCTTAAGGATATTGAGGAATTCTTCCTACCTTGGGAATTTCGGAGAGGAAATTCTTTTAAGGGGTAAGAATGTAACAACTTTGAATTTTTACCATTGGATTTTGAAATATTTAATTAATTTGGAATATAGAAATATTGATTCTAAAAGTTAGTAACTTGAATTCTAATATAGTGATTATTAGAAGTTTTGAATTGTATTATTTGAATAGTGAATTAAATATTTAGATTTTAAATTGAATATTAATTTAATGATCTTGCTTAACTTGTTTAAATTAATAAATATTACCAGTGAATTCATTTTGTAAATTTAATTGAAATAATAAGAAAATTTATTTTATTTTTATGACTCTATTTTTATTGACGTATTTTTAAATTAATTTATTTGATTTCTCTATATTTTTCAATTTGAAAAATATTTAAATTGTCGTTTGACGACATTTTGGCAAACATGATATGTTTGAGATTTCAAAAAATGTAATAAACAGTGTATAATAATTTCAATTTTAGGGTCGTTTCGCTGTTTTGAGCGTGACTGTATTTTTTTTGTCGTTCGGGGTCCGTATACGAATGAAAAGCTGTGCAGCGTGATGCCAGAAAAAATTGAGCATAAGCCTAACTCAAAAACCATGTGTATACTCAGGACACTTTATTTCTCTTCCGTCGCTCATTTCCTTCTCGCGTGTGTGAAAAAAACAAAACAAAGGAAAAGAAAATGTCCCCTATAAACCAACAAAGCTTCAAGCTTCAAAAATTAAAGATAAAATCCTATACTCCACTAAAAATTGCAAAGTTTGCTTATTTAAGATCATCTAGGTAAGAGCTTCATTTCCATAGGCGATTTTTGGTGTTCTGGTGATAGGAGAATGCAATAGTTTTGGATGTATGTGAAATCGACTAGGGTTTGTTTTTTGGCAAATGGAGAGTGAACATGCAAAATGGAGGCTAATGTTGGGTTTATAGGATCGAATTGCATCTTCTGGCAAGAAATTGTGACGTGCGGTGCTCTATTGGAAAATGCAACGTAGGGAGGATAACCGCGCGTGAACTTGCAGGTCGTGATTGAAAGTGTGGATCAGGATTAGGATTTTGATGATGGATGGGTATAACTTAAGAAGAAAATATGTTTGCAACTGATGGAGTTTGATTTTGTTGACGGGAGGTGGAGATCATGGGAAGGGAAGGATCAGCTATGGTGGAGGAGCGGCCTGAGTAGAGTGGAAAGTATTTGGAAAGAAATGGGTTGTTTAAATATGGTAATTAAGAGGGGATTAGTGATTTGTTTAATAATTAATTATTATTTAATTCAAGAATCTTATAAATGAAACAACCTGTTCATACAAGGTCCAAATTGAACACGGTCGGTTAGATTCATAAAAACGATATCTACGTTATGGAATTGGATTAGTGAAGCATGGACCTTGTAGAATTTTGCACTAGATGAAACCAAACATGGAAGCGATAATTGGATTTCGATGAGTATAGGTTACCACTTTGGATAAATCAGTTTGTTATATAGTAGACAAATTTACTGTTTGAGTTGGGTTGAAATTTTGGCTGATGAGTTAAATGTACGCTTAACAAGCGATTATCATTTAAAAGCGGAACGTAGGAAAATATATTGAGAAATCCAGATTTCTCGCCCTAGTAATTTAAATTTCTATTTATATATTCCTATTGATTTTATTTCAGTTGTAATACTGTTATATAGATTGTTAATTGTTGAATCTTAATTGTTTAACATTATTAGTTATGACATTATTATATGTTCAAAACTTAATTGTTATAGTGATAAAATCAACAACAACATTGGTTAAGTGCACTGGTGGCAATTGGCCTCAATTTAGTATTTTGAAATACTATTAATTGCCATTTTGGCTTGAAATTTGTTTCTGATTGAACAATGATTTCAAATTCTAATCTTTGGGTTTTCTGGAATATTTTTATCTAAGCATATTTTGAACTTCTCTATTCTACCCCACATTTTTTATTTGCTATTTCTAAACATTTAGAAATGGCTTAAAATTGTAACTCTATCATTTAATAAAGATTTAGAATTGTTTAACTATTGTTTAATAGTGTTTTAAAGTGGGTTATTTCTATTTAATACTGTTTAAAAGTTATTTATTAATATTTGTGAAAAGTTACTTATCTAAATAAATGATATTGTTCGAAAATAATAATTATTAATAATATTCGAAAGTTAATTATTTATTGTAATAAGTTTTCTAAAGATAAATTATTATATTAATAATGTTTGAAATTATTAATTATTATATTTGTAATACCCCACTCCTTTTAGTATACCCAAAAGGAACACATTAAAATATATGGTGCGTTGTACATATAACTAAAACTAGCCGAGACTAAGATTCATAAGACAAAATAGATAAGAACAGCGGAAACAATTAAAATAATAATTTGCTAAAAGCCAAACTTCATAATAGAATTATGAAACCAAATACATTATATGTCTCAAAATACCAATATATGTCTAATGATATCAAAAACTCGATCTCATAAATATCAAAGTACAAACTATCCCTCACAAAGTGCCGATACATGGAATAAATTAAAAACTAAAAAAAAGAAATACATAAGAAATATCTGCCAAAGAAATGTCCAAGTGTCCGCAACCTATCGTCAGTGCTCTTGCTAGCCTATAGGGTAAAGAGGGGAAAATGGAGGAGTGGGTCAGATTAAAAGTCTCATGAATGATAGTAATTACTAGAATCTTCAAGCAAAGTAAAAGTAATAGACTTTACAACAGTTCTAGTATATAAAAGGAAAGAAAGGAAATAGAGAGAAGGAATAAGCTGGAAATAAATACGAATTAACTAAATTGACATAATTGATTAACTTTGATTGTTTGAACTTGTCTTTGTTAGCTGCTTTGATTAGGCTGAATTCCTAATCCTATAATTAGGCTGAAATCCTAATTCTACCCTTTGATCGGCCTGCTACTCCATAGACCTTACTGCGGACTAGAGGTATATAACTCCCTACACATAAGCTAATGGCATCTACGAAAGACACATAAAGTACAATGGTGTCTACGAAAGAAGCATAAACTATTTATTGTGGACTAGATGTTATATAGCTCCATACATGGAAGGCAACGGTGCCTACGAAAGGCACACATACTTAAGTGCTTGAAACTCATAGCGATTACTGAGCACCGAAATGGAAGTCGCACGCGTAACTGCCACTATGCTCATGCTACCTATTGCTCTACCTATTAGGTCTTCTTATTACCTATGCTCCAGCATAAGCATGCCCCTCGTCTTACTTCAGGATTAGACATGTCCATAGAAAAATAGGAGAAATATTGTTGATACTGTCCCTCATCCAAACAATATCCAGTTGCACCCGTTTTCCAAATCCTCCATGATTTGGACTTCTCTTTGACCATTTACTACCATTATTAGCATAAGCGTGCCCTCATCTCACTTTAGGCTAATGTGAGAACACCATTTTGTCTAATAGGGAATGCTTTTGGGTATATGTCCTACTTTTATCTTTTTTATTAACTTAGATGAATTATTTATATAAGCCTTTATTATTATCTTTACTATCTTTGCTTATTAATTTATCCTAAGTCTTAAAATAAGCCTCATTCCATTCTTTTTCTTATTATAATCTACGTTATAATCATGCTTAATACTTAACCCAAAGTTTAAGTGTGAAATAAGTCTCTTTTATCTTATACTCTTTTTAGTCATAATTCTAAGTTATAACTAGGACAATTATCTTTAGTTAGTCCAACTCTAACATTAATATCATAATCAGGCTCAATTTCAGTCTTAATTCCACTTTTATTATAGTCTTTACGATTTACATCTTATCTTCCATTATTTCAGTATTCTTATAATTTTAATCCATATTCGCGTTTAGTCTATTCTAATCCATACACGAAGAAGAAGGAGAAATAATAGAAAATTGAAAATAGAAGGAAATCCGAAGCGTAGGAAGAAGATGTAAATAACTCATAAATAAAATTAAATAAATTAAAATACTATAAATAAACCTAAATAAATGGAAAGCTATTATTAATAGAAATAAACAAAAATTAACTAAAAAGAATAGCTAAAAAGAACTAAAAATAAATTTAAAATTGAAAATAACTGGTACAAAAGGTATTTCCAAAATCGTAAAATAAACTACAACTATTGGAAACCATATTATTTTAAATTGCTTGAAAATCTAAAATAATTACAATCATTCACCTAAGACAAAAGATAGAATCCCTTTTTTTTACATCAACCAATATTCTCTAGAAATCTCCCATAATTTGTACAATTTCCATCTTTTATTTGAATGTATATATATATATATATAATATAATTTTATTTTATAAACGAAAAATGTAGGTAAATATTTGAGAGAGAGAAATGGAAGCTAGGTTTTGATTTTAGAGTGAAATCCTAGGTTAGTTTCGGTCCAATTTAAAGCATTTTAGGTGTGCTTTCAACTGCAGATTATAATCTCTAGAAACTTCTACTGACTCATTGCTGTGTCAAATCCTACAACGTGCCTTGTCGGTGCCTTATCTTATATTTAATTTAATTAATTACACCCTCAATAATAAACAAACTATAAATAACATTTTATTCTCCTCAATTAATTTCTAATTTGTGACATTTTATTTCATATTAAATTTCCATGCATCTCTCTTTATTCGCATGTTTCATTTTAATTTTCAACCTTCCATTTAATTTACATGTTTACGTCTGAAATAAATAAACAAACAAACATATCAATATCTTTCCACATTTACATCTGAAATAAGTAAATTAACATTCAGTATTTCTCCATGTTTTGTCTAAAATAAATAAATAAATAACTAGAAATTATTATGCCAGTATTGTACATATTCACGTTGGAATTAATTGGATGAATAACATGTTAATTGTTATGTCAATATTTTGTATTATCAAATCTCAATTCATTAAATAGCATGTGAATTGTTATATCTATATTTTTTTCCATATTCACATCTGTTGTGATTAGGTAAATAAAACGTGTATATATGTTGTGTATTAATTAGTAACCTAATTATTTACCTTTAAATTGAGCAATCAATTACAGTAATTGATTGTTATTAATGTTTTTATGTTTAAAATCAAAATGACCCTTATTCTTTACTAATAAAGAAATAACATACCTTATACTTTCTGTAAGAAATGCAAACCTTCCATAATAACACTCTTGCCTTTTCTTTTCAAAAAATAACGTTTATTTTATTAAATGCCTTCTTTTTATAATATATGATTACATTTTCTCTCATTGAAAATAACCCATCTTATTTGAACATTGTCATCTAAATTTATAAAAGTGGATGCCTTCTTTTTAAATACACGGTTATACCATTTTTCTTTCTTTTGTAACAAAGTAAACTCCCTGTTTATAAAATCATACATATATTCAAAAATGAGAAATTTATTTTATTTATCTCAAAACATGCATTTATTTTTATTTAAAATGTTCGTTCCATTTTGACATAAATGCAAGTTCTCCTATTAAACTCAATCATTACAATTTAATTTCTTTTTCCCTTTCTACTTGAAACATTTCAATAAATCTACTACTAATTAATCTCAATACTAATTTCAAACGAATTCTAATTATAAACACTATTTCTTTTCACTTATAATTATTTATTAATTCCTCCACAAATTTCAGGTTGTTACAATATTAATAATGTTTTGAGGATATTTGTTATATACTAATAATGCTTTGAAGTAAATTAAAGTTGTTGAAAAGTAAGTTTATTGTTTATTTATGATGTTTAAAGTTAATTAATTTATCTGATTAATTTTATTTATAAATAATAAGTTGATTTATAAAGGAATTTCATTTAATAATGATTTTTTAATGAAAATGAATTTTTGGATTTATAAAGGATTTTCATAAAGGCTTTATAAAGAATTTTCCTAAAGGATTTTTATAAAGGAAGGATCTTTATAAAGGACTTTTGTAAAAGAATAAAGTTTTATAAATAGGTTTATAGATTTATAAGAGAAGTTTTATAAATAGTTTTATAGATTTATAAATGAACTTTATAAACGGTTTTATAAATTTTTAAAAAGAGTTTTACAAATGATTTTAGAGTGGTATAAAAAGGAGATTTATAAAGAAAATGAGAATGATTTCCAAAAATCATCTTTAAATAATTATGGTAGTATGGAACATCTTTCCATACTCAAAGCCAAATAGGAAATTTTTCTCTATGTTTTGTGAATATATTTATCCATTGAAATAAGTATATAAGTACATTTTTGAGTAGTGAATGTGTAGTGTTCTTGTGAATATACTTATACCGTTGAGATAAATATATGGATATTTTTCCAAGTATAAAAAGGAGTATAAAATTGTGTGTATATCTTTGTAAAACTATTTAAATACAAGTATTTACTATTAGGAAATCAAATCTACGGTTTCGATGATAACAACTATATAATAGATATCGAACGTGCATATATATCTCTATTCACTAGGTAACTGCTAAAGTAACATCACTAAAGAGACAAGAACAAGGCTCAAAAAACATTACAAGAGACAACAAGTCGATAGGATCAATGGAGCAATGACACAGGTGCATATAAGCAACATGCACAAGTTTTAGATGTCTGAAGACACTAGCCAGACCCTCACTTTTTAGTGGCTCTGACTATGCATATTGGTCAACACGTATGAGAATTTTTATGGAAGCTAATGGTCTAGAAATTTGGTCAGCCACTCAAGATAAAATATGAAGCACCTACTACTGCTATGAACACATAGACCGATGCACAAAAAACAGCAGCTTCTAATAATGCCAAAGCTATGAATGTTTTATTTTGCTCATTAGATAAAAATGAATTCTCATGTGTCATGTTATGTAACACTGCATTTGATATTTGGCGTACTTTACAAGTCACACACGAAGGCACAAACAAAGTTAAACAAACCAAGATTTCAATTTTACAAAATCAACTCTCATCATTTAAAATGTAACAAAATGAATCTATAGTAGATATGTACTCTAGATTTCAAACTATTCAACATGATTTAATGACACTTGGAGTCAAATTCACAAATTTTGATTTAGAATCTAGAATACTCAATTCTTTAACTCCAGAGTGGGAAAGAAAAGTATTAGCTATCGAAGAAGCTAATGATCTCGTAGCACTCTTACCTGAAGAATTAATAGGAAATTTAATGTCCTATGAAGCTAATTGCAGGCACGAAAAGAACTAAATTCGGAAAAGAAGAACATAGCATTCCCAGCAACAAATGAAGACTCCAACTTAGACGAAGAAGAAAATGTATTTATTGCCAAAAATTACAAGTTTAGGAAAATGACTAAATTTCAGAAAGGAGGAAAATCAAGCTCAACGAATCAAACATCAATGAATGCTATGAATTTGATCAATTTGGACATATGAAGAAAGACTGCCCCAAGCTCAATAATGATAAAAAGAAGAACAAATTTGAAAAACTCAAAAAGAAGAAGGCTTTCAAAGTAACATGGGATGACTCGGATACTTCATCATATGAAATTGATAGCGATAGTGACGGAGAACAAGCTAATGTATGTTTTATAGCACAAACAGATGAGGTATGTCCCGAACTTAGCTATGACGAATTACTAGAATGTAGCAAGAATTAGATGATAAATTTAGAAAAATTAAAAAATTGAACAAAGAACATATAACTAAAATAAATAGATTAGAACTTGAACTAGGAATGTTAAAGGATGAAAAAATTATCTTAGAAGAAGAACTAGAATTATCTCAAGAAAAAATTAAAAATAATTTGGTAGAAAGTAAGGCAATTGCTATTGATTTTGATAAAACTAAAATAGTAAAGGATAATTTGTTAAAAGAAAATGTCAACTTGAAGAGCAATATTGAAATATTGAAAATTGAAAATTTAGAATTAAAAGAAAATTTTGATAAAATTACAAATAATGTTTCAAAGTTTAACAAAGGAAAACAAGATTTAGAAAATCTTATCAAACTTAAAAACCATCAGGTGGTAGAAATGGAATAGATTTAAAAATACTCCTAAACAAAAAGAAAATGATGCTAAGAATTATAATTTTAAAAAGACTAAAAGTTCACCGAAGTCTAATATGAAAAACAAAAATATGAAAATTTGGATTCCTAAGACAGATAATAATTTGATTAGACAAAAACATATTAACAATTTCTTAGAGAATGTAGTATATAACAAAAATTATATTTATAAAGGTACCAAACCATCTTGGGTATGGCTACTTTCTTCTAACATCTAGGACCGTAACAAAGTAAATGGGTATCAATTAAAATATCTTCTATTTTGCAGGTACCGAAAATAAAAAATAAGGAGAAATGGATACTAGATACTGGATGCTCCAAGCATATGACCGGAAATTCAAAAATGTTATCAAATATAACATACTTCGATGGTGGAACGGTAACCTTTGGAGATAATTCAAAAGGATATGTCGTGGGCATTGGAGAAGTCATCAACTCTGGTATTTCTAACTCTCCTATTATTACAAATGTTTTATTAGTAGAAAATCTAAAACACAACTTACTAAGTATTAGTCAATTATGCGATAAAGGTTTTCAAATAAATTTCGAAAAAGATAGATGTAATATTTTCGATAATAGCAAACAACTTATATTTGAAGGTTTTAGAAACAAAAATATTTATGTATTAAGCATGAATATAAATCAAAATTCAAATTTATGTTTAACGGCCAAACATGATGATCCGTGGTTATGGCATAAACGATTTTGTCATATCAATTTTAAATATATTAATTAATTGGCAAAATATGAGCTAGTTAGAGGTTTACCTAAAATAAATTACAAAATAGAATATTTATGTGACGATTTTCAAATTGGAAAACTAAAGAAAAGCTCTTTTAAATCTAAAAATAATATTTCTATAAAACAACCATTAGAATTATTACATTTAGATTTATTTGGTCCAACACAAGTACGATCTATAAATCACAACAAATATGTTTTCGTAATAGTTGATGATTTTTCAAGATATACATGGACTTTATTTTTAAAACATAAAAGTGATACCTTTGGAATGTTTAAAATATTCGCTAAAAAAATTAAAACACAAATGGATTTAAAAATTAAAAATATTAAAAGTGATCACGGTAGAGAATTTGAAAATGATCTTTTTACTAATTTTTGTGACAAAAAAGCAATAAGTCATAATTTTTCTTTTCCCCGCACACCTTAACAAAATGATGTAGTAGAGAGAAAAAATCACACGTTACAAGAATGTGCACGAACACTACTAAATAGTAGTGGTCTGCCAAAATATTTTTGGGCTGAAGCTATTGCCACAGCTTGTTATGTGTTTGATCGAGTAACCATGCGTCCTATGACTGAACAAACTTGTTTTGAAATATTTTTTGGAAGAAAACCTGAAGTAACATACTTTAAAACTTTCGGATCAAAATGTTTTATATTAAATACAAAAGATAACTTAGGAAAATTTGACCCGAAGGCCGATGAAGGTATTTTTGTTGGATATTTGGATCGCATCAAAGCATATAGAATTTTTAATAAACGAAATATACTATTAAAAAAGTTTACACGTTTTGTTCGACGAAAATCTTCTTAACCATCACACTAGTGACGATGAAGAAATTATTCCAATAAAAAATTCAACAAATTCTATTAATGATGAGATAAATATGCAAAATAACACTTTGATATCATCCCCTAGAATTCGTAAGATCATCCAAAAGATAATATCATTGGAGATCTCAATTCTAGAGTAACTAGAAATCAACTTAATCAAATAAGCCATATAGCATTTGTGTCAAATTTTGAACCAAAAAATTATAAAGAAGCTTCAAATGATAATTTTTGGACAATAGCTATGCAAGAAGAATTAAATTAATTTGAGCGTAATAACATTTGGGAATTAGTACCAAGACCAGAAGCACAATCGGTTATAGGAAAAAATGGGTATTTAAAAACAAAGCAGACAAGAAAAGGAAATATTGTTAGAAATAAGGCACGTTTAGTTGCTAAAGGCTATAATCAAGAAGAAGGTATCGAATATGGCGAAACCTTTGCTCCAGTAGCTAGATTAGAGTCCATTCGTACAATACTTGCTTTGGCAAATCATCACAATTTTAAACTATTTCAAATGGATGTCAAAAGTGTTTTTTAAATGGTTTTATTAAAGAAAACGTATATGTAAAACAACCCCCATTATTTGTTCACGAAAATATCCTGACCATGTTTTTAAGTTACAGAAAGCATTATATGGATTAAAACAAGCTTCTCGTGCATGGTACGAACGTCTAAAAAATACTTAATTACATGTGGTTTTCAAATAGACAAAATCGATACAACCTTATTTATTAAACGAGAAAACAACGATATTTTAGTAGTACAAATTTATGTTGACGATATTATATTTGGTTCAATCAATGAAAATCTGTGTGATCAATTTTCAAATATTCTGAAAAATGAATTTGAAATGTAACATATGGAAGAATTAAATTTCTTCTTAGGTTTACTAATAAAACAACTTGAAAATGGTACTTTTATTCATCAAGAAAAATATTGTAACGATCTATTACGTTGTTTTGAAATGGATAAAACTTCGAGCAAACCAACACCAATGAGTACTACTGTTCACTTAGAAAAGAATGATAACGGAAAAGATTTTGATGAAAAATTATATCGCAACATGATTGATTCTTTACTCTATTTAACGGCTAGTCGATCCGATATTATGATGAGTGTATGTCTCTGTGCTCGATTTCAAGCAAAACCAAAAGAATCTCATCTAAGAGCCGTTAAATGTATATTACGATATCTATCTAGTACTAGAGATTACGGTTTATTTTACCCTAAAGGATCATCATTTGAACTAGTTTATGTAGCGATGTGGATTTCGGTGAATGTAGAACAGATCCTAAGTGTACTAGTGGAACATGTCACTTTATCGGACAATCATTAGTTTCTTGGTTTAGCAAAAAGCAAAATTTTGTTTCTTTATCTACTTGCAAAGCCGAATATATCTCAGCAGCTCTAGCATGTGCACAAGTGATATACATGCAACAAACACTTACAGATTTCGGCAAAATTATCAATAAATCTCCAATATATTATGATAACACGAGTGCAATAAATTTATCAAAAAACCCTGTCAATCACTCGCGAATTAAGCATATAGATATATGATATCATTTTTTACGAGACAATGTTGAAAAAGGAACTATTTCATTAGAATACGTAAATACCGAGAATCAAATAGTAGACATTTTTACAAAACCACTAAATGAACAAACTTTTATTAAACTTCGACGAGATTTAGGGATTTTCTCTCTTCATGATCTGCTCACTTAGTAATCACTCCTTGATTTAATCTATGATTAGCCATTAGTTTTCTATCCATAAATTGTAATTAATAAATTCTGCACCTTTGGTTTTTTATTTAGTCACCTTTTACTAATTTTCTATAAATAATTTTTAAACTTATATATAAAAAGTTATACAACAAGAAAAAAATATATACAATTCATTCTTTTCAAGAAACAAAATATAGTCATGACTTCTGAAAATTCTTATATGTCTATCTCGACACCTACAACGGATAGCTCGACGAATATACCACAACGGCTTCCTACACCCACACCAAATCAGGAACCGACGTTTAGGTCATCCTCATATCACACGGGATTCACTCCCGATAGCAAGAAGCTAAAAAGATCTTTGTTTGTTTCTCCTAACACAACGGAGAAAATTGATGAAATACATCACTATCAAAAACAACAAACAAATCTTCAACGAGAACTATATTTTGAACAAAAAGTCACGGCACGTTGACTAAGCTTTTTGTAACAAGTAGCGATGAAGTTTTGTACTTCACGGAAGAAAGATGTCCATGAACCACTTCTGATGTCTTGTAGTTCCTTGGATCCCTCTTCCCCATATCGTACACCTTCGGATCCTTCACCAAGACGATTCTCTGGCTCCCCGAGAACCCACGAACGTGTAAATATATGGTCTCCACTTAAACCATGGAGGGATAATGTGACAGCCCGCAAATCCGTACCCCTTGAATCAACACTATTCTATACAAATTGACTCAAGTGGCACAGAAATACGAACCATTAGGGTTAAAGAAGAAGAGATAGAAGAAGAAGAAACTAAACAATATCAGAATCTCACAGTCGCAGCGAAATAAAATATAATAGTAAATATAGATCTTTACACAAAATGAAAACTGTATCACTTTTACACATCATATCATCAGAGTGTCTCATACATCAACAATCACAAATCAGACATACCATGCAATCATAGCAGCGGATATATATATAGGTACATATAATACGTCTCGGACTCCAGCTCCTCTCCTGCTCCATAGCAATCTGTCCCGAACATATAATACTCGGTCTGACCCGAGCATTATAATGAAATAACACCCGAGTCAGTCTGGAATACCAGCTGATAATAATGCATCCAAATTGATTATTAAAGTTTCAAAAATCCTTTGAAAACAAAAGCATCTCGTAAGACCACGCCACAAATAAACATGTCGGGTTTTTACCTTACGATAGCTAAAACACTTTTTATAGAAAATCCTCTGATATTATAATAGGGTCTATTTACAAATACTTATAAAATAACCGAAATTGTTACATCTATTAAATTCCAGCTACTAGCCACAAAAGTGGGTAATACAAACAAAACTCGTACAAGGCTCGTAGGGAGAATGGATTTTCAACAATGACTAGGCACTGGGGTACCACCTATCACAGTACGGGGCCTAGATCACCATACCGAGGACTACTCCCTTCATCCCCTGCAACACAAGGCCGGAACCATTCCTTACTGAACAGTCCCGAACAAGATAAACCCCGTGGTTGGCGCGACCAACCACCCACTAAGCCGAAATATATATAAGGGACATCTAGACAGGGGAAATATCTTGTCCTGCTTGGGCATGACCCACCTAACCTTGCTGCATATCCCCTGATTTTCAGTCATTCCCGGTTGATGAGGCTTGAGGCTAAGCGTTACCTTTAGAACGTTTTCACTTAGAATGCCCATCGTCCACCTGACGATGTTTCGCAAGCATTCATCCATACAAGTCCGTCCCGGGTTCGAACGGAACCGAAGGCACTATTCCTACTACATCCATTTTGGAAATATCCTCAGGATTAGTAGCGACTAGCCCTTGCACTTCACTGCTCCATCTTCGACTCCGAGCACGTTTTTCGCACGAAACGTACAAATCGGATCGAAGTGGTTTTCTAGAAATAAATCTCGATCTCGGTCTCTTCGAAACGATCAACGCATTTGTCCAATATTGATAGTCGGTGATTTAACTATCAATTTATATTCATAAACATCCATAAGCATCCATCACACCATAAATAATTCCCATATTATTTATTTACCCAAATATCTTTAAAAGATATATTTTCCATCTTCCAAAACTCATTTGAAACAATTTCCCAAAATTCTTACTTTACAAGGTAAATCCTTTACCATATATTTCCATTGGAATAACCAAGTTCAAACAACTTAGTTTGAAAACAGTTAAAAACATTTTATATTGAGATGTACTTTAAAATACGTAAATTCACTTCTAGTTACTTACTCAAAATAAGATTCAAAATATGTACAGTAAAACCATTTATTTAGATATTAACTTTGATTTAACTCAATTTAAAAGTAGTGTTTTAATAAGATAAATACTAATTTTAAATGACTTAAGTCCAAAACTAGTCTTTTAAACAAATCCATTTATAAAAATAATTATTAAGGTATTTATAAAATTTTCTATTGCTAATTCATAAATTATCACTATAAAATAATAACTTCCAAAACACTCTCATTTGAACAAGTTTTAAATTTTTAAAACTTTCTTTTTATAAAATCGGTTTAAACTCGAACTTGGTTTTTCCCAAGAAATCTCATTTCCACATAAACATGACAGAAATCCTTCTCACGAAATCTGTCAAACTATTTTAATTTAGTTTTATATTTTAATAACATAAATTTTATTTTCCCATTTATCAACTAATAACCTTTCTCTTTATTAATCATTCCAGATTTTACAATTTTTCAATTCCATTCTAAATAGATTTCAAATTTTAATTCTTTTAAATTCATTATTTAGCAATATCACTTATTTCTCTAAAATTCAATTTATCCATTTAAATTAGATTTTGGATTTATAATTTATTCAGCAACATTCCAATACAATTTTATTTCAGTTTTCCATCCAAACAGATTCCAATGCTTGTATTCCCTTAAATTCCTTATTTATTAATTTCTTAATTTCTTTTGAAACCCAATTTAATATCTTTATAATTAAAACTCTAAATTTCTCTATAATTAACATTCTGGGTTTGTAGTTTATCCCACAATATCACAATACAATTTAATTCCAAATTTATCCATCACAAAATATAAACAGGCATCAACATCAATTATAAAAATAAACACTATATTGTGAGGAATCCAATTGGATCCCTCCAACCTGTTTTCCCTGCATCCACAAATATTAGCACAACTATATATATCATTTCAATTTGATAATAATCAACATAAATAGCTAAACATCCAAACAAACAATCAATACTAACTGTCTAACTTTACTAGTATCCAGATGTGAGTGAGAATAACTCACCTTGAGTTTCGGCGAGCGTTCGAAATTTAAATTAAACCGAACGACGTTCGATTTAACTCAAATTTCTACTTCCCCGGAATGACTCTGGATCTGCACCATCGCGTAGTACGTGCTTCTGCGATTCCGGCATTTCCAGTTTTCTCAAAAACGGATAAATCATGTATTAGATATTGAATTTTAAAGATTGTGCAAACATTTATATAAATAGTTATATATATTTTTTTTACCAATGCAAAACACAGCTATACCCGTCTTCCCCAACGCGTGCGCAAACTCCAGGAGCCAAACGCGAACAAGAACCCAACTTCCACCACCTAGGGTTCGTAATCGCACCAAAATCGTTCAACTTCATGACGATCAGAGCCCGCCCTCACGGAGACCACGGCCAGCTCCACCAAACCCCAGCGCCACGTCGAACTCGCACGTCCCCAGGCCGAGATACACGCATGCGAACGGCCGCGTTCTAACTCACCTAACCGCACATCCACTCCACCTTAATCCATCACACCCGTTCACTTCGAAGATCTCGAAGTCTCCTTCTATTCTCCAGTTGAAGGAATTGCGAATTGATGCGTGGATTTGCAGATCTTGGAGGAAGAATGATAATCGTTTTCGGCCATTAAACGAATATAGAGGCGGCTGGGAACGAATAAGCTAGGGTTTAGAGAATAATATGAATATATAAAACGGTTTAATATTATTTAATTAATATAATTCTCAATTTAACATCGTATGCAAACGAACTCCAATCTATGCGTTTCGACAGGCGATCCTAGGGTTTTCCGCGTTCCGGGCACAATGGAACAAGTTTCGTAAGCTAATTCGATCGTATGAGCGAGTTACGGAATTAAACGATCAATTTTAATTTAAAACGATTTCGATGCGTTTTAAGTTGCCGGAGTCAAACGACAACTCCGATTGCGACGAAAATTGAAATCCGATAATAACTAACTATTACGGATCCAATGGAACTGGTTTCGTCGAATTCCGAGACTGTGCCCCGGAAGGCTATTTTAACTCGTCTATTAAGTAGGGCGATTATCCAAATTGTCGAAAACGCTTAAAATTTTACTTTTAAAAATTTTATTAACTTTACAATAAATCATATAACATTTATAAACACATTAACAATCATTTTGACTCATTTCGAATCAAAATCCGATTAATTGCATTTTTATATTATTAGATCCTATTATTAAATTAATATAAAATCCCAAATTCAATCTATTAACTTTTAATTTCTTCCAATGGTCCAATATTAAAACTCAAACCCAATTAGACCTAGATTAAATTTTAGAATCTAATTTTATCTCCATTTACACTCGAAATTACCAATTATCCCAATTCTAATATTGAATTAGTATTATTCCGTTACCAATTAAGTTCACGTATTTGAAATTTGACTAATGTCACTAACTCAACCAAAGTCTTTTATTTTCCAGATTCAAATTATAATCCATATTCAACATTTAAAATGAATTAAATGTTCAAATTCCATGGTTTAAAAATACGGGATGTTACATTCCTCCCCCATTATAAAAAGTTCGTCCCCGAAATTTGCTAGGGTAGAAAATACTCTCCAACCCATTTACTTACCCAATTTGCTTAGTTAAAAGTTTATATTCACTTTCAAAAATACTTTAGCTCAAATCCAAACTCACTTGCTTTATTTATATTCAAAAGCTTTCGTTTCATTCTTATTTCAAAAATAACTTTCCAAGTTAATAAATTTTCCCCAAAAACCCAAAAGTTTTTCTAACTCCCAAAATTTTCGGAAAATTTTGGCAGATCTCCCCTGTACGGAGGAGCTTTCGCGATATCGCGATACAAATAAATATATATACATCGACCCACACGGTCGGAAACCAAAATATATCACAAAATATATATCATTTTTCCCAATTATATTTGCGTAGGCGTACCTTTTTAGCAAATTTTTAATAGCAAACGGCTAATATTTTAGCATATACGCGCTCCAACTCTCTCAAACGTCTTCTTTACCTGTACTAAACTCAAACAACTTATCAGTTTTCAAAGATATGAGCATTTTCATCAACATTTCCAATCTAAAAGTAAGCCAACATATCCATTTCATAATTCAAACAATAATTTGCATGGTTTCATAAGTAAACCATATTTTATAACATGCACAAGGTTCATTTTTAATGCCAAACTCCATTTCATTTCACACAAATGATTTTCATACAGGTTTACCATTCTCAATTTGTAATTACTACCACCAAACCATATTCACTTCAATATTATGTACATGTGCCTTTTAATCCATTTACTTTTCTTTTTAATTAGCCTGCATTTACAAATAACTCACTAAATAGGTTCCAATTCATTTATTAAGATTTAGCTCATTCTATTTTCGTCCAAACTAACTTTATTTTATTACACTTGAATGATTTACATTCAGGTTCATTATATACCATTTATATTAATTTCAACCCATTCACTTCTATTTTCATATGATTAACATATGCTTCACTAACATCAATCTGTTTCAATTCAATTCCAAATTGATTTACAAACCACTTATATTTCCAGTGTTGAAGCATTTTCATTCTTATGCAAAATTACTTAATAACATTTCAATCTATTCCAATTTTGTAAAAAAAACCAATTCAGGTTTATATTAATTAATACCATTTAACTTGCACTCCAATTTTATTATCTAACAAATTTCATTCAAGAGTACTTAATAGAGGTTGTTCACAATTTTTTTTTTCAAGTTGCTTAAGTTCTTTCACAACATTTTCATTATCTTCTTAAATCAATGTTATTTATTTTCATTTGATTCTCATCCAAATCAATTCCAATCCATTTACAAATTTGAATGCTCTTTGTTTATTTATTCAATCCATTTACAAATTTATTTTATTAACAACGAGACCATTTAAATTATTTCACCCATTGGAACCTACTTACAATTCAAACCATCATTATTATACTCCAATTTCATTATTCATTCACACTTCTATTATCTGTTACCAAAAATTAAATTCCAAATCCAAATCAGGATTTTTATTTACCTTCAAATTTTGGCCAACTATCACAATTCTATTCATTACCATACACAGTCCATTTAATTTAGGTTATACAAAATTTATTTTTAACAATTATTTTGGATAGAGTTGAGTCAGCATTCCCTTCATACAACATCATTCCAATTGAATTAAATTTCCTTTCAATACGCTTCTTTCCCAAATTTAATTCAAGTTTACTTAAATTTTGTCCAGCCAAATTAAATTCATCCCACTTCTTTTACCACTCAATGAGGATTAAACTCCATTCAATATTATTTATTACTCAACTGGAATTTAATTCCAATTTCATGATCAAACAATTTTCGATTTTTCCCATACATAAGTCCAAGACTTATTTGCTAACTTAAGAACATCCACATTTATGTTCTCACTTTACTTCATTAAACTTTACATTTCAATTATGGTTAAGTTTTGAATTTTCCACGCCATTCAATTCTTTCCATTAATGAATTTCAGTTTCACTTTTATTCAAGAGTTTAGATTGCTTATTTAAGTCCATTTCCATTTTATAGTCACAAATTCAAATTATAACACTTAATAACTTAAGAGTATGAATTTCTCTTGTGCCATTATAAGAAATTTTACATTTCACCTTTATATCAAATTTAAATTAATTCCAATTCATTTAGATTGAATTCAATTTCAAATTTCCAAGTTTAATTCTCCATATACAAGTTCAAAACTTATTCACAAACTTAAGTTCATTCGCTTCTTTTATATCCCACTTTACCTTAACTCAATTCACATTTCATTTGAGATTAAGTTTGGACTCCCCATACCATTCAACTATTTCCCGATTGTGATTATAATTTCATTTTCATTTATATAAGTTCACCAACTTATTTATTTTGAAGCTTATATAGCTCATCTTAATCCATCTGCATCTTATAATCACAATTTCAAATTTTATATATATATGTGTATCACTGAAATTTTAAGGATATAAATCTTCTTTCACCTTAATCCTTTGCAAACCTTTAAATTTATAATCTCAACCATAAGCATAGCACTTAATAGCTTGAGGGTATACTCCATTTCACAATGACCCAAAATCTCAAAGTCCACTACATCTTAATTTAATTCAAATCAACTTTATTTTAAGTCCAATTTATTTTACTTATCCAAGTTAAATTCAAATTTTCTACTCACTTCAACATATTTTATTCACTTTCAATTACTCAAATTAAATTTTAACTCCAAGACTAAAATTTTCATTTCTTACTTCTTATTAATATTAATTTCACTTAATAAGTTCAATAGTTAGTTCATTTTAATTTTACACATCATTTAAATATAATTTCCCAGAATTCAATTGCCCGGTTTCATTTCAAAACCATTTTGAAACATATTAAATATATACTTATTTGGTATATCAATCAAATCAAATTTCCTCCTTTGAAATTTCCAAAACAACTAGTATACCCAACAAATCCAAACAACACCATAACCAAGTATTAGGGAAGCAATCCATCACTTTAGAAACTCGAAAATGAATTCTAATGATGTGGCCAACATCATCAGGATTATTTCCAGCGACTGAAGTGAGTTCAATGCTTTTTACTTTCCCAAATTCATTTCAAAACAGTTTCCATTCAAAAATATTACCCAAAATAATATTCCACAACTGCCTTCAAACATTTTGGAAAATATTCCCAAACATTCCCAAGATTTTAAATTTCCACACTTTTATCTTTATCGCATTTAAAATTCTTTCCAAAACTTCTGGGATTTAAATTCTGGTTTAATTCAAATTTAATTATTCTTCTTTTATATAATTTATACTCATAGAATTTATTTAGTTATAACCAGTTTAAATTTTAGATTAAATTTTAGATTCTCATTTGATTAAGTTATTCACATCCAAACAATCAAGTAGATATATAATAATCTTAGAAAATGATTTCCTTTATACCAAAATATAATTTTAGTTAAAATTATTTCATTTACCCACTTTAAAAACAATACTATGTCGGTTTATCTTGTTCAAGAGTTAAGAAACCCCTATCGATACGGTTGTATTTCCCGCACCGACCAGAATTCATGAACACTCAACCGATAAGTCAACACAGTATAGAAACAATTTTATATTCACTAACAAGTACGCTCTCATATCTATTAATACGCTCAACTCATTATAGAGTACTATTGACTCTGTGTAATGAGTAATTTCCCCACCAAAGCCTAGGTTGTCGCCAACCTAAGCTCTGATACCAAGTGTGACAGCCCGCAAATCTATACCCCTTGAATCAACACTACTCTATACAAATTGACTCAAGTGGCACAGAAATACGAACCATTAGGGTTAAAGAAGAAGAGATAGAAGAAGAAGAAACTAAACAATATCAGAATCTCACAGTCGCAGCGAAATAAAATATAATTGTAAATATAGATCTTTACACAAAATGAAAACTGTATCACTTTTATACATCATATCATCAGAGTGTCTCATAAATCAACAATCACAAATCAGACATACCGTGCAATCGTAGCAGCGGATATATATAGGTACATATAATACGTCTCGGACTCCAGCACCTCTCCTGCTCCATAGCAATCTGTCCTGAACATATAATACTCGGTCTGACCCGAGCATTGTAAAGAAATAACACCCGAGTCAGTCTGGAATACCAGCTGATAATAATGCATCCAAATGATTATTAAAGTTTCAAAAATCCTTTGAAAACAAAAGCATCTCTAAGACCACGCCACAAATAAACATGTCGGGTTTTTACCTTACGATAGCTAAAACACTTTTTATAGAAAATCCTCTAATATTATAATAGGGTCTATTTACAAATACTTATAAAATAGCCGAAATTGTTACATCTATTAAATTCCAGCTACTAGCCACAAAAGTGGGTAATACAAACAAAACTCGTACAAGGCTCGTAGGGAGAATGGATTTTCAACAATGACTAGGCACTGGGGTACCACCTGTCACAGTACGGGGCCTAGATCACCGTACCGAGGACTACTCCCTTCATCCCCTGCAACACAAGGCCGGAACCATTCCTTACTGAACAGTCCCGAACAAGATAAACCCCGTGGTTGGCGCGACCAACCACCTACTAAGCCGAAATATATATAAGGGACATCTAGACAGGGGAAATATCTTGTCCTGCTTGGGCATGACCCACCTAACCTTGCTGCATATCCCCTGATTTTCAGTCATTCCCAGTTGATGAGGCTTGAGGCTAAGCGTTACCTTTAGAATGTTTTCACTTAGAATGCCCATCGTCCACCTGACGATGTTTCGCAAGTATTCATCCATACAAGTCCGTCCCGGGTTCGAACGGAACCGAAGGCACTATTCCTACTACATCCATTTTGGAAATATCCTCAGGATTAGTAGCAACTAGCCCTTGCACTTCACTGCTCCATCTTCGACTCCGAGCACGTTTTTCGAAAGAAACGTACAAATCGGATCGAAGTGGTTTTCGAGAAATAAATCTCGATCCCGGTCTCTTCGAAACGATCAACGCATTTGTCCAATATTGATAGTCGGTGATTTAACTATCAATTTATATTCATAAACATCCATAAACATCCATCACACCATAAATAATTCCCATATTATTTATTTACCCAAATATCTTTAAAAGATATATTTTCCATCTTCCAAAACTCATTTGAAACAATTTCCCAAAATTCTTCCTTTACAAGGTAAATCTTTTACCATATATTTCCATTGGAATAACCAAGTTCAAACAACTTAGTTTGAAAACAGTTAAAAACATTTTATATTGAGATATACTTTAAAATACGTAAATTCACTTCTAGTTACTTACTCAAAATAAGATTCAAAATATGTACAGTAAAACCATTTATTTAGATATCAACTTTGATTTAACTAAATTTAAAAGTAGTGTTTTAATAAGATAAATACTAATTTCAAATGACTTAAGTCCAAAACTAGTCTTTTAAACAAATCCATTTATAAAAATAATTATTAAGGTATTTATAAAATTTTCTATTGCTAATTCATAAATTATCACTATAAAATAATAACTTCCAAAACACTCTCATTTGAACAAGTTTTAAATTTTTAAAACTTTCTTTTTATAAAATCGGTTTAAACTCGAACTTGGTTTTTCCCAGGAAATCTCATTTCCACATAAACATGACAGAAATCCTTCTCACGATTTCTGTCAAACTATTTTAATTTAGTTTTATATTTTAATAACATAAATTTTATTTTCCCATTTATCAACTAATAACCTTTCTCTTTATTAATCATTCCAGATTTTACAATTTTTCAATTCCATTCTAAATAGATTTCAAATTTAATTCTTTTAAATTCATTATTTAGCAATATCACTTATTTCTCTAAAATTCAATTTATCCATTTAAATTAGATTTTGGATTTATAATTTATTCAGCAACATTCCAATACAATTTTGTTTCAGTTTTCCATCCAAACAGATTCCAATGTTTGTATTCCCTTAAATTCCTTATTTGTTAATTTATTAATTTCTTTTGAAACCCAATTTAATTTCTTTATAATTAAAACTCTAAATTTCTCTATAATTAACATTCTGGGTTTGTAGTTTATCCCACAATATCACAATACAATTTAATTCCAAATTTATCCATCACAAAATATAAACAGGCATCAACATCAATTATAAAAATAAACACTATATTGTGAGGAATCTAGTTGGATCCCTCCAACCTGTTTTCCCTGCATCCACAAATATTAGCACAACTATATATATCAATTCAATTTGATAATAATCAACATAAATAGCTAAACATCCAAACAAACAATCAATACTAACTGTCTAACTTTACTAGTATCCAAATGTGAGTGAGAATAACTCACCTTGAGTTTCGGCGAGCGTTCGAAATTTAAATTAAACCGAACGACGTTCGATTTAACTCAAATTTCTACTTGCCCGGAATGACTCTGGATCTGCACCATCGCGTAGTACGTGCTTCTACGATTCCGGCGTTTCCAGTTTTCTCAAAAACGGATAAAACATGTATTAGATATTGAATTTTAAAGATTGTGCAAACATTTATATAAATAGTTATATATTTTTTTTTACCAATGCAAAACACGGCTATACCCGTCTTCCCCAACGCGTGCGCAAACTCCAGGAGCCAAACGCGAACAAGAACCCAACTTCCACCACCTAGGGTTCGTAATCGCACCAAAATCGTTCAACTTCATGACGATCAGAGCCCGCCCTCACGGAGACCACGGCCAGCTCCACCAAACCCCAGCGCCACGTCGAACTCGCACGTCCCCAGGCCGAGATACACGCATGCGAACGGCCGCGTTCTAACTCACCTAACCGCACATCCACTCCACCTTAATCCATCACACCCGTTCACTTCGAAGATCTCGAAGTCTCCTTCTATTCTCCAGTTGAAGGAATTGCGAATTGATGCGTGGATTTGCAGATCTTGGAGGAAGAATGATAATCGTTTTCGGCCATTAAACGAATATAGAGGCGGCTGGGAACGAATAAGCTAGGGTTTAGAGAATAATATGAATATATAAAATGGTTTAATATTATTTAATTAATATAATTCTCAATTTAACATCGTATGCAAACGAACTCCAATCTACGCGTTTCGACAGGCGATCCTAGGGTTTTTCCGTGTTCCGGACACAATGGAACAAGTTTCGTAAGCTAATTCGATCGTATGAGCGAGTTACGGAATTAAACGATCAATTTTAATTTAAACCGATTAAAACGATTTCGATGCGTTTTAAGCTGCCGGAGTCAAACGACAACTCCGATTGCTACGAAAATTGAAATCCGATAATATCTAACTATTACGGATCCAATGGAACTAGTTTCGTCGAATTCCGAGATTGTGCCCCGGAAGGCTATTTTAACTCGTCTATTAAATAGGGCGATTATCCAAATTGTCGAAAACGCTTAAAATTTTACTTTTAAAATTTTTATTATCTTTACAATAAATCATATAACATTTATAAACACATGAACAATCATTTTGACTCATTTCGAATCAAAATCCGATTAATTGCATTTTTATATTATTAGATCCTATTATTAAATTAATATAAAATCCCAAATTCAATCTATTAACTTTTAATTTCTTCCAATGGTCCAATATTAAAACTCAAACCCAATTAGACCTAGATTAAATTTTAGAATCTAATTTTATCTCCATTTACACTCGAAATTACCAATTATCCCAATTCTAATATTGAATTAGTATTATTCGGTTACCAATTAAGTTCACGTATTTGAAATTTGACTAATGTCACTAACTCAACCAAAGTCTTTTATTTTCCAGATTCAAATTATAATCCATATTCAACATTTAAAATGAATTAAATGTTCAAATTCCATGGTTTAAAAATACGGGATGTTACAGATAACAAGTCAAAAGATCGTAAAACTCCACCGCCATCTAAATAGATTATATTTTTATTATATGTGTTTCTATGTTCATTTGTTATTTTGATTCACATAAATAAATACTACATTTCGTTTTTATGAAAATAGAGAATCGAGAAATAAGCAAAACCATTAAATTTTAGGCTATTATTTGAAAAATTGCCTAATTCAGACGTTTGGATATGGACCTCAAACATCTGACACTCTGATATACCTCTATTTTTTTAGCACTATGCATATGTGAGACGTCTATTATACCCCCCAAATGTTTGAAAATTATCTCTGCCTCCTACAAATTGAAATCAGACTATTTCAGACGTCTGAACTTCGATCCAGACGTCTGAGTTATGTATCTGCCACCAAGTTTTGAAGACTTGACCTATTTCAGACGTCTGATATTTTACCCAGACGTTTGGAAAAATCCTCTGACAATCAATTTTTTAAAATTCGCTCGAACCAGACGTCTTAAGTTATCTACTGTATTCAAATTAGGGCAAATCAGATGTCTAAATTTACTTCTAAACGTCTGAAATTCAGTCGATACCTTAAAACCATCCGGATAACGTCATTTTTATACTTTCATATATATATATATATATATATATATATATATATATATCTTCAACTGTGATTTCTCCACTGATGATTTTTTTCTCAAAATCATCTTTTTAAACTTGCTCAATTCACAATGCCTCCTAGAACTAAAAATCCTAAGTTATCAAAAAGAAAACAGGACCAACCAACATCATCGTCAAATATAACGACCCTGACTCGACCTTCGAAAATCAACACCGAATAGGACACGCGTATTCAAATGCTGTAGATCCAAACATCGAATCCGGTTCGTCGGAGCATATAACATGTTAAGTACAACACAGCGGTAGGAATGAATAATATATATATCATATGCAACATTGATACAATATCCAGATACAAAGAATATCAATATACATCAGTGATATGATACAAGAAAATAGCAGCGGAAAGAAAAGATAACACCAGCAGCGGAACAAAATCTCCAATAGAGAAAGTAGTCTTCAAAAGAGAACTCCGGTATCGGTAATCTCCAGCTCCAAGGCACCAATCCAGAAGTAGCTCGAACTCCCAATCAAGATGAAGTGAAGTAACCTGATCCTAAAGCGATTTCCAAATCCTAAGGCTGAAAGCTATCGAATCTACTCCTACTATTCGATTATATGAAAAATCAAACTCTAGACTGCCCGTGTGGGAAAATTGTGGGCACCCAGAGTTTAGGAAAGGAACGATAAACTCTAGGTCAGTCGTGGGACTGGTATGAGCAAACAAGAACGGTTTATCTCGTAAAACAAACAACAAAAGAATTTAAACAAATCCACAATGCTTTTTGGAAAATGAAACTACCACAAGGCCTCCCGCCACACACACAATGCAAACGCAAAATTGGAGGAGATTTCTCCTTATGGTAGTCAAATATGCTTGATACGAGAAAATTTCTTTGATATTATTACTAGTGTAGAAAAACAATTTCAAAAGTATAATATCAATCCGAGCCAGCATAGACATTCCGAACTATACAGATTATAGCTACCATCTAAACTGAGGTGACCACCATAAGTAAATGGCAGGTTCTACAACTAAAATCGTACAAGGCATGTATTGAAGATTGGATTTCCAACAAATGGTCAGGCTAAGGAACTTCCTACTATTCATGGGTACGACTCTGGCAGGACGTCCCGAGAGCTTAACCAGCTCTCTGCCAACACAAGGCCGGGTTACCTCTGTAACTAGGTAACTACTACACGAGCGTGTCATCCCTTGGTCCTTTGGGACCTTTATCCGAGGTACCTCTAATCTAACAACCACAAAGTAATAGATTTGCAGTGACCACATGAGTGAAGTATCTGGGCTCCATACCATGATACCACCCTTTTCCAGAAGGAAATGACACACCCTAAAGGGAGCGACCCTCGTAACCTTGCCGCATCTTTCGTGTTTCGACCATTTCCAGGGTGTGAGGCCCTGATGTAGTGTCGTCCACAAATCTACGCTTTATACAAAAGCCATGCGTTGATCAACAAATGATACACAACAACACTCAACATGCCACAATACCAAATTGGGAGTATATCACTGATAACTATCAACTACCTCACCTCTGAGCTCGTACGTCTCAGAGAAGGGTGTTAAGCTAAGAGAATAAATTCTCCGCCATCAAGCAGAAATGTATTTGATAGAGATCGGTTTAATATCTCAATGTGTAATGTCGGACATACAATCATACAAGTCTGTCCTGGGTTCGAACAGAATCGAAGGCACTTCGTGCAATAAAGGAAGAAGCCTTTGCAAATCCGGGCATACACAATATTGATTGGACTTCTCATCACATGTGGAGAACTCTATACCGGAGCAACTCAGTGCAGAGTCAATCCACAGGTTATCCTATCGTTCTCGAAGACACCCGGTCTTCAACACCGATCTTCAAATGCAATCCATAACATTGTATCACTATTCGGAATGGATTATATGACACAAGGTCCTCTCCCGGCTAAACTGAATAGTGAGCGCAATATTTAAAAACATATGGATATGGGATTTCAGTTAAGTCACAACTTTAAACAACCCAAAACCTTTCTTAAATGGCTAAACAAATTACCATTTCAATTCTTTTAACGAAAAGATACATTTCACAAAGTTCACCCAGTTTCACAAAGATCTGTTCATAGATTTCAAAACAATTCCCATTTCAATTGGATTAACTCATCTAATCTTCAAATTAAAGATTTAACTTATAGCTTTCAAACCCATTTCCAAAGATTTATTCATAACTTGGAAAAACATTTTCCATTTCAAACTTGAATTCCTTTTAACACTAGTTGGAAGTTCATTTCTTATGTGAAAGCTTTTATTATTTGGAAACAAATAGTATTCGTTTCAGAAAAATCCAACTATATTTACACAAGTTAAAGCTCTTGAATTAAATTCAAATTCCCAAATTAATATCTTCAAAATGGTTTAAACCATATATAACTTGTACTACATATTTAATTTCTAGTTTCCAAACTGTAACGACCCGTAAATTTCGACAATTTAATTTGTTTATTTAATAGGATTTTTATAATTTATTTTAGTAGAAAAATAAAGGGGATAAATAAATGTTAAAATGAAGGCTAAAATAAATTATGTAAATGGTAACTTAAAACCTATTTATAGAAATTTGAATAAAATCCAAATTGAATTAAGTAGAAAAAGGATTCTTACCTGGATATAAAATTTAATATAAGAAATTTATGAAAATATTAAATTGATTTAATGCAATAAAAGAGTATAAACGGTAATTGGAATAAATTAAGGGATCATGTTATTGCAAGTTAATAATTTACGACTTGAATGAAATTCCAATTCATTAAAATCATTTAAATGTTATGATTTTATTTTAAATGGAATATAAGAAAAATAAATGTAAGGATTTGATTAATATATATGTTATTTATTCAGGATATTGAATAAAATTGGGAATCCAATTGTAATTAATGGTAATAATGTTGGTATTAGCTAATAAATTAAATTTCAATGCAATACCCATAAATGAATGGAATGAAATGAATGTATATAAATGTATACTAGGTTATTTATCAAATAAAAGGAAAGAAAAGTAAATATCGAATTGATTAATGAATAAATATGCATTGAATAGTAATTGAATGTAAAGTTAATGGTAATTGTATAAAATCAATATAAGATAATGAATTGCAATAATTGCGGGTTGATAATAAGGTGTGAATGGGAAAGTGATTGTTATATTAATTGAATGGAATTCAAATTTGATGGGAAAGGTAAATGGGTACTTGGTAATAAATTTAAAACGGACTTAAATAGTGAATTTATCTAATTAATATATAATGAATAATGATTGAATAAAAACCTATATCTGTAAATATCTATAATATTTGAGTGGAAATAACAAACTTATAAATGTGGGATTGAGAGTTTTACAATAATTATTACGAGTTATATACTTAGTTCGTTCAATTAAATCAGAAACCATTGCAATAAATAGAAATTTAATGTTATGCAATTGAGATAAACAATTGGAAAATGTTAAAGTATCTAGATATATATACTAAAATAAATGGTACCCGGGATGGTATTATGATAAATAGTGAATTTAAGAATAGGAATCAGGATTTATTTATTTATATGGAAACTTAAAGTCTAATAATTGAATTTAATTGCAATTAAATGAGATTGAATATAGTTAAATAATTCATTATTTGAAATAAAGATAATGTGAGAAATTTGTGTGATAATTTGGAATCCAATATTAAAATCCATCTGTTGACAGGAATGAATGGAATACTAATTAATTTATTTAACTAAACGAAATTTTAGGATATTATTTATAATTTGGGAATTTAATGAAATTAAGGATTTATATTGAAACTTAAATTACCTTCTTTAAATTGACATCTAAACTTGTTGAAATTTTGTAAATGATTGAGAATTTTTTTTAAAAGTGATAAAATGGGTCAATTTTAGAATCTAAATATAAAATTGATTTTATTTATTTATTTTAAATTTATTCAATTAATATAAAAATAGCCATTTTGGTCACGGACTCGGATTTCGACGAAACCAGTTTCATCGGATCCGTAACAGTGAATTATTGTAGGGTTTCAAGTTTCGTAGCTATCGGACTTGTCGTTTGATCGTACGAACTCGAAACGCCCTGAAATCGATTTAATTGAAATCCATTTGAAATCAATTTGAAAATATTGATTTCAGCATAACTTCTTCATACGATCGAATTTGGACGTGAAACTTTTTCCATCGCATTTAGAATATTTTAAAATACCTATTTTGATATATGGGTTTACCCAATTTCGTTCTGGGGTCAGAACGGGCTTTTTGGGCCACGTTAACGTTAGCACGTTTGTTTATCCGATCTATCTATTCAAATTTCTAACCTACCCATATAAATCCAGTTATAAACCCTAGCCTCCATCTATTCTCATTTGTTTGTGCGTTCATTTCCTCAGCTCCTCCTCTTTCCAATGGCTACAAACCCTAAACCCAATTTCAACTTTCATAAATCAAATCCAAAGCCTAAAATTTCAAGTTCTCAGAAAATTCCGAAAAAAATATATGTTGATGCTCTCGACGAGCGTAACCTCCTAGTGGAATTCATTTTTCAAATCAATGCACGATTTGTCCAGAATTCAGAGAATCATTCTCGGCTGTCCTTTGATGGTTGTCGGTTTCGACGGTGGATCTTCAACGAGGAGTCGATCGAGGGTTACTGCATCGTAGAGGGCTCCCTGCAATGCAGATCCATCGTTTTGGTTTGCCTCGAAATGGGGGAATTTCGCCAAAAAATGGCCTTGAAGAGTGCGACGGCGCACGGCATGGGAGGCTGCAGGAGGAGCCGCGACTTCCTGGTGGGGGCGGCGGAGCGAGGGGAGTGCGGAGGTGGAACCTGATCGTGGAGGAGGGGTGCGTGGCGTCGTCGATTTGGAACCCTAAGTGGCGGCGCGGTTTCGTGTATAGGATGTTAGGGTTCGCGAATAAAAGGGGGTAGCTGCAGTTTGCGTGAGGGAGGTACGATGATGACGTGGCTATTTATTAAGGTAAGTGTGTTTTAAATTAATTTTTCTTTCAAAAGATTTAACTCGAATAACTTTTACGTACGTTATCCGTTTCACGCGATTTTTTTTTTGTTAGGATCGTAATTAAATTCCAGATCTTTTGACACTAGTTTGGACAGATTTGGAGACTATCGAATTTTTGGGTTTAAATCGGATTTAAATTCGATTTAAATTCAAAGGTGAGTGTTTTAACCCACTCACAATTTCTAAAATATCTTATGTTTGTTAAATTGATTTTTGATGTGTTTAAAATTTTATTTATAGTTGTTTGGTATATATTTCATCAATTTCTCAGTTAAATTGCATTCATTTAATTTACGTGTTATTTAATTCATTATTGCATATTAACTGCCAGTTAAATTATATTTACTTTGCATATAAACTGCCAATTAACAGTTATTAAATTTATTTGAGTATAAACTGAAATTGATACCAGTTATTTATCACCTGTTATATATTGATGTTTGTTTAAATTGGATGATGATTATAATTAATGATTAATGATTGATGTTTGGTGAATGGATGATGTGTACTATATTTTAAAATCTGCAAGCTATCATGTATGTCATTCATTCGGGATTGCGGTTTGAAATGATATACAACCGCATTTTTTTATTTTTAAATTGTGGATTGAAATGATAAATATCCGTATCACTTGACCATAGGGTAGAAAATTATATACAGGCACCGCGGTATATATATAAAAATTATTTTTGAAATGATTTTTCTATGGTTTGGATAGGATACGGTTAATAAATATAGATTTTGATATTATATAAAATCTTAGTTTATATATACATCATAGTTAAAGTATTGAAGATAAGCTATGTATGGATTTGTTAAATAAAATAAGTTGAATGACGGAGTTTGATTATTTTATATTATATGGATAAGTACATGTTAAGATATTGAAATTACATATAATTTTAAAGGATTTAAATTAATTAAGATTGGGAGTTAAATTGGAAAATTTATTTGGAATTGAGCTTAATTAAGAAGTTAACTTCATAAGTTGATGTAAAATTTATTAACTTGAAATTTAAAAAAAAGGGTATGATATTTATAACTGAATTCTATTCAAGGTGAATTAAATGAATATTTCTAGTATAAAAATTGAAGGAAATTTTCTTTTATAAGTAATTTGAGTTTAGTTAAATGATTACGGGTTTATTTTGCAATTATTATTTCAAACTAAATAATAGGACTTTAAATTGGTGAAATAGAAATTTCCAATTTTAGTTCCAATTGTTTAATATTCAAAGTTTGAAATATAATGAAACCGAAGTGGTTTATTTAAACTGAAAGCGATTTTAAATTTATGGATTTTGACTTAATCTTAAATGAAATAAATTGTAAGTCGCGGAAATTATTTTATTTTATAAAGAAATTTTGAATCCAAACTATTGATGCTATATACTGTTTGAATATCCAACCATTTAAGTTATAGAAATTATGGTTTAAAGCTATGAATTTTCGAAGTATTATAGTTTGAAAGTTATAATTCCATGTTTGGTTTTCGATTATTATAAGTTTGAAAACAATATGATTTTGGAAAAGAAATATATATTTGAAATAAAATGATATTATATTAATTTGGGTTTTTATAGAAATAATATCAAATGAGTTTGTTTTGGAAAGTAAATGATATCGTATTTATGGGTTTTGAAATGGATAATTATATTCTGGTTTTTGAAAGTATAATTAATTTTTAAAGGACCGCGGTGTTATAATAACGTTTTGTTGTTGAAGAGACCGGGATCGGAAGTTGTCATACTCTCTGCCAACTCCGAAAACCACTTTAACAACCGTGTATGCGGTGGAGATTCCAGAATGAAGTAGGTTGGTGGCGGCGTTTCCTGTAAGGTAAATACGTGGACCTAACTCCCGTGAGTTGGCATAAGGTGGCTAAAACAGGAGCGATTGACGGGTTAATAAGGTGGCACCTTTGATCGGACACATCCCTTCGATATTATACTTTGACTTTTGGATTGATTCGGTGGCCACTTTTGATTTCTTTGATTTGGGGGTGTGGCTCGAGGTGGGCGGTAGCTGCGGCTATGCGTTACCACCGACCCAGAAGCGTAATTGGTATATCTACCCCGGCATTGCCTAGTTGTACCGTGTCACCTACCCTAGCGCGCCTTATACGATTTTGGCTTTGTACCATACCTATGGAGTGCCCTCTGACGACGCCCAGTACGAGGGAGATTACGGTACTATATAGACTATGGGAATATATTTTGTGTTAAGGGCTATATGGGTAACCCCTTAACGCTATTTAAAAGTAAGTTTATTTTATAAATAGACACTATTATAATAGCGCAATATACTACGTAGTAAATAGTTTAACGGATCCTTAGGAGATGTAAATCCCGAGCATCTCTTGAGTTGCTGCACTCATATTTATTTCTGTTAATTTAACTCACATAAAATCTTTTAGTTCTGACTCGAGTGTTTTTGTCTTTTCAAATTCGCTCAGGTCAGTCCAAGCGTTTCAGGATTTGAAGTTTTATCTCTGGAGGACGAAGACGAAGATTTGTATTACTATTATCTACTATTATTCCACTACACCATTTAATTCCGCTGCATTGATATTTATTGGTATGCGAACTCTGATATTTATTGTATAAAGAAGAAGCAAATGTTTGTAAACAGTTTTATGAACTATATATTGATTATTATATTTTATCCTTCCGCTGCGAGATTCTGTTTCATTTTATTTCTTCTCTGTTTTCTTATTTACCCCATAACAATCCACCCTTCCGTATGGTTTGAATTGGCACGTGTGTCGATTTAAAGCGTGCGAAAATGCGGGACGTTACACAAACGTAGAATTCAATTTTCAAATTTTGAATTTAAATTTAAAACAAATTTCAAAATTAAATCAAGTTATTCAAATATAACTTTTATCTTTGAAATTCCTTTTCAAAAAATTTTACTTTGATCCCAATCCATTTCCAAAACCATTGGATTCAAAAATTCAAATTTTAAAACTATTTCAAAAATCTGTGACCTAACCCATTTCCTCGTGCAATCCATATCTGTGTGTGTAAGGTGTGGTCCAGGGGTTTTACACAATAAAAGTGCCACATCATCAATTAGCACAGATTCAATCACAGTAATATCGATAAGCGGTATATACTATAACGCTTATATTTGATAAGTGGTATAAACCATAATGCTTATCTTTTATTCACAGATCACGGGTATATATCACACATAATAAATTACATCAAACACAGCTCAAATCAAAACAGAACATATCAGGGTATCAAACAATTCAATCATCCAATAGAATCCAAACATCCATAAGTAAAATCAGTTAATTGTCTGATTAATTCAAATCAGATTTAATTACTTATGAATTACTAACCTGGTTAATATTAATTAATCACAAATCAATTTGATTAATTACTCTTTAATTATTTATTAATTTACCATTAATGATAAATTAATTAACCTATAATTAATCAACCTTTAATTATTAAATAATTAACCTTTAATTATTTAATCCACCAATTAATTAATTATCTTTAATTAATTAATTAATTAACCCTTAATTAATTATCCTTTATTAATTTCACTAAGTAATTAGCTTTTATTTAATTACACAAAGTAATTATCTTCAATTTACTTTCATAAATAAATTTATCTTTAAACTAATTATCCTCTATTAATATTAAATTAATTGCTTATGAATTAATAATCAAATCTTGATTAATTAATTACAAATCATTTGATGAAATAAATAAATCTTAATTATTTATCTTAGTTAATTAATTATTTCTTAATTAATCACTTTAAATTAATCATCCTCTTATTAATTACTTTAACTAATAATCTTAAGTTAATTATACAATTAATTAACCTTTAATTAATTCGCAATTAATTAATAAAATTACAATAATTGATTATCATTAATCACTTAATCAACTTGAATCATTAAGTAATTATTTTTTAAAGGTGTAATTATCTTTAAATAAATTACCCTAAGTAACCTTTAATTTGTCACATTAATAGATTTTAAATTTATAGTTAATTAAACTTTAGTTAAATCAAAGATAACCCATTTATCTTTCCTCATTACTTTCCTTAATCACTTCACTTTATTTCCAAAACACTTTTTAATTAGTTTAATTAATTAACCAATATATATTTATTCAATATCAACAATTAATTAACTATTATAAATTCGACTTAACTTTGAAATTTGTTTAAAAATCTTGTTAATACTAGGCTTGAAATCTTATTTAACCTGGTTGTATTTTTAAAACCTGAAAACAAAGTTCCTCCCTTTTTTATAAAATTTTTTATAACCAGAGCCCAGACCCGTTCACTCCGAGCACGGCTTCGAGCCAAATTCAAGGATACCCGAACGAATCCCCTAAAGTTCTCGAGCAAAACCATTTTTTTCTTTAAAACGTAAAAAAAACTGTTAACTTATAAACAACTTAAACCCAGATCAATTTTTCCTCGATCTAAACGCATGCGAATCTCGAGCCAAACCTCGAGTTATCATTTCATTTTTACGAGAGTAACCCGGTGTACTTCCTTCTTCTTCCCCAACCAATCAACCATCATCAGGTACATGAAAACTCGTACACGTGCACGATCGTTCTGCCTCGCTCCGTTTATCTTTGCCGTTGCCAACAAATCACTGCTGGCCTCCTCCATCGCTCCCGACCACCTAAGTATCAATTCGAGCGTGAAATTGAAATCGAGCTTTCTAGCTCAAAACTGGAACCCACTTTGGCCACAAAACCAACTCGCCTCGCCAATCAAGATCACCAAAAACCCTGAATTTCTGATCCCAGCCTCTCCAATCAACCATGCTTCGAACCCCCACTGACCGATCACCCCAAGAGCTTGATCGACGACGCAATTCCTACGCAAACCCGATCGACCAAAATTTCACTTTGAACCCTAAATTGATCTCATCCGATCACTACGATCCACAAAAAAAAAAACTACGAATATTTTCCCATGATCTTCATCATCTACACCACCTTTGACAAAAATCGCGAGGCCCAAAATCCATGCCATCACCAACATTGCTTTACGACCCAAATTCCGTCCATCAGGACTTCCTTACTCGATAACCAACTAAAAATTGTGATTTCCATCTTAAAAATCATGTTTTACTTAGTCGATTCAAGTTATGTTCTTGAAACAGCAAATTACAACATTCGATTTTTGACTTATTTTAAATCATCTGTGTATATTTATCATTTCGAAATAAACATTTAATTTAAACACTTGAAATAAATTTTTAAAATGATATCACGTATATACAGACATTTTTCCTTCAGAGGTTATAGCCTAAATTTACTTGGGTGAAGTGGTTTTAAATTTTTTAACGGGTTTTTAAAACCCTGTAAACAATGAACAGAGGAAATGATTTAATACAGACATGCACACACAATTTTACACACATATATACCTAAGCATGCTGACATAATTATCAACTATACAAATATATTTCAAGCATCAACTCAAATATCAAAACATATAAATGGGTTCGAGTGTGTTTGCTCACCTGAAGTTTTTGTTGACAGAGAACAAAAGATGAATTTTGAGCCTGTATTTCTTTTTCTCCTTCTTTAAATCTTGAAGTTAAATCTGCAAGTTCTAAATATTCTTGCTTACTCTTTGTTGTATTCACTTACTTAATTCATTAATTACAGTAATTTTAAATTTTCTTGCAGTTGAATTTTTTTTATATAACAGGGAAGTTTTCTGCAGTTGAAACCAGAAATGGTTTTAAATCTTTGAGCTTAATTTCTTCTGCAAATGATTAATATGATTGTTTAAATCTTTGTTTTAATATTGATTACAACTTCAAATTCAAATTTTAAAAAGAAATTTCACTTGCCGTAGATTGTTTTAGAGGATCCAGTTCTTGATTAGGTTTGAGGCTTTTGAAACTGGAAGTGTTTTCCAGGTTTGCTTTAGGCCTTTTGAACTTGCTTTTGATTTTGAAAACTTTGAGTTGTTGAGCTTGATCTTGCATGGATTACAGATTAAACTACAGGCTTGAAAATTTTGAACACTTGGATTTGGTTTGTAGTTTGCTTCCAGCTTGATTTTTTTTGAGACAGATCTTGATTTTTTTTCCTACTATCTTTGTTTTTCTAGTTATACTCTTCTCATCATTTTTTTTCTTGGGTGTTGAGATTTTAGATACTCAATCTATTGTTACTGTATTTCAGAGATTTGGTGAGATTAAATAAATGAATATGGGGAGATGAAAAGTTTTTTTGTAATTTTTAAATCTCATTATTTTGTTCAATCAATTACATTGGATGCCATATGAAAAAAAAATGATTGTGAAATCTCAATGCATGTTGATTGCTTTACTCCATTTCTTTTGTATATGTTTATCATTTGTAATTTTTCAAGACAAAAGAATTTTAAATACATTTTTATATCATATTTATTTTATAAATGAACATACCCCTTTCTTACTTAATCTTTATATTTATAAAATATAAATTACACCTTAATGATTTTCAAAAACCAAATTTTTTTTCTAAAACATTTATTTTAAATTTAGATTCAAATTTCCAATTCACTTGAATTAAAAATTTATTTATGTTTATTTATATATTCATACATATAATTACGCAATTTAAATTCAAATTCAATGTTTACATTTGTAAAATGTTTATGTTTCCTTTTATATTTATATATACACATTTTTTCTTAATTACATTTTTCTTTTATATTTTTTTCTTTAAAATGTTTAAAACCCGCTTTCCGTTTTTATTTATAAAATTATGTTATAAAGTCCCTAGTCTTGAAATTAGTTTATACATTTATTTAAAATTTATATTTACATAACTTAACGAACAAAGAATACTAAACTTATTTCAAAATCAAATTTCTATTTATAATCCATTTATATAACTATATATCTCATTTAAATTTGGAGAATTTAAAATACCCAAAATTCTATTTACAATATATTTTCAAATTCTAGAATTTCCAGCTTAAAATTCAATTAAATTTTTATTTTTATACTTCAAATCCAAATAAATTCTCAATTCAATTTCAAAAATAAAATTAATTATCAATTTAAATTTGATTAAAATCGAGATCGTTACAAATTCCCCCTTAAAAGAATTTCGTCCCCGAAATTTGCAAGGGAGACAACAAAGAATAGATGGAAACACAAAGATAGAGAATAATTTTCTAGATCGAACCGAAAATCTATTCTGCATTTGGCTTAAAAAATCAGAATATCAATAATATGAGAACAAACTCATTCAATTACGAAATAATTGGGTTTTCTGATCTACGAAGTATATAGGGGTATTGGTTAGTTCGAAGGGATAACTAACCACTCGTAGAATATATCTAGACCCAAACAATAGATAGATGGATTTAATGTTCCACAATTTCTCAAACACTGGATATGGATTCCAAATTCGGGTCGAAATACCCCAAAGTATATATAACTGGTCCCTCTTCGGACTTTGATATACACAAGAAATTACAATAGAATTTCAAATTTGGTTTTAATTGATATCGTTTTATTGATACAATTCAGATTTAGCCTTATATTTGTTAACCAATTTAAGTTAATTTAAAATTTCCAATTTATTTAAAATTTTCAATTTCAAATTTCAAATTCATTAAAGTTTAGATCGAAAAGCTGATAAGAAACTAATGAAGATACGAAGTAAGGATTTTCTACAACGATACATAGGGCCACCATCACACCGAAACTTCTTTCTGGAGCTGCTACGAAGCAATCAAAAGAATTTTGGAATCGAATCAAAGGAGATTGATAGAGAAAATTGTTTCCGCTATTGCAGGGTATTGACCATTCGCAGTGGTACTCCCCTGTCCCCTATCTCGTCATCTACTTGCCCTCATACTCACTATCAGTGGATAGTAAGAGAATTTACTGAGTCATTCGAACGGATATCTAAGGGATATACTCATTCTAGGGTATACTTCACCTTATCTCTAATGAGTTACTCAATGTGTTATACTCCTGAGCTAAGTTTTTAACCTTTAGCTCTGATACCAAATATAACGGTCTAGGCTTTTTAACCATCGACGGCAGCCAATCTCGACTGGTAGGCTTTTCAACCATCCCAGCCCCGCCGTGGCATACAATGGTACTCCAAACTTGCTTTTACGGCCAGCGTTTCGATTGTCACGCCTTACGACTAACCAACCCCTTAAAGAGGACGTGTAGGGGTAAGAGTCTCTTGCTCGCCACCAAACAAAAAGCGAGAATCCCCCATCACGTTTCACTTAGATAAGCAAGTCTGGTCCGGGTTCGAACAGAACTGAAGGCACTTCATCCAATAAAGGCAGAAGCCCTTGCAAATTCGGGCATCCACAATTTCGATCGGACTTCCCATCAAAAGAAGAAAAGAAAGGGCTTCCCATCACATGTGGAGAACTCTATACCAATTGACATCAAAAGAATTTAAATATATCTTCTTTGATAGGGGTATATTCAACCAGCATACATGTATTTAATTTGGCTCACGACATTTGTATATTGATATATTACCATTGTAAATCTTTTAACCACAAGATTCGTTTCAGAAAGTTCACCTAGTTTCACAAAGATCTATTCATAGATTTCAAAACAATTTCCATTTCAATTGGATTAACTCATTTAAATCTTTAAATTAAAGATTTAACTTATAGCTTTCAAACCCGTTTTCGAAAGATTTGTTCATAACTTGGAAGACCGTTTTCGTTTTAGACTTGAAATCCCTTTAACACAAATTGGAAGTTCATTTCTTATGTGGAAGCTTTTATTATTTGAAAACAAATAGTTTTCATTTCGGAAAAAATCCGATTTCATTTATACAAGTTAAAATCTTGGGTTAAATTTAAAGTCCCAAAAAAACACTTTAAAAATGGTTTGAAACCTATATAAACTTGTATAACCTCTTAAATCGTAAATTCTCAACTTAGAATTCAATTTCAAATTTTGAATTCAAATTTAAACCAAATTTCAAAACTAAATCAAGTTATTCGAAAATAACTTTTATTTTTGAAATTCCTTTTCAAAAACTTTTTATTTTAAACCCAATCCATTTCCAAAACCTTTTGGATTCAAAAATTCAATTTTAAAACAATTTCAAAAATCTATGACTTAACCAATTTCCACGTGCAATCCATATTTGTGTGTGTATAGCTTTGATACCAAAATTTCACGAGCCAAATTTCGGCGTTCGAAAATCGACTTCCGTATTCCACTTGTACTTGAATGCCGTTGATTCAAACGTTGGAATTCGAGTCATTCCGGAGCTTATAACACATTAAGTACAACACAGCGGAAGAAATGAATAATATATATATATATATCATATACAACATTTGATACGATAACTGATACAACTGAATGATACAACAGATGATACAATGAATATACATTAGATATATGATATAAGACAATAGCAGCGGAAAGAGAAGATAACACCAACATCGGAACAAATCTCCAATATGGAAAGTAGTCTTCAAAAGACAACTCCAGTATCGGTAATCTCCATCTCCAAAGCACCAATCCAGAAGTAGCTCGAACTCCCAATAAAGATGAAGTGAAGCAACACGATACTAAAGCGATTGCTAAATAATAAGGCTAAAAGCTATCGAATCTACTCCTACTATTCGATTATCTTAAAAACCCAACTCTAGACTGCCCGTGATAAAAAATTATGGGCACCCAAAGTTTAGGAAGGGAACAATAAAATCCAGGTCAGTCGTGGGACTGGTATGAGCAAACAAAAACAATTTATCTTTTAAACAAACTACAAAAGATTTTAAAATAAATCCGCAATGCTTTTTAGAAAATGAAACTACCATAAGGCTTCCCGCCACACACACAATACAAACGTAGAATTGGAGGAGATTTCTCCTTATGATAGTCAAATATGCTTGACACGAGCAAAACTTCTTTTGTACAATTATTATAAGTGCAAAGTGTGGAAAACATTTTAAAAGTATAATATTAATCCTAGTCAGCATACGACCAGTATCGTATGCCTACTATAGCTCCAAGTTCAATAGCAGGTTACCACCACATTCCATGGCAGGTTATACAACTAAAACCGTACAGGGCGCGTATTGTTTTGTTTGGATTTCCAACAAATGGTCAGGCTAAGGAACTTCCTACTGTCCATGGGTACGCCTTTGGCGGGACGTCCCGAGTGCTTAACCAGCTCTTTGCCAACACAAGGCCGGGTTACCTCTGTAACTAGGTAACTACTACACGAGCGTGCCATCCTTCGGTCCTTTGGGTCCTTTTTCTGAGGTACCTATAATCCAACAACCACAAAGCAATCACGAAGTAATAGATCTGCAGTATCCACATGAGTGAAGTATCTAGGCTCCATACCATGATACCACCCTTTTCCAGAATGGAATGAAAAACCCTAAAGGGCTCGACCCTCTTAACCTTGCCGCATCTTTCCTGTTTCAGCCATTTCCGGGGTGTGAGGTCCTGATGCAGTCACGTCCACAAAGCTACGCTTTATATAAAAGCCATGCTTTGATCAACAAATGATACACAGCAGCACTTAGCATGCCACACTACCAAATTTGGGAGTATATCACTGACAATATCAACTACATAACCTATGAGCTCGTACGTCACAGAGAAGGGTGTTAAGCTAAGAGAATAAATTCTCTGCCACCAAGCAGAAATGTATTTGATAGAGATCAGTTTAATATCTCAAAGTGTAGTGTCATACATACAACCATACAAGTCTGTTCCAGGTTTGAACAGAACCGAAGGCACTTCCGAAGAAGCCCTTGCAATCCGAGCATCCATAATTCTTATCGGACTTCCCATATGGAGGACTCTATACCGGAGCAACTCAGTGCAGAGTCAATCGACAGGTTATCCTATCGCCCTCAAAGACACCTGGTCTTCAACACCAGTCTTCAAATGCAATCCATAACGTCGTATCACTATTCGGAATGGGTTATATGACACAAGGTCCTCTCCCGGCTAAACCGAATAGTGAGCGTAATATTTAAAAAATATATGGATATGGAATTTCAGTTAAGTCACAACTTATAAAATCCAAAACTTTTCTTTTAAATGGTTAAACAAATTACCATTTAAATCTTCTAACCAAAAAGATTCGTTTCACAGAGTTCACCTAGTTTCACAAAGATCTATTCATAGATTACAAAACAATTTCCATTTCAATTGGATTAACTCATTAAATCTTTAAATTAAAGATTCAACTTATAGCTTTCAAACCCGTTTCCGAAGATTTATTCATAACTTGGAAAACTATTTTCATTTAGACTTGAAATCCTTTTAACACAAATTGGAAGTTCATTTCTTATGTGAAAGCTTTTATTATTTGAAAACACATAGGTTTCGTTTCGGAAAAATCCGATTTCATTTATACAAGTTAAATCTTTGGGTTAAATTCAATTTCCCAAAACTACACTTTTAAAATGGTTTAAAACCCATATAAACTTGTATAACCTTTTAAAATCATAAATATGATTTAATTTCAAATTTGGGATTCGAAATTAAATCAAATTTCAAAAATAAATCAAGTTATTTAAAAATTACTTTTATCTTTGAAATTCCTTTCCAAAAGCTTTTTATTTTAAACCCAATCCATTTCCAAAACCATTTGGATTCAAAATTCAAATTTTAAACTATTTCAAAAATATGTGACTTAACCAATTTCCACATGCAATCCATATTTGTGTGTGTATAAGTGTGGTCCAGGGGTTTTACACAATAATGCACAACATTAATCATCACAGATTCAATCATATCAATATCGATAAGCGATATAACCCATAACGCTTATCTTCATTTACAGATTCTTAGATAAAGTAAATTTATCAATCACAAAGATTCACTATTACGATTCGATGTGGGTTTCGGATAACCAACTGGAATCCGACTCCCTGTCGCATCGAAATACAAATGTCGTTTTATGGGTCAAGGGGTTTTCATATTAATACAACAGATATTCATCACAGATATAACAGCTAAGCACAAAGCATTACATAGCATCACATATCAAATACATCAATCCATCACACAGCCTTCAGTAACAATCAAACATCTACAATTAAGATGAATAAATTGGTTGGTTTTAAATTTATCAACCACATAATTACTTTCATTAGTAATCTTTAATTAATGATTTATTATCATTAATTTCAATTGATTAAGTCTTAATCACCTTCATTAATTAATCATTCCTTAATTATCTTAATTAATTAACCCTTAATTGTAATTAATTAAATCTTAATAAATTATTCCCTAATTAATTACTTTAATTAATAAACCCTTAATTATTGATTAATTAAATCTTAATTATAATTAATTATCCTTTAATTAATTATTCTTAATTTAATTACCCTAATTAATTAACCACATTAACTAATTATGCTTTAAAGTAATTAACCCTTAATATTTTATTAATCAATCTTTAATCTTTAATTATCTACTCTTAATTACTTGCAATAAGTAATTATTATTTTTATTTAATCATTCATTAATTACTTGATAAATAACTTGAATTATTAATTAATTTCTTCAATTACTTTAATTACTTTCATTAAGTAATTCACTTCTAATAATAATAATTTCCCTTTAACAAATATGTTAACTTAAATTTTGAAAGTTACTTAACCATTTTAAAACATCCTTTATAATAATTAACTTCTTTATATATTATTAAGAAGATAACTTTCAAATTAAAGTTAATTTATTTTAAACCATTTAAAATTAGGTTAATTAAAACAATTTATTTAAAACCCTCCTTAACTTATTTTAAAACTTAGGAAACGTTAAATATTGAAAAGAAATTAATTTAACAAATTTTATTTTCAAAAACTTGGATTTCGTTTAAACTTCAAAACTGTTTTACATACTGACTCGAGACCCGCTTCGAGTTGAACCCGAGCAAATTGCTCCATGTATTCAAATCAGGACCCTGTTTCGAAGGTCGAGTCAGGGTCGTTATATTCTAGTTGCAGAAAAAAGGGCTTCTCTGTTATTCAACTGTAAGTAATTAAAAACTACTGTTATTAATGAATTAAGTAAATGAACATAACATGGAATAATCAAAGATCTGTAATTCTAACTTGCAGATCTAAAACTCCAAATTTAAAGTAGGAAAAGAAAGAAAGTTGCAGGCTTCATCTCTATTTTGAAAAACTGTCAGGAACTTCTGGAAAAAAAGGTGAGTAAACCTATGCTTTGTTCAATTATTTGTGTTTCAATGCCTGCATGAATGTGAATAGCTTTTGTATGTGAATGAATTGTTATGATTGAGTTTTTGTTGGCTTGGAAATGTTGTTTCCTTTCTTCTGTTCTTCTGTTTCCTGTAACACTATGGTTTATAGTGTAAACCATGCCAAATTAAAAAACCCTCCCTCTATTTCTATTGAAATTGAATGATAAACTATGGTTTTGGAAATGCTTTGTGATTCAATAATTAATGAAAGCAAAGTTTTGAAGTTTCCTTCTTTCTAGAAACTGTGAAAAACACAGTTACATCTAAATTCTGGTTTACAGAGGTAAACCATGGTCAATTCAAATCTCCCTTTCTCCCTCATTTCTTCTGAAATGGATTGTAACACATGTTGAAGTTTGTTTAAAAACTGCACCATGTTCCAGTAACAAAATTTAAGCAAAGGTTATATAGTTTTTCCTGGAAACTATGCAATGCAGTCACCATTCAATTTTTTTTCCAGAAATTCGAACATCACAGATTCTTTTTTCAGTAATATCATTTGAATCCCCTTCAAAAATGAAGATTTTAGAAAAAAATTAGATTTTTCATTAACTTTTCACTGAGATATTTGGGATGATCAGAAAAATGAATTCTTGTAAAATTCCGGTGATCGAAACGATGGTGAGCTTCGAGTTCGTCGTCATAGCTAGGTTGGATATTCGTGATCTCTAGAAAAATACTAGACAAATTTATAAATCTTTGGATTGTAAATTCGAGATCGAATTCAGGCTTAAGAACCCTTTTCTATTCATGATCGAGATGAGGGTGCTGCGCCATCAATAGGTGATCGGAATGCGTGCCTCCGGTGCCAATCGCGGCGTAGCACAATGGTGGAGCTTCGGTCCAAATTTGGTGACCATTGACGGTCAGATACAAGCCTGAACCCAAATTTAATAATCACAAGGAAAATAGGCTGAAGCCCAAACTGAAGGAAAACATAACCCATCACCCAGCGAAATGACTCGATAGAAAACTCGAGCCTGGTCCAAATATTCCCGAGCACGTCTTTGAGACCTTTTGCAACATTCAACTACTTCGAGTCAAACATTATACTCTTCGAGTTTGACTTCGAGTATTCACCTTCATCTTCCCCCAAACAACTCAAACATCCAGATATGCACGCCTACGCATGCATGATGCACGATGTTCTGGCCATCTCCGACCTATGCCGAAGCCACCTACAAGTCGATAATCATCAAGCCATCTCCCCCAAACACCAAGTTCCGTTGAACTCGTCAGAAAATCAAATTGAGCATCTCGACCAAAAAGAATGGAATCAATCCAATCGGAAAAACCCCTTAGCCATCGCCTTGGACCACTGGCCCCCTTACCGACCTCACCAGAGCAACACCATATTACTTCGCCGCTATCCCCCCATGACCGATCGCCTGAAACACCCCGATGGTGACGCAGTTCTTCTTCAAAACCATACGAGTAAAACTAGCTTTAGAACCCTAATTCCACATCGATCCCGAAGCAAGCAAAATTCTGTGCAACAAGATCAAGGCCTGGGAAAAATTGACTCAAGCATGCAAATCAACATGGAGAAATCAATCAGTAAATCAAGCAAAACTGAAGGTCATTTAAAGCATTTCAATCTGGAAATAAAAGTAGGCAGTGAATTCAAGAAGCTTCTGTTCTCTGTTCCCTGCTACAACTCCAGGTGAGCAAACACCCATAAATTTTGCCTCCATGTTGTGATTAGTGTTGATATTGATATGGGATGAAAAGTAAATTGCGTGATATGTTGATGAATATTCCTGCATGCCTGTATTTAGGTGTAGTTATTTGTATGCATGCCTGTAGACACACTTGTTCTGGTCCCAGTTTTGATCACAACTTTAAACTTCAGATAACATCAACAAAACTTCTCTGTTCTTTGTCTCTGCCTCTACTCCTTTCATGTGGGCAAACACACTTGAACCTGTTTTTATACTTTGATTTTTAGATTGGCACTTGAGGTGTGTTATGAATATGGTTGTTTATTATGCCTGCAGTTTTGAATATATATACATTGATATGATGTTTGTGCATATGAAAGCGTTGAGCCAGTTCTTAAGTCACAGGTTTATTTCAACCCAAACAAATTAATATCCCTTCATCCAAACATTTCTGGCCAAGATTTCCTAAGGAAAAGCGATCCTAAGAGTGTAATATCAATTTAAAAAGTCATTTCCAGTATTTAAGTTTGGTAACTAATTCAAAAAATGGGAATTTACAGTTAAAACTACTTCAGGGCAGGAAAATTCATTATCAAGAAATCGTGTCTCGACTCTATAATATGATTTGTTGTAGGAATTGATGAATTTTGATAATAAATTCATTATTTTTTGTTGGGTAGGTTGTGAGAAATAACGAGTGGAACAGAAAATACATTTCTATAAATTTCCGATGATCGACGAATTGGGGTTCGTCGTGCTTGGGTCAGGCGATAGTTCAAGCACAAAGGATTAATGGAAAAATACAAAGTGGATTTATAAATGATCGAGGCAGTGGGTCGATGTGGAATTACGGTTCTAAAGCTAGTTTTACTCGTATGGTTTGGAAGAAGAACTGCGTCACCATCGGGGTGTTTCAGGCGATCGGTCATGGGGAGATAGCGGCGAAGTGATGTGGTGTTGCTCTGGTGAGGTCGGCAAGGGGGCCAGTGGTCCAAGGCGATGGCTAGGGGGTTTTTCCGATTGGATTAATACCATTCTTTTTGGTCGAGATGCTCAATTTGATTTTCTGATGAGTTCATCGGAACTGGGGGATTGGGGGAGATGGCATGATGATTATCGACTTGCAGGTGGCTTCGGTAGGTCGGAGATGGCCAGAACATCATGCATCGTGCACGCGTAGGCGTACATATCTGGATGTTTGAGTTGTTTGGGGGAAGACGTAGGTGAATATTCGGAGTCGAAATCGAAGAGTATAATGTTTGACTCGAAGCAGTTGAATGTTGCAAAAGGTCTTGAAGACGTGCTCGGGAATATTTGGACCGGGCTCGAGTTTTCTACCGAGTCATTTTGCTGGGTGATGGGTTTTGTTTTCCTTCAGTTTGGGCTTCGGCCAACACTCCTCCCGTCGACGATCCCCATCACCTGAGACCTCACCGTCCTGACCAGAGCAGAGTCACGAACCCACTTGTCGATCTTCACTGGTGCGATCATTTTTTTGGTTTGTGGGATGCTCAATGGCTCATGTTCGATTTCTAGACAAGTTCGACGAACTGGGAGTTTGTATTGGTCGGAGATGTTGTTGGCGACGTGTGGTGATCTCGGCGACGATCAACGATGGCTGGAGTGACGGTACACGTGCACATGCATGCGATTGTATCTAGGTGATGATGTGTGGGGGAAGATGGAGATGGTCTCGAATTTGACCTCGAAGGAATGAAGTGATGGCTCGGGTGATTTCTCGTGTTCATACGCGAGTGGTAATGTGTTTCAAGAAAAAGAAGAGAAGAAGGAAAAAAAGGGTAGAACTGGGTAAAGAATTGAAGTAAAAATCGAAGTGGTGCTAGGGGTTTTTGATAATCCGCTCGGGTTAGCCTTTTGTCAAGTTTGTATTAACCAGTTTAAAAAAAAATTGTAGGCAAATAAGTTTTACTTTAAAACAACTTTCTCAAACAGTTTTTAAATAGAAACTTGATCAAGTTAAAGGTATACTAAAATGAATAAGTTTCGAAAGGGATATAAACCAAATTTCCAAAGTAATTTATTTAAAACAAGTTTCAATAAGTTTCCAAAGATTTAAGTTTAAAGTTAAGTGTTTTGAAATTGTTTTGGTTTAGAGTAATCATATATCAGGTTAATTTCGTAATAAAATTCCTAAGTGTTTTCAAATGTGATAAAATGTTGTAATTAAAGAATGATTACCTAATGAAATCAATTTAGTAAAATTACCTAATGTAATTAATAAAAATATTATTACTTAATGTAATTAAGGGAAAAGTGCTTTGTGTAATTACAGGGTAATTAACAAATTAAGACTAATTTATGTAAGTAATTGAAAGAAAGAAATTACTTAAATAAAAGTAATTAACTAATGACTAAAGTGGATTAATCAAGTGTTTCAAGGTTTATTTATTTAAAGAAAAATTAATTAATGTGATTAATTAATAAAGGTAATTAATTTTGAGAATAATTTTTTAATTAAAAGCAAATTAATTTATGAAAGTGATTAAGGAATGGTTATAAATTAAGGATTAATTAATTTATGTAATTAATTAAAGATAATTAATTAAATGATAAATTAAATAATTAAAGGTTAATTATTTAATAATTAAAAGTTGATGAATTATAATTAAAGGTTAATTAATTTATTATTAATGGTTAATTAATAAATGATTAAAGAATAATTAATCAAAAATGATTTGTAATGTTAATTAACCAAGATTAGTAATTCATAAGTAATTAATCTGATTTGAATTAATCAGATAATTAGCTGCTCTTACTTATAAATGTTTGGATTCTATTGGATGATTGAATTGTTTGATACCCTGATATGTTCTCTTTTGATTTGAGTTGTGTTTAATGTAATTTATTATCTATGATATATATCTGTGATCAGTGAATAAAGGATAAGCATTATAGTTTATACTGCTTATCAAATATATTGCTGTATTTGAATCTATGTCGATTGATTGATGTTGCACTTTTATTGTGTAAAACCCCTGGACCACTCTTATACACACACAAATATGAATTGCATGTGGAAATGGGTTAAGTCACAGATTTTGAAATAGTTTTAAAGATTGAATTTTTGAATCCAAATTAGTTTTGCAATTAGAATTGAAAGCTTTTGAAAATGAGTTCCAAAAATAAAAGTTATTTTGAATAACTTGATTGAGTTTTGAAATTTAAATAATTTGATTTAAATTTGAATTTAATATTTGAAATTGAATTCTATGATTTGGAAACTATGGTTTAAAAAAAGGGTTATTCAACTTATAAATGTGTTTATATAGGTTTTTAACCATTTAAAAAGTATTGTTTTGGAAATTTGAATTTAAACCAAGCTTATACTTGAATGACTTTAACTTATGTAAATGTAATCAGTTTTTCCCAAAACGAAACCTATGTGTTTTCAAATAATAAAAGCTTTCACATAAGAAATGAACTTCCAATTTGTGTTAAAAGGATTTCAAGTCTAAAATGAAAATAGTTTTCCAAGTTATGAATAAATCTTTGGAAACGGGTTTGAAAGTTATAAGTTGAATCTTTAATTGAAAGATTTAATGAGTTAATCCAATTGAAATGGAAATTGTTTTGTAATCTATGAATAGATCTTTGTGAAACTAGGTGAACTCTATGAAACGAATCTTTTTGGTTAAAAGATATAAATGGTAATTTGTTTAACCATTTAAAAGAAAAGTTTTGGATTTTATAAGTTGTGACTTAACTGAAATTCCATATCCATATATTTTTTTAAATATTACGCTCACTATTCGGTTTACCCGAGAGAGGACCTTGTGTCATATAACCCATTCCGAATAGTAATACGACGTTATGGATTGCATTTGAAGACCTGTGTTGAAGACCGGGTGTCTTCGAGGACGATAGGATAACCTGTGGATTGACTCTGCACTGAGTTGCTCCGGTATAGAGTCCTCCATATGTGATTGGAAGTCCGATCGGAATTATGGATGCCCAGACTGCAAGGGCTTCTTCCTTTATTGGACGAAGTGCCTCCGGTTCTGTTCGAACCCGGGACAGAAGTGTATGGTTATACGTCTGACACTACACTTTGAGATATTAAACTGATCTCTATCAAATACATTTCTGCTTGGTGGCGGAGAATTTATTCACTTAGCTTAAGACCCTTCTCTGAGACGTACGAGCTCAGAGGTTATGTAGTTGATGGTTATCAGTGATATACTCCCAAATTTGCTAGTGTGGCATGCTGAGTGCTATTGTGTATCATTTGTTGATCAAAGCATGGCTTTTGTATAAAGCGTAGCTTTGTAGACGAGACTGCATCAGGACCTCACACCCCAGAAATGGTCGAAACAGGAAAGATGCGGCAAGGTTATGAGGGTCGCGCCCTTTAGGGTGTGTCATTCCCTTCTGGAAAAGGGTGGTAGGTATGGAGCCCAGATACTTCACTCATGTGGTCACTGCAAATATAAATTTGTTAATGCTTTGTGGTGGTTGGTAAGAGGTACCTCGGATAAAGGTCCCAAAGGACCGGGGATGGCATGCTCGTGCAGTAGTTACCTAGTTACAGAGTTAACCCGGCCTTGTGTTAGCAGAGAGCTGGTTAAGCTCTCGGGACGTCCCGCCAGAGGCATACCCATGGATAGTAGGAAGTTCCTTAGCCTGACCATTTGTTGGAAATCCAAACAAAACAATACGTGCCCTGTACGGTTTTAGTTGTATAACCTACCATGGAATGTGGTGGTATCCTGCTATTGAACATGGTAGCTATAGTAGGCATACGATACTGGTCGTATGCTGGCTAGGATTAATATTATACTTTCAAATGGTTTTTTCTACACTATGCACTAGTAATAATATCAAAGAAATTTTCTCATATCAAGCATATTTGACTCTCATAAGGAGAATTCTCCTCCAATTCTGCATTAGCATTGTGTGTGTGGCGGGAAGCCTTATTGTAGTTTCATTTTTCAAAAGGCATTGCGGATTTATTTTAAATTCCTTTGTTGTTTGTTTTAAAGATAAAATTGCTTTTTTTTGCTCATACCAGTCCCACGACTGACCTGGAATTTATCGTTCCTTTCCTAAACTCTGGGTGCCCACAATTTTCCCACACGGGCAGTCTAGAGTTGGGTTTTTCAGATAATCGAATAGTAGGAGTAGATTCGATAGCTTTCAGCCTTAGGATTTGGTAATCGCTTTGGGATCGAGTTACTTCACTTCATCTTGATTGGGAGTTCGAGCTACTTCTGGATTGGTGCCTTGGAGCTGGAGATTACCGATACCGGAGTTCTCTTTTGAAGACTACTTTCTCTATTGGAGATTTTGTTCCGCTGCTGGTGTTATCTTTTCTTTCCGCTGCTATTTTCTTGTATCATATCACTGATGTATATTAATATTCTTTGTATCTGGATATTGTATCAATGTTGCATATGATATATATATTATTCATTCCTACCGCTGTGTTGTACTTAACATGTTATACGCTCCGACGAACCGGATTCGATGTTTGGATCTACAGCATTTGAATACGAGTGTCGCAATTGGTGCCGATTTTCGAAGGTTGAGTTAGGATCGTTATATTAAGTAATTGTCTTTAAGTAATTGATTACCTTTAACGACTTTCCTTAATCAAATCAAATCAGTTACCCTCTTGATCATTAGACGGTTCTCCTTAATTGCTTATCATTAATTCTTAACAAGTTAATAGATTTTAAATTTATACTTAATTAAACTTTGGTTAAATCAAGGATAACCCATTTATCTTTCCTCATTACTTTCCTTAATCACTTTCATAAATTAATTTACTTTTAATTAATTAATTATTATCAAAATTAATTACCTTTGTTAATTAATCACATTAATTAATTTTTCTTCAAATAAATAAACCTTTAAACACTTGATTAATCCACTTTAATCATTAGTCAATTACTTTTAGTTAAGTAATTAATTTCTTTCAATTACTTACATAAATTAATCTTAATTTGTTAATTACCTTATAATTGAATAAAGTACTTTTCCCTTAATTACATTAAGTAATAATATTTTTATTAATTACATTAGGTAATTTTACTAAATTGATTTCATTAAGTAATCATTCTTTAATTACAACATTTTATCACATTTGAAAACACTTAGGAATTTTATTACGAAATTAACCTAATATATGATTACTCTAAACCAAAACAATTTCAAAACATTTAACTTTAAATTTAAATCTTTGGAAACTTATTGAAACTTGTTTTAAATAAATTACTTTGGAAATTTGGTTTATATCCCTTTCGAAACTTATTCATTTTAGTATACCTTTAACTTGATCAAGTTTCTATTTAAAAACTTGATCAAGTTTCTATTTAAAATCTTAGGGTGATCGGTCAGTGGGGGTTCAAAGCATGGTTGAATGGAGAGGCTATGGTCAGAAATTCAGGGTTTCTGGTGATCTTGATCGGCATGGAGAGTTAGTTTTGTGGCCAAAGTGGGTTCCAGTTTTGAGCTAGAAAGCTCGATTTCGATTTCATGCTTGAAATGATACTTAGGTGGTCGGGAGCGATGGAGGAGGCCAGCAGTGATTTGTTGGCAACGAAAAAGATGGACGGAGCGAGGCAGAACGATCGTGCACGAATACGAGTTTTCATGTATCTGATGACGGTTGGTTGGTTGGGGAAGAAGAAGAAAATACTCGGGTTTACTCTCGTAAAAATGAAATGATAACTCAGGGTTGGGCTCGAGATTCGCATGTGTTTAGCTCGGGGAAAAATTGATCTGTGTTTAAGTTGTTTATAAGTGAACAGTTTTTTTACGTTTTAAAGAAAAAAAGGGTTTTGCTCGAGAACTTTGGGGGATTCGTTCGGATATCCTTGAATTTGGCTCGAAGCCATGCTCGGAGTAAACGGGTTTGGGCTCTGGTCATAAAAAAAAAATTTAAAAAAGGGGGGAACTTTGTTTTCAGGTTTTAAAAATACAACCAGGTTAAATAAGATTTCAAGCCTAGTATTAATAAGATTTTTAAACAAATTTCAATGTTAAGTCGAATTTATATTAGTTAATTAATTGTTTGATATTGAATAAATATATATTGGTTAATTAATTAAACTACTTAAAAAGTGTTTTTGGAAATAAAGTGAAGTGAATAAGGAAAGTAATGGGGAAAGATAAATGGGTTATCTTTGATTTAACTAAAGTTTAATTAAGTATAAATTTAAAATCTATTAACTTGTTAAGAATTAATGATAAGCAATTAAGGAGAATCATCTAATGATCAAAAGGGTAACTGATTTGATTTGATTAAGGAAAGTAGTTAATGGTAATCAATTACTTAAAGACAATTGCTTAATTAAAAGTAATTAATTAAGGATTAAAGTTGATAAATCAAGTAATTAAGGTGTAATTACTTATTTTAGTTAATTAAGGATGATTAATTAAAGTGTAATTAATTAAGGATAACTAATTTAATGGTAATTAATTAATTAAGGGTTAAATTAGTTAATTAAAGATAATCAATTAAATGGTTAATTTAATAACTAAAGGATAATAAATTAATAATTAAAAGATTGATGAATTAAAATTAAAGGTTAATTGATTTATTATTAATGGTTAATTAATAAATGATTAAAGAATAATTAATCAAAATGATTTGTAATTTATTAATATTAATTAACCAGGATTAGTAAGTCATAAGTAATTAAATCTGATTTGAATTAATCAGGCAATTAACCGATTTTACTTATGGATGTTTGGATTCTATTGGGTGATTGAATTGTTTGATACCCTGATACGTTCTGCTTTGACTTGAGCTGTGTTTGATGTAATTTATTACCTATGATATATACCTATGATCTGTGAATAAAAGATAAGCGTTATGGTCAAATATAAGCGTTATAGTTTATACCGCTTATCAAATATATTGATGTATTTGAATCTGTGCTGGTTGATGATGTGGCACTTTTATCGTGTAAAACCCTTGGACCACACTTATACGCACACAAATATGGATTGCACGTGGAAATGGGTTAAGTCATAGATTTTGAAATAGTTTTAAAGATTGAATTTTTGAATCCAAATTAGTTTTGGAATTAGAATTGAAAGCTTTTGAAAATGAATTTCAAAAATAAAAGTTATTTTGAATAACTTGATTGAGTTTTGAAATTTAAATAATTTGATTTAAATTTGAATTCAATATTTGAAATTGAATTCTATGATTTGGAAACTATGGTTTAAAAAGGTTATTCAACTTATAAATGTGTTTATATGGGTTTTTAACCATTTAAAAAGTATTGTTTTGGAAATTTGAATTTAAACCAAGCTTATACTTGAATGGCTTTAACTTATGTAAACGTAATCAGTTTTTCCCAAAACGAAACCTATGTGTTTTCAAATAATAAAAGCTTTCACGTAAGAAATAAACAACCAATTTGTGTTAAAAGGATTTCAAGTCTAAAATGAAAATAGTTTTCCAAGTTATGAATAAATATTTGGAAACAGGTTTTGAAAGCTATAAGTTATATCTTTAATTCAAAGATTAGATGAGTTAATCCAATTGAAATGGAAATTATTTTGAAATTTGTGCATAGATCTTTGTGAAACTGGGTGAACTTTATGAAATGTATCTTTTTGTTAAAAGATTTGAAATGATAATTTGTTTAACCATTTGAAGAAAGGTTTTGGGTTTTTAAAAGTTGAGACTTGACTAAAATCCCATATTCATATGTTTTTAAATAATGCGCACATTATTCGGTTCAGCCGAGAGAGGACCTTGTGTCATATAACCCGTTTCGAATAGTGATACGACGTTCTAGATTGCATTTGAAGACCGATGTTGAAGACCGGGTGTCTTCGAGAACGATAGGATAACCTGTCGATCGACTCTGCACTGAGTTGCTCTGGTATAGAGTTCTCTCTAGGTGGCGGAAAGTCCGATTGGAATTGTGGATGCCCGGATTTGCAAGGACTTCTTCCTTTATTGGACGAAGTGCCTTCGGTTCACCAATTCTAACGACCCTGACTCGATCTTCGAAAATCGGCACCGAATACGACAATCGTATTCAAATACCGCAGATCCAAACGTCGAATATGGTTCGTCGGAGCTTATAACACGTTAAGTACAACACAGCGGAAGGAATGAATAATATATATCATATGCAACATTGATACAATATCCAGATACAAAGAATATCAATATACATCAGAGATATGATACAAGACATTAGCAGCGGAAAGAAAAGATAACACCAGCAGTGGAACAAAATCTCCATTAGAGAAAGTATTCTTCAAAAGAGAACTCCAGTATCGGTAATCTCCATCTACAAGGCACCTATCCAGAAGTAGCTCGAACTCCCAATCAAGATGAAGTGAGGCAACTCGATCCAAATGCGATTGCCAAATCCTAAGGCTCAAAGCTATCGAATCTACTCCTACTATTCGATTATCTGAAAAACCCAACTCTAGACTGCCCGTGTAGGAAAATTGTAGGCACCCGGGTTTTGGAAAGGAACGATAAACTCCAGGTCAGTCGTGGGACTGGTATGAGCAAACAAAAGCAGTTTTATCTAAACAAACAACAAAGGAATTTAAAATAAATCCACAATGCTTTTTGGAAAATGAAACTACCATAAGGCCTCCCGCCACACACATAATGCAAACGCAGAATTGGAGGAGATTTCTTCTTATTATAGTCAAATATGCTTGATACGAGAAAATTTCTTTGATATTATTACTAGTGCATAGTGTAGAAAAAAACCATTCGAAAGTATAATATTAATCCTAGCTAGCATACGACCAGTATCGTATGCCTACTATAGCTACCATGTTCAATAGCAGGTTACGACCATATTCCATGACAGGTTATACAACTAAAACCATACGAGTCGCGTATTGTTTTGTTTGGATTTCCAACAAATGGTCAGGCTAAGGAACTTCCTACTGTCCATGGGTACGCCTCTGGCGGGACGTCCCGAGAGCTTAACCAGCTCTCTCCAACACGTCGCTGGGTTACCTCTGTAACTAGGTAACTACTACACGAGCGTGCCATCCCCCGGTCCTTTGGGACCTTTATCCGAGGTACCTCTAGTCCAAAAACCACAAATCAATCACAAAGTAATAGATTTGCAGTGACCACATGAGTGACGTATCTGGGCTCCATACCATGGTACCACCCTTTTCTAAAAGGGAATGACACACCCTAAAGGGAGCGACCCTCATAACCTTGCCGCATCTTTCCAGTTTCGACCATTTCCAGGGTGTGAGGTCCTGATGCAGTCTCGTCCACAAAGCTACGCTTTATACAAAAGCCATTCTCTTATCAAAATCTAAAAGTTCAAATCAACCTGAAAACAATTTGACATTCACAAGTTTACAACCTGGAAATCAGGATAGCTTGAAAATAAATAAATAAATCAAATGCAAGATCAAGCTCAGCAACTTGAAGTTTTCAAAATCAAAGGCAAGCTCAAAGGGCCTGAAGTCAAATCCACTCATATATGCATTATATATATATATAATTTGAATTCAAATGATTTTTTTTTAATATTTACTATTTCAAGATTTTAAACTCAAAAGAAATTGGAGTTTCATCCATATATAGTTTATTACTTATTTTATTTGTTTGAGATTTTTCAATATATTTTCAAATTAAATTTCAAAAGTTTAAAATACATTATTAATTTTAATTGACAAATTTTTGGGATGTTACTTTTTATTTATAAGATTTTAAATATACAAATTCAAAACCCCAATTAAATTTTAAAATCAATAAAAAATAAACAAATACCCTATTAAATTTGAAAAATCCAAATTTTGTTTTTAATACATTTTAATTTGAATTTAAATTGCGTAAGTATGTGTATGAATATATGAATAGACATAAATGAATTTCTATTTAAGTGAATTGAAATTTGAATTTAAGTTTAGAATAAACGTTTTAAAGAAGTATTTGGCTTTTAAAATCATTAAGGTGAAATTTATATAATATAAAGATTGGTTAAAAACAATTATTCTTTTAACATTGTATATATATACACATACAAATGAATAAAGAGGTATATTCATTTACAAAGTAAATATGATATGAAGTTTGTTTTAAAAAAAATTCTTTTGTCTTGAAAAACTGCAAATGTTAAACATACGTCAAAGAGATAGAGTAAAGAAATTAACATACATTGGAATCCCATGATTACTTTTTACATATGGCATTCAATCTAATTGGTTGAATAAAATAATGAGATTTAAAAAAAATACAAAAAGCTTTTCATCTCCCCGTATTCAAACATATAACCTCTCAGCAAATCTGAACAAAATAGTAAAAAAAGATTTGAGCATTTCAAATCTCAACACCAAAGAAAAAAATAGAAAAAAAATCTGCCATTAGCTTCTCAAATCTGAAACAAAATATTCAAGTGCAATCTGGAAATCTTCTTGAACAATCAAGTTGTAGATTTGTACTCCATCTCTCAGGTAACCTTTAAATTTCATAGCTTGATGAATTTGTAATTTTTGAAAATCAAGTTTTAATAAACCAATTCAAAAAAAACTGTAGATTAGTTTTAAAAAGAAAAAAAGGGGAGCTTCAGTTTTGCCAGTGCAAGATTCTTTGGAAAAAAAAGAATTCAAGGCAAGTCACTTTCTTTTTAAGATTTGAATTTGAGTTGCTAATCAGTGATAAAGCAAGAATTTAAAGCAATTTATCAATCTGTTGCAGGAGAAAACCAAGATCAAAGTCTATTTCTGGTTTCAACTATAGAAAAAAAAGAAAAAAAGCTTCTCTGTGTATAATAAAAGGGTTCAAACTGTAAGTAAAAATTAAAATTGTTGTTATTGATGAAATGAATAAACAAATACAATAGTGATTAAGCAAAGATTTTTGTTTACGAGTTCCAAACTTTTCAAAACTAAAGCAATCAAAATCAAAGCAGTTCTCCCTCTGTTCCTGTTCTCTGTCAACATAATCTTCAGGTGAGCAAACTTTAAATTTTTACACTAGTTCTTTTGAATCTTATGCCTGTGATGATAGTGTTGATGGATGTGAATGTACTTGTTGGCTTATATGTATATATATAGGTATTGAAATGATTAGATGTGTGTCTGTGTATACTTACAGAGTTATCTCTGTCTAACAATAGTTTTTTTTTAAACCTGATAGGAAATTAAAAAATCATCACATCCAAATCTCTTAAAGCTTTGATTTTTGAATGAAATATTCTTGTATATGTATAACATTATTTTTAAAAGCAAATTCAAGTATTTAAATTAATCATTTATTTAGAAAGTGAGGTATATACGGTGATGATTTAAATTTAGCCCAGAATCAAATGTTTTAATTCCATAATTTGATCACATAAATGGCTTTAACTCGGGGAATGATGAATTTAGGAAATCATTTCATAATTTTTTGTTTGTTAATTTTTGAGAAATTGAAGGTTGAACGAAATCTACATTTTTGCCAAACTCTGGCGATTGACGTCAAATGGTGGGTTGTGGTTCGGGGCGAAGGTAGCTAGAAGGAGGTAGATCGTGGGAAAAATAACATTTAATTTTATAATGTACAGTGGTGATCGGCCCATTGCAAACTAGGTTTTAGCCTAGTTCGAAAACGATGTCTTAATTTTGGTTCGTGCGGCGTCATCGAGGATATTGGGTCGATCACACCGGTGGTGATGGGACAGTAAGGGTGCAGTGGAGCTCTGGGATGAGTCCTGAGGGTTCTGGTGAAGTGACATGGCGGCGCGAGGTGGATTGGTTGATCGTGGGGGTTGCAATTCATTCAATATGCTCGATTTTGTTTCTCGATGCTTTTGAATTTACTGGGTGTTCAAGATGAATAGTGACACGTTCGTCGTCGTGCTGTGCATGAACGTAGTATCTGATGTGGTTGCGAGGTTTGGTGGAGAAGAAGCAACAGGCTCGAAGTCTAACTCGAAAACTTGGTCTGTTGTCTCGTTATCGTCCTCGTGTTGTTTGTGAACCATTACTACAGTTTTCAAAGGTTAAGTTAACTCGGGGATTAGCTCGGGATTATGCACATTTGGCTCTGGTAAACTCGTTTCTAGTTTGGGATTATAATTGGAATGTATCAGATTGGTACTAAACAGCTTCAAACTTTAAACAAGTCCAAATCTAAAACGCGTTTAACTCAATAACTTTAAATAATAAATGTTTTGTTTAAATTTGGGATTAGTAAAAGGTTTGGAAAATAAATCATTTTTGAAAATTTTAAATTTAAAGTGTTTTTAAATTATATAGATAAACCTTATTTATAAGGTTCATTTTAAATAAATTTAATAATGTAACTAAGAAACTAATGTAGAAGAGATTTTTTTTAAAGTTAATTAACTTAAAGATCTAAGTTGATTAGCTAATGAAAATTTATTAAGGTTGCCTGGGGTTTATGATTTTTACAAGCTTCAAAGAGGTTAATTTATTTAAAAGTCTAAGTTGATAAAATGATGATAATTTATTTTCAAAGTTACGGGATAATTAATTAAGATTAATTAATGATAAAGAACTAAAGATGAATAATCACTTAAAGATAATTACTTAATTAAAAGTAATTAATTAATGATTAAAGTTGATTAATCAAGGGATTAAAGAATTTAATTAAATAATTGATAAATGGGATTGGTAAATTAAGGTAATTAATTTGGGATAATCAATTAATTTAAAAGTTAATCAATTAATGAAAGTGATTAAGGGTAATTAATTATTTAAGGATGATTACTTAGTTAAAAGCAATTAATTAATGGTTAAAGTTAATTAAGTAATTAGGGATAATTAATTTAAAGATAATTAAGTAATTAAGAGTTAAGTACTTAATAATTAAAGGTTATTAATCAAAGTACTTAATAAGAGGATAATTGGTTTGATGTGATCATTAAGGAATAATTAATTAAATAAAAGTAATTAATTAAGATAAAAAAATTTATTAATGTTGATTAATTTCATTAATTAATATCAAATGATTTGTAATTAATCAATATTTGATAATTAATTCATAAGCAATTGATTTAATTGGAAATTAAATTGAATTAGTTAGGATTTAAACAATTAATCAATGTTTCTTTTACAAATAATTATTGTATGCTTGGATTGCTTATAAATGCTTGTATTGCCTTGAATTGATTGTTATCTCTGGATTATAATATTATGTGATGTGAATTAAGCTGTGTGTTATTTATTTATCTATAACACATTTACGTATTATCTATGAATCTGTGAATGAACGATAAGCGTTATAGATTATACCGCTTATCGATATTGGTATGCCTAAATCTGTGATGATTGATGTTGTTGCATTATTGTGTAAAACCCCTGGACCACACTTATACACACACAAATATGGATTGCACGTGGAAATTGGTTAAGTCACAGATTTTTGAAATTGTTTTAAAATTGAATTTTTGAATCCACATGGTTTTGGAAATGGATTGGGTTTAAAATAAAAAGTTTTTGAAAAGGAATTTCAAAATTAAAAATTATTTTTGAATAACTTGATTTAGTTTTGAATTTTGGATTAAATTTGAATTCAAAATTTGAAATTGAATTCTATGTTGAGAATTTACGATTTAAGAGGTTATACAAGTTTATATAGGTTTCAAACCATTTTTAAAGTGTTGTTTTGGGACTTTAAATTTAACCCGAGATTTTAACTTGTATAATGAAATCGGATTTTTTCCAAAATGAAAACTATTTGTTTTCAAATAATAAAAGATTCCATATAAGAAATGAACTTCCAATTTGTGTTAAAGGGATTTCAAGTCTAAAATGAAAATGGTCTTCCAAGTTATGAATAAATCTTTGGAAAACGGGTCTGAAAGCTATAAGTTAAATCTTTAATTTAAAGATTTAAATGGGTTAATCCAATTGAAATGGAAATTTTTTTGAAATCTATGAAAAGATCCTTGTGAAACTAGGTGAACGTTTTGAAACTAGGTGAATGTTGTGAAACTAGGTGAACTTTGTGAAACAAATCTTGTGGTTAAAAGATTTACAATGGTAATTTGTTTAACCATTTGAAGAAAGATTTTTGATTTAAAGTTGTGACTTAACTGAAAATCCCTTATCCATACAGTGCTCATTATTCGGTTTAGCCGGGAGAGGACCTTGTGTCATATAACCCATCTCGAATAGTGATATGGCGTTATGGATTGCAATTGAAGACCGGTATGAAGATCGGGTGTCTTCGAGAACTTTAGGATAACCTATCGATTGTCTCTGCACTGAGTAGCTACGGTATAGAGATTCCCTAAGTGATGGGAAGTCCGATCGGGATTGTGGATACCCGGATTGCACGGGCTTCTTCGGAAGTGCCTTTGGTTCTGTTCGAACCCGTAACAGACTTGTATGGTTGTATGTATGACACTACACTTTGAGATATTAAACTGATCTCTATCAAATACATTTATGCTTGGTGGCAGAGAATTTATTCTCTTAGCTTAACACCTTTCCCTGAGACGTACGAGCTCAGAGGTTACGTAGTTGATAGTTATCAGTGATATACTCCCAATATGGTAGTGTGGCATGCTGAGTGCGGCAGTGTATCATTTGTTAATCAAAGCATGGATTTTGTATAAAGCGTAGCTTTGTGGACGAGACTGCATCAGGGCCTCACACCCCGGAAATGGTTGAAACATGAAAGATGCGGCAAGGTTATGTGGGTCGCGCCCTTTAGTGTGTGTCATTCCCTTCTGGAAAAGGGTGGTATCATGATATGGAGCCTAGATACTTAACTCATGTGGTTACTACAAATCTATTACTTTGTGATTGCTTTGTGGTTGAGAGGCGCATCGGATAAAGGTCCCAAAGGACCGAGGGATGGCATGCTCGTGTAGTAGTTACCTAGTTACAGAGGTAACCCGGCCTTGTGTTGGCAGAGAGCTGGTTAAGCTCTCGGGACGTCCCGCCAGAGGCGTACCCATGGACAGTAGGAAGTTCCTTAGCCTGACCATTTGTTGGAAATCCAAACAAAACAATACGAGCCCTTTACGATTGCAATTGTATAACCTGCCACCTCAGGTGGCAGCTATAGTAGGCATAATATCATGGTACCCATGCTGGCTAGGATTTATATTATACTTTCGAAAGGTTTTCCACTATGCACTAGTAATAATATCAAATAATTTTTCTCGTATTAAGCATATTTGACTATCATAAGGGGAAATCTCCCCCAAGTGTGTGATTGCATTATGTATGAGCCAGGAGGCCTTTTGGTAGTTTCGTTTTCCAAAAAACATTGTGGATTTATTTAAATTCTTTCGTTGTTTTAGAAGATAAACTGTTTTTGTTTGCTCATACCAGTCCCACGACTGACCTGAAGTTTATTGTTCCCTTCCTAAACTCTGGGTGCCCACAATTTTCCCACACGGGCAGTCTAGAGTTGGGTTTTCAAATAATTGAAAATAGGCGTAGATTCGATAGCTTTCGAAGTCTTTGGTTTGGTAGCTTTCAAATCTTTAGAGTCTTCTTCAGTCCTTGGATGGACTAACCTTGCTTAGCTTAGTGCATCGCTATTGGGAGTTCGAGCTATTTCTGGATTGGTGCCTTGGAGATGGAGATTACCGATACTGGAGTTCTCTCTTGAAGACTATCTTGGAGATATTGTTCCGCTGCTGGTGTTATCTCTTTTCTTTCCGCTGCTATTGTCTTGTATCATATCTCTAATGTCTATTGATATTCATTGTATCATTCAGTTGTGTCAAATGTTGTATCAATGTTGTATATCAAATGTATTATTCATTTCTTCCGATGTGTTGTACTTAATATGTCATAAGCTCCGACGAACCAGATTCGACATTTGGATCTGCGGCATTTGAATACGAGTGTCGTATTTGGTGCCAATTTTTAAAGGTCGAGTCAGGGTCGTTTCATTTGGTATCAAAATATAACGACCCTGACTCGACCTTCGAAAATCGGCACCGAATACGACACTCGTATTCAAATGCCGCAGATCCAAACTTTGAATCTGGTTCGCCGGAGCTTATAACACGTTAAGTACAACACAGCGGAAGGAATGAATACTATATATATCATATGCAATATTGATACAATATCCAGATACAAAGAATATCAATATACATCAGAGATGTGATACAAGACAATAGCAGCGGAAAGAAAAGATAACACCAGCAGAAGAACAAAATTTCCAATAGAGAAAGTAGTCTTCAAAAGAGAATTCCAGTATCGGTAATCTCCACATCCAAGGCACCAATGCAGAAGTAGCTCGAACTCCCAATCAAGATGAAGTGAAATAACTCGATCCCAAAGCGATTTCCAAATCCTAAGACTGGAAGCTATCGAATCTACTCCTGCTATTCGATTATCTGAAAAACCCAACTCTAGACTGCCCGTGTGGGAAAATTGTGGGCACCCAGAGTTTAGGAAAGGAACGATAAACTCCAAATCAGTCGTGGGACTGGTATGAGCAAACAAAAGCAGTTTTATCTTTAAAACAAACAATAAAGGAATTTAAAATAAATCCGCAATGCTTTTTGGAAAATGAAACTACCATGGCCTCCCGCCACACATACAATGCAAATGCAGAATTGGAGGAGAATTCTCCTTATGATAGTCAAATATGCATGATACGAGAAAATTTCTTTGATATTATTACTAGTGCATAGTGTAAAAAAAACCATTCGAAAGTATAATATTAATCCTAGCCAGCATACGACTAGTATCGTATGCCTACTATAGCTACCATGTTCAATAGCAGGTTACCACCACATTCCATGGCATGTTATACAACTAAAACCGTACGGGGCGCATATTGTTTTGTTTGGATTTCCAACAAATGGTCAGGCTAAGGAACTTCTTACTGTCCATGGGTACGCCTCTGGCGGGACGTCCTGAGAGCTTAACCAGCTCTCTGCCAACATAAGGTCGGGTTACCTCTGTAACTAGGTAACTACTACACGAGCATGCCATCCCCCGGTCCTTGGGGACCTTTATCCGAGGTACCTCTAATCCAACAACCACAAAGCAATCACAAATTTAGATTTGCAGTAACCACATGAGTGAAGTATCTGGGCACCATACCTACCACCCTTTTCCAGAAGGGAATGACACACCCTACTGGGCGCGACCTTCATAACCTTGCCGCATCTTTCCTGTTTCGACCATTTTCGACGTGTGAGGTCCTGATGCAGTCTCGTCCACAAAGCTACGCTTTATACAAATGCCAAGCTTTGATCAAAAAATGATACACAGCAGCACTCAGCATGCCACACTACCAAATTTGGGAGTATATCACTGATAACCATCAACTACATAACCTCTGAGCTCGTACGTCTCAGAGAAGGGTGTTAAGCTAAGAGAATAAATTCTCCGCCACCAAGTAGAAATGTATTTGATAGAGATCAGTTTAATATCTCAAAGTGTAGTGTCATACATACAACCATACAAGTCTGTCCCGGGTTCGAACAGAACCGAAGGCACTTCGTCCAATAAAGGAAGAAGCCCTTGCAATCCGGGCATCCACAATTCCGATCGGACTTTCCATCACATATGGAGGACTCTATACCGGAGCAACTCAATGCAGAGTCAATCAACAGGTTATCCTATCGTCCTCGAAGACAACCGGTCTTCAACACCAGTCTTCAAATGCAATCCATAACGTCGTATCACTATTCAGAATGGGTTATATGACACAAGGTCCTCTCCCGGCTAAACGGAATAGTGAGCGTAATATTTAAAAAATATATGGATATGGAATTTCAGTTAAGTCACAACTTATAAAATCGAAAAATTTTCTTTTAAATGGTTAAACAAATTACCATTTAAATCTTTTAACCAAAAAGATTCACTTCACAGAGTTCATCTAGTTTCACAAAGATCTATTCATAGATTACAAAACAATTTCCATTTCAATTGGATTAACTCATTAAATCTTTAAATTAAAGATTCAACTTATAGCTTTCAAACCCGTTTCCAAAGATTTATTCATAACTTGGAAAACTATTTTCATTTTAGACTTGAAATCCTTTTAACACAAATTGGAAGTTCATTTCTTATGTGAAAGCTTTTATTATTTGAAAACACATAGGTTTCGTTTTGGGAAAAACTAATTACATTTACATAAGTTAAAGCCATTCAAGTATAAGCTTGGTTTAAATTCAAATTTCCAAAACAATAGTTTTTAAATGGTTAAAAACCCATATAAACACATTTATAAGTTAAATAACCTTTTAAACCATAGTTTCCAAATCATAGAATTCAATTTCAAATATTGAATTCAAATTTAAATCAAATTATTTAAATTTCAAAACTCAGTCAAGTTATTCAAAATAACTTTTATTTTTGAAATTCATTTTCAAAAGCTTTCAATTCTAATTCCAAAACTAATTTGGATTCAAAAATTCAATCTTTAATACTATTTCAAAATCTGTGACTTAACCCATTTCCACGTGCAATACATATTTGTGTGTGTATAAGTGTGGTCCAGGGGTTTTACACAATAAAAGTGCAACATCAATCAATCAGCACAGATTCAAATACAGCAATATATGTGATAAGCAGTATAAACTATAACGCTTATATTTGTTAAGCGGTATAAACCATAACGCTTATCTTTTATTCACAGATCACAGGTATATATCACAGATAATAAATTACATCAAACACAGCTCAAGTCAAAGCAGAACATATCAGGGTATCAAACAATTCAATCACCCAATAGAATCCAAACATCCATAAGTAAAATCAGTTAATTGTCTGATTAATTCAAATCAGATTTAATTACTTATGACTTACTAATCCTGGTTAATTAATATTAATAAATTACAAATCATTTTGATTAATTATTATTTAATCATTTATTAATTAACCATTAATAATAAATTAATTAACCTTTAATTATAATTCACCAACTTTTAATTATTAAATAATTAACCTTTAATTAATTAATTTATCATTTAATTAATTATCATTAATTAACTACATAAATTAATTAATCCTTAATTTATAACCATTCCTTAATCACTTTCATAAATTAATTTACTTTTAATTAATTAATTATTCTCAAAATTAATTACCTTTATTAATAAATCACATTAATTAATTTTTATTTAAATAAATAAACCTTTAAACACTTGATTAATCCACTTTTATCATTAGTCAATTACTTTTAATTAAGTAATTAATTTCTTTTAATTACTTACATAAATTAATCTTAATTTGTTAATTACCCTGTAATTACACAAAGCACTTTTCCCTTAATTACATTAAGTAGTAATAATATTTTTATTAATTACATTAGGTAATTTTACTAAATTGATTTCATTAAGTAATCATTCTTTAATTACAACATTTCATCACATTTGAAAACACTTAGGAATTTTATTACGAAATTAACCTAATATATGATTACTCTAAACCAAAACAATTTCAAAACACTTAACTTTAAATTTAAATCTTTGGAAACTTATTGAAACTTGTTTTAAATAAATTACTTTGGAAATTTGGTTTATATCCCTTTCGAAATTTATTCATTTATTATATCTTTAACTTGATCAAGTTTCTATTTAAAAACTATTTGAGAAAGTTGTTTTAAAGTGAAACTTATTTGCCTACAAATTTTTTTTTAACTGGTTAATACAAACTTGACAAAAGGCTAACCCGAGCCGATTATCAAAAACCCCGAGCACCACTTCGATTCTGACTTCAATTCTTTACCAAGTTCAACCCTTTTTTCCTTCTTCTCTTTTTTTTCTTGAAACACATTACCACTCGCGTATGAACACGAGAAATCACCCGAGCCATCACTTCATTCCTTCGAGGTCAAACTCGAGACCATCTCCTTCTTCCCCCGCACATCATCACCCAGATACAATCGCGTGCACGTACACGTGTACCGTCACTTCAGCCATCGTTGATCGTCGCCGAGATCACCCACACGTCGCCAACAACATCTCCGACCAACACAAACTCCCAGTTCGTCAAACTTGTCTAGAAATTGAAAATGAGCTGTTGAGCATCCCACAAACCAAAAAAATGATCGACCAACACTCCTCCCGCCGACGATCTCCATAACCCGAGACCTCGTCGTCCTGACCAGAGCAGAGTCACGAACCCACGCGTCGATCTTCACTAGTGCGATCGCTTCCAGTTCATCCACGAAGGCGCACGACCCCAAAAACAACGTCAACCCTTAATATCTCCTAAAACCCTATTTTGACCCCACCGCGCCACCTCGGTGAATTAGAATTTTTCTAAGCATTTTTCAGATGATCACCGATGCTCCAACCTACTTCACGCCAAATCACGAGCCTTGATTCGTTGTTGATCACCAGGGATTCGTCTAAACCCATTTAACATTCATCTCCCAAATCCTTGCAATATACTAGATTAAAAATCCTGAATTTCTTATCAAAAATCATGACTTACTAATATGAATTCAAAGATACACTCAAAACTTGAAAATTCAAAAGTCAAGATTTCGACTTGAATTAAATTTCCACTGTCATATTCCATTTTATAATATCCCATAAATATTTACACCTGGGATTTATTTTTAAAACTTAGATTAGATTGTTATAAACAGTTTTTATTCAAAGGTTAAACCCTGTAAAGGATTGGAAGAAGAGATATTAATTTTTTTTGAATTTGTTTATACCTGTATGTTTTTCTTTTCTTCTTTGAATGAGGTATATTCAAACCAGCATACATGTATTTATATATATACACACATACAATGCAATTTCATCTACACAAACATATCCTCAAATCATCATCACCTCATGCATAAAATCAAGAAGATATGGTTTAAAACATAGGGTTTGCTCACCTGGAATGTGAAGGCAGAGAACAAAAAGGAACACTGGAAGTTTGAATAGAGAAGCATCTTATTTTTGAGAACTGGAACTGTTGTTGTCTTTAAACTTTGATTTTGTTTTGCTACTGATCCCTCGGGTTTTGCTTTAATGTTTTTCTTTAATCTGGATTGTTGAATTGCTTCAGATCTTTGTTCCTTTTGCATTCCCTGTTTTGCTTGATTTGACACATTTGCATGCAGAAAAATTATTTACTTTGCTTGAGATTGAAGTTGAAGCCTTGCTTGCTTTCAGATTTTTAAGATATTTTAAATTTTGCTTGCCTGAACTTGCATGTTTTCCAGGCTTGAGTTGATATTGATCTTTTTATTTCCAGGATGAAGATTGAAGTCTGAAAACTATGTTGTTTTCTTCCCAGATTTTTTTTATTTTTTTCTTTCTGCTTTATTTTTTCCTTGGGTGTTGAGATTTAAGATGCCCAAGTGAGGTATTTTACTTAAGCCCTTGCAAATCCAGCCCTTATCTGAGACGTACGAGCTCAGAGGTTATGTAGTTGAGCATGGTAGCTATAAATATAACGACCCTGACTCGACCTTCGAAAATTGGCACCGAATACGACACTCGTATTCAAATGCCGCACATCCAAACGTCGAATCCGGTTCACCGGAGATTATAACACGTTAAGTACAACACAGCGGAAGGACTGAATAATATATATATCATATGCAACATTGATACAACATCCAGATACAAAGAATATCAATATACATCAGAGATATGATACAAGACAATAGCAGCGGAAAGAAAAGATAACACGAGCAACGGAACAAAATCTCCAACAGAGAAAGTAGTCTTCAAAAGAGAACTCCAGTATCGGTAATCTCCATCTCCAAGACACCAATCCAGAAGTAGCTCGAACTCCCAATCAAGATGAAGTGAAGTAACTCAATCCCAAAGTGATTGCCAAACCTAAGGCTGAAATCTATCGAATCTACTCCTACTATTCGATTATCTGAAAAACCCAACTCTAGACTGCCCGTGTGGGAAAATTGTGGGCACCTAGAGTTTAGGAAAGGAACAATAAACTTCAGGTCAGTCGTGGTACTGGTATAAGCAAACATGAACAGTTTATCTCATAAAACAAACAACAAAAGAATTTAAACAAATCCGCAATGCTTTTTGGAAAATGAAACTACCATAAGGCCTCCCGCCACACACACAATGCAAACGCAGAATTGGAGGAGATTTCTCCTTATGATAGAAAAATATGCTTGATACGAGAAAATTTCTTTGATATTATTACTATTGCATAGTGTAGAAAAACCATTTAGAAAGTAAAATATTAATCCTAGCTAGCATAGACATTCCAAACTATGCCTACTATAGCTACCATCTAAACAGTGGTGACCACCATAAGTAAATGGAAGGTTCTACAACTAAAACTGTACAAGGCACGTATTGAAGATTAGATTTCCAACAAATGGTCAAGCTAAGGAACTTCCTACTGTCCATGGGTATGCCTCTGGCGGAACGTCCCGTGAGCTCAACCAGCTCTCTGCCAATACAAGACTGGGTTACCTCTGTAACTAGGTAACTACTACACGAGTGTGCCATCCCCCGGTCCTTTGGGACCTTTATCCGAGGTACCTCTAATCCAACAACCACAAAGCAATCACAAAGTAAAATACTTGCAGTGACCACATGAGTGAAGTATCTGGGCTCCATACCATGATACCACCCTTTTCCAGAAGGGAATGACACACCCTAAATGGAGCGACCCTCATAACCTTGCCGCATCTTTCCTGTTTCGACCATTTCCGGGGTGTGAGGTCCTGATGCAGTCTCGTCCACAAAGCTACGCTTTATACAAAAGCCATGCTTTGATCAACAAATGATACACTGCAGCACTCGGCATGCCACACTACCAAATTGGGAGTATATCGCTGATAACTATCAACTACATCACCTTTGAGCTCGTACGTCTCAAAGAAGAGTATTAAGCTAAGAGAATACATTCTCCGCCATCAAGCAGAAATGTATTTGATAGAGGTCAGTTTAATATCTCAAAGTGTAATGTCGGACATACAACCATACAAGTCCGTCCCGGGTTCGAACAGAACCGAAGGCACATCGTCCAATAAAGGAAAAAGCCCTTGCAATCCGGGCATCCACAATTCCGATTGAACTTCCCATCACATATGGAGGACTCTATACCGGAGCAACTTAGTGCAGAGTCAATCGACGGGTTATCCTATCGTTCTCGAAGATACCCGGTCTTCAACACCATCTTCAAATGCAATCCATAACGTCGTATCACTATTCAGAATGGGTTATATGACACAAGGTCCTATCTCGGCTAAATCGAATAGTGAGCGCAATATTTAAAAATATATGGATATGGGATTTCAGTTAAGTCACAACTTTAAAAAACCCAAAACCTTTCTTCAAATGGTTAAACAAATTACCATTTCAAATCTTTTAACAAAAAGATACATTTCACAAAGTTCATCCAGATTCACAAAGATCTATTCGTAGATTTCAAAACAATTCCCATTTTAATTGGATTAACTCATCTAATCTTTAAATTAAAGATTTAACTTATAGATTTCAAACCCATTTCCAAAGATTTATTCATAACTTGGAAAAACATTTTCCATTTCAAACTTGAATTCCTTTTAACACAAGTTGGAAGTTCATTTCTTATGTGAAAGCTTTTATTATTTGGAAACAAATAGTTTTCGTTTCAGAAAAATCCAACTATATTTACAAGAGTTAAAGCCCTTGAATTAAATTCAAATTCCCAAATTAATATCTTCAAAATGGTTTAACCCATATATAACTTGTACAACATCTTTAATTTCTAGTTTCCAAACATAGAATTCAATTTTCAAATTTTGAATTTAAATTTAAATCATATTTCAAAACTAAAACAAGTTATTCAAAAATAAATTTTATCTTTGAAATTCCTTTTCAAAAACTTTTACTTTGATCCTAATCCATTTCCAAAACCATTGGATTCAAAAATTCAAATTTTAAAACTATTTCAAAAATCTGCGACTTAACCCATTTCCTCGTGCAATCCATATTTGTGTGTGTAAGCTATGGTCCAGGGGTTTTACATAATAAAAGTGCCACATCATCAATTAGCACAGATTCAATCACAGCAATATCGATAAGCGGTATATACTATAACGCTTATATTTGATAAGCGGTATAAACCATAACGCTTATCTTTTATTCACTTATCACAGGTATATATCATAGATAATAAATTACATCAAACACAGCTCAAATCAAAACAGAACATATCAGGGTATCAAACAATTCAATCATCCAATAGAATCCAAACATTTATAAGTAAAATCAGTTAATTGTCTAATTAATTCAAATCAGATTTAATTACTTATGAATTACTAACCCTGGTTAATATTAATTAATCACAAATCAATTTGATTAATTACTCTTTAATTATTTATTAATTTACCATTAATAATAAATTGATTAACCTATAATTAATCAACCTTTAATTATTAAATAATTAACCTTTAATTATTTAATCCACCAATTAATTAATTATTTTTAATTAATTAATTAACCCTTAATTTATTATCCTTTATTAATTTCATTAAGTAATTAGCTTTTATTTAATTACACACAATAATTATCTTCAATTTACTTTCATAAATAAATTTATCTTTAAACTAATTATCCTCTATTAATCTTAAATTAATTGCTTATGAATTAATTATCAAATCTTGATTAATTAATTACAAATCATTTGATGAAATAAATCAACCTTAATTATTTATCTTAGTTAATTAATTATTTCTTAATTAATCACATTAAATTAATCATCCTCTTATTAATTACTTTAATTAATAATCTTAAGTTAATTATACAATTAATTAACCTATAATTAATTAGCAATTAATTAATAAAATTATAATAATTTATTATCATTAATCACTTAATCAACTTGAATCATTAAATAATTACTTTTTAAAAGTGTAATTATCTTTAAATAAATTACCCTAAGTAATCTTTAATTTGCCACACAAATAGATTTTAAATTTATACTTAATTAACTTTAGTTAAATCAAAGATGACCCATTTATCTTTCCTCATTACTTTCCTTAATCACTTCACTTTATTTCCAAAAACACTTTTCAATTAGTTTAGTTAATTAACCAATACATATTTATTCAATATCAAACAATTAATTAACTAATATAAATTCGACTTAACTTTGAAATTTGTTTAAAAATCTTGTTAATACTAGGCTTGAAATCTTATTTAACCTGGTTGTATTTTTAAAACCTGAAAACAAATTTCCCTCCTTTTTAAAAAAAAAAATTTATAACCAGAGCCCAGACCCGTTTACTCCGAGCACGGCTTCGAGCCAAATTCAAGGATACCCGAACGAATCCTCCAAAGTTCTCGAGCAAAACCCTTTTTTCTTTAAAACATAAAAAAAACTGTTAACTTATAAACAACTTAAACCCAGATCAATTTTTCCTCGAGCTAAATGCATGCGAATCTCGAGCCCAACCCTGGGTTATCATTTCATTTTTACGAGAGTAACCCCGAGTATTTCCTTCTTCTTCCCCAACCAACCAACCATCATCAGATACATGAAAACTCGTACACGTGCACGATCGTTCTGCCTCGCTCCGTCCATCTTTGTCGTTGCCAACAAATCACTATTGGCCTCCTCCATCGCTCCCGACCACCTAAGGATCTATTCAAGCATGAAATCGAAATCGAGCTTTCTAGCTCAAAACTGGAACCCACTTTGGCCACAGTACCAACTCGCCTCGCCGATCAAGATCACCAGAAACCTTGAATTTCTGACCGCAGCCTCTCCATTCAACTATGCTTCGAACCCCCACTGACCAATTACCCAAGAGCTTGATCGATGACGCAATTCCCACGCAAACCCGATCGACCCATACCTCACTTCGAACCCCAAATTGATCTCTTCCGATCACTACGATCCACAAAAAAAACTATGATTATTTTTCCCATGATTTTCATCACCTACACCACCTTTGACCAAAATCGCAAGGTCTAAAATCCACGCCATCACCAGCATTGCTTTACGACCCAAATTCCATCCATCACGACTTCCTTACTCGGTAACCAACTAAAAATTGGTATTTCCATCTTAAAAATCATGTTTTACTTAGTCGATTCAAGTTATGTTCTTGGAACAGCAAATTACAACATTCGATTTTTGACTTATTTTAAATCGTCTGCGTATATTTATCATTTTTGAAATAAACATTTAATTTACTTGAAATAATTTTTAAAATGATATCACCTATATACAAACATTTTTCCTTCAGAGGTTGTAGCCTAAGTTTAGTTGGGTGAAGTGGTTTTAAATCTTTTAACAGGTTTTCAAAACCTTGCAAACAATGAACAGAGGAAATGATTTAATACAGACTTGCACATACAATTTTACACACATATATGCACAAGCATGCTGACATAATTATCAACTAAACAAATATATTTCAAGCATCAACTCAAATATCAAAACATATAAATGGGTTCGAGTGTGTTTGCTCACCTGAAGTTTTTATTGACAGAGAATAAAAGATGAATTTTGAGCCTGTATTTCTTTTTTTCCTTCTTTAAATCTTGAAGTTAAATCTGCAAGTTATAAAAATTCTTGCTTACTCTTTGTTGTATTCACTTACTTAATCATTAATTATAGTAATTTTAAATTTTCTTACAGTTGAAAAAAAAATTTATATAACAGGGAAGTTTTTCTGCAGTTGAAACCAGAAATGGTTTTAAATCTTTGAGCTTGATTTCTCCTGCTAATGATTAATATGATTGTTTAAATCTTTGTTTTATTACTGGTTACAACTTCAAATTCAAATTTTAAAAAGAAATTTCACTTGCCTTAGATTGTTTTAGAGGATCCAGTTCTTGATTAGGTTTGAGGCTTTTGAAACTGGAAGTGTTTTCCAGGTTTGCTTCAGGCCTTTTGAACTTGCTTTTGATTTTGAAAACTTTGAGTTGTTGAGCTTGATCTTGCATGGATTACAGATTAAACTACAGGCTTGAGAATTTTGAACACTTGGATTTGGTTTGTAGTTTGCTTCCAGCTTGATTTTTTTTCTTTGAGACAGATCTTGATTTTTTTCTGCTATCTTTGTTTTTCTGGTTATACTCTTCTCATCATTTTTTTTCTTGGGTGTTGAGATTTTAGATACTCAATCTATTGTTGCTGTATTTCAGAGATTTGGTGAGATTAAATAAATGAATATGGGGAGATGAAAAGATTTTTTGTATTTTTTAAATCTCATTATTTTGTTCAATCAATTACATTGGATTCCATATGGAAAAAAATGATTATGAAATCTCAATGCATGTTGATTGCTTTACTCCATCTCTTTTGTATATGTTTATCATTTGTAGATTTTCAAGAAAAAAGAATTTTTAATAAATTTTTATATCATATTTATTTTATAAATGAACATACCCCTTTCTTACTTAATCTTTATATTTATAAAATATAAATTACACCTTATTGATTTTCAAAAACAAAATATATTTTTTTCTAAAACATTTATTTTAAATTTAGATTCAAATTTCCAATTCACTTGAATTAAAAATCTATTTATGTCTATTTATATATTCATACATATGATTACGCAATTTAAATTCAAATTCAATGTTTACATTTGTAAAATGTTTATGTTTCCTTCTATATTTATATATATATATATATACATTTTTTCTTAATTACATTTTTCTTTTATATTTTTTTTCTTTAAAATGTTTAAAACCCTCTTTCAATTTTTATTTGTAAAATTATGTTAAAGTCCCTAGTCTTGAAATTAGTTCATACATTTATTTAAAATTTATATTTGCATAAGTTAAAGAAAAAAGAATACTAAACTTATTTCAAAATTAAATTTCTATTTATAATCCATTTATATAACTATATATCTCATTTAAATTTGGAGAATTCAAATATACCCAAAATTCTATTTACAATATATTTTCTTTTTCTAGAATTTCCAGCTTAAAATTCAATTAAATTTTTATTTTTATACTTCAAATCCAAATAGATTCTCAATTCAATTTCAAAAATTAAATTAATTATCAATTAAAATTATATTTGAAAATCGGGATCGTTACATCAAATCCTCAAGTTTGCTCTGATGGTCAAATAGAAAGATGGATGAATCGAGCACTACACTCAATCAAGAGATATGAGGATATACAAAAGAAGAAGTGTGATATCCCGAAAGTTTGGCAATATAAATTTAATAATATGTGTTAAAAATTTAAATTGATTTGATAATTTTTAATAATAAATTTTTAATTGATCTAATAAGTTTCTTTTAATAAATATTTAAATTGGAAGATTTTATCTTTTTAAAGTAAATAAATTGTTTTCTATTTATAATATATATATATAATTGTAGTCCGCGAGCATAGCACAGCTGGTTGAGGACTACCTTGCAACCATGGAACAAAGTTCCTGGAGGTTGCGGGTTCGAGTCCCGCAGCTGAGATTTGTTTCCCTTAAGGCCTTGAGCGGTCTATCCTCAACAAAGCTGAAATGTGGTAGAGGATTAATGCTCTTGGCTGGGCTGGCAAAAAGGGCGGTCAATGTGGCGGACAGTTTTATCCCCTAGCTCTGCTCTCCGGAGTAGGGTTTTTTTTAAACATATATATATATATATATATATATATATATATATATATATATAATTGTATATATTGTAAATTGAATAAACTTTGATTTCGAATTTAGTAAATGAATTAATTTTCTAACTCTAATTTATATTTGATAAATTGGAAATTTGATTTAAATTTAACATTTAACTTTTCAACACAATTTAATAAATAATTTTATGGTTTATACTTATGGAAAATCTTATTTGTTTAAACTTCTATTTTAATTAGCTTAAGGATGAATTTAAAATTTGATTAACGTTAAAGCTTTGTTTTCTTTTTTCTTTTTAAAATATTGTTCGAATTTATATGTATAAGAATTTAAAATACAATTTACATATGATTTTAATATATTGAGTAATAGAAGTAAATTACAATCTCTTTTATAAATTATTTAATATTGTTTAATTTGTTATTTTTAAATAAAAATGAGAATACTTAGTTTTCCATAAAACATAAATAGATTTTTAGAAATAGGATTTGTTATTTTTAATTTTAACAAGAGTTATATATGCATATATATATATATATATATATATACATATAACTTGATTTTTTTAAATTTGATTTGATAAATTAATTTAAAATTTGGATTTAATGCTTTGAAATTTAATAGAATAAATACTTCAATATTTTTCAATAAGCTATATTTTTAATTTGTTCGTTTTCATTTCTTTTCAATTTAAAAAGAGATAAACTCATTTATATATACATAAAAATAGTAAAATAAGATTTAAAAGCTCTTATAAAATAAGTTAGAGTTTTATAAACAATTTAATTTAAATTAAAATACTCATAAGACATGTGTTAATCTCCTAACACCTAAATTGACATGTGTAAGCCATTAAATAAATCAAAGTGACAAATGTTAAGGTTAGAACAAGTGTATTATTTAATTTAATTTTTCTTTTATTTTTAAAATTTACTTATATAAACATATTACTCCTCATCTTATTCTTTTTCCATTCTTCTTTTCTTCAAAACTTAAGAAATTATTCAGATCTAAAATCTGAAATCTATAACAGAAACTTTTGATCAAAAACTAACCTGGAAATCATTTGCACATCCTCAAAGCCAATCTTTTTCAGAAACCATCTGAATTCATCTTCCAAACTTGAAATGTAAATCATATATATATATATATATATATATATATATATATGTAGCTCTTCAAAAGCATTAACTTGAAATCAAATTGCAAATCAATTTGCGAATTCTCAAATGCTTGCATTTTCCTGGAAGCATGCATACAAAATGAAATCTGGGAACATGCAAATAAATCTGGAATTAAAACTTAAAAAATGTAAGAAGAAGTAACCTGAAACTTTCAAAGGCCTGCAAATTTTTTTTCTCTGGAACTTGCATGCATCTGAAAATCATCTGAAGCCATATGATTATTTTGCAAAAATTCAAATGCCTGCATTTTTCTGGGAAGCATGCGTCAGGGAAAGATTTTCCAGAAAATAAGTTTGCTCTGCCCCTAAAAATCTGTGAGTAATATTTTAGAAATTTAAATATTTAGTGGCAGTTTTACTTTAGAAATGAAATGTTTGTATGTTTTGTTTCAAGCCTATACTAGTATATAGATGAATGTATGTGTAAGGCATGCTGCAGTGTAAACTGTTTCCTGATCTTAAGTGTCAGGTTATAGAATTTGCTTGAATTTCCATTATAGATGATTAAATATGTGTTAAGTTTTAAGATTCAAAACAAATTTGGTTATGTAATGTAAATTAAGTTTAAATTTTATTTTAAAAAAATGAAAATGAGGTTAAAACTGTGATGACTCTGGATAAACAAAATGCAACAGAGCAAATTTCTGCAAACAATATTTAAATGTTCCAGATTCATTGATTTAAGTTTATAAACCAATTACTTGATTAATGACTTGATTTTTAAAACTATAATTTGAATTTTTAGTTTGCATTCAACTGAGTATTTCTGGTTTAACCAGAAATCACATTTGGAGTTGGTTCTGTCAACTTAGGGGTTTGTAGTGGCCAGTGTTTCTCTGGTTGATGGAGTGATGATCGTAGTTTATAGGAAAAATAATAGTAGATGGATCTGAGCATCGAGGCAGTTATGATTTGGGTTTGAAATTTTAAACCCTAGTTTTCTGTGAGCAAGAAAAATTAATCACCGCGGGCTTTTTAAGTGTTCGAGTCCTTCCTAATTCGAACTGGAGATAGATGGGGTGTGGAAGTGGATGTGGCGGGAGGTGTTGATTCTCTAATGATTAGAATTTGGTGGTTGAGGCGGTTGCAGATTCGACACTGTTCCTATTTTTGAGCTCAAATGCTCGTTTTCGAATTAGGGGTTCTATAGTTCACCTGATGATCGAAATGGGGTTGAATGATGGTTGGCGACTTGCGTATGGGGTCGTGAGAAGTCGGAGATGGTTGCTGTGGTGGTGCAGGTGCACGAGGATTCATGGTATCAGCTGTTTTGGGGAAGAAGGGGCTTCTTGTGTTCGTTTCGGGTTGTATCGCGTTTTGCTCGAAGCAAGGGTATGTTGGACTCGAAGTAATTATGTATGAGCTTGGGTATTTTTGGTTATTATAGGTTTAAGTATTAATCTGTCAATATTTTAGTTTTAATAAATTGTAAATGAAATGGTACTGGTGTTACTCGAGTTGTTTAGCGTTTGCTCGAGTTAAATTAGAATTAGGCTCGAGTAAATTTTGTGATGGATCGAGTTGGATTTGTTTCAGGTTAGAATCCTGTTTTATTTCCAAAAGATTAAACTGAATTGAATTATTAAGCAAGAATTTAAACTATGTTTTAAATCTAATTTTTAATTATGAATTCAAGTTTTAATTTGAATCTCAAGATGGAAATGAATAAGTTTTTAAATTCAAATTTGTTTAAAATAACTTTAAAGGGGATTTATTATTCAAAAATGTTATTAAATAAATTTGAATTTAAATTGGAAATTGAAATATAAAGAAATGTTTAAAAAAAGTTTAAATTTGATTCAAATTTGGATTTGAATCTTTGTTTCAAAATAGATTTAAGTGTTTATAAAGTGTTTGAACAATTTTAAATGATAATGTAAAATTTAAATGGTTTTAATTCAAAAAAGAAATTTTTTTTAACTTTTGTAAAATCTCTTTTATAAGAAAAGTATTATTTATCATTTAAGGGTTTTAATTGATGTTAAAACTTGTAAAAGTTAAATTTTAGTTTAAAGATTTATAATGCATTTAATTATTAGAGTAATTAAATGAATAATTAATTAATTTAATAAATTAATGAAATGATAATTAAGGGTTTAATCTTAAAAGTTTGAGATTTAATTATTCTTAGAATAATTAATTATAATTTTAGAATCATTAATTAAATAAGATTTGATTTTTAATTAATGATTAATAATTAATTTATCAAGTAATAATGGATTAATTAAGTTTTAGTTAACACTTAGTTAATTAAATTAATTTGGGATTAATTAATGGGTTAATTAATGATTAATAAATTTGTAATTAATAATGATTAAAATAAGTTAATTATTTTAGAAAAATAATTAATGAATTGTTAATTAGTTAATGAGGTCATTAACTAAGGATTATTTAATAATTAATTAATGTGATTAATTTTAATTATTAATTAGATTAATTAATTTAAAGATAATCATTTGGGTAAGTTATTAAGTATAATTACTTATGGAAGTAATTAAGGAATTAATTACTTATTGTAATTAATTGAGTTTAATTTGATTAGATTAAGTTAATTAATTCAGTTTAATTAATTTAAAATAATCATTTGATGATTGTGAAGTATAATTACTTAATGTAATTAAATGAAGAGAATTACTTAGGGAAGTAATTAATAGGTAATTACTGTATGTAATTAATTGAAGTGATTTGATGACGAAGTAATTTGAGTATAATTTCTTTGTAAATTAATCAAGGGATTAATTAGAGATAATTAATTAAGAAGTAATTAATTTATTTGGTGAAGTAATTAAGGGAAGTTAGTTACTGAATGGGGTTATTTCAAGGGTGATTAACAATTATGGTTTGAATAAAGATTAATTACTTAATGTAATTAATTTAAAAATAAAATGTAATTAGAAATCATTAATTACTATAATTAATGATGTAATTAAAAATGGATTTAATTAGAAATAATAATGTAATTAATTAAGGAGTAATGTAATTAATTCATGGTTAATTAAATAAGAAAGTAATTAAAGATTCATTACTATATTTGCTTAAGTATAATTAATTTGAGAAATTAATTAGTGAATAATTACTGGAATGTAATTAAAGGTTAATTAATCAGGGATGATTAATTAAACAAATAATTGGTTGATGATTAATTAATTGATTGATAATTAATCAATAGTGATATACGCAAGTTGATATTGATGAAGTAACTAATTTAATTCACTTTAAATTAATTAGAGATAATGTAATTAATTTAATTCATTATAAATTAATTATATTTGGTGTGATTATTAATCATTGCTTATATGGATGGATGATGTTTGCCTTAGATGGATTGAATCTCGGATATGAGATAGATAATGTTGAGTGATTTGGATGCATTGGTTGCATTGTGATGTTGATATAGATTATCTTTTGGATAATGATAATATGGTTTATCGGATGTGATGATAATGTTGATTATCTGTTGTGAATCTATGATTTATCTATTTGGATATATAGATAATTGAATTGTTTTAAACCTTTAAAACAACTTGGCCTTAAAAGTCACGCTTTGGATTTCGATGAGACCGGGATCGGGTTTCCATATTTGGATATCCGAAAACCACATCGATCCAAATTAACGATAGGTCATGAATCTTTTGTGAAGAATGAAGACTCAAGGTGTAAGGACTATACGTCAGTATAACTCTAGGGGTGATTCCGTGATGAGTTTGACGGAGATAGTTTTTATAGGTTCGAGATGGTGATTTAGAGTGCAAGGGTTATCGTCGTTAACTCTAAGGGTGATTCCAAAATGAGTGTAACGAGAAAATGCTTTCGGTTTCATTCGAACCGGAACAAACTTGTATGGATTGAATGCTTTCAGAACATCGTCAGGTGGGCGATGAGCATTCTAAGAGATGTGTTCTTTAAAGGTAATCGTAGCCTCAAGCCTCATCAACCGGGAATGGCTAAAACAGGGAAGGTGCAACAAGGCTTCGTGGGTAGCTCCCACTCGAGAGCAAGATTTACCCCTATCTAGAGGTCCTTTTTTATTTCGGCTGTGTGGGCGGTTGGATGTACACCAACTGTGGGGTTGTCTTGGTCGGGACTGTCCAGTAAGGGACGGTTCTGGTCTTGTGTTGCAGGGGAGTTAGGGTGGCTCCTCGGTACGTTGACCTAGGCCACGTACTGTGACGGGCGGTACCCCAGTAGCCCAGCCATTGATGGAATCCAAAATCCAATAAGTGCCAACGGATTTGATTGCATTACCCACTTTTGTGGCTAGTAGCTGGAATTTAATAAATGTAACAATTTCGGCTATTTCTTATTTACTTGAAAACCCTAGACCTATTATAATATCACTGGATTTCCTATCAAATGCTTTGGTTAGCGTAAGGTAAAAACTTTTCCATGTTTATGTGTGGGAAGTCTTACGTGATACCGTTTCTTTTAAAAGGTTTTTCAAAGTTAAGCAACTTTAACTTGTTACTCACACCAGACCCATGTCTGACCCAGAGTTTATCTTCTGTTTTCTTAAACTCTTGGGTACTCAAATTTTTACGAGTAGCCAAGGGATTCAGGTTAGCTTTTGACGAATTATGGAGGAGCAATGGATCAGGAGGCTTCGGCATTAGATATATAGTTCCGTTGTGTGTTCTCTGTGTTGATTTCTTTTAGTTGAGTTGTATTGATTTGTAAACTAGACAGGTGATTATAACTGTCTAGTATGTGATGTAAATTCTGTGTAACTCTGATTAGTCTTGTATACTATGTAATATTTATGTTATTAATATAAATTATTCGTTCCGCTGTTGAGATTCTGATGTTGTTTCTTCTTTCTTCTCTTTCTTTTCTCTTCCCTATCCCTTTCTTTCTTCATGATGATACGACTTTTCTGTGGTGAAAAAGTCGGGTCATCACAAGAAGCTTCACACAGGTCCATTTTATAACCTACTTAAATTTCCAATGTATGATTTGGATGAAATGTATGAGAATGTCGGACTAGAAACATTGATATCGTTCACTCCCAATGACGTCCAAATCGATCAGTTGGCAATATTTCTTTTCTATGCAAATTTGGATAGCACTTCAGTGTGGAACACTGAAGATGAAGATAATTGGTTATGGTCTAGCGTGTATGGTAACACGACTAGACTCGCTCCTGGCATAATAGGTAGAACTCTAGGATGTTCTGACACGGGCGAAGATTTATACAATATTCCCGATATGCGCTTCAAACCAAGGAATAGTATAACACATCAAATTTGAGAGGATGAAATGCCAAAATTTGCCTCTAAATACATCCAAAAGCACGACTTCTTACTCGAATGATAATCAATACCATCGTTCCATGTATGGGAAGTTATGAGCAAATAACCGAGTTAGAGCATAAAGCCTTATATGCTCTATTTAGCGGAACAAGGGTGAATTGGGCCAAATTTATCTTTGACGAGCTCAAACATTTTTGGACTCGATCACGGCCACAATTATCTGCCCCGCATATATTATGAGACTTCAACGCACTCATAGCATCCCCTCATACTTATCAATTTTTGAAGAAATCTCTCCAAAATATGATTCCACCAAGTTTTTCTCACTGATGCACTTACCCAAGATTCCCCTAGAATTTATACCTTTTGAAGATTGGACATACAATCGTCAAACCAGACAAGTTGAGCCTCCGCCTCAACCATACAATGAACCATCTCAAGAGGAGGAACAACATCTTGAAGCAACTCCACCTCCTCCTGCATCATTTGATTATCCAGGCTAGGATGAGATTGTGGAGAGTCGAACAGAAACAAATCCAAATGAAACCGTTCGAGATCTCACCCTTAAAAATCAACATATATTATCTCAAAATCAAAAAAAATTGGCTAAACGTATTGATAGCTTTGAAACATCTTTTGCTACACGTCTAGCAACAGTTGAAGAATCACTTTCAACTGTCTTATCGGTTCTCAAAGAAGTACTTCAATGAGTTCGCGGTGCAACACCTCCTTCTGAAGATTAGACAAACCCAGTACCTTCTCCTCCCGCGAAACATTCCAAACTTTCTGAGGATGAACCTCTAAAACAAGCTTCGACATCTCCTACCAAGCCTAGCTCTTCCCAAAAAGAAGAAACATGAGATGATCAAGAAAAAGCTTCTCCGAAGGAATCATAGATTTTAGGATTTTAGAAATTCAACTTTTATACAATTGACAAAATCTATGAATGTAATCAATTTCGTATTATTAATGAAATTTTCTTTTGTGTGTTATCTTTGACGATTAGGCCAAAATTTTATAATTATTTTTGATAATGCCAAAGGGGGAGAAATATAAGTATATTTAAAAAACATTAGAAATAAGAACATATTCAGGGGGAGATTTATAAATTATATATAAATACATTATATAGTTGTCATCGTCAAAAAAGGGGAGATTGTTAGGAAATCAATTCTACGGTTTCTATGATAACAACTATACGTGCATATATATCTCTATTCACAGGTAACTACTAAAGTAACATTACTAAAGAGACAAGAACATGGCTCAAAGAACATTACAAGAGACAACAAGTCGATAGGATCAATGGAGCAATGACACAGGTGCACATAATCAACATGCACAATTTCAGACATCTGAAGACACTGGCCGGACGTTTGAAGAAATCCCCTGGAATTCAAAAAAGACAGGAACAAACTTCTGGTTACTGTACTCAGACGTCTGAAAGGCTACTGTATACAAAAAAAATATAGAGCCAGAGGTCTGAAACATATTCCAAACGTCTGGAACTGAACTCGGATTTTGAAATTCAAATAACAACTGCTGCACTTGAAAAGACATATTTGCTTCTCTTTGCTGCAACTCTTCATCACCATCAGAAGCGACCATAAAACACTTATTAATGGATGCAACTACTCAAGGAAGCTCTCTACCACTATAAATAACATCAAGAATCAAAGAGAAGATCTTACCTTACTTACTTTCGCTCTTTATTTTTGTACTCTAATATATTCCTGATCTCTAGCAATCATATACTTGTATTTCACTCTTTCATATATTCATAACTTCTCAATTAATATTCTATACACACACACACACACACACACACACACACACATATATATATATATATATATATATTGGAAGCATTTGTACTTAATAGTCAATATCCGTATTATAGAACACATACTTGACAAGAACAAGCTATTGTAACCAAGCCTATTCTTCCGAGCAAAGTGAGGGTGTTTGATAGTCGAATTTCGAAAGGGAGCTTCGGGACTGAACGTAGGATGGGAGGTCCGAACCAGTATATAATCCTGGTGTGCTTAGTCTATGTTTTACTAGATTAACTTTATATTAGTTACATCATATAGCTAGTAGCATATACTTGCATATACATTACACGATCCATCCCATAGATTTACATTTACAAAGCAATTTTTATTCATTAAAGGATGAATTAACGAGGTTAGCGGCTGATTATATGCTTAACCAATATTGATTTCCTTATGGAATTAACTCCTGATTTGATTGATGCTCGTTTGTTTATTTGATAGTTAAATAACTGACTATCAAACTTGGCCAGTTTTAAATTATCATTATCGGTTTAGAGAGATGAGGATCAGATATATTTTTAGAAAACCACATTGAACCGGCATAAGTGTTCAAATTGGAACATCTTAAAGATAATTGAAGGCGGAGCTTTTGAAGTGCAAGGCTACTTACTACTAATCCTGAGGGTGATTCCAAAATGGATGTAGTAGAGATAATGCCTTTGGTTTCGTTCAAACCCAAAATGAACTTGTATGGATGAATGCTGGCATTGCATTTCTGCTTGGAGGATAGTGTTTGCATTCCAAGATGGTTTTGTTATATAAATAATTAATTGTAGCCTCATGCCTCATCAACTGGGAAATGACTAAAGCATGGACATGCGATAGGGCTATGTGGGTCACTTCCATTAAGGTTTGATCATCCTTTATCAAGAGTCGATATCTATGTATGCTTTAGAGCCTATTTTGGTTGTTTGATCACAACCAAGGGGTGATCGTATTCGGCATCTTTCCAGTAAGGTGTAGTACCAGTCCTGAGTAGCAAAGGTGCAGCGTATATTAGCCTCACGTACATTTTATCTAGAGGTGTGCAGATTTGGTGGGTAGAACCTTACCCTTTCATAGTTGGAATCCATTTTCCAATACGAGCCTTCAGACTCGATATTATACCTATTATGTTCGAATTTAATTAATGTGACAATTTCGGCTATGATTCAATATTTATTTTAAACACTGGACATTATTATAATATCAGAAGATTTCTTGTAGAAATGTTCCAATTATTGTAAAGTAGAAACCCATCCGTGTTTATGTGCAGTGTGCTCTTACGAGATACCTATTATTTTAAAGAATTTTGTAAATATAAAACTCAATATTATTTGATAGAGTTTTCTCATGCATGTTTAGCAGATTGATCCGGACATTGTTTTCTTATAATGCTTGGGTCAACCCGAGCATAGTTTTCAAATTTAGCTAGATGCTTTGGAGTTTTCAAAAGACAAGCTGGATGCTTTGGAGTTTTCAAAAGACAAGCTGGATTCTCCATGATATACTCACATACCTTATATTCTTCCTTTGTTTATTATTCTTGATGATTGTCTGTATTTATCAGAAATTATAAGGACAAACTATTATCACTGTCTAGGCCGGTGATAGGTTAGTACTTTGATGATTGTGCGTGGGTATTAAAGTTTCTTTTGTAAAGAGATATTGTATGTCATAAATTACTCATCATGTTATGAGATTCTGTTTTCTCAATTTATTTCTTTCACCCCAAACAACCCATCCTTTGGATACTTAAATGATTAGAGCACAAATACCGAGGATGCATTAAGTGTCATCTTTAGGTATAAGAAAGGGGGATCTTTACATGAGGTGTCTATAGGGGATGAACTTCCAAATGAAATTTCATTATCATTATATAATGGGGAAACTATCACTTAAGAAGTAGTATATGAATGACTTCCACCAATGTGATGTGTGCAATTTGTTTGGGCACACAAAAGAGTTGTGTACTATAATAAAATCTTAGGTATCAAAATCTAGGTATTACTCAAAATAATCAAGAGACCATTATGGAACCACAACATTCAAATTAAGTTCAAGAAAAGTAGCATATTGAGAAATCACATAATACAAAGGATCAGCTTAACCAAGAAAGTATCACTGATCAGGAAAATGTTTTAAATTAGCACCTTGATTATGAAGATCAGATCATGGCAGAGGTAGCTCATCTTGCAAATAATAGGCAAGAAAATGTAGCAACGGAGAATAACTATAGTATAGTAATGTAAGAGAAAATTAATTAAGAGGTTTTAGAATATGGGATCCTCCATTCTCTAGATCCTTGCTTAGTTGGATAGTAATGATACAACAAATAAACAAGGAAAATATTGACATGGAGTTAATCTCTGGTCAATTTCATGTTGTAGAAAACGAGGACAGATAAAGCTACAACCAAGCTTTGCCTCACACACCTGACCAACTTGATATTTCACAACTGCATAAGGCCAAGAAAGAGGTTAGAGTAAAGAACAAAGAGAAATAAAGCTTTAAGCAAAAGTACATTGCAAATAACCCAGAATGGAATGAAGTAACCACAAGACTTAAAGCGAAGGTACAATATGTAAAGAAAGAGGTAGAAATGGCCATGTACCAGGTGTAAAATCTAGAAATCCTCCTAAAATTTAAATTTATTTTATCATATGTTGATTATTGCATGGAATGTTAGGGTGATGAATTCCCCTTCTAAATAATCAGATATTATTCATATGTTAAATGAATATAAACCAACAATTATTGCACTAACTGAAAATAAAATGAATGATGACGAGATTTTGTAGAAGGTTATCAAACAATTGGAAAACTATAAATAATAATGATTGTGGAGGTAAGGTAGAATCTTAGTGTTATGGGATTCTAATATTTAGGTTAATAGTAATATAAATAAGGATTTACATTATATTGATTGCAATTTTAAAAACATCTGTAGTGCAAGTATACATATTATTAATAATTTTGAAAATGAAAGGAATAAATTATGGTGTAGAATTAAAAGTACGAATCATGCTTATAAAATTCTCTAGCTAATTATAGGGGATTTTAACACTATAATGCAGTTATATTATAAGTTTGGAGGAAATGCTATTCCATTTAATAAATTAGACGGAATTAACAAATTTCTAATAGAAACAAGATTAACAGAACCATTAATTTATGGTAACAAATATACTTGAAGATCTGGTGTTGAAAAGAATATTTATTGTAAATTAGATAGAATATTATTAAATAAAGAATTTTCTGTACCTTTCCTCAATTTTTTGTGTAATACATTGGAACAAAATACAAGTTATCACTCTCCTTTATAAATTTAGTTGTTTTATGATGGAAATAATGCGATTAAGATAAATGTTCCTTTTAGATTTAAGAATAGGTGGACACTTTATGGACTATAAGGAAACAATAGATAATTTTTTTAAATTCCCTTGAAAATGTACTCATTGGTTTCAATTCAATATGATGTTAAAAAATATTAAGTTTAATCTTAAAAGATGGAATAAAGATTAAAAGTCAGAATAAGGGATGTATAAGAAATTTTTTTACAATATATAATTGAAAAAAAATCCAAATAATACTAAAGAGTAAGAGAATTTTTTTCCATTCGGAGTAACTTATCAAAAGAACCATATATAAATACTATGCAATTAACACAAATTGCAAAAGTAGATTGGCTTACTCAAGGTGATGATTGTATGAAAAATTTCTAAGCAAAAATGAGTAGTAGAAAACATATAAATAACATGTGTTGCATTTTTGATAATGATGATAAATTGACTAATAAATATAATAAAGTAGTTGAATAAGCAGTGCCTTGCTTTAATAATCTATACAATGAAGAAGAATTAGAAGCTAACTTTCCTAACATTATTTTTAAAAATAAAATTAATGTGGCAATAGAAGAAATATTACTTGCTCCAATTGAAGAGGAGAAAATTAAATACATTGTGTCTAACGCTGGTGATAATAAAAGCCCAGGGCCTGATGGCTTTAATGCAAATTTTATAAAACTCGTTTGGGAAATGATTAAGGGTCAGGTTATTAATGTAGTTGTAACGACCCGCTATTTTGAATCATTCAAATCGACAATCGTCCACCCATGCCAGATTTGAATTGCTCAAAACAACGGATTGTTAATTTATATTTAGAAAAACTCGTCATATATAGTAAATAAATAAATCACAGAATCACATACACTGAGTATTATAACAATAAGCAGTGGAAATAGATAAATATTAGTTCATGAAGCTACTACAGAATATCAAAGTCTAAAATAAATACTACAGAAAATTTCAAATACAAAGCAGTCACTAATACAAAAGCAACTGACAATCTTAATAAACATCTAGAAATAATTGAAAGCTCAGTGGATAAAAGATAAACCTCTAAGCGAAGCTCTAAGCTCCAAAGGTGAGTCTCAAATGTTATGACACTCAGTCTGACCCGAGCATAAAGCAAAACACAAAGCACTCGAGTCAGGATTTACATTCTGATGTAAGCAAATCAATTCAAGTGAAATGCCCAAGTGAAATGCAAATAACTTAAAGGATGTTTGGGATTCATATCCTTTAAGGATTCATTAAACTATCTACATACATAATACAATGCGCTACATAGATAATGTCTACAGTAAAGTAAAATATTAAAATAGCATTAAGGCGTTACTCATATACCTCTTAACAAATTTTATATAAATGTTGTAGTCCATAGGTATGACACAAACCAAACTCATAATGGGCGCGATAAGGCATGTGCCAAGGCACGCGAAGCAATGCCCAAGGTAGGATACTACCATTTTGTAGAACCGAGCAGGTAGTAATGCATAGCAGCTACTACCTCCCACCTCGAGAAACACTCCCAAAATCAAAGGTGCACCTAATCAAATAACAAAGTAACAGAATGTTATCGAAGAAGCATGCTCGATTGGAGGTGTGACCTCACTTGGCCCAGGCATGGCTTATGTTTTAGTCACACCAAGCTGACTCGCGAGAGTCAGGGATGCGTTCATACTTCATACAGACGTGCAAAACCATCTTACTTCGTTCTTGGATCTCCACCACGTGCATAGTTGTTCAAGTGGTTTTCGCAATTGGCAGAGAGCATGACAATATTCGATCCCGGTCTCTTTGACAACCAAACACTTATTTCACACCGTTTTCATTTTCATCTTAAACAGTTCATACTTCATATTAAAATATCATATTCCTTTCAAAATCACATCGCTTCTGAAACCATATCGCTTTCGAAATCATATTCACTTTCGAAATCAAATTCACTTTAATTATAATTCACTTCCAAAATCATAACCACAAAATAGGTTAAGCCATCATATCAAAGTACTCGCATTTAAATGCATTAAATCTAAATCATAACAATTCCAATTTAACAGTTTGAATATTGAAAGTAGTTTACATTTTGATATAGTTATACATTAAAAATGGTTCATATTTAAAAATAGATTATAGATTAAAATAGTTTATATATTAAAAATATATATACATTAAAAAAAATATTTAAAATTGTTTATAAATTCAAAAATTATATACATATTAAAATAGTTTATAGATTCAAAAGAGTTCATATCGAAAATAGTTTCCAATTAGAATTGTTTCTTCCAATTTCACAAATCGATTCAAATCAACTTTAGTTCCAAAGTTCAATTTAAATCAATTCTCAGTTCAACAATTTCAATTAAAAAGGATTAAAGGTTAAACCATTTTTAATTTATATCGATATCAAATCCAGGATTAAACTATAAAATTTAACCTTTATCAATTTCAATTGTTTTCAAAGTTTAAACATTTGGACATTTACAATGACTCAATTTGATAAACTTCATTCATATTTCAAAATTCAACTTTAATTTTACTTAAATTTAAAAATATTCACTTAATCATTTTTAATAACATTTAAATAAAATCTCAAATTACAAATTTAAATCAATATTAAATATTCAATTTTAATTTTATTTAAATTTGAAAATATTCATTTAATCACCTTTAATCAAAATACAGTTATCAAGTTATAAATATCATATCTTTCAAAATCTCAAAATCAGTAAGTTTCGAATCACTTTTTTTTCAATTCTTAAATAATTAAAATTTCAAATCAATTTTAATTTATAATTCCAATCTTAATTTATTAAAATTAATACAAAACCAATTTTTTCAAATATTAATATAAATTTTAAATAAATATTTTAAACATATTATATATATACTAATTAAACTAAATCATAGGAAATTAAATTGTATAAATTTTACTAAATTAAATCTTATTATTAAATCTATTTTAAATCTTATTTTATATATTTTAAAATAATAAAAATATAAGTAAAGTCTTAAAATTTACATTTTCACAGCTTAGTTTATAATTTTAAAATTTCCAAAACATATAACTTAAAAACCTATATTTTTATACATATTAAAATTAAAATAAAATCTTTATATCATATTTTAAAACCAAAACACATATATTTTCTTTCCTCAAAATCTAAAAAATCATTTAAAAATAGACCAACAGTGCCGTATATAATTTTCTATCTTATGGTCAAGTGATATAGATATTTATCATTTCAATTCATAATTAAATATTTACGGGTATATATCATTTTAACCTGCAATACCAAAATTTCAAATTCAATAAAATCGCTTGGGTTCATCGTTTCAACCAATAACGATTTTCTCTAATCTATAATATCGTTCGGGTATGTATCATCTCCACCCATAAGGATTTTCCTGACTAATAGGGAACTTGTAGAGTGAGAATAATATAATAATAATATAAAATTACATCAATCGACAAACATATATCACAATTAACAATTTAAATATAATATATATACAACATGTGGTGGTGTCATATGTCAATTAACATAAGTTAACAAATGCTGATAATAAAATATCATATTTAACAATTAAATTTCTAATTAATTCAAAGTTTAACAACATATTTCAATCGTCATTCCATGTGAATTAAATTCACTAAATATAAGAATGTTAATCATGAGTGATCTCTCACCTTTTGAGGCTAGATAAAAACAACGACAGCTAAGAACGGTGAAAACTCACATAGACTGGTGCATACGGACACGCGCACACACCACGGGACAGTGACAAAGCGAACGAAGAAGGTTACAACAAAATAGATAACTTAAATTAAAATTCAATGAAATATATATATATATATATATATATATATATATATAATATGTGTATATATTTATATTTATATATATATATATATCTTTTTCCTTTTTTTATAACAAAGAAGAGAGCTGTCTTGGAGTTGCTAGTGTTTAGTACAAAGGTGGAAGGCTGCTGCTTGAGCTCGAAGGAGCAGAAGGCAGATGTGACAAGGCAGAAGATGGCAGAGCAAGGTGCGGTCTGTCATGTGGTGATCAAGTGGCTTCGAGCATATATATGCAATCATATGTATATGTATACACACACGCACACACGACATAACGGTTTAAATTTATAACATATATATATATATATATATATATATATATATGCTACTACAAGGAGGGGTTTCTGTGTTCGGCGGTAGAGTATTGGCATCTGGGTGGAGTTCTAGCAAGGCTGTGGGTGTTTGGTGTTCGAGTGGGGCTACGGTATTGCCTCGGCATAGGTGGGCATGGAAATGAAGGATTTGGGAAGGTGGATGGTCAGGAAAGTGGTGGAGGGTTCGAGCTCAGGTGGTGGGTTACTGGATTTCGAATGGGCTGATACTGTGGCTCTCTGTGAACAGAGGCAGAAGGAGCAGTGTGGTCTTGGGAGAGGCCGAGTGCTGTTGTTAGGGGAATGCGACCATGGGAAGGTAATTGGACGAGTTGTGGGTCGAAGGGAGTAACAGTGGAAAAGGAAGGTGACGAGTTGATTTTGGATTCATGGGTTTGCGTGCAAGGAAGGGAGACAAGCAAGGTTCGAAGGAAGACGAGCATCTGTTGTTAGGGGAATGCGACCATGGGAAGGTAATTGGACGAGTTGTGGGTCGAAGGGAGTAACAGTGGAAAAGGAAGGTGACGAGTTGATTTTGGATTCATAGGTTTGCGTGCAAGGAAGGGAGACAAGCAAGGTTGGAAGGAAGACGAGCATCTCAGATATATATTTGATTATATACATACATACATACATATATATATATATATATATATATATTATATGTTCTCTTTAGATGAAATAGTAGAACGAAATGGAAGAGGCAAAGAAATGACTGGAACCGGAATAATATATTGAAACGAAGGGAATAACAAAAACCAAGAATTAAATTTTTTGGAAATATTAAAGGTTGGTGGCCATTGATTTCAACAGGGACAAATGAAAGGACATAGAACTCAAGAGGCTCAAATGGGTACCGATACGGCTAACAGTTTCGCAGATTTCGCCGCATATTGGGCACGAATACAGAAATGAATATACTGTGGAGTTCAACATAACGAGACAAACAGAGTGGTACACAGATATTAGAGATACGACCATCCTATCAAAACTCTATATTCGCTGCCAAAAATGTTGCTAAAACGCCGAAAATAATATAAACGGAACTAGAATATTCCAAATTTGGTGAAATGAAATATGAGGTCTCACTCAGAAAATGATTTACATTTTTTATTATATATTCACATTTCAAAAATATTTTATTTTCAAAAATTTAACTGATTTTAAATTTTAAAATGTAAAATTTTATAACTGAATAAACTTCCATATTTTCCAATGAAAAACTGCCACTTGCTATGCTTAAATAGATGCATACCAAATATCAAATTTTCATTGCAGAATTTTAATTGTTTATATTCAAGAAAACTTTAATTAATTACGTTATTTGGATCGTTAAAATTTTCGGGTCATTACAGCAGTAAAAGGATTTTTCAATGAAGGCAAGTTATTAAAGGGTTTAAATCATACTTTTATTACAATAATCCCTGAAAACAAAAGCCCATCAAGTACTGGAGATTACAGGCCAATCTCATGTTGTAATTTTATTTACAAAATTGTAGCAACAATGTTGAGTAATAGAATAAAATATTTTCCACCATTTCTAATATATGAAAATCAAAGTGCTTTTGTTCCAAGTAGTTGATTTATGAAAATTCTCTACTAGCTCATGAAATGGTTCAAAATTTTAATAGTAAATCTGGAGACAATGTTCGTTTAAAAATAGATTTTCAAAAAGCATATGATAGAATGAATAGAAAATTCATACATCATATAATGCTAAATTTAGGTTTTCTTAATAAATTTTGTAATGTAATTTATGAATGCATAAATATCTTAACATTTTCTATGCTGATACAAGGGAAACCAAAGGGTTTTATTAAGAGTAATATGGGTATTAGGCAAGGAGATACATTATCACCACATTTATTTATTATGGTAATGGAATATTTACCATTTAAATGGAATTGTAGACTATTAAGTGCAATATAAATCTAATAAATAAAGTGCAACCTATTATTACTTATCTTATACATGTTGATGATTTAATGTTAATTGTTAAAGCAAATGGATCTAGTGCACTTACTATTAAAGATATTTTGGGAGTGTTTGCACAAGTATGCAGGGTTGCAGATTAATGAATACTAAAGTAAAGCATACTTTCGAGGAATAGTATCTACATGAAGGAGGTGTTAGAAGTACTACACATTGCAGTGGAGAGTCCACCAATCAAATATTTAGGTCTGCCTCTCTCTGTGAACCAGTCAAAGATTGTGATTGTACAATACTAATTGAAAAGGTGCAAAAAAGAATGGAAACTTGATCAACCAAACTTTTATCTATTGCAAGCAGAATGGAATGTATGTTATCATGTTATATTGGTTATAGACTTATCATATTCAAGCAGCATCGTTAAAACATTTGAAGAAGAGATGTGCTGACTTTCTTTGGAGAGGTGGATATCATAACATAAGTTGGGAGAAAGTATGTAGACCAAAAAAAGGTGGTATGAGTATAAGAAATATGAGTGATCTTAATTCTACATGTCATTTAAAAATATTTTGGAGAATCCTTAATGAAGAATCCATGTGGGCAAAATGGATGAGAAATAAGCATCTTAAAAAAGCAACTATTGAAACATTTTGCCAAAAAAATCAGTCAAATATATGGAAATAGATTTTTAAGTGTATAGAGTAAGGAAAACTAATGCTGGAAAGAGTTTGTAAGCATGGAAATGAAACTAGTTTATGATTTGATCCCTGGTTTCAATATGAGTATTTCATTAATAGAGTGAGATGGAATAACTTAGTCATATGTGATGGGTCTAATGCTGTAATTTCAACGATAATTAAAGAAAATTAGTGGCAGCCTCATGTTCATCCAATTACTAATCCACACAGAGAAACCACAAGCAAAATTCTAATTGATATAAGTGGTAGTTCATATTACTGGAATTGGATTGCAAATAAAAAAGGAAATTTTCCTTTACACAAACATGGGAATATACGATAAGTAAGCAACTTATCTAATGCATATAGAATATATTTAACAATCCAAAAATGACAGTTCATACTTGCGGTCAACAAAAGTTGCCAAAAGACACAGAACAAGCAAATAAGGCAAAATAAATAAGTTACAATGCCCATTATATGAGATTAAACCTAAATGTATTAATCATTTCTTTTTTGAATGCGGATATTCATTTTATATCTTGAATCGTATTAAGGCAACTTTGGGAATTGAACATACTAACAGCATGAATTTAAAATAAGCAATACAACATATCATGGATATCAACATAAAATCTTTAGAGAGATACTAAGCTTATGTTATGCTAACCATAACAATATATCATTTTTGGAAAGAACGAAAGAGTACACAAGAAAGCAAAGCTAAGCAAAGAACAAAGAAGGATGCTAATTGACACTGACAGTAAAATCATCTTGCAAACATTAAAGAAGAAAATAGAAATAAACCAACTTCAAGTACTTATCTGAATGGTGGTATAGAGAAGCCGAAAGTGAACATGTAGAAAACTATCTCCATCAATCTAAAGCAAGAAGTGAAGGAATAGAGTGGTCTAACATCCCAAATCACGATGCATCTAGCTCAGTAATATGTTTAAGTCATTAACGGGACTACTCAAATATGAGTAAATTAATAGATCTAGAATGTAATAATTCCAAATCTGGTAATTTCTAGCTCAATTAACAGTGTCAGCTCAAGCAATGAAATTGGAGGCATGAGAAATAAAGTCAACAAGTGCCTTTCTTGATGGGTAAGAGGAGAAGGTAGCGAGAGTGAATAATATGTAGAATAGCACACGGTCTCTCCCTTCTACCTTTTTGGTTAAACTAGAATTTTCGATTGTTTTGTAGAGAGTAAGAATTATGTGGCGGGGTGTATAACCCTAGTGTATTTAGGGTTCGGTATGTAATAATGGGAATTATTACCCAAATATTCATGGGCTTTGGGCCAAACATTGTTCATCAAGTTAAAAAAAAAAATTAGTATTTGGTAGCCTCCATTGATCCTCTTGCTGGTCGAAAATTATATCCCTTATCCTTTAAAATTTTAAGCTTAAATCATATAAAATTGTAGTAATATGATAGTCTGTAGTCAGCAATTCAAAGCTAGTATCTTTTGGATTGTGATATGATTCAAGGAGTTTATTTCAACGTCTCAATGTGTAAACCGTGGGCTTTGATGGAACGTACAAAACCTATTTATTGATTGATTTAATATTATCATCTAACATAGTATTATAATATAGGTTGTTAGATTTATGAATCAAATGTATCGATATTCTGTCACATATTAGATGGTTGAATATATTAGTGCAATTACATATATGTTAACTGAACAAGTTCATTTGTATACATATTAACATTAAACTTAGGGCCTAAAATAAAACAAAATATTTTTTCAAATTAAATAATATTATATATGATTTTTTTAGCAAGGCTAAGTAAGGTTGATTGGTCCCCTGCCAGTTTATTGCAAGCAAATAATTAAAATGGATCAAAACAAGCTATGATACAGTGAAAGTAAAATTAAAAGATACAAACAAGGGAGAAAGAAAGAACTAAAATAAGGAAGGACGTAAAGAATGCCCAAGTCTAGCTGTTCAGAACACTTTCATCATATTCAAAATAACCCTATTGCATGCATTATTTCTTCCCACAACTGTAACTCAGTTTTGCTCTTCCTATTGAATACTATATCATTCCATTCCTTCCACACATAGTGTATGAAAATTTGAGAATCAACAGGAACAAGAAAATTTGTACATTCTTCCATCTAGTTGCCTTATATATTAAATCTCATTCAATCGCACTTTTTTGGTTCATATTACTTCTACCTGCTCTAAGCATCAGCCTGTGCTAAATAGGCAAGATGGTAGAGCAATTGAAAATCAAATGTAAGTTATCCTCCTCAACATTAAAGCAGAAGTTGTAAGCTCCATCCACTTACATGCCTTTCTGTTTCGATCTATCATGGTATATAGCGCATTCCTCATAACCTTCCATAAAGAAAGTTATCGCCTAGCTTGAAATGGGTGTTCCATATTCTTTTGTTCCAAGCAAAAGGAAAACGACTAGTACACCCAGTAGGCATTTGTAGATGGTGGAATTTTGATGATCAGAACTACCTTGAGACCACACAAAACTTTCAACCTGAGCAATAGGATATGGGACCTAACTGAGATCATTTCATAATCTTCTGATAATCGGATTACTTGTATAAGGAAAGGATATAGCTCCTTTATGTATATAGTATATGTCTTTAGCATTGTGAGGAATACCGATATGAACCATCCGATTGCATTAAAGTGTCCTTTAAAATTAATCCATGCTTAACCCATGGATCAATCCAGAATTTAGCAGTACCATTGATAGCAGTAATGATTCTTAGGTGAGGCAGCATAATAGGCCTAAGCCTTAAGGTAACACTCCACATCCAGCTACTGGTTTGAGGTATATCCATTATCCAAAAGTCTTTCATGCCTATATTATTCTTGATAGTCCATAAAACCCAAATGTTATCCTTCTTTTTATTAATCAAATTATCAATATGCTTGCTAAAAGTAGCTTTATTCCATTAAGCATATTAATAATGCCTAAGCCATCATGTTTCATTTCATTTCAACTTTATGATAAGTTATTGGTTTTAACTTATTTAAATGCATATTACCAGTCCATAGAAAATTACACATGGCTCTTCTTATCATCATAATTACCTTCTTTGGAAGAAGGAAGATCCTGCTCCAGTAAGTAGAAAAGGCAAAGATGATGGTATTTATTTGCACCAGCCTTTCAGCCCGTGGAAGAAACTTATTGGCCTAGGAGTTCATGGTCTTAGTGATTTTAGAGGCATTGGCAAGTGGTCATATTGGAGGTAGTATTTGGAATTCCAAGATAAGTGGAGGTATCAATGATAGGCTGAAGGCCAGATAAGGTGAAAATGCTACTTGTAAGAGATTCGGTCACACCTGCCATTAAAATGATGGATTTATGAGGATTAATGCACAAACTAGAGAACACATAGGATTCATGTAGCACTTCAAGGATGCATTGAATTGCAGGGATAGTGAGCTTTGTGAAGTGGATAACATCATCTGTAAACATGAGGGCTACCATCATAGGATCGTTGCATTTAGGGTGAAGCACATAAATCTTACCAGCTACACATTGTAATATCATTTTAGTCAATACTTCCATGATCAAGATAAACAGGTAGGAGGACATTGGGTCATCCTGCTTTATACCCTACTTACTACTGAAGTATCCAACTGAAGTTCCATTGTAGTTAATTGAAATTGTTGCAGTGGACATGCAAGCATAAATCAAAGCAAATAAAGTGTTTAGGAAATCTCATTTTAGTCATCACTCTAATAATAGAGGACTACTGAATTATATCATAAGATTTCCGTATGCCATGCTTTAACATGGCATTAGAGGAGATGTTAGATTACCATATCCTTTAAGATGCTCATGAGTGATCAGAACATTATCAAGAATATTCCTTTTTGGGGAAAAAGCAGCCTAATTGTGGGAAATTAAGGAGAGCAGGACAAGCTTAAGTCTTGAGGCAATAATTTTTAAGATACACTTATATTAAGTTGCAACAGGGAATAGGCCTAAATTCAGCAACGTCTACAAGAAAGTCGGTTTTAGGGATAATGGCTAGATTGGTAGCATCGATTCCTTTTGACATTTTTCATTGCGATGATATCCTAACACGTTATATAAAAAACAACATTGAAGCCATCAGGGCCTCCACATGAGTGCTTATTCATATTAAATATGCTCTCTCTAATCTCTTCAAAGGTGACTTCAATAGACAACATGGTTTAATGTTCAAAGGATATAGCAGATAATCAATGTTAGAAATTAACTCTTATTCAGAGGTGAAGTTAGAGGAGTTACCCACTGACTAGGTGTAATAGGACAGGAAGGCTTCTTGAATAAGAAGAGGAGAATCAGCCTGCTTTCCATACTAGTCTTTAATACTATGAATATGAGCTTTAGATTGTTTCATTTTAGGGGAACCCTGGTAGCACTTAGAATTTTATCACCTAGAGCATCCCAATTAAATCTTAATTTTTGCCACTTTATATCTGCTCCAGTTTGAAGAGCCTTGATGTACTGATCATAAAGATCACTTTCCAAAAGAGATGCACTGATATTAGAAGGATTCAAACTAAGAGCATGCTGGGCAGACTCCATCTTTATCTTCGGGATGCATGATAATAGAGCACTACTGCCATATTTTCTTTCAACCCATTCCTTAAGCACTACATTGACATTCTTTATTTTCCTTTGAAAAATACATATTGGATTACCAAATACGTAATTATACTAAGCATTATTAATAGTTGTCAAAAACTTATTATCCTGAATCCAAACATTAAAAAAATAAAAGAGGATTTTACTTTAAAGGTAGCTTCTCCTGCTGAAACTATTTAAGGGGAGTAGTCATAAATAATAGGAGGAGGAAGGTAGGATGTGATAGAAGGCCATTTGATTAGGGTTGCTAGATTACAGAAGGCATTATCAATTTTGCTAAAAGTTCTACTTTCTCTTCGGGTTTTGTTGTTACAAGAATATTTAAAACCAATGAAGGGAATTTGTGGGAGAAATGCGGATTACGGATCTTAAGGTTAGGATAAACACTAAAGGGGGGTGAATAGTGTTTTGAGGGATTATTAAATCTTTCTGAGTTTATGTTAATTTGAACACAAATGTATGCAATATTCAGACACAGATATGATCATAGAATAAAACACAGATGCAAAAATAAAGTAAAAGCAGTAAAGGAAAGAACACACCGGATTTTATACTGATTCGGAGTTACCCTACATCCAGTCCCGCACACAAGTACAGATTTCCTTTCAAAAAGCAATTTCATAATTACACCCTCGATTTCAAGGCTACGAGGTACACCCTCCGGATTCACAATCCTCTGGGTAGAGATGCTTGATTTCCTGGGCAACAAGTTCACCCAATTGATTTCCAAGGCTACAATCACACCTTTACACTTGATTGATTTCCAAGGCTACAATCACACATTTTCTCACTAAATTGATTACAAAGAAGTCTAACTCTGAATAGCACTGAGGATCTTGTTGATATAGTGATAGAGAATCAGACCAGAAATGATCTAGTTAGATTCAATGTTGATTTCGACAGAGTGATGGTAAGAATATGTATAAAGAAATGTGGAAGAAGAAGAGGAGTGAAAACCATAAAAATATGAATGAAAATTCGTTAAAAACAACCCTTATTTATAGAAGAACAACAGCCATGTCCATTCGTGAAGAGATATGACGAATAGACACTTCTTTTGAAATTTAAATTTTGAAATTAAGTGACACTATGCCAATATGGGTATATTGAGTATGTCGACATCCCAAAGGAAATTTTGGTGGTATGTTTTTCTTTGAATATAACTTTTATCTTATATTAAAACTATTTTAAACTTTTATAAATATACTTAACTATAGTTAAAATACATAAATAAATATAGAGAATAATATATATAATTTTGTATTTAAATCTAAGTAAAAATATTAAAAGTTAAATATATTATTATTAAAGATAGTTTTAAAACTAAGGATAATTTTATTTTGAAAATAAAGATTATTTTGAGGCTAAAAGTATTTAAAATCAGGATAAATGTTTTTGATTCCTTTAAAAGGAAGGTTTTGAAATCATTTTGAAAACAAGATAATTTTGTAAAATCATTTGAATAAAAAGTTAGCGGATACAAAACAATGTTCCACTAGATTTTTCGTAGGTTCCATCCTACTTAGGTTCCATCCCTTTAATGGGCTCGAAGTGGATTCCATTCCACGAATAAATTGGATTTTAAGATGCTAGTGCTTTTCTAGGAGTTTTAACAAAATTCCTAATTAAAAAGACTTGAACAACTGAACAAGACTTGAACCTAGACAACCAATAGGACTTCAACCGCCTGCGGATACTACAACAGGACTTCAACTATAAATAGCAGAATAGTATTTGAATGAGTATGCTCTTGAATAGCACCGATAAGTCAATAACGTACATCCTTCCTATAATCTTCTTCTTTGCGGTATATCGTGTCCATTTTAGTCCATTTTCAGCTGGCTGAATATTATCAATCAGTCAGCTGAATATTAATAAATCAATATGTGCATGTGCATAAATTTAGTCGGCTGACTTGAGTATTTCAGCCGGCTGAATTTCAAATTTTTGGGATGTTTTATAAATTTCAATGAAAGATCATGCATGTGTGTGTATGTCACGTAGGAGAGATTTTAACAACTATATACTTCTAGACATAAACACTATGACTGATAGTACTTTTAGCATTAATTTGGTCTTCATTCTGATATAGAGGTTGATATTTCCTGCAAAAGTGGTTAGTATATATAATATGTACTTTTATAGTTGTCACTATCAAAACATCAAATTATAAAGTTCTAACATTCTCCCTCTTTTTGATGATGACAAATGTATAAGTTCAATTCTAAATTTAGTTATTCCCCCCCAACTTGATACTTCCCCTATTAATATAGCTTTACTTTATTCTCCCCCTTTGTCATCGATAAAAAGGAAATAAATATCAAAAGAAGAAATAAAAAGTTTGTAAAAATAAACAATTTACGAGAAGTAGTATTAAACTCAAAATATCACAAAACATACAATTATCACATCACATATCAGCAGACATAAAACATTACAGTCATTTACCTGAAATACCATGCATTATAACATGACGAATAAATACTCAACATAACATCACAGAATTATAACGATCAAGTCATCAAACACTACAGCACAAATTGTTTTGAAAGATTTACAAAAAAAAGAGTCATAATAAGCTAATAATAGAAAACATACCATGACATAGAGAATAATCAAAAGTCTTGGCTTTCAGAATTACCTCCTTCGTCTTCGTCTTCCTCTTCAGTAGTTGTCCAAGTGAAAGGAGTTGGAGTTTCAGTAAATCCTGTTGATGAAATAGGAGGAATAGCAGATGTTGACGAAGAGCGAGAAAGCTTACCCTAAATCTTGTTCAAGAAGCCTTTGATAGAATTGACCTTTTTGTTGGTTTTTGAAACGTTGTACTCAATTTTGGTCAAATGATGATCGAGCCTACTTTGGTTTCGAGATAAGGTAACAAAAACTTGTTTGGAAGAGGCATCCACATTGATTTCTTCAATTTCATTAATACTTTCTTGAATTTGCGATCCTTGGGAGGAGGAAGCAATGCCAATGTCAGGGGGTTGTGCAATACCTTGGTCACGGTTTGCAGCCCATTGTTGAAAAGTAATTATGTCATCACTTGCGGGACGCTTTGGAAGACCCATTAGACTTAATGTTTTAGAGTTGAGTTTGATTATTGTCGTAAACTCGGAATTTGATATAACTACTCTAAAATTTTGCAAGATACGCATAATATATGCTCCATGATGAATCGTTTTGTAATTTCCTCTATTGATTAACGGTTTCAAATTCTTCCAAAATTATCTTACCCCAATTAACAGGCTGAGATGAGTAAATAGCATATAGAGCTTGAAAGTTCCTTTTATAAACTTTTTCATAGCTACCGTTACGAGGTTGAAGCAACCAGATAAGAGCACAATGAATTAACCTAGATTTTGGACGCAAAGCATTAGATTTTAGTTCGGTCATATTGTTTGATAGAAATCTATGTGACACTTTATCTAGATGATTCATGTTAACTACAATTTCATCGATATCTAAGCCTTGAGATGGACATCTTAAAATTTATCCTAAGCGTTGTAGAGGAAGATAAACCTTGACGCCACAAACCATAGTAAATACAATTGGTTTTGTTTTGTAGAATTTGATGATCTAAATTCACGTTTGCAAAGAAAAGTTTAATTAAAAGAAGGTAAATCTTGACATTGTTAGCATCATACCTTATAAGAGAATAAAAATTATTCGCTTCTTCGATCTCCCAAATTCCATATCCGTTGAAATCAACGAATTTCATAATGCTCCTTCAAATATTTTAGAATTATTCATGCCGTTGAATCTTGTAATAGCGGTATCATCATGAAGCCATGCCCTGATTTGATCTTGAGATAGGCCAGTAAAGTGGAGGCTTGTCTTGTTATTTTGGGTCTTGGAGCCACTGTTTGATTTTAAGTGAAATATGATGTAATAATGTGATATTATTTTTTATTTTTGGATAATGGTTTATTGTTTGCTGAAATGAGACTTGATGAAGAGAAGGGTTGAGGAGATGTAATGGTTGGTGGAGAATTAAATGGGTGCCTCAAAAGACGTGCCAGTTATTAAAAAACTGATATTCGATACATCAGTCGGCTGGTAAGTACAGTTCAGCCGTTTGATTTATTTAGAAACCAAACCAACAAAGAAATGGGCTAGAAATAGGTCAATTCAACCATTTGAATTATTTAAACCGGCTAGCTGAATGCTGGAAAAAATTATTTCTTGATTGAAGATTTAGCCATCTGAATTAGGTCGTTCAGCCGGCTGAATCTATTGTCTTTGTACAGATCAGCTTATAACAAAATATAATCAAGTTATTATACATACATATATATGTGTGTGTGTGTACATATGTATGTATACGAGTTTTATTCTCATGTTAATTAATTTTAAACAATTTTATGCAACAAAATATTTACTATGTGGAAACCGTATATATATTATGTCGATATTATAGCGTATATGGAAGCCGTATTTATTTATTTTCCGAAGGCTTAGATTCTTCTGATGAGCGGTCTTCGAAAGAATCCGGTTCAGCTTTAGTTTTCTTCGTCAATGGTTTGATAGGGGACAGAGAAATTTTACAAACACGGGTGAGTTTGCTTGAAGGACCCTTTTCCCATGAATTATGAGATGCTTCCGTGCGATACTGGGATTATTTTTGGATGCTATTACTTGTAGGAGAATGACCACAAATCTTAGGAGCACATTTCTTAAGGAAACTCAAACGAGTTGCTTGATTTTTCTGTTCATAGTATATTTCCCGTTGAACACCGATTATTTCTTGTTAAAAATGTGTATCATTTATTTGATGTTGAGTAGAAGGTGAACCAAAATCTATGTTCCTTCTGATTCGTTTTCCATTCGGAGTATAGCCAATGTGATGATTTGGAGAAGGTTTAATGCATACGGAACATATATAGGTGTTGAGTTATTAGAAGGTATTGCAATGGATGAGCTAAAATCAATGGATGAGTACAGAGAGTAATCATTCAAAGACATTTTTAATCTAAAAGTTGATTATTTATTTCTTCTACACCTATTATAATCTTATATATATTAATGATTTCTATTTTTAGAAAAAAAATTGGTAAGCTCAAAATCCTTTTTGGTTTGTAACTTGTGAATATTATATATATATATATATATATATATATATATATTCAATAATGTAAAATAAAATTTTATGACCTTTTATTTGATTTATCTAAAATAGTAGAATCTAACTAAAAATATGCTAATTTGAAAAAAAAATTATGCACTTTATTTCTTTATCACATATGGAGATAAAAAATTATAACCCTTGTAAAGGTACAATTCCAAGTTCACGTATAAATTTTATAAAATTATTTTCATTCAATGCTTTGGTGAATATATCTGCTATTTGATTTTCTGAAGAAATGAATTCAAGAGAAATAACATCTTTTTCTATGTTGTCACATAAGAAATGATGTCGAGTATCTATATGTTTGGTGCGAGAATGATTTATTAGATTTTTGGACAAGTTAATGGCACTTGGGTTATCACAATAAATCGTCGATTTAGAAAGACTGATGCCAAAATCTTGAAGAGTATGTTGCATGTAAATTACTGGTGCATATGCCAAGGCAGTCGAAATATATTATGCTTCACACATCGAAAGTGCGACACAATTTTGCTTCTTACTAAACCACGATACTAGAGACTGTCCAATGAAGTGGCATGTCGTACTCTTTCAGTCCATTCGACATCCATCGAAGTCAGCATCACTATATGATACTAATTTGAAAGGGCATTCTTTCAGAAAAAAGAGGTCGCGGTCTCTAGTGTTGCTTAAGTAGCGCAAAATTCGTTTCACAGCTCACAAATGTGATTCTTTAGGATTTTCCTGAAAAACGTGCATAAATACACACACTTATCATGATTTTATGACGATTAGTAGTCAAACATACTAAAGAACCAATCATACTTTGATATAACTTTTGATCCATATTTTTGCCATTTTCGTCTCGATCGAGATGGACCATAGTGCTCATGGGAGTTGGTTTTGTAGAAGTTTTCTCCATACCAAAATGTTTTATTAAATTACAGGTAAATAGGCACAAGGAAGAAGTTGCAAAAAAAATTAGTCTAAGGGACAACAAGTTTGCTTTTTAGCCTGAAAGACACTTTTTAGTGTAAACTGAAAATGATAGTTACAACTATCATTCTATGATTTACACTAAAAAGTGTCCTTCAGCCTAAAAAACAAACTTCTTGTCTCTGAAACTAAAAATTTTTCTAACTTTTTCCTTTAGCCTAAAATCCCCCATTATTACAATATTTTTCTTAATTTATAAAAATATCATTATTTAATTGTTTAATTTGTAAACTGATAAAATATGAGAGTTCTCCCATATGTGACATCTCAAATTCACTTTTCATAATGTTAGAAGATTCTTTACATAGTTTTTCATTTATAGAACCAAAAATAATATCATCTACATAAACTTAAATTATTAAAATACCATTCTTATCTTGTTTAATAAAAAGTGTTTGATCAACTTTTTCAAGTTCAAAACCTGAATTTATAATATAGCTTTTAAGACTAAGCAAGGGGTGCTTATTTTAAACCATATAATGCTTTCTTTAGTTTATAAACATGATCTGGATATTTTTCATTTGTAAACAAAGGTGGTGTTCTACATAGACATTTTCTTTTATAAAACCATTTAGAAATGCACTTTTTACATCTATTTGATATAAATTAAAATTATGAAAAGAAGAGAAGGCTGACAAGATACATATTGCTTCTAATGGAGCGACATGAGTAAAAGTTTCTTCATAGTCTATTCCTTCTTCTTGATTATGACCTTGAGCGACTAATCTCGCTTTATTACGAGTTATGTTACCTTGCTCGTTGACTTTATTTTTGAAAACCTATTTTGTATCAATAACTGTCTGATCACTCAGTCTAGGAACTAAGTCCCAAACGTCATTCTGTTCGAATTGGTTTAGCTCCTCTTGCATGGCTAAAATCCAATAGTCATCGGCAAAAGCTTCTTTTCATTTTTATGTTCAATGTTTTAAATAAAAGTAATATGTCTCATTTGATTTCATTGACTTCTAGCTCTTACATTTGTATTTATTTCTCCAATAATATTTTTGATTTTTTTAATACTCTAGGAGGAGAACGTATTTCATTTTCAATGGGAAAGCTTTCAATATTCCCATTTTCTGAAATACTTTGTATTTATTTCATCATCTTTGTTATTGTTATTTTTTAAATATTCATCAAAATAAACATGTAGTGTTTCTTCTATTATTTTTGTTCTTTTATTGTATATTCTTTATGCTTTACTTCATTCCGAATATCCAATAAATATTCCTTCATCGAATTTTTGATCGAATTTTCCAAGTTGTAATTTGTATTTAATGAAAAAACATTTAGAAGCAAAAATAATAAAATATGATATATTATGTTTCTTTCTATTAAATAGCTCATATGAAGTGTGCTTAGTTAAGGGACGATAGAGACACGATTTAGAACATCGCAGGCAATCAGTACAACTTCTGCCCAAAAATGTTTCACTAAATTACTACCGCTAAGTAAAGTTCTAGCGCATTCTTGTAGTGTTCTATTTTTCCTTTCTACAACTCCATTTTGATGTGGAGTTCTAGGAAATGAAAGTTATGGAAAAAAATTCCTTTTATTACAATAATTTTCAAATTCGCCTCTGTGGTCACTTCTCATATTTTTTATTTTCAAAATTTTGAAATTTTGTATTCTTTAGCAAAAAATTTAAAATTTTCAAAAGTATCACTTTTATTTTTCAAAAATATTGTCCATGTATATCTTGAAAAATCATTTATAATAACAAATACATATATATTATGATTTATTGATTGAACTTGAGTTGGTCCAAAAAGATCCAAGTGAAGTAACTCAAGTGTTTGTAATATAGAAATAATTTTCTTAGATTTGAAAGATGATTTTGTTAGTTTACCTAATTGACAAGCATCACAAATTTTGTTTACTTTAAAATTCATTTCTGGTAAACCTTTTACTAAATTATTTTTAGATAATTTGCTTATTGCTTTGAAATTTATATGACAAAACCTTTTGCGCGATAATCAAGGATCATTTTCTTTAGCCATTAAGCATATGTTTGTGTAATTATTAATTTTCATATTTAGAACGTATAGTTTTTTCTCTATTTCCTTAAAAATAAGATTCTTACCTTGATCGTATATATTACATTTATCTTTGAGAAAGATATATTAAATCCCTTATCGCAAAGTTGACTTATACGAAGCAAATTATGTTTTAAATTCTTAACAAATAAAACATTTGTTATAAGAAGTAAGTTAGATGTACCGTCGTTGCTCACATCGCCTTTGCCAATGATATATCCTTTGGGGTTATCTCCAAATGTGATAGATCCTCCATCTGAGTAGATAATGTTTGTTAACATATGTTTATTTCCAGTCATACGCTTTGAGCAACCACTATCAAGTATCCATTTTCTACTTTTTTATGTGGTACCTGCAAAACATATAGAAATAATGTTGGTACCCACTTCTTTTATTAGGGTCCTAAGAGTTAGTCCTAAACAAATTATTATTCATGTGAGTAGAAGTTATAAAATATTTTATATACTTATTTCTAATCAAATTATTATTAGTTTTTGGAACCCAAATATTAACAGATTTTGAATGGGTTATGGTTTTCTTTTGACTAATAGATTTTAAAACAGGCTTTTAAAAATTATTATTTTCCTTCTTGAACTTTATATATACAAGTATGGCCATTAACATTATCATTGATTTATACATCAAAGAAAGAGATAGAAGTATTATCATTAACAGGAGACCAATCTTGTCGAAAGCAAAACAACATAAATAGTAGCTATCGTTTTATCGTATCCACCGAACAATCCATTTGTTTTAAAACCAGTATACACATTACACTAAAATGTCAACAAAATATTTTGACTAATAAAATGATATTTTAATCAAAATTTTACTGTATTAATAATTTACGAAATCACTCTCAATTTGGTCTTAAATGAGTTGCATCAGTAGGTACGATAAGAAATTGGGAAAAAAATTTCTACAATGATGTTTGCATAAGTGTATCTTAATGCATAAGACAGTAAGTAAAACTGTACGTCTTGTTTTTTGTATGTATCATATGTAAATATTAAGTATTAAGATTTTACCAAAGCATGAATATTTATATTGAATAGTAATTTAAAGAATAATTAGGTTGATTTAAAAGAAGCTTTTTTATATATTTGAAATGGCGAATGAACCTAAAGGAGGTTTTAATTCATCCATGCTTTCTTGGTTCTTCATGAATAGTAGTTTTGTTGTTCCATGTCCTAAGTAACTACCTACACATTAATTTGTTAAACCAACATTATCTTAGTATGCATATTTAATATACAAAAGTAAGCTTTAAGGTCAATATACAAACAGAACTGTCACCCTAACATACAAAATGGGGAAGTTTAGAAGCATAGAGATTTGCATATACCATGAGTAACGACCTGCAAATCCGTACCCCTTGAGTCAACACTATTCTACATCAATCAACTCAAGATGTATAGAAATACGAACCATTAGGGTTAAAGAAGAAGAGGAAGAAGAAGAAAATAGGAAACAACATCAGAATCTAACCATCGCAGCGGAATAAAATATAATAGATAATCACAGATCTTTACACCAAAAACAAATACTATATCAGTTTATACATACATCACCAGAGTATACATAACACACAACTGGACAATAATCATAATATATCCTCACAATCTGAATACACAATGGAATATGTAACACAAATACGGAAGTACGTATCGCCATCCAGCTCGTCTCCTGAGCTCCACAACATCATATCCTGTATTCTATAATACTCGGTCTGACCCGAGCATTACAGTTAAATAACACCCGAGTCAGTCTGGAATACCAGCGTGAGAAAACCACACTCAAATTGATTATTAAAGTTTCAAAATCCTTTGAAATCAAAAGCATCTCGTAAGCCCATGCCACAAATAAACATGTCGGGTTTTTACCTTACGATAGCTAAAACACTTTTTATCAAAGTTCTCTGATATTATAATAATGTCTATAGAAAGTAAAATAGAATCTAGCTGAAATGCTTTCATCTCACGTTTCAGCAATAGTTGGGCACAATCAAAACCGTACGGGCACATAGGGAAAATGGATTTCCAACTAATGACTAGGCACTGGGGTACCACCTGTCACGGTACCTGGTCTAGATCAGCATACCGAGGATCACTCCCAACCCCCTGCAACACAAGACCGGGACTACCCCTTACTGGATAATCTCGAGTAAGATCACCCCACGGTTGGGATCAGCAACCGCACCACTAAGCCGAAATAAAAGGAACATCTAGACAGGGATGACCTCACCCTGAAGTGGGTGCTACCCACCTAGCCTTGCTGCATAACCCCTGATTTTCAGTCATTCCCGGTTGATGAGGCTTGAGGCTAAGCGTTACCTTTTAGAATGTTTCACTTAGAATGTCCATCGTCCACCTGACGATGTTCCGATAGCACCATCCATACAAGTCCGTCCCGGGTTCTAATGGAACCGAAGGCACTACTCCTACTACATCCATTTTGGAAATATCCTCAATATTAGTAGCGACTAGCCCTTGCACTTCACTGCTCCATCTTCGAATCCAAACTCGTCTTTCCCATGAAAACGTACAAACCGGATCGAAGTGGTTTTCGAGAAATAAATCCCGATCCCGGTCTCTTCGAAACGATCAGCGCATTGTCCAATATTGATAGTCGATTATTTAACTATCAATTAACATTCACAACAACTATCAAACAATAAATAATTTTCCAAATTATTTATTTATTTCAAATATCTTCACAAGATATATTTCTATTTTCAATCCTTTGAAAACAGTTTCAAACCGTACTTTTCTCATAAAATAAATTTCCAACTATTTATTTCCACTGAAAATACCAAGTACAAAGCTTAAGATTTTAAAAATAATTTAAAACTCTTTATTATAAAATATCCTTTAAATCATTTAAAATAAAAATTACTTTAGTACTTATTCAAAATATACACTTTAAATATATTCAAAATGAAACTACTTTAATACTTTATTAAAAATATATACTATAGGAATATTTCAAAATGAGGTTACTTTATAAATATAAAGCTAGGTTTTCTCTATTTAAAATAAAATACCGAGTCACCTTAAATAATTACTACGATAATAGATTTAAAAAACATACTTACTTTAGAATTTAAACATTTAAAAATAATAAATTTTGTAAAACATGTTTTTTAAAACAACACTAAAGCCTTTAACTTATATTTAAAAATTTACTTTGAAACGTACTTGGCTATTCAGGGAAATATACTTCTCTTCACATTCTTTAAAAATAAATCACCATTTTTTTTAAACAAATTTTCCATTTCTTTAATAACTTTCCATCGTGGATTTATTTCTCCAAATATCCACGGATATATTACTTTATTTTTATAAACCCAGTTTATAGATTTCAAAGTCCCACTTCTCTTTTAAAGTTCCAACTTCAACCACTTAAATCAATTTTCAAATTGATTTCCAATTTACTCCATTTTGAAATAAATTTCTTTACTTACTCAATTCATTTTAAAATCCATTAATTATAGACTTTATTATTATTATTATTATTATTATTATTATTATTTCGTTTTGATTTTAAATCTTTTAACTGAAACATACCAATTTCAGATTTTCCAAATTTCCTCTTTATTCTTTTCAGTAATTTAAATCTTAAATTTAAAATAAATGCTTTATTCTTTTAAATAATAACACTGAAGTTTAAAATTTATTATCTTCATGTTTATTCAAAATCCCCTTTTCATATACGGAATTTATTTATTAGAATTTTAAAACCACTAATATTCTTTTCCAGTTCATTCTTAATTTATTCCAATTCTCTATCATCATTTTCTTAAAATTTTACTCTTTTATTTTCTTTTCAGAAATCCAATTCTATGTATTTTGATAACTCAGTGTACCGAAATATATTCAAGTAAACCATAACATTCAATATTCCAATATAATTCATCATAGAATATCAAGTAATCACAACAGAGATTATTAAATAATTTAAATAAATGTTGAGGAATCCAGTTGGATCCCTCCAACCTGTTTTCCTGCATTCACGAATGTTAGCACAATACCAATTCCACTTCGAGGTGGAATATCGCGGTATATGGGATTTAAATATAATATCATCCGCTATTATGCGGCGCATAGGGTCTCATCCGCTATATAACATGGGAAATCAATCATTCCAAGATGTATTATATACTATAGTATAGCACATCAAATCAATTCAACCATTCAACCAATTATTTAAATTTAATCATTTAAATTTAAATCAAACCAGATTAGTGAGGTTAACTCGCCTTTAACTATGCATTTGCCATCCACTTCAATATTCCCATGGTTTTCTCGATTTTTGACCTTGAATAATCAATTTATATGATTTTATTAATATTGAATTAAGCAAATGGTAAATTCCCATTTAATAAATTTAATTATCCCATAATTTTTATTTAAGCTAATTTATTCCTACAATAAATCTTTAAGTTACAAAAATAATCTAAATAAGTAAATTTCCATATGATAATTTAATTAACCACATATTTTATTATCTTTAACAAAATTTAATTTACTAATAATTAAATTTTTAACTAATTTCTTTTTAAATAATTTCATAGTAACTAAATTATTTAGATAAGTTAATCAAACAATTTAATCTCCATGATACGTTATTTTAAAATAAACCAGTAAGTTAAAATTGTGTATACGTATTATTATTTTCTTTGAAACTATACATATGTATACTTATAAAAATAAATCATAGATTTCAAAAATCTAACTTTATACAAACTTCCAATGTTTTAAAAATCTAATTTGTTTTTGTAAACCCCACAACATTCTTTCCCTTTTTTGAACATATATATATATATATATATATAAATCTATACTTAGATTTTCTGTTTTAAACTATATAATTTTTTTCCAATCCGTATTATATTCGAGCATAAACGAAAAGAAGAAGAACAGATACCTCACGAAAGAACCAACACGAGAAGATCCTCCCTATCATCAAGTCGAGCTCACGGAAATGCTGCCATTCAGCAACATCACCACGTCCGTCTTCGCGTCAACTATCGGCAGCTCGAGTTCGAGCCCTAGCTCGAAAACCCTAACTCAAGACTAGGCTGGATTGATATCTTCTTGCCGCCGCTTACGAGCATCGCCAGACATCGCGACCTTCCCTTCCTAATCGAGTTTGCAATCCACTGCTTCAGGTAGTCGAACGCTCACTCTCCTCTTGTTTTCACTGATGCCCAGCACGAACGAAGGGCGAGCTATGAAATTGAATACGAATTCGATCTCCCCTTTTCTTTTTCATACAAGTTCGATTCGATTCCGGGAATCGATTTTTAAAATGCGGTTTGCAATTGCTCAGTCGCCTTTTTTTTTATTTTGAGAAATAAAAGAAATGCGGCCATTAATTATTTTCGAGAACTAAAGAAAAAGGGAATTGACTGGATTGCTTTTCGTTCATTCTATTAAAACAAAAGTAAGCTCGGGTTTAACTATGAAAGCATTAGCTTTTGAGGGAAGACACAGTACATGATGTCTTTGAAAGGAGGGTATACGATACTTTATCTCGTGATTGACAAATCTGAAAGTTGAAGAGAAGGAATGCGTCCTTGAGAAGGGAACGAGACATATTATGGCTTGACCTGATTTTAATTTAACTTTGATTTGATTAAATAAAGTTTTATTTAATTTTCAAAATATCTCGTTCCAGCAACTTAGAATTTTGGTCTCCTATCGTGATGTGCCGCTAGGCGTTTATATATCGTACGCTCACACAACAACTCCAAATGCTACGAAAATTGAAATCCGATAATAATTCAATATTACAGATCCAATGGAACTGGTTTCATCAAAATCCGAGACTGTGCTTCGGAAGACTATTTTTAAATTCAATTTAAACGATATATTTTTAAAACTTAACAAAACATTCCCAAATTCAATTTCAACACTTTTACTATCTTCAGTGCTATCAATATAAATTTTACAAGCCTTTAAATTATTTTTAATAAGCATAAAACTCCAGATTCCACATTGTACCCAACTTCAAATTATTTTATTTAATAATTAAATTATCAAATAAATAGTGATATTTGAATTCAAGTTAAAAATTAACTTTTAAGTATTTAAAATCAATTAAATATTCCGATTTTAAATGCTCAAAAATTCCGAGTCGTCACATTCCTCCCCCCTTAAAAGAATTTCGTCCTCGAAATTAATAGTTAGGAAGAATGGTTCAATACCCGTTTACTTTTCCCAAAACCGACAGTTTTTAACAACTTCCCAAAACAATCCTTTTTATTAAAGACACGCTATCGCTCTAACAACTTCTCAACCCACCCATAAGTTCCAAACAATATTACTTATTCAACAATTCGAATTATAATTTAAACCCAAATTTTAAATTATCAAAAAATTTCTTAAAATTTTTCTAACTCCCCAAATTTCCGAAAAATTTCGCCAGTGTCTCCTTTGTGCAGCTAGCTTGGTACAACTACAAAATGCCTCTACGGGCTCCCAAATTCCAAAAGAAAACAAAAAGCCAAGTGGCTTGATCAAAAACCCAATCAAATTTCATACAGAAATTTAAACACATACCTTTTTGTCGAGCAATTCAAATTTATCTTCTGAAATCAAAACCAATTTTCCTTTCCCTTTATAATACCTGCAAATCCTACTTAGCAATAATATCCAATCATAGCTTTTAAAATCATTTTATACATTTCATCACAGAAGTTTTCATATCTACTTCTATTCAAATTGGTTCTCCCATTTCCATATGAATTCAAATTATCTTCAACTCTGAATATTGAATTCTATCTTCCATTCATAACTGATTCATATCGTTATTTTAAATTAGTTTCATTCACTAATTTATTTCAATTTCCAATTTGAAATCGTTTTATCGCTGACAAAAATTTTCCCAAAAATTTCAAAAAAAATTCTAACTCCCAAAATTTTCGAAATTTTTTGGCAAAGTCTCTTTTGTACAGAGGAGCTTTTGCAATTTAACAAGAGATATAAATATATATACATCGACCCACCCGGTCGGAAAAACAAAAACAGTTCATATTTCCTATTTTTATTGCGTAGGCGTATCTTTATTTAGCATTTTTAAGCAAGCGGCTTATTATTTTAGCATTTTGCGCGATCAAATCCAGCCCAACGGCTTCCTGGTACCTGTACTTACTTAGTTCAAACATATAAGTACTAAATATATGCAATTTATTAACATTTCACTTACTTTCAATAGCTAACACATAAATTTCACATATAACGCATGTTATATAATTTCCATAAGCACATATAAGGTTCCGACACTTATTACAATTTCTTACAACCAATTCTCAAAACATTCCATTCAGTTTAAGTGATTTACAACTTACTCACTTATATTTAATTCATTAAAAGAAAAATAAACTCATATTCATTCCAATTGGTTTCAAAATCATCCTATTTCACCTCTAATAACTCACAGAATTTTATCTAATCTCGTTTACATCGAACGACCGATTTTCTTATGCAATTCGACAATGTTAATGTGAATAAGTAATTACTTAAGCTTTATAACCATTTAAATTGATTCCAACTAAATTTACACTTGATTCCATCCCATTTTAATTTATTCACAATCTTTTCATTGCATTTTCTTTCATATCCAAAAAGTTTGATTCCAAACCATTTTATTAAACCCGACAACCAATATATTAAATAATCATCTCACAATTTACTTAAGTTGTTTATTTTCTTCAAGCTATTTCACCCAATAACTTAAGTTTATTTTATTCAACCAACTTCCATTTAAATCTTTAATTTGATTTTCCTTTGATCAAATCCCAACCATTTTACTAATTTATTCTATTAGTTTATTCTTTTATCCATTTTTAAATTTTAATTCACATTAACAATTCATTATTACACTTATTAATAGTAAGGCCATTCAATTTATGTTTGAATTGCCAATACTTTTATTCCGGCTTATTTATTCCCTTTTTAAATTTTTATAAGCTACTCACTTATTAATATTCATTCACAAATTCATTTTCAACCAATAAATTTAATTTCCAAACATTAATTATTTTTAGTCCAACCTGACTAATAAATTTTTTTCCCATTCAAACTTAAGTTCGACATTCAGTTTCAATTCCCTTTTTGCTTACAAGTTTAAACTCATTTATTCATTCCTAACTAATAAATTTATTTCATTCAGCCTACTTAGATTTATTTCCTCAACATTCACTTTTTATTTAACTTCGTTTTGTTACATTCTAATTCAATTCAAATTTTTAAGTCTCTATAAGTTCTCCAATTTACTTACCTTCTGTTGCTAACTTCCCTTAATTCACTTAAATTAATTGGCTTACATTCTAATTTATTTTCATTTTCTTGCTTACTTAAAATTTTTAACTTTTTCCCAAGTTAAATTTTTCTACTCTAAACAAATCTTCAAAATCCAATTTTGAAAAAATATATATCTAAATCAAACTATTCCTTTGCATTTCAAAATCAAACCAAATTTCACAAACAAATATTAATCCAAAACATCTAGGTAGAAATCCCTCTATTGAAAACTCGAAAATGAACACCGATGATGTCGCGATCACCATCGAAATTTATTTTCCAGCGATTCAGAAGAGTTCAATGCTTTTATTTTTCTAAAATCCCTTCAAATATTTTTAAATTCCAAATCTCTCTAGATTTCAAATCCGATTCAAAATATTTCTCAAATATATATTATTTTCCCCAACTTTTTAAGAATCATTTTCAAATTCAAATGAATTTAAATTTCCAAATTTTCTAATTCAAATCCTTTAAATTTATATTCAAACATTACTTTGGAATTTTATCTTATTTTAATCATTAATCACACTATAATTTCACATTTATAGTTTACATTTACAAATTTCATTTGTATATGAATTTGTTTCTTATTTTTTTTTTTATGATTTCAATTCCTTATTAATTTATAAATTACATTTACAAATCTCATTTATTTATTAATTTATTCCTTAATCTTTGGTTATTATCTTCAATTTCTTATTCAATTCTCATACAATGATAATAATTTAATATTATCACTTTCTAACAACCAAGCATCCATATATAACTATAACAACTTAAAATCATTTCTTTTATATACAAAAATAATTGGATAAAATTATTTCATTTACCCTATTTAAAACAATACTGTGTTGGTTTATCTTGTTTCAGAGTTTAGAAACTCCTATCGATAATATGGCATCTCATACATCAACCAGAATCCATAAACACTCAATAGATAAGTCAACACAATATAAAACAAATTTTTATTCACTAACAAATACGCGCTCATATCTATTAATACACTCAAACTCATTCTAGAGTACTATGGACTCTATTTAAATGAGTAATCCCACCAGAGCCATGGTTCTCGCTTAACCTTCAGCTTTGATACCAACTATAATGGTCTAGGCTTTTCAACCATCGACAGCGGCCACAACTGGTAGGCTTTTCAACCATCCCAGCCCCACCGTGGCTTACATTGGTACCTCGAGTTTGCTTTTACGTCCAGCCTCTCGACTCGCAACTAACCCCAAAAGGCCTTATACTACCCCTGAGGACATGTAGGGGTAAGAGTCTCCCGTTCTCCACCAAACGCGAAGCGAGAACCCTCTATCATGCTGTAATGTAGCAAACCTGATCCCCTGCAACACAAGACCGGGACTACCCCTTACTGGATAATCCCGAGTAAGATCACCCCACGGTTGGAATCAGCAACCGCACCACTAAGTCGAAATAAAAGGGACATCTAGACAGGGATGACCTCACCCTGAAGTGGGTGCTACCCACCTAGTCTTGCTGCATAACCCCTGATTTTCAGTCATTCCCGGTTGATGAGGCTTAAGGCTAAGCGTTACCTTTTAGAACGTTTCGCTTAGAATGCCCATCGTCCACCTAACGATGTTCCGATAGCATTCATCCATACAAGTCCGTCTCGGGTTCGAATGAACCGAAGGCTCTACTCCTACTACATCCATTTTGGAAATATCCTCAGGATTAGTAGCGACTAGCCCTTGCGCTTCACTGCCCCATCTTCGAATCCAAACTCGTATTTCCCACGAAAACGTACAAACCGGATCTAAGTGGTTTTCAAGAAATAAATTCCAATCCCGGTCTCTTCGAAACGATCAGCGCATTGTCCAATATTGATAGTCGGTTATTTAACTATCAATTAACATTCACAACAACCATCAAACAATAAATAATTTCCAAATTATTTATTTATTTCAAATATCTTCACAAGATATATTTCTATTTTCAATCCTTTGAAAACAGTTTTAAACCGTACTTTTCTCATAAAATAAATTTCCAACTATTCATTTCCACTGAAAACACCAAGTACAGAGCTTAAGATTTTAAAAATAATTTAAAACTCTTTATTATAAAATATCCTTCAAATCATTTAAAATAAAAATTACTTTAATACTTACTCAAAATATATACTTTAAATATATTCAAAATGAAACTACTTCAATACTTTATTAAAAATATATACCATAGGTGTAACATCCGGCCTTTTCGCACGCTTTAAATCGACACATGTGCCAATTCAACCCATACGGAAGGGCGGATTGTTATGGGGTAAATATGGAAAGCAGGGAAGAGAAAAAAACAAAACGAAATCTTGCAGCGGAACGATAAAAATATAATAATCAATATACAGTTCGTAAAACTATTTTACAAAACATTTGATTTTTCTTTATACAATAAATATCAGAGTACACATACCAGAGAATAATAATTAATGCAGCGAAATTAAATGGTGTAGTGGAATAATATAGTAGATAATAGTACTATAAACCTTCAATTCCTGAAACGCTCAGAATAACCCGAGCGAATTGAAAAACAAAATAATCGAGTCAGAATTAAAAGATCTGATGTGAGTTAAATCAATAGAAATAAATATGAGTGCAGTAACTTAAAAGATGCTCGGGATTCACATCTCTTAAGGATCCGTTAAACTATTTACTATGTAGTAATATTTCGCTATTACAATAGTGTCTATAGTAAAATAAACATACTTTTAAATAGCGTAAAGGAGTGACCCAATATTCCCCATAACACGTAATAGTCCTAGTAGTCCATCCAATATCATAGTCCCTCCTGATCGGGAAGCCACCAGAGGATACCACACGGGATACGGGAGAAAATCAAACTCGTACAAGGCGTGATAGGGTAGGTGAAACAGCACAACTAGGCAATGCCAGGGTAGATATACCAATTACGCATCCGGACTGGTGGTAACGCGTAGCCGCAGCTAACGCCCACCTCGAGTCACACCCCCCAAAAAGAAAATCAAAAGTGGCCACCAAATCAATCCAAAGTCATAGTATAAAATCGAAGGGATGTGTCCGATCAAAAGTGCTACATCAATTGGCCCGAGAATCGCTCCTGTTTTAGCCACCTTATGCCAACTCATGGGAGTTGGGTCCACGTATTTACCTCAAAGGAAACGCCGCCACCATCCTACTTCATTCTGGAATCTCCACCACGTATACGGTTGTTAAAGTGGTTTTCGGAGTTGGCAGAGAGTATGACAACTTCCGATCCCGGTCTCTTCAATAAAAAATCGTTATTATAACACCGCGATTATTTCAAAATAATTTATACTTTAGAATCAGAATATAATATCCCTTTCAAAACCATATAAATACGATATCATTTATATTTACAAAACCCCAAATCAATATGATATCATTTTTATTTTATAAATATCCCTTTTCCCAAAATCATAATATTTCAAATATATATATCTTAAACCCCATAGCTTTGTAACAAAATTTCTAATACTTAAATGGTTTAAGTATTATACCGCTTTACATAACAAAATAGCTTTTTAAATTTCACAAATAAATTCCAAATATAGGTTTAAATTCCCAAATAAACCATTACCATTTCCATATATTTCAAAACTTTAATTATTCAACCATTTCAAAACTTATTCTTTAATAATTTCATATATATCAAATTTAATTACTATTATTTAGATTTGAAATGTTTACTTAATAAATCAAATATCATTTAAGTAAAACCTTTAAACTTCAAATAACAGGATATTCCCTCAATTTAATTAACTTGATCATATTCATTTAAATCGACTTGATATTCATTTAAGTCCTCTAACCCAAAATCAAGTTATAAAGATCATACCTTTTAAAATCCCAAATTAATTTAAATTTCAAATAAATTTTATTCGAGGATAATTCTTAAATATCTTAATTCAAAGCAAATTCATATTTATCTTCCAACATTTATTTTATTTAAGACATTATAAACTCTATCAATAAATTTAAATAAATACTTAACCGTATTATATCTAAATAAAATTTAACTTTTATTTTTAAACTTATTTTATTCTTTAAACCAAATTTATATATAGTTTAAATTCAAGCGTTTAACTATATATAAAATAATATTTAAAAATATCAAAAATCAATATTCATTAAACCATATTCTTTCCAAAACCATAGAAAATCATTTCAAAAATAATTTTATATATATACCGCGGTGCCTGTATAAAATTTTCAATCCTATAGTCAAGTGATACGGATATTTATCATTTCAATCCGTAATTTAAAATAAAAATTACTGTTATATATCATTTCAAACCGCAATCCCGAATCAAATGAAAATGCATAATAACTTGCAGTTTATAACAAAAGAAAATACAGCATTCATTCATCCAATATCAACCATCAACCATTTATCACAATCATCATCAAATTCAAACAATAGCATCCATATAGAACAGATAATAAACAACAGGTACTAAATAGCAGTTTATATTCAACAATAAATTAAATAACTGTTTAACTGGCAGTTTAAATGCAATGAAAAATTAATTAACAACTTAACTGGCAGTTTAAATGCGATGAATAATTAATTAACAACTTAACTTGCAGTTTAAAAGCAATAAATAAATTAAATAGCAATTTAATTTAAATAAATGAAGTTAACTGAGATGATTGTTAAAATATTCCAAACAACCATAAATAAATTTTAAATCACATCATATATCAATTTGACAAACATAAGAAATTTTAGAAGTTGTGAGTGGGTTAAAACACTCACCTTTTGAATTTAAATTGAATTTAAATTCAATTTAAACCCAAAAATTTGACAGTCTCAGAATACGTCCAAACAAGTGTTAAAATCTCTGGAATTCCAATACGAACCTAGCGATAAAACTGCGCGTGAAACGGATATCGTATGTAGAAGTTACATTGATTTGAACATTTGAATTTCAAAATAAAATAAGATAAAATAAAAATGCTCACCCTAACAGAATGGCCACGTCAACGAAAATTTGCACGCTCCTTCCTACCAGCGAATAGAAAACGCGACCCATCTGCACCTTTTGACCGCCTCAACCTTCATCGATTCGCCACCGTAGAACGTGCCACAACCACCTTTGGACTCACCTCGCCAGGCCGCACCTGCCAAGGGCCTCGACATCACCTCCGTTGGCCGGAGTCGCCGTGCGCTGCCACAAAAAATTTAGGGTTTTCGAACCCTAATTTAGGAATTCTGGCTGCCTAAGGCCAAGTTACGTCAAACGACCAACATCCCCGACATCCTGGAGCCAAGCTCTGCAAAACCCCTCTATCAATTTCGTCGATTGACGACGAAATTAAAACCCCTAATTTCGTCTTTGACTGCGATTTCCAGTTGACTCAAACATCAATTGCAAAAACAGAAGCTACGCATAGATTCGTATCGATGAAGTCTACGATATATATTTTTTCCATATTTTTCTGAGCATTTTGAAATTTATGCTTTGGATTTGATTTGCAATTGGATCTGGAAATATAGAATTTTGTCTGCCATTGAGGAAGAGGAGGAATAGAATGAATTTACGTACAAACAAATGAGAATTAGGGAGGCTAGGGTTTATAGCAAGATATTTATAAAGAAAGTTGAAATAGAATAAATGGATCGGGTTGAATACGCGCTAACGACAAAGTGGCCCAAAAAGCCCGTTCTGACCCCGGAACGAAATTGGGTAAACTCATATATCAAAATAAGTATTTTAAAACATTCTAAATGCAATGGAAAAGGTTTCATATTCAAATTGCATCGTATGAAGAAGTTATGCTAAAATTGATATTTTCCAAATTGATTTCAATTTTATTGATTTCAAGGCGTTTCGAGTCTGTACGATCAAACGACAAGTCCGATCGCTACGAAACTTGAAACCCCATAATAATTCAATGTTACGGATCCGATGAGACTGGTTTCGTCAAAATCTGAGTCAGTGGCCAAAATGGCTATTTTTACATTAATTAAATAATTAAATATTAAATTTATTTATATCAAGCTTTAGTTAAATTTTAAATAAATCACAATTTCTATCAAGTTAAATTGTTTGGACATTTTCCATAAATTAAAGCAAATTCTTGACATCAGTTCAACGTTAAACAATTTACCAATTCAGTGTTAGCTTCAATTTCCATAGATTCAGTAATTAAAATTTTATATCAAATAATGTAGTAATTAATTTTATTCACAATAAATTCAATTAATTTTAATTTATTTCAATAAATAAACTTGATTTAACTCCAAATCCTTTTTATTTCATAAATAATTATCCAATAAACAAAGGTAACCTTTGTTTACCCTATTATATATTAGTAAGTCCAAATTTTCATCTTTCCTCCGTACTAACTACCCTATTTTCATTTTACTACATTTCTACGAATATACACGCTAATTGCGTTTTACATTCTAAATAAATTCATTTACTTAGGTTCATGCTTTCCATTATATCGATTACTACAATACGCATAAATTTACAATTCCAATTATTCCATTATTACATTTACGCCTTCCGTTATTATATTAATAATCACTAAGTAACGTTTATTATCAACTATAAATATTATAACTACTTAAAGGACATTGATTTTATAAATTTACAATTTATTACGTATTCTTCATCAGTTGACAAATTTTGAATTCCTTTTCCAATTTTCTAATTTCAATCAATCCTAACATTACCATCTGTTTCAATTAATATGGTACGTACTACTTTAGTTATTGCGTTAATTCTTATTAATATAACATTAAGGTTCCTTTACTCTAATTGATTTCAAATCTTATTATAAACGAAATAAACAGGTAACCTTACAATACACTAAGGTGTATTATTTCCAACAAATTATCATAGTTGCCTACATAATATTTACTCCAATATTTACACACAGCCGTTACTATATTTCATATGCCAAATCCTTATACAATGGTTATTTTATTTTTATTTATTATGACATTTATAACTTAAATGTTTGCCTTGGTTTTCTTACATTAATAGGGTTTTTATTTCTTACAATTCAAATCTCATAACCAATTATAACAATTTCAATATCTCACCTGACCTTTCATTTCAATTTATCCTTTCATTAAGTTTTACATTAATGAATCTTTATTTCCAAATATACTCTAGTTTAACAACTTCTAAACATGATATTACTTCTCATATTAATGTAACTTTTATTTATTGTATTAACATTTATTCCAAATTCTAATTCCATCAACTAATTAAACAGGTAACTTATAATGTATGCTTACAAGCCAAATATTACACTAATTGTCATATTCTGAATGGAGTTAGCATTAATTTCAAAAATTATCTAAATTTTACATTAAGATAATATTTAATTACGTTAAATGAAATTAAATTCCCAATTTATTTAATGCAATCAAATTTTTGACTTCAATTAATTGGGGTTGCGCAAGATTAATTATTTATTAACATACATTAACATAATTGCATAAATAAATTAATATACTGAATTCATTTGTAAATTAAATGCTTACCTTTATAAGTTTTCATTCCCAAACAATATTTCAATTACTACAGGACATTGATTTAATTCAATTTACTATTTAATATTATTAATTCATTAAATAAATTCACTATTTTACCTTTGTTTTCTTATATTCAATTCTTAGCCTAGTACAACAATTTACATCACTTCAATTTATTCGTAATTTTATTTCAACTGTTAAATACTTAGCTTTAATTTCCACGGTTTCATTTCAATTTCAACATTTGATTCATTATTAGTTATAAATTTTTTATTTCTTTCTAAATTAAATTACATAAATTTAATTACAAATCTTACAAATTTAACCAATTTTCATTATCAAAATTTACAGGTCGTTACACTCTCCCCCACTCAAAACTTTTCCTCCCCGAAAAGGAAAAGAAGGGAAAAGAAGAATTAGGAAATCAATATATCTTATTTAAAATATTAAATTTATACACAAATAAATTTACAAAATTTAATAATTTGAATAAAATGTACAGAAAATTATTGTCAAGGATAAAATTTCACAGCTTTTTAGCCTCAAAGACAGACCTTCAATATTTTATCCCGAAGGACAACTTTCTGTAGGTATCGGTTTTTAGTTATTGATAGCAGTTTTTAGGTATCAGTTTGTAGTTATCGGTAGCAGTTTTTAGGTATCAGTTTTAGCTCGGTAGCAGTTCTGTTGTCCTTATGAATAATTTTGGAAAATGTTTGTCCTTATGAATAATTTTTAAAAGAATGTTTGTCCTTATGGTAAAAATATTGAAGTCGTGTCCTTGAGGCAAAAAATATACAAATATTTGTCCTTTAAATTAATTCTCCCTAAAATATACCAGTTTATAACCATTAAACCTTCTATACTCAAATAAATAAAGTTTGGAAAACATTTTTCAAAATTTTTCTAAGTCCAAAATTTTTGGAAAAATTTCGGCAGAGTCTCCTTTGTACGGGGAGGCTCGGGAGAAAATATAATATCAAATATAACAATATACGACATATATTTACCAAAATAAAATTTATCCCAACACGGGAAAAAAAATATAATAGCGCTATAAACCGTAATCCGAAAACGTACCTATTTGTCGGGCACTTAACGCTTATTTTATGGAACCAAAAGCAGTAGCAATTGCTTCCTTAACCTGTATTTCACTTATATAATCCAAAAGGTTAACAATTATATAAAATGAAATATTATTTTTGTTTCATCCATTAACAAACAAAGCAATGTCAACACAACAATCACTTGCAATCACAACATACAACCATCATACAGAATCAACATAATCAATCATTCACTCATATCAAACAGAACAGGTAGTTGTTCGGGTTTAAAACTTTAAATTGTGCAGAATGGAGAACAAACTACTAGGTGCACCATTTTCTCAACAGTCTTAGATGAAACTAAACAGATTATTTATTCATCCGAACGATTTTAAAGTATCTTTGCCCAAACAGCCATAAGTCAAGCAAACAACAATTCCACACAATAGATTAATTTCACTTTTATTAATTTCATTTTTATTAATTTCATTCATATAACAATTTATCTTTTTAATTTACATTATTTCTTACAATTTTATTTAGAAATAACATCAACATATTTACTTAAATTTGAAATTTCTTTTTATTGTACTACATTCATTTATCCACTACTTAATATCATTTATTTACAGTATACATCTTTCCATTTATTTTATTATAAATAACTTCAACACTTCTCACATTTATTTTCATTTCTTTATAAGTTTTCTATTATATTTAATTAGTGGCCTTTCAGTCATAACTTAAGTTTATAACATTAAAATTTTATTTATAACAGCAAATTCATTGAATACTTTCATTACCTCAAGTTTTACTTGTAAGATTTCCCGTTACATTTACTTATTAACATTGTAACTTTTATTATATGGTAAGTTATATATATATATATGCTTTAAGAATGTAATTGAAAAATTATACAAGTTTTTCTCATTACCATTAATTAATTTAATGTTCAACAATAATATCTTTTGTCTTATAGGTTACACTTTCCAAATTTCTTTTAGTTTCATTCATAACTCAGCATTAAACTTCTTATTTTAATTAAAGGTTCCAATTATAAATTAGTTACATTCAATTTCACTATAATAATCGAAGTTATTAATTAACGGAAACTTAAGAATTAAATACCGGGTTTTATTCAAATCATTTTAAAATAACAAATAAATATACACTTACAAATTTATATATATCAAATTGTATTTAAAACAATTTAAAATTTATATTTTTTTACAACTCTGCAGTAAAACTACTACAGTGGCCTTCCCACTTCGAAACTCAAAAATGAATGTCGATGATGCGTGCACTCATCACCGAAATTATTTTCCAGCGATAGAGAGGGGAGTACAAAATTTATTTCTTTCCAGAATTTCTTTAAAACAATTCTTTCAAATTAAATTAAAATATTTATATCAGAAAATACTTCTAATAATATTATTATTATATTTCAAAATCATTCAAAAGAAATTTTCAAAACCCCGAAACTTAAGTTCTAAATGTCCAATTTCAGTTTTTATTTTTCAATTTTTTCAACTATTATTTAAAAAAAATCAATACCTAACAACCAATATATAGCAACCAAGTATATATCTTACTTTTAAAATTTTATATATAAAATATAATAGGCAAAATTATTTCATTCACCTATATTAAAACCAAATATTGTGTCGGTCTGTCCTATTAAGTGTTTAGAAATCCCTATTGATATCACAGCATCTCATGCATCAACCAGAATTTATAAATACAAAACAGAACAGATTAACACAATATTAAAACCTTTTATAACACTAACAAATACGCTCTCTCATATATATACACTCAGTGACTCCCATAGGGTATTACTACCCTATTAATAAAGAGTTGGACCCCACAAAGCTAAGCTTTATCGCTAAACCTCGCTCTGATATCAGATGTAACATCCCGCCTTTTCGCACGCTTTAAATCGACACACGTGCCAATTCAACTCATATGGAAGGGCGGATTGTTACGGGGTAAATAAGGAAAGCAGGAAAGAGAAAAAAACAAAACAGATTCTTGCAGCGGAACGATAAAATATAATAATCAATATATAGTTCATAAAACTGTTTTACAAAACATTTGATTTTTCTTTATACAATAAATATCAGAGTACACATACCAGAGAATAATAATTAATGCAACGGAATTAAATGGTGTATTGGAACAATATAGTAGATAATAGTACTACAAATCTTCATCTTCGTCCTCCAGAATAAAATCTTCAAATCCTGATACGCTCGGACTGACCCGAGCGAATTGAAAAACAAAACATTCGAGTCAGAACTAAAAGATCTTATGTAAGTTAAATCAACAGATATAAATATGAGTGCAGTAACTTAAAAGATGCTCGGGATTCACATCTCTTAAGGATCTGTTCAACTATTTACTATGTAGTAATATTTTGCTATTACAATAGTGTCTATAGTAATATAAACATACTTTTAAATAGCGTTAAAGAGTGACTCAATATTCCCCTTAACACGTAATAGTCCCTGTAGTCCATCCAATATCATAGTCCCTCCTGATCGGTAAGCCACCAGAGGATACCACACGGGCTACGGGAGAAAACCAAACTCGTACAAGGCGCGATAGGGTAGGTGACACGACACAATTAGGCAATGCCAGGGTAGATATACCAATTACGCATCAGGGCTGGTGGTAACGCGTAGCCCCAGCTACCGCCCACCTCGAGCCACACCCCCCAAAAAGAAAATCAAAATTGGCCACTGAATCAATCCAAAGTCAAAGTATAAAATCGAAGGGATGTGTCCGATCAAAGGTGCTACCTCAATTGACCCGAGAATCGCTCCTGTATTAGCCAACTTATGCCAACTCACGGGAGTTGGGTCCACGTGTTTACCTCAAAGGAAACGCCGCCACCATCCTACTTCATTCTGGAAACCCCACCGCGTACACGGTTGTTAAAGTGGTTTTCGGAGTTGGCAGAGAGTATGACAACTTCCGGTCCCTGTCTCTTCAACAACCAATCGTTATTATAACACCGCGGTTATTTCAAAATAATTTATACTTTAAAACCAGAATATAATATCCCTTTCAAAACCATATAAATACGATATCAGTTATATTTTTAAAACCCCAAATCAATATGATATCATTTTTATTTTATAAATATCCCTTTTCCCAAAATCATAATATTTCAAATATATATATCTTAAACCCCATAGCTTTGAAACAAAATTTCTAATACTTAAATGGTTTAAGTATTAATCCGCTTTACATAACAAAATAGCTTTTTAAATTTCACAAATAAATTCCAAATATAGGTTTAAATTCCCAAATAAACCATTACAGTTTCCATATATTTCAAAGTTTTGATTATTCCACCATTTCAAAACTTATTCTTTAATAATTTCATATATATCAAATTCAATTACTATTATTTAGATTTGAAATGTTCGCTTAATAAATCAAATATCATTTAAGTAAAACCTTTAAACTTCAAATAACAGGATATTCTCTCAATTTAATTAACTTGATAATATTCATATAAATCGACTTGATATTCATTTAAGTCCTCTAACCTAAAATCAAGTTATAAAGATCATACCTTTTAAAACCCCAAATTAATTTAAATTTCAAATAAATTTTATTCGAGGATAATTCTTAAATATCTTAATTCAAAGCAAATTCATATTATCTTCCAACATTTATTTTATTTAAGACATTATAAACTCTATCAATAAATTTAAATAAATACTTAACCGTATCATATCTAAATAAAATTTAACTTTTATTTTTAAACTTCTTTTATTCTTTAAACCAAATTTATATAGAGCTTAAATTCAAGTGTTTAACTATACATAAAATAATATTTAAAAATATCAAAAATCAATATTCATTGAACCATATTCTTTCCAAAACCATAGAAAATCATTTCAAAAATAATTTTATATATATACCGCGGTGCCTGTATAAAATTTTCTATCCTATGGTCAAGTGATACGGATATTTATCATTTCAATCCGTAATTTAAAATAAAAATTACGGTTATATATCATTTCAAACCGAAACCCCGAATCAAATGAAAATGCATAATAACTTTCAGTTTATAACAAAAAAAATACAGCATCCATTCATCCAATATCAACCATCAACCATTTATCACAATCATCATCAAATTCAAACAATAGCATCAATATAGAACGGATAATAAACAACAGGTATTAAATAGTAGTTTATATTCAATAATAAATTAAATAAATATTTAACTGGCATTGTAAATGCAATGAAAAATTAATTAACAATTTAACTGGCAGTTTAAATGCAATGAATAATTAATGAACAGTTTAACTGACAGTTTAAATGCAATGAATAAATTAAATAGCAATTTAATTTAAATAAATGAAGTTAATTGAGATGATTGTTAAAATATGCCAAACAACATAAATAAATTTTAAATCACATCACATATCAATTTAACAAACATAAGAAATTTTAGAAGTTGTGAGTGGGTTAAAACACTCACCTTTTGAATTTAAATTCAATTTAAAGCCAAAAATTTGACAGTCTCAGAATACGTCCAAACCAATGTCAAAATCTCAGGAATTCCAATATGAACCTAATGGAGAAAACCGCGCGTAAAACGGATATCGTATGCAGAAGTTACATTGATTTGAACATTTGAATTTCAAAATAAAAATAAAATAAAATAAAAATGCTCACCCTAACAGAACGGCCTCGTCAACGAAAATTTGCACACTCATTCCTACCAGCAAACAGAAAACGCGACCCATCTGCACCTTTTGACTGCCTCAACCTTCATCGATTCGCCACCGTTGAACGTGCCACGACCACTGTTGGACTCACCTCGCTAGGCCGCACCTACCAAGGACCTCGACATCACCTCCGGTGGCCGGATTCGCCGTGCGCCGCCATAAAAAATTTAGTGTTTTCGAACCCTAATTTAGGAATTCCGGTCGCCTAAGGCCAAGTTATGTCAAATGACCAACATCCCCGACATCCCGGAGCCAAGCACTGCAAAATCCCTCTGTCAATTTCGCCGATTGACGACGAAATTAAAACCCCTAATTTCGTCTTTGACTGCGATTTCCGGTTGACTCGAACATCAATTGCAAAAACATAAGCTACGCATAGATTCGTATCGATGAAGTCTTCGTTATATATTTTTTCCATATTTTCCCAAGGACTTTGAAATTTATGCTTTGAATTTGATTTGCAATTGGATCTGAAAATAAAGAATTTTGTCTGCCATTAAGGAAGAGGAGGAATAGAATGAATTTACATACAGATAAATGAGAATTAGGGAGGCTAGGGTTTATAGCAAGATATTTATAGAGAAAGTTGAAATAGAATAAATGGATCGGGTTGAATACGCGCTAACGACAAAGTGGCCCAAGAAGCCCGTTCTGACCCCGGAACGAAATTGGGTAAACCCATATATCAAAATAGGTGTTTTAAAATATTCTAAACGCAATGGAAAAGGTTTCAGGTTCAAATTGCATCGTATGAAGAAGTTATGCTAAAATCAATATTTTTCAAATTGATTTCAATTGATTTCAATTTTATTGATTTCAAGGCATTTCGAGTCCGTACGATCAAACAACAAGTCCAATCGCTACGAAACTTGAAACCCTACAATAATTCACCGTTATGGATCCGATGAAACTGGTTTCGTCGAAATCCGAGTCAGTGGCCAAAATGGCTATTTTTACATTAATTAAATAATTAAATATTAAATTTATTTATATCAAGCTTTAATTAAATTTTAAATAAATCACAATTTCTCTCAATTCAAATTGCTTGGACATTTTCCATAAATTAAAGAAAATTCTTGACATTAGTTCAACGTTAAACAATTTACCAATTCAGTGTTAGCTTCAATTTCCATAGATTCAGTAATTAAAATTTTATTTCAAATAATGTAGTAATTAATTTCATTCACAATAAATTCAATTAATTTTAATTTATTTCAATGAATAAACTTGATTTAACTCCAAATCCTTTTTATTTCATAAATAATTATCCAATAAACAAAGGTAACCTTTGTTTACCCTATTATACATTAGTAAGTCCAAATTTTCATCTTTCCTCCGTACTAACTACCCTATTTTCATTTTACTACATTTCTATGAATATACACGCTAATTGCGTTTTACATTCTAAATAAATTCATTTACTTAGATTCATGCTTTCCATTATATCGATTACTACAATACGCATAAATTTACAATTCCAATTATTCCATTATTACATCTACGCCTTCCGTTATTATATTAATAATCACTAAGTAACGTTTATTATCAACTACAAATATTATAACTACTTAACGGACATTGATTTTATAAATTTACAATTTATTATGCATTCTTCATCAGTTAGCAAATTTTGAATTCCTTTCCCCATTTTCAAATTTCAATCAATCCTAACTTTACCATCTGTTTCAATTAATAGGGTGTGCACTAATTTAGTTATTGCGTTAATTCTTATTAATATAACATTAAGATTCCTTTACTATAATTGATTTCAAATCTTATTATAAACGAAATAAACAGGTAACCTTACAATGCACTAAGGTTTATTATTTCCAACAAATTATCATAGTCGCCTACATAATATTTACTCCAATATTTACACACAACCGTTACTATATTTCATATGCCAAATCCTTATACAATGGTCATTTTATTTTTATTTATTATAACATTTATAACTTAAATGTTTGCCTTGGTTTTCTTACATTAATAGGGTTTTTATTTCTTACAATTCAATCTCATAACCAATTATAACAATTTCAATATCTCACCTGACCTTTCATTTCAATTTATCCTTTTATTAAGTTTTACATTAATGAATCTTTATTTTCAAATATACTCTAGTTTAACAACTTCTAAACATGGTCTTACTTCTCATATTAATGTAACTTTTATTTACTGTATTAACATTTATTTCAAATTCTAATTCCATCAACTAATTAAACAAGTAACTTATAACGTATGCTTACAAGCCAAATATTACACCAATTGTCATATTCTGAATGGAGTTAGCATTAATTTCAAAAATTATCTAAATTTTGCATTAAGATAATATTTAATTACCTTTAATGAAATTAAATTCCCAATTTATTTAATGCAATCAAAATTTTGACCTTTCAGTTATTTCAATTAATTGGGGTTGCGCAAGATTAATTATTTATTAACATACATTAACATAATTGCATAAATTTACATTCAGTTACAAATAAATTAATACACTGATTTCATTTGTAAATTAAATGCTTACCTTTATAAGTTTTCATTCCCAAACAATATATCAATTACTACAGGACATTGATTTAATTCAATTTACTATTTAATATTATTAATTCATTAAATAAATTCACTATATCATAGCATGATTAAGAAACCTTGCTACATATTGTTATATCATAGCATAAGGGTCAGTGGGTCATGCTCTTGTTATAATGTTTTTTTTTGAACCCTTCATGTTAATTGTTTTGAGCATGAAATTAAGAGTCGCACTGAGAACCGAAAATAAAAACTTTCCCAAAATTCTTAGTATATGGCTTATTTTCTTCAACTGGACATAAAATGGAGTACATGGAGCAACATAAAAATATAAAGATGGTTCAACATAAACATAGTTCAGTTCGTTGAAAAAGCTACCCTAACATAACCATGCATGCCATATTCATATAGTTTACATATTGCAATTTACGGACTGATTACAGTGTTGTATACTGTCTACAGTGAACACAATACACCATTTAGGTGGAAGGATATACTAATAACTCAGAAGATGTTCAACATACCAATTATTTAATTTAATGAAGGATACACAATATGGCTACCCTATTTTTGTCAGTTATTCACAACAGTTAACATGGTGGTTCCGACAAATAGAAACTCATAACAACATAACCTATAGGACAAAAAACCAAAATTAATATCATTGGAATAAAGAGTACAATAAAAAATTTATTAGAATATGAATTTGCAAGTACGGTCAGTGGAAATAACAAATTTGGACCATCAATACTTGAGAATATTCTGTCTTAGTTAAAGCAAACTGAAATATATTGAGTTATGTAGAATTTCATCGATGTAAGAATGTCAAATACAAAAATAAATTAGTACGATGGATTGGTAAAAGTAGTACATAAGCTAGATAAAAATGTGAATATGTTGAAATTAATGAAACATAATCATAAAAAGATCAAAAAAATACTGGTTGCAGTAGGGTATCATTAACTTATGAAAACAACAATTGAGAATCAAAGCATATAAGAGAAGGAAGACCAGTAAGTTATACCTCATAGTTCACCAGAGCAAGAAGGTTAATACATCGACAGTATGTTGTTGCCTTCTGTTCATCAGTAATTATAAATGCGACACGGTCCAATTCTCAATTTAATCGTTAATGGACATCAACATAATTGGAAAACCGATACAAAATTAGGGTTGCCAATGGTGAAGATGAAGGTGTAAGTGGGATATGCAACAATAAATGTTTTGGTGGAAGAATTAGTTTGGAGCAAGACTGTTGATTTGTGGTCGAAGATGAAGAATTTTACAATTGATAACAATATCAGGCGGAGTTGAGAATATTCAAGTGAATTTTAAGTTGGGAGGGGTGAGTAAAAAAATTAGGGAAATATAATTTAGGAGCAGAGGAACATGTGTAGGAATATGGGAGGAACAGTTATCATAGGTTAGAAGAAAGACTTAGAATATGAACAAAAGCTATTATTTTAAAATACTTAAATCACATATTCCCAGGTCAGCATTCGGTGGTTCCTGTTTTCTATTATAAGTAATAGATATAGTGTTATACTATTTAGGACTAGTTTTTACTTTTATAAATTTGTTATATCCTAAACCATTTTTATTAGAAGCAGATTGCGAATTTTCTATAATTTTAGAAAGATTTTCTCTGCCTCTATTAAAGTTAGAAACATTTTTGGTGATGTTATCTAACTTTGTTTTAAGACTAGTAATATCCAGTTCTAGTATTTTGGCAGTTGATTTTGATTAATGATTTCCGTTGATAATGTGTCATTTTTTTTCTTTTTGAGTCTCAATTTCACTACTTAACATAGTAAGTTGAGAGGAAATATTAGAACAAGATTCTTGTGAAATAACAAGTTCTTTTTCTAATGTTTTCTTTTCATCTCTTAACATATCAATTTCTATTTCGTTTCTATTTAGCCTTTCTAGTGTATCTTTATATTTTCTTTTAATATTTCTTAGTTATTTAATAATTTGAAATTTATATCAACTAAATCATCAAAAGTAAGATCGCTTACATCATCATTTAAGGCCAAAAAAACATATCTTGGCTTATTTTGAATCACTGTCGCTGTCCAAAGAGGAAGATGATCTGAGTCAACCCATATAACTGAAAAGTCTTGTTTCTTCTTATATCTATCGCTCTTGCTTTTGTAGTTATTTCTATCTTTCTTTTGATCTAGATAGTTTTTCTTCATATTCCCCCTTTTGTGACATTCATAGCATTCAAAAGTTGAGGATGATGGTTTGTTGTTGTTTCTATTATTTCCAAACTTTTTATTCTTTCTAAATTTTAGAAACTTTTTGAAGTTTTTAGCTATAAAGGCCATATCATTTTCATTAGATTCTTCTTGTTTGACGTGGAATGCTATTGTTGTTTTATCTTGAGCTTAAATTCTTTTTGCCTATAAATTAACTTCATATGATATGAGATTTCTCATTAACTCTTCAGGTTTTATGGTAGAAATGCCGTTAGCTTCTTCAATTGCTAAAACTTTTCGTTCCCACTCATCCATTATAAAATCTAGGATTTTTGAAACAATACCAAAATCAGTAATATTTTTCTCCTAATGCAAGAAGTGAGTTATATATATCTTAAAACCTGGTACATCTCATTTATGGTTTCATCTTGCTTCATCCTAAAATTTTAAAATTGATTCTTAAGCATAGATACATTACTTTGTTTAACCTTATTAATACCTTCATGAGTAACTTTGAGAGTGCGCCAAATTTCATATGCTGAAGTGCATATACTAACTCTATTAAACTCATTTTTATCTAAGGAATAAAACAACATATTCATAGCTTTACAATTTGTAGTAGCATCTAATTTTTGTGTATTTGACCATTGTGCATAAAGAGTGGCAGGTAAAAAATATTCTTGTTGAGTGATATTCTAAGTGTCATGTCTATTTTCTTGCATGTGAATTCTCATTCTAGTTGACCAATAATTATAGTTTAATCCATTAAATAATGGTGGTCATGTAGTGGATTGACCTTCAACAAAACTTGATGCTGTGTTATTTTCCATATTACTTGAATATCAAAAACTTTGTTATGGTTATATGATGATCTTTCTCTGATACCAAATGAAAGACACTAATGATTGTGTAATATGCAACATTAGCTAAACTATTTACTTGTGCAAAATATAAATATAAAAGTGAAAATAATAAAGTAAATGACACCGTAGATTTTTATACTGGTTCGAACTTCCCGTCCTATGTCCAGTCCTAGAATCCTTTTGGATTTAATCTATACCCTCGGTTAACCCAAAGGAATATGAGTTACACCGCCTAAGAAACCGAATAGGACTTCAACCGCCTAGACAGTCGAATAGGACTTGAATAGCATTGATAAGTCAATAACGTACACCCTTCTTATAATCTTCTCTTTTATGGTGTATCGTGCAGTTTGTGAAGAAAGGAAGTAATATTGATCACAAGAAAATTTTCTTGAATAATCATGTGATAAAAAATGTAAAGCAGTTTATAATTAAATGCTTGAGAGTTCAATAGTAAAGACAGAAAGAATTGGGAATAGAATTTATTATAAAAACATTGGAATTCTTTGCTTAATATAGTATTTAACGGTTGCAATCATTCGTAAGGAGTAACGGTAAAGAGTTGTGACTGTAACTCTTGATTAAGAGTTGTAACTCTTCATGAAGTAGGCGTACCTTGTAATAAAATTAACCGTTATACAAATTCAGCCAGTTGAATAAAGTTTGATAGCCATCTAAATCGACAATTTTTTAAATTAGCAAGAAAACAGTTCATTTCGGGCCATTTCACCCGGTTGAATATTATCCGTCAGTCGGCTGAATATTCATAAATCAATATGTGCATGTGCAGAGATTCAGTCAGCTGACTTGGGTATTTTAACCAGCTGAATTTCCATTTTTGGGATGTTTTATAAATTTTAATGAAAGAACGTACGTGTGTATATATATCACATAGAAGAGATTTTAATAACTTTATACTTTTAGACATAGACATTATGACTGATAGTACTTTGTAGCATCAATTTGGTCTTCATTCTGATATAGAAGTTGATCTTTCCTGCAAAAGTGGTTAATGTATACAATATATACTTGTATAGCTGTCACTATCAAAACATCAAACTATAAGGTTCTAATAAGATATGCAAACTCGGGCTTGCAGGTTTCAAACTTGCAAAATTGCAAGTTACTTGCAAGTTGCAAGCCTGCAAGTTTGCATTTGTTTCTTGCAGGTTGCAATCCCGCAAGCCTATTGTAGCATTCGAGATTTCAAGTTGCATTGCAAACTTGCAAACAACTGCATCCTGCAGTTTGCATGCAATTGCAAGCTTTCAAATCTTCAAATGATTTGTATACTCATTACTACTGCAAGTTCCTATAACTATTTCTTATTCTCATCACTAATGTATAATTATGTTTCTTTTGTAGAGGTAGATTTGTGGAAAAAAGGTTCCTAGCTGCTCTATGGAAAAAGAGTGCAATAATTATCTCTAATGATATTTGTATTTTTTGCTATTAATTGTAATTTAAAACATGAATATGCTACCATATTTTTTATGATGGAACGCTCTTGGAGACTTTGTTGTATGGAATTTCATGTGGCCTACATGTAATTGTTTTCATGTTACGTGGATGTCATATTTTGGTGACATTGTTAAAATATTTTCTTATATTGAGTTTGTGCGATATAGTCATATTGTTATTATCATGTATTGAGTTGCTTTTTTCATTTTTATGGAAAAAGTTGTTGTAGTATTTAATTTTCAGATATTTAGAATATTCGTATTTGAGATACATTTTTCATTTTCGGGTACGGATATTTTGTATATTTGAAACGTCTGTATTCTCTAAACCAGATACGGGCCGTGGATACCGATATGCTTCGGTTAATATCCATGGATATCGGATATGGTTTCAGATACGGATTTCTAATTTCAGATATGGACATAGCACTATTTAGATCCGTTTGTAGGTTTAATTGAACTGAATACCTTATAAATTAAGTTTCACGGTTTGATTATAAGGAGTTCGGTGAAAATGTTTAGTTAAAATTTAATTTTAGTAAAAGTTGTTTGTTATAATCTAGATAAAGATGTACATTTGTGAAATGATTTAATATAAGAAAGTGAAATTATATAAGTATGGTAAGCTGAGAATTTAGAATTTAAATCCTACTCTTTTTGGAAATTGCTTTTTTTCAAAATTTTAGTAAAAATAATAATAGTATTACTTGAATTTATTAATGAATAGAAATATTTTGAAAAAGAATTTTAAAGGAGATAGAAAGCACAAAACTCACTTCTATCATTGGAAAATAATTATAATGACAATTATAGCATCATCGACATTCAATTTTGAGTTTCTAAGTGGGGGGATGCTACCATAATAATTTATGTAGAGTGTTTTGGTAAAATAATTTTGATCTAATCCCAAAATATGATTTGATATACAAAGGGAGATATGTATTATTATTATTATTTCGAAATGATTTGAAATAAAAACCGGGGTTGGGTTCTTATGTCTTCTGTTAAGTTATTTTATGGAAGCATATATCATATGCATTAGAATTGTTTGGTTTGTACATCTCTTATGATATGTTGTTTGGTGTTTTCATTTATTAAAATTAAATGAATTTTTTGCGATTTTGGACAGTCGAAAACTTCCAAATTAGTTGTGTACTTGAAGCCAAGTGTATGTGAAATATAAAAGTAGAGTTTTGTAACTCTAGCATGAAATGATAGTAAGTTAAAAAAAGTTTTAAATTTATTGAACATCTTGGCTAAGTAAACATATCTAATATTGTATATATACTCTTAAGATGAAGTGGAGTATTATAAGAATATGAAGTTAAGTCCTGGAATATTTTAAACAAAATTTTATTTTATTGAAATGTTTTATAAGTGAGATAAATCCTTATAGAATGTTTATAAAATAAAGATAGTGATTTATGAAATGCTTCATAAATGAATTCTAGTATTAAATAAGAAATGATCTTTAAAAAAAAGAATGTGATTTAGAATGAAAAGTAATTTTTTTGTTAATAAATCAATGAAATAAATTTTTTAAGTTATACGCAGATCACTTTATTCGCATAACTATTCTTGATCTAGATTTGAATACATGATTTTTAGATGATTTACACCGATCTGAACAAGGATTTTTCATTCGATTCTTGATGGCAAACACTTGATATGAATTTTGATATGATTCTGAAGTTTTTTACCATAGTATATAACTATGTAAGGAGAACGAAGGTTTCTAATCAAGGAACTTGATCGGAATCCACACTAGGGAAGTCGAGTAAGTGATACTAGTTCGAAAGAGAAGTTTATATGATCGAGCCAGTGATTAGATTTGATACTACGTACAAATGACATACGTACATCATATGGGATTTAATATAATTGTTTGCTTCTTACATTAGAAATGCAAGCTATATGGTTTGATGGCATGTTTTGAGAGATGGTTGCTATATATGATTAGCAGGCTTAGATTTATGATATGATGGATGAGTTGTTGTATTATTCCATTTATCATGTTTAACTCTATTTTTGGGTTATGTAAGTGAAATTCAGGAATATGGAAGCAAAGGCTAGCGTGTTGCTTTGATTTCATGAGTAAAGTTTGTTTGCTCGACAAATGGTACATGTTAATGCTTAATTTTGTTTGTTTGCTATGTGACATACACACTCTATAAGGTATATCATAAGTATATTTGTTGTGTTGTCCCCAGATATGGGAGGTCGTGGATATGAGCTTATATTGATATTGTGATTTTTCTCAAACCTAGCCGTGCAAAGGAGGTGCGGTTGAAATTTTCCGTAACATAAGGGATTTTAAAAGTTTAAGGGTGTGAAGACATTTTTCTTCCTTTAGTAATTTTAAGGGTGAAATTCTGTTAAGGGGAAAGAATGTAATGACATGAAATTTTTAACATTTCGGATGGGAATATTTAATCTATTTAAATATTCAAACTTGGTAGATAATAAGAAAATCAATTGTTAATAAAATGACTTGATTTTTAAATGAATTTATAGGATTTTTTCCATAATTTTTTATTTGGAAAATATTTTCATTATTGTTTGATGTATTTTTTTGGAAAATAATAGTATTTTTGAAATTTCAGAGAATTAGATAACTAATGTATTTTACTGTTGTTTTGGGATCGTGTTGCATTTTTATGCGCGATCGTATTTTTATTTATGCGATCGTGGTTCATACATGAAAGATATACGATGTAGCGAAGTGTTAGAAAATATAAAATAAACAAAACCCCACTAAAGATTTTTATCCATTTTTCTTTTCCCCCTTTTACTTTTAACTTCTCACTTATATGGTGAAAAAAAAACAAGCCTCCCTCTTTCAAAAATTAAAATCAATAGTTAGGGTTTGCTAAAAACCATGAAATTGGATCCGTTGAGTTCAGGGAAGGGTAACCATAGTCTCAATAGTTGGTGGGAAAGTGCTTAGGGATGATTTACATTGCCATTGTCGAACAAGGCTTGTGATTGTCGGTGGAAAAATAGACGAAATTAAGTGATGACATTTGTAGCATTGTGTTTCTCGTGCGTAGGAGCTTCAACATTGGAATTTTGGAGAGATGCTTTCATGATTTGAGGAGGGCGACATTTTCCTGTAGTCGATCGATGGGATGGTGCCATGTTTTGATGTGGATGGTCGAAGATGAAGTGATGGGGTCCATTTGATCGAGTTCAAGAAGAGAGGTTAAGTGGTGATATCTGTTTGTTGAATCATCGATGTGGGTGTCATGTCAGTGCATGGCAGTGTACACGTTTCTTGGAAGTGGGACGAAGGAGAAAGGAAAGAAGGATCAGAGAAGTGGATTAACGGGGTGAAGGTAATTAACTAATTAATTAAGTTAATTAATTATAATTTTAATTCAAAAAACTTATAAATCCATAACTTTTGCATACGAATTCCAATCAAGAAGCGGTCTTTTGCATTGCGCTTGTAGGAGCGTTATCTACGCAATGAAGTTGATTTCATCGAGTTTGGAGAAAAATGAATTTTGCACTAAAATCGAATGACTTTCAATTTTAGTCTACTTCGGACCTAACCGTCGGTTGGAAATTTTGGTGAGTTAACTCATCTTTGGATGAAATCTATAAGATATATGTGTAGATATAAATTAATGTTTGCATTCTTGAATTATTTCTTTGTTTGATTTCGTTGAATTTTCATTTTGGAAAGAAGATAACAAATAAAATGAAATACAGGTAATACAAGGAATTACGTACAGGAATTTGGATTCCTCGCCACTATTGATGTTAGTTTCATTTATATACTTGTGTTATAAATGTTGAATGTCAAAGCTTGGTAGCTTGACCTTATTTGATGTGACTTTGATATGACGCAAAAGTTGAACTCTTTAGTGTGGATTATTGAAGCACTTGATAAGTGCGATGATAACTCTAAGACCGTATTATACTATTTTGGAAATACTAATATTTGTTGTTTTGATGTGAAAATGAATTTGATTCGGAGAATGATTTTAAATGTGATTTTTGGAATTTTTTATGGTATTTTATTTAGAAATGGTTTTGGAACATCTCTATTTTACTCTAACCTTTTTGCAAATGTTTTAATAAGTATTTCGGGAAGCATTTATTTTATAGAAAATTTAATATAATAACAGATGTTTATTTTAAGGAAAAAGAGGAATTAATCTTTTGTAATTTAGTGATTCTGCTTTAAAATAAGATAGAAATATTTTTGAATAAATATTGGTGAAAGATTATATTTACAATGATGTAATCAAAGAGAGATTTATAAATGGTATTTTATATATAAAATCGTAGATTTATAATAGGATTTTATAGATAAAAACGTAAGTTTACAAATGAGTTTTATAGATAAAAACGTAAGTTTACAAATGAGATTTTATAAAAGGGAAGTGATATCAGTTTGATAAATTCGAAATAAATCACATTTGCGAATTTACAGTGATATATGGAATGATCATTTTTATGGAAAGTATTTAGTCCTATGTTAAAACCAAAGACTTGTGATAAGTTAAGGAGTCTTACAAATATGTAAAAGAGATTTATAAAAGGAGTTTTACAACGTTAAAATAAGGGACACATCCCTAAAATCAAACTTAATACACAAAACATCCTCCTCAAAAAAAAGATATAAATTGCATCCCTATTTTCAAATACTACAATTTTCTTCCCTACCCTTCCCTCGATTGCAGCAATATTGATTCTTCATATGTAGAAGTTATTCTCACATCCTATTAATTATCAATCTTTAAAATGCAATAACTTTTTTGTAAAAACGATGGATTAACAAACCGTTTTCACCATTAAATTGTAAATTTTATCATCTTTCTAACAAATGGCATTGTGCATATGTAAAACAACGGCAGGACAAGCTATTCGTGGAAATGTCTGTAATTATACCGTACAATTGCAGAAATGTCTGGAATTATATGCAATTGTGGCATACAATTCAGCAACTATATGCAACAATTAAAGAAATGTCTACAATTATATGTCATAGTTGCAGAAATGTCCGCAATTACATACAATAATTGTAGACAATTCAGCAACTATATGTAATAATTGCATACTTGTCTGCAATTATATGCAATAGTTGCAGATAAGTTTGCAATTATATGGTATAGTTGCACATTTGAAGAAAAATTAATGATGTTCAAAATTTGCAGAATTCTCTACAAATATATGGAATAATTGCACCCTTACTGCAAATATCATTTTTTGGTACCAACAATGGATCTCATTTTAAAGATCATAAATTTTTTGATTTTTTGGTGAAAACGGTTTATTGATCCGATGTTTCTACAGAAAGTTATATGTATTTGAACTGTTAAAAACGTAAAGGGCATTTGGGTCTTTTTGCGCATGTGAATTTGAAAATGAGGACCGAAAACTTATTAAAAAAACGGAGGGATGTTTTGTTTATTTGCAAACTTTATCGAAGATGTATGCCGAACGCACCCTTTTATAAATGTATAAAGGAGATTTACAAAGGAGTTTTATAAATATAAAGAAAATTTATAAAAAAGGGTTTTTATAAAAGGAATGAGATTTTATTTTCATAAATGATCTTTCTAACTTATGGTGATATGGAAAGTATCATTTTCATACTTAACATCAAATTTTGAAGTATGGAAACTCGTCACTATCCGTGAGAATTAAGAATGTATGTGGAGGCAAAGATAGTTTTCTAACTTGTCTGATTTCATTTTTAATTGATGGATAGTATAACTTTGAAACCATAAAGTGGTGGTAAGTATATTTGGCCTAGTTGCCCTATGATCCATTTACTTACACCAAAAAATGAGTTTGGGTTTATAGTAAACAATGTTTTAAGTGACAATTGTTTTTGACCTATTTAAGTATGCCTTTGACATATGAAATATATCTTAAGATTTGTGAATATACTTATACTATTGATATAAGAGCATCCTTGACAGATTCAAGGCATTATATTCAAGCCTGAATATTACGCCCTAAATATAAAGGGGGGAGCCCAACAACAGAACGCCTATTTAAAAGGCATCCTATTATGGATGCTTTTTTAATCAACGTCCGGTACTGGGCCTGATTAAAAAAGTTCCCAGGCATTGGGCGCCTATTAAATAGATGCTCGGGGACGGGCGCTAATAAAAGCCGCATCCAGCCTCTCCTACCCATTATTTACTCTCTTTTTTCACTTTTTATCCAAAAAAAAAAATCAAAATACCGTCTCACATTACCAAAATAGTTAGACGTACCATTTAACAACAGACAGAGGAGCTTGCTGGTCCATATCACATTGCTCCTACCCCTGAGACAACGATTTATTGCTTATAGATTATGCACGATCTACCCGAGGAATACACACAACATATGTTGATAGCTTTGGATACGGTCGAGGTACAATCTAAATGTTATATTCATCCATATTAACCATGAAATATTGTTTATTATATAGATCTATCATGTTACCAAGTATAGTAATTAGTTATTATGTATTTAAGTAGTACAATAGTCTCGAACAACTGTTTGTTTTTTAGTCCCAGTACGTCAGTTGTCAGGGTAGTTGGTCAAAAATGTATCTCACAGTACTACGATAGGCTTCCTCAGGTTCAGTAGATAGGCTGTAGGCCAGTGCTTTTAATTTTTTCTTACATATTCGAATACCTCAGTCGTTTAATTGTTCACTCATATCCGCCTTAGTGGAGAGGTGGTGGCCTACGACACACACTTTTCATTTTTTAGATTTTGAGCTCAGCATTAACCCCGCTGATTTTTATATGTTGACTAGGATTGAGATAGGAGGCCCAGATAAGATGCCATTTCCTTTTGATTTTTCGTATGGGAGCCCTGAGGTTTTCACCTTATATCTACCATAGTTTGATGGTGGTCATGTTTCTTCTGACACTGTTCCCTTGACATATCTAAAGGAGTATATTACAGCTCACATGGGCACCGGTGCTACGAGTGACACTGTATTTAGAGCATTTATCATATATTTATCTGTTTCGACCTTCTTTTCAAACCAAAAGAGTTCCATTAGATTATGTTATCTTGTAGCGGTAGCCGATCTAGATCAGCTTCATACTATAAACTAGGGGTCCTCTATACTTGGATGTTTGTACACTGCTCTTGATTCTTATGCTCTCAGGGAGATTAGGCAGATGTTTGGGTTCTGGTATATTTTTTCGTGCTAGTACTATGATTGCACGAAAAATATGCATCTCTGCATTGTTGTTACAACTATCCATAAAGCAAAGACATATTTTCACATATGAGATGATGGGAGCATGTTCAGGTTGTTTCTCATGCACCTATGGGGGTTAGGCATGACTTTATGGAGGCTCGTACTTTGATTGATTGAGGTGCAGAGCTAATATTTTACGGGCACCATGGGCTTCATATTGGATTTCCATGACATCCACGGACCAATTGTATGATGGTCATCCTCTTTCTATTGTGTATCACTCATCTTTACGGACGATTGTTTTACATCAACCAACGTTTCTTCCAATTTAGTATTTGGGGGAGAGATGCTGGTATCAAACGACTAGGAAGCACGTATCCATGGAGATCCATTATCTTGTGATGACATGTTTGGCAGACGTTAGACCATTAGATCGCAGTATATATAGGGATTGAGACAGACCGGATGGTTAGATGCTTCGACATTTTTCCTAATTGATGGGGATTTTGACAAATAGTGGGTTAACGTTTCTCGTCAACAATACATGTTACCTGAATACACTCGAAGAGTGAACTCCGATCATATAGTCCACATATAGCCACTAGTAGAGTTTAAGCTCCTCCATTTTATTTTGATCCTAGGCCATCCCAATACGCTCAACAACCTTTGGACTTCGGTCTTGACATCTATTTTAGAGCATATAATATCAACGACACTCTTATCGAGCAACCGGTCGTCTATCCACAGGATCATGAAATTGTCGGTATCCCTACTACTGGACTTTACCTACCTTTTGAGGTAATTTGTATTAATAATTCATTGTACAGTATTAGTCAAGTAGATGTTTAATAATATATTATCTGTAATTGCAGTATGCAGGTAAGTTAGACGAGCATAGATGATATATTGTTGCTATTCAGCATATAACACTCGTTCATATTCAGATGCTCAGTTAGGAGGCTCAATAGGCGATGCAGATGTAGATTGATGATTTACAGGCTCAGCTGGCTGCATTCCGATTTGATAATGGCAGTCCTATTGATTTTGATGATACGGTGGACGATGATGATGACTTTGACCACGACGACGACGGTGTTGTAGACATAGGATGACCAATGAATGTACTATTACACTTATGTGACTGTTATTTGACTGTCATGTTACATTTATGTTAGCATTGTTTGAATGTACTGTTATACTTATGTACTGTACTGTTACACAACTGTTACCGTCGTTCTGTCATGTTATATAGCTTTATCACATTGCACAGCTTTATTCACATTTCAGCATACTTACCGAAGACAAAGTGGCTTAGTGTTCTATCACATTCGAACACTATAGCCATGTTGCACAGATTTATTCACATTTCAACATACTTACTGAAGACATAGTGGTTCAGTGTCCTGTCACATTCGAACGCTGTATCCACGTTGCATAGCTTTATTCACATTTTGACATACTTACTGAAGAAAAAGTGACTTAGTGTTTAGTCACATTTGAACATTGTAGCCACGTTGCACGGCTTTATTCACATTTCAGCATACTCACCAAAGATAAAGTGATATGGTGTTCTGTCATATTCGAACACTGTAGCTACGTTGCACAGCTTTATTCACATTTCAACATACTTACTTCTACATATTCTATTGCTTGGAAAACCGCTCTACAATCATCTCATCGCATTATGCATACAAAAAATGGTGGATTACAACCATACTTCCTTGCCCTCATTTTACTCGTCGGAAGGTCCTATAAGTCACGACACTCTACTAAATACATCTTTCTCCCAGCCACCAACTGAGTGGTGTGTTGAAATGGAGTAAAGACACAATAAAAATGTAAGAGAGTATGAGAGAGAACTGCAAGAGCATAGACTTATGGAGAATGGAAGAAGTGAAAGAGAAGAGTGTCGTATCCATAATGGAAGAATGCAAAGAAGGCATGAAACATGCCATCAAGTACCTCATACAGATCAAGAGGTTGACTCTGGACAAATATACCATTCTGTGGAGTTTCTTTTCTGTATTTTGTCATAAGAAATAGATCAGACATCGATCGACGCCACCATAGATGCCGCAATTTTTCGAATGTTGTGGACTTTGGCAATGGCTTCATGATCTTTTACCTCATCAAGCAGTTGCGTATGCAACTGAACTTGAAGAACAAATTGAAACGTTCCAGAGGATACTTGGTTTAATTCAATTATTAGGTGGTCGAAGACAGTTTTTTTATCTGTCTACGTGTTTATTTTAGATCTATGATGTCTTTTATCTTTTTGTATCATTTCAATTATCAGGTTCTCTCGACTGTATCAGTCTATTTCAATGTTGGTTGTCTTGTATGTATTATTTAATTATTAGGTAGTCTTGTTTGTATCAATATATTTCAATGTTAGTTATCTTGTTTGTATCGTTTTAATTAAGTATTTGTTACTTTCTTATCTTAAGTATGTAGTAGATATTTAAAGTACATACAACTTACTTAATATAAATAACTTAACTACCTTAATTGAATGCAAATGCACATAGACTTACTAAAAGGACATAGAACTTAATAAAAATAAATAGCTAACCCAAATATCATAATATAACTAACCCAAAGATCATATGCAACATGTCCAACAAAATTAGTTCAATACTCCCATAAATATCGTGAATCAAATATAGATCGTGTTAATTGAAACAGGTCCTCTTACTCCACTGTATTTATGATGCATCTGTATCTTCGATAAGCTCTAGTAAACATGACATAAGTACTTCGAGTTTTCAGAATCCTTTGAATTAATCTACAATCAGGATGATTATTAAATGCTTTGTTTAGAGTGACCTAAAAATATTGATTCTACTCCTCTTCCTTGTGTCTTGTATCGGTTTCTATGTATGCTTTGATTAGTACCAAAGAATCTTATGGAGTCCAACTTTCATTTGCCATTGAATTTATTGTAAACTTTCACTATAAATTTTTTACTTAAGTAGATAGTTCATAATCCATGTCATAATAAACAAGTGTGATCTGAACGACCACATGGTAAATATCTGCAAACTTATGGAGAAGTAAAACAAAGTGTGTTTGTTTCTTTACAACGTATACAATTTTCACTTAAATAGATAGTTTATAATCAACATCACACAAGTTAATGCTATCTACCACTTGTTAAAGTTGAGATGACCATACCCTGAATTAATGATGTCTACCACTTGTTAAGTTTAGATGATCATACTCTAAATTACTATTGTCTTCCACTTGTTAAAATTGAGATAATGTTGTCTGCCACTTATTAAAGTTGAGATGATCGCACTTTTGACTTAATGTTTTCCACTGATTATTTTATGAAATAACGTTGGCCACCCATTCCTTATTGCTATGCACATACCATTTCACTTATGTATAAGGACTTCATTCCGTTCTAGATATCACATATAATCTTCTTTCTTTCTCTCATAGCATGAAATTAAATACTATAGTGAATACTTCATCTTTTCTTAAATGTGTTATGATGTTCGATAGTGATTCCGTAGAGGAAGGTATCCTATGAGAGGAAGCCGAGGACATCCAAGAAATAGTTGACCTATGCCATGAAGCTTATGATTTCATATCCAGAAAAAATAACAAATCGATCATTGATCGGAAACATGTAAATCGTAATCAATTTGCCTTTTATAAAACTCTCATGCAAGGCTACTTCAATCCAAATTGCACTTATGGACCAGATATGTTCGGGAGAAGATACAATGAGAAGAGATCTATTTTTGAGAATCTTCGAGGTATTCAAAACAACAATATATAATTTATTCAAAAACCAAATGCTTCAAAAATACAGGGGCTTGGCAGTGAATAAAAAATGTCTGTCGCATTGAGGATGTTAGCATATAGCACCTGCAAGTGCATTGGTGATGCGTATCGGATTGCAGAGAGTTCCGCATTAGAAACCTCGAATAATTATGCTAATTTGTGGTGGACTTTTTTGGCACCGAGTCCTTAGATCTCCTAATAAGGATGATGTGGTGCAGATTAGAGAAATGCAAAAGAGCAAAGGATGACTTGACATGTTTGATTGTATGCGTTGGAAATGGAAGAATTCCCCCGAAAGCATACCATGGAGTTTACAATGGTAAAGAAAGAAGAACAACTATTATTTCGAAAGCCATTACAATGACAAAATATGAGTTGAGATGCCGTCTCCTATGTGGCGAAAACTGATCTATTTTTGTTATTAGTTTGCAGAGTGGGCTATTCTTGTAATTTGTTTACAAAATTGATCTACATACCAAATTTATCCATAAAAAAATTGACATTACAAGCAGATGCCTACTTCTATTTTTCTCAAAAAAGTGTTCCTAAAATGATATTAAACGGTAACATTAGGAATTACACGATGCTTCCTCATTAATTCCACACTGCTTCTTCTCATCACTACTTCACCTCAGGTCAGCAACCTTATTTGTCCTCCTATCGTCTCATCGTCATCAAAATGTCACTCTCATGATTCCTGCAGTAGTCTCCTTCAGCAAGTAGTCCGTCATCATCATCAAAACACCACCAAACAACCACAGCCACATGCAATCACCACCGTCGGCAAACCACCAACCTCATCACTATCGATAATTTTCCACCACTGCAATCATCAATTTCGTCTAGGGTTGAAAACGCTAACTTTGGATCTCACTTATCACGCCTGAAAATTTGTGCTGGGCTTGCAAACGAAAAGTTTGGATTTATGGGGTCGTTTTGAAAAATAGTTCGCTTCCCAAGCTGATTTTGAAGCACAATATCCTTGAAGTAATATATTAATCAAAGTTTGCCATTAAAACAAGTTTCTTCTATATAAAATCTCAAATTAAATCCCATCATATAAATTAAATCCCATATATATATAAATTACACTTTACATTTCAAAATTGTATCATTATTCACCCCATTGTAGAAACTTCAATAGACCCAAAATGTAACAAAGTAAGCACTCGAAGACGGTAGTAAAATATATAATAAAAATGGATGTTGGATACCTCTTCAAATGGTTAAAAAGATTGATAGAAAACTCGGTTTATGCAACACACGTTCAACATAAAATTACATTTCAAAACAATTTCACATACAAAAAATTAATATTTCGTACGTTGTAAGTTAGTTCTGAAAAGCAAAAGAATAAAAACAGTCCTCCAACACTAAGAAATATATATTCTAATGTAATAGTCCATGCTAACTTGCTTTTATGTACAAACTAATAAAGAATACACATCCTAAAATAATATTGACAAGTCTTTGAATGAACAATAAAAATAAATAAAAAATAAAAAAAGTATTCTCAGCAAGCATGCAAAGAACGTAGCCCTCCTTGCCTCGGTAGCTTAATAATTTCATCGTAACTCCTTAGCTCCTTTATCGAATCTGCATATGTTATCCAAGGTTTTTTGCGAATAGGTGCAGAAGCCTTCAGTTTTTTTACAAGCACACCATAAAATGCATCTTCATATTTTACCAAATTGTTTGTACCAATGTTATCATCAGGCTGAGCTCTGAAACAGATTGTAAAATAGAACATTTAAAGAGAATAACATTTAAGGAAAAAAAATGTGGAGAGATTAAGAAACTAATATTTGATGATTAAACTGAGTTAGCAAATACTATGTGAAGTTTAAGGGAATTAAAGACAGATTACGATGGAGTAGAATCTCCTGCTCTGCTTGAAAAAGAAGAAATGAGTTCGCAACTTTGATCCCAACTCAATAGAACACTTCCAACTAAAAGAGTTATGTTATTTAGTAGGAGAAATTTTGTGCAGGCGTCCAAATGATTAAACTGTTTGAGTTGGGTAATATTAAGTAGGAAAAAAAAAATATGGGCTATAATTTTTAACAGAAGAGTTAAATTATAAATGTTTAGTTTCATTTACACAAGTTATTGAATTATATAATATTTTTTAAAATATTAATTCAAGATTCTTTCCAGTGATTTTATGGAAGGTGAATAGTTTATATTCTTTGCAAATCTTGAAATGGTGCAAGTAATTTAATGTGAAATATAACAACCATAAAAAAAAAAAAAAAAAATTTAATCAGTAACACTTGACCACATGAGATATATGTATCACATATATATAACTACATAAGGGAAATTACAAAAGTAAGAAGTGTGAAAATTTCACCTTGTGCAACACAAATTTCTACTGTTGATTACATCAAAATAGTTTATCCTGCAACTTCCGAGTATTTTTGAGAATATATTCATACATGTCATCTATCTTTTATCTACCAATAGAAAATAAAAAGAATGAGGAGGTTAAATTATCAGCATTGAAAGGAAATATTGGAGTTATTCTCACATAATGAATCAATGTTCTAACTGAATCCGTGGTACAATTTCTAGAGTGTCTTTTGATTTTTTTTTATTGTTCAAGCATCATTGACAACTGCAATAATTTCTAGGGTCAAATTTATAATAGTGGGAAAACAAAATTCAACCAAACCATTTTTTGTTTCCTGCTAAAAATTGGATGTTGTATAACAGAAATTTATCAGGAATTAATACAGACATTATAAATTTTTTGTTATAAATTTATCAGGATTCAAGTCCAAAATTTCATACACAGGTGCTGTGTAGATACCCACTTCTTCAAATATGCACATCACAAGTTCAGTTCTCACATCCTCAAATGACACATCCCCAAGTCCTCAGTCATAAATTTATCAAACAACTTACATAATAGATGCAAAATGAATGAATATGATTTATTAAGGGTATGGAACAAACAGGAAAGAATGACATAGAATTGATGTGGTGCATCATAATGAATTGGCAAATGTTTTATAAATTATAGTAACAACTATGTAGTCTAAATATTTACAACAGTACTTAACAATTGTATTTCATTCGATATTATTAGGACAAATTTTGAAATAGACTTCCAAAAAAAATTATTAAAAAATTAGGCTTGTGTGGAAACTTAATACGAAAATAAACCTGTCTTTTTTTCCAGGTCAGTATACAAGCGCATTCTGTAAATGCTCATGTACAGAATGCGCACGTACACGTTTATTTAAATAAACAAAACATGTGCATTCTGTAAACGCGCATGTACAATTTTGTTCATGCGCATTTACAAAATGCATATATTCATTTTCCGCATAAAACTAAACAGTCATTTTTTCTCATTTCACTTTCTATCAAAGTGCAATAAAAATAATGTCACAATATCAGCACAAGGTCAAACTTGAGCTTTAAGTGGATTCAACTCGGGTGTAATACAAAATTGTCGAGTACAAGTGAAAACGCTCGATCAAAGCAACACAGCCCCAACAATGCAATGGGCATGTTCACAACAACACCACAACCAGAAACATGAATAACAAAGTCAGGCAGGCAGAAGCCTATTCCCAAGAAAACTTGACAAACAACAAGTGCAAGCTTGGATGAGCAAGTGACAACCAAGCTAAATATGCTAACCAGAAGTACACATGAATGTTATACCGCAACAGGTCAAAGAAGCAAGTGTACCAAACAAAAGCATAACACAAATACTCAAAGCAACTCAAGTCAGTGCACAAGTAATGTCAACAAGAATCGACATGTATATGAAGGCAGCAAAACATGTACAATATAGTGCAACTGATCAGAGGTGGCAACTTGGAGCATCAGACCAACATCAATGTATATGAACACAGCTAATGGAGCAATGCAACAATGACTCATACATGTGACTTCAACAAGTCGATATGCAAACATGTATGCAGTGACAATGTACATACACAGTGCAGTAGTGCCAAAAGAACAGGTACAACAAGCAGTGTAAACATCACCATGAACAGGCAGTGGTACAAACTACAAGTAGACAGGGATGTGCAGACCAATAGATGTAAGCAAAGAAATGGCACCGGCACATGTATATGCAGATGCATAGCATCATCAATGAAACCAAACTGTCCAGGCTCATAGACATATATATATATATATATACATATATATATATATATATATATATATATATATATGTTATGCACATAACAATCAAATAAATCAAAAGAGTACAAGTCCAAATACACTACAACATTAAGTGATACTAAGTACAACAGAAAATCAAGCAAAGATGAACAAACCATGGTGGCAAGTTCGAACAAATCCAAAGCCGAGCAAATACAAATATACATGTATGCATGTATATATATATATGTATACACATACATATCTATATGAAATGAAACAGTACCAAAATCAAAATAGTTTCAAGTGGCCGGAGTCATGAAACGGCAAGTAAAATCGAACAAGGTCGAAAGTGCTACCAGAGGCAGTGAACAGTATGGCCAAAGTCGAACAAAATCAACATCGTCAAAATCAAGTCAAAGCTGAAGACAACAAGAACGAGAATGAACGAAATCAACACCGTGTCAATCAAGGAGTCGAACCAAGTCAGAAATGAAAACCGTGTTATTCAAGTAATTTGAATAAGTCAGAGATCAATCCCAAGCATTAAAACAAAATCGAATGGCCGAGGTAAATCAAGCGACAAATTCAAATAAATGTATACAAACGAAAATCAAGGATCTCGAATCCTATATAAACAAGTAACATCATTGGCAATTCGATATCGAGTTCAAGAAAGCAAATCAGAAGAAGCAAAAAGGAAAATTTACATACCAAATCAAAGTCAGACTCGATCAAGGAGGAGGAGCCGCAAACGAATCAATTGAAGTAAACGAGCGAAGCACCAGCCATCAATTTAAGCGGCGACTTCACGTAGCCCTAAATTCAAAGCTAAGAGGAACAAGAAAGGAACGGGCCGACATTGATAAAAGAGATAAAGGCGGTAGCGTTTTTTAGTGATAAATTATATTGGGCCGGCCCCTTTCTTTTTTTAGTATTGGATTATATTAAAAAGGAATAATTAGGGCTTTGGTGTTTAATTGTTTTTTAAATTGTTGTTTTTGTATTTTCTCCTTTAAACCATTGTAATTACTAGTCGTGTGATTAGGGGACAAACTACGTGGCGTAGTTTGAGAATTCGCAACTCAGTGGCTGAGTTGTGGCAGGGTTTTGAGCGTAGAGTTACGTTAGTCAGTAGCGGGTGTCGCGAGTTTACGTGTGTAGGCGTGTGACTACTTAATTTCTAGTATAAACCTTGGAGGCAGCACGTAGGCAGGGTTTTGCCGAAACTGGGTAAATTCTGTGTCGTTCTATTTCTGCATTTATTATTCTGCTATTATCTGTGCTGCTATAATTTTGATATATCCGTGTTGAAATAATTTTATAAGCTTCCACAATAACTTTTATAATTAACAGCATCACCCTATTCACCCCCCTCTAGGGTGAAATCGATCCTACAAAGCTAACCCAAAATCCTCAGTTCCAAAACCCAAACTCTGCTTCCATCCAAACATCAAATTAATATATTTTCATCTTCAAACTCTAATGAAATGGAAGAATCTTCTTATCTTCTCAAAAAAGAAGTAAAAACTCTAAAATTATATTTTGATTTGCAATTTTAGTTTATTATTTTTAGGGTTATTTTAGATGTATCCTACTGATTAAACTTGTTGATAGTATAATTTATATTCAAATATAGATTGGTGTATACATGTATTGAAATTTTATGTAATAATTGATTGAATTTTTTTTCATGAGTAGAGTTAGAATCTGGACCAATTGATGGAAGTGTTCTCTATCGGCAAAAGGAATATCGTAGTGAAAACCAAGCACTCATGGAGGTATATTATTACACTAGTTTTAGTTCATTATTCTACAAATACTAAGAATAAAATTTAAGTAATTTTGTCATACGTTTAAATTTAATTAAATGGGGAATTCTCACGATTAAATTTATTGATCATTCAAACAAGCTTAAACTAATAGATTGTAAAAATCCCCGACTAGAAGATAATCTTATAACGGCCCATTTTTGAAAAGTATTTCTAACTTAAGTATCTTAGATTAGACCATCATCTTATTACCGCGTTGCGTGATCGGTGGAGGCTGGAGACAAATACATTTATTTTAGAATTTAGGAAGAAGACTATAACTTTATTTGATGTTGAGAAACTAAATGGTATTAGTGCTAGCGGTTATTTAGTGTATTTCGATGACTCTGAAACCGATTATATTGAGTCATGTCATGAGTTATTAGGTGCAGTTCCTCCTCTAGATTCGAAGAATGAAACTAGCATGAGTTGGTTTTAGACAAAAATTCGAAAAACCCCTTCCCGCAGAGGCAACTGATATTGAGATAGAAAACGAACCCGTGTTGTAATATTGTATTGTTTGAACTCTAGACTTTTTGCGGATCATTCAAAAGGTCGATGTAATTTGAAGTATTTGCTGTTTTAACGGCCAACAATTTGGTTACTATTCTAGGGATAATGTGGTGCTTTCATATTTAAATAGCGAACTGTCAGCAGTCAAGTTGCACATGCTACTTGCATGTCATCTTCTTCTGTTGCACATGCTGCTTGCATACCATCAAGTTGTCCTTCGCCAACATTTGCATTGTCAACAAAAGCATTGTCCTCCTCCGTACGATAACTTGATGTTTCTCCAACTTCATGTGTTGTATAGCTATAAAAAAGATTTGATCAACATATAAACAATGTACTTAAAGATAATTCATAAATTTATAATTTGAATACTAACCAAGTGGTTGTTAGAGAATGAATAAGAATACTACCACCCAGATATTGTGTCTCTTGAAAATTTGTTACGGGCATGGAGTCAACCGTTGGATATTGTGGCTCTACGGCACTAACAATTTTAGATTTTTTAACATATAGTTCTACCACTTGCATTCCAATTGAAAACATCAAATCCGTATCTTCATCATCCTCTACATCAATAGCGAACGAACCACATCTCTTACCCATTTTGTTACTAGCTTTATATCAAACTCGCTTGGATTTATTTTTGTCACATCGTATACATTTTTCTTAAGCTCTTCAAACTTACAGTATTTTTTAATTTTTTTATCCTTTTCTTTTCCCACCAACTTACTTGGATTTATCGTCATCTTCAATCACAAATTCGTCATCATAGTAATGTATGATTGGAACTTGTATAATTGGAACGGTAGACATTATCTACACAATTTTCAAATAAAAACCTTTTAGCAAAGAAAACAACAATGGAGTATAAGATTGCATTACAACTAAGAAAACGATGAACTAGAATAGAACAATTTAGACATCAAAAATTTGCTGAAAATAAAACCCAAAATTTTTACCTTCAAGATCTTTACTTGAATAGAAGATGGATGACGTTGTTGTAAATTTAAATGAATATTTATGGTTTGGCAATGAAAAGTATGTGGGTTTGGTTTTTGGATGGAAGAGGGAGTTTGGGCTTAGAGTCTGGAGATGAGAATTTGGATTTGATTTTGTGAAAAACTGTAATGCAGAAGAAAGCAGGTGGTTGTTTATTTAAGTCCTGAAACGAATATGCGCATTCTGTAAATGCGCATGAACAAAAATGTATATGCACATTTACAGAATGCATGCTTTGTTTATTACAAAAACAGGTGCACGTGCATATTCTATAAATGCGTAGGTACAAGTTTGTTCATGCGGATTTACATAATGCGCATGTATACTGGTCTGTAAACAAAACAAACATATTTTCATAATAAGTTTTCATACAAACCTATTTTTATAGTAAGTTTTCTCTGAAAGCCTATTTCAAAAGTTTGTCCAATTTTTGGAAACAAAACTTAAAAAGAAACTATTTTTTAATACTGAGGAGACGTTCATTGTTTACCGCGTTGTTCTAGCCCATTTGTTTACTTTTTATCCCTTAAACTCTCATATATTCATTATGAGCACACTGATGGTACATGCTCAGGATAAGAAGACATTATGTAAGTGGCTGACAACTGGTCGGAGGCTTTTAGTGCTATCTTCCATATTTATATTGCATTATAGTAGTAGATGTGGTTATATGAAATCGGAAATGCAAAGACAAGTGTTACAACCGTTTAAGGTTGAGGCGGTACTTGCGTGTGCAATCATGTTATGCTGCGTGATGTTCTAAGATTGTTTTAACTTTAAGAGTAGTCGTATGTACTATCACTATTAAAAAAAGTTCTATCATATTTTATCTTGTGAGCATAGTTGAGATGCGTGGAAGTTTTCTTTATGTTGATGGTGCTCTATTGGTAATGTTAGAGGTTAGCGTTCAACTAACCTGACATCGAGACGTCGAACCTTCCCGTCAATGTGAACTCTTGGGAAGATCGGCCTATATGATTGCATCGTGGTGTCTAAAAACACGATATAATAGATCATTATATCGAGTAGTTGAATCGTAGTCTCTCACCATAAAAATGGCTGCAGGTGCAGCAGCACCAACTATAAGAAACCCACCTATCCACATACCCACTTATAGCTTCTACGTCAATTTCTTAGTTCAAGATCCCTCTTGGTAACTGGAATAAAAGAATCAGCAGAACCAGCTACGGAGTTGACCCTAGATCTAGTATATTAGATGATTGAGTCGACTCTGGAGGCGACGATGAAAGAGTCGACCCAGGACAACAGCCTCCCCTTAGAGACGACCAAACGAAGCCTATATAGTCAACGACGAAGGAGTTGAGGACTGTTAGATAGGCCTGTCAAATTATACCCAAACCCGTTTACCCAACCCAATAACCCTAAAATTAAAAGGGTTGGGTTTACCCTTTTAAAACTTTCTTTTGTTTTTATCCAGCCCGTATACGACCCATCAGCAAACCTATCCAAACCAATCCGACCCGCGTAACCCTTCAACCCTAATTTTTGTTTCTTCGTTCTCGAATCTGCAAAAAAGGCGACAAAAGAAGAAAGAGCGATTTCTCATAATTTATGAAAGCACCGATCGAGCTTACACCAATTTTGGTACCGTGACATTAAAAGGTCGATCTATCTTTGTATCGGAAACTATTTTCTCCGATTGTTTGTAGATTAAATTAGTCGCCATCGGCTTTTGCTGCCGCCGCCGAGTTGTGCTATCGCTCGCCCTTTTTGAAGTCTCGACTGCTGCACTAGCCTTCAAATCTGCCAATAAGCGTGAGTCGATTTAAAGTCTATCTCTATTTTGAGTTATTTGATGTGTTTGAAACTGATTTTGGCATGTAACGTAGTAATACAGCTTGATTGTATATCAATCGGGATGCTTATTCAATCAATTGAGTTAATGTTGTGTTTAAATTGTTTGATGTTAGTCGAGTTAACGGCTATGGCTTTTGGTTTAGCTTGGTTTTGAATTTTTGTTCAATCAGTGAAACTTTCAAAATGCCAATGGAACTAGTGCTTATCCTCTAGTGGCAAAATTTTCAAATGGCTGATTATTGCTATTGCTTGATTTTTTAGAAGAAAAAAGATTGCAAGACAGGCTCATTTAACAGTCACCATTAGAAGAAGAGATTAAGTTCATATGCAGCACACCCCAGCTAGCTACCTGATTTTTTATTATACGTATTAGATATGGAACCCGAAAGATTTGAATGAAGGAGTAGGAGTAGGAGTAGGAGTGGAGTCAAAGCAAATATTAAATGCAAATTACTGATTTTGTCTTCGTTTATATATTTGCAAATTGTAGTTGATTCTTGAGAAAGTTTTCCAGAATGGTCTAACAAAAGTTTTCCAGAATGGTCTAACAAATCATTTTGACAATAAGGGTCATAAGCTTATAAACTCATTTTTCAAAATAGGAAGCTGCAGTTCCATATGTTTTTGAACTTCTAATATTCTTTATGTGCTTTAGTTGTAATAATATATGTTTACCTTAGTCTAACTTTTTCCTTAGTCTAACTTTTTCTTGAGGAGTTCTAATATAGCATGTTGTGTTGCTACAATGGGAACACATTGGCGGTGGCAAAGCCTCTGGTTTATGTTAGCTGAATAGATACTAGTAAGGTGACAAAAAGAAGTCAGTCCAATTTTGCACTAAATTTTACATAATGTTAAACATGGAGAAAAGCATAATAATAATCATAATTCTTTATACTGACTATAATGATTACTTTATTACGAGTGATGCACTAAAATTCTTTATACTGACTACAATGATTACTTTATTACGAGTGATGCACTATAATTCTTTATACTGACTCAGTGGATATCACTAATTTACACTACATGACTTACTGGATATTACCGATTAACACATGTATTGTGATCAGGACAATGCGCTAAAAAATGGAGATTATTATTGCCCAACTCCTTGAACAAAACTAACCTGACATTGCTTCTGTTATGGTATGTGAACCCAACGCCTAAGCAAATTTATGCTCTAGCTATTTCCTGGTATCATTTATTGTTTTAGTCAATTCTCAGTAAGAAATTAATAAGAATTCAGTCCCGGTCCTAATTTAAGTTAGAGAATGAGTATGAAATAGAATGATCAAATAGCAACGTTAATATTCAGCTCTGTCGAAGAATAACCACCCACCAATTTACATGCCAACTGTTAATACAATATAAGAAGATTCAAAACTGCATACATTTCATTTCATACTAATACTATGACTGAATGTACTGTCGATTCTTATGATTATTCCCGATAGAGAAAAGTTTAATTAACCTTCTGCCCTCAATAGATACGTGCTCTTTTCACCCGATGATCACCTGTATTAACCGTCTATTTAAATTCAGTAGAACAACTACCCAATAAATCTTCATTGAGGCACATTGTCCGCATTTTGTGCGCAACTAATATTTTCTTGTGATTTTCAAGTGGTAGATTATGGATTCAATCGAGCATGATAACGCTGCTATGGAGGATTTGGAGAATGAACCTGATTCGGTAAATAGTTCTGTAGGAAAAAAACGAGTTAGGAGTACTCATTCTGAAGTTTGGGAGTATTTTCAAAAGAATGAAGTCGTGGAAGGGGAAAAACAAACATGTTATTGTAAGGAGTGTAAGAAGTCGTATATTTGGGGAGGTAAGTATGGTACTTCCAATCTAAGAAAACACATACCGAGATGTTCCATAATAAGTGCAAAAGCATTGCAACAAAATCAAACAATTTTTAATCAAAATAAATATAGAGAGTTAATGGCCAAAGCAATTATTAGACACAATTTGCCATTTATGTTTGTTCATTATGAAGGCATTCGTGACATACATTCATATCTTAACGATAGAGTTCTATCAGTTTCGAGAAATACCTCTCGTACCGATGTTTTGAAATTATATGAAAAGGAAAAATCCAAGCTTAAATGTTTTTTGAACACATGTACGGGGAGGGTAAGTTTGACAACCGATTTATGGACATCGGTTAATACGGATGGCTATATCACTCTAACAGCTCATTTTATTGATAATGAATGGAAACTACAGAAAAAATTGTTAAGTTTTTATCTTATGCCGCCACCACATTCCGGAGCTGCTATTTTTGGAAAAATATCCAATCTTTTGCTTAGTTGGGACATTGAGGATAAGATATTTGTTTATACATTAGATAACGCTTCTTCTAATGATAAATTTGTGGAGCTATTAGACTCTCATCTTATATATCGTAAAGCCTTGATTGCAAATGGAGAATATTTGCATGTGCGATGCGCGGCACATATTTTAAATTTAATGGTACAAGATGGTTTAAAATGCATTGCTTCGTGCTTAAATAATATTAGGGAAAGCGTCAAGTATATCAAAGGTTCGCAATCAAGAAAAAAACATTTCGTAGAATGTATAGCCGATCTTTCGTTGGATAATAGTAACAAAGGATTGCGTCAAGATGTTCCAACAAGGTGGAATTCAACCTTTATTATGTTGAAAAGTGCCATATATTATAAACAAGCACTTTGTCGCTTAGAGCTTGTCGATAAAAATTATATTTATTGTCCTACACAAGAGGAATGGATGAAAGCGAAAAAAATTGCCGACTTTTTAGAAGTATTTTATGATGCCACTTGCTTGTTTTCTGGAACGAAATACCCAACATCTAATTTGTTTTTTCCGAAAATTGTTATGGTTTTGTTTACATTGCAAAAATGCATGGAATCTAATGATTTTATGTCAAACATGGCAAGTAGAATGTTTTTAAAATTCAACAAATATTGGAGTGAATTTAGTATATTGCTTTGCATTGCTTGCATTCTTGATCCCCGATATAAGAAGGATTTTGTCAAGTTTTGTTACAAAATGCTTTATGGCAATGATTATAGTGAAAAGTTTGAGGTGGTAGAGACAAAATTAAAATGTCTTTATGAGGAGTACAAAAGAAAAATAGAGAAGGAATCGAACAATGAAGCAAGTGGATCAAAAGAATTAGATTGTAATGATCCATTTATGGGACCTTATTCGCAGGAGTGTGTTGATGTAATGGAGGAATTTGATATATTTAGAAATATTGAGTTTGCTGAAAGTTCGCATAATTCGGAACTTAAGTTATATTTAGAAGATGGACCGCTAGATCGTAAGTTACCACTTGATATTCTTTCATTTTGGCAATCTAAACAACTTAAATATCCCGTTCTCTCTTTCATGGCAAAAGATATTTTAGCCGTTCCTATCACCACAGTTGCATCCGAAAGTGCATTTAGTGTTAGCGGAAGGGTTTTGGACGATTATCGCAGTTCTCTTAAAGATGATATTGTGGAGGCGCTACTTTGCACTCGTGATTGGTTGTACGGGAATGCAATTGCTACGGAAGTGGAACAAGAAGATGAAGATATTTCCAAATTTCATGTTGATGCGGAGCAGTTCACTCAATTTCCTACACCATCTTTAGGCGATCATTGACTGCATAATACAAGGTACGATTTTCACAAAGCTTAATTTGTTCTGCATATACTTTGGCCCTGTATATTTTTGGACCTGAACACCGTATATCCTCAACTTGGGTTTTTATTTGTTTGTTTGTTTTTTTAATCAAATCAATAGGAACAAGTTTGTCTTAATCAGTTGTTGCTTAAAAGTTCAAAACACCAATCTCTTGTTTCTGCTTTAACCAAACAGTATTCTTAATAAATACATATGTTGATTACTCAATAGATATACTTCAAAATTCTAATATTAATTCACTTCTTAATCTTGCAGAAATTTGAACCAGGCTACACGGTTCCACCCAAATTAGCTTTGTTAGATATTACAGTAACCATCAGGTATATTTGGTCAACTGTATTACCTTAAGCATCTTCTTGTCCAGTGGTAGGGAACTTGAATTTTCATGACCACTCATATGCTATTTTTTATATGCCTATTTAGGCATTTGCCAATGGTAGGATTTATAGTCATCTGGTTATCCTAAAATGTGATCATACTTTGTCCAAACGAAGTACTAAAATTCACTGCATTGTTAGTCTATTTTCAACCAAGCAGCCCACTAGTGCCTCATGAATTTATACATGATTCCATGAGCTTATTCTTGTTCAGAAAATATCAATTATTTTGATTGGAAAAATCCCACTAATAGCATTTCATGTCGATGCAGAGCAGCTTGCTCAATTTCCTACACCATCCTTAGACGATCATTGATTGCATAGTAGAAGGTACAATTTTCATTTATATTTCTGTTTTATTATATGTATCTATATGATACATTCCAGTTTTGTTCTTCTCAATATTGTTCTCGATGACAAATTTGATCTCCCAAGAAAATCCCTGTACTTTGTACATCCACTATATGGTCTGAAATTAATATGCTTGAACCCAACATATAACAAGTATGAGATCTTTTCCATAATGGGGTTTGTCACCGATTTGACCATTTCAATCCTTCCACTTATATTAAGCAGGTTAACATTAGAGTTGTTTTTTTCTTATTTATTTTGTCTAAAAGAGGCCCAAAATGCATTGTCTTCAATTTTTTTGAGAACAAAGGGCTATCCAGATAAATGATGGGTAAATTTTGTCTTTCTGTCTGACCCCTTTACTAAAGACCGTTGTCTATTTCTGTTCATTCATTGTTAAACCAACATTTTCTTTTATGGTTATCATAATTTTTGTAATCGATTCTTCATTTTATGTTTGCGTTTATGAACTTCGATGTACCATAACATACAACATATGTGTTAACGTGAGTTATGTCCTATAAATTGATGTTCAGTTTCCTCTGAGATATTTAATATCAAATACAATAGACATATATTCCATTATAAATGAAAACAAAATGGAAAAGTGAGGACCATGATACTATTAGCCTCAATGCATTTTATTTTAATCATTCATCTATCAGATTGGAAGTTACTTTTTTGTAAGGCTTGAACGCGGTACATTGTTTTTCAGACTGTTTATATGATGACAAGTAATTTTGTTAGGTGTAGTTGGTTCAGCTTTTTACTATTATCTATATTGATATATTATGGATATCTCCGAATGAATAAAGTGTTATATACTGTGCTTTCTGTTTGCCTTTGCCAAATCATCTGTGCATATGCGTTTTTGAGTAATTTTACTGAGAATGTACTTACTCTGTTATGCAATCAGATATGTAAAAGTTTTTGCAAAACTCTTCTTGATCTTCACTGTTTTATGTATTTTGTGCAGGTGAAGTTTTGGACCTGCTTGTTGTTGACAGTCCTGGGCATGAATCTGACACTTTATATATTTTATGTACTTGTTGTATGATTGTTTTTCTGTTCTTTTCTTTACTAATATGATGAACTTTGTTTTATTAGATGTAATTTGTGAGTAATCAGATGTTGGTGTGTTTGAAGTTTTATCTTATCTACTGTTTGGTTGCCAATTTCCATCTTATATGTTATTCTTTCAATCAGATTTTTGAGTCGACAGTATGGAATACAATGTTAATCAAAGCATTGTACAGTAAATGAAACAAGGAATAAAAGGGTCGGTTTGGGTTAACCCTTTTATTAAATGGGTCGGGTCGGGTTGACCCATTTATTAAATGGGTTAAACGGGTCGGGTTTGTTTGTGTTTTGAATAGATTGGATCAAATTCTACCCGACCCATTTATGAACCGATCCGACCCGTTTGACGGGTCTACTGTTAGACGAAGTCAACATGTCCTATCTACCCTGTCCAAGCCACAAAGCAGTGAGTTTTTGTGAAGAAAAACCCGTGCAATTAAAGCGCTCGGCAGATTCAAAACAGTGGAGGTGCAAAAAGTCATAGCGGGGATAAAGCGAGGATATAGCGGGATATAGCGGATAGCTCTAAAATAGCAAATAAAACTCGTACTTAACGTTTTTACAAATATATAAATGGTAATTAAATGAAAAATTATCATTCAATTGAATTATAATTAATACATAAATGATTTTAAACAAAAATCATGTGCGAATATATTTTAAATAAACGTAAAACTGTTATATAACATAATTGAATTTAGTAGAATATTAGAGTATTTTCATTTCTGATAATATATTAAAAATTAAATCAAATAAATTAGTTTCATAATTTTTATAATGTATAAATGCAATTTTTTAATTCATTTTATTAAAGAAGATATAGCGCAAACAGCAAAATATAGCGAGAATAACGGGATATAGCGGAAATGGCGGGGATTAAAGCGGAAATGCTATATTTTAGGGCTATATGGAAAAATCATAGCGGTAGAAATCCGCTATGAGATATTGCGGAGTTATAGCAGGGTAATAGCGGGGCATTAACTACACAGACAAAAACACGAGTTTTTGTACCTCGTTTCCCACCTCTTGAATCCGTTTGTGTATAAACGAATTTATGCACTCTTGTTATCATTCTATTTTTGGACTGCTTACAACATAGTATAGGGGTTGAATGTATAACCATGACAACACAATCAAACAAACGTCATATCTCCATTACTGGTGGGCATTGGCATCTTCAATAGTTATTTCATGCATGAAAATAAATTGTATTGCACCCCGCTGGAATTAATTCATCAATCTGTCATTGCTGCTATGTCACCACTATATTAACTAGCTCATCACTAAGTCCAACAATATATGCATCAATTCGTCTATCCTGCCTTTCTTTGTATTGTGTATAAAGATGATTGTACACAGGATGTAATACTTCAGCTGATGTTCTGTACATTAATGGCGCTTAGCATGTATGAAACTATACTAGTTTATTTCATTGACAAACACTTCTAATTTATATCATGATTGATTTAACGTGTTTGTTCTGTAAAGTTACAGCAGTACAGGATATGCAGCAAATTTGATGTAAGGATGAATACAAACCATCTCGACAAACCATACACTAAAAATAAATTACAGAGGTTACAATAATGTAACTAAATGGGACTCTCATATACTGTCTAGTACCACCTGCGTAAATGAAGTTAGAACTTAGAATCAAACAGTAAACAATGTCAAAAGTATACCTGAGTATTGATATTTCATCATCTTCTGCAAAGGGACAAAAGTGTTTATCTTCAATTTCATCCATCAAATAAGACCTACCTATGTCATCTTTCTCCAAAACTTTCTGATAAGTACAAAAAAAAACGACTATAAATATATACTGATGGTATATTAAACATAATAATTTGATCTAGATACAACCTTTTGTAGGGTCTTGTAAGCGTTGGATTCACCTGATCCTTTCTTCATTGGTAACCCTTGCCCAAAAAATCCCCTTAGTGAAAATTGAGGAGTACAGGAGTACTTTTTAATCGTCATATTTATCTTACTAAGCAATGATAACGAATTATCTGCCATATGAGTATTAGACGATGTAATTGGAAAAGATGAAGGTGCTTTATACTCTTTATGCAAATAACGTTTCTGCATTAACGAAATATAAGTAGGCAATGACCCTACCGAAGGAAGAACATTTAGCTTTCTAATAAAATCAATATTAGGGCTCCCAACATAATCAGGTATAATCTGAACAGACATCGGGAAGGAAGCCTTTGAACTTACAAAATCTATAGTTGCTTTGTATGAAATGGATAATGAAAGTACACCACAAGGTGTTTCAATAGGCACAAAATTAAAATCTTTCATTTCTGACTCTTCTTCTCTGGTAAATGGCTGAACAAAAGTAGAAATTTTATGAGAGAGACTATAGTTACAAACTTTTCTAGACAAATTGAGCTCTCGAAATACTTTATATGCTGGCAAAAATCTCAGAATGGCATAAAGAGTCCGAAGCAAAATTATAGTTTTCATGCATGCTATCTCATACATTGAATCTGACTCATTAGCAAGTTTCTTGCCTTCTGGACTATCATACTGAATTATCCATCTTTCTACAATCTTCTCGCATTTATCCTGGATTAATATTATATCTATCACCAATTGTTCACAATTGTTTCGATGCCATTTGCCAAAATTTGCTAATGCGGATGGAGGATTTTCCATCGCCAAATTAAAACATTTATCTCTTGATAATGATGAATCTAGAAGGTTTGCATTATAGTTTTGGGATTGAACATAAGGAGATCTTGCTTCAAGTATATTGTGCAGAGTTTTGGCAAAAAAATGATTAATTACTTGTTCCGTTGTAGTGGGATCGGAGAGCGAATTTGAATCAGACGATGAAGTCATCCTTATCTGAAAAAATTGGTAGTATAAATATAATTGTCATGCTCATATAATACATGCAATGTTCTAAGGAAAAAATTAATATCCATTTCAAGGAAAATTTATTATTTTAAAATCTTTGATTACGAAGATCATAAATAGAACCGAATTTATAACTATTCGATAACTTGCCCAAATAAGGATTCCAATGTGAAATGATAAACACACACTCCTGATATTCACATTTTTCCACACCACAATTTGATTTGTAAAAAATCATGCAATTGTTTTGTTAAGTCATTCATTATAGTTGTTTTTACAAAATATGGTAATATTATAATTTATGAAGAAAATGAAGTAGCACATCTCATACTGCAATGGCAGAAAATGAAAATCTATCACCTAATTTCGCTAATGTCGACCACACTCATTCATGAACTCGGTGTAAGAGTGTGCGATATGTGAGTGTAGTAGTTATAGCCACTGATTTTACATAACTTTACTACTAAAATAAAAGAGATTTCGAGTAATTTATCAAACTCATTCGTTTATATAAGAGCAAAATATAACTAAAAAAAGACAGTATCAAACTGAAAATGCTACCACCTAATTTCACTTGTGCCTACATTCTTCTCATCAGCTTTGTGTTGCTTAATGTAAAATGATATCACATACGTTGCTGTATGTATTCACTTTAAATTAAATTAAAAGTTAGCAATGTATAATAGCATGTATCATGTATGATTACGTGTAAACGTAACGTTGGTGAAATCCACAGGACAATTAACCTCGCAATAGTAGGAATTATTCTACAGTAATATATTCTTAATAATGCAAGTTCAGCAAATCAAACACGATTCAATCAATCATAAGCAGCACTGCGGATTGCTTACTTAAAAAGGATATAAATCAAGAAGGAGATGCTAAAGTACCTTTTTTAAAACCGCGAAGCAGGTGGGTAAAATCCAATACTCTTTCGTATAATTGGAAAACCCTGATTTGAACGACAAAACTTGATATGTACACATTAATTATCTCCGAAATATTAGGGAAATCTGGGAGTTTAATCGAAAATTGAGGATATGGATCTGTTTCTACATTTTATAGGACGCGGTGTGGTTACTATCGTTGGCAAAACAAATTCCGTAAATGTTAACGGCCCAAAAACTGAAGGACGTAAATTTGCTGCTTTCGTACTAATTTTTCCGTAGTGCTAGAAATATGCAGGAAGTAATTTGTTGAATGGCTCTGCGTAGCTAATCGCTGGTAGAAAACTGTCACCGTACGTACTATTGGTAAATCAGAAATTTGGTTTTACAGTGAATTACTAAAAATATTGAAAACAGGTATAGTAATTTTTGAATATTTTCACGCTGAGGAAAACTATAGAGAAATCCTATTTAAATATAGAATTCACAAAAGAAATAAGGAGTTTTTCGGACACTCAATGTTTTTTTTTTTGTTAAAAAAAGAGACCATGCTGACCATGTACACGTACCAATCGAGTTGGATCAATGTGGTGTGCGACTCTTTCAATATTTTTAAACCAGTTTTGACTGGGTAATAAGACTCGATAAATTCGGATTTTATATTTTCTCATGACTCGTAAGAAAAAAACTCGATTTTACTCTCAGGTTTTTTTTCTATGTAAAATCGAGCGACTAACATGGAAAAATAACAAGTTTTAAATTCGAGTTCTTTTCTTTCTAAAACACTTTCAAACCCGAACAATATTTTTTAGATGCTACTCGTCAACGGTCTTTGTGTAAGAGGTTGTTGATATTGATATATAGGGTTGTTTTATCCTAAAGGCAGCGCTTACTGTCATGCATGATTTCGGCATAACGGGGAAATATCTTAAAGAGAGCGACCTAGTCTGCGACTCAGTCACAAAGACAGTGCAAATTCAAGAGGTATGATAATTTTAAGACGTCATGACTTCGATCACTGATGACTCTACTGGCTATGACGTGAACAAATCGTTCAAATTTGAGAGGCTTCAAACGATGAAACCAAAAAATGCAATTTTTCCTTGCTGTCAAGAAGGTGGCGCATGTACTGACGGCAGAAAAACAAATGCTGTCGGAAGAAGCAACGGACGATCAGAAAAGGTCTTTGCAGGACTGGATAGACCATGACTACATCTGCAAAAATTGTGTTCTTAATGGCTTGAGCGACGATCTATACAGCTGCTACAACTCGGACAAGTCAGCAAAGAAGATCTAGGATGCACTGCAAAAGAAATACGATACCGAGGAAGCTGGAGCGAAAAAGTACGTCGTTGACCGCTATTTAAAGTTTCGAATGATGAGCGACAAACAGTGGAGACATAGTCGCACGAACTTTAGAAAATTGCACGTGAGATCATCTCCGAAGATATGGCTTTAGATGAACAATTTCAGTCGTTGTATTAATCGATAAATTAACCCCTAGTTTGATAAATTTTAAAAAGTTCTCAAGCATAAGCAATGTTGTAAAAATTGTTAGGCGGATGCTAGACGGCAAGCATGGACTAGGAATTAATCGTTTAGGTGGAGATTAATCGAAGCTAGGAGTTTTTTTATAAACTCATGCTTTTTTGATAAAATTGTAGTATTTTGTTTTGTATTAACTGATCCACAGAAGAATATCATGGATTTGGAAACAACCATAGAGATAAAATTGTAGACATATTGATGCTTATATGAGGCATATAGCCTAAATTGGTGCATAGATGGTGCATATAAATCTGTTTGTATGCTTAGATAATGCATTAAGTCCTATATAGGTGGACTAGGCAAAAATCTGAGTACTAAAGCTTGCCTAGCATCCAGGCAGGCAGGAGCATGGAAGGATTTTTTATAACAGAGAGAGTATGACTAAAGAATTTTTCTTAGATAGTTTGATTACTTGTCTTTGTATTGAAGAAGATGCCAAAAAAGGGCCACAACCAAAAAATAGGTCTATCAACATCACTAAAAAATCCACAATTGCGGGTCTAAAATCAAATAGGAAATTTTTAAAAAATCAAATTCGCAAACTGAATCAGAACCGCAATAATCAATTCAGAAAAATCAGCATAATGCCCCCTAAAGAATGGTACTAGACAGTTCTTCTTATGTTACAACTGTGTCAAACCAGTCCATATGACACACAAGTGTCGGAACAGACCAAATCTTGCACCGCACGCTAACCTAATTAAAGAAGCCCTGGTGGCTATAATTACCGAGATCGACCTAATCCGTGGATCAAAACAGCGTTGGCTAGTCACTGGTGCTTCTCGCCATGTCTGCACTGATCGTAAATGTTTAAAACATATAATGATGTTAATGACATGAAAATGATGTTGGAAGATTCTCTACTGGAATTGGAACTACGGAGTTGAAGTTTACCTATGGAAAGAACTTTCTGCTGGAAGATGTAATGCATACTCCAAAGATGAGGAAATATTTAGTATTTGGGTTTTTGTTAAATAAAGCTGGGTTTACTCAAATTATAGGGTCTGATTTGTACACCATCACTAAGAACGGTGTTTTTGTTGGTAAAGGTTATGTTGCAGATGGAATGTTTAGGTTAATGTTGATTTGAATAAAGTTGGTACTTCTGCTTATATGCTGTGTAATTTTAATATTTGGCATGCTAGACTTTGTCATGTTAATAAGCGACTTATTCATAACATGAACAACTTAGGATTAATCCATAAAGTTTCCATAAGTGATTCAGAAAAATGGGAATATTATAGCCATACTAAAATTGCTAAGACCGCACATAAATCTTTGTTTAGAGAGTCAAACCTTTAGATTTAATACACTCTGATATATGTGAACTTAATGGTACTCTAACCGGGGAATAAGAAACGCTACTTTATTACTTTTATTGATGGTTACTCCGACTTCACTTATGTTTATCTTATGGAAAATAAAAATGATGCACTGGATATATTTAAGTTATTTGTCACCGAAACTGAAAACAAATTTAATAATAAAATTAAGAGATTTCGAAGAGATAAAAGATTATAATATGAATCTAGCATGTTCATTGAATTTTATAATCAACATGGTATAAATCATGAGAGAAATGTACCTTATTTGTCTGAAATGAATGATAAAGCTAAAAGAAAAAATAGGACTCTTACCAAATTAGTTGTAGCTGTTTTATTAAATTTAGGTCCAGCATCACACGGATGGGGGAAAATTTTGTTACTTATTTTTTATGTATTAAACAGAATTCATAAATCTAAGGGAAAATTTTCATCTTTTGAGATTTTTAAAAACCATAAACTGAACTTATCTTTTTTTAGAATTTGAAGTTGCTTGGCATATGTTCGTATTCCAGACCCTAAAAAAACTATATTAGCAAGTCGAGCATATGAATGTGTTTTTATTGGTTATTCCATTAACAGCAAAGCACATAGATTTCTTTGATTTTAATGATCGAGTTATTATTAAGTCAAATGATGTTGATTTGTTTGAAAATAATTTTCGTTTAATCTAAGGAATAGTGGGGGCACATCTACTACTAATTTTTCAATAGTCAGAAATAATGAACATAATGTGGAAATTGAATCCGAACCTGGAAGAAGTAAAATAGCTAGGATAGCTAAAGATTTTGCTCCAAAATATTATGCTTATGCACTAGAAGATGATCTTGATAACCTTAAAGAAGCTCGATTTCTTTAGATTTGGTCTCTGGTAAGAAGCTATAAATGTTGAAATGGTATCTCTTGAATCTAAAAAAACGTGGCATCTAGTTGACTTTCCTCCAGGCTGTAAAACTATAGGTTGTAAGTGAGTACTTAAAAAGAAAGGAAAACCTGATGATGCAGTTGATAAATATAAGGCTCGTCTTATAGTTAAAGGATTTAGACAAAGAGAAAACATTGACTTTTTTGATACTTTTTCACCTGTTACAAGAATAACATTAATTCGAGTACTAATCTCTCTTGCTTTAATTTATGATTTACTAATTCACCGAATGGATGTAAAAATCGCTTTTTTGAATGGTGAATTAGAAGATGAGATTTATGTCGACCAAACTAAAGGATTTATTATACCTATTTAAGAGCATAAAGTTTGTAAATTAGATAAATCTCTATATGGCTTTAAACCGGAACTTAAACAGTGGCATGGAAAATTTGATAAACTAGTTATTTTCACATGGTTTTAAAGTAAACGAAAGTGACAAGTGTATTTATTATAAATTCAAGAATAATATTTGCACTCTCATATGTTTATATGTGGATGATTTAGTTGTATTTGGATCAAATATTCATGATGTGGATTATGTTAAGTCTATGTTATATGTCAATTTTGATATGAAAATTTTTGGTGAAGCGAGTGTAATCCTTGACATTAAGATTACTAACTCTAAAATGGAAATTCTTTATATCAATCTAATTATATTGAATGACGTTAAAGAAATATAATTGCTTTGAATGCAAAGAAGTTAGTACAACATATGATCCTAGTATAAAACTATTTAAGAACACTGGCAAAAGTGTAAGAAAATCTGAATATGTGATCATCATTGGTAGCCTTGGGTATGCCATCGACTGTATTAGACCAGACACAACCTATGTTGTGGGATTATTGTGTAAATTTACTAGCAGACCTAGTATAGAGCATTGACATGCTATGGAAAGGGTCATGAAATATCTTAAAAGAATTATGAATCTTGGATTACACTATCAGAAGTTTCCCGTTGTCCTTGAAGAATATAACGTTGCAGATTAGAATACTTTATCGAACTATTCTAAAGAAACTAGTGGATATGTTTTTAGTACTGCAGAAGGAGCCGTTTCTTGAAAATTTAAGAAACAGACTATTTTGGTTCAATCCACTAAGAAGTCAAAAATGATAGCACTAGCCACTGCTAGTGGTGAAGAAGATGATTTAATAAATCTGCTAACTGGGATCCCTTTATGGGAAAAAATGATACCAGCTGTGTTGATCCGTTATGATAGTACCACGGCTATTGCAATAGTTGAGAACAGTTATTACAATAGTAGGAGATGAAAAATTCGTTGTAATCACAGTACTGTAAGAGAGTATATCTCTTCAGGATCTATTAGAATGGATCATGTATGCATTGATGAGAATCTGACTGATTTTTTGATGAAAGGATTAGCCAAAGGGAAATTCCTTCCTACATCTAAAAGAATGAGACTACTCCCCTTAAAATGAGAAGTCACTCATAATAGTAACCCAGCCTAATGATCGAAGAACTAGGTTCAATGGGTAATAGTAAGTTATGTAGCGATATTGGTTGAACATGCTAGTTTTCATTTGATAGAGCATGTAGTCTTGAAGCGATAAGAGGATGAGTTTAACTCTTAGTGAAATCTGTACTCTATATGGAGTATAGTATCTAGCTATAGGATCACTCTTGATAGATTCACATATGTGAATGTGAAAATGTGGTCATTTCCTACGGAATTTTAGGCAAAATTCCAAAAGCATTTACCGAACTAGGATAGATGTGCATCACCATTTAAAGTACGGGCTATAGACCACACACTAGAAAGGTTGTATGTAGTTTGATGCCAGAGATATAGTTCAAGGCTACGAGTCACTCTAGTATAATTTGGATCTTAAAGGTTCAAATCGAAAGATTCCTTTATTAATGCGCAATCCATAAAATCATTAATTGCTCGAGAAAAATATTTTTAAAAATTTAAGTGGGGGATTTCTAGAAAATTTTGGTTTTAAAGTGAATTACTAAAGATGTGGAACCCGGGTTTCGAACACTTCGTCTTCGAATATCGAAATATTTTGAAATAAGATTATGTGTTATAAATATGATTTTTATACCCTTGTTAGACATCATTTAATTAATGAATAATGATTATAATTTTTTTGAAATTTGTTTACAATTTTTTTTTTGAAGAAAATCAATAATGTGACAAAAAATTGGTTTATCAGTAAACAACTTTTCGATCGATATGAGTTATTTGAATTCTTGTGCACTTGACTAATGATCAAATAAATACATTAGCAACTAATTAACACGCACGCCTCTTCACAAAGCTTGGAATGTTCTAGAAGCTTCCATATGGATAAGAGATATTCTGAGAAGGGTATAAGAGTAATATGCACAAAGTAGAAGTGATGGAAGGTGAAGCTTCCATTGCATGGCGGGGGTGAGTGAGAGCTTAAGCAACACCATTCCTAAGCCTATATAAGGAAGGGTATACCATTGTTTTCATTTAAAAAATTTACAAAGCTTAGAGTTGAGATGACTTCTTCTTCTTCCTCTCTTATGTCCTAAAGAAAATTATTGAAAATCAAATGCAAATCAACTCAAACTTATACTGGAACCTTGAAACAACATTACAAGACCTTCTACCTAGTTTGTTTTGAATGAACCAAAGATATGCTCACCTAGGAGCATAGGCCATGAGCAATATAGGAGAAGGAGGGGGCAATAATAAGGCAAAAGCAAGAAGAGAAGGAAGGAAAGGTTTTGCTAAGTTGAGCATGGACTTGATTAGTTTGGACTTGGTTGTTTGTGTGGTTAAAGGTGAGTTAACAGCTCATTTTGAATGGAAAATATAATGCATACAAGTTTGTGTTTGATTGCGTTTAAGTTGTTTGAATTGTTATTAAATTATGTTAAAATGTTGGTTTGGATTCTTACTTTAAAAGCAAGTGACGTATGTGATCCATATATATGGACTTGAATGAACTTAGAATGGAATTTATTGACTTGTGATAATACCTTGAACAATGCACATAGGTTATAGATGGACTTTGGTTTAAATTGCACTCGGATTTGAAAGTGCACTTATAGCGGTAGTCGATATAGATGCAGTTGTAAATTGCATTATTTTAGGCGATTGCCTTGGAACTTTGTAGGGAATTCCTTAGTGGTTTCTCACCATATTTATAATGTTTTATATGTATGTTTTTTGACATTACAACCTTGAATAGTAAAAAGTTAAGTAACATCTCGAAAAGTGGCCAAACTTCACTTATGCAAAACTGCACCGTTTAGCCTTGATTTTGGACTTTAAAAGGGTTGAAAAGATATTTAAATTTAAATATTTTGTTTCATTCTTTTACAATGATTTACTAACTCATATTAGAGTATTCCAAAAGTGATTTGATATATTTATGAATTTTTAAGAATTAGTTGTGAGTTTTTAAAGAAGATATAAACAATTAAGGAAAATTGTAAGGTTGTTATTTTCAAGTAATATTTTGGCTAAATGTTTGAAAACCTATCATAAGAATTTTCAAATATTTTAGAAGTATATACAAATGTTTTCAGAAAAGGGGTTAGAATGGCTAAATGGTTAATTGTTTAGCTGATTGTTGGAAAAGTAATTAACTGTGCTTAGCATTATAAGTCGATGAGCTAAGTCTTATCTATTTACGACAGTTAAGATTGATGTCGAGCTAGGATGGAGCAGTAGAGCTCTAACATACCGAGCTTCCCTCTTGACCGAGGAATAGTAGGTCGGAAAATATTGAAAACTTGTTAATCATGTTGATTTTATATTGTTTATGAAAATCATTAATACTATACTTAACACTAAAAGCCGGTGAAGTAGATTTATCTATTTATGAGATCAAGAATGAAGTGTCTAGATAAAGCTTTGATGCAACCGGTGCTCTAACGTACCTAGCTTCACTCTTGAACAAAGAATAGTTAGGTTGGAATGTTAGGAAATGAGTTAAGTGTACGAATCGTGATTTGTATAAGCAAGTTTTTTTGACTAGATAATCAATTAGTCAACTGTCGAACTTGACAAAATATTGAATTAAGAAGTAATTGAAAGATTTCATGATTTCATACCAATGAGGACTCATGGGAGGAGTATTGGTACGAAATGTATCTAGCTTTCTCTTACTTCTGAGAGAATCGAAATTGAGTTAACCAAGAATTCATCATTGGTTTTGGAGAGTCCAATAAGTGGGTAGACTGTACTTATATGAGATGACTCAAACCCGTAATCACTTCAAAACCATATACACGATCTACGTTATGGAAGCGGTTGTGAAGTGGAATGTTATAGAGTTAAACCGTCTACCCTAAGGTTTAGTCCAAGGGAAATGTCAACATTAACATTAAAATGATACTATCGTGTAGGACTGTCTATCTTAAGGGAGTATTCCAAGAGAGAGGACATCATTAGCATTCATCGGAGGACTTATGCGCGGAACCTATATGAAGGTTTGAGATCTATTCAAGATGCTCAAATCCACATAGTAATTCATGATCTGTTCGAGATGAAGGAATCCATTTGGGGATTCATGTTCTGTATGAGCGATGAAGACTCATGTGAGAGACGTCAAACATAGCCTCAACGTTGGGAAAATGATTAAAAACAGAGAAAGCGCAAGGCCAGGTGTGACGGCCCACATTTCGGAAGGTTTAAATTGACATTAATCCACATATATCTGACTTAAACAATCCGGAACATAGATAATCAATGGGGTTAAAATAAGAAAAATAAGAAGAGAAGAAGCAAACAAAACATAGAATCTCACAGCGGAAACGATAAAATATAATAATCAAATAAAAAATTCATGAAGTTGTTTACTATACATTTGATTTTAATCTATACACATTTATCAGATTTATATATACACATGAGGGATAAATAATCAATACAGTAGAATAGCATGATTCAGGGGATAATAATGATAGTAATATACCAAACTCCGTCTTCGTCGTCTAGAGAATTCAATACGCTGAAAAACTCAGGACTGACCTGAGCGTAATGAAAAGACAAAACACTCGAGTCGGGACTAAAATACTCTTATGTAAGTCAAATCAATATCACAAATATAAGTGCAATAACTTAAGAGATGTTACAGGATTTTCCATTTTATAAGGATCCGTTAAACTATTTATATATAATAGTATACACTATAATAGATAATGTCTATCAGTAAAATAAATATCAAAATAGTGTTAAGGCTTTACATTGATCCACCTTAACATATTTTTACAGTATAAACCAAAATCATAATGGGCTCGTATAGGGATAAATATGACAAGGCATGTGAGGCAATGCCCAAGATATGATTCTAACAATTTACCCTTTCTGGCTGGTCGTAACCCATCCATGGCCGATCGTGACAATCAATCCAAACAGAAAATAAGGTGCAGCCATCGAATCTGAAACCACAATAGTAATACCAGGGATCAACGTCGATAGAGTTAGCTAACCTCATTGGCCAGACATAGGCTCCTGTGTTAGTCATTTTAATTATGACACGAATGTCAAGGCTATCCATCATCGTTCTCATACTTCATTCCAGTAAACGTCGCCAATTCAACCATTACATTCTAGATATCATCCATAGCGTACATAGTTGTCAAAGTGGTTCCAATATTGAAAGAGTGTATTTCAATAAGAGGCCCCGTTGTCTTTAACAACCAATCGTCATTTTACACACCGATTGGTTCTTTTACATTTCGAAAACAATTTGCACTTGATATCAAAATATCATATTCATTTAAAAATCAAATCCATTTCGAAATCATTATATATTCGCTTTAAAATCATATCCATTTCAAAATTATCGTATATTCAAAATTATTATTTTGTCCGATAAATTGATTTCACATCCAAAATTTGATTCGAATTCAATTTAGGTTATAATCTTCACTTTAACCTAGTTCGTATTTAAATCCAAGATTTAAATATTAACAATTTACCCTTTAACCAATTTGAATTTTAGAAAATAGTTTAAATAGTTCAAAATAGTTAAATTGTTAAAAATAGTTTAATAGAAAAGATTTAAATCATTATGCTAAAATATTAATTTTAAAAATATTTCTAAAGTCAAACCGGTCAATTTCTCAAATTTCCTACCAAATCAATTCCAATTTCCATTTATATTTAATCGATTCAATTCCAATTCCAACTCGAATAAATTTCGATTCTACACAAATTTTTTCAAAACTCAAAATTTCTTTCAATTTCAATTTTCATTTCTAAATTAATTTAAATCTCAATTTCAAATTAATTTCCAATTCCAATTCCAAATTAATTTCCAATTCCAAACTAAATTAATTTAAATTCCATTTTCAAATTAATCTAAATTCCAATTTCAAATTAATTTCCTATTCCATTTCCAATTCCAAATTAATTTAAATTCTAATTTCAAATTAATTTAAATTCCAATTCTAAATTAATTTAAATTCCAGTTTCAAATTAATTTGAATTCCAATTTCAAACTAATTGCCAATTCCAATTCCAATTCCAAATTTGATTTCAAAATATTGATTCAAACACTTAAATCAAATTTACTTTCGGTACCAAATTTTAAATCCAAATTTTCAATTATAATGCAATCCCAAGCTCAAATTTGAAATTTTATTTCATATCACTTTTTCTTATAAATATTCAAAGTTCTAATAAAAGTCAATCCTTTAAAACCAATCCATTTCTAAAATTCAAGACGTATTTCGCTTATAACTTAAAATTTTAAACTACGATTAATTAAACAAATCTCATTTATCAAGTTTAAATTCCAACATTTCAAACTCCAATTCAAAATAATTCAAATTCCATAATTTTTTTTTCTTAAAATCAATTTATTTAAATAATTTCAAAACGACCTTTAAAATTATTTATTTTAACCAACCCGGTATCCGTATATAATTTATTTAAATGTCAATTAAATTTATCAACCAACAATCAATCAATTCAAATCATTTCAAAATTTCAATTCAACTATCATAAAATAAATTTAGTACTTGTAAGCGTATAAACACTCATTTTATTCGTTTCAGTTCAGAAAAAAATTCCAACTCTATCCATGTCTTAGACGACGTCGATACGATAGAAAATGTGATTCTTTTACCCAAACGGACCTTGTATGCAACATTTACGAATTTATCATTATTCGGTAATAATTAAAATGTAGTTAATAACATAATTGACCTAATAATAAAAATAAATTGCCTAATCCGTCTTTCCACTCTTACTAACACGTTCATGCAATCTCATCATCCTTCCCTAGCACGCGTTCAACTTCCCATCTTTCCCCAGGCAACTCGCAACCTTGCTTCCATCGTAATTTTTTTTAACACCCGGTCGATCGTCTCCACAGCAACACCACCATCGACCCTCTCTCCCCTCGCATGCGCATACACACGCGATCTCCAGGTCTCGAACCGAAACCTTAAACACCATCAAAGATCCACCGTCATGCCTCTTCGCTTCAGGAACGCATGCGTTCCTCCTCCCAGTTGCGGCAATATCGCCCGACGTCCAAGCACTTGTGGCACCATGCTGTGATTTGATTTTTTAGATCGAGCTTCCATATATTTTTCTGCTTACCTCTTTCTATTTTTGAAGTGATGCGATTCTATCGAGTTCCATTTTTCTTTTTCATTCGTTTGTTTATTTTGTTTTTTTTAATTTGTCGATCTGCGGTTGAAAACTAAAAAGGGGAAGAATAGATGGTTAAGTGGATATGGGTTCGAACGAGTTGAGATAAAGATGTCGATATTATTATTAAAATATGAAATATCTCGTCCGGTAGGCCAGCACGAATTCGAACTCCAAATGTAGCGTGCCCTTAGGCATTTGTAATGTTTTACCCCCATTTTGAACGCAATGGAACTAGTTCCAAGGTCTAATTCGATCGTATGCAGAAGATAGATTTTCAGAATCAATTATTTTAATTAGATTCCAAAATAATTTTGAACGCATTTCAAGCTTGCACGGCCAAAAGACAAGTCCGATCGCTATGAAACTTGAAATTCTATAATAACTCACTATTATGGATCCGATGGAACTGGTTTCATGGAAATCCGACACAGTGGCCAAATCATCTATTTTTGCTCGTCAATCAATATATAAAATTTGAAATTTCAAATTATTCACATTTAAGTCCAATTTTAAGTGTTAACCATCTTTGTTCATATTTATATAAACTTGAATCAATTTACGATGCCATTTTAATCATATTAAATCCATATTATTCAAATAATCTCCTATATTAAATTTAAACAATTCAAATTATCCAATAGTTAATATTAACAAATCATTATATTTTACCCATATTCATTCAAAAATTTCATTACATTTAATAACTTGCAATATTCAAAAGTATGGGTCGTTACATACTCCCCCATTCAAAAAAATTCGTCCTCGAAAAGGCGTTAAGTGAAAATTTAACATACAATGGATTTTTCAAATAATCACTTATAACTCTAAAATCTTATTAGAACATCTTTACTACGCTTTTATTACGCCATTTCGATATCGATTTTATGGAAAATACAATTTATATATGAAAACAAGTCATAAAAATTTTAAAACTTCAAAAAATATCTAACTTTCGGATTTACGGAAAATTTGGCAGAGTCTACTTTGCGCGGCTCGAACGGAAATTTTTTACAATTCATTATATATCACAAATATACCAAAAAGATAATAAATATACATCTCATCTCAATAATGAGGCATCCCGAAGGGAAAAAATATAAAATCGCAGTACGTAATCCGAGATACGTACCTTATAACCTTATTATTTACAATACGAGCGAGTTCGCTCGTATTAAGAAAGCAATGCATATAATAATCCATGTATACGCCCCAAACGGTCTTCGTATGTACCTATCTCAACTCAATGTGACGACCCGAATTTTCGCGTTCAAAAATCGACATCCATACTTCATTCGTATTTGAATGCCACAGATTCAAACGTCGAATCTAGTTCGTTGGAGCTTATAACACATTAAGTACAACAACACAGCGGAAGAAAATGAATAATATCATTGATATACAACATTCGATACAATAATTTGACACAAATGATATCAATATACATCATTACAACAGCAGCGGAAATGATATCTTTAGACTCCGAGAGAATGTGAAAATCCAATAGAATACGACTCCATTACCGAAGCTCCAAGGACTCCAAATCCAGAAGCTCAAACCAACACCAAGTTGTATTAAGAAAGGTCAAAAATTATTGGAGTGAAACAGGTGTTATCGATAAATCCAAAGACCGGATGTTATCGAATCTACACCTACTATTTGATTATCTGAAAATCCCAACTGTAGACTGCCCGTGTGGAAAATTGTGGGCACCCAGAGTTTAGAAAGAGAACAATAAACTCCAGGTCAGTCATGAGACTGGTATGAGCAAAAAAAATAGTTTATCTTTAACAAAAAAAAACAAAAGAATTTAAAAGAAATTCGCAATGCTTTTGGAAAATGAAACTACCACAAGGCCTTCCGGCACACACACAATGCAATCGCACACTTGAGGGAGATTTCTTCTTATGATAATCAAACGTGCTTACTACGCAAAATTCTTTTGATTATTATTATTAGTGCATAGTGGAAAACATTTCGAAAGTATAATATTAATCTTAGCCAGTATACGTACCATTATAATATGCCTACTATAGCTACCATGTTAAATGACAGTTTCTACAACTAAAACCGTGCAGGGCACGTATTCGTTGATTGGATTTCCAACAAATGGTCAGACTAAGGAACTTCCTATTGCCACATGGGTACGCCTTTGGAGGGACGTCTTGAGAACCTACCCGGATCTCTACCAACACAAGACCGGGTTACCCCTGCCCGGAAGTAACATGTAACGACCCAGAATTTCTGTCAATTAAAATTTGTATATTTAATTGATTTTAAATATTAATAAGTGAAATTTATAAGTCGAATAATTTTATTTCGAATAATTTGATTTAATTGGATAACTAAATCGATAATTTAATATGTGAAAATACAGAAATAATTGAAAATTGGGTTTAATATGATTAAAATTGAATTATAAAATTTTATTTAATCATGTTGGAGTTAGAATGATGTTATAGAACTTTTAAAATCGAATTTAAAGTTAATTTGTGAAAATTGAATATTTTAATATTTAATTGACGAGTTAAAATAGCCATTTTTCAAACAGTCTCGGATTTTGACGAAACTAATTTCATCGGATCCGTAATGTTATATTATTGTAAGGTTTCAAATTTCGTGTCAATCGGATTTACCGTTTGTCCGGGGCAAGCCAAAACGCATAGAAATTAGTTTAAATCGATTTAATTTAAAATTTATCGTTTATTGCCGTAACTCGCACATATTATCGAATTATCTTCCGAAACATATTCCATTGTGTTCGGAACGTGGGATAAACCTTAGAAACGCCAACCGGCACGCTTCGTTTGGAGTTCGGAAATTTTCGGGATGAATAGTGCTTTGGAATTTTCTATAAAAGGGCAAACTATTTTCCTATTTTCACTCAAGCCCTAGGGTTACTTCACAGCCGCCAGTTTATTTTAATGGCCAGCGATTCACGATCTTCCTCCCTCCTTTTCTTCTAATCCGTAAGCAATTACAGAAACTCTTCAACTACAATATTGTAGAGGGCAGCAAGGTCATTCGATCCAACGGCTAGGATCATTTATAGTCGAGCGAATCATCGGCAATTCGCGTGAAAAGTCACGACGTTCGCACGCATTTTTGTGCAGGATGACACGACCGAGCTTGCTCATTTTCGAGCTATGGGTGCGCGCGATCATAGGCTCCATCGTGGTGGTTGTTGATCATCTTGGAACGGAGTGTGGTGGTGGCGATTTCAAAACCCTAGCTATGGTTTTGGGTTCGGTTTCACGTATGAAACCTGGAGGGAACGTGCATGGAAGATGGAGAAAACATGCGGCCTGGATCTGCAATTATAAAACGTGCGGCCCAGATTAGGTTGGAGGTTAAATAGAAATATAAATTGAAAATAAATTGTATGTTAAATTGTTTAAACTCTAAATTGCATAACTTGTTCATACGAGGTCCGTTTTGGACGAAACAACATGCGTTGGCTTCGTATTGACGAACACTACGCAATGGAGCTGGTTTGGAGTCGTTTGGAGCCAGTGAGAATTTTGGGTAAAATTAAACGCACGTTTAATTTTATTCGAAATAAATCGCTGAAACGGAATTGAAATCAAGGTGAGAACTTCTCACTCAATCGAAACTGTTCGATGTTAATTTTAAATAGTTATATTTAAAATTCTTGATTGTATGTTTGAATGATGATTGTTATCTATTGATTGTTGAAATAGACATTATGTGCCGTTAGTAAGCGGATGTTATTTATTAAAAACATATACCGCGATAATTTCACTGAAAAGTGAAATTGGTATTATTTATGTACTTGGAGTTGATTTTCCCGCATTATATAGCGGATGAGACCCTATTGCGCCGTCTATTAAGCGGATAATATTTTATAAATCCCATATACCCCGATATTCTGCTTTGAACGGAATTGGTATTGTGCTAATGTTTGTGGATGCAGGGAAACAGGTTGGAGGGATCCAACTGGATTCCTCAACTATATTGATTTATTTACAGATATTGTGATGTTTGTTGATTATCATATCGATATATGATATTTGGATGTCGTGATTGACTATTTGGTGATGTTGCATCATCGGATCCATTTTTAAAGTTTAAAAATAAAGATTTTGATTTTAAAATGATTTTTTAAAGTATACGTTTTATTAAATTTTTGAATTGATTCATTTTAAATAATTAAAACGTTATAAATTTTTATGTTATAAAAATTAAGATTTTTGTGAAATATAACCAAAAGGTGATTTTTAAAATAAATAGATTTATAAAATAGTAAAAATTTGGATTTTTGAATTATTATAAAGGATGTATATAAAAGATTTTTAACATTGATATTTATAATAAAATATATATATATATATATATATAATATTGGAATTATAAAACGAGTTTATTAAATGTTAAAATGAAGTATAAAATGGATTTCATTAAAAATTATAGATTTATGAATTGTGAAGATTATAAGATGAATAGATGTTGCAAATCAAAAGATTTATAAGAAATTAACTTATAAACTGGATTTTGGGCATTTAAATGGGATATTAATAGAAATCGTTAATAAAGGAGATTTTATAAGTTGAAGTTGTTATAAAATATAAATGAATCTTATAAGTAATAGAAGTTTTAAAAAGAACGATTTTGTAAATAAATGAATTATAAGTATTTAACTTATAATATGGACTTTTGGTATAAAATTGAGTTATATAAATTGAATTGGATTAATAAAGGAGATTTATAAATCGAAGTTTATAAATAGAAATGGAATTTATAGACAATGTTTATAAATTCGAAATCAATTGAATTTGATGAATTGAATATAGAAGTTTATAAAAGGAAATATATTCACAATTTTGGATAGCGAATAAATTCTTGAAATAAAATGTGTAGAAATATTGAAATTGGGTTAGTGAAGTATATTCACGATTTTGGACAGTGAATATATTATTAAATAAAATGGTTATGTTTTGGGAAAGCGATATTATAAAATGAACTTAATTGTTTTAAAAAGATGTTTTAAAATGTATTATGAATCGAATACATAGATTTCAACATTCATTGTTGAAATAGACATTTTCGAGAAATAAGGAAATGGTGGACTATAACACTATTGTTATAGTAAATGATTTCCGAAAGGAAATGTTTTGTATAGTATTGGGATTTATATATCTATTTTAATTTCGAATCCCTATACTAGTGATTTTGGGTCGTCATAACGATGTTTTACGCAACATTCGTTTTGGCCTAAATAAATGTGTTTAAGTGAATGTTTTCCTTAAAGAATGAAATATATACTTAATTTCGATTTAAGTATATCAATTATTTTCCAAGTGTTGAAAATAAATGGATTTGTAAATTACTTATTATTAAATAAGTATGGAAATGTTCTACAATATGAAGTGAATATTTTGAGATTTTATCTTGTAAAGATAAATTGAAAATGAATATTAGAAATCGATTTGAGAATCGTATATTCATAGATATTTTGGAATTGTAAATTCACTATGGAATTTGTAAAAGAAAGGGAATTTTGTTTAAAAATAAACATTGATTTATTTTTGAAGCGTGGAAATGAACTTTACAGATTTGGAACGTAAATATAAAGTAAATCAGTAAGGATTTAAGTAATTGGTTTAAATGAACCATGTTGAAATGAAAGTATTTTCGCGTACGGAAAATGATTGAAATTTGTTTTCAAAAGTGGTAAAGATGAAAAGTGATTTGAAATTGTTTTCAAATGTTGAAGTGTGGAAATTTATATCTAGTACAGATATTTTTGGAAAATAAATAATTTGGAAAATTATTTGGAATCTGGTGATGTTGAGCATATCTATTGATAGTTAAATAATTCGACTATCAATATTTACCTTTAAATAGGTATTTGTTGTGATTTGCTTGAATTTGAATGCCACACTTATTTTTGAATAAGCGCTCACTATTCGGGTTAGCCGGGAAAGGACCTTGGAGTCATATAACCCATTCCGAATATGTGATACGTCGTTATGAATTGCATTTGATGATCGGTGTTGAAGACCAGATATTTGTGAAAACGGAAGGATCACCGTCGAATGTTTCTGCATCGGCTGATCCCCGATATAGAAATTTATTACCCTTTGTGATGGGAAGTCCGGTCGTGATTAGTGAATATCCGGATTGCAAGGACCTCTTTGGAAGTGCCTTCGGTTCCGTTCGATCCCAGATCGGACTTGTATGGATGTGTGTCTGACGTTACAATTTGAGATGTAAAGCTGGTTTATGTCAAATATATTTCCCTTGGTGGTGGAGAATTTATTCTCTTAGCTTAACACCCTTAGAGGTTATGTAGTTGATGGTTACTAGTGATACATTCCCAAATTGGTAATGTGGCATACGAAGTGCTGTTGAGGATTTGTGAATTTAAGCTCAGCTTTTGTATAAAGCGTGGCTTTGTGGACGAGACTTCGTCGGACCTCACACCCCGGAAATGGTCAAAACAAGAAGGATGCAGCAAGGTTATTAGGGGGTAGCGCCCCTTTAGTGTATGTCATTCCTTCTGGATAGAGGTGGTATCATGGTATGAGCCCAGATACTTAACCTATGTTGTTGCTGCAAATTTATTGCTTTGTGATTGTTGGAAATCGAGGATCCTCGGATATAGATCGGTTACGATCGGGGAATGACATATTCGTGTCAGTAGTTACCCTGTTAGGGGTAACCCGGCCTTGTGTTGGCAGAGATTCGTTTAGGTTCTCGGGGCGTCTTTCCAGAGGCGTTTCCATGTGGCAATGGGAAGTTCCTTGACCTGACCATTTGTTGGAAATCCAAAGAAACAATACGAACCCTGTACGGTTTTAGTTGTATAACCTGCCATGGAATGTGGCGGTAACCTGCTATTGAACATGGTAGCTATAGTAGGCATAAGTGCGAAATGCCTATGCTGGCTAAGATTTATATCTTTACTTTCGAAATGATTTTTTTCTACACTATGCACTAGTAATAATATCAAATGTTTCATTTTTAATGCGTATCAAGCATCTTTGACTATCATAAGGAGAAATCTCCTCTGATTCTGCGTTTGCATTGTGTGTGCGTGCGGGAGGCCTTATGGTAGTCTCATTTTCTAAAAAGCATTGCGAATCTATTTTAAAATATTCCTCTACTTTGTTTTGAAAATAAATTGTTTTAGTTCTCACACCAGTCACATGACTGACTCGGAGTTTATTGTTTTCCTTACTAAACTCTGGATGCCCACCGATTTCCACACGGGCAGTCTAGAGTCAGGTTATCAGGATATTCTGGAATTCAGGAGTTGCTGGAGGCAAGCTGGATGGCATGGCGTATTCACTAGTATATAGTATTTCTTTTCCACTGTTTATTGTTGTTTTGTTGTTGTACACTCTGATGATGTAATGTAATGAAATATGATGTAATGCAATAACTGATATAATTCTTTTGTTTAAAGATTTTTCATTTATCTATTATATGTTGTTCCGCTGCAATTGTGAGATTCTGATATTGTTCTGTTGTTTCTTGCTGTTCTGTTCTATCTTTTTCTTTCTTCTTTTATATTCTACCTCTTCTTTAACCCTAACGGTATGGTTTTCCGGCATTCGATTGCTCGGCAGTTGATACAGTGGACGTATTGATGTCGGTTTTCGAGCATCGAAAAGTCGCGATCGTCACATAACACCTACAAGTATGTCATCCGCGGTCGTTTGTGACCTTTATCCGAGAGCTCTCAATCACAAAGCAACCACAAAGTAATAAATTTGCAGTGACCATATGAGTTAAGTATCTAGGTTCCATACCATGATACCACCCTTTTCCAGAAGTATGGACATACCCTAGGGGCGCAACCCCTAAATAACCTTGCTGCATTCTTCCCGTTTCGACCATTTCCGGGTTGTGAGGTCCGATGATGTCTCGCCCACAAAGCTGCGCTTTACACTGAAGCCATGCTTCGATCAACAAATGATCAGCGACACTCAGCAGCACTCAACATGCCACACTACCAAATTGGGAATGTATCACTAGTAACCATCAACTACATAACCTCTGAGCTCGTACGTCTCAGAGAAGGGTGTTAAGCTAAAAGGATAAATCTCCGCCACCAAACAGAAATGTATTTGATAGAAACCAGCTTTACATCTCAAAGTGCCATACATCCATACAAGTCTGTTCTGGGTTCGAACAGAACCAAAGGCACTTCACAAAGAAGCCCTTGCAAATTCGGATAATCTCTAATCACGTCCGGACTTCCCATCACAAAGGGTGATCAAATCTCTATACCAGGGATCAGCCGGTGCAGAGACATTCGACGAGTTATCTTTTCGCTTTTGAAAATATTCGGTCTTCACCACCGGTCTTCAAATGCAATCCATGACGTTGTACCATTATTCGGAAGGGGTTTTATGACACAAAGTCCTCTCCTGGCTAAATTGAATAATGAGCGCAATATTTTAAAAAGCATACGGATATTGGAATCTTAGTTAAGTCACAATTTATTACCCAAAATCTTTCTTCAAAATTGTTTAAACAAATTACTATTTCCAAATCTTTAAACAAAAAGATTCACTTCACAAAAGTTCACCAATCTTTCACAAAGATTCATTCTTAGCCTTTCTAAACAATTCCCTTTCAAATTGGATTAACTCATCTAATCTTTAAATCAAAGATTCAATTCATAGCTTTCAAAACAATTTTCATTTCAAATCTTTTATACAAAAGATACACCTTTTAGATCCGCTTCAATTTCAAAACAAAGTTCAACAATCTTTTACAAAGATTTATTCATATCTTCCAAAACAATCCTATTTCAAACTTGAAATCTTTTTAACATAAATTTGAAATTCTTTCTTTATATGAAAGCTATTATTATGTGGAAAACAATCCTTTTCGTTTCGGAAAAATGCGATTACATTTGCACAAGTTAAAGCCCTTCAAGTCTAAAACTTGGGTTAAATTTAAATTTCCAAAATAATATTTTTTAAATGGTTTAAAACCCATATAAACACGTTTATAACTTGTATAACCTTTTTAAAACATAATTTCCAAACACAGAATTCAATTTCAAATCTTGAATTTAAATTCAAATCAAACCATTTAAATTTCAAAAATTTATTCAGTTATTCAAAATAACTTTTATCTTTTAAAACTTCTTTTCAAAAGCTTTTCATATTTAGTCTAATTCCATTTCCAAAATCATTTGGATTCAAAATTCAACTTTAAAACCATTTCAAAAATCTATGACTTAACCAATTTGCTCGTACAATCCATATTTGTGTGTGTATGGTGTAGTCCACATGTTTTACACAATAATGCAACATCATCAATCATTACAGATTCAAGCACAGCAATAATGATAAGCTGTATAATCCTATAACGTTTATCTTCATTCACAGATTCACATATAAATAATATAAATGCATCACAGAGATAAATAGATTACATTCATCACAGCTCAAATCAAAACAGAGCATCACACATCAGGGATATCAAACAATTCAACATTCAATGGAATCCAAACATCCATAAGTAAGATTAATTAATTATCTAATTAATTTAATTTAGACTAATTACTTATGAATAAATTTCTAATCCTGGTTAACTAATATTAATTAATTACAAACCATCTTAATTAATTATCCTTTAATCATTTATTAATTAGCCATTAATAATAAATTAATCAACCTTTAATTACTAATTAATCAACCTTTAATCATTAAATGATTATCCTTTAATTAATTAATTATCCTTTAATTAATTATCCTTAATTAATTACATTAATTAATTATTCCTTAATTAATTATCATTCCTTAATCATCTTTATTAAATAAATATACCTTTAATTAAGTAATTATCCTTAATTAATCATATTAGTTAATTAGCCCTTATTAATTAATAAGCAATCATCCTTTAGCTAATTAACTCTTAATTAATTTCATTAATTAAGTAATTATTCTTTAACTACCCACATTAATTAATCCTTCTTTACTTAATTAAGTAATTAACCCTTAATTACTTAATCATCCTTTTTATTACTTTTATTAAGTAATTATCTTTAATTACTTAAAATTTTAATTTTTTTTTCTTAAACCCTACTCCGGAGAGCAGAGCTAGGGGATACAGCTGTCTGCCACACTGACCCCCCTTTTTAGCCAGCCCAGCCAAGAGCATTAATCCTCTACCTCGTTTCGGCTTTGTTGAGGATAGACCGCTCAAGGCCTTAAGGGAAACAAATTTCAGCTGCGGGACTCGAACCCGCAACCTCCAGGAACTTTGTTCCATGGTTGCAAGGTAGTCCTCAACCAGCTGAGCTATGCTCGCGGACCCTTTATCTTAAAATTTTAATTAATCAAAGATAAACCCTTTATCTTACTTAATCGACATTTAAATCTTATTAGATTGAAATGCTTGAAAACCATAATACAAATCATTTGAGAACTTTGATTAATTAAGTTTAAAAAAATCCTTAATCACTTCTTAGTTCAAACATTATCTTATTTTATTTTGAAACACTTATGAATTAATCACAAAAGTTCCTAATGAAAAATTATTCTATAACAAACCAAATTTCTTTTAATGACATTTAATCTTTAAAATTTTAACCTTTGAAAACTTGTTTGAAAAATAATCCTCGAAATTAATTTATCATAAATTAAATTAAGACCCAAAGGTTAAAAAATAGCTAAAATCATTCCAACTATTTTTTTTCATTATTTAAACTTGTTTAAACAACTTAGGATTTAAAATAATAGGTATATAATAAAATACCTTAAACTTCATTAAGTTAAAATAAATTTATTTTAATCCTTAATCTAAATCCCAAACTAAATATTTACTATTTTTAAAAGGATGAATCAAGAAATTGTTTAAACTTAAGTTAAATTTGAAAACCTGTTTAAAATACTCACGTGAAACTTACGAACCCGAGCAAAAATTCGAAATTCCCGAGTACAAACCCGAATTTTCTTCACATTCCCCCATCTTCGAGCCAATTCTTCAATTTCTCATACTCGAACCCGAGTTCTTATCTTCTTTCGCAACCAATAAAACAACCAGATACAAATGATATACTGTGCTCGTGTACAGGCGATGGCAGTGGCTCCGACCATTGTTCCAGTCACTAACACGTCGAGGAAGACTTCGCCGATGAACACCGCAACTTATATTGATGAGATCAACAGTAAACTTGAAATCGAGTTCAACGGCGACCACTGGAACTAAATCACCCTCATCGAAAAATGCTTCGCCTGATCACCACCGTCCACTGATGATCACGCGACTTCAACCCAGGCTGCTCCACTGACCTATGCTTTTTGTAAGGACCCAATTCTTCGACTTCCGAAAACTGACATGAATACGTCCACTGTATCAACTGCCGAGCAATCGAATGCCGGAAAACCGAACACTTAGGGTTTTAAGAAAAGAGACAGAAGAAGAGAGAAAAAGATAGAAAATAGAGAGAAAAGAAAATAGAACGGAAAGAAAACAACAAAACAATATCAGAATCTCACAATCGCAGCGGAACAACATATAATAAATAAATGAATATTCTTTAAACAAAGAACTATATCAGTTATTACATTACATTACATTACATTACATTTCATCACATCAGAGTGTACAACAACAAACAGTGCAGCGGAAAAAGAAATACTATACTAATAATACGCCATGCTATCCAGCTTGCCTCCAGCAACTCCTGAATTCCAGAATATCCTGATAAACCTAACTCTTGACTGCCCGTGTGGAAATTGGTGGGCACCCAGAGTTTAGGAAGGAAAACAATAAACTCCGAGTCAGTCATGTGACTGGTGTGAGAACTCAAAACAGTTTATTTATCTCTAAAATCAAAATAGAGGAATATTTTTAAAGTCAATTCGCAATGCTTTTAAAAATGAGACTACCCAAACGACTCCAATCCAATTCCATCGCGTAGTGCTCGTCCATACGATTCTAATGCAACTGGTTTCGCGCGTTTTCGACCTCGTATGAAAAGGATATGCATTTTAAAGTTTACACGAATTTTTAATATAAATTTACAACTTTATTTTATAAATTTTAAACCTAGATTCATTCAGAGCCATTGGATCCAAGCCCATGCAATCACAGCCGCACACTATCTTCTTCCCCATCTCCAGGTTGCTCACGCACAACAACCCATAGCCGCCGCTCCTAGGGTTGAATTATCCTTCCTCCACGACGAACTATGCAACGATCAGGTGATGCCGTTCAACTCGCCATGTCGAGAGCTACCCACGCCTACCACCCCCTTGAGCTCGGCCCCACCTTGACCGTGAAAAACGTCCCCAAACGTGCGTCCTTCCCTAGCCCTTTGCCGTCGATCTGCTCCACTTCACATCATCATCTCCGTATGGATCTATCGATCTCGAGACGCTCTACAACTTTCGTTTAGAAAGTTTCTCGAATTTCTTTGTGGGTTGGAAGAAATTAAGGAGGAAAGGAGATAGTTTTTCGGCCCTAGATAATAGTGAAACCGGCGGCTCCAACCTGAAACCCTAGGGGTTTGTTATATTTTGCAAAAATGAGAAATAAGGGGGGTTTTATAGAAAATTTCACCAATTACTATTCACCCGGAATTTCCGAACTCCAAACGAAGCGTGCCGGTTGGCGCTCCTAAGGTTTACCCCGCGTTCCGAACACAATGGAACGTGTTTTGGGAGCTAATTCGGTCATCTGTGCGAGTTATGGCAATAAACGTTCGATTTAAATTAAACCGATTTAAACGATTTTCTAGGCGTTTTAATTTGTACCGAACAAATGATAAATCCGATTGACACGAAATTTGAAACCATACAATAATATCACATTACGGATCCGATGAAACTGGTTTCGTCGGAATTCGAGACTTTTTTAAAAATGGCCATTTTAACTCGCCAAATTAATATTAAAAAAATTTCGATGCGTTTCGAGCTGCCACGATCAAACGATAACTCTGATTGCTACGAAAATTGAAATCCGGTGATAACTAACTATTACGGATCCAATGGAACTAGTTTCGTCCAATTCTGAGACTGTTCAAAAATTGACTAATTTCACTAGTCGATTAAATATTAAAATATTCAATTTTCACAAATTAACTTTTAATTCGATTTAAAAAGTTCTAAAATATCGTTCTAACTTCAATATGATATAATAAAATTTTACAAATCATTTTCAATCATATTTTACTCAATTTTCAATTATTTGTGTAATTTAACATATTAAATTATTGATTTAATTATTCAATTAAATCCAATTATTCGAAATAAAATTTATTCGACTTATAAATTCACTTATTAATATTTAAAATTAATTAAAAATTCAAATTAAAATCCTAGGTCGTTACATACTCCCCCCCTTAAAAGAATTTCGTCCTCGAAATTATCAAGTAAGAAAAGTTACAGAATCTATTAACTTTCCAAAATTCCATAGTTAAACTTCTTACAAAATCTTTACTAAATTTTCAAATCATACTTAGTTATCTTTTCAAAAATAACTACTATTGTTTAACTTTCAACTCCAAATCAAAATTATAGTTTTCAAAAAAATTCCAATTTTTCTAACGCCTTAAATTTTCGGAAAAATTCGCCATAGTCTCCTTTGCGCGGCCCGATCCAAAAAAAAATGACAGTATATATATCACAAATATACATCTCATCAAGTGATGAGGCATCCCGCAGGGAAAAAAGTGTAAAAGTACGATATTTAATCCGAGATATGTACCTTATATTTTATTAGCAAGCATATACGGCTAATATAGCGCGAAAGCGAGCTCCAATTGCGAAGCAAACGCGATCCGCACTTACTAAACACTCAACAAACAGATGAAAAACATGTATATAGACAATAGTATCGATACACAACATATAGCAACATAATAACTATATATGCCAACATAGCAAATGCAACAAAAGCTATATATTCAACCATCAACCAACTAGCATCCAACTAACATTCATAACCAATAAATATTCATTCATATTCTCATTAATATTCAATGAATTGGGTTTTCAATTCTATCACATTTGATTCATTAACAGTGGATGTTTTTACTAACATTCATTTTCAATTAGTTTATATTCACTAATTCATATCCAAGTTGGTTCACTTCCAAATCAAATTCAATTCTAGTTAAGATTCATTTAACTTCCAATCGGATTTCAATTACTTTAGCTTCCAATTTCATTAACTCAATTTCATTAATATTTAATGAATTATATACAATCAACTAACATCAAATAACAACCAATGTATATTAATTACAACTGAATTCCTTTGCTTATATTCATTCAATTTGGTTTAACACCATCACTTTCAATTGGTTCAATTAAATTGATTTTCATCCAATTATTCAATTTTCCAGTAACATTAGATTTTAATGAATTAACACTTATATTCATTATTTCATATCAACTTAATTCACATTCAATTGATTTACATTCAATCCATTCATTCAATTCAATTACTAAAGTTGAATTTCATTTATATAACTTAAGTTCACATCTATCACTTAACTTTATTAATTTACTTTGATACCAATATCAACTTCATTCAACATCTCTTAAGTTATATTTCATTTTACAAACATCACTCGGTTTTACTTAACTTAAATTCCCACTTATAAATCAATTTCAGATTCCAATTCTAAGTAAATTTTCCATTTAACTTTAAATTCATTTTTATTTACAACTCATATTCATAAATATATTCATATAGTTTCACTTCTTATATATATAAGTTTATTTCACAATTGTAAATCACTTTAATTATAATTTCATTCTTATAATTCTTTTTACTTATACAATTATTCTTTTACTTAGATTATTCAAACAACTTATTCAACAACCAAACAATCAACTTATATACACTTTCATAATTCTGAAAAATTATTTCTTTATATTAAAATACAATCAAGGTAAAATTATTTCATTTACCCAACTTAAAACAATATTGTGTCGAATTGTTCTATTCAAGTGTTTATAAACCCCTTCGGCATAGTTGTCGAGACCGTGCTGACGAAGGTTCATATGCCACTCAATAAACCAATCATCACAATATATAACAATTTTTTTATATTCACTAACAAATATGCTCTCATAGCTATTATTACACTCAACTCATTCTAGAGTACTACTGACTCTATCTCTAATGAGTAATACCCAACAGAGCCATGGTTGTCGCTTAACCATATGCTTTGATACCACTTTGTAAGGACCCGATTCTTCGACTTCCGAAAACTGACATCAATACGTCCACTGTATCAACTGCCGAGCAATCGAATGCCGAAAAACCGAACACTTAGGGTTTTAAGAAAAGAAAGAGACATAAGAAGAGAGAAAAAGATAGAAAATAGAGAGAAAAGAAAATAGAACGGAAAGAAAACAACAAAACAATATCAGAATCTCACAATCGCAGCGGAACAACATATAATAAATAAATGAATATTTTGTAAACAAAGAACTATATCAGTTATTACATTACATTACATTACATTACATTTCATCACATCAGAGTGTACAACAACAAACAGTGCAGCGGAAAAAGAAATACTATACTAATAATACGCCATGCTATCCAGCTTGCCTCCAGCAACTCTTGAATTCCAGAATATCCTGATAAACCTAACTCTTGACTGCCCGTGTGGAAATTGGTGGGCACGCAGAGTTTAGGAAGGAAAACAATAAACTCCGAGTCAGTCATGTGACTGGTGTGAGAACTCAAAACAGTTTATTTATCTCTAAAATCAAAATAGAGGAATATTTTTAAAGTCAATTCGCAATGCTTTTAAAAATAAGACTACCATAAGGCCTCCCGCACACACACACATGCAAATGCAGAATCGGAGGAGATTTCTCCTTATGATAGTCAAAGATGCTTGATACGCATTAAAAAGAACATTTGATATTATTACTAGTGCATAGTGTAGAGAAAAATCATTTCGAAAATAAAGGTATAAATCTTAGCCAGCATAGACATTCTGAACTATGCCTACTATAGCTACCATCCAAACAGTGGGGCGCCACCATAAGTGAATGATAGGTTCTACAACTAATACCGTACAAGATCGTATTGTTTCTTTGGATTTCCAACGAATGGTCAGGCCAAGGAACTTCTCATTGCCACATGAGAACGCCTCTGGAAGGACGTCCCCGAGAACCAAACCGAATCTTTACCAACACAAGGCCGGGTTACCCCTAACTGGGTAACAACTGACACGAGTATGCCATCCACCGGTCCTTTGGGACCTTTAACCGAGCGCTCGTCACCATCATCACACAATCATAATAAAGTGTTTCAACATGAGTAAGCATCTGGGCTCCATACCATGATACCACCCTTTTCCAGAAGGAAATGCACATACCCTAAAGGGAGCTACCCCTCATAACCTTGCCGCATCTTTCCTGTTTTGACCATTCCGGGGTGTGAGGCTCGACCAAGTCTCGTCCACAAAGCCACGCTTTATACAAAAGCTGTGCTTTGGGTCAACAAATGATCATAGAAATGATCACAAAGATAAACGATCAAACAAATGATCCTATCACAAATGATCAACACAATGATCATTTCACAGCAACACTCAGCATGTCACATTACCAAATTGGGAATATATCGCTGATAACCTTCAACTACATAGCCTCTAAGCTCGTACGTCTCAGAGAAGGGTGTTAAGCTAAAAGAATAAATTCTCCGCCACCAACAGAAATGTATTTGAAAGAAATCTGCTTTATATCTCAATTTGTAACGTCAGACATACTATCCATACAAGACTGTTCCAGGATCGAACAGAACCGAAGGCACTTACAAAGAAGTCCTTGCAATCCGGATATTCACTAATCACGACCGGACTTCCCATCACATATGGAGTCTCTATACCGGGGACCATTCGATGCAAAGACATTCGACGAGTTGTCCTTTCGCTTTCAAAAATATCCGGTCTTCAACACCGGTCATTAATGCTATCCATTACGTCGTATCACTATTCGGAATGGGTAATCCGAATAACGAGCGCAATAATTTAAAAATAAGTGTGGCATTCAAATTCAGCAAATCACAACAAATACCTTTCAAAGGTAAATATTGATAGTCGGTTATTGAACTATCAATGGATATGCACAACATCAATTTTCACACTTCAAAAATAAATCAATATTTATTTTTAAACAGATTCCCCTTTCTTTTATAAATTCCATAGTGAATTTATATTCTAAAATATCTATGCATATACGATTTCAATTATTCATTTCAATTTATCTTCAAAAAGATAAATTCTCAACATATTCACTTTATATTGGAAAACATTTCCATACTTATTTAATAAGTAATTCACAATCTTTTTATTTTCTACACTTGGAAAATATTCAATATACTTTAATCGAAATTAAGTATATATTTCATTCTTTAAGGAAATCATTCTCTTAAACATATTTATTTGGGCCAAAACGAATGTTACGTAAAACATCGTTACGATAACCCAAAATCACTAGTATAGGGATTCGAAATTAAAATAGATATATAAATCCCAATACTATACAAAACATTTCCTTTCGGAAATCATTTACTATAACAACAGTGTTACAGTCCACCATTTCCTTCTATTTCTCGAAAACATCTATTTCAACAATAAATGTTGAAATCTATGGTTCGAATCTCAATACATTTAAAAACATCGTTAGATCGTTTTAATTCTATTTAAAACACCTAATCCAAAACATTTTCTTTAACATATTATTCACTATTCAAAAACGTGAATATACTTCGTTAACCAATTTCATCCTTTCTATTCATTCTATTTCAAAGGATTATTCACAGTCTAAAACGTGAATATAACTCTATAAATAAGTTATAACAATTTACTTATCAAAATAAGCCATTTGCGGATTTATAAAACAACATTTATAAATTCCTTTATTACCCTATATTCAATTGATAACTCAATTATATACCAAAGTTTCATATTATAAGTTAAATACTTATAATTTATTCGTTTGAAAAATTGTTCCTTTGAACTTCATAATTATAAATCTTATAACTTATAAGATTCATTAATTTACCCAAACCTATTCCTTTAATAACCTTATAAATTTTATAAACCTACTGCTTATAAAATTCCATTTATAACTTCACCGTTTATAATTTTATAAATTTCATTCATTTATGAAATTCATTCACAATTCATTCTAACACTTATAAAAACTCGTTTTATAATTCCAATATTTTAAATTTATAAATTAACAATTTATAAATCTTTTATATAAATCAATTTATATTATTATTTTAAAACATCTTTAAAGTCCTTTATAATTTCACCGTTTTGATTTATAAAATAATCAAATTTTATAAATCCTATATTTCAACTTTTTATAATAAATTTAAAAAAAACCCCGATTAAACTATTTTATAAAATCATTAGCCTCATATTTTCAAAAATCAACCTTTAACTATTTTTCTCAAAAATCATAATTTCTATAACTTTAAAATTATAACGTTTATTTATAATGGATCAATTCCAAAAATATTTATAAACGTATACTTTCAAAAATCACTTTAAAAATCATTTTAAAATTCCAAATTTGGCCCAATGATGCTACACACCAAATAGTCCATCACGACAAACAACGATATCATATATCGATATGATAATCCATCAAATATCAAAATATCTGAAATCAAATAAATACTGTTGAGGAATCCAGTTGGATCCCTCCAACCTGTTTTCCTGCATCCAAAGATGTTAGCACAATACCAATTCCGTTCCAGTACGGAATTATCGCGGTATATGGGATTTAAAATATTATCCGCTTAAAAGACGGCGCAATAGGGTCTCATCCGCTATACAATGCGGGAAATCAATAACTGCAAGATATACATATGCCAATATATATATATATTGCTATTATATATAATATCAATTTCACCGTTTATGAAATATTCGCGGTATATGTTTTTAATAAATAACATCCGCTTACTAACGGCGCATAATGTCTATTTTAACAATCAATAGATAACAATCATCATTCAAACATGCATTCAAGAATTTTAAATCTAACTATTTAAAATAAAATCGAAACTGATTCGATTGAGTGAGAAGTTCTCACCTTGATTTCAATTTCGTTTTAGTGATTTATTTCGAATAAAATTAAACGCACGTTTAATTTTACCCGAAATTCTCACTAACTCCAAACGACTCCAATCCAATTCCATCGCGTAGTGCTCGTCCATACGATTTGTAAGGACCCGATTCTTCGTCTTTCGAAAATTCAACATCGATACTCACTTTATCGACTGCCGAGAAATCGAAGGCCGGAAAACCGAACACTTAGGGTTTTAAAGAAAAGGAAAGAGAGAGAAGAAGAGAGAGAAGATAGAAAAATATCAGAGGAAAGAGAATAGAAAATAGAACGGAACAGAACACAACACAACAATATCAGAATCTCACAATTCGCAGCGGAACAACATATAATAATAAATGAATAATCTTTAAACAAAGAACTATATCAGTTATTACATTTTATACATTACATTTCATTACATCATATCATCAGAGTGTACAACAACAAACAACAACAAACAGCGGAAAAAGAAATACTATATACTAGTAATACGCCATGCCATCCAGCTTGCCTCCAGCAACTCCAGAATATCCAGAATAAACCTAACTCTTGACTGCCCGTGTGGAAATTGGTGGGCACCCAGAGTTTAGGAAGGAAAACAATAAACTCCGAGTCAGTCATGTGACTGGTGTGAGAACTCAAAACAGTTTATTTATCTTTCAAATCAAAAATAGAGGAATATTTTTAAAGTCAATTCGCAATGCTTTTAAAAATGAGACTGCCATAAGGCCTCCCGCACACACACACACAATGCAAATGCAGAATCGGAGGAGATTTCTCCTTATGATAGTCAAAGATGCTTGATACACATTTAAAAAGAACATTTGATATTATTACTAGTGCATAGTGTAGGAAAAATTCATTTCGAAAGTAGAATATAAATCTTAGCCAACATACGACCATTATCGAATGCCTACTATAGCTACCATCTAAACAGTGGTGACCACCATAAGTAAATGGCAGGTTCTACAACTAATACCGTACAAGTTTCGTATTGGGAATTGGATTTCCAACGAATGATCAGGCCAAGGAACTTCCCATTGCCATATGAGAATGCCTCTGGATGGACATCCCCGAGAACCAAACCGGATCTCTACCAACACAAGGCCGGGTTACCCCTAACTGAGTAACAACTGACCGAATATGCCATCCCCCGGTCCTTTGGGACCTTTCAACCGAGCGCTCGTAATCAATTCACACAATCATAAAGTGTTTTCAACATGAGTAAGTATCTGGGCTCCATACCATGATACCACCCTTTTCCAGAAGGAAATGCACATACCCTAAAGGGCGCTACCCCTCATAACCTTGCTGCATCTTTCCTGTTTTGACCATTCCCGAGGTGTGAGGCTCGACGAAGTCACGTCCACAAAAACATACTTTATACAAAAGCCATGCTTTGGGTCAACAAATGATCATAGAAATGATCACCAGGATAGACGATCAAATAAATGATCCTATCACAAATAATCAACACAATGATCATTTCACAGCAACACTCAGCATGTCACATTACCAAATTGGGAATATATCGCTGATAACCTTCAACTACATAACCTATGAGCTCGTACGTCTCAGAGAAGGGTGTTAAGATAAAAGAATAAATTCTCCGCCACCGACAGAAATATATTTGAAAGAAATCTGCTTTATATCTCAATTTGTAACGTCAGACATACAATCCATACAAGTCTGTTCCGGGATCGAACAAAACCGAAGGCACTTACAAAGAAGTCCTTGCAATCCGGATAATCTCTAATCACGTCCGGACTTCCCATCACATAGGGAGTCTCTATACCGTAGCTACTCGGTGCAAAGACAATCGACGAGTTGTCCTTTCGCTTTCAAAAAGATCCGGTCTTCAACACCGGTCTTCAAATGCAATTCATAACGACGTATCACATATTCGGAATGGGTTATACGACCCCATGGTCCTATCCCGGTTAACCCGAATAGTGAGCGCTTATTCAAAAATAAGTGTGGCATTCAAATTCAAACAAATCACATCAATTACCCATTCAAAGGGAAATATTGATAGTCGGTTATTGAACTATCAATGGATATGCACACATCACCAGTTTCCAAATAATTTTCCAAATTATTTATTTTCCAAAATATCTTTACAAGATATAAAATTTCAATACCTCAAAAATAAATCAATATTTATCTTTAAACAACTTCCCTTTTTATTCATAAATTCCATAGTGAATTTTCATTCCAAAATATCCATGCATATACGATTTCAATTATTCATTTCAATTTATCTTCAAAAAGATAAATTCTCAAAATATTCACTTTATATTGGAAAACATTTCCATACTTATTTAAAATAAGTAATTATCAAATCCATCTATTTTAAACACTTGGAAAATATTCAATATACCTAAATCGAGATTAAGTATATATTTCATTCTTTAAGGAAATCATTCTCTTAAACATATTTATTTGGGCCAAAACGAATGTTGCGTAAAACATCGTTACGACAAGCCAAAATCACTAGTATACGGATTCGAAATTAAAATAGATATATAAATTCCAATACTATACAAAACATTTCCTTTCGGAAATCATTTACTATAACAACAGTGTTATAGTCCACCATTTCCTTTTATTTCTCGAAAACATCTATTTCAACAATAAATGTTGAAATCTATGGTTTTGAATCTCAACACATTTAAAACATCGTTAGATCGTTTTAATTCAGTTTAAAATATCACATTCTAAACATTTTCTTTAACATATTATTCACTATTCAAAAACGTGAATATACTACGTTAACAATTTTCATCCTTTTATACATTTCATTTTAAAGGATTATTCACAGTCAAAAATGTGAATATAACTCCATTAATAGGTTTCAACAATTTACTTCTTAAAATAAGTCGTTTGCGAATTTTATAAAACAACGTTTATAAATTCCATTTCTATTTGTTTTATAACTACTTCCTTTGTAAATCTCCTTTATTAACCTATCTCAATTCATATCTCAATGATATACTAAAAGTTCATATTATAAGTGAAATACTTATAATTTATTTGCTTGCAAAAATCGTTCCTTTGAACTTCATACTTATAAATCTTATAAGTTATAAGATTAAATTATTTATCCAAAACCATTATTTTAATAACTTTATGAATTTTATAAACCTACTGCTTATAAAATTCCATTTATAACTTCACCGTTTATAATTCTACAAATTTCATTCATTTATGAAATTCATTCACAATTCATTCTAACACTTATAAAAACTCGTTTTATAATTCAAATGTTTTAATTCATAAATATCAATTTATAAATTTCTTTTATATAAATCAATTTATATTATTCTTTTAAAACGTCTTTAATCTCCTTTATAATTTCATCATTCTTGATTTATAAAATAATAAATTTCATAAATCCTATTTTTTTAATTTTTCACAATAAATTCTAAAATCCCGATTAAACTATTTTTATAAAATTATTAACCCGTATTTCCAAAAATCAACCTTTAACTGCATTTCTCAGAAACCATAATTTTTATAACATTAAAATTATAACGTTTATTTATTTAAAATAAATCAATTCCAAAAATATTTTATAAACGTATACTTTCAAAAATCACTTTGAAATCGTTTCAAAGTTCCAAAATTTGGTCCAAAGATGCTACATACCAAATAGTCAATCACGACAACAACGATATCATATATCGATATGATAATCCATCAAATATCAAAATATCTGAAATCAAATAAATACTGTTGAGGAATCCAGTTGGATCCCTCCAACCTGTTTTCCTACATCCACAAACATTAGCACAATACCAATTCCGCTCCAGTACGGAATTATCGCGGTATATGGGATTTAAAATATTATCTGCTTAATAGACGGCGCAATAGGGTCTCATCCGCTATACAAATGCGGGAAATCAATAACTCCAATATATACATATGCCAATATATATATATATATTGCTATTATATATAATACCAATTTCACTGTTTATGAAATATTCGCGGTATATGTTTTTAATAAATAACATCCGCTTACTAACGGCGCATAATGTCTATTTTAACAATCAATAGATAACAATCATCATTCAAACATGCATTCAAGTATTTTAAATCTAACTATTTAAAATAAAAATCGAAACTGATTCGATCGAGTGAGAAGTTCTCACCTTGATTTCAATTTCGTTTTAGCAATTTATTTCGAATAAAATTAAACGTGCGTTTAATTTTACCCGAAATTCTCACTAACTCCAAATGACTCCAATCCAATTCCATCGCGTAGTGCTCGTCCATACGATTCCAACGCAACTGGTTTCGCGCGTTTTCGACCTCGTATGAAAAAGATATGAATTTATGAAGTTATACGAATTTTTTTTTATATAATAATTTACAACAATTATTTTAATTTTTAACCCTAGCTTAATCATGACCATTAGATCCCTCAACCTGCAGATCACAGCCGCACACACCCTTGCTTCTCCCTCTCCTCATTCACGTACGCAACCTACAGGCCGTGCTTTGAACCCATTATCTTTGAATTAGGGTTTGAATTCGAGCCATCAACAAGCAGCTCCAGGTTGATCGAGGCACACCACATCGAAGGCCGACCCAACCACCATGCTCGGCCAGAGCATAGGCCAACTCGGCCTCCTCCCTCCTTGGGAAACGCGCACGCAACACGTTGACTTCATCTCCATTTTGCCGTTGATCCATAGCTCCAAACACGATCTCCACCGTTGAAAACGTAGTTCTCATCGCCCTCTACAATATTCATGTTGGAAGTTTCTTGTAATATTGAGTGGATTAAGAGATTTGGGGGAAGAAAGATCGTGAGTTTTCAGCCCTTGAATCCTTGGTGGCGGCTGTGCATTGCTAGGGTTTTAATATTTTTTTTTTTAATTTGGAGAGAGAGAGGGGCTATTTATAGAAGAACGAACGACACTATTCATTCCGGAAATTCCGAACTCCGATTCACGCGCCGTAACCAGCGTTTCTAGGGTTTACCCCGCGTTCCGGACACAATGGAATAGGTTTCGAAAGCTAATTCGGACATCTGTGCGAGTTATGGCTATAAACGTTAAATTTAAATTAAACCGATTTAAACGATTTTCTAGGCGTTTTAATTTTTACCGGACAAACGATAAATCCAATTGATACGAAATTTGAAACCTTACAATAATACCACATTACGGATCCGATGAAACTGGTTTCGTCGAAATCCGAGACTTTTTGAAAAATGGCTATTTTAACTCGCCAAATTAAAATTAAAAACAATTCGATGCGTTTCGAGCTGCCACGATCAAACGATAACTCCGATTGACACGAAAATTGAAATCCGGTAATAACAAACTATTACGGATCTAATGGAACTAGTTTCGTCCAATTCTGAGACTGTTCAAAAATTGACTATTTTCACTAGTCGATTAAATATTAAAATATTCAATTTTCACAAATTAACTTTTAATTCGATTTTAAAAGTTCTAAAATATCGTTCTAACTCCAACATGATAAAATAAAATTTTACAAATCATTTTCAATCATATTTAACTCGATTTTCAATTATTTCCATAATTTAACGTATTAAATTATCGATTTAATTATTCAATTAAATCCAATTATTCGAATTAAAATTTATTCGACTTATAAATTCACTTATTAATATTTAAAATAAATTAAATATTCAAATTTTAATTATCAGAAATCCTGGGTCATTACAATCTTCCCCCCTTAAAAGAATTTCGTCCTCGAAATTATTAAGTAAGAAAAGTTATAGAATCTATTAATTTTCCCAAAATCCATAGTTAAATTTCTTACAAAAACTTTACTACGTTTTCAAATCATACTTAGTTATCTTGTCAAAAACAATTACTATTGTTTAACTTTCAATTTCAAATCCAAAGTTTATAGTTTTCAAAATTTTCCAAATTTTCTCAAATTTTTTTCTAACGCCTTAAATTTCCAGAAAAATTCGCCATAGTCTCCTTTGCGCGGCTCGATCCGAAAAAAAATGACAGTATATATATCACAAATATACATCTCATCAAGTAATGAGGCATCCCGAAGGGAAAAAGTATAAAAGTACGATATTTAATCCGAGATATGTATCTTATATTTTTTTAGCGAGCATATACGGCTAATATAGCGCGAAAGCGAGCTCCAAATGCGAAGCAAACGCGATCCGCACCTACTAAACACTCAACAAACAACACGAGAATCATGTATATAGACAATAGTATCAATATACAACATACAGCAACATAATAACTATATATGCCAACATAGCAAATGTAGTAAAAGCAACAAATGCAAACATCAACCAACTATCATCCAACTAGTATTCATTTTCAATTAGTTTATATTCACTAATTCATATTCAAGTTGGTTCACTTCCAAATTAAATTCAATTCTATTTAAGATTCACTTAACTACCAATTGAATTCCAATTACTTTAGCTTCCAATTTCATTAACTCTTAAAGAATTATATACAATCAACTAACAATCATATAACGACCAATGTATATTAATTACAACCAAATTCCTTTGCTTATATTCATTCAATTTGGTTTAATTAATTGATTTTCATTCAAACTTTCAACTTTCAATAACATTAAATTTTAATGAATTAACACTTACATTCATTACTTGCTATCAATTTTTACATTCATTTGATTAACATTCAATCCATTAATTCAATTCAATTATAATTCATTTAACCATTTCAAGTTGAATTTCATTTACATAACTTAAGTTCATATCTATCACTTAACTTTATTAATTTACTTTGATACCTATATCAACTTCATTCAACATCACTTAAGTTATATTCCATTTAAACATCACTTGGTTTTACATAACTTAAATTCCCACTTATAAATCAATTCAGCTTCCAATTTCTAAAGTAAATTTCCATTTAACTTTAAATTCATTTTTATTCATATAGTTTCACTTCTTATATATATATAAGTTTATTTCACAATTGTAATTCACTTTAATTATAATTTAATTCTTATAATTCTTTTTGCTTATACAATTATTATTTTATTTAGATTATTCAAACAACTAAACAATCAACTTATATACACTTTAATAATTCTGAAAAATTATTCCTTTATATATAAAATATAATCAAGGTAAAATTATTTCATTTACCCAATTTAAAACAATATCGTGTCGAATTGTTCTGTACAAGTGTTTAGAGATCCCTATCAACAACGTTAATTACTCGTATTAACCAGAATCCATATACCACTCAACAAACCAATCATCACAATATAAAACAATTTTATATTCACTAACAAATACGCTCTCATAGCTATTATTACACTCAAACTCATTCTAGAGTACTGCTGACTCTATCTCTAATGAGTAATACCCAACAGAACCATGGTTGTCGCTTAACCATTTGCTCTGATACCAAATGTAAGGACCCGATTCTTCGTCTTTCGAAAGTTCAACATCGATACTCACTTTATCGACTGCCGAGAAATCGAAGGCCGGAAAACCGAACACTTAGGGTTTTAAAGAAAAGGAAAGAGAGAGAAGAAGAGAGAGAAGATAGAAAAATATCAGAGGAAAGAGAATAGAAAATAGAACGGAACAGAACACAACACAACAATATCAGAATCTCACAATTCGCAGCGGAACAACATATAATAATAAATGAATAATCTTTAAACAAAGAACTATATCAGTTATTACATTTTATACATTACATTTCATTACATCATATCATCAGAGTGTACAACAACAAACAGCGGAAAAAGAAATACTATATACTAGTAATACGTCATGCCATCCAGCTTGCCTCCAGCAACTCCAGAATATCCAGAATAAACCTAACTCTTGACTGCCCGTGTGGAAATTGGTGGGCACCCAGAGTTTAGGAAGGAAAACAATAAACTCCGAGTCAGTCATGTGACTGGTGTGAGAACTCAAAACAGTTTATTTATCTTTAAAATCAAAAATAGAGGAATATTTTTAAAGTCAATTCGCAATGCTTTTAAAAATGAGACTACCATAAGGCCTCCCGCACACACACACAATGCAAACGCAGAATCGAAGGAGATTTCTCCTTATGATAGTCAAAGATGCTTGATACGCATTTAAAAAGAACATTTGATATTATTACTAGTGCATAGTGTAGGAAAAATTCATTTCGAAAGTAGAATATAAATCTTAGCCAACATACGACCATTATCGTATGCCTACTATAGCTACCATCTAAACAGTGGTGACCACCATAAGTAAATGGAAGGTTCTACAACTAATACCGTACAAGCTTCGTATTGGGAATTGGATTTCCAACGAATGATCAGGCCAAGTAACTTCCCATTGCCACATGAGAATGCCTCTGGATGGACATCCCCGAGAACCAAACCGGATCTCTACCAACACAAGGCCAGGTTACCCCTAACTGAGTAACAACTGACCGAATATGCCATCCCCCGGTCCTTTGGGACCTTTCAACCGAGCGCTCGTAATCAATTCACACAATCATAAAGTGTTTTCAACATGAGTAAGTATCTGGGCTCCATACCATGATACCACCCTTTTCCAAAAGGAAATGCACATACCCTAAAGGGCGCTACCCCTCATAACCTTGCTGCATCTTTCCTGTTTTGACCATTCCCGAGGTGTGAGGCTCGACGAAGTCACGTCCACAAAAACATACTTTATACAAAAGCCATGCTTTGGGTCAACAAATGATCATAGAAATGATCACCAGGATAGACGATCAAATAAATGATCCTATCATAAATAATCAACACAATGATCATTTCACAGCAACACTCAGCATGTCACATTACCAAATTGGGAATATATCGCTGATAGCCTTCAACTACATAACCTCTGAGCTCGTACGTCTCAGAGAAGGGTGTTAAGCTAAAAGAATAAATTCTCCGCCACCAACAGAAATATATTTGAAAGAAATCTGCTTTATATCTCAATTTGTAACGTCAGACATACAATCCATACAAGTCTGTTCCGGGATCGAACAAAACCGAAGGCACTTACAAAGAAGTCCTTGCAATCCGGATAATCTCTAATCATGTCCGGACCTCCCATCACATAGGGAGTCTCTATACCGTAGCTACTCGGTGCAAAGACAATCGACGAGTTGTCCTTTCGCTTTCAAAAAGATCCGGTCTTCAACACCGGTCTTCAAATGCAATTCATAACGACGTATCACATATTCGGAATGGGTTATACGACCCCATGGTCTTTCCCGGTTAACCCGAATAGTGAGCGCTTATTCAAAAATAAGTGTGGCATTCAAATTCAAACAAATCACATCAATTACCCATTCAAAGGGAAATATTGATAGTCGGTTATTGAACTATCAATGGATATGCACACATCACCAGTTTCCAAATAATTTTCCAAATTATTTATTTTCCAAAATATCTTTACAAGATATAAAATTTCAATACCTCAAAAATAAATCAATATTTATCTTTAAACAACTTCCCTTTTTATTCATAAATTCCATAGTGAATTTTCATTCCAAAATATCCATGCATATACGATTTCAATTATTCATTTCAATTTATCTTCAAAAAGATAAATTCTCAAAATATTCACTTTATATTGGAAAACATTTCCATACTTATTTAAAATAAGTAATTCTCAAATCCATCTATTTTCAACACTTGGAAAATATTCAATATACCTAAATCGAGATTAAGTATATATTTCATTCTTTAAGGAAATCATTCTCTTAAACATATTTATTTGGGCCAAAACGAATGTTGCGTAAAACATCGTTACGACAAGCCAAAATCACTAGTATACGGATTCGAAATTAAAATAGATATATAAATCCCAATACTATACAAAACATTTCCTTTCGGAAATCATTTACTATAACAACAGTGTTATAGTCCACCATTTCCTTTTATTTCTCGAAAACATCTATTTCAACAATAAATGTTGAAATCTATGGTTTTGAATCTCAACACATTTAAAACATCGTTAGATCGTTTTAATTCAATTTAAAATATCACATTCTAAACATTTTCTTTAACATATTATTCACTATTCAAAAACGTGAATATACTACGTTAACAATTTTCATCCTTTTATACATTTCATTTTAAAGGATTATTCACAGTCAAAAATGTGAATATAACTCCATTAATAGGTTTCAACAATTTACTTCTTAAAATAAGTCGTTTGCGAATTTTATGAAACAACGTTTATAAATTCCATTTCTATTTGTTTTATAACTACTTCCTTTGTAAATCTCCTTTATTAACCTATCTCAATTCATATCTCAATGATATACTAAAAGTTCATATTATAAGTGAAATACTTATAATTTATTTGCTTGCAAAAATCGTTCCTTTGAACTTCATACTTATAAATCTTATAAGTTATAAGATTCAATTATTTATCCAAAACCATTCTTTTAATAACTTTATGAATTTTATAAACCTACTGCTTATAAAATTACATTTATAACTTCACCGTTTATAATTCTATAAATTTCATTCATTTATGAAATTCATTCACAATTCATTCTAACACTTATAAAAACTCGTTTTATAATTCAAATGTTTTAATTCATAAATATCAATTTATAAATTTCTTTTATATAAATCAATTTATATTATTCTTTTAAAACGTCTTTAATCTCCTTTATAATTTCATCATTCTTGATTTATAAAATAATAAATTTCATAAATCCTATTTTTTTAACTTTTCGCAATAAGTTCTAAAATCCCGATTAAACTATTTTTATAAAATTATTAACCCATATTTCCAAAAATCAACCTTTAACTATATTTCTCAGAAACCATAATTTTTATAACATTAAAATTATAACGTTTATTTATTTAAAATAAATCAATTCCAAAAATATTTTATAAACGTATACTTTCAAAAATCACTTTGAAATCGTTTCAAAATTCCAAAATTTGGTCCAATGATGCTACATACCAAATAGTCAATCACGACAACAACGATATCATATATCGATATGATAATCCATCAAATATCAAAATATCTGAAATCAAATAAATACTGTTGAGGAATCCAGTTGGATCCCTCCAACCTGTTTTCCCGCATCCACAAACATTAGCACAATACCAATTCCGCTCCAGTACGGAATTATCGCGGTATATGGGATTTAAAATATTATCCGCTTAATAGACGGCGCAATAGGGTCTCATCCGCTATACAAATGCGGGAAATCAATATCTCCAATATATACATATGCCAATATATATATATTGCTATTATATATAACACCAATTTCACTGTTTATGAAATATTCGCGGTATATGTTTTTAATAAATAACATCCGCTTACTAGCGGTGCATAATGTCTATTTTAACAATCAATAGATAACAATCATCATTCAAACATGCATTCAAGTATTTTAAATCTAACTATTTAAAATAAAAATCGAAACTGATTCGATCGAGTGAGAAGTTCTCACCTTGATTTCAATTTCGTTTTAGCAATTTATTTCGAATAAAATTAAACGTGCGTTTAATTTTACCCGAAATTCTCACTAACTCCAAATGACTCCAATCCAATTCCATCGCATAGTGCTCGTCCATACGATTCCAACGCAACTGGTTTCGCGCGTTTTCGACCTCGTATGAAAAAGATATGAATTTATGAAGTTATACGAATTTTTTTTATATAATAATTTACAACAATTATTTTAATTTTTAACCCTAGCTTAATCATGACCATTAGATCCCTCAACCTGCAGATCATAGCCGCACACACCCTTGCTTCTCCCTCTCCTCATTCACGTACGCAACCTACAGGCCGTGCTTTGAACCCATTATCTTTGAATTAGGGTTTGAATTCGAGCCATCAACAAGCAGCTCCAGGTTGATCGAGGCACACCACATCGAAGGCCGACCCAACCACCATGCTCGGCCAGAGCATAGGCCAACTCGGCCTCCTCCCTCCTTGGGAAACGCGCACGCAACACGTTGACTTCATCTCCATTTTGCCGTTGATCCATAGCTCCAAACACGATCTCCACCGTTGAAAACGTAGTTCTCATCGCCCTCTACAATATTCATGTTGGAAGTTTCTTGTAATATTGAGTGGATTAAGAGATTTGGGGGAAGAAAGATCGTGAGTTTTCAGCCCTTGAATCCTTGGTGGCGGCTGTGCATTGCTAGGGTTTTGATATTTTTTTTTTAATTTGGAGAGAGAGAGGGGCTATTTATAGAAGAACGAACAACACTATTCATTCCGGAAATTCCGAACTCCGATTCACGCGCCATAACCAGCGTTTCTAGAGTTTACCCCGCGTTCCGGACACAATGGAACAGGTTTCAAAAGCTAATTCGGACATCTGTGCGAGTTATGGCTATAAACGTTCAATTTAAATTAAACCGATTTAAACGATTTTCTAGGCGTTTTAATTTGTACCGGACAAACGATAAATCCAATTGATACGAAATTTGAAACCTTACAATAATACCACATTACGGATCCGATGAAACTGGTTTCGTCGAAATCCGAGACTTTTTGAAAAATGGCTATTTTAACTCGCCAAATTAAAATTAAAAACAATTCGATGCGTTTCGAGCTGCCACGATCAAACGATAACTCCGATTGACACGAAAATTGAAATCCGGTAATAACAAACTATTACGGATCCAATGGAACTAGTTTCGTCCAATTCTGAGACTGTTCAAAAATTGACTATTTTCACTAGTCGATTAAATATTAAAATATTCAATTTTCACAAATTAACTTTTAATTCGATTTTAAAAGTTCTAAAATATCGTTCTAACTCCAACATGATAAAATAAAATTTTACAAATCATTTTCAATTATATTTAACTCGATTTTCAATTATTTCCATAATTTAACGTATTAAATTATCGATTTAATTATTCAATTAAATCCAATTATTCGAATTAAAATTTATTCGACTTATAAATTCACTTATTAATATTTAAAATCAATTAAATATTCAAATTTTAATTATCAGAAATCCTGGGTCGTTACACGATTCCAACGCAACTGGTTTCGCGCGTTTTCGACCTCGTATGAAAAAGATATGCATTTTAAAGTTTACACGAATTTTTAATATAAATTTACAACTTTATTTTATAAATTTTAAACCTAGATTCATTCAAATCCATTGGATCCAAGCCCATGCAATCACAGCCGCACACTATCTTCTTCCCCATCTCCAGGTTGCTCACGCACAACAACCCATAGCCGCCGCTCCTAGGGTTGAATTATCCTTCCTCCACGACGAACTATGCAACGATCAGGTGATGCCGTTCAACTCGCCATGTCGAGAGCTACCCACGCCTACCACCCCCTTGAGCTCGGCCCCACCTTGACCGTGAAAAACGTCCCCAAACGTGCGTCCTTCCCTAGCCCTTTGCCGTCGATCTGCTCCACTTCACGTCATCATCTCCGTATGGATCTATCGATCTCGAGACGCTCTACAACTTTCGTTTAGAAAGTTTCTCGAATTTCTTTGTGGATTGGAAGAAATTAAGGAGGAAAGGAGATAGTTTTTCGGCCCTAGATAATAGTGAAGCCGGCGGCTCCAACCTGAAACCCTAGGGGTTTGTTATATTTTGCAAAAATGAGAAATAAGGGGGGTTTTATAGAAAATTTCACCAATTACTATTCACCCGGAATTTCCGAACTCCAAACGAAGCGTGCCGGTTGGCGTTCCGAAGGTTTACCCCGCGTTCCGAACACAATGGAATGTGTTTCGGGAGCTCATTCGGTCATCTGTGCGAGTTATGGCAATAAACGTTCGATTTAAATTAAACCGATTTAAACGATTTTCTAGGCGTTTTAATTTGTACCGAACAAACGGTAAATCCGATTGACACGAAATTTGAAACCATACAATAATATCACATTACGGATCCGATGAAACTGGTTTCGTCAAAATCCGAGACTTTTTGAAAAATGGCTATTTTAACTCACCAAATTAATATTAAAAAAATTTCGATGCGTTTCGAGCTGCCACGATCAAACGATGACTCCGATTGCTACGAAAATTGAAATCCGGTAATAACTAACTATTACGGATCCAATGGAACTAGTTTCGTCCAATTCTGAGACTGTTCAAAAATTGACTAATTTCACTAGTCGATTAAATATTAAAATATTCAATTTTCACAAATTAACTTTTAATTCGATTTAAAAAGTTCTAAAATATCGTTCTAACTTCAATATGATATAATAAAATTTTACAAATCATTTTCAATCATATTTAACTCAATTTTCAATTATTTCTGTAATTTAACATATTAAATTATTGATTTAATTATTCAATTAAATCCAATTATTCGAAATAAAATTTATTCGACTTATAAATTCACTTATTAATATTTAAAATTAATTAAATATTCAAATTAAAATCCTGGGTCGTTACACTTTTTCTCCCCCTGGACCGATCGTCGATAGACCACCGATGACGACGAATTTGTTTTGCAAACGCTGTTGAACAAAATCCATACCCGAAACCCTATTTCACCATTTCTCGATCACTCCGATCATCTGAAAAAAAATCCCCATCTATTTTTCCTAGCCTCTACAACTCTCCAACTACCTCCAGAACCAATCGCGATATGCCTTCCCCTTTAGTTCGCCAGAAAAATGTTGAAACTCCCAAAACAGATCAATTCACAAAATCTCATCGACTACAATCTTAAAAATCTCAAAACCCATATCAAAATTCATGATTTTCTCATATAAATCACATTATGAAGTCTAAGTATGAAATTTTAATCACTGATTTTCGACTTATTTTTTATTTTTAAAGTAATCTTCTATTTCCAGAATATTTATTAGATATAAATACTTAAAATTATTTTTAAAAATAAAATTACATTGTTATACTCATTTTCCTTTCAGAGACCATAACCTACAAGAGTTTTAGCAAAAAGAAATTGAGTTTTTAAATTTATCTTTAGCCTGGAAACAAAACAGAGGTGTGCTCATTCATATACAGGGCATGCACATCTACATACATACATACATACATACATACATACATACATACATACATATATATATTCAACATGCAAGCATAATTTTTATCACACATTAACAGATCATTACATGAAATCAAGATGTAAACCATATTTAAAGTTTTGGGATGTGGTTTGCTCACCTGGAGATGAAGAACAGAGAAGGCTGAGTATAGCCTGGAAGTGGTTTTGAATTTGATAACTGGAATTTGTTTTTGCAACTTTGAGACTGGATTTTGATCCTAATTTGTAAACTGAAGCTTGTTTGCTTTGCATTGTTTCAGGCTTAAAGCTTTCAGGCTTTAGATTTTGAAACTTTCTTTTGAAATTGAAATTGCTTTGAACTATGTATTATGATCTTTGCATTTTTGAATTTTGATCCTGACTTTGTTTTGATTTCATGTTGTTTTGCTCAGGTTATGAGATTTTAAACTGATATTTACTTTGATTTGCATCAGATTTCTTTTGCTTTCCAGATTTTTAGATTAAATGCAGTTTGAATTTGTAGTTGCATTCAGGTTTGAATTTTGAAAAACTAAGACGATCACTGGCTTAGTTGAAACTTGAATCGTTTGCTCAGGCTTGTTAATCAGAGATGATTTTTTTTTCATTTTTGGTTTTCAGTTTCAAAGATAAAGAAGAATTTTTTAGAATGGACACTGTTAAGGAGGGATATAGAGTGATATATAAACTTATTTACATTTTTTTATCTATTTTTTTTTTTTGAAAATCAAAAGACACTTGTAATGCATATTGAAACACTTGTTAAATTTATGTTTAAAATAGTGACATTTGTAAATTCTTTGGTTAAAATTCTTACATATGTTTAAATGTATTTAAATAGATACATTTGTGAAAAACAAGTAATTTTATGTTGAAATCCTTACTTAATTTTAATCTATAAATATGTTTTAAACCCTTATTTCATTTTTTATTTAATCTTTTATATTTAACCCTTTTTATTTTTAAATGTGTGAATCATATTTTAATGTTTTTAACTTATATATATTTATAAATTACACTTAAAGTTTTTGGTTTAATCCTTAAGTTAAAATATTATTGTGCATATATTTATATTAATTAAAGAAAATTTATCTGAAATCAATTTATACATTAATAAACAATCACATTTCAAACCAAATTTTTTATATTAAATCATAAATTCAAAATATAGATATATATTAAAATTAGAAAACAAGATTTTTAAAATATAGAGTTTTTAAATCCAATATATTTTCAAATGTTTGTTTTCAACATTTATGTATTTGAATTTCAAATTCAAATTCTAAATTATAATCTATTTTAGATTTCTAAATAAAATCCTTTATTTAAAATCATATAGATATATATATTTCAAAATTTTCAAATTAATTCTCAATTAATTCACAAATTATTCCAAAAATTAAATTAATTACCAAATTAAACTTGGCTAAAATCCGGAAATGTTACAAATTTGGAATGTTAGCTACTTATAATAAGATGTAGAACATGTATAAGTTACAATAAGTATAGAACATACAATTTGAATCCAAATCTCAAACATGAACACAAATACGCAACCATACAACAATCATATGCATCCAAAACAATTATCAATGATTTACAACAACAAAATTCATCCGACAAATCAATATTTATTCAATTCAATTCATAACTATCAAAATTTACATTACAATGTCAATGTTTAAATTTATGCATTCTCATTCTTATTAACATTAAATTTTTTTATTAAATTTTTTTTGCTCATTTTTCATTTATTCATTACATTGGATCAACTTATATTCAACCTAATTTGTTTCCAATATTTTCATTCATTTTAAATGTTATTAAGCTTACATCCACATATTTCATTTCAATCATTCATATAATTAATTACACTTAAGTAATTTAATATCATACACATTCCATATATTTAAAATTGATTCACATTCACTTATTAATATTCATTTCGTTAATCATACAATGGATTTATAATCAATTCATTCACTTTTAATTGATTTACGTTTGACTAATTTGGTTTTAATTCATTCTTTCTTTTAATTAATATTTATTGCATTCACATTTGATTTATTTCAATTCAATATACTTACATTCAATCTATTTGTTTCCATTTATTTACATTTGTTTCATCCACATTTAAATTTAGTTTACATTCCATTAATTTCTTTTATCTTATCCAAATGCTTAACCACATTTGTAATTTGGTTTTCTTTCACTTTATTCCAATTTATTTCATTTACATTCAATTTATTCAATTCAACTTGTGAAATTCCAATTGTTTCTTTTTTTATCCTATTTTATATAAACTCATTTATGAATCATTTATAAAAATTATTCCGCTTAACCATTCTTAAGTTAAATCTATTATATTTCCACCTAACATATCCTCCTTTTCTTTTATACTAAAATCATTTATACGTTATCTAAATTCATAATGAATAATTTATATAGCATAATCACATTTATTATTATTACTTCATATTTTAAGTTATTATTAACTCATCGATTTAATTCATTTATTCAAATCCATATTATTAGTTTACTAAAGTAATTTTTTTTACTTCCTTGTTCAAATTTACAAGTTATAACTATTTCTTCCATATTCAAATTTATAAGTTATAAAGTCATTTCTTACATACTATTTCCAATTATAAGTTCCAAACTATTTTCACATATTTATTAAGTCATACATAGGATATTTTTCCACAATCAAAACTTGTTTTAATCGAAAATAAATTTCTTTTGGTAGCAATTCTCACTTAAAAACTCGAAAATGAACACTGGCGATGCTGCAGTCATTCGCAGAATTATTCTCCAGCGACCAAGCGAGTTTGATGCTTTTATTTCTTCAAAATCCCTTCAAAACTATTTTTTCTAGTCAAAACTCTTTCAAATAATACTATTTGTTAAATTTTAAGGCTTTGAAAAATAATTTTGGAAACAAAAGGATTTTAAATATCAAAGTTCTCAATTTTTAAAATCATTTCTATATATAAGCTATATTAAAATATAATTATACAAAATTTCCTTAACCTACTATCCAAATATTCCATTAATTTACAACTTGGTCATTTTTACCAATTCTTATTGCAATTATATTTCAATTCAATTTAATTATCGAATGTTTCGTAAAATAAATTTACGAAGTATCCGTTTTATTTTAATTCAATCAATAATTGACGATAACTATATATTATCATCACCTAATAACAATTTCATTAAAAAATTATCATTTTATATATATAATTTTTATGTAAAATTATTCCATTGACCCGATTTTAAAACAACATTATGTCCACTTGCCTTGTTTAAGTGTTTAGAAACCTCTATCGATGACACGACATCCCGTACATTGACCAAAATTTGTAAATAACCCAAGGGATAAGTAAATACAATATAAAATATTTTATAACACTAACAAGTACGCTCTCTCATATATACACTCAAACTGACTCATTCTAGGGTATTACCACCCTATCTCTAATGAGTCAAACCCCACAAAGCCAAGGTTATCGCTAAACCTTCGCTTTGATACCAACTGTGATGACCCACATTTCGAAAGGTTTAAATCGACATTAATCCACACATGTCTGACTTAAACAATCCGAAACGTAGATAATCAATGGGGTAGAAATAAGAAAAATAAGAAGAGAAGAAGCAAACAAAACACAGAATCTCACAGCGGAAACGATAAAAATATAATAATCAAAGAAACAATTCATAAAGTTGTTTACTATACATTTGATTTTAATCTATACACATTTATCAGAGTTATATATACACATCAGGGATAAATAATCAATACAGCAGAATAACATAATTCAGGGGATGATAATGATAGTAATATACCAAACGCCGTCTTCGTCCTCCAGAGAATAGTCTTCAATACGTTGAAAAACTCAGGACTGACCTGAGCGTAGTGAAAAGACAAAACATTCGAGTCGGGACTAAAATACTCTTTAAGAGTGCAATAACTTAAGAGATGTTATGGGATATTCCATCTCCTAAGGATCCGTTAAACTATTTATATATAATAGTAAATGCTATAATAGATAATGTCTGTCAATAAAATAAATATCAAAATAGCGTTAAGGCTTTACATTGATCCACCTAACACATTTTTACAGTTTAAACCAAAATCGTAATGGACTCTCGTATAGGGATAAATATGAGAAGGCACATGAGGCAATGCCGAAGGTAGGATCCTACCAGTTTACCCTTTCTGGCTGGTCGTAACCCATCCATGGTCGACCGCGATAATCAATCCAAATGACAAATAAGGTGCACCAATCGAATTCAAAACCATAATAGTAATACGAGGGATCAACGATGCTTGAGGTAGCTAACCTCATTGGCCAGACATAGGCTCCTGTTTTAGTCATTTTAATTATGACACGAATGTCAAGGCTATCTTTTATCGTTCTCTTATTTCATTCCAGTAAACGTCGCCAATTCAACCACTACATTCTGGATATCATCCACCGCGTACATGGTTGTCAAAGTGGTTCCAATATTGAAAGAGAGTATTTCGATGAGAGGCCCGGTGTCTTTAACAACCAATCACATTTTACACATCGGTTGGTTCCTTTACATTTCAAAAACAATTTGCACTTGATATCAAAATATCATATTCGTTTGAAAATCAAATCCATTTCGAAATCATTATATATTCGCTTTAAAATAAAATTCATTTAGAAATTATCATATATTTAAAATTATTGTTTAGTCCAATAAATCGATTTCACTTCCAAAATTTGATTCGAATTCAATTTAGGTTATAATCTTCACTTTAACCTAGTTCGTATTTAAATCCAAGATTTAAATATAAACAATTTACCCTTTAACCAATTTAAATTTTAGAAAATAGTTTAAATAGTTTAAAACAATAAAAAATAGTTTAATAGAAAATATTTAAATCATTTATACTAAATTATTCATTTTAAAAATATTTCCAAAGTCAAACCGGTCAATTTCTCAAATTTCCTACCAAAATCAATTCCAATTTCCATTTTGATTTAATCGATTCAATTCCGATTCCAACTCGAATAAATTTCGATTTCACACAAATTTCTTCAGAACTCAAAATTTCTTTCAATTTCAATTTCCATTTCTATATTAATTTAAATCTCAATTTCAAATTAGTTTCCAATTCCAAATTAATTTCCAATCCAATTCCAAATTAATTTAAATTCCAATTTCAAATTAATCTAAATTCCAATTTCAAATTAATTTCCAATTCTAATTCCAATTCCAAATTAATTTAAATTCCAATTTCAAATTAATTTCCAATTCCAAATTAATTCAAATTCCAATTTCAAATTAATTTAAATTCCAGTTTCAAATTAATTTAAATTCCAATTTCGAATTAATTTACAAATCCAACTCCAATTCCAAATTTGCTTTCAAAATATCGATTTAAACACTTAAATCAAATTTACTTTCAATTCCAAATTTTCAATTATAATGCAATTCCAAGCTAAAATTTGAAATATTACTTCATATCACTTTTTCTTATAAATATTCAAAGTTTGAATAAAAGCCTATCCTTTAAAACAAATCCATTTCTAAAATTTACAATGTATTTCACTTATAACTTAAAACTTTGAACTTCGATTAATTAAACAAATCTCGTTTATCAAGTTTAAATTCCAACATTTTGAGCTTCAATTCAAAATAATTCAAATTCCATAAATTTGATTTTTTTTTTCTTAAAATCATTTCATTTAAATAATTTCAAAATAACCTTTAAAATTATTTACATTAACCAACCCGGTGTCCGTATATAATTTTCTAACCTATGGCCAAGTGAATCAATTATTTCAGTTTAAATTCCAAGGATGAATATATATCATTTCAATCCAAAAAAAAAATACAAATGTCACAGGTATATATCATTTCAATCTATTTCTTAATTTATTTGAAATAATTTAATTTACAGTTTTATATACTGTAAATAACATACGGGATAACAACATGATATATATAAAATAGTTAAACACCCAATCAACCACAAATCAATCAATAACATCCATTTGCAACCAATATCCAAGCAATCAATGTATTATAACAATCAAATAATTGTCAATGTCAGGTGTTTACAAGCAATTGAATTACAATTCAATTTAACTATCAATTTAAATTCTATTTGGTAATTTGGATGTCAATTTAAATGTCAATTAAATTTATCAACCAACAATCAATCAATTTAAATCATTTCAAAATTTCAATTCAACTATTATAAAATAAATTTAGTACTTGTGAGCGTATAAACACTCACCTTATTCGTTTCAGTTCGGAAATTTTTTTTTGCTCTATCCTTGTCTTAGACGACTTCGATACGATAGAAAATATGATCCGTTTACCCAAACTAACCTTGTACGCAACATTTATGAATTTATCATTATTCGATAATAATTAAAATTTAGTTAATAACATAATTAACATAATAATAAAAATAAATTACCTAATCCATCTTCCCACTCTTACTAACACGTTCATGCAATCTCATCATCCTTCCCTAGCATGCATTAAGCTTCCCCTCTTTCCCCACGCAACTCGCAACCTTGTTTCCATCGTAATTTTTTTTAACATCCCGTCGATCGCCTCTACAGCAAGACCACCGCCGACCCTCTCTCCCCTCGCATGCGCCTACACGCGCGATCTCCAGGTCCCGAACTGAAACCCTTAGCACCATTGAAGATCCACCGTCATGCCTCTCTGCTTCAGGAATGCACGCGTTCCTCCTTCCAGTCGTGACCACATCGTGCGATGTCAAGCACTCGCGGCACCGTGCTGTGATTGGATTTTTTTAGGATCGAGCTTCCATATATTTTTCTTCTTTCCTCTTTCAATTTTTAAAGTGATGCGATTCAATCTAGTTCCATTTTTCTTTTTTCATTTGTTTGTTTGTTTTTTTTTTTTAATTTGTCGATCTGCAGTTGAAAAATAAAAAGGGGAAGAATAGAGGGTTAAGTGCATATGGGTTTCAACAAGTTGAGATAAAGATGTAGATATTTATTATTAAAACATGAAATATCTTACCCGATAGGCCAGCGTGGATTCGAACTCCAAATGAAGCATGCCGCTAGGCGTTTGTAATGTTTTATCCCTATTCCGAACACAGTGGAACTAGTTCCAAGGTCTAATTCAATCGTATGCATAAGATAGCTTTTCAGAATCAATTATTTTAATTAAATTCCAAAATAATTTGTACCGTTTCAAGCTCGCACGGCCAAACGACAAGTCCGATCGTTACGAAACTTGAAATCCTACAATAATTAACTATTACGGATCCAATGGAACTAGTTTCGTCGAAATCCAACACAATGGCCAAATCATCTATTTTAATTCGTCAATCAATATATAAAATTTCAAATTTCAAATTATTCACATTTAAATCCAATTTTAAATGTTAACCATCTTCGTTCATATTTATATAAAATTTGAATCAATTTACGATACCATGTTAATCATATTAAATCCATAATTTAATTATTCAAATAATCTCCTATAATAAATTTAAACAATTTAAATTATCCCATAATTAATATTAGAAAATCATTATATTTTACCCATATTCATTCAAAAATTTCATTATATTTAATAACTTACAATAGTCAAAAGTACGGGTCGTTACACCAGGGAGGTTTGGCAACCCTCAAGGGCATATCAACTCCAGATCTAGAAGTGCTTATCGATATGTTAGTACTGAAAGTTGTTATGGCTTGGATCACATACCAAGGGTGGTCCAATTTTGTTTATTTTAGAGTATATCCTATCTAGAGATATACGACGCTCGGAAGGTAGTTTCTAATCCTTGTCTTGGAGATCAATTTTAGTTTACTGGAGGTATCTCCATAGAAAATATCCATATACGAACGTGCCTTAATGGTATTGATTGTATACCTATAACTGTTGTGGCGTTCACACCATATCTATTTGATATGATTTATGTACTACACTCTACATTATCTATCATATAAGTATATGTTAAACTTAATGAATGGTTGGTTTCATTTGAAGGGAAAACCATTGTGGTAATCCGTATGGTTTTAAAAAGGTTTTATTATATGTCACTCTTACTTCTTGAGTTTCTCACGCTGGTTTACCAGACTGATCCAGATGTTATTTTTTTATAATGTTTGGATCAGCCCCTTGTATGTTTTCAGATTTAGCTACGGATGCTTTGGAGCTTATGGAGAAGAGTTAGATGATTACCTTCAATGGTATTCTTATTTCCACTGTATTTTTGTATTATATATATTAGCATGGTGAGGACGGGTGGTTGTAACTATCCAGGCTGATGATAGTACTTAGATTTTAGTGACTTTGATATTTCTGTATCCATGGTAGCCCTTTGTACCATTTCTTTAATATTATATATTATCGTTCTGTTGTGAGATCTGATATTGCATTCCTTTTTTCTTATTCTATCATTTTTATTTTTGTATTTTAGCCTAACAATTCCTTCTTTTGGCACTTGGATGCTCGATACATGAATACTGTGGATGTATTAGTGTCGACATTCGGGGTCAAGAGGGCATATCATTAAAGATAATATTAGAGCTAAAGGTTAAGCGAGGATCTTAGCTTTGGTGGGTATGGCTTATTAGAGTCTGGGTAAGCGACATCCTAGAATGAGTCGAGTCTATTATACAAATGAGAGCATATTTGTATTTTGAAAACTAGACTTTTAAATTATTCATTAGGGATATCTCTTTCTAGTAACTTCTTTGAAATAACTCTATCCTTTCATATCCTAAAAGAAGTTTTGCTTTGATTAGGTAATGAGAACTATGAGTACTAGGGATTTTAATGCTAAAGGAAGTATAGTAGAAGAAGTGGTGCAGGATCACCATGGAAAGACTTTGCTTTGATATGGCTCGAGATTGAGATATTGGGAAAAAAGAGGTTCACCGGCACCAAGACTATCCTCGAAGTCTAGGCTTGGATTAGTTTGTGTGACATGGTATGTAAGGACATGACAAATCATATCTATGAAGCATTCAAGGATATTATAAGTATGGCTTTTCGGTTCGACGGTTTGAATCCCAAGCCATCTATATCTGCACCAACTAGAGGTAACAAGCATAAGTTCTAGTCATCGAAGAATGGTCATACCAACTTGGTTTATTATCAGTGTGGGAAGAAGGGGCATGTTAACTAGTACTTTGGATTTGGGAAAGGAAGGAAAGTGCCTAGAGCACAGATAGTGAGAGCATCGAATGAAGAGGTTCCGTAGCTTGAGGCCCAGTCTACACCGAAAGATTGTTACGGCTGCCACCAACATGACCAAGTTTTAGGGATTGACTGATGCTTTAGGTAGGGAAACATCCTATGGTATTTGTACTTGGTTTAGCACCTTCCACTTTTACAACTATGAAGGGAAAGCATATGCTTAAAGGTATACTGTCTGTTTATAGTTTACATATTCATGTTTGGTTTAATATTAGTGCTTCTCATAGTTTAATATCCTGTAACCTTGATTGTTTAATCATGCTCGGTCAGTTTAGGAGCATTGCTTGTAATTGATTTTTTATTAACCAGTTTATGAGTAGTTTAACCTTTCTACAACACGGGGTAGGTAGACATAAATTGTGGGTACAATGAACAAACACCCTGTAAATTAAGTTTCATGGTTTGGCAATAAGGCATTCAGTGATAATGTTGGGTTAGAAGTTATGATTATGAAATGATGTATAAATGATTTAGTATTGAAGGACATACTATTTGTATAAATGAATGTGATTAAAATGGATGTGCTGTAGTTAAGAAACCAATATGATGAATATGTAAGTTGTATGTAGATCATTTTATTCGCATGACTATTCTTGATTCAATATTCAAGTACTTCGAGATGGTCTACATCGGTCAAAACAAGGATTTTTCACTCGACTCTTGATGATGAACACTTTACATAGGTTTGTGGTATGATCCCGATGTTTTCTATCATAGTATATGCCCATGCAAAAAGAACAGAGGTTTTTAATCAAGCAACCAAATCAGAATCCACACTGGTAGGTCAAATAATCTATACTAGTTTGGAAGTAAAATTTATGAAATCGAGCAAGTGATCGGGTTGGATATTGTACACGTATGGTTCATGTAGATCGTATGGGCTTTAGTACGTTTGTATGGTATGTTATGTTAACTTATGAAGAGTTTGTGGAATGACTTTTCGATTCGTTATGAAGTAGCATGAATAATCATTAAAGTAATGACCTAAGGCTATTTAGCGTATGTATGCTTAGTACATTGTTTATCATTTTTGAACGACGAGAGAGTTTTGAATCTGATCGAAGCATGAACATTGGTTGCTATCGAGTGTTAATACTATTTGAGTATTTATGTGCTTATTCCTTTTTTAAGGCTAGAAGTGCCGTGGAGCGAGGATGTTTGGAGTGGTACAAAGAATACGGAGGACAGTTTGAAGAAGATCCATCCAAAGTTTCTTATAAACTAGGGATTTCTTCTTATCTAAGTATTACATAAATTTTGCAGTGTACTCACCGCTTGAGGTGGAGTCGCTTAAAATGCATTTTGGTTTGCAGTTTAGTTTGCATATAGTTTCAGCAGTATGCTATATATATATTGTTTCATCTATGTCCTTTAATTATCGTTCTTGTTTGAATTTCAATGACAAAATGTACTTAGTGAGGGAGAATGTAGTGACCTGTAAATTCGAACACTTCATCTTCAAATATTGAAACGTTTTAAAGTATAATTAAGTGTTATAAATATGATTTTGTATAATTTTAGATATCATTTAACTAATAAACAATGATAAGAGACTGGATTTTGAAATTTTTTTACAAAAATATATTCTTCGAAGAAAAATCAACAATGTGATTGAAAATCGGTTTATCGGTAAGCAGCTGTTCGATCGATATAAGTTATTTGAACTCTTATGCAGTTGACTAATGATCAAATGAACATATTAGCAACTAATCAACATCATTCACTCTGCATAAACCTTGAAATGCTCTAGAATCTTCCATATGGATAAGAGATATAATAAGAAGAGTATAAGAGTAATATGCATAAATGAGAAGTGATGAGAGGTGAAAATTCCATTATACGGTGGGAGAGTGAGTGAGAGCTAAACCAATACCGTTCCTAATCCCATATAAGGAGGGGCATACCCTTAGTTATTATTCACAAAAACTTACAAAGCTTAGAGTTGAAAATCAATGGCTTCTTCTTTTTCTTCCTCTCTTATGTCCTAAAGAAAATTATTGCAAATCAACTCAAACTTAGAGTGGAGGCTTGGAATAATATTACAAGACCTTCTACCTAGTTGGTTTTGAAAGACCCCACTCGCCTTAGGAGCATAGTTTGTGAGAAATACAAGAGGAGGAAGGGGCAAAATCAAGAAGAGAAGTAGGAAAGTTGTTGCTAGGTTGAGCTTATAAGTTTGTGTTTGATTGTGTTTAAGTTGGTTGAATTGTTGTTAACTTATGCTAAAATATTGGTTTGGATTCTTACTTTAAAAGTAAGTGACATATGTATCCATGTATATGGACTTGAAAGAACTTAGAATGGAATTGAATGGACTTACATGACTTGTGAAAAGACCTTGAACAAATCATATAGGTTATAGATGAAATTTGGTTTAGATTGTACTCGGGTTTGAAAGCGCGCTTATAGCGATAGTCGTTATAGATGTAGTTGTGAATTGCCTTGTTTTTTACGATTGCTATGGAACTCTGTAGAGAGATCCTTAGAAGTTTATTTCCATATTTATAATGTTTCGTATGTATGTTATTTGATGTTAAAAATTAAATAGTAAAAAGTTAAGTAACATCTTGAAAAGTGGCCTAAACTTCACTTGTGCAAAACTAGCCCATTTAGCCTTGATTTTGGACTTTAAATTAAAGAATTGAAAAGATAATGAAATTTATATATTTTTTCATTCTTTTTACAAGGGTTTAATAACTCATATTAGAGTATTTCAAAAGTGTTTTGAGGTATTAATGAATTTCTAAGAATTACTCGTGAATTTTTAAAGAAGAGATATTTTTTGAAAACGTATCATTTTCAAGTTTTATGGAAAATTATAAAGTTGTTATTTCTCAAGTAATATACTAGATAAATATTTTAAAACCTATTATAAGTATTTATAAATATTTTAAAATTACATACAAATGCTTTCAAAAAGGGGTTATAATAGCTAAATGTCCAACTGGTTAATTGTTTAATTGAGAAGTAATTAACTACGCTTAACACTAAAAGTCGATGTAGTAAGTCTTATCTATTGTGAGAGTTAAGATTGATGTCGAGTAGGGATGAAGAAATAGAGCTCTAATCCGGTGGGCTTCCCTCGTAACCGATGAATAGTAAGTCGAAAAATGTCGGAAACATGATAATCGTGTAGATTTCTTATTGTTTATGGAAATCATTAATACTGTACTTAACACTAAAAGACGACAAGGTAGATTTATCTATTTGTGAGATTCAAGAATGAAGTGTCTAGCCAAGGCTTTGATGCTACCAGTGCTCTAACTTACCTGGCTTCACTCTTGAACGAGAAATAGTTAAGTTGGAATGTCGAAAATGAGTTAAGTGTATGAATCGTGATTTGTATAAGCAAGTGTTTTTTGACTAGATAATCGATTGGTCGATTATCAAACTTGATCAAATAATGACTTAAGAAGTTATCAAAAGTCTTTACAGTTTCCTATCAATGAGAACCCCTGGGGAGGAGTATTGGTATGAAATGTCTTGAGCATTTGCTTACTTCCGAGAGAAGCATAATTGAATTAACCGAGAATTCATCGATTGATTTTGGAGGGTTCGACAAGCGGGATGAGTGCATATATATGAGATGACTCAAACCCATTGTCACTTCAAAATCATATACATGATCTATGTTCTAAAAGTGGTTGTGAAGTGGAATGTTATAGAGTTAAACTATCTATCCTAAGGTTAAGTCCAAGGGAAAGGTCAGGGTTAACATTACAAACGATGCTGTTGTGTGAGACTGTCTATCTTAAGGAGTATTCCAACAAATAGGATAGTGTTTTCATTTGTCGGATAACTTATGCCGGGAATTTATGTGGAGATTCGAGATCTATTCAGATGATCGAATCCATGTAGTGATTCATGATGTGGTCTAGATGGAGGAATAAATTTAGGATTCATGTTCTATGCAAGTGATGAAGACTCATGTGAGAGATGTCGAACGTAGCCTCAACATTGGGAAAATGACTAAAAACATAGGAGGGGTATGGCCTAGCAAACCTAAAGGGCATATCAACTCCATATCTAGAGATGCATATCGATATGTTGATAGCAGGAGTTGATATGGTTCAGATCACACACGTAGGGTGCTCAAGTTATGTTTACTTTAGAGTATATCCTATATAGAGATATACGATGCTAGAAAGGTAACTTCTGATCCTTGTCATGGAGATCCTTTCAGTTTATTGGAGGCGTCTCCATGGAAAACAATTCGTATACGAATGCGCCTTAGTGGTATTGATTGTATACCTATTACTATTGTGGCGTTAACACATCAGCTATTCGATATGATTTATGTGTTACACTCTAGGCATTATCTATAATATAATTATATGTTAAACTTAATGAATAGTTGGTTTTGTTAAGGGGAAAACTATTGCAGTAATCCATACGATCATAAAAAGGTTCTACTATATGCCACTCTTATTTCTTGAGTTTCTCCTGCTGGTTTAATAGACTGATCTGAATGTTATTTTCTTATAATGCCCGTGTCAGCTCCATGTATGTTTTCAAATTTAGGTACGGAGGCTTTGGAGCTTATGGAGAAGAGCTTGATGATTTCCTTCCATAGAATTCTTATTTCCACTGCATTTTTGTGTTGTATATATCAGCATTGTGAGGACTGACTGTTATAACTATCCAGGTGGTAATAATACTTAGATTTTAGTAACTTTGATATTTCTGCATTCAGTAACCCTTTGTATTTTTCCTTTGATATTATATATTATCGTTCCGTTGTGAGATTCCGATACCGTGTTCTTCTTTTCTTGCTATGTTCTTCTTCATTTTTACGCTAACAATTCGTCTTTCCAGCAATTGGATGTTCGGGACACGAATACCATTGACGTATTAGTGTCAACATTCGGGGGTCGAGAGGGCGGATCGTTACAAAATATTGGAAAGAGTATATAATACCCCTTTTAGTGAATAGTTTCAAATTATGGGCAATTACAGAGAGGTCCTATTTAAATATTAGATTCACAAGGAAATCATGGGCCCTTTGGGAACCCAATGTTTTCTCTTGTGTCGAAGAGAGAGACTATGCTATCCATCGCACGCGCGCATGCTAGTCGACCGACTTGATCCTACCTAGATCAGGTTGGGCTTGGCTAAAGTGGTATATGACTCTTTCAATATTTTTGGCAGTATATATTTAAACCGATGTTGACTTGATAATAAGACTTGATTAATTTGTATCCTATATTTGCTCATAACTTAGTAAGGAAAAATACCCGTTTTTACTCTTATAGTTTTTCTATATAAACCAAGCAATTGACATGGAAAAACAACAATTTTTAAATCCGGGTTCTCTTCTTCTTCCTCAAATACTTTCAAATTCGAGCAATATTTTTGGATGCTATTATCACAACAGCCTATGTGCAAGAGGGTGTTGATATTGTTACGTATGGATGTTTTACCTTAGAGGTGGTGCTGCACTACTGACTTCGTTGCACGGTTTTTGCATAGTGGCAAAACTTCTTAAATAGAGCGATCTACTCTACAACTCAGCCACAAAGACACTGCAAATTTAGATCAAGATACATCAATAACTGCAGATACTTTATTGGTAAAATGATTGTGTATACCAATAGACCAATAAACCAATAGCTGATAATGGTGTATTACCAGAACATAAAATGTTAAATTTTCATCATAATAACATTTTGATAATGATTAATAATGTAAATATTTTATTACAAATTCTAACTCTATTAATATTTATATCAATATTTTGACTTATTATTCTTGACATAGAATTTTCTAAATTAGTTGTAGATTATTCACAAAAATATTAAGTAATTACTTTGCTATCTTATATGTTAAACCTAATGAAACTTAAAAAGAAGCATCATCATAAATAATACTGCAAACTTCTTATTTAAAATTGATATACCTTCAAAAGTGACCGTCGTTGGATTAATTTATATGGTCGATTAATTTACTGTTACCATCGGTTTTGATATTGTCCAATACTGATTACCAGTTGCTGGGTATTTGTATGGTAATGGTAAATTTACCATTACCATAATAGTGCTAACTATAATGAGTGTCAACGATTATTACTAGCTAGATTTAAACATATTAAATATTTAATTTTCAAAATTGTGGTATGTATATTAAGTAATTGGATCTCCTTCTATATGTAGGCTTAATCAAATACGTATGTACCATTAGACTTCAAAATAATGAAGAAATTGATGCAAAGCTGTGGATGATCAATAAGGGATGATATAAGAAGAAAAGTAGTAATAATAATTAAGGAACATTGATTGATATCGATCAACGACATGTTTTGGTGCTGATCGGTTCATCAATTTTCAACTATTGGTTAATGAATTCTTACCCTATATCATGGTTTGAAGCTATGGCATTACCGATAGCTGAAACATTACAAATTGCAAAAAGATGGAGATATTCTTTAAATCTATCGATCGGTACCGATTGATAGACTATTAAGCTGTACCGACCAAATAATGTTTCCTACAGGTTGAGTGGACAAATCTTTAAAATTCTGTCTGATCGATTGCATATATTTTCTAATTGACTTTCTGGATGAACATAACGACCCAAAATTTGACAACTTTAAAATATACTATTTAAAGTGATTTTAAATGTAAAATAAATCAGGTTATATGATCCAATAGATAGGATTTATAAAGAGAAGCATATACAAAATAGTAACATTTGCCTATATCGACAAAAGTGATAAAATGCTGATTTTAGAAAAGAAAGTTTCAATGGTTAAATAAATTATTTTAATTTATTTATGAGTGTTCATATTTTTAAATAAGATTATACAAATTTATTTTTAAATTTGATTTACATAAATAAATAGTTTAATTAAAACTTCAAAATGTGACTGTAAAACATTTTTGTTGAAAATCAACGTTTTGTCGATTAAAAGTTGTCGCAACGTCGTTGCACCTTTATTTCCATATATAAGAACATATATTCAAATATAATAAGTATTAATTAATTCACTAATTAAGTTTATTTTTACTAGACATACTTAGAAAATTCTAGAATGTAATTAACAAAGAGTAAGCACAAAACGACAAACATGTCATTTCAATGCAAAAAGTAGACATCAAATCAAACCAAACATAAATATTATATTCTTTAATTAATACTTAAGTGAAAATAAAATAAAATAATGATTTTAAATGTGATGTTAAGTGTTGAAAAAAATAAGGCTGCTTAAAATGAAAGTATGGGCATTTTAGTCTTTTTACAAAATATGATTTTAATCCAAAACTTTTTCTATAAGTAAGCATCCACTTTCTCCTTTTTTCCACTTCTTCCGTTTTCGATCTTTTCTTCCACTCTCTAATGGCTTCTTCTCTTCCGTTTACTTACTAGATTTTTCAAAACCATATCAAACAAAGTCAAAACAACACCAAACTTTGCCAAAGACCTTAGAATACTATTGAAACATGGTTTAGCGTCTAAAAATGGAAGAAATGATGGAGGAAAAGATGGAATAGAAGGAGGCCGAAAACATGGAGGTTGGAGGAGCTAGTTAGAAAGGTCTAGTTCAAGAAAAAGAGAAAGAAGTGCCGCCCATTTCATTCCAAGGAAGTAGGGGAAACTTTGAAGTACTGCGGATGCTCTGGCGAATTTTTCAAAGTTGGTTAAAGTTGAAAAAAATAGTGAAGTGTTGGATGATATGAATGTTAGTAGGAAGTTAAACGATTTAGTTAAAGGTGAGTACTCATATTTTAAAGTTAATAATTTCTCAAAATATTTCAAGTTAATTACATAAAAGGTTTGTTATATGTTGGACGATTAAATGTTTGATAACTTGATTGATATGATGATTGATTATATGTTTGAGATATGAATGATAACTTGGTTTGATAAATGATAAGAGAAATGGTTAGTAAGCATACTTAATTAAATAAGAATTAAATCCATACAAATGTGTGTATGGAAATTATTTAGCCTCTTAAAGATTTCAAAATATCTAAAATAATTGAAAATGATATTATAATAAGTATGAAATTAAACGGAATATGAGTTTGAAATATAAAAATATTTTTTAAAATGAGTTTAAAATGATTCAGAAATGTTTTATAAACATTTAAAAGTATTTTCAAAAAATTTAAAAAGAAATTCAAAAACAAGTCAAAACCTTGCGCGTCACGCAACGGTAGTTCGCGATTTCCCGTCATAAAAGTTAAATGAGTGTACAAAGTGGAATATAGCTTGGAATTCTTCGAGATAAGAATTTAATGGTCTATTATATCCATAAGTTTTTCAAAGAAGAAAGAAAATCAAGATTTCATTAAGTAGAGTTTGAAATATGTCCAAAACAATTTTCTAAAAATATCACGGTTTTGCAGTTCGGAATCCAAAAAAAGATTTCTTTATAAATGATATTTTTAAATGATTATAATGTGAAATAAATTTTATATGTATATTAAAATGGGTTAAAAGATATTTGGAATGGAAAATATGAATTTTCAAATATTAAAAAGTTGTTTAAATCAAATAAGCTTATATAGCACTTTCCACGGCACTTTTATGCTATGAATTCTATAACCTTTTGAAATGTAGTTTTAAACATAACAATTCTTTTTTAAATATTTTGTGAATGACTTTAAAGGAATAATTGAACAATGTAAAGATGATTTGAGGAATTGTTTATACCATCTAAACAAAAAAGTGAAGAATATTGAATATAATAACAAGTTGAGTATGCAGAAACGACTAGTACATTTGCCCCGCCTCTGAGATCTGGGAAGATAAAACAAAGTGTTTAACTAAGGTTAGGTATGGAGCAACCAGTGCCCTAAACTTACCTGATCTATGTTTTCTTTTTTTAGGCGAGGGGTGGAATAAATCAAAAGGAAAGCCCAGATGCTCTAAAAAGACCATATTTAAGTTTTCCAAAGATAAAAGATAAGAAACAAATTATATGAATGTTAATTAACAACTTTACATCTTTTCATCAATGATTAGCATGAAGGAACGGGGATTGGATTTGGGTGATTCCTATTCGAAAACCGGGATCGGATTTGGGCGATTCCTATCCGAAAACCCCTTCAAACTGATTTTCGAAATAAAATATATTGAAGACAACGATCATTGAAGTCAAAGATCTTCATTATGTAGGATTACTTACCATTGGTCCCTGGAGGTGAAATTTACCATATCTAAAGTGGCAGTAGTTCTCTGTTATGAAAATCTTCGATTTGCAAGAATATGATTTGAAGTTAAGAAAGAAATCCTTGATTAAAATATAATAAATGATTTGGGAATATTTTTCTCTAAGGTCAAAGTTATTACTTGAATATAAGAAATCTTTTACTAAGATTTAATGAATGATTTGGAAAGGTTTTCCTTAGTAAAAGAGAGAATGATTTGGAATTATTCCAGGATTTAAGAAAGGTTTAATAAATCAAATGATTTGATAAATGGGTTTTAATGATTCCATATACTCTTGAAAGGGAAATGGAATAAATTGAAGAGAATATATCTAAGAAAGATATTTTATAAAAGATGAAGTAATTGATTGATGGTTGATACCCACTTATGAACTTTACAACTTTTTATCGATAATTGGCTTCGAAGGAACTAGAGTCGGATTTGGGTAACGTCGCTCTGAAAACCACTTCGAACCAATCTATACGTTCGAAAGTGAAGACATGTTGAAGATGATGATTATTGAAGACATGGATCTTCATAGCGTGAGGACTGCTTGTTGACATGCTCTGGGTCGCTTCCATTATAGATTATTTATAGCAGTGGTCTTCTCGTTGTGGAGATTTTTTTTTTTGGATTGTAATGGCTTCTCGCCTAGTAATGGACGAGGAAAGTGCCTTTGATTTCATTCAGTCCCAGAACGAAGTTGTACGGATGAATGTCTGACATTGCATTTCTGAGACAAAACGTTTGACTTTTGCAAATGTACATCTGCTTGGTGGAGGAGAAGGCAACTTCTCTTAGCTTAACACCCTTCTCTGAGACATACGAGCTCAGAGCTTCTATGCTTGTGGGAGTCAAATAGTGATCAAAGGAATGGAAGTGTGGCATTCAAAGTGGAACCTGTTATGATCAAAGCGTGGTTTTGTATGAAAAGCATGGCTTTGAAGAAATTGATCGTAGCCTCGCGAGCCTCATACCCCTGTTATGATAGGATTCTATATGGTCAGATGTATGCTCGCATTTTAGATAGTAGTGATTTAGGTTATCAGATGTTCTGAGCCTAGGCACCAGATAGTTTGGGCCTCATGGCATGGATGCGCAAAGTCCGAGTCCTTGGATGTTATTCGCAGATTGTATCCCCTTTTAGCCATTTGTATTGTTGTATAACGACATCTGAGTCTTAAACATAAGCCATCGATACAGATTGATATTTCCACTAGTTTCCTATCATGTTGGAAATCCAATACCAATATGAGATTTACGGTTTTGATTGTAGTTTTAAAATAGCAGTAATGACCTGCAAACATTTCAACTATCCCTTTCTGGTATCATATATTCCGTTCGGTATATTCCATTGACCTAGTCCGGATATATTACCTTGGACTTAGTCCAGATATTGATACCTATTTAAAGAAGTTTATTTTAAAAGACGTTTTCAAAAGAATGTCATTAAAAATAATATCAAGTGTATTTTGGTATAAAAGTGTTTTGGTTATCATAAGGTAAAAACCATCGGTATTTATGTATGGGCATGGTCTTATGAGATACCATTCTTTTCAAAGGTTTTGATAACATTATCATGATCTATGCATTTAAAATTTTGAGTATCTCGTGCTGGTTTATCAAGCCTGATCTAGGTATTTTTAATACTCGGGTCATATCCGAGTAGGTTCAGGTATAGCCGAAGACAGTTGGAGTTTCCAGATGAGAGTTAGAGATCTTCATCATTGTATGGATGTATTCTATTATCCATTACATCTATTGCATTTGTTTTGTTGTTTGTCAGTATTTGTAAGGGCAGGTGTTATAACTGTCCAGGCTGAATCTAGGTTAGACTCTGATATTGTATTTAAATTTTTCTGTTGTAATGATTATTATTGAAATAATATATATTATTCCATTCGTGTGATATTCTATTCTATCATTATTTTCTTTTTTCCCTTAATGATCCGTTTTTTTGTGCAATTTGATTTGGACATGTGTGGCTTATTGTCGATTCAAAGGGTACGGAAAAACGGGCCATTGCATTTGGTATAAGGGCTAAAGGTTAAGCAAGAACCTTAGATTTGGTGAGGTAAAGACTCATCAGAGATAGGGTTAGTTACACCTTAGAATGAGTTGAGCTTATTATATGTAAGCGCGTTTTATTATTGGATATAAAAATGTTTTGTGTTTATTTGTCGGTTAAGTGATTTATGAATTCTGGACGATATAGGAAGTACAACTGTATCGATATGTATTTCTAAACTCTTAACAAGGCATATCGATACACTGATTTTAAAAAGTTGCTAAATAAAATAATTTGACCTAGGATTATATTTTTAATATAAAGCATATATTTTGGAAAGTGGTATAGTTAGAAATCTGGAAAAGTGAAATTTAAATATGAACATCTTATGATTAGAATTTCATAGTTTGACTATAAGATATTTCATAAAGATAATCGATGAGTAAGAAATCTGATAAGGTAATTAAGAACTTTAATACTTATTCCAAAATAATAAATTAAGAGATGATAATGTTAAGTTACTATCGTAAACTGATCAATTGTTTGATTTAAAAGTTTAAGTACGAACACCATATGAATTAATTTTCATGATTTGATGTATGGTGTTTGTTAATAAGATTTGTTTAAGGAATGAACATATAAGGAAAAATTATGTAAAAGAATTGTGGTAATTTAAATAAAGTTAATTAATATAAGATAAAATGAATTTATAAAATAGGTTTTATAAAGTAGTCTCTAAAGGATTTTGAAAATGGTTTTTTTTCAAATAAAAAGAGGTATTTTATGATAACTAATACGATTGACTTGAAAATAAACTAAAAATGGGCATGAGATGTATTCTTATGGTAAACACTTCTCTTAAGTATTACTCTTCTTGTTAAGAGGATATATGATACTATTGGTTGTACCCAGTTCCTTGGATTGTTTTGGAGTTACTTAATCAATATAATTTTCTTAAGTTATAGAGATAATGTGAATCATTAATTGATAAATTGATTAGTAATATTTATAAAAATGTTTAAGCCAAAGATAAATTTAGAATTGCTAATCGATAAGATAACGCGGAATTTTTGACGATTTTGGATAGTCAAATTGTTTTTGAATCATACCTAACTTAGAGCTAAGAAATTTATGAAAACTAAAAGATTGTGAAATACTTTAAGTAAATGAAATAAGATAAGGATAATTTATAAATCTGATTTATAAAGAAAAAAAATTTAAGAGTTAAGAGCATGAGGATTTAAATGCAGATGGTTTTAAAAAGAATTCAAAGCTAAAAAATTAATAGTAGTATTAAATAGGAAATAAGTTTTATAACTTATGAATTTGAGATAATAGTAAATTGCAACAAAGTTTAAATTTGTTAGATAGACGGATTTGATTAAAACCAATTTGAAATTTAAGATTTGTATATACTCTTAGGATGTAAAGGTATATCATACAAATATAGATTTAAGTCATGAACTATTAAGTAAAATAATTATTATAACGTAGAAAATGTTTTATTAATGAATTCTAGCATTAATTAGGAATTTGAACTTAATTCTTTAAAATATGATTGATTTACATAAGTTATAAGATGTAATAAACTTAAGTAATAGTTTCAAAAAATGATTCATAAACAATATTGGTGTTAAAGGAAATGTACTAAGTTAAAAGATTATGGGAATTATAATAAAGATAAATTATCTTTTGAGTGAAAATGATTTCTTTAGAATATTTTCCTTTAATAAAAATATTTAAAAATAAATAATTAAAGGGATTATATAAAGAAGAACCTTTATAAAGTGTTTTAGCTTAAGATAAAGTTTTTAAGGAAGTTTTTGAGAGTTAATAAATATATATGTTATATGTAGATCATTTCGACACATAAATTTTGATCTAATATTCGAGTACGGAACTTTGAGGTGTTTACACTGGTCCGAAAAAGGATTGATCACTTGATTCTTGACGACGAACATTGATGAGGGTTTGTGGTTAGGTGCTTGAGTTTTCTATCATAGTTGAGAGTTATGCAAGGAAAGCAATGGTTTCTGAGCAAAAAGCCTGATTAAAGTCCACACTAGATGATCGATGGATCAATACTAGTTCGGAAGTAAAGTTGTATATTCGAATAGGAGATCGAATAGATATTTCATACGGATGATCTATGTATACTATATGGAACTAAGTTTGAAGATACATGTTTTGGACAAACTTTTGTTTTGGGTAATTTCGAGAATGAAATTCTTTTAAAAAGAGGAGAATGCAACGATCCAGAATTTGACCACTTTAAGATATACTATTTAAAGTGATTTTAAATGTAAAAAAAGTAAGGCTATATGATTCAAATAATATTATATAGGATTTGTAAAGTGAAGTATAAACAAAATAGTAACGTTTTCTTATATCGACAAAAGTGACAAAATGCTGATTTTAGAAAAGTAAGTTTCAGTGGTTAAAATTATTTTAATTTATTGAGTGTTTATATTTTTAAATAACATTTTACAAATTTATTTTTAAATTTAGTTTACATAAATAAATAAAACATCAAAATATGACCATAAAACATTTTGTTGAAAATCAACGTTTTATCGATTAAAAGTTGTCGCAACGTCATCGCACCTTTATTTTCTTATATAGGAACATATATTCAAATAGTGTAAATGTTAATTGATTCAATAATCAAGTTTACTTTTACTAAACATACGTAGAAAATTCTAGAATGTAATTAAAAAAAAAGTAAGCACAATATGACAAACATGTCATTCCAAAAAGAAAAATGTAAACATCAAATCAAACCAAACATAACTATTAAACTATTATGTTCTTTACTTAATACTTAAGTGAAAATGACGTAAAGTGTGATTTTAAAAGTGATGTTAAGTGTTGAAAAAAAATAAGGTTGCTTATAAAGTAAGTAAGGGTATTTTGGTCTTTTTACAAAATATTATTTTAATCCAAAACTTTTTCTCTAAATAAGCATCCACTTTCTCACCTTTTTCACTTCTTCTTCCTTTTTTAAGCTTTTCTTCCATTCTCTAATGACTTCTTCTCTTCCATTTTCTTACTAACTTTTTCAAAACCATATCAAACAAAGTCAAAACAACACCAAGCTTTTCCAAAGACCTTAGAATACCATTGAAACATGGTTCAACTCTAAAAATGGAAGAAATGATGGAGGAAGAGGTGGATTAGAAGGAGGCCGAACACATGGTGGATGGAGGAGCAAGCTGGAAAGGTATGGTGCAAGAAAAAGAGAAAGAAGTGTTGCCCGTTTCATTCCAATGAAGTAGGAGAAACTTTGAAGTACGTGGAAGCTCTTGCGAATTTTCCAAAGTTGGTTAAAGTTGAAAAAAATAGTGAAGTGTTGGATGATATAAACGTTGGTAGAAAGTTAAACAATTTGGTTAAAGGCGAGTATTCATATTTTAAAGTCAATAATTTCTAAAAACATTTCAAGTTAATTACATGAAAAGTTTGTTAAATGTTGGATGATTAAATGTTTTGATAACTTAGTTGATATTATGGTTGATTATATGTTTATGATATAGATCATAACTTGGTTTGATAAATGATAAGAGAAATGGTTAATAAGCATAGTTAATTAAATAATAATTAAATCCATATAAATGTGTGTATGGAAATTATTTAGCCTCTTAGTGGTTTCAAAACATCCAAAAAGATTGAAAATAATATAATAATAATATAATATTATAGTATGAAATGAAATGGAATATGAGTTTGAAATATAAAAATACTATTTAAAATGAGTTTAAAATGATCCGGAGATGTTTTATAAACATCTAAAAGCATTTTCGAGAAATTTGAAAAGAAATTGAAAAAACAAGTCAAAACTAGGCGCGTTGCGTAATAGTAGTTCGAGATTTCGCGTCACAAAAGTTAAATGAGTGTAGAAAGTGGAATATAGCTCAGGATTCTACGAGATAAGAATTTTCCGGTCTATTATATCCATAGTTTTCCAAAGAAGAAAGAAAATAAAGATTTCATTAAGTAGAATTTGAAATATGTCCAAAACAATTTTCTAAAAACATTACGGTTTTGCAGTTCGAAATTCAAAAAAGAATTTCTTTATAAATGATATTTTTAAATGATTATAATATGAAATAAATTTCATAAATCTATTAAAATGTCTTAAAAGAGATTTGGAATGGAAAATATGAATTTTCAAGTATTAAAAAGTTGTTTAAATCAAATAAGCTTATATAGCACTTTCTGCGGCACTTTTATGCTGTGAATTCTATAACCTTTTGAAATGTAGTTTTAAACCTAACAATTCTTTTCTAAATATTTTATGAATGATTTTAAAGGAATAATTAAGTAATGTAAAGACGATTTGGAAGTTTTAATAAGAGTTTAAATGAATGGTTAAGAGGAAATGTTTATACCACTTAAACGAAAAAGTGAAGAATATTGAATGTAACAACAAACTAAGTATGCAAAAATGACTAGTACATTTGTCCCGCCTATGAGATCTGAGAAGATAAAAAAAAGGTGTTTAACTAAGATTAGAAATGGAGCAACCAGTCCTCTGAACTTACCTGGCCTAAGTTTTCTCTTTTTAGACGAGGGGTGGAATAGATCGAAAGGAAAGCCCTGATGCTCTAAAAAGATCATATTTAAGTCTTTCTAAGATAAAAGAAAAAAACAAATTCTTTGAATGTTAATTAACCACTTTACATCTTTTTATTGATGATTAGCATGAAGGAACCGGGATCGGATTTGGGTGATTCCTATTCGAAAAACCGCGATCAGATTTAGGTGATTCCTATCCAAAACCCCTTCAAACTAATTTTCGAAATAAAATATATTTAAGAAAATGATCATTGAAGACAAAGATCTTCATGATGTGGGACTACTTTTCATTAGTCCCCGGAGGTGAAATTTACCATATCTAAAGTGGCAGTACCGCTCTTTTAAGAAAATTTTCAATTTGCAAGAATATGATTTGAAGTTAAGAAAGAAATCCTTGAATTAGATTTAATAAATGATTTGGGAATATTTTTCCCTAAGTTAAAACTTAAAAATTGAATATAAGAAATTTTTGACTAAGATTTGATGAATTATTTGGAAAGGTTTTCCTGAGCAAAAGGGTGAATGATTTGGAATTATTTCAGGATTTAAGAAAGGTTTAATAAATCAAGTGATTTGATAAATAAGGCTTAACGATTCCATATACTCATGAAAATAAAATGGAATAAATTGAAAAGAATATATCTAAGAAAGATATTTTATAAAAGATAAAATAATTGATTTACGATTGATATCCACTTATGAACTTTACATCTTTTTATCGACAATTGTGTTCAAAGGAACTAGAGTCGGATTTGGGTAATGCCTATTCGAAAACCACTTCGAACCAATGTATATGAACGAAAGTGAAGACATATTAAAGATGATGATTATTGAAACGACCCTGACTCGACCTTCGAAAATCGGCACCGAATATATCGCCTATATTCAAATGCCGTAGATTCAAATGTCGAATCTGGTTCACCGGAGCTTATAACACATTGAGTATAACAACATAGCGGAAGAAAATGAATATATCAATATACAACATTGATACAATATCTCATATAATTGAATATGAAATACAAATGACTATCAATACATCCAAGATAGATACAAGACAATGACAGAGACAACAGCTGCGGAAAGACAATGTCTTCAATGCCAACTCCAAAATTCCATCTCCAATCCAAAGCTTGCTCCAACCCCATCAAGTTGGACTTAAGCAAGTCCAGTCCAAGTGAACAATTTCTATCGCCAAATCCAAAGACGGGACGCTATCGAATTCTACACCTACTATTTGATTATCTGAAAAACCCAACTCTAGACTGCCCGTGTGGGAAAATTGTGGGCACGCAGAGTTTAGGAAGGGAAAAATAAACTCCAGGTCAGTCATGGGACTATGAGCAAACAAAGGCAGTTTTAAACAAAAACAATCAATAGAAGAATTTAAAATTTAAATCCGTAATGCTTTCTGGAAAATGAAACAACCATAAGGCCTCCCACCGCACACACAATGCAATCGCACACTTGGGGGAGATTTCTCCTTATGATAGTCAAATATGCATAATACGATTAAACTCTTTGATATTATTACTAGTGCATAGTGTGAAAACATTTCAAAAATATAATATTAATCTTAGCCAGCATAGGTACCATTATGTAGGATCTAGATTAACCCTAGAGGGGGGGTGAATAGGGTTATAGCAAATTTTCTCGATATAAACACAGAAACAAACTGCAGAAATAAATATGCTGTAAAGTAAATCACACACAAAATTTACCCAGCTTCGACAACCCCTGCCCACTGCTGCATTCACAGATTTCTATTAGAATTAAACAGTATCACGCTTACAAACACTCTACTAGACTCGCATACCCTTTTGCTCCCGCTCACAAACACTCTACTAGACTCGCAAACATTTGCTCCTGCTCACAAACATTCTACTAGACTCGCAAACATTTGCTCCCGCTCACAAACACTCTACTAGACTCGCACACCCTGCTCCCGCCTATAGAGTTTCGTTTACTCGCAAACTCTACTCCCGCCTACAATAGAACTTTGCTTACTCGCAAATTCTGCTCCCGCCTATAGAGCTTTGATTACTCGCAAACACTGCTCCCGCCTATTGAGCTCTGCAAACTCGCACACCCTGCTCACTGAACTAATTCTAACTAGACAATCTGACACTACCTAAATCCTAGGTGGTGATTTACAAAGTTTTGATTCGAAAAAAAAACAATTAAAAACAAATAATTAACACTATAAACCTTAATTAAAAATAAAGCCCTTTTAACAAAAAAAACGGCCCCTTTTATTTCTTCTAGCCCGTTCTCTTCTTTATTTTGCTCTGTAGAAAATAATGTCGGCCTGGTTCCTTCTTTCGTTCATTCCTCTTGGCTCTTGAAATTAGGGCTTTGGTAAAATCGAAGGCGCCGCTTGAATGTAGATCGACTACAGTAGCTACTTCTTTGTTTTGATTCGGTAATCGACCCTCTAGCTCTGTTTAGCTTTCGGCTGCCCCCAATTTTTGATCGAGTTCAACTCTGATGCATCGGTATGTAATTTCCCTTTTTGCTTTTACAATTTTGGCTTACTCGAACTCGATGGATTTGAGATTGCCGATGATGATAGTTTATATAGGGTTTGTAACCCTAGTTTTGCGTTCGTCTGATTGCTTCAAAATTTCTTGCTTTGCCGTTCGATTATTGTTGGATGTTTGCGATGAATTCTGACTTTTTCAATTTCGTATTTTTCTGATGCTTGATCCCCACGGCTTTGAATTTGTGACTTTGAATTGCCGTGCTCATCACGGTGTTGATTTTTGACTTCGTCAATATTTTCATTGTTTATCTCGACTTGGCTTTTTCACGGTAACAGATGCTACACTTGTTAGTTCGATTCCAGTAAGCTTTTTCACTTTGTAATAAAGGTTGACTTGTTCATTGTTGTGCATTGGCCCAGTTGATGATTTTCTGGCTAAACTTTTTCATGTCTTCACCTGACTTTGACATCTATTTTGTACTGTTATGGTTTGATTCTACTGTCACGGCCTATAGTGTTTACTTGAGTGTTGCTTCAATATGCCCTGGTCTGGAGTAGCTCTGTTGCACTGCCTGTATTCATTGTAGTGTATTGCTTGCATTCATATTGTTTATGTCGTGTTGCAGTTTTGTACACTTATCCCTACTAATTGTGTAATCTCTTATACATTTGTCGCAGTAGCTTTTGAAACAACATTTTCTTGTGAGTGCAGCATCTTGCATTACTCGATTGCACAGTGGGCAGTGTAGTTCTTTTGGAATATCCATGACATGTTTAGTAGGCAAACAATCTACCATCGATTGTGCTGTTTAGTATGTTCATTTGAGTCAGTGGAGTTGTTTCATTTGAGTTGTAGCTTGATGGTATTTGTTGCTCTGGTCCTGTTGCCTTCAGTTGCTTGTCGAATTTGCAGTTGGTATTTGAATTGCTTCATATGTATGTTTGTTGCGTTGCTGTTATTGCATTGATGATTTTGTGTTGGTTCCATTGTTGCATCTCTGACCTGTTCGACATACTGACTTGATTCAATTGTGGACTGGGTTTTGTTTCTGTGCATGCTGTACTCGGTCGAGTTCATTCCCATTCTGTAGACCTGAACCTTGCATTTTATACATAAGTATATGCTCACTATCTTCTGTTCACCTGCATGTTTACTGTGATGTTGTTTTGATCAGTTGCATTGTTCATGTCATGTTGTTCATGTGCATGCTTTGTACTTCAGGTTGGTCACTTGATTCACATGTGCACTGCCTGTTTGAAATTGTAGCATGTCACTGAGTTTGTTGTGTATACTTGTGGCTGGTGATTCATTTAGTGATAATGTTGATTTCACTCTGGCCATACTGCATTTTACTTGTTGCATACATGAACTTGACACTGTAAAATTCTCGTTGCACCTTGGTTGTTCACCATGTTGCATTCATGAATTTTCTGTCTTGACTTCACTGTGAATTTGGAATTTGTCTAAGCTTTGTATTCTTTTTGTAGCCTTGTGTTGGATCCAGTTATAGAAACTCGGGTTTGACCTTGTGTTGAGAGTTGTGACTTTTATGTTATTGCACGTGAGTTGAACCCGGTTTTTCATTTGGGTTTGACCTATGCTCACCTGTCCCTGTAAATCAATCAAGTGTATATATCGGCATGCACGGCCTTGTGGCATATACAGTAATACACTGTGTATGTCACAAGTTGTTCGGGTATGATGAATTCAAATTTAAATTATGACGAACAACCCAAATAACTGAGGCAAATCATATTTTCAAAAATTATCTTTTATTTTTGAATTGCAAAAATATTTCTTTTTCAATTTTACCGCGTTAGTTTATATTTTTGCAGATTGCTCAGATGCTGGATTCAAACTGGAATGCAGTTGAAGATAGAAATATGAGTGTGAGTGATATGTAGCGAGGTGAATTGTAAATATGAAATGTGATATAATTGTAATCAAAGTTGTATAGTTATAGTGAGAGCTTGAAATTGTACTATTCAAAAATGTAATAAATATTTATTTGAATAAAATATCTGTTTGAATTCAAATTCTGTGTAATTTATTTCATTCAACAAATATTTATTTAAACTGTGAAAAATAGAATAGTATATTAACAAATACATTTAAATGAATGTATATATGTTTATTATCATCAAACAAAAATCATATAAGCGCAAAGCACATATTCAACAATCTCCCCCTTTTGATGATAACAAACATATATTTAAGATTTTGAATGTATTAAATGTATTTAATTGATCGTTCAATTTGCTCCCCCTATTTGAATGCTTCCTCTCTACATGATACTCCCCCTACATATATGCATTCAAATAAAAATATGTAAATGAGCCTATATGCAAATGGAAAATTATTTGACCTTTGCTTGATTCTATTTGACAAAATCTTAACTTTTCTCTCCCCCTTTTGTTATCAGCAAAAGAATAACAGTGTTATAAAAATAGGGATGAAGTGACAGACATGAATCAAACATTTAACTTAATTGAATATAAATATCAAATTTAAATAAAACTCAAACAAAAATCATAATTACCCTTGTCAGGCGCATATTCCACTTTCAGAAGTGATGGGGATAAAATCATCAAAAATTATATAGTTCTGTCTATTTGTGGTATATTTATTTCAGGAAATTTGAATATCTACTAACCATGCATAACCGTTAGGACTTTTAAATGAGATTAGTAGTATTCCAATTTAATTTAAAAAATGAAATCAAGTATCTTCTAACCACGCATGACCGTGAGGACTTTTAAATGGGATTAAAATCAACTTGTCTATTAAATCAATTAATTTTGATATGCGTTCCATACATGCATAATCGTGAGGACTTTTAAATGAGCATGGAAGCACATAATCAAAAATCCAAGTAATTCACCCATGCATAACCGCGAGGACTTTTAAATGAGAGTGAATACTTTGGATATTTATTTTATTGAAGAATATAATAAATTGAAGCACAGATAATTTCCTTTACAAATTTAAAGATATTGAAGAACGAATAATTTCCTTTGTAAACTACCACAAATTTACATGCTATATGTAATTTTGATGAGTGATGGTTGATAGAAAGATGATAGAAATAGAAATGATCATGGAATTTTTACCCAACAAAAAGTTTTTATAACTCTTGTTATGAAATTCTAAAGAAATTTTCTAATTATACTTTCTCAAGTTATAATATATGATAAATATCAACACTCATCACTTTTTCAATCACTATTCATCTTTTCGATAATCAAAGGGAGTCAGATTAGTCAAAATAGTCATTTAAAATCAAATTCAAAAATTATAAAACCAATTTTTCAAAAATGACTAATCTGTAAATATGGTCAAACATGATTTTCTTGAGGGGGTTTTATAAGAAAATTTTCTGCTATTTGAAAATTATTTCAAGTGAAAAATATGCAGGTATTTTCTTTGAAAATTGATGCAGCAAATGAATGTTTCAAAAATTAATCACGTTCCACTAGTAATTTTTCTATCAACTATATTACCAGTGCAATCTGCATCTGAATTTAAATTTCACTCAATATTCACTCGTTGGATGTCAAAGACCAGATTGTGAAATTTCAACAAACTATCTCAGAATGAAATTTGAAATGAAGCCATGTTATCACTCAAACAAATATCATAGTGTTAAACTTAGAAACCATAGGGTGAACAACTATCAACAGTCATTAAAACTTCATTATTATTTCAAAACAATTTGTTGAAGTTTCAACAATTTCTTAAAATCCTTTTTAACAGCTTTCACATGAAATTTGAAATCGTGCAAATTTATAAGCAGTGACCAAAATGTCAAAATATATCTACGTGTAGCATGAGTAATCAAAGATCAACAAAATACCATCATTTGACCGAACAAATTTATATGGATTAGTTCAAAGTTGAAAATCTGATCATTTAAGCACAAATCAAGGTCATAAATAAGAACAAGTCAAAAAATCATATCAATTAAGTCCGAATCAGTCAACCATCATAATTACTCCAAGTATTTCTATTTAAAGATGGTTGGTCAATATTTTGAAAAAGTCATAGCATCAAAATCATCATCTTTTGTTCATCTCAATATTGGCTGATTTTAATTTAGAGTATGGTGCAGATAACCACATTTAATATATCGTTAAAAATATACATTTACCTGTTTTTACCTTTACGATATTTTTCGTTATTGCCCATTGTGATTCTGTCACCTTTGTACTAGGCTAAGGAACTTTGCTTTGTCGCCCGTTGTGTTTCTGGAACAGCCAAAATCCAGAGAACACTGTTGTTGTTCCTTAGCCTGCCGCCACACCTACACGATGAAAGATTTTTGTGACCTATTTGTTTTTATAGGTCCATGATTGTTAGTGGCAGAATATGAAAAATATGTTTGTGGAGACCCAAAACTATTTATATATGTTCCTTTTGACACCCAAATTTGTTTGACTTTCAGAGATTTTATATTTGTGCCTTTTGGAACCCAAATTGTTATAGTTTTCGCGTGTTTGGGTCTGTACCAACAATTATTTTGATTGTGTCCAAATTTTCTACAAATTGTACACATTGAATTGTCTTGATTAATCTTGTTTTCAACAATTTTAGATTGATTATATCCAAGTCCTTTTCTAACCGTGTTAACAGTTTGCTTTCCTAATAGCATATTCAACGATTTTTCGCTTTTTGAAAATTTATCTAAAGTCGTTGACAATTGTTGGACTTGTATTTTTAGAGATTCATTTTCGTTTAACAATTATGTGCACTTTTTAATAGAATTCTCTCTTCTAGTATTTTCAATTTTTAAAATCAGAATTTCATTTTCAAGTGATTTCATTTTAATTTCTTATTTTTTAATTTCTTCTTCAAATGTTGGACACTTATCACACTTAGGGATCCTACTTTGATAGGTTTTAACTAATTGGTCAAGTTGTTCATTTAATTCTATCAATGTGTCTTTTTGTGATTCAAGTTTAGCGTATTTTTCCCTAAGTCGTTCAAAACTGCCATTTACTTTGTGGAAATAAATAAGTAATTCAGAGTGAGTAAGTTTTGATACCTCGCTTGGCTCGTCGTCGTCGCTATCGGTTATATTCCCATGAAGGCACATATCTGCTTTCTCACTTTCACTGCTATCGCTTTTATTCCACGTGGCTGCAAATTTCCTTTTTGAATTCTTCATTAGTAATGCCAGCTCGGCCGCTCCATCATCATCATCCTCATCACAATTGCTATTTACCAATCCTGTTAAGCGTATTTCTTTAACTGAGTCGGTTGTGGAGGACTTCTCATTGCTGTTGACTTTTGCACCATATATTGCATCGAGAATTTTCCAAATTTTCTGTGCATTTTCACAATGAGAGACGAAATAAAAATTATCACGATTAATATGAGAATATAATATATGCATAGCAAGAGCATTAATCGAGATAATTTCCTTATTTGTTAAATCACACCTATTTTCAATAATATCCCAACATTTAATATTAACAGATTTTAAATATAATTCCGTTTTTAATTTCCAATTCAAAAAATCTGTTCCATCGAAAATAGAAGGAATGATATTGAAACTACCCTCAACAAAAATATTATTTGGTGAATTCATGACTCTAGAGTTAAAAAATAAAGTACCTTGCTCTGATACCACCTGTAGGATCTAGATTAACCCTAGAGGGGGGGGGGGTGAATAGGGTTATAGCAAATTTTCTCGATATAAACACAGAAACAAACTGCAGAAATAAATATGTTGTAAAGTAAATCACACACAAAATTTACCCAGCTTCGGCAACCCCTGCCTACTGCTACATTCACAGATTTCTATTAGAATTAAACAGTATCACGCTTACAAACACTCTACTAGACTCGCATACCCTTTTGCTCCCGCTCACAAACACTCTACTAGACTCGCAAACATTTGCTCCTGCTCACAAACATTCTACTAGACTCGCAAACATTTGCTCCCGCTCACAAACACTCTACTAGACTCGCACACCCTGCTCCCGCCTATAGAGTTTCGTTTACTCGCAAACTCTACTCCCGCCTACAATAGAACTTTGCTTACTCGTAAATTCTTCTCCCGCCTATAGAGCTTTGATTACTCGCAAACACTGCTCCCGCCTATTGAGCTCTGCAAACTCGCACACCCTGCTCACTGAACTAATTCTAACTAGACAATCTGACACTACCTAAATCCTAGGTGGTGATTTACAAAGTTTTGATTCGAAAAAAAAACAATTAAAAACAAATAATTAACACTATAAACCCTAATTAAAAATAAAGCCCTTTTAACCAAAAAAAGGCCCCTTTTATTTCTTCTAGCCCGTTCTCTTCTTTATTTTGCTCTGTAGAAAATAATGTCGGCCTGGTTCCTTCTTTCGTTCATTCCTCTTGGCTCTTGAAATTAGGGCTTTGGTAAAATCGAAGGCGCCGCTTGAATGTAGATCGACTACAGTAGCTACTTCTTTGTTTTGATTCGGTAATCGACCCTCTAGCTCTGTTTAGCTTTCGGCTGCCCCCAATTTTTGATCGAGTTCAACTCTGATGCATCGGTATGTAATTTCCCTTTTTGCTTTTACAATTTTGGCTTACTCGAACTCGATGGATTTGAGATTGCCGATGATGATAGTTTATATAGGGTTTGTAACCCTAGATTTGCGTTCGTCTGATTGCTTCAAAATTTCTTGCTTTGCCGTTCGATTATTGTTGGATGTTTGCGATGAATTCTGACTTTTTCAATTTCGTATTTTTCTGATGCTTGATCCCCACGGCTTTGAATTTGTGACTTTGAATTGCCGTGCTCATCACGGTGTTGATTTTTGACTTCGTCAATATTTTCATTGTTTATCTCGACTTGGCTTTTTCACGGTAACAGATGCTACACTTGTTGGTTCGATTCCAGTATGCTTTTTCACTTTGTAATAAAGGTTGACTTGTTCATTGTTGTGCATTGGCCCAGTTGATGATTTTCTGGCTAAACTTTTTCATGTCTTCACCTGACTTTGACATCTATTTTGTACTGTTATGGTTTGATTTGCTACTGTCACGGCCTATAGTGTTTACTTGAGTGTTGCTTCAATATGCCCTGGTCTGGAGTAGCTCTGTTGCACTGCCTGTATTCATTGTAGTGTATTGCTTGCATTCATATTGTTTATGTCTTGTTGCAGTTTTGCACACTTATCCCTACTAATTGTGTAATCTCTTATACATTTGTCGCAGTAGCTTTTGAAACAACATTTTCTTGTGAGTGCAGCATCTTGCATTACTCGATTGCACAGTGGGCAGTGTAGTTCTTTTGGAATATCCATGACATGTTTAGTAGGCAAACAATCTACCATCGATTGTGCTGTTTAGTATGTTCATTTGAGTCAGTGGAGTTGTTTCATTTGAGTTGTAGCTTGATGGTATTTGTTGCTCTGGTCCTGTTGCCTTCAGTTGCTTGTCAAATTTGCAGTTGGTATTTGAATTGCTTCATATGTATGTTTGTTGCGTTGCTGTTATTGCATTGATGATTTAGTGTTGGTTCCATTGTTGCATCTCTGACCTGTTCGACATACTGACTTGATTCAATTGTGGACTGGGTTTTGTTTCTGTGCATGCTGTACTCGGTCGAGTTCATTCCCATTCTGTAGACCTGAACCTTGCATTTTATACATAAGTATATGCTCACTATCTTCTGTTCACCTGCATGTTTACTGTGACGTTGTTTTGATCAGTTACATTGTTCATGTCATGTTGTTCATGTGCATGCTTTGTACTTCAGGTTGGTCACTTGATTCACATGTGCACTGCCTGTTTGAAATTGTAGCATGTCACTGAGTTTGTTGTGTATACTTGTGGCTGGTGATTCATTTAGTGATAATGTTGATTTCACTCTGGCCATACTACATTTTACTTGTTGCATACATGAACTTGACACTTTAAAATTCTCTTTGCACCTTTGTTGTTCACCATGTTGCATTCATGAATTTTCTGTCTTGACTTCACTGTGAATTTGGAATTTGTCTAAGTTTTGCATTCTTTTTATAGCCTTGTGTTGAATCCAGTTATAGAAACTCGGGTTTGACCTTGTCCTGAGAGTTGTGACTTTGATGTTATTGCACGTGAGTTGAACCCGGTTTTTCATTTGGGTTTGACCTGTGCTCACCTGTCCCTGTAAATCAATCAAGTGTATATATCGGCGTGCACGGCTTGTGGCATATACAGTAATACACTGTGTATGTCACAAGTTGTTCGTGTATGATGAATTCAAATTTAAATTATGACGAACAACCCAAATAACTGAGGCAAATCATATTTTCAAAAATTATCTTTTATTTTTGAATTGCAAAAATATTTCTTTTTCAATTTTACTGCGTTAGTTTATATTTTTGCAGATTGCTCAGATGCTGGATTCAAACTGGAATGCAGTTGAAGATAGAAATATGAGTGTGAGTGATATGTAGTGAGGTGAATTGTAAATATGGAATGTGATATAATTGTAATCAAAGTTGTATAGTTATAGTGAGAGCTTGAAATTGTACTATTCAAAAATGTAATAAATATTTATTTGAATAAAATATCTGTTTGAATTCAAATTCTGTGTAATTTATTTTATTCAACAAATATTTATTTAAACTGTGAAAAATAGAATAGCATATTAACAAATACATTTAAATGAATGTATATATGTTTATTATCATCAAACAAAAATCATATAAGCGCAAAGCGCATATTCAACACATTATACTATGCCTACTATAGCTGCCATGTTAAATGGCAGGTTCTACAATTGAAACCGTAATGGGTTCGTATTGGGAATTGGATTTCCAACAAATGGTCCGGCTAAGAAACTTCCTATGCCACATGGGTACGCCTCTGGAGGGACATCCCGAGAACTTAATCAGTTCTCTGCCAACACAAGGCTGGGTTACCTCTGTAACTAGGTAACGACTACACGACTATGCCATTCCCCGGTCGTTTGCGACCTTTATCCGAAGTCCCTCAACCACAAAGAAACAACCACACAGTAATGAGATTGCAGCAACCACATAGGTTAAGTATCTAGGCTCCATACCATGATACCACCTTTTTCCAGAAGGAAATGACATACCCTAAAGGGCGCGACCCTCGTAACCTTGCCGCATCTTTCCTATTTCGACCATTTCCGGGGTGTGAGGTCCGATGAGGTCTCGTCTACAAAGATAAGCTTTACACGTAAGCCACGCTTTGATCAACAAAAGATCATCAACACACAGCAGCACTTAGCATGCCACACTACCAATTTGGGAGTATATCACTGATAACCTTCAACTACATAACCTCTGTGCTCGTACGTCTCAGAGAAGGGTGTTAAGCTAAGAGAATAAATTCTTCGCCACCAATAGATATGTATTTGAAAGAAATCTACTTTATATCTCAAAGTGTAGTGTCAGACATACAACCATACAAATCTGTTCCGGGTTTGAACAGAACCGAAGGCACTTCGTCCAATAAAGGAAGAAGCCCTTGCAATCCGAGTATCCACAATCCCGATCGGACTCCCCATCACATGTGGAGATCTCTATACCAGAGCAACTCAGTGCATAGACATTCGAAAGTTATCCTATCGTTTTCGAAGACACTCGGTCTTCACCACCGGTCTTCAATTGCAATCCATAATGTCGTATCACTATTCGGAATGGGTTATATGACACAAAGTCCTCTCCGGGCTAAACCGAATAGTGAGCGTAATATTTAAAAACATATGGATATGAGATTTCAGTTACATCACAACTTTAAAACCCAAATTTTTTCTTTCAAATGGTTTAAAACAAACTACCACTTTAATCTTTGTATAAAAAGATTCACTTCATAAAGTTCACCCATTTTTCACAAAGATTCATTCACAGTTTTTAAACAAAGGATCTATTTTTGAGGTCCTCCTTTGTTTGGAAATAAAGTTTCACAAATATTTCACAAAGATTCCTTTATAGCTTTCAAAACAATTTCAATTCACATCTTTTATACAAAGGATATACCTTTAAGATCCTCTTCGATTTCAAACAAGGTTTAACCATTTTTCACAAAGATTAATTCATAGCTTTCAAAACTATTTTAATTTCATTTCAAACTTGAAATCTTTCATCACAAATTGGAAAATACTTTCTTTATATGAAAGCTATTTAATTTGAAAACAATTAGTTTTCGTTTCGGAAAAATCCGATTACATTTGCAAGAGTTAAAGCCTTCTAAGTATAAACTTGGGTTAAATTCGAATTCCCAAAACAATACTTTTTAAAATGGTTTAAAAACACATTTCTAATTTGTGTAACCTTTTTAAATCATAATTTCCAAACATAAAATTAAATTTCAAAACTTGAATTTAAATTTAAACCAAATTATTTAAATTTCAAAACTTTTTCAAGTTATTTAAAAATATCTTTTATCTTTTAAATTCCTTTTCAAAAGATTTTCACTTTAAACCCAATCCATTTCCAAAACCATTTAGATTCAAGATTCAATTTTAAAACCACTTCAAAAATCTATGACTTAATCAATTTCCTTGTGCAATCTATATTTGTGTGTATAAGTGTGGTCGAGGGGTTTTACACAATAAAAGTGCAACATCATCAATCAACATAGATTCGAATACAGCAATATATATTTGATAAGCGGTATAAACTATAACGCTTATCTTTATTCACAAATCATAGATAAATAACATAGGTACATCGTAGATAGATAAATTACATTCATCACATATACTAAGTTACATTACACAGCTTAATCATATCATAGAACATCATATATTAGGGATATCACATAATTCAAAGCATCCAACTCAATCCAACATTCATAAGTAAGATCAGTTAATTGTCCGATTAATCTAAATCAGATTAATTACTTACGAATTACTAATCCTGGTTAATTAACATTAATAAATTACAAATCATTTTGATTAATTATTCTTTAATCCTTTATTAATTAACCATTAATAATAAATTAATTAACCTTTAGTTATAATTGATTAACCTTTAATTATTAAATAATTAACCTTTAATTATTTAATTATTCTTTAATTAATTATCTTTAGTTAATAAATTAACCCTTAATTAATTAATTATCATTAAATTAATTATCCTTAATTTATTACGATAAGTGACTATCTCTAATCTTAAATCTATGTTAATCACTTGATTAATCCACCTTTAATCATTAATTAATTACTTTTAATTAAGTAATTATCTTTAAGTAATTAACTTCCTTTAATTACTTGTCATTAACTAATTTTCATTAATTAATTACATTAATAAATTAATCCCTAATTATAAATTAATTAACCTTTATTAATAATTAATTATCTCAATTAATTACAAAAATTAAATAATTAATCCTTAATTAATAATCATTCAATTCATTATCCCTAATTAATTTCAATATGTACTTATGTTTTAAGTAATTAATTATCCTTTAATTAATTATGAATTAATTACTCGGTTTGTCAAACTTAAATTATTAACAAATTTACCTTACTTACTTTTATTGTAATTCACTTAAATTAATTAATTCCCTTTAACAAATAAATTAACTTTAAAAGTTAATTAACCATTAAAACATTCTTTATATTAATTAACTAACCTTTAATATTATAAAGTTTATTTAAAATAAGCTTTTCAAAATAAAGGTTACGTATATTTTAAACATTTTAAAAACTTTGTTAAGCACAACAATTTTATTTTAAAACCTTCTTAACCAATTTTTAAAACTTAGATAACATCTAATATTGAAAGAAAATTGGTTTAAGAAGATTTATTTTCAATAAATTGATTTTTGTTTTAAAGTTTGAAACAGTTTTCGTATAACACTAACAAACCCGAGAAAAATCTCGTCCTACCCGAGCTTGAACTCGGGCCAACTCATTTTTTCATCTGCTTCGCAAAAACCATCATTTTCACTTGCTTGGCACCAAGTCCCACCTTCTTCCCCAACCTTCACAAAATCGATGATACAAAAAGATGCACGCACGAACGTGCACACCTACGCCGATCATCGTTGATCGTCTCCGAGAACTCCAGCAAGTCACTTACGACCTCGACAACACATTCGACCACTCAGAACCACCAAACTCGCTGTCAATCGAAATCAAGCCTCTTCGACTAAAAACTGGAACCCATCATCAATGAAAAATCCCTCGCCGACAACGCTTCCGATCATCATCCACCTCGCCCCCGTGTCCACAGCCTCGCCATTCACCCACGAATCAATTTCCCCCGGCGCGATGCCACTCGATGCAATGATGCTGGTGAATTTCAGCTCCAAACTTCGACGAGCAAATTTGATTTAAAAACCTATATGGACATCGTTCAGCCACCACAGTAGCTTATAATTCAAACGAGTATTTTTCCTAGATTCATCAACCTTCGAGCTATCTTTGATACAAAACACAACCCTAGAACTATCGGCGATCATCAGAGATTAACGAAAATGTCAATCTCGTTCATCCCATATTTTCTCACAAATTAATAAATTAAAAATCTTGAAATGATATTCAAAAATCATTATTTCGAAATGCGAATCTGTTCATATAATTGAAACTCGAAATTAAATCATTTGATTTTTCACTTTATATTGATCATTACTGTAAATTATTATTTCCAAAATATTTACTTAATAAATTTTCTCTAATAATATTTTTAGAGATAACTTTACATTGTTATAAACAATTTTCTTTCAGACATTATAATCAAATTTTTATTATACGAAGAGATATACATTTTTTTGTGAATTTTTTTGAGGACCTGTTACTTAACAGAGCTATATAGATATACATCTACAGGCATGCACACTTATTCACAGGCACATATATACCCATATTCAACATGCAAGCACAATTTTATCACATATTAGTAGATAATCACATGAAATCAAGGTGTGAACCAGATTTAAAGATTTGGGGTGTAATTTGCTCACCTGAAGTTTGGAAGCAGAGAACAGATTTGAGTGCTTAAACCTGAAAATGTTTTTGAAACTTGGAACCAGATTTTCTTTGAGCCTGAGACTTGATTTAAATGATCTGATTCTTCTTTTTAATTGCTTGATCATCCTTCTTTTTCTTGCTTTTGTTTGAGTCCCCTAATTGAAGACTTTGATTTCCAAAAAATAGAGACAGTTTTTTTTGATCTAGAACTGCTTTGCTTGATTTCCCAGGTTTTGATTTGGTTAATGTTTGAGATGAATTGAACTTTGCTTTGCTTGCATGTTTCCAGATTATACTTGAATGCTTTTGATTTAGTTTGAGATGATCTCCAGGCCTTAACTTTTGAATTCAAAAGAATGTTTGAATTTCAGATTTTTTTTTCTCTTTAATGATGCGATGATCTTTGTTTTTCAGGTTTGTAATTTCTGTTTGATTTTCATTTTTCTAGTTCTCAGGTTTTGAAAAAATTGAATGTGTAAAAGAAATTTGGAGAGAAAAAGTGTAGGTATACACAATCTTGTAATTCTTTTATTAAAAATTTTAAAATGAAGGCGACACTTGTAATTTTGTTAACCAAAACTATTACACTTGTTTATTTACTTGTTAAATTTGTGAACACTTTTCATTTTATATTTCTCTTAATAAACACTTGTATTTATATGATTTAATTCCTTTACACTTGTAAATATTTGTATTTTTATGTTTAAATCGCTTGGTTTAAAATTTATGTTTATATGTTTACAAATTATATTTATTTTCAAATATATAAGAATAGCATTTTAAATTTTAAATTAAATCTCATTTTATAAATTTACAACTTTATAAGAAAATGAGTTGGAATTCTAATTATACTAATAAACAAACACATACAAATTACATTTAGTTAAATATATAAATTTAAAATTTAACTTAAGTTATTATACTCAAAATAATACTAGTGTTGAAAATGTTCAAATTTAATCTTTTAGAAAATTATTATATTTTTAAATCCAAATCATTTTACTAAATCATTTATTTGAAGTTTTAAATTCAAATTCAAATTCAAATTTACTCATGTATCCATATACATATATATTTCAAATTCAAAAACTCTAAAACATGCGTTATTTTGAATTCTTAAACCCAAATGAAATTTACAATATATATACAAATCAATACTTATTTTATTTAGTTTGAAAAATTCAAATTAATCCCAAAATTTATCCTAAAATTTTATATTAATTACCAAATATTCCAAAGTTTAATTCCAAAGGTTAAATTAATTAACAAATTATTTTTAGCCAAAATCCAGGAATGTTACAGATTCCCCCCTTAAGAAAATTTTGTCCCCGAAATTTTCCAGGGAGACAACAAAGTTAGATGAACACAGAGAGAAATGGTCCACCAGATCAGACTGAATAGTTATTCTGCATTTGGCTTACCAAATCAGAATATCACCAATAATTATGAGAACTAACTCATTCAATACTTCATGAAATACTCGGGTCATCCAGATCTACGAATATGCTGGGGCATTAATTAGTTCGAAGGGATAACTATTCGTTCGTAGAATATATCGAGACCCAAACAATAGATAAATGGATTTAATCTTCCACAACTCTTAAATATTTGATATAGATTCTGAATTCAGGTCGGAATACCCTAAAGTATATACCAACTTGTCCTCCTTCAGACTTCAGTCTACACAAGAAATTACAATAGAATTTCAAATTTGGTTTTAACCGATATCGTTTTATTGATACAATTCAAATTTAGCCTTATATTTGTTAACCAGTTTATTCCAAATAAAATTTCAAATTCATTAGAGTTTAAAACGAAAAGCTGATAACGAGAATACGAGGTAGGAACTTATCTACACGATTCGTAGGCCATCACCGCACCGAAGCTTCTTCTTGTGGCTGCTACGAAGCAATCAAAGAATTTGAAATCAGATCAAAGGAGATTGATAGAGAAAATTGTTTCCGCTATTGCAGGATATTGACCATTTATAGTGGCACTCCCCTGTCCCCTATCTCGTCCTCTTCTAGCACTCATACTCACTATCAGTGGATAGTAAGAGAATTTACTGAGGCATACGAACGGTTATCTTAGGGATATACTCATTCTAGGGTATACTTCACCCTATCTCTAATGAGCTACCTAATGTGTTATACTCCTAAGCTAAAGTTTCAACCTTCAGCTGTGATACCAAATGAAACGACCCTGACTCGACCTTCGAAAATCGGCACCGAATATATCACCTATATTCAAATGCCGCAAATTCAAACATCGAATCTGGTTCGCCGGAGCTTATAACACATTGAGTATAGGAAAACAGCGGAAGAAAATGAATATATCAATATACAACATTGATACAATATCTGATAGATACAAGACAATAACAGAGACAACAGCAGCGGAAAGACAATGTCTTCAATGCCAACTCCAAAATTCCATCTCCAATCCAAAGCTAGCTCCAACCCCCATCAAGTTGGACGTAAGCAAGTCCGGTCTAAGTGAACAATTACTATCGCCAAATCCAAAGATTGGACGCTATCGATTTACACCTACTATTTGGTTATCTGAAAAACCCAACTCTAGACTGCCCGTGTGGGAAAATTGTGGGCACCGAGAGTTTAGGAAGGAAATAATAAACTCCAGGTCAATCATGGGACTGATATGAGCAAACAAAGGTAGTTTTAAACAAAAACAATCAATAGAAGAATTTAAAATTGAAATCCGCAATGCTTTTTGGAAACTGAAACTACCATAAGGCCTTCCACCGCACACATAATGCAATCGCACACTTGGGGGAGATTTCTCCTTATGATAGTCAAATATGCTTAATACGAGAAAACTCTTTGATATTATTACTAGTGCATAGCGTGAAAAATTTTTGAAAATATAATATTAATCTTAGCTAGCATAGGTACCATTATACTATGCCTACTATAGCTGCCATGTTAAATGGCAGGTTCTACAACTAAAAACGTACTGGGTCCGTATTGGCAATTAGATTTCCAACAAATGGTTAAGCAAAGGAACTTCCTATGCCACATGGGTACGCCTCTGGAGGGACGTCCTAAGAACTTAATCAGTTCTCTGCCAACACAAGGCCGGTTTACCTCTGTAACTAGGTAACTACTACACGACTATGCCATTACCCGGTCGTTTGAGACCTTTATCCGAGGGCCCTCAACCACAAAGCAACAACCACATAGTAATGAGATTGCAACATCCACATAGATTATGTATCTGGGTTCCATACCATGATACCACCTTTTTTCAGAAGGAAATGACATGCCCTAAAGGGCGCGACCCTCATAACCTTGCCGCATCATTCCTCTTTCGACCATTTTCGAGGTGTGAGGTCTAATGAGGTCTCATCCATAAAGCTACTCTATACATGAAAGACATGCTTTGATCAACAAATGATCATTAACACACAGCAGCACTTAGCATGCCACACTACCAAATTGAGAGTATATCACTGATAACCTTCAACTACATAACCTCTGAGCTCGTACGTCTCAGAGAAGGGTGTTAAGCTAAGAGAATAAATTCTTCGCCACCAATAGATACGTATTTGAAAGAAATCTTCTTTATATCTCAAAGTGTAGTGTTAGACATACAATCATACAAGTCTGTTCCAGGTTCGAACAGAACCGAAGGCACTTCATCCAATAAAGGAATAAGCCTTTGCAATCCGAGTATCCACAATCTCGATCGGACTCCCCATCACATGTGGAGATCTCTATACCAGAGCAACTCAGTGCTGAGACATTCGATAGGTTATCCTGTCATTTTCGAAGACACCCGATCTTCACCATCGGACTTCAATTGCAATCCATAACGTCGTATCACTATTCGAAATGAGTTATATAACACAAAGTCCTCTCCCGGCTAAACCGAATTGTAACGTTCGCGATTTTTCGTCGCCGAAAAACCGTACCGTTAGGGTTTAAGAAAAAGAAAAAGTAGAAGAAGATAGAAAAAGATAGAACAAAATAGAAAGAAATAACAGAACAACATCAGAATCTCACAATTCGCAGCGGAACAACATATAATAAATAAATGAATAATCTTTAAACAAAGAACTATATCAGTTATTACATTACATTACATTTCATTACATCATCAGAGTGTACAACAACAAACAACATCAACAGCGAAAAAGAAATATTATATACTAGTAATACACCATGCCATCCATCTTGCTTCCAGCAACTCCTAAATTCCAGGATTTCCTGATAAACCTAACTCTTGACTGCCCGTGTGGAAATTGGTGGGCACCCAGAGTTTAGGAAGGAAAACAATAAACTCTGAGTCAGTCATGTGACTGGTGTGAGAACTAAAACAGTTTATTTTTCTTTTAAAAATCAAAATAGAGGAATATTTTTAAAGTCAATTCGCAATGCTTTTAAAAATGAGACTACCATAAGGCCTCCCGCACACACACACAATGCAAACGCAGAATCGGAGGAGATTTCTCCTTATGATAGTCAAAGATGCTTGATACGCATTAAAAAGAAACATTGGATATTATTACTAGTGCATAGTGCAGAAAACATTTCGAAAGTAAAGATATAAATCTTAGCCAACATACGACCATTATCGTATGCCTACTACAGCTACCATCCAAACAGTGGGGCGCCACCATAAGTGAATGATAGGTTCTACAACTAAAACCGTACAAGATCGTATTGTTTCTTTGGATTTCCAACAAATGGTCAGGCCAAGGAACTTCCCATTTCCACATGAGAACGCCTCTGGAATGACGTCCCGAGAACCAAACCGGATCTCTACCAACATAAGGCCGGGTTACCCCTAACTGGGTAACTACTGACACGAATATGTCATCCCCCGATCGTAACCGATCTATCCGAGGATCCTCGATTTCCAACAACCACAAAATTTGCCGCAGCAACATAGGTTAAATATCTGGGCTCCATACCATGATACTACCTCTATCCAGAAGGAATGACATACACTAAAGGGGTGCTACCCCCTAATAACCTTGCCGCATCCTTCCTGTTTTGACCATTTTCGGGGTGTGAGGTCCGACGAAATCTCGTCCACAAAGTCACGCTTTATACAAAAGCCGTGCTTTGGGTCAACAAATGATCATAGAAATGATCACCAAGATAAAGGATCAAACAAATGATCATATCACAAATGATCAAACAATGATCATTTCACAGCAACACTCAGCATGCCACACTACCAAATTGGGAGTATATCACTAATAACCTTCAACTATATAACCTCTGAGCTCGTACGTCTCAGAGAAGGGTGTTAAGCTAAGAGAATAAATTCTCCGCCACCAACAGAAATATATTTGAAAGAAATCAGCTTTATATCTCAATTTGTAATGTCAGACATACAATCCATACAAGTCTGTTCCGGGCTCGAACAGAACCGAAGGCACTTCCAAAGAAGTCCTTGCAATCTGGATATTCACTAATCACGACCGGACTTCCCGTCACTAAGGGTGATAAAACCTCTATATCGGAGATCAGCCGATGTAGAGTAACTCGACGGTAATCCTTCCATTTTCACAAATATCCGATCTTCAACACCGGTCATCAAATGCAATCCATAACGACGTATCACATATTCGGAATGGGTTATACGACCCCAAGGTCCTTTCCCGGCTAACCCGAATAGTGAGCGCTTATTCAAAAATAAGTGTGGCATTCAAATTCAAACAAATCACAACAAATACCTATTTAAAGGTAAATATTGATAGTCGGATTATTTAACTATCAATAGGCATGCTCAACATCACCAAATTCCAAATAATTTACCAAATTATTTACTTTCCAAAATATCTTTACTAGATATAAAATTTCCCACACTTCAACATTTGAAAACTAATTTTCAAATCACTTTTCACCTTCACCACTTCTGAAAACAAATTTCAAACAATTTCCTTACGCGAAATACTTTCATTTCAACATGGTTCATTTAAACCAATTAAATAAATCCTTAACGATTTACTTTATATTTACGTTCCAAATCCGTAAATTAATTCCCACACTTCAAAAATAAATCAACATTTATTTTTAAACAAATTCCCCTTTTCATTTATAAATTCCATAGTGAATTTACATTCCAAAATATTTATGAATATACGATTTCAATTATTCATTTTCAATTTATCTTCAAAAAGATAAATTCTCAAAACATTTCATTTCACATTGGAAAAACATTTCCATACTTATTTATTAATAAGTAATTCACAAATCCATTTATTTTCAATACTTAGAAAATATTCCATATATTTAATATCGAAATTAAGTATATATTTCGTTCTTTAAGGAAAACATTCACTTAACACATTTATTTGGGCTAAAACGAATGTTGCGTAAAACATCGTTACGACGACCCAAAATCACTAGTATAGGGATTCGAAATTTAGATAGATATATAAATCCCAATACTATATAAAACATTTCCTTTCGGAAATCATTTACTATAACAATAGTGTTATAGTCCACCATTTCCTTCTTTCTCGAAAACATCTATTTCAACAATAAATGTTGAAATCTATGGTTTCGATTCATAATACATTTTAAACATCTTTAAAATAATTAACTTCATTTTATAATATTCATTTTGCCAAACATGACCATTTTATTCAATAATGTATTCACTGTCCAAAATCGTGAATATATTTCCTTTAATAAACTTCAATATTCAATTTATCAAATTCAATTGATTTCGAATTTATAAACAATGTTTATAAATTCCATTTCTATTTATAAGCTTCGATTTATAAATCTCCTTTATTAATCCAATTTATATTTCGTTTATATGCCGAATCTAACTTATAAGTAAATTACTTATAATCTATTTATTCACAAATCCATTCTTTTATATCATCATTTGTTTATAAATCTAAAATTCTTATTTACTTATAAAACTAAGTACAACTTTATTTTAACACTTATAAAAGCTCGTTTTATAATTCCAATATCTTTAACTTATTAAATATAAATTTTATAAATCTTTTATATAAATTGTTTATAATAATTCAAAAATCCCAATTTAACTAAATTTATTCTTTTAATAATTTAAAAATCGTTATTCAAAGCTTATATACTTCAGAATCATACTTAAGCATTTTTTTTCAAAAAATCATAACTTTTATGAAAATAAAATTTTAACGTTTATTTATTTTAACAATTCGAAATTTAATAAAACGTATACTTTTTAAAATCACTTTAAAATTCCTTTTAAAACCAAAATCATTATTTAAAACTTCAGAAATGGATCCGATAATGCAGCAACACCAAATAGTCAATCACAACATCCAAATATCATATATCGATATGATAATCAACAAATATCACAATATCTGTAAATAAATCAATACAGTTGAGGAATCCAGTTGGATCCCTCCAACCTATTTCCCTGCATCCAAAGATGTTAGCACAATACCAATTCCGTTCCAGTATGAAATTATCGCGGTATATGGGATTTATAAAATATTATCCGCTTAATAGACGGCGCAATAGGGTCTCATCCGCTATATAATGCGGGAAAATCAACTCCAAGTACAATAATAATACCAATTTCACTATACGGTGAAATATTCGCGGTATATATTTTTAATAAATAACCTCCGCTTACTAACGACGCATAATGTCTATTTTAACAATCAATAGATAACAATCATCATTCAACATACATTCAAGAATTTTAAATCTAACTATTTAAAATTAAAATCGAAACCGATTTGATTGAGTGAGAAGTTCTCACCTTGATTTCAATTCAGTTTCCAACGTTTTATTTCGAATAAAATTAAACGCGCGTTTAATTTTACCCGAAATTTTCACTGACTCCAATCGCTTCCAAACCAATTTCATAGCGTAGTGCTCGTCGATACGATTCCAACGAACTTGTTTCGCGCGTTTTCGACCTCGTATGAAAGAGATACAACATTTTGAATATTACACGATTTAAACTATAATTAATTTACAATTTCTTTTAAAATTTTAAGCTCTAACCAATCAGAGCCATCCATTTCGAAACCCTCGGATCTGGGCCGTCCCCCTTCATCTTCTCCCCTACGTGAATTACCCAGGTGAAACCGAACCCATACGGCCGCCACTTCATCAAATTTTCGCACGCCATACAAGCATCTTGAAGGCGATCAGATAGCGCCACCTTGTAGCTCGTCCCAAACTCCATGCTCAGCTCGAAGGGTTCGAAACTCGGCTGCCTATAACCATCAAAATTCGTGCCCAAAGCCGGCCACTTCAAACCCAAATCCACGACAATCCAAAGCTCCAAATACGATCATGACCGTTCAGATTAAAGATCTCGTTGTCGTCTACAACTTTCATGTAGAAAGTTTCCTGAATCGATGCATAGATTTGAGGAAAAAATTGGGAAGAAGATCGTTGTATTCTGGCCTTTGGTTGTATAGCCGGCGGCTAGGGTTTTAAAACCCTAATTTTTTTTTATTTTTGTGAAGAGAATGGGCCTATTTATAGAAGTTTGAACGACACTATTCATTCGGCTTTTCAAAACTCAGATTTACGCGCGGTGACCGGTGTTTGTACGGTTTATCCCGCGTTTCAGACACAATGGAACGTGTTTCAGAGGCTAATTCGGTCATCTGTGCGAGTTACGGCAATAAACGTTCGATTTAAAATTAAATCGGTAAATCAAATTTCTAGGCGTTTTAGCTTGCCCCGGACAAACGGTAAATCCGATTGACACGAAATTTGAAACCTTACAATAATATCACATTACGGATCCGATGAAACTAGTTTCGTCGAAATCCGAGACTGTTTGAAAAATGACTATTTTAACTCGCCAAATTAATATTAAAAAAACAATTTCGATGCGTTTCGAGCTGCCACGATCAAACGATAACTCCGATTGACACGAAAATTGAAATCCGATAATAGCAAACTATTACGGATCCAATGGAATTAGTTTCGTCCAATTCTGAGACTGTTTGAAAAATGGCTAATTTCACTAGTCAATTAAATATTAAAATATTCAATTTTCACAAATAAACTTAAATTCAATTTTAAAAGTTTAACTCCAACATGATTAAATAAAATTTTACAAATCATTTTCAATCATATTTAACCCAATTTTCAATTATTTCTGTATTTCCAACTATTAAATTATCGATTTAATTATTCAATTAAATCCAATTATTCGAAATAAAGTTTATTCGACTTATAAATTCACTTATTAATATTTAAAATTAATTAAATATCCAGATTTTAATAAATAAAAATTCTGGGTCGTTACATACTTCCCCCCATAAAATAATTTCGTCCTCGAAATTACCAAGTAAGAAAAAGTTACAGAATTCATAATTTTCCATAAATCCATAGTTAAACTTCTTACCATACTTTACTAAGTTTTCAAATCTATACTTAGTTATCTTTTCAAAACCAAACTATATCGTTTAATTTCCAATTCCAAAACCAAAATTATAGTTTTCACAAATTTCCCAAATTTTCTCAAAAATTTTCTAACGCCTAATATTTTCGGAAAAATTCGCCAGAGTCTCCTTTGCGCGGCTCGATCCAAAAAAAAAATGACAGTATATTTATCAAAAATATACATCTCATCAAGTGATGAGGCATCCTGCAGGGAAAAAAGTGTAAAAGTACGATATTTCATCCGACATATGTACCTTATATGTTATTAGCGAGCATATACGGCTAATATAGCGCGAAAGCGAGCTCCAACAGCGAAGCAAACGCGATCCGCACCTACTAAACACTCAACAAACCATGAGAAACATTAATATATGAAAATAATATCAATATACAACATATAGCAACAAAAGAACTACATGTACCAACATAGCAAATACAACAAAAGTAACAAATGCAACCACCAACCAACTATCATCCATAACCAAATAAATATCCATTCATATTCTCATTAATATTCAATGAATTGGTTTTCAATTTAAATCACATTTGATTCATTTACATTGGATTTTATCAACATTCATTCATATCCAATTTCAATTAGTTTGCTTTTACTAATTTACATTCAAGTCGGTCCATTTCCAAATCAAATTTCAATTCCATTTAAGTTCATTTTCTTCCAAGTTGGATTCAATTTCTTTAGCTTCCAATTTCGCTAATTCATTTTCATTTAACACTTAATGAATTATATACAATCATCCAACAACCAATCTAACAACCAATGTATAACCAATCATAACCAAATTATTTATTTTACATTCAATTTGGTTCGACACTTTTAATTCCAATTGGTTCAACATTAATTTGACTTTCATTCAATTCATTAGTTCAATTCAATTGCTAATTCCTTTAACAATATAAAGTTGAATTTTATTCATATAACTCAAGTTCAAATTCTTAATGACTACACTTCATTAATTCACTTATTAATTTACTTTGACACCAAAAATCAACTTCATTCAACTTCACTTAAGTTATATTCCATTTCAAACATCTCATCTAATCCAAATCAATTTATTTAACTTTCCTTTTGTTAAATTCCAAATCACATGTCTTTGATGACAACTCAAATTTATTTCAACTTGGATTTTATTGATTTACTTATACTTCCTTTAATTTAACTTCATCCTTTAAGTTAAATTTATTCTATCAAAATTCAATCTGTATAAGTTATCAACTCATTTATCATTCTCATAATATTTTAAATAGGATTCTAGAGTCTTTTCAACCTTTCAAAAACCATTTTTGAAATCAATTCAAATTACCATCTGAATTCCAAAACCAAATCCAAACAACTTTTATTTAAAATAATTTGGCAGCAATCCCTCTTTTGGAAACCCGAAAATGAACACCGATGATGTCATGATCATCATCAGAATTATTTTTCAGCGACCGAAAAGAGTTTAGAGCTTTAATTTCTCCAAAATAATTTTCCCAAAATATCAAATCTTTTCAAAACACTTCTCTGGAATTTTGTTTTCAGATTATAAATCACATTTATAAGTCTTTTACTTATATAATTTTACTCCTTATATATAAGATTATTTCACAATTGTAAATTACATTAATTATAATTTCACACTTATAATCTATTTGTTTATACAATTCATTCTTTCAAAAAAAATTGTTGTTTTTATTCAACAACCAAACAATCAATTCATACACACTTTAATAATTCTGAAAAAATTATTCCTTTATATATAAAATATAATCGAGGTAAAATTATTTCATTTACCCAATTTAAAACAATATCGTGTCAATTTGTTCTGTACAAGTGTTTAGAGATCCCTATCAACAACGTTAATTACTCATGTTGACCAAAATCCATATACCACTCAACAAACCAATCATCACAATATAAAACAATTTATATTCACTAACAAATACACGCTCGTATCTATTATTACACTCAAACTCATTCTAGAGTACCACTGACTCTATCTCTAATGAGTAATACCCAACAGAGCCATGGTTGTCGCTTAACCATAAGCTCTGATACCAGATGTAACGTTCGCGATTTTTCGTCGCCGAAAAACCGTACCGTTAGGGTTTAAGAAAAAGATAAAGTAGAAGAAGATAGAAAAAGATAGAATAGGAGAGAAAGAAATAACAGAACAACATCAGAATCTCACAATTCGCAGCGGAACAACATATAATAAATAAATGAATAATCTTTAAACAAAGAACTATATCAGTTATTACATTACATTACATTTCATTACATCATCAGAGTGTACAACAACAAACAACATCAACAGCGAAAAAGAAATATTATATACTAGTAATACGCCATGCCATCCAGCTTGCTTCCAGCAACTCCTAAATTCCAGAATATCCTGATAAACCTAACTCTTGACTGCCCGTGTGGAAATTGGTGGGCACGCAGAGTTTAGGAAGGAAAACAATAAACTCCGAGTCAGTCATGTGATTGGTGTGAGAACTAAAACGGTTTATTTTGCTTTTAAAAATCAAAATAGAGGAATATTTTTAAAGTCAATTCGCAATGCTTTTAAAAATGAGACTACCATAAGGCCTCCCGCACACACACACAATGCAAACGCAGAATCGGAGGAGATTTCTCCTTATGATAGTCAAAGATGCTTGATACGCATTAAAAAGAAACATTGGATATTATTACTAGTGCATAGTGCAGAAAACATTTCGAAAGTAAAGATATAAATCTTAGCCAACATACGACCATTATCGTATACCTACTATAGCTACAATCCAAACAATGGGGCGCCACCATAAGTGAATGATAGGTTCTACAACTAAAACCGTACAAGATCGTATTGTTTCTTTGGATTTCCAACAAATGGTCAGGCCAAGGAACTTCCCATTGCCACATGAGAACGCCTCTGGAATGACGTCCCGAGAACCAAACTGGATCTATGCCAACACAAGGCCGGGTTACCCCTAACTGGGTAACTACTGACACGAATATGTCATCCCCCGATCGTAACCGATCTATCCGAGGATCCTCGATTTCCAACAACCACAAAATTTGCAGCAACAACATAGGTTAAATATCTGGGCTCCATACCATGATACTACCTCTATCCAGAAGGAATGACATACACTAAAGGGGTGCTACCCCCTAATAACCTTGCCGCATCCTTCCTGTTTTGACCATTTCCGGGGTGTAAGGTCCGACGAAGTCTCGTCCACAAAGCCACGCTTTATACAAAAGCTGTGCTTTGGGTCAACAAATAATCATAGAAATGATCACCAAGATAAAGGATCAAACAAATGATCATATCACAAATGATCAAACAATGATCATTTCACAGCAACACTCAGCATGCCACACTACCAAATTGGGAGTATATCACTAATAACCTTCAACTATATAACCTCTGAGCTCGTACGTCTCAGAGAAGGGTGTTAAGCTAAGAGAATAAATTCTCCGCCACCAACAGAAATATATTTGAAAGAAATCAGCTTTATATCTCAATTTGTAATGTCAGACATACAATCCATACAAGTCTGTTCTGGGCTCGAACAGAACCGAAGGCACTTCCAAAGAAGTCCTTGCAATCCGGATATTCACTAATCACGACCGGACTTCCCGTCACTAAGGGTGATAAAACCTCTATATCGGAGATCAGCCGATGTAGATTAACTCGACGGTAATCCTTCCGTTTTCACAAATATCCGGTCTTCAACACCGGTCATCAAATGCAATCCATAACGACGTATCACATATTCGGAATGGGTTATACGACTCCAAAGTCCTTTCCCGGCTAACCCGAATAGTGAGCGCTTAATCATAAATAAGTGTGGCATTCAAATTCAAACAAATCACAAAAAATACCTATTTAAAGGTAAATATTGAATGTCGGATTATTTAACTATCAATAGGCATGCTCAACATCACCAAATTCCAAATAATTTTCCAAATTATTTACTTTCCAAAATATCTTTACTAGATATAAAATTTCCCACACTTCAACATTTGAAAACTAATTTTCAAATCACTTTTCACCTTTACCACTTTTGAAAACAAATTTCAAACATTTTCCTTACGCGAAATACTTTCATTTCAACATGGTTCATTTAAACCAATTAAATAAATCCTTAACGATTTACTTTATATTTACGTTCCAAATCCGTAAATTAATTCCCACACTTCAAAAATAAATCAACATTTATTTTTAAACAAATTCCCCTTTTCATTTATAAATTCCATAGTGAATTTACATTCCAAAATATTTATGAATATACGATTTCAATTATTCATTTTCAATTTATCTTCAAAAAGATAAATTCTCAAAACATTTCATTTCACATTGGAAAAACATTTCCATACTTATTTATTAATAAGTAATTCACAAATCCATTTATTTTCAATACTTAGAAAATATTCCATATACTTAATATCGAAATTAAGTATATATTTCATTCTTTAAGGAAAACATTCACTTAACACATTTATTTGGGCTAAAACGAATGTTGCGTAAAACATTGTTACGAAGACCCAAAATCACTAGTATAGGGATTTGAAATTTAGATAGATATATAAATCCCAATACTATATAAAACATTTCCTTTCGGAAATCATTTACTATAACAACAGTGTTATAGTCCACCATTTCCTTCTTTCTCGAAAACGTCTATTTCAACAATAAATGTTGAAATCTAAGGTTTCGATTCATAATACATTTTAAACATCTTTAAAATAATTAACTTCATTTTATAATATTCATTTTTTCAAACATGACCATTTTATTCAATAATGTATTCACTGTCCAAAATCGTGAATATATTTCCTTTAATAAACTTTAATATTCAATTTATCAAATTCAATTGATTTCGAATTTATAAACAATGTTTATAAATTCCATTTCTATTTATAAGCTTCGATTTATAAATCTCCTTTATTAATCCAATTTATATTTCGTTTATATGCCGAATCTAACTTATAAGTACATTACTTATAATCCATTTATTCACAAATCCATTCTTTTATATCATCATTTGTTTATAAATCTAAAATTCTTATTTACTTATAAAACTAAGTACAACTTTATTTTAACACTTATAAAAGCTCGTTTTATAATTCCAATATCTTTAACTTATTAAATATAAATTTTATAAATCTTTTATATAAATTGTTTATAATAATTCAAAAATCCCAATTTAACTAAATTTATTCTTTTAATAATTTAAAAATCGTTATTCAAAGCTTATATACTTCAGAATCATACTTAAGCATTATTTTCCAAAAAATCATAACTTTTATGAAAATAAAATTTTAACGTTTATTTATTTTAACAATTCAAAATTTAATAAAACGTATACTTTTGAAAATCACTTTAAAATCCCTTTTAAAACCAAAATCATTATTTTAAAACTTCAGAACTGGATCCGATGATGCAGCAGCATCAAATAGTCAATCACGACATCCAAATATCATATATCGATATTGTAATCAACAAATATCACAATATCTGTAAATAAATCAATACAGTTGAGGAATCCAGTTGGATCCCTCCAACCTGTTTCCCTGCATCCAAAGATGTTAGCACAATACCAATTCCGTTCCAGTACGGAATTATCACGATATATGCGATTTATAAAATATTATCCGCTTAATAGACGGCGCAATAGGGTCTCATCCGCTATATAATGCGGGAAAATCAACTCCAAGTACAATAGTAATACCAATTTCACTATACGGTGAAATATTCGCGGTATATGTTTTTAATAAATAATCTCCGCTTACTAACGGCGCATAATGCCTATTTTAACAATCAATAGATAACAATCATCATTCAACATACATTCAAGAATTTTAAATCTAACCATTTAAAATTAAAATCGAAACCGATTCATTTGAGTGAGAAGTTCTCACCTTGATTTCAATTCAGTTTCCAACGTCTTATTTCGAATAAAATTAAACGCGCGTTTAATTTTACCCGTAATTTTCACTGACTCCAATCGCTTCCAAACCAATTCCATAGCGTATGCTCGTCGATACGATTCCAACGCAACTTGTTTCGCGCGTTTTCGACCTCGTATGAAAGAGATACAACATTTTGAATATTACACGATTTAAACTATAATTAATTTACAATTTTTTTTAAAATTTTAAGCCCTAACCAATCAGAGCCATCCATTTCGAAACCCTCGGATCTGGGCCGTCCCCCTTCATCTTCTCCCCTACGTGAATTACCCAGGTGAAACCGAACCCATACGGCCGCCACTTCATCAAATTTTCGCACGCCATACAAGCAGCTTGAAGGCGATCAGATAGCGCCACCTTGTAACTCGTCCCAAACTCCATGCTCGGCTCGAAGGGTTCGAAACTCGGCTGCCTATAACCATCGAAATTCGTGCCCAAAGTCGGCCACTTCAAACCCAAATTCGCGACAATCCAAAGCTCCAAATACGATCATGACCGTTCAGATTAAAGATCTCGTTGTCGTCTACAACTTTCATGTAGAAAGTTTCCTGAATCGATGCATAGATTTGAGGAAAAAATTGGGAAGAAGATCGTTGTATTCTGGCCTTTGGTTGCATAGCCGGCGGCTAGGGTTTTAAAACCCTAAAATTTTTTTGTGAAGAGAATGGGCCTATTTATAGAAGTTTGAACGACACTATTCATTCGGCTTTTCAAAACTCCGATTTACGCGCGGTGACCGACGTTTCTTGGGTTTATCCTGCGTTCCGGACACAATGTAACATGTTTCGGAGGCTAATTCGGTCATCTGTACGAGTTACGGCAATAAACGTTCGATTTAAAATTAAATCGGTAAATCAAATTTCTAGGCGTTTTAGCTTGCCTCGGACAAACGGTAAATCCGATTGACACGAAATTTGAAATCTTACAATAATATCACATTACAGATCCGATGAATTTAGTTTCGTCGAAATCCGAGACTGTTTGAAAAATGACTAATTTAACTCGCCAAATTAATATTAAAAAACGATTTCGATGCATTTCGAGCTGCCACGATCAAACGATAACTCCGATTGACACGAAAATTGAAATCCGATAATAACAAACTATTACGGATCTAATGAAACTAGTTTCGTCCAATTCTGAAACTGTTCGAAAAATGGCTAATTTCACTAGTCGATTAAATATTAAAATATTCATTTTTCACAAATAAACTTTAAATTCAATTTTAAAAGTTCTAAAATATCGTTCTAACTCCAACATGATTAAATAAAATTTTACAAATCATTTTCAATCATATTTAACCCAATTTTCAATTATTTCTGTATTTCCAACTATTAAATTATCGATTTAATTATTCAATTAAATCCAATTATTCGAAATAAAATTTATTCGACTTATAAATTCACTTATTAATATTTAAAATTAATTAAATATCCAGATTTTAATAAATAAAAATTCTGGGTCGTTACACGAATAGTGAACACAATATTTAAAAATATGTGGATATGGGATTTCAGTTAAGTCACAACTTTAAAACCCAAAAATTTTCTTTCAAATAGTTTAAAACAAATTACCACTTTAATCTTTTTATAAAAGATTCACTTCGCAAAGTTCACCCATTTTTCACAAAGGTTCATTCACAGTTTTTAAACAAAGGATCTATCTTTGAGGTCCTCCTTTGTTTGAAAATAAAGTTCCACAAAGATTCCTTTATAGCTTTCGAAACAATTTCATTTCAAATCTTTTATACAAAGGATGTACCTTTAAGATCCTCTTCGATTTCAAACAAGGTTCAACCATTTTTCATAAAGATTAATTCATAGCTTTCAAAACTATTTTAATTTCATTTCAAACTTGAAATATTTCATCATATAAAATTGGAAAATCCTTTCTTTATATGAAAACTATTTAATTTGAAAACAAATAGTTTTCGTTTCGGAAAAATCCGATTACATTTGCACGAGTTAAAGCCTTTTATGTATAAACTTGGGTTAAATTCGAATTCCAAAACAATACTTTTTAAAATGGTTTAAAAACACATTTCTATATTGTGTAACCTTTTTAAACCATAATTTCCAAACATAGAATTAAATTTCAAAACTTGAATTTAAATTTAAATCAAACTATTTAAATTTCAAAACTTTATCAAGTTATTTAAAAATAACTTTTATCTTTTAAATTCCTTTTCAAAAGCTTTTCACGTTAAACCCAATCCATTTCCAAAACCATTTGGATTCAAGATTCAATTTTAAAACCATTTCAAAAATCTGTGACTTAACCAATTTCCTCGTGCAATCCATATTTGTGTGTGTATAAGTGTGGTCCAGGGATTTTACACAATAAAAGGGGAACATCATCAATCAACACAGATTCGAATACAACAATATATATTTAATAAGCGGTAAAACTATAACGCTTATCTTTATTCACAGATCACAGATAAATAACATAGGTACATGGCATATAGATAAATTACATTCATCACAGATAATAAGTTACATTACACAGCTTAATCATATCACAGAACATCATATATCAGGGATATCACATAATTCAAAGCATCCAACTCAATCCAACATTCATAAGTAAGATCAGTTAAATGTCTGATTAATCTAAATTAGATTAATTACTTATTAATTACTAATCCTGGTTAATTAACATTGATAAATTACAAATCATTTTGATTAATTATTCTTTAATCCTTTATTAATTAACCATTAATAATAAATTAATTAACCTTTAGTTATAATTAATCAACCTTTAATTATTAGATAATTAACCTTTAATTATTTAATTATTCTTTAATTAATTATCTTTAGTTAATAAATTAACCCTTAATTAATTAATTATCATTAAATTAATTATTCTTAATTTATTACGATAAGTGACTATCTCTAATCTTAAATTATTGTTAATCACTTGATTAATCCACCTTTAATCATTAATTAATTACTTTTAATTAAGTAATTATCTTTAAGTAATTAACTTACTTTAATTACTTGTCATTAATTGATTTTCATTAATTAATTAATCCCTAATTATAAATTAATTAACCTTTAATTAATAATTAATTACCTTCAATTAATTACAAAAATTAATTAATTAATCCTTAATTAATAATCATTCAATTAATTATCCTTAATTAATTTCAATAAGTACTTACATTTTAAGTAATTGATTATCCTTTAATTAATTATGAATTAATTACTTGATTTATCAAACTTAAATTATTAACAAATTTACCTTAATTACATTTATTGTAATTCACTTCAAGTAATTAATTCCCTTTAAGAAATAAATTAACTTTAAACTTTAAAAGTTAATTAACCATTAAAACATTCTTTATATTAATTAACTAACCTTTAATATTATAAAGTTTATTTAAAATAAGGTTTTCAAAATAACGGTTACATATATTTTAAACATTTTAAAAACTTGGTTAAGTACAATAATTTTATTTTAAAACCTTCTTAACCAATTTTTAAACCTTAGATAACATCTAATATTGAAAGAAAATTGGTTTAACAAGATTTATTTTTAATAAATTGATTTTTATTTTAAAGTTTGAAAATGTTTTCGTATAACATCAACAAACCCAAGAAAAATCTCGTTTTACCCGAGCTTAAACCCGGGCCAGCTCTTTTTTCAACTGCTTCGAGAAAACCCATCATTTTCACTTGCTTGGCACCGAGTCCCACCTTCTTCCCTAACCTTTAAAAAAACCGGTGATACAAAAAGATGCATGCACGAACGTGCACACCTACTCTGATCATCGTTGATCGTCGCCGAGAACTCCAGTAAGTCACTTACGACCTCGACAACACATTCGACCACTCAGAACCGCCAAACTCGCTGTCAATCGAAATCAAGCCTCTTCGAACAAAAAATGGAACCCATCATCAATGGAAAATCCCTCGCCTACAACGCTTCTGATCAGCATCCACCTCATCGCCGTGTCCACAACCTCGCCACCGTGTCACGAATCAATTTCCCTAGGCGTGATGCCACTCGATGCAACGATACTGGCGAATTTCAGCTCCAAACTTCGACGATCAAATTTGATTTAAAACCCTATATAGACATCGTTCAGCCACCACAGTAGCTTATAATTCAAACGAGTATTTTTCCTAGATTCGTCAACCTTCAAGCTATCTTTGATACAAAACACAACCCTAGAACTATCAGCGATCATTAGAGATTGACGTAAATGTCAATCCCGTTCATCCCATATTTTCTCACAAATTAATAAATTAACTTTTTTGAAATGATATTCAAAAATCATTTTTTCGAAATGCGAATCTGTTCATATAATTGAAACTTGAAATTAAATCATTTGATTTTTCACTTTATATTGATCATTACTGTAAATTATTATTTCCAAAATATTTACTTAATAATTTTCTCTAATAATATTTTTAGAGATAACTTTACACTGTTATAAACAATTTTCTTTCAGACATTATAATCAAATTTTTATTATACGAAGAGATATACATATTTTCTTGAATTTTTTTTAAGGACCTGTTACTTAACAAAGCCATATAGATATACATCTACAGGCATGCACACTTATTTACAGACACATATATACCCATATTCAACATGCAAGCACAAATTTTATCACATATTAACAGATCATCGCATGAAATCAAGGTGTGAACCTGATTTAAAGATTTGGGGTGTAATTTGCTCACCTGAAGTTTGGAAGCAGAGAACAAATTTGAGTGCTTGAACCTGGAAATGTTTTTGAAACTTGGAACCATATTTTCTTTGAGCTTGAGACTTGATTTAAATGATTTGATTCTTGTTTTTAATTGCTTGATCTTCCTTCTTTTTCTTGCTTTTTTTTTGAGTCCACAAAACCAAGTTGCAACAATCATAGTTTGGTACACTAGAAGCATTCAAAACAGCCGCGGAAACGATAGAGTTTTCGTCACTAAACGCTCTTTCTTAACTAAAAAGCTGGCTACTAATCAGTCAAAGAAGAGGGAATTGGGGTCCCCTATAATTGTTCTCTCAGCGTAGACTTAAAAAAAGCAGATTTTCAACACCGCATGACCAAGAGTTGGGGAAACTTGCAATTGTGTATTCGTATTTAAGAGATACCAGATTTGTAATGTTAACCTGCCGGGATATCGATGTGGTGGATTGATGTGCCAACATTACTATTCAAACGGTGGCCTTACAATCATCGATCTAGGCCTAATAGTAGTAGTACGTGTCAAGACACCTATGCAAATCAGATATGATATGCTCAGTTATCTCAGCTACTGGCCCTGCTCCGCTTTCTTAAAAAAAGCTAGATCATTTGGATCAGTTGTAATTATATCGAATAAAAATTTCAAAGATTTTATTTGACTTTCAGGCAACCCAAAATCTGACCAAATGAGAAAGAGAGACCAAGCCAGACAATCAAAGGCACTCGAACTCTACTTCTTCTATTTACTAAAACACGACAATAGTCACTACTATACAAAACAAAGCACTCTACTATCATATCAGACTCAGACTAATAGAGTCGTGGTGCGTATCTCGTCCAGTGCCTGTTGAGATAGACCGAGTGACTTTTCGCAATAGCCAAGTAACCGCCTAAGATCAAATATTTCATCACGAAAGAATCATGGGCAGCTGCTTCCGACTCATATCTAGCCCAGATGGTTATTAGTTGAACAGGTTGAACGGCGGCATGCTCTGACCAACACTCCACTTTTTGCTCTGTCCATGGAACAAGATTGTGGAAACGGGAATTCCTGAATCTACCACTGGACCCATGTAACCAAAAGATTGTCTTTAATTGAAATCTTTGAAGATTTCCCCAAAACTTTGCCAAGGGGCGTAAGCGCGATTGACAAGCGCCCACAACGAAATCTCTTAGTCTCAACTGCCATATTAATTTAGCCACCGTTGCCTTGATAGATTGAGCAGCATCCCATAGACCACCTGAAAAAGAATATTTATTATTCGCCTAGATTGAAGACTTTGATTTCCAGAAAACAGGGACGGTTTTTTATTTTTATTTTGATCTTGAACTGCTTTGCTTAATTTCCCAGGTTTTGATTTGGTTAATGTTTGATATGAATTGAACTTTTCTTTGCTTGCATTTTCTAGATTATACTTGAATGCTTTTGATTTAGTTTGAGATGATCTCCAGGCCTTAACTTTTGAATTCAAAAGAATGTTTGAATTCCAGATTTTTTTCCTCTTTAATGATGAGATGATCTTTTTTTAGGTTTGTAATTTCAGTTTGATTTTTTTTTAGTTCTCAGCTTTTGAAAAATTGAAATGTGTGGAAGAAATTTGGAGAGCAAAAGTGTAGGTATACACAATCTTGTAATTCTTTCATCAAAATTTTTAAAATGAAGGTGACACTTATAATTTGTTAACCAAAACTATTACACTTGTTTATTTACTTGTTAAATCTGTGAACACTTGTCATTTTATATTTCTCTTTAATATACATTTGTATTTATATGATTTAATTCCTTTACACTTGTAAATATTCGTATTTTTATGTTTAAATCCCTTGATTTAAAATATATGTTTATATGTTTACAAATTATATTTATTTTCAAATATATAAGAAAAGCATTTTTAAATCTTAAATTAAATTTCATTTTATAAATTTACAGCTTTATAAGAAAATGAGTTTGAATTCTAATTATACTAAATAAACAACACATACAAATTACATTTAGTTATATATATAAATTTAAAATTGAACTTAAGTTATTATACTCAAAATAATACTGGTGTTGAAAATGTTCAAATTTAATCTTTTAGAAAATTATTATATTTTTAAATCCAAATCATTTTAGTAAGTCATTTATTTAAAGTTTTAAATTCAAATTCAAATTCAATATTCAAATTAAAATTCACTCATATATCCATATACATACATATTTCAAATTCAAAAATTTTAAAACATGTATTATTTTGAATTCTTAAACTCAAATGAAATTTACAATATATATATATACAAATCAATACTTTTTTGAGAAAAGTGTGTGATCCTCTACGCATAGAGGAGAGCACACATGTGAATATATATATAACACGAACATAAGGAGCTGCCAACATGCCTGACATATAACAAGAGAAAAAATACATATAGCTAAACTCAGGTACTCCTAAGATGATTCCCGGCAAGGCCACCACCCATCGCACCTCAATATCGAGCTCCGGCATGGCCACCGCTCGATATTAAGATGTTAGAAGTACCAAAAAGGCTAAATAAAAAAGCTCCAAAAGTCTGAATCAGAAGAAGTGAATGAGCATCTGCTCTGAAGGGGATCTGCTGAATAGAGAAATCACTCTGAAGGCTCTGAATAAGAAGAAGGAGATCCAAACTGAAGAATAGAACATCCTGAAAAAGTACTTCATAATGAAGATAACATAATCCTAAATCTGAGGGGATAACTGCAAGAAGCCCTGGATGAAGAAACCCTGCTTTGAAGACCTCTCTATGATCTGAAATCCAGCAATCCGACGACAAGAGAAACATGCGAAATGAACCTGATATCCTATCTCCAAAAACCTGTATCTGAAACAAGACTAGGGAGAAAATTAAAATGATACATATATATGTATATTTATATAATAAATATACATATATATGTATTTAAAAGGAAAGAAAAAAACCTAAATAAGTCTAACAAGACAAAAACCTAAAGGAATGAATAGACTGAAAACAAACCAAATAGAGACTAGGGCAAAAATTGAGACAGACCAGACTTATTTTTCTTTAATCATAAGCAACTGTGATTTAAAGTGAGATTATCATATAAATTTTGGAAAAAAATTAATAATACTATTATTAGTACAATAAAAGTTATAGTTATGTTTAAAAAAGTTAATATTATAACTAACCTTGTTAAGATACCGTTTGAAAAGGATATTTTTAGCTAATTTATATTTGGGATTAGAAATCCAATTAAAACAAAATGTTGAAATTGAGAAAAAAAATATGTTAAGATGATTATTATTATTATTTAAAATTCTGTGGTTTCTCTCAAACCAAATAAATCAACTAATAATAATAAATAAAGTGTCTAGTAAATATCTAATATTTTTATTGAATTTAAATCTATAATTTTTCCAGTAGAATTCACAATCCGAAATATTAGTTATTATGTTAAAGTTAAAAAATTTTAAGAGTATTAACTAGGACGTAATTAATGTCCAAACAATTATAATATATATGATTTATGTCCTCAAGATGCAGATTGCGAAAATAACAATTATTATCATTTTGAATGTTTTTTCTCTTTAAAAATTCAATTGTATTAAGTTTTCCCTGAAGAATTAGCCACATGTGAATTTTGGATTTAGGAGGAGCATTAGATTTCCACATATATATAAAAGAGTTATTTATAGTACCCGAAAAATTAATAAAACCATAAAAAGAATTTGGAGTATATTTCTTACTCTTATCTCATTCCCAACTAATAAAATAATTATCATTGTCAATGTTATAAAGATTTAATCTGGCATAAAGCAAAGAAAATTGCCTAAGGGTAGTACCTATTGAAATTCTGTTAAAGCTGAAATTCCAAGGAGGATCATTCTCTGGGGAATAAACTTCGTTAATTAAAGCATACTTAAAATTGCAAATATCATACAAATCCTTAAAATCAAACTTAAGAGGCAAGATCGAAATCCAACAGTCATGCCAAAAAGAAGTACTATTTCCTAAATGAACCGTCGTCTTAGTTCCTAAATTAAAAATACCATAACATTTTAAAATGCTTTTCCAAAAATTAGAAAAATTACGGGAAAAAGAAAAATCAAATTGGTGTAAATTGATATTACTGTTATAGTAATATTTGGAAATGATCTCTTTTCAAATAGCATTATCATTTATATCTTTAAACTTCCAAAGCCATTTACCTAAAAGAGACAAATTCATGTTGCGTAAATTAATAACTCCTAAACCACCCTCATTTTTAGCTTTACAAATAGTTTCCCAGTTTATGAGAAATTTTATACTGTTATTAATATTATCCCCACTCCATAAAAAATCTCTTCTAATTTTATCGATTTTATCAATAACCCAATCTGAAAACAGATGCATAGACATCCAATAGATAGGTAAGGCTGATAAAACCGAGTTATTAAAACTAGCCTACCCGCTCTAGAAAGAAATCTCCCATTCAAATTAGATATCTTATTTTTGATTTTATCAATAATGATAAGCCAATCATCATGCTTGAGTTTGGTAGGTCTAATCACAAACCCTAGATATTCAAAAGGAAATTTCATACTTTCGCAATTTAGGGTATTAGCTACTAAGTTTTCTACTTTTTCAAAATCATTTAAAACTAGAACTGAACTTTTATCAAAATTAATTTTTAAACCAGATTAAAGCTCAAAACTATAAAGAATAAAATTGAGAGTAATAATGTGTCTAGGAAGATGAGAAGAAAAAAGTAAGGTATCATCCGCAAATTGTAGAACCGATATACCATTACGCGATATATCATTTCCAACACTTCCTAGAGAACCATTATCTACTGCTCTCTTAATAATTTTAGCAAAAACATCAGCAGCAAGGTTAAACAAGAAAGGGGATAAGGGATCCCCTTGCCTTAAGCCTCTCTTTGACTGAATTTTATTACCTAGAATACCATTAGCCATAATACTAGAGTTACCCGTTTTAAGCAAAGTCAAAATCTAACTAGTCCATCTATGCCCAAATCCTCTAGCCTAAAAAATATCTACAAGAAAATCCCAATCTACTGAATCAAAAGCTTTAGCAAAATCAAGTTTTAAAATCGCACAGGTGTTCTTACAACATTAATTAATATATTCTTGAACAACAGCCACACCATCAATAATATTTCTCCCTTTGATAAAAGCCGATTGTGAATAATTAATTAAATCGTTCATTCTTATACTAAGTCTATTTGCTAGAACTTTAGAAATGATTTTAACTGAACAGTTAATCAAAGATATAGGTCTAAAATCTTTTAAGTTGTTAGCTCTTACTTTTTTATGCAGCAAAATAACATTTTCGAAATTAAATCTTCCTAATTGCAAATTACCATTATAAAAGTCATTAAACAAATTAACTAAGTCAAATTTTAAAACATCCCAAAAGGTATTATAAAATAATAGGAAACCCATCAAGCCCCGGTGATTTATCACTAGGCATATCATTAATTGATTTCCTAATTTCCTCTTCTGAAAAAGGAATATCTAACTAAGATAAATCAATAATAGAATCCGATGGATACAGATCAGTCCATCTAACATTGATTCTATGTTTGATTTTAGAACCAAAAATACCCTTATAATAGTCGGTAAAAGCCTTGTTGAGGTCTCCTTGGTCAACTAACTCTATATTGTTGACAAAAATAGAGTTAATTGTAGTAGAACATTTTCTACCATTGGCAATATTATGAAAAAATTTGGTATTATTATCACCTTCGTTGATCCATTGGATTCTGGATCGCTGCTTCCACATCACCTCCTCTTTTTCTAAAATAGAATTTAGTTCATCTTTTAAATTAGAAAGAACATTACGTTCACCTAGATTAAGAGGTCTAGATTCTTCTATCTTGTTTAATTTAACCATTTCATTAAGAATATTATCTTTTTTAATTTTTATATTGCCAAAAACATTTTCATTCCAATCTTTAAGAAAAACCTTAGGATCTCTAAGTATAGAAATAAAAGCCTTAGCAGAATTATCCTTATTTCTGAAATTATGAAAACTCAAAGAATTCCATTTACAAATAACTGAATTCACAAAGTTAGATTCCAAAAGCCACATCTTTTCAAATTTAAAATTTTTAATAAAAACTCTATGGTAATCGCAAGAAAGGATAATAGGACAATGGTCAGAGAAGGTATACGGTAAGCCATTAACTCGACAGATAGGAAAGTTTCCCTCAATCTCATAACTAACAAAAAATATATCAAGAAGAGCCATGTAAGGAGACTCTTTAGAGTTACTCCAAGTAAACTCTCTATTAGCTAGAGGAATTTTAATCAAATTAGAGTTAACAATAAATTGATCGAATTCCTCCATGGCAGAGTAATCTCCTTCTCTAGGAAAATGCTCACCTATAAAACGCGTAACATTAAAATCACCCCCTAAAATCCAAGAACCCGGGGAATGAGATCTAAAATCTAGGCATTCATTCCATAAAATTCTCCTACTAATTTTAGAATTAGGCCCATAAACATTTGAAATATTTAATAAAGAGTTATCAGAAAGATTAATAAGAATAGCATGAAGAGAATGTTGCTTAACAATACATTGAAGCAATCTAAAATAACCATCATGCCAACCTATCATTAATCCCCCAGAAGAGCCGACGGAAGGTAAAAAAATCCATTTTCTAAAATGATACCCACCTATTCTTCTAAAGAAACGAACATCAGGATAGTTAATTTTAGTTTCTTGGAGTAAAGCAATATCTATAGAGTAGTCTTTTAAAAAAGCTCTAACCTTATCACATTTGCTCAACTCATTCAATCCCCTAATGTTCCAACTAATGATCCTCATATATGTACTGAACTAGCCCTCTCTAATTCCTTACATCTAATATACTCCCGATCTAGCTCAATATTAGTAAAAATAAAAGATGTGTCGCGAGCTAACTGGCTGAATTCAGCAGAAGAAAGACTACCTAAAGCATAAGAAGAAAACGTACTACCTAAAATAGAACACGTACCTGAGCCTGGATACGTAGAACCACTCGTGGCACTCGATCCAGGTATCTCACCTATAGAAGAGGACTGTTTGTTACGGATTCTGGCACTTCTACAAACTGAACCACTAGAAACTACCGTTCGCTTATGCTTTCCTCTCTTCAACGAAGCGGAGCTAGGAGCTGAGCAAAAGATATCTTCCAACCCATCAGATTTCGAAACATCTAGATCAATAACTACTAGCTCATCTGAAGAAACTCCCATAGACAACACATGTGACTCAGAATTTAAAGCAACATCACCAGAATTCATGCAATCAGAAAACCCCTCTTCTCTAAAGCCTATCTTTTCTGGATCAGAAGGAAAACAAGAGTTCTTTCCTTCAGAAGAAATAAGATGCAAATCTGATTCCTCCTACTAATAGAATCATCATTCACATTGGCTATCTCTTCAGTATCAAACAAAATATGTGCACCATGCACAACTGAATCAACTTGCAAATCAACCAGTGAAACAGAGGAAGAATTAGAAAAAACATCATAAAGACGAGGCTTTAATTCAACAGCCATATCATCATGCCGAAGATCAAAGGACAATAACCAGTCATGATGATAATCCAATTCAAGCAAAGATTCATCAGTATGAGGAGCCAGAATATCAATAACAAGAGAGTCTCCTAACTCTTCCAAAACAATACCATCCCATGAGCTAGAATCCAACACCCTATAATGATCATTGCATTCAACAAAAAGAGAAATATCAGTTTCTTGTAAAGCCACCCAAAAGTCAACGTCAACATGTGTATTAGGATCCCTGTTTACAACAAGCATAGAATTCTGGCAGTCTAGATCAAACCAAAGATCACTTAAGACATTACTGACTTCCACCTGTTTTCCAAATATATCAATAGAGACTTCATCGAAAACATTCACATTCTTAATAAAATTTGCATGACACCCATCCGACAAAAGAGCAACAGCCACATCACAATTAACTCCACACTCTACAAAGACTTCATCCCTAACATTCTCATTCCTCAAAGGAGATTCAACACAGCCAACATTCAAAAAACAACTGCCACATCGCTATTAACTCCACTTCCAATAGGAACATCATCACTAACAGTCACTTCCCATATATGAGATTCGACATTACCATTAGACAAAAGGGCAACAACTATATCACAATCAACTCCACACTCAAGAGAGACCACATCACTAGCAGACTCAATACACTTGTGATTTGCAACACAACTATCATACGAGAAAACAGCAGCATATCACTATCTACTCCTTTCTCCATTGAATCAGATTCAGTTAAAAAATCAGAACTAAGGACTTCAAACTTATTAGCCGTATGAATCTCAAAAAATTCCTGATTTCTAGAAAAAGATTTGCCTTTTTTCTTTATTTGAAGAAAACCATTAAACGAATCTTTTCCATCAGACTTGGTTGCAGATGAACCATTAATGCAATATACAACATCAGGATCGATGGAAATAGGATCGAAACTTAAAGATCTATCATCAATATCAATCTTAATAAACTCGCTAGCATTAAACTGAATAGACTTCTTCGATGAGGCATTATGAATAAGATCGATATTACCAAAATAGGATTCTGAATTTCCAAATTTCTCATTGTACCCCATGCCTATGTTTGGTGAATTGATGATATTAAAATGATGCAACAAATCTTCAAGATAATTAAAACCCTCCAATCTAAATTGCCAGAGAAAATCCAACATACAAGCCTTCAGTAACAAGAACTTTAATACAAACCGAAAACCATTCTCTACCAAAAAAGAAGAAGAAATATTGGATGAGGATTCCGACTTGCCAAAAAATAATTCAGGATCACCAAATCTCTTTCTGTAGCCTTTGCCGATGTTAGGAGAATTAACATTGTTGAAATGAAAAAGCATGTCTTCTAACAACTTAATTCCATCACTTCTTTTTTTCTGAAGATGATCCATAAGGATCCCTTTCAACAGCATACATTTAAGAACAAAAGGAAATCCGTGTTCTACCAAAGATTCAGGAGAAACCAAAAATTTGGATTTGAATGTACAGGAATTTCTTTTGTGGCCAAACTTACCACAAGAAAAGCATCTAACGGGATCCCTACAATGAGAAGCATGATGATTATCATCCCCACATCTGAAACAAAAATCTTTCCTAATTTTAGAATCGATCTAGAAATTGTTCGAAGGTTGCAGAGGAACTCTGAATCTTAACGGAGAATGATCCTTCACTACTTGAGCATATGTTCGATTAGCAGGAATAAATCGATAATCTGGATTAATCCAAGATGATTGAGGCGAAAAAGATGGATTTTGAAAAATAGGACGAGAAATTGCAGGCGCCATTAAAGGTCTATAGGAGGTCAAAATTAAAGGTCTATATATTGAAATTATTTTGGATATCATATAAAAATCAATACTTATTTTATTTATTTTGAAAAACTCAAATTAGTCCCAAAAATTTATCACAAAATTTTATATTAATTACCAAACATTCCAAAGTTTAATTCCAAAGGTTTAATTAATTATCAAACTATTTTTAGCTAAAATCCAGGAATGTTACAATTATTGAAGACAGTGAATATTCATAGTGTGAGGACTGCTTGTTGACATGCTCTAGGTCAATCCCATCATAGAGTTATTTATAGTAGTGGTCTCCTCGTTGTGGAGATCTTTTTCGGATTGCAAGGGTATCTCGTCTAGTAATGGCCGAGGAAAGTGCCCTCGGTTTCGTTCACTCTTGGAATGAAGTTATATGGATGAATGTCTGACATTGCATTTCTGAGACACAATGTTTGACTTTTACAAATGTACATCTACTTGGTGGCGGAGAAGGCAACTTCTCTTAGCTTAACACCCTTCTCTGAGACATACAAGCTCAAAGGTTGTTTGCTTATGGGAGTCAAATAGTGATCAAAGGAATGGCAGTGTGGCATTCAAAGTGGAACCTGTTATGATCAAAGCGTGGCTTCGCATGAAAAGCGTGGCTTTGAAGAAATTGATCGTAACCCCGCGTGCCTCACACCCTGGTTATGGTGGGTCTATATGGTCAGATGTATGCTCGCATTTCGGATAGTAGTGATTTGGGTTATCAGATGTTCTGAACCCTAGGTACCAGATACGTCAAGGCCTCATGGCATGGATGCGCGAAGTTCGAGTCCTTGGATGTTATTCGCAGATTATATCCACTTTTAGCCTTTTATGTTGTTGTATAATTGCGTCTGAGTCTTAAACGTAAGCTGTGGACACAGATTGATCTTTCCACTAGTTTCCTATCATGTTGGAAATCCAATCCCAATACGAGATTTACAGTTTTGATTGTAGTCCCAAAATAACTGTAATGACTTGCAAACATTTCAGCTACACCTTTCTGGTATCATATATTCCACTGACCTAGTCCGGATATATTACCTTAAACTTAGTCCAGATATTGATACCTTATTTGAATAAGTTTATTTGAAAAGATGTTTTCAAAAGAATTCATTAAAAATAATATCAAGTGCATTTTGGTATAAAAGTGTTTTGGTTATCCTAAGGTAAAAACTCATCCGTATATCTGTACGGGCGTGGTCTTATGAGATACCCTTCTTTTCAAAGGTTTTGATAACATCGTCATGATCTATGTATTTGAAATTTTGAGTATCTTACGCTGGATTATCAAGTCTGGTCCGGGTATTTTTAATACGCCGGTCAGATCCGAGTAGTTTCATGTTTATTTGACGACGGTCGAGTTTCCAGAGGAGAGCTAAAGATCTTCATCATCGTATGGACATATTCTATTATCCGCTACATCTATTGCATTTGTTATGTTGTTTATCCGCATTTGTAAGAGCAGATGTTATAACCGTCCAGGCTGAATTTAGGTTAGACTTTGATATTGTATTGAAAATTTTCCGCTGTAAAGATTACTATTGAGATAATATATATTATTCCATTCGTGTGAGATTCTGTTCTGTCTTTATTTTCTTTCTACCCTTAATGATCCGTCTTCCATGAAATTTGAGTTGGATATGTGTGGTTATTGTCGATTCAAATGGTATGGAAAAAACAGGCCATTACAATAAAGAAGAAAAAACTCATAGCCCTAAGCATTCCTCTATGGCTATAAATACATAGCAGCATCTTCCAAACAAAGATCGAACAATTTTCACTAAACGGAGACTTTGCTTATTTTAGAAATCCAATATGGTATTAATTTGGAGTTATTAATTGTGATTCTCCTTGAAGATAAGTGAAAATATATAATAAAATGAGATTAGAGTGAACGTGCGTAACGCCGAACCACTATAAAATTATCTTATATCATTTACTTTCTTTTCTTTCTTCCTTCTCCTATATTTTGTTATATCTTAATCTCAGATTACATAGTTGAACACATGACCACAGTCAACATAAATCAAAGTCTAAATCCATGTACAAACCATAATCAATGACTACACTATGTAATTACTCAAATTTTAGCCCTTAGTAATCAACAAATTTTAAATTAAATTAAGGGAATTAATGGTTTTAATAATGGATTTTAAAGATAAATTAGGTCACAAGACCTATTCTGTTGTGTTCATAATGTCGTTTACATATGAAACATATAAAGTTTGTTAAAATCGGATAACAATATAAAATGAGATGAAAAGTGAAAATAGGGACAAAATGGTAATTTGGCCAGATATATCTTTTTCTGAAATAGAACTCCTTCCTCATCCTTCATATTTTCTTTGTTCTTCTTCTTCTAAAACGAAATTAAGTTTCTAGATTTTAAAATTATCATAATTTTTTCATTCGTAAGTGCATATTCTAAATTACATATCAAACTCAAGTCAAAACATTCTCTACAAATCAAGTTATTTAGAATTTTTAAAAAGATTGGAGTCGGATTTCAAAAATCAAGAGAGCACCAAAGTTGGATTTAATTGGAGCTAGGATTTGATAGTGTTTGGTGAGTGGGATTTACTCTCGATGATATATAATCACCAAATATAGTAGAATTCATGTTAAATATTAAAAGTTAGGATTGAATGAATTTATTTGAGATTTTAAAGATGACAATCTTGATTTAGTTAATGTTTAAAAGTGAATAATCATAAAATGAATATGTTGGAAACCTTGATAATGAATGTTGATATGCTTAGTTTGAATTGTTGGATTATTGTTGGTTTAGAATTGGTAGAATGATTAGGGGTGCTGGAATTGGGGCAGGCCAGAGTGGAATTTATGGGTAAATTTCAATTTTTTGGCCCAATTGGATATTTTTGGGCCTATGATGTCTACTTATTTAGAACATTTCTAAAAAAAAATTAATAATTTTTTTAAATTAATGAAACGATATAGTATTATTTAATTTATGTTATACACACACACACACACGTATCAATATGTGAGGTATAACATGCCCACGTATAGATGCTAGAATTTACATCGCAAAGGACACATTAGCTCATTCATTATGTAAATATATTGTAAAAATGTATGTTTATGCATACACTTTACTTTTATAAAATATTTATATTTATATGTATATGTACAAATTATGATTTTATATACATAATTTTGTGTGTGTGTGTTGTTAGTCCATGAGATGAAGGTTTTGCTGATAACAACTTTAGAATAGATTATAAAATATAAATACTGACATTATAAGTTTAGATATATATGTATATGCAGGATTTAACCATGAAGGTACCAAGAATGAAGACTGTATAGTATAGAGATTTAAGATATCGAGATAGAAGACTCATGAGTATCAAGATTATCAAGAGTTCAAAATTTCAAGCATAAGTATTTTATTAGGAATTTTTGTTAAAACTCGTAGAAAAGCACTGGCATTTTAAAATTCAATTTATTCGTGGAATGGAATCCACTTCGAGCCTGTTAAAGGGATGGAACCCTAAGTAGGATGGAACCTACGAAAAATCTAGTGGAACATTGTTTCGTATCCGCTAACTTTTTATTCAAAATGATTTTTCAAAATTATATCCTATTTTCAAAATGATTTCAAAACTTTCCTTTTCAAAACATCAAAACCCTCTATCCTGATTTTAAATAGTTTTAGCCTCAAAATTATCTTTAACTTCAAAGTCAAAATTATCTTTAATTTCAAAGTCAAATTGCTCCTGATTTTAAACTATCTTTTAATATAATATATTTAACTTTTAAACATTTATACTTAGATTTAAATATAAAATTGTAGTTAAATTCTATGTATATTATTCTCTATATTGACGTATGAAATTTAGGTACAGTCAAGTATATTTATAAAGTTTAAAATAGTTTTAATATAAAGTAAAAGTTATTTTCAAAGAAAATCAAAACACCAAAAAAAATCCTTTGGGATGTCGACATGCCCAAGTACCCCATGTCGACATGGTGTTAGTTGAGTTCAAAATTTAAAATTCAAAAGAAGTGTGTATTCGCCATAACCCTTCATGAATGGACATGGCTGTTGTTCTTCTATAAATAGGGGTTAGTTTCAACGAATTTTAGCTCAGATTTTCTAGTTTTTCACTCCTCTTCTTCTTCCACGTTTCTTAATACATATTCTTACCATTCCTCTGCCGAATTCAACATTAAATCGAACTCGATTACTTCTAGTTTGATTCTCTATCACTATCTCTACAAGGTTCTCAGTGCTATTCAGAGTTATAGACTTCTTTATAATCTATTAAGTGAGAAAATGTGTGATTGTAGCCTTGGAAATCAATCAAAGAGAAATGGTGTGATTGTAGCCTTGGTAAATCAATTGGGTAAACTTGTGGCCCAGAAATCAAGTATCTCTACCCAGATGATAGAAATTCTGAAGGGTGTACCTCGTAGCCTTGAAACCGAGGGTGTAATTGTACAATTGCTTTTGAAAGGTAATCTGTACTTGTGTTGCAGGACTGGATGTACGGTAACTCTGAACCAGTATAAAATACAATTTGTTCTTTCCTTTACTGCTTTTATTTTTATTTCTGCATCTGTGTTTGTTTCTGTGATCATATCTGTGCCTGTATATAGCATAAATCGGTGTCTAAATTAACATAAATTCAAAAAAATTTAGTAATTCTTTATTAACACTATCGTCGTCCTATAGTGTTAGTCCTAGCTTTAAGATTCGTAATCCGCATTTCTCATAATAGGCATCAGAGCAAGGTTTTCAAAGTTTCATAATCTGATTTTTGAAAAGCTTTAAAATGGCTACCAACACTGGTACTGTTACTAACACTAGTATCCCTGTCACTAGTTCATTTGTAGAGGGTCAGTCTACAGTCAGACCACCACTTTTTAATGGCAGGAACTATGCATATTGGGCATGTAGGATGAAAATATATTTACAATCTATAGGATTAGATACTTGGCATATCACATAAACTGAATATTCTGAACCCACAACTAATTTTGCATAGTGGACTGCTGAGCAAAAGACTGTTGCATAAAATAATTCTAAGGCTATGAATATTCTGTTTTGTTCACTAGATAGAAATGAATTCAATTGAGTGTCAGTTTGTAAGTCTGTATATGAAATCTGAAAAACTTTGCAAGTTACTCACGAAGGAACAAGCAAAGTTAAACTGACCAAAATTTCCATGCTCACAAATCAGTTTCAATTATTTAAAATGAATCCTAATGAGTCTATTTCGGATATGTATAGTAGATTTCAGGATATTGTGCATTCTCTTATATCCTTGAGAAAGGAATTTTCTGAAGAAGATCAAGTCAGAAAGATTTTAAATTCTCTAACTCCAGAAGGAATCAAAAGACACTTGCGATCGAAGAGGCAAATGACATCAGTTTTTGAAGATAGAAGAATTAATTGGAAATCTAATGCCGTATGAAGTTCAAATGATCGGGAGAAGAGAAAACAAAGCATCTGAAAAGAAATCAATGGCATTCAATGCATTGACCGATGGATCAGACTCAAACAGCGATAATGATGAAGAGATAGCCTTTATGACCAGAAATTTTAGGAAATTCCTAAAATACAGAAAGATGAAAAATCTTAAAAGAAACAACTATAAGAACTTTGGAAATCAAAAGTAGTGCCAAATAATGTCAAATGTTACAACTGTGATGAACCGAGCCATTTCAAAAGAGACTGTCTGTATCCAAATAGGAAAAATCCTCCTATGAACAATGATCCAGCAAAGAAACGGAAGCATGCATTTACTGATACTCTAGATGACTTAGACTCATCCTCAAGTGATGATGATCAGAAGACAGATAATTCGAATTTGTGTTTCATAGCTGTTCACGACTCCGACGAATTCAAAGAAATGGACACAAAAAAGGTACACGTTTACAATACAATTGGTTGAAATTGCTTGCTTAGAATTAGTTGCTTGATTGCTTGATTGATTGATTTTGAATTGGCGTGTTATTTGAATTTTAATTTTTTTTATTATCTTATTATTTTATTATTTTTTAATAGTATAATTTTCTGAAATATACTATAAATATTTTAGATATATATATAGATATTGGCATTAAAAATAATAAGTATATATATATATATATATATATATATATTAGAGAACTTAGGAAAAATAAATTATCAAAATTCAATGGCACATGTCGGCATGGTCCCTACCATGATGTCGACATGGGTACCAGAATTTGAATTTCAAAATTTGAATTCAAATGTTTGAATTTCCCTCCACTTTTTCACTTCGTTCAATTCTCTGAAAAGCTACCTTTTGACCAGAGAACGTGTCCTTTAAGAATCTATTTATTAACTATCTTTTATCATATCTTTTCACTCTCATTTTCAAATTCAAACTCTCTCTTCATAACTTCAAGTTCTCTACTCTCTACTTTAATGGCTTCTTCAAGCAACCCCTCCACCATGAGAATTTCCAGAAAAATCAAAGAGCAATTATTCAATGATCCAGAGGCAATAAAAGCATACATCAATTATGCTAACTATGCTGAAATCCATCCCGGAAAATTTGCTATTTTTCAAGATTTTTCTTCTTATGAACTTGATTCTCTTGTTGCAAACAATGGAGTTCTTAGTCTTATTGATTCTTCTCAAAATGATTTTGTTTGCTATCCAAATCTTGTCAAAATTTTCTATGCTAATTTAAACTGTGGATTTTATCATGGAAATGAGGATGAAATTTGGAGTAGTGTCAAAGGCACTAGAATTGTTTTGAATTGTGATCTTTTGGGTACCATTCTCAATTGCAAGTGTACAGGAATGGATCTTTCTAATTTTAAAATCGATGAAAATGATCGTGAGACATTTCATCACATTTTCGAAGGAATTGATAAATTTGAATTCAAAAAACAAAATTTTCGTCCAAAGGAAAGAATTGTCAATCTTCTTTTGCAACATACTTTGACCCCAAGATCGGGGAATTTTAACAACCCTACATCAAAAGTTTGCAAAGCTCTTTTTGCGATTTTTGGAAATTGTGACATAAATTGGGTGCAAGTTATTTTGGATGAACTTCGTCCTAAAAATCTTGAAATGGGTGAGAATACTTTATACCATGGAATTTATCTCACTCAGATTTTTAACTATTTTGGAGAGGATTTCAAAGGCGAAGAATTCGTTTCTAGAAAAGTTTTCAACCATTCCAACATTTCACTTATGAAAATTCCTTTTGTTTTTCAACCTTGTGAGACCCTTGCTATAAAAGAAGAGCGATTGGCTCATGATGAAATGGAAGAGAAGGGAGAGGAGGAAGAAGAAGAAGGGGATGAAATGGAAATTGAAGAAGAAGAAGGTGAAACCTCTTTGGAAAGCATTGACTATCCTCCTAATCCATCCACCAAAACCCTTCTCAAAAACCAAAAGACGATTGTTGAGAACCAACGGATTCTTAAAAGATCCGTTAGTAAGAAGTTGGACAAAATTTCATCCAAGATGAACAAGTTCATTTCCAAAGTCAGCAAGAAACTTGGACTATCTTCATCATCATCATCCTCTAACTAGTTTTATCTTTTCGTATCTTGTGTATTTGTTTTAATTTGCTTTATTTCGAATGTTCATGTAGATTGTTGTGTGCTTAATCGTTGTAGTATTGTAGTATGCAATGAAATGAAATTTCCTTTCTGTTATATATACCTTATCTTATCTCCAGAATAAATGTTAGTATATTATATAAATACACACACACACACAATTATTCAGAAAATCAAATTATTCATAATTTTACACTAACCCATGTCGACATCCCCTATATGACCATGTCGACATGTACTGGTCAGAAATGACAATTGATTTTGAATTTGAAATTTAAATAACTTTCGAATGTCTATTCATTTCAAACGAATTTCTACACCTACAAATACCTGTTTCTTCCAGAATTCTTCATTGAAATTTATTTCTTGTCATCTATATCCTTTATTTATTTCACAAATTCAGCTATGGCTAATCCTATTCACGATCTCTCCGTAAATCTTGAAGAAACCCTTAATTCGTTCAAGAATATTCTCTCGTTTATTCTACGTAACCAGCATCACTTAGAATTGAGTCAAATGTAGATGATTAAGGAACAAAAAAGGCACTTCGATGCAATACGATGGATGATCTCCTCTTTGCACAAGGATGATAACGAAGCATATCCTCCTGTCTCTCTCACCAATGACAATGATAATTGGGATGCTATTAAGGCAGACCCAATCTTTGGAGAAGAAGGATGGGTGGAAGTTCCACGTAACATTTGATTTTTATTTGTTTGCTTTGATTGATTTGGTCTGGATTGATATTGTGGGTGGATTGATTTATTGATATTGGTTTGAAGTTTGTTGTATAAAACATATATATACATTGAAATGTATATAGTCGTTGATTAGTTATCATGACCATAAGTATAAATATTTCCTAATCTATATATTATATATTCCATTGTATATTTTATCAATGCAGGTACTGAAATCCAAGAATGAGGGGGAGTGAATTTTTGTTGATGACAAAGGGGGAGAAATACAAAATAGGGTAGTTAGGCATAAATTAAGGGGGAGTTATTAGTTTTAGGGGGAGTTATTAGGATAGAAATAATATTTTATGAACAAAGGTTATCATCATCAAAAAGGGGGAGATTGTTAGTCTGTGAGATGATGGTTTTGATGACAACAACCTTAGAATAGATTATAAAATATAAATACTGACATTATAAGTTTAGATATATATGTATATGCAGGATTTAACCATGCAGGTACCAAGAATGAAGACTGTACAGTATAGAGATTCAAGATATCGAGATAGAAGACTCATGAGTATCAAGATTATCAAGAGTTCAAGAATTCAAGCATAAGTGTTTTTATTAGGAATTTTTGTTAAAACTCGTAGGAAAGCACTGGCATCTTAAAATCCAATTTATTCGTGGAATGGAATCCACTTCGAGCCTGATAAAGGGATGGAATCCTAAGTAGGATGGAACCTATGAAAAATCTAGTGGAACATTGTTTTGTATCCGCTAACATTTTATTCAAAATGATTTTTCAAAATTATATCATATTTTCAAAATGATTTCAAAACTTTCCTTTTAAAAACGTCAAAACCCTCTATCCTGATTTTAAATAATTTTAGCCTTAAAATTATCTTTAATTTCAAAGTCAAAATTATCTTTAATTTCAAAGTCAAATTACTCCTGATTTTAAACTATCTTTTAATATAATATATTTAACTTTTAAATACTTATACTTAGATTTAAATATAAAATTATAGTTAAATTCTATATATATTATTCTCTATATTTACGTATGAATTTTAACTATAGTCAAGTATATTTATAAAGTTTAAAATAGTTTTAATATAAAATAAAAGTTATTTTCAAAGAAAATCAAAGCACCAAAAAAATCCTTTGGGATGTCGACATGCCCAAGTACCCCACGTCGACATGGTGTCAGTTGAATTCAAAATTTAAAATTCAAAAGAAGTGTCTATTCGCCATAACTCTTCATGAGTGGACATGGCTGTTGTTCTTCTATAAATAGGGGTTAGTTTCAACTAATTTTAGATCAGATTTTCTGGTTTTTCACTCCTCTTCTTCTTCCACATTTCTTAATACATATTCCTACCATTACTCTGTCGAAATCAACATTGAATCGAACTCGATTACTTCTAGTTTGATTCTCTATCACTAACGCTATAAGTTTCTCAGTGCTATTCAGAGTTATAGACTTCTTTGTAATCTATTAAGCGAGAAAAGGTGTGATTGTATCCCTGAAAATCAATCAAAAGAGAAAAGGTGTGATTATAGCCTTGGTAAATCAATTGGGTAAAGTTGTGGCCCAGAAATCAAGTATCTCTACCCAGAGGATAGAAATTCTGAAGGGTGTACCTCGTAGCCTTGAAACCGAGGGTGTAATTGTACAATTGCTTTTGAAAGGAAATCCGTACTTGTGTTGCGGGACTGGATGTAGGGTAACTCCGAGCCAGTATAAAATCCGGTGTGTTCTTTCCTTTACTGCTTTTATTTTTATTTCTGCATCTGTGTCTGTTTCTGTGATCATATCTGTGTCTGTATATTGCATACATCGGTGTCTAAATTAACATAAACTCAAAAAGATTTAGTAATTCTTTATTAACACTATTCACCCCTCCCTCTAGTGTTAATCCTAGCCTTAAGATCCGTAATCCGCATTTCTCACATGTGTATGCATATATATAAACATAAGTGCGAATCTTAACAATATGTATATATTTATAATTATATGAATATGTTTTAATCGGTTACAGAACATATTATATCTATATATATAAATTAATAAGACCGAATATAGTAGATGTATAGACATAATTTTTTAACATATATATATATATATATATATTAAATACTTATATATATGGTTAACTGTTTTGAGGCTCCTTCCCTTAATTTGGTCAACCCAGTTTTACTCAACTTAGGTGCTCGAAGTAATGCCAATTTGGAGAATATTGCCGATGCCCATCCTGTTGACCGGCTGTAGAGTAACGATCCAAAAATTTCGATCCAAAAAATTCCAAATAGTTAGGAAAAGAAGAAGAAAGAAATAGAAGAAGAAGAAAGAAATAGAAGAAGAAGAAATAGAAAAACCCTACTCAGAATCTCACAATCGCAGCAGATAAAATATAATATCAAATAATATTCTTTACACAAAGAAAGCTGTATCAGTCAATTACGCTTTAATACATCAGAGTTACAACATTTTACAATCAGGACAATTAAAATAACTTGTCCCAGATATACAACAATATAACACAGCAAAAACACTCCATACGTTCCTGCCATCCAGCTCGCCTCCTGAGCTCCAGAACGTCCTTATTTGGAAATCTGTAATACTCGGTCTGACCCGAGCATTACATCAAAGTAACACCTGGGTCAGGCAGGAAACCAGCATGAGTAAACCCATCTATCATGGAATACAAAGCATAAAACTTATATAAACCCGGGTAACTTGTATCAATATACAACTTTACAAAACTGTTATAGACATCACTTACATCAATGTCTAAGTAACAAAACTTAGATTAAATTGTCCAATTCACTTAAATCATTCCATTTCAGCCTATTGATTCCACACATCAAATTATAAAGAATCGAAGTAGTTTTCGGGTATTTACTAATACCCGATTCCGGTCTCTTCAAATTTAATACCATCTTAACCCAATTTATTCAAGTGAAATACAATTCAATTTTAAATAAAAGATGACACTTTTTACACAGTAATTCATCATCGATAGATAACCACATTATCATTATCCATCCAAACATATCATATCACAAAACATTTCATATCAAAGATGTCAATCAATTTAAGGCATTTAATCATCATTCATTCATTCATAAGCAAGATGGATCATTTCCAAAATCAATTTAATTTATCTCTAATTAAATAAATTACTAATCCTTTAATCACTTAGATTACCTTTACTTAATCACTAATTAATTACAAATCAATTAATTAATGATATTTTAATTATCCATCTTAATTAATCATCCTTGATTAATTATCTTCAATTACATAAGGTAATTATCCTTAACCATTTACAGTAATTAATCTTTAATTACTTTCATTAATTAATTACATTAATTAATTATCTTTAATTAATTACTTTCACTAATCAGTCTTAATCAATCATAAACAGTAATTAACCATCCTATAATTACTTTCCTTAATTAATTAACTCCTTAATTAATTATATTAATCCTTTAATTAATTACATCAAGTAATTAATCTTTAATTACTTCTCCTAAGTAATTAACCTTAATTACTTTCCATTAAGTAATTTCCCTTATATCCAGTAATTTATCCATCAATTACTTCACTAAGTAATTAGTCTTATCAATCTCATTAAGCAAATATACTTAATCAATTATCAAGTGACTATCTTTAATTAACAAATTAATTAATTCATTCATCTCATTAATTTCAACAGGGTAATTCATCCCTTAATTACCCTATAAATCAATTAATTAATCTTTAATTATAGATTAATTATTCTTTAACTGTTAATTAATAAACCTTAATTATCAATTAATTTCCTTCAATACAAAGTAATCAATCCTTAATTTTTTTTGAATCAATTAATTGACCTTTAATTAAATGTTTAATTATCCATTAATTATTGATTAATAACCTTAATTATTAATCAATATCTCTCAATACAAATTAATTATTCCATAATTACTTTTTATGATTAAAGATTTTGGATTAGTTAATTAAATTAATTAATTAACCTATAATTACCTTAATAATTTAATTAACCTAAATTATTAATTCTTAATTAACTTTAAGATAAAAACATTTTCCTATAAATGATTTAAATTATCATTAACAAAAGAATTTGAAAACTTTTTAATTTCAAATTTACTTTCAAATTTCATTTTGATTAAGATTTAAAATGAATACAACTTAACTTTAACAAAGTTTAAAAACAATTTAAAAACCTTTTAAATCTCACGTTAAGGAAATACTTACCTTATAAAATAGATTTAAAAGAATTCAAACCAAATTTATGTTTAAATTCAAACCATTTAAAAATACACTTTAAAGATTCAAAGTTGTTAAAACAATTTAAATTTTAAAAACTTTATTTTATTTTAAAAACTAGGATACAAATTAAATTGAATGCAGATTAAAAATTTTGATTTAAACTTTGTTTAAATCTTTATTTCATATTTTAAAATCATTTTATTCAAATTTTAAAATCATTTTAAAATTTAAACAGACATGTTTAAAAGATAACCTATAACACGAATAAATAACTCGAGCCACCTTCAAATAACTTCGAGTCCAACCCCGAGTCCAACCCCACTTGACTTCGGGCATTTCACAAAATAACTCGAGTACTTAATCTTGCTTCAACACAGGCACCACCAGGAAATAAGAATGCACCATGCACATGCACGGTGCTCCGACCAACTTCGGCTAACCATAATGGCCTCACCACATCAGCGATCAACTCCGCATCCTATTCCGACCATCAGATCATCCTTTCAAACTTGAAATCGAATTCTATCTTTCAAACCCAAATCAAAACCCAAATGCAACACCTGGAATACCATCGTTCTTACGCCTCCGACCACCGTCACGTCTGAGATTTTGTCCAAGCCTTCGTCAACCCACTTTCTTCCATTCACCAAAATCATGTGGCACTCAATCAACCCTATATGCCGTGGTGATCAAATTCTTGATCGAGCTCTAAATTAGGTTTACAAACTCCAATAATCAACCACCATCGCCACCATGCCTGGATAACCTTCCTGGCATTTTTCCTCTAAATCTCGATCACTCTTTCTCCTCCAGGAAGAACCCCGACCTCCCAGTCCATAGAGATCACCAGAAAACCCTCAAAACATAATTTCTGGTAAAACCAGAACTACACCCTCAATCTAGCATTAAAAATTGTGAATTTAGTCTTAAAAATCATAATTTTGAATGATGTTTGAGATCCTAATCCAGAAACATTGAATCACGATATTTGAATTTTCACCATTTCAAAGCTTGATCAGATGTTTATGATTTCCAAAGATAGTACAAAGTTATTTTAACTTAAGTAAAATTTTAAACTAAAGTTTTTGATGGAACAAACTTTAGTTTAATTTGAATCTTAAGTTTAAACAAATATAAAATTAAGAGGTTTTGAATTTAAATCAAAACTTAAATCTTGGAAACTATGAACAGAGAAGACTCAGATAAAACAGACATGCATACCATACATTCATATGTACTCAGCAGTATTGCATCTATATATATACAATACATATTCATTCTAGAAAACTTGCATGCAACCAAATAATTCAAAAACTTAAGCTTTTAAAAATGATGTTACTCGCTAGTTTTTCGGGAGAAACAGAGAACAGAGCCAGGAAAATGCTTTGTGTGACGACCCGCCTTTCATACCACAGAAAGACGCATCATCGATAAGAAACAGGTAGAAATAGAATAGAAACAAGAAAGAACTCAAAAAAATCAAAATCTCACAACGGAACGGAACAAAATATAATATATAACATAAATATTACATAGTCATTTACATCAGATTACACAGATACATAACATCATCACTTTAGACAGTTATAAAACTTGTCTATCATACATCTCAAATAAAACAGACAAAGACTTCAATACAGCATAGTGGAAATATAGGTATTGCTACATATGGACTCCAACTCCAAGCTATCCAATATTAGTCAAGCCAAAGCCTGATCTCTTGGCTACTCATAAAAATTTGAGTACCCGAGAGTTTAGGAAAAATAGAAATAACTCCGGTCAGACATGGGTCTGGTGTGAGTAAACGGTTTAAAGTTGCTTAACTTTTGAAAACCTTTTAAAAACAAAAGCTATCACATAAGGCTCCCCACAAATAAACATGGGTAAGTCTTTACCTTACGCTAACCAAAATATTTGATAGGAAATCCAGTGATATTATAACAGGGTCTAGGGTTTTCAAATAAATAAGAAATAGCTGAAATTGTTACATGATTAAATTCCAGCTACTAGCCACAAAAGTGGGTAATACAATCAAAACCGTAAGGCCATGTAAGAAGAATGGGTTTCCATCAATGGCAGGGCTACTGGGGTACCGCCTGTCACAGTACGTGGCCTAGATCAACGTGCCGAGGATCCACCCTAAATCCCCTGCAACACAAGGCCGGAACCATTCCTTACTGAACAGTACCGAACAAGACAACCCCGCAGTTGGATGTAGAGCAACTTCCCACACAGCCGAATACAAAGGGACATCTAGACAGGGGTAAATCTCGTCCTACTTGAGCGCGACTCACTTAGCCTTGCTGCACCTCCCCTGTTTTAGCCATTCCCCGTTGATGAGGCTTGAGGCTACGATTACCTTTATAGAACGCATCTATCTTAGAATGCTCATCGTCCACCTGACGATGTTCTGAAAGCATTCAATCCATACAAGTTCGTTCCAGGTTCGAATGAAACTGAGGGCATTATCTCATTACTCTCATTTTGGAATCACCCTCAGAGTTAACGACGATAACCCTTGCACTCTAAATCATCATCTTCACTTGAGACTCACGACCTAACACTTAATTTGGATCAATGTGGTATTCGGATATCTAACTCTGGAAACCCGATCTCGGTCTAATCGAAATCCAAAACGCCATCATTTAGGTCCAAGTTGTTTAGAGTTTAAAACAATTCATTTTTTCTCAATTCAATACTTGAATTCACACAATATTTAACATAGATAAATATCACACATTTATCACTGATATATCCAATATCATATCACATAATATCACAACATATCATCCAATAGATATAATCCAATAGATATCATCCAATATATATCATCCAATATATATCATCCAATAGATACCATCCAATAGATATAATCCAATAGATATCATCCAATATATATCATCCAATACATATCATCCAATAGATATCATCCAATAGATATAATCCAATAAATATCATCCAATATATATCATCCAATAGATACCATCCAATAGATATCATCCAATACATATATTCTACACAAACAATCATCCATAAACAGGAATTATTAATCCATGTTATAATTAATTTAATCACCTTAAATTAAATACTCAAGAATTAATATCCTAATCCTGCTCAAACAATCATTAATTACAAACTTTTAATTAATTAATCACTTCTTGATTATCTTATAAATCAATTAATTAATCTCTAATCACAGATTAATTATCCTTTAATTAACAATTAATAAACCACAATTATTAATTAATCTCCTTCAATATAAAGTAATCAACCCTTAATTACTTTTATAATCAATTAATTGACCTTTAATTAACTGATTAATTATCCATTGACTATTGATTAATGACCTTAATTATGAATCAATATCTCTTAATTACAAATTAATTAATCCATAATTAATCTTATAATTTATTAATCATTAACTAATTAATTATCCCTTAATTATTAATTAATAAAACTTAATTATTAATTAACAATCTTAATTACAAATTAATTAATCCATAATTACAAATTAATCAATCCTTAATTACCTTTGATTAATCTTTAATTACCTTTGATTAATCCTTAATTACCTTTGATTAATCTTTAACTAAATTAATCCTTAATTATAGATTAATCATCCTTTAAGTATTAATTAATAAAACTTAATTATTAATTAATAAAAAAATTAATCACACATTAAGTACTTCTTAATTCTTAATTAAGTAACCTCTAATTACTTAATTAAAAACTCTCTAATTACTAATTTAGTCAATATTAATTACTTGATTAATTAATTCTTAGTTACTTACTTACTTAATTAATTAATCTCAAATCACTAATTAACAATTAATCTCCAATCACTAATTAACCACCTTTAATTAATAATCCTTAATTAAAATTTATCAACCTTTAATTAATCAACTATCCTCAATTAATTATTAATTAAATTAATTTGTTGCTCTTAATTACTTAATTAACCCTTTATAATTAATTAGTTAAATCAATTAATTATACATAATTCCCTTTATTAAACTAATTAATCTCGAGACATTATCTCTTTAATCATCTTAAGATAAACATTATCTTTTAAAGACCTTAATTACCATTAACATTTTAAAACATTTTAACATTATAATTAACTAAACTTAATTAAATCCTTAAATTAAGATTTTAAATAAGATAACCATTTAACTTGATAATTTAAAATTAACAAAATTTAACTTCCTTAAATAAATTAAAATATTACCAAGTAGAGGTTTTCAAAACTAATTACAATTTGTATTTTTAAAACTTACTTTTATAAAATCTTCAACGTACATTTTAAATTAATGTTTTAAAATCACTTTAAATTTCATTTAACACAATTTAATTTAAATAACTTTTAAAACTTCATAACCAATTGTTTAAGAAATATTTATTGTATATAAAGTAAGTTTATATAAAAGTTTAAACTAGATTTTACTTTAAATTTCAAAAACAATATGTTTTTTAACATTTAAAAACTACACACTATCTTTACTTCGAGTCAAACCCAAAGACAACTCGGGTCTAACCCGAGTAAACTCCCTCTTCTCTCTAATTTTTTTCAAGAACTTAGATTTATTTTATGTTTGAAAACCTGAAGCTTTAAACACCTAAATTAACTCGAGTTCAAACTCGAGACTTCTTTCTCAAAACTCGATCACCTCTTCGAGTTGAAAACCAACCCAAACAACAAACAATTCAAATCATTACTGTGCACCAGCACAACCAACTTCGATGCCGATGATCACCTTCGGTAACGTTAACACACCGTTCATCACCATAGCATCCATCCCAAATCATCCAAACACCATCATTGGCCTCACACCAAAATCGAGCAATGTAGGCGAACCAGAAAACCCAACCATCACTAGAAAAATAGTTCGCATCCATCTCTCCGACCATCGGAACTCCTGAAACCACTGCCACGCCTCCACGAATCTTCCATGAAGCCATCGCCAGAGCCCGATGATACTCGATCAACCAGAGAACTCGCATTGCCCCAGTTACCAGATCTGACCAAAATTAGGTTTAGAAACCTAAATCTATACGCCGCCGACGCCTCGATGATCAGCCACCCTTCCAGCCAATTTTCCTAGTCCCTCCGCACAGTCCTTCACCTCCAGATGAAACCGCGAGGCCTCATCTCTAAAAGACCACCAGAAATTGCCTAGAGACCCATTTCCAGTCATCTAAGAATTTCACAAGAAATCCTAAACTATAATTCATGAATTTTATCTTAAAAATCATATTTTTCAAAGATGTTTCAAGTTATATAATTAGATTATCAAATTATAACAGTTGATTTATAAAGCATTTTAGAATTGCTACTGCATTTTTTGGGTTCTAGGTAAAATTCAAACTTATATTGCTTTAAGCAAAATTTGAACTTAAACTTATGATTTAACAAACATAAAATGCTTGTATCTCTAACCCTAACAAAGATTAGATGATAAGATTTGGAATTTTTGATCAAACTTTATTTTCTGAATCAATAACAGAGATACTTTTAAATACAACAGGCATGCATACTTACAAACATTTATAAACACAGAGATACCAATCATACATATATATAAACAAAGCATCATTCATCTCAGATATTTTCACAAGCAACAGACTAAAATTTTACTTAGCTTCTAAGTCAAAAAGTTTGCTCACAGATTTTTAAAAAGCAGATACTGAAAGCTTGAATTGCTTAGATTTTCTTTGAAGCTGGAAAGCTTTGAACACTGAATTTGTTAATCTCTTTTTAGAGCTGAAAAGCTTTGGTTACTGTTATGCTTAACACACTGGAAACTTGAAAATGTTGCTTGAGAGGATTTGCTTGGCATTGTTCTTCCAGGTTGCATGCTTGTTTAAGAAGGCTGCAGACTTGCTAACAGGTTTGAAAAATGTTTTTTTAGTCTTGCATTTCAAATCTCTGTTTTGAGAGATGCTACAGACTTTGCATTTGAATGTTTACAGGCTTGCATTTCTCACATTTTTGAGGAAAATGGTTTTAGGTTTAACTCTTCCAGGGCTTTGATTTTTGAAATTGAAAAGGGTTACAAGTTTGAAAAGATTACAAAGCTTTGGTTTTTATTTGAGGAAGTGATTACAGGATTGCTTGCAAATCTCATGTTTAAAACTGTTTACAGAGTTGAATTGTTTGAGGAGTTTTCAGCCTTATGAAACTTTGATCTAAGAAATGGTTATAGATTTGATTTTGGTTTTGGAAGAATGGTTTAACAAAGTGGAGTTTATCTCATTTTTTAGAAGTTGAGAAGAAAAAAAATAGAAAGATGAAGAAGATAGTTTATATAAATGTAAATTAGAATTTATTTAGAATTAAAGAAAACAAAATTAATTTTGACACTTGTTTACAATTGCTACACTTGTCATTATTCATAATTAATTTACTTACATTTGTTCTTATAAGCTTCATTAACTTAACACTTTTAATAACTTTATATTTATTTATTTTTAAAAGATTTTTAAAAAGCTTTTACATTAATTTTCTAAATTAATAAATACATTTCTAAATTGATAAATACATTTCTAAATTGATAAATGCTTTCTAAAATTTATAAAAAATTAAATCTTTAAAGAAAATAAAAAAACCAATTAGATTCTAAATAAAATTATATAAAATATATTTAACCCATTTTTAAATGTAAATAAAAAACCTTTTGTATTTATTTTACAATTAAATAAACACTTTCTAAATTTTATATAAATAATATTCCTTTAAGGAAATAAATCTTATTTTAAATAAATTCATTCATAAATTTTTAAATCAAAATATATTTTAAGATATATATATATATATATATATATATGTATATATATATATATTTAAATTTAGTTTAGATCCAAATTTCAAATTCAAATTCAAACTTAAAAATCCAATTCTAAAACCAGTTCAAATATATATTAATATTAAACAAACACAAATTAAATTCAAAAATAATAACTTTATTTAAAATCTATTTAAAAATCTATTTATAAAACATTACCAATTAAATTTGTAAATAATTATTCTATCTAAAAATCTATTTATAACTATATTTAAAATCATCATATTATTAATTATTTTGGTTATTTATATTTTGAAATTAACAATTTTATCAATTTTAAATAATTTATTAAGAAGATTATCATATTTTAAATTCCTCGAAATTCCGGGATATCACATTCCTCTCCCTTAAAAGAATTTCGTCCTCGAAATTTAAAACAGAGATAATCCAATAAATTTTATTTCATTTTAATCATCCAAGCATTCATATCAACCATACACTATCAACCAAACAAACAATTCATACAAACAAACAATTTATTCGAATAAACCATTCATTCGAACAAATAGTTTATTCGAACAAACAATTCATTTAAACAAACATCGGTATCTATCCAGACATAACTCCGGATAAGCCTTCCTAAACTACTCAGAGTTTCTTCAAGACAAACTCTGAAATCCTAGCCCCAAAGAACCTTAACTAACTAAACTACCATGATCTAGAGTTTCCTCTTACTCCGATCCAAAAAAAATCTGAACCAAAATCGGACCATACTGGAAACCAGCTTACCTTCCAGATCCTTCTGAACTGCAGATCCCAACTAAGATGGATCATTCACGTACTTCCTCAGATGAGATACGTGAAAAACACAACATGAATTCTAGCCATCCAAATTGGCAATTCAATCCTGTAGATCACAACCACCAAAGCTCTCAGGCACTCGGAGTAGACCAATACATCTTGGAGCAAATTTCCCGTCTTTCCAAATCCGATAACTCCTTTAAATTAATCGAGAAACTTTGACAAAGACTAAATTCTTAGATCCCAAATTCCAATTATCTTTGTCTGCTATCCACAAATCCTTCTGACGATCCAGCGCTGCTCTCAAATTCTTCTAGATAAGCTCCACCTTCGCAAATGCCTCACGGATCAAAACAGGACCAAGAACCAGACGATCTCTCGACTCTGCCCAACAGAATGGGAATCTACCAGGTCTTCTATACAAAACTCCATAGGGTGCCATCTAGACTCATGCCTGATTACAGAAATGAGAATTCCATTCAATACAGATGGTCCTTCAAAATCCATCAAAATCCACTACACAGCCCTCAGCACAACCTCAATAATTCTATTCAGCCTTTAGGTCTAACCATCGATCTGGGAATGATGGGTTGAACTCAAATTCAAACCCAAAGCTGATCATAAAGTCTCCAAATTTTTTGCTGGAGAAGATAGGATCATGGTCGCTAACAATCTTGACTGAAACACCCAGCAGTCGGACAAACATCTTCAAGAAAAACTCAGCCAAAGATGCTGCAGTACAGGTTGCCTTGACCGGAATAAAATGGGTGCTCTTAATTAGCCGGTTTTCAATTACCTATACTCCATTTTCCTCTTTGGTTCTTGGCAAACCTTCGATGAGTTCCAAAGAAATCACTTCCCATTTCCACTTCGGAACTTCAAAAGCTGCAACAAACTTGCGATCTTCCGCTCATTACCTTCACTTGCTGACAGACCGAACAACCAAAGATGAAAGCAGCAACACCCTTCTTCAAGCACGACCACCAAAAAACTTTTTGGGACAAAACTCCTTGCCTTAAATCCTTCCGATGATCTCAATGTTCCTTGACATTCAATTCAAGACGGGAACTCTGACCATCCTTGACTCAATCCATCTATAACAAGTACACACAACACATGTATAGAACTCAACCTACTCTTGCCATAAGAAATAGCCAGAACAGGCACACTGGTCAGCCTTGCCTTCAAATCCAAGAAAGCCTCTACACGCTCGGGTCCACTTAACTTTGTTCCTTCTCGAGTCAACTCAAAGAAATCTTAGAATAGACTTGATAAACTTCCTGTAAAACTCTGCCAAATCTAGAAAACCGCGGTTGCTTCACTCCTGAATAGAAGCTACCCTAGCTGGATCTACTGAAATACCCTCACTAGAAACAAAAGGCCTCCTCAAAGAAATCTTGAATCTGCTTTTCCAACTCTAGCTCCAGATGAAGACAAACCTTCACTCCTTCGAAACATCTAGACAATCTCTAACCACAATGATGGACCCTACGCCATCTGGAGATGCTACACTTCCAAGCAACAGATGCTTCAAAGAAATCCGGAATCATCGCAAGTCACCTTTACGATTCCTCCCAACTCAATCTCCAAAAAAACAATCCTTACTATCCACCAAATCCACACCCAGAATAAGATCAAACCCTTCGGGATCCAATATCGATGGGTCACAAGAAAACTATGGGGGAGATAAGAAAATCTTAAGCCTCTACAGATCTTATCTAACTCCGTTGCTCTGCCTATAGGATTAGATACAAGGATAGGACGGTCAACCAAATAGAGGAAGATAAACTTCTCTAAAACTCATGTCGGAAATCCGAACAGATACCCAACAAATTTAAATAGGGATACAATTATATAAAAATTACAAATATGTGCTCTCAAGATAGACACAACTCTAGAGCCTAGGTTTTATCTCAACCTACGCTCTGATACCACTGTAATGACCCTCCTTTCGTACCATTGAAAGACGCATCATCGATAAGAAAGAAAGAGGTAGAAATAGACTAGAAAGAAGAAAGAACTCAACAAAATCAGAATCTCATAGCGGAACGGAACAAAATATAATATATAACATAAATATTACATAGTCATTTACATCAGAGTAACCCAGATACATAACATCATCACTTTAGACAGTTATAAAACCTGTCTATTATACATCTCAAATACAACAGACAAAGACTTCAAAAAAGCACAGCGAAAATATAGATATAGCTACTTTGGACTCCTGCTCCAACCTATCCAATATTAGTCAAGCCAAAACCTAATCTCTTGGCTACTCATAAAAATTTGAGTACCAGAGAGTTTAAGAAAAACAGAAATAAACTCCGAGTTAGACATGGGTCTGATGTGAATAAACGGTTTAAAGTTGCTTAACTTTTGAAAACCTTATAAAAACAAAAGGTATCACGTAAGACTTCCCACAAATAAACATGGGTAAGTTTTTACCTTATGCTAACCAAAATATTTGATAGGAAATACAATGATATTATAATATGGTCTAGGGTTTTCAAATAGAAAAGAAATAGCTGAAATTGTTACATGATTAAATCCAGCTACTAGCCATAAAAGTGGGTAATACAATCTAAACCGTAAGGGAATGTAGGAAGAATGGGTTTCCATTAAAGGCAGGTCTACTGAGGTACTGCCCATCACATTACGTGGCCTAGATCAACGTACCAAGGATCCAACCTAAATCCCTTGCAACACAAGGCCGGAACCATTCCTTACAGAATAGTTCTGAACAAGGCAACCCCACAGTTTGCTGCAGACCAACTGCCCACACAGCCGAACAAAAAGGGACATCTAGATAGGGGCAAATCTCGTCCTACTTGAGCATGACTCACTTAGCCTTGCTGCACCTTCCATGTTTTAGCCATTCCAGGTTGATGAGGCTTGAGGCTGTGATTACCTTTATAGAACACATCTATCTTAGAATGCTCATCGTCCACCTGACGATGTCCTGAAAGCATTCAATCCATACAAGTTCGTTCCGGGTTCGAATGAAACTGAAGGCATTATCTCGTTACACTCAATTTGAAATCACTCTCAGAGTTAATGACGATAACCCTTGCACTCTGAATCTTCATCTTCACTTGAGATTCGCGACCTAACGCTTAATTTGGATCGACGTAGTTTTCAGATATCCAAATCTGGAAACCCGATCCCGGTCTCATCGAAATCCAAAATGCCATCTTTTAGATCCAAGTTATTAAGAGTTTAAAATAATTCATTTTAATTCGATTCGATACTTGAATTCACACAGCATTTAACATAGATAAATATCACACATTTATCACTGATATATCCAACATCATATCACAGAACATCACAACATATCATCAAGTAGACATAATCAAATAGATATCGTCCAATAGGTATCATCCAATAGATATAATCCAATACAGATATTCTACACAAACAATCATCCACAAATAGGAATTATTAATCCATGTTATAATTAATTTAATCACCTTAAATTAAATTAATTACTTAAGAATTAATCTTCTAATCCTGCTCAAACAATCATTAATTACAAACTTTTAATTAATTAATCACTTCTTAATTATCTTATAAATCAATTAATTAATCTCTAATCACAGATTAATTATCCTTTAATAATCAATTAATAAACCTCAATTATTAATTAATCACCTTCAATACAAAGTAATCAACCCTTAATTACTTTTATAATCAATTAATTAACCTTTAATTAACTGATTAATTATCCATTAACTATTGATTAATGACCTTAATTATTAATTAATATCTCTTAATTACAAATTAATTAACCTTATAATTAATTAATTAATTAATCATTAACTAATTAATTATCCCTTAATTATTAATTAATAAAACTTAATTATTAATTAACAATCTTAATTACAAATTAACTAATCCATAATTACAAATTAATCAATCCTTAATTACCTTTGATTAGTCATTAATTACCTTTGATTAATCCTTAATTACCTTTGATTAATCCTTAATTAATTAATCTTCAATTATAGATTAATCATCCTTTAAGTATTAATTAATAAAACTTAATTATTAATTAATAAAAAAATTAACTACACATTAAGTACTTCTTAATTATTAATAAAGTAACCTCTAATTACTTAATTAACAACACTCTAATAACTAATTTAATCAACATTAATTACTTGATTAATTAATTCTTAATTACTTACTTACTCAATTAATTAATTTCTAATCATTAATTAACCATCTTCAATTAATAATCCTTAATTAAAATTTATCAATCTTTAGTTAATTAACTATCCTTAATTAATTATTAATTAAATCAATTTATTACTCTTAATTAATCACTTAATTAATCCTTTATAATTAGTTAATTAAATTAATTAATTATACATAATTCCCTTTATTAAACTAATTAATCTCGAGACATTTTATCTTTAATCATCTTAAGATAAACATTATCTTATAAAGACCTTAATTACCATTAATATTTTAAAACATTTTAACATTATAATTAACTAAACTTAATTAAATCCTTAAATTAAGATTTTAAATAAGATAACCATTTAACTTGATAATTTAATATTAACAAAATTTAACTTCCTTAAATAACTTAACATATTATCAAGTAGAGGTTTCAAAACTAATTACAAATTGTATTTTTAAAACTTATTTTTATAAATCTTAAACTTACATTTCAAATGAATGTTTTAAAATCACTTTAAATTTCATTTAACAAAATGTAATTTAAATAACTTTTAAAACTTCATAACCAATTGTCTAAGAAATAATTATTATATATAAAGTAAGTTTATATAGAAGTTTAAGCTAGATTTGACTTTAAATTTCAAAAAACAATATGTTGTTTTTTAACATTTAAAAACTGCACTCTATCTTTACTTCGGGTCAAACCCGAAGACAACTCGGGTCTAACCCGAGTAAACTCCCCCTTCTCTCTAATTTTTTTTCAAAAACCTAGATTTATTTTAAGTTTGAAAACCTGAAGCTTTAAACACCTAAATTAACTCGAGTTCAAACTCGAGACTTCTTCCTCAAAAACTCTATCACCTCTTCGAGTTGAAAACCAACCCAAACAACAAACAACCCAAATCATTACTGTGCACCTACACAACCAACTTCGACGCCGATGATCACCTTCGGTAATGTCAACACACCGTTCATCACCATAGCATCCATCCCCAATCATCCAAACACCATAACTGGCCTCACACCAAAATCGAGAAATGTCGGAGAACCTGAAAACCCAACCATCACCAGAAAAACAGTTCGCATCCATGTCTTCGACCATCGGAACTCCTGAAACCACTGTCACACCTCCACGAACCTTCCGCGAAGCCATCGCCAGAGCCCGACGATACTCGATCAACCCGAGAACTCGCATTGCTCCAATTAGCAGATCTGACCAAAATAAGGTTTAGAAACCTAAATCTATACATCACCGATGCCTCGATGATCAGCCACCCTTCCAGCCAATTTTCCCAGTCTCTCCGCACAGTCCTCCACCTCCAGATGAAACCCTAAGGCGTCATCTCCAAAAGATCACCAGAAATTGCCTTGAGACCCATTTACAGTCATCTTAAAATTTCACAAGAAATCTTAAACTATAATTCATGAATTTTATCTTAAAAATCATATTTTTCAAAGATGTTTCAAGTTATGTAATTAAATTATCAAATTATAACACTTGATTTATCAAGCATTTTAGAATTGCTACTGCATTATTTTGGTTCTAGGTAAAATTCAAACCTATATTGCTTTAAGTAAAATTTAAACTTAAACTTATGATTTAACAAACATAAAATGTTTAGATCTCTAACCCGAACAAAGATTAGATGATAAGACTTGGAATTTTTTATCAAACTTTATTTTATGAATCAATAACAGAGATACTTTTAAATACAACAGGCATGCATATTTACAAATATTTATAAACACAGAGATATCAATCATATATATTTGAACAAAGCATCAGTCATCTCAGATATTTACACAAGGGACAGACTAAATTTTTACTTAGCTTCTAATTCAAAAAGTTTACTCATAGATTTTTAAAAAGCAGAGACTGGAAGCTTGAATTGCTTGGATTTTCTTTGAAGCTGGAAAGCTTTGAACACTGAATTTGTTAATCTCTTTGTAGAACTGAAAAGCTTTGGTTACTGCTATGCTTAACACACTGGAAACTTGAAAATGTTGCTTGAGAGGATTTGCTTGACATTGTTCTTCCGGGTTGCATGCTTGTTTGAGAAGGCTACAGACTTGCTAACAGGTTTGAAAAATGTTTTTTTTTCAGGCTTGCATTTCAAATCTCAGTTTTGAAAGATGCCACGGACTTTGCATTTGAATGTTTACAGGCTTGCATTTCTCACATTTTTGAGGAAAATGGTTTCAGGTTTAACACTTCGAAGCCTTTTATTTTTGAGATTGAAAAGGGTTACAAGTTTGAAAGATTACAAAGCTTTGGTTTTTATTTGAGGAAGTAATTACAGGATTGCTTGCAAATCTCAATTTAAATCTGTTTATAGAGTTGAATTGTTTGGGGAGTTTCCAGTCTTATGAAACTTCGATCTAAGAAATGGTTTCAGATTTGATTTTGGTTTTGGAAGAATAGTTTAACAAAGTGGAGTTTCTTTCATTTTTTAGAAGTTGAGAAGAAAAAAAATAGAAAGATGAAGAAGATAGTTTATATAAATGTAAACTAGAATTTATTTAGAATTAAAGAAAACAAAATTAATTTTGACACTTGTTTACAATTTCTACACTTGTCATTATTCATAATTAATTTACTTACATGTCTTCTTATATGCTTCATTAACTTAACAAGTGTAATAATTTTATATTTATTTATTTTTAAAAGATTTTTAAAAGTTTTTACATTAATTTTCTAAATTAATAAATACATTTCTAAATTGATAAATTCATTTCTAAATTGATAAATGCTTTCTAAAATTTATAAAAAATAAATTCTTTAAAGAAAATAAAATAAAACCAACTAGATTCTAAATAAAATTATATAAAACATACTTAATCCATTTTTAAATGTAAATACAAAACCGTTTGTATTTATTTTACAATTAAATAAACACTTTCTAAATTTTATATAAATAATATTCTTCTAAGGAAATAAATCTTATTTTAAATAAACTCATTCATAAATTTTTAAATCGAAATATATATATATATATATATATATATATATATATATATATATATATTTAAATTTAGTTTAAATCCAAATTTCAAATTGAAATTCAAACTTAAAAATCCAATTCTAAAATCAGTTCAAATATATATTAATTTTAAACAAACACAAATTAAATTTGAAAATAATAACTTTATTTAAAAATCTATTTTAAAATCTATTTATAAAACATTACCAATTAAATTTGCAAATAATTATTCTATCTAAAAATATATTTATAACTATATTTAAAATCATCCTATTATTAATTATATTGGTTATTTATATTTTTAAATTAACAATTTTTTCAATTTTAAATAATTTATTAAGAAGATTATCACATTTTAAATTCCTCGAAATTCTGGGATATCACACTTTGATTCTTTGAAAACTAGAAATTGTATTTTGAATTTTGATCTGCTAGCTAATTAAACTGAGTTGAATCTCAAATTACTTCAGGTTGTATTTGAACTTGAAAGTGTTGTTGTTTGATTTTACTTCCTTCTCTGGTTTTGGATTTCAGGATTTGTTTGATCTTGAAAACTTTATGTTAGGTTTGAATTTTGTTTCTTCTTCTTTGCTGAGATGATTTGACTGTTGTTTTTGACTTCATTTCAGGTTTTTAGTTTAGAAAGAAAATGAGAAAGAGTTTAAGGGAAATGTATGTATAATCTTATTTTAATTCTATTTATTATTTTTGAGATAAAAAGACACTTGTCTCTTACCTTATTAGTTACTTAACACGTGTTACTTCTCTCTTGATTTAATTACACTTGTAATAACTTATTTTTTATATTATTTATAAATGATTTTAAAAGCAATGAAATAAATTTACTAATTAAATAAGTACTTTTATTAATCTATAAATGCCTTTCTTAATTTTATATAAGTAAAACTTTTAAAAGAAAATATAATATAAACCGGTTGTAATTTAAATAAAACATATAAAATTATTTAATCCAATTGTGAATGCTAATTTAAAAGCTTTTGCACTTATTAATTAAATACTTTTCCAAATTCATATAAATAAATTTCTTTAAAGAAAATAACGTAAAACAATCTTATTTTATGTAAAAACTCATTCACATAATCTGAAATCAAAAATATTTTTAAGTTATATATCCTTTAAATTCAAATTTTAAATACAAATTCAAATTCAATTTAAAATCCAATTTAAAATTAATTCAAATAAATATAGATATCAATTTCAAACAAACATTATTAATTGTAAATAATTATCCTATTTAAAATCAATATAAATACACATATATATACACATTTAAATAACACTTATTAAATCAGAAAAAATAAATCTATTAAAAATCTATTTAAAATCTAACAACTCAATATTAAATTGTTTGGAAACAACAGTTTTACCAGTCTTAAATAATTTATAAAGTAGATTATCACATTTTAAATTGCATGAAATTCTGGTATATCACATCCTCCCCCCTTAGAATCTTTTCGTCCTCGAAAAGGAACGAAGCAAGAATTTATTAAAATGATTATTATTAGAAAAAAATACTCTTTGATAAATTTTAAAACATTTTAAAATATTATAAAATAGTTTTTATAAAGATACTTTTATAACTCGATGTTTCAACACGTCCATCCTCGTTCTTACAGAAATTCGGTGATACGTTGATCAGGCGTAGGACTGAAAATCTATAAGTACTTAGCAGATCCATTTCAACACCCAGTGAAAATACTTGGAAAATAATTTTATTGAAAATATCGAAAACATTTTTGAAAATAAAGAAAATATCTTTGGTGAGAATGCTCTGGAGATCATCATCTCCATCCACGGTCGTAGTTAACCCGATGGTTACGTTGCCATCCCGAGAAAATCCATAGATAACTATAGGCCTCCATGCCCCTCGATTACGCCATGGAACCTGCTATAGTTCACAGTTACATACAGGGTTACGTTGCCATCGCAACAAAAGTCCATGTAACTTTAGGCATCAGCGCCCTCGAATTTCGCTACCAAAAGAATGAAACTTCTCCACTCCCACATAGGTCGCAGACTACATCAGTCAAGTCCAAATGTTGCCTTAGGTTCTCATGGCCTCTCGACTTTCGCTATGTCTCTATAGGTCGCAGTCTAACGATATAAAATCAAACACAGACCGTTGGCTCTCAACAACACACACGACTTCGCTATATTACCATAAGTCGCAGTCTACTGATGTAAAATCAAACCAAGACTATTGGCTCACAGTGGCACACACGACTTTTGCTATGGTCTGCAGTAGATCGCAGTGATGTTGAGCTATATTATCATCACAGCATAACCCAAATGCCTCTGTAGGCATCAGCGTCCTCGACTTTCGCTACACACTACACATAATCCTCAGGAACTAGTTTGTCCAGACTCCTCACAGGATCAATTTTAGAACCCCCCTTAGGGTTCAAGGCAGTGCCACCCTGTGGCACTCCTGAGAAGTTCATTCCAAGGGAGCACCTTTTTCTTCAAAGCCATTTTCAAAACACTTTATACTATACACATATAGTATCTTCCAAATCATACACCTAGTACGAGTCCCATATAAATCTTCTTTCTCAAAATCGATTATCCCAAAATCGATAATTCTCAAATTAGGCTTTCCAAATTCCAATATTGATTTTTCCCAAAAATCAAAAGCCTTTCCATAGTCCATAGGTTCCAGAAACCTTTCCCAAAATCCTCACAAGAACATATATATACATATATATATATATATATATAATTTTTTAAAACTTTAGATCATTTCAAACTTGTATAAAACCACTTTTATACTTCAAATATTTTCAAAAATCCTTTCTTTTCGGCAATAGATTCATCAAGGGAAGATTTATTTTATATAACAAAGATATATAACTTCGTTTATTCCAAATCAAATATTCAAATTTGATTACTCTATAAAGTCACTTATGAGTTTACATACTTCCATAAAGTAATTTTTTACCATAGAAATACCCAATTTCCACTTTACTTCATCATATATTTCATAAAATATACCTTTCATTTCTAAACCATTTCACATTTCTTATCCACAAATTCCCAGTATCAATTTCATTCAAATCCGTACGATGTACACATATCATCCGTACGCTATACTAATCTAATCAGTCACTCGATCACACAATTTCACTTCCGAACTAGTATCATCCACCCAACTTCCTAGTGCGGACTTAGATCTGGTTTCTTGATCAGAAACTGTCATTCTCCTTGCATAGCCATAACTATGATAGAGAATATCCAGAACCAATCAACAATCCATATCCAGGTTCGTAGTCAAAAACAGAGTGAAAAATCCCAACTCGGAATGATATAACTATCTCTAAATTCTATGTTCGAATCTGGATCAAATCACTATGCGAATAAAATAATATACGTACATCCTACGTATTTATCTTTATTGGTTATTAGCCAAATCAATTTCCTTTTCTATTCACATTTCCTTTAATTTCTATTCACTTATTCACATTTTCTCCACTTCAATTCTTATCTCAAATGAATATTTACTCATAAACAGTTTGCACTTCTACCAACTTTAAATTTATAAAATAACTTGAAAAGTTTAAAATAGATAAGTAGTTGAAAAATAATTATTAATTTGTAAAATAGCTGTAAAATAGTAGTTAGTTATAAAGTAATTGAAAAATAGTAGTTGGTTTATAAAACAGTTGTAAAATAGTTAAATAGTTCCAAAAATAATTGTAAAATAAGCATAAGATAGTTTGGCTTTAAAAGAAAGATTATATAGTAAGTAGCTTGGAAAAATAGATTTATATTAGAACAATTTATTTTAAAAATAGTCCAGAGCCAAACCGTTCAATTCCAATCTCCAATCCCATCAGTTCAATTTAAATTTTCACTTACATTTAAATTGACTCAATTCCAATTTAAATAACTTTAGTTTCCATTGAAATTGATTTAACCCCAATTTAAGTTGAATTAATCCTCAATTTCTTTATAAATTCAAATCAAATTCCATTTGATTTTAAACCTATTTAACTTTAATTTCAATTCCAAGTTATTCAAATCAATTTGGACTAATTTCAAATTGAATCCACTTCAATTTCAAATCATTTCAATTACTGTATGAATTAATCCCAATTCCCAATTGAATTTGAACTCATTCATCTTCAATTTCATTTCAAAATAATCCAATTCAAATTTTCCATTTAATTTTTTTAAACTTATACATCTTCAATCACAATTCAATTAATTCAAATCAAATTTAATTTGAATGAATTCAATTCAAATTTCAAATTTAAACCATCCTGAATTATATAAATTCGAATTCAATTTTTAAATGTTGATTTAATCCTTTAAATCAAATCAACTTATATCTTTAAACCATTTAATTTTGAATCCAAATCCCATTTTGTGATCACACAAACTCCCAATTCAAATTAACCATTTAACTTTCCAAGTTAAATCTCAAATTTCATCTTGAAATTTCCAAATCAGGTTGTTCATTCAAACTTATTTAACTTTTTCTAAGTTAAATTCAATTTACTTAATCCAGTCAACTTTATACAATTTGAATTCCCATTCAAATTTAAACCTTCAGGTTAATAATCTTTCCATTTAAGTTTAAAAACTTACTTCACTTTGGGTTTCACATCACATCCCAAGGAAAATTTATAACTCAACCTTAGAGTTAATTTCAAATATACATATTTATTTCCTTTACACACCAAGTTATCCTTAAATTTTAAATCACCTTTGGTTTTTAAATTCAAAAAAAATCCTTTAAATTTTAAACAACTTTTGTTTGAAACATGACCCTTCATTCAAATACATTAAATAACATTTCTTTATTACTTTGAAACAATTTTCATATTCTAGACCCAGATTAAAAACTTTACAATTCAGATCATCTTCAATTTCAATTTATAAGTCATACTTGCCTAAATGTTTACTTCTTTAAAACATTTCATTATTAAATACAACAACCATTTATGATAATAACCAAGATTATCATATTTGGAAACCAATTCATTATTATCTTGTTTTGAAACTCTTCTCCAAATTCAAGATTTAATTCAGTTTGAATCCATTTCAAACTTATCTTTATTTAATTTCAATTTGATTGTATCTCTATTACCACTTAATTTAATTTCAATAATTCAACAACCAATTACCTTAATATTTATTAGAAAGAAATATTGATTTATATATCAAAATTATATTAAATCATTTAAAATCTTTATATAAGAAAATAACAAGTACGCTCTCATATATATATATTCACCCAACTTATTCTAGGGTGCCATTGATCCTATCCTTAATGAGTAATCCCACCAGAGCCAAGGTTCTCGCTTAACCTTCGCTCTGATACCAAAAGTAACGACCCGGAAATTTCGATCCAGAAAATTCCAGATAGTTAAGAAAAGAAGAAGAAAGAGATAGAAGAAGAAGAAATAGAAAAACCCAACTCAGAATCTCACAATCGCAGTGGATAAAATATAATATCAAATAATATTCTTTACACAAAGAAAGTTGTATCAGTCAAATACATTTTAATCATCAGAGTTACAACATTTTACAATCACTGGACAATTAAAATAACTTGTCCCAGATATACAACAATATAACACAGCAGAAACACTCCATAATTTCCTGCCATCCAGCTCGCCTCCTGAGCTCCAGAACGTCCTTACCTGGAAATCTGTAATACTCGGTCTGACTCGAGCATTACATCAAGTAACACCCAGGTCAGGCTGAAAGCCAGCGTGAGTAAACCCATCTATCATGGAATACAAAGCATAAAACTAACATAAACCCGAGTAACTTGTATCAATTTACAACTTCACAAGTCATTAAGGACATAATTTATATCAATGTCTAAGTACCAAAACTTAGATTAAATGATCCAATTCGCTTAAATCATTCCACTTCAACCTATTGATTCCACACATCAAATTATAAAGAATCGAAGCGGTTTTCGGGTATTTACTAATACCCGACTCCGGTCTCTTCGAATTTAATACCATCTTAACCCAAGTTATTTAAGTGAAATACAATTCAAGTTTAAATACAAGATGACACTTTTTACACAGCAATTCGTCATCGATAGATAACCATGTTATCATTATCCATACAAACATATCATATCACAAAACATTTCATATCAGAGATGTCAATCAATTTAAGGCATTTAATCATCATTCAATCATTCATAAGCAAGATGGATCATTTCCAAAATCAATTTAATTTATCTCTAATCAAATAAATTACTTATCCTTTAATCACTTAGATTACCTTTACTTAATCACTAATTAATTACAAATCAATTAATTAATGATCTTTTAATTATCCATCTTAATTAATCATCCTTGATTAATTATCTTCAATTACATAAGGTAATTATCCTTAACCATTTACAGTAATTAATCTTTAATTACTTTCATTAATTACATTAATTAATGATCTTTAATTAATTACTTCCATTAATCAGTCTTAATCAGTCATAAACAGTAATTAACCGTCATGTAATTACTTTCCTTAATTAATTAACTCCTTAATTAATTATATTAATCCTTTAATTAATTACATCAAGTAATTAATATTTAATTACTTCTCCTAAGTAATTAACCTAATTAAGTAATTTCCCTTATATCCAGTAATTTATCCATCAATTACTTCACTAAGTAATTACTCTTATTAATCTCATTAAGCAATTATACTTAATCAATTATCAAGTGACTATCTTTAATTAACAAATTACTTAATTCATTCATCTCATTAATTTCAACTGGGTAATTCATCCCTTAATTACCCTATAAATCAATTAATTAATCTTTAATTATAGATTAATTATTCTTTAACTATTAATTAATAAACCTTAATTATCAATTAATCTCCTTCAATACAAAGTAATCAATCCTTAATTTTTTAAAATCAATTAATTAACCTTTAATTAACTGATTAATTATCCATTAATTATTGATTAATAACCTTAATTATTAATCAATATCTCTCAATACAAATTAATTAATCCATAATTACTTTTTATAATTAAAGATTTTGGATTAATTAATTTAATTAATTAATTAACCTATAATTACCTTAATAATTTAATTATCCAAAATTATTAAATTTTAATTAACTTTAAGATAAAAACATTTGCCTATAAATGATTTAAATTATCATTAACAAAAGCATTTGAAAACTTTTTACTTTCAAATTTACTTTCAAATTTCATTTTAAATTAAGATTTAAAATGAATACAGTTTAACTTTAACAAAGTTTAAAAACAATTTAAAATCCTTTTAAATCATATGTTAAAGAAATATTTACCTTATAAAATAAATTTAAAAAAATTTAAACCAAATTTATTTTTAAATTCAAACCATTTAAAAAAATACACTTTAAAGATTCAAAGTTGTTAAAACAATTTAAATTTTGAAAACTTTATTTTATTTTAGAAACTAGGATACAAATTAAATTTGAATCCAGGTTAAAACTATTAATTTAAACTTTGTTTAAATCTTTATTTCAAATTTTAAAATCATTTTAAAATATAAACAGACAGGTTTGAAAGAAAACCTGTGACACAAATAAATGACTCGAGCCACCCTCAAATAACTTCGAGTCCAACCCCACTTGACTTTGGGCATTTCACAAAATAACTCGAGTAAAAACCCGGGTACTTAATCCTGCTTCAACACAGGCACCACCAGAAAATAAGAATGCACCATGCACATGCACGGTGATCCGACCAACTCCAGCCAATTCCAGCCAACCACAATGGCCACACCACATCAGTGATCAACTTTGCATCCTATTCCGACCATCAAATTATCCTTTCAAAGTCGAAATCGAATTCGAGCTTTCAAACCCAAATCAGAACCCAAATGCAACACCTGGAACACCATCGTTCTTGGGCCTCTGACCACCGTCATGTCTGAGATTCCGTCCAAGCCTTCGTTAACCCACTTTCTTCCATTCACCAGAATCCTGTGGCACTCGATCAAACCTATATGCCATGGTGATTAAATTCCTGATCGAGCTCCAAACTAGGTTTACAGACTCCAATCATCAACCACCATCGCCACTATGCCTGGATAACCTTCCTGGCATATTTCCTCTAAACTTCGATCACTCTCTCACCTCCAGGAAGAACCCCGACCTCCCACTCCACAGAGATCACCATAAAACCCTCAAAACATAATTTCTGGTAAACCTAGAACTACAACCTCAATCTAGCATTAAAAATTGTGAATTTAGTATTAAAAATCATAATTTTGAATGACGTTTCAGATCCTAACCCTGAAACATTGAATTATGATATTTGAATTTTCACTATTTTAAAGCTTGATCAGTTGTTTATGATTTCCAGAGATAATACAAAGTTATTTTAACTTAAGTAAAATTTTAAACTAAAGTTTGTGATGGAACAAACTAGTTTGATTTGAATCTTAAGTTTAAATAGAAATAAAATCAAGAGGTTTTGAATTTAAATCAAAACTTAAATCCTAGAAACTATGAACAGAGAAGACTCAGATAAAACAGACATGCATACCATACATTCATATGTAATCGGCAATATTGCATTTATATGTATACACAATACATATTCTTTCTTAAAAACTTGTATGCAACCAAATAATTCAAAAACTTAAGCTTTTAAAAATGATGTTACTCGCTAGTTTTTCTGGAGAAACAGAGAACAGAGATAGGAAAATGCTTTGATTCTTTGAAAAATGGAAATTGTGTTTTGAATTTTGATCCGCTAGTTGATTAAACTGAGTTGAATCTTGAATTGCTTAAGGTTATATTTGAACTCGAAAGTGTTGTTGTTTTATTTTACTTCCTTCTCTGGTTTTGGATTTCAGGATTTGTCTAATCTTGAAAACTTTATCTTAGGTCTGAAATTTTTTTCTTCTTCTTTGCTAAGATGATCTGACTGTTGTTTTTGACTTCATTTTAGGTTTTTAGTTTTGAAAGAAAACGCAAAAGAGTTTAAGAGAAATGTATGTATAATCTTATTTTAATTCTATTTATTATTTTTGAGATAAAAAGACACTTGTCTCTTACCTTATTAATTACATAACACATGTTAAATCTCTCTTGATTTAATTACACTTGGAATGACTTATTTTTTATATTATTTATAAATGATTTTAAAAGCAATGAAATAAATTTCCTAATTAAATAAGCACATGTTTTTATCTATAAATGCCTTTCTTAATTTTATATAAGTAAAACTTTTAAAAGAAAATATAATATAAACCAATTATAATTTAAGTAATATCATATAAAATTATTTAATCCAATTGTGAACGCTAATTTAAAAGCTTTTGCACTTATTAAATAAATACTTTTCCAAATTTATATAAATAAATTTCTTTAAAGAAAATAATATAAAACAATCTTATTTTAAATAAAAACTCATTCATATAATCTAGAATCAAAAATATTTTTAAGATATATATCCTTTAAATTCAAATTTCAAATCCAAATTCAAATTCAATTTAATAATTCAAATAAATATAGATATCAATTTTAAACAAAAACATTATTAATTATAAATAATTATCCTATTTAAAATCAAGTTAAATACACATATATATATACACATTTAAATAACACTTATTAAATCATAAAATAATAACTCTATTAAAAATCTATTTAAAATCTATATTTTAAAAAACAACTCAATATTAAATTGTTTGGAAACAACAATTTTACCAATTTTAAATAATTTATAAAGGAGATTATCACATTTTAAATTGCATGAAATTCCAAGATATCGCATGTAGTTTCTGTGCCCAAGCCTTGGACGTCACTTTTTAGTTCCCTTCCCCCACAATGCTGGTGTGTTGCAGCCACCGCCTCTAGTTATGTAAGATGGAGATGAATTCTGGTCGGGCTTTTTAGTTGTCTTTTCTTGGATCCCCTCTAAACTATCCATGATGCAAGATTCTTTTGCCACCGTTTGTCAAAGCCTCAGGGTAATCTTCGGGTAATCTTTATTGACTCCATGTATTTTTTTCAATTTTTCTTCCAACGATGAGTGACAACGAGTTCTATATGTTGGTCCTTCTTTTATCAACCGAAAACATTTCATTGTCGCTAATTGGACCGCGTCTATGGCTAGTGCTAGGGACCGAGTTTTATCTATACCTATTTGAGCTTATTTTTCTTATATTCCATCGGTATTACAGCCATTGGTAGTTGTTAATGGGCTAGCTTGCAGGATTGGCAAAATGAAATGTTTTGTCTCTAATATGGTTGCTCATAAGAGAATGTTTTATGCAAAAGTGTTGATTGAAATTACCTCTGATAATCCGCTCCCTTCATAGATTCGAGTTCAACTTGCAGATGTCCATATTCGTGAAAGTTCATGTTTGTTACGGTTGAGCCCCTAACATATGTACTATTTATCACACCTTTGGTCATCTAGCAGTCTTTTGCAAGCTCCCGCCTACTTGTGCTCCTCTAACTAAGGTTTCGCTATCTCGACCTTCGATCCAACGTTGGGTCCTAAGGTTAAGAATCGTGTTCCCGTGGTCCAGTCTTGCATCGGTCCTCTCGTATCTTTTGTTGCTTTGCCTGTTACTACAATTGATAGCAATCCTCTTGTACCTACTGTAGCTCTTCCAGTTGATGCCCCATGTACCATTGTGCCTATCACTTCCTTACCCGCCTCTACGGTTGTTGTTAGTTTTCCTTTAGTGTCTACGGAGCATTGGGTTTCTAACATGCGTTACAATCCTACCAGAAGTTGTTTTTTCACTTTTGTCTCTGGGAGTGAGGGTGAAGATCGTTTCTTATATTACCTAGTTTTGGATGGTGAGTTTACTTTGGCTTTGGTAGGTGAATTAGGAGATTGAAACATGAATATTTTTTTGGATAGTTCTTGGGACAGAAGTTTTATTTACTCTAGAGATTCGGCTTGCTACGTATTAGGTCTTGTTAGCCTTTGCTCTGGTTATGTCACAGGTACTGACCCCGTTCTCTCTGATGTGGGTCGTATTACATCCTCGGCTAAGGAATGACAGTTTTTGGTTTTTAGTTGATTGAGGCACCATGGCCTCTCACATGTACTTACATGTTAAGTGGTCTGGCCACTATAAAACTAAGTTAACTGTTCTGTGCATGTGTAGAACATTTATATTCAGACTTGTATGACTACAATAAAACCAGTTGAATTTGCCAAAAAAAAATTATAAAATAATTTATATTAAATATGTAAACATCTATTCGTGTGCATGGCTCTGATTTTATTTTAATTTTATTAAGAAAATATATATCATATAAAACATATGAAAATACTTAAAAATTAATAAAAAATAATTTTATTCAAAACTAAATTTAAAATTTAAATTTCTAGTAAATTGTTTTAATGAAAATTTTACAATTTGATAATTTATTACATATTTTACAATTTAAAACAATTTAAAAATTAAAAAATTTAATTTTTGGTTTGAATTTTAAATATTTATAAAAATTTGTGTTTTATTTTAGCTGAGAGTATAATTTGTTTTATCCTAAAATTTAAAACATAATCCATAATGCATATGTGTTTTGTATAATTATTTATATGATTAATCAATTTAAGAATTATTTAAAGTAATATGTAAATATATAAAAATTATTTTACTCCTATCGAAATTAGAATATGTTTTAAACATTACGTACAAAATTTTATTTCCATATGTTGCATAAATATAAAGTAGTAGTTAAAATTGTAAGTTATATATACATATATATTAAATTATTTAAGTAGTGAAAATTTTGTTTTTTTAAAGTATTGAGCTATGCTGCATGTAGATGTGATAACATAAAAAAATTAAATATTTTTAAACGTGCGCACGCACACATGTACAACCGGTCAATATTGTGACAATATATTTTCATGTTGGAATCATCACCAACATATGTAAACTAATATTTATAAAATTATCAGAAATATACCTCACAGCCAAAGCCTAGAAGTACGCTTTGAAACAATGATGTCTAATTCCCTAACAGATTCTAATTCAGTAGGTTGTTAGTCTCAGAACTGTTGACCACTAGCTATCTATTAGCATTGAAACCAATATCATTTGAGCTTCATATGAAAGGGGAAAGGAGGAGAGAAGTTGGCTAGAAATTAGAGTGGATATAGAGGCTTCCAAAATCTCTCCAAAACGTGAGGGCAAAGATTTTTACATAGACGAAGTGATGGAGAAAAGTATTAAGATCTTTACCCGTTCTCCTTCCATGTAAGCCCTCTATTTCCAATCTCTCCAACCTTCTTTAGGCTACACCTATCCCCTTGATTTGAGTCGATCCTACCAGACCCTTTAACGGGATTTAAACCCATTTAAAGCCTGAATAAAAATTATTTTGTAATTAAATCCAATTTAACGCTTATCGATATCGTATATCGATTAATATATTTATAACCATTATATATATATGTATGTTTGATAATATTTGTTCATCAAATAAAAATAAAATTATATAATTAATATTTCATAAATATCAATTAACTTTATTAATTTATAATAATTATACATTAATTAAATCGCTTGGTCAAAGGAATATTCATCGTTTCGGTTGTGTGACTCGTTAGGTGTAAATTTGGTCAGCGACTAATATCAAATTATTCGAATATTAATGTTCACACGTCATTTAGCAGGTGGTGTGAAATTTTACCAAATTTATCGCTAACTTACTTTCAGTAAAAACCAATTTTACATTATTAAGCATTACCCGGTTGTGACTAATATTTACACTATTACTCTTAGTCAAAACAATTTCACTTCGGACTTATGAAATTTGCTAATGATCAGAATTTCAATATAATTCACATTCAACTCTGTAGTCCAAACACAAATCCCTTGGTTCAACAATAATAATGATTATTAACTAAAATGCTCTGCCTAGAGGCTTTGACATTGAGTTGACTTTAGTTGACCGTGATGCTAACCTCATATAACCGAGGAGACAGATCCTCTCTTAAATAATGTTTCACTCCCAACACTTCCACTCAACTAAACTACTATCTCTCGATGGATGTCGTGCCATGGTTTGACTATAATCAAGGCGGATCTTTCATATTGAAAATCGATAATATTCTTAAGTCAGGAGAACAGTGTAAATCAATCACATGATATTTTGTATTTGATGTTAGTTATATTAACCAATATATAATTATAGAGTGAGTCATTCCATAGTTATCCAATAATTATCACTTCGTAACTCCTAGGTACCTCCAGCAATCATGAGTAAACACTGCCCAACTTTTGAAGAGTGTTACATACTATAGTCTTAACAGATACACCGATACCCAGTCTCGATGCGTCTTAACTAAGAACATTTAAAATGATATGTTTCATAAACAATACTCATGATTATAACTATTTGTAATTGCTATCACAAAGACACCATATATGGATTTTATATTAGATATACTTCTAATTAAATTAATTAACTAATATAATACATTATATCAAGTGCATAATAGAAAGAAAACACATTTTATTCTGCAATAGGATGATTATCGAGTTAGATATACATAACAATTACATAATTGCCCCTAGGGCATACCCCTAACTCAATTAATCTCCCACTTGCACTTAGGATCGATTATGAAATCTTACTCCAACTTTTCCAGTTCTCAAAAAAGAAATTGGGTAAGTCCTTCGGTGAACGAGTATGCTGTTATGTTTTAATTATTTACTCCGTCGATCAACTCTCTTTGACACTGATAAACTATATTTATTATATGTAACAATTCAAAGTATGTCTCTCGACTTCTAAAGTTGTAAATTTGTAACGATCCATAAATTTTAACGATCTTTATAACATAATTAACTAAATTTTTCTTGAAAATAAAAAAATTAAATTTGTTAACGAAAATTTGATATTTTGTAATGCATCTATTTAAATGTGGCAAGTGTCAGATTTCATTGGAAAATTTAAAAGTTTGTTTTGTTGTGTAATTTCAATTTAAAATTTATAATCAGTTAATATTTAATGAAAATAAAACAATATTGAAACCTGAATGTTTTTATATAATAAAAATGTAAATCATTTTATGAGTGAGATGTCATATTTTGTTTCGCAAAATTTGAATTTCTATAGCTCCGTTTATCTTATTTTCGGCGAATTAGTAGCATTTTAGCAACGAATATCGACTTTTGATAGCATGATCGTATCGTTGATAACTGTGTACACTTCTGTTTGTATTTTCATGCTGATCTCTGTAATATATTCATTTGTGCATTTCGGTGTCCGGTACATAGCGAAATCGATGAAATGATTTGCTGTATCGGTTCCATATTTGGGCTTTTGGGTTTCATATGCACTTTCATCTATCTACAGTGTAATACCAATGGCCATTTGTTTTAATATTCCCTGAATTCATCTATTGACTTTTGTCATTCCCACTGGTTCCAATATTTATTTACTGGTTCGTTTACTATGCCATTCTCTTTTGTCTGCCATACTAAAAAAAAATTGCCGTGAAAATTACTGTGCATCTCCTTTTCTTTGTAAACCTGCTTTGAGGAAAAAAATTATATATAGAAGCTGCTTCGAGGAAACCCTACATTTTTCGTGCTTAAACCTAGATCTGCCATTCTATCTTCACCGTAACCAAAACCCATCCTCAGCCAATCTCCCTTCCCTAGTCCTCCAGGATAGCAGACCAAGCACCGAACTTCCCCTACTAGTTCACTTACCACGTGACCTTGTCCTCCCATCCTCTAGCCTCCCTCCAACACTCTGCCACCTTGCGTTTTGCACCTGACAGCCGCCTCCCCATCCGCTACTATCTCCTCCCTCCGATTCCACCACCTTAGTCTCGCATCTCCATCAAACTCGAGCCATCCCATCCATTGCCCCACCTTCGGCCTTCCTTTTTCCTCCACCTGATAGCGCCGAACATAGTCAGCCATCACAGCCGATGCACACCACCACTCCCCTCCCTAACCGCCCGTCCCATCGTCGAGCAGCCACGATAGCCTCTCCTCCTCCTTTTTCATGTGGAACCTACCACCATCGAACCTGCCGCCGTCGAAGCTAGCAACCGCCCACTAAAGCCCTACTGCATTGCAGCCTGGTTCGCTTTCGAGCAGCCCATGATGACCCTGAATCGACCCATTTCACTTGAGCACGAGTAGCACTCCATCGACCAAGCATTGTAGCAGCCTCCTCTTATTTAAAAGGGTATATGTATATATAATATGTTAATGTATTTATTTAAATCTATGTTAATAGTTTGAAATGGATTTTAGTAATAACTTTAATATATACGATTTTATATGTTGCCTATATGTATATGTTGATTTGCTTATGTTTAAGAGAGCCTGTTTGAGCTCGTCTATTTCTCCTTTGTTTATATATGAATATTGTTTTTATAAATGCTGTCTTAAGTATTGTTTTAAAAATATAATATATATATATACATATAGATATTTTGAATGTTAAATATGTGTTTTAAATTAACTATTGTTTTATTATATATATAAATATATAAAGATTTATTTTGATATGTGTTTAAAATTGAATATTGATTTTTATAATATAACATGAAGATTTTTATTTTAAATATGTGCATAAATTGAATATTGTTTTTTGAAAAAATATGTACACATGTATCTTGTTTCAGCTTATTTCAAGCTGGTTTTGATTTGTTTTCATTGATTCCAACTTATAGACTTTGTTCGTCGAATTCGTGTTCATCGTGCTTTGCTTCAAAATTCGTGCTTCAATTTGTAACTCATTTCATTATCAAATCTCTCTAGCCTCGAAGGTGAGCAATCACTCACGATTAACATTCTTATAATTAGTAAATTTAATTCACATGAAATGATGATTGAAATATGCTGTTAAATTTGAACTGATAAATTATTTAATTGTTAAATATGATATGCCATTATCTGCCATTATTTACCTGTTATATATGACACCATAACCAGTTGTATATATCATATTTAAACTTATTACTGATGATATATGGCATGTTGTTGATATGTTATATTATTATCATATTTGTTCGCACTATGCAAGTTCCCTGTTAGTTTAGAATTCTCTATGGGTTGAAATGATACATACCCGAATGATATTATGATTCGGAGAAAATCATTTTGGGTTGAAATGATAAATCCAAGTGATTTTTATTGATTTTGAAATTTTAGGATTGTGGGTTGAAATGATACGTACCCGTAAATATTGAAATTGCGGATTGAAATGATAAATATTCATATCACTTGACCATAGGATAGAAAATTATATATGGACACCATTGGTCCGTACTTTAAAAATGATTTCCAAAGTTTTGAAAGGAAATTTTGGGTTTTAATAAATACTGATTTTAAATATAAGATAAATACTTATTTTTGTAATGTGTAAATTTAGATTTTTAAAATTATATGTTTTGAAAATTTTAAAAGTATAAGTTAAGTTTTAAATGTAAGTTATAAAATTTTATTCATAACTTTATTAATTTTGAAAAATTAAAATAAGATTTAAAATAGATTTAATAATAATAAGATTTGATTTAATAATTATTAATATAATAAAATTTAATAAGAATTTAATTCAACTTTTATTTATATATAATATATTTTAAATATTTTAAAATAGATTTTATAACTTTAACAAATTAATGATGGAAAGGTGAATAGAATTTGATTTGTAATTTAATTGGTTTGAAAATTGAAATTAAATAAGAATTGATTTGTAATTTGAGTTAAACAAGATTTGATTTGAAACTTATCGAAATTAAGATTTTAAAGATATGATTTCATAAATTAATAACTTGATTTTGATAAGGGTGATCTAATGGATATTCCAAATTTAAGTAATAGTTTAATTGAATATTTAAATTCGATTTAGATTTGTAAACTGAGGTCTTATTTAAGTGTTACTAAAATAATTAAGTGGATAATTGAAGTTTAAAAAGGATTAAGTTGAATTTTGAATATAAATGAAATTTATCAAATTGAATTATTATAAATTGTTTGAATATTTGGACTTCGAAATCTATTAAAATGAAAGGGGTTTAAATTTGTAGTTCAAACTTGGATTTTGAAATCGATATAAATTAAGATGGTTTTAATAAGAATTTGAATTGAACTCTTAATTGAAATTGTTGATCTAGGGTTGATTTAAATTGAATTTTGAAACTAAAGTTGTTTTGTGAATGAGAAGAAACAATTATAATCTGAATTTTATCTTAATATATAAATTATTTCAAATGTAAACAATTTTAATATACGTAAACTATATTTTTATATGGATCTGATATTTGAAATGAATATGATATTTTTATATGAATATGATATTTTTATATGAAGTGTGAACTGTTTCGAAATAAAATGATCACTTGTGAAATAAGCCTTTGTTTGTTAAAGAGACCGAGATCGGATATTATCATACTCTCTGCCAATATCGAAAACCACTTTAACAACTGTGTATGTGGTGGAGATTCCAGAATGAAGTAGAATGGTTTGCTGTATGAGGTATTAATGTAGCCCCGACTCCCATGAATCAGCTTGATGTGGCTAAAAAAGGAGCTATACTGGGCCAAGTGGGGTCGCTTCACCTATCGAGCACATTTCTTCGATACCATTCTATTGCTTTTGTGATTTGATTTGGGAGTGTGCCTCGAGGTGGGCGGTTGTAGTTGCTATGCATTACCACCCGTCTGGGAGTGCAAACGGTATTTCTACCCTGGCATTGCCTCACGTGCCTTATCGCATGCCTATTCGCGCCTTCTACGACTTTTTTTTGTACCATACATATAGCGTGCCCTTTGAGTAAACCTTACGGAGGAGCTTGCGATACTGTATAGACTATGGGAATATATAAAATGTGTTAAGGGGGGTATGGGTAATGCCTTAACACTATTTTAATAATTTATTTTACTATAGAAATTATAATAGCGTATATTACTACATAGTAGATAGTTCTATAGATCTTTAAAGGATGGAAATCCCAAGCATCCTTTAAATTACTTGTATTTCAGTCGGCATTTCACTTGAGTTGAATTTACTGGTGTAAGAATGTTAGTCCTGACTTGAGTGTTTTGTGTTTTGTTTTATGCTTGGGTCAGACTAAGTGTCACATCGTTTGAGACTCACCTTTTGGAGCTTGGAGTTTTGCTTGGAGATCCATATTTTATCTATTTAGCTTCTCAATAATTTCTAATTGTTTATTCAGACTTGTCATTGACATTTGTATTAGACTTCTGTGTATTCGAGATATCTGTTGTATTTTACTTTTAGCTATGTTGTTTATATAGTAGCTTCATGAACTATTATTTATTTATTATGCTGCTTATTGTTGTATTACTTTATGTCTGTGATTCTATGATAGATTTATTTATTGTATATGCTAAGTTTTGCCAAATATAAATTAACAATCTGTTGTTTTAAGCAATTCAAGTCTGACATGAGTGGATGATTGTCGATTTGAATGGTTCAAAATAGCGGGTCGTTACAAAATTATATCATGAACTATATCGTGACACTGTTATCATAAAAAAATGTTATGTGATTCTCTACATTGGAGTCACCTTTTGCTCAGTTATAAATTTGCGCATTTATATTTATATACATTGTCTTTTATTGTGACACTATTCAATATGATGTACTTAACTTTTTCATTGAATCGGCCATAGTCTTCCATTTGGAAAATATCCAACTTAAAGTTTCTTAACTTGAATTTATTATTGACATATTATACTCAATATCATTTATGAAAGTTTAAGTCCAAACATTCGCTCATAAAGAGTTCGTTGTTTCTATAAGAAATTCTCCAGTATTTCATAGATACACGAGAACATCTCAAACAATTATTCAGTGAGATCAATTTGGATTTGATATTTGCTTCATGTATCGAATATATAAACAAATCAAAATATCATAGACAGTATAACATGTATGATAATTTGTATTGTCAATTTAAAAGAAATCTATCTTACATATTCCATATTAAATATTTTAATAAGATGTCTTTGCAATTCATTTGGGACAGTCCAAATATCTTTATACTTACTGTAAAAGACATTATTTACAAATCCAATGTCGAGTATTAAAGTGATTTTAACATAAATGCATCGTTAATAATCCACACTGTGTTGTTTACTTATGGTTTGGAAATAATATGTACTTTTTAATGTTCTTTCTTATGAACACATGCTTCCTCTGCATTTTGATTGATAATTAAACTATTTGATATTTTTTTCAAAACACTTGTTTAGATTTGATGCTTATTGGAATGATACTCTCATATCCATTTTTGGATTGTGTCCGAAAACCCATAAAACTCAATATCGCTCCCACTGACTTCGAGACACTTAAGTTGCTATGTGCAAACAGTCTATTCTAAAACATTATTTATAGTTTTCCATTTCAGCATATACGTACCAAACACAACATCATACTTGAAATGATTTTATATCAGCATATACGTACCAAACATAATGTCATACTTGAAATGATTTTATGACTAAATCTGAACCACCTTGAGCATATTGAATGGTGAATCCATTATGTTAATTTCAATAATCGAAATTCACGGTATTATTCTTATAATTGTGGCTCATGATATTCCAACTACATTTGCCTTTCTCTTAAAGACACATTTGCAGACAATAGATCATATCTCTTTGGGTACAACTATCAAAATAATGTTTTGATAATGTGCTTGGAATCTATTTCAAATTTTTGCATCGTACCATATCATAGAGTCAATAATCATAATGATTTAATAAAAAACTGAGGATTATTTTTCCTTCACATTGATAAGAAACTCATAGTTTCTTTTTAATGTACAAGAACACACATTAGACTTTCTAATGTATTTGTGTTCATTTAGGTTTAGTCAACTTCATTTCTTCTATTGTAATCAATTTTATCATTGGATATTATCCAAATTCATTTTATGCTAATAATTTCTCAAAGAAATTTCTTTGCTTCGAAATTGGTGTTCTCTTGAAACGAGAGTTGTTTCTCAGTGCAACAGAATCGACATTAATATACATTTTATGAATTCCTTTATTTTAAAACTAATTTTGCATTAGTTTATAATATATTTATGTCCACCACAAAAAATTAGTCATCTAATACCATTGATCCCAAAATTCTCTTGGGACAATTCATGCTAAATCCCTTACGTACAATAATTACGTGAAAGCCTTTCGACTCGGACAACCTGTCAACACTTTGGCCTAGGACATGTAGGGATTTCTTATGAACCCTAATCTTGTATGGTTTTGTAAACTATTATTTGGTTGATATTAATTTTAACCTCGCGTATTACTCTCAAGTACACACTTTATTGGAATTTTTTAGCTCATCTTCACTCATCATTAATCGTGCTTTCTGTAACAAAGTTTAGTTACTGCTTATCAGTACACCATTATAGGGAGGGTTACCTTTGAGACTAGATTGTTTATTCATATTAAGTACACATGGAACTGTTTCCAATTTACTCACTCATTCGATTAAATTGAATTATTTTTGTTGCATGTTCTTTTATTTACTTCCATTTTGTATTCTATGTTATTATCATAGGCTTATACATGCATATAAAATACACATGTACATATATGTGATAACTCATCGGTGAATATGATGAAGTACGTGGAACTGTCATGGTACTAATCGACTTAGGACTGCATACATCTATATGTATCAATTTGAAGAGTTTATCAACTCTTATGATGCTCTCACTAAATGAGTGCATAGCTTTTATTGTTTGAGCTATAATTAGCTGGTATAATATAATTCATAATCATATAATAAAGTTTATTTCTTAAATATGGCTTGGTCTATAATTCCAAAATAATTGTAAACAATTTTAGATAGTTTCAGTATTTTTAATTGCATCACTTTTATTGTGAAAACAAATACCAAATTATAATTTTATTTAATAACGAATATTCATGATATTCACTTGAAATATAACTCTCTTTTTTCAGTCGACACTGAGAAATAGTAATTTTTTTAGAAATAATGTTCACTACATTTTACGAAAACAACATAATTTGATGCAACTAATAAGTGCTATACGGTATGCTCCTACTATTTCCGCTATTATTATAATGACGTACTAAATTCGGAGGTCCACCATTCACTTAGTATAGATTAGATATTTCATATATTACAACTAGTTTACAGTAGAGAGTTCTTTGATCAAATATCTTAAACTCACAAAAATCTCACAAAAAATATTTTTTATAAGAAAATGCATTTCAAAATAGAAATTGTATTTCTCATTTCAATGTTAAGCATCAATCATTCTTATTACAATTCTCATTTTTGATCTTTTTTTTGAAGCAGAAGTGGTCATTCACTATCTTCATCCCAACTATACCTTAAATCACATCTACTCTTATACATTCTTTTTCTTTCTAAATGGTCGAACTTAAAAAATCCTTTGCTATAATATCATAATGAACTCCGTACAAAAATCCAATTTATCATCCTTTAACATTTAAGAACATCATATGTGTTGCACTTTGTGTAAACTACTCAAACTGACATTGGTGATCGAGTTATTTAGATCTATCTTGTAGTTTTGGTCTAGTGTTACATTTAACACAATATGACCTTCATTGCAATTAATCAAATTGAATACATGATCTCACTTTATGGTTTATTTGTTTGCTTTGAATGAACTAATTTCATTGAATTATTATACATTACGAACTATGACCATTTACTATATAACACATATGTGACTGTATATGGATCAAATATCTAAAAAAAAATTTTGCTTTTAAGTTCAAAACTCCTAGAATGCAATGCATGGTCCCAACCAAATAAACACGTAAACGACCAAATTACGAACGTATCTAGTAGTTGTAAAATCAAGCGCTAGCATGGGTGTTGAAATGTTAACATGCAATAAGCATTTATTAATAAGTATATGTTATATGTCTATTTGTCAACCTTTAACTTATTTCATTTGTATATCTTAATTGATAAACCTTTTATCAATCATGTTAAATACACAAATTTATAAATGTAGATTATTATAATATTATATAACATAGGCTCTTACAATATTGGAAAGGTTAAATGCTATTATTTAATTTTTTAATAAGTCTTATACGAGTCTTTTATGTTTTACTAAACCCTAAGTCGAAACATAGAAGTCTTTCGATTTCACCGGCGTCACTCAGAATTTCAGTCATTCAAATTGGGTATATTTAAATTAATTTTAAATATGGAAAAGTTAAATTTATAGGTTAAATAACTTGAATTTAAAATATAGTGAATTATTTGACAATTAAATTATTTGCCTTAATATTTGAAATTGTTTAAATAATTGAATCTTGAATCTAATATGAATGAAAACAATTTCAAAAGTTGAGTTAATTTCTATGTAAACAAGAATGAAGATAGTAAACTTTTAAATTGGATTTAAAAGTGGTTTAACTAATTTTGGAAATTATTCATTTTAATTAACGTGTAAAAAATAACCTTTTGGAGCGCTGACTCAAATTTCGAAGAAACCAGTTTCATCGGATCCATAATAGTATATTATAGTCCATCATCAAATTTCGTGATGATTGGACGTATCGTTTGGCCACGCGGGATCGAAACACATAGAAATTAATTTCGGGAATTTAAATTAACATAACTCAATTTGAAAAGCTATCATCTAAATATGATCGTATTAGGCTTCAAGACTAGTTACATTGTGTTCAAAATAGAGGTATAACATATAAAATACTAGGCGGCATGCCACGTTTGGAGTTTGAAATTTTTGGATACGTCGGGCTAGGTAATTTATAGTATAGATATATACTTTCTTTTATAACCTTGCTTGGCCCATACCGTCCCCATGTATTAGACGTAACCCTTACCTTTATAAAACCGCATTCATAAAAAAACGTCGCACTATTTTTCAATTTCAAAAACAGAAATCAACGATCTTAAATTCAAGCATTGGTCGGGAAGGATTTAGGCCAAACGTTCTATATGAAAGGGGAGCGGCTTGTGTGGGCGAGTTCATCGGTGGCGACTAATCGATGGATGGTGGCATGAGAAGGGAGAAATTTGGCAGCGTTTCATGGTAGACCTTCATCAAAATCGACTGAATGGAGGCGAGTTAAGGGTTAGGACTGGTGTAGGCGATGCGGTGAGGTCGAGGGGATCCTCTGGTGATGTGTGGTGACCTTTGATGTTCTCGTGGTTGCGCCGTCGACAGTTGAAGTCGCATTTTCTTTTTGACCATGGAGCGTGAACGACGAGTAAAGTAACGACCTAGAATATTAGTTATTTGAAATTGGAATATTTAATTGATTTTAAATATTGAAAATTTAATTTTATAGGTTGAATAACTCAAATTTTGGATATAGTGATTTGTTGGATAATTTAATTGTTGAATTTAATAATTGAAATCGTTTAAATAGTTAAATCTTGGATTTTTATTTGGATAAAAATAATTTCAAAGCTTATTAAATTCTGTTTACTAAGAATAAAGATAATAAAACTTTTAAATTGGATTTAAAAGCGATTTAACCGATTTTGAAAATAACTCATTTTAATCAACGAGGGAAAATAGCCTTCCAGGGCATTGTCTCGGATTTTAACAAAACTAGTTTCGTTGGATCCATAATAATGAGTTATAATGCACCGCCAAATTTTAGGGCGATCAGATATACCGTTTGACCATGCGAGATCGAAACACGTAGGATTTAATATTGAAAATTTAATATAATAATTGGGTTCAAAAAGTTATTTTCTGCATATGATCGAATTAGGGCTCGAGACTAGTTCCATTGCATTCGGAAGAGTGGTATAACATATAGAACACCAGGTGCCACATCTTGATTGGGGTTCAAAATTATATACCCTGATATTTTGAATTTAAATAATACAGATATTTTGATTTAGATTTAACCATGCATATGTTCATTCACATCAGCCCTACCCCGTGCACCAGCCCATGTGCCTTCGTCCCAGTTTAAATTGTGCCTGTAATGATTTTTTTTCCAGTTAAAAATTGAAATAAAAAAGAAGAAAAATGTATACTTAATGAAAAAATTTAAAATTTATTTTTTTGCCTTTTTTGGCTATAACTTTAACATGCGATCAGCAGAGTGGCTGTGCCTTTGATTTCTAGGATAGCACTGAAGATTTATTGTTAATAGGGTTGGGTGTATTTCTCGATTGTGGCATCGAGAGGCTATTCAGGATTTGGGTTTGAGTTCAACGGGGCTAAGGGAACCTAGGGCTGGAGTTTGGTGGCACGATGTGGTGGTTTAGGGGCCATAATATCCTATATGATGAGGTGGGGTTGTTTTTCCTAGGGAGGTGTGGTCACGAAATCAAGGATACCGAGACGAAGCTCTTGCATAGTGGAGGAGAACGGAGACGGTGCCATGTCGTTTCATGGCATGTGGACGATGCTAGCAAAGAGAGATGATGTGGAGGTAGTGCATGGGTAGCTCTGTTTTGTGCAGGTATTAATGATAGGGGAAGAAAGGTTTAGAGGGTGGGCTAGGTAACTAACTAATGTAATTGGTGGATACTATATTATTTAATTCTAGAAACTTGTAAATTTAACATTCAATCCAAATTAGGTCCAAATTGAACGCGGTCTGTCACATTAGATCCACATTGTCGAGCACTGCATCATGAAATTGGATTGGTAACGATTGAAGCTAGTTGAATTGCACGCTAGGTCGAACATCATTTGATTTAGACGAAACCACAATGCCTCGACAACAACTTGAATAATTGTGAGTTAAGCTCACCTTTTTGATAAATAGTATTATATATAGTTGATTAAAATTGTTGAATGATTGTTTGGATGAATTATTATATTTATTAGTTGGATTGGATATATTTCCGCTTATTATAGCGGATGAGACTATATTGCATTCCCGTGTAAGAGCGGATGACCCTTTATATACGAATCTCGCCTCGAAACGGTTGATTTATATTTTATGATTGTATAACATTTGTGATGCAGGGAACGGTTAGGAGAGATCCAATGGGATTCCTCACTATTATTGAATTGTTTCAATAATATTTCTTTTACATGGATTATTGAATAGTAAATATGATTGTGGACACTATGGTTATTGTAACGAATGCGATTTTTGACCCACGAACGTCGACATCAGTACGTCCACTGTATCAACTGCCGAACAATCGAATGCCGGAAAACCGTACCGTTAGGGTTAAAAAGAAGAGGTAAAAGAAAAGGATAGAAGAAGTAAGAAAACTGAACAGAAACAATCACAGAATCTCACAGTCGCAGCGGTACAACATATAATAGATAAATGAATAATCTTTAAAACAAAGAACTATATCAGTTATTACATTACATTATCATCATTAGAGTGTACAACAACAATATACAACGCAACAAAACAATGGACAGTTATACAAACGTGTCCTTACAAGTGAATTTGCAGCGGAAATATAATATCATATACAAGTAATACGTCTCGCCATCCAGCTCGCCACTTGAGCTCCATAGCACTTCTGAATCCAAAATGGCCTGATAACCTGACTCTAGGTTGCCCGTGTGGAAAATTATGGGCACCCAGAGTTTAGGAAAAGAACAATAAACTCCAGGTCAGTCATGGGACTGGTGTGAGAACTCAAAACAGTTATTTATCTTTTAAAACAACAACAAGGGAAGTGGAAAAATATCCGCAATGCTTTTGGAAAATGAAACTACCATAAGGCCTCCCCGCACACACACAATGCAAACGCAGAATTGGAGGAGATTTCTCCTTATGATAGTCAAAGTTGCTTACTACGCAAAAACAAATCATTTTTGATATTATTATTAGTGCATAGTGATGAAAGCATTTCGAAAATAGAATATAAATCTTAGCCAGCATAGACATTCCGAACTATGCCTACTATAGCTACCATCCAAACAGTGGGACGCCACCATAAGTGAATGGCAGGTAATACAACTAAAAATGTACAAGGCTCGTATTATTTCTTTGGATTTCCAACAAATGGTCAGGCTAAGGAACTTCCTACTGCCACATGGGATCGCCTCTGGCGGGACGTCCCGAGAACTTAACCAGCTCTCTGCCAACACAAGGCCGGGTTACCTTTGTAACTAGGTAACTACTACACGAATATGTCACCCTCCGGTCATTTGGGACCTTTATCCGAGGGCCCTCGATCACAAAGCAACAACCACACAGAAAATGAGATTGGAGCAACCACATAGGTTAAGCATCAGGGCTCCATACCTAGCACATGAAATACCCTAAAGGGCGCGACCCTCATAACCTTGCCGCATATTCCTGTTTCGACCATTTCCACGGGTGTGAGGTCTGACGAAGTCTCGTCCACAAAGCTACGCTTTTTCACAAAGCCACGCTTTTTCACAAAGCCATGCTTTGATCAACAAATGATCAATAAATAATCATCACACAACAACACTCAGCATGCCACATTACCAAATTGGGAGTATATCGCTGATAACCTTCAACTACATAACCTCTGAGCTCGTACGTCTCAGAGAAGGGTGTTGAATAAGCGAATAAATTCTCCGCCACCAACAGAAATGTATTTGAAAGAAATCTGCTTTATATATCAAAATGTAATGTCAGACACGTAACCATATAAGTCTGTTCCGGGTTCGAATAGAACCGAAGGCACTTCTAAAGAAGCCCTTGCAATCTGGGTATTCACAATCCCGATCGAATTTCCCATCACAAAGGAAATCTCCATATCGTAGCTAACGGTGCAGAGACAATCGATCGGTCATCCTATCGTTTTCACAAATACCCGATCTTCAACACCGGTCTTCAATGCTATCCATTACGTCGTATCACTATTCGGAATGGGTAATCCGAATAACGAGCACAATAATTTAAAAAATAAGTGTAGCATTCAATTTCAACAAATTCGCAACAAATAGCCATTTAAGGGTCAATATTGATAGTCGGTTATTTAACTATCAATTAATATTCACAACATCACCCGACTCCAAATAATCTTCCCAAATTTTTTATTTTCCAAAAATATCTTTACAAGATATATTTTTCCACACTTCAACTATTTGAAAACAGATTTCAAATCACTTTTCACCTTTACAACTTTCATTTTAAAATGGTTCATTTAAACCAATTAAATAAATCCTTACCGCTTTACTTTAAATTTACGTCCTAAATTCGTAAATTTATTTCCACACTTCAAAAATAAATCAATGTTTATTTTTAAACAAATCTCCCTTTTCTTTATATATTCCATGGTGAATTTAAATTTTCAAATATCCACTGATATAAGATTTTCAAATCGATTTCAAATATTCACTTTCTATTTATCTTTAAAAGATATAATCTTAAAACATTCACTTCATATTGGAATACATTTCCATACTTATTCAATAATAAGTAATTCACAAATCCATTTAATTTCAACAATTGGAAAATATTCAATATACTTAAATCCCAATTAAGTATATATTTTATTCTTTAAGAAAAACATTCTCATAAACACATTTATTTGAGTCAAAACGAATGTTGCGTAAAACATCGTTACGACAACCCAAAATCACTAGTATAGGGATTTAAAATTAAGATAGATATATAAATCCCAACACTATATAAAACATTTCCCTTCGAAAATCATTTACTATATCAACAGTGTTATAGTCCACTATTTCCTTTTATTTCTCGAAACGTCTATTTCAACAATGAATGTCGAAATCTATGGTTTCGATACTTAACACATTTTAAAACATCTTTAAATCGTTTTAAATTCTATTTAAAATATCACTTTCCCAAAACATTTCTTTACTATACTATTCACTATCCAAAATCGTGAATATACTTCATTTACCAAAATCATCATTTCTACATATTTTATTTAAAGGATTATTCACTGTCCAAAATCGTGGATATATTTCCTTTAATAAGTTATAATAATTAAACTTATCAAAATAAGTCGATTTCGGATTTATGAAAACACGTTTATAAATTCCATTTATACTTTATAACAACTTCAACTTGTAAAATCACTTAATTAACAAATTCTATCCATATCCCATTTACACGCCAAAATCCAGTTTATAAGTTAATTGCTTATAAATTTTTTATTTTACAAAATCTATTCATTTTATAACTTCACAATTTATAAATCTACAGATTTCATCCACTTATGAAATCCATTTATACTTCATTTTAATACTTATAAAAACTCGTTTTATAATTCCAACATTTTAATTTATAAATATCAATTTTATAAATCTTTTATATAAATATTTATAATAATTCAAAAATCCCAATTTAAACCAATTTATAAATTAATCAACTACTTATTTCAAAAATCACATTTCGGTTATATTTCACAAAAATCATAATTTTTATAACACAAAAATTTCAACGTTTATTTATTTAAAATGAATCAATTCCAAAATTAAATTTTATTATGAATTCTCAACTTAAATTTTCAAAAATCAAATTTTATTTATTTTCGGCATCTAACGATACCAAAAATATATTCGACTAAATTTTAGCCTTTAACGATTTTAATCACAAAGATAATCACGCAGATTATAAATAGATCAACACACAACATTGAAACAAATTCAATCATTTGAGGAATCCAGTTGGATCCCTCCAACCTGTTTCCCTGCATCCACAGATGTTAGCACAATACCAATTCCGCTTCAAGACGGAATATCGTGGTATATGGGATTTATAAAATACTATCCGCTATTATGCGGCGCAATAGGGTCTCATCCGCTATGTAATGCAGGAAATCAACTCCAAATACATATATAATACCAATTCCATATCAAGTTGGAATTATCACGGTATATGTGTTTAATAAATAACATCCGCTTAATATACGGCGTATAGGGTCTATTTCAATACAACAGATAATAACTATCATCCAATCACACAATCAAGCAATTTTAAATCTAACTATTTAAAATTTAAATCGAAACAATTCGATTGAGTGAGAAGTTCTCACCTTGAGTTTCTGATAACAGTTGTAGCGTTTTATTTCGAATAAAATTAAAGACGAGTTTAATTTTACCCGAAATTTTCACTAGCTCTAAACAGCTCCATTGCGTAGTGCTCGTCCATACGATTGCAACGCAATTTGTTTCGCGCAATTTCGACCTCGTATGAAAAAGATATCGCATTTTAAAGTTTGACGAATTATAATATAATCAAATTACAATTTTTATTTAATTTAAAACCTAAACTCAATCTCGGCCGTTGCTTTCAATATTCTAGCAACTGGGCCGTCCCCCTTTACTTCCCCTCCTTCAGTAAAAACGCGACCCTTGAACCCATTTGCTGCCGACTTCCCTTAATTATTGCGACCACCTCCTTCACTTTGGCGACGATCAGCGAACATGGTTACGTAGCTCAACGCGAGAGCCACCAATGCATGGATTATCATAGAGCTCGGCCCTATATTGGCCTAGAAATGCGTACACGAACTGTAGGAGGACGCGGCCCCCTAGCGACCACCTCGACGCTCCAAATCCAATCTCCACCGTTGATCTTCAAGATCTCGATGTCCTCTACAAGTTTGCAGTTGAAAAGTTTTGCTAATTATTGATGGATTTGAAGATAATTGAGGAAGAGTTCAGGAGTTTTTGGGCCATTCACATTAGAGGTGGCGGTGGAAGGCAATTAGGGTTAGGGTTTGATTTTAGTTTGCAAATTGAAGATGTGAGGTCCTTATATAGAAATTTCAACGAAAACACTATTCACTCCAAATTTCCGAACTCCAAATCTCACGCGATGATAGGCGTTTCTAGGGTTTATCCTATGTTCCGGACACAATGGAACGTGTTTTGGAAGCTAATTTGATCATCTGTGCGAGTTACGGAAATAAACGATCAAATTTAAATTAAATCGATTAAACAAATTTCTATACGTTTTGGCTTGCCCCGGACAAACCGTAGATCCGATTGATACGAAATTTGAAACCATACAATAATTTGACATTACGGATCCGACGAAACTGGTTTCGTCAAAATCCAAGACTGTTTGAAAAATGGCTATTTTAACTTGTCAATTAAATATTAAAATATTCAATTTCTGCAATTTAACTTTTAATTCGATTTTAAAAGTTCACAAACATTGTTCTAACTCCAATATGATTTAATATAACTTTATAAATCATTTTTAATCACATTAAACCCAATTCCCAATTATTTACGCAATTTCAAATATTAAATTATCGATTTAATTATCCAAATAAATCTAAATATTTGAAATAAAACTTTTCGACTTACAAATTTTACTTGTTGATATTTAAAATCAATTAAATATCTGAATTTCAAATGACAGAAATTCTGGGTCGTTACAGTTATAACATCATTATTTGTTTGAAATAAAACCAGTAGTGATAGATTATTAATATCAGTATTAATTAAGTATGGAAGACTATTGGCCTTAAATTAGTATTTTAAAAATACTAAAACTTGCCATTTAAGTTGGAATTAGGGTTTAAGACAAGAAACAATTTTTAAATCCGGAATTGAGTTTAAGAAATATTTTGTTTTAAGGAATATCTATTTAATTAAATTAATATTATTTTAAAGAATTTATTTAAATTAATGTTGTTTTAAAGTTGTTTAATTAAATTATTATTATTTAAAAGTGTTTAGTTAAATTTATAAAATTTATTTAATTATAGTAATGTTATTTTAAGGTATTTAATTTTATTAGATTTTTTTTAAATTAATTTTTTTTACAGTTAATATTGTTTTAAAGTTAATTAATCATACTAATATTATTTTAAAGTTATTTAAATTATATTAGTTTTGTTTAACAGTGTTTGTATAAAGTAATACAGTTTTAAAGTATTTACAAAATGTGAAAAGGTTAATTATTTAAAATAATTATGGTTTTGAAATTTTTAATAAGGTTTTGAAATTTAATTATCATCATCATTATTATTATAATAATGGAAAGATTAACTATATTATTTAATTAACAAATATTTTAAATTATTGATTAGGATGTTTTGAAATTAATAGTTCCCATTATTAACCATTATTAAAAAATAGTATTTTGAAGTAAAAGATTTTTAATTATTTACAAATGTTTCTGAGACCCATGAATGTAGTTGAAAGACTTATATTTTATAAAGCAGTTATAAAATGGTTTGAAGAGTTAAGGAAAGGCTATTTGCAAGGTGAAAGAGTTTATAAATGGTCCGATATTTATAAACGATTTTTAGAAACAGGTTATAGATTTATAAAAGAAATCTTATAAATGGTTTATGGATTCATAAAGAGTTTATCAGTGATCTTTGAAATGTACAAGAAGCTTATAAGTGACTAAATTTTTATAAAGAGATTATAAATGGTTTACGGAGATTTATAAAATGGTTTATAAATGGTTTGGATGATTGTAATGGAATTTATAAATGATTTGAGAATTGAATGAATAGAACATTTTTTTCAATCTTGTGTATATGCTTATACCATTGATATAAGTATGGTGATATTTTCTAAGTATTGAAAATATAGGAATTGGTGGATATATCTATGTAAAATTATTCTTATACAGGTAATTTACAAAGCGGATTATTTATGAAAGATTTATAAAAGGAGGCTAGTGATTGCTTAAGTGCTCAACCAATGTTGGTTTTTCCTATGGAATAAATCCTTAATTGAATATTGTTATTCGATAGTTAAATTACCGGCTATCAAAATTGGACCCAAACGTAATTTGGGAATATCTAGGAGAAATTACGTGATTTATATGGCACAGTCATCTCCGTTGATGTTGTATTGTGCGTATAAATCTCGTTTCTTTCACCTAGGATAATGATAAGGATATCCATCCGCTAACGGTTAGGAGGCGATCTTCGACCTTATCTTTGACTATATATTTCCTAAAGAATGGGTGTTGAGTTTACCAAGAATTATCGAAAGTTGTTTCGAAGAGATCGGGTTCGAGTATGTTATCCGAAACAACTTCGATTCAACGAATGCATTTCAAAGTGACGACATCTTGAGGATGATGGAATTTTGGAGATGGAGCTCTCAAGTGTTTCATTCGTTCCCAGAATGAATTTGTATGTATGAATGCTGGTATTGCATTGTTGCCTGGAAGGCAGTATTAGCATTCCAAGTGGGAAGTGCTGTATTAAAAGCTAAAACGTGGCCTTGGACCTCATCAACCGGGAAAAGAAAAAATCGGTCATGCAGCAGGGCCAAGTGGGTAGCTCCCAAGTAGGGTATGGTCATTCCAATTCTAGATCGGTTGTTATCTCTCATTTGTATGCTTCGGAACCTATTAACGGAGGGGTGATCATATTCGGTACTACCAGTCAAATGGTAGGCCAGTCTTGTGTGGCAGGGGTACAAGATGTTCTTTTTAAACCTTGGTGCCTTTATCTAGAGATGTACCTTCGGAAGGTGGTTCCTTACCTTTTCATAATATGGAATCCAATCTTCAATATGTGCCTAACGGTTTTGATTGTAGAACCTAGTGTGTTGAAATTTAATAATGTAACAACTTTAGCTAAGATTAATAAGTATTTGTATCTAGACCCTATTATAATATCAGAGAATTTCATATGAAATGGTTTTGGTTATCATAAGGAAAACACCCATCCGTGTTTATATGCGGAGTGGTCTTATGAGATACTTTTGATTTCAAAGGTTTTTCTATAACTTTAAAAATCCAGTTAGGTGTGTTTTCTCACATTGGTTTTCCAGACTAAATCAAGTGTTATTTTATTATAATGCTTGGGTTAAACTGTGCATTACAGATTAGTCTGGATGCTTTAGAGCTTCAGAAGACGAGTTAGAGGCCCAGAGATGTATTCATATATATTCTTGTTTTTTCGATGTATTCATTGTTGTGTTTATCAGAAATTATAAGGATGGGATGTTATAACTATCTAGGCTGAAATATTTTAGTATACTCTGATTGATGTTTGTATATATACATATCACAAATTTGCTTTTGTATAAAGATTTATGGTATATTATAGATTATTCATTTCGCTGTGAGATTCTATGTTGTTTAGTTTTCTTCTTATGTTCTTCCTTCTTTATTTTTCCTAACAATCAGGTCTTTTGAAATTTGATTTCTCGGCATCTAATAATGTGGATTTATTAGCATTGATTTTCGAGGGTCAAGAACCCCGGTCGTTACGCTTAGTATCAGAGATGAAGGTTAAGCGAGAACCTTGGCCTTGGTACATTAGAGATAGGGTCAGTACTACCTAGAATGAGTTTGAGAGAGAGGGAAAGAGTGTGTGTGTGTGTGTTTGAGCATGTATTTGTTAGTGATATAAAAATTATTTTATATTGTGTTGGTTCATTTGTCGAGTGGCTTATGGATTCTGGTCAATACGAATAATTAACATAATTATAGGAATCTCTAAACACCTGAATAGAGCAATTGACTATGGTATTGTTTTGAAATAGGGTATATGAAATAATTTTACCTTGATAACGTTTTATATATAAAGGAATAATTTTTTTCAAATTTTTTTTGTAGTATATATAATGTGCTTGGTTATCAAAAAATGATAATATTTGATTATTATCATTTTTTGATTATTGTTTGTAATTGAATAAAAGTTGTTATTATTATAATGCAAATAAGATAAATAATTGAGAATTGATTTTATATGACCAAATGGAATTATATAAACATGATGTATAAAAGTGGTTTATAAGTAAAAAGGGTTTAAAAGCTGGGAATTTGGAAATTTAAATACCATTGGTTTTGAAAATGTTTTTCGAAGTTTTGGAAAATAATAGTAATAATATTTGGAAAATATATTTGAATAAAAATATATAAAAGGATTTTAAAAGGAATAGAAAGTACTGAACTCACTTCGGTCGCTGGAAAATAATTTCAATGATGACTGCAGCATCATCGACGTTCATTTTTAGGTTTCCAAGAGAGGAATTGCTACCATTGTAGATTTGTTTTGATAAAACTTGGTAGATTTTGAAAATAAAAAAGAATTATTTGATATACCAAGAGGATTATGAATGTATATTATTTCAAAATAATTTGAAATGAATAACAACAAGATGATAAACTCTGGGGATTTTCAATCAAATGTTTATTGAAATATGATAAAATAAGTTTGATAACTTATAAGTTTTGAAAATTGGTAAGTTAAAATAATATTTTAAATTGTTGAATATGAATGTTAAGAAAAGTAAATTTGAAATTGAATTATGGAATTAAATTTAACTTAAGTTAAATAAAATAATTTTTGAAATAAATTGATGAGATTTAAAATAAATTAATGGAATGAGCTAATTAAATAAATTAATAAGTTGAATATGGTTTTGGTATATGGTTGAAATATTGAAATATTGAAAATTGAACAATGGAATTGAGTTAATAAAATTGGATTTGATTTATAACGAATATGACTTAAGTAGTTAAGTGGTAATAAAATAACAAGTATTGTATGAAATGTTTATAAACTTGGGTAAAATTTTATGAAAAATTCATAAATGAATTTATTATGGAGTGAAATAGTGTTAACCATAAAAACTTGATGGATTAGTTCGTAAGGGATAATTAGTATTGAATGAATATACTAAGTATACAATAAATATGGATAATGATTGTCGATAATTAAATGTGGATCAGTTGAATGTGAATAAAATGAATGAGAAAGGAGTGAATGTGAATATAAAAGAATTTTTTATAGCTAAGAAACCAATTGAAATAAGTACGTAAGTTATACATATATTACTCTATTCGCATAATGGTTTGATCTAGATTCGAGTACATGATTTTGAGATGAGTTACATCGATCCGAGTTTAGATTTTTCACTCGATTCTCGACGGCAAACACTGGATATGGACTTTTGGTTGATTCTGGAATTCTCTATCATAGTATATGACTATGCAAGGAGGATGACGGTTTCTAATCAAGGAATCGGACCTGAGTCCGCACTGGAGCGGTCATATGAATGATACTAGTTCGGAAGTGAGATTGTGTGATCGAGCGAGCGATCAGATTTGATTCACGGATGACACACACACACACACACACATCTTACGGTCTTAGTAAAACAAACGTTGGAAATTTAAAATTGCAAATTAACATGATTATGAACTATATGTTGGGATATCATCAGTAAATAAGATATAGGTATATAAAAGCAAAAGCTAGTTTATGCTTTCATTTCATAAGTAGAATTGGACTGCATGACAAAAAGGCATATATTTAAATCATTGTTGATTTGATGGTTTTATGATTGAGCCACTTGGCTTTTGTATTCTTTTGTTAGTTTAGACCATAGTGGCGATTCGTAGCTGTTTCGACTGAGCCATGTAAAGGATACGCTGTGCGAAATTTTTCGTAAATTAAGGCGATGGAAAATTTTTGACAAATTTTGAAGAAATTTTTGAAAACTAAATTTTGATTTTAGGTTATAACCTGAAATGATTGAATGGATGATATTAGTTATAATCTATGTATGAATTTGGAAATTTTGCAAATGTAATAACAAGGTTTCAACAAATGGGTTTTGAAAAAGGTTAAAGGCTTAGAATAATTTGGTGAAATATATCAACCCATTTTTTAAAAAAGTAACGGGTTTTGACATTTTTCCTTGCTTAGCAATTTCAGAGACAAAATTATTTTAAGGAGGGAATGTAATGATCCAGAATTTTAGTTATTTGGAATCAGATTATTTAATTGATTTTAAATATTTCAAAGTTAATTTTATAGGTTAAATAACTCGAATTTCGGATATAGTGATTTATTGGATAATTTAATTATTAAATTTAATAATTGAAATTGTTTAAATAATTGAACCTTGGATTTTTATTTGGATAAAAATAATTTCAATGCTTATTTAAATTCTATTTATAAGAACGAAGATAATAAAACTTTTAAATTGGATTTAAAAGTGATACAACTGATTTTGAAAAATAATTCATTTTAGTTAACGAATGAAAATAACCTTCCGGGGCACTATCTCGAATTTCGACGAAATCAGTTTCGTTGGATTCGTAATAATGAGTTATAATAGACTGTCAAATTTCAGGGTGATTAGATGTACCATTTGGTCATGCGAGATTGAAATGCATAGGATTTAATATTGAAAATTTAATATAATAATTGTGTTCAAAAGGCTATTTTCTACATACGGTCAAACTATGGCTCGAGACTAGTTCCATTGCATTCGGAATAGCAGCATAACATATTGAATACCAGGTAGCACATCTCGTTTGGGATCCGAATTTATATACCCTAATATTTTGAATTTAAATAATATAGATTTTTTATTTATATTTAACCATATATATGTTCGTTCACATCAGCCCCACGTCGTACACCAGCCCTCACACCTTCTTTTTAGTTCAAATTACGCCTGTAGTGATATTTTTCCATTACAAAATTCAAACAAAAAAAGAAAAAAATGTATATTATGAAAAAACGAAAAATTTATATGTTTAGCCTTGTTTTGGCTACATCTTCATCACGTGATCGGTAGGGTGGTTGCGCCTTTGATTTGAGCATAACATTGACGTTTTTTGTGTTAATAAAAACTCGGGTTGGGTATTCAGACGACCCGACTTTTTCTCCACAAAAAGTCGTATCATCCTTAAGAAAGAAAGGGATAGAAAAGAGAAAAGAAAGAAGAGAAAGAAGAAACAACACAAGAATCTCAACAGCCGAACGAATAAATTATATTAATAACATAAGTATTACATAGTATACAACAAATATCAGAGTTACACAGACAATACATCACATACTAGACAGTTATAAACACCTGTCTAGTTATTACAACTCAATACACAAAACAGAAACACTCAGAGATACCAACACAGCGGAAAACTATATAACTATACGCAGAAGCCTCCTGCTCCATTTGCTCCTCCACAATTCGTCAAAGCTAACCTAAATCCTAACCTGGATTCCCTTGGCTACTCATAAAAATTTGAGTACCCAAGAGTTATAGAAAAATAGAAATAACTCCGGGTCAGACATGGGTCTGGTGTGAGTAACAGGTTAAAGTTGCTTAACTTTGGAAAAACCTTTGAAAAGAAAAGGTATCACGTAAGACTTCCCACACATAAACATGGAAAAGTTTTTACCTTACGCTAACCAAAACATTTGATAGGAAATCCGATGATATTATAATAGTGTCTAGGGTTTTCAAGTAAATAAGAAATAGCCGAAATTGTTACATGATTAAATTCCAGCTACTAGCCACAAAAGTGGGTAATACAATCAAAACCGTTGGCACTTATTGGATTTTGGATTCCATCAATGGCTGGGCTACTGGGGTACCGTCCATCACAGTGCGTGGCCTAGATCACCGTACCGAGGATTACTCCCAATCCCCTGCAACACAAAGCCGGACTCGTTCCTTACTGAACAGTTCCGAACAAGACAACCCCGCAGTTGTGATCAGCAACCGCACCACTAAGCCGAAAATAAAGGGACCTCTAGACAGGGATACATCTTGCTCTCAAGTGGGGGCTACCAAGAAGCTTTTCTACACCTCCCCTGTTTTAGCCATTCCCGGTTGATGAGGCTTGAGGCTACGATTACCTTTATAGGACATATTACTTAGAATGCTCATCGTCCACCTGACGATGTTCTGAAAGCATTCAATCCATACAAGTTCGTTCCGGGTTCGAACGAAACCGAAGGCATTATCTCGTTACACTCATTTTGGAATCACCCTCAGAGTTAACGACAATAACCCTTGCACTTCTGAATCACCATCTCGAATCTATAAGTACTATTCTGTCAAACTCATTACGGAATCACCCACAGAGTTATACTGACATATAGCCCTTACACCTCGAGTCTTCACTCGCTCCACTTGGATTAACGACCTAACGTTTAATTGGAATCGATGTGGTTTTCGGATCCCAAATATGGAAACCCGATCCCGGTCTCATCGAAATCCAAAGCGTGTCTTTTAAGGTCCAAGTTGTTTTAAAGTTTAAAACAATTCAATTCATTATCTAAATATTCACAGATAGATAATTCATAACACAATAGATAATCAACACTATCATTATCAACAGATAATTCATATCATAATCAGATAATTCATCTCATCATTCAAAAGCAACCAATGCATCCATATCACTTACACTACACTTCTCATAACTGAGATTACAAACCATACCAGGCAACCAATACCAATCATCAAACATAAGCAACTATCTAATGATCACATCATTTATAATTAATTTAAAATGAATTAAATTAATTACCTAAACTCTAATTAATTTAAAATGAATTAAATTAATTACTACATCATTAAAATTCTGCTTATCTAAATCTTTAATTGATTACAAATCAATTTATAAATCATCATCTCAATATTCACTTCAATTAATCATTATTGATTAACCATCTCTAATTACAATAAGTAATTAGTCTTAATATTAATTATACCTTAATTAATAAATTCCAAATTACATCATTAATTAATTAATTAATGATTCCTAACTACATTTAATCAATCTCTAAATATAAATTAATTACAAAAGTAATTAATCTTCAATTTAAACCATATATATATTAATCACCCATGATTAATAACCATTCAGTAATTAACTACTTTAATTACCATCCCATAAAATTAATTATTCTCAATTAAGTATCCTCATTAATCACTTGATTAATTTTTAAAGTAATTTAAATTTAAATTACTTCTATAATAAATATCCTTAATTACATTTAGTAATTATTAATTAATTACTTCATTAAGTAATTATAAATTCATTAATTACATAAGTAATTATCAATAATCCACAAATGTTTAAATTAATTAAACTTAATTAATCTAAACTAATCACCTTAATCAAATTAATTACACCAAGTAATTAATTCATTAATTACTTTCATTAAGTAATTAAACAATTGATTATTATTAATTAATTAATCTAATTAATTATAAAAAATTAATCACATTAATTAATTGTTAAAATAATCTTAAGTTAATGACCTTCATTAACATTTCTTAATTACTAAATTAAGAAATTAACTTATACAAAACATTTTTAATTATCAATTAATTAATATTTAATTGCAATTTAGTTAACCTCTAATTATTAATTAATTAAGTGCTAATTACAATTTGAATTATCATTAATCACTTGCTTAAGTAAATCTTAATCATTAATTAAAATTTAATTAACCATCCTTAATTATAGATTAATTAACCTTAATTAATTAATCTCAAATCATAATTAATTAACTTTAAAAATTATTAATTACTTAATTAATCATCCACATTATTAATTAATTAAATAATTAATATTCCATTTAAATTAATTTAATAATTTAAATGAAACCAATTTCCTTAAGTTCAAAATTAAGAAACATTCTTCTCTATACAAAGTATTTTAAACACTTTATTTCAAAACAAAATTCAATTTAAAATTTCTTTTTAAATTTCAAACTGAAACATAATTCAAATTTTCATTCTAGATTCAAACTTAAAAATTTAAAACATTACTTACTCTTTCATCTTCATTTTTAAATTCAAATTATTTAATCTTTCTAAAATAGTTAAAACAAATTTAAATTTAAAAACTTATTTTATTTTTAAAACTGACATTAAAGTCAAATCTCAGGTTTTAAAACTAAATTTAAACTTGGTTTAAACCTATTTTATAAATTAAAACTTACAGTTTTAAAATTCAAACCAATGTTCTTTATACTATAAAAGTTTAAAATCTAATTTAAACTTTCCAGATTGAAATTAAATTCAAACTTGAGCTTCCTAAATCTGTTCCCAGATTTTAAATTTGTTTTTAAATTTTCAGATGCATTTTTAAAATTTGCTTTTAACTTTAAAACAGAAAACAGAAAAACAGTTTACTGTTTTAGTTTAACATCTTAAATTTGAATTCAAAAATGATTTCAAATCTCAGATTTAAATTAGTGATTTCAAATTTAAGTTTCAGGTTTCAACATTTTCAGATTGAACTTCATCTTTAAGTTTAAACTCTACTTTTAAATTTTCAAAACAGAAAAACAGTTTCTGTTTTAAGTTTAAAACCCAAACTAAATTTTAAAACTCAATAATTACAAAGACCAAGATTCAAATCATTTAAATTTATATCTAAATTCAGGTTACAAGCTAGTTTTCAAATTTGGTTTCAAATTTTAGTTTGCAATTTACTTTCTTTTCAAATTTTTGAAACCTGGAAAACAGGTTTCTGTTAAATACCTGAAACATTACAAACCCGAGCAATCCTATAATCTGCTTCGAGTAAATCACTTCCTAACTTCGAGTCATTTCCCAATTTTCTCGAGACCAACCCGAGGTAGAAACCCTGCAACCCAAAAACACACCCCATCATCACCTACATGCACAAACCCCTGTGCACCCACTTCCCTACTTCGGCCATCACTGGCCATCATCTATGACCATCCTCCATCGACCAAAATCCCTATATCAACATTCAATCCTCAAATACCCATAATTCAACCTGAATCTAAATTTAAGTTTTACATCCAAACCTGGAAAACACTTTTCCCTTCCCACTGCCTGACCTGTCAACGACGAGATCACCCAACTCCGGCCACTACCACCCTTGAAACTCCGGCGATAACATCATCACACTACCACCTATCACCACGTGAATCGCGGTTGAACTCGATCACTTGATGAAACCGCAACACTAAATTTACTTATACTCAGTAAAACTAGGGTTCTAAACCTGGAAACCCAAATTGCAATCCAAAATTTTAAATTCAACTCAATCCAAGATTTTTCCTATAATCTATGATGACTATACTACCTCCAGAAGCAGATTCAAGCAAATCAAATGCAAGAATCAAATGTACTTAACAAAAATGAAAAATACAGTATGTTCATCTCTGCACTTGATTTACAGCATTATAAATTTTAATTTTTGATTTAAAACTCTTGAAATTCACTTATTGTTTCAATTAGTAAACCTGAAACAATAAATTATAACATTTGAATTTTTCTCTATATTAATTATTGCTCTGTGTAACCTGATTTCCAGGTTACAGAAAATTCAAATTTGATTCATATAAATTTGTATTTACTCTATCCTAAAACAAACATGTTTATTCAAGGGTTTGAGACATAATAGTAATCAATTCAGAACAAAGAATACAAGAATCAACAAGAGTTTGGGATTTTGAAGCACAGATATGCAGTCAGCAATCAGCATGTATCCAGGCATATACTACAGGTATAATATTCACAACCAATTCCTATAAGTTCATTTCAATTTTTAAAAAGTATGAACAACCTAACTTATTTAATTAATTTTAAGAAAATGAGTTACTCACATGTGATAGATGCAGAGCACAGATTGAACATGCAGAAAGAACTTGATTTTTGCATCATGCAGAGAACAGTTTCATGAATGCAGGCTTCTTGCTTTAATGCTTTTAATCTTGATTTAAAATGCCATTATCTTGCAGGAAGCTTTAAACTTGAATGTTGGATGCTGTTGATAAACTTGCATGTTTCCAGTGTTTGAAAAAAAATGCATGCAGTAGCCTTTTTCCCAGGTTTTAAAAGAAATGCAGGTTGATTGCTTGAATGGAATGCATGTTTGCATTTTGCAGATTTTAGAAAAAAAATGCAGGTCTTCATTTGATTAAAAATTGAAATGCAAGAATTTAGTTTTGGAGGATGCATACTTGTATTTGAGGAGTTTGTATGTGCTTGGATTATGAGGATGAAGAGTATTACAGAATTTTGGTTTACAGAAATTTTGAAATGCATTTGATTCTCAGATTTTTGGTATGAAGAGTTTTCAGCTGAGAATGTTTTTCTTTAGTTAAGAGATGAAAATGAGAAAAAGGCAAAGGAAGAAAGAATGCAAGTTTTAAAACAATATTTTGATTTAATTTAGAAATAAAAATTGAAACATGACACTTGTCTCAAGCTATTACATTTGTCACTTTAAAATGATGATAAGTTTACACATGTATTTGTAAATGTTTTGTTATTTTAATTAAGTGTTAAAGATAAATTAAACTTAATGAATGCATGTTCATATTTTAAATTTCAAATTAAATTTACAAATCAAAATTATCAATCAATATTTTAAAGAGAATAACACAAATATTTTTGTAACTTATTTTAATATACAAACTTAAATAAAAATGAATCTTTAAACAAATAAAACATTTATCTCACATATTTAAAATCATTTAGTATTTTATTAAATATTTTTGAAAAGCTTAAATTCAAAAATAAATCTCAATCCCTATTTTTAAAACATTAAAATTATGCTATACTAATTTATTAACTTATCTATTTAAAATATACATATACATTATTAAATAGAAAACAAATTCATTAGTTTATTAAAAATAAATTCACAAACTAAATATTTAAATAAAGAAGATTATTAAATCAAATAAAATTTATTAACAGAAATTATCAATTCAATTTAAATTTAAACTCGGATTATTAAATTTAAATTGTCCAAAATTCTGGGATATTACAGGTATATTTCTCAATTGTAGCATTGAGAGGCAATTCGGGAAGTGGGTTTGAGTTTGTCGGGGCTAAGTGCACCTATGGAGTTTGGTGGCACGACATGGTGGTTTAGGGGCTGCGATATCCTATAAAATAAAGAGGGGTTAGTTAGGTCGGTTTTGCCTAGGGAGGTGCGGTCATGAAATCAAGGATGCCAGGACAAAGCTCTTGCATAGTGGAGGAGAATGGAGGCGGTGTCGCGTCATTTCGTGGTTTATGGACGATGCTAACGAGGTGAGAGGATGTGGAGGAGGTGCACAGATTGCTCTATTTTGTGCAGGGTATTAGTGATAAGGGAAGAAAGATTTAGAGGGTAGGCCAGGCAATTAACTAATGTAAATAGTGGATATTATATTATTTAATTCTAGAAACTTGTAAATTTAAAATCTAATCCATATTAGGTCCAAACTGAACGCGGTCAGTCGCATTAGGTTTGTATTGTCAATCACTACATCATGGAATTGGATTGGTAACGATCGGAGCTTGTTGAATTTCATGCTAAGTCGAACATTGTTCACTTTAGACTAAACCAGAACGCCTCGACAACTATTTGAATAATTTTGAGTTAAACTCACCTTTTTGAATAACTAGTATGATACATAGTTGATGAATTTTTTTGAATGATTGTTTGGATGAATTATTATATTTATTAGTTGGATTGGATATATTCCTGCCTATTGGAGTGGATGAGACACTATTACGTTCTCATGTAAGAGCAGATGATCCTATATGTACGAATCCCGCCTCGAAGCGGTTGGTTTATAATTTATGATTGTATAAAGTTTGTGATGCAGGGAAACGGGTTGGAGGGATCCAACAGGATTCTTCACTATTATTGAATTGTTTCAATAATATTTCTTTCATATGGATTATTGAATAATAAATATGATTGTGGACACTGTGGTTATAACATCGTTATTTGTTTGAAAATAAAACCTAGTTGTGATAGAAAATCAATATCGGCATTGATAAAATCTGGGATGACTATTGACCTCAAATTAGTATTTTAAAAATACTATAAATTGCCATTTAAGTTGGAATTGGGGTTTGTGACAAGATATGACTTTTAAATCCAGAATTGAGTTTCGAAAATATTTTGTTTTAAGGATTATCTATTTAATCATACTAATATTGTTTTAAAGTATTTAATCAACTTAATATTGTTTTGAGGTTGCCTAATGAAATTAATATTTTTTACAGTGTTTAATTAAATTTATATTGTTTTTAAGTTATTTAATTATGGTAATGTTATTTTAAGGTTAATTAATTATATTAGAATTTTTTAAATTTATTTATTTATAGTAAATATTGTTTTAAGGTTAATTAATTTTAGTAATATTATATTAAAGTTATTAAATTATATAGTATTGTTTAAAACTATTTGTTTACAGTTATATGGTTTTAAAGAATTTATAAAAATGTGAAAAGGTTAATTATTTAAGAATTACCATGGTTTTGAAATTTATAATAAGGATTACTAATAAGGTTTTGAAATTTAGTTATTATTATTATTATTATTATTATTATTTTAATGGTAAGGATTAATTACTATTATTTAATTAACAAATATTTTTTAAATTATTGATTATTATTTTAAGATGTTTTAAAGTTAATAATTCCTATTATTTATAATGTTTATTTTTGATAACCATTATTATAAAATGGTATTTTGAAATAAAAGATTTTTAATCATTTATAAATGTTTCTAAGACCCATGAATGGAGTTGAAAGACTTTATGTTGTTATAAAATGGTTTGAAGAGTTAAGGAAAGATTATTTGCAAGGTGAAATAGTTTATAAATGGTTAGATATTTATAAAGGAACTTTAGAAATGGGTAATGGACTTATAAAAGAAGTTTTATAAATGGTTTATGGATTCATAAAGGGTTTATCAGTGATCTTTGAAATGTACAAGAAGCTTATAAGTTATTGAATTTTGTATAAAGGAATTATAAATGGTTTTCTGCGATTTATAAAATAGTTTATAAATGGTTTGGAGGATTATAACGGAAATTATAAATGATTTGAGAACTGAATGAAAGAACAACTTTTTCAATCTTGTGTATATACTTATACCGTTAATATAAGTATAGGGATATTTTCTAAGTGTTGAATATATAGGAGTTGGTGGATATGTCTATATAAAAGTACTCTTATACAAGTAATTTACAATGTGGTTTATTTATGAAAGATTTATAAAAGGATGCTAGTGATTGCTTATGTGCTTAACCAATGCTGGTTTTTCCTATGGAATAAATCCTTGATAGAAAGTTGTTATTTGATAGTTAAATAATCGACTATTGAATTGGATCCAAACGTAACTTTGAGAATATCTAGGAGAAACATGTCTGTTATATGGCACAGTCATCTCCGTTGATGCTGTACTGTGCGTATAAATCTCGTTTCGTTCTCCTAGAACAATGATAATGAAATCCATCCACTAATGATTAGGAGGTGATTTCCGATCTTATCTCTGATTATTTATTTCCTGAAGAACTAGGGCTGAGTATACTAGAAATTATCGAAAGTTGTTTCGAAGAGACCAAGATCGGGTATGTTATCCTAAACCACTTCGATTCAACAAATGCATTTCAGTCGTGTTGAAGATGATGTAATTTTGGATACGGAGCTCTCAAGTGTTTCATTCAATCGTAGAACGAACTTGTATGGATGAATGCTAGTTTTGCATTGTTTCCTAAAAGGCAGTATTAGCATGTCAAGTGGGAAGTTCTATATTAAAAGGTAAAATGTCGCCTCGGACCTCATCAATTGGGAAATGACAAAAATCGGGCATGTAGTAGGGCCAAGCGGGTAGCTCCCAAGTAGAGTATGGCATTCCAAATCTTGATCAGTTATTATCTCCTATTTGTATGCTTCGGGACTCGTTAACGGAGGGGTGATCATATTCGGTACTACTATTCAAGTGCTACGCCAGTCCTGTGTGTCAAGGGTACAAGATGTTTATGTCAAACCCTGGTGCATTTATCTAGAGATGTTCCTTCGAAAGGTATTTCCTTACGTTGTCATAATATGGAATTCAATCTCCAATACGTGGCTTACAATTTTGATTGTAGAACCTAGTATGCCGGAATTTAATAATGTAACAATTTCAGCAATGATTAATAAGTAATTATATCCAGATCTATTATAATATCAGAGAATTACATATGAAATGGTTTTGGTTATCGTAAGGTAAAAACCCATCTGTGTATATGTGCGGTGTGGTCTAACAAGGTACTCCTGATTTCAAAGTTTTTTAATAACTTTAAAAATCCAGTTGGGTGTTCTCACGCTGGTTTTCCATACCGACTCGGGTGCTATTTTATTATAATGCATGGGTCAGACCGAACATCATAGATTAGTTTGGATGCTCTGGAGCTTCAAAAGACGAGCAGGAGGCCCAAAGACGTGTTCACGTGTATGGTTGTTTTTCTGTCCTATTCATTATTGTGTTTCTCAGCAATTGTAAGGATAGGATGTTATAACTGTCCAGTCCAAAATAGGTTAGTATACTTTGGTTGATGTTTGTATATACACATATTACAGTTTTACTTTTGTGTAAAGATTTGTGGTATATTATAGATTATTCGTTCCACTTCGAGATTCTATATTGTTTAGTTCTCTTCCAATCTTCTTCCTTCTTTATTTTCCTAAACAATCGAGTTTTCTAGCATTCGATTTCTTGACATCTAATAATGTGGATGTATTAGTGGCGATTTTTAAGGGTCGAAAACCCCAATCGTTACAAGGAAGAGACAAAGAAGAGGTAGAGAAACTGTTTAAATGTTAATTATAAATTAGTTATCTTGGATATTAATAAACCCATATTTAATTCGAATGGGGTACTTTCGAGCACGACAAGTTCCTTTGCATTATATCAGTAAGCATGGGATTGGATTGGACAAATTCGGAGGTAGTGAGTTTGTTGGATTAAAATTGGATGTTCGTTCAATTTTAATTCAAAATGGATGTTCTGGTGACTATAAAAATCAAGTAAGTTAATATCACTTTTTTGGTTTACCAAAAATATTTTTAGTCGATAAAATTTAACTATTAGATGTCGAGATATTTATTATTCATAGTTACTAACTGATTGGATAATTTACTAATTATTAGTAGTTGGATTAGATATATTCTCGCTTATTGGAGCGGATGAGACTCTATTACGTTTCTGTGTAAGAGCGGATGACCCTTTGTATACAAACTCCACCTCGAAGAGGTTGATTCATATTTTATGATTATATACTTTATGTGATGCAGGGGGGATGTAACATTAAGATTTTGTCGGGATCTGAAGGTCGGCATTCTTACATCCACTGTATCAAAGGCCGCATAATCGAATGCCGGAAAACCCAATTGTTAGGGTTAAAAAGAAGAGGTAGAAGAAAAAGATAGAAGAAGTAAGAAAACAGAACAGAAACAATATCAGAATCTAACATATCGCAGCGGAACAACATATAATAGATAAATGAATAATCTTTAAAACAAAGAACTATCTCAGTTATTACATCACATTATCATCAGCGTGTATAACAACAATATACAACAACAAAACAATGGACAGTTATACAATCATGCCCTTACAAGCGAATTCTACAGCGGAAAAGATAATATCATATACAAGTGGTACGTCTCGCCATCCAGCTCGCCACTTGAGCTCCATAGCACTTCTGAATCTAGAATGACCTGATAACCTGACTCTAGACTGCCTGTGTGGAAAATTATGGGCACCCAGAGTTTAGGAAGAGAACAATAAACTCCAGGTCAGTCATGGGACTGGTGTGAGAACTTAAAACAGTTATTTATCTTTAAAACAACAACAACAATAGAAGTGAAAAATATCCGCAATGCTTTTGGAAAATGAAACTACCATAAGGCCTCCCGCACACACACACAATGCAAACGCAGAATCGGAGGAGATTTCTCCTTATGATAGTCAAAGATGCTTGATACGCATTAAAAGAAACATTTGATGTTATTACTAGTGCATAGTGTAGGAAAAATCATTTCGAAAGTAAAGATATAAATCTTAGCCAACATACGACCATTATCGTTCCTACTATAGCTACCATGTTCAATAGCAGGTTACCGCCACATTCCATGGCAGGTAATACAACTAAAACCGTACAAGATGCGTATTGTTTTATTTGGATTTCCAACAAATGGTCAAGCCAAGGAACTTCCTACTGTCAATAGGATTGCCTCTGGCGGGACGTCCCAAGAACCTAACGTTACGGTTAGATCTCTGCCAACACAAGGCCGGGTTACCTTTGTAACTAGGTAACTACTACACGAATATGTCATCCCCCGGTCCCTTTGGACCTTTATCCGAGCGCTCGATAACCAACATCACACAGTAATAAATATGGTGTGTCAACATGAGTAAGTATCTGGGCTCCATACCATGATACCACCCTTTCCAGAAGGAAATGACATACCCTAAAGTGTGCGACCCTCATAACCTTGCCGCATATTCCTGTTTTGACTATTTCCGGGGTGTGAGGTCTGACGAAGTCTCGTCCACAAAGCTACGCTTTTTCATAAAGCCACGCTTTGATCAACAAATGATCAATAAATAATCATCACACAGCAACACTCAGCATGTCACATTACCAAATTGGGAATATATCGCTGATAACCTTCAACAACATAACCTCTAAGGGTGTTAAGCTAAGAGAATAAATTCTCCACCACCAACGGAATGTATTTGAAAGAAATCTGCTTTATATCTCAAAATGTAATGTCGGATATGTAACCATACAAGTCTGTTCCGGGTTCAAACAGAACCGAAGGCACTTCCAAAGAAGCCCTTGCAATCCGGGTATTCACAATCCCGATCGAATTTCCCATCACAAAGGAAATCTCCATACCGTAGCTAACGGTGCAGAGACAATCGATAGGTCATCCTATCGTTTTCACAAATACCCGGTCTTCACCACCAGTCTTCAATGCTATCCATTACGTCGTATCACTCTTCGGAATGAGTAATCCGAATAACGAGCGCAATAATTTAAAAGTAAGTGTAGCATTTAATTTCAACCAATTCACAACAAATACCTATTTAAAGGTCAATATTGATAGTCGGTTATTTAACTATCAATCAATATTCACACATAACCTGATTTCAAATAATTTCCCAAATTATTTATTTTCAAAAGTATCTTTACAAGATATATTTTCCACACTTCAACCATTTGAAAACAAATTTCAAATCAATTTCCTTAAACTGAAACACTTCCAAATATTTATCCATTTTCAATTTAAAATAGTTCACTTAAATCAATCAAATAAATCCTTACCGATTTATTTTAAACTTACGTTCCGAATCCGTAAATTTATTTCCACACTTCAAAACAAATCAATGTTTATTTTTAAACAAATTTCCCTTTCTTTTATAAATTCCATATTGAATTTACATTTCTAAAATATCTATGAATATACGATTTTTAAATCGATTTCTAATATTCATTTCAATTTATCTTTAAAAGATAAAACCTCAAAACATTCACTTTATATTGGAGAAACATTTCCATACTTATTTAATAATAAGTAATTCACAAATCTATTTATTTTCAACACTTGGAAAATATTCAATATACTTAAATCCAAATTAAGTATATATTTTATTCTATAAGGAAAACATTCTCTTAAACACATTTATTTGGGTCAAAACGAATGTTGCGTAAAACATCATTACGACAACCTAAAATCATTAGTATAGGGATTCGAACTTAAAATAGATATATAAATCCCAATTCTATATAAAACATTTCCTTTCGGAAATCATTTACTATAACAACAGTGTTATAATCCACCATTTCCTTCTATTTCTCGAAAACGTCTATTTCAACAATGAATGCTGAAATCTATGGTTTCGATATTTAATACCTTTTAAAACATTTTTAAATCGTTTTAATTCTATTTAAAATATCACTTTCCCAAAATATTTCTTTAATATATTATTCACCGTCCAAAATCGTGAATATACTTCATTAACCAATTTAATTTCTACATATTTTATGTAAAGGATTATCCATTGTCCCAAAATCGTGGATATATCTCCTTTAATAAGCTAAAAAGAACTTATCAAAATAAGTCGATTTCGGATTTATAAAACAACGTTTATAAATTCCATTTATACTTTATAACAACTTCAACTCATAAAATCACTTTATTAACAAATTCTATCCATATTCCATTTACACGCCAAAATCCAATTTATAAGTTAATTACTTATAAATCTTTTATTTTACAAAATCTATTCATTTTATAACTTCACAATTTATAAATCTATGGATTTCATCCACTTATGAAATCCATTTTTATTTCATTTTAATACTTATAAAAACTCGTTTTATAATTCCAATATTTTAATTTATAAATATCAATTTTATAAATCTTTTATATAAATCATTTATAATAGTTCAAAAATCCCAATTTAAACCATTTTATAAATTTATCAACTACTTATCTAAAAAATCACATTTGGTTTATATTTCTCAAAAATCATTATTTTTATAACATATAAATTACAACGTTTATTCATTTAAAATGAATCAATTCCAAATTAAATTTTATTATGAGTTCTCAACTTAAATTTTCAAAAATCGAATTTTTATTCATTTTCGGCATCTAATGATACCAAAAATATATTTGGCTAAAATTTAGCCTTTAACGATCTCAATCACAAAGATAATCACGCAGATTATAAATAAATCGATAAATAGATGAACACACAACATTGAAACCAATTCAATCATTTGAGGAATCAAGTTGGATCCCTCCAACCGGTTTCCCTGCATCCAAAGATATTAGCACAATACCAATTTCGCTTCAAGACGAAATATCACGGTATATGGGATTTATAAAATATTATCCGCTATTATGCGGTGCAATTGGGTCTCATCCGCTATACAATGCGGGAAATCAATTCCAAGTACATATATAATACCAATTCCATACAGGTTGGAATTATCGCGGTATATGTTTTTAATAAATAACATCCGCTTAATATACGACGTATAATGTCAATTTAACACAATAGATAACAAATTATCATCCAATCACACAATCAAGCAATTTTAAATCTAACTATTTAAAATTTAAATCGAAACAATTCGATTGAGTGAGAAGTTCTCACCTTGAGTTTTCGATAATAGTTGTAGCGTTTTATTTCGAATAAAATTAAACGTGCGTTTAATTTTACCCGAAATTTTCACTAACTCCAAACGACTCCAAACCAGCTCCATAGCGTAGTGCTCGACAAAACGAAGCTAACGCAACTTGTTTCATCAAAATCCGACCTCGTATGAACAAGTTATTGCATTTTAAAGTTTATCCTAATTATAATATAAACAATTTACAATTTATTTTAATTTTTATAACCTAAAATCATCAGGGCTGTTCGATTTTGAGATCCAGATCTCGGCCGCCCATTACTTTTCTTCCCAAACGCGCGTAACGTGCCGAACCAATCGAACCCAACAACGTTATCTAGGGCTCCAAATCGCCCCGCCTATGATGATCGAAAACACGATCAACCACCTTCATACGAACCGCCCTAGCGAGCTCCCCCGACGGCAACAACCCCGTCCAACTCGGCTGCACCATGGCCTCGAACGACGCGTGCGAACGGCAGCACTTTAAATCCCTTTTGTCGTCGATTCGTTGCTTAATTCGCGATCATGACCGTTGGATCTGTAGATCCCAACGAGCTCTACAATATTGTAATTGAGGGTTTGTGAAATTTATCAATGGATTTGAAGATATTTGAGGAAGAATGGAAATGAATTTCGGCCATTAACATATGAAAGTGGCGGCTAAGGGCTGAAAGTAGATAGGGTTTTATTTTCTTGCAAATTGAAGATAGTGAAGTCCTTTTATAGAAAATTTCCAAATTACTATTCATCCGAAAATTTTCGAACTCCAAACGAAGAATGCCGGCTGGTGTTTTTAGGGTTTACCCCACGTTCCGGACACAAATGGAATATGTTTCGGAGGCTAATTCGATCATCTGTGTGAGTTACGGAAATAAACGATCAATTTTAAATTAAATCGATTTAAACTAATTTCTATGCGTTTTGGCTTGCCCCGGACAAACGGTAAATCCGATTTACACGAAATTTGAAACCATACAATAATATAACATTAAGGATCCGATGAAACTAGTTTCGTCAAAATCCGAGACTGTTTGAAAAATGGCCATTTTAACTCGTCAATTAAATATTAAAATATTCAATTTTCACAAATTAACTTTTAATTCGATTTTAAAAGTTTTATAATGTTATTCTAACTCCAATATGATGAAATAAAATTTTATAAATCAATTTTAATCATATTAAACCCAATTTCCAATTATTTCTGTAATTTCAAATATTAAATTATCGATTTAATTATCCAATTAAATACAGATATTCGAAATAAAAATTTATTCGACTTACAAATTTTACTTATTAATATTTAAAATCAAATAAATATTCAAATTTTAATTGACAAAAATTCTGGGTCGTTACAGGGGATATGTTAGAGCGATCCAACGGGATTCCTCACATTGTTGATTTTATTTTCATATAATTGGTGATATATGATTTTTGAATGCCATATTGATGACATTGATAAGATTTGCTTAATTAGTGCATTAGTAGTACCGGGCTTCATTTTTGAGTATTTGAAATACTATAAAATAGTGATTTGATTTAAAGGGATTTCAAAGCGATTTTGGAAATTATATATGTTTTAAATAATCAGTCTTGAATTATTTGAAGGAGTGATTTATTTCAAAATCAAAGGTATGATTTTTGGATATCATAAATTGATAAATTTATAAAAAAAATGGATTTTTGAACTGTAAAATAAAGATTTTTGAAAATCTTAAAATAAGTCTGTCTTTTATAATAGAGGAATATGGTTAAAAGGAAATTGGAAATATTTTACATTGATATTTATTAACCATCTTAGAAAAAGTAATATATATATATATATATATATATATATATATGTATGTATGTATGTATGTATGTATGTAAGTATATGTGTACATATATGAAAGATTAATTACAAATGTGAGATTTTTTAAATGTGATAATTTATAAAAGTAATATTTTACAAATGAAGTGAAGATTTGTAAAATCGTATTTTGTTAATAAAGGTTTGAATTTATAAACTAAGTTTATAAATTAAAGGAAACTGTTATCGTTTAATAAATTGGAGAATAAATCAAACGGTGGATTTATTATAAGATACAAACTGATAGTTTAAAAATGTTGACTCTATTTTGGAAATTTAAGGTGATGATAAATTTGGAATGTTAAATGATATTTTTATAATAGAAATGGATTTATAAAAGGAATTTATCCATATGGAAGTAACATTAAAACGGATGGTGTGATTGATGTTTAAAAGAGATTTATGAATAAGTGAGATCTATAAAGGTAATAGAGTTATAAATGGAATTCATAAATAAATGGGTTTTATGAAAGGAAGTTTTTATAAAATGGAAACAGATTCTTAAATGTAATTTTATAAATATGGAAATGATTGGGTTAAAGATTTAAGAATGTATATTTATCAAGGAAATATATTTTGTTTTAAGGTTGGTTATTCATGTTAATATTGCTTAAAGTTGTTTATAAATATTTAAATAATTTTGAAAGTTAATTATTTAAATTATTAATATGGTTTGAATTTAATAATAATGATTATTGATAATGTTTTGGTAACTTATCATTATTATTTATATGGTAAAGATTAACGATGGTTTTATCCATAATGGTTTGAGTTATTAATTATTAATTTTAAGAAGTTAAAAGCTAATAATAATTATTTATTTATGATGGTTTCAAGATTCATAAATATAGTTTTGCAAATGAACTTGGATTTTTATAAGAAAATCTGATGAAATGGTTTGAAGATTTAAAGGAAGATTTTTACAAGGTAAAGAGCTTTATAAATAGATGGATATTTATAAAAGAATTTTAGAAATGGGTTTATAGATTTATAAAAAAATTTATAAATAATTGCATGGTTTCCTAAAAGGGTTTAGAAACGACTTGAGAACTAATTTATAAATGGTTTTAGAGATTTATAATGGAGTTTATAAATGATTTTAGAATTTGGTAAAAATGACATCTTCCTTAGAGTTTGGTAAATATACTTGTACCGATGAGATAAGTATATGGATATTTTCTAACTATTAAAAATAGAAGGGTTTGTAAATATATCTTTGTAGAAGTATTTAGATACAAGTATTTACAAGATGGTTTTAATTCATGAAACTATTAACTAAGGAGGCAAATGTTGCTTGGTGCTTAACCAAACGTTGGTTTTTTCTATGGAGTTAAATCCCTTATTGAATGTTTGTTATTTGATATAAATAAACGACTATTTGAATTCGTACCCAAAAGGAACTTTGGAAATATCTAGAAGAAACACGTGAGTTATATTCCATAGTCATCTCTGATAATGTTTTACTATGTGTGTAAATCTCATTTCGTTCCTCTAGGACAATGATATAGAAATCCATCCACTAATGGTTAGGAGGTGATCTTCAATCTTATGTTTGACTGTTTATTTCCTAAAGAACCAGGTTGAGTTTTACCGAAAATTATCAGATGTTGTTTCGAAGAGACCAGAATCAGATATATTATCCAAAAACCACTTCGATCCAATGAATGTGTTTCGAAGTGAAGACATCTTGAAGATGATGAAACTGGAGATGGAGTTCTCAAGCATTTCGTTCAGTCCCAGAATGAACTTGTACGGATGAATTTTGGTATTGCATTTGGTTGCCTTGAGGGCAATATTAGCATTCAAAGAAAGTTTGCTGAAGGAAATGGTAAGAGTGTAGCCTCTTCGAGCCTCACACCCGGGAAATGAATAAAGTAGGGATATGTGGCAAGGCTAAGTGGGTCGCACCCAAGTAGCGTATGATCATTCCAAAGCTAGAGTGATATTCATATGATTCAGGATCCTATTGTGTGGTTGTTGATTGCAACCAAGGGGTGATCATATTCCGTGCTACTCGAGAAGAGGGTAATGCCGATCCTGAGCAGCGGAGGTGCAACGTGTTTAGCTCCCATACATTTTATCTAGAGGTGTACAGATTCAGTAGGTAGACCTTACCCTTTTATAGTTGGAATTCATTCTCCAATATAAGCCTTTAGTTTTGGTTGTAGAACCTCGTTTGCTGGAATTTAATTAATGTGACAATTTTGGCTATGATTAATGAGTGCTTGTATATTAGACACTATTATAATATTAGAGGATTTCTTATGAAATGTTTTAGTTATTGTAAGGTAAAAACTCGTCTGTGTTCATGTGCGGCGTGGTCTTACGAGATACTTTTGATTTTCGAAAGGTTTTTATCACATTAAAAGTCCAGTTGAGTATGTTTTTCTCACGTTGGTTTTCCAGATAGACTCTAGTGTTATTTTATTATAATGCTCGAGTCAGACCGAACATATTTACAGATTTATTTGGATGCATTGGAGTTCAGGAGACGAGTATGAGGTCTTCAAGTCGTGTTCTCGTATATGTTTATTTTTCCACTGCTTTGTTATGATAATTATCATCAATTGTGAGCATGAGCATAAAATGTTATAACTGTCCAGGTTGATTATTGTGATTGTTTTTTTACTATGATGGATGTACGTATATAACAATTTCTCTTTTGTAAAGATCATTGATATTATATTATATGTTGTTCCGCTGCGATTGTGAGATTCTGTGTTGTTTTTAGTTTCTTTTCTCTTCTTCTTCTCTTCTCTTCTTCTTTCTTATTTCTTAACCTTAACTATATTTCTTTCCGTTTGATTTAGATTGGATATATGTGGTTTATTGTCAGCTTGAATTGTACGAAAAGGCGGGTTTTTACAATTGGTGGGTGTTAGGACTTGCCCATCTTGGAATTCTGACCTTGAATTCACTCAAAAAGTCATAGCTCCAAGGATGACGGATAACTCCTTATCGATTGTATCATATACAATTCCAAGCCCTTGGTGCCTTATCCTAATTTCACTCCGACCTTGAGTTTGCTCAATAAATTGAAACGAAATTATTCATTCGTACCCACCATATTGTGAAGGCCTAAGTATAGTGTATATATACCTTGAGTTTGCTTAAGCAATACATATAGTTATCTTACCTCGTTTATTCAATATATTAATAATACTACACATAACACCTCTAGCTTGAGTTTGCTCAACAACTAAGGGTATGCAAGTAATTTATTAATACATATATGGTTGTGGATAATGTTGTATTAAAGATTCATAATCTTCAATATATTATATTGAGTGATATCCTAAAATACCCTCGTGATTTAAGTGTTAGATACATTGAAAATAACGGTATATGTATATTTACGTATGTATTTATTCCTTAAATTTATTTAGGGTTTCTTTATGTTCCACTATAACTTATACATTCATATTATATAAGTTTTATCATATAATTTTTATATTTCACATAATAGTAATATGTATAATTTTATATTAATTAGATCTTATTTAATTAATTTAATCACTTAACACTTTAATTAATTATTATATTATTTAAGTATAACATATTATATTGAATATATATGTACACTATAATATTTATAGTAATACACATATATCATACATACATATATATTTGAATTTTATTAATTAAATTTTATTTAATTTATTTAATTAAACAACTTTAATTAAATATTTATAAATTTCGAAACTCATTTCTACACACATGTGTGCTCATATTATCCTAAACAATTGAAGATAAGATAGCATATATCATTATATATGTTATACATGTATACATATTTAATAGATCAACTTATTTAATTAAATCATTTATTTTATTAATATTTTTAATAAATAATATTTTCGGTATTAATTTTATAACATTTTCAGATATTTTGAAAATTTATATTATAAAATTTTTAATATGTATTTTATTTGAAATTTAACTTTTAAATTTAAAACTTTTATTTTAATTTTCAAAACAATTTGAAAATTCATATTATAACATTTGTAATATTTTGCTTATTTTAAATTTAGAATTTTTATTTTTAGTTTCAAAACAATTTAGAAATTAGCCTAAGCCTTAATTCAAATTGGGCCCTTTTCCTACCAGGAATAACATTTTAGGGTTATCTCACCATTTTGCGTCAGGTTAGTAGCCATATTGGGCAGAATACTTGATTATCCAAATCCATCCTTAGACACTACTTTTCTAGACACCATACTATTTAGATAGGCTTTAGTAAGTTGACCCTAATATTACTAATTTAGACCGCATAGACTATTAGATTCTGATACCATTGTTGGAACGGGGTCATCCTGCAACAGAAGTAATGAGTGGATTTCAAATTTATCATTTTGAATCTTTATTGAGCTTATGAAGTCTAATTTATTTAGAACATTTCTAAATTTCTTTTAAATAAAATCATTATTTTATTTAAATTTATAGTAAAGTTTTATATTATGTAATTAATTTTATACTGTATATACATGCATTTTTATATGTGTGTATGTATGTGCATGCGTGTGTGCACATGTGTAACATAACAATCCATGCAAGGTATAACAATCCTTGTATATGTGCTAGGATTTACACTACAACAGGCATGTTAGGACTCGTATGCCTTAGGATTCTAATCTTGAGGAAGGCTTAATAAATCATAGGCCCATATACGATAGATAGTAGTTTATCGATTGTATCACATACAACTCCTAACCCGTGGTACTTTGTTCTAATCCCACCTTTGCATTGAGAAAAGCTCAACAAGTAAATGGGATTGTTCACTCAGGCCTATCATTTCACGACAACCTAGTATAATGCACATACCTTGAGGAAAGCTTAACAAATATGTGCAGTTATCTTACCTCATCCATTCAATATATTAATAGTATTGCATACAATATCCCTAGCTTGAGGAAAGCTCAATACTAAAGAGTTTATAAGTAATCTATTAATATATAAATAATAAAGAACAGCTTTATTGAAGATTCATAATCTTCAATATATTATATTGAGTGACATCGACTTGTAGAATAATGTATTTCTTTTTGAAATACCCTTATGCTTCACGTATCAAACACATCGAAAAACACGATATATGTGCACTTACATATGTAATTATTCGTTAAGTCTATTTGGGTTTCTTTGATGTTCCAATTTTGATTTATTATATTCATATTATATAAGTTTTATTATTATATAACTTTTATATTTCAAATTACTTATAATAGCCCTATATATAATACTATGTTAAATAAATATTATTTAATTAATTTTAAATAATATTAATATACCATTTATATTAAATATTTATTATATACTATAACCTTTATAGTATAACAACCTTATATATGTGTATTTATTTTAATTTAATTAAACAACCTTTAATTTATTAATTTAATTTAGTTAACCATAATTAATTTATTTAGTTAAATAATTTTAGCTAAAATATATTAATTTTGAAAAATCATATTATATATATACTTGTGATATCTTAGACATTTTAAAATATCATAGCATACATTAAAAATGTAATACATGTATATATTTTTTATTAATTAACTTATTTATTTTATTAATCTTATTAATAAATTTAAAATTTTGAAATTAATTTATATTACTTTCAAACAATTTGAAATTTTTTATTGTATTATAACTTTTATAATATGTATATCTTATTTAAAATTCAACTATTTAAATTTAAAATCTTTATTTTTAAATTTTAAAAAATTTAGAAAATTAGCCCAAGGCCCAATTCAAATTTAGGCCTTTTCTAATAACGACAACCATTGTGCGGTGAGCTTAATAGTTAACTCTAACATAATTAATTTACACTACATAGGCTATTGGATCCCAATACTATTGTTGGAACTCGACCAGCTGCAGTAGAATTATGGATGAATTTCAATTTTTTTATTCTGTTGGATCTTTATTGTGTCTATGAACGGGCATGTTAGAGCATCCACTATGCAAATATATATCCAAATGTATGTTTGTGTATATATTTTTCCTTTTAATATATCAAATATTATAAAATATATAGTCAGTGTATATGTATAAACTATTATTGTACATAATATATATAATTTTGCATAAATACATAAATATATATAAATATAAGTATGAAATATTAACAAAATGCATACATTTATAATTATATAAATATGTTTAAATAAATTATAAAATATATTAAAAATAAAAGGTTATAAGATTGAAAACAGTAGATGTATAAATATAATTTTTTAACACAGACACAGTTAAATACATATATAAATATATGTGTGTATGATAATAAATAAATATATATTAATACAAATAAATCTAAAAATAATTTATATTAAATATATAAATGGCTATTCATTTGCATGACTTAGATTTTTTAATTTTTTAATTTTAATATATATATATATATATTATAAATCATATGAAAATATTTAAAAAATAATTTTACTCGATACTAGATTTAAAATTTAAATTTCCAGTAAAGTTCTTAGATGTAAATTTATTCTTTGAAATTTTAGTTTATAATTTTATAATTTAAAACAATTAAAAAAATCCAAAATTTTAATTTTCAGTTTGAATTTTAAATATTTAAAAATAAAAAATGGTTATTTATTTTATTCGAGTGTACAATATGTTTTATCCTAATTTTGTAGAATTTAAAACCTAATTTATAATGCATATATGAATTTATATAATTATTTATATGATTAACCGATTTAAATATTATTTAAAATTACATTTACATATATAAAAATTATTTTACACTGCCGAATTTGTTATACATATTATAAATTATGTACAAAATTTTATTTCCTTATTTCACATAAATATGACGTAGTATTCAAAATTATAAGATACATATATATACGCACATACATATATTATATATTAAATTATTTAAATAATAATAAAATTGTTTTTTATTTTTTTAGAGCATTGATCTATGCTGCATATAGTCATGGTAACGTAAAAAAGTTAATACTTTTTTAAACATACACACATATACTATTATCCGACATTTTGATCTAGTTATATTCGAACTGATTGGCCAAGTTAGACTCGACTGTCATCAAGGCCGGTAAGTCCAGAGCAATGATCGTGAGGTCCAAAAGACAAGTATAGATGATAATATGAAGCCGTGATCGAATGGAATTGGGATTTATGCAATGCAAAATGTTCGAAGTATGGAATATAGCTCAACATAGAGGTGGGATCGGCTATAACATTCTCCAACAAAGGGATCGGTTTGTTTCAAGAAGCAAGTGTAATTCAATCGAGAACAATCAATTTTTCAAGATCCATAAGTCCAATGCATATAAAATTTTATGAGCAAGATGTGGGGACCCTAGGAAGCCTACCCATAAGATCGCATCTCAAAAGGATGGAATAAGAGGGATCGGCCATCTTCCCTCAATTGGAATTGGTTGAAATCAGAAGACAACTCACATTAAGGGAAAGATCGAGCAATAACTCAAGTTTTTCTAACCCAATTGATATGAAACTTTGAGATTAAGCACATTACAACATGGGGAAGCTACTATGAGAATCGCACTGCCAAATTCCTTCAAAATAGGGATCATCATCGATCCCTATTACTTTGGATTTTGTCCATGCGATCCCTGTGATGGGTCCATATGGTTTAAGAGATCCTTCTACCGAATTTTAAGGGAGGTATTTTGCCATCTTCGTCTATAAGTATAGGCTTGGTTGTTTATTTTTAGGACTTTACACTGCTAGTTACTATGCACTCTATTGTAACTAAGTATTTTTGTCTGATCCCTATTGTACTCGGTTTGCAAAGTGATTAATAAAGCTTTCTATTCAAAGAGGACGTATGCAAACAATGCCAAACCATTACATATCTTTGTGATTTTATGCTATTTCATTGCTCATTTCATTCATTTTCATTTTAGATTGTTCATTTATTTCTCTACAAACTCTCTATTGGGTGTTTGTGCCACATTTTGGTGCTTACACTGAAAGCGAGATTTTTAGCCCTGTTTGGATCCCTTTGTTGCTACTGGGTTGCATAAATCCCCTTAAGACATCCGTAATTATCTTTAAGAAGCTTGTTCATTCTATTCAGATTTGTAAGAGTCTAAGGAAAACTATCAATAATGGATGGAAATGCCATATTTACATCTCAAAACACAGAAGGAAACGAGAACGCTAGCATCCAGCAAGGAGGATCGAGCAATCTACCGATAGATGTGAATGCTACCAATGCCACTGATGTCCAAAATTCGACCGATTCTATCACAAAAGCTGATTTCCAGAATTTGATGGGAGAATTATTGGATAGCCACCGATAGTTGAATTAGCAGATTTTAGCCAATATCAATCTAATTAACCAATTTAGTCACCAACAACGTAGGAAAGCTAGAAGGGATCCTAAACTTTATCCTACATCGGAGAGTTCTAGTTTATCAGATGATTATCACAGATGCAGACGTCGTAGAACTGATGGATATCAGGTAGAAGCTTCGGAACATCAACGTGCAAACCTACCTAGTTTACCGAGACCGAGGGTGCCTATCCCTGCATAGGGATCCTCCAGAGGAGGGAGCCAATCTTTATATGCTAGAGCCTGAGTTGGAGCTGCTACGATTGATTTGGACGTTGGAGTTTAGATGGATGCAAGACAATTTCCTCCTGGAATGATGATGAAGTGAATGTATGTGATATGCATTGAGAGAATGTTGAGCCAAGAAGGCATGAAATGGCCCGTAGACATCAACCCGACCATTGATGTGAGACGGAGCACGACCACTTGGCTCTAACTACCCAAATGTCGGACTTGTCGGGTATGATTAGACACCTCGTGAGGGAGAGCCAAGGCTTGACCAATGATGATTAATGTATTTCGAGAAGCCATACCCCGTTCACCGACAATATCTTGCATGCGGAGTATCCAAGAAGGTTCAGCATGCCATCAATGCCTACCTATGAGGGAAGAACCGACCAAGCTGCACATTATGAGATATGAATGACTAATGTATATCGCACGAGCTGATGATGCAACAAAGTTTAGATGTTTTCCTATTAATCTCTCTGGCATAGCAACGATGTGGTTCATGAGATTACCCTTGCGGTTAATCTCTAGACATTACGATTTAGCAATGAAGTTTATGGAGCAGTACCGTATGCACGCAACTCGCCTGGAAGATGTGATGTCCCTATCCAGCATGATCCAGGCTTTAGGAGAATCGCTGAAAGATTATTTAGGGAGATTTCATAAAGCTGTCATAGAAGTCTGTAACCTGAATGACCATTCAATATTGATGGCGTAACGTGAGGGATTGATCCAGAGTATGAATTTGGCGATATTTTAGCTGGCAAACCACTCGCAATATTAGAACATTTCTATGCCAAAGCAGCTCAATATTTGAGGAAAGTGGAAACTAGATGATCTAGGAAGAAGAATGTTGTAGGATTAAGTGGAGAAGGACTAGGTAGTAACATTGCAGTGAAGTATTCTAGTGATAGTTCTGGAAAAGTCCAAGTGAATCCCCAAACCAAACCGAATCAGCAGAATAAAGGCAGCGATAGGAACCGTGTACGAAATAGGGATTTTGGAATAGGAAAGCCTAAGATTCCAATGTACGAACCTACACACCACTAAATACATCTCTAGAGAATGTCTATTTGTCTACCAGTAGCACATTACAATACATGAAGCCATCTCTGAAAGAACTGATGGAGAAACAGAACCAGACTGGAAAATATTACCAGTTCTACGAATGTTATGGTCATAACACAAATGAGTGTAGGCGTCTCCAGGCTATTATCGAGAAACTAATTCAGGAAAGAAAGTTACAGTAATTTGAAAAATCCTCACAGGATTGCAAGCAGGAGACTTCTAACCCCAATCGAGGACAAACTTCGTACTTAGCCGAAGAGCCAATACGGACTGGTGGAAGATTAGTGATCAATACAATTGTCGAAGGACCGTATCCAGTTGATAAGGGTTGGCATGAAATGGACCGTTATGCTAGCGCAACTAAGCATATGAATTTTGAATGTTGTTCAAGTACGTAAGATGGATTTTCGACAAAACAGCAGCATACAATGATAGATGACATCATATTCAGAGATAGAGATGCAGATATGGTGAAGGCATCGACGATCGACCTAATGATCACTTCGACCATGATCGCCCCTACCTTAGTAAGGAGGATTTTGATATATTTTGGAAGTTCCATTAATATAATTTTTAAAAAGGCTTACGATCAGATGGGAATGAAAGCAAGGACAAAGCCATCTAAAGTCCACATTCATGGCTTTAATACTGCTGCGACTGAAGTTGTCGGATATGTCAAATTGCTTATAGAGTTGTTAGAAGGGGACCGCAGGAGAGTAAAGACTTTATCATTTGTTGTTTTGGATGTTGACTCTCTATACAATGCTTTTCTAGGCCGACTAGCTCTAGCTGAATTCCAAGCAGCTCTTACCCCGTGTTTGACTTCTAAGTTCCCAACTGATAACGGTGTTGGAGTTGTGCATGGTGATCAGGCGGCCAGATGTGCCTGTTATGTAGCTAAACTGAGAGATGCTTAATAGAAGGAGAAAGGTAAGGGTGTGGGTAAGTCTCTTCGCATCCAAGTTGTTGAAGGTTGACAACTAGAACTTGAGCCTTGGCTCGGGTGTCACAGTCGGTTCTATGAAGACATAAATCCTAGGGATGATGAGGATGACCCTAAAGAGACCAAGGCTACATTGGTTGAGCTAACAATTAATATAACGGTTAGCCACAACAACCCGTCATGGGTCCTAAAGTTCGAATCATAGCTTAGCCCACCGATGATGAAAGAACTTGCTGGTTTCCTTGAGCGAATCTTGACGTATTCGCTTGGATTCGTTCGAACATTTGAGGATTCTCGCCTGTCAATGTGAGCCATGCAGTAAACATCGACGAAAGCATGTTTTGGTGAAACAGAAACGGCGTGGCATGGATTCAGAGAGATCTATTGCCCTTAAAGAGGAGGTGGACAGATTTAAAGGCAACAGGTTTATTTGCGATGTCTTCCGCCCTAAATGGGTACATATCCTATACTTGTAAGAAAGGCGAATGGAAAGTGGTGGACGCGCATCAACTATTCAGACATAAACAAGCATATCCAAAAGATAGTTTTCCTTTTCTAAAGATCGACTAGTTGGTAGACTTAATCGCAGGACATGATTGCTATCTTTGATGGATGTGTACTCTGGATATAACTAAATCCCGATTCATATTCCTAATTAGGAGCATACTGGCTTCGTTACCTATGTTGGATTGTAATGTTATACGGTGATGCCATTTGGATTAAAGAATGCTTGAGCGACCTATCAATGCCTAGTTAACAGAATGTTTAAAGATTAGATTGGAAAGACAATGGAGGTATACTTGGATGATATGCCTGTGAAGTCACGATGATCAAGCGACCATATTAAATACTTTGCAGAAATGTTCGATATCCTTCGATATTATAAAATGAAGATCAATCCTCTAAAGTGTTCTTCTAGCATTGCATCAGGAAAGTTCTTGGGTTTCATCGTCAATGTCGGCGGAATCGAAATTAATCCCGAGAAGATTCAAGCAATTCGCAACATTCAAGCCTTGAAGACCATCAAGTATAGAGCCTAGATGGAAAGGTTGCCTCCCTAAGTCAGTTTATTTCTAGAGCTATCGATAAATGCATTCCTTTATTCAACTTGATTAGAAGAGGAAAAAGGAACTTTGAATGGACGCAAGATTGTTAAGACGCATTCCGAGCTTTGGTGAATCATTCAGAGAGGCCTCCCATCTTGTCAAAGCCATTGGATCATGAAGACTCGTATATCTACTTGGTCATGTCGGTACATACTATAAGTGCGGCATTGCTGCGTGAAGAGGATCAGATCGAGAGATCAGTCTATTATTTTAGCAAATGATTAACAAGAGCCAAAAGGAACTATTCAAAGATAGAAAAATTGGCATACTGCTTGTTGATCACTTTAGAATGCTCCGCTCCTATTTTTAGGCTCACCCAATAAAAGTTTACACCGACCAACCGTTATGATAGGTTTTAAAGTGAACTGAGATGTTTGGGAGGTCACTCAAGTAGAACATCAAAATAAGTCAATTTGTTGTTACCTATCTTCCTCGGAGAGCTATCCATGGATAGGCACTCACGGACTTTGTAAAAGAATTCACTGTACAAGATGATTTCCCAGAGAGAGGTGAAGCCCTTACCATTTAGTGGAAAATGTATAAGGATGGAGCATCCAATGATCATTGTTCTGGAGCTGGAATCGTGTTAGTAACTCCAGGAGATCAATTAATTTGCTATGCTCTGAAGCTTGACTTCTCTACAATGAACAACGAAGTTGAGTATGAAGCTCTGCTTATCGAACACAAACTTGCCAGATAACCGAGGATAAAATCTCTTGAATTTTTTTGCGATTCACAGTTGGTAGTATACCAAGTCAGAGAAGATTACCAAGGTAAAGGACAATGACTCGCTTCATACCTTATCCAATTCCAAGAGCTATTGACTGGCTTTGAGTATTATGACATCACGCAAATTCCCCACGATCAAAATAAAGAAGCCGACTCATTGGCAAAGTTGTTGGCACTGGGGTTGCATAATAGATGGGCTTGGTTCCAGACGAAGTATTAGATGCCTCGAGCCTAACCTAGATGGAAATCGACTGGGTACTAGAGGCGTGGCCAAAAAAGGAGTCATGTATAGAAAGGGTTTTTCCATTCCCCTGCCCCGGTGTATAACTCGTGATGAAATAAAGTGAGTCCTAAATGAAGTTCATGAAGGGGAATGTGGCGATCATATCGGGGGCCAGACCCTAACAAAGAAAATACTCTGTTATGGGTATTATTGGCCAACTATCAGTCGAGGTATTGTTGATTACGCTAGGCGATGTGACAAGGGCCAGAGGTCTGCTAAAGTTCCGAAAACTCCACTGACAAAAATTACATAAATGGTTAGTCCATGGCCGTTTTTCACATGTGGCATAGATATTATCGGTTCCTTACCGATCTCTAAAGGTGGTGCGAAGTACGCCATCGTTGTAGTTGATTATTTCACTAAATGGGCCGAAGCGGAACTTTTAGCCATGATCACGATAAAGAAAGTAATCAACTTCACTATCCGGAACTTCTTCTATGCTTTTGGCCTTCCACGAACCATTGTGAACACTGATTAGGCATTTCGGAGCAAAAAAAGATTCTTTCGCTTAAGGATGACAGTAAAACCCAAATCGATGGCTCTAAATTCAAAAACTTCTGCCATCGGTATCATATTGAGAAGAGATTGGCGATAATTGCTCTTCTGTCAAGCAAATTGACAAGTTGAAGCGGTGAAGAAAATCATAAAGTCCATTCTGAAGAAGCATTTGGAAAAGGCTAGAGGCAAGTGAGTGGATGAACTTCCAATAGAATTATGGGCTTACAGAACCACCCATAAGTCCACGACCGACCATACTCCTTTTGCACTTGCTTACGGCTCTAAAGCCGTCAATCCTATTGAACTCGAAGTCCTTTGTCATTGAGTGAATTACTATGATCCCAGAATGAATAGCGATCTCCTCTTAGAATCACTAGACTTTTAAGAGGATGCTGATTTGAGGGCAGTTGCACATCGACACCAAATCACCCGATACTATAATACTAAAGTCTAACCTAGAACCTCTGAAATCAGCGATCTTGTCTTGAAATGAGGTTTTTCCTGCCCTGTCACACATGAGTCCTGCTTGGGAAGGACAACATGTCATTGAACAAAGGCTTGGAGAGGAAAATTTCAAGCTAGCGATTGTTGATGCATCACACTCCCAAGAGTATGGAATATCGAGCATTTACGGTGCTTTTTTACTTAGTTGATTCTTTTCCATTTAATTGTATTCAATTTTTGAATTTTCTTTAGCATTTGATTTTCCAGATGTGTAATAAGGCAGATTATGTCATTTCTTTCCATTTGGCAAACAAAGTTTGAAATTTCATTCATATACATGGTTGTTGTAGCATTGCATATTAGTTACGATACGCGATTAACAAATAATAAAATGTCTGAACAGGTTCCTAGAGATTATAGCTAGTCGATCACATTAGTTCACGGTTGAACTAAACAAAATGAACAGTGTCCGACCGTTTATCTGATATTCTCGCTCACAAACCGATGGGTGAAATATCTAACAAGGAATGGATATGACTCGACCATCCGATAACCAAGTTAATCCCACCAAGGGATAGGACAGTCATGAATTAAAAGCAATCATGATGCGATCGATCACTCGCTAAGTTAAACCCCGGACTTGGGGGTAAATCACTTAATTAAGGAAAGTGTGGTATGAATATTTTCCAAAACAACTCCAAGTCCCAAGAGTGTAGGCTGGTATATAAAACAAGTTGGGTGCGATTCGACCACCTGCCAACTAACTCTTGTCCCCAAAGTGCGGATATGAGTATAAACAAATAGATGAGTGCAGTTTGACCACTCTCTATTCCATAAACTCTGGCCTGAAATCGACAGGAGGAGTATAAAATCGGTAAGGATGGAGTTCGACCATCCACTATCTAACCCTGCTAACCTGAGACTGGGGGTAGGAGTGTAATCACTTAAACCGCTAAATTTGACGGCGTCACACTATGGCCCGAGCCTAGTATTTGATACAACTTAAGGCCACGACTATATGGAAGCCTTGAGTAAAGAATTAATGGATGGTTGTCTGAATTAACTAGTCGCAAATTACAAGTACATTGGATGGAGAAGTAATAGCTTGACTACTCAAACAAAATTCACATAAGTGTTCGACAAAAAACAAAGAATTTTTATTTGCATGATATACTTCAAAATTGTGGTACAAGTTTATTCAAAAGTTGGGTCCATACCCGCACAATCACTGCCAACAAATGAGAAAATGACTATACAGTTATATACAAACTAAGCTGAAGCAACAACTATTTCTTCTACCCTTTCTCCCTTTTGAATTTCTTGGGAGTGGCATCACCTGAGCTTTCGTTAGTCATTTTCCTTAATCCTTTGCCGCCCTTGGAAGGAGGGCTTTAAGAGGTTGGAGGGAGTTCTTTAAGGAATGACCTGGTAGGTAGGATGACTTGTAATGGGAGAGATTTGGATCGTTGATATCCACATCATTGGGTTCAGCCTTAGCTTTTTTCCTCAACAACTTCTCTCTTGGGATGTGTCTTTTAAGCTAAGCTCATCGGTATGTTCAGTGGTATCAGTAATCATAACATTATCTGATTCACTTGGCTGTGGTGAATTATCGCCATTTTCATCATCAAGCGCTCCGATAATTTAAGCTTCAAGCTCTGAAATGTTGGTGGCTACCGAAATTTCAATAGATGTCGATTGTTGCTCCCCGACGGCACTACTTCCTGGAGTCTGGTTGGGACCTGAAAGACCTGCAGATTCGCAAAAATAAGAAGATAAGCCTATGACAATTGGGCATAAGGAACAAAATCTCTCAAATAATGGAGAACAAAGAGGGATACCAATGTTCGAATGACTTTCAGTCGCCAGAGTGCTCCCATCTAGAATAAGAGTTAGCACCTTTGATAAATAGACGGATCTGTATGGACTGTAGCTTAGATCCTATCCTGAGCCAAGAGAAACTGACGGTCTGGCTATTTGAAGCCAAGGGGACCTTTAAGATCAGACCCCTAAGACTCAACAACCTTTTTCCCTTTGTCAAAATGTGCTAGAATATGAAAGTATCGGAGTCTCATAACAGTAAGGTCTGAAGGTTCATCCCCGTAAGAATCTCCCGCACTAGCTTTTCTTCATCAAAATCAACTTCATCGAGGGTTTTCTTCTTCATTTCAGCAATATACGATTAGAGGATCGAACATGTCCTTAATTTCATTTCGATCGGTTTATTAGCATCTTCAAACTAGGTCTCGATCTGCTCTCTCATCTCATTGCGGCCAACTTCTCTTGCCTCTTCTTTGAGGACTTTAATTTGAGCAAGTTTCTTGTCAAGCCTAATTTTCAGTCCCCAAGCTTCGATGGCCTCTTCAAAATATCTTTGCAACTATTCTTGAGCTTCTCTTTTTTAAGGAGTTCTTCAAGCTCCTCAACGTGGCGGGACAAAATATTTTCCTCCTTTTGCAATGTATCTTTTTCAACATCAAGTGCAAAGTTGCAATTGAGAGCAGCATCCGGTTCCTTTTTATGAGCTTCTTCTAGACGACTAACCGCCTCAGATGTTTCTTTGGCTCTTTTTTTCCATGGTTAGCTTCGCCGTCAACTTTGAGATTGCATTATCTTGATGTTTAATTATATCTTTGTCATGGATTGCCTCAAGCTTGAGACGATTGATTTCATGTTGTCTCTCGTTAGATACCTCGAGGATTTTTTCAGCCATATAATGGAATGCTTCGTATTGCACAAAAACATCATTGACGCATGCAAGGGAACTTGCATTAGCGTTACCTAGGATTATACGAATGGAAGGAAGGAACTTAAGCTCAACGAAGCAAACTTTTGGGAAATTGACCTTAAGTTCGGCTAATTTTTCTATCGTGGAAGCCTCAGGAGCTGCAGTAGGCAAAGCAAGATCAGAAGTGGCAAGTGGGCGTTTACTAAGCCTACGATCATGGGACTGTCTAGAACCAGATGAACCAGAATATTGTTCAGGCGATACAATTATTTTAGGAGCATGGAAAGAAGTCCGACTGTCACTGTGTACAGAAAGATTAGATTAAGCTTCTTGATGAGACGATTGAGATTGGGACCTAAGTTTGGAAGATGGAGATTTCCTCGAATGATGACTTCTTTCCCGGCCGTCATCTCTCTCTCTACGCCTACCCGATTTTGGACTGTGATTGGATTCATACTATGTTGACAAGCTCCTTAAGCGATCTAATGTGCGTAATTGATACATTGCACTTGCAAACCAAGAAAGAGGGTATAAGTTGCATTAAACAAAAGATAGATGAGAATCATGCAGTGAAGTGCGTGTGATTGTGAGTGTCCTAGTGTCTAGCCTTGCTCATAGGAGTTTTCTTCCCATTGTTAGTGGAAGGAATTTCATCACCACCCCTAGTGGGAGAATTGAGTCCTCAAATACCGATGTTGGGAAAGTCATAAGTCATGATATTATCAGGGATTGGTAGATTCGATAACCTTTCCATCGAACTTTCTAGATGTTGAGAGGAAGACTCTTCAGCAACAGAGGTGATTATATACTTAGGCTCTTTAGTGGTTTTCCTCCTATAAAGTTTATATGCGAGCATCTTTCCTATTCTTATTGGCATGTGAGATTGTGTGACTTGTGATGGTTTGACTACAGGTGCTTTTCACTGACCTGCATTACATTGCTAGGCTTCTCAATTTTGACACCTCTAATTTCACCTCTTCAATGTCGTCTTCAGTCTTCTCGACTGGGGGCACGATAGTGCTATTAGTGTCACCTTCTTGTTCCACCATATTTCTTGGTTGCAGCGCTTCCTGGAAGCCCAATATTGCAGCCTTCTTACAACAGCCCAAATAGAGATAACCGTTCATCGGTTACTAGGGATCTGATGTCCTTCTCCTCAACTAAGGTGGTGAATTGCAGAAACCATCCTTGAGAAGCTATTGTCTTCTAAACATAGAAGGACACCTATAAATTTCCAAACTATTAGTTACATTAGGATACGAATTGGAAATAATTTGAGAATAAAGTGAAGACAACACTAACGTCCTTCAAACCATCACTTCGCAAATTCAGGCGGACAACGAACGAAGAACCATTCGTGTTTAAAGATTTTGAGCTTGTTCCAAGCGCCAGGTAGAATTTGACAATTGCATGAAGACTCGGAGAAAGTGGAAGAGAAGATTCATGTTGTTCGTTTGAAGTTGTAAATGAACCTGATGTCCTCAAAAGATGGCAGGCAAAACAGAACATCCATAAATAGCAAGATAGTGCCATGGAGAAAAGCGTAGCTATTTAGATGCAGTTGAGCGGGAGCTATTCTTAGATAATTTAGCATTTCTCGGTTGAAAGAATTGAAAGGCGGCACACATCCAGCCCAGCACATGAATTATTGCATGTCATATATCCCTCCAGGGGCAAATGAGCCCGATCATTCACTGAGGGGACCAGAAGATCTCCAAACGGAATCCCATCTTTAGAGCATAAACCATGAAAAGTGGCCTCTCCAATTTTAAAGGCTTGTGAATCCGTCAATTTTTTAGAAATATAGCGCCTTCTACAGTGTTAGGGGCGTGATTTATATCTTCTGGATGAAGGACGGGGATGCCAGAGAATAGGTCGGTCGATGGGTCGGAGACCTGGTTGCTCAAATTGATGATCAAGGGAAAGTCTGTCGAAAACAGTTGCAGAAATTCATTCGGCTCTAGGATTGCTAAGTTCTGAAGGTTGTCTAGAATGCATTGCAGCTAAAAGCTCTGAACATCTGGAGCCCATATCAACTACAATTAGTAGATAATTGAGAATAGAAAATTTTATATGTCCTCTGATGCTAAGTTTAGGCTAGTGTGGTGCAGTGTAGAGATAAACAGTTCCAATTTAAAAGCAAAGGTAAATGGTGAGATTTTGGAATTTGATTGGAGTGACCGTCGTTGCTGACCGTCTCAACTGGCATTTGGATTGATCGGTTGTGTAAGCTTTCGGATCGACAATCGGCATGTCAAAGTGTGAAGTCCATTAATAAAGTCTATATGTTAAGTTTTATTTCATGTTCTAAGTCCTAGGAGTTTGGTCGTTCAATTTCGAGTTCGATATTGGATGTGCAAGTCCAATCGTTCATTATCCTCATATGTTCAAGTTCGTTGAGATGTGATGGGTTTTAATTGTTCAAACAAGTAAATATGGATTGATTTTCAAGTTCAATTCAAAGCTTAGAATCAGCCAAGTACAAATAGCCGATCCCTCCATATATCGATCCCTCCATCCACAACACACCACAGCCGATCCCTCTACTTGGCTGCATTCATAACTCTCTAACATTCCAACTGATCCCTCTTTAAAGCTACCCATTAACTGATACCTATACCATGTAATAGCTAAATCGATCCCTCCATCCTCAAGCAATTAACATCACCGATCCCTCCGTTTCGTGCATCCTTCACGCTTTTCTTTCTCCTTCCCCACTACCTTGTCGAAACCTGCATTGCCGTTAACTGTCTCATCTCTTCCAAACTTACCCATGATTACCATAAATAGAACCCATTATCTCATCACAATTTAAAGGTTAGAGGAAAGAAAACCTACCTATATATAAGTTAGTGGTGATGACGAATGGCTTGGAGATGATCGAGATTGAAGGGAAGAGGAATTAGATTCGTAGAGGTATGTTGGATTGCAGTACATACTGTTTTGAAATCGAGGAAGGAAGAGAAGAGGAAGGCTATGGATTTAAGGAAAATTAGGAAGGGTTCAATATTGAAGAGAATAAAAGGAAATGGAAATGAAGTGGATAAGTGAGGGATGGAGGAGAAAGATTTAGGCTTATATATGGGAAAGGAAGGTCCGGCTCACATTTTTGTTCTCTACGAGGTCAGAAGAAAGGAGGGAGGGATTGGCTAAAAAGATGTTGATCCCTACATATATTACAAAAAGAGGAAGGAGGGAGGTATCAGCTAGAGAAATGTTGATCCCTATGAACATATATAAAAAAAGAAAGAAAAGAAAGAAGGAGGGAGGATCGGCTAAAAGAACACCGATCCCTATATACATAAAAAAGAAAAAAAGAAGGGATTGACCATGAGCATATGTGCATACAAACATGGACATAAAGATTATGTAAAGTAATTATATACAAAATGCAATGATATTGCATCTAACTCAATGAAAATTGACGACGATGCGTGAGCGTACATACGTGTCCGGGAGCTAACGACAAGAACGTATATCTGAATGTGCACGTGTATAGTCTAAAAGTTTAATTTTTGAAATCGATATAAATTGAATTCAAACCTGAAGCTTTCAAGGTCAGGACTAGATCACATAGCTAAAGCTTACTAGTCTCATAGAACGAGACAAGGATATCAGTTGACGGAATATAATTCTGAATTTATACTGTTAGAAATCGACCAAGCGTCATGACAATCAAAAAGAGATACAACATTTTGAAAAAATAATTCGACGGAAGGATAGCATCTATTAGAAAGCTGGATGATTTCTTTCCGACGCTCTAACCTACTTCTATTCAAATCACGTTATGTTCAGCACAAGATGTACTTTTCAGGGAAAATGTTATTCGGTATTTTCACCCGGCTATAATCCAATTGATTGGACAAGTTATCGACTGTCATCAGGGCAGTAAGCCCACAGCGATGATCGTGGGGTCCAGAAGTCAAGTACTAACGATAATATGAAGTTGTGATTGAATGGAATTGAGAGATATGCAATGCAGAATGTTCGAAGTATGGAACATAGTTCAACATAAAGGAGGGATCGGCTATAACCATTCGCCAACATAGGGACCGCCATGTTTCAGCAAGCAAGTGTAATTCAACAAAAAAAATCAATATCTCAAGATCCATAAGTCCAATGGCACGCAAAATTTTGTGAGCAAGTTATGGGGATCCTAGCGAGTCTACCCTAGGGGTCGCACTTTAAAAGGATGGAATAAGAGGAATCGGCTCTCTTCCCTTGATAGGGATCGGTTGAAATCAGAAGATAACACACATTGAAGGAAAGATTGATTAATAACTAAAGTTCCACTAATTCAATTGGTGTGAAACTTTAGGTAAGAACATTACAACATGGGGAAGCTGCTATAAGGATTGCATCCTCAAATTCCTTTAAAATAGGATCAGGATCAGCACTGATCCCTACTCCTTGGGATTTGGGGCATGCGATCCCTCTGATGGGTCCATATGGTTTTGGAGATCCTTTTACTGAATTTTTTGGTAGATATTTTTCATCTTCGTCTATAAATACAGGCTTGGTTGTTCATTTTCAGGACTTTACACTGCTAGTTACTTTGTATTCTATTTTAACTAAGGATTTTTATCCGACTCATATTGTACTCCTTTTACAAAGTGATTAATAAAGTTTTCTATTCAAAGTGGACGTAGGCAAACAACATCGAACCACTATAAATCATTGTGATCGTGTTATTGCTTTGATTTTCTTCTATATCATTACTCATTTCCTCTTTTTTCATTTTAGATTCTTTATTTATTTCTATACAAACTCTTTATTGGATGTTTGTGCCATATTTTAGTGCAAATACACTCAAATATATACATTATACATGCATACATACATACATACATACATACATACATACATATATATTTCACATTAAGCATATGGAAAGCACATTAAAAAACAGATCAATTCAATTCATCATAAATGCCACAAAAAAATGATCATCGGTTTCACAAAATACATATGCCAAAAAATAAAGCACTTATCTATTAAATAATAATAAAGTAGAAAAATTTAAAGCTCCCCTATCAATTTTAGGAGATTTCTCCTTCCTTAGCTTTCTCCAAGTCAAGATACTTTATTTTCAAAACCCAATTATTTTTTCACTTTATAATTATTCTGCTAAATTCTTTCACTGTTTCATATTCAAATTCCTACTATTTAATGAAATCTACAATCATTTTCAAATATTTTGTTAATTCCCTCTCAATATTTTACATTAAAGCCCATCAATTAAATCATTTTCATAATCCAAACTTTAAACTAGTTGATAAACTAAGTTAATAACCCTTCTAAGTTCTCCCTTAGTATTTTAAGTTCAAGTCCACTTCTTTAACTAATCATGTAATCTTAAATTTAAACTTTTCATATAAGTTCGACTAACAATATTCATTTACTTATCCAATATATCCTAAATATTTGAGGATTTCCATGTACATATACAATATTCATATATATGAGGGAAAAAATTGAATAAATTTACAACTCAAATACAAAATATTTAAATCGCATAACGTAAAATGCATACACAAATTTATCTCACAAAATTTGTCGTATGTTACATTAATTTCATTTTTAACAACTTTTAATGGATAATTCTATATTTTACAACATTATGATGTGAACGCATAGATTAAACTGATAAAAATAGATCATATAAACATTCACACATTCGAAATGATGTTAAACCTTACCTAAATCATGACTTAACTAATGGAAGGAAAGATTATTTTGCAATTTTTAAAGTTTTAAATATAGCTCTGCTACAACAACATAAAATCTATGGTTAATTGCAAAGATATAATTGTTTAAAATCCAGAAAAAATAGTAGAAAAAAATTTCACATGATAAGTTGGCCATAAGATGCTCTTGTCAATTACAAATACGTACAAACTCTTCTTAGTTTTCTCCAAATTTTTTACATACAACTTCTTACATTTAATTAGTTTGGTTTATTATTGAATAAAACATTAAAATAAATTCAATTATTCAATATTCCTTAATTCGTTTTGTAAATACTTATGTATACAACATTCATATTAGCAAAAACGGTAAAGTTATTTATTCACTATACACACAAAATAATATCACATAATATAAAATATTTACATATAAAATACTAAAAAATTTAGTTCAAATTATTTTTTTAGTTAGGACATTAATTCTCATAGAAGTATGTAGATAGTGAGGATTTAAAGATCAACCTTACATCAATCGTCATGCAAAATTAATTTATAGTTCATCTATTAAAATAAATTTATCATATCATATATTGCATAGTAAAATTCTATTTTTGGTGATAGTTGAAATATAAATACAATGTTTAACAACATTATAGTGTGTAATGTATGGGATACATACTAGTAAAGTCATAAATAAAAGACCTTACGCACCACATTAAAATGTTGGAATTCTTCTTAGATGAAGTTTTCTTCGCTCTATGTTATTTATCATAAACATCTTCGGATCTCACTTCCTTGTATACTTCCTAGCACTACACTCCGCCAAACCAATCACCTCATAAGCTCTTAGTATCTCGTGCAAATACTTCTATTTCGGTTTCATCATTACCGTAAATACGTCTCGTTTAGTCGAATCATCGAGTTGCTCTCTAAGACGGATGAAAGCATAGTCGGCTCATAAACCTATTTGGTACTTGTTTACTTTCACATATATAGCACTCTGGTGTCATATTCATCATAAGGAATCCATATTCGGTACTTTTTTCAGTTTCACTCTAGATTTTAGACCGATTGACGCTATAACTGAGTAATATTCCATTCCCCATGCTTTCTCATTAATATGATCAAGCATTTGAGTAATGAACTAAAATCTTTTTCTTTGATTTACCTAAGAAAACCTTGTAACCTCATATATAAAGATGTTAGTGCGAGTGACATGATCATATGCATATCTTACTTTCAATTAGTATGACCTTTTTGGACCTCACCACATATCTCATTTTCTTCCGTCCTAAGTTCGACTAAATGCTTTGCAATATCACTCTTTGTATATTTTCATCCACCTTCTTTGAATAGACACTTCCCTAAAATAGGAACTCCAAGAATATTGAAAATACCATCTAGGCTAATTGATATCCCAATAAAGAGAAAGTGAAATGTATTAGTCTCAGGGTGTTGTCCCTTAGAAAATTATGATATTGCAGCATAATTAATAAATCTATAAGAATGCTTCTTTATTTTAAACAATCAAGATAGTTTAACTGTTACCCAAAATTTTGGATGAACAAAAACTTTCTAGAGAGGTTCCCAAAGTCGGTTTGTCCGTCGGATACTCTCTTAGCCTGCTGGTTACCTCTCCAGTAGGAGACCAGTCCATCGTCCTTAGTGGCCAACCATGCCTACTACACATCTGAAGACACCATAGATAAAAGCTCAGCCCTCAGCCATCACCACTTCCTTCCGGATCCAGAAATAATGGCGGGCCCTAAAGCATGTCTGCTTTAATTAGCATGGCCTTCTACCACATCTTCTCTAAAAGTTCCCATGTGCAGCTCCTTCGGTGTTGTTCCAAAATACCAGGATGACTGCCTCCATAGTCGTCTCCTCCTCTTCCACATGTAACGGCCGAACGAAGCACTCAAGTGACCCACCTTCCTCAACAAGGCACTGAGCGCTCCTAACATTCTAATGGTCCTCCAAAGTCGGTCAGCCCATCTCTCCTAAAAGCATAAGCCCAAAGGCGCACTCTCCTAGTACTCCATGGTGTCTTTTCGGTCTGGCCAACCTCGATCACACCTCTAAGTATAAACCCAAGGTTGCGTGCTCGAGCCTTCCTTGGCATCCCTTCATTTAGCAGCTAGAGCCACCCCCGGCCACTTTGGTACCCACCTGATTCGGTCTTTCATCCCAATCCATGCGCCAAGTACCACACCTTCCGTACAATGCGATTCCCTAATAGCCTTCCTCCCCTTTTAGGGCCCGGCTCCTCCCTCGGCATGATCCTAATATCAGAAGTAGCTCTGCTTTCATGTGACTGTCCATCGACTTCCCTCTCCGTATGGTTGTAACCGGGCAATGGATGCCCGCCCTCCATCGGCAGCCTAGGTCGTTTAGAGCCAACACTGGACTAGCTATCTTATGTGGCCCAATTAGTCCTGCATAGGGATCCATCCGGCCACCTTATATTTTTAGCAATCCTAACTTACTAGCTAGGACTGCCCGCTTAACCTGAAAAAACTTACCGCAATGTACTATAACCTTTCACAGTCCAACTGCTGTGAAGTACATGCCATTAGAGAAAAGTACCGTTTCTCTGCCAACAGTACTCCATACGCGGCCATTCCTCTCCCTCATCTTTCCAATAGCCTATCAGCACGCCTACATCCCTACCTACTAAAGCCCGCTGCCTTTCCTAGGTCTTCCATAGACTCTTCTTTCTAGCTGGTAAGCAATCCGAATCATGGGCTCAAATATGCTTTCCAATAGGCTCCAATCCTATGTCCTCTCCAATCAATGGCCTTGAGCCTCTCCTGCACTATTATTCTACAATCTCGACTATCCATTCACTCTTCACATCCTTTATAAATACCCAATGTCGTACCATATGGCAAAGGGACAGATATAATGATTTCTCCATCCCATCTCCTTCACTAACTCTCTCCTCCTCAAAAGCCTCTCTAATGGCGGCTTTGCCCGATATACGTTAGAGAGAGCCTCAATCAAGCTCTACCACCGTTATCGCCTCTAACAGCTATCTTAGCACTCCAGCTAGCGGCACCTCCTTCTTGCACCTACCTTCCAACCACTAACAACAACCCCTTCTTTAAGAGCTCTTCCATCTCTGAGACTCCTCCTCAAGGGTCGGCCCTCCCGATGGGTCTTTCCTTAAGTCTCTTCCCCGCGAGACCCTTAGACTAGGATATTATACTCTTATAATATTTAGTATAGTCTCCTTTATTATTCTCTTGTAATAGCCTTTAAATTATAATAGGTCGATATAGTAAAGGAACATCACAATGGACATAGGCCACATTGGGTCGTACTACTATATATTGTTGTGTATTTATTTTCTATACTTAGTTCTTCCTAGGATCACTCTCTGCCATTGTCAAGTCTCCCTGTCTGCTCCAGCGCATCATACTCCCTACCATGGGCAAGCACCTCCGTCCGCTCCTGCCCATCTCAATCCACGTTCCCCCTAATGGCCCAACAGAAAAGGGACCATCCGACGGCCCTTCACCTGGGATGGTCGGCACGTAACCAACCTTGTGGCTGAAACGAGTACACACTCTCCATCAACAGCGAGACTTTACTCTGAGGTCGACTTATCCAAAGAGAGTAAGCCTAGCATTAGCATGATGGCATCCTTACTAGTGCAATCGCATTCTGAGGTTCGATTGGATTTTCCATATTCGTGATGAAAAATCAGCTCAACATTCTAGCACCCACCGTGGGGATAGATCACACAACCACAAAGTTGAAAGCCTCATAGCAGCGGCCCATCATGCATTAGTCAACATCCAAGCGTTGGTCGCAAAAGTCTCCCGGTCTCTTCCTCCCTCCGACCAAGAAAAAGGAAGATCGAAAAGAAAAGAGCGGCATTCTGAGTCATGTTCTATAGTCCCCTATTCCCCTGAGAGAAGTGGACATGGTCTCATCTTCCCCTAGATGTTGTCTAGTCCGCATCGTTCAACCCTCCTATTGTAGGATTGATTTCAACCTAGATGGGGGGTGAATAGGGTGATACTATTAATTATAAATATTATTGCGGAAGCTTATAATTTCAACACAGATATATCAAAATAATAGCAGCATAGATAATAGCAGAATAATAAATGCAGAAATAGAACAACACAGAATTTACCTAGCTTCGGCAAAACCCTGACAACGTGCTGCCCCCAAGGTTTCTACTAGAAATTAAGTAGTTGCACGCTTACACACGTAAACTCGTGACACCCGCTATTGACTAACCTAACTCTACGCTCAAAATCCTACCATAACTCAGCCATTGAGTTGCGAATTCTCAAACTACGATACATAGTTTGTCCCCTAGTCACAGGCTAGAAATTACAACAGTTTAAAATGGAAAATACAATTTAAAACAAAAAAACAAAACCCTAATTATAAGCCTTTTATTATAAACCAACACAAAAGCAAAGGCCGACCCAATTTGTTGTTAAGTGAAATATTATTCCCTTTATTTTATCAGTCTGCTACCTTGTGAAAAATGGTGGCTTTCTCGTTCGTTCCTCTCGATTAAAAATTAGGGTTTTGAACAAATTTGAAGACGCCGACTTTAATTAGATCGATTGAGTAATTGATTTCGATTTCCTTGCTCTGTCGATTGATCGTCTCTTGAGATGCTTTCGGCTGCTTCTATTTGATTAAGTTCGACTTTGATTCTGGTATGTAATTTATGCATTTTCTCTCTGGTTTGAATACTTGAAATCGATGATTAGAACTGCCGATGATGAATGGGATTTATAGTAGTCGAATTCCTATATTTGTGTTTGTCTGATAGTTGTTTGATTTCGTCAATTTATCTTGCTCGGCGAGTCGATGTTGCTTGGATGCTTGAGATTGATTCTGACTTTATCAATTTCGTATATTTATGATTTCTTGATTTACACGGTGTTGATTTTGATTTCTTGGCTACCACGGTGTTGATTTTGGTTTGAACTTTGGCTTTGATAAAACTGTTAAATATACTATAGCATTTTCAATGCTCGGCCATTTTGGAATTTTTGATAATCTGGTTCTTCTCTGTGTCTTCATCACTGATTTGGTTTGAAACTGTTGATTTCGTTTGTGGCCACCAAGATTTTGATTTCTTTTGACTTCGGTCACTTGATTTGATTATGTTGATTTTGGCATTAACTTGTTTAACTTGAAACTGCTTTGGTTTCTGGCACTTTGTTCATTTTCGGCTTCATAAAGTTTTTCAACATACCTGACTTTGGCTTGTACCTTATTTACTTGCATCCTTGATATCTAATGCATTGTGGTATTGTGCATTTCATCTTGTATTTGTGTCACAGGGATGCATCAAGTTGTTGTGTTTGTAACTCGAACTCTGTTGGTTCATCATTGTTGTTGCACTGTTCTCTGTATCATATTTGGATGTCTTCACTGTCGACTGATGCATTTGCTCCATGTATTCGTGTCTCAGTGATGCATCGAGTTGCTTCACTGGCCTTTGCTGTATTGAGTTGCATCACTGGTCTTCTGCTTTACTTGGTTTTGTACTGTCTGCACTTGGTTCATTTGAGCTAGTTCACATTGTACTAGTTTATTGTTTTCATACTTCTTGTTTGAACTGGTATGGAGCAGTTTGACATACAGTTGCATTTACTGTTTTACTGCATCGTGCTTGTGTATCCTTTGTCTGTTTTGAGTTTTGTGCTTGTTAACTTCTGCTTTATGTTGTTAGTGCACTTGTATTTCATGGTTGTTGTTGCTGCTGAAATGTTGGTTGATGCTGTGTTATCATATTCACTTGGTGGCATTTGGTTTGCATACAGTTTTCACTGTGCAGCCTTGCTCATTGATCATTTGACCCACTGTTGCATTCATGTGTACATTAGTCTCTGATCTGTTGGCACTGGTTCGTGTATTTGAATGTGAACTTGTTGCCTTGGTCATCATTGTAGCTTCACTACAACCATATGTGTGCTGTTTTGCTGCCTTCATGTACATGTCTTTCTTGCTTTAACCCGAACTGGTCTGGTTTGCATCCATATCATGGCTGGCTCATGTATACTTGTTGTGTGCTGTGTTTCCAGTCATCATTTTTGGATTTAGTAGTTCGCATTGACTTCCACTTGTATACATACATACAGTTAAGTGTGTGTATATAGGTGTGTGCATATGGAGTCTTTGGATAGTTGCCGTGCACTTTGGTTTCATAATGTACGACTTGAAATTTGGTCTGCACTTGTGTTGAATCCAGCTTATAGCTCGGGTTTGACCTTGTGCTGATATCGTGACTTTATTTTTATTGCACTTGAGTTGAACCCAGTGTTTCATTTTGGGTTTGACCTGTGCTCACCTGTCCCTTTAATTTTATCAAGTGTATATATATCGGTGTGCACGGCTTTGTGGCATGTACAGTGATACACTGTGCATGTCACAAGCTATTCATGTATGATGAATTCAAATTTAGATGATGACGAACAACCCAAATAACTGAGGAAAATATTATTTTCAAATTACATTTTATTTTATACTGCAAAAATATTTTATTTTCAATTTTACTTCTCAGGTGTGTATTTTTGCAGATTGCTCATATGCTGGATTCAATCTGGAATGAAGTTGAAGATATATGCGAGTGAGTGAGTGAATTGTAGTGAGGACATTTGTAAATGAAAGGTTGTGATGTAATTGAACTTGTATTATAATCAAAATTGCGTATGTATAGTGAGAACTCGAATTTGTATTATTCAAAATTGTAATAAATATTTGTTTGAATAAAATATCTGTCTGAATTTAAACTCTGTGTTATTTATTTTATTCAGCAAATATTTATATAATTATGTGAAAAAAATAAAATGGTACATTAACAAATACATTTAAATGAATATATATATATATATATGTGTATATATATGTTTATTATCATCAAACAAAAATCATATAATCGCATATTCAACAATCTCCCCCTTTTGATGATAACAAACATATATTTAAGATTTTGAATTTGTTAAATGTATTTGATGATTCAATTTGATCCCCCTATTTGAATGCTCTCTCTCTCAATCCAAAGCTCCCCCTTCATATATCCTGAGCCTAGATGCAAAAATATATTTGATCTTTACTTAATTTTATTTGACAAAATCTTAACTTTTCTCTTTCCCTTTTGTTATCAGCAAAAGAGAAATAGTGTTAGAAAAATAGAGATAAAGTGATAGATATTAATATAACATTAAAACTCAATCGAATATAAATATTATATTTCAATAAAAATCAAACAAAAATCATAAATACTATGTTTTGAAGCATATTTCACTTTAGAATGATAGGGATGATGTCATCATATAAAACCATATAGTTGTGTCAATTTGTGGTATATTTATATCAGAAATTTGAATATCTACTAACCATGCATAACCGTTAGGACTTTTAAATAAGATTAGTAGTATTCCATTTTTTTATTTAAAAAATGAATTTAAGTCTCTCCTAACCATGCATAACCATGAGGACTTTTAAATGGGATTAGAATCAACTTGTTTATAAATCAATTTTGATATGCGTTCCATACATGCATAACCGTGAGGAGTTTTAAATGAGCATGGAAGCATATAGTCAAAAATTCCAAGTAGTTCACCCATGCATAACCGTGAGGACTTTTAAATGAGACTGAATACTTTGGATTATTAATTTAATAATAATAATTATTATTATTTAATTAATATAAAATGAAAAACGAATGATTCCTGTTTAAATCACCACATATTGACATACTATAAAGGATTATGATGAGTGATGGTCGATAGAAATATGATAGAAATAGAAATGGTCATGGAATATTTATCAATAAAGAGTTTTTATAACTCCTGTTTAAATTTCTAAAGAAATTTACTAATTATACAGTCTTGAGTTATGATATATGATTAATATCAACACTCATTACTTTTTCAATTACTATTTACTTTTTCGATAATTAGTAGGGAGAAAAAAATGTTAAATATTTAGAAAATTAAATTTCTAAAACACCTAAGCTGAGACGTAGTTTACAAAAACTATTTTTGGTAGGGGTTTTGCAAAACTGTCTGCCAATTGAGAATCGGTTGAAATGAAATTTATGCAGATATTTTCCTTGGAAATATGATCTCTAATAAAATGATGTCAAACATCTATATGTTTTGTTCGTGAGTGATGTACAAGATTATTTGTGAGATCAATTGCGCTTTTGCTATCACACATTAGTGGTACACGTTTAAAATTTAGACCATATAGTCTTGCAAAGTTTGTATCATCCATAAGATTTGAGCAGAGTAACCACTCAGAGCAATATACTCTGCCTCTGTGGTGGATAACACAATACAATTCTGTTTTCTATTTGACCACGCAACTAATGAATGTCCTAACATAAAGCATGCACCATTAGTACTTTTTCTATCAATTGGACTTCCAGCATAGTCCGCATCTGAAAATCCTTTTAATTCAAAATTATCATTTGTTGGATACAAAAGATCAAACCGTGGGATGTGCAACAAATATTTTATAATTCTTTTAACGGCTTTTAAATAAGATTCTTTTGGGTTAGATTGAAATCGTGCATACAATCAGACAGAAAACATGATGTCAGGTCTAGAAGGGTAAGATAAAGGAGTAATCCAATCATACCTCTATATTGCTTTTGATCAACTGCCTTACCTTTTTCATCATTGTCAAGTTTAATTGTTGTGCTTATGGGGGTTCTAGCTGGTTTAGCATCTTTTAATCCAAATTTGTTGACAAGTTTCATAATATATTTTGTTTGAGAAATGAATGTACCTTTATTGCTTTGTTTGACTTGAAATCATAAAAAGAATTTTAACTCTCCAACCAAGCTCATTTCAAACTTTTCCTGCATAACTTTTTCAAATTTCTCATACAACAAATTGTTAGTAGCACCATAAATGATGTCATCGACATATATTTGAACGATCAAAAGATCATCGTTTTCATGCAACAGAAATAGTGTGGTGTCTACACAGCCCTTTTTGAACCCATTTTCAAGAAGATAAGTACTAAGCATTCATACCAAGCTCTAGGAGCTTGTTTTGATCCATATAATGCCTTTTTAAGCTTATATACATGGTTAGGATATTCATGACTTTCAAAACCTTCTGGTTGTTCAACAAATACGTCTTCTTTTAAAATTCCGTTAAGAAAGGCACTTTTAATATCCATTTTCTTAATTTAAATCCTTTGTAGCAAGCAAAAGCGAACAATATCCTAATTGATTCTAGTCTAGCTACTGCTGCAAAAGTTTCATCAAAGTCAACTCCTTCAATTTGATTATATCCTTTAGCGACTAATCTAGCTTTATTTCTAATCATATTTCTAGATTCATCATATTTATTTTTGAAAATCCATTTTGTTCCTACGAATAGATAATCCTTAGGTCTAGGTGCTAGACTCCAAACATCATTTCGCTCAAATTGATTTAGCTCTTCTTGTATAGCCATAAACCAGTTTTCATCATTAAGAGCTATGTCTATGTCTTTGGGTTCTATTTCTGAAATAAATCCACTATATAGACACAGATCACACAAATTTCTAAAGGAGGAACGAGTTTGAACACCTATGATAGGATTTCCTATTACCAATTCTGGAGGATGATCTGCTTAATTTCAATCTCTCTGGATCTAGATTCCTTTGGACTTCTTTTGTTGTTGCAGTTTCTTTTGGTTTTTCATTCTCATCTTTTTCATTCTCCTCTTCAACATTGCTTTTGACCATTTCCTATTCATTAATGCCTTCATCAAACTTCACATTGATTGACTCCACAATATTTTATTCCTTTTGTTATAGACTCTATAAGCTTTTCTTCTAGAAGAGTATCCCATGAATATGCCTTCATCGACTTTTGCTTCGAATTTTCCTAATTGATCACTTATACCAAGAATATAGCACGGACACCCAAATACTTTGAAGTAAACAATGTTTGGTTTATTTTTGAACCATATCTCATAGGTTATTTTGTTAAGAATCGGTCTAATCATAACTCTATTCATTACATAACAAGCTGTATTTACTGCTTCTGCCCAAAAATGCAAAGGTAGCTCATACTCATTTATCATAGACTTAGCCAACTCTTGCAATGTTCGATTCTTTCTCTCAACTACTCCATTTTGTTGTGGAGTACATGGTGCAGAAAATTCTTGTTTAAATCCATTTTCATCACAAAAGTTTTCAATTTCATAATTTTCAAATTCACCACCATGGTCACTTCTTAACGAAACAATAGGAACTCCTTATTCATTTTGAACTAATTTTGTGAATTTAGCGAAGTATGAAAAAGTTTCTGATTTTTTAGCCAAGAAATATACCTATGTATATCTTGAGTAATCATCAACTAACACAAAGCAATATTTCTTACCACCTAAGCTAGCAATGTTGTTAGGTCCAAACAGATCCATATGAACTAGTTCAAGAACTTTAGAAGTGCTTACATTGTTTTTGGCATGAAACGATGATTTTTTAAGTTTTCCCAAGGTACATGCTTTACATAAATTTCTGTTTCGAAATCATCTGATGGCAACCCTCTTACCAAATTTTTCCTTTTTAATTTGTTTAACAAATTCATGCTAGCACACCCTAATCGTCTATGCCATAAATTTACTTCTGTATCCTTAGCTACCAAATATTTTGAAAGGGTGAGATCATCAAAAGATAGAGAATATGTATTACCTTTCCTCTTACGTGAAAATAAGATTTCTTTTGATGATTTGTCAACAATTTTGCACAAGTCAGAATCAAAAATAACATTCATACCTTTATCACATAGCTGGCTGATTGATATCAAATTGTGGTGCAGATTTTTAACATATAGTACGTCATTTAAGGTAAATGTATTGTTACCAACTTTACCTTTACCAACAATTCTACACTTGTCATTGTTACCCGTTGTGACTCTGCCACCTCTGTACTTTTCTAGGCTAAGGAACTTTGATTTATCGCCTGTCATCTGCCTGGAACAGCCAGAATCCAAGTACCATTGCTGTTGTTCCTTAGCCTGCCAGCATACCTACATAAGAAGAGAGTTTAGTGACCTATTTTTTTTATAGGTCCATGATTGTTAGTGGTAATTGATTTTGAAAAATAATTTTGTGGAGACCCAAAACTATTTATATATGTTCCTTTCGGCACGCAAATTTGTTTAACTTTGAGAGATTTTATATTTGTGCTTTATGGAACCCAAATTGGAATCGTTTTCACGTGTTTGGGTCTATACCAGCAATTGTTTTGATTGTGTCCAAATTTTCTACAAATTGTGCACATTGAATTTATTTGATTAATCTTATTTTCAACATTTTTAGATTTATACCCAAGTCTTTGTCTAATTGTATTAATAGTTTGTTTTCCTAATAGAATGTTCAACGATTTCTCACTTTTTGGAAATTTATCTAAAGTCGTTGATAGTTGTTGGACTTGTGTTTTGAGAGATTCATTTTCGTTTAACAATTGTGTGCACTTTTTAATAGAATTTTCTCTTCTTGTATTTTCACTCTCTTTCAAAATCAGAATTTCATTTTCAAGTGATTTTATATAAATTTCTGATTTTTTAATTTATTCTTCAAACATTGTACACTTGTCACACTTAGGGCACTTATTTTGTTAGTTTTTAACTAATTGTTCAAGCTGATCATTTACTTCAATCAAACTATCTCTTTGTGATTCAATTTTAGCATATTTCTCCCTAAGTCGTTCAAACCACCCATTTACCTCATGAAAATATATAAGTAATTCTGAATGAGTAAGTTTTGATACCTCACTTGGCTCATCATCATCACTATCAGTTATTTCACCATGAAGACATAAATTACCTTTTTCACTCTCATTGCCAGTGCTATCACTTCCATCTTCGTCGCTTTCATCCCAAGTAGCTGCAAAACTTCTCCTTTTCAGTTTCTTTCCTTGGCTGAGTCGATTTTAGGGACAATTTGGCTTGATATGACCGGGTATATTGCATTTGTGAAAAATGATTTTTTGCTTTTCTGGGTTGTCTAGTGCTTTGTTTAATCTGCTCTTTACTTGATGATTTTTAGCCGGATTGCCATATTTACGATTCCACCTTTTGAATCTTCTTATTAATAGTGCTAGTTCTGCTTCACCATCATCATCATCTTCACTTTCAGTTATCCCTTTAAGAGCTATTGATTTCTTTCGACTGTCTCCTCCTTCACGCTCTTCCTCGAATTTCATCTCTAACTCGTAAGTGGTGAGGTTTCCGATGAGTTCTTCGACTTTCATTTGTTTCAAATCTTTTTATTCTTGAATGGCGGTTACTTTGGCTTCAAAACTTCGTGGAAGGACTCTAAGGATTTTTCGGTCTACCTCCAATTCTGTGTATTATTTTCCAAGAGCCTTTGATTTGTATACAATATTGGAAAGTCATTCGTACATTTCTTTGACATTGTCTTCCTTCGCCATTGTGAAATTCTCGTATTCACTACTTAGCATGGCAAGACGAGATTCTTTGACTTGAGATGTTCCTTCGTGAGTCACTTCGAGTGTATGCCATATTTTCTAGTTCTGTCCATTGATCCTTTGGTTTATTTATTTCCTGATTATCTACAATTATAGTTGGTGCTTTATACTCTGTCTCAACGATATCCCAAGCGTCAAAGGTTTTCAGAAAAATTTCCATCCTATTTTTCCAGTAAGCATATTCACCATTGAACATTAGTGGTCTAACTATGGACTAACCTCTGCAAAAGCATTATTAAAAGAAGCCATTTTAAAATTTCAAATTTTTAAAACAAAAATTGGTTTTTGAAAAAAAAATTAAATTTTTTGAAAACAAAAGTTGACTTCTATTCCTAGCTCTGATACCACTTGTAGGATCGATTTCACCCTAGAAGGGCGGTGAATAGGGTGATACTATTAATTGTAAATATTATTGCGGAAGCTAATTATAATTTCAACACAGATATATCAAAATAATAGCAGCACAGATAATAGCAGAATAATAAATGCAGAAATAGAACAACACAGAATTTAGCCAGCTTGGGCAAAACCCTGCCTACGTGCTGCCCCCAAGGTTTCTACTGGAAATTAAGTAGTCACACGCTTACATACGTAAACTCGCGACACCCGCTATTGACTAACCTAACTCTACGCTCAAAACCCTGCCACAACTTAGCCATTGAGTTGCGAATTCTCAAACTACACCACGTAGTTTGTCCCCTAGTCACACGACTAGAAAATACAACGGTTTAAAATGGAAAATACAATATAAACACAATTTAAAAAAAAAAAAACCCTAATTATAAGCCTTTTATTATAAACTAACACAAAAGTAAAGGTCGGCCCAATTTGTTTTTAAGTGAAATATTATTCCCTTTATTTTATCGGCCGCTTCCTTGTGAAAAATGGTGGCTTTCTCGTTCATTCCTCTCTGATTAAAAAATAGGGTTTTGAACAAATTTGAAGATGCCAACTTTAATTATATCGATCGAGTAATTGATTTCGATTTCCTTGCTCTGTCGATTGATCGTCTCTTGAGATGCTTTCGGCTGCTTCTATTTGATTGAGTTCGACTTTGATTCCGGTATGTAATTTATGCTTTTCTCTCTGGTTTGAATAGTTGAACTCGATGATTAAAACTGCCGATGATGAATGGGATTTATAGAAGTCGAATTCCTATATTTTTGTTCGTCTGTTAGTTGTTTGATTTCATCAATTTATCTTGCTCGGTCGGTCGATGTTGCTTGGATGCTTGAGATTGATTCAAACTTTATCAATTTCGTATATTTATGATTTCTTGATTGACACGGTGTTGATTTCAATTTCTTGGCTACCACAGTGTTGATTTTGGTTTGAACTTCGGCTTTGGTAAAACTGTTAAATATACTGTAGCATTTTCAATGCTCCGCCATTTTGGATTTTTTGATAATCTGGTTCTTCTCTATGTCTTCGTCGCTGATTTGGTTTGAAACTGTTGATTTCGTTTGTGGCCATCCCGCTTTCGATTTCTATTGACTTCGGTCACTTAATTTGATTATGTTGATTTTGGCATTAACTTGTTTAATTTGAAACTATTTTGGTTTCTGGCACTTTGTTCATTTTCGGCTTCATAAATTTTTTCAACATCACCTGACTTCGGCTTGTACCTTATTTACTTGCATCCTTGATATCTGATGCATTGTGGTATTGTGCATTTCATCTTGTATCTATGTCACAGTGATATATCAAGTTATTGTGTTTGAAACTCGAACTCTGTTGGTTCATCATTGTTGTTGCACTGTTCTCTGTATCGTATTTGGATGTCTTCACTGTCGATTGATGCATTTGCTCTATGTATTCGTGTCTCAGTGATGCATCGAGTTGCTTCACTGGTCTTTGCTATATTGAGTTGCATCACTGGTCTTCTGCTTTGCTTGGTTTTGTACTGTCTGCATATGGTTCATTCGAGCTAGTTCACATTGTACTAGTTTATTGTTTTCATACTTCGTGTTTGAACTGGTATGGAGCAGTTTGACATACATTTGCATTTACTGTTTTACTGCATCATGCTTGTGTAGCCTTTGCCTGTTTTGAGTTTTGTGCTTGTTAACTTCTGCTTCATGTTGTTAGTGCACTTGTATTTCATGGTTGTTGTTGTTGCTAAAATGTTGGTTGATGCTGTGTTATCATATTCACTTGGTGGCATTTGGTTTGCATATAGTTTTCACTGTGCAGCCTTGTTCATTGATCATTTGACCCACTGTTGCATTCATGTGTAGATTAGTCTCTGGTCTGTTGGCACTGGTACGTGTACTTGAATGTGAACTTGTTGCCTTGTTCATCATTGTAGCTTCACTACAACCATATGTGTGCTGTTTTGCTGCCTTCATGTACATGTCTTTCTTGCTTTAACCTGAACTGGTCTGGTTTGCTTCCATATCGTGGCTGGTTCATGTATACTTGATGTGTGCTGTGTTTCCAGTCATCATTTCTGGATTTAGTAGTTCGCATTGATTTCCACTTGCATACATACATACAGTTATGTGTGTATATAGATGTGTGCATAAGGAGTCTTTGGATAGTTGCTATGCACTTTGGTTTCATGATGTACGACTTGAAATTTGGTCTGCACTTGTGTTGAATCCAGCTTGTAGCTCGGGTTTGACCTTATGCTGATATCATGACTTTATTTTTATTTCACTTGAGTTGAACTCGGCATTTCATTTGGGTTTGACCTGTGCTCACCTGTCCCTGTAATTTTATCAAGTGTATATATATCGGTGTGTACGGCCTTATGGCATGTATAGTGATACACTGTGCATGTCACAAGCTGTTCGTATTTGATGAATTCAAATTTAGATGATGATGAACAACCCAAATAACTAAGGCAAATATTATTTTCAAAATTACATTTTATTTTATACTGCAAAAATATTTTATTTTCAATTTTACTGCATCAGTGTGTAATTTTGCAGATTGCTCAGATGCTGGATTCAATCTGGAATGAAGTTGAAGATATATACGAGTGAATGAGTGAAATGTAGTGAGGACATTTGTAAATGAAAGGTTGTGATGTAATTGAACTGATATTGTAATCAAAATTGTGTATGTATAGTGAGAGCTCGAATTTACACTATTTAAAATTGTAATAAATATTTATTTGCATAAAATATCTGTTTGAATTTAAGCTCTGTGTTATTTATTTTATTTAGCAAATATTTATATAATTATGTGAAAAAAATAAAATAGTACATTAAAGAATACATTTAAATGAATATATATATATATATATATGTTTATTATCATCAAATAAAAATCATATAATCTATTCAACACCTATATTATCACAGTGCGCTCCACGGACCTCTGCACTGGTCAACAGAGCAACCCCCTCTCTCCTTCCTTCTCCCCTGTAGTACTGGCAGACGACCTGAGGGCGGTGGCTCTCAACCTGAAGGATAGGATATGGAGTACGAAGCTGAGGGGCATTTTCCCTACACCACCAGCAGTAGCCTTAAAATCCAACCATTGGCCTCCTCGCAAGACCATTGGTAGCGGATTCGAGCACCGAAGGGAAACCTTAGAATCCTTTGGGTTTGCAAGCATCTCCTCTTCGGTTTCAAAAGGCACTCCCCAAGAGTGGCATGGCGAGTAGCAGCTTCTTCACCTCCCTTGATGGGATGCTACGGTCTCCCTCCAAAGATGGCATGCACGCCCTATGCAACCCGCAACATTCTAGCGTCCGTAGCTGCAATCATACTTCAGTCTGAGCTATAGTCCTAAAGCAGAGTCACCTCTTCCTCCATTTCATCCAAGCAACTTGGGCAGCACCAACTTTCTTGCACCCCTATCAACATCCTCCTCCGAACCTAGGAGCATTCATCACTGCCTAGGAGAGTCCGGTAAAAGCAAGCCATGACATATCCGGGGTCTCACGAGGACCGCATGAGATTATGGAATGCATCCAGTCACGCCCATCCTATTTACCCAGAACAGTAAGCCGGCTACATCACTCAAATTCAGCACAGGTTCGACTCGGGCTTAGGATCATATATCCATTCAATCGGCAGTGTGTCCCCATCATAGATCCTAGAGTCAGCCACTTGCTTCAACTCATTCCAGGAAGCTTCGAACCAGTGAGGCGCCCGTAATGCACATACAGACATCTACGCGATGTTCGCTTGGATCTGACATGACATGGATTCCCCTAAACAAGTCCTCCTCCAGCACTCCTGCAGCTGTCTCCATCTGCAGTCGTCCTTCGTCATCTCTCCAAATGATGCAGCAGCAGGACACCCGAACCTACTTGGAGCAACTAGAGATTTTAATGGACTGCATTGTTCACTCCCCACGAATTGAGTAGTGTTCTAACCACTCTGAGCCAGGCAAGGGATGTCATCTGGTTCTGCCCCCAATCTGCAGTTAGCAAGAAAGCCGACACACCAACTAGCCTCTCAATCTGCACGTCCACGGTACGGGAGCATCCTATCTTCGAAATCTAGAAAATTACAAAGAAAGCCCCCCAAATCCATCCTCCAGTTCTCTACCACTTGATTCATCAAAAAGCCATAGCTATTCTTCCTCATCATCCTAGGATCTATCCAGAAGCAACTAGCATCACCCCCTGTTCCATCTCCGATTGCGGCAGGATAGAACCGCCTTTTGCATGAGCTCTCATCAAAGCCTCTTCTAGGGACGACCCTCTTGGTGCATCTTCCCTCAAATCCGGATCACCCCAAAGCATTCAAGTCCGCCCTTGCAAGCAAGAATAGACTTTGAGGGAAAAATATTACCCAAAATTTTAGGTAAACAAATACTTCCTGTAGAAGTGCCCAAAGTTGGTCCCCTATCGGATCCTCACTCAACCAGCTGGTTACCCCCGTCAGTGGAGGACTAGTCCATCGTTCTCAATGATCGACCAAGCCTACTTCGCATCTGGAGACACCATGGATGGAAGCTCATCCCCTAGCCATCACCATTTCCTCCAGGATCCCAAAAGAATGGTGGGTTCTAAAGTACGTCTACCCAATTCAGCATAGCCTCCTGCCATATCTTCTCCAGAAGTTTCTACTCACGGCTCCTTCGATTTGGTTCACGCATACTAGGACGACCGCCTCCTTAGCCATCTCCTCCTCTTCCACATGGAATAGCTGGACAAAGCCCTCAGGTGACCAGCCTTCCTCAGTAAGGCACCGAGAGCACCTAACATTTTGATGATCCGTTGAAGTCAGTCAGCCTATCTCTTCTTGAAGCATAAGCCTAAGGATGCACTCTACTGGTACTCCTTGGCATCCCGTCAGTTTGGCCAACCTTAATCATTCCTAAAGGCATAAGCCCAAGGTTTCCCCCCTTCCCCGGGCCTTCCTTGGCATCCTTTCCCTTAGTAGCCAGAGCAACCCCGGCCTCTTCGGCACCCGCCTAATCTTATCCTTCACCCCAAACCATGCTCCAAGTACCACACCTTTCGAGCAATGTCATTCCTTAGCAGCCTCCCTCCCCCTCTAAGGCTTGGGTCTGCCCTCGACATGATTCTAGTATCAAAAGTCGCTCTACTCTCACATGACCATTTGTTGAATATGCTACTACACGGCTACAACTGAGCCGTACATGTCTGCCCTCCGCCGAATGCATGAGTCATTCGGAGCTAACACCAAACTGGCTATCTCGTGTGACCTAACTGCTCCTACACAGGGATCCACATGACCGCGGTGGACCGACCGCCTTATGTCCTTAGCAATCCTAAACCTACCATCTAGGACCGGCCACTTAACCCGAAACAGCTTACTGCGAAGTACCCTTACCATTCCCAGTCCAACTGCTCCGAATTACAAGCCATTAGAGAAAAGTACTGTTCCTCTACCAATAGTACTTCACGGTAGCCCTTTCCTCTCCCCAACCTTTCCAATAACCAATCAAAATAACCGCAACATACCTACTAAAGCTTCCACCTTTTCTAGATCTGCGATAGATGCTTCTTTCCAACTGGTAAGCAATCCGAACTGTGGGCTTGAATGTGCTTTCAGTTGGCGTCCATCCATCGTCCTCTCCAATATATGGCCCAAAGACTCTCCTTTACAGTTGTTCTACAATATTGACCATCCATTCACACCCTACATCCTCTATATATACCCGATGTCATTCCATATGGAAAAGGGACAAACATAATGATTTCTCTAACTCTCTCCTCATCCAAAGCCTCTCTAATGGCGACTTCCCCTGACTTTCGTTAGAGAGAGCCTCCATATGCTCTACCACTCAACCTACCGTGCTCTACCCACCAAGCTCTACCACCATCGTCGCCTCCAACAACAAGCTTATCACTCCAGCCAGGGTCACCTCCTTCTAGCGCTTACCTTCTGACCATTTCCAACAACCCCTCCTTCAAGAGCTCTTCCATTTTCAACACTCCTCCTCAAGAACGGCCCTCTCAGTGGGTCTTCCCTCAAGTCTCCTCCTCATTAGGCCCTCAGATTAAAATATTATACTCTTGTAATATTTGTCTAGTCTTCTTTATTATTCTCTTGAAACAATTTTTAAATTGTAAGATGTCGATATAGCAAAGGAATATCATGGCGGACGTAGGTCATTCTGGGCCAAACCACTATATAATGTCGTATATTTACTTTCTGTACTTAGCTCTCCCTAGGATCATTCTCTGCCATGGGCAAGTCTACCTATCCGCTCCAACCTGCCATACTCTCTAACATAGGCAAGCATCTCCATCCACTCTTACCCATCTCAACCAACATTCCCCCCAAGCAATGGCCAAACAGCAAGGGCTCATCCGACCACTTTCCGCCTGGGGGTTGTCGGTCCGCAACCAACCTTATGGTTCAAACGGGTTTGTGCCCTCCAGCAGTGGTGAGCCTTCCCTCTTAGGTCGACTCATGCAAAAAGTAAGCCTAATGTCGACGCAGTGCATCGACGCGATTGCATTCCGTGGTTCGGTCGGATTTTCCATACTCATGACAAAAAATTAGGTCAACATTAACCTTCTCCATGAATACACTCAATTTGTTACTAGGAACTCATTGCACAATATTCTGAGTTTGTGCGACACATTTTAGATGTGGAAGTCAATTTTATTAGCCCAAATAGAATTTTCTATATGATATGTAAAGTCATGCAAAAATTAATAAGTCTTGTCCACTTTGTTCACTTTCGATAACTATAGTAGAAGAGCAGGAGGATCAACATGTGTGCTAGGGTCTTATTTAGATGCATCTTCCCAGATTTTGACTACAACGAAGATCTATAATTCATCTGCTCATCATGAGGCATTGCAATGGATTTACCCTTTACTTTGTTCAATTTTGCATTATATACCATAAGTAACAAGGAACACCGAGTAGCCACCATCTTCGCAGCCATATTTCTTGTAATATGCCTTCTGTTGTTGTGCACTTACTACTTCTATTAGATGATTCTTCATCAGCACTATTGATAGAGATGAGTTGTGTTATCAACTGGTATTAATAGTGTGTTCCTAAGGGCTTAGGGGCTACTAATTTTTTTCCACTGCGATCAACGGACAACCAGTGGCCATTACCCATCGACCATGGTAGCCACTATATATGTGTGTGTATCCATACTAGATACTCATTATTGCGATAATATATTAACATGTCGAAATTACCTAACCAACAATATAATATATGAAATAAACATTATATATGTAAATAATATTTATAAACTTATTAAAAATATGCCTTATAGCTAAAGCTTATAAGCGCATCTTAAAATAATATGGTCTGATTCCCTAACAGATTCTAATTCAGTAGGTTGCTAGTCTCTGAACCATTGACCACCAGCTATTGATTAACACTGAAACTAATTAGATTTGAGCATGATATGAAAAGGGAAAGGGTGCGAGAGGTCGGCCATAAATTGGAGTGGATATGGAGGCTTCCAAAATGTCTCTAAACGGTGAGGTAAAGATCTTTGTATAGAAGAAGAGAAGGAGAAAAGCTAGGGTCAAAATCTTTACCCATTATCCTTCCATCTAATCCCTCTGTACCAAATCTCTCTAACCCTTATTAGGCTGCACCTATCCTCTTGATTTGAGCTGATCCTACAAGCCCTTTTCATGGGCTTTAAACCTGTTTAAAGCCTAAACAAAAATTATTTTGCAATTAAATCCAATTTGATGCTTATCGATATCGTATATCGATTAATATATTTATAACTATTATAAATATATTTAATAATATTTGTTCATAAAATAAAAATAAAATTTTGTAAGTAATATTTCATAGAATATTAATTAATTTATAATAATTAAAAATTAACTAAATCGTTTGGTCAAAGAAATATTCATCGTTTCGACTGTATGACTCGTTGGGTATAAATTTGGTCAGTGGTTAATATCAAACTATTTGAATACTAATGTTCATACATCACTTAACATGTGATGTGATATTCTGGTCAAATTTATCGCTTACTTCATTTTGGTAAAATCCAATTTTTATTTGTTAAAGGCTACCTGATTGTGATTATTATTTACAACATTTCTCTTCATCAAACTACATAACTTTGAACTTACGAAATTTGGTAATGATCAAAATTCCAATATCATCCACGTTTAACTCTACAGTCAAACAAAAAGCACTTGGTTTAATAATAGCAATTACTATTAACCAATATGCTCTGGCCAGAGACTTTGAGTTTGAGTTGACTTCAGTTAACCGTGACGCTAACCTTATATAATCGAGGAGACGGATCCTCTCTTGAATAGTGCTTCACTTCCAATACTTCCACTCGACCCAAATACTATCAGTCGATGGACATCATGCTATGATTTGACTATAATCAAAGTAGAGCTTTTATATTAAAAATCAATAGTATTCTCAATTCAAGAGAACTGTGTAAATCAATCACATCGATATTTTTTGTTTAACCTTAGTTATATTAACCATTAGAAAACTATTGAGTGAGCCATTTCATAATTTTCCAATAACCACCAGTTCATAAACGCTAGATGCCTCCAGCAGTCATGAATAATACACCGTCCAATATTTGAAGAGCATTACATACCCTAGTCTCAACGGATACACCGATGTCCAATCTCGATGCATCTTGACTGGGAATATTTAAAATTATGTTTTTATAATATTGTGATACAATATTCATGGTTACAACTACTTGTAGTTGCTATTATAAACACACCATTTATGGATTTTCTATTAGATATACTTTTAATAAAATTAATTAATTAATATAACACATTATATCAAGTATATAATAGAAAGAAAACACCTTTTATTTTAAACAAGATTGATTATCAAGTTAGATGTACGTAATAAATTATATAATTGCTCATAGAGCATACCCCTAACTCTATCAAGGAATGATTCATGATATTATTGAGTGGATGTACTTGAAAGGTTATTCAAAATGATCCACCGCCTTAAAGTTGTTCGTCGATTATGAATCTACACTTGTCCAAATGTCGAGCGACTTTTAACAAAGGCATGAATCCATGACGAGAAGGTAGGTGCAAAGTGTGCCAGTGAGATAAAGCCAAACGTCAAAGATAGTGGAAAAAAGGTGAATGAGAAAATGGTAGGATGAATTTCTAGTAAGGGAATTCTTTCATTTGTGTTCAATCCTAGCCACATCAGATATTTAGACATCTGAATCATCAATTTAGACATTTGAGTCTCAAGGATAAAAATCCCATATTATTTAATTGTAAAACGGAAAAGCAAGCATTTGGAATTCTTCACCATACATTTGAAATTGAAATTAGGTTTGAATTTGTCAGACATCTGAAGTGTTGTATGATTGATAGTGGATTTTGTGTTTTGAGAAGTTGAATTTTTGGACATTTTGTACATTTTAGAGACAGGCATGATGCTCGTAGATTCCAAAGTGACTATGGATAAATATTACATTCAAAGACGGAGTGCCATGTCTTTGAAATATGCAATGAATGTTGGGCGATGTAGAGACTATGTCAACGATTGTAATGTGACTCGATGCATATTGGGGTTTTATAGTGTCGTCTAGTGGATTTAAGATGAGATGACTACGGTATTGCAACATACAATTTCATAGGATGTTATGTAAGTTTTGTATCCCTTGGCTATGGCCTTGGGGTTTGATGTTTACCGGCTATGTGTAGAATGAGGTGTGATTGTTTTGATTGCTTGTGTTGGACGTTATCAATCAAGAAGTACAAGACATTCAATCCCAGTAGTAGAAGCAATAAACCTTATGCTACAATGTATCAAGAGATATTGGCTTTATATTACTTTTCGTAATTCCTCTTGTTAAACAAAAGGCAGTAGCTAGGCACATAGATATCGATTTTGGTTCAATATCATTATAGGTGGTGGGTAAGGTGGTGAAGTGCCATAGTATCTATTGGTAAGATTTTTCATCTAACAACACTCAAATCGGTGACGAAATAACTTTCATACTAATTATCTCAATTGCTTTGAATTAGCAAAATTAAGTGGTATTAAATTTTCCATTAAGTAGTAATTATATCGCTAGATGCTTACATAATTAGGTGGTTGCACTTTAACTGTTTGTTAAAATGTCAAATCCCACTAATATTTAATTCTAATACAGGTAATGTAAGAGTCGGTACTCAAAACTAGGCAGGTAAATCACAAAATATTGGAAATAGTAAAGAACACAAGAAATTTACGTGGTTCAAATGTTAAGGAATCATATGTCCATGGGGTAAATTTCTCTTTCTTTATAATTTATGGCATAGACTTAATGGCAGAGAGTACAATAATTTTCTTCTCCTTAAACCTTAAAAGTATTAAAAAGTAGGAAAATGGTCCCTTTGCAACTACTTTGCTTTTTTATATTTATAATATAGAGATGCACGCGGATTGCCACCATCCTTCTCTTATCGGTATGCTTCAGCCTTTGGATCATGCTAGGTGTCATCTATCTGCATTATCTCTTTGATGCATCCGAATTGCTAATGTGCTTCTATGGAAAGTTTAAGATGAAGGCGGGAACTTCTGAAACTGGAGTGGGAATATTTGAAATTGGAGCAGGAATATTTGAAATCGTAACGGGAGACTTCAAATTTGGACTGGCTTTACATATGAACCCTTGTGAGGGGAAGTACCTGTAATACCTCTTTCTTTCCAAGGCAAGTTTTTTTTTGCCTTTATCATTTTGTTTTGATGAAGTAATGAGTTATGCCTTTGTTTTGCATTAAGCAACATTAGGATTAGGAAGGTAGTCCATGCTATTTGGAGTGTTTCACTTGTATGATACTACGCAGAGATGGTTGTAGCTGAACTGCCTTTTCCTAATTTTTTATGTTGATTTTGACATTTATGCTTGCGATAAGTTTCCTAGTTTGAGCTGCAGTGCTAGTTTAACGTTGGCCTGCTTCTACTATGGCTTGCTTTGGCCCGTCCTTCGCATGAGGGTGTGTAAGTTATTATGATTGTATTCCTACTTCTTTGCTTTTCTCTAACTAGTGTAGATCTACAATAGAGCAAAGTTTGGGTAACCTTGTTTTCAATTCTTGAAATGCTTTTGGTTTGTCATGTATTGCTCAAGAATTTCTCCATGACTATAGGGAAGATCAGTGCTTGAAAGAGTTAGCAATGAATAAGTACTTAAGATTAGCAATTGGACCTAGTGGCTACTTTGGATGCAGAGCAGTTTTCCTATGTTGCCATTCTCTTCTTATTCCCACGCTTATTACATTCTAAGGGCGGAGCACTGCATTGGCTTAAACCTAATATATATATTTGGCGCAATTTATGAGCACAGTACTTCATCTCAATATAACTTCGTGCCCTTTTAGTTGTAGTTCTTTTAGTTGGATCAAAGAACGCAACTGCATGCTAGCTCTCATGTTCTATGTCTGCTATTGGCAACAATACTAAATCCTTTCTTGAATAACTTAATGCAGTTTCTTGTAGCCTTCTGCAATTTCTAATTCTGTCTTTTGCGGTATCAACCGGATCAATTTAAATTTCTTTTCCTTTTGTCTCTACTTTAATTATGCAGGCTGTTCTTATGGTTTTTCACCTTATTCGGTCCGGTTTTGACACAGCTTTAAAAATATGGATTTAACATTTGCCCCTAAGTCTTCTCGCAAGTTGATGTAGACTTGTATTTACTCATTCCTGGTCTTTGCATCCTACGAGTTGTTTTTTGGCTTTTGCCTTTTATGCAAGATTTTCCGTACGCATGGCATTGCCTTCCCTGCTGTTTGGGGATAGGTCGTTCCCTTTTTTTCCTTTTTTGTACTCCAATGGGTTTTTCTCTTTTCATATTTTTTGGTCGTAGTTTTCAATTCTTTTATAGTAACACTCTTTTATTCTTGTTCAGAGGGACTCGCTTCCTCTTCAGCTTCATATCCATTTATTTTTTTGTTTAGCATTACCATTTTTATTGCCATTATCATTCATATGTTGTATTGTTAGTAAAACTATTGAACGAAGATAATGAGGTGAGCTATGAAAAGTCATTTTTTCAGCTTAGAATCACATTTCTCACTTCTGAGATTGCCATTGTTGTCCATGTGCCATATTGTCAGTATAATTATTAAATGACAGCTGTAACAACCCGGAAATTTTTAACATTTGAAAATGAAATATTTAATTGATTTTAAATATTGGAAGTTGTTTTTAAACTGGAATTTCAAAATTAACTATGAATTTGGCAATTTAATTATTGAATTTAATTTATTAAAGTTGGATAAAAATTTGAATCTTCAGTTTCAAGCTGATTAAAAATATTTCAAAGACTTGTAAAATTCATATTGATAATACTGGAGATAATAGAAGCTTCAGAATTGAACTTGGAAATAGTTTGTTCTGTTTTGAAATTTTATCATTTAAATCGATATTTAAAAATATCCTTCCGAGTCACAGTCTCGGAATTCAACGAAACCAGTTCCATTGGATCCGTAATGTTGTATTATTATCGGATTTCAATTTTCGTAGCAATCGGAGTTGCCGTTTAACCCTGGCAGCTCAAAACGCATAGAAAACTATTTTAATCGATTTAATTTAAAATTGATCGTTTATTTCCGTAACTCGCACATACGATCAAATTAGGACTCGAAATCTTTTCTGTTGCATTCGGAATAGGGTTATCACATTATAAATGCCTGGCGGCACGTCTTGATAGGAGTTCGGGATTTCAAGTTAGGTAATACGAGATATTTTGAATATAAAATTAAAAAAATTAAAAAAAAAATCTAAGCCCTATCTTCATGCGTACGCCACATACTTCCATCATAATCACGAACCTCTCTTCCCCTTCTCTCTTCAGTAAATTAACGATCAAAGGGAAAAAAATAAAAAAAAATAAAAATCCAATCTCTCGTTCGAAATAAAATAACAATCGGTCGAGCTAAAGAGAAAGAAAAGAAAAAAAATCGAATTTGAGAAAACGAAGGCCGATCGAAATTCATGGAATCGCATGTCGAAGAAGTCATCGCGGGGGGGGGAGGGGGAGGGGGGGAGGGGGAGGGGGGAATCGAGCACGTCGTCGCTCGAAGCGATGGAGTAGGGTTTCATGAATTAGGGTTTCGGCGTGGCGATCGATCTTTGTAGCAGCAGCGACTTGATTAATTGAAGGTGCGCTGAAGGTGGGGGCTTCGATATGGGCGGCTGGGGTGGCCGACCGAGGCTGTAGGCACCAACGACGAGTAGAAATAGGGAGGAGACCGAGTTGATGATGGTGGTTGAGCAAGATTGATGCGATTTAGTGGAGTGACGGCGATGTTTGGATGTGGAGGCAACGAAGTACAATTGTGCAGGTAGCAAAGGCTCGTACATGTCAACGTTTTGGTGCTATAGTGTTGCTAGTAGTTGACATTGGTGGTTCAGGTGCTCGCTAGAAATAGGTGGATGTGATTTCAGCTTCTGGACACGGGTAGTAGCAGTAAGTTTTGTTTTATTTATTTTATATAAAAAAAAATCATACAGTAAAGAAGAATTACTTGTTTGTTATTTATAATAAATAAAAAAATTATGGTACTCTGTTTTAAACTGGGAAGGAATATATAAAATAAATTCAGTAAGATGATTAAGGTATTAGTTTATTTAATGCATATAGATATGTATTTGATTTACTGCAAGTGTTAAGGTTGTTGTTAGATTAAAATAAATAAGTATATGTATATAATTTTAAAAATTTACAGTAAACAAAAGTTTTTTTATATGGATAAAATTTGATAATGGATAAATTACATAAAGATTCAATTTTTAAAATCTATCTAAAGGGAAAATAGGTTAAATTAAATTATTAGTTTAAATGAAAGTCTTAGTTAAATTAAAATTGTAAAATGGCAAATTAAATTATTCGATCTATTTCGAATATTAATCGATTGTATGAAATTGTCTGTGCAAGGTCTAATACAATGAAGGAAACAACTCTGGAATGGAAACAGATTGCAATTAAAGCAAAGGTGAGATCTTCTCACTCAAAATAAGAATTGAAAGTTCAGTTATTAATTGATGGTTGAATTGTGATAGTTGAATTTAATTGTTGACTGTGTGCTTGGATAATTGATTTATAATAATTATTCACTTGATGGTATTATATATATAGTAGTATATGGTATATATTGGAGTTGTTGATTTCCCGCATTATATAGTGGATGAGACCCTATTTCGCCGCATAATAGCGGATTATATTTTATAAATCCCATATACCGCTATATTCCACCTCGAAGTGGAATTGGTATTTAATTGTTGTGCCAACGTCTGTGGATGCAGGGCAAACAAGTTGGAGAGATCCAATTGGATTCCTCAAATATTGAATTCGTTTCATATTTTGTGTGTTGATTATTTATAATCTGTGTGTGATTATTTGTAATTGAAACCCTTGAAGGCTATAATTTAGCCGAATATATTTCTTGTATCATAGGATATCAGGAATAAATAAAATTGGATTTTTGAAATTCAGTAGAAAATTTATAGTCAATTAACTTTAGAAAATTGAATAAATTTAAAAGGCTGAATTTGTTTCAAAGGATAATAAATTTGGTGTTGAAATAAATTTAGAAATCAAGTTTGAAAATTGATTTGGTATTTGTAAATAAATTTGGAAATCAATTCAGAATTTAATTCGGTGCTGAAAATGATAATTTAGAAATCGATTTCAAAATGGCATATCAATGGATATTTAAAATTTTGAATTCACAGTGGGAATTTATAAAGGTAAAGGGAAATTTGTTTTAAAAATAAACATTTAGTTATTTTTAAAAGTGTGAAAGGAATTTACAGATTTGGAATGTAAATTAAAATAAATCGAGAAGATTATTAATTGATATAAATAAAAAGAAAGTTCTTACCTGGAAAGCCAAATATATTTTTAAGTAGTTTTTGAAGTATAAATCAAAAGTTCTATGAATTGTTTTGGAAGGATATTTTCGGAGAAATTATTTTTGGGAATATCTTAAACCTATAAAATAAAGATTTATTTAATTAATTATAGAAGGGATTATTTTAAAAGCTAAATTGATATTTGTTTTAGAAATTGGGTATTTAAATAGTTATATCCTATCTACTAATTTTATTTAAAACCAGTTTAGAGTTGAATTTTTATGCGAGATTTCTATATAGTATTTTCATAACTAATATTTAAGTAAGTGTTTTAAAATGGTTTTGTTTTAAATATTTCCAAGTATATACGTTGGATAAGTAATTTAAATTGTTTTAAAGTATTTTAACTCGGCAAAATTATCAGTGGAATCAAATAAATATTTGGAAATTTATTCCAAGTGAGGATGGTGATCTGAAATTTGTTTTCAAAGGATTGAAAGGCGTAAAGTGATTTGAAATTTGTTTTCAAATAGATGAAGTGTTAAAAATTTATATCTTGTAAAGATATTTTGAAAATAAATAATTGAGAAAATTATTTAAATTTTGGTGTTTGTTGTGAATATTTATTGATAGTTAAATAACCGACTATCAATATTGGCCTTTTTAAATGGCATTTGAATTTCGATGCGACCGGGGGACAGATTCCAAGTAGATATCTGAAAACCACATCGAACCTTTGTGATTGTGATGAATCTTTTATTTAAAAGATCAAAGTGAAAATTGTTGTGATTTGTTTGAAATCTGAATGAACACTTATTTTTAAAAATAACCGCTCGTTATTCGGATTAGCCGGTAGAGGACCTTGTGTCATAAAACCCATTCCGAATAACGATACGATGAAATGTGGTTGCATTTAATGACGGTGTTGAAGATCGGGTATTTTTCGAAAACAAAAGGATAGCCTGTCGAATGTCTCTGCACAGGGTTGCTCCGGTATAGAGATTTTATCACCCTTTGTGATGGGAATTTCGGACGTGATTAGTGAATATCCGGATTTGCAAGGGCTCCTTTGAAGTGCCTTCGGTTCCGTTCGATCCCGGAACGGACTTGTATGGATGTGTGGCTGGCGTTACACTTTGAGATGTAAAGCTGGTTTCTATCGAATCATTTCTGTTAGTGGCGGAGAATTTATTCTCTTAGCTTAACACCCTTCTCTGAGTCGTACAAGCTTAGAGGTTATGTAGTTAATGGTTACTATTGATACATTCCCAATTTGGTAATGTGGCACACGAAGTGCTGCTGATCATTTGTTGATCAAAGCATGACTTTGTGAAAAGTGTAGCTTTGTGGACAAGACATCGTCGGACCTCACACCCCGGAAATGGTCAAAACAGGAAAGTTGCCGCAAGTTTATGAGGGTTGCGCCCTTTAAGGTATGTCATTTCCTTTTGGAAAAGGTGGTGTCAGGTATGGAGCCCTGATATTTAACCTTTGTGGTTACTGCAAATACTTTTCTTTGTGGTTGTTGCTTTGTGGTTGAGGATCCTCGGATAAAGGTCCCAAAGGACCGGGGGATGGCATACTCGTGTAGTAGTTACCTAGTTACAGAGGTAACCCGACCTTGTGTTAGCAGAGAGCTGGTTAAGTTCTCAGGACGTCCCTCCAGAGGCGTACCCATGTGGCAGTAGGAAGTTCCTTAGCCTGACCATTTGTTGGAAATCCAAAGAAACAATACACGCCTTGTACGATTTTAGTTGTAGAACCTGCCATTTAAAATGGTAGCTATAGCTGGCATAATATAATGGTACCTATGCTAGCTAAGATTAATATTATATAATGGTATCAAGCATGTTTGACTATCATAAGGAGAAATCTCCTCCAATTCTGCGTTTGCATTGTATGTGTGGCGGGAGGCCTGATGGTAGTTTCATTTTCCAAAAACATAGCGAATTCTTCTTATTTTCTTTGTGAAAATAACTGTTTTTAAAATCTCACACCAGTCCCACGACTAACCTGGTGTTTATTGTTCCCTTTCTAAACTCTAGGTGCCTATAATTTTCCATACGGACAGCCTAGAGTCAGGTTAGCAGTTATTCGGGAGCAAAGTCAAGAAATTGCTGTGGAGATTGTTAAATATGCGCTTGTATGTTTTTTTTTGATGATAATAAACATATATTCATTTAAATGTATTTGGTAATGTACTATTTTGTTTTTCATAGATTAAATAAATATTTGTTGAATAAATAAATATTTGTTGAATAAATAAATATTTGTTGAATAAAATAAATTACACAGAATTTGATTTTGAATTCAAACGAATATTTTATTCAAACTAATATTTATTACAATTTTAAATAGTACAATTTCATGCTCTCACTATACATATACATTTTTTATTACAATCACATCACATTTCACATTTACAGTTAACCTCACTACATATCACTCACACTCGTATTTTTGTCTTCAACTGCATTCCGGTTTGAATCCAGCATCTGAGTAATCTGCAAAAATATTTTCAAACGCAGTAAAATTGAATGAGAAATATTTTTGAAATTTGAAAGAAACGATGATTTTGAAAACATTGTTTGCCTCAGTTATTTGGGTTGTTCGTCATCATTTTTGACTGTGCAATATCTGTGCATATCAGTATTTTTATCAGGGACAGGCAACTATAAGTGGCTGTAGTGCACACGTGTACATTCGTATACGTGTGCACTGCCTCGCCAACTCGTGTGCAAAAAATCAAACAAAAGCACAGAAATCAAAAACAAGGTCAAACCCAAGATAGGTTCAACTCAAGGCAAATAGACAAAGCAATTGACTACAAACAGTTCAAGACTAAAGCCACTAACAAATGCAACAGCAACATGCTTGAAGACTCCAGCACGACCAAGTATGGAGTGTACAAATGCAAATGTCCAAACAACAACATGAAGTGAATCAAGTTCAAGCCACAAGTGTACATGAATACAACTCGACTGCAACAGTACAGTCATGAAGACTGCAAGAACATGAACATAGGATCAGTACAGCAACAATGAAACTGACTCAAAGCACAAAAGTGCAACAGTGAAGTGACAAATGTTCAGTGGTGAAGCAACAACAATGAAGCAGTTCAAATCCAAATTCAAGAATATATACAATGCAAATGTACAGGCCAGTGAACATAAAAGAAAATGGCAGAGTCGAAGCACAAAGAACAAAACAGTTCATGTATGCAACAGTCAACAAGGCAATAATGCAGATGAACAACAAAGGGTACAAAAACAAGTAGCAGTCTTTGAACATGAATGCAGTGTACATGAATGCATCAGTGACCAAACACAGGAACTCAACAAGGCAGAGGAATATCACAAGCATAAAAGCATGGATACAGCAAAGTCAGAGACTACAACATCAAAATGCAGTGCAACATGAACCAACTCCAAAATGTATCACTAACATATACTACAGGGATGAACACATGAGTATGGACAAGGCACAAATCAAGTCCAGCTACAAGTTGCAGACTCAAAGCAAACATGACACCAAGCTACAAAACTCAATGGCAATGAAGGCAACAGGAATAAAATATGACAATGCAAACTAATCAATGAGTAACACAGTGAACCAAGCAACAAGTTCATGTTTGAACTAACTCGAGTGCAACAAAAAAAAACTATGGTACTATGCAAATGCATGGCAGTACCAAATGATAGAAAAGATGGTCAGAGAACACTATTTCAACAGTATGGCCAAAGTAAATCAACTGGTCAAAGCAAATGTCAGCACCGTGATGAACAAGGTTGAATAATTCACAAATCAGAAATCAAGTGTGAAACAAATTGAAACAGTCAACGCCAAGTCGAACCAGCAAATTCAAAACCGTGATAAGCAAGGCAAATTGATCTCGAAATCAAATCAATATCGTGTGAATCAAGCTACCAAAAATAAGAAATTGACAAAGTCAGATCAATCCCAAGCATCAATGCAAGATCGAACGACTATTGACAAATTCAAATATATTCAGACGAACGTAATTCAAGGAGTTCGAACGCATATATAACCCAATCATCACTGGCAAATAAAATCATCGAGTTCAAGTATCAACTTAGTAAAGCAAAAGGAGACAGTACATACCGAATTCACAAACAACGAACTCGATCGAGCAACTGCAAACGACCAATAGTCAACCATCAGAGAAGCAGTGAGCTAGGGCAACATATCTCAGATCGATTGAAGAAACCGAAGCCCTAATTGGAACAAAGAGCCGAAGCCCTAACTGGAACAAAGGGAACGAAGCCCTAATCAGAACGAAGCCGCCATTATTCTCACGAACGAGACAAAAGGATCGGGTGAAATAAGGAAGTGGGCCGGTCTTATTTAAAAAAAAGGGGGTTTTGTTTTTTTTTTTTAATTTAAGGCTTTATTATATTGTTAATTAGTTTTAGGGTTATTTTCTATTGTTCTTAATTATTGTTTTTATTTTACGAATCAAAGAATCTTGGTAAATCACCACCTAGGTTTTAGGTTGTGTCTGATTGTCTATTTAGAGTTAGTTCAGTAAGCAGGGGTTGCGAGTTTGCAAAACTCTATAGGCGGTAGCAGGGTTTGCAAGTCGGTTAGAGTGTTTGTAAGCGTGATACTGTTTAATTCTAATAGAAATCTGGGAATGCAGCAGTAGGCAGGGGTTGCCGAAGCTGGGTAAATTTTGTGTGTGATTTACTTTTCAGTATATTTATTTCTGCAGTTTATTTTTGTGTTTAAATCAAGAAAATTTGCTATAACCCTATTCACCCCCCCCCCCTCTAGGGTTAATCTAGATCCTACAAGTGGTATCAGAGCCCGGTATATTTTTTTATTTAACTCTAGAGTCATGAGTCTACAAAATAATGCTTTTTCTGAGGGGCAATCTATTGCTAGGCCACCCATGTTTAACGGGAAAGATTATGCTTACTGGAAAGTTAGGATGGGTATCTATCTCAGTTCTGTTGATTATGATGTTTGGGATATTATTGAAACTGGCTATAAACCCCCCACTATAATCGTTGGTGATACTGAGATTCCTAAACCTAAGGATAGGTGGGATGCTAACGATAAGAAATTGAAAACGACAAATGCTAAAGCCATGAATGCTTTGATATGTGCTCTTGATAAAAATGAATTTAATAGAATTTCTCATTGTACAACAGCACAGGAAATTTGGCACACTTTGGAGGTGACACACGAAGGAACTTCTCAAGTCAAGGAGTCTCGTCTAGCCCTATTCAGCAATGAATACGAAAACTTTGTGATGGACAAAGGCGAAAGCATAAAGGATATGTTTGGACGCTTTTCAACCTTGGTATACAACACTAGAGCACTTGGGAAGGTATTCACTGAGGTAGAGCTTGTAAGGAAGATACTACGAGTCCTACCGATGAACTTTGAGGCAAAAGTCACGGCAATACAAGAATCGAAAGATCTGAGTAAGCTAAGCATGGAGGAGTTGATTGGCAACTTGATGACATATGAGCTTGAGCTAAAAGCAAAGGAAGAACACAACAACTCCGAACCAAAGAAGAAGACGATTGCCTTAAAGAGCAAAGAAGAAAGCGACGAAGAAGAAGAAGATCCAATTGAAGAGCTTGCAATGGCTGTCAATAATCTTAAAAAATGGTCAAGATTCAAGTCACGAAGGAAGAAAATAAGTGGTAATAGGTCAAATAATTCTGACGATTCCGATAATGAATTGACATGTTATAACTGCAAGAAGCCTGGCCACTTCAAACAAAAATGTCCACTTCTCAAAAACAACAAAGGAAAGAAAAAGAAAAAGAAGGCCTTTGCAGCAACTTGGGATGATGAAGAAGGAGAGGAAGTTTCGAATAATAGCTCAGAAGAGGCTAACTTGTGTCTTATGTCAAAATCGGATTCAGAAGCAAGCTTAGAGGAATCTAGTGAGGTAAGTGACTATTCTTATAAAGAACTTGTTTCAATGTGTTGTGATTTTACTAAAATGATTGATACTCTTGAATCTAAAATTGAAAAACTAAAATCTGATAGGAGAAAACTTGTCCATGAGAACTCTAGGTTAGAAACTGAAATTGAAAATATTAAAAACCTAGACTGTAAAAAATGTAAAACTTTAGATTCAGAATTATCAAGACTTAGAAATAGCTTTGTAAATCTTGAAAAAGAAAATTTAAGTCTTAAGGAAAACCTTGACACTAGGAAAAAGGATTTTATAAATAGGTGCACCTCACTTGCAACTGAAAACACAACACTAAAAACCAAAGTCCAAAATCTTGAAAAATCTCTAAATAACTTTTCAAGAGGAGAAAAATCATTCAACATGTTATTGAGAAATCAAATTTTTGCTAACAACGGAAAAGGACTAGGTTTTGAGAAAACACAAGTTGATGATAATGCAAAATATAAGAATGTCTTTGATAGATGTGAAATATTTAGATGTCGTGCTGAAAATTATAGTCATAGGAACAAGAACACAAAATTTATACAAGTTTGGGTTCCTAAGAATTCTACAAACAAATTTCATGTCTATTGGAATAAAAATAAAAGGACTAAACAAGTATGGGTTCCAAAGGGATTGTTTATTCACAATGCTTCTATCACTAATAACATTAGACCTAAGAGTTTCTCTAGGTCATCTTCCTCTCTTTTTATGTAGGTCTGTTGGCGGGCTAAGGAACAACAAGAATGGTTTCTAGATTCAGGTTGTTCTAGACATATGACAGGTGACAAATCGAAGTTCCTTAGCTTAGAGAATTTTAAAGGTGGAAATGTGATCATGGGAGACAATAGTAAGTGTAAGATTATTGGCAAAGGTGAAGTTGGTAACGGTATTTTTTCCTTGACTAATGTTTTATACGTTGAAAATCTGCATCACAATCTCATTTCTATTAGCCAACTATGTGACAAAGGTATGAACGTGATTTTTGATAGTGATACTTGCAAAATCATTGATAAATCTTCTAATAACATTGTTTTTATGGGCAAAAGAAAAGGGAATGTTTACTCACTTTCATTTGATAATCTAAATCTTTCTAGATGTTTGGTAGCCACTGACGAAGAGGCATATTTATGGCATAGGAGACTTGGACATGCTAGCATGAGTCTTTTAGAAAAACTTGAATCAAAAGAATTAGTCAGAGGGTTACCACATCAGAAATTTAAAAATAATAAAGTGTGTAAAGCATGTTCCTTGGGCAAGCTTAGTCGATCATCATTTCGTCCTAAAAACATTGTTAGCACATCAAGGGTCCTTGAACTAATTCACATGGACTTATTTGGACCAAATGAAATTTCAAGCTTGAATGGAAAACGTTATTGTTATGTATTGGTTGATGATTATTCTAGATTTACATGGGTTTACTTTTTAGCCAAAAAGTCTGAATCTTTCGACTATTTTTCAAAATTTGCAAAACTTGTTCAAAATGAAAAAGGAGTTACAATTAAAACCTTGAGAAGTGATCATGGAGGCGAATTTGAAAATTTTGAATTTGAAAATTTTTGTGAAGAAAATGGTTTAAAACATGAATTTTCTGCTCCACGAACACCTCAACAAAATGGGGTGGTTGAAAGGAAAAATCGTACATTACAGGAATTGGCTAGATCCATGTTAAGTGAGTATAAGCTACCTCTAATCTTTTGGGCAGAGGCAGTGAATACTTCGTGCTATGTAATGAATAGAGTAATGATTAGACCAATACTTGGCAAAACGTCTTATGAATTGTGGCATGAAAGGAAACCTAACATTTCTTATTTTCGTATATTTGGATGTCCTTGTTTCATTCTTAACACAGGTGATCAACTTGGAAAATTTGAATCAAAGGCTGATGAGGGAATTTTTATGGGCTATTCAACAAGGAGTAAGGCTTACAGGATATACAACAAACGAACAAAGACAATTGTTGAGTCAATCAATGTGAAATTTGATGAATCTGATCTGGAAAAAACGACTGAAAAGATAGTTGACGATGGAGTAGATCCTGAAGGCACTGAAGAAGGGACATTTAGTGAGAAAACTGAAAGAAGGACTGTTGATGCTGATAAATTAAGGTTCAAACCTAATCATCCTCCTGAATTAATTATTGGTGATCCTACGGAAGGTATACGTACTCGTTCTTCATTTGATGAAAATTTGTGTGCGTTTTGTTGTCATAGTGGTTTTATTTCTGAGATTGAACCTGATTCTGTTGAAATGGCTCTTAATGATGAAAATTGGATTTTAGCAATGCAAAATGAACTTAATCGATTTGAGAGAAACAAAGTTTGGAATTTAGTTCCTAGGCCTAATGACTATCCAATTGTAGGGACTAAATGGGTGTTTAAAAATAAATTTGATGAATCAGGAAATGTAATTAGAAACAAGGCTAGGTTGGTTGCAAAAGGTTATAACCAAATAGAAGGCATAGACTTTGATGAAACATTTGCTCCAGTTGCTAGGTTAGAAGCCATTAGAATCTTGCTAAGTTTTGCATGTTACAAGGGTTTCAAACTTAAACAAATGGATGTAAAAAGTGCTTTTTTGAATGGTGATTTAAAAGAAGAAGTTTTTGTTGAACAACCACCCGGTTTTGAAAATCATGAATTTCCAAATCATGTGTATAAGCTAGAAAAAGCATTATATGGTCTTAAGCAAGCTCCAAGAGCTTGGTATGACTGCCTCTATACATATATTTTGGAAAATGGTTTTAAAAAGGGAAGTGCTGACACGACACTGTTTCTATTAAATAAAGAAAGTGATTTTTTGATTGTTCAGATTTATGTGGATGATATCATCTATGGTGCTACTAATGAGCTCTTGTGTGAGAATTTTGAACAAGTCATGCAGGCTAAATTTGAGATGAGTTTGGTTGGTGAATTGAAATACTTTCTTGGATTTCAAATTAAGCAAAGCAGTGATGGTATTTTCATCTCACAATCCAAATATGTGTTGGAGCTATTGAAGAAATTTGGAGTCGAAAATTCCAAACCATCGAGAACTCCTATGAGCCCATCAACAAAGTTGGACAAAGATGAGAAAGGAATTGCAATTGATCAAAAGAAATATTGAGGGATAATCGGTTCACTTCTCTATCTTACTGCTTCTAGACCTGATATTATGTTTTCTATGTGCTTGTGAGCACGTTTTCAAGCTAATCCCAAAGAATCTCATTTAAAAGCTACTAAACGAATTTTGAGATATCTTTCACACACACACAAATTTGGACTATGGTACCCTTCTTGTGAAAATTTTGATTTAGTAGGTTATTCCGATGCTGATTATGCTGGTTCATTAGTTGACAGAAAAAGCACTAGTGGGACATGTTTCATGCTAGGACATTCATTAGTCTCATGGTCAAGTCGGAAACAGAATTGTGTTGCATTATCCACCACTGAAGCAGAATATATTGCTTTGGGAAGTTGTTGTGCTCAAATTCTATGGATGATGCAAACTCTTTCTGATTTTGGCTTAGTCTATAAACAAGTTCCATTAAAATGTGATAGTAGGAGTGCTATAGATTTGTCAAATAATCCTGTTCATCATTCACGCACAAAACACATTGATGTGAGACACCACTTTCTTAGAGATCACATTGCTAAAGAAGACATTTGCATTGAATATATTTCAACTGAAACTCAACTTGCTGATATTTTCACAAAACCTCTCCCCGAAGACAGATTTTCCAAATTACGTTTCGATTTGGGAATTATAGAGATTGACTAATCATTTTTTAAAAAAAAATTGATTTGATTTTTAAATGACAAATTTTGACTAATCTGACTCCCTTTGATTATCAAAAAGATGAATAGTGATTGAAAAAGAGATGAGTGTTGATATTTATCATATATTATAACTCGAGAAAGTATAATTAGAAAATTTCTTTAGAATTTCATAACAAGAGTTATAAAAACTTTTTGTTGGGTAAAAATTCCATGACCATTTCTATTTCTATCATCTTTCTATCGACCATCACTCATCAAGATCATATTTAGTATGTAAATTTGTGGTAGTTTACAAAGGAAATCATTTGTACTTCAATATCTTTAAATCTGTAAAGGAAATTATTTGTGCTTCAACTTATTATAATTAGCAATAAAAAATTAAATATCCAAAGTATTCACTCTCATTTAAAAGTCCTCACGGTTATGCATGGGTGAATTACTTGGATTTTTTGATTATGTGCTTCCATGCTCATTTAAAAGTCCTCACGGTTATGCATGTATGGAACGCATATCAAAATTAATTGATTCAAATAGACAAGTTGATTCTAATCCCATTTAAAAGTCCTCACGGTCATGCGTGGTTAGAAGATACTTGATTTCATTTTTTTTTAAATTAAATTGGAATACTACTAATCTCATTTAAAGGTCCTAACGGTTATGCATGGTTAGTAGATATTCAAATTTCCTGAAATAAATATACCACAAATAGACAGAATTGTATGATTTTTTTGATGATTTTATCCTCGTCACTTCTGAAAGTGGAATATGCGCTTGACAAGGGTAATTATGATTTTTGTTTGAGTTGTATTGAAATTTGTTATTTATATTTAATTGAGTTAACTGTTTGATTCATGTCTATCACTTCATCTCTATTTTTTATAAACTATTATTCTTTTGCTGATAACAAAAGGGGGAGAGAAAAGTTAAGATTTTGTCAAATAGAATCAAGCAAAGGTCAAGCAAAGGTCAAATAATTTTCACTTTGCATATAGGCTCATTTATATATTTCTATTTGTATGCATATATGTAGGGGGAGTATTGTGTAGAGAGGGAGCATTCAAATAGGGGGAGCAAATTGAACGATCAAATACATTTAATACATTCAAAATCTTAAATATATGTTTGTTATCATCAAAAGGGGGAGATTGTTAAATATGCGCTTGTATGTTTTTGTTTGATGATAATAAACATATATTCATTTAAATGTATTTGGTAATGTACTATTTTGTTTTTCATAGATTAAATAAATATTTGTTGAATAAATAAATATTTGTTGAATAAAATAAATTACACAGAATTTGATTTTGAATTCAAACGAATATTTTATTCAAACTAATATTTATTACAATTTTAAATAGTACAATTTCATGCTCTCACTATACATATACATTTTTGATTACAATCACATCACATTTCACATTTACAGTTAACCTCACTACATATCACTCACACTCGTATTTTTGTCTTCAACTGCATTCCGGTTTGAATCCAGCATCTGAGTAATCTGCAAAAATATTTTCAAACGCAGTAAAATTGAAAGAGAAATATTTTTGAAATTTGAAAGAAACGATGATTTTGAAAACATTGTTTGCCTCAGTTATTTAGGTTGTTCGTCATCATTTTTGACTGTGCAATATCTATGCATATCAGTATTTTTATCAGGGACAGGTAACTATAAGTGGCTGCAGTACACACGTGTACATTCGTATACGTGTGCACTGCCTCGCCAAATCGTGTGCAAAAAATCAAACAAAAGCACAGAAATCAAAAACAAGTTCAAACCCAAGATAGGTTCAACTCAAGGCAAATAGACAAAGCAATTGACTACAAACAGTTCAAGACTAAAGCCACTAACAAATGCAACAGCAACATGCTTGAAGACTCCAGCACGACCAAGTATGGAGTGTACAAATGCAAATGTCCAAACAACAACATGAAGTGAATCAAGTTCAAGCCACAAGTGTACATGAATACAACTCGACTGCAACAGTACAGTCATGAAGACTGCAAGAACATGAACATAGGATCAGTACAGCAACAATGAAACTGACTCAAAGCACAAAAGTGCAACAGTGAAGTGACAAATGTTCAGTGGTGAAGCAACAACAATGAAGCAGTTCAAATCCAAATTCAAGAATATATACAATGCAAATGTACAGGCCAGTGAACATAAAAGAAAATGGCAGAGTCGAAGCACAAAGAACAAAACAGTTCATGTATGCAACAGTCAACAAGGCAACAATGCAGATGAACAACAAAGGGTACAAGAACAAGTAGCAGTCTTTGAACATGAATGCAGTGTACATGAATGCATCAGTGACCAAACACAGGAACTCAACAAGGCAGAGGAATATCACAAGCATAAAAGCATGGATACAGCAAAGTCAGAGACTACAACATCAAAATGCAGTGCAACATGAACCAACTCCAAAATGTATCACTAACATATACTACAGGGATGAACACATGAGTATGGACAAGGCACAAATCAAGTCCAGCTACAAGTTGCAGACTCAAAGCAAACATGACACCAAGCTACAAAACTCAATGGCAATGAAGGCAACATGAATAAAATATGACAATGCAAACTAATCAATGAGTAACACAGTGAACCAAGCAACAAGTTCATGTTTGAACTAACTCGAGTGCAACAAAAAAAAACTATGGTACTATGCAAATGCATGGCAGTACCAAATGATAGAAAAGATGGTCAGAGAACACTATTTCAACAGTATGGCCAAAGTAAATCAACTGGTCAAAGCAAATGTCAGCACCGTGATGAACAAGGTTGAATAATTCACAAATCAGAAATCAAGTGTGAAACAAATTGAAACAGTCAACGCCAAGTCGAACCAGCAAATTCAAAACCGTGATAAGCAAGGCAAATTGATCTCGAAATCAAATCAATATCGTGTGAATCAAGCTACCAAAAATAAGAAATTGACAAAGTCAGATCAATCCCAAGCATCAATGCAAGATCGAACGACTATTGACAAATTCAAATATATTCAGACGAACGTAATTCAAGGAGTTCGAACGCATATATAACCCAATCATCACTGGCAAATAAAATCATCGAGTTCAAGTATCAACTTAGTAAAGCAAAAGGAGACAGTACATACCGAATTCACAAACAACGAACTCGATCGAGCAACTGCAAACGACCAATAGTCAACCATCAAAGAAGCAGTGAGCTAGGGCAACATATCTCAGATCGATTGAAGAAACCGAAGCCCTAATTGGAACAAAGAGCCGAAGCCCTAACTGGAACAAAGGGGACGAAGCCCTAATCAGAACGAAGCCGCCATTATTCTCACGAACGAGACAAAAGGATCGGGTGAAATAAGGAAGTGGGCCGGTCTTATTTAAAAAAAGGGGGTTTTGTTTTTTTTTTAATTTAAGGCTTTATTATATTGTTAATTAGTTTTAGGGTTATTTTCTATTGTTCTTAATTATTGTTTTTATTTTACGAATCAAAGAATCTTGGTAAATCACCACCTAGGTTTTAGGTTGTGTCTGATTGTCTATTTAGAGTTAGTTCAGTAAGCAGGGGTTGCGAGTTTGCAAAACTCTATAGGCGGTAGCAGGGTTTGCAAGTCGGTTAGAGTGTTTGTAAGCGTGATACTGTTTAATTCTAATAGAAATCTGGGAATGCAGCAGTAGGCAGGGGTTGCCGAAGCTGGGTAAATTTTGTGTGTGATTTACTTTTCAGTATATTTATTTCTGCAGTTTATTTTTGTGTTTAAATCAAGAAAATTTGCTATAACCCTATTCACCCCCCCTCTAGGGTTAATCTAGATCCTACAGAGATCAGGAGTTGGAGCTGGATGGCGAGGCGTATCACTTATATATGTAATATTTCTTTCCGCTGTTTGTTGTTGTAAATTCTGATAATGTAATGTGATGTAATGTAATAACTGATATAGTAATTCGGTTTAAAGATATTTATTTATCTATTATATTTGTTCCGCTGCAATATGTGAGATTCTGTTGTTGTTTTCTTTCCTTCTTCTTCTACCTCTTCTTCTTTAAACCTTAATGGTTCGGTTTTTCGGCATTCGATTGTTTGGCAGTTGATAAAGTGGATGTATTAATGTCGACTTTCGGGCGCCGAGAAATTGGATTGTTACAAGTGGTACCAGAGCATTTGGTTAAGCGACAACATTGGCTCTGTTGGGTGTTATTAGAGATAGAGTCAGCAGTGCTTTAGAATGACTGTGAGTGTAATAATAGATATGAGAGCGTATTTGTTAGTGAATATAAAATTGTTTTGTATTGTGTTGACTTATCGGTTGATTGTTTATAGATTCTGGTTGGTGCAGTTTGGCCAACTGTTTCGATAGGGGTTTCTAAACTGTTGAACGAGATAAACCGACACGGTATTGTTTTAAAATAGGGTAAATGAAATAATTTTACCCAAAATTATTTTTGTATAAAAGAAATGATTTTTTGTAAATTTTTATGGTATATGGTTGCTTGGCTATTAGGAAGTGATGATATTGAATTATCATCATTATTGTATGGAAATTTAATAAGAAATATTGGTATAACCAAAGATTTGGAGATAAATTAATTTTACAAATGAAATTATAAATATGAATTGAAAGTATAAGGGAATGAATTCATATACAAATGAGATTTGTAAATGTAAATTGTGAATGTGATTTTGAAATAAAATTTATTAATGGAATGAAATTGGTAATGTGAATTTATAAATGAGTTTTATAAATTGAAATGAAATGCCAGAGTACTCTTTGAAATACAGATTAAAGGATTTGGATTGAAATTTCGAAAGATTAAATTTCTTTAAAATGTTACGATATCTAAATAAGTCTGATAACTCATAAAAATATTTGAAATTTGATTGGAATAAGATTCAAATTGAAAAGGGATAAATAAAAGTAAGTGTGGAATAAATTTGTGAATGAACAAATGACTTAACATTTGTGAGTAAATGAATTGGAATTGAAAAATGGAATGAGATTTGAATTGTATCAAGTTGAATAAAAATCCAAACTCTGAAAAAAAAATGGATTGAATTCAAGTAAACTAATATGATAATTAATTAATTCATGAAATAGGAAAGTTGAATTAGTTAAATTAAAAAAAGTCAATTATGAGTTGAATTTGCTGATAAATTCAAGTAAATAGGAATAAATTGAAAATTTCCTTGTTATTGATAAAATAAATTCGAGATGAATTAAGAATGGAAAGTTGAAATAAAAAATGGATAAGTGAATAAAACTAATTTAATTAAATTAGCAGATGGAATGAATATACATAAATGAGGTTTATAAAATGGATGCTAAGCAAAGATTTTTGTATATCAATGCATCAAAATGAATGTGAATATGGAATGCAAAATGAATTGAACAGAATCAGTTGGAAATGAAATGGAATAAAGAGTAAATTGTGTTTGTATCAATTTAAATTAGTTATGAACTAGATTAGATATTCTATTAAGTGAATATCGTCGAATTTGCAAAGAAATGGTTGTCATTTGACGCAAAGGTGATTGCATAAAATTCTATGAGTTAATGAAAGCCAATAAAATTGATTTTCGAATCAATTGAAATGGATATGAGTTCGTTTCGTTTAAAAAATGAATTGAATGAAAGAAAGTGTGTTGTAAACCATTGAAATTGAATGGAAATGACGTGTGATTTAGTTGTAAGCAACTAAAATTGCATTCAAACCATATAAATTGCTAATGGAAATAATTTTGAATATTTTGCTTGTGAAACTATGTGTTTACTATTAAAAATAAGTGAAATGTAAATGAATTTCCTATATATGTCACTTACGTGTTTACATTGAGTAAGTATAGGTACAGGGGGGCCGTTTGGCTGGATTTGATCATGCAAAATGCTTAAATAATAAGCCGCTTTGCTTAAAAATGCTAAATAAGTTACGCCTACACAAAATAAATAGGAAATATGAACTGTTTTTGTTTTTCCGACCGGGTGGGTATATTTATATCTTTTGTCAAATTGCAAAAGCTCCTCCGTGCAAAGGGGACTCTGCCAAAAGTTTACGAAAATTTTGGGAGATAGAAAAAATTTAGGAAAAATTTTTGTTAGCAACAAACGATTTCAAATAGGAATTTGTAATGAATTAGTAAATGAAATTAATTTAAAAATAAGTAATATGAATTAGTTATAAATGGAAGATAAAATTCAATATTAGAGTTGAAGATAAATTGAATTCATATGGTAATGGAAAAACTAATTGAATAAAAGTAGATATGAAACTTCTGTAAGGAAATGTATAAAATGATTTCAAAGGCTATGAATGGATATTATTGCTAAGTAGGAAATACAGGTATTATAAAGAGAAAGGAAAATTGGTTTTGACTTCTGAAGATAAAATTTGAATTGCTCGACAAAAAGGTATGTATTTCAATTTCAGTATGAAATTTGGTGATTTTCTTGTCCAGCCACTTGGCTTTTTGTTTTCTTTTGGAATCTGAGGGCCTGTGGTGCCATTTTGTAGTCGTATCTAGCTAGTCGCGCAAAAGAGACGCTGGCGAAATTTTTTGAAAATTTAGGATGTTAGAAAAATTTTAAGAAATTTTGGATAATTTGAAATTTGAATCTAAAATTAAACTTGAATCATTGAGAAAACAATGTTATTTGGAATCTATGATTAATTTCAGAAAGCTAGTTGAAATGATAATGGATCTTTGATGAAAAGTTTTGTTTTAGGCAAGTTGACGAAACTATTTGGTTTGGGAAAATATTAAATGGGTTAAGGATCATTCTTTTTAACTCGTAATTTCGGGACGAAATTCTTTTAAGGGGGGAAGGATGTAACGACCCGGAAATTTTTAACATTTAAAAATGAAATATTTAATTGATTTTAAATATTGGAAGTTGTTTTTAAACTGGAATTTCAAAATTAACTATGAATTTGACAATTTAATTATTGAATTTAATTTATTAAAGTTGGATAAAAATTTGAATCTTCAATTTTGAGCTGATTAAAAATATTTCAAAGGCTTGTAAAATTCATATTGATAATACTGGAGATAATAGAAGCTTCAGAATTGAATTTGGAAATAGTTTATTTAATTTTGAAATTTTATCGTTTAAATCGATATTTAAAAAAATCCTTCCGATGCACAGTCTCGGAATTCAACGAAACCAGTTCCATTGGATCCGTAATATTATTTTATTATCGGATTTTAATTTTCATAGCAATCGGAGTTGTCGTTTAACCCTAGCAGCTCAAAACGCATAGAAAACTATTTTAATCGATTTAATTTAAAATTGATCGTTTATTTCCGTAACTCGCGCATACGATCAAATTAGGACTCGAAACCTTTTCCGTTGCATTCAGAATAGGGTTATAATATTATAAACGCCTGGCGGCACGCCTTGATAGGAGTTCAGGATTTCGAGTTAGGTAATACGAGATATTTTGAATATAAAATTATAAAAAAAAAAAAATCAAAGCCATATCTTCATGCGTACGCCACTTTCTTCCATTATAATCGCGAGCCTCTCTTCCCCCTCTCTCTTCGGTTAATTAACGGACGAAGGAAAAAAAAGAAAAAAAAATATAAATCCAATCTCTCGTTCGAAATAAAATAACTATCGGCCGAGCTAAAGAGAAAGAAAAGAAAAAAAATCAAATTCGAGAAAATGAAGGCCGATCGAAATTCATGGAATCGCATGTCGAAGAAGTCATCGTGGGGGGGAAATCGAGAACGTCGTCGGTCGAAGCGATGGAGTAGGGTTTCGTGAATTAGGGTTTCGGCGCGGCGATCGATCTTTGTAGCAGCAGCGACTTGATTAATTGAAGGTGCGCTGAAGGTGGGGGCTTCGATATGGGCGGCTGGGGTGGCCGACCGAGGCTGCAGGCAGTGGCGACGAGAAGAAATAGGGAGGAGACCGAGTTGATGATGGTGGTTGGGCAAGATTGATGCGACCTAGTGGAGTGACTGCGATGTTTGGATGTGGAGGCAGCGAAGTACGATTGTGCAGGTAGCAGAGGCTCATACATGTCAGCGTTTTGGTGCTATAGTGTTGCTAGTAGTTGACATTGGTGGTTCAGGTGCTCGCCAGAAATAGGTGGATGTGATTTCAGCTTCTGGACATGGGTATTAGCAGTAAGTTTTGTTTTATTTATTTTATATAAAAAAATTCATATAGTAAAGAAGAATTATTTGTTTGTTATTTATAACAAATAAAAAAATTATGGTGCTCTGTTTTAAACTGGAAAGGAATATATATAAAATAAATTCAGTAAGATGATTAAGGTATTAGTTTATTTAATGCATATATATATATATGTATGTATTTGATTTACTGCAGGTGTTAAGGTTGTTGTTAGATTAAAATAAATAAGTATATGTATATAATTTTAAAAATTTACAGTAAACAAAAGTTTGTTTTTATGGACAAAATTTAATAATGGATAAATTACATAAAGATTCAATTTTTAAAATCTATCTAAAGGGAAAATAGGTTAAATTAAATTATTAGTTTAAATGAAAGTCTTAGTTAAATTAAAATTGTAAAATGGCAACTTAAATTATTCGATCTGTGTCGAATATAAATCGATTGTATGAAATTCTCTGTACATGGTCTAATACAATGAAGGAAACAACTCTGGAATGGAAACAGATTGCAAATTAAAGCAAAGGTGAGATCTTCTCACTCAAAATAATAATTGAAAATTCAGTTATTAATTAATGGTTGAATTGTGATAGTTGAATTTAATTGTTGACTGTGTGCTTGGGTAATTGATTTATAATAATTATTCACTGGATGGTATTATATATATATATATATATATATAGTAGTATATAATATATATTGGAGTTGTTGATTTCCCGCATTATATAGTGGATGAGACCCTATTGCGCCGCATAATAGCGGATGATATTTTATAAATCCCACATACCGCGATATTCCACCTTGAAGTGGAATTGGTATTTAATTGTTGTGCTAACGTCTGTGAATGCAGGGAAAACAGGTTGGAGAGATCCAATTGGATTCCTCAAATATTGAATTCGTTTCATATTTTGTGTGTTGATTATTTGTAATCTGTGTGTGATTATTTGTAATTGAAACCCTTGAAGGCTATAATTTAGCCGAATATATTTCTGATATCTTAGGATACCAGGAATAAATAAAATTGGATTTTTGAAATTCAGTAGAAAATTTATAGTCAATTAACTTTAGAAAATTGAATAAATTTAAAAGGCGGAATTTGTTTCAAAGGATAATAAATTTGGTGTTGAAATAAATTTAGAAATCAAGATTGAAAATTGATTTGGTATTTGTAAATAAATTTGGAAATCAATTCAGAATTTAATTCGGTGCTGAAAATGAATATTTAGAAATCGATTTGAAAATCGCATAACAATGGATATTTAAAGTTTGAATTCACAATGGGAATTTATAAAGGTAAAGGGAAATTTGTTTTAAAAAAAAAACATTTAGTTATTTTTAAAAGTGTGAAAGGAATTTACAGATTTGGAATGTAAATTAAAATAAATCGAGAAGATTATTAATTGATATAAATAAAAAGAAAGTTCTTACCTGGAAAGCCAAATATATTTTTAAGTAGTTTTTGAAGTATAAATCAAAAGTTCTAGAAATTGTTTTGGAAGGATATTTTCGGAGAAATTATTTTTGGGAATGTCTTAAACCTATAAAATAAAGATTTATTTAATTAATTATAGAAGGGATTATTTTAAAAGCTAAATTGATATTTGTTTTAGAAATTGGGTATTTAAATAGTTATATCCTATCTACTAATTTTATTTAAAACTAGTTTAGACTTGAATTTTTATACGAGATTTCTATATAGTATTTTCATAACTAATATTTAAGTAAGTGTTTTAAAATGGTTTTGTTTTAAATATTTCCAAGTATATACGTTCGATAAGTAATTTAAATTGTTTTAAAGTATTTTAACTCGGCAAAATTATCAGTGGAATCAAATAAATATTTGGAAATTTATTCCAAGTGAGGATGGTGATCTGAAATTTGTTTTCAAAGGATTGAAAGGCGTAAAGTGATTTGAAATTTGTTTTCAAATAGATGAAGTGTTAAAAATTTATATCTTGTAAAGATATTTTGAAAATAAATAATTGAGAAAATTTAAATTTTGGTGTTTGTTGTGAATATTTATTGATGGTTAAATAACCGACTATCAATATTGGCCTTTTTAAATGGCATTTGAATTTCGATGCGACCGGGGGACAGATTCCAAGTAGATATCCGAAAACCACATCGAACCTTTGTGATTGTGATGAATCTTTTATTTAAAAGATCAAAGTGAAAATTGTTGTGATTTGTTTGAAATCTGAATAAACACTTATTTTTAAAAATAACCGCTCGTTATTCGGATTAGCCGGGAGAGGACATTGTGTCATAAAACCCATTCTGAATAATGATACGACGAAATGTGGTTGCATTTAAAGACGGTGTTGAAGACCGGGTATTTTTCGAAAACAAAAGGATTGCCTGTCGAATGTCTCTGCACCGGGTTGCTCCGATATAGAGATTTTATCACCCTTTGTGATGGGAATTCCGGACGTGATTAGTGAATATCCGGATTTGCAAGGGCTCCTTTGAAGTGCCTTCGGTTCCGTTCGATCCCGGAACGGACTTGTATGGATGTGTGGCTGGCGTTACACTTTGAGATGTAAAGCTGGTTTCTATCGAATACATTTCTGTTAGTGGCGGAGAATTTATTCTCTTAGCTTAACACCCTTCTCTGAGACGTACGAGCTCAGAGGTTATGTAGTTGATGGTTACTAGCGATACATTCCCAATTGCTGCTGATCATTTATTGATCAAAGCATGACTTTGTGAAAAGTGTAGCTTAGTGGACGAGACCTCATCGGACCTCACTCCTCGGAAATGGTCAAAACAGGAAAGATGCGGTAAGGTTGTTAGGGTCGCGCCCTTTAGGGTATGTCATTTCCTTCTGGAAAAGGGTGGTGTGAGGTATGGAGCCCTAATATTTAACCTTTGTGGTTACTGCAAATACTTTCTTTGTGATTGTTTCTTTGTGGTTGAGGATCCTCGGATAAAGGTCCCAAAGGACCGGGGGATGGCATACTCGTGTAGTAGTTTCCTATTTACAGAGGTAACCCGGCCTTGTGTTGGCAGAGAGCTGGTTAAATTCTAGAGACGTCCCTTCAGAGGCATACCCATATGGCAGTAGGAAGTTCCTTAGCCTGACCATTTGTTGGAAATCCAAATAAACAATACATGCCCTGTACGGTTTTAGCTGTAGAACCTGCCATTTAAAATGGTAGCTATAGCTGGCATAATATAATGATACCTATGCTGGCTAAGATTAATATTATACTTTCGAAATATTTTCCACTATGCACTAATAATAATATCAAAGGATTTTGCGTAACAAACATGTTTGACTATCATAAGGAGAAATCTCCTCCAATTCTACGTTTGCATTGTGTGTGGCGGGAGGCCATATGGTAGTTTCATTTTCAAAAAGCATAGCGAATTTCTTTTTATTTTCTTTGTGAAAAGAACTGTTTTTAAGATCTCACACCAGTCCCACGACTGACCTAGTTTTTATTGTTCCCTTTCTAAACTCTGGGTGCCCATAATTTTCCACACGGGCAGCCTAGAGTCAGCTTAGCAGTTATTCGGGAGCAAAGTCAAGAAATTGCTGTAGAGATCAGGAGTTGGAGCTGGATGGTGAGGCGTATCACTTATATATGTAATATTTCTTTCCGTTGTTTGTTGTTGTAAACTTTGATAATGTAATGTGATGTAATGTAATAACTTATATAGTAATTCTGTTTAAAGATATTTATTTATCTATTACATTTGTTCCGCTGCGATATGTGAGATTCTGTTGTTGTTTTCTTTCCTTCTTCTTCTACCTCTTCTTCTTTAAACCCTAGTGGTTCGGTTTTCCGGCATTCGATTGTCTGGCAGTTGATACAGTGGACGTACTAATGTCGACTTTCGGGCGCCGAGAAATCGGATTGTTACAAGCGGTGAGCTATGAAAAGTCATTTATTTTTACTTAGCATTATCGTCCTCATTTCTGAGATTGTCGTTGTTATTCATGCTTCGTGTTGTCAATACAACTATCGAACGACGGTTGTGAGTTATGAAAATTCATTCATATTTTGCTTAGCATCGCCGTTCTCATTTCTGAGATTGCCATTGTCATTCATGTGCTATATTGCTAGTACAACTATTGAATGACGACGCTGAGCTGTGAAAAAGTTGTTTATTTTTAGCTTAGCATCACGTTTATCATTTTTGAGTTTGATATTGTCGTTCATTTGTTGTGTTGTTGGTACAACTATCAAACGACGTCAGTTAGCTTTGAAAAGTTGTTTGTTCGTGCGCATGGCATGGTCTTCCCCTCTATTTGAGGGAGAAATGAGGTTTGATTGTGAAGTCAAGCCGTGCATGGTTTTTTGTACCAGTTCCAACTGTCTAGTATCTACACTTTCAGTGTGCTATGTTAGCAGAACTAACATAGACGGGTTTTTATATTGGTTCAGGTCGTCCAACATCCCTACATCCAGTTAGTTGGCTGAAGAAGCCAAGTTGCAATGTAAGCAGCTCTGTTTTAATAACTGGTTCAGGCAGTCTAATATCCTAACATTCAAAATGATTATTTAGTTATGTCGTAGAATTTAAAAAAATAGAGACTTTTATACCAGTTCAGGCTATCTAGTATCCCTATGTCCAGTTCATTGTATTATTACTTTTTTATAATAATTACATTGCACATTACGTAAGCGTTGTAGATCATATAAAGTAAGGTCCGAGGTGCTCTGAGTTCCAAATCCTTGGAGCAAGATTGCCATCAGGTCCTCATAGTCGATATACCTTATTCGCTAAAGCTTCTACTATGACTAATGGACCTTCCCAGTTTGGACCCAACGCTCCATCTTCCGGATCCATTTTGTTAGCCATTACCCTTCATGGTACGAAGTCCCCTTTGTAAAAGTTTCTTTCCTTGAGCCTGGCATTATAACTTTTTGTCATCCTTTGCCGATAGGCACTTGATACTACCGTTGCCTCATCCCTTCTTTCCTGAATGAGATATAAGGCACTTTCCTTCAGTTTCTTATTCTTTTCTGTTATATATGATATTCTTTCATGTGATGGGACCTCTACATCGACGGGAAGCGTGGTCTCATGTCCATAGGATAGTGAAAAAGGAGTATGGCCTATTGGAGATCTAGTTGAAGCTCGATAAGCCCATAGTACTAAAGATACTTCTTCTGCCTACTTTCCTTTAGCTTTCTACAGTCTTTTCTTAAGTAGCTTCTTGATGATTACGTTTGCAGCTTCAACCTACCTATTTGCTTGTGAATGCGTACCTGAAGAGTTTTTTTATATATTGTTCTTCTATCAAAGCTTTGCAAACTCCATACTTTCAAATCGGGTGCCATTTTCATAAATGTTCTTGTAGGGGATCCTGTATCTAGTGTCTCTGTTCCTCACTACAAAAGTGGCTATCTTCTTCATAGTGGTCGTGGCTAGGGATTCTAGCTCTACACATTTAGTGAAGTGGATTGTTGCCACTATAACATACTTAGCTCCTCCCATTGACATAGGAGGTGGTCCTATTAGATCTATGTCCCATATGTCGAATAGACATGGTCATGCAAGTAGGATGAGCTCATAAGATGGATATTCAGGATACTTGCGAATCGTTGACATCTGTCACACTTCCTTACAAATTCCTTTATGTCCTAAAGTGCCATAGGCCAATAGTAACCATGCGTTAGTATTTTCTTTGCTAACTTGTTGCCCTGTGAGTGACCTCCGCATCGGCCCTCCTATGCTTCCTTTATGACGCCTTCCCCCTTTCTTTGGAAGCACATCTAAGATAAAGAGTCGAATACCCTCTCTTGTATAATGTGCCATCAAAGAATTAGTATGGAGCCTGGTATCTTATCTTTCGGGATTCATTCCTTTTGGGGATAGGGTTCCACTTAGCAAGAATTGTCTGATAAGATTTGTTCGGTTATTCCCCTTGGTTTGCTGATGCACATGTTTAACTGAGGGTTGTTCTCGATTTTCCGCTGTCTCCTGATGTCATGTTCCTTAAATGATGGCCCGTTAGTCGCGAGTTAGGACCGGTATCTTATTTGATTTTGTATTGCTTGGCTCTGCTAGATGCCCAATTAGAGCTGCCTTTATTTTATTAACCACCTTGGTACACACAAGTTTTTCTAAGGAGTCGGCAGACGTGTTGTTTTCTTGTGAGATTTATTCTATTCCATACCGTTCGAACTATTTCGGTAACTTATTAGACAGTTCCACATATTTGGCTAAAGTTAGCTCCTTCGCTTGGTAATTGCCCTACACTTGGTTCACAACTAATTGGGAATATGAATTTTAACATAGGTTACCTTCTTACCTAGGACATTCTTAGACCTGAAAGGAGAACCTCATATTTTGTGCCTTGAAACCAAGCTGCACTGCTCCATACAGTTTGTGACCATTAAGAGTGATTAGTATATGACAGTTCCTACCCCATGTTCATTCGATGCTTCATCTATGAATAAGTGCCAGAACTACTAGGTGTTTACTTCTTCCTTTGATTGAGGTTCTGCTGGTAGGGTGCACTTTGCGATGAAATCTGCAAGTGCCTGGCCTTTGATTGCCTCTTGGGACAATAGTTGATGCATACCCACTAAGCTCCATCACCCATTTTAATAAGCGACATGCTATCTCTAGCTTCTGCATTATCTGCCTAAGGGGTTTATCTGTGACGACTTTAATGGCATGTGACTTAGGACTTCAAATGTCTACTCCAAGTCTTGGACGTGCTTGATGCTGCCTTGGACTTAAACAACATATCGTCTATACATACCTTAACATTCTTTATAATCTGTCCCGCAAAAATTATATTAACCAGCCTCTAGTAGGTTGCCCCTGTGTTCTTAAGCACAAATGGCTTGACTTTGTAGCAATACAATCCTTTAACTATCACAAAAATAGTATGCTCCTAATATTTCTTAAACATGGCTATCTGATTGTACCCTTAATATGCATCCATGAATGAGAGCAATTCATGCCCACTGGTCGCATCTACTAACTGATCAGTTCTAGGAAAGAGAAACCTATCCTTCAGGCAATCCTTGTTAAGGTTGGTGAAGTCTACATAAATTTTCCATTTCCCGTGAGGCTTCCTTAAAAGTACTGAGTTGGCAATCCACTTCGAGTGGCGTACCTCCCTAATGAATCTATTCTCCTTCAACTTCTTAATTTTCTCATGCAGAGCCTTTTAGTCCGTGAGATGATGGTTTTGATGATAATAACCTTAGAATAGATTATAAAATATAAATACTAACATTATAAATTTAGATATATATGTATATGCAAGATTTAACCATGCAGGTACTAAGAATGAAGACTGTACAGCATAGAGATTCAAGATATCAAGATAAAATATCAAGATAGAAGACTCATGAGTATCAAGACTATCAAGAGTTCAAGATTTCAAGGATAAATATTTTTTATTATTATTAGGAATTTTTGTTAAAACTCGTAGAAAAGCACTGGCATCTTAAAATCTAATTTATTCGTGGAATGGAATCCACTTCGAGCCCGTTAAAGGGATGGAACCCTAAGTAGGATGGAACCTACGAAAAATCTAGTGGAACATTGTTTTGTATCCGCTAACTTTTATTCAAAATGATTTTTCAAAATTATATCCTATTTCCAAAATGTTTTCAAAACTTCTCTTTTAAAAGATTCAAAACCCTTGATCTTGATTTTAAATAATTTTAGCTTCAAAAACATCTTTATTTTCAAAGTCAAATTACTCCTGAATTTAAACTATCTTTTTAAATAATATATTTAACTTTTAAATATTTATATTTAGATTTAAATATAAAATTATAGTTAAAATCTATATATATTATTCTTTATATTTACTTATGAATTTTAACTATAGTCAAGTATATTTATGAAGTTTAAAATATTTTTATATAAGATAAAGGTTATTTTCAAAGAAAATCAAAAACACCAAAAAATCCTTTGGGATGTCGACATGCCTAGCATGACCATGTCGACATTGTGACAGTTTGATTCAAAAATTCAAATTTCAAAAGAAGTGTCTATTCGCCATAACTCTTCATGAATGGTCATGGTTGTTGTTCTTCTATAAATAGGGGTCAGTTTCAATGAATTTTCAGTCACTTTTTTCTGGTTTTCACTCCTCTTCTTCTTCCTCATTTCTTAATACATATTCTTATCATTACTCTGCCGAAATCAACATTGAATCATACTTGATTACTTCTAGTTTGATTCTCTATCAATCATTATCTCTACAAGATTCTCAGTGCTATTCAGAGTTATGGACTTCTTTGTAATCTATTAAGCGATAAAAGGTGTGATTGTAGCCTTGGAAATCAATCAAAAGGGAAAAGGTGTGATTGTAGCCTTGGTAAATCAATTGGGTAAACTTGTGGCCCGGAAATCAAGTATCTCTACCCATAGGATCGAAATTCTGAAGGGTGTACCTCGTAGCCTCGAAACCGAGGTTGTAATTGTACAATTGCTTTTGAAAGGAAATCCATACTTGTGTAGCGGGACTGGATGTAGGGTAACTCCGAACCAGTATAAAATCCGGTGTGTTCTTTCCTTTACTCTTTTGTTTTATTTTTTGCATCTGTGATTGTTTCTGTGATCATATTTGTGTCTGTATATTGCATACTTTTGTGTCTAAATTAACATAAATTAAAAAGATTTAGTAATTCTTTATTAACACTATTCACCCCCCCCCCCCACTCTAGTGTTAATCTTAGCCTTAAGATTCGTAATCCGCATTTCTCACAATTGGTATCAAAGCAAGATTTTCAAAGTTTCATAATCTGATTTTTGAAAAGTTTTTCAAAATGGCTACCAACACTGGTACTGTTATTAACACTAGTATCCATGTCACTAGTTCATTTGTAGAGGGTCAGTCTACTGTCTGACCACCACTTTTTAATGGCGGTAACTATGCATATTGGGCATGTAGGATGAAAATATATTTACAATCTATAGGATTAAACACTTGGAATATTACACAAACTGAATATTCTGAACCCACAATTGATTTTGCACAGTGGACTGTTGAGAAAAAGACTGTTGCACAAAATAATTCTAAGAAATTGAATATTCTATTTTGTTCACTAGATAGAAATGAATTCAATAGAGTGTCAGTTTGTAAGTCTGCATATGAAATCTGAAAAACTTTGCAAGTTACTCACGAAGGAACAAACAAAGTTAAACAGACCAAAATTTTCATGCTCACAAATCATTTTCAATTATTTGAAATGAATGCTAATGAGTCTATTTCAGATATGTATAGTAGATTTCAGGATATTGTGTATTCTCTAATATCTTTGGAAAAGGAATTTTCTAAAGAAGATCAAGTCAGAAAAATTTTAAATTCTCTAACTCCAGAATGGGATCAGAAGACACTTGCGATCGAAGAGGCAAACGACATCAGTATTTTGAAGATAGAAGAATTAAATGGAAATCTAATGTCATATGAAGTTTAAATGATCGGGAGAAGAGAAAGTAAAGCATCTGAAAAGAAATCAATGGCATTCAATGCACTGATCGATGGATCAGACTCAAACAGCGATAATGATGAAGAGATAGCCTTTATGACCAGAAATTTTAGGAGATTCCTGAAATACAGAAAGATGAATAATCTCAAGAGAAACAACTATAAGAATTCTGGAAATCAGAATATAGTGCCAAATAATGACAAGTGTTACAACTGTGATAAACGAGGCCACTTCAAAAGAGACTGTTCGTATGCAGAAAGAATCCTCCTATGAACAATGAACCAGCAAAGAAACGAAAGCATGCATTTACTGCTACTCTAGATGACTCAGACTCGTCCTCAAGTGATGATGATCAAAAAACAAATAATTCGAATTTGTGTTACACAGCTGTTCACGACTCCGACGAATTCAGAGAAACGGACTCAGAAAAAGGTACACGTTTACAATACAATTGATATAAAATTGCTTGCTTAAGATTAGTTGCTTGATTGTTTGATTGATTGATTTTGAATTGGAGTGTTGTTTGAATTTTAAAATTTATTTTCTATTTTTTTTTTATTATTATTTTTAATACTTTCTGAAATATATTATAAGTATAATAATATTTTAGAAATATATAACAGACATTAATAATAATAATATATATATTAGAGATCTCAGGAAAAATCAATTCATGAAAATTCAAAAGTACATGTCGACATGGTCCCTACCATGATGTCGACATGGCCACCTGAATATGAAATTCAAAATTTGAATTCAAATGTTTGAATTTGCCTCCACCTTTTCACTTCATTCAATTCTATGAAAAGATACTTTTTGACCAGAGAATATGTCCTTTAAGAATCCATTTATTCACTATCTTTTATCATATCTTTTCACTTTCATTTCCAAATTCAAACTCTCTCTTCATAACTTCAAACTCTCTACTCTCTACTCTAATGGCTTCTTCAAGCAACCCCTCAACCATGAGAATTTCCATAAAAATCAAAGACCAATTATTCAATGATCCGGAGGCAATTAAAGCATACATCAATTATGCTAACTATGCCAAAGTCCATCCCGAAAAATTTGCTATTTTTCAAGATTTTTCTTCTTATGAAATTGATTCTTTTTTGCAAACAATTGTGTTCTTAGTCTTATTGATGCTTCTCAAATGATTTTGTTTGCTATCCTAATCTTGTCAAAATTTTCTATGCAAATTTAAATCGCGGATTTTATGTTGGAAACGAAGATGAAATTTGGAGTAGTGTCAAAGGCACTCAAATTGTTTTGAATTGTGATCTTTTAGGTACCATTCTCAATTGCAAGAGTTCGGGAATGGATCTTTTTAACTTTAAAATCGATGAACATGATCGTGAGACATTTCATCACATTTTCGAAAGAGATGATGATTTTGATTTTAAAAATAGAAATTTTCGACCAAAAGCAAGAATTGTTAATCTTCTTTTGCAACATACTTTGACCCCAAGATCGGGAAATTTTAACAATCTTACTTCAAAAATTTGCAAAGCACTTTTTGATATTTTCGGAAACTATAACATAAATTGGGCGCAAGTTATTTTGGATGAACTTCGTCCTAAAAATCTTGAAATGGGTGAGAATACTTTATACCATGGAATTTATCTCACTCGGATTTTTAACTATTTTGGAGTGGATTTCAAAGGTGAAGAATTTCTTTCTAGAAAAGTTTTCAATCATTCTAACATTTCACTTATGAAAATTCTATTTGTTTTTCAACCTTATGAGACACTTACCAAAAAGGAAGAGCATTTGGCTCATGAGGAAATGGAATAAGAGGAAGTTGAAGAAGAAGAAGAAGGGGATGAAATGGAAATTGAAGAAGAAGAAGAAGGTGAAACGTCTTTGGAAAGCATTGAATATCCTTCCAATCCATCCGACAAAACCCTTCTCAAAAACCAAAATATAATTGTGGAGGATCAACAGATTCTAAAACGATCCGTTAGTAAAAAGTTGGATAACATTTCTTCGAAGATGAACAAGTTCTTTTCCAAAGTCAGCAAGAAACTTGGACTATCTTCATCCTCTAACTAGTTTTATCTTTTCGTATCTTGTTGTATTTGTTTTAGTTTCCTTTATTTCGAATGTTCATGTAGTTTATTGTGTGCTTAATCATTGTATTATCGTACTATGCAATGAAATGAAATTTCCTTTCTGTTATCTACCTGATCTTATCTCTAGAATAAATGTTAGTATATTATATATATATATATATACATACATACACAATTATTCACAAAATCAAATTAGTCATAACATTTCACTAACCCATGTCGACATCCCCTATGTAACCATGTCGACGTGTATTGGTCAGAAATGGCAATTGATTTTGAATTTGAAATTTGAATAACTACCATATGTCTATTCAATTCAAACGAATTTCTACACTTATATATACATGTTTCTTCCAGAATTCTTCACTGAAATTTATTTCTTATCATCTATATCCTCCATTTCTTTCACAAATTCAACTATGGCTAATTCTATTCACAATTTATTCGAAAATCTTGAAGAAACTCTTAATTCGTTCAAGAATATTCTCTCATTTATTCTATGAAACCAGCGTCATTTAGAATTAAGTCAAATCAGATGATAAAGGAACAAGAAAGGCACTTCGATGCGATACGATGGATGATCTCCTCTCTTCACAAGGATGATAACGAAGTACATCCTCCTGTCTCTCTCATTAATGACAATGATAATTGGGATGCTATTAAGGCAGACCCAATCTTTGGAGAAGAAGGATGGGTGGAAGTTCCACGTAACGTTTGATTTTTTATTTACTTTGTTTGATTTGTTTGAATTGATTTGGTTTGAATTGATACTTTGTGTGGATTGATTTCTTATTGATTCGAAGATTGGTGTGTAAAACATATATGTATATATACATTGAAATGTATATAATCTTTAAATTAGTTATCATGCTTAGAAGTATAATAATTTCCTACTCTATATATTTCATTGTATAGTTTATCAATGCAGTGCCTGAAGTCCAAAAATGAGGGGGAGTAAGTTTTTGTTGATGAAAAAGGGGGAGAAATATAAAATAGGGTAGTTAAGTATAGATTAAGGGGGAGTTGTTAGTTTTAGGAGGAGTTATTAGGATAGAAATAATATTTTATAAACAAAGGTTGTCATCATGACGCAGCGGATATAACGGATGACAGCGAAATGAAAATTTCGTGTCAAACTAGTCGATGAAACGATTAGATGAAACAAGATAAATCGATGGATTGAAAAATACCGAACGCCCAAATTCGTTGATCTCGAGAGATACCGAATTCTAGCTATCTCCAATACATTGATCGCGCACGATACCATGTTAAAAGATCTACGACTCTTCTACGTTGATCTCGCGCACGAGATTCCGTGAATCGGCTTCAAATCCGTTGATTCGAGCGCACTCGAATAACCGAAAATGGAGAAAGGAGATAACGCTCAACTTCCAATTTCAAAGAGGCACAAAGCACTCAAACAAATTTTCATTCAAAATTAACCAAAACAAAAAGATACAACTCGCCCGCTATTTATAGAGTTACAACTCACACAGCCCAGTTTTCAACGACCTAACAGGTGCCGCGACCTACGATCTGGCATAGTTCGGTAACGCGACCTACGACTCATCACCCTATACACGAGTTACATCATACAGTACGGCGACTCAATACTACACGACCTAACATGTACATCATTACAACAAATGACTCACGACATAACATATTTACAACACAACACGAGTTAACCAAAATGCGACCTTACACAATACGGCACCAACCGATTTAACATACTACATACAAACATGCGACTCAACAAACAGCGGCTTGCTTTATGCGACATAAGGTCGAGCGACCTAAAATAGGTAGTACAGCAATAGGACGCTTGAGCAACCTAACATCTGGAGCGACTTAGGATTCAGCGACCTAAGAAAACATTGCTGCTTCATGACCTAGTGACTCACGAGTTAGCGACCTAAAGTTGAGCGACTTATCGTAGGTCGCTGGATCCCTTTTCCCTGCATAACTCGCTTCACTGCACAACTTTGATACCTCGCTAGGTCATAACCCGCTGCATGACTCAAAGCATAGGTCATTGGCGGTTGGCGTTGTATCTCCTTCTCCTCTTATCTCGCTATCCCATAACTCGCTATGCCTAGGTCGAGAATGACTCATTCCAAGCGTCCTATCGCAATCATAGTGCGTTGCATCATCCTCCCTCGATTGACAAGAATTCGACCTCGAATTTGCACCTTCCTTTTCCATAACAAGCTCATCCCCATGATACAGAATCAAGTATTTGACGTTAAAAACGTCTGCAGTGTGAATATGATCCGGTAACCTCAACTGATATGCACTATCATTGATCTTCTTCAAGATTTTTACTGGGCCAATCTTTCGAGCCTTCAACTTGTTGTAAGTTCCAACTGGAAAACGATCTTTCGTCAACACTGCATAAACCAAATCACCTTCTTTCAAGTCTACATTCTTTCGCTTCTTATTCTCCATTTGTTTATACTTCTCATTTGATGCAAGCAATCGTTCATGAACAGCTCTGTGACACTCCTGCAGTTCATTCGCAAAATCACAAACTCGTTTAACAACTCCTTTCTGAGATGGAACTATCGACAAATCCAACGGTCCCTTCGGAATTGTTGAATATACTACTTGGAATGGACTGAATCCAATGTTTCGATTCACTACATGATTATATGCGAATTCCGCTTGACATAACTTCACATCCCAGCTCTTCAAATTATCTTTCACAAGACATATCAACAAGTTTACCAATGATCTATTCACCACTTCCGTTTGCCCATCAGTTTGCGGATGATAGGCGCTACTAAAATTCAGCTTAGTTCCAACCATCTTCCATAAACTCAACCAAAAATGACTTAGAAAACGAGTATCCCGGTCAGAAACTATAGTTTCAGGTGGCCCATGTAGTCGATAAACCTCCTTAAAGTACAATTGAGCAACACGGACTGCATCGGCGGTCTTTTTACAGGTTATAAAATGTGTCATCTTCGAAAATCTATCCACCACAACAAATATAGAATCGTTCCTCGTTGAGTTCTTGGTAAACCCAAAACAAAATCCATGCTGATATCAACCCATGGCCTAGTAGGCACGGGCAATGGCATATACAATCCTGCATTCGTAGCTCCCCTTGGAAACTTGACATATGTGACATCTCTCCACAAATCTTTCAACTTCTTTCCTTATTGAAGGCCAAAAATATGATTGAGAAATCAACTGCAAAGTACGATCTCTTCCCACATGTCCTTCTTCATGCAATTCTTTCACAATCTTCATTCGCAAACTGCCCTCTGGTATACACAATCGATTTCCTTTGAAAAGAAAACCAACCACCAATACAAACTCATCCGTCTTCCCTTTCTCGACTTCATCTATAATCTTAGCAAAGTAAGTATCATCAACAAACAATTCTGGCAACACATCGAACCCCGTCACTCAACTCTCATCGTAGTCAACAAATGATTCCTTCTACTCAATGCATCTGCCACACGGTTTGTAACTCCCGACTTATGCTTTACCACAAATGTAAATTGTTGCAAGTATGCAATCCACGAAGCATGCCTAGCTGCAATCTTGTCCTGCCCTTGCAAATGTTTCAACGCTCCATGATCAGTATATAAAACAAATTCTTTATGGAACAAATAGTGTCTCCAATGTTTCACAGCTTGCACAATAGCATAAAATTCTACATCATAAGTATTATATCTCATCTTGGCTCCCGAAAGCTTCTCACTAAAATAAGCAATAGGACGGCCCCTCTGACTTAACACCCCTCCAATTCCAACCTTAGATGCATCAGTATGTAGCTCAAACAACAACTAAAAGTCTGTTAATACTAGAATGGGTGCTGACGTCAAAAGTTCCTTGATCTGTTCAAAAGCAAATACTGCTTCCTCTGACCATGAAAATTGCTTCCCCTTCATACAATCAGTAACAGGCGCCATCACGCTACTGAAATGTGGAATAAACCATCGGTAGAATGATGCTAAACCATGAAAACTTCTAACTTCGGTTATCTTCTTGGGTTGTGGCCAGTTTCTGATTGCTTCTACTTTCTCATCCACCTGAATTCCCTCCTTAGACACTACGTACTCCAGAAATAAAACATTTCGCGTCATAAAGACACATTTCTTCGTTGTTGCATAAAACTGTTCCTGACGAAGAATAGTTAACACCTTCCGCAAGTGTTGAATATGCTCTTCAGTGCTCGCACTATAGATCAAGATATCATCAAAATAAACTACAGCAAACTTCCCATTGTACGGTCTGAAAATTTGGTTCATCACCCTCATAAATGTACTTGGTGCATTCGACATACCAAACGGCATGACCAGCCATTCATACAGTCCTTCCCGAGTCTTGAATGCGGTCTTCCACTCATCACCTGGTCTTATGCGAATTTGATGATAACCACTTTTAAGATCAATCTTCGAAAAGATTACAGACCCACTGATTTGATCCAATAGATCATCAAGTCTTGGCATAGGAAATCTGTATCTGACAGTTATCTTGTTGAGCGCTCTACTATCTGTACACATCCTCCAAGTCCCATCCTTCTTCGGCACTAATAAAGCTGGTACTGCACAAGGACTTAAACTTTCTTATACGCGCCCTTGTTCAAGCAACTCTTCCACCTGTCTTCTCAACTCTTCGTGTTTCTTTGGACTCATTCTGTCATTCTGTAATGTGGCCTATGTGGTAACACTGCTCCCGGTACAAGATCAATTTGATGTTGTATGTCTCTCAATGGTGGTAATTCTTTTGCAGCTCCTCTGGGAACACATCTTCAAATTCCTTCAGTACTGGTTTAACTTTCTCTGGAATTTCAACCTCCCCACTACTTTCGCGTCCGATCAATAAAAACATCTCAGGCTCCTCTTCTACTTCTTTGACAAACTCCTTCAAAGATAGTATAGTCTTTAGTTCTTTGATCTCCTCCAACTTGCTTTCACTATGTTGTCGCTTTTTAGGAACCAAAGTGATTTTAGTGCCCTCAAACATGAAACTATAGCAATTAGTCCTCCCATCATGTTGCACAGCTCTATCGTACTGCCACGGTCTCCCCAACAACAAATGACATACATCCATATCTACCACATCACACCAAATTTCATCTTTATACTTCTTTCCAATGGAAAAAGTTACACAAGCTCTTTGTCCAACCTTCACTTCCCCACCTTTCCTCAACCAAGCTAACTTGTAAGGTTTGGGATGCTTCTTTGTTTTTAACACCAAATTCTTCATAGCTTCTGTCGAAATGATGTTATCACAGCTTCCCGCATCGATGACAAACTTGCAAACCCTTCCCAAAATAGTGCATGTTGACTGAAAAATGTTACTCCTCAACCAGTTAGTCTCCTTTTCCTGCTTTGGCGTCAAGCAAGATCTCCTCATCGTCAAATTACAACCTTTGTCTCTCGATAATTCTTCTTCCTCCTCAGCTTGTGGTGAATTAGAACATTCTACTTCTGCATCCTCATCCTCAACCTCAACAACCATCACTCGCTTCTTCGGCTTCGGACATTCATTGCTCTTGTGACCAAACTCCTGACAGTTATAACACTTGAAATTATTGTTGACCTTGGTCTTAGCAACTTCATTGACAACCGGTCTTCCAACAGCCTTGGAAACATTAGTATTGCTACTAGCCCCTTTCACCTGATTGATTGAACTTGTAAATGAACCACCTCCTCTTCTATCTTGCTTCTCCTAAGCTAGAGCCTTCTGGTGTGCTTCAGCAACGGATCTTGGATCAAACATATTCACCATATCCTGAATTTGCATTCTCAACCCTCCAACGAATCTAGTTGTCAACTGTTCCTCTGTCTCCATGATATCATTTCTGGCAATCAACTGATAAAATTCATCTGCATAGTCATTCACCATCTTTGTTCCCTTTCTCAAATTCTGTAAGCGCTGATACATAAGAGACTGATAATTATAAGGCAAGAAAGTAGCCTTCATCAACTTCTTCATCTTCTCCCATGACTCAATTTTTTACTTTCTCATTCTCTCCGGTGTAAGTTTAGTTTGCTGCCACCATGCCATAGCTCTTCCCCTCAATCATGTAGCAACCAACTTAACTCTACGATACTCGGGTACTTCCTTGAAGTCAAAAATTTCTTCAACATTCGATAACCAATCCAGAAACTCTTCAGCAATCATTCCTCCTTTGAATTCTGGAATCTCTGTTTTCATCCCCGACTCCCATTTACGATCATCTTCTACCTCCCGATGGTGATTTTGTACTTGGTCTCGATCTCGATAATGAACACTACATCTATCACCATCTTCATCATAATCAAATGTACTTCGATATCTATCTCGCCCATCAACATCTCTATGATCACGCATATCTCTTCTACTATGTCTTTCAACATCACGATATGGCTCATTTTCAAATCCACATGGGGTTCTTCTCTCTTCACCTCGATACTCATGATGTTCTTGCCTCATAGAAACTGATGATTCTCTTCGATCTTGACGGGATTGTGGTGACACCCACCTCGCTTCCGCAACCGATGGCGAAACTCTGTTTCCTCCATGGTTCGAGATTGGTGATCTTCTCCATTGACTTTGATTCATATCGATCATCAATTTCTCCAACTTTTCAATACCTTCATCAAACTTTTCATTGATACGTTGTTCCATTTGCTCAGCTTCTTTTCGACGATACACATCTTCAACATTTTGAAAACGATTAGCTCTTCTCGGAGGCATTGTCGAATCTTCAACAAATTCAAACATACTTCAACTTGCACAACTTAACTCTCAGCCTGCACTTACTCTCGGCTTGCACTTAGTTGGCTCAGCTTTGATCAAACTTCAATACTTCAAATCTTCTCCCAATAGGCTCGGCTTAGCTATGATTGGCTAAGTCTAGCTTTGATACCAAGCTGACGCAGCGGATATAACGTATGACAGTGAAATGAAAATTTCGTGCCAAACTAATCGATGAAACGATTAGATGAAACAAGATAAATCGATGGATTAAAAAATGCCGAACGCCCAAATTCGTTGATCTCGAGAGATACCGAATTCTAGCTATCTCCAACACGTTGATCGCGCATGATGCCGAGTTAAAAGATCTACGACTCTTCTACGTTGATCTCGCGCACGAGATTCCGTGAATCGGCTTCAAATCCGTTGATTCGAGCGCACTCGAATAAATGAAAATGGAGAAAGGAGACAACGCTCAACTTCCAATTTCAAAGAGGCACAAAGCACTCAAACAAAGTTTCATTCAAAATCAACCAAAAAAAAATGATACAACTCACCCGCTATTTATAGAGTTACAACTCACACAGCCCAGTTTTCAACGACCTAACAGGTGCCGCGACCTACGACCTGGCATAGTTCGGTAACGCGACCTACGACTCATCACCCTATACACGAGTTACATCATACAGTACGACGACTCAATACTACGCGACCTAACATGTACATTATTACAACAAATGACTCACGACATAACATATTTACAACACAACAAGAGTTAACCAAAATGCGACCTTACACAATACGACACCAAGCGATTTAACATACTACATACAAACATGCGACTCAACAAACAGCGGCTTGCTTTATGCGACATAAGGTCGAGCGACCTAAAATAGGTAGTACAGCAATAGGACACTTGAGCGACCTAATTTGGGAGCGACTTAGTCTTCAGTGACCTAAGAAAACATCACTGCTTCATGACCTAGTGACTCACGAGTTAGCGACCTAAAGTTGAGCGACTTATCGTAGGTCGTTGGATCCCTTTTCCCTGCATAACTCGCTTCACTGCACAACTTTGATACCTCGCTAGGTCGTAACCCGCTGCGTGACTCAAAGCATAGGTCATTGGCGGTTGGCGTTGCATCTCCTTCTCCTCTTATCTCACTATCCCATAACTCGCTATGCCTGGGTCGAGAATGACTCATTCCAAGCGTCCTATCGCAATCATAGTGTGCTGCATCACATCATCAAAAAAGGGGGAGATTGTTAGTCCGTGAGATGATGATTTTGATGACAACAACCTTAGAATAGATTACAAAATATAAATACTAACATTATAAGTTTAGATATATATATATATATATATGCAGGATTTAACCATGCAGGTACTAAGAATGAAACTACAGTATAGAGATTCAAGATATCAAGATAAAATATCAAGATAGAAGACTCATGAATATCGAGACTATCAAGAGTTCAAGATTTCAAGGATAAGTATTTTTTATTATTATTAGGATTTTTTGTTAAAACTCGTAGAAAAGCACTAGCATCTTAAAATACAATTTATTCATGGAATGGAATCCACTTCGAGCCCGTTAAAGGGATGGAACCCTAAGTAGGATGGAACCTACGAAAAATCTAGTGGAGCATTGTTTTGTATGCGCTAACTTTTATTCAAAATGATTTTCAAAATTATATCTTGTTTTCAAAATGTTTTCAAAACTTTCCTTTTAAAAGATTCAAAACCCTCGATCCTGATTTTAAATAATTTTAGCCTCAAAATCATCTTTATTTTCAAAGTCAAAATACTCTTGATTTTAAGCTATCTTTTTAAATAATGTATTTAACTTTTAAATATTTATACTTAGATTTAAATATAAAATTATAGGTAAAATATATATATATATTATTCTTTATATTTACTTATGAATTTTAACTATAGTCAAGTATATTTATAAAGTTTAAAATAGTTTTTATATAAGATAAAGGGTATTTTCAAACAAAATCAAAAACACCAAAAAATCCTTTGGGATGTCGACATGCCTAACATGACCATGTCAACAGGGTGACAGTTTGATTCAAAAATTCAAATTTCAAAAGAAGTGTCTATTCGCCATAACTCTTCATGAATGGTCATGGCTGTTGTTCTTCTATAAATAAGGGTCAGTTTCAACGAATTTTCAATCATTTTTTTCTGGTTTTCACTCCTCTTCTTCTTCCTCATTTCTTAATACATATTCTTATCATTACTCTGTCGAAATCAATATTGAATCATACTCGATTACTTCTAGTTTGATTCTCTATCACTATCTCTACAAGATTCTCGGTGCTATTCAGAGTTGTAGACTTCTTTGTAATATATTAACCGAGAAAAGGTGTGATTGTAGCCTTGGAAATCAATCAAAAGGGAAAAGGTGTGATTGTAGCCTTGGTAAATCAATTGGGTAAACTTGTGTCCCGAAAATCAAGTATCTCTACCCAGAGGATCGAAATTCTGGAGGGTGTACCTCGTAGCCTTGAAACCGAGGGTGTAATTGTACAATTGCTTCTGAAAGGAAATCCGCACTTGTGTTGCGGGATTGGATGTAGGGTAACTCCGAACCAGTATAAAATCCGATGTGTTCTTTCCTTTACTGCTTTTATTTTATTTCTGCATCTGTGATTGTTTCTGTGATCATATCTGTGTCTGTATATTGCATACTTTTGTGTCCAAAATTAACATAAATTAAAAAGATTTAGTCATTCTTTATTAACATTATTCACCCCCCCCCCCCTCTAGTGTTAATCTTAGCCTTAAGATCCGTAATCCGCATTTCTCACAGAGCTTTGTACCTTTCCTGGTCTAGAGTTATGCGATTTTGTTTGACCATGTGCATCGGTGTCAATGTTGAGTGCATGACAGATAATAGCTGGATCTATTCCTACCATGTCTAAGTGCATCCAGGCGAATACATCTACTGATTTTTTCAAGAAGTCTACTAGTTCTGTACGAGCATCTACACTAAGATTTTTTCCAACCTTGAGAATCTTCGTAGGGTCTTTCGTGTTTACTTGTAAATTTTTGAGGTCACCCACCAGCTTTAGGTCACTTCTTATTTCCCCCAACCTTAGGTCTATTTCACCTTCTTCCTTTTCTGGCTTGGAGGTGACTGAGAGCGCTTATCTCTAGGCTTCCTTGGAGAAGTACCATGTATAGACTGAATTATATTCATCGGTGCCTATCATGTGCTTATATGTTATTTTTTTCCTTCTTCATAGATTTTAGGGGCGCAGGATTACTTGCTTTAGCATCAGTTTGGGTATTTAGTACCGATGTAGTTTTATGAACTGGTTTGTCTTCTTTTTTGTTATTATCACTACAAATATTAGAAGAGACACTGCAATAATTTCAAACAATTTTATTGTCAGAAGTAAGGTTTACATTATGTAACCCTCTAGCAAAAAGTTGTCCACCTCTTATTGACCTTATTCCCACAGGACCGTTGAACTTCATAAGTAGATCCTTTTAAGAAATGATTGCTCCAATGTCTATCAAATAAGGCCTTCCTAGGAAGGCATTGTATGGTGAGGGTTGGCAATGATTAAGAAGCTTGCATAGAATGAATTAAGCGGTGGGTCAATTCCATCGATAATATGCAAGCACATTGATCCTACTAGGATGGTAGTAATGTTTTTGAGCCAAAGATCAGTTCAGGACTAGGTTTTAGGATTTTCGATGGAAGCCTCATCGATCTATGTAGACTTGATGATAATGTTGACCAAGTTTCCAAAATAAAAAAAAACTTCCTTCATAGTGTAGTTAAATATCTACACTATAATAATGAATGGGTCTTGGTGAACGAAGACGTCTCACATCGCATCAACTGCAGTGAATGTTATCTCTAGAGCAAGCTTTTGTTTGATGTTGAAAATTAACTTTTGATGGGATTTTGCCTCTTGCATGTACCTCTCTTGTGCCTTATTACTCACACCTACGGGGAGTGGTCCCCAAGGATTGATGTTATTAGGTTAGAGGGGTTCCCAGCTAGGTTCTCATTTAGGTCAGGAGTCAGATTAATGTTCCGCCTTTGCCATTATTCTTATGAAAGTTGCCTAGGTTTTCCATTCTGAATCAACCTCTATATTTTTCTTCTTCAAATGTCAGCAATTATCGGTATGTTGAACATTGGCTTGGTGGAAGCGACTGTATGCCCCACCCCAGTTCAATTCTGGTTTCTTCCCTTTGTTGGGAATGTTAAAATAAAGTTCTATCTTGATCATCTTGTATATCTGACCAGGGGTGTGAGTGAATGGAGTTTCTACTACTAAGCTAAGTTCCTTTTGTCTCTTTGTTGACAGGTGATATCCTTCCATCCCCTTTTCTTATAATAGTTGGGGCAGAAGATTTTTAAATCTATGTAGTGGAACCAGCTTCTTCCACCCTAATGTAGCTACTAGCTTGTTCATAGAAAGCATTCATGTGGATACATGGCTTTCTGCTGTTGTTTTTTCACATTGAGCTCCCCTTTTGACATCGACATGGGCCGCCATCAGTAATTCTACTTTATTGCTTACTCTATTCCTGAAAGCCTTAAACTTGAATTGATTAATAAAATTGCATAGAATCTTATTCTTGCCCTTCATAATGCAGGACACCGTGTTTACACAGGGAAGACTTCTCTTCTTGAATTGATCTATCTTAGAAAATCGATAGATAGGTGTCGCAAAGAATGGACTTCGCCTAACCCAAATCACCTAAACCATTTAGCTATAGCTCCAACTAAGTAAACTGGGAGAAGTTTACATCTAACCATCCTTCCTACCTTTAGAATGTCCAAGTGATATTCAAACGTATAGAGATGATCATCTGAATTTGTATCCCATCGAATTTGTCAATCAACGGAGCTTTGAATTTGTTTAGGAAGTCTGCTTCAATGATATTCTCGATGAATGATGAAGATCCTTCTTCCCTAATCTTCTCCCCAGATCCTTATTCGAAAAGTTTAGCCAACTGCTCTACGTGAGCTTTTAGTTGCCAAATTTCATTTTCTTTGGTGTATGACTGTGGCGATTCATCCTCAAATAGTGAGTGGATGTTATCATCTTCTAGAGAAAATTAATTTTGTTTCATATGTAGTAGAGGGTTAATATTGGCTGGTTTTGTCTTGATTTGTGGATTTTCTTAGATCTTGCGTTTCAGCTTGGAATCTATTTTTAGGCTAGCATCACTGTTTCCATCTTTGACAGTGCTATTATCATTTCCCTGCTGAATAGTCAGCAAAATAGGTGAATGTAGGTGGTGAGTTGTGGACTGAGGTGGAGAGGATGGTTTAGGATAATATGTTTGGTGTAATGACCCTAACTCGACCTTCGAAAATCGACACCGAATACCACACTCGTATTCAAATTCCGCGGATTCAAACGTCGAATCTGGTTCGCCGGAGCTTATAACACATTAAGTACAACACAGTGGAAGAAATGAAATAATACAATTGATATACAGCATTTGATATAATATTTGATACAACTGAATACAATAGAATGATACAATACCATCAGAGATACAAGAAATAACAGCGAAAAGATAATGTCTTCAATAGAACGTATCTCCAAATCAAATGCTCCAATTCAAAGCTAGCTCGAACTTCAAATCAAGTTGCACAAAGCTAAGCAAGGTCGGTCATCCAAGACTGAAGAAGATCCCAAAGAATAAAAGCTACCAATCCAAAGACTTCGAAGGCTATCGAATATACACCTATTACTTGATTATCTAAAAACCCAACTCTAGACTGCCCGTGTGGAAATATTGGGCACCCAGAGTTTAGGAAAGGAACAATAAACTCCAGGTCAGTCAAGGGACTAGTGTGAGCAAACAAAACAGTTTTATCTTTTAATAACAGACAAAATAATTGAGATTGAAATCCGCAATGCTTTTTGGAAAATGAAACTACCGTAAGGCCTCCCGGCACACACAATGCAATCCCACACGTGGGGAGATTTCTCCTTATGATAGTCAAACATGCTTACTACGCAAAATCCTTTTTGATATTATTATTAGTGCATAGTGGAAAACGTTTCAAAAGTATAATATAAATCCTAGCCAGCATAGGTACCATTATACTATGCCTACTATAGCCGTCATATTAAATGGAAGGTTCTACAACTAAAACCGTACAAGGCGCGTATTGGATGAATGGATTTCCAACAAATGTTCAGGCTAAGGAACTTCCTATTGCCACATGGGAACGCCTCTGGTGGGATGCCCCGAGAACCTACACGGCTCTCTGCTAACACAAGGCCGGCTACCCCCTTCCTGGGGAGTAAAACCTAAGATATGCCACCTCCAGTCATTTGCGACCTTTATTCGAGGGCCCTCCATCAACAACATCACACAGTAATAAATATACTACAGTTTCCACATGAGTAAGTATCTGGGCTCCATACAATGATACCACCCTTTTCCAGAAGAAATGGTCATACCCTAGGGGAGCTACCCCTGAAACCTTGCCGCATCATTCCTGTTTTGACAATTACCAGTTTGTGAGGCTCGATGAGGTCTCATCCACAAAGCTACGCTTTTTCACAAAGCCATGCTTTGATCAACAAATGATCTGCAGCACTTTGTATGCCACATTACCAAATTGGGAATGTATCACTAGTAACCATATACTACATAACCTCTGAGCTCATACGTCTCAGAGAAGGGTGTTAAGCTAAGAGAATAAATTCTGCGCCACCAAGCAGAAATGTATTTGATAGAAACCAATTTTACATCTCAAAGTGTAATGTCAGACACACATCCATACAAGTCTGTCCCGGGTTCGAACAGAACCGAAGGCACTTCCGAAGAAGCCCTTGCAAATCCGGGTATCCACAATCCTGATCGGATTTCCCATCACTTAGGGAATCTCTACACCGTAGCTACTCAGTGCAGAGACAATCGATAGGTCATCCTATCGTTCTTGCAAATACCCGATCTTCACCACCGGTCTTCAAATGCTATCCATAACGACGTATCATTATTCGGAATGGGTTATATGACATAAGGTCCTCTCCCGGATAAATCGAATAATGAGCGCAATATTTAAAAACATATGGACATGGGATTTTAGTTAACTCACAACTTTAAAATTCAAAACTTTCTTTCAAATGGTTTAACCCAATTACCATTTCAAATCTTTAACCAAAAGATTTATTTCACAAAGTTCACCCAGTTTAACAAAGATCTATTTACTGATTTCAAAAAATTTCCATTTTAATTGGATTAATTCATTTAATCTTTAAATCCAAGATTTTACTCATAGATTTCAAAACCGTTTCCAAAGATTCATTCATAACTTGGAAAACCATTTCAATTCAAACTTGAAATTCCTTTTATACAAATTGGAAATTCATTTCTTATATGAAAGCTTTTATCATTTGAAAACAAACAGTTTTCATTTTGGAAAAATCTGATTTCAATTATACAAGTTAAAGTTTTTTCAAACTTAGGTTAAATTTAATTCCCAAAACAACACTTTTAAAATGGTTTAAATTCATGTAAACTTGTATAACCTTCTTGAAATCATAAATCCTCAACATAGAATTAAATTTCAAATTTTTAATTCAAATTCAAATCAAATTTCAAAATTAGGTTAAGTTATTCAAAAATAACTTTTATCTTTGAAATTCCTTTCCAAAAGCTTTTCACTCTAAATCTGATCCATTTCCAAAACCATTTAGACTCAAAATTTCAATTTTAAAAATTATTTTAAAAATCTGTGACTTAACCAATTTCCACGTGCAATCCATATTTCTGTGTGTATAGTGCAGTCCAGGGGGTTTTACACAATAGTGCACAACATCAATCATCACAGATTCAATCATATCAATATTGATAAGCGGTATAACCCATAACGCTTATCTTCGTTCACGGATTCATAGATAAAGTAAATTTATCAATCACAAAGATTCATCATTACGATTCGATGTGGGCTTCAGATAACCAACTGGAATCCGACTCACTGTCGCATCGAAATTCAAATGCCGTTTTATGGGCAAAAGGGTTTTTACATACATATAGGAACAAATCACAAATCATAGTTCATCACAAAGCAATCACAGTATCACAACAGAAATATCAATACAGTACAGAATATTTGATGATAGTCAATCATCTTTAGTTAACGTGAAATGTTTTAAGTGAATTGACCATATAATTATCTTTATTAATTATTTTAAATCAATGTTTAATTTTACTTAATTATGAATTAATTCAATCTTAATCAACTTTATTAATTGATTATTCCTTTATTTGATTTTCTTAATTTATTAATCCTTAATTGTTAACTGATTAAGTTTAATTACTTTTATGAATTGACTATTCTTTAATAAATTAATTTTTTTTTTGAAAATCATTACAAAACATTAATTGTTCATAACTATTTCATCATTATCAATAAATTTGGGTTTTTACATTAACACTTGAACATTTGATTTACTTTTAAACGTTTTATTAAGTTAGATTTCAAAACAACTTTTTGTTTAAAGGAAAATATACAATTTGAAATATTTTTGAACTTCATAAATTTTAAATAATTGATTTAATATCATTTACTTCATATTCCATTAACAACTCTCATTTATTTCTAAAGCTTCGATTTAGAAAAATTATTTAACTTGAGTTTCAAAATTTTGTTAAAATCGGAACTTGCTGTTTTTATTGACCAACCCAAGGCTTCCTCGAGTTTTCCCTGAGACAAACATCCCCCGCTTCGAGTTTTACCCCAAATTGACCCGTGTGTTAAGTTTTTAAAATGTCCCTATACAACGTCAAAACAACTCGAGCTCGTCTTCGAGTCCTCATCCCAAATTCCCGAGTAACACTTCGAGTTGTCTACCTTCTTCCCCAAACCCATCAAAACTGAAACCCCTTCCTCCACGTGCACATGCACGGCCAAAATCGCCGATGTTGGTCGAAGCTGCGGCCACCAACGAGTCGACTACCATCCCCCAAGACACCACCAGTACCCAGAATTTGAAAAAGATTTGAAACCGAGAATTGAGACACTTCGACCCAAAACCCATCAGAACCATCATCAGTAAAACATCTCGTGCCGCCTCCTCTGACTGTTATCGGTCACCAAATTTGGACCCAAGCTCCATCATCGTACGACGCATCGATTTGCACCATTGACACGCAGTCCGATCATCCCTAGATGGCACAGCACCATCATTTCAATCATGAGAAGAAATGGGTTCTTAAACCCTAATTTAATCTCGAGTTGAAAATTTAAGAATTTATAAATCCTACTCGTATTTTCTTGTAATCTCGCACATTTAATCTACCCCTGACGATGAACTCGAGACCCACCATCGTTTGGATCACCAGAATTGGTCAAAAGTTCACTTTCTGTTTAACTTCCATTTCCCAGAGAAATGTTCAATGAAAAAATTAAATTTTTGTTTCTAAAATCATTATTTTTGAAGGAGATTCAAATGATTTTATTGAAAAAAGAACTTGTGATGTTCAAATTTCTTGCTTATTTGGATGGTGACAATGTTTTGCATTTTCCAGGAAGAAAACTATATAAAATTTGCCTTAATTCATTACTGAAATACAATACAGGTTTAAACAATATTTTTAACTTGTTTTACATTCCTTTTCAGAAGTAAAGAGGAAGAGAGAGATTTAGATTTTTGATGTGCGTTACCCTGTAAACCAAAATTTAGAGGTAACTATGTTTTCCATAGTTTCCAGTAAAAAGAAAATTTCAAAACTTGCTTGATTTATTACTGAAAAAACGTAGTACAAGTTCAAACAGAACTCCATCTTGTTTACTGAAACATAATGCATGACCATCCATAGTATGTCATTCAGATTCAATAGAGACAGAGGGAAAGAAGGGGTTTGACAGGCTTTTATATCCTGAAGCTAAACAAGGAGTTATATTCTTGTACAATCAACATACACAGGCCAAAAACTCATCCATATACTCAAGGTTCTTGCATGCAAACCAAGTTTAAACTTTCCTAATCATTCAGGCATTCACACAGCAACAAATGATTAAAGGGAAACAGGGGTTTACTCACCTTATTTTCCAGAAGACGGGAATGTTTCCTGACAATTTTCAAAAGAAAATGAAGCCTGTGACTTTTCCTTCTTTTCTTACTTTAAAACTTGGGGTTTTAGATCTGCAAATTATAGTTATAGATCTGTGATTATTCTTGTTATGTTCCTTCACTTATTTCATTAATAACAGTAGTTTTTATTTTACTTACAGTTGAATGTATATAACAGAGAAGCTTTTTATTTTTCTTTCTGCAACTAGAAAACCAAAATTAGATTAAAGCTTTGATCTTGATTCTTCCTGCAATTGATTGAATGTTATTGTATTAAATCTTGCTCCGTTACAGATTATAACCTCAAATTCAAATTTTTAAAAGAAAAGATTCACTTGCCTTCAAAAAAAATTCCAGAAATACTTTGCACCGGCAAAAACCTGAAACTTCCCTTTTAAGACAAATCTGCAGTTTTGATTTGAATTTGTTATTAAAATATGATTTCAAAATCATAATTTTCATTAACTATAAAGTTTTAAAAACTTACCTGAGAGATGTAACACACTACATCCTAAAGCTTTAAGATGATTCTCAGATTTTTCTTTCTTTTGAATTGAATTGAAGATAGGCAATTTTCTTTTTTTTGGATTTTTTCTTTCTTGCTTGAATGTTGGAGTTAAGATTGCTAAATCCTTTTTTTTTTGGTTACTGAACTTCAGAGATTTGGAGGTTTAAAAATTTGAAATGGGAAGGTGAAAAGTTTTTCTGAAATTTTTTATTTGATTATTTTATTTAAGCAATGATGCCTTCATGCCATTTGTAAACAAAGATAATCATGAGATATAATTTTGTTAATCTCTTTACTCCAAACCCATGTACAATGTTAAGGATTAGTATATATTTTTTCAAGTCAAAAGAAATTTTATATATTTCATTTACTATATTATGTACATTTTATAAATAAATGTATCTCTCTATTCATTTGTATATATGTATATACATATGCAATGTTAAAAGAATTTAACCAATATTTACATTACATATATTTCATCTTAATGATTTTAAATGCTACTAATTTTTAAAACATTTATTTAAAATTTAAATTCAAATTTCAATTTTAAACTTGAAATATAGACATTCATGTCCATTTGTATATTCACACTCACCTTGAAAATTTTAAATTAAATTTCAATATATATTCAATTTTACTCATATTTGTAATATACATATATATAAGATTTTAAATTTAAATGACTTTTTAAGACATTCATTATTTCAATATTTTCAACTCAAAATAAATTAAAAAATTTTTTCATATATTTTTTTCACTTATTTTTTTGTTTAAGATTTTTTTTCCATTTATTTTGAAATTAAATCCCAAGATTTTAAATATATTATTATTTTAATTTGCTAAATTTTTGGGATGTTACATTGGTCCATAATTTTTTCTATCCCTTCCATACGTTGGTTAATCTGGCTTATGAAAGCATGAAGAGCAGACAGGATTGGATTCGAGAAAACTTTAGTTGAAGTTTGCTCCCCAATTAGGTTTTCTGAGATCACTAAATTCTTTTTCGAGATCTTTGAAGCTATATGTAGTAGTTCTTGAGCAGGTGGAGTGGATGAATTGTTGGGGTTCATGGTGTATAAGGGAAATTCAAGTTTGCTGGAATTTGGAAAAAGGGAACAGAGGTTTGAGCCCTCCTTCTAGTGCTAAAGTTGTTGGTAAGATTTTTTGTCTTTCAACACTTAAACTGATGATTGAAGTAATTATCATACTAATTGCCTCAATGGTTTTGAATTAGCAAAATTAAGTGGTATTAAATTTGCCATTAAGTAGTAATTATATCGTTGGACGCTTACACAATTAGGTAGTGGCACTTTAACTGTTTGTTAAAATGTCAAATCCTAATAGTATTTAATTTTGATACAAGTAAGGTAAGATTCAATACCGAAAGCTTGGAAGGTACATAATAAAATGCAGGAAATAGTATAAAATAGAAGGAATTTATGTGGTTCGGATGTTAAGGATTCCTACGTCTATGGGGGAAATTTCATTTTCTTCCTTTAAATCTTCTTGTATAGATTTCAATGGAAAAGAGTATAATAATTTCTTCTCCTTAAACCTTAAAATTATAGAAAAGTAGGAAAATGGTCCTTTTTCCACTACAACACTTTTTCTATTTATAGTACAGAAATGCACATGGATTTCCACAATCATTCCCTTGCCTTTATGCTTCAGCCTTTAGATCCTGCTAGGTGTCATCTATCCGCATTGTCAGTTTGATGCACTCGGATCGCTGATGTGTCTTTGGCGAGAAGTTAGAGATGATGGCGGAACTTCTGAAATTGAAGCAGGAATATCTAGAATTAGAGGTGAAATATTTGAAATTAGAGCGAGAATATTTGAAATTATAGGGTAGACTTCAAATTTAAACTAGCTATGCATATGAATCCTTATGAGGGGAACTATTTACACTATCTCTTCCTTTCTCAGGTGAGTTGTTTTGCCTTTATCATTTTTTTTGGATAAATTAATGAGATGTGCTTTCCTTCTTCTTTGAGCGAGGGACTTATGAAGTTAGTCCACACTATTTGGAGCATTTCACTTATATGATATTGCGTTGAGATGGTTGTAACTGAACTTCCTTCCCCCAATTCATTGTGTTGATTTTGACATTCGTGATGGGGATGAGTTGCCTAGTTTGAGCTGTAGTGCTAGTTTAACATTGTGCTTCTCTTAGCTTGCCATGACCTGTCCTTGGCATGACGTTGTGTAAATTATTATGATCAGACGCCTACTTCTTCGCTTTTCTCTACTAGCATAAATCTACAGTGGAGTGAAGTTTGGATAACCTTTGTGCAAACCTTGAAATGCTTTTGTTCCTCGTGATACTGCCCAAGAGGTTCTCCAATTCTGTAGGGCAGATTGGTGCTTGATAGAGTTGGCAATGTGTAAATTTTTAAGATTAGTAATTGGACCTAGTAGGTTCTTTGGATATAGTGCATTTTTCCTTTATTGCTACACTCTTCTTACTTCCATGTTTATTACATTTTAAGGGTGGAGCATTATGTTGGCGCAGACCTGGTATATCTTCTGCCTATTTTATGAGCATTGCACTTCATCTTTTTGTAATTTTGTGCTTTTCTAGCTATAATTCTTTTAGTTGGATCAAAGAATACGACTGCAGGCTAGCTCTCATGTTCTATGATTGTTCGTGTTGATAATATTAAGTCTTCTCTTGAATAACTAAATGTGGTTTCTTGCAGCTTGTTGCGATCCTACCCTTTCTTATGTGGTATAACCGATTCGATCCAGTTGTCTTCTCCTTTTATCTTAACTTTAATTATGCGGTCATTTCTATGGTTTTGCACCTTAATCGGTCCGATGTTCACACAACTTTAAAAATATGAGTGTAACTACACGGATATTATATTAGTGACCATATTTGGTAGTCTTTGACTTATTTGGATACCCGGGGACAACTGACCTAGTGTGATAGTTGAATTATGTTCGGGTGCCATGATGAATGGTGTATGATAGACATATCATGTATATATAGTACTATAGCAGAAATGTCCTAACATGTTGGATGCAGGTGAAGATGAACATTGAAGTATGGTTTAATTACCTCATATACTACCATTTGGTACTGTAAATAATATAATAGTATATTGGTAATATTGTAGATTAGTGATATTTTCTTTTTACTAGACTTTGTGTCTAAACCTCTCTTTATTATCTCTTTTTTCATACATTCTTTAAGTAGGTTGACCTTGAGATAAAGATTCTACAAGCTGGAGGTAGTTATAGTGCTATAACTATTACTGCCATAATTATATCTATATAGTATTTTGGGATATTGACATGTTGGACTATATTCATTTTGAGGCATGTGTATATGAGATTTGATGTATCATTTGCATGATGCATTATTTGTTGGTTCAGGTCCATCTAGCTACGGATGTAATACGGTAAATTTCAAAAAAATGCTAGTGGATCTTAAAGGGCATATATAAATAAGTAGTTAGCATTTGGATAAAGTGTTTGTATTATGTGTTTGTATTAGCTACAATCTACATTTTAAGTTAACTCTTTATTTCAATTTTAAAGTGTTTGTATTATGCGTACATAAAACTAAACCTTTTGCCTTCCGTATGTGAAAATCTATAATTGCTGGTCATAATGAGTCGAGTGTCCAAAATATGCATAAATTTAACACTTTTCACCTTCTACATGCGACCTCTACAATTATTACTAATAAGAAGAATTTGTTCATCCAATTTAATATATTTATGTTTTTCACAAATATGGTGTGTACAATAAATGAGATATATACATAAAAATGGTAAATTAAAAAGCAATAGCATACATGTGAATGATATATGTATGTACACACATATAGATATTGGTTTTTTTGTATCAATGGAATATATATACAGATGTATATAATGTATTGCCACATTTAAATAATTTTTAATATCATATATATAGTGCATAACTTTGAAAACATTATACAAATATATATATTTAAAATAAAATTAGTTGTAATTATCTAGTTATCTTAACTAAATAAGAAGATGTTTATTTAGATTCAAAATTTAATAGTTTAACATGACTTAATTTAAATTTAGTTTAACTAGATTAAATATATTTTAAGTTTGGATTTTAAAAGTTATGACAAAGCAAAATAACATATGGATTTAAAATTCAAAATCATGAAAATGAATATTTAATGTTTTGAATGAACGAAATAAATTAAAGTTACTAAATGTAATTTTATTTTGTCAAAAATATTTTTTGATCAATATATATGTGTGTGTTCATATATATTGTTTAAATCGGATACATACATATATGTAAATTTAAAGCACAGTTATATTTGATACTTTAAAGCCTAAATGTATGAATGATGAAAATGTGTAACAATTTATGTTAAGAGTTTCAAAACATTAATTTCGTCAAAGGTTGAAAATTAATTTTATCCATATGTTAATGATTTAAGATACATAATTTTTACACAAGATTCAAATTAAACAATTATAAATTCTACGATTATCAAACAAATTATATATATGGAATATCGTCACATAAAAAGATTTGAACATAACATACATGTGGATTTATAAATAATATATAATTACCTTGAAGATCTTACCGCTTGTTACACGTTGATATGTGTCTGTCTCCTCGTATTCTCAATCCACTACCCGAACTTGCTAGGTATCGAATTCTACCACCAACTCGAAGTTGTATTTGGAAGAGGAGGAAGATGATGGGGGATGCTACAGAGTTTTTGGTGGCTAAGGTTGGAAAAATTAAAAAGAAACAAATGAGTTTGAGAAGCTTTATAAAGGAGCTTTACGAAAATTATCTACCACTAATTACTCACTCCTAAAAGAAAAAACTAACCCTTTATTTCCCAACAAGATTGGTCGACACCCTTTCATTTATTTGTTCATTTATTTGCATACTTAAACTTATTCAACCATGTATTGCAATTGTATATTACTATGTGCATGTATAATGCTTATGCATAAACTCAAATGATTACTAAAGTCATCGAAAAATTTGAGCTATCAAAATTACTAATGGCGCCTCAAATGTTTAATCACATATAACTAAAATGCTTAAGTATTAGTTAATTTAACTAATTTGTAACACACTATAAACTAATTAAATCAGGTGATATTTCAAGACTGCACAGATATGGTTGTACAACTCAAATGTGTGAATTTATCGGTAGTTAATTTTGAACAATTCAAATATTAACATTCATCGTCACCTTAGCTGATGGTGTGACCATTGGCTTAATTTATCACTTTTAAATCTTTTTAGATAAAATCATGTTTTAGCTCAAGTTATGGTGTACTCTTACGAATAATATAATATACACATGTTTACTTAGTCAATATTATATCACTTCTGATATCTAGAGCTGAACTTAGTCAAACTCCTAGAAATATCTGCAGAAAACTATATACTTCAATTTCAAAGTCCTTGATTTAATAATAATATTTATTATTAATCGATTTACTTTGGCTAAAGATTTTGATTTTAAGTTGACCACTATTGACTGTGATGCTAACCTTATGCAACAAAGGAGATGAATTATCTATTGAATATTGTTTCACTTCCTATGCTTCAACTTAGACCCAACTATGATCGTTCCATTGCCATCTTGTCATGATTTGACTATAATTAAAGTGAAGTATTTATGTTGAAGTTCCATGGTATTTTTAAGCTGAGAGAACTGTGTAACACTGTCATACTAAGATTTCATGTTTGACCTAATTATTATCAACTAATAGAAAACTCTCGGTTGAGTAATTCGATAGTTGTCCCATGAATACTAGTACGTAATCCCTTACTACCTGCGTCGTCTATATGCAACACACTGCCCAATATTTGTAGAGTGTTATGTACCCTGATTTCAGCAGATGTATTGATATCCTTTCTTGAAGCATCTTGACCATGAATATTTAAAAGGAAATGTTATTTAAGTTTTGATTAATTACTCACGGTTGAAACTATTTAATACTACGATCGTATAACATTTAATTTAAGTATTTTCTTATTTATATACTTTAAATTAATTAATTCATAATATAACACACTATATAAAAGAAAATAAATATCAGAAATAACTTATATTATGAACAGGATTGTTCACCGAGTTAGATATATGATACATTTACATAGTTGCCTCTTAGGCATATCACTAACTCTCTCAAAACCCCTCTTGAATTTAGGGCCAATTATGGGTTCTTAAACTGATTCCTTCAATTAGTTTAGCCAGAACTGATCTAGATAATGCCTTTATGAATGGATATACTATACTATCATTGTTATCCACTTTATCAATCAAGACATCTTTGTTGTTTATAAATTGTCTTATCTAGTGGAACTTTTGAAGTATGTGTCTTGACTTCTTATGTGCCCTAAGTTCTTTCATATCTGCATCATGACCTTATTGTCACTAAACAGTTTCATGAGATTCTCAACTTTTGGAATCACCCATAGCTTAGTTAATTCTCATCTAGGTTACTACTTTAGTAGCTTCATTTATGGTAACATACATAGCCTCTATCATCGAATCAACTACTATCTCTTGTTCGAAAATTTTCTAACTTACTGCCCACTGTTTAACATGAATACATACACTGGTACCGATTTATTGTCATTGATATCACTTTGAAAGCTTGAGTTAGTATACCACTTAACAAGGAGGTCTTCGTTTCCATGCAATAGGAATAAATAAGTCTTCAAATTTTCACAAATACTTAAGAATACATTTTGTAGCGTTCTAATGCTTTTCTCAAGGATTTGAATGGTATCGTTTTATGCTTACCAATACGAAAGCCACATAGGTCTTGTACATAGCATAGCTTATCTTATGGATCCAATTGTAGAAGCATATGGTATCTTCTTCATACGATTCTTTTCCTTATCAGTATAAGGAGCATCCTTCTTCGAAAGGACAATTCTCAATTGCATTAGAACATTACCATGCTTAGAATTCTGCATACTAAACCTTTTTAATATTATGTCTATGGACTTGATGAAAACCTTTTGCAACTTGCTTTGTAGATCTCCACCTTTCCATCTGCATTTACTTTCTTCTTAAAGATCCACTTGTAGGTAGTGGGTTTTTATCTCATTAGGTAAATTAACCAAAGCCAGTACTTTGTTTGTGTACATGGAATCCATCTTGGTTTTCATAGCTTTAAGCCAGAGGAAAGAGTCCTTATGCTCCAGTGCTTGTTAGAATACGAGGGAAGTGTTGTCTTCACAAATATAGTCCACCTTTTCATCATCCAAAAAAATACATAGTATCTCTCTAGTGCACGAGATTTCCTATTAAACCTTCTAATCTGTCGTGTGTTATCATATAAGAGTGAATTTGTTTCCTCTACTTTTCAGTCTTTATGTAAATCTCTTATATCTCATCTAGTTCTAAAACTTTGCTGTTATTTTCACTTATCAGAAATTCGCCTTCCAAAAAGAATGCATCCGAACATAATAATATTTTGTTCCTTCGTATTGTAGAAAATAATTCCCATAGAATCTTATCCTATAAACTTACATTGTATCCGTTGGTAAGATTTTTCATCTTACAACACTCAAACTGGTGATGAAATAATTATCCTACTAATTACCTCAATGGTTTCGAATTCACGAAATCAAGTAGTATTAAACTTGCCGTTAAGTAGTAATTATGTAGCCGTATGCATACACAATCAGGTAGCTGCACTTTAACTGTTTGTTATAAATTTCAAATCCCACAAATATTTAATTCTGAAAGTAAGGTAAGATTCGTTACTGAAAACAAGGCAGGAAATAACAAAAGTAGGAAATTGTAAAGAACACAAGAAATTTACGTGGTTCAAATGGTAAGGAATCCTATATCCACGGGGAAAATTTCTCTTTCTTCCTTTATATTGTCTAGTACAGATTTCAATTGTAGAGAATATAATAAATTCTTCTCCTTAAACGCTAAAAGTATCAAAAAGTAGGAAAAGATCTCATTTCTGCTACAATGCCTTTTCTATTTATAGTATAGAGATGTAAGTGGATTGCTACAATCCTTCTCTTTCTATTGTGCTTCAGCCCTTAGATCCAGCCAGGTGTCATTTATTTGCATTATTAGTTTGATGCACCTGGATTGTTGATATTTCTTTGGCTGGCAGTTTAATATGAAGGTGGGAACTCCTAAATTGAATTCGAAATATCTAAAATTAGAATGAAAATATTCGAAATTGGAGTAGGAATGTTTGAAATCGTGGCCAGAGACTTCAAATTTGAATTGCCTTTGCATATAAGTCCTTGTGAGGAGAACTATCTGCACTATATCCTTCTTTCTAGGGTGAATTGTTTTTCCTTTATCATTTTTTGACAAATTAATGAGTTGCGTCTTTGTTCTACTTTAAGCGACATTTTGATTTATGAACTTGGTTCATACTGTCTAGAGTTCATTTATGTTAAAGAATATTAATACATAGAGATTTTTATACTGGTTTGGGCCGTTTAACGTCTCTACGTCTAGTTCGCTATATTATTACTTTTTATGATAATTACAATATACATTACATAAGCAATGTAGATCATACAAAGCAAGGTTTGAGGTGCTTTGAGTTCCAAGTCCTTGGAACTTGATTGCCATCGGGTCTTGATAGTCGATATGCCTCATTCGCTAAAGCTTCTGCTATGACTAATGGAACTTCCCAATTCAAACCCAATGCTCCATCTGTCAAATCCTTTATGTTGGACATTACCCTTAGTTTCTTTCCTTGAGGCTGGCATTATAACTTCTTGCCATCCTTTGCTGATATGTAGTCGATACTACCATTACCTCATCCCTTCTTTCCTAAATGAGATAAAAGGCAGTTTCGTTTAGTTTCTTATTATTTTATGCTATATATGATATTCTTATATGTGATGGGACCTCTATTTCGACAAGAAGCATGGCCTCTAGGTTAGTGAAAAAGGAGTATGGCTTGTTGGAGATCTGGTTGAAGCTCGATAAGCCTATAATACTAAAGGTAGTTCTTCCGCCCACTTTTTGTTAGCTTTTTGTAGCCTTTTCTTAAGCAGCTTCTTGATGGTTTTTTTTTGCAGCTTCAACCTACCCATTTGCTTATGGGCGAGCGACTGAAGAAAAACTTTTTATTATGCCATTCTTATTATACATCTCCATAAAGTCTTTATTTTCAAATCGGGTGCAATTGTTAGAGATGATCTTATGGAGGATCCCATATCTAGTGATTACGTTCATTACTATGAACATGACTATCTTCTTAGTAGTGATCAGGGCTAGGGGTTCTGCCTCTACCCTTTTGGTGAAGTAATCTACTACCACTATGGCATACTTAGCTCCTTCCTTTGATATAAGAAGTGGTCCTATCAGATCCATGCTCGATAGGTCGAACGACCATGGGCTTACAAGTGTGATGAGTTCATGGGATGGCTGTTTGGGGATACTTGCAAATCATTGACATGTGTCACACTTCCTTACAAATTTTTTTACGTCCTAAAGTGCCATAGGCCAAAAGTAACCGTTCCTACGTACTTTCTTTGCTAACTTGTTTCCCCATAAGTGATCTCTGGATTGGCCCTCATGTAATTCATGAACCATACCCCCTTTTCTTTGGAAACTCACCTAAGATAAGGGTTTGAATACCTTATATAACATTTTATGAAAGAAGCGGTAGTACAGAGCGTGCTATCTTATTTTCGAGCTTCATTCCTATTTGAGGGTAGGGTTCAATTTAGCAAGAATTGCTTGATGGGAGTCATCCAAATATTCTCCTTAGTTTATCGAGGCACGGATACACTGAGGGTTTTTCTCGATTTTCCTGTATCTCCTGATTTCATGTTCCTAAAATGGTGGCCTGTTGGACTCGAGTCAGGATTGTTATATGATTTGATTCTGTTATACTTGACTTTGATTGATGTTTAATTAGTACTGCCTTCATTTTATTAGCCACCTTGGTACTTACAAGTTTTGCTAAGGAATCAGCAGATGAGTTTTTTTCTCATGGGATTTGTTCTATTCCAAATTGTTCAAACTTTTGTAGTAACCTCTTAAATAGTTCCACATATTTGGTAAGGTTGGTTCCTTCGCTTGGTAATTTTCCTACACTTGGTTCACAACTATTGGGAACTACTGTGAATATTAATGTGGGTTACCATTATTACCTGAGCCATTCTTAGGCCTGCGAGGAGAGCCACATATTCCGCTACATTATTAGTTTCTTTGAAATTGTGTTGCACTGCTCCATATAGTTTTTGCCTTTTTGGAGTGATCAGTACATAACCAATTTCCGACCCCAGTCCATTCGAGCTCCATCTATAAAAATTGCCAGAACTATGGGGTGTTTGCTTCTTCCTCTGATCGAGGTTCAGCTGGTAAGCTGCACTCTACGATGAAATCTCTAAGTGTTTGGCCTTTAATTGCCTTTCTGGGATAATAAGCGAGGTCATACTGACTAAGCTCCATTGCCCATTTTAATAGCAGCTTGATGTCTCTGGCTTCTGCAATATCAGTCTGAGAGGTTTATTTGTGAGGACTTTGATAGGATATGCCTGGAAATAAAATCGCAGCTTCCCTGCCATAAGAAGCATCTTGTAGGCCAGCTTTTCAATGACCAATTATTTTAATTTTGCTCCTAATAAATGCTTTCTTGTGATGTATATTTGTCTTTAGGTCCCTTTGTCTTCTCGTATCACTGCAGCATTGATAGCTTTATTCGTTACGGCTAAATAAATGTACAAGTCCTCACCTGTTACCGATTTTGATAATATAGGAGCATTGACTAGATGATCCTTTAGGTTTTGAAATGTAGCTTTGCACTCCTCAGTCCATTCGAAGTTTCTCCCTTACTTCACCCGGTCGAAGAACGGGATGCACTTGTTTATTGCTTTGGATATAAATCTACTTAGCGCCACTACCCTGCCATTTAGACTTATCAGATCCTTTGACTTCTCTAGGATTCCCATTCCTCTTATGGCCTCAATCTTCTTAGGATTTGCTTCAATGCCACATGTTCTTACTATAGTACTTGCCTGATTGGACAACGTAGGTGCGTTTTAGAGGATTCAACTTCATATTGTATTGTCTTAGGACTTTGAACGTCTGCTCCAAGTCTTGAACGTGGCTTGATGATTCCTTGGACTTAACCAGCATGTCATTTACATAAACCTCAACATCCTTTCCAATTTATTCTACATACGTCATGTTAACCAGCCTCCGATAGACTGTCCCTGCGTCGTTGAGCATGACTGATTTGAATTTGTAGTATTATAATCCTTTATCTATTACAAAACCAGTATGTTCCTGATCTGGTACAAACATGGATATTTGATTGTACCTTGAATATGCATCCATGAATGAGAGCAGTTCGTCCCCACTAGTCGCATCTACTAACTGATTAATTCTAGGTAATGGAAAACTATCATTCGGGTAAGCTTTGTTGAGGTTGGTGAAGTGTATGCAAGTTCTCTATTTCCCGTTAGGGTTCATTTTAAGTATTAGATTGGAAATCCACTTTTGGTAGTATACCAGTGATTCCATTCTCCTTCAACTTCTTAATTTCCTTATGTGGAGCATTGTGCTTTCCTAGCCTAGAGTTCTGTGCTTTTGTCTGATCGGATGGGCATCAGGGTCAATGTCGAGTGCATAAAGGATAATGCCTAGATCTATTCCTATCATGGATGAGTGTGTCCAAGCGAACACATCTGCCAATTTTTTCAAAAAAGTCTATTAGTTCGTTAAGAACATCTACACTGAGATTCTTTTCGATTTTGAGAATCTTTGTGGAGTCTTTTAATTCTACTTGTATATCTTCGAGGTCGTCCATCGGCTTTAGTTCACTTATTATTTCCCTTAACCTTGGGTCTAATTTACCCTCTTCCTTTTCTGGCTTGAAGGTGACTTAGAGCGCCTGTTTATGGGCTTCCTCAGAGAAGTAATGTGCATAGGCTGAATTATATTCATCGGCACCTAATATGTGTGTATATGTTCTTTTTTCTTTCTTCGTTGATTTTAGGGGAGTAGGATTACTTGCTTCAACATTAGTTTGTGTATCTAGTTCCGACATGGTTTTGTGAATTGGTTTATTTTCTTTCGTGTTATTGTCATTACAAATATTAGAAGGGACCAAAATGATTTTGAACAATTCTATTGCCAGGAGTAAGGTTTACATTATATAAATCTCTAATTAAAATTGTTCACCTCTTATTGACCCTATTCCTACAAGAATGTTGAATTCAGGAAGCATATCTTGTTGAGAAATGATTGCTCCTATGTCTATCAAAGCAGGCCATCCCAGGAAGGCATTGTACGGTGAGGATTAGTCAACAATTAAGAAGCTTGCATAGAAGGACTTATGTTGTGGGGAAGTTCTAGTAGAAAAAAGCAAGCACGCCGATCCTACTAGGATGGTAGCAATTTTGTTAAAGAAAAGATCGGCTTAGGACTAAGTTTTTGGATTTGTGGTGAAAGCCTCATCTGATCATATTTAGACTTGAAGATAATGTTGATCGAGCTTCCAAAATCAACGAACTTTCTTCATAGTGCAATTTGATATATGCATTCCAATAATGAGTAGTCCTGATGAGGGAAGATGACTCCCGCCACATCTGCTGCTATGAACGTTACCTCCGGAGCAGACTTTTGTTTTAGATGGAAAATTGACTTCTGCTGGGCTTTTGCCTCTTGTACATACCTCTCTTGTGCCCTTTTACTCACACCTGCGGGGTGTGGGCCCCATGGATTGATGTTGTTAGGTTATAGGGTTTACTAACTTGGTTATCATTTGGGTCAAGAGTCTTATTTTTCGTTCCACCTTTACCATTATTATTCTAAAAGTTGCCTAGATATGCTTTCTGGATTAGTCTCTTTATTTCGTTCTTTAAATGTCAATATTATCGGTATAATGGCCTTTGGCTCAGTGGAAGCAATAGTATTCCCAAATCGGGTTCTGTTCTGGTTTCTTCCCTTTATTGGGCATGCTTTAAGCAAGTTGTGTTCTAGTCATCTCATATATCTAACCAAGAGTGTGAGTGAGGGGGTTTCTGCTGCGAAACTATGTCTCTTTTGTCTCTTTGTTGGCAGTTGATATCATTCTTTCCCCTTTTCTTATAGTAGTTGTAGGCAAAAGATTTTTGAATCTATATAATAAAACCAGCTTCGTCTTTCCTAATGTAGCCACTGACTCTTTCATATAAAGCCTTCATGCTGTGAATGGATTTATGTTGTTCTTTTCCCATATTGAGGTCCCTCTTCTGACCACGGCATTGGCTGCCATTAGTAATGTTTCTTCACCGCTTCCTCTAATCTTGTGAGCCTCAAATTTGAAACACTTATTGAAATTGCGTAGACTCTCATTCTCGCCTTGTTTAGTGTAGGAATTCGTGTTTACATCAAGGGAGGCTTCTCTATCAGAATTGAACCATCTTAGAAAATTAACAGATACCCATCGCCAAGAATAGGACTCTCCTAATCCAATCTCCTAAACCATCTACCTGTTGTTCTGATTAAGTAAATCGGGAAAATTTTACATCTAGCGTGGTATTCAAACGTACAGAGGTGATCGTTTGGATTTGTAGTCCCATCGAATTTGTTGATCTACGGGGCATTATGACGCTTTGAAGTTGTCGGGGATTTCTACTTCAATGATAGTCTCACTGAGTGTGAAAGATCCTTCATTCCTAATTTTCTCCCAGTTCCTTATTGGTAAAGTTTAGCCAACCACTCTACATGAGCTTTTAGCCGGAACATTTCGTCTTCTCTTGTGTCTGACTATGACGATTCATACCTGAATAATATGAGGGCATCATCCTCTTTTAGAGAAAATTGAGTTTGCTTCCTAAGAAATAAAGGGTTATTATCGGCTGGTTTTGTCTTAATTTGTGGATTTTCTTAGATCCTGCCTCTCAGCTTAGTATCGATTTTTAGGCCAGTATCACTGTTCCAATCTTTGGGAGTGCGTTATCATACCCTTACTGAATCGTCAGCATAGTAGATGAACAAAGGCGGTGAGCCATGGAATAAGGTAGAGAGGATGGTCTTAAGATAGTATGTTGGCACACGATTTTCTCTTTCCTTACCATACGTTGGTTAATCTGGCTTGTGAAAGCGTGAAGGGCACCGAGGATTGGATCCTGGAGGACTTCGGTTGAAGTTTGCTCCTCAACTGAGTATTTTGAGATCATGGACGTTTTTTTGACGTCTTTGATGCTATATGTTATAGTTCTTGAGCTGGTGGAATGGATGAATCAATGGGGTTCATGGCGTATAAAGAAAATTCAAGATTATTGGAAATCAAAAAAGGGAAACAGAGGTTCAGCTCCTCCTTCTAGCGTAAAAAATGTTGGTAAGATTTTTTATCTTACAACACTCAAAATGATGATGAAGTAATTATCATACTAATTACCTTAATGGTTTCGAATTAGCAAAATTAAGCGGTATGAAATTTGTCGTTAAGTAGTAATTATATCGCTGGATGCTTACATAATTATATAGTTGCACATTTGATGTTTGTTAAAATATCAAATCCCTTTAATGTTTAATTCCAATACAAGTAAGGTAAGATTCAGTATCGAAAACTAGGCAGGTAAATAACAAAATGCAAAAATTGGTAAAGAACATAAGGAATTTATGTGGTTCAGATGTTATGAAATCCTATGTCCATGAAGGAAATTTCTCTGTCTTCCTTTATATTTTCTCGTGTAGATTTCAATGGCAGAGAGTATAATAATTTTTCTCCTTAAACCTTACAAGTACTAAAAAGTGGGAAAATGTCTTTTTCTACGAAGTTGCCTTTTCTATTTGTAGTATTGAGATGCATCCGGATTGCTACTATCCTTTACTTGTCGTTGTACATCAGTCCTTGGATCATGTCAGGTTCATCTATGTGCATTTGTTTGATGCAACTTGGATTGTTGTTGTATCTTTAGTGGGAAGTTTGAGAGAAGGTGGGAACCCTTGAAATTGAAGCGGGAATATCTGAAATCGGAATGGGAATATTTGAAATCATGGCGGGAGATTTCAAATTTGAATTCGCATTGTGTATGACTCTTTATGAGGGGAACTATCTACACTTCATCTTTCTTTCTAGGATGATTCGTTTTTCCTTTATCATTTTCTTTTAATAAAGTAATGAGTTGTGCCTTTGTTCTACTTTGAGCAGCATTAGAATTTATGGAATTGGTCCATACTGTCTAGAGTGTTTTACTTGTATGATAATGCACTAAGATTGTTGTAGTTGATTGTCTTCCCCCAATTTTCTTTGTTCATTTTGACATTTGTGTTGGGGATGAGTTGCTTTGTTTGAGCAATAGTGTTATTCCAACGTGTGCAAGTTATTGTGATCGAACGCCAACTTCTTCTTTTTTTTCTAACCAGCATAGATCTGCAGTGGAGCGATGTTTGGGTAACCTTGTGTGTAGCCTTTGGAATGCTTTTGGCTCCTTATGGTACTGCCAAAGGGGTTCTTCATAAATGTAGGGCGGTTCAGTACTTGACAAAGTTATCAATGCATAATTTCTTAAGAGTAGTAATTGAAACTAGCAGGTCCTTCAAATTTATAGCAGTTTTCCTCTGTTGCCATTCTCTTCTCACTCCCGCTTTAATTACATTGTAAGGGAAGAGCATTACTTTGGTGTAGACCTGGTATATTTTTGTCCCAATTTATGAGTGAAGTACTTCATCTTGTTTTGCCTTCATGCTCTTTTAGCTGTAGTATTTTCAGTTGGATCAAAGATTGCGACTTCATGTAAACTCTCATATTCTGTGACTGCTCTTGGTAAAAATATTAAATCTTATCTTGAATAACCGAGTGTTGTTTCTTATTGCTTGTTGCGATTTTTGACCCCTTTTTGTGCGATATCAACAGAATTGATTTAGCTTTCCTCTCGTTTTATCTTAACTTTAATTATGCAGGTCGTTCCTACGGTTTTGTGCCTTACTCGATCCAGTTTTGACACAGCTTTTAAAATATAGGTGTAATAGTACCGATCTTTCCTTAAGCTTATTGAAGCCAACATTCTTAATGGATGTGGGGCAACCCTATAGCTTTAGATAATTGTAGTGGATTTTCTTCCCACACCACATCTCAATAATGTCTTCGACACAGACTTAGCGACATCAAATTCAGTATGTGTGCTGGGGATTCTTATGCATATCACTAGTAGTAAAGAGTTAACTCATACCTATTCATCATAGATCGAACCATATCCAATAGGGTCCTATTTCTTCTCTTTGAAATACCATGGTGTTAGGGTGAGTAGGGTTGAATGACTTAAGAGATAATCTCATTATCTTCTAGGTACCGTTGGAGTTCATGTCTAATGTACTCTCCTTCTTGATCGAAACTAAGTATTTTAATATTATGGTTAGCTTGATTTTCTATTTCGTTTTTATACTTAACAGATATCTCATACAGATCGGATTTATAATAAGAGATATGTATCCTAGTGTGGACATATCACCAGTGAATATTACAAAATATAAGGAATTATCTTTCGTCACTATAGGCATTGGATCATATATCTCTGTATGTATAAGGCCCAAGAATTCATTAACTCTTTCATTTCTCCCACTAAAAAGGAGCTTGATCATTTTACCTGTAGACATGACTCATAAGTATTCATAATCAAAAGATATGAGAAAACCCTCATTTCTCAGCTTATGGGGGCCTCTTGTCACTAACATGACCTAGCTTATAGTGCCATAAATAACTACTTTAACATTGATAGCAAAAGAATTATTGAAAGAAAACATATGTTAAAAAATATATATGCAATTGCCCAATGAACTAGAACATATCATATTTCTAGTAAACACAATATTCGTAACATCATTATAATAATGAAAATTGTATCTAGTCTCAGCTAAACAAAATTTTGAACATAACAGTGATTATTCAAAATGATAATATATCCACTAGGAAAATGTAAATGAAGATCTCCAACTACTGTTATATCTACTATAGATCCGTAAGCAATTTGAAGGCTCATTTCACTCTTTGCCACTTCAAATTCCAAATAGATTATAAATATGAATTCCGGACTCAATATCTAGAACCCAAGAATTTATATTGATTGCAAAATATTTTTAAATCATAAACATACCATTAGGAGTTAAGGAATCAAATTCCTTCTTCTCTTTCACTAACTTCAGATATTCCAGGTAGTGCCCTCTCCATTGCCTCTTCTTATAACAATGGTGACATTCACCCTTATCACTAGAGGCACCACCCTTACCTTTCTTATCACTGCACCTTCTTTTCTGAGAACCTTTCAAAGATGATGGTTTCCCTTTCACAACGACACTGTACCTTGATCCTTAAATGACCATTTAATAGTCCTCAACATATTGGGAAGCTCAACAAGGCTCACTTTCTCTTTTTCACATTTAGTGGCTTAGACTTCAAAGTTAGTGATTCTAGAATTAGGTTTACTTGTAGTTCTTCTTCGATCTTAGCATCGACTTTAGAAAGTCTGTCAATATAGCCTATATTATAATATAGCCCTACACACTACCACCTTTTCCCATCTTCGTATTGAACAATTTCTTAGTTATCTGATACCTTGCAGAACGAGACCACCCTTAAACAATGATTTGAGCCTTCTACAGACTCATGGCCAATCATGTGCTTGTGCTATCTTTGCAACAATTTTTAAAGCAGATACCACATAAGTTAAGCCAATGTCATAATCAGCTATCCAGTTGTTATAAATTTAACCATTTTGGGATATTTATCCTCAACAGGATTGATTTTGAAAGGTGAGATTACAACTAACCATAATCTTTCATAATATAATGCTATTTTAATTAGCCTAAACCAATCGATGTGACTAGGACTAGTGAATTTGTTGCTTTTAGACAACTAATTTTACATTGGTCGTTTTATGCAAATATAATTTTAAGTAGATCGATACAGTTTTATATGGTAAGAAACGTTTGCATTGATATTTCATTTGTTGTAGGATGTGTTTACGAATATCTCGATGTGGTGCAAATACTTTGACGGTAAAGTACCTGCTCCATTTATTTTGAATCCTAAGCCCTGTGCGCTGGGAACCAAGTCTTCAACCTTGTAAAAATATTCAAGTTGGCAAGTGCACGCAGGAACATGACATGAAATATCTAGTAGTTCATTTTTTATGTCTTTGCTAACGATGTTAGTTTGGAAAAATTATGCAATTGTTACATACATACATACATATACATATACACATACACACATATATATTTTTATGTAAACACACACCCTAGAATCAAGGTTGATTTGTTGTCAATCTATCTGATTTTGTTCACAAAAGGTAATGTTTGCTGATGCATTAATATATAATGTAGGAGTTGGACTATTGTTCATTCACAGTATGTTATGAACAGAGGTGTTACCTTGCTACGCCAAATTGCACATTTTGTTTCACAATCAACCTAATATTGTTTGTTACAACGATTATGTCATAACTTTCTCAACCAACTTTGCTAAGCACTCAACAATACACCAATAATACTAACTTCACACCCGATCAGTTTCTTTATCCTCATGTGTCAACTTTAATCTTAACCATCCATTATATGATATAAATCATAACTGAAAACCACAACGCTATCGAGATAGTGTGATTGATGCACAAATGAATGATTGAGGTTACTTTGATATTAAATTTTGATGATACAAATCACATTTAGAACGAAATAAACATGCAAAGAATGAAACGGAAAATCTTGCTTTTCATATTTAATAGTCATATTCGATTATGTTTATTTCTCTTTTTGAATTGGCCGATAAATTTATTTTGTGTCATATAATATTAACTTGAGTATTAAATAATTGATTGATTGTATTTGAAACGGTATTTGATGTTTTTCTCTTCTACCATTTTTGTTCTTCTTCTTTAAACATTAAGAAGTCATTGTTATAGAGATGAAGACTCCCTTTTAATAAGATTATTGATTCTACTTTTGTTTTGTTTGCTTTTATTTGATGGATCAATTGCACATAAATAATTTTTGAGAATAAATACAGATGGATGTTGGATGGAATCTTGTGTGTTGATTCTTTTGATTTCTTATTTAAGATACATCTTCACTATTGTTTGTCTTTAAATATTATCGTTTTCATCTAATGTTATCTCTTTATGACTTTGATGATATAATGTACACGCTAGACTTCAGTTACACTTTTATTCTCCGTTTGGTCCATGCAACAAAACTCCTAATGCTTCACGCATGGAAACATCGAAAATGGGCACAGAGCAATTTAACAATACCCACTTCCCAGTGCACTATTCGGAAGATAAAAACACTAATCCATTATAAGAAAACTTATATAATACTAACAAACTGTGTGCTGAGCACTAGCATTCAAGTTTTCTTTTGACGGTCTTATGCGCAGTTTTCATGACGGGTCAATTTGTGAAATTGTGACAGACTCAAACTTTTTGGACCTGTTTGATTTCATTTTGTATTTTGAGTTTTGTGTTTTCATCTTGCCCTAAGAAACATGAAGAAATATGAGAAGAAGATCTATAATTCTTAGCCGTTGCAACGACCAACGGACGACAAAGAAGTTGGATTGTTGCCCATGCTTTTCTTATCTCTCCAAACACGAAAAACAAAATAAACTTGTTTTTATTTTACACGTTAATTTTAATTGTTTGTTTTCCAACAATTCATACAACGGACGCGCTATTGTATACATGAAAACTCAAAACTAAAAACGACAAATCAAACGGGGCTTTAGATTTTGACTATTCAACTTTTAGATTTGGACTATTCAACCGGTCAAAATATCAATTTTTTTTTGAAAGTTTTATACATTTAAATACGAGTTATACGTATATCGAAATAAAATGTTCTGCAAGTTATAGAGAATTTTTTAGGGTCTGCAATCGAAATTGTCAACCACTGCAGAGCACAACTTTCATCAACACAACTACAGTCGTGTACAAAGCAACATTGCACACGATAAAAGTTTAGTAATGGTGAGCTTGATGAAGTCTGCAATGGTCTTGAAGAAGTTTGTAGGCGCGAAGAATAAAGTGTGGGAGCTTACTATTTATATTTTGAAAGGACGATGGTTTTTCCAATTTAGACTCGTTTATTTTCTTCAAAACAGTAACGAGGCCGTGAATGAAAGAGAATGAAACAGTGAAACGGTAATGAAAGAATAAAAGAACCGCGGTTCAATCGACTAAAATGAACGGCTGAAGCACTTGTTCGAAGATCTGACCTGCGGTTGATTCCAACTGGAGTTTAATTGAATTCGGGACAGTGGTATATGGTTTACTCGAGGTGGAACCACACTTGTGTTGGATTCTGTCATTAAAACAGTAGTCTTATGCTTCTTTATTGATACTGGGGGAAATATCAAATGCAAAGTTCCGACAGAATCCTGAAGTAAATTGAGTACTAAATAAATATAACCCCAACCAAAAAGCGAATAGTATTCTTCCCTAAAGGTCAAATTCACATCTAATAAACTAAGCATAAATTTAGATTCACTTAATTACCTACCACGCTTCAACCTAACCACTAACCAAATACATTCATGAATCTTTTAAGTCAAAAGCACGTTTGTCTTGTCCGAATTATTTACGAAACAAGTAACTCACTTACTAAATAATAAAGGTCACGATCATCCTTCATTTCTCCCTAAAATATGTTCCGTATCACATTAAAATAACAATAAAATTTGATGTAGCAAGGTATTAAATCTCGCGACGTTGTACAAAATTAAAGGGATTGGTCGGAACAAAGCTTTCAAATATCAGATTCACTTGTACCCAACGGTATTAAAACAAATGCCGACATCAATAATGCTTACTATAATATTTCAAATCACCATCAGTTGTTAATGCTTTTGGATATTAAATATGAAGCATGACTAAGACATTGGTTAATTTTCATATTAAGAAGACTAAGACATCGGTACAATTTTAATATTAAGAATTAGTCAGTGTTTCCAATGTAAAGGCAGAGCTTTCGTTGGGGAGTTGTGGGCAAGAGGAATCATAAACCATCTCTTAGTGATTTGCTTATGATTTTTGTTGGACTAAAGAAACAATGTATAAGAGAAGAGTGCAATAAATGCACTCACATTGATTAAGTCACTATCTAATTATATTTTAGTTCGGAAAAGAGAGTAAATTTATTAAAAGATAATTAAAAGAGTAGGCATCCAGTTTTGTGCTGGTAGCCACCACGGTCGGCTGCAACTGTCGATCCAACCCTGCTTTGTTCGACGGTTGTCCACCGATCGTAGTTATATAAAAAACAAAAATGGAATAGTGACCGGCAGTAGAAGTCTGGGTGCTGACGGTGACACACTAAACAAGAATGTTTTAATGTGGATTTTGTTACGTCAAACTTCATTTTATTTATATAAAAAAAAAATACAAGCCCAGAGGCTTGATTCTCCAACCAGGCTCGCGACTCACAATGATTATCGACTCAACAGCCTTAACTCGTTGCCAACCTAAAAAGAACGACGACTGAACAAGATACCGACTCAACAATTGAGGAGTTGCACGAGTTAAAGAATTGTGCGACTTACGACTTAAGGAGGTGAACGGTTTACGGCTTAAGGATTGAACGACTTAATGAGTTGACAGAATGAGCGACTCGCGACTCAGAGAAATCTGCGACTTAAGGCCTCTGCGACTTAAGATATGTCACGACTCAGGGAGGTACACGACTTAAGGGGCTACGACCTAAAAGACCTAAAGGCAGAACGACCTATTGACTCAAGACAAAGGAGGGCGAGAGCGGCTGCATTTGAGTCGTGACCGACTTACGACCTAGTATAAGTCGAACACGACCTAAAACCACAGAACCAAAATTTTCAGTGCTCCGTCTTCTTAACTCGCGAACAAGTTAGGACTTATATCTGGATGAATGAAGAAAAGCTGAATACCACTTCACCTACTCCATTGCCTGCTGACTCTTGACCCTTGAGTCGAGCACGACCTACGACTCTCCCTGAGTCGGTCACGACTCAGGACTTGGGTGAAAAATTATTATCCAGATTTGCCTATAAATACGTGACGATCTTCAACATGAAGGGGACTTTTGGGAGGATCATTTTCTTCAAGAGATTGAAACTTCACCATCTTCAAAGCAATCTACACTTCATCACTTCAAGCTCACGCAAGACATTTAGACCAAACTTCGCACAAAGATTCGACATATTCAATCATGGATTCAAAGAACTCTGTCACGACGAAGTCTTCTCTAGCTACTTGTCTTTTTGAATTGAATTGAATTGTAATTGAAAGAGATTGTAATAAGTTGTAATTCAGTCAGCAATAAAAAGAATTGAAGTGGACGTAGGCTTGATCATAAGCCGAACCACTATAAACTCTGTGCTCATTTACTGGATTTTCTGCTACTTACTGTTATCTCTTGATTCCTGTATTCACGGGTGGTGCTTTCACAACTATACTTCACACACCGGGGTGTTAGCGTTCAAATTTTAGCGTTAACATTTTTGGTGCTTTCACTGAGAATTGAACTCAAGCGAATTATCATAATTGCTCCATGAAAGTTTGTCGAAGTAATCTCTCTGAAGACTAGAAGTTTATCCGAAATCATGGCTTCAGGGAAAAGGAGTAGATCTGTTAGATCTGGAAATGTTCATGAGGGAACCTCCGCTTCCCCAGTACCTAATCAAGCCACTCCACCTGTTGGGGTTACAAAAGCGGAGTTGGATGCTGTAATCTTAGGGCTGAACCAGCAGATAAATGCCCAAAGTGCACAATTGGAGGCTCAGAATGCCCAAAATGCCCTAGTTTTGAATAAGTTGAACGATTTGCTTGGGGCAAACCGTCAACCAACGGGTAATGAAAGGAACTTTGCTGGCAACGTTCATGATGCTGAAGAAAGGAACGTTCTTGAGAGGGCTGCCAGCCCCTTTGAGCAGACATTTCCTGAAGTTGGTGGATCTAAAGCTCGAAATAATGAGGGGTATCTTTCTGAAATGGTTCGAAAAATCATGAAAGAGAGCATGCAAAGGGATGAAGACGAGAAAGAATGGGGTTTCGCTCCAAGTAAAACCCCGTTTACCGAAAGAATCTTAAAGGCTGAGTTCCCGAGGAAGTTCGTCCCTCCAACTATTCCAGCTTACAAGGGGACAAGTGATCCGAACGAATTCTTGTATAAGTATGATTGGCACATGACAGGTGCCAGAGCTTCTGATGAAATAAAATATCGATATTTTCCTGTATATTTGGAAGGTGTGGCTCTGCTTTGGTTCACCAAGCTACCAATCCGGTCTATAGATCAGTTTTCTGACCTAACCCGGAAATTCAAGGAGCAGTTCAGACTATATGTTTCAAAAGCCAAAGATATCATGTCGTTGTCAAGTTTAGAACAGAATTTAGGGGAAACTATCAGATCTTTCTTGAATCGCTTTAATATAGCGCTGGCCGAGGTAGACAATGCAGAACCACGGATGATCTTGACTTATCTGATGAGGGCCATCGACAAGTCAAGCGAATTTGGAAAACGGCTAAACATGAAGGAACCAAATTCCCTTGAAAAATTCTATAAGAAAGCAGATGAGTTCATATGCTGGAAAGCCGTCCTGTACCGGTAAAGGCAATATTGGAAAAAGCTGAAGATAACATTGTTGCTCCACGCAAGAATGAATCTGTAGGACAGAAAAGGGAAAATAACGATGGGAAGAAACAGAAAAATCTGAAGAAGCCTCGTTCCTTCAAGCCATCGGAATATACTCCTTTATCAGATACGTCGGAGCGTATTTACCTTGCCACTAAAGATTCTGTTGATTATCCTAAACCTCCCGTTCTGAGAACCGGGAAAAAAGCTGTACAAAGCGGAAAGTTCTGCCGCCTCCATAATCAACCCGGTCATGATACCGATGAATGTCGCCAATTGAAAATTTTGATTGAAGAGTTGATAAGGGAAAACAAGCTGCAGCAATTTGTGGAAAAGAATAGCAGCAATCCTGCTTCGTCTAGTCAGGGGCGACAAGCTCCTGCTCATCAACCCAGGACAAGTGAGAAGGCTACAGGGCATGAATCCGGAAGGCCTGTTATCAATGTCATTACGGGAGGACCTCACCCAGCAGGCAGGAGCTGGGGTGAGATGGAAAGATATACCCGGGCTTTGAAATATGTACCGGCCGAAGAAGATGTCTTTGTTTTGGAAGATGCTACGCCCCTGAAATAACAAAGAACTTTCAATGATGATATTGTGTTCAGAGCCAGGGATTCCACAGGTGTTGAAGCTCCTACCTTGGATCCCTTAGTCATCTCGGCTGGTATCGGGCCAGCTATTGTCAGAAGAGTTCTCATTGATTATGGCGCATCCTGTAATATCCTCTTCAAGAAAACATTCGACCAAATGAAGATACCTATGGCTGATGTGCAAGCCTCGTCACAGAAAATAGCTGGCTTCACTTGGGAGCCAAAGCAGCCGATAGGAACCATTGATTTTCTTGTAGAACTCGGAGAGGGAGAAAGAAAAGTAGTCTGCAAGCAAACTTTTGTGATTGTTGACGAATTTTCCGCTTATAATGCTTTCCTTGGCCGTCCAACTCTTGCAGCATTCAAAGCTGTTCTGGCCCCATGGTGCCTCACCATTAAATTCCCCACAGACAATGGAGTAGGAGTTATAAAAGGGGATCAAAATGCCGGGCGGGAGTGTTATCTGACAGAGCTGCGAGAGGCAAGGAAAAGAGAAATGGGAAAGGATGCAGCAACCCCAGTCCACATCAAAGAACCAACCTTGTAGCAATTACAGGGAGGACCCTGCACTGGCGAGCACAGCGGAGCACGGAAAGAGATGGATCCTAGAAAGGCCAGTGCAGGGGAGAATAGAGTGGTACCAGTGGAAACGACAGTACCAGTACCTGTTGACCCGAAGGACCCAAAAAGGTGTTGAATGTGGGTTCACAACTTAATGTGTCAATTCAGAATATCTTAATATCTTTTTTAAAAGCAAATTTGGATGTTTTTGCTTGGACTCATGCCGATATGTGCGGAATATCCCCAGAAGTTGCAGTACACGCTCTGAATATTGATCCAAAATTTACGCCTGTGAAACAGAAAAGGAGAACCCAAGGTCCAGAAAGGTCAGCAGCATTAAAAGAAGAAGTTGATCGGCTCATGGAGAATGACTTTATCAAAGAATCTACCTATCCGAATTGGGTTTCAAATCCAGTGCTGGTTAAGAAAGCCAATGGAAAATGGAGAGTGTGCATCGATTTTTCAGATCTGAACAAGGCCTGCCCCAAAGACTGCTTCCCATTATCCAGGATCGATCAACTGGTAGATGGAACAGCGGGACATGAATTGTTATCTTTTATGGATGCCTACTCCGGATATAACCAGATCATGATGCATGAGCCAGATCAGGAGGACACGAGCTTTATCATCGATGTTGGTCTTTACTGCTATAGAGTTATACCCTTCGGGCTGAAGAATGCGGGGGCAACCTACCAAAGACTTGTTAATGCTATGTTCAAACCGCAATTGGGCAAAACTATGGAAGTCTACGTCGACAACATGTTAGTAAAGTCCAAGAAAGCAGTGGATCACATAGAACACTTAGCAGAAATGTTCGCAGTCCTCCGGAAATACGGAATGAAGCTTAACCCTTTAAAATGTTCATTTGGGGTGGAGTCCGGAAAGTTCCTAGGTTTCATCGTGAGTGCTAAGGGCATTGAAGCTAGTCCAGCACAAATTACCGCCTTAAAAGAAGTCAAAGCTCCTAGAACGAAGAAGGAATTGCAAAGTCTCAACGGAAAAGTCGCCGCCTTGAGTCCGTTCATTTCCAAAGCTACTGATAAATGCATCCCATTCTTTGACGCTCTAAAGAAAGGAAAGAAAAACTTTGATTGGACTCCCGAATGCCAAAAAGCCTTTGATGAATTGATTCGCCATATGGAAACGCCTCCAATACTTTCTAGGCCCGGCGATGGTGAGGATCTTCTTATATACTTGGCAGTATCACTCATGCTTTAAGTGCAGCGCTGATACGAGAAGACAATAGGATTCAACATCCGGTTTACTATATCAGCAAAAGACTCACTGGGGCAGAGATGAATTACTCCAAGTTGGAAAAACTCGCCTATTGCCTACTGATTGCATCGAGGAAGTTGAGGCAATATTTCCAAGCTCATCCTATCAAAGTCCTCACTGATCAACCTTTAAAGCAAGTCATGTTCCGCCCTGAGACTTCAGGTCGTCTTCTAAAGTGGAACATTGAGCTCAGTCAATATGACATCACTTATCACCCCCGAAAAGCAATCAACGGACAAGCTTTAGCAGATTTCATCGCAGAATTCACAGATAAGGGTAACAGTGGGGAGGAAACGATCGATGATTCCCCAATCCAGTGAAAGTTGTATGTTGATGGCGCGAGAAATGACTACTGTTCTGGAGCCGGGGTTGTACTTGAAACCCCTGAAGGTCGGTCATTATGCTATGCACTAAGATTGGAATTTCCTTCAACGAACAATGAAGCAGAATACGAAGCTCTTATCGCTGGCTTGAGAATTGCTAAAGAACTAAACATCCGAGCATTACAGATCTTCAGTGATTCTCAGCTTATTGTATGTCAGGTCAAGAAGGAATTTCAAGCGAAAGGGAGAAATCTTCCTGCCTACTTGTCAAAGGCCTGAGAACTTCTATGTGACTTCGCTCATTACACGATAAGCCATATTCCTCGAGAAGAAAACACGAAAGCAGATTCTCTCGCAAAGTACTCTAGCACAGGCGAAGCTCAATTTCTGGGGTTAACTCCAGTGGAAGTCCTGTCGGCTCCAAGCATTAATGAGATGGATATTGATTGGATCATGAGTGTGTCTCAGGAGCAAGAATCATGGATGACTCCAATAACAGAATATCTGCTCAATGGCTCTTTACCGGAAAATTCAAAAGAACGGCAGAAGCTACTGAAGAAAGCCTCTCGCTATATAGTCCAGGATGGCCAATTGTATAGACGGGGATTCTCAATGCCATTACTTCGATGTGTATCCAGAGAAGAGTCCAAAATAATCCTAGCTGAGGTACATGGAGGAGAATGTGGTGATCATTTAGGTGGTCAAACTTTAGCAAAAAAGGTTCTCCGATACGGATATTTTTGGCCAGAGATTAATCGAGATGCTGCAGACTATTCCCGAAAATGTGACAAGTGCCAGAGATTTGCCAAAATTCCTAGAGCACCTTCCACTGAACTCACACAGATGGTCAGTCCATGACCATTTGCAATCTGGGGGATAGACCTTATAGGACCTTTACCAACTTCCAAATCTGGAATCAAATATGCCATTGTTGCTGTAGATTATTTTACTAAATGGGCTGAAGCTGAACCATTGGCTACGATCACCTCTAAAAAGATGATAAATTTTGTGACTAAAAGTATCATTTGCAGATATGGTGTGCCTCAAAAGATAATTACAGACAATGGTACTCAATTCGAAAGTGAAGAATTCCAAGATTTTTGCAAGCGATTCAAAATCCGAAAAAGCTTCTCAGCAGTGGCTCATCCGTAGGCAAACGGGCAGGTGGAAGCAGTAAACAAAATTATCAAGTCAACCATCAAGAAGCAACTCGAAAGAGCAAAAGGTGGTTGGATCGATAAGCTACCACTAGCACTATGGGCGTACAGAACCACCCACAAAACTGCGACTGGGCATACTCTGTTTTCATTGGCATACGGGTCAGAAGCAATGATTCCGGTAGAAACAGAGGTCCCTTCACATAGAAGAATCCATTTCAATCAAGCGGAGAATGAAAAACTACAGCTTGAGGCACTAGATCTCCTTGATGAAAAAAGAGAAGAGGCTAAGCTCAGAATTGCAGCTCATTAGCAAAAGATAGCCAGACATTTCAATTCCAAAGTTCGCCAACGCAGCTTTGAAATTGGAGATCTAGTCCTGAAGAGAATTATGACAGCAACAGGTGTGTTTGGGCCAAATTGGGAAGGACCATATGTCATAGGTCAGAAGCTTCTTGACGGCACATTCAAACTCATTACTGTCGAAGGAGATCAAATTCCAAGGGCTTGGAACAGCAATCACTTGCGTCCATACTTTACTTGAAAGCTTTGTTGAAATATTGTAAAAAAAATTTATAAATGTATGATTCTTGTAATTGAAAGCAATTGTAAGGCCGATGCAAGTGAATAATGAAAGACTATAAAGTGGATGTAGGCCCAAATTCTTGGCCAAACCACTATAAATCTTGTGTTCCTTATTATTATTACATGTTTGCTTTATTTTCGATATGAAAAGTACATTAAATGTATTGCTGAAACGTCGATTTAAATTTTTGCAGGCAACGAAAATAAAACTTGCACATTACAAGACCAAGTGATTCTTGTTATCATTCAACAAACAAATTTCAAGTCACAAAAGCCCCGAATTCAAATCCTAGATAGGAAGTGCTTCAATTGAACGGCCAATGATTTCGCCGAAAAACAGGCTCTAGCTAATAAATTAAGATCGTTTGAACAAACAAACATCCAATTAAGAAGCTTATGCCCGTTCTCGCGAACTTGCCTAGCAATGAAGTACACTTCTTTGGATTAAACAAACTACTTATAAGAGAAGGGAGTGTGAGCTTGAAAAGAAAAACAGAGGATCGCTGAAAAGGCATAAGCAAGTGGACAAGGAACAACTAAAGCCCTCTTCAAAGGCACAAGTCCTCTTCAGAGGCACAACTCTTCGGAGGATAAAGACCTCTAACGAGGCATATGCCGCAAAAAAGAAAGTTCTCTACTCAACAAAAAAGATTGGAGGAGTCATGACCCTCCAACCATGAGATAGTAACTTCCAGGCAAATAAAGACCTCTTCGGAGGCACATTTCTCCCAAAGGGCAGAAACAAAAAAGACCTCTTCCCAGAGGCACAATAAGACAGAAAGACCTCTTCCCAGAGGCAGAAATGAAAAGACCTCCTCCCGGAGGCACAATCAAGTAGAAAGACCTCTTCGGAAGCACACGTTTCACCAAGATTGAAATAAAACTTACAGGTGTTGAAACGTGAAAAAGCCTTCCTCAGAGGTGCAACTTTTCAAAGAAACAAAAATCAAAAGGCCCTTTACTGTGGTATATATAAAAAAAAATCCTCATCAAAGGCACACTTTAACTTTCAAAGGAAGAATGATTTACCTATTCTGGAAAATAATCTTCCTCAGAAAGAAGTCAAAGTACCCTTCAGAGGCCCGCTTTACCACATAGAAGAATTCACTTGGTAAAATGTGTATATGCACAAAAGAAAAAGTGATATCTTTGAAGGATAAAGCGTAAAAAAAATTTGTACTCTGTTTTTTAACGAAATAATATTCCTCCAAGTATGGAATAATTATTCTTTAAAAATAAAATAAAAGTACAAGTTCCTCATAAAATAAAATATTACAATGAGCTTATGGTATAGGGGCAACATGGTATAACTACATCGGTAAAATTGCGCTCGAACAGTATACCACAAGCTCACTGCAATGTCATACAAAGAAACTTGTATAAAAGTGAATAATAACTGCATTCTCAAATTCAGACAAAAAGTTTGTACAAATAAAGAATCATTTTATTTAATTCTGTTACAATTTCTTACAGATACAAGTTTTGAAATAAAGAAAACGGGGCCGGGTACCCGCACAATTTCCAGTCAGTACATGCAAAAAAGGCAAAAAGCGATATGAAAGCCACAGGACCAGAGCCATCATTTCTTCTTCCGTCCACCTTTTGAGCCCGCACCCGGCCGAATAACCAACTTCTTAGGCCGGCTTGTAAGAGTAGGGGATGAAGGAGAAAGGGGCTCAGTCGGACTCTCTTCCGTTTTTTCTTCGCCAGTTAAAGATCCCTTCTTCTTCTTCTTGGAAACTCCCTGCTTTCCTCTCTTCTTGGAGGAAGACCCACTCCCTGGAGTAAGAAGTTTAATTAATGGTTCATCATCGGAACCAGTCGCTTCTGGAGTCTTCTCACTCCCTTCAGTTTCTTCTCCTTTGTGTTCTTGTGAAGCAATGGGATCGTCCAAGTCTTGAAGAGCTTCTATTTGCTCCTCTTGTGATCCCGGTTGCGAGGCGGAAGGAGGAGTCACCTGAATAGATGGAGGAGGAATAATTGGAGGTGGGGTAGCTTGAACAATGCCCGACGTTTTCTCTACAGAAGGAAAAAAGTTCAAGTCAGTAAAAAGAGGAGATAAAGGTTCGCCGAGATTCAAGAAGTAGTCAAGAAGCTCATCAAGCTCGTAAGAAACAGATGAGCAGTTTACTTGGGCAAAATTGTCAGTAGGGTTACCTGCAGAAGTCGGTTTCCTGACGTCAACTTCGTAAGCCTGCGCCTCGGCGCTCTCGTCGCCTTCATCTCCACCTTGTATGCTTGCGATCTCGGTGGTAACTTTAGTAGGAGATGGGGAGTGGGAACTGGAACCGATGATATCAATTTCGGCTGAAGGAGAAGATTGAATCGGAGCAGTTGAGATAATTTTTCCTGAATATTCTCTTGCCGCTATTTCGGCCCTTAATTTTGCAAGCTGTTCTCTCCCCCTGGCGAGAGCGGCGCGAGCATCATCATCAAGATAATGCTCCTCAAGAGCTGACTCAGCATAGCCAGCGCCATTACCACCAAGCATATCGAGTGCGGCCTCCCAAACTTCAGCCAGAGTAATTTCATACTTGGGGCCTAGAAAGGCGAGGCTACCGCGCCCCAAGATGCTATGCAGGTAGAAATCAAATAATGTTGAGCTGATATTGGTCCTCGTTGCCTCGTGAGATTCTTCAGCTGCAATCTTGCCGGCAACGGCCTCATTACGCTCCCTTTCAGCTTTGGAAAGTTGAAGCTTAAGCATTTGAATCTCCGCCTCTTGGGAGCTGTTTTTCTTCCGAAGCTCTTCAATATCAGCAACATAGCCCTCACTAATTCTTTTTTGCACTTCAAGCCTGTCTTCGGCATCCCTTTGGCTGACATGAGCATCTCTCACTTGTTTTAGGAGCACTTCTTCTTTTTGAGAATAGGAAGTAGAGGAAGCAGCAAGCTCTTGTTTCAGTTCCTCAACTTTTGCTTCAAGCTCTTCATTGTAAGAAGCGATGCTCCTCATCTTAGTGTCATGTTGCTCAAGAACCTTTTACCATTCGGCTTTATCATTTTCCATAGTGAGCATGGCCTCTATGTTTGCACGATTAACCCTTTGGAGCTCGTCAACAAGTTTTTGCCAGTTCGACATCCTCTCAATATCAAGCTTGACGGTATCGAGGTTTCGTAACATGGCAGACTTGTCAATGGGGACCAAGCCAAGGTCAAACCTTACTCCCTTCAGACACCACTGTGGAAACCAACTTTGCAAAGTGGCCGGACCCGGTCCGACTTGGAATTTGGGCCTGCTAATTATTGTTTGGATGTCTGTCTTCCCAAGAGCGGGAGAGCCGGAAGGAATGTCAAGCGAGACGGGGGCAGTAACCTTTTCAGGAGTTGTAGAGGTGTGCTTCTCACCATGTCGGGCTCGCTTGCTCGAATCTTCAACCATATGACTTTTTCCTCGGTCATCATGGGATTTTCTTTTATTGGAATCGTCGCCTCTCTGCGAAGAATCATGGCGCTCCTCCCTCTCTCTCCTTTCATAACGCTCCTCTTGAGCCCTCTTCTCTTGAGCCTTTCGGGCGGCTCTTTCTTCATCGGATTCTCTGTAAGAGGGGAGGTAACGCCTATAATCATATTGGCTACGCCTCCCGTAGCGCTGGAAGTCATTATAGTAGGATCCGCTGCGTCCCATCGGAAGATCTGAAATAAAAAGAGCTAAATTTTAGAATTCTTCAAAGTACAAAAAGTCAGGAGCATAAAAGTGCTGAAAGATCCTAAGTGAGTGTAATGTGCAAACTACGCGCATCGAACTACGAACCACTCTTTAATTGTGGAGTAGTAATGGGAGTAGAGGTTAACATCAACTCTTGAGTTGACGGAGTCTGTTGCAGAATAGAGGTCGCCTCGACTACTGAAGAAGAAACCCCGGTAGTAATAGGATCATCTTTAAAGATCACTTGCGAGGTGGCAAAGAGGTCACTCAGTCCTTCGAAAGTGTCGTCCCTGCTCTGCTTAACAGGGCTGGTTTTCTCGACTTCTTCGTCACCAGACTTCTTTGAATGCGGAGGAGAATCCCGAGGCTCTTCTTCTTCGGTGACCGGGGCAAGCTTGCCAGATGCTTCCGTGACATAAACAGAAGTGGAGCACTTCACTAGAGAAGCCTCAGAAGCAGATTCTTTCGTTATGGATGTATCAATAGAAACGGGGGCATCCGATGCTCGAGTCGGAGAGTCTGGAACTTCGTGAGGGTGTGTAGAGTGAGAGGTATGCAAAAGCCCGTATTGGTGCAGAAATTCATCCCTCAGCAAGAATTTTACACTTCTTTCTTTCGCGGCCACGGCACTCAGTCTCTCAAAAACTTGCTTATGGCCTGGATCTCTGGATAGGGAAGGAAGCGCTGAAAATAAAAAAGAAGCGGAGTTAACACTTAACAATTCAGTCTCGCAAAAGTCGGATAACAAGCGTAGTAAGAATGGTTAATCTTACTTCCTTCCCTCCATACAGCGTAAAACCCCAGGGGGCAACGAACATAGAAAAATTGAGTCAAAAACCCATGAGCGCTGTCAGGGAGACCGATGATCAATCTACGATTTCGAGCACTTCTCACGATAGTAATAGAAGGATGATCTTTGGTCCGGGTAAAGGAACATAAGTAACAGATTTCATCAAAGCTCGGAAGTCGATCAAGCGTTCTCCTAAATAGCACACCCAAACCCATTAGAATGGCATAACCGTTGGGATGTAGCTGGGAAGGAGCGATGGCCAGTTGACGAAGGAATTGCTGGAGAAAGTTGTTGAAAGGAGGGATGGCCCCGCTCAGGCACATTTGTCGGTTAACTGTCACAAAGCCAGGGGGTGCTATGTCAACAATGTTACTTCTCTCGGGAAGAATGGCATCTGATTCAGCAATGCCAAACTGAGCACATAACTGGCGAAAAACTTTGTATGATAGCGTGGTAGGGGCTCTTTCGGGAGGATTGACTAGTGAAGCCGGAATAACAGTTGCCTCTCCAGCCTGAACTGTTGTATCTTCTTCCTGAGAAGTCATTCTACACAAGCAACTGGATATTCAAATGTGAAGGTGCACGTTTCCTAAAAAGTGTGAAGTGTTGTGCAAAACTAATAATGACAAGTAAATATAACTGAAGTTAAACTAATCGACAATTGATCAATTACTAAACTTCAGGACTTGTTAATTTCAAAAAAGGTTCAAGTGCAGTATTGGTGCAAACCGGTCGATTTCAATCGACTGTCTCAATGTTGCTTTAATACTTTGCTTGAATTCGTTGAATTGAAGCACTTCATTCACACAATCTGTTTAAGTTAATTACCTTCTGTCAACTAATCTGTCATTTGATGTGGGCAGTCAATGACAGTATATTCGCCTTGGTTTTCTGTAGTTGTTATTTTCAACAGGTAAATTAGCTTATAAGTTAACAGGATCTGTGGAATAATGCAACAAAGTTCAAACAATTTAAAGTTTGGGCGATTCAGAGTTTGGGCAATTCAATCCGGTAATACAAGTTAAATAATCAAGTTGGGATTATGCTTTTAAGTGACAACTCGTTCACGACCTAAGGGGTATGCGGCGAGTTAAGTTAAGTTCTGTAAGTCGTAATGCGCATGGAGGAAAAAGCCTCAAATCAGAACAAAGCAAATTTCTCAAAGTCCTGTCTCGGCCGCGACTCAAAGCCTAGGTCCCTCCTACTTGAGTCGGTCAAGGGTTAAGCCACAAGAAACAACTCAGAATGGAAAATAGCCTAAGTGCTGAGTCGTTCACGACTTATGGCTTGAGACGTTCACGGTCTAAAGAATAAGTTGTGGTAAGGATCCAAAGGGCTGAATCACTCGTACGACCTAAGTCCTAAGTTGTCAGGAAATCAACACGACCCAATAATTAGGTTGTGGACGGATGAGATTGCAAGGCATTCCTAAGTCGGTAGATCCAAAATACCAACTAAGTCGTGAGAATTCTAAGTCATCTCCTCAACCAATTAACTCCTTTCTAACCCATTAACCCGCTAAGGACCTTCTCGTCTCCTCCAAAATCACAAACCAGTTAATTCGAGACACTGTAACTTATTATCTTCTCCTCGCATGGTCAGAAATCACCCAAAAAACCAATTCGAATCGCTTCAAGTTTGCGGCAAATCTGGTGCACTACTATGTTATCGCGAATGATAACTACAATACGATCAATGGCAGTCGCATATCAATCAGAAACGTTGTTCGCGGTGGAACATGGCACAGAAATGAATTGGAGTCAGAAAATGGGGAGTCCAGATTCGTGAGTCAATGGTGATCGTGGATTGAACAGAAGGTGAATTCACTTACGCAATATAAAGATGAAGATGAGTTGATGTCTGATTAGCTTGGATTCGTCTCTGGAAGCTTGAAGGATCGTTAATGGTAGGATCAAATAAAACAGATAAGCAGTAAAGTGAGGAGGAAGGACCGACTCAACGGCTTATATGCGAAACAGGGGGGAAAGATGAAAGGACTAACGAGTCATGAGTCATAAGCCTCTTTGAGTCGTTTACGACTCATGCACTGGGTCGAAGCACATGACTTACGGTTTAAGCGTGTACTTCGAGGGGCAATTGTTAACTCCTCTTCTCAAGCGACTCAAACCAGGCTTGCGACTCACAATGATTACCAACTCAACAGCCTTAACTCGTTGCCAACCTAAAATAAACGACGACTCAACAAGATACCGACTCAACAATTGAGGAGTTGCACGAGTTAAAGAATTGTGCGACTTACGACTTAAGGAGGTGAACGGTTTACGGCTTAAGGATTGAACGACTTAATGAGTTGACAGAATGAGCGACTCGCGACTCAGAGAAATCTGCGACTTAAGGCCTCCGCGACTTAAGATATGTCACGACTCAGGGAGGTACACGACTTGAGGGGAGACGACCTAAAAGACCAAAAGGCAGAACGACCAATTGACTCAAGACAAAGGAGGGCGAGAGCGGCTGCATTTGAGTCGTGACCGACTTACGACCTAGTATAAGTCGAACACGACCTAAAACCACAGAACCAAAATTTTTAGTGCTCCGTCTTCTTAACTCGCGAACAAGTTAGGACTTATATCCAGATGAATGAAGAAAAGCTGAGTACCACTTCACCTACTCCATTGCCTGTTGACTCTTGACCCTTGAGTCGAGCACGACCTACGACTCTCCCTGAGTCGGTCACGACTCAGGACTTGGGTGAAAAATTATTATCCAGATTTGCCTATAAATACGTGACGATCTCCAACATGAAGGGGACTTTTGGGGGGATCATTTTCTTCAAGAGATTGAAACTTCACCATCTTCAAAGCAATCTACACTTCATCACTTCAAGCTCACGCAAGACATTTAGACCAAACTTCACACAAAGATTCGACATATTCAATCATGGATTCAAAGAACTCTGTCACGACGAAGTCTTCTCTAGCTACTTGTCTTTTTGAATTGAATTGAATTGTAATTGAAAGAGATTGTAATAAGTTGTAATTCAGTCAGCAATAAAAAGAATTGAAGTGGACGTAGGCTTGATCATAAGCCGAACCACTATAAACTCTGTGCTCATTTACTGCATTTTCTGCTACTTACTGTTATCTCTTGATTCCCGTATTCACGGGTGGTGCTTTCACAACTATACTTCACACACCGGGGTGTTAGCGTTCAAATTTTAGCGTTAACAAATAACGTATAACTATATATGTATATACTTAATATTTAATAATTTATAATAACGTTTGTTAGTTCCTCTTTTGCAAAATTTAGTTTCAAACATTTTTTGCACTTCTCCAATTTTCTTCAAATATAATTGAAAATTTTCCAAAAGTTTATAAAATGTTAAAAATTTGATATTACTATGTTATTTGGTTCAGATTTTTTCGAATACCATTTTCAAATAAATAATACATCCATGCAGTGAGAAATAAGTAAATAGATTATTTATACTTTAATTATATTCTGGAAACTATTAAATATACTCCCAGCTTAATATTTCAGGAGGCGCCTAATATTTTACCGAGTATCTTATCACTTTCACAATTTCACTTCCCTAGCCTTGACAAAGTTTTGTTTCATTTTCCCCTACATATCTCGTGTTCGTACCAAAACCTAACCTTGATTCTCCAAAATAAAGACCTCAAATAAATAATACATCCATCCGTGAGCAATAAGTAAATTATTAATTTATACTTTAATTATATTTAGCAAGCTATTAAATATGTTCCTCACCTAATATTTTAGGACGCACCTAATATTTTATCAAGCGTTTTATCTTTTTCACAGTTTCACCTCCCTAGCCTTGACAAAATTCCGTTTCATTTTCCTCCAAGTATTTCGCGTTCCCATCAAAATCTAACCCTAATTCTCCAAAATGAAGACCTCTGCTTGCAATCTTCTCCCACTTTGATGAATGAGGAGCTCCTTTGCTCGCAGGCTTCCTCCTAGGTCCGGCCTTTGCCCAAAACTGCAGAAGCAGCACCTTTGAGATGCAAAAGTTCGAGGACGCCTAAAGTCTCTTTTCTCCTAATGCTAAATAAAACTAAACAGGCTACTACTAAAAAAATGTCGTGAAGGTCGATCAAACTTTGAAGACTCGAAAAGAAGTAACATGGGAATTGTAGTATTGCATGGAGGTTGATGCCAAAGAAGAATAACAAACAGTAACACATTGAATCGAACGAACATGAAGCAAATAATGTTGAAGGCTATCTCAAGTTGGGGTTTTAATTTTCAAAATTTGGGGGTTTCAATCAAAAATAATTTTGATTTCAATTTGCAACTTCGACAATAACTCAATTGGAAAGAAGGGAATAACAATGATTATTAAATGATTTAAGAGTTTTTATATCCAATCACAAAATGATTAATTATTTTTTAGTTTAACCTGGAAAAAGGAAAGATTTCAAGCTAAGTACGGTTGAAGCATACTTGTATACGTTAGGAATAAGTCTTTCCCAATTTGGTGGCTACTGGTGGAACCAATGAAAGTGCATAGGATCAATAGCATGGCTAATGTAAATGTGTGTGTATATGTGTATATATAATTCACTATGCACAATACTAATAAAACAGAGTAAAGTAAGAATGATCACACCAGAGTTTTTATACTAGTTTGGACCTCCCTTCTTAAGTCTAGTCCCGAGACTCTCCTTCGATTTTACTAACCAAGGACCTACACTTAGCCTAGAGGAATAGGTACACGAGTTTGCTGAACAACGTTGTGTTCTATTAATATGAATTTTGATTTGTAGTACAAAGCTTCCAATATCCTGCTCTTTGAGTTGAATGAGTGAAACCATGTGAGTTTAAGGAGGTTAATCACCAAGGACTATAGAATAGTTGTTGGTGATGTTGAAAGCAAGTTTGCAACTTTGAAAGCACTAGAGTTTAGAGAAAGAGAGAAGTATAAACAAGAATTAGATGACAAAAATCTAACCATAGCCATGTATTTATAGATGTCTTAAAGTCTCCTTCAAGAGTCGCAACTTATTAGAGAAAACCATCGAAAGAAGAGTTGCAACCGGTGAGAGAGAAGAGAATTGTCTTTTCAAAAAATAGCTATACAACACATTTATACATCTGAACGAATTAGTCAGATGTTTGGATTTTAAAAAAATTTCTCCAAAAAAATATATAGTTCAAAGAGGCATGTTTCCAGACATCAGACTTATGACCAAAGACGACTAACTTTTGAAGAAAACAAATTAGAGAAGTTCTAGTTTAAAAAAGCATGACCTCAGACGTCTATTTTATGTTCCCAGACGTCTGAGTTCCTAAGAATTTTAAAACTTAATTGAAAACTTGTTTAAGTGAATAAAAACTTTTTGATGTAAATATATTAGCTCTTTGTTGATATTCCATTTCATGTTGAGCTCAAGGAAAATTGTACATGTTTATCTAAGACACTAGCATAAGATATATGACCCTTATAATGGTTTGTCATCATGTTGAGCTCTTTGTTGATATTCCATTTCATCTTATCGAGTCCTTGATTCCTTTATGACTTTCATTGTGCTCAAGTATTGATCATGGTGCACCTATATATTAGTTTAGAGACTTTACGATATGATTGTATATTTGTTGTCATTAAAATCCAGGAAGAAAGGTTCCAACCTATGCAGTTTAAGCATTTAATGGTTCTATAGTGATGGAGGTACAAAAAGTTATAACGGGGACAAAGCAGGAATATAAAAGAGAATAACGGATGTGCAAAAAACTTCATTAGATATAAAATTCAAAGTTAATTTATTCTCACTCTCACATAATTGGTGTAAGAAAAAAGAATATTGTTTAATATTGTAAAACAAAACCGAATAATACCATGATTTATGTATACCAAATTTGACGAAAACATATATTTCTAACTTATATTAAGTGCTTATGCCATAAAATTAGGTTTTACCCTATTCCATTGATCTGATTTAAAAGAGGGCAAGTGAAATCAAGCATTGTATATTAATGTTGCTAAAGCGGGTGCTAAAAATCCACGATTTAGCCGGTATAGTGGAAAATAACAGGCTTAAAGTGGATCTACTGTTTAATAGCGTTAAATTGAAATAGCATAGCGGTCGAAGAGCGCTATGCGCTACAACGAAGATTTTACGAGGATTTAACTCCACGGGTTCTAAATTCTCCTCCTTTTTGATGATGGCAACTATACAATCGTGTAAAAAACTATTTTACATAAAATACTATAAACAGCTCCCCCTTAAATATAACATCTTCGCCTATCAATATTAAGATATATTCCCCTCTTTGTAATAATAAAAAAACAAAAAGTTATCAAAATAGTATAGATATTTACGTGGACTTCATGCTTATGATCATGATAAGGAGCTCAAGACAGAAAGTGGATTATCAAGTATTCGACAAGTATGGTTTATTAGAGTTTAAGTTTGGTTTAGTTTAGGATCTATAATTAAAAAATTTCCTTAAGTAAAACCTGCATATTTTATTTTATTTTATACACAACTTAGTTGACTAAACACTCATGGTTACTTGACTAAACTAACTAGTCGACTAAACACTCATGGTTAGTCGACTAAACTAATGTAGTCGACTAAAACTCATGATTAGTCGACATATACTGTCGTTTTCGAACTACTTTTTTTACGTTTCGAACTTAGTCAACTAAATGATTATATTTAGTCGACTAAACATGTTCAAACTGCCATATTTTCAAATTTTCTGAAGAGCCACTTCTTCTTCCTGAAGTGGAATCTCTTCCAGAAAGAGTTCCAACCATTTCCGCTCATTAGAACTCTTTGCCAACTGTTGTAACTCTTCATTCATTATAAATATACATTTCATTCAAGATCAAAGAACTTAACTTTATACTCTCTACTCTCTTGAATATTCAGTTGTTTAGAAATTGTGAAATCAAGTTTATAATTCTCTTTCTAAAGTAATTTGTACTTCCTTTATCTTCAGGACACACAAATATTCATATCATACTTGAGGAAAAGATTATAGGAAGGGTGTATTTCAATTTGACAAATCTGTATTGTAACAAGAACAAGCAAAGTTAAGAAAACATTGCATTTGTATCAAAGTCCTGTTCAGTTACTCGGGCGGGAAAATCCTGTTCAGTTGCTCAGGTGGTCAAAGTCCTATTCGGTTACTCAGGCGGTGTAAATTTATTCCTCTGGGTTAAGTGAGGGTTGCTAGTTTAAATCTAAAAGGAGTTTGAGACTGGACGTAGAATGAGAGTTCGAACCAGTATAATAATATGTGGTGTCATTTTATTTTACTGCTATTTTTTATTTATTTTATATTCCATACATGTAGTTTAGATAATATCCATATTACACGATCCTATGGTCGCTTTCATTTGGTATCAGAGTAGGGTCATCTTATGAACATAACACAGTTATCCGATATTTTAGTAATATGGAACACAACACTAGTACAAGTTTCTTTGAAAGTCAATCTACGACACGACCACCACTATTTAACGGGTTGAACTATAACTATTAGTCTACTAGAATGAGAATTTATATGCAAGCAAATGGTTATGAAATCTGGAATAATACTCAAGTGAAATATAACATACCTACTTCCAAATATTCACAATTGTATAACACACAAAAACTAGATGCTACTGCAAATGCCAGAGCTTTGAATATATTATTTTGTGCATTAGACAAAAATAAGCTTAACTAAGTTAGCATGTGTACTACTGCTTATGAAATTTGGCGTACACTTAAAGTTACACACGAAGGTACTAACAAAGTAAAGAAGAGTAAGATTTCTATGCTTAAGAATCAATTCCATAATTTTAAAATAAAGAAAGATGAAACAATAAATGAAATGTGTTCTAGATTTCAAGACATATATCATTCTCTCTTAGCATCAGGAGAAAAGTATCCAGACTTTGATATTGTTTCAAAAATCCTCAACTTTTTAACAGATGAGTGGGAACGAAAAGTCTTAGCAATCGAAGAAGCTAACGACATTTCAACAATTAAAACAGAAGAGTTGATAGGAAATCTAATGTATTATAAAATTAATCTCTAGACAAAATACAGGCACAAGATAAGAAGAATATAGAATTCCAAGCAGAAAATGATGAATTGGATTCAGATGAGGAAGATATGGCGCTTATTGCTAAGAATTTAAAAAAAAATTGAAACTCAGAAAGAGCAACAAATTCAAAAACTACAAGAATAGCTTCATTAGTAATAACAACAACAAGCCATCGTCTATTATTCTTAAATGTTATGAATATCACAAGAAAGAGAACATTAAGAAAGACTGTGCTGATCGAAAGAGAGACAAATTTAAGAATAAGAAAGACGGATTCAGAAAGAAAGCCTTCTCTGTTACATGAGATGATATAGAATCATCTTCATCATCAGACAGTGACACGGACGACGATTTTGAACATGCCAACGTTTGTTTTATGGCCACTAATGATGAGGCGAATGATTTAACTTTTAATGATTTAGTGGGTATTAATTCAGAATTACTTGATAAGCTAAGAAAAATCAAAAGAAATATAAAGGCAATCTTGAAAATTTAAATTGGACTGAAATAGAGGTAGATATGTTAAGAAATGAGAAAGAATTTTAGAGGAAGAACTTGAAACTTCTCAAGAATCTTGTTCTAATACAGCTTTTCAACTTTCTATGTTAAGTTAAGAAATAGAAACTCAAAAGGAGAAGAATGGTGCTCTTTTAGTTGCAAATCATGATTTGAAACCTAATATTAAAATATTGGAATTAGATATTTCTAGTCTTAAATCAAAGTTAGATGATATTACTAAAAATGTTTCTAATTTTAACAAGGATGAGAGAATCTTTCTAAAATTATAGAAAATTATCAGTCGGTTTCAAATAAAAAGGGACCACGATATAAACTAGTATCAAAAAGTATTCCTAAGAAAAAGAACCTTTTATATAAAAATTTCAAAAGGAATAATGAAACTATTACAAAATCAGTTTCAAAAAATTCCAAATTATTCAAATGTACTAAGATTTGGGTTCCTAAAACCAACAATTCTTTGATTAGAAACAAATACATAAAATCTTTTATTGAAACTGTTCATAAAATAAAGATTTTTTTTTCAAAAGGAATTCTGAACCCTCTTTGTGTTTGGTTTCCAAAACCAAACTCTTAGGACCCTAACTTTGTTCGTACAATTGTTTTGTGTTTGTTGTTGTTTGTATTGTGTGTTTGTTATCATTATTATTATTGTATATGTTGTGTGGTTTATCATTGTTAATGTTATAAGTTATTATATGTTGTGTAAATATAATCCCATATATATCTTTCTCCTTTTTGTCGATGACAAAGGGGGAGAAGAAGTTTTGTACTAACAAAATTTGCAGAATTACAAAATACCGACATGGATTCAGTGTAAGTTATAGATTTTTGTCGAGATTTATTAATTTATCTCAAATGAAGTTGTCATCAATCAAAAAGAAGGAGAATGTTGGACTTCATGCTTTTGACCATGGCAAGGAGCTCAAGATAGAAAGTGGATTATCAAATATTCGACAAGTATGGTTTTGTTTAGTATCTATTGTTAAAATCTTTCCTCAAGTAAAACCTGCGTATAATTTTTTTATTTTATGCACAACTTATTCGACTAAACGCTTATGGTTAGTTGACTAAACTAACTTAGTACACTAAACACTCGTGATTAGTCGACTAAGCTAACATAGTCGACTAAACACTCCTGGTTATTCGACTAAACTAATTTAGTCGACTAAAACTCATGGTTAGTTGACTAAACACTGCCATTTTCGAACTATTATTTTTTCGTTTCAACTTAGTCGACTAAATGATTATATTCAGTTGACTAAACATGTTCAAACTGCCATATTTTCAAATTTTCTGAAGAGGCACTTTTTCTTCCTGAAGAGGAATCACTTCCAATAAGAGTTGCAACCATTTCCATTCATCAAAAATATTTGCCAACTGTTGTAACTATTCATTCATCATAAATATACGTTTTATTCAAGATTAAAGAACTTAGCTTTCTATTCTCTATTCTCTTGAATATTCAGTTGTTTAGAAATTGTGAAATCAAGTTTATAATTCTCTTTCTAAAGTAATTTATACTTCCTTTATCTTTATGGACACACAAATATTCATTCATACTTGAGAAAAAGATTATAGGAAGGGTGTACTTCATTTTGACAAATCAATGTTGTAACAAGAACATGCAAGGCCAAGAAAACTTTTCATTTGTATCAAAGTCTGATTCCGTTGCTCAGCTGGAAAAATCCTATTCAGTTGCTCAGGTGGTCAAAATCTTGTTCGGTTGCTCAAGCGGTGCAAATTTATTCCTTCGGGTTAAGTGAGGGTTGCTAGCTTTAATCTAGAAGGAGTCTGGGATGGTCATAGAAGGGGAGTTCGAACCAGTATAAAAATATCTGGTGTCATTTTATTTTACTGCTATTATTTACTTACTTTATATTCCATACAAGTAGTTAGATAATATCCATATTACATGTTCCTATAGTCACTTTCAATTTACAAATAACACAATTATAACACGTTAAAATAACATAACATAACAGAAACCAATATTCAAGCATAAGATATCATTAACCAACAAGTTATATCACAAACCAACATCCAAACATAAGTCATGCAGACAAAGCACAATGCATACCACTAGTTTTTGGAAAATAAATTTTAAAGAAACTAGAAATAGAATACCCTATGACTTACTCAATAGCCACTCTAAAAAAAGCCCTCATAGTCTTATAGTACTCATAATAATATGAAGGATTGTATTACCATTCTCCGAACCATCGATGCTCATCACTTGCTTCTTCTTTTCCTTCTGCTATACATTGGCCTTTAAAAGGAACAAATAGTGATTCATTCATTTTTGTATTGGACCAATGATATAATTCGGATTTGTCGCCTTCCTCGTTATTGTGTTCATGTTCGATTGTTTTCCTTTTGTCTTGATGAGATGATTCAGCACTACGCCTAGATGCACGAGAATGTGAGGCGCGAACATGAGAAGGAGGTGGATTATATGAAGGAGAGGACATGAAGTGGAGATTGATTTTCCTCTAATCTTTTTCGTCATCTTTGAGAGTAATGAAACGATTTTTTTCATCGACTGTTCCATCTTACCCATCCGAGTAGAGAAAGATCTCTCAAGATCGTTAAATCCCTTCTCCAAGGACTTTTGATTACTCATAATAAATCTATGATTTTGGAGAGTAAGTCCATCAATGACTCATTTGGATTTGGTTGGAGTCGAGAATCATGAAGACCGGTCTCAAAGTCATATTCAGTTTGTTAATGCATGGGTTGAGGAGGAATTGATGCATTTTGAGGCGGTGGGGTTTGTTGTGGTTGAGTTGAACTTTGACCACGTTTATCTTATTATACTGTCCATTCATCAAAGCTAATATGATGAGGTATAGTAAAAGGTAAATGCATGAGACCGAAGAACCGTCTTCCACTATACTTTACTAATATCGGTTCAAAGTTAGAAGGTATGATCTTGATCTCAAAGAAGGTAAGAAGTCTCATGATATAGAGTGCATATAAGAAAGTTGGCCTTCTTCGAAGACAAAAGTTCTTCATTTCATCATGAAGGAATTTATCCCAATAAACCTGTAGCTATCTAAGGATAGCAAAGAGAGTCTTACGATCATTTTTGTAAATTTGTTTGCGACTCCCTAGTTGAGAAATAATGGTGTTGATCAACATTCGATTAAGAAGACTAGCCCAAGGTCTAAAGAAGCTAATTTTTCATTCTAGCATGGAGTCTTCCCAAATCTCGTAGGTTACCACATTTCTCCGTTTATGTCGATTCCTCTTTATCCACAACCAAATGCAGTAGCAATATGATTTACATGAATCTTAATAAGTTTTCCATAAATATTACTCCACAACCAACTATCCTCATCATGCGGTTTCCAAAATTTCCATGCAATTTTGCATAAAAAATATAGATAGCAAATTATTTATAATTACCTTATTGTCATCATACTCGATCAAAATGGTGATTTGAGCTTCGTTCGTTAATTCCTTAAGTCTTCATTCATCAAAGTTTCGCAAGCAATAGAATGGACCGTCGTGGATCTTCTTCTTCAATTCCTCAAATCTTTGGTCAGCAATAGTACTTTCTCATAACTAAATTTTAATATTCTTATTAGTAGCTTGAGAGATTGGGGAAGAGGATGACGACTGTCCTCATTTTGCTCTTTTAGGAACAAGTTTTGGGACCATTTTAAAGATTTAAGAGGCTAGGGTTTTTATGAGTTATGGGTTTGGGAATACAAGAGGAAAAACAAAGGAAGGAAACTTGAAAATGAGTCAAAAGTCACAAACAAAAGGTTGTTTTTTAAAAAACAAATGTTCAGATAGTCAGATATCTGTTCTTGAGAGCACGGTTCTAAATCTCCTATATCTCGCCCGAGATCTCCTCCAAGATCTCCTTTTCATACTTTATTGAATCGATACATCAAATCTCCTTCATATCACCCCCAACACTCATCTTGTACGAAATATATAAATCTCATCCGAAATATGAATCAAAATCTCAATTCGAGATCTCATCCAAGATTATATCTTTTTCTTATTTTACATTATATTTTTTATTTATGTATAGATTCAAAGAAGTTGCCCAATCCAAATACTATTTACCAATTTCTTGAACATATTTTTTACTTTTTGTCTTGATTAATCACAAAAAAGACTTCATTTCTTTTCATGTTCAAATAAGAGGACACTATTCGATCATTACCAAATAAATTAAACAAATCGAGCTACACTCTTCTTTAAAACATTAATTTCAATTCTTGTTTTCATGCAAACCAAATATTTTACAATTTCTATTTTTACTTTGAAAATTACATTTAAAATAATAATTTAAACATCAATTTTACATGCATAAGTTACTCCGAGATATTCTCGAAATTTACTTTTAAATACGAGATATCAATCCGAGATGTACACCTGAGATACACTCATCTCACCCAAGATCTCCTACGATGCGGGATAGCTTGTATAAAAATTATGAAATGAAATGTGATCGAAATATGACATTTAAAACCTTTCTTAAGAGCCAAATATTTGAAAAAGGGAAAAATAAGGTCCAAAACCTATGTAATGTAGAAAGTAGTAAATTCAGATGTCTGGATTCAACGGTTTGAAAATGTGAGAAATTTTCTAGCTCGAGTAGTGTAAAAATAGGTGTTTTCAGACGTCTGGTGTAGAGGGATCAATATTTGTAGTATCAAGCTCTTTCCCAAACGTTTGCTATTGGTACTTAGATTTCTAAGTTCATAATTGGTTGTTTTTATAAATAAAATAGTTGTATTTATTTAATTATAATATTCAAACAATATACAACAATATTCATGAATAAAAAATTGCACATTATCATTTAATTTTCCGATGGCTCAGTTTCTTCCTCAGACGGTTCCCAAGAATTACCTACTTTGACTCATATATTTTGATAGAAGCTAACAGTTTTTTTGAAGGACTTCCCTTAGAACGAATGCTGTTTTTAATCGGCGAACAAAGCCCATTGAAGTTCATTTGATAAAATTCAGATGTTCACTCTATCAACGTTGCTCTTATTATATTTCCTTTTGCAGTCTCATTGTTTTTACTTGATAATGAGCTATATTATCAGTACGATCATATTGAGTGGTAGTTACATGACCTTCAAATTTAATTGACATTTTACTTTTTTCCTTTAGGAGCGAAACAAAGTTTTCTTAAAAGGAGAAGAAGTAATCTTCGTATCAGATGATGAATTATCTTTAAAAATTGACATTGTTGAAGTATTTGCTTTTGATTTACTAATATGTACTGGTTAAATGCAAAAGAAAATTTCTAAAAATGGAAACATATTGTAGATAAAATAATTTCTTACCTTAGATAATTTTAACTAATAACTATTTATAGTTAAAATTTTGATTACCCAGTAGAGATGTGGGTTAAACGAATCCGTTTATATTTTAACCAATAACTATTAGATAAAAGGTTTATTTAGCTAGAAGAAATAAGCTATAAAAAATCGAATAACTATTTTTATATAGTATGGTGATATTTGTGAATCCATTTAAGTTATATATATATATATATATATATATATATATATGTATGTATGTATGTATGTATGTATGTATATATACATATATTGTTTTATGTTATTCTTATGATTTAAAAACTATTTAATCAATCAATTCATTTAAAGAGAAACTTCCTAATTCTCTACATAATTTTAGAAAAGTTGTTACACATAATGATTTAGTGAAAATATCTGCTATTTGATTTTCAGTATTAACAGACTCTAGGGAGATGATTTCCTTTTTATGTTATCTCTTGGAAAATGATGACAGATATCAATGTTTTTGTTCTGGAATGATTAATAGTTTTTTTTAGAGAGGTTGTTTGCACCTGTATTATCACAGTATAAAGGAGATTTTATATTGTTTTGCTCAAAATCACACAGAGGTGTTGCATATATATAACTTGAGTGCAAGAAAAAGCGGTTGAGATAAACTCGGCCTCACATGTTGATAATGGAACATGATTTTGTTTCTTACTAAATGACCAGACCAAAGACTGACTGAAGTGACTAGTGCCACTCGTACTCTTCTGACCCATCTTGAAACCTCCAAAATCGACATCACTATATGAATGCAATTCAAAAGAGCTACCTTTCGGATAAAAGAGTCTATAATCTTTGGTGTTGGATAAGTATCGCAAATTTTTTTGCACGACTCGATGATGTTATTCTTTAGGTTGTGCTTCAAATTGAGCACACAAACAAACACTTATCATAATATCAGATCTACCAACAATTAGATAAAGTAAGGAGCCTATCACACTTCTATATGGTTTTTGGTCAAAATCCTTACCATTCTCATCTTTGTCTAAGTGTAAGCTAGAACTTATTGGAGTCAGGTTACTTGAAGTGATATCCATTCCAAAACATTTTAATAATTCTTTACAATATTTTTCTTGAAAATCGAAAATTTCATTTTCTAATTGTTTAATTTGTAAACCCAAAAAGAAATTCAATACTCCCATATGAGAGAATTCAAATTCATTTTTCATAATAGTTGTAAAATCATTAAACATTTTTTCATTTGATATATCCAAAAATAATATCTTCAGCATAAATTTGAATGATTAAAATATCATCATTTTTCTTTTTGATAAATAACATATAGTCAAATTTACCAATTTGAAAGTTATAGTCTAACAAATGGCTTTTGAGTCTATCATACCAAACACGAGGTGCTTGTTTAAAACCATAAAGCATCTTTTAAGTTTAAAAACATGGCTTGGAAATTTTTTATAAAAAATAGAGGTGGTTATTCAACATAAACATTTTTTATAAAACCGTTTAAGAAAGCACTTTTTAACATCCAATTAATGTAATTTAAATTATGATGACATGCAAAGGTAAGTAATATTCATATTGCTGCAAATCTTTCTTCATAGTCGATTCCTTTTTCATGATTACACCCATGATAATCTGTTCGTGGATTCGATTCTCGTCTGCCTTACTCCCAATTTCAAGGCATGAAGGTGGGTCCCCATTAAATCCAAATAAAAAATGGTTGGGGGCATCAAATCTCTGTGCTGGGTTGGCTTATCTCCCCATGTCTATGGTCGGAGTAGGGGGGCTCCTCCCATACCTTTGATTTCATCAGGGCTTTGGGTTGAGTTTTTAAAATACACACACACATATATATAAATGTTGCTTTATTATGAATTATATTACCATTTTCATCGGTTTTATATTTAAATACTCATTTTGTCCAATAAAGATTGATCATCCTGTCTAGGTACAACTTCCCACACATTATTTCTTTCAAGTAGTATGGCTAATGTAAATGTGTGTGTGTATAATTAACTAAGAAGAATGCTAATGAAACAGAGTAAAGTAAGAACGATCATACTAGAGTTTTTATACTGCTTCGGACCTCCCATCCTACTCCAGTCCCCAGGCTCTCCTTCAGATTTTACTAACCAAACACCCTCACGTAGCCAAGAGGAATAGGTGTTTACACGAGTTTGATGTCTTGACAATGCCGTGTTCTATCAATATGGATTTTAACTAGTAGTACAAAGCTTTCAATAATCTCCTCTTTGAGTTGAATGAGTGAAAGCATGAGAATTTAAGGAAGTAGGTCACTAAGGACAATAGAATAGTTGTTGGTGATGTTGAAAGCAAGTTTGCAACTTTGAATGCACTAGAGTTTAAGGAAAGAAAGGGATATAAAACAAGAATTAGATGATAAAACTCTAGCCATAGCCATGTATTTATAGGTGTTAAAAAGTATCCTTCAAGAGTGGCAACTTATCAGAGAAAACCATCGAAAGAAGAGTTACAACATGTGAGAGAGAAGAGAAAGTGTCTTTTCAAAAAATAGCAACACATTCAGACGTAAAATAATTAGTCAGACATTTGGATTTTGAAAACTTTTGTCTAAAAAATAAACAGTTCAAAAAAGCAAGTGTCTAGACATCTGACTTATGACCCTAGACATCCGACTTTTGAAGAAAATAGACCAAAGAAGTTCTCGTTTATAAAAGCACGATCTCAGATGTCTGTTTTATGTTAACAGATATCTAAGTTCCTTGAAAATTTTAAAACTTAATTAAAAACTTGTTTGAGTGAATATAAACTTTTTGATGTAAATATATTAGCTCATATCACTCAAGTGAGATTGTACATGTTTATCTAAGACTGTAACATAAGATATATAACCCTTAAAATTGTTTGTCTTCACGTTGAACTCTTTGTTGATTATCCATTTCTTCTAATCGAGTCCTTGATGCCTTTGTAACTTTAGTTATGCTCATACTTGATCATCATGCACCTTTATATTAGTTTAGAGATTCTATAATACGATTGTATAGTAGTCATAATTAAAATCCAACAAGAGTGTTGCAGCTACTAGTGGAACCATCAAGTTAAGTATTGTTATTTTAAGATCTTCTATTGCAGCTACATATTATTGTACCTTAGGAGGTTTAATTAGGATATAAATAGTTGCTAGATATATTTTGGATCTGAAAGCGGGCCTATAGGAATCGAAGAAATCAAGAGAACATAGCTTGATTTGTATTAAGAACTTTTTTCTTTTTTGAATAAACGCTAAATGGGCCAAGCCCAAAAGCTTGCAACCAAAACTGGGTCAATAAAACATACCCGAATCAAAAAAACCAACAAACCCTCACAAATCCTAAAAGCACGCCGACACTCCAACACTCAGCAAAACAAAAGAAGCAAAAAAGCACAAATGGAACTTAAAAATGGCTGATCTCCGAATCCATTTCTCTTTCATTCTTCGTTCTGCTACTCTCTGCTCGCTCCCAATAAGAAAGAGCATTATTAAATCCAGCTCTCATACCTCTGCCGCTCTCTAATTTGTTATCAGTTATACGATAGTTATTATATTTGCTGAGATGAATATAATTGTTAGATCTAGCATCATCTCGACCTAGATCTAACGATGTCTTCTTCAAATTGTTACCTCTAATCAGATTAGTTCGGCTACTCGAGCTATTATTGCTGGAATACACAAATTCGTTAGATCTAGCGTCAACGTGACCTAGATCTGACGATGCTCTCCTCGAGTGGATATTGCTACCTAGATTAGCTTTGATGTTGTAAAAATTACTGGTCGTAGCTTGATGTGGGGTAGCGCAGTTGTTATCAGTCTCAAAGTCCCCGATCTTACTAGTTATATCAATCCCCCTTTACTGGTTGACACTGCCTGCCTCACTAAGAAAATGATTGTTGGTCTGCAAGCATTTCGAATGCAAAAGATAAGCTTCTAAATGTTTGATTCCAGCTTCAGATGTCCAGTCCTCAACAAAGGAAGCAAATTTAGTTTGATTTTTAAATGTTTTCTTAGATTTTTGCAGAATAATCTTGCTATCTGTACTAATAGTTAACCAAATTTGCTCTTTACCTCTGTTGCCTTTGTTGTGCACACGCAAGTTTCTTTCTTTCCACAAGTTAAACACTGCCATAGTTAGCAAAATGTGAGCATAATCTGCCTCTTTAGCTTTAGATCTGAAGTTGTTGATTATCTTTATAATATTCATTAGATCCATATGCCTGTTGTCATCTATGCTCAGAGTAGCTTTGATTTGATTCCATATAAAAAATGAGTAACTACATTCAAAAAATAAGTGATTAGCATTTTTATTACATATATTGCACAGGGAGCATAGTGAATTTAAATTATTGCCCCATTTATTTAATCTTTCCCAAGTTGGCAATCTGTTCTTAATTGCAAAATAAGTACAGAATGCCATCTTGGGACAATTCACTCTATTCCATATGCAATGATACCTCTCTTCTGATGGGTATTTGTTTCTAATAAAATTCCAAGATGCTTTAAAAGAAAACTTCCTTTTGTTGTTAGCTTTCCATTCCCAGTAGTCATTCTCTGCAAAAGTATCAAATTGTATTTTGCATATTTCTTCTTTATGAGGATTAGTAATAGGATGGATTTGTGATTGCCATTGATTATTAATCATGATATCAGAAACTTTGTCATTTGATCCACCACACATAACAAGGCTATTCCACCCAACTTTATTTATAAATGCCTCATTTTTAAACCAAGGATCAAACCATAAACTTGTATCTTGACCAATTTTAAATTTTCTTTCAATCAGTGATTTACCAATTTCTCTACAATTTAATATTTGTTTCCAAGTATTTGATCGATTACTATTATAAACAATAGTCCAGAAATTTTTTTGTTTCAAATATTTGGATCTCATCCATCTAGCCCACAAAGAATCAGAATTAAGGAATCTCCAAAATAATTTTAGGTAGCAAGTAGTACACAAATCCTTAATATTTCTAATGCCAAGCCCCCTTCATTTTTAGGCCTGCATACATTCACCCAGCTAATTTTGTGATATTTACCTTTCCATAAAAAATCAGTGCATCTACTTTCCAATTTTTTAATAGATGCAGCTGGGATTTGAAAAGTTTGTAGCCAGTAAAGAATAATAGCATAAATCACTATCTTAATAAGTTCAAGTCTTCCAGCAATGGACAGTAATTTACAAGACCAAGTCTCCATTCTATCCTGGATTTTTCAATAAGAATAGAACAGTCAGAGTCCTTAATCATATTTGTAGAAAGAGGCAGACCTAAAAATTTGATTGGGAGAAATCCCTCTTCTATTTGCAAAACATTAGAAATTCTCTTTTAGACTTACAAGATTTACTGAAATAGGCTTTACATTATTCACATTGAGTTGAAGTCCAGCATAATTTTTTAATTTATCAAAAATTGATTTAATAGAGTCTACATTATCTACATTAGCTTTAACAAACACCATGAGATCATCAGCATATATCAGATGATTAACACATGGTTGGATTCTATTTATAGGTTGAACATTACCTTTAATACTCTCTATTTCCATAACGATAGAAAAGTATTCCATAACAATAGCAAAAAGATAAGGTGATAAGGGGTCCCCCTGTCTTAACCCCCTATTAGATTTAATACACCCTTCTGCCTTTCCTTGAATCAGAATAGAAAAGGTAGGAGTATTAATACTCAAACACCAAATCACAAAACTTTATAGGCAAACCCATACATTTCATAACATGATGAATAAAGTGTCTGTTTACCTTATCATATGCTTTCTGTATCAATTTTAATACATACATTGTCTCCCTGTTTAGTGTTAAATTTCCTGACCATCTCATGTGCTAAAAGAGTGTTTTCATAGATAAGCCTACCAGGAACAAATGCACTCTGATTTTCTGAGATCAGAAAAGGCAAGAACACTTTTATTCTGTTACTAAGGACATTAGCAATAATTTTATAAATAAAGTTGCAACAAGAAATAGGCCTATAATCACCAATATCAGAGGGATTTTTATTTTTTGGAATAAGGGTAATGAAAGTATGATTTAAACTTTTAAGAATTTTACCATTATCTATAGACTCATTGACAACATCCAACATCTGTTGTCTAATATATTCCCAATTATTCTTAAAAAAAATTATTGAAACCATCAGGACCTGGACTTTTGTTATCTCCAGCATTAAAAACAATAAATTTTATTTCATCTAGACTCATTGGAGCCAGCAAGATTTCAGAAGCATTATGATTTAAAATATTTTGACATGTTATATATGGAAACTCCTTTTCATTTGTTGTAGAAAAATACAGCTCCTTATAGAAATTTATAGTCTCAGCAGAAACTTTGTCATATGCATTTGCTAAATTTCCCTCTTTATCTATTATGAAACCTATGTTATTTAAGTGCTTTCTATTACTCATTTTAGCATAAAAAAATTTGGTGCAGTCATCACCTAAAGTACGCTAATCAACCTTTGCTTTTTGTCTTGCATTAACTGATTCTTTATACATTTCATTAGACAATTCCTTTTGATTTTGAAATTTTTTATTTATTTCACTGATATCATCAGGCTTATTATCTGTACTCATTTGTAAAAGTTTGCCTTCTTTTTTCAAACTAACAATCTTGTTTTTATTTAAATAGTTGTTCTAATTCCAGTTTTTAAGATTATTCTTTGTGAATTTCAAAAACATATAAAAATGATACTGTTTAGACCCTTTACAAGAAAAATTATGATAGTTATCCATTAAGTATTTGTAATCTTCTTCCATCACCCAGCTATTTTTGAATCTAAACGGAGGAGCTTTATTATTAAACTCACTATTTATAAAAAGATTAACCATTAAAGGAGTATGATCATTTAAGTTTTATTCCAATGTAGAGCAAAAACTATCAAGAAATATTTTGGAAAAATCTTTATTATACAAAGTTCTATCTAACTTGCAGTGAATATTTTTTGCTAAACCAGATTTCCAAGTATATTTGTCACCACTGATAATAGGTTCAATAAGACCAGATTCTAATAGAAATTTATTGACTCTATCCAATTTATTGAGGGATTTAATCCCCCCAAACTTCTCATTAGCATGAAAAACAGTATTGAAATCCCCTAATACAATCCAGGGGAAATCATATATGGAATTTAGAGATTTAAGTTTTTGCCACAAAGCATTTCTTTCTAATTCAAAATTACTGCCATAAACACTAGTAACTTGCAAATAAAAACCACCAATGTTTTTAAAACTACAATCTATAATTTGGCTATCTTTGTTTATATTTGTATTTGTCCAGATATTAAAATTCCAAATAACAATGATTCTTCCTTTACAGCCACAATCATTGTTATGTATAGCTTTCCAATTACTGGACAATTTAAGACAAAATCTTTCAAAATTCTCATCATTCATTTTATTTTCAATTAAAGCAATAATAGAAGGTTTATAAAAATTAATCATATAGAGGATATCAGATTATTTAGCAGGGGTATTCATCCCCCTTACATTCCAAGCAAATATAGACATATATATGATAATAAAATATGAATTTTAAATGGTACCTGACACCATAGTACTTTTACCTCTCCTTTTTTTATCAACACCTTTAGCTTTCAGACTGGTAGACATTCGGTCCTATTCTGGATTGATTGTGATATATTTTTGCTTAAAGGCTTTTTTTTCTTTGTTTCCCTTTATCTTACTAGATGATTTTGTTCTAGCAATATGTAATTATGATAATTCCAATTCCTCTACAATGTCCCCTTCTCTGATTCATCTTCCTCCATTTATGCAGATTCTGGAATCTTGATTAAGGAAATATTAAATGAAGCCGTGCGAGGCATGACTGGCTCATTGCAGTCAGTCACTGCAGCCTGCTCTAGAGGTGGATCACACTTGCGAGGCAATGTTGAGCTATTATTCATTCTCTCAACATCTGCAGCAAGCGTAGAGGAAGATCCCTTCTCAATTATAGTTTCCTGATTCGGGTTTGAAGACTAATGAATATTTTTGACTATTTTTGTAATATTCCGGTCTGTATTTAAACATGGCTCTGAAATATTGGGGGTTTCAGAGTTAAAGAACTGTATTTTTTTACCCTCTTCTATACTTGTCGGAATCATAACATTTGAGATTTCTTCACAGTCTTTTTGCTGATGAACTTCCATTGCCATGATCTGATCATTTTGGTCAGTGAGCTCTCTATTATTGTTTTCTTGATCGAAAATGATATCTTCTAGATAGATTCGATCTTTGCCCTCGTGGGATCTTAATTGGATTTTTGTGCCTTCACTGTTTCTCATTTCTTTAACAAATTCAGAATTATGTTCTTGAATAATTACTATATCTTTATCATTCTTTTTGGGGATCCACATATGTTTCGGGTTGCACTGTTCTTTATTGTGACCGAAACATTTACAGATGCTACACTTTGGTGGAACCCATTCGTATTTGAATTTTTGTGTAATGATTTCACCATTATAAAGATTGAGACAAATTTCATCTGGAAGTTCATCAGTTTCAGAAACTTCCACGAGAAGCCGAGCATAATTCAATCTCGACTTCATGGTAGTTGTTGCGTCCATCTTTATGGGTTTTCCGATAATACTCGCCATGATGCTAAATGCCTCTCTATCCCATAGTTTGAGGTTTACACTGGGTAATCTAATCCATATCGGCATGGTTGATAGAAGATCTCTGTCCAATCTCAAAGACTCAGTCTACCTTCTCATGATGATGAGTTTGTCGTTGTAGAAGTAAGGACCATTCTGAATGATAGAATTGCAGTCTCGTGAATCATTAAACTTGATTAGAAAAAACCAATTTTCTCTCGAATAAATTTCAAAATCACCTTTTGGTTTCCACACTCTTTTAATATATTCTTTTAAAAAGAAGAAATAAGTTTACTGCTTACCACATAAACCAAAATGGAGTTATTCTAGCACTCTGTGGCTCGTTTACATACAGCCTCCTTTACTACACCATATTTCTTGTTATTGTTTCGAATAGGCGCAATGGTTTCAAGACTGCATTCTTCATCTCTTAGTTCCTTTGATTACTCAGAGACAATATCAGCCCAAGATTTCTGCCCTAGTTCTTTATTTAGAGAGAACTTTGTTGGTGGTTTACTGATTTGCATCAATTTGGTCCTGTCCTGGAAGGAGTTGTTCTTCTGATCATCTTTCTTCCTCTGCTCATCGTTAAATTGAGACTGAATCTGATTATTTCTTGGCTGATATCTTCTTTGTGATCTTGGCTGAACCAATTGGAAGCCCTCATTATCGATGATGACATTATTCGGCTTTCTGAAATGAGATTCAGGTGGCCTGTCTTAAGGAGAAGGACGAGAGAGGATGATTGGATTTGAATTTGAGAGAGAGATTGTTTTCTCCTATGGCAGAAGAAAACCCTAAATTTCGAATAAACAAACAAGTTTATGCAAATGCAACCGTATAATAAATTTTTCGTAGCATATGTATTAAGAACATTAGTATAGCTAAAAAGCGAAACTTAGTGCATAGTGCAAATATAGATTCAATATATATAAAGCGAATGGGACATAAAGTCGAAGTGATAAAATGGGTTTTAAGGTAGTAAATTATGAAAGAAAATTGTTATTTTCAAGTATTGTCTTGTATTAAGTTTTTCTTTGTCGATGAAATGTTTCAAAGAGAAACACTTTTTATTTGTTTTGACGAAAAATATACATTATTTCTAACTTCTACCTTTTGCAATAACTCTTGTAATATACCTACATACCGATTCTCACTTATATCCTTATGACAGTTTAGTTATTTTCATCTCATGTACTTATAATCTTAATTACTGTATTTGTATTATTTTAAATGAATTATACTTAGAAAACAAAATATCAATAAGTAGATCACTGCCAAAGTTTTACTTTTTTGTGTTGCCTGTCTTTTTTCCACTATTCCTATATAGTTAAATTTTATGTAGATTTCATTCTCATGCTCTTAATTGATTGCCAAGGCCATTCATAACGCTTGGTTAAATATGGTTAATGATATGCTTCTTCATTTTCTTTTTCATAACGATTGTGCATTGAACTTATATGTTCAGAAGTCATACGTTACCATGTAATATTTTCCATAAATAACATGCTATTCTTTGGGTAAGTTTGTTAATTAGTTTTGTTGGTATAAATTTACTATATTTGGTTGAATTATGTAGTTAAATGGTTTTGATCTATTTTCTAGAAAAGGACAAGGAATTTTAACCATCTCAAACAACACAAAGCATTGAACCAGCAACACTGTCTTGTAGATTTCAAGATATCAAGTTGTTTCTTAATATGCCTTAAGACTTTGTGATACTCGTAATCATCTTCTTCCTTTATCTTCGTATATGTAATATTTATGCATATCTCTAAGCTCCCACCCCATATATTTGGGTTGCCTTAGCATTTCATGAAAAAAGATTTTATAGTTACTTTTCGTTATTGACTTTCTTACCAAAAATTAATGAAATTTATTATAGCCTAATATGGTTATTCTAAAGAGGATATTGAGATCCAATATCTAATGAGTGTGCTTATATGTTATCTAATTCATGGTGTTGCGATCTGATGACCTCCTAGATCTTGAGATCACATAAATTTTTTATCATAAAAATTGCATGAAATAGTTTGAATTTTTCCCATTTTTCCAACCATGTCATTTTAATTCAAAATTTTCTAAAATCGACATATATTATTTTCTTTTGAGTAATGAATTATAAAGATATGATTGCATGGGCTTACAACTATAGATGAAAGCAATACGTTGTATTGTCTCTATTTTGCAGTATAAATGAATAACGTATGTAAATACTTTTGTGCTATTCATAAAAATCAAATCATATGATAGTAAAATTAACAAAAAATATTTTCTAAAAATAATTATTATTATACGACCTAGTAGATTAGAACTAAGTAGATCGATTGCCTAAGTTATATGGATATTCCAAACATATCATAAGTTCTGAATGGTTGTACTTTCTCTATGAGCTATTTTTCTACCATATTTTCCATTATTTTTGCCGCCTCCTTTTCTTATTTAATGTTACTTATATTGATTTTATTATTTGAATTTTAAATGTGACTACATTGGTAAAAACGCTATTAATCATGTATATATTCCAAAAAATATCGATTAATATTGTGCCTAAAAATGGTTAAGTTTCATTTTAAATATTGAATTAAAGACAGTTAGAAAGTTCATGCCTAGGGCAAATCAGATGGTCAAACCGGCCATGTATATGCTGCAGATAAAAATTGAAAAATAATAGAACTAACTGTAAATACACGATTCAATACCTAGATGAAAATGATTTTGTCTAAATCAAAGGTGATGAACTATTTAAACAGTATTGCTCTTTTTATAGCATTGAGGTATCCAAAATAAAACAGATCGGGATTTACGATGTAGTGCTTACTAAGAGTAACAACTAACTCAAAAGATGTTTGTAGTCATAACTACAGTGGGTGAAGGAGATTGTTAGTTTCATTGCATTATTTAGAAAGACTATGACCTCACCAAATATGGTGACCTCAAAACGAAGTGAAATGTTTATTCATTGGTAGCTGGTAAAGGTAGAAAATAAAAGAAACACAATTTCTTAGTCCGATTAGCTTAACCAAGCCAACTACCGATTGATAAGTACTACGTGCACTTAAAAGTTTCTCAAACGCCAATTCGTCCAAGTCGTGCGCACGGGGTGGTGCAAAAGCACCAGTCATTGATTTCTTTGCACATGCTATGACTACTCATTTTAATGTATATGCATATCCATGGTGTTATTTTTTCTTGATGTTGGACTAAATGATTTGTATTGGTCAATCTTTCAAGGAAAATATTTCATTTATATATTTTCAAAATTTGGCATATAGATATATCATTTTTATTCATCTCAACAAGTATGTCAAAATGGTCATAAAATTCAATTTATTTAGAATACATAACCTACATGAAATGGAATTTAATTCTTAATAATCCTATAAACTTTTCATATAAATTACGAAATATTCGCAAAGGAGGACCATATCAATAGATCCATTGTGAAAAAATATTGTTGAATACCTAAGATCAAGATTTCAAGTTATTGGCTAAAATGTTAATCGAGCCTCCCTTCCTCAATTGACTAATTCCTTAGAAATAACAATTCTATGTTGTAGAATTGTATCTAATAGTAGTAAATCAATAAGAAAAATATGAAGAAGAACATTAAGAAAAGAAAGTGACATGGTATTTATAGTAGTGCGGCTACGCTTACATTCACTTTAATGATTCTTTATTGCTATTATTTATAAGATCTAGAAGTGATTACAACTTTAACTTGAATTTCTATCTCAAACAATGTAACGGCAGACTTCCCATAAGGTAAGTAATAACAGTTAGCCAAGAGTCAAAAGTCCATTTTATTTTTGCAAGCAATCCTCTATTTATAGCTGAAGTAGGTGGTAACCGGGCTTTTGAGTTACCAGATTGTAATAGAACTCATTGGAAACTCAAACCCAACAAAATAGAAGAAAGATCACATAGATACAAATATTTTGATGGATTGATACCAGTCCATAATCCTTATGGTTTTTCATCGCTTTTGTTCAAGCTTACCACCTTAAATCCTTTGTTGATTTTCCCTTGATGTTTCTAAGTTTGTTACTCCAAGTGTTCACTAAGAAGGCCATATGAAGGCAATATATGGATCAGTTCGATCTATAGAATTATCAATTTTTTGTGTTTTCCTTCATGCTTTGACATCTTTATCATTCATAAAGAAATAATGGGGAAATGAGAAATTTATAGATCAATACTAATTTATGGACTTAACCAATATTCCCTATTTCCCCTGACTACTCTTTGTACTCGATCGTCTTTGAGTCTACTGAAAGTGTGCTATGGATCGTGTAATATGGATATATGACAATACAGAGTATAGTGATGATAGTAATATAGTAAATAGTGCGGAATATAAAAGCAGTATAATAACAATGACACCAGAGATTTTTATACTGATTCGGAGCACCGTCCTTTGTGCAGTCCCATACAACTTCTGGAATTTTACTAAAACAACAATCCTTATTTAACCCAGAGGAACATGTCTATACAACCCCTTAGCAGCCGAAAGGGACCCGAGCAGCAGAACAGGATTTCGCCCCAGCAGCCGAAGAGGACTTCACGCGCCTGAGCAGCAGAACAGGACTTCAGAAAATATAAAAGATTGTTTTGACTTTGTGTGTTCTAATAACACGGATTGGTCCCTTGTAGTACACCCTTCCTATTATCTTCTCCTTGAGTGTGTGTGTGTGTGTGTGTATGAAGTTTATGAATAATAGAAAGGTATAATATTGCTTTAATGTAGAATAATTGAAAGTATTATAGCAAATAGATTCAATAGAGTTAGATTACAAAGATAAGAAAATTCGATGATTTGGAATCAAGTTAGAGTATGTATTTATAGAGGTTAGAAAGCAGCGACTATTGGTGAAGAGTTTCGATTGAATTGTTGTGTTCAAATCTTTTCGTAGAGGTTCGTAATTCTTCACAAATAGTCGTGTCTTTTAAAAAGTAGCTGTTGTAGAAATTCAGTCAACTGAGCTTCTGGATCAGTCGACTGAATATTCAAACAAATTTTTAAATATATATTTGTATGTCTGTGCACCTGTGCATGTTGCATAGAATTTCCACGGTCAGTCGACTTCGACGGTCAGTCGACTGAACCTCTGGGTTCAGTGAACTGATCAGGTAAAATCTATGCAATTTACACAGTTTGCACAGGTATAGTAATATATACAACTTTAAAACACTTTTATATATTTTATGTGCTTATATATGTATAAAATATTTGAGAATAATATGATTAAATATATAAGCTAATATATATGTAAACGAGGAAAGATTTTAACAAAAATGACCTAAGACTCAAAACTAAAATAATATAATTGATGCACCGGTGTTGAAGTCTTGTCTCCCTATAGTATGTATTCTCTTTTTGCCGTAGCAGTCGTCAAATCTGTATGTCGTAGTGATAGCATTGTGTCATAAATCAAAACTAAGTCTCGACATTCTCCCCCTTTTTGATAGATGACAACCTGTAAATAAATATAGATTTCGACTGTATATATAATATAAATACTTACTCCCCCTGAATCTTTGACACTCTATATCATGCATTCTCAATGTTAGTAATAATATTTTCCCCCTTTGTCATCGACAAAAAGGAATAAATAATATAAAAGTATGAAGCCATAATGTCATAGTTATTATGAAGGAAACAACCATTCATACATTAAAATTCCATAAACAAGAGTCTTGAAATATGAAAAAGAGTGATTGTTTTAATACAAGCCATAAAATAAAGACTAATGTTTGCATAATATAAAATAACAACTCATGTCATCCTTTGCTTACCCCTATCATCATGCGATGTTTGACCACCACTATCGCCTCTATCTCCACCATCGCGCTACTACCATCTTGATCATCGAAAGAGAAGACCAAGTGAAGACGGCTTGCTTACCCGGATCGTCTATTGCAGCTGTGGAAGTGTCGGATGAACATGAAATAGCTTGCCATAACTTCGTAAAAAATCTTTTAACCTTATCAAGTTTTTTATCTACTTTAGTGATATGGGATTGAAGAATTTGTTGGTTACGGCATATCATAGAAATCGACTATGTGGAGGTAGTCCCGGATTAAGAATCAAAATTTCGTCATGTTGACAACTAGTTGATCTATGGCGGGATGGACCGTGAGATGCTTCGCCATATTGTTGTGGTTGATCTTGAGATAATTTTCATTGAGTCCATTCTTCGAAAGTAATGATAGGAGGTGGTCGAGCAACCGATAGCCTTATTAACACTAAAGTGCGAGAATTTAAATATCCAACGGTAGAAACCGACGAGTCAGGTTCCGGAATATCATAAGCCTTTAGCGGTCGCATAATATATTCACCATAGTAGATAACATTCATTCGAACGTTGTTGAAGCTTAGGAATTCATCAAGAATTAAGCGTAGCCAATTGACTTTAATATTTTCGAACATAGCGTACAAGGCTTTAAAGTTATGTTCATAAACAAGTTCATAGCTCTTGATTTTGCGGGGTTATGGTTTTCATCAACGCACAATATATAATTCTTGCTTTTGGCCTTAAGGACATGGACTAGGGTTGGTGCATGTTGTCTTCTAAAAACAAATGACTTTTATGGTCACGAACGACCATATCACAATCAACATTGTTCAATTCTATACCATCATTTTCGGATCTCAAAATGTGTGCCATTCGATCTAAGAAGAATAAGACGGGTTTTCCACAAACTAGACTTCATACACAATCTTGTTGATTTTGAACAGTTTGATGATCCAAGTTAAGATTTGCATAGAATAGTTTGACAATTATTTGATTAATTTTGTGCTTATTACCGTCAACATTGTATAAAGATTCCAAATTGCTCCTATGAGCCAATTCTTGTATAAGGTATGGAGAGAAATCGAAAAACTTTACAAACGAACCTTCAAAGATGCACGAATCTTGCATTTTTCTCCATCTCCTAATTGCGATATCATCAAATAGCCATTGTTGGATTTGCTCATTTGAAGGAGGTTGAGAAGATGAAGAAGCTTGTCCTTTTCTCTTAGTAGCCATTAATTTGAATGTTTGGAGGAATAAATGTTAAGTTTTTTGAAATCTAGGGTTTTGGAAAACTATGAAATCTAAGATGAGAATGGTCATAGAAGAGGAAAGTGAAAGTTAAAAGGTGGATAGTGAGTGGGTAGGAGCAGTAATGTTGCTAAGATTCACGAATCAGTCGACTGAATCAGCGGTTTAGTCGACTGAATCTGAAAAATCGAAAATTTTCATCCTTCTAGTCCAGTCGACTGAGTCACCGAGACAGTCGACTGACCATGGTTTAATTTTTTTTTTGCTTTTGTGTCAGCTGGCTGACCCCCGGGTTCAGTCGACTGACCTGGGTGAATTCATATGGTCGATGTTTTTTGAGTAAATGTTTATAAATTTTCTTACATATGAACACTGTAAGGTTAATTTTGAATATTATAACTAGCACATGTGCTGATGATATGAAAAAGAACTGAATTATTCCAAGATCAAAGCATACATACTTTAGTAGAATTATTCGGAAATAATAAAGAAATAATAACAACTATTTTCATTTTGAAGGACTATGCGTTTTGTAGCCCTTTAGTTGTTTGCGACAAGCATTCGATGCTTCATTCCCATTCCATGAATTTGGTGAGATCGGTGGTCGTGGTAGGGATGATGTCGAAGGTCTATGCGTTTTGTAGCCCTTTAGTTGTTTGCGACGAGCATTCGATGCTTCATTCCTATCCCATGAATTTGGTGAGACCAGTAGTCGCGGTAGGGATGATGTCGAAGGTCATCTAATAAGCGAAAGGGCATGTTCATCTATTGGATGTGAGGAGGCCTCAAAAAAATTCATAGCAATACGCTCGATAATTCTTAATCGTCTGGAGTCAAACTTTTGCTCGTAGTACATTTCGCGTTGAAGCATCAGTGATTCTTGTTGATAGTGATGCAAATCATCTATTTTTTGCTTAGTGTTTGGAGATATGTCAATCATTTTTTCCCTTTCTTTTTATCAGTAGTATATCCAGTATGATAAGTAGAAGATGGTGAAGTACGATGAACAGGAATTTTTGGTAAATCGGCAGAGGCTATAATTTCAATGGAGTCAGTTGATGAAGAGGTTGACATCTTGAGAATTTGTTTGTATTTCAGCTTGATTGAATAAATAACATAGGATAGGAATATCTATTTATAGCCTAAGGTTAAGTAAAAGGAGGCTAAATTAGATGGCTTGTCTTGAATTTAGCCAAATAATAGGATTGTTGGTTTTTCTGTTATTTAATTTATCTTATGTAATGAAATGTGCATAATAAGGAGTAAAGTATGTTGATAAAGATAAGTGTTTATACATAATTTAATATATTGTTGTCACCATATAATAGAGTCCCCGTCTTAGATTATAACAAAAATAATCAATAGCGTAGGTGGTTAAGACACTTGGGCTATTCATAGCAGGTCATAGGTTCGAGTCTCAGCATGGTCAGAATTATGAATTTTTGTAAAAAAATTATTTTTGAATTTTTAGTCAAAAATTTCGTATTTTATTATTTATATATCTTTAGTTGACATTATGCCGAGTTCATGACGTAATTTTATAAAAGTATTTTCTAACAATGGTTTAGTAAAAATATCAGCTAATTGATTTTCTGATGGAACGTAGTCTAAATTTATCACTGCTTTTTCTATACTATCACGTAGAAAGTGATGTCTAATGTCTATATGTTTAGTTCTTGAGTGGTTTAATGTATTTTTGGACAGATTTATTGCACTAGAATTATCGCAGTAAATTGTTGATTTTGATAGATTTACTCCGAAATATTTAAGTGTTTGTTGCATAAAATTACTTATGCCCACGCTAGTGCCGTAGAAATATATTATGCTTTACAAGTTGATAGTGATACACAGTTTTGTTTGTTGCTAAACCATGATATTAATGATTTACCAATGAAGTGACGGGTACCGCTTGTACTTTTTCTATCTGTTCGTAATCCTCCGAAATCAGCATCGCTGCATGATACTGACTCGAACGAGCACTCTTTTGGATAGAAAAGTCCGAAATTTGTAGTTTTACTAAGACAATGTAGTATTCTTTTTACCGTTCTTAAATGTGATTCTTTCAGGTCAGCCTGAAATCGTGCACATAGACACACATTCATCATGATATCTGGTCTACTTACTGTTAGATAAAGTAGTCATCCTATCATACTACGATATAATTTTTGTCTACACTCTTGCCATTTTCATCTTTATCAAGATGTGCTGCTGTGCTCATAGTTGGCAGAAGTGTTTTCCATTCCAAAATGTTTGATAAGATTATTACAGTATTTTTCTCGATTAATAAATATTGCATTTGAAACTTGTTTTATTTGAAGACCTAAGAAATATGATAATTCTCCCATATTGGACATTTCAAATTCTCCAGTCATTATTTCAGAAAATTCATTACATAATTCATTATTAGTTGAGCCAAATATAATTCATCGACATATATATTTAAACTACAAAAATATCATTTTTAGTATGTTTTATAAATAAAGTTTGATCGACTTTTCCTATTTCGAATCCTGAGTCAATTAGATAGCTTTTAAGGCATTCATACCAAGCATGTGGTGCTTGTTTTAAACCATATAGAGCTTTCTTTAGTTTATAAATATGATCTGGGTATTTTTCATGAACAAATCAAGGAGGCTGTTCAACATAAACATTTTCTTTAACATGGCCATTTAAAAATGCACTTTTAACATCCATTTGATATAGTTTAAAATTATTAAAACATGCGTACGCCAATAAGATTCGTATTGCTTCTAGTCTTGCGACTGGAGCGTACCCCGTAGTCTATTCCTTCTTCCTAGTTGTATCCTTGTGCTACTAGTTACTCTTTGTTTCTAGTTATATTTCCTAATTCGTCTGCTTTATATTTATAAACACATTTAGTTCCTATAACAGTCTGATCGGTCGGTCTGGATACTACTTCCCAAATTTCATTTCGTTCGAACTGATTTAGTTCTTCTTGCATAGCAATAATCCAATTTTCATCAGATGATGCTTCCTTAGTATTTTAAGGTTCTATAGTAGAGAGAAAAGATACATTACCCATTAAATTTAGTTGATTTCTGTTTCGAACATTTGAATTTATTTCTCCAGTTATATTTCCTGTAGGATGATTTCGTAAAATTCTTCAAGGAGATCTTATTGTATTAGTAATATTTCTATTTTCTAAATTATTAACAATGTTTTCATCTTCCCTAGAATTATAAACAATATCGTCGTCATCTCTTGAATTGTTTATTATTATATTTATTTTATTATTATTAAGTAAATCATTGTTATTATTTGTTTTTGAAATAAATTTAGAGTTCTCATCAAAAGATACATGGAGTGTTTCTTCAATAGTATTAGTTCGTTTATTGAAAATTCGATAAGCTTTGCTTCGATTCGAATATCCAAGAAATATACCTTCGTCATATTTTGAATCGAATTTGCCAATCCGGTCTTTAGTATTTAATACAAAACATTTTGAACCAAATATTTTAAAATAAGACATGTTTGGTTTTCTACCGTTAAAAGTTCGTAAGGTGTATTCTTAGGGAGGAGTCTAATAGAAACACGACTTAAAACATAACAGGCAGTTACGATAGCTTCTGCCCAAAAATGTTTTGGTAACATTCTTTCATTTAGTAAAGTTCTTGCACATTCACGTAGAATCGATTCTTTCGTTCTACAACTCCATTTTGTTGTGGAGTTCTAGGAAATGAAAAATTATGAAATATTTGTTCATTTTCAAATTCACCTCCATGATCACATATAATATTTTTAATTCTAGTATCTTTTAAATTTTGAATTTGTTTAACAAATGTTTTGAAATTTTCAAAAGTACCACTTTTATTTTTCATAAAAATAGCCATTATATCTGGAAAAACCATCAACTATTACAAGTATGTATTTATCGTGATTTATGGATTGAATTTGAGTAGGTCCAAATAAATCCATATGGAGTAATTCAAGTGGTTGTAATGTCGAAATGACCTTCTTAGATTTAAAAGAGGATTTAGTTAATTTACCTAATTGACACGAGTCATGTATATTATAAACTTTAAAACTCATCTTTGGTAATTCTTTTACGAGATTATTTTTAGAAATTTTATTTATATTTTTGAAATTGATATGATAGAATCGTTTGTGTCATATCCAGGGATAATTTTCTTTGGCTATTAAACACATGTCTGAGTTATGATTAACTTTCATATTCAAAATGTATTGTTATCTCTATTTCATTCGAAAATAGGATTTTGATTTTGATCAAAGATACTGCATTTATTTTCAGAGAAGGATATTTTAAAACCTTTATCGCATAATTGACTTATACTTAATAGATTATGTTTTAGATTCTTAACTAATAAAACGTTTGTAATAAGAGGTAAACTAGATGATCGTAATTGCTTACGTCGCCTTTGCGGATGATATAGCCCTTGGAATTATCTCCAAAAGTGATAGAACCTCCATCTGAGTATGTAATATTTATCAACATATCTTTGTCTCCTATCATGTGTTTTGAGCAACCACTATCGAGTATCCATTTTCCTCTTTTCTTGAGTGGGACCTGCAAAAAATATGAGATAACATTGGTACCCACTTTTTTAATAGGGTCCTATGATTAGGAAACCAAACCCAAGTGGATTTAGTATCCCATTTATAAATATAATTTTTATTATTATGAACATTTTCTATGAATGAACTAATATACTTTTTCCTTATTAACTTGTTAGTAGTTTTAGGTACCCATATATTTATAGTTTTAGAAACTAGTCTTGAAGATGTGGATGTTTTATTAGACTTAACTTTTGAATTACTAGATTGTGAACTCTTGACTTTTTTCTTATAACCTAAACCATTTTTATTGTTAACAGGTTGTGAATTCTCAATAATTCTAGATAAATTTTCTCTTTCTTTATTAAAATTTGAAACGTTTTTAGTGATTCCTTCTAGTTTGGTCTTTAGACTTGAATTTTCTAGTTCTACCATTTTAACATTAGTTTTTAAAACATGATTTTCAGAAACAAGAGCATCATTCTTTTCTTTTTGAGTTTCAATTTCTTGACTCAATAATATACGTTGAGAATTAACATTTGAAATAGATTCTTGAGTTTCCTCAAGTTCTTCTTCCAATATTTTCTTCTCGTCTTTAAGCATATCTCTTTCGAATTCTGCCTTGTTCTGATTTTCTACTACGCCTTTATATTTTCTTTCGATACCTTTTAAAGTATCTAATAATTCAGAATTTATCTCCATCATATCATCAAAAGTTAAATCACTAACCTCGTTATCTTTGGCCATAAAGCATATGTTGGCTTGTTCATTATCGCCATCACTCTAACTTTCAGAAGAAGAGGAGGAATCCGAATCATCCCTTGTAACTGAAAAGGCTTTTCTTCTGAATTTGTCCTTCCTTTTATTTCGATATTCTTTCTTTTGATCTGGACAATCCTTCTGTATATGCCCCTTTTTGTGACAGTTAAAACACTCCATAACCGATGAAGACGGTGGTTTATTGCTGTTTGAGCTTCTTTTGCCATTATTTCTATTTCCTTTTCCATATTTCAAGCAATAAAGGCTAGGTCGTCTTTGTCTGAATCTGATTCTTCTTGTTCTGCATGGAATGCTATATTCTTTTTATCTTAGGCTTGAACTCGTTTAGCCTGTAAATTCACTTCATAAGACATTAGATTTTCTGTTAACTCTTCCGGAGTTATTTTGGAAATATCATTTGCTTCTTCAATAGCGAGAACTTTTCTTTTCCATTCTTCCCTTAAAGAGTTAAGGATTTTGGATACAATATCAAAGTCTGAATATTTTTCTCCTAGTCCTACTAATGGATGATAGATATCCTGAAATCTTGAGTACAAAGTTTTGAAACTGACTTTTGAGCATGGATATTTTGCTTTGTTTGACCATGTTGGTTCCTTCATGTGTAACTTTGAGTGTACGCCATATTTCATATGTAGTATTGCACGTGCTAACACGGTTAAACTCATTTTTATCTAAGGCATAGAACAACATATTCATGGCATTTAGGTTCTGTGTATTTGACCAAGTAGAATACTCTTCGGTGGGAATTATATATTCTGTCTGAGTTATATTCCATGATTCAAAACCATTCGCTTGCATATATATTCTCATTCGTGTGGCCTAATAGTTATAATTCGTGCCATTAAATAATGGTGGACGTGCAGTGGATTGTCCTTCAATGAAACTAGTGTTAATGCTTGCGCTAGTGCTAGTGTTTAGTGTCTACATTATTGGATTATCAGATAACTATGTTACTGTTATATGATGACCTTGCTCTGATACCAAATGAAAGTGTTCTATGGATCGTGTTATATGGATATATGACAATACAGAGTGTAATGATGATAGTAATACAGTAAATAGTCCGGAATATAAAAGCAGTATAATTAAAATGACACCAGAAATTTTTATACTGGTTCGGAGCACCGTTCTACGTCCAATCCCAGACTCCTTCTAGAATTTTACTAAAACAACAATCCTCACTTAACCGGGAGGAAAAAGTCTATACAACCCCTGAGCAACCGAACAAAGACCTGAGCATTAGAATAGGATTTCGCCTCAGCAGCTGAAGATGACTTCACATGTCTGAGCAGCAGAAAAGGACTTCAACAAATACAAAAGATTGTTTTGACTTTGTGTGTTCTAATAACACGGATTTGTCACTTGTAGTACACCCTTCCTATAGTCTTTTCCTCAAGTGTGTGTGTATATATATATATATATATTTGAAGTTTATGTAGAATAGAAAGGTACAATATTGCTTTAATGTAGAATAATTGAAAGTATTATAGCAAATAGATTCAAGAAAGTTAGATTAGAAAGATAAGAAAATTCGATGATTTGGAATCAAATTAGAGTATGTATATATAGAGGTTAGAAAGCAGCGACTGTTGATGAAGAGTTTCGATTGAAATGTAGCATCCAAATCTTTTTGTAGAGGTTTGTAACTCTTTACAAATACACTACTCCAAACATGCCATTTTGTCACACTTTTTTCGTTTCATATTGTCATGGTTATTATTGTTGAAAATTTGTAGCGGTTATTATTGTTACATTGTATTATCACGGTTATTTCCGTGACAAAATTTGGACTTTTCGTAAATAACTAAAAGACATTAGACAGAGTCATCATTTATGTTCCAATCCTTGCTTCAGATGTTTGTCACGCTTATAACTTTCTTCCTTAAATCTAATTAGGTTAAAGCCATCGCAGCCTTCCTTCGTTGCGAGTCGCCCGCCTATCGCCGTAAGTTCAAAGTCGCAGCCTTCTTCGTTGCGAGCCGCCATCGCAGGCTTCCATTTCTTTCGCCAAATCCACCCATCTCTTTCGCCAAATCCGCCTTCTTCAAAGTCAGGTAATAATTTTCATTTTTAATTTGATTTTGTATGTTTTAAGATTGTTTATTTAGGGTTTTGTATGTTTTAAGGGTTTTGTCTTGTTAAAGCTTTTGCATACATTTGGTTCTTCTCATTTTATTTATGGATGGTAGCTTTTACTTTCTCTGCTCGATTACAATTAATTTAATGCTTGGTGCTCTTATTCTCCTAAGCGCTCTGTGTAATGTTGGGTGGTCAATTTTTGTACACCATTGATATGTTTATCTTGACTCTATTTTGTTAGATAATATCTCTATGTTGTTGGATACCTGTACTGTTAGCTATAAAGTGATTAATTAGAGATCATCACACCCATTAGTAATGTATACACAAGAGTCTGAATCATAACCTATCGAATTCAATTCAATGTGTGATATTTTTGTAGCACTTTATTGTATGGTGATGTTTCAATATACGGCTCTATAGTCATTCATGTGTCTTATCCCCCCACCCTTCCCCCCAAACCAACATAAGCAAAATTTATATGTCATAGAACGAGGTAGTGGTTATTGTTTTATTTCCAGTTTCAAATTCATTCATATTTTATTGGTGGCATTTTGAGGTTTCTGGAAACACTTTTAGTTTAGTTAGGAACTTAGGATAACATATTTTATCCAAATTTAAGTTTGAGATAGTTGTTTCTTGTTTAAAATTTTATTGACTTAACCTAGTCTGTATATTTTGACTTCAAAATAAAACTTATTCCATGTTTTAATTGCTCTCCATGCTTTAAAGAGTGATTAAAAATATTTAAAAACAATGAAATACTAGTTTTAGTTTTATCTTTATAGTTCTTTTTAATACTATGTCATTACAAAATACTTTTTATTAACAATTATTTGTAAATTTAGGTACTGAATCATGGATGAATACACTATTGAATTTTCAGAACAATTCTTTCTTATGTTTATTTATACCATTCTTTTTTATGTTTAGAACAAATCCTATTTTTTTGCAATTAAATACAATATATTGGCGGTGGACATATGGACATTCTGGGAATATTTGATTTTGAATGACCTTAGTTGTGTTTGGGGAGGGTTTTTTGTTTGGAAGGAGGGACTTTGGGGGGTTTAGGAGTGTGTGTTGAGTGGTCATTTGGGGATGTCTATTGAGTGTTGAAGTGTGCGGGAGTGTTTGTTGATGGCAGAGCAGTTTTTCAGTAGTAGTGCAACAAGGAATGGGGATTAAAGTCAAGGGTTGAACTGGTTGTTGAGCAGAGCGGATGGTTCTGCTCAGTTTGATGACATTTTTGAAGGTGGAGTTCAGGTTCGACTGGTTACTGATTGCAATGTTGATATCTCGATACGGTAAGGAATTGCTGTTGATGTTGGTCTGATTTGTTAGCTGTGTTTTGTGATGAGGTGTTTGCTGTGTTGAAGTGTTGCGTGACTGAGTGGTGACCGAGTGGTATGTCAGTTATAGGCCGAGAATGATGGTAATAATTTGTGGTTTGAATGGTCAAAGTGGAAGATTGGAGGTGTGCGGAGTAGATTAGTAAGGGGTATGTGATAGGAGCAAAGACTGATGGGTGATTGAATGCAGTGATTGTGGAGGAGGTATTGGTGGTGAATTGTGGTTTGTAATCGAGTTGTCATTTCAATTTTTTTCTAGTTAGGAATTGGACGTTGATGTGAAGTAGAGCTATTGCTATGGTGGTTTTGAAGTGAATGTGGTATCTAAAGGTAGGAAGCAGCAGTGAGGATGTATTGATGGGTATGGTGAAGAGCAGTTTTGTGGTGACAGTGTATCAGTGAAGTGCAAGTGTTTGCTATATTGCAGTGTGCAATGGTCGGGGAGCAAGACAAAGGTGAGTAGTCAACTGATTTTAGTGGTAGCAATGGAAGCAAGTGGGTTAGTGGTGTTTTAAGTGGTGGTATGGTAATGGTCTATGAAGCAACAGTGATGCTGGTCGAGTGGAAGCAATGGGATGTTGAAATGAGTTGAAACCGTTTGTGAATTATAGTATTGTGATGGTGGGGTATGTGAATGATGGTGATGTAGAACTATCAGGTGGAAATATATGTTTGTATGGAGTATGACAGGCACAGGCAGTTGGAAGTATGGGTTATGGCAGTCCACTGATCAGTGTTGCAGAAGTCTTATGTGGGTGTTGTGATATTGTTGGTGATTGATAGAAGTAGTAGTTTGGCAGAAAGCAAGTGATGATCAGTGGTCAAGTGGGCGATGGCTTGTTGTTTAAGGTAGAGGAAGAACTATTATTGGTTCGTATGAAATATGGGTGGTTGTCAGTGAGGTAAAGTGCAGTTTTGCTACAGTTGAAATTGAATGCAGTGGGAAGTGTGCTGTAACAGTGAAGATTGGGGGAGCAGCAGTAGGTGGTCGGTGTTATGATGATTGAGAGGGGTATGGTGACGTTTGTGCAATATAGTGGAGCAACAATTTAAAGGGGACGTTGGAAGAAGTGTTTATCTGAGTGATTATTGGCGGAGTATCTTAGTCTATAAACAATATTGAAGCCGAGAATTATTTTTATTGTTATTAATCTTTTTATTTTCTGAAATATTGACTATTAATTTCATAAAGATATCCAAGACAATCCAAACCTTGAGTTGTTCATGTATTGTTTTATTTATATTAGCATGTTTTAATGCTTCGTTTATGTATTAATGTTGTATTTACATAAAATTGTACGAATCGATAAATTTTCTTGCTAATGTCGAAGCCTACATCGAGAGAGTGGATTAGAATTCGGCATAGGAATACTAATGAATATATACAAGGAGTTCGATATTTTATGGAATTCGCGAAGAGTCATTCACCACCGGACTTTGGACTATGCAGCTGTCCTTGTATAAAGTGTAGGAATTCAAAAATGTTGGCTTTTAAATTAGTAGAAAAACACTTGATCATTCATGGTATGGATCCAACATATGACGAATGGTTTTTCCATGGCGAGAGAAGCGACAATGATGTGGTGGTCAATACTACGCGACATAATACCTATGAGGCTTACAACTCTAATCAATTTCAGGAACAGAACCATGTAGGAGATGCACTTGAAGACCTTGTTGATGATGCATATAGAGTATATGGTAGCGTTGAAGGCGTCAGTGAGGGTAACCATTGGAAAAAGTATCAGGAATACAAAAGAAAAGCAAATGAAAAATTATACCCTTCTTGTGAAGATGGTCTTACAACATTAAGTGTCAATATAGAGCTTCACAATTTAAAAAAAGATTTTAATTGGTCAGGAAACAGTATGACCGAGTTGTTTATACGATTGAAGCGGTGGCTTCCAAAGGAAAATACAATACCAGAGAAGTACTCGACATTGAAACAAATGTTAAATGATTTGGGAATGAAAGTAGAGTGTATATATGCTTGTGAAAATGATTGTATATTGTTTTGGAAGGAATACAATGATGCGTTGGAATGTCCACGTTGTCATACGTCGAGATTTAAAGTTAAAACTCAAGGGAAAGTGGTAAAAATGACAAAACAACCTCGAAAAGTTTTGAAATATTTTCCAGTAACTCCAAGATTAACAAGGTTGTATACTATACCATGGATAGCTCGAAAGATATTATGGCATAGTGAAGCAAAACCTTGCTGGAATTCCATGCGTCGTCCTATTGACTCAGCCGAATGGAGATCGTTGAAGAACAAGTGGCCAGAGTTTGGTAAAAATGGGCGAAATGTTTGGCTTGGTATTGCTACTGACGGGTTTAACCCTAGTGCAACACAATCAAGTAATTATAGTTGCTGGCCTGTGTATACGGTTCCTTATAACTTACCCCCTTCATTATGTATGAAGTCGGAGTTTCAAATGTTATGCTTGTTAATTCCTGGACCAACAGCACCTAGTACAGATATTGATGTGTATTTGGAACCCCTTGTCGATGAATTGAAGCAGCTATGGACAGAGGGAGTGCCTGCATTTGACATGGATAAGAAAGAGCATTTCACTTTGAGAGCAATGCTATTATGGGGAATTCATGATCTATCTGCATTTGGAAATTTATCTGGTTGTGTAACACATGGTTACAAAGCATGTCATGTTTGTGCTGTGGAGACTGAATCAGAACGCATTGGAAATAAGATTGTTTATACGAAGTATAGAAGATTTTTAAAGAATGGTCATCCATATAGGACATTGGAACATGGATGGTATAAGAATATAGAGGATAAGGAACCAACAACATGATTGATGGGATCAACTCTTTTAGAAAAGCTTGCTCATATCAAATATGTACCCAATAAAATAACAAAAAACAAAAAACGCATAGCAGATGATATCGACCATGACGATGAACATTTTGACGAAAATGGCGATGATGGAAGAATAGCATGGTATGAGAAGTCGATTCTTTTTGGCTTAGAGTATTGGAGTGGTCATAGAGTGCGACATACTATTGACGTGATGCACACTGAGAAGAATGTATCGGAGCATTTCATTAACTTGTTGTTTGATAGATACAAACAATCTTCCAAATTTGCATTTTATAAAACATACAGGATGCAATGTTGTCAAGTTCTAAAAGATGCAAAACTTCCGTCATGCTTTGGGACTAAGTTAAGCAACTTAGTAAATATTCAACCACCTAGTTTGAATATTAGAAAGTCATATGACTATCATGTTATTATCCAGTATTTTTTGCCTATCATGGTTCAACATGCTTATCCAAAGTGTCGTGACTTAAGACGTGCGATATTACAAGTATGCTTGTACTTCAATATTATTTGTTCGAAGGTTTTAATTCGAGAGCATGTCCAAGCTGCCAAAGATATGATTGCCGAGGCATTATGCGTGTTGGTGCATTATTTTCCCTCTCAATTTTTTGACATAAGCATACATCTAATGATGCATTTAGCTGATCAGGCGCTACGATGTGGATCAGTTAGTTCTACATGGATGTGTCCATTTGAAAGGTGCGACATTTTTTAAATATAATTATCACATAATTCTTTTTCAATAGTAACGTAAATGATGTATTTTTATATTAGAGCTATTAAGGAATGAAAAGACATGCCTAGCAATAAACGCTACGTGGAGGGATCAATTTCCGAAGCATACCTTGTTTCAGAATCCGTTAAATATGCCATGGAATATATGCCAAATCCACGTACCGGTAATCGTAGCTCTAAACAAGCACCATTTTTAGATGAGAACGGAGATGACATTTATGAACGTTCCATCATTGAGGGTAAAACTATTAAGTTATTCGGCATACAACGTACTCAAATTCGAAGGTGGATAGTTTTTAGGATGGAAATTCCAGACAAGATGATTATTATAGGTTTGCATTTTTTTTCTACACGCTATAAGATGTAACTTTAATATTTACTTAGGCCACCATATATTGGTTTGTAGCGAATACCGATCGTCGTTAGAAGATGCTCAACGAAGTAGAAAGAAGCTCCATGCAAGGACGGAAGTAGTAGTGCAAACTGAATTCATTGATTGGTTGTACAAGAAGGTTTGTTAAATTCCACAAAGATCATAATTCGATAATCAAATTAACATTATTTAACTTAATTAAATTATTTTAATAGTTAATGGAAGAAAAATGCATGGATTCATTGTTATGGTATTACGCTAGTGGACCAGCGTGGGAAGCCAAAACTCATCTTAAGTATAGAATAAATGGTTATGTATTTTCTCCGCAGCGCTATGATGACACCCTTTCAACGCAAGATAGCGGTGTTTGTATGGATGCAATAACAACATTTGTTGCAAGTGCGAAAGATTTGAATCCTACAGATGATGACACCACTTTGTATGGTATTATCAAGGAAATCATTGAAGTTGATTATTATGAATTTTCACATGTAGTATTCTATTGTGAGTGGGTCAATATTGCTGATAAAATGCATGGTTGTAAGATTTGTCCGGACTCTAATTTGTTGATGGTGAATCTAGAAAACTTAAAAGCAGTGACAGAGCGTTTGATGAGCCTGCCATTCTTGCATCAGAAGCAAGTCAAGTTTTTTACATACCAGACATACAAAATCCCGATTGGTCCATTGTACGACGTTCACCTAAACGCTTGACTGATAGCGTGGATGATTACGAGATGCCAACAAACTTCTAGTCAGTTTTAAAGGAGCAATCTAAATTAACAACGTTGTTGAAATGTATTGAATCCAAATAGATGAGATTGATTGAAGTAGTAGTAGTAGTATTAGTTTGTTTTGTAACTTTATTAGTATTTTCAGTCATAATTTGACATTTATCTTGTTGCCTTCGTTTCTTTGGTTAAGTATTTTAGGTGCCCTCACTTGTTTTGCTCCTATGATCAGCATATTTTGCTAGCATTCTCCTACAAGTCCTTGTTGTCTATTATTGCTAATTTCTTCAGTTTCTATATTTTTCGGTCTTCATACTTTTTCAGACGCAGAATATTATTCACTGTACGCAAAGCAACTGCAGTATTATTTTGTTATCGATGAGGTCTTTCCTTTGCCATAGATCAGAAATTTCAACAAATTTAAAATATAAAGGCATTTCCCTCTTCCCTATATACTCATTTGTTATCATTCATTAAACTTCACATGGCATATAAAACCATCGTTCTAAATGCAGCAAAGATAGTATATTTCAATGCAAATACAGGTGACATGCAAGTATGCAAGTATGTGTGAGCTATTAAAATGCGTGAAGTTTTCCATTCATATGAATTGAGATGTAAAAATTCAAAATTAATGAATATGAACAGTCCCAAGTATGGCAGACTTTCGGAAATATGTGAGTTTTAAGTGGCAGTTTTAAAATGTATATAGTTTCTTTATATAATTTAATGGCATTATATTTTGTAGATAGGTTGTTATATCTCTTGCATTATATTTTGGCAGTATGTCGGCTAGTTGCAGTAGACATATAGAAAGCAGAGAAGAAGAAGTTCCTCCTCCCCCACCAAATAAAAAGTACTCGATAATTGTTGAGATGGATGGTGCTAAAGGCGACGATGCAACAATGTGGAGTTCCTGTTGTGGCACTCTAATTCGAAGGCATATTCCCATTAGCTATGATGATTGGAGGAAAGTTGATGGGTTTTTCATGGATAATTTATGGAAATCACTCATGGTATTTGAATTTACAATTTTTACAAGAATGATTTTATTGTGTGCATATTTGAAGTACAAAATCATAATTAGAACATTTATTTTACCTTTCTATAGAAGGAGTTTGATTTGAATATAAACCCCGATTTAGCTCGACCTATTTTAGAGAAGACGTTTTCACAATACTTCAGAACAGCAAAAGCGAAATTGAGAAAGCTATATCTTAAAACAAAAGAAGGAAAGTTATTGCCTAGGCGTCTTGCGATTGATAACCGACCCGAAGACATTGATAAAGTTCAGTGGGGAGTGGTTCATCGACATTGAGTATGCTGATAAGAAGAAAAAACAATGCAAGACGAATGCTGATAATAAAAGAAAGAACATCATAAGTTATACATTGGGAAGAAAATCTTATATTAGACTATATGAAGAATTGGTACATAGTAAATCTTTCACAACTAATCACGATAATATTGTATAATTGTTTAATATATTTACATTTATTCATGTAGGAAACTGATAATCCCAAATGTAAAATTACACGAGCAAAGGCATGGAAAGTGGCGCACACAAGTAAAAAAACCAGAGAGGTGCTTCCTTGCGCCGTTGAAAAATATGTAAGTCTTTGATTTATAGCTTTGATAACATATAAGAGTCTATCAGGATCATGTGTACATTTTGTATCATTTTCATTTCAAAGGCAAGCCTGCCTTTTATTGACTCTTAAATATACAGATATTTATTTTCCTTACATATATGCATCTTAAATATACATATATTTATTCATAAAAATGACCTGCCAATGTTTATTTGTCATTGTAACTATATATTTTAACCTGCTAGGCTTTCTGCCAGTCTCGGTCAATAGCACATTTCTATGTAGTTCAGCATAATGCATGGTATTCTAACTGGTATTTACCTACATAGCTTGTAGTATATTTGTGGGTAATGAAATTGAATGCTGGAAAATGATTTAATGTTAGGGGAAAAATAACATAATTAAGGTTTTATTTGGCATGAGTCGGCTGGGATGGTAGTCAAGTTTGAGGTTTAGTGGAGCTGGTACTAATTGGGATTTATTTTATTATACTTTAATTTGGCTGGGTTCAAGTTTTGGATATTGTTTGTTCTTTTAGGAATTTTTCGTTATAGGCATATTTAATGTTTGATTCAGCTAGTGATTTTGTACAAGGTTTGATGACCTTCGCCTATGTTTTGAATTTTTATTTAGTTACAAGTTTCCTTTCAATGTTGTACATCATTTCTCACCGGACTCACCACTTGTACAAAATGAGTCATTGCACTCACTGTGTTTATTAAGTATATGCAATCAGGGGATTGAATTAGTTCCTTAAAATGACAGCCTTTATGGTGTACTTAAAAAGCCAACAGTATACTCGACTTGAACTTGCAATTGCTATGATTCTTTTGAGTAAAGGTACATAGTACACTGCCTTTCAAATTTACAGAATAAAGATGTTTCCTACCTTTTACATGCTCCAGACATAGGAAACTAATTCAACTTGATATTTTCTCTCTTAGCTCCTTCTTTAATTCTTCGTATATTTTATTTTTTTACATGCTCTGGACAAAGTTCACCTCTCGATCTAATGATCATTTATTATGTGTTCAGATTAATTTATTTGGTCATACAATGCTCTCACTAGAACATGACATGTTTGTCAAACACTATTTAACGTTCCTATAAATAGTTTCTCCATCAAAATTTGAACATTTCCGTATTGCAGGGTATCAATTTTACCAACACTAATATATTCTTCTTATGTACATGTTGTTTGTATATTTGAATATAAGAATATCTTAATGGTGAAACTGTTTTTTCTTCTATCGTGGTCAGTTTTACGGTATTTACCACTGTCAGTTGGAAGAAAATCTTAATGGAATAGGAAACGTCATGCAAACCAAGTGCTAAACAGAGAAAAATCTATTTAGAATAAATTAAATGAAAAGGCATCTGTATAAAAGGGGCATCAGTTTTTCATGCGTCTTTTTATCATGAAAGTAAACAATTTGGATTGAAATGATTGAATTGAAATGACCTGTACAAAATATGTTCTTGTACTATCATAACTATTTGGACCACTTAATTTAGCATTATGGCCTCGCATTGTGGCTATGGTCTCACATTATGGCATTTAGCATTGCTTAAGTGCTGGACCACTTAAATTTTCAAGTCTAAATTCATACATTGTGACAGGTGCAACTACCATTCATATATTATGTCTTCTGAACCTCTCAATAGTACTTCTGAACCTATACAAGCAATATTATACAATCAAATGTACATGTAATTTATGAATATGATTACAAATGAAAATTGACATCTGCTAATTTCAGTTTCAGTTTCAATTATATATTTAACCTCTGTTATGTAATTTTACATCTTTACAAAATCATTAATTGTGTAGGCATTGATAGAAGCAGCCGAAGAAAGACAAAAATCGGAAGCTGGTGTTAATGGAGAAGATGGAATAAGAAGTTTAGAAGGTTTTGACCCGTTGCCGAAGCTTTTCAGGATGATAAAAAGCGAAGCTATTGCTGAGTTATTAGCTCTACATCTAATGTAAAGCAAGTAAGACTCTCTCAAGCTTCAAAAGCCATTACCAATTACAAAGAGAATGCAAATCAACAATGGAAAATATAAATGCGTGAAGAGATGAAAACAATGAGTTTAGCTATAAATGATATGAGACAATGTATAAAGATGCTTGAAAATCATATTGGAGGAAATGTGCCGACACCAAGAGGAGAAGCTGCTTCCAATACAGAGAAAAATCTCAACAGTCCTGGAGGTAGCTTAGGTGCTCCACTAAATGGAATAATAGGATCTTCTACGAGAGAGAAACAACCAGTAACACTATTGTCGGTAGATTTGACGGAAGTAGCAAAAGGACATATTGGGATGCAAAAGATATGTCATGGTAGAAGGGTGGTTGAGGAGAGCAAGTTGTTTGGGTGGAGGTTTACGATCCAGAAGCTTCAATTTATGAAGCACCACAAAATGGCCATTACACGCTATCCGAATTAGTTGAAGGGGTTTTGTGATTTGGCCCGAGTATCATTTGCGTTATTAGTAAGTTACTAAACACTATGTAGTTATATTCTGAAACAGTGTTTTAAAGTTTGTTATATATACTATGCTTGTATGCTATAATTTGTGGTGTTGGTATGAAGTATCATTTGTGGTGTTTGAATGAAACATAAATGTTTGGTGTTGTTCTAATTATTGATCATATATTTTTTGTATAGATTGTTTGTAGTTGTAATAAAATATTGGTGCTATATAGTTTGTTTGATATTGTTTTAGTTATCACGGCGATAAGTGTTATAAAATAACCTTTCGTAATGGTTATAACTGTGATATAATTTGCATTTGTCACGGTTATAAGTGTTAGAGTTTCCTTTTTGGTAATGGTTATAAATGTTAGAAACTATTGTTCTGTCACAGTTATAAGTGTGATACTATCTAAATTTCTCACGGTTATAAGCGTTAGTAAAACCATTTTATCACGATTATAACCGTGAGTAAATACTATTCTGCCATGGTTATAACTGTGATAATATCTAAATTTATGACAGTTATAAGCGTGAGAAATTACTATTTTTATCACGGTTATAACCATGAGAAAAAGCGTGGCTGAATTTGCCCACGGTACCTATTTTCACGGTTATAACCGTAACAAATTAGTTTTGTCATGCTTATAACCGTGAGGAAATTGTCTTTCTGGTGTTGTCATAGTCATGTCTTTTCAAAAAGTAGCTGTTGTAGAAATTCATTCAACTGAGCTTCTGGGTCAGTCGACTAAATATTCAAACGAATTTTTAATATATATTTGTATATCTTTGCACCTGTTCATGTTGCTTAGAATTTCCAGGGTCAGTCGACTGAACCTCTGGGTCAGTCGATTGACTTGGTAAAATCTATGCAATTTACACAGTTTACACAGGTATAGTGATATATACAACTTTAAAACACTTTATATATTTTATATGCTTATATATGTATAGCATATTTGAGAATAAGATGATTAAATATATGAGCTAATATATACATAAACGAGGAGAGATTTTAACAAAATTGACCTAAGACTCAAAACTAAAATAATATAATTGATGCAATGGTTTTGAAGTCGTATCTCCTTGTAGTATAAATTCTTCTTTTGTCATAGCAGTCGTCAAATCTGTATGTCGTAGTGATAGTTTTGTGTCATGAATCAAAACCAAGTCTCAACATCTACTATTCATTCCTTAATCAATTCATACTCCAATATCATTGAAATTTCACCTGCGAAAAATACTGTATAACACTGTCCCCCCAAGTATGTTTCTATGAACAAAAAGCATGCTTTGAATAATGACAAGCAACCAAATCGTGATCTGCGTAAACACTTCCTTTACTTAATCCACCTCCATGGAATGTCACATTTTCAAAGTCATCGTTTCCAAATAGGCATCGAGTCACATTTTTCAACAAATGCAAATTTTGCAGTTCAAAAAGCTTGCTCAACTTTCTTATCACTGAGAATTACTCAGTCCATGGTAAAATACGTACATCCATTCATTCCATTTTTAAAGAATTTTATAAATCGGTACCAATCGACGCCCTATTACGATTTTCATACTAAGAATTATCACTTCTACCTTCAGTTGCTATTGACTTCTTCATTTCAGGAATTTGTGACTTCAGTTAAGGTTTCCACGAGATTTTAAATCCAAGCACTTAGTCCCTTCAACCTTCAAATAGTTTTTTAATGTAGAATTTAGTCTCCTCTATATCATCTGTTGCTAACATAGCCATGCCATTGTCAATCTCTTACCCTAACTACTGTCGTCGCCCACTCTTCCTTGTCGTCGCTCGTCTCTTGCTGATCATAGCGTTGCTGAGTTGATAGAGTGGAAGTTTGGATCAACATTGTGTGAGGAAGGAATTGGTTTTGGATTGGACGGATGTAGACTGGCTTAAGATAATGGATTTTCCCAAATTAAAATAATTTCAATTCAGGAACGATTTAAAGGGCCTTGAGTTGCTAATGTAGAGATTTCACGAAATCTCATCGTTGACATGTCTCTGTATGTCGTTAATATTCTCCTTTATTGGTCGAAGAATCTCCATTTTCTTGAAATTACACTATATCTATGGGAAAAACTAATTAAGAACTGGAGTTCATGTCCGTGCCAGTTCGATCTGAAATTGTTAATGTAATTGCCACATTAATGGTTTTCATCTTACACATAGTTCCACAACATGTCGAAGTTCGTTCGCTAGCACAAGCAGGTTTCAGTATACATATGTTGCATTCGTACAACATGCATGAGACATATGACATGCATATAATGTAGGACACACTGCCCTGGTCGACGTATGGAACTTGACAAGTCGACAAACATTAATATTCGTTAGGTGCTATACATTGACCATGCTAAGTCTATACATGTATATACACAATATAGGAAATGAATAATACTTACTTAACCATGCTCATCATCAAAGTTCTATTTCCAGTTAACTTATGACCTTAATAAGCTCAACCAGGCTTTCCACTACTGCAGAGATGTAACACCCCGTAAAATGAACCATAAATAAATGAAGTAAATCAAATTAAGTATAATAAGGGTTGAATATGGAAATTTTATAAAAATGGAATTTGACCATAAAGTTATTCCGTTGCGTTTGTGGTGAATTTTTTATCTATTTCTATAGAGAATATGCTGAAAAAGGAGCTCAAGCAAAGAAGTTATGACCATTTGAAGTTTTCAGATTTAAATTAATTTATTTAAATGAGAAATCAAATTTAGGGTCTAAATTTTAAAAATTAGCTTGGGGGTTAAGTAAACATTTAATTAACTTTAAAAGGTTAATTAGGGAAAAAATAATTAAGCAAAGGAGCAAAATAAATGTTCCACGAAATAGAAGCGGTCGTCCTATATAGGTCAATCGGTCGCACATAGGCGATCGACCGCTTGACAACGAAAGTTGCCAATGGCGGCTAGGGTTCAAAACTGTTTTATATTGAGTTGTACGCTCTAGATTTATGATTTCTTACCTACTTCCATCCTACGGTTCTGGTATGTTTCAACTCCTATAAATAGAACCATATCCTCTCTAGTTTTTACTCATATTATTTTGCAAAATACGTCGAAATTCTACCGTTGCTATCTCTTTAACAAGATTCAGAAACTCCATAGGGAATTTAAGTAAGAACTCAACTTATTTCTTTTTGTTTCTTCTACTTCTAATCTATTCTTATCATATTCTTCTTCAATTATTCTAAATTTAATGAATATATATACCTCTTCCCTATTGTGTGTGTATATATGAAAAGAGAGAGATTCTGGAAGAGAATAGAAGGCTGCAAATCCATTTACGCGAAGCTAAGGCTAATTTGTGAGTGGAAACCTTAGTATTTCTTTTAAGCAATTATTTAGTGTATTTTTTTTGGATTTGAATAAGCCTTAGGGATTTTGGAATTTTGATAATATGGTAGAAAATATCCATAAAAATTCCTTTTTATTTCGATGTGTCAATTCTATGTTGGGATTCCTAATTGTTTACATTAATTTGATGAAATTTGTAAAGTTTATGCAATTTTTGATAATTTCATAGTGTATTCACTTTTCCTTCTTCTTTGGGTCGAACTGTGATTCTTCAATAAAATAAGAAGTTTAGGTTACAAATTCTATTCACAGTTTACACCACTTATTCTTATCTATTTCTTTATAGAAGAGGAGTTGAATAGAGCATGGGGTGTATATTGCAATTCTTATTGTTTAAGATATTCCAGTGAATTGGTGCAGTAAATTGAAGTCTATTATTGCATTTTTTATGAATATTTATTTTCCATTTTGGATATTAGAATTCCATGAAATCTTGGGAATTTAAAGAATGGGGACTTCAAATAATAATTGTTAGACAATTGACATTTAATGCTAGTTTAGAGCGTAAAATCCATGTGTTAAGAACTTATTAGATGCGAATATTTATTTATCTCTATTTTCATAATTAATGTATGGTTATTGCGTAGTTAATTAGGCATTTATTTTCATTTATTTTCCCCATTATGAAGGCAATTGATTATTAGGTGAAAATAAGAGGAAACTCTTATCTAGTCTAATTATTATTTTAAGGCATAACAAGGAAGGTTCATTATAAGGACTTATTCATGAAACATTGAGATGAGTGTGTGTTCATATATAGTAATTGATTTATAACTAAGTTATAGGGATGCAAGGTCAATAGTGTTACATGACGGAAGTCTACCCTTTATTTTGGGGCTACCGACGTTATGTACGCTTTGATTGGTGTGAGATATCCTTATGATAAATATTTGTAATAACACGAGGTTGGTCCCAAATTCTAAGGGGAAATATACCCTGCTAATCTGGCTACCAGTTCCTATGAATAGTCGGACTGATATGAGACATCATTATAAGTATGGGCCATAAGATAAAGGACCCGCTTCAGGGTCTTGAGGTACTTAAGTGGTTGGACCCGCCTCTTTTCCCCAGATGAAGTATTAAATAGCCAATGGGTTATGTTAGATGGTATATCTATGAGGAGGTATGCTTTTGAAAACAGATATTAAATGATGGGGTCTCCATTTATCAAGGTATTAAATGACCAAAGTATGCCTATTTTCCGTGTGGAAGTATAAGTGGTGTAAGAAATTTCATATTATGTCAGCTAGATAAGACCATTGAGGAGAATGCTTTGAAAGTATGCCTATTTTCCAATAAAAGGTATTAAGTGGCTTGGGTACCGTCTCTCACATTATTAACAATTTATGATGTACGATTGAAATATGGGATTCTAGAAACCTACTTTTGGAATGGAAGATATTAAGTGGTTGGATCCGCCTCGTTTTCTTATAAAAAAATATACTAAATGGCTTTAATGGTTTTATGTTCATAGAAGTATTCTTATTTGAAATATACTACTCAAGTACTGAAAAGGTAAGACTCGAGGTTTTATTCACCAGACACTTATTGTTCTGACTCCCTTCTCATTAGAACACAGGTTAAAGATGGAGTGATGGCAATGACGATGCTTAGAGATAGAGAAGTTTGGCTTGTGGTGGTATTTTCTATTTTTACTTACTTTTATGTGTACCCACGTATTTAGACAATTGTTGTAACATATATTATGTTACAGTTTTTAAGGAATTTTGTATTAGGACATTTTTATGGTTTTGAAATAAATAGTTACACTTTGCTATTATATTTTGTTCCATCTACTATGAGTTCTGAAAGTTTAGTTATGACTTTATAATGTTATTTATTTTTACTACCAATGGCTTACCTTAGATTAGATCTAAGTTTTAATGGGCTTTTCGGGGTCGAAATTTAGGCCTATTTAGGGATGGGTTGTTACAACACACCTCTTTTTCTTCATCGCCTATAGTAGCATCTGGCTCTATACTAGCCTCTTCTTTCTCAGCAACTAATTTATCATCTTGTATTCGTCGAGAACCTTCTCTCGTTGCCCCACTAATGATTATTGAGGAATCGCACAATGAGATTGCACCCGACGCCACCTTGAGTGGGATCATTATAATGGACAATTCTCCCACTTTTCCTCCTTCACGTCTAATTGTCATAGATCTTCACCGCATCTATGGTAAATAAGGGATTCTTTTGAATGAAATGAGGTTTTCACTACCGCATGAAAGGGCTTACAAACCCCCAGCTAGTTACAATGCTTGTAACCGTTATATATGTCTATCTAGTTTTACCCTGCTCTTCAATCGCTTCTTGCGTCATATCTTTCAATCACCATGAATTGCTTCTTCCCACTTGCAAACTCGTCTGATGTCCTCCTTAGCTTTTACATGATGTTTGTTCATATGTAGAGAGAGAGCCGTGCTAACATTTGTTTCTTGCATAACTGCGCTCTCCCAACATCTCCCTAATATTCTTTGAATCTATCTACTGCAATCATGTAGTAATCAATCTATGAGTTTTCCATGTTGGAACTAACTTCCCAAGCAAGACTGAGCCGATGATAACCGGACAAGATGATCCCCAACTCAGCAACAGATGATCTTAGGTGAAGAAGATGAGGAGGAGAAAGGCAAAAATGTAGAGGTGGAAGATGAAGAAGACTATGGGGTAAAGATGACCTGGGAGAACATCGACTTTGACTGATATACTACTCCTACTCCTTAGTTTTCATGTTCAAGGAGAGGGGCTTCTGAAGCTTCCCCCAATAGATCATCTAATAAGAGTGAGTTCAAGAACCCTCTCTACGCATAGAAACGAAATTTTTGGTCCTTGCTATCTTACACTAAAGGACTTATACGACTTCAATTTCAATTTCATCATTTTTGCGGAGTGTGAAGAGCTTCTCATAGGAATAGGCCCAACTGAAATTACTCCTATATGGTAGGCGGGAGTTGAGCCCATTCCTCCAAAGCCGCCCACCGAGCGTAGTCCGTAGATAGGACAGATTTACACTTACATCACTTAGGACTGCATTTCCACAGGCTACACCTACCTTAGAGTTCGTTGAATCGATCATGATCCTTTTTATTTACCAATTTCCTGATAAAATGGCTCTTTCTCGTAGATTCTTCGATGAACATAGTAGAAAGTTGGAAAAGAATGAAATTATCTCCCTACTCAAGAAATCTTATTATGAATACACGGGAGGCAAAGATGAAAGTATGGCCATTATGATTATGATTATCATAAGCGTCCCGACACCCCTTGTGGTTTCGCCTCTTAATACTCTAGGCATCTGCCTTCACTATTACATCCTTATGATTCTTGTTCTAATAGGAGTTGTGCGCCTTCTTATAGCTCACCATCTAGGCACACTCCTCCATGTCCGGATCTACCTTCCTGCACTTTCTCAGTGGGTCCTAATCCTACCGCCACTTCCTCCCTTATTCCTAGTAACATGAGAAAACTGCTTCACGATTCTTCAACACAGCCTCATCAACCAAAAACTTTAGTGGCCCCTCTCACTACTTCTTCCACTGACCTACAATAGTGTCGTGGTTAAGCGACTGCCAATTTAGTACTGGTTCATTGTCTTCTACTTCTGTCATATCATTTGGGAAAGTTTGTTATCCTAATATGAACCTCATCTGTCTGCTTTTCTGCTAAAACCAAGATGCGGTCTCAACCGACCTAGTAAAGAGAAGTCATAGACATCTGCAATGATTGATACGAATCCTTCAAAAGGTCTCAAGAAACTATGTGAGATAAATACCATGAATCATTCTTTAATAGTGAATAAGAAATGGATGAAAAAAGATCAAGAATTAATCACCTCTATCGACAAAGAAATAACTAGGTTGAAAAAGAAGATTGAAGAGGATATAAAGGTTTGGAGAGAGGAAAGATATTGCAACAAAGAGTTAATCCTTGGGCATAACATCAGGGTCAAAGTCATGGAAAAACAAGTTGAGTAAGCAAAAATGCATAAGGGTGACTTGGCAAAAAATACAGAACAACTTAAACCTAACATCAATCAGTCTGAGAATTAACTTTTTCTGATAAAGAAAGAAATGGCCTAGCATAATGCTAAACTTGATCGATTAATATTAGAGGCTAAAAACATTCTTGAGCTTGAGTTTGGGTTTGAAAAACGTAAATTTACCATTTCAATCTCTAATGCAAGTTATCCCAAGCGTAAGAAAAAAATAAGCTATTGCCAATGGGCCGATTCTACCATCTTTCGCTTCTAGGCATAAACTTTAGGAAATCTTAGATGGGTTGTAAGATGAATATCCATTCATCTTTGTAGAAATTCATGATCAATTAATAAGATATGATAAAGCAAGCATTTATCATAAAGGCTTTCCATTCATAAAACAAAAATTGCTTGATGAATTCCTTAATTTGAATTACATCGTTGCCCTACAGGAGGGTCGTAGATAACATATTGCTGAGAAAACAGAGCTTATTGCCAAGGGGATCCCCGTTTGACATCACTCCAAGGAATTGGTGCTGTTAGATTTTGGTGATATAATATTCCATATTTAAGTAGATTTTGGAGATATTTGAGTCTAGGTGGAATTGTAACTCAAATATGTTATCTCTTTTATAGATTTTGGAGAATGATTAACTGCCTCTTTTATTGCATTAAGGAAGGTAATGAATTATCTATTTGTAAAAGATTTATGAAAGTATTCAATAGTTTCTTAAAGAAGATATTTTGTTAAGACTATTATAAATGGGCATGCATAGGGTTCATTAGATGTGTGTGGGAAATAGTTTTTTTTAGATTTTGGGGATTGAGATTTCTTCTCAATTTTTAGGCTTTCTCTTGTAATCGTTTGGTGGATTAATAAAAGTTTGTAAGGACCCTAAAAAACTCTAATAGTTGGTGCCAAATCCTTTATAAAAACTTTTTGAAGAGAGTTTGGTTATAAAGAATATAAGCGTTGAAAAACTTAATGTGATAAATTAGGGGTTATGAAAATCTAAGATGGAGGATTTTCTATATCTCAATGATCTTCACCAACTATTAGAGGACACAAGGGAGGAACTAATAATTTATTTGAAGCAAAATGAGAGACTTTGGATCAGAAGGCTATTGTGGCTATTCGGTGTTTTTTGGAGAGTTCAGTGTTTTATATTATTGCTAATGAAACATCTGCTTATGTAATCTTTAAGAAATTGGAAGGAATCTATGCAACAAATAAGGCTCTTCTTATGAGAAGATTAGTATTGAAGCTTAAGGAATGTGGGTCGATTGGAAAGCATCTTAATGATTTTCAGATAATTATTAACCAATTAGCGGTCGTGAATTAAAAGGTGGACAATGAGACACAAGCCTTGATGAGTTTATTACCGAAGAATTGGGAAATGCTTGCAGTTGCATTGAACTACTCAATTTTGGATGGTGTTATTTCTGTGGGATCGGTGTTAATAGCTTGCTTAATGAGGAGATGCAAACGGTGAACCTGATGGAAGGAAATGATAAGAAAGAAATAGAAAGTGGAATCTTATTGAAGAAGTCAATCTAGGGGTAACTATCCAAATATGAAAAGATGATCAAATAGATCGAACATGGACAGAGATTTCATCTATTATTACTATGGAAAAACCGATCATCGGCTAAAGTTTTGTAACAAGCTTAAAAAGGACAAAGAAAGAATGAAAGCATTAGAGGAAGACAAAGACAAGCTTAATGAAGGTAGTGATGACAGGGTGAATTTTGGTATTAGTAATGATATTCCCTATGTTGATGGAAGAAAAGGAAATGGATGGGTGCTTTATTGAAGTGCATGTTTCCATATCTTGAGGGGGTAGGTTCCATTAAATTGAAGATGCATGATGAAGCGATGGTGAAATTCAGGGACTTAGGCATATCCCTGAAATTACGAAGAATTTTGTTTCTGTAGGATAATTAGAGGTAAAAGGCCATAACTTTTCAGCTCGAGGTGGAGTCATAAGGGTTTGGAAATGTAATAAGAAGGTGTTATGTGCAAAAAGAGAAAGAAACAATGTGTACAAACTGGTTAGAAAGACGGTGGAGAATGAAGAAAGTTCTTAATTTAGAGTTGGAGAAACAAATTTGTTTGAATCAAGGTAGAGCATGCAACAGAAAACCATAACTCAGCTTGGAGACCTTTATGGTATTACAAGCAATTCTGATTTATTGATGGTATGCACATTCAATTGGAGGACAGGCTTTAAATAGGCGGTTTGGAGATTCGTTAGTTTTTTGGAATGGTGACATTTGTTTCCATGGTAATATTAGAGATTATTTGAAGTCTAAGGTTCTAAGTGAAGCTTGGATGACATTTATAGAATATTGTATCAAGGTGCAGATTGTTAGATTTTGGCGATATAATATTTAATATGTAAGTAGATTTTGAAGATATTTGAGTCTATGTGGAACTGTAACTCAATACATCGACTCTTTTATTGATTTTGAAGAATGGTTAATCGTCTCTTTTATTGCATCAGAGAAGGAAATGAATTATCTACATGAGAAAGATTTATGGAAGTATTAAGTAGATTCTAAAAGCATATATTTTGTCAAGATTACTATAAATATGCATGTATAGGGTTCATTGTATGTGTGTGAAAAAATGTTGTTTTTTCTGGGGTTTGGGGATTGAGAATTTTTCTCAATTTTAGGCTCTCTTTTAATCATTTGGTGGATTAATAAAAGTTTGTTTGGAGGAATTTATTTATCATTGTCCTTTCTTCACTTCTTATCTCTCTAAAATCTAATTATCTAGAGATCCTAAAACAAACCTGTTAACCGGCATTTTGGCCCGGTTACAAAACGATAGTCGAAGACATTATTGTTAGCGCTAGACAAGATTTTGACCTCGAAGAGCCTGGAGGTGTTGGCAAGTTGTCAGGCCCATTAGAAAGACGTTCGGCATAAAGCGACGTTCGGTATTGAATATCGTTTGACACCTAAAGCACGTTCGGCAACTAGAACGTTCGGCATGCAGGGTTGTACTTGGCACAAATGAGCACTCGGCACGTTTGAACGTGCGGCTGTCAAAGGGTTGTACTCGGCCTGCTCTTTACTCGGCATATCCTTTGCTTGGCATGTCCTTTGTTCGGCATTCCCTCTACTTGGCATATCCTTTCACTCGGCATCCACGCCTCACACGGCAAACCCTTCACACGGCAAGCCTTTCACTCGGCATGCTCCTCATCTGGAACACAAGTTCCACTCGGCATATCTTCCACTCGGCATTCTTACATGGCAAAGGCGTATCCTTCCACTCGGCATCCCAACATCGTTCGGCCCGCTTCCTCCATTCAACAGAGAGACCCATCGACCTGGAAAGGAAGGCACGACATGCCGACCGTTCGGCCTGTTTCACTCGGCACGCAGAGCGTCCGGCCTCACTTCGTTCGGCATAAAGATGAAGGTTCGGCATTTGGTCGTTCGGCCTATTTGGGTCGGCACATAGGGCTTACTCCATTTGGACCGAGTTATTCAGTTAACAGGCCCACCTGGGAAGTCCAACCCACCTTCGTCTATAAATAGAGGGGCATGGGCACAGTGAAAGGGACCTTTTTTTCCGGGAACACTGGGGAGACTCTGCCATTTCTTATACTCTCCTCTCTTTAATTCAAACTTGTATCCAAGTGATTGATTTACGGATTGTATCTGTATTCAAGTAATTGAGAAAGCAATAAAAGATTAAACCCAAAGTGGATGTAGGCAGTTACGCCGAACCACTATAAATATGGTGTTCTCGTTTTTGTTATTCTTTTTCATTGAATTACACTATTTTTCAGTCCTAATTTACTCTCTTCATTAATCTCTCTACACAACTCTACTCAAGGGTGTTAGTGACCAATTTTGGTGCTAACATTTTGGTGCTTTCACTGAGAATTGAATTTCTCAGCTTGATTGGATCTCATCATCTACTAGTGGATTTCCATATTCGCGAGATAGATCCAGTTGTTTACTAGAAAACTTCCTATTCTACTCAGATTTGAAAGAAATCTAAAGGAAGCTGACAGCCGTAAGTTAATCAAGTGTTCGTGTTCATGTGAAAGGATTGGATTCACTGATGTACGCAAGATCTAAGGATTGGACGTTGAAGTTTGCACTCAAGTTGAATAAAGGCCGACCCTCCTCCAAAGGCAATTCAGCCGAACACTCCAAAAAAGGCGTATGTCGATCGCTCAAGAAAAGGCGTATGCCAAACACTCCAAAAAAGGCGTATGCCGATCGCCCCAGAAAAGGCGTATGCCGAACACTCCAGGCCGATCCATACATCCGAATACCGACCATACCTCCAGGCCGAACAGAAAGAAGGCCGAACAGAAATTTGGCCGAACAGAAATAAGGCCGAACAGAAATTTGGCCGAACATAAATTTGGCCGAACAGAAAGAAGGCCGAACAGAAATTTGACCGAACAGAAATTTGTCCGAACAGAAATTTGGCCGAGTAGAAATTAGGCCGAGCAGAAATTTGGCCGAGTAGAAATTTGGCCGAACAGAAAGAAGGCCGAATAGAAATTTAGGCCGAACAGAACCAATGCTGAACGCTCCTGAATGCCGAGCGCTCCTGAACGCCGAACGCTCTTGGATACCGAACATTCCTAAATGCCGAGCACTCTCTAAGGCCGAACGCTCTCTAAATGCCGAGCGCTCTCTAATGCCGAATGACCCCTATTTTCAAAAAAAAAAAATATTTTCGGGTACGACCCAAATTTCCAAACATCCTATCTACTTCCCTTACATTAGAGGATCTAGCGACAACTTCTAAACGACAACAAGGGAACGGACAAACTACCGCTACTCAAACGATACACTCAAAGAGATACCATACTGATCACCCTTGAGGAGAATCGACCTCCATATATATTTTGGAAGCCAGCTACCTAGAGAGCCTCCTACAACCATGGATCGTTTCTATGATAAAAATGAATCTAAACCAAAGTGTGGAGGAGCGGAACAGACTAAGAAAAATAACAATGAAGGCCCGTTGGCTAAGGATGTAGATCCTAGTAGCCGAAACAAGACCTTAAAATTCAGCTCATATTCTCTTTGAAAGATTCAATTGACAACCCCTACTTGAAGACTCATGACTCGGAGTGATATTGGAAACCAACCTCGAGAGAGTACACCAAAATCTAAAGAAAATCAGGGGAATGTTGTATATTCCCCAATGCTCACTGATCCTAACACGGGCGATTACAAACACCTCCGAGGTGTGATCAAAAAGCTGATCTAGAAAGTAAAGCTTCAATAGTATGTACATGTCCTGCAGAATGGCGGGCAGCGAATATCCGATGCCTATTAATAAAGGGCTATGATTATCAGTTGGGCTGCTGACGGTCGACATCCCTTTGAAAGGAGCCAGGGGCAAAAGTCGAATAGCGAGCGCACGATGCTGCTTCACTTATCAATGAGATTTATCATAATCTACTTTCAATTATTTCCATTTCTATTTTAATTGTTCTATGAACTACGACTAACTTGAACTAAAATACTTTCAAAACGATGCAGGAGATTGGATACTCAGATTTGGTCACCAACCAATCCATACAGACCATGATCGGACGTATGGAGTTACATCTAGACAAGAATAATTCAATCGCTCATCATCAATCATGTGCCTTTAATTTGGAGCCAAGAACTAGAGATTGAAAAGCTCATCATGATTAGAGCCCAAATACAAAGTCGACATGACTGACCATCCATTCATTGACCTCCACGTTTGACTCAGAGACTTGAACAGGGCTTGGAATGAGTATGGCTCGATCGCCCACTCAAATCAAGTCATAGAACAAAGTTGGACAAAATATAGATGCCCCTCCTGAAGCTTAGTGATGCCGGGATCTGTCCAGAGTGGACGTGATTTGTTCATCTACACATCAAGTCCTACCTTGAACACAAAAGGTTATTCGAGCCCGACTTGAAGTAGTTGAGGTGGACTGCCTACTCATTAACCGTCGCCCTCAATACATGGACACGACTGCACCTTGGAACATATGCAACTTACTTTGTCTACTCAACAATCTATTATCCTTATTTTCTAGAAGGAGATACGGAGAAAATTATAAGAGATTTGGCTATCTAACCCAACATGGATGTGATCCAACCATCTGTCATATACCTCTTTCTTTGACTTGATGGGAAGAGCTATAATCACCAAGCGGACGAAAATCGATCGTCCATTTTTCAAATTTCATCCCTCAAGCTGGGGGCAAGATCCCATTCCATGAGCAAACACGGTTCGACTGTTCATTCGACAACATTAGCCTCGATACGGTAGATGTACACAAATTAAAGAGTGGAAATACGACTGCTCTCAACTTAAAACCTCCAAGTCCCCGGAGTGCGGACTGGAGTACTCTAAGTCCCCAGAGCGCGGACTAGAGTATAAACGACTTAAACCTCCAAGTCCCCAGAGCGTGGACTGGAGTACTCTAAGTCCCCAGAGCGTGGACTAGAGTATAAACGACTTAAACCTCCAAGTCCCCATAGCGCGGACTGGAGTACTCTAAGTCCCCAGAGCGCGGACTAGGGTATAAACGACTTAAACCTCCAAGTCCCCATAGCGCGAACTGGAGTACTCTAAGTCCCCAGAGCGCGGACTAGGGTATAAACGACTTAAACCTCCAAGTCCCCAGAGCGTGGACTGGAGTACTCTAAGTCCCAGAGCGCGGACTAGAGTATAAACGACTTAAACCTCCAAGTCCCCAGAGCGCGGACTGGAGTACTCTAAGTCCCCAGAGCGCGGACTAGAGTATAAACGACTTAAACCTCCAAGTCCCCAGAGCGCAGACTGGAGTACTCTAAGTCCCCAGAGCGTGGACTAGAGTATAAACGACTTAAACCTCCAAGTCCCCAGAGCGCGGACTGGAGTACTCTAAGTCCCCAGAGCGCGGACTAGAGTATAAACGACTTAAACCTCCAAGTCCCCAGAGTGTGGACTGGAGTACTCCAAGTCCCTAGAGCGCGGACTGGAGTACTCTAAGTCCCCAGAGCGCGGACTGGAGTATAAACGACTTAAACCTCCAAGTCCCCAGAGCGCGGACTGGAGTACTCTAAGTCCCCGGAGCGCGGACTAGAGTATAAATGACTTATACCTCCAAGTCCCCAGAGTGTGGACTGGAGTACTCTAAGTCCCCAGAGCGCGGACTGGAGTATAAATGACTTAAACCTCCAACTCCCCAGAGCGCAGACTGGAGTACTCTAAGTCCCCAGAGCGCGGACTAGAGTATAAATGACTTAAACCTCCAAGTCCCCAGAGCGCGGACTGGAGCACTCTAAGTCCCCAGAGCGTGGACTAGAGTATGAATGACTTGAACCTCCAAGTCCCCAGAGTGTGGACTGGAGTACTCTAAGTCCCCAGAGTGCGGACTCGAATATAAGCAATTCGGATCTCCTAGTTCCCTGAATATGAACTATGACACAGATGACTTGAATTTGTCAAATCCCTGACATACGGGCTAGAATGTATTCTAAGTGCTCGAAGCACAGAATGGAAGTTCAACAACTCCCGAAGTGTTTCCGAGTTATATGAAGATGGACCGAGAAGTCTATGTTACTCACAACTGCTTGGATCCACATCACAATCACAAAGAAAACTGAACAATAAGAGTCTTTTGTAAGACGGAAAAAGGAACTAAACTTTAATGAGAAATGAGTTCCTATTACAATCCCTCCAAAGTTCGGAGTCGACATTCTATTTACAAGGACTAAGGAAATAGACGAAAATAATTACATGACTTAAACTAACTCTCATTGAACGAGGATAGTAATCACTTCTTGTGCTTCTTCAACTCCTTTCTAGACGGCTTCTCTCCATAGCATTTACTCTTGGTACTCTTCTTTGATAGAGGGGTAGCAACTGAAGAAGTACGGAGAACTTCCATAGGCTTGGACCCGCCAGGAAGGATGACCTTCAACGGCTTGTTCAAAGAATCATCCAAGTCCACAACTCGGGGCTCGACCTTGACCCTGACCTTCTCTTTCTCGAGCCGCTCCTTCATGCTCAATTCGGATGTGTGATTAGAGGCGCCTGTAATTTCTACTTCATAACCCTCATCGGTATAGGAGGAGGTTCCGGACTTGTCTTCATCAAGCGCTCCAATCACCTGAGCGCGGACGGGAGTACTCTAAGTCCCCTAAGTGCGGACTAGAGTATAAACGACCTAAGAACCTCTACATCTCCGGAGCACGGACGGGAGTACTCTAAGTCCTCAGAGTGCGGACTAGAGTATAAACGACTTAAACCTCCAAGTCCCCAGAGTGCGGACTGTAGTACGCTAAGTCCCCAGAGTGCGGACTAGAATATGAACGACTTAAACCTCCAAGTCCCCAGAGTGCGGACTGGAGTACTCTAAGTCCCCAGAGTGCGGACTCGAGTATAAACGGCTTAAAAAACCTCTACATCCCCAGAGTGCGGACTACGGTACTCTCAGTCCCCAGAGCACGGAATAGATTATAGAAGACTTGAGAAGAATCTCCAAATCCCAGAAGCGGACTAGATTACTCTAAAATCCCAGAATGCGGACTGGAGTATAAACGAGATGACAAAAATCCCTGCGTCTCGAACTGTGGACTAAATCATAAACCGTTCGACAAATCTCTAAGTCCCCGGAGCATGGACCGAAGCATGAGTACAAATTGGGCGCGAATCAACCGGGGGGAGAATAACACTAAGTCACCAGAATGCAGAGTGGTGTATAAACATCGATAAATAGACGAGTGGATTCCGACCATTCTCTATTACGCAAACTTCAGCATGGAATCGACCGAAGGATTATTAACCCGCTAAGGATGGAGTTCGACCATCCAACTAGTGGCCTGGCCAAATCAATGCTGGGAGCATGGGTACAAATCACTAAAAAGCTGAATACAACAGCTTACTATAGCTCTAGCGTGGCGTTCTTTATAACTTGAAGCAACGACTGCAGGGAAGCCTCAATACAAAACCAATCGAAATGGCATCCAAAGCTACGAGCAATCGACTATATCATACCTCAGATCGAGGGTCAATACCGATCCGCACCAAGCACATACGAATGTGACTCGGATGTTTCTTGAAAAACTATGACCTCCAGAGTGTGGAAAGGAGGGTAAACCATGAATACTTGGTCAAAAATTCTCCAGCACTCTCATTCGATTCGCCAGGAGGAGTATGAAACTGGATGAGCATAACCCGACTGCATTTGTAGCCAACTTTACCCCGAGAACTGATTAAAGAGCATGAACCAAAGTGGACGTAGATGACCATCCACTGTCCAAATTACGCCCTGAAACTGACGTGGCATCGAAGTATTCCTCTTGGAATGAAAAACCACGATAAAATCCGAGATAGGTGAGACCTAGTCTCCCATCGATTGACATGATCCCACGATTCAACGGGAAAGAGAGTAAAGCTAAAGTGGGCGTGGCTGGCCTTCCTACTTATCGGTATATGCCCCAGACCTGGGGGCACGAGCGAGGAGCAAGATGAATGTGAACCGACTATTCACCGATCACCTCTATGTCTTTGGAACTTAGGTGAAAACATAAACATAGCTAGGACGAGACTTAACCGTCCATGCAGTATATTTATCAACCTGGGACTGGGAGAAGACGCATGGTCATCCTAAAACTGGCTACGATAGCTCAGTATTAAAACTTATATATAGTGCTTACAGTTGCTCAAGGAGACGACCGAAAGGATGCCTAGAGATTGAATCATTGAATTGACACCTTAGCTCATGAGCAATTGACTTTCACTCCAATCCGGAGGACGGGTAAAGGATCATGAATGCATTGAATAGAAAGTGCGTTACTCAAATACACAAGCAAATTCAAACTCATAGCAAGATCCAGCTATACAGTTGCACGCCACTCGAGGCTGACCCCCACTCGACATTTCCTTCAATGCGCTTTTAAGCCTGATCTTTGGCCATTTGTTGATAATCTATTAGAGCATTCAGAGTCCTTCGCTATTAGACTTAATAACTCATGACAAGACTCTAGGATTCGACTAGAGTAACCGTCAACATTGGTCATCCCAACCATATTTCACATTGAATGTTATGCAAAATAGTTACATATTTCACATTGAATGTTATGCAAAATAGTTACATCTATACTCAAAGAATCTGGGATGGCACCTGCTAAGGTGACGGTCGACATTACACTCAGCCATGGCGACCCTTTCTGGGTGCTGAATATCAGATCACAACTCAGTGTAGTGATGATAAAAGAATTAGTTGGATTTTCTGAATAAATGATGATATGTTCCCTTGGACCCATTCTGACAAGCATATGTGATTTCATTAACTATCGCGAGCCATGCATTGGATATCAACCCGAAGCTACAAAAGCTAGCATAATATCTATTGATTTCGCCATGAAAGCTCCACTCTTACCTTTAGGCTCAATCCATCAACGTCTATGCCTACCAGCCGTTGCGACAGGGCATACAATGACCTGAGACGTCTGAAAGACTACTTAAATAAAATATCAAACTAAGCTAATTCGATATCACTTATTTCCCTCGAAGGGCTATCTAAGGACGGAAATCAGCAGACCTCACACCCAAATTCTCTACCTCAGAACACTACTCGAAGAGTAGCAGAGAACCAACCATAAGATGGAAAATGTACGCGGATGGAGCATCCAATGATCAGTGTTATGGCATAGGAGTCATGATAATAACTCCTGAGGAACGATCAATCTGCTACGTCCTGAAACTCGATTTACCTATAACAAACAACGATGCTTAGTATGAAGCCTTGGCTGCCAGCCTCAAACTTGCTAAAGGATTTGAAGTGAAAACTTTACATATCTTTTGTGATTCTTGATTGGTAGTATACAAATTTAAGGAAGTTGATCTTGCTAGGGGGCATTGTCCTACTCCTTATCTCGACCAAGTCCAAGGGCCACTAACCGACTTCACGTATTACACCATTACACACGTACTCGGCGAACAAAATGAAAAGGTGTCATGGTTGACTCCTATCAAAGACTATCTACAATGGGGAATTCTTACTAACCAGAGGAATAGAAAATGAAAGATCCTCCTCAAAGCTTCACGACAAATCATCCAAGAATAGGTCGTGTGTCAAAAGGAGTTTATCCATCCCCATGCTTCGGCGTATCACCCATGATGATATCTTGAGCAAAGTCTATGAAGAAGAATACGGTAATAACATCAAGGGGAAAACCATGATAAAGAAATACTCCGCTATAGGTATTAGTGGCCAACTTTCAACCCAGATGCGGTTGATCATGCTAGACAATGCGACGAGTGCAAGATGTTTGCAAAAAAGCCAAGAACCCCACCGATGGAAATTATTCAAATGGCTAGTCCATAGCCGTTTGCCACTTGGGGGCACTGAAATCATCTTCTTGCCGATCCTAAAGGTGGTGCGATATACACCATCATAGTAGTTGATTACTTCACCAAATGGGCAGATGAAGAACTTTTAGCCACAACCAAGCGTCAAGACGACCAAGGAAGGATATGACAGCTTTAGAGGAGAAAATCGAAGGATAATGACTGTTCAAGAAACATGATGGATCTCTTTCTGAAGACAAGGAATACTCGCTGATTCAAAGCGTGTTGTGTTTCTTCACACGACACACTTCTAGGGGCAAATGTTAACCGACATTTTGGCCCGGTTACAAAACGACAGTCGAAGACATTATTATTAGCGCTAGACAAGATTTTGACCTCGAAGAGCCTGGAGGTGTTAGCAAGTTGTCAGGCCCATTAGAAAGACGTTCGGCATAAAGCGACGTTCGGTATTGAATATCGTTCGACACCTAAAGCACGTTCGACAACTAGAACGTTCGGCATGCAGGGTTGTACTCGGCACAAATGAGCACTCGGCACGTTTGAACGTGCGGCTGTCAAAGGGTTGTACTCGGCCTGCTCTTTACTCGGCATATCCTTTGCTCGGCATGTCCTCTGTTCGACATTCCCTCTACTTGGCATATCCTTTCACTCGGCATCCACGCCTCACATGGCAAACCCTTCACACGGCAAGCCTTTCACTCGGCATGCTCCTCATCTGGCACACAAGTTCCACTCGGCATATCTTCCACTCGGCATTCTTATATGGCAAAGGCGTATCCTTCCACTCGGCATCCCAACATCGTTCGGCCCGCTTCCTCCATTCAACAGAGAAACCCATCGACCTGGAAAGGAAGGCACGGCATGCCGACCGTTCGGCCTGTTTCACTCGGCACGCAGAGCGTCCGGCCTCACTTCGTTCGGCATAAAGATGAAGGTTCGGCATTTGGTCGTTCGGCCTATTTGGGTCGGCACATAGGGCTTACTCCATTTGGACCGAGTTATTCAGTTAACAGGCCCACCAGGGAAGTCCAACCCACCTTCGTCTATAAATAGAGGGGCATGGGCACAGTGAAAGGGACCCTTTTTTTGGGGAACACTGGGGAGACTCTGCCATTTCTTATACTCTCCTCTCTTTAATTCAAACTTGTATCCAAGTGATTGATTTACGGATTGTATCTGTATTCAAGTAATTGAGAAAGCAATAAAAGATTAAACCCAAAGTGGATGTAGGCAGTTACGCCGAACCACTATAAATCTGGTGTTCTCGTTTTTGTTATTCTTTTTCATTGAATTACACTATTTTTCAGTCCTAATTTACTCTCTTCATTAATCTCTCTACACAACTCTACTCAAGGGTGTTAGTGACCAATTTTGGTGCTAACAAAACCCTAACATGTATGTTTGAACGATAATATGAGGAACCCTCTTAGTTTCATCCACTATTCTGACAATCATCTCTGATGTTTCACCAGCCTAAAGCTTTAAACTTGTATCATCTATCTTTTATGTTTCTTGACTTGATTTTCCACCACTATCATTCGTCTTCCTGTTGGTACATCTATTAAATCCATCTCCATTAAAGCAACCATCACACCACAATTGGGTTTATCCCCGATTTGGATGGTGAAAATATGATAGCACTACTTGAAGGTGATGAATCAGATGATGAGTTAGAGAATGAATGAGACATTGCCATCATACATACCTCTGGAGATGAACTTACTTCATCCAACAATCTCGAGGCCCAGAAGGTCATATTCAAAGAGGTGAAGGTTGACAAGCTGGATACGTTCCTATCCAGCAACATATCATTCCCCTTCTTTTTCCGAAGATCTTACACTCGCCTCATCTACTACCGATCATGCCACCTCAATGAGGCCCAAAAGAAAAGAGAAAAAAACATATAATTTCCACTGATGGACCCTCTATTCTTAAGGAGAACACTCTACTGAAAGGTGACAACACTCCCAAAAAGTCGTGAAAGTGGATTACCATTAGACGTAATCTAAGGAAATAATATTCCAGACTTCTTATTTTGTCTTTTATCTTTTCTCTTCTTTTTGTATATAGTGCGGGCACAACTCCCGAATTTTTATACTCAAAAGAAGGCAAATATAGAAATTTTATTTTTTCAAATGTGCCATTTACTTTCCCGCGCCTTACTTTCTGTCCTTTATGTATTAATCCATGGAGTGCATTTATTTACTATAACTCTGTACATACAAATAAATTTCCACTTTTGTAAAGGGGTGTCATTTCACTTAATTTCATTAACCACTAGTTAAACTTATTATGTTTAACCATAAATAAAATATGATATTTTGATAATTTAATATGGCTTTCTACCCTTGTCCACATGAGCACCGTCATAATTCCTATGAAGCAAACCTCTTTAAATTTGATTATACACTAATACTTATCTCTTAGTACCATTGTCCATTGACTTCTATTGCTGGATGTCTATCCTTGACATCCTCTATCTCTAGGGTTAGTTGAGGGTTTCATGTAAGGGAGCAAATTATCCGATCTTTGCCTTTTGAATTATACTCCTATGAATCGATCATGATTCAGAAGGGCCCATCGACACATTTCTCTATGTACATAAACATCCAATTTTGAAACACATGATGCTTGTGCTATTGATCCCGTAACACAACATTCAACTTAGCGAATATGAGTCCACTGATTTAAAAAACGAACTTTATTAAAAACTTCATAAAGAATGTTGCTTTATTGCATTAAACCCAATCTAATGAATTCTCGAATGAAAAATGCCTCGGTATAATGAATTGATTGAAATAGCCGCGTAAATAGTCACCATTTCATGCCTATGGAATTGGGTCTCCAGCTACTGTTGATAGTTTGAATGTGTTTTTTCCAAAGTTTTACCTTAACAAGTAGGGTCTATCCCAATTCGGACCAAGTGCCCCCATGTTCGAAAAGAACTGTCTAAAACAAGATCGCCAATCTTAAACGAATGGTTCTAGACCATGGCATTGAACTATAGCGGTATTGTTTGCTTGTGATTAGTAACTCTTAATTTTCCTATTCCTTGTTTTTCCCCCACCAAGTCAGGGGATGCTAACAATAGCGCTTTATGCATCTCGAGGTCTTGGTGCATGCATTGGTGAGAAGGTTTCTGCTTTAATTGGTATCACTACTTTAGTTCCATATGCTATTGCGAAAGGTGTGTATCCAGTTGCGGATTTTTGGGTCATCCTATAAGCCTATAGTGAAAGTGGTAACTCATTAACCTAATTTTCTTTCACATGATTCAACTACTTTTTAATGATAGATTTAACGATCTTGTTCATTTCCTCTACATATCTGTTCGCCAGCGAATGTGCTAATATTGAGAAACTCTTTCTAATTCGATACTGGGTACGGTATTTGTAGAACTCTACACTCTCGAATTGAGTTTTACTGTCATTGATGGAATAACTTCACTACAAAGTTAATCACTTTCACTAAATTAATTATGGTGAGTGGCTCAGCCTCTACCCATGTTGTGAAATAGTTTACTGCAACAATCGCATATTTCATTCCTCGTGTCATCCACAACACTCCAATAATATCATTTCTCTAAATTGTAAATGGTCATAGGAAAACCATTAGCATTAGGTTTTTGGATAGGTCTTTATGAATTTTAGTAAATCTCTATGATTTGTCAAATTTCATAGAAATTTCCTTTGCATCTCGATTGGTAGTTGGTAAGAAATATACGCAATGAAGTACCTTCTTCGTCAAATATTGATTTCGTGCTACGGGTTATGCATTAAAGCTTGAATTATTGTCCCATGTCCATTATACAAATATTATACTCTTAATTTGAGGTGTGCATTGTAATTTAATTATAGTCGGAGTACACATCAATAAAATTTAGTAGTTATAATAGAGTTATGGGTATGTTCTAGAGTCAATTATGTAATTTTTTACTTGTATTTAACTTTATAAACAACCTTTTTCATAAGAAAGATGTTTCTATTTTTATTATATACTTTTATATTATGATTTGTTAAATGATTATTTAATCTAAATTATCAAATAGAAAATCCTTAATTGGTATGTTATGTGGTAGTAATTGCAATGTTCTAATCAAGAGGTATTTATCACATTTAAATAAAATATTATTTTACACATTCCTATGTAAGTTGTTTTGAGAAAAATATATATTCATCCATCGAGACTAGAGTACATAACGCTCTTCAATTGTTAGGCCGTGTATTATCCATGGTCGATGAAGGAACCAAAGGTTACATACTGATAGTTATTGGATAACTACGGAATGACTCACTCACAAGTTACTATTGGTTGATGCAACGTCAAATAGAGAATCTCTAACTGACAATGTTACATAGTTTCCTTGGTTTGTGAATAATGTGGAACTTCAATATGGACATTCCACATTGATTATATTTAAACATGGCATGACGTCCATCAAACGAATATTGTTGGGCCTGGTGTCACCTTGGAAGTGAAACACTATTCGATAGAGAATTCATCTCCATGGATATATGAGATTAGTATCATGGTCAACTGTAGTCAAGTCAAAGCCTTTGGTCATAGTAGTATGATTAATAATCCTATGTTTGGACTAATCAAGTTGAGTGTGGAGGATGTTGGAATTTTGACCAAAACAAAATTCCATTATAAGTCCCACTGTGGTATAGTGTTGACGAAGAGAATTGACGTAAATAACCATTGTTATCGGGTACTATTTATAGTGGTAAAATTGGATTTTACCAAAATGATGTGTAAGCAATAAATTCAGCGAATATGTCATACCACAAATTAAGGTGAAATGTGAACATCAATATTCGGATTGTTAGATATTAATTGCTGACTGAATTTACAACTTCAAGTCACACAACCATAACGATGAATGCTTTAAAAAAACCATAGGATTTAATTAATTAATTTAATTTGTTTGAATGCAATTACTATTTAAAATAGTGTGTATATAAAAGTTATACATATGTATCGATATATGATAATAAAACATTTAAATTTGATTTAAATATATTAATTACTAAGTCTTTTTTGGACATTTTAAGGGCTCAAATAGCCTCCATCTATGGTCAACCATGCATATTAAAAGGGGGAATTTGATTCGATTCAATTGAGATTTAATGAAGAATTAAAGCAGGAAGGTTTCAAGATATAATTGGAAAGGTTTCAATAGTTTCTTTAAAACAAAAATTTCTTTCATTCATTGATTCACTCTCCCAACAATTAATTTTTCTTCCTCTCCTCATCTCCACCTCTCCATTCTATGGCAAAAAATTAATGGCTTTCTAGCCATAAAATTTCCAAAAACAAAATCAAATAAATAAATACATAAAAGGTGGTGCTTCTGATCATTGCAAAATCTAGAGATGACTAAATCAGATCTAGTAGTTCTATTCTTCATTCATGTTCAATTTTTGGCTATACCTATAATGTAATTTCAAATTTTATTTGATTATGAAATACAAGATGGTAATATAGTTAGATCACATATATGTTGTATCTCTTTTGATTATTTATTCATCTTGTATATATAGTTTTGATTCCTATCACTCTTCAACGAATTTATATATATCTAACTTGTCTAACATATTTTTTATTTTAAAATTATTTTTAAAAAAAAACAAACCTTTTTGATTGTAAACTAGTTTTTTAATTGTTGTAATTTTGTAATTATCATATACACAAGCATAAATATTGAAACCGCTGAAAGTTGATTTAATGTTTTGTAAGTCAGTTGGTTTTGAATGTAAATGATTCTGGTTATTATTTGCATATGTTTAAAGGTTGTTCTGATTTGAATCTTATAAGTGGAATTTTATGCAAAACCATAAATCTACTTTGAATCATTCTTAATTTAAAGCTAGTTTTCAATTTGTTGGATTAAGTTCGAAAACATATCAAAAATATAAACTTCATATACATATGTCATTTTAAATTTAAGATATAATTTGAAATTATATTTGTGTATGTGTGTGTTACTTCATCATAATATTTGAAATGGGCTTTTTTGTAAAATTTTCAATTTCATTAAATACCTTTCCAAAATTAAAACTATATTTGAAATTCTTTGTTTTAGATTTTGAAATGTAATACTCAAAATTAGGATATGTTTGAGTGTTCCAAAGTGTTTTGCAATGGCATTAAAGGATGAGTAAATGAAAGGATATGACTCCTCGACTTTTCCTCTCCTTTTTAATTGCTTGCTTAAACATAAGTGATTGTCACTTCGAATATAAGTAAACTTTTAATTAGTTAAAATAACTGTATAGCATATTATATATATATATATATAAGTAAATTAAATACATACATATATTGTTATTTTATATAATTTCGAAAGAAAACCATGCACAATAAAGGCATACACAAATGGACAAATGAGTTCATTATGGTGTAAACCCCAGCACCTATATATGGTAACATTAGTCATGTGCACTACTTATAAGTTGCACTAGCACTTTACATACATGGGTGTATTTGATACACTCATTACAATATACATCTAAATTTAAATTAAATCCAAATTCTTTTAAACAAATTAAATGAAATAAAGATTTTATTTAAAATATTTTAGATTGGATCTAAAATCCATTTAGACTTCATAGGCCCAATATAGACTTAAAAATGGAAAAAGTTTAAAATTCACTTATTTAACCCACTCTCAACTGGCCCACTTACTTCACTGGCATCAAAGCGAGGTGGTTAAGGCATTCACCTAGTACATTAGATGTACCAAGTTTAATCCCTGCAACTAGCACGATGAGGGTTCTCATATATGATCTATGACAAAGCATAGCTCTTTCCACTACATTTCTACGATGATTGTGTTAGTCGAAAGACTGCACGTAAAATTCGCTCATGAGGTGCCTAGTTGTGTCGCCCAAAGGAGTTTGAGTTGGAGCTTCTGTTGTATCATAGCCCTAATGGTCAGTTCAAATTAGTAATATTATGACTTACATATTTATTAAGGTGTTTAGAAAGGTAGTGTCTAAGGTTGAGTTTAGGTAATCGAGTACTCTGATGATGTAAGCCTAAAGATTATCCCCAATGTAAAGGCTCGAATTGACTTTGGACCTTGGGATAATTTCAATGCCTGTCTAAAAATTTAAATTTAAATTATATGTTAAATTTAAATGTTAATTTTATAATATAAAAGGAAAATTATATAAAAGTTACAAAATGTATTTAAAATTTTCAAAATTGTTTTGAAAAATCGAATATTTTACTTTGAAAATTTTAAATTTAATTATTATGATTAACTAAATTAAATTGAATAATTAATTAAAGTTATATATTGATATATCTTTATTAATATTTATAATAACTTTGGTGTCACACTTTTTTGATATAAACGTGAACTACCAAATATACCCTTTGTATATCATCAAATCTTAATCACTTAATAATAGGATCTAAAATCAAACTTCCTTTGTAAATTCGAAATAATTCTTTACAAATTTTAATAATAGTTATAATAGCTTTGGTGTCACACTTTTTTGGTATCAACGTGAACTACCAAAAACGCCCCTCTATATATTTTTTCAAATCTTAATCATTTAAAAATAGGATCTAATATTACTTCTTTTACAAATTCAAACGCCCCTAAAAGTAGGATATAGCCATTAAACATGTTTTACAAATTCAAAGTAGGATCTAAAATTCTTCCGTTATAAATTTAGAATACTTCTTTACAAATATACAAAATTAATATAACTAGAAAATAAAAAACATTTTTTTGACCGATTTAAATATATACAATATATAAGGAAAATAATTCACACGCGAAGCGCTTGCCGTGACACTCGTAATAATAGTTGTAATAGGTTTGGTGCCACACTTTTTAGGTGTCAACAGGAACTACCAAAAATGTCCCTCTACGGATATTAACAAATTTTAACATCCCTTAAAAATAGGATCTACCAGTTAAATTTCTTTACAAAGTCAAAACGTCCCTCTACACTTAAACCTAGGATCTAACAAATAAACATAATTTACAAATTCATTATTTATTAGTTAATAAAAAATAAAATTCAAACTAACAAAAAATTAGATGTTTTAACTGAAAAATAAAAATTTAAATTAACTTCACATTATTTCAACGTAAAAACATGGCTAATACTTATGCAAATTATTTTTTCTTGAAAGTGTTAATCATGTATAGTGTGTAGAAAAACAATTCATGGCGAAATACAAGCCATCATCACGCGCGAAGCGCGTGCCCTAATGCTCATATGTATAACTATGTATAACTATAATTGTTGTGGTTATTTATTTACCTTTAAATTATTTACAATAAATAAAATTAGTATATCAATTTACTTAAATTTCTTAGCTAAATAAAATTTATTAAATAAAATTAATTAAAGGTTACACACACACACACACACACATATATATATTGATATGTATGCATAAACAAACTATATATACTATAGTTTATTAACTATCTTAGATAGTTCAAGATAAGTAATATAAATTTTAGAAGTTTTATATAAAATATAATTAATTAATTAATTATGATTTAATTAATAAGAACTAATATTAATCGAAAATTAATTATATAAGATTTAATTAATAAGATAAATGTATATATAATATAATTAAGTTAAATTATAAAAATAATTAATAAGTTAATACTTATATGACATATATGTATTAATTTAAGTGGAACTGGAAAGAAGACAAAATGAGGTTTAAAGAATAAGTACGTATGCATAGTACATATATCGTGATTTTAAATATGTTTGACACTTATGTCATTAGGGTATTTCGTAAGAAATACATTATTCCCTAAATAGATATCACTCAGTGTGTGTGTGCGTACATTTAAGATTATGAATCCTTAAAATATAAGTTGTCCTCTATCATTTGTATATTAATAGGTTTCTTGCATAGGTTTAGTTATTGATCTTCCCTAAAGTTATGTCTAGTACTATTAATATATTAACAAAAAGAGGTAAGACACATGCATGTATTAGTTGATCGTCCTCAAGGTATTGCATCATACTTAGGCCATCACGAAATGGTGGGCAAGAGAGAATAATCTCTCTCGATTTACTGATTCACCTTAAGGTCTAGATGAGATTAGGAAAAGAGCATGGTTTAGGAGTTGTATATGATGCAATCCATAATGTGTTATCCACCATTTGTTGGCCTATGATTTGTGATCATTTTCAAGGTCAGAATCTTAAGGCAAGTGAGTCATAACGCCCGCTAGATAAATTAAAAGGTTTCTATGATTTTCTTAGGATTTTCAGAAACATAAAAGTCTAGTGTAAACCTGATTAGAAAAATGAAATAGTAACATTCAACCTTCTAATATCGTTAGAATATATGTTATATAACGTTGAAATAATATGCACAAATACATTTCTGCAACCATTATAACTGATAATTTTTATCGCTTAAAATATACTAATGAATTGAATGAAGATTGGCATAAAAATATAAAATTTACATGCCAATAAATCTTTTGACAAATGGTCACTTTAAGACCCATGCAAGAACCAATTTATACAACCATTAAAACATTTATTCCTTGTTCATTTAACTATTTACCTGTACAAGACTGTATGTTGTCTTCTATGAGTGTCAAATTCTAATAGTAATAAAATAATATGGATATTTTATTATATTCTATAACATTTTTCAATAATATATGAATGGTCATGGTTCGTAATATAGAAAACTTCGATGAAATCAGTTCACTGGAAATAAGCAAATAAACTATATTGTGAAATCATCTATCCAATACGATTGATGGCAATAAGGACTTCCATTGAATGGTTTGACCATTTTAAAAAGTAAAGTGAATATACGAGAGTGAATGTAACTTATGACATGGGTAGGATGAAAAGAATGAATGGTTACCCCCGCTTCATGAAGGGACATTGAAAATGAGAATTGTTTAAATAATAAAAGATACTTAATATGGAATGAGAAATACGATTTCTATCCTAAATGTATTTTAATACGTATTTTCTATGAAATTTATTTCTATAACTTTAAGGTATTAGATCGAAAACTCTAAGCTGTAAACTAATTACATTAAGTAGAACAAATATTCTATAATAAGTAGTTAAATGAAGCTTTATATTTCATAAGCTATTATAATAAAGGTGGAAATAGTGGGAGCATGTGACATAATGCTTATCAGTGGATTCCTCAAGCTACGAAAAATTATTTTCGTAAACATACCAAATATCATTAATGAAATAATGACTATTTTCGATACTAACTGAACATAGATATAGTTTTACTCTTACTCTATTATGAATATTTTGAATATTCATTATGAAATAAATTTATTAGAATAATGGTACTCTTTGCATTAGCTAGAAGCGTCTATAATTATAATAATTAATTTTGGAATCATGGACTAGAAAATATCTTGAAGTAATAATTCTATAAAGTATAAGATTATGAATTACAAGATTTTACTGAATTGTACCTCAAAGATAAGTACTAATCACCTATTTTGTAGAGGAGACAAAAGAGTTAGGAATTCTTACAACTGATATATTTATACAGATGTACATAATCAAAGGTCTGATGATACCAAAATAGTTCCATATACTTTATTGAATTTGCCAGTGAATTATCGCAAACATTAACATGTGCATTTGATACACATGTAGTATGTTTATGATATGTTCATGAAAAATAAAATGGATGTATTGCATAACATGTAAAAGAAACAATTTAGGTTGATCGAATAAGTGAGTGTATTGGAAAGTTTAATCTTAAAAGTCACTCCTCCCTATGATACATAATGATGCATCGATAAGGAGTAATCGGAATTCATTGGACAAAGTACGATTAATGATGAACGAACTTGAGTCAACTTATTTCTCTAAGAACGTGTACTTAAGAGTAAGTACATAATGTTAAATTTAATTTCATGTAAAACATGGTCTACAAAATTATACAAGATAAGTGTTAGTGAAACAACCCCTACATATCCTTAGTTAAGGAGTTAACAGGTTGTGTGAGTAGAGAGACTGCACGTTATATTTGGTCATGTGGGATCTTGTATAGACCATCCCAAATGAGTTTGGGACCGACTAATATTGATTAACCAGTTTATTTTATAAACATAAGTGTAACGGCCTGGAATTTCATTGCCTTGATTTGCGAATATTTAATTAATTTAAAATATTCAATATATAAGTTTTATACTGAAAATAAAACTCTTTTAAAAAATAATTAATGTTGGTGAAATCATTTTTAAAGTATGTTTAAAAAATAATTAGTTCGAGGAAAAATTGAAAATGTGACCGGAATTCGTTTTTTGAATTTTCGACTTTTCGTCTACTACAAGTTGTAAGAATTGGTGCAACACTTTGTACACACACATACATTTATTTACAAAGTATTTTAGACATGGCCGAATGCATTTGAATATACATATACATTTAAGTGCGTATATATATAATATAAGGTTTTTATATAAACAAGTTAAAAATATATAATATATAAGCTCTTTGTGAAACATTTAGTACATGGAAGTACAAGACATGTTTTCCTTTACATGAAAGGGAGGGGGAGGCTTTGTAGGCAGAAGTGAGATGGAAAGGACGCGATGATATGGCATGCATGTAGTGAAGGGAAAAGGACAAGGGGTATTTTGGTAATCTTCTAATTGTAATTTATATAATAGAGATTTTCATGATTTTCTTTCTCATTTTTCTTTCATTTCTCACTTCTAGAAACTCCTCCATTTTCTTCGGTATTCCATGGCTTTCTAAAAAAAATTCAAATTTTAAAATCCAAGTATTTCCACTTAAATCACTTCCAAAACTTGCTAAAACCTCTATACATCTTCTTCTTTACCTCATCTTCTAAAACCAAGCACTTCATTCGACCCTAACTTACTACTCCAAATCAACATTTTTTTTAAAAAACCGTGTAAAATTCTAGTGTCCACAGCTTCCATTTGTACCATTGCTTTAAATTTTGAACTTAGCTATGACAAAAATGCATTTCTTTCAGACCCATTATCGAACCCATATTCCACGTCCAAAAATACCTTTTCTTCTATTGACTCCAAATTGAGTGATTATTTTTTTGTAATGATAGATAAACAAATTTCCAAGAACTTTTCTTCTGACAACTTTTTCAAATTATGAGAGTAACATGGCCAAAAATTGAGGATAAGATGACCCATTTTCGATTTGATTTTGTTGTTTTCCAAGCTTTGCGAGTTCTGAAGTATTCCAAGTTTTCGAAAGAGTTTTGCAAAATTTTGGTGAATTAACTTCTTAGTTTTAGAAATATTTTACCTTTGCATTAATTGACTATTTCGTGATAAAATAATTTGATTGTTTGGTTGGATTATTGTGTGGTTGGATGCTTCTATATGTTGCTTATATATGTGAATGCAGGCGGTTAAGTTAGTGTATGCTAGAATATGAAGTCTATATTTTTTGTGAATGATGTAAAGTGTGGCCTTAGTTGTTTAGTTTTATGATGTGAATAAGTTGTTATGGACATAATTATGTGGTTTTTGTGCAAAGAAAAGTTAAAAGAAGCTAACTGCTAGATTTGGTTATCGATGAAGAATCCTTTGTGAAGAGTACGAGTTTTGATTTGTAATCAAAATTGAATTTTAAAGTTAGAAATTTGGTTTCAAATTATTTATTTTGTGTTTTGAAAAGTTAGCAAGCTTTCTAGTATAAAGTTTCCAAAGAGAAAAGCTGAAACATTTGCAAGTATGACATCCATAGCGATAATCGCTATGGATGACGTTTCAATAAAAGTCTTTTTATTCAAAATTCAGTTTCATACATTAATTCTGGAAAGGTTTTATAAACTTAATAAAAATGCTTTAGAAAGTTAATTAAGTTTAATAATTAAGCTTGGTAATTAATAATAAGTTAGTGTTAAACAAGGTTCATTAATCTTAATTAAATAAAGATTAGTTACTCGTTAATTATCCTTTGAAAGTAAGATTAATTTTTAATTACCTATGAGTTAAGTATATAATTATTTTTAATTAATTATTAATTAAATGTAGGGTTAATTATTAATTACTAATATAGTTTTTAATTATTTTTATTTATAAATTAATTAAAGATTAAATTTAGAATAATTATTTATTAAAGGTTTAATTTATTATTTATGTTTCAATTAAAAGATTATTTAACTAATTAATTGAGATTAATTAATAGTTAATTATTAATGAACATTTTAAAATTTTATTTTATAATCAATAAAGGATTTATTAAGGGTTTAATTTATAAATAAATTATTTATTAAAGGTTTAATTATTTATTAATTTATAATTAAATTAAGTTCTAATTTAATGAAGATTAATTATGATTTAATAAAGAGTTTAACTTATAATTAATCATTTTTAAAAGGAGTTTTAAGTTTTTAATCCTTTGTTTCGAGAATCAAATTGTTAAAAATCTGCTTCTTTTCCAAAGATGGTTTTGAATATAATGTCGTTACTATTAAGTAGACAAACAATTGTGAATGAGTTATGTAAATGGGTTGATTGTATGGACATGTGTTAGCAGAATAAATCCCCATTATGCTATAAGTTGATTATTTGATTGTTTGGATATCTGATAGTAGAATAAAATTCAGTTCCGCTATATGTAATTATTTATTGTGTGGACATATGTTTAGTAGAATAAATTCCTATTTTGCTATAAGTAGTGAATTGTTTGGACATCAGATCAGGACAAATCACCATCCTACTGTTATGTTATTCGGACATGTATGTGCTAGTTGAGTTGTATTGGCATGTTATTCCCTGATTTAAATATGAATTGCATTTGCGTATATGTTGACTTATGCAAATAAATGGTTAAGTGACTTGAAAGTGAAATTAATGTTAAATGGTAACTTAAATTATTACCATTAGGATTGCTAAGTTCTTTTTGAAATTATAAAGTATGGTTTTGAATTAATTTCAATTCTTTAATCAATTAGGGTTAAGGTTTATGATTTTCCAAGTTATATTATTATTTTATAATGGTATTTATAAATAATAACTTGTTCATAAAAATGGGTTCTGCTAAGTAAAAAGGTTTATTTAAATGATTTAAAAGGATGAGCTGTAAAAGATATTTTATAAAGGATTTTTTTTTAAAGAAGATTTATAAAAGGTGTTTCAAATGGCAAACATTTTATAAATGATTTTAGAGGTTTGTAAAGGGGTTTTGTAAATGACTTATAGACTTATAAAAGTGTTTTATAAATCGATTTTGGAAATTTATAAACGTATTTAAATGTGAAGGGAGCTTTTTAAAGGGAACTTTTATAAAGGATAAGTGGATCGGTTTATAGTAAGTAATGCTTTCAAAATGAAATTTGAGAGGAGGAATTTTCCAAATGTTTTGATAATATACAAATATTTTCCAAGTAAAAAGTGGGAGCAAGGGTTTTGGAAATAATGTTTAAAGATATTTTGATTAGGTTTTATAAAATGATTTTATTAACTAAAGATTAAATTAATAAAGGGTTTGTATATGTATACGATGTTTATTATTCCACTGTGATATGTGATTATTGTTTTATATGATACACTATTCTGATTTTGAGAAACCAATGTGTTTATTTCTTTGAAATGAAACTTTACACATCAAATTCGGTTTAAAAGATTCGGTATAACGGAACGTATGGTGTGTCAATGTTAGTTTAAAGTAATATTCACATTCGATCACCCCTAACAAGCCGTATTCTGCGTTTTATTAGACGATCTTATTTATATTGTTCTTTAATAATATAGGTATAGCGGCGATGTCGTTACTCTTGGTTGAGTCTAGGCTTAAGAGGAGTAAAGGAGCAAGCTCAAGTTCATTGTGAAGTCATATACGAATTCATGTAGGATCATATGCTTATGAAGTAAACTCATATGGTCAATTGTGTGCAAAGATAGAAATCAAGAATATCCTTGATTAACAAATCATATACGCTTTGGAACTCGAAAATAACCCATAATTTGAGAAATCTTGTTTTTATTCAATACAATGTCGAAGGTACAAAGTCTAATAGTCTAATGGTTCAAGTGCTACAATCGGCTATGAATCCCCAAATAAATTTAGGGTTACAAAGTTTAAATTGTAAGAATTGAGACAAGAATGATTCGCCCACTCCATTGCGCCATTTGATCCATATTTATAAGAGAAAAATGTGGCATGGCCCTGGTGCATGGCTTCGGCATGCTTGGTCTTTTCAATTTCAATACTACGCCATGCTAACTATTCCTACCAACATCCTTTGTCATTCTTAGGTGTGGGACAGGGCTCCGGCGTTATCTCATAGGTGAAAACATGCAGCATCAATGACTCTCGGCATTGATGGCTTCTGTTGTGATGATCGGCGCTCTCCATTGGTCGATAATAGCATCAAATCGAAGTGGTGTTTAGTACGATGCGATAATGATTTAGGGCAACATGAATATGGAGGAGCATGGATTAGCATAACAATGGCTTTGATAAATTCTGTGGACAATGATGGCTTTCGATGTCGAAGGCGCATGTGCAGATATGCGGTGTCCCCCAAGTGTTGATGAAATATACTATACGTAAGATGCGGCACTGACTATTGACGTCACCAATGATGGGTAACATTGATTAGCTTGACACTATCTTAAAGACAGCATTAAAGAGTTGAGTTATTGAAATAGAAGCAACATCAACAAGAAGTGACATCATTACTTTGCGGCTTTGGTTGTAGGTAGTATCAGTGATGAGCAACGTTGATAGGGTATGACACTGATGAGTAGCGACATTTATCTTATTTTCACAAGTGAAAGGCGGCATTGATAAGACGCGGCATCGATTATATGTAATATATATGGGAGGTGGCATAAGGAAAAGCGATATCGGCAACATGTGTTATTCATCATATACAGTATTGAACGATATTGACAAAGCATAGCATTACTTCCATCTTGAAAGGCGGCATCATATTCATGTCTCATGTCGCATATCTTCAAGGTTAATAATGGTCATGGCAATATAATATATTAACAAACACACAAAGATATATATATGTGTGTGTGTATGTATGTATGTATGTATAATACTATAATTTATTTAATTGTAGAAATACACCATGTGTGTGTGCGCGCATACGTATATCATACACCTCTTATGTTGTTGTTGTACCATATCACCATGTTTTACCATTCACGTTACATATATGCGCCTGTCGTGTTATTTTTGTATCATATTATCATGCTGTACATATCACACTTTGCAATGTACACCTTATACATGAGAAATCTTAACACATTAAGTTGGATGAATAACTCAATATGATCTGTAATTGCAGAAGTTCACATATGGAATATAAAAGGTTTAAATTTATGTACATATAATATAGCACACCTAAATTGGAATAAAACATTAATTTAAAATATAGGTTTGATCTGATCCAAACTAGTTATTCATATAAGCATTTTAAGAACCACTTAGGGAAATCTTTTGATATTTACGCTATTTCATCCACTCCTAAATCGAGCTGATCCAACAGTTGTATCAGAGCCTAATTGATTTATATAAAAACTAGTCGGCATTTAGGCCAAATATTCGGCCTTACCATCTAATAGGTTTCTAAGGATTGGGGTTAGAGCAACTAGTTCCCTTTCCTCCTTAGCTTTAAACCTAGCCTTATGGATAGTGAATGTTTTCAAGTTTGGCCTAACTATATGGACTAAAATTGTTTTTGGGCATTGAGCTAATTAAATTAAGTATAATGTTATAAAATATATTCGATTCAAAATATGAAACTTAAAGAACATTAGAAGCTTTTAAATTTGAATTTTAAACATTCACGTTGTAAAGTTTACAACATACATGTATAGTATATATATGTATGAAATCTTAAAATTGTTTAAAATTTAAATATGTGTTGTAATTATCATAATATATAAATTTCAAAAATTATTTTGGTAATTTTGATTTGAATTTAAATTTGAATTTTGAATTGAATCGAATTTAAATATTTTGAAATTTAAAATAGAATTTAATTAAGATGGTTAATTAAAATAATAAATAATTAATTAAAGGTTATATATACATATAACTATAAATGTTATAGTTGTGTGATATTCCTTAAATGTGCTAAATAAAATAATTTGAAATGTTCAAATTTAAAATGAATTTAATTGATTTGTTAATTTAAAATAATACTCAAATATTACTTTAATTGATTTAATTTATAAGATATATGTACATGTATGTGTGTGTGTGTGTATGTAAGTTAACTACATTATGAAAGGTTATAAATAAATTGGACTTATATGAATATATAAATATATAATAAGTTCATAATTGTTATGATTAAACATATATATGTATGTGTGTGTTTGTGTTTGTGTTATAAATGTTACAACACACACACACACACATGTATATGCAAATAAACATAATTGAACATATTAATTCAAAATTCCTTTGAATTAATATTTAAGATTTCATGAAATCTTGAATTACTTCGTTGATTAAATTAATCAAGTAATTAAATTACATATAAATTATGTATATAATATAAGTATTAATTGAAATTATTAAAGTTGTAAGTAAATTAATATTGCACGTGTGTGTACACATATACATACATACATATATACATGCATAAGTAATATGTATAATGGCCGAAGCAAACCTAACTTAGATTTCTGGAGTAAGTACATATGTATAGTACATATACAATGATATCAGATGTGTTAGGCACTTGTATTATGTAGGTATTTTATAAAATACATTATTCTTTAAATTGACAGCCCTTTTAATTATAACAAATTATGAATCTCAATAATATTGTAATTTATCATTAATATATTAGACAATTACTTGCATGCATACTGTTTGTTGAGCAAACTAAAGCCAGAGCTGCTATGTGTAGTACTATTCAGTATATCTCTAGACAGGTAAGAAGAGTGCTTGTATTTGTTGAGAAAACCCAAGGTACGAGCACCCATACATAGGCCATTATGAAATGGTAGGTCAGAGTGATTGTCCTTTTTGGTTTGTTGAGAAAACTTAAGTCAAGATGGAGATTAGGGCAAAGACTGTGGTTGGGATTTACATAGGATATAACTGATAAAGTGTTATCCACCACTTATAGGACTGGGCTCATTAATAAAACTCAAGGTCGGATCCCCAAAACAAATGGTTCCAAACACCCATTAGAGAAATTGAAAGGTTTCTTCTTTTTTCTTACGGTTTTGAGAAATACAACGCTTGATGCCTTATTAGATAAATGAAAAAAAATTACATTTTAACTAGTCCATTAAGTATAAGAACGTATATAATATGATAATATTTACTAATATAAATTTGCATAAAATAAATAATAAAATGTTTATCGATTAAGGTATACATAGTTAACTAAAATTAAAGATTTTAAAAGAAATGTATATGCACCTAAAAATATTCTTTAGCATGTAATCGCTTCAATTCCCATGATACCAAGCCAAGTGTACTATCATTTAAATTTTTTGAACCTAGGTCAATTTAAATTTTAACTTGCTTAATACTATTTATTACCCATATGATTGTGGATTTTACAGATAATATTAGAGTATGGATATTTGACCCATATTTGATCACAAATAGTACTTTTATGGTTAACAATATCATTTCATAATATACGGGTTTTGAATAATTGTTATTCGAATAGAGCAAGTAAAATTTAATACGAGAATGTATATTTAATACGATTAAGTTTATTTTATTGAAAATAAAATTGGCCCAATTACTGAAATGCTAGTTTGTTCCAACTAGTTAATTGCAAGATTGACACCCTTAATTTTTAAGGCTGAATGATAGTGATTGAGCATTGGAATTAGGACATAATCTCATGGTTATGTTTTCTCCTAAAGGTATGACCTTTGAGGAACCAAAATAGAAATTTAAGATGATAGAAATAATACCCGTACAGTTAGGATGAATAGACGGTGAACATTGATTAGCTCGGATTCATGAAGAGACATCGAAATTGGAATTATATTAACGTTACAGGATGCTTAAAAGGAACATGAAATATGATTTCATGTTCTTGTAAAATGCCTTATACAAGCTATATTTCATAGAAATTTTGGATATTGGATCTGAAATCTCAATTATAAATTTGTTACAATAACTGAAATAGAAATCTAACGGTAAAAGTGATAGAACATTGCATTAATAACAGTGGTAGAAATAGTATGAGCTCATCATATTAGTTCTACCAAAGGGCATATCTAAGTTGGAGTAGATTTTTCAAGAATAATGACATTATTTTATGAAATAATTATAGTATTCAATTTAATTGAAGATAAAAATAGTTTATTTGTTTATGATATATAATAAAGTTGTGAAAATGTCTTGATAATATTCGTACATTTGATTAGGTGGTGTGTTGGCTTAAAATACTATATAAGCGTTAAATATTATGTATAATTAATTTTGCAAATAAGTTTGGGCCCAAGCAACCATTATGTTTGGGATAAACCCATAAAGATATTCTTAGTCTAAAATACCAAATCAAATACACCTACTTCATGTTTACTATTGAAACGTATGAGATACAGAACTACATATATTGACATGTCTTGTCAAATTTCTATATGTACTTGAAAGTAGAATTGAAAACGTGTAAAAGAGCTAAAAATAATCTGATATGATCGAATAAGGTGAGTGTAATGGATATAGATTTCTAATAAATACCTAAATAAAATATAGTTTTATCTCAAGTGCTACTCCTCCTTTATCATATCATGATTTATAAGGAGTAATCAAATTATGATTTGATATACATGAGTAAAGTTGAGTTAAGTCTTTCTCAAAGGATATGCATCTATTAATAAATACGTATATTAATCTGGCATTATCTAGAGCCAGTTTACGATTTCATGTATGATACGATACAAGATATGTTGCATCTTAAAAGGATAACATGCGAATTTTTGACATACGTTTAGTACATGACTTGCGTAAACTCAAAGCTAGGTATATTCTTATGAAAAGTATATGAGCTTTTGGAAGCTTATTCAATCGCATTGAGAAATAAAACGTTTTTTCTTCTTCAAGAAATGCCACCTTTAAACGAGGGATTTTAGTCTAGATGAAATTAGTAGCAATGTGATTGACTTGGAGAATGTAACACATAGTAATTTTATAAAATTAAATAATTAAACTAAAAGGGCAAAATCGTAATTTTACATAAATGGAAAAATAGTAAACTTTATAGGAGCCGAAAATAGGATCTGGGACCTATCACATTATGTCTAGAATGTTGTTTACCACCAAAAAACATATACAACATGCTAATTTTGATTGAACGTACTAGAAATTTGAAGAAGTCAAACCCATTGGTATTTTCATAATATACCGATTTCGAAAATTTAGCCCAAATAATAGTGTTTTCAGCCTATAAATATAAATGTAAACCTTATTCTCTAATTCTATTTTAAACTAAACAACTTAATCCTAATCATTAAATGTTCTTTATCAATCCCCTAAATTAAATTCGAATTAAACAGATCATTATATGAAATCAGTCATCGTGAAAATAGCTCAGATAATAAATTAGGGCTATCGTTAAATTTGGAGTCTTAAAGGTGAGGAATTTCTTGATAGCGGAGAAAAAGGAAGATTCACATCGTATTTTAGAGGATGCATGACTAATTGGTGAGTGGTGGGACTTAGCATATTTGATTATATATTGATAAGGCGCAATAATTCACCTTTCATGGTCGTAAATTGAAACATAGGTGATCAAAATGCTATTTTAAAAATAATCGTTTTATATACACCCGATTATGATGCGAAATTCCATGGCTAGATGATTAAGAAAATGAACTTTTTATTGTAATTAACAAAGTTAATCTTTATTTGATTAAAAGTGTGAAATACAAAAGTGTTCTGAAGTAAGCGTACTATGTATCAAAATTATAGTTTTCGACGATGCGAATCCATTAATGATGTTTGTTCGTCCAACAGATGTATAGATTGATCGGAAAATGTGTCAGAAGTTTCGATAAACTTGGACTATCCGTCTCGATCCAACCATGAAACGACGACGATACAACGACCGAAAGCGTAGTTGTGTAAAGAAGGTCAAGCAGGTCCTCGAAGTGGTCGTTGATCAACTTAGATTGATGCGAGATGGTCAAAAAATGCTAGAAAGGCAATGATGGCGACGTTTGGCTTTGGATGCGATGGAAGTGACACGGCCATTTGGCGGCTTAGAGTGAAGAGGATGTTCGTGGTGTTTGATTGCGGACTAGGTGTCATAGCAGTGACGGTAATGCCAATAATGTGTCAATGCTGGTGAGGTGTAGTAATATCAGGTTTGGGGCTCTACCATAGCTGCATGGATAATAAAAGAATATATTTAAATAAATAGTTTATAAAATCACGAGTATTCCCCTAAACTTTAAACGCTTATAACTCTCGCATGCTATCTCTGTTTCAGGCGAAGTGCATGACATCGGGACCATGACGAGATAAAGAACGTTTTGGTATATTATTTGTTGTGTTTTGTGACACTTTGGAAAAGTGCCTTGTTTTGGTAGATCCGTTATATCTTGTTCGATATGGCCATTGTGGGCCGATATATTTTGTTCCTCGGTATCAAGTTGCTTATGATTTGGTGATAGCGGGTTGATAAATTATGTCCCTTAGTTGTGAATCGCCTACGATTTACAATAACGGGCTAGGACGTTTTGCTCCTCGGTAGCGAGTCTATTACAATTTGGCAATAGTGAGTTGAGACATGTATTTTTTCGATAGCGAGTTGCATATGATTTAACAATGTGGTATATTCGAAGGAGTTGGGTCCTTAGCGTATGATTTGACAATAATGGGTTCAGACATTTTTTCCTCACTAGCGAGTCTCTTATGATTTGGTCACAAAGGATTGAGGCATTTTGTTCCTCTCTAGCAAGTCGCTTGTGATGTGGCGATAATAGGCTGGGACATTTTGTTCCTCGGTGGTGAGTCGCTTGCGATTTGGCTATAGTGCGCCAAGACATATAGTTCCTCAACAGCGAATCACTTATGGTTTTGCAATAGTGGGTTGAGGCATATTGTTCCTTGGTAGGTTTTCACATAGGTTTTTGGTGACAATGAGCTAGGACCTTGGGCTTAATATTTGGTCTTCGGCATGTGAGTCAGAACTTTAAGCTCAATCATGTGCACATGTTTAGTAGGATAGATGTAACAACCCCGTTGTTAATTAACTAACTAATTAAGTTAAATTATAGTTAATTAATTTTATCAAAGATTTGTGAAATTAAGTCTAGTTTTTTAGAATAGTTGATTTGATTTATCTAAGAAATGAGTTTCATTTCTTAAAGAGGATTTCAATTTCAATTTGAAATATAAATAAAACCAATTATTTAAATTTAGCATTTAGGACAAAATGTTAATATTGATATTTATTGTTTAAAACGAGATTTATTTTATTAATAGTTCAATTTTGTTAAAAATAATGAGAATAAATTTTATCTGCAAAGGTTATATTTAATTATAAAAATATCTCAGTATTAATATAAATGGGAATTTTGATATGCTGGAGCTTTTATTAAATGAAAAGAAAAAAATTTACATAAGCTTCAAAATTGGAATATTTTGGTTTTCAAGGGATATATAGAATCAATCCATGATTTAATAAAGTGGTTTTGGAGATTATAATTTTTAAACAAAGAAGAAATGTTTGCTAACAAATTTTAATGAGAAAAGGTATATTACATAGGGAATGAGTAATATGAGACCTTGTGTTTTTCTGTTAATGGGCTTTAGTACAACCAAAACCCATTTTAAGGCAAGAAAATAAAGCATTGCTCATGTTTACTCATTCACAATATCCAGTATGTAAAAAAACTCAATAAGCTAAAATTAGGATTCTACGTCTCCTTCTCATCTTCAATCAAAATTGCGGTTTTAAAATACAAATAAATTCCGCAAAAATATGATAAAATCAAGGTATGTAAACTAAACACTTGTTTACCATCTTGTACAACCTATTTCAGTTTTGGTTTGAGTTTTGAATCCTTTTTGTAATTTCTTTCTTTTTCGAGTTTTAGGGTTTTGCTATTATAAGAAGGTCGGTTGATTACAATTAATTGCTAAGTGAAATCATAAGAACCATGTGAGTTTAGCTCACACTACTATCTCTAAATAGAATGCATGTTGTTGTTTGTTGATTTGGATGAACCTACGATTAATTTAATATTATTACCTGTGATGTTTTCAACCTTAGTTTTATTTTCCTATTGCTGAAATTATGGTTATATATAATTAGTAAATATGATGTTCTAATTGATGCAGTGATGTCTTGAATCACTTGAGATGGTTGCATAGAAACCCCAAATCAACCGCACGAAACACAGGACCACGCTGCCACCTTCGGGTATAAACCAGAGGGCAACCTAGAGCCGAAACAGCTCCAGGTTGCGTTACCAATAGTCAACCCAAGAGCCACCACTGGTCCATCGATGGCGAATGCCTAGAGCTGATTTAGCTCCAGGTAAAGCCCCTCCAAATCGCTATTTCTTGCCTCATCCATTGCCTTGTTTGATGTTGTTGTTTTCCGATGCTTTGCATTTGTTTGCAGTCCTTGTGGCATCCATTTCCATTGATCTGCTAATTCAAAAAAATTAGATTTTGCGATGATATAAAGTTAGAACTATATAGACCAAATCATCTCTATAACCTTGTGATTACCTAATATTTTGTTGTAGTGAATTTTCTTGTGCTATATGTACTTTGAATCACTTTGATTCAAAGGTTTGGAATTTTAGAAACTTATGTCTATCTATTATATATATATATATATATAATTTTATAAAGGAAAGTTATATTTAAGTTTACAAATACCAAACTTGTTTCTATATTAGTCTAGTTTCTTTTATAAATGATTTTAAAATATTAAGTATTACTAGTATAAATGGTTATGGATTTGGAAATATAAACCTAATTTATTTCCAAGTAACATGGTTATATATATCAAAATGGGTTTCAAAGAGTAATAAATATATTTTATAAAATAAATGGCTACTTATATATATATATATATATATATATTATATATATGGACTTTGGAATATGGTTTGGGAACAATATAACTTTATGGAATTTGAGACAACCAACCATATATATATATTGAGATCAAATGGATATATGAATTAATTTATCTAATGATAAATAAAATATCTAGAAATCATTTCCTATATGAATATATTGTTGGATTTCTAAATTATAAATTCTTATAAGATAAATATTTTTAGAGTCTTAGTTCTATAGTATGGGGAGTGCTAATAATCGACCTAGTGTTACCGATTGGTTTAAATAACCTTAAGTAACACTTCATCAAATATTGTACAACTCATTGAATAGAATGTTTGTGTGGTACTTACTAGCACATTAATGAATACTTGAATTCCACTGTGTAGTTTGGGATGCTTCGGTTAAATTCTTGTGATTGCTTTGAGGAAGTATTTAACACTTTACGGTTGTATTCTCTTTTGGTATTTAGCCGAGGGCCTATAGATCCTTAAGGGAGTATAGTTTAGGTTTTTCAGTGGCATTCGTAACGAGTGAGATTTATTAGCTTCTAGTAAATACTTGAATTTCACCAAGCAGTACGGGACGTTTTGGTTAAGTCCTAATAATTATAGAAGTGATAGTATTTGGCACTTTAGAGTATATTTACTTTTGGTGTTCGATCAAGGGACGATAGATCCTTAAGAGGTATACTCATGGATTTCTTTATGATCAATGTGACTGATATGAGTTATATATATATATATATAAGTATATAATAATAACGAGTAATCTAGAGAATTCGAGCCATGGTTGCTACGATCGTCTTGATCGGTTTGGTCGATCATTGAGAACGGTTGTGATTCTGGTTCCATGGTATGGACGATCTTTGGTATTAGATCAGTATAGATGATATCATACTGTTTGTTTGCTATGGTATGAGTATGATCATTGCGATTGGTATGGACGATTATTATGATCGATATGGATTAGGATTTTCTTGGGCTCTAGAAATTGGACTCTATGACTATTCTGTATCTGTGATTTAATTATTCTGTGTATTGTGGTATAAATGTTTCTGTGCCACATGATGGATTCTGAGTTAAATTATTTTAGTGACTTACACACACACACACACTCACACACACACACACACACATATATATAGACACACACGCGACCTCAATGTCTTATATATATATATATATATAAGTGTTATATCTTATTCTCGCCCTTTTGAATATTTAGAGATACTCCGACCCATTTGTTTTATTCAGATTACAAGACATTTAGTATTTTGGATGGATAAGCTAGCAGGGAGATAAATCTTTTCAACTTTTAATTTATCTCATTTATAATTTTGCATATGTATATGAGACGTATATTTGAGTTAGAGATTTGTACAGGATGTATATTATGTAAGTCTAATATGATCTTTGTACACTTACAACATGTATTTGTATAAGATGTATTTTGTTCCGCTGTGATCTCTGATTATTATTTATATGTTGTAACTATTCTAATTTGAAGAAACCGATGTGTTTATTACTTTGAACTAAGACTGTACACGTCAAATTTTATTTTAGAGATTTAGTAAAATGGTAAGTATGATATAGTTACATTTGATCGCCCTTAACAAGTCGTATTCTTCGTACTATTGGAAGACATTATCTGTAATGTTCTCTGATAACATGGGTATAGCGGTGGGGTTGTTACAATTGGTTTCGGAGCTGAGTCAGAACATTATAAAATATAATATCACAGATTTAGACTTAGTGAGACTTAGAGTCCTGTCACCTGGAGTGTGTGGTAGATAGTTATATCAATTATCTATATAGTAATAGGAATGTAAAATAATTATAGGTACATTCATTGAGATGTATTTGTGAAAATTTTGTATTACTTTACAAATTATTTTTACAAAATGATTTTAAAAGACTAGTGTTATGTAGTAGTGTTCTAATCTATTAGTGATTAAGTGGCACAGCGGAAGCTCATAGACCGTTTCTGCTGAGCATAGTAATTAGTGGTCCTTTATATGCTTGATTGGATGATGTATGCATGGATGAATGGTTGCGTAATTGGATTGTTATTAAAATATTTTCCTTCATATAAGAATATAGAGAGTTATAAATTTATAAATTTGTTTTGTGTTAAGTTTCTCTTTTAGTGTTTTATGAATTCTGGTCAAAGGCCTAGGATGCCACGGTATCGATAGGGATTTCTAAACGTTTTGATGCGACAAGATACAATAATCGAGTTATAATATTTAAAGTATTATAAATGATTGTGAATATATATAGAAAATAATAATTAATGGGAAGAAAAAGTTTTAAGTGAAATAAATATTATTCTAAAATGAGATAAATATTTTGGAAAATATAATTACATGCATATGTAACAAATTTTGGATGTAAAAGATATTTGGTAAAATGTATGAATACATATATATATAAACATGTGAATTTTTTTTAAATATGTACTTTGGAAGAAAAAAATATTTTGAAAAGAATTATTTTGAGTTATATGAGTATTTAAAAAGGAAATATTAATTAAAGTTATAATAATAATAATAATATTTAGTAAATGGTTTGAAATTGAATAATATTATTTGTAAAATTAAAATGATTTGAGGAAAAATATTTTGGCAAATAAATTAAGGATAAAAAATATATGTCTATGTGTTGAAAATTTTTGGTGGTTTAGAAAATTTTACCGAGGCTATAAAAATGCATTATATGTACTGTTTTAAATAACGTGTGCAACTACCGAACATTAGTAATAGCAGAGTGAAGTGGCGAGGCCATGTTGATTTCACGATCAACATCACGCCATTTGATAAAGTGACTTGCTAATAAATGGATGACAACGCAATGCCAATTTATTATTTGATATTTTAAATTGTGAATGTATATTTTAAAATATATACTAAGTAGAATAGTATGTGATAATTTTTGGTTTATTATTTATATCATTTTATGAATGGTAAATTTTTGAACTTTAAATATGAAATGGTATTTTAAGTAGATGGGAAATATTTTAATTTTAAAATTATATAAATTGATATTTTAACCATCGAATAAATCGTGAGAAGTAGAGCATGGCGAGGCAATGTTGATAATATATGCAATCAACCTTGCAGCCAAGTGATGAAATGAATCAATAAATTTTGTGGCTTAATATTATTTTATATAACGAGATAAGTTAAGGACATTTTTTTAATTTTTGGAATTGGTTTATATTAAGTTCAGATAGAAATTAATTGGAAAATTTTAAGAGTTCCTTAAAGAATAAAGAATATAGTGCCTTAATAATCTTTGAGTGTTTGAAAAACATGAGATAAAAATTTTGGTTCTTTTTTGAATAGGAATTAGATTTATAGTAATTTATTGAGTTATTAAAGTTCAAATTAAATAGAATTAAGTTAAAAATGATAAGCTTGTAGAATAAAAATTTTAAGATAATAAAGATCATCTTTTATATTTTGGAGAATTTTGGTTTTGAGTAGAAAATTTATAATATGGATTTCCCTCATTAAGGAAATTGCGGGGATTCAATTCTTAAATAGATAGTCTGTAACAACTCTATTTTTAATTATCTAATTAATTAAGTTTAATTATGGTTAATCAACTTTATCAGAGACTTGTGAATTTTTTTGAAAATAGTTGATTTGATCTATTTGAGAAACGAGTTTCATTTTTTAAAGAGGATTTCAAATTTTGAAGTATTATTAAAATTAATTATTCAAATTTGGCATTTAGGATAAAATGTTAATATTGAAATTTGTTGTCTAAAATGAATTTTCTTTTATTTTTACAATTAATAGTTTATTTTTTTAAAAATAACAAGAATAACATTTATTTGCAAAAGTTATATTTAATTTTATAAAATATCTCAATGTTAATAGAAATGGGAATTTTGATATGTTGGAGATTTTATTAAATAAAAAGTAATAAAATTTACATAAGCTTCAAAATTGGAATATTTGGGCTTTCAAGTGATAGGTGGAATCATTCATGATTTAACAAAGTGGTTTTGGAGATTATAATTTTTAAATAAAGAAGAAATGTTTGCTAACAAATTTTAATGAGAAAGATTATATTATATAGGGAATGAGTAATATAGGACCTTGTGTTTTTATGTTAATGGGCTTTAGTACAACCCAGACCCATTTCTAAGGCAAGAAAATGAAGCCATTACTTATTTTTTTCTCATTCACAATATCCAATATGTACAATACTCAATAAGTTGAAATTAGGGTTCTATGTCTCCTTCTCATCTTCGATCAAAATTGTGGTTTTAAAATAGAAAAAATTCTGGAAGAAATAAGATAACATCAAGGTATGTAAACTAAACCCTTGTCCAACATCTCCTATTTCGATTTTGGTTTGAGCATTATATCCTTTTTGCGCTTTCTCTCTTTTCTAAGTTCTAAGGTTTCGCTGTTATAAGAAGGCCAGTTGATTGCAGTTAATTGCTAAGTGAAATCATAAGAACAAGGTGAGTTTTACCTCATACTACTATATCTAAGTAGAATGCATGTTGCTGTTTGTTCATTTGGATGAACCTATGATTGATTTAATCTCATTTCTTGTGATGTTTCAACCTCGGTTTTATTTTCTTGCTAGCTGAAAGTTATGGTTATATATGATTAGTACATATGATGTTCTAATTGAAGTTATGATGTCTTGAATCACTTGAGATGGTTGCATATGCACCCTAAATCAAAGGCATAGAACATGAGACCAAGATGCCACCTACGGTGACAAACAAGAGGGCAACCTAGACCCGAAACAGCTCCAGGTTGCATCACCATCGGTGGACTGGTAAGGCACCATTGGTGCACTAATGGCGAATGCCTAGAGTTGATTCAGCTCCATGTAAAGCCCCTCCAGATCATCGTTTCTTGCCTTGTCCATTTCCTTGTTTTGTATTGTTATTTTCTAGTGCTTTGTATGTTTGTTTGTGGTCCTTATGGCGTCAATTTCATTGATTTTCTAACTCATAAAATTAGATTTTGAGATGATATAAAGTTTAACTATATGGGCAAAAGCATGACTATAACCTTGTGATGACCTAATATTTTGTTGTGGTGAATTCTCTTGTGCTCTATGGACTTTATATCGCTTTATTCGAAGGTTTGGAATTTTAAAAATTTATATCTATCTATTATACACATAAATAATTATATAAAGAAGAGTTTATTTAAGTTTACAAATATCAATTTGTTTCTAAGTTAATCTAATTTCTTTTATAAATGATTTTAACAAATAGTTATATATATAAATATATATTAAGTATTACTAGAATAAATGGCTATGGTTTTGGAAATATAATCCTACTTTTTTCCCAAGTAAATTGGTTATATATATCAAAATTGGTTTGGAAGAGTAATAAATATAGTTTATAAAATAAATGGATACTTAAAAGTATATATATGGTCTTTGGAATATGGTTTGGGAACAACATAACTTTACGCAATTTGAGACAACCCCTCCCCCCACACACACACATATATAAGGATCAAATGGAATATATGAATTATTTTATCTAGTGGTAAATAAAGTATTTAGAAATCATTTTCTATATGAAAAATTATATTGTTGCATTTTTAAACTATAAATTCTTATAAGATAAATATTTTAAGAGCCTTAGTTCTATAATATGAGGGTGATAATAATCGACTTAGTGTTACCGATTGGTTAAATGCTTTTGAGTAAGCTTCATCGAATATTGAATAACTCATTGAATAGAATGTCAGAGTGGTACTTACTAGCATATTAGCAAACACTTAAATTCCATGGGGTAGTATAGGATACCTTGGTTAAATTCTTATGATTACTTTTAGAAAGTATTTAACACTTTAGGGTTGTATGCTCTTTTTGTGTTTGGCCGGGGGCCGATAGATCCTTAAAGGAGTATAGTTCGGGTTTTCTAGTGGTATTCGGGACGAGTGAGATTTGCTAGCTTCTAGCAAATACTTGAATTTCACCAAGAGATATGGGATGTTTTGGTTAGGTTCTAGTGATTATTGAAAGTGATAGTATTTGGCACTTTAGAGTATATTTACTTTTGATGTTAGACTTGGTGCCGATAGATCCTTAAGAGGTATATTCTTGGATTTCTTTACGATCATCTTAATCGGTATGAGTTATAAACATATATATATATATATAGGTAAATATATGATAATAACGAATAATATAGAATTCAAGCCATGGTTGCTACCATTGTCTTGATCGGTTTGGACGATCCTTAAGATCAGTTGTGATTATGGTTTCATGGCATGGACGATCTTTGGCATCAGATCAGTATGGATGATAACATAATTGTTTGTTTGCTATGGTACGAGTACAATCATTGCGATTATTATGGATGATCATTATGATCGGTATGGATTAGAATTTTGTTGGATTTTGGAAATTGGACTCTATGATTATTCTATGTTCATGATTTAATCATTCTATGTTTTATGGTATAAATATTTATGTGCCTCGTAATGGATTCTAAGTCAAATTACTTTAGTTACTCATTTATATATATATATATATATATATATATATATATGACCTTTGTGTTTTAAACAATATTATATATATCTTAGTGTCATATCTAGTTCTCGCCCTTTTGGATATTTAGAGATAGTCTGACACGTTTATTTTATAATATTCGGTTAGGCCGAAACTTTTCAGGTCACGGGACATTTAGACTTTTGGATGGATGAGTTCGTAGGGAGATAAAACTTTTTGACTTTTATTTTATCTCATTTAGGATTTTGCGTATGTAATTGATGTATATTATATGAGTCTAGTGTGGTCTTTGTAGAATTACAACATGTATTTGTATAAGATGTATTTTATTCCGCTGTGATCTGTGACCATTATTTATATGCTATACTGTTCTGATTTGAGAAACTTGTGTGTTTATTACTATGAACTAAGACTATGCACATCAAATTTTATTCCAGAGATGTAATAAAGTGGCAAGTATGACTTGTCCATGTTAGTTTAAGGAAATATTCATATTTGGTAGCCTTTAACAAGTTGTATTCTTCGTATTATTGGAAGACATTATTTATAATGTTCTCTAATTATATGGGTATAGTGGTGGGGTTATTATAATAGATTTTTTTGAGATCTTAACATATGATGTCATTATGGCATTATATAATGCTTAGTTGACTTGTTGGATGCAGATGACACAGGTTAAGGTATGGTTTTTGAATATAAGTGTTGTTTTACTAGCTTATTAGTACTATATACTTATATGACATAGCATAGATTTTTGTTTGACCCCTCTACCCCTTTCTCCTTTTTATTTACCTTGATAGGTAGACAAAGAGATCGGTGATGATTTCCAAAATGTGATGATGCGACGAAGACATGCAGTTATTTATCTATTAGCTATCGACAATTTATTTATCGAGTTATTTCCAAGCATTATATTTTTTCCGTTAACAATTTAGAGAGATAATGTACTTGGAGTTTTATACGATACTCCCTTATTTTATTTGTAAAATATTAATTATTATATTTTTCTGTTATGAGTTTTAGAAGCTATAGAATATTATAGATAACTCTGTGATCTATTTTATATTTTACCTTAAAAGGATCCGTTGTCGACGACATCCACGATGTTAGTATCACTTTTATGTGTGGATCGGTGCATCGTAGATGGCCGGTTGTTACAAATAAGATCCAAGATAATGAAATAAAAATATATTGATAACACAAAATTAATCCAGTCAAAGAAGGGCATAACAAATTAGATCATTTAACAAGGAGTCTCACATGCTGAAGAAAAAAAATGTGATTTTCTTAATATGAGAAAATAATATTGAATGTCAACCTCCTTGGTTGCCTGCAAGTCATGAAAGTATAAACTTTTCCACCTGGTGATATGTTGATAAGATCTGGAATGGATTCGAACCATATCGATGAAATATAAATTTTTAGGTATATCTGAAGAGATATGATCCATCGGATGCAAACAATTATAATTAGAGAGTTATTAAGCAAATATTGTTGGCAAATGATTTGTTCGATTCAAATATTGAATTTAAAATTAATTTCATCGACCACCATGCTTAATTCCATTAGGAATTCGCCACATGTTATTAAACTCTATCGATGTTAATGTTAGATGTCTCGAGATCAGCGGTAGCGATAAAGAACTTATAAATTTGTTATAATCTTAAATCAGATATATAAAAACTAGTTAATTTAGAGGAAGCATGTCCCTATAATAAAGAAAGATTGATACTAAATCATTTCTAAGAGTATAGATAGACAACATGACCGTAGATGATAAAAGACTTGACACGATATCTCATACATATGACATATGGGATATTAGGATTATGCAAAACATAGTACATACTACTAGACCTAAAATTGTTTAATACAAATTCCAAATAAGAAATGTTCTCAAGGAATGAAGTATATGAGATACTTGGAAGTAAGCTCCACCGCATATGTTGTGTATTGAATTAGATTTGCTTATGTATTTGATACAATAGGAAAATGAAATCAAGTCTGAAAATTTACCAAGTGAAGTGTTCTCGTGTATTTATGAATAACACCATATATTATTCATGGAGCAGTGAAATTTTATGAAGGATCTTCATGGTAAAACTACATTGTAAATATCAATCTTCGTAGGACAATTTTAAAGGTTCAACCTTAACTAAAGTCTTATAATGGAAAGAGTTTCAAATGAGAAAGTTGCAGCACGTTCTAGTAGGATGATTGCATCACCTAGAAAAGTGCAGCAGTATAATATGTCTACAAAAATTTATATACGAGATAAAGTTAGTTTCCTAGATTGAGTGACTAATGATATATTGTGACATTAATAATGCATCATCGATTGCAAAAGGAATCAAGAACTCATGAAAATATAGGACGTGTTGTCTGTAACTACCACGTGATAAATGGTTTATCGAATTGACGGATAAAATGAAATAGATATAGTAGATATAATATGATAATTCATATTTATTCATCGAGACACATCTCTCAATTTGATCTAGGACAGCCGATTCAAAAGGTATAGGATTGCGGATCCAAAATTACCCCAAGTGCAAGTGAGAGATTGAAAGTTAATGGGGGTATGCCTTAGGGACAGTTATGTAATTTTTTACATAACCTAACTTCGAAACCAATCTCACTCGAAATAAAGTATTCTTTTATTATTTGTTTTCTATTATACATAATGTTATATTGTGATATAAAAATTGATTAAATAGTCATTTAATAAATAGATAAAGTATTATACAATGGTTGTTACAAATGTTGTAACCATGAGTATAGAATCATAAGTCAAAATACTTTGTTTTAAATATTCCTGGTTAAGATGTTTCGAGAAAAGGATATCAATGCATTCGTCTATACTAGAATATATAATGTCGCTTCAATGTTGGATGATGCATTACTCATGGCTACTGGAAGGGTTACATACTTGTTGTAGCAACCCTCTTTTCTGATCCCCGAAAGTCGACACTAATACATCTACGGTATTCATGTGTCGAACACCCAAGTGTTAGAAAGATAGATCATTGGGGTAAAAGAAAGAAAATACAGAACAGAATCTCACAAAACGTGATGAGTACCATATAATATACAAATGGTCTTTACAAAGAAAAAGAACATCAATATACATACACACATCAACTACAATCCTATTATCAGCCCTGGACAGTCATAACAATTTGTCCTTACAATTTGCTAATAAATATAACCAGATCAAACAGCAGAAGATAAAAGGAAAATATGAAAGTACATCTTGGAGGCCTCCATCTCGCCTTCTAAAAGCTCGAAAGCGTCCAGTTCAATTTGGAAAATAAGCTCGGGATGACCCCGATGCATTCTAGGAGAACAACACTTAGGTCAGTCTGGTAAAACCAGCATGAGAAACACAATCAAGTAGATTACTAAATTTTATAAAAACCTTTTGAAATAAAGGTATCTCATAAGACCACGTCGTACATAAACATAGACGGGTTTTACTTTAGACAACCAAACCATTTTGTTTATAAAATCCATTAATATTATAATAAACTCTAGAGGTTGAAATATAATAATCAAGTAGCTATGATGTTTATGAGTGTATATCACAACAATAATAGGTATACAATCAAAAACCACTAATACGCGTTCGCTAATTTTGTAGGATTCCATGGAAGGGCCCTCAAAACCTCTGGGGATAGTCCACCTGCACAAGGATCTGAGATATCCTTCTAAAGCAGCATACATCCCTAGTAATGTATCATAGGAAAATCATAGCTGGTCTTGCTAAGATCGAGTGCATCGCTCCCGCATGCACATCCATATAAGTATCTCTAGGAGGAGTTGCATGCACCCTATAGGTTTGCCAACCCTACTAGTTATGCCTCATATCTCTATTTTTAGTCATTACCGCTAGTGAGGCTACATTTGGCATTCTAGCACATGAGTCTCCACTTGAATAGATCTTGGAACCCCACATGGATTCCCATACCTCGACGGGTCTCGGAATCACACATGGATTCCCTCATCTCAACGGATCTAGGAATCTCACATGGATTCCCACACCTCAACAGGTCTTGGAATCACGTATGGATCCCCACGTCTCAATAGATCATGAAACTCTTCTAAGCATAGAATACGTATATGGTTACGGAGTGGTTACGGTTTTGCATCATCTCATATAAGTACACACCCCCTTACCAGGCACTCCTAAAACCAATTGATGATTTTCCAATAAACTTAACTATGATTCATTTAGAAATATACAGACAATATATAGGAGTGCGGATCACCCCCTAACCGTTTATGTGGACGGATCTCCCTATCATTTGTCCTAGGAGAACAGAACGAAATTTATACACAGTACAACATCATCGAAGATGATTATGCCATATAACTCATGTATTTCTTCTAGATATTTTTAGAGTTATATCATTCAGTATTAAGTATGGAAAGAGAGTTTCCATACCACTAAAATTAAGAAGGATTATTTAAACCATGATTCGATAGTCAGCTATTTGACTATCAAATAAAATAAACAAACAATTCAGAGATTTATATGATAGGAAACTAAACTTGATTAAGCACCCCAATAAACGCTAAGCCTCTTTAATTAATATTTCATTAATCTAAAACACTTTCCAAATAATTAGAAATCATTTCGATACAGTTATCTCAACGGGATAAGTATATTCCCAAACACTATATTTTTAATACTTAGAAGATATAACCATGTACTTATCCAAACGATATAAGTATATTTACAAAACCAAGGAAGATACCATATTTTCCAAACCATATTAGATTGGGTCAAAAACAACTGTCATTTAAAACATAGTTTACTGTAAATCCAAAACACTTATCTTTTTTTATAAAATTCCCTTTTATAACCTTTCCATATTTACAAATCCTTTAACAAATCTCCAAATTAATTTATAAAACTTCTTTTTATAAATCTCTAAAACCATTTATAAAACTTCTTTTTATTAAATTCTTTCGTATTAATACAAACTTTTTCTTAAAACTTCCTTTATAACTCCTTTATAAAACCTTTTGTAAAATCCTTCATAAAAATACTTTTATAAATCCAAATCTCATTTCTATAAAATCTTATATATTTAACACAATACTTGGTCATTTTTAAAATATTACTTATAAATCCATTCTTTTATTTACAAGTTTACCACTTGTAAATCTCTCTTACAAAATATCACCTATAAGACCCTTTACAAAATATTGTTTATAAATCTCCTATAAATAAATCTTTTCATTTAAAAAAAATCCATTTTATAAAACAATTAATTAACTTTAAACATCACTGATAAAATAATTAACTTTTAAACATTGTTAGTAAAATAATTAATTAACCTTAAAAAATTAATAATATAATTAAACTCATGTATAATTAAATAAACACTTATCCTCAAATTGTTATAAAATGGAGGTTAATTATTCAGCTTTAAACATTGTTTAAAGTGAGGCTTAGTATCCACAATGGCACTTAAACAAGCTACCATTTATTTTCGTATCAAAAAATGGATTCAACTTTCTAACATAAGTCAATGTCATATTGAATACGGCCAGGCTACTAAGCTTCTAACACTTAGCAATTAACAGTCAACGGTTAATTCACCAAGTACTCAATAGTAGTTAATCCACATATTAATTAGTTCTACAAAATAACATTTTACTTGGCAAGCATAGAACGGGGATTTATTCTGCTCAACAGGTATCCTAATAATCTGTTCAATTCAATTTAAATTTATGGTGTTTTATTTGGCCAAATAAATGTCACCGATAAAGTATAATAAATTTAACAACGCTAAAATTTAAAATAATGCAGTTAAATTTTGTCTATATTATTATGTCATAATTTTTAAACATCCCAAATCTACCAACGAATTAAACTACCACATTGTACTCATCAATACGAATCAAATGCAAAAATCCACGTGTCAATCAAATTTGAAACGAGCAAAATATCACAATTATAAGTTAACATGTTTATTTAACAAGTTTTAAAACATATAAGTATTCAAACTTTCTCACCCCACTCAAGCAAAGACCCGGCCCATCAAGTACACAGCTGACCCAAATGCAACAGTATCATCCCCTCCCTCCATCTTTACTTTTGAAAAGCCTGGAACCTCATCACCATGCATGGCGTGCATATGCACACGCACCCTCATCCACAAATCGTTGATCCAAGAGAATCTATACACTCTTCGACCTTGACCCGCCGCACCCATCTATGCCAAGATTGATGCACCATCGATAATTGCAACCTATGAGGTTCAACGTGACATGACCGATGTCATATTTTTCAATAGGCCATCGAACTTTACCAAAAAGACACACTAAGCGTCTCTCGCCTCCACTAAACCCACATCGACCTCTAAATCCTCTATCACCGACCATAACCTCAAAAAAACAAAACCTTAGCTCACCATGTCCGACCATGGCTAGGTCGAGCTTCCCAAACACAAAGGAACTGTTCAAAACCCAAACACAGAGGAACTCTTCAAAACCCATACTAAAAGGAAGATCTTGCAATAGCAAACTTAATAAATTTTTATTTCATGATTTTTAATTAAGCAATGGATTTGATTTTGAAATTTTAAACATGGCTTCCAAATTTCGTTTACTGGAAAAGAAAAGAATGAGGAAATATTGAAGTCAGTAAAGAAAAGTAAGTTTGAAATGCAAAAAGAAAATTTGGCTAAGCATCATGGAGATGGAATAGGAAAAATAAGATGGAGAGATGCGTGTGTGTGTCTAAAAGATGGAATAAACAAAGTAAAATAAAAAAATGCTAATTACCAAAAATACCCCTTAATTCAAAATTTCAACTCTCACATCATTTCAATAAGCCACCTATAGGAACATATGGTGGTTAATAGGGTGGTTTCTGTATGTAATTTATTTTTGCACTCAAGGCATCTTTAGATTTCCCATCCATCACTTCCATTTCAAATATAAATTATTATATTTTATAAATTATTATTATTATTTATCTTATCTTGTCAAATTAAAAAAATTTAAACTTCTAAAATGTTATTTAATTTGTATCCAAAGGCTTGACAGCTTGCGTTCGATAAAAAGTCGAAAATCAGAAAAACGGATTTTGATCATATTTTTTGCTTTTCAGAACTACTTATTTATGTAAATAGAATTTAAAATTTAATTTCCCATCATTGGTTAAAAATTTAAAAGAGGACTTCTTTATTATTAAAGCCCACAAATCGAATATTTAAAATAAATTATATATATGTAAATTAAAGTGATAAAATTTTGGATCATTACATTCTTCCTCCTTTAAAAGAATTTCTTTGAAATTTCATCACTATAAAACCAAAAAAATTAAGACCACCCTTGAATACTTAACACTTTCCATAAGCCGTAAGAAGTATGTAGATTATCCATATGCAATATCTGGTTCAATCACTTACTCGAATATGTACTTCTCTTCTGAACCAGTATTGCTCATCCGACTTCTCTAGTGCAAACTCTAATTAGGCTCACTGATTAGGAACATTTGTCCCTTGCATAGCCATATACTATGATAGAAAACCTTTAGTTCTATATAAGGACTATCACCAAGTGTTTCCCGTCGAGAATCGAGTAATAAATCCATGTTCGAATCCATGTGAATCACTTCAAAGCCATGTGCTCAAGTCTCGGATCAAGAATAGTCATGCTAATAATGATCTATGTACAACTTACGTACTTATTCTTATTGGTTATTGCTTATACCAATTTCTTTTTACTTCTAAAATTATTTATGGAAATATTTCATAAAATCTTAACTTGAGTTATTCACATTTCTAACTCGAGTTCATACTCATATAATACTCTTTAAATCCTAAGAGTATATATACAATATAATGTTTGTTTTACTTAACCAAGTTGTTCAACATATTTAAAACTTGTTTAACTTACTATCGCTTCAAATTTATTAGTTACAAGATCTTATTTTTCTTATATTTCTAAAAAATACCTATCTTCAATTTCTATTTTAAATTCTAAAATTTTCGACTGTCCAAAATCGTTGAAAATTCTATTTCACTTTAACAAATGAAAACTACCAAACAATATATCATAATAAGATGCACAACTATCCTACCCTAATGTATAGGTTACATTAGTCCATATAACATTTAACCAAAACTAAAGAACTAAACGCTCAGGTTTTATTTCAAATCAATTTGAAATAATAACATATACACTCATAACTTTATTATATCAAATCATACTTCCAAAATTTTAAATCAAGATTTGTTTTATTAAAACAACTTGAAGCAAAACTACTATGGTAGCAATCCCCACTTAGAAACTCGAAAATAAACACTGATGATTCTACAGTCATCACCAGAATTAGTTTCCAACAACCGAAGAGAGTTCAGCGCTTTCTATTCCTTTAATATCCTTTTAAATTATTTATATGCATAAATACTATCAAATAATACTATTATAATCTTCTTAAAATTTTGAAAAATAACTTTTCAAAATCATCGGGGTTTAAGTTCAGAAATTCTCAGTTTATATACATTTTTATTTATAAACTATACTTATAAAATTTCATCCCACAAATGTATATCCTTGTTTATTATTAAATACACAACACTTATTAAAATTAAAATTTAACCCAACAATAACACCGAACGCCATATAGTCAAATAGTAAAACTGAATTCACAAGGTGTTCGTTTCAATGTTCCCTAAAATTTCTATCTGCCCAACTCATACAGTGAAAATTTAAAACTGCTCATAAACTGATCGAGTACAACATATCGAACAATAAATGATAATAGTTGAATTATCATCCCCTAACAGACAAACACACCAATAACAACTATATATATATTTTAAAAATTACTCTTTATATATTCTATGTAAAATTATTTCATTTACCAATTTTTAAACAATAATGTGTCAATTGCCTTATTTAAGTGCTTAGAAACTTTTATCGGTAACATTGATCAGGCGCAAAATTCATAAGACACTCAACAGACCAGTTGACACAATATAAAATAACTTTATAGCACTAACAAATATGCTCTCTTATATATATGCACACTCAAGCTCATAATAAGGCATTTCATTACCTTATCTCTTAATGAGTCTACCCCACAAAACCAAGGTTCTCGCTTAACCTTTAGTTTTGATACCAACTGTAGCACCTTGCCTTTTCGATCCCTAGAAGTGGACGCTTATACATCCACGGTATTCATATGTTGAACATCCAAGTGTCGAAAAGATGGATCATTGTGGTGAAAGAAAGAAAAGACATGATAGGATCTCACAAAACATAACGAGTAACATATAATATACAAATGGTCATTACAAAGAAAAGGAACTTTGATATACATACACACATCAGAGTACAATCATCCTATCATCAGCCTTAGATAGTTATAACAATCTATCCATATGATTTGTCGATAAATAGCGACAAATACAACTAGATTAAACAGCGGAAGATAAAAGGAAAATATAGAAGTATGTCTTAGAGGCCTCCAGCTCATCTTCTGAAAGCTCTAAAGTGTCCAACCCAATTTGAAAAATATGCTCGGGCTGACCCAATCATTATAGGAAAACAACGCCCGGGCCAGTCTGGTAAAAGCAGCGTGGAAAACACAATCAAATGAATTATTTAATGTTATAAAAACCTTTTGAAATAAAGTTATCTCGTAAGACCACGTCACACATAAACACAGACGTGGTTTCACCTTATGATAACTAAATCATTTTTATTATAAGATCCACTAATATTATAATAATGTCTAAGGGTTAAAATATAATAATCAAGGAGTTGTGATGTCTATGAGTGTACATCACAACAACAATAGGTATACTATCAAAAAATGGTAAGGCGCATTCGCTGTAGGATTCCATGGAGGGGCCCTTAGAACCTCTGGCGATGGTCCTCCTACACAAGGATCAGAGATATCCTTCCGAGGCAGCATACATCCACAGTGATGCACCATAGAAAAAATATAGCTAGTCTCGCTAAGACTGAGTGCATCACTCTTGCATGCACATCCATATAATATCTCTGGAAGGGAGTCGCATACCCCTATGGGTTTTCCAACCTTACTAACTATGCCCCTATCTTTGGTTTTAGTCATTACTACTGGTGAGGCTATGTCCGACATTCCAACACATAAGTTACGACTTGACACATGGACTCCCATACCTCAATAGGTCTTGGAAGTACACATGGATTTCTCCATCTCAACAGATTTAGGAATCACACATGGATTCCCACACCTTAACAGGTGTCAGAATCACATATGGATCCCCACATCTCAATTGATCATGAAACTCCTCCAAGCATATAGCACATATATGGTTTTGGAATAGTTACAGTTTCGAGTCATTTCATATAAGTACACTCTCTTATTTACTGAGCGCGCAAAACCCAATCGACGGTTTTTCGATAAACTCAACTCCAATACTTTTAGAAATATACAAACAATACATAGGAGCGGGGATCACCTGTAACGACTCGGAATTTCACTGCTTTGATTATTGAATATTTAATTAATTTAAAGTATTTAATATATAGGTTTTATAATGAAAATACACCCATTTTAATTAATTAACAATGATGGTAAAACCGTTTTCAAAATCTGTTTACCAAATTAAATAGTTCGTAGAAAAACAGAAAATGTGACGAAGAACGTTTTTCGAAATTTCGATCTTTCGACACCGGAGAGTTGTCGAGAATGTTGTTTGTCTTTGTGCACTATATGTACATTTATATAAGAGTTAATTAACTAGATAATAATACACTTGGAAATAAATTATCCTATATTAACTTGGATTAGTAAGTGATATGGCAAGAAATAGTTTTAAAAATAATAAACATTATATATATTAAGTATTATCACGTCTTAACTAATTAATAATTAAACTTATATATAAGAAAGTTATGTGACTAAATATAATAATTATATCTATATATAAAAGAAAGTGATGTGACTAAACATAATAATTATATATAAAAAAGAAAGTGACGTGACTAAACATATCATATATATATATATATATATATATATATATATATATAAGAGTGATGTGATTAAACATAATTATATATATATTATAAAATATTTATGATGTGACTTGACAAAGTGATTAGGTATGAAATTTTGCCTATAAATAACCCATATGTTTCTCCATTTCTCCTCCTCTTTCCACCAACCTTTACTTCCTCATTTTGAACTCAAATGGATTTTTTTGGAATCGGGTGAAATTTTAATGGCTACAACATTCTAATTGACCATTCTTTCAAATTTCTATCATTGCTATGTCAAAATACCCAATCTTTGCAAAGCAATTTTTCACCTAGAATTTCAAGTCTGAAAATTACCATTCTTCCTTTGATCATAACTTCTTCATTACTAATCGAAAATAAGTGATTCTTTTTTTGAAATGATGGAGAAAATAAATACCAATAACTTCCTCTCTGAGTGCTTTCTGAAATTCCATGAGTAGATATCCCAAAAATCAGTTGTAAAATGATCTATTTTTGGGTTTATTATTGAGAATTCGATGTTTATCCGAAGTCGCTCCACTTGCCCAAAACAAGTCTCGCTTCCTCTTCCCTTCAAGGCGAAACCTACCTAGTGCATTTAACCATCTTTTTACTTAGGAATGAAAGTGCTAGGTCGTACTCAAGTCATCGAAAGTTTGGATAGCCTTCGGTTAGTAAATTCCTTAACTTTTTGGAAAAGAATTTACATTGATATATGGTTGTTATATGATTGTATTTGTAATATTATTATTTGGATTATGGTGTGATTTGGATGTATATGTGTGTGCTAATTTGTGGTTTAGTATTAGAACTTTGAATTGATGATTTAAGTGGTGTTTTGGTTATAAAATTGTGATCTTTGGCATGGAATTGGAAGTGATATGGAAAGTTAGTAAGTAAAATTAGTAAATGGAAGATTTAGCAAGCAACAAGTTGGAAATTACGGGTATCCATAGCGAGAGTCACTATGGATGCAATTTGTTTAAAAATTCAATTTTCGCGAAGCTTTGTTTTCATACTTCAAATTGTTTTGTAAATGACTTATAAACTAAATAATGATACTTTAAAAGGTAAATTAAGAATTTAATAATAAATTTTTGATTAATTATGTTTTGATAATTAATAGTTGATTAAGGATTAAACAAGGGTTATTAACTTTTATTAATTAAAGGTTGGTTGTTAATTAATTATCTTTTAAAGTTAAGGTTTATTTTAATTAATTATTAATTAATTTAGTTAATTATTAGTTGAGTATATGATTTATTTTTAATTAAACAATATTTAAATATATAATTAATTATGAATTAATTATTAATCAAGTGTTTAATTATTTTTAAATTATAAATTAATTATGGTTTAATTTACAATAAATTATTTATTAAAGGTTTAATTTATTTTTTAAGTTTAATTAAAGATTATTTAATTTATTAATTGAGATTAATTAATATTTAATTATTAATAAAGGTTTAATTAATTATTTAATAATTAATAAAGGATTAATTTAGAATTAGTTAATTACTGTTAACTATTTAATTAAATTAAGATTCAATTAAAATTAATCATGATCTAAAGAAGGATTTAACTTATAATTAATTATTTTTAAAAGGGTTTAAAAGTATTAAATCCTTTGGTTTTCAAAAGTAAAATTGTTCAAGTGTACTTCTTTTTCAAAGTTGATTATGAATACAAGTGATTCAACTGTTGATACCATTAAGAAACCATATAATCGTAAATGACTTATAATGTATTTCGTTGGGTTGTTTGGACATGTGTTGGCAGAATAAATCTCCATTCTGCAATAAATTGATTGTTTATTTGCTTGGTTATTTGGACATGTGTTAGCAGAATAAATCCACATTCTACTATAAATTGATTGTTTGTTTAGTTGTTTGGACATGTGTTAGAAAAATAAATCTCCGTTCTGCTATAAACTGATTGTTGGTTTGTTTGTATGGACATGTGTTAGCAGAATAAATCTCCATTCTACTATAAATTGATTGAATTGTTTGGACATCTGTTTAGCAGAACAAATCACCATCCTGCTATTATGTTATTTGGACATGTATATGATAATTAGTTCATATTGAATTGTTATTCTATATTTTGGATATGAGTTGTATTTACATATATGTTGACCTATGTAAATAAATGTTAAGCGAATAGGAACTAAAATTGAATGGTAACTTAAATTAGTAACATTGTAATTGCTACGTCTCTTTTCGAATTATTAAAGTAAGTTTCTGAATTAACTTTATTCTTAAATCAATTTGGGTTTAAAGGTTATAAATGATTTTCAAATTTTATTATTATTTTATAAAGTTATTTTTAAATAATATCTTGTTTTTAAAATGGGGTATTAAATAAAAAGTTTTACCTAGAGTGATTTACAAAGGATATCTTGAAAATTATAATTTATAAAGGAGATTCTATAAAAAAATTATGAAGGAGATTTTTATCGAAAGTTGTTCCGAAGAGACTGGGATCAGATATGTTATCCGAAAACCACTTCGATCCAACCCAAGCATTTCAAAATAAAGACATCTTGAAGCATGGAATCGAATATGGAGTTTTAAAGTGCAAGAGATATTTTCTATTTTCCTTAGGAGGGATTTCCCATAATGGATTTAATAGGAATAGTGCCTTCGGTTTCGTTCAGTACCAATACGAACTTGTATGGATGAATGCCAGCATTGCATTGACGCCTGGAGGGAAGTGTTAGTATTTCAAGTGGGATACCTATTCAAAAAGTAAAACGTAACCTCGAACCTCATCAATCGGGAAATGACAAAAATCGGGCATGCAACAGTGCCAAGTGGGTTGCTTCTAAATAGGGTATGGTCATCCAAATCTATATAGGTTATTATCTCTCATTTATATTCTTCAGGGCCCATTAATGAAGGGATGATCATATTCGGTACTACTAGTCAAGTGGTAGGCCAATCCCATATGGTAAGGGTACAAGATGTTCTTTTCAGACCCCAATAAAGATGAACATTCGGAAGGTAGTTCCTTACCTAGTCATAGCATGGAATTAATCTCCAATACGTACCTTACGGTTTTGATTGTAGAGCCTAGTATGCTAGAATTTAATTAATGTAACAATTTTGGCAATTTAATAAGTATTTGTGCTTCATTATTATAATTTCGTAGGATTTTTATATAAAAGTGGTTTTGGTTATCGTAAGGTAAAAAACCATCCGTGTTTATGTGCGGTGTGGTCTTACGAGATACCTTTGATTTTAAAAGGGTTTTGAAAAGTAATAATTCAGTTGCTTTGAGTTTACTCACACTAGACCAATGTTTGACCCAGAGCTTTATTTTTACCCCTAAACTCTTGGGTGCTCAAATTTTTATGAGCGGCCAAGCAATCCGGGTTTTCTACAGATGCACTTAGAGGAGATTGGAGCAAGAGGCTTCATCGATATATAGTTATTACTTGTTTCTACTGTGTATTAAATACTCCATATCTAATGTATAAGGACGAGCTTTTATAATTGTCCTTGTTAGAATTGTATTAGTGTAACTCTGATGTATCAGTTTTGAAACGACTTTGTAAAACATTATTGGATTAATATATGTTATTCCGTTGCGTTTTGAGATTCCGCGTTTTCTTTTTGTTTATTTTACCTTCTATCTCCTTTCTTTTCCCCTAACAATCCACCTTTTCGGTCAATTTAGGTTGACATGTATGGTTTATTGCCAACTTAGACTGTATAGAAAAGTGGGTCATTACATCACCTCCTAATCGTTTATACGGACAGATCTCCCTATCATTTGTCTTAGGAGAACAGAACGAGATTTATACGCACAGTACATAATCATTGAAGAGGACTGCACCATATAACTCACGTGTTTCTCCTAGATTTTTCCAAAGTTATATCCTTCGGTATTAAGTATATAAAGAGAGTTTCCATACCACCAAAATTAGGAAGGATTATTTAGGCCAAGATTTCATAGTCGATTATTTTACTATCAAATAAAACAAACAAACAAATTGGTGATTTAATTTGATAGTTAACTAAACTCGATTAAGCATCTAAATAATCGCTAAGCCACTTTAGTTAATATTTCATGAATTTAATACACTTTGTAAATACTTGGAAATAATTTCCATATGCTTATCCCAACGGAATAAGTACATTCATAATAACTTTATTTTCAATACTTAAGAAATATAACCATATACTTATCCCAACGATATAAGTATATTTTCTCAAAACCAAGGTAGATACCATATTTTCCAAATCATATTAGATTGGGTCAAAAACAACTGTCATTTAAAAGATAATTTACTATAAACCTAAAACACTTATCTTTTTTATAAAATCCCTTTTATAACCATTCCATATGTACAAATCCGTTGATAAATCTCCAAAATAATTTATAATTTTTTTTATAAATCTCTAAAATTATTTATAAAACTTCATTGATAAAAATCTTTCCTATTTATACAACCTTTTTCTTAAAACTTCCTTTATAACCCCTTTATAAAAAACTTTAGTAAAATACTTTATAAAAAACCTTTTATAAAATAATAACTCATCTCTATAAAATCTTATATGTTTAACAAAACCCTTCTTTATTTTTAAAATATTACTTATAGACCCATTTTTTATTTGTAAATTACCACTTATAAATCTCTCTTATAAAATATCACATATAAAACACCTTTACAAAATATCATTTATAAATCTCCTTTAAATAATCCTTTTATTTAGAAAAATCTCTTTTATAAAACAATTAATTAACTTTAAACATCACTTATAAAATAATTAGTTTTTTAAAACATCGTTAAGAAAATATTTAATTAACTTTAAACAATAATAATAATACAATTATAATCATTTATAATTAAACACTGATCCTCAAATTGTTATAAAATGGAAGTTAATTAGTCAACTTTAAACATTATTTAGATTGAGGCATTGCAACCACAATGATGCATAAACAAACTACCATTTGTTTTCATATCAAAAAGGGGGTTCAACTTTCTAACATAAGTCAATGTCATATTTAATACGGCAAGGCTACCAAGCTTCTCGCACTCAGTAATTAACAATCAATGATTGATTCACCAAGTACTCAATATTAATTAATCTACATATTAATTCTACAAAATAACATTTTACTTAACATGCACAAAATGAGGATTTATTCTGCTCAGTAGGTGTTCATAATAATCTATTCAATTCAATTTAATTAATAGTATTTTATTTGGCCAAATAGATGTCACCGATAAAGTATAATAAATATAACGACGTTCTTATTTAAAATAACGTAATTAAATTTATTCCGTATCATTAAATCATAATTTTTAAACATCCCAAATCTACCAATAAATTACACTACCACTACATACTCATCAATATGAGTCCAATGCAAAAATCCACACGTCAGCCGGATTTGAAACGAGCAAAATATCACATTTATAAGTTAACATATTTATTTAATAAATTTTAACATATATAAATATTCAAACTTCCTCACCCCACTCAAGCAAAGACCCGGTTCATCAAGCACACATTCGACCCAAATGCAACAATATCTCTCCTCCCTTCATCTTCACTTTTAGAAAGCCTGGAACCTCATCACCATGCACGGCATGCACGTGCCCGTGCACCCTTGTCAACCGATCGCCAATCCAAGAGTATCTGCACACTCCACTACCTGACCTCGGCCCACTACACCCATCCATAGCAGGAAAGATGCACCATCGACGATTGCAACCAACGGGGTTCAACGCGACACAGACGATGTCGCATTTTGCAATAGGCCACCTCAAGCTTTAACAAAATGACACCCCGAGCGTCTCTCACTTCCACTAAACCCATGTCGACCTCCAAATCCTCTATCTCCAACCACAAACTCAAAAAAAACCCTAGCTCACCATGTACGACCATGCCTTGGTTTAGCTTCCTAAGCACAAAGGAACTCTTCAAAACCCATACTAAAAGGAAGATCTTGCAGTACGAACTCAATGAATTTTTATTTCATGATTTTTAGTTAGGTGATGGGTTTGATTTGAAATTTTAAACATGGCTTACAAATTTTGTTTACTAAAAAAGCAAAGGGAGGATGAATTGGTGAAATCAGTAGAGAAAAGTAAGTTCAAAATGCAAAAAGAAAATGAGGCTAAGATCATGGAAATGAAATAGAAAAAATAAGATGAAGAGATTTTTCTCTGTGTGTATAAGGTGGAACAAATAAAGCAAAATAGAAAATTCTAACTACCATAAATACCCCTTAATTCAAAAATTCATCACATCATTTCAATAAGCCACATATGAAGATAGGTGGTTAATAGGGTTGTTTATGTACTTAATTCATTTTCATACTCAAGGCATCTTTATATTTCTCATCCATCACTTCCATTTCAAATATAAATTATTATACTTTATAAATCATTATTATTTATTTATTTATCTTATCTTTTCAAATTAAAAGTTTTAAATGTTTTAAATGTTGTTTAATTTGTATCCAAAGGCTTAACAACTTCCTGACAACTTACGGTTCGATAAAAAGTCGAAAATTCAAGAAAAGAGATTCGATCGCATTTTCCGTTTTTCATCGAATTACTTTTTATGTAAATAGAATTTAAAAATGAATTTTCCATCATTGGTTAAAATTTTAAAAGAGGGTTATTTTGTTATTAAAATCCATGAATCGAATATTTAAAATAAACTGAATATCCACAAATTAAAGTGATAAAATTCCGGGTCGTTACATTTGCAGTTATTGGGTGACTATAAAATGACTCAACCTAGTTTGTCCTATTGGTTGATAATAACTAATGTCACATAGGAAATCTTAGCATGACGATGTTAGACTGTTCTTTTGACTTGAGGATGCTATAGAACTTCAACGTGAACACTTCTCTTTGACTATAGTTAAATCATGGCATAACGATAACTGAACGACTATAGTTGGGTCTGAGTTTAAGCATGAGAATTCAAACACTATTCAATATAGAATTCGTCTCCTTTATTATGAAAGGTTAGTATCACAATCACCTGTGGTTAACTCAAAGTCAAAAGTTTCTAACTCGAAGCATATCGGTTAATAATAAATGTTATAATTAAACCCAAGGACTTTGAATATGAACTATAATAGTTGTTCATACATATTGTTGGAGTTTTAATCATGACCAAATTCTTGATATTAGAAGTTCTATAGTGGTGACGAAGAGAACATAGGTATAATATATCTTGCTTAAAGTTGTTGCTTAAATCAATCTAAAATATAATTTTATTAAAAAGATCTATAAGCAATGAATTCAACAAAACTATCATACCATCAACTAAGGTGACATGTAGTCGTCAATATTAGAATTGTTCAATACTAATCGTTAACCGAATTCACATATGTGAATCGCACAACAAAATTTGTACAGTCTTCGGGATATCATATGATATGATTAGTTTAAAATGTGTTATAAATTAATTAAATTAATTAATGTATAAGATATACTAATATAAATGCTTTTAATAATTGGGGTGCCATTTTTAATTTTGGTAGCTCTTGGAAATTTTCTAGCCGCTTCTACTAATTGGTTGTGTGTATAAGCATTATACACACACGTATTATTATACAATATTAGTATATATTTAAATGAGTTTAAATATACAAATAAATGCAAAATAAAGAAAAGGTGGCCTAACACATTTATGGGAGGTGAATGAGTTTTAGCTTTGGATTTTAAGAGTGATTAGTGATAGTAACTCTTATAATAATTCCTCTATTAATATCATGTCAAATTCCATCATTATTCTTTATTAGACGAAAATGAAAAAAATTTCTAACCACGTCATCAAAGGCCAGCGCCCTTGCTCCATTCTAGAAATCTAAAAGTTGGTCCTTGCAAGATCAAGAAGGTGGAATTAAATTTATAGGAGACATATACAAATCAAGGTACCACAAGCAACAAGGTCACAAAGGTAATTTTATACTTTCATAGATCCATATATGTTAAGCCCAAATCCTTGTATACGATGACATCATCATACATATAATTTGTTTGATAAATGTAGAATTAATAAATGACTAATTTTAATCTCATATGGACAAATCATTTGATTTAAATAATATTGATTTTAGCTTATGATAAAATTAATAATATGAAAACTATTTTATATGAAACATTACATAATCTTTATACATATATATTTATTGTCTAAAATCTAAGATATATATTTGACCTAAAAACTAAATTTGAATTAAGATATTTTAAAGTTTCAAATTTTAAGTCTAAATAATATTCTTCTTATTTAGTCAAGCTAACGGGATATTTATAACAAATTTGTCTATATGTGTGCGTATAATATTTTTGAAATCATATATAACATATATACGGTATTACAATCTATTTAATTTTGCCAACACACACACGTACATGTATACCATACAACTCTTATGCTGACATCATATCATATTATCATATTGCACCTTTATACATTTTATAATGTGTACCTATCATATTATTATTGTATTGTCGTGTTGTACGTATCACTTTTACAATATACGCCTCATACATGAGAAACATAAACACATTAAATTGGACGAACAACTCATTATGACAAGTAATTGTAGAAGTTTCACATATGGAATGTGAAAGAGTTATATTTATCTACATATATAACATAAAAATATTTAAATTGAAATAAAACATTAATTTAAAGTGTAGACTGGATCAGGATGCTAACTAATTATTCATATAGGTCCATTAAGATCCACATAGAGATATTTTTTAACATTTACCTTATTTCATCCGCTGCCAGACAAACCTAAAACAACATCTCTCACCTCTAATCTCTAAACCAATGCTTATCACTGGGATACACAAGCTTCTGTGTGTGCGTAAAGAGTTAAAAGGATTTTTTTTTTGAAATTTGACTCTTCTCACTATCTGATACACCTGATCCAACCAAATCAACCCCTACCAACATATTATAAGCCTAATGGATTAATACTGCACACCTTGGTTGAATCCTTGAAGCTTGCGGAGACAAAATGGCCATTTTCCACATCAGGTCCATGATTATTGATTTATCAATGGGACCCGGCGGTTAATTGTTAGGTCTCTAACCTATGTGCAAGAATTTGCACATCTGCCATTCTATGGTGGTAAGAGAGTAGCCGGCCGGTGGAAATTCTATCTTGCTGCATTATTTCTGAAAACTTCAAACTATGATAATGACCTCCCGCTTTCTTTATTGTGAATTTTTCGATCTTCTCTTTTGAAAAGTGATCTCCTTCTTCTTAATATATGATTTGACATATATTTAAGTTATACAACTACAACAAGATCACACGTCATGGTGCCTGTTTGTGAAATGAGCGTTCCGTTGAAAGAATAATAGTATTGGCATATTAAGATATCCAACAATCACGTCCGTTAATGCAAAAGAATTTCTATTAGTTTTGGCCAACATCTATCCACGAAATCCAAATCATTTGATATATCAAAACTTAGATGTACGAATTTTAAAAGCTCTTTAGCTTTTTCTACACTTTCATTGTATGATCTGAAATCACTTCATGCTTTGCTTTACGAAAAAGAAATTATTTGTATCAAAAAGGGGGCGTTCACAACAACGTCACAATTTTGAAAATATTGTTACGGAAACATTTTTACTGATAGACTAAAATTATGCATTGCTACCGATCATTCTATACACCGAAGGTCAATATACCAATAAAATGTTATCTGTTACATTGGTAACGGTAATGTTCCATCACGCATAAAATCGTATTACTCAATAAAATACATTAGTGGGAAAGAAAAGAAATGCAACTAACATCTATCGAACATAATTCCTAGACTAAATGTTGTCCACTATTTCGCTTCTAATACACCTAAAAAAGCTAATTATATGAAGCGTTATAAATTAATTTGTAAATTATTTTTACCATGGATTTCAAAAAATATTATTGATGTCTTAAGATTAATAATGGCAAAATTTTGTAACTGTATCAATTACATCGGTATATATTAGTTTAGTGATGCTATTTCACCGGCTACTATACCCAGATTTAGGTACAGGAACCAAATCGATCGTTAAAATCATAACGGTCCCTTAGAATTAACTCGTGCGTTTGCTCTTCATGTATTCTTAAGTTGAAGCAACACAATACATACTGGTTTAACTTAAAAAAGTTTAGGCCCTATTTGGTTTGACATTTTCAATTTTGTGCTTTCGTCAAAAAAAAAAAAAATGTACACATAACGCACGTATTATTGAAAAGCAACCGATTTAAAAAATGAAACTAACATATAAAACAGAAAGCAAATTTAGTTTGTTTTTTCGTGTTTTAAGAAATAACAAAAGAATATAAAACAAACTATTCCTTCCGCCGTCATTCCATCGTCGTTGCAATTGTCTAAAATTTTATATTTTTCTCATAGTATTCTCATAATTTGTTACGAAGGTTGAAAACATAAAACTCAAAACACAAAATGGAATTAAATAGACCTTTAGTATCAATTGTTGTTATTATTATTATTTTTAATTTCTAATAAGAAAAAGATGACAAAAATGAGAAGGAACACACAATTTATCCGACCAAACTTGATGGACATTCAACTATCTTTTTAAACTTTTGATGTATGTCTAATCTTATGTCAATAGATTAGGTGCCGTGTTGATTCTAATCAATTCTCATCCCACTCAGCGCTTTTTTTTAAAAAAAAAAAATACTTGCACCAAACGCCTCCTCTTTTTACTACTTTATCCGCAAGTAGGCCTCTAAACTAATACAATGTGTGCGCTATTTGAACTCTTTGTCTAGTGCTTATTTGATTTACTTATATATTCAACGCTAGATTGCGGAACTTCATGGTCATGTTTCAAGACTGTACATATAATACGACGATAGTTGTTTGACAATAGATGCATCCTTCTAGAAATACATAACTTAATGTTATGCAGTACATTATTGCACTAATGGATCAGAAAGAACATTTTATTGCTTGTTTCATTACTAAAACCAACATGACATGTCCAACTGCTATGACTTATCTTATGTAACCAAACATATTGCTTTCTGTATTTTACCCCACGCAGAAAAAGAAAAAAATAAAAGAAAATATAATAGACTTAAAAAATATATAAAAAAGAATTACCCGTTAGCATGATTAGCTCGGTAAGTTGCGAGCAAAGATTACGGTTCCAACTCGAATAGAGGGGTTTATTGATCATAGTTTGTATATATATGACAAAGATCAGTTATATCTTATTTTTGTTATCATATTCGCTACGCTCCAGATCCTTTTGATTTCAACTATGTGTTTCAATTTATAATCATAAAAATAAAGTGTAATCGATCCAAGCTCAGTGTCCAGCGTCATTTATTTTCCAGCTCATATATATGGCACCTTTTATTTAACACCATTTTTGTAGAACATTGATAATAGCCACAATTTCTGTTTAAATATATATTTGTTATTTTTTTTGCCTGTTACCTGGACAAAATATTTAAATACAAAATTATGTTTAATATTAGTAGGCGGCAAGTGATGCTAAATAAAAAATGCTATTAATCATACGTTATATAAACGAAAAGTTGTAGATTTAAAATATAAAACATAGATGGAGTTCCGTGCAAAAAAGAAGTCCTTATCCAACCATTTCATCCGTCATTCATCCATATGACATGCCGGTCCCTATCCGTCTCCATATCGGATCAGCTTTTTCCAATGATTCAGGATCCAAATTCGCAACCACCAAACACCATAACATATTAAAGTTTACGACACGTGTCACTTCTCGCGCCACAAAGAGTCTATTCTTTGTTCTGTACAGAACAGCGGATCTCGCACACCGCCTCTCGTCGTTTATCCGAATCCATTATTCTCTTCCAAAATCAAAACATTCCGCCTTCACTGCTCGTCGAAAAGTCGATTTTACCCTCGCCGCATCACAATAATTACAGTCCGTACCCTCTTCTTCCTATAGTTACTCTCTTTCATCTTAATTCCTACTGTTCTAAACTGTCTTTCTCTTTCTAAATCAACCGTAAAATCAAAACCCTAATTTCCTCTCTCTAAATTTCGAGGAGTGATAAAACAATGGACGTGTCAACTACTGAAGAAGGAATGGGGGAGAGTTCGTCGCCGTTAAGAGGAGTAGGCGATATCAAGAGCGAGATTTATGAGAGATTAGTTGAAATCAATCATCACGAGGTTGTTGGTAATCCGAATTTTAAAGAAGAGCTTTTTGCTCATTTTAATCGACTGCCTCCAAGGTGATTTTATGTTTTGTCTGTAGCATTTTTACCGTCCACTATATTTTCGGATGATCCTTTAATTTTGAAACCGAGCTAATGCATAGCGAATATACTGTTTCATCCAATCAGTGGCAACATACGCATGATTTGATAACAGTTGTCCTGCTTGTGCTTGTGTCTTAGTGGATTATATTATAAAGCTGTTGGAAATAATGCAGGTAGTGAGGTTTAGTTGAGTAATGATTTTTAGTCTGAATAATGGTTGGCCGCGGTAGAAATACTTAAATCACTGTGGATTTTTGAATTACACATATAACTGATAATGTTTGAATCTTTATCTTGAGCACTGCGTATTGCGCATTTAAAAATACTTAAAGATAAACTTTAACCATGCACTTTTGTGTCTATCTGAACCTGAAATAATATCTATTGGTTTTAGGCAAAAGCTAAATCATGTAGATGCATGTGTATTTTAATCATGAATTTTGGTTAACGTTTGATGTCCACTGCCAAAGCTTGTATTGAAATTAATACTGTGAACATTAAGTTTGTGTTTCTATGTTGCATGTAAATGAATTTGATGTTTGATATGTACAGCTATCTTGTGGATGTATCTGTTGATAGAGCTGAAGATGTTTTGCTACACCGTGATATTCTAGCCGAAGCTAGGAACCCAGCAAAACGTCCGGTGTTCTATGTCCGTTTTCTGAAGGTGCATCCGTGCATGCCATGAACACTTTCTCTCATTCTTTGTTCTGATTCTGATTTAATTAACAAACCGACGAGTAATTATACCATATACTATGCTATATAATATAAGATGCAAAATGAAATATTCCCAAGTTTCAACCGTAGACTTTAGCTATTGCACGTATAAATGATTGTTGGGTCTTTTCCCCACTTAGTCAAATTGGATTCTATTCCCAATTATATGATCGTTGCTAAAGCCTAATTTTCGTAATGAGGGTTGACCATCATCTGCAACTTAGAATGATTCCTGTTGTGTTTCCTATGTCTATTTGAACAACATATATTATAAAATGCGATACATATTAAGCATTTTGTAACTTCTTTGAGTTGCTTATATAAACTTAATTTAATTTAAAATGCAATTGAATTTTATCTGAAGTTTTTCATATCCTTATTTGATTTTGGCTGTTGGTTGTATGTTGAATAACAATAACAATAACAATAACATGTTCTTGTTTAAGTTTGAGGAAACAAATTCAGATATTGGAAATACTACTGCTGATGCTGAAGACGGAAGCGAGGCTAGTTCTGCAAGGTAGTTTTATACATGAGGTAGTATTATAATTTAAAATAAATGGTTATTTAGACCTCTACAGTTATAATATTGGACGATTGCAGTTATATTTAAAATCTGTGCTTGAGCATCTTAAGTAATAATTGAGGTCAATAATTATATATTTATCAGTTTAAATTCATTTGCAGGCATCTTATTGCATCTACTCCACTCCATGAGATCATATTTTCTACTCTTGACAAACCTAAGCTACTGTGTCAGGTGGTTTCTAAGAGCTTTGTTTACAGAATATTAAGTTTGACCATTCAATATAATGTTTTTTCTTCTTCTCAACATTGTACAATTTTATCAATAGTTACCCTTATTTTTCCTTGTTTTGAATAAGCAGTTGTTTGCTTACTTAATAATATTCCTGCAGTTGTCTGCTGTGCTTTCTGATATCGGATTAAATATTTGTGAAGCTCATGTTTTCTCAACTAACGATAGCTATTCATTGGATGTATTTGTAGTTGGTGGATGGCATGAAGAGGTATAACATATTTTAGCACTAAAACTAGGAAACTTAATAATGTAAAGGGTTCAGTTGACTGTTAGGATTCAAACACTTGGAACTTTGGGTGTGCAATCATGATGGCAATTTACTAAAGCATTTCCGCATACGTATTATAATATCTTGTAAATTTCTCCTTAATTTCTCAAAAATAGTTCAGATTGTGCCTTCCCATATGAATATCATGATGTGTGTGTGTGTGTGTTTGGGACAAAAGTTGATGACACAATGGATATGAACCATTGGATTGTCTCCTGATTTTAACGTCAAATGAACACAATGGGATCCAATATTAAAGATCTATTGTATTACATTTGTGTTCAAAAAGCCTTCCCATGTGTGTGCGCATGCGCAGGAATGCGTGCATGCATGCGTGTGTGCAAACTTAGTTTGCGAGTATATTTCCTTTATGATGACTATAGTTTCCTATGAATGATATATTTAACACAATTGCATGTCAATATATATCTCAAATTTATCATCGCTGAGGGGTTCACCGTCTTAAATTTATGCACCTCATAGTCTTTTTTGTTGTCTTTAAGAGTTTTCACCCACTGTTGACCATCTTATGCAGATTTGAGCATGTCAATAATATTATTATGGAGTGGAAATCAAGTACCTAGTAGGTTTAATTAGCCAGGAGTTACATTGTCACAAAGGGGACACCTTGTAATTGTTTTTTGCCCTCTTTAATATTATTTGCCCACTTTCTGAATGCCTTCTGCAGATTTGGGCATGTCAATAATATTATTACGGAGTGAAAATCAAGTGCTTAGTACGTTTAGCTAGCCAGGATTTACATTGTCACAAAGGGGACATTAATTTGATTATGGGGCAACTTGATTCTATGTATTTTATTGCAGGGATCTTTTTCAAGCCCAAATGTTGCTGACTTTGCAATGGTGTGCTCAGGAAACAGATGGGCTGCATGCTGCAATCAAAGCTGCAATCACAAGAAATGAGGTGTTTTTATCTTCCGATTTTATGAAGAATTTCTACTTTATTCTTCTATATCGTTACTCGATTGATTGGAAGTTTCATGAATGACGACCGCATTTGAATTTTAGAGTGTATTTGATTAAGATTATTTTGTTCCAAATGTGTTTTTATATGGTCTGCATGCGAGTTAAAGTAATCTTAACAATACTGAACTAAAACTTCTAAGCCACCAAAACATGGCCTGTTTATAAGAAATTCCCTTGGCCAATTTACATGATAACCCACCTTATATTGTCGAATTCTTCAGTAGCTAAATACCACGTTTTAGCTTAACACCTTTAAAATTAACCCTAGGCTTACACCTTTTTGATTGTTAACTATAGTTTTTCCATGGCTTGCTGGACTTCATGGCGATTCTTGTCAAATACCAGGTTATATTCTAGGTGAAGATCAACCATAATTTTATTTGACTTTGTTACTCCAATATATGTGCACCATACAGTTTTCTTAGGACCTCTATGTCCTAAAAAAAAAGGAAGAAGAAATAAGAAAATACTTTTTCTTAAATTTATGCCGTGTCTTCATTCTAATACCAGTGAAAACCTTTAAATCTTTTGGAATTGTAGCTTATTGAGATTGCATTCGTAACGGACTTCAACTTTAGTTCTTGAATGTTGCTAAACCATTATATATTGCTGACTAGGTATCGTGCATCTCAATACATGAACTGTTTGTCGACCAAATTTTTATTGGCCAGTGACCATAATTAATCATTATGTCATGGTAACTAGATGGAAAAGTCGACTAAATGGATTCTTCAGTTTGTGTATGTGTGGATATAGGAGCAACTATTGAGACCAAAACACACACACAATTCAAACACAATGTTTTAACCATTGGATCTTATTGTGTTTGCATAAATAGTTGAATTCAGGGTAAGATCTAATGGTTCAAATCTATTGTGTCACAAATTGTTGTGTTCCAATAGAATATCCATATGTATGTGTGTGTACGCACGCGCGTGCACCTGCTATGATCTTCACAAGCACCTAAAACCCACACGTATAAAACCACAAGGTAATTAGTTTTGAGAAGGAAATGGAAAAGAGAAGGTTGATGGTTACTCGTGAAGGCTCGAACTTATTAATTTTTTTTTTTGTTTATTTAGAAATGAAGGAAGAAAGAAAAAGGGCAACACAAAATCATCATTTGTATTCCTTTTTAATGATGTAAATTCAATTTTCATGAGAGTATATTTTTTATGTCAGGGTTCATGGGCGGGCTCATCCCTCTCATCAGCTGCAGAGAGGTTATTGGCTACTCAACCTAAAGTTGGGGATTCAGAAATTGATATGAGATTGTTAACCATAGGGGAAAAATTTGCAACCGGATCTTCTGGAGATATGTAAGTTGAGCATATTTAAGTACATGAATACTTGATCCATCATCATTATTTAACTTTCATAAACGTTTCTTTATATACATTTTCTGTTGCTTATGTTATCAACTCATCTCTTTTGTTTAAGGCATCATGGAACTTATGATGGCAAAGATGTTGCAGTGAAGGTTTTAAAATTAGAGCATCTAACTAAAGCTGCATTAGATGAATTTGCTCAAGAAGTTATCATTTTAAGGTGGCAATCAGATGCTTGGTTGATCCATTAAGAAATAGGAAACAATTGATATTTTGGCATTCATTTACGAAGTTATTTGAAATATAAAATTTTCACCAACCCAATGTCTAATGGCAATTTTGTACGTTTACAGACAAGTTCGTCATAGGAATGTAGTTCATTTTATTGGTGCGTACACGGAGCATCCAAACTTCTGCATTGTAACGGGTATGCCTTTTTTACCTTATGAAATTGATTAAAATGGGCTGATGAGCGTTGTTGTTACACCATGAACTTTGAATATTGTTTAAGCTTTAGCCCCAAACTTTCAAACATTATGTTTACGGTTTAACTGATTCTTCCTGTTACATGTAGATGCTTATTCCTACAACTGGAAGCTAACACTTGCAATTCTTTCTTAGTTGATTTATAAAAAGATTAAGGCATGGATTGAAAATAATAATAAAAAAATTCCTTACAACTAAGAACTGCATTATAACAAAACAATACCGTAATATCATAGGTCATAAGTTATAGTTGTTAGTTGTAGTTTTTAATCATATGTGAGCAACCGACCCAAATTTCTTTTGTTACAGTGTATCTTATTTTATTGAAGAAATTAGTGGTTACATGCCATGCTCATTAGCGCGAGTGTATATCTTATCCATAAAGGAGAAGAAAAACCCCAGATTAAAGTTTTGCATTTGAGGATGATTTAGCCTAGTTTCCCCTGATTATAGCTGAACAGTAAACTAATAAAAGAATTGATAATAGCTCTATCATGTGCCTAAGATATTTCCATTTCTGATTTGTTGCTATCTTAAGAGTATAAATGCTAATGCAATTATATATATTTTTATATTGGTCTCACCATTAAGTTCATGCATTGTTTTTCACTTTGATTTCTTTTTCCCCTTTTTTTGGCAGAGTATATGCCTGGAGGAAGTCTCTATGATTTCTTGCGAAGGCAGGAAACAAAACTTGATTTTGCTTTATTGCTTAAGTTTGGACTTGATATATGCAATGGAATGGTTTATTTACATCAGAATAACATTATTCATCGTGATTTGAAGTCGGCCAATTTGCTAATGGATAACAACCTTGTATGTACGCTGTATTACACCATATGTAACTAAGTCATTTGCGCTGTTTTACTTCCTCATTTGGTTTTAATTTTCATTTATGCATCAGGTTATAAAAGTGGCTGACTTTGGAGTAGCTCGGTTCTTGAATCAGGGTGGAGTCATGACAGCTGAGACCGGAACATATAGATGGATGGCACCCGAGGTTATTAGATTTAAACTGCAATTTATGCATAGGGAAGGATCCACGCCTCCAAACTTTAAGTGCCCGTTTGGTTTGTAATTTTCAATTTTGGATTTCGTATGAAAAAATGTATTGGATTTCCAAAAACGATCAATCTAGAAAATGGTTCTAACATATAAAATTGAAAACAATTTTTTTCTTCCACCGTTTCCCTTCCTCTTCTTTTTTCCCCTCCCCGCGTCCTCCACTCCTTCCCACGCCGTCCTCCTTTTTCACACTTTTTTGAATACATATTGAAAACGCAAAACTCAAAATTCCGTTTAACCAAACAGGCCCTAAATCTCTTATATCAATCACACGGATCTTCTTATCATTTTTTCCAAAATCATCTATTTTTTTCTAGATATCTTATTACAATCAAGATTGACCTGATAATTTTTATTTGATTTTTGAAATTTTTAACTCGTTCAAAACTATAAATCAAAACGTGCCATAGCTGCTTTTTTTCTCTCCCTATAATTAACTGTCAAAATTCAAAATGTAGGTTTGAATTAGCGGACAGTTTTGAAATGTTTCAAAATTTTGTGAAGATGATTTAAACAGAAACTGTATTGTATCTACAAATTTTCTGTCCCATTTCGGTAAAAATGGACACAAAAAGACGAAGGGGGATTTTTGGAAGCCAAATAAGTGGGGATGTGGGTTCTTCATATGTACATGTATCAATACGTGCAATCCTCATTTGAACTTGTCTATATCTGTTAAGCTTTTACTTGTCCTTCAATAGTTGGATTTGATTTTTGTTAGACTATTAAAGTATTTGTTTATCGCTCATTTTGGTTTAAGTTGATATCATTTTCGGCATGTTCCACATAATTTGAAATTATCTATTTATGAATAGACAATCTATTAATCAACCAGTAGAGACTTGCATCTAATTGTAATTTTTTGTTCTGAAGATCATGAATCACCAGTCTTATGACCAGAAAGCAGATGTATTCAGCTTTTCTATTGTACTTTGGGAGTTATTGACTTTAAAGGTATTCTTAAAGTTACATCCAGATCTCCACGGATGTATATTACGTCTAACTTTATCTTATGGTTTGCCTGCAGTTGCCTTATGAGAATATGACCCCTTTGCAAGCTGCAATTGGAGTGAGGCGGGTTTGTACACGCATTTATCTATGTACCAGTATTTTCTGTGTTGACTAATATACAATAAATCGCCTTATGATTGCAGGGGTTTGTTTTTGTTTGTTGTGGGGGGGGGGGGGGGGGGGTTGGTGGTTTGGTAGGGGATGTAACATCATTGTGCATTACTTGATAGGGATATACTTGAAATTACTTTGTCCATAATTAACCTCATTTTCAGAATATTTCAGCAAGGATACTCAATAAATGCTAAAACACATCGTCTCTACAATCCCAATGTATTTTAGTATTTATAGGGGTGTCCTTGCTAATATAATGGTCCCGATAGGCAATGAAGATTTCTTGCTGCACACTTAATGAACATCTATTTCTGTTTTATTATCCTTTTCTTGTAATGTAATTTTTTTAGAACAATAAGAATTATGATATATTCACATTGAATTATTTCATTTGGGTCAGGGAGAACGGCCCGTGATACCCACAAACACACATCCTAAATTGGTAAGGTTGATGCAAAGATGTTGGGATGCAGATCCTTTGATACGACCTGCTTTTTCGGAGATAGAACTTGAACTCAAATGGCTTTTGGAACATGTTGGGGTGCAATCTCTTTCTCTATCATATTTTTTTTTTTGAGATAATTATGTTGCGGCTTAGCGTTAGTAAAAGGCACGTTTAGTAACTATCCATGCTGTTATTTTTAGGTAAAGCATTTTTATTTATGGTCCATTAAGTTAGATGAGATCATGGATCACATTTAATTTAGTTATATCAGTGTATAACACGCATATGCAAACCTGTGCATGATGTGGATATGCAATATAATGTGAAAAATGGAGAGTACTTGTGTAATTTCAATGACGGTTGAAACGACATACACTAGCGAATCCTAAACAGTCAATTTTCTTTATTAAAATAAAAATATATAAATAAAATGTGTAGGGTTATTGATGTCATTTCACCAGAGTACGATTGAAAATGTGTTCTTACAATAAAATTACATCAAGTCAAAACCAGATGCACGTGTAGACTTACAATAAACCACAATGTGATAAAAACTCATGCCAAGCACTTATGGACTTCTAGTGAATACCTGCTTCTTCCACATTGACGTTTAAGCATTGGTGTTTAATTTCAACTATCGATAGTTATGTTAGAATTTAATTGGTTTATGAATCCTGAGTTAAAACTGTGAAATCGTTGCTTGCTAACATTTGCTCCTAAAAGTTTGTTAACCAAGTAACCAACAATGTGCTAAAATGGTTCATCCTTATTATTCTTAACCCAAAAAATTTAAAAAGTCTGTAAACCAAAAAAACAACTTAGTGGCCCCTACCACTTCTAGAACCACCCTTTCCATCACGTAAAAAATGAAAAATTGAATTTTTTGTTCACTGATTTAGAAACTTAGCAGTGAAAAATTGAATTTTTCTTAGTAAAGTCTGTAAACTCAAAAAAATAACTTAGTTGTGAAAAATTAAATTTTTTCTTCATTGATTTAGAAATCCAATTCATATTTTCTTCAGAACTACAATTAGAAAAGTCTGTAAACCCAAAAATAATTTAGTAGTGAAAAATTGAATTTTTTCTTCACGGATTTAGAAACTATGGTTTCGAATAAGCGGTAGAGTAGACAGTAAGAAACCGACATAAGAAGATTAAGGAATTGAGAAGAAAGAAAGTATGCAGCTTTCTAAGGGTATTTTAGTCTTTTAAAATTTTATTTATTTTGCGGGCTACTAAGTAATTGTCTGTGTTGAAATAGAATTTTCCATAATTTTTTATCTGTACTTTAGGTAGATTAAGAAAAATATTCAAACATTGAATTTCAAAATTAAATGGAATCAAGATAGAAAAATGAAGGAAATGTAAAAAATCAAATTTCAAAGAATCAGAAATTAAAGAGCAATTTCCTTCTACCTTTGTTCTTAATTATAAAGAATATCAATTGATTGGGGGAGGGGGAGGCGGAGGCGGAGGGGGAGAGGGAGAGGGAGGTAGAGGGAGAGGGAGAGAGAGACCTTGGACAAATGATGGAATATAACGTCAGAGTAAAAAAGTGAGGTGTTAACATTGCAAAGTAGCGTCTAAGTGGTGCTCTGTTGCTCCTGGTAGCGCCACAAGTTGTTTGATATAGAAGCTAACGTATGTTGCTCACATATCCATTTATCTCTAATATTTTTGAACTTGATCAGGTAAAATATAAAGCATGATAATGTGAATTTATTTATAGCTAATAAAAGTGCATACACACAACAATAATAAGATTACGAAGGGTTTCTATGTGGAATTTGGTTTTTGGTTTTGCTAGTGGTCTTTTGCAGCAGCAATTTACCTCTTTAGGTATGTATTGCCAACGTTACACTGAAATATTCTTCCTTTTTGTACTAGGCTTCTGGTGAAACAAGTGATAAAGGAAGAGCTTTTCCAAACCAATCTGAGAGATTGGCGGTTTCAAGCTAAAACAAATGTACATTTTGCGCAAAATAGTAAGGAAATATCACTTCAAAAAAGGCACAGCTTCTTAAAATAGACTAAAAATATCACGTTAGAAATTAACGGCACCACATACACTGTATACTGTTAGAGCTCTCCACTTTTCAGTAGAATTTTATCCTGCATGGTAACTGTTGTTTTCAGACTGCATTATTCATCTAGACTTGTTGAATTTGTCAACATTTTGATTTGTGTGGATCACATTTTACAGTTGATATGATATTCTGCAATTTTTACCATTTCTTCTTTGACACACACGCACATATTGTTTGGCTCGCATTATGAAATATCTGTTATTGATTGAGAAAAGACGTTATCGTTACATATACTTATATCACTGTCTTTTGGATATATGGAGAGCTAAGTAACAGCTAGTTGATCCCTTCCATTTATGTTTCAATACGTGAGTTCATTTTTAAACTGAATGCAGTAGTTTGCTCTATCATTCTATGTCATTAAAACTTCTCGTGATTATTTTGCTACAAATAAAAGTCTTTCATACTTATAGAACTACGGTCCTTGTATGTACGTTTAATTGCAGCGTTTTTCATGTTAAACATAATCATACATACATACGTGTGTATGTGATTACTATTGCAGCTTGTACGTATGTGATTACTATTGCAGCTTGTAAGCATGGAGATAGAAGGGATTGACGTAAACATAAGGTCTTATGTAGTACGCACGACGTTGAACTCAGACCATCTCTTTCAAAAACAAGTTCCACGGTTTTATTGCAAATATTTACACTCTGGTGTTTTGTTAGAGTTGTTTAAGGGAGGGGTTAAAAATGTATTTTGAAACTTCTAGAAGGATGTTTAAGGGTGTTTGACAAAACTTCTAAAAAATAAATAACACAAGTACATAGATCATATTAAAATGAATGAGCAAATAGCGATGCAAATAGCCAAAAGTTAGTTAACCAACACAACCTTGACAAAAACTAAGTCTAAAATTGGTCTCCAACAAAGCAAAATAATATTTGGATGATTAGTCATTTTCCAATCCAAGCCGATCAACATCTAAACCTTGATCATTTTCTTGCTCTTGCTACTTGGATCGTCGATGCTTAGCAAACTACTAATGGGGAGTAAACGTGATCCCATGACATAGCAAATGAATCAAGGTTCATGATCCTGTCACGGATCATCTCTAAAACAATAATATAACAAATCATATATAACCATACCTTAGACCTTTAACTATGCTAGATTGGAACAGCGATGGCTATCATCTGAGAGATTGTCCACCCTTTTACAACCGCAAACTGTTTTTAATAAATTTTACCGACAGAAGCAGAAAACCCTCAGTTGGGTATTACATATGGTGTCTGATGTGGCTACGACTTTTATTTTATTTAAGAAAGCCATAAGCACAATAAGTTGTTGATTCTGCCTTGACTATGCAGTCATGCTGTATAATCTTAATTAGAAGTGTATGAGTTAGTCATTAAGTTCCTGCTCTTTACAACCTATAAGTCCTCTCTATCAACGTGCCAGTCACCTTCTTCGAACATGTTATCACATGTTATCACGATATATATAATCATTCATTTCTTAAAATAATGAGTAAACTCTTGTTTGGAGGAAGTGCTGTGGATTTTTATTTACCAACGTTTGGATTTGTAGGTTTCCTTTTTCGTAAGCTTTGCCAATATTTTTGGTTCTGTGGATTGTCCTCGCTTTTCCTCCTTTGGTTCGTCAATTGTAAATCTTGACGTTGTGCAGAGATGACTTGAACTGACGACAAAAGCCCAATAGCCAAACCATTTGGTGAAGAAATAACACGGGGTGTTACTTGGTGAAGGATTTCAGGATTAGGAAAGTCTTTAGAGCATCTCCAACAACCTGAAATTAAGGCTTAATATGAAGGATTGGAGAAGAAGCAACGTCAACCGTTTAAAAATGGACTTGATATCAAGGGTAATATTCAATAACCAATTCAGAATTCTAAATTGATCGGAATGCCTATTTAATAGACGTTCAGCATTGTAAGTCTATTTAATAGGCATCCAGCACTGGACATCTATTAAATAGACGTTCAAAAATGTGTAGGTATATTTTTATAGTTGACAATATTATTTAAAAAAGTCAATGATGCCAATTTGGCCATTCCGGGGGGAAAAAATCTAAGAGGTTCGAACTTTTTAATGCAGATGTACTATGTAATGAACAAAATGACTGTTATCCCGCCTTTTGGCAAGGCCGTGATACCAAAAGATTGATCAGAAACTAAAGATAGTTCGTCTCAAAGATTAGTTATACACCGCTTCGCTATGGATATCGATGAATTTTGTCCGAATCCGGATCGGGCTACAATTGATAGGACATGACAAACAAGACCATAAAAGCCAGCGTTTCAAATTTCAGGTTAATCGGAGTTCGTATGAATAACATATGGTCGATGCAAGTTGGAGATAATATGCTGTTCGTAACCATCTGGTTGATCGGTTCGAATCCATCATATTCGTATCCATCGAAGAGTTGAGGCGATGTCCTATTCGAATCCACCAGGTTCGTATCCATCAGAATGGCATCGCTTCAGTATGTTCGAATCCATCAAGTTTTGTACAGTTCGAATCCATCAGGTTCGAATCGATCAAATTCACGCATGCTCGGTTGTCCGTATCCATCGTGCTTCAAATTGATCTTGTTCGGCGAATAGTTCGGACCCACCTGAAGCTATGCTATTCGTATCGATATCAAGGGGCCTAATTCGTATCGACCGAACATTAACAGTTCGTATCGGTCCACCCGTGCATCCCAATCTTGCATTATTCGTATCGATCGCGAGGGCTTTGTTCGCATCCATCAAACGCTAACTGTTCGTATCGATCCATTGCGCAATGATCGATCGATGCGAATGGCGCCGTGGCTATCGATGTAAACGGCACGAAGTGGTCAACACGAACTCAACTCCGATGTTGGATGCGAATAAGACTCCTTCAACGCGGCACAAAAGGTGGAGCGATCCAAGAATCTCGCGCCACGTCACTGCGCGCTCACATGTCAAGGTCGATTCGAAATGATGGATACGAAACCATGGATTCGAACTCAGCAACACACGAAAATCACAATCTTGTATCAATCATATCTCACAAACCACTGGTCCAAATGCAACGAAATTTTCACAGGAGCTTACGTACAAGCTAAAGGACAATCCTGCCAAGTTTCAGCTCGATTGGATCATTTTTTGATGGATACGAAATTGTTTCGTATCGATCACAGATCGAGTCGAAACTTGGTGGGGTCGGTCGCGTGGCCCACTCACGTGCCAGAAGAAGTCTCCCGAAGTTTGAGCGTGATATCAGCCTCCTACGCCTATAAATAGCCCCCTGAAGCCTACAGAAAAATGATCTTTTGGCCATTCGACGTTCAGACTCTGCCGGATTCAATCCTACATCTTTCTACCACCATTGTATTCAAACTTCAGAGTTGTAATCTACTACAATCTGCTGTAACAGATTGAAATCATCAAGTGAATCAATAAAGTTATCAAGTTCAGAGTGGACGTAGGCAAGATGGCCGAGCCACTATAAAATCTGTGTTGTTTACTGCTTTTTTTTGAATATTTTGAATGATCTACATCATTATTCCTATACTTGCTTGTCACTTGTGATCTGTGATTACGAACTGGTGCTTTCATTGGCAATTGGGTGTTTGTGCCCAATTTTGACGCAAACATTTTGGTGCTTTCACTGAGAAGGCTAATTCAGGAGTTCTATCGTTTGAAGAGTTGAAGCAGATGGTTTAGAGATTCAGATCAGAAGAGTCACGACGAGACAATCAAGCAGAAGACAAAGGGCTGATAGGAGTCAGCACGAAGGGAGTCAAGAGGCTTCCTCAGGAGCGAACCAAGCTTCAATCTTCATCACCAAGGATGAGATAGAGGCAATGATGAAGAGACAAGAAGAGTTAATGCAAAATTTGTTTCAACAGATTGGGCAACTTGGATCGCAAAATCGAGGGGCAGATGGAGTTTAGAATGGAGCAGGACCATCCGGCGTAGCACCAGGACCAGGAGGCACACACTTAGAGCATGTTGATCCAATCCCGGGGAGAGAGACATGAGCATCCGAGCAACCAGATGGTAGTAGAGGGATGAACGCTCAACCGGGGGGCAGATTCCTGAAAGCTCTCATGGACTCGGGGGGCAGATCGAAAGCAATGAACGAGGACTACATCTTAGAGACAATGATAGATTGGCGGAGATGGTCAGGCGAGCCATGAGAGTCGGATTAGTAAATAGAGATCTTGAAGACGTGAACATGAGTCCTTTTTCTCCTGCTATTAGGATGACTAAGAACCCACCAGAATTCAAGCTACCATCAGTGGAGATGTACGATGGAAGGACGGACACCGTGGTCCATCTGACAAAGTATATGAGCACATGGAAGTGCTGGAGGCATCGCAGGAAGTAATGACCCGATGCTTTCCATTGTATCTGACAGATATCGCAGCACTATGGTTTAGGCAGCTGGACAACAACTCCATAGAAACGTGGGCTGATTTAGCCGAGAAGTTCATGAGGCAATTTAGGGTTCACATCGCAAGACCCAAGAATATGATGAGTTTGGCAACTTTAAAGTGTTGAATATGCGCTTATATGTTTTTGTTTGATGATAATAAACATATATATTCATTTAAATGTATTTGGTAATGTACTATTTTGTTAAATAAATATTTGTTGAATAAAATAAAGTACACAGAATTTGAATTTGAATTCAAACAGAACAAGTTACACAGATTTTGAATTCAAACAGAAATTTTATTCAAACAAATATTTATTACAATCTTGAATACTACAATTTCAAGCTCTCACTATACATATACAATTTTGAATACATCACGATTTTATATTTACATTAACAACCTCACTATATATCACTCACACTCGTATTTTGTCTTCAACTGCATTCCAGTTTGAATCCAGCATCTGAGCAATCTGCAAAAATATTCACTAACGCAGTAAAATTGAAAAAGAAATATTTTTGCAATATAAAATGAAATATGATTTTTGAAAATATGGTTTGCCTCAGTTATTTGGGTTGTTCGTCATCATTCACACTTGAATTCATCACAAAGTCGTGCACATAGATATTACAGGGACAGGTAATCATAAGTGGCTGCAATACACATGTGTACATTCATACACGTGTGCACTGCCTCGCCAACTCGTGTGCGCAGCCAACAAGAGCAAGTGTGCAAGTGCAAATCCCAAAGACCACAAAGAAATCTCAAAAATCAACATGCAAGCTATCAAGAATCAGTGCATAACGACAAGTATGGTAGTAAAGCTCAAGCAAGTGCACAAGCAACACGGCACCAGACCAAAGTGCAACCAGATGAACTAGTCAAGTCATCAAGTTCAAGTCAGACCATTGTAATAAAGGCAACATGTCCAGTTACAACTTCAACAAACAAGGCAATGCACTATGCAATGTACAACAAGTTCAGAAGTCCAAATATAACAGTGAATACAAGAACAAGATGAGATGAACAATGCAAGAAACAAGTCTCGACCAAATTCAGTAAGCAATGTACATGCACCAGAGGTGAAAGCTACAAGAACACAAGGCATAACAACTGCATAGGACCGCAACAACCAAATAGATGGAAGCATATACCAGTGATACAAATGCAACATAGTGGGAACAACAATGAATACTGCAACATGACCAAATGTCAAAACTGCATCAATCACAAATGCAATGCAAGTGGAGTAATGGGTGAACATAACACCATGATATTCAGCTCAATGAATACTGTAACAACAAACTCAACCAAGACAAGACTGCATGAACATGAATGCATCAATAAACCAACTGCAAAACCTCAAGTGACATGGTGAAGTAGTACAAAAGAGCAAGTGCAATTCGAACCAACATGACAACAATGCACCAATGCAAAATGGAGTGAATGCAACATGGTGAACAATTAAAGTGCAGCAAGTATTGCAGTAATGAATGCATCACATATACAACTTCAAAGTGCAACAGAATGGATGCAGCGATACCAATTGAAACAAATGTAGAACTGACAAATGTATCAACTCAACTACAGCCAGTGCCGACATGAACAGAAGTTCTGAATCAAAAATGAAGACCACAAGTGAAGTAAACAATAATGTCGAGCTCACTGCAACTCAAGGAGATAGTCGACCAACAATATCAAGCTCATGTATGCAACAGTGCAACAGATCAAGTGACACAGTGAATTGAAAAATGCACTTGCAGATGAGCAACTACAAGATGAACAACAGGAATGCATGTATAGCAAAGTCAGTATCAAAGAGACAACATAAGTATACAATATAGCATGTGCAACAGTGAAGTCAGTAAAGTCGAAAGCAATAAACAAGTCCAAGTCGAAATCATGGAAGCATACAGTGAAGTCAACAAGGAAATTCACGAAGACAAAATTGACCGAGATCAAAATCAAGACAAGTGTGTATCTGCAATCTTTGAAAAAGTCATAACAAATAAAACAGGAAAGTTTTCTTTGCCGTATGACTCAAGGCAATCGAACGCTAAAGAATAGAAGCCGTGCGCATCAGGTAACAGAAAATTGGGAAAGTATCAAATTGATACGAACGAAAACAAGTGTCTCAAATTCATATAAATATCAAACCCAAGAGTACATCATCGGCATCGAGTTAAAGAGCAAGCAACCAAACAAGCAACAAAAGAAATTACAAACCGAAATCATCAACAACTCGATCGAGCTAGCAACAAGCATAAATCATCAGAGAACGAGCGTGAGCAAGAGCAACGCAAGTCAGAGAACCGATCATCAGAAAGCCCCAATTTTGAATCGAAGACAAAAGCCCTAAATTAGTGGCAAAGAGAATCGGCCGCATTATTCTTCACTGAGCAAAAGAAAGGAATGGGTCAAGGAATAACAGTGGATCGGGTCAAAGAATAAGGGGCCGGCCTTATATTTGTTAAAAGGGGATTATTTTGTTTTATTTAGGGTGTTATCAAAAGGGTTTTTTTTATTTAATTTGAGCAAAAATTAGGGATTAAGTTTGTATTTTAATTTTTGCTCCTGGTTTTATTTTTGAAATTGTTTTTTCTTTTCGAGTCAAAGAATTTGTAAATCACCACCTAGGGTTTAGGTAGTGTCAGATTGTCTAGTTAGAATTAGTTCAGTGAGCAGGGTGTGCGAGTTTGCAAAACTCTATAGGCGGGAGCAGTGTTTGCGAGTAAGCGAAAATCTATAGGCGGGAGCAGGGTGTGCGAGTCTAGTAGAGTGTTTGTGAGCGGGAGCAAAAGGGTCTGCGAGTCTAGTAGAGTGTTTGTAAGCGTGATACTATTTAATTCTAATAGAAATCTGGGAATGCAGCAGTAGGCAGAGGTTGCCGAAGCTGGGTAAATTTTGTGTGTGATTTACTTTTCAGCATATTTATTTCTGCAATTTATTTCTGTGTTTAATTCGAGAAAATTTGCTATAACCCTATTCACCCCCCCTCTAGGGTTAATCTAGATCCTACATAAAGCAGAAAGCTGGGGAGTCTTTGAGGAATTTTCTGACGCAATTCAATGCGGCAGCAGCATCGGTGGATCGACCAGATCCATCCATGGTTATGATGACAGTTGTGTTCGGAATATCTGATGACACAGAATTCAAAAATTCATTAACTAAAGATCCGCCTATGGATCTAGAAGAATTCTATCACGAGACAGAAAAGTTTTTGCGACTGGAAGATGCTAGTGCAGAAAGAGAAGAAGGGATCGACGTTTACGCAATCAAGGGCGGAAATCCACCTGGAAAGGGTGCAGAGACTGGTAAGGGGAAATGAAAGGCTGAGAATAATAATGACAGGTCAAAGCGGCGATGGAGGGAGCCGCGATTCACCACTTATTTTGAGCTGAATGAGAGTTTGGAGTGAATCTATCAGGATACCAGAGAGCAAGTCCCCTATCGTAGACCAATGCGAAGGGATCCAACTGTTGACGAGAGGAAATCAGACAAATATTGCTTATTTCACGAACTGAACGGTCATAACACAAACGACTATAGACATTTGAAAGATGAGGTGGAAGGGCATATCAGGAACGGTAGACTACCTCAGTATGTGAGGAGGCGTGTAACGACCCGGAATTTTCGGGTTCGAAAATCCCGGGTACTACATTAACCATCCTAAATTACTTTCATTAATCTCCTTCATTTATTACTCATTGACTAATCATATTCAGAAATCAACTATCCTTTAACAAATCATATTTTAAATTAATTATTAAATTAATTACCTTAAGTAATTTTCCCCTTTTATTATTATTATTATTATTATTACTCAAGTAATTATTCTTTGACAACCCTAAATAATTAAACTTTAATCATTAAATAATAGAAGGATTGGGATTTAATTTAAAGTTAATTTGTTCAGTTTTGAAATTATATCGTTTAAATTGAATTTAAAAATAGCATTCCGAGGCACAGTCTCAGAATTCGACGAAACCAGTTCCATTGGATCCGTAATATTTAGTTATTACCGGATTTCAATTTTCGGAGCAATCAGAGTTGTCGTTTGACCCAGCTCAAAACGTTTAGCCTTCGTTTCGATTGCCACTGTAGCTTCTAAACATTAGAATGCTAAACGATTCTAAAACGTTCTCATTCTCCCTAAATCATGCTGCTTTCTAATGCGAGAATAAATAAAAAAATAAAAAAAATAAAAAAAGAACAATCACCTTGTCCTTACCTTCTGAAGGAAGCCTCTAGCTTTCGTTATTTTAATCGAACCCTGCTCCTTCTTTTAGAAGGCATTCTGAAGTTTCACCTCTAAAATAAAATGGCCGAACAAATCTAGCTTCCTTCGCAAAAAAGTATAGAAATAATCGAACCAGTTAAAAACCCCTTTGTTCCGTCTATTCATAAATCGTTCGATCAAATTTATGAAATCAAATGGCCGTTCTTCCTCTTTAATTCAAATCGAACAGAGGGATCGAAGTAAGCAACATCGGCTTTAGTTTTTTTTCTTTTGCCCTTGTTTTCAATTCGAAGTCCACAATCGCGAGCCTGTTCCTCCTACCAAAATCAAATCGTACGCATGGACTTAGGGAGCGCGACGTCGGCAACTTCAACTCGGCAAGGTAGGGTTTTGTTCAGATGAAGTTCGTGCATGCTTAAGAGGGGGAAAACTCGATTGGGGTGGACATAGTTGGATGATGCTGGATCGCCGTGGTTCGTCAAAGGACTGCGATGCTCGAGGGAGGAGTCGATTTTGCCATGCTTATCGTCGATGGTAGAGGAAGGGGTGCATTCAACGGCCTATATTTGAGAGCATAAATCAACGGCCAACCTCGTTTGGTATGGATTTCTTTTCCTGTTTAAAACTAGAATGCATGTTTTACTTTGGAAAACAAAATGAACTTAAAATTAATATTGACAGTAAGTTACAATCTGTTCCGTATTTCATTCAATTCAATTTAATATACACACATTTATATATATATATATATATATATATGTATATAGGAAAACATAAATTATTTGACAGATAAAAGTTTGGGAATTTTATAATGATGTAAAGTAAATGTATATAAATCTGTTTTTTAAATATGTATAGATTATTTAAAATATACAAAGGTTATGTTTTAGTATATGAGTTTTAAAGGAAAACGAGATATTAATTATTTTTGGAAAATTTCTAGTCTAAAATAAATTATTAGTTAATTAAATTTTAAAATGGAAATAGGTTGTTCGTTTTGTCTTAGATGTTAATAAATCATATAATATTTCTACAAGGTCAAAAATCATGAAGAACAAGCTAGTTTGGGATGGATTGCAAACAGCAAAATAAAGATGAGTAAATCTCACCCTGTTTGATTTTTATTTAGATTTAAATGGTTAAAATTAAATAGTTTGTTGATTGATTGAGTTGATTGAATGTGTGATGATGATCTAATGACGTTGGTTTTGTTTGGTTCTCGAGTTAATTATTGATTGACTCGAATCATTTGGGTTTTTAAATGTTTTCAAACTTAAAGCATAAATAATAAAATGGTTCTGCTTATCAAATAGAGTGTAATGATTGGTGATTTATTAAATAGATAGGATAATTAAAATGGATAATTAATCAATTAAATTAATTAAAGATTTGGGCTAATTAATTAAGTTTAAATTAATTTAGAATGATCATTAAGTGGTCTAATAAGTAATTACTCAATGCAATTAATAAAATTTCTTTGCGTATTTAAATCAAGAGATAAATTAAGATAATTAATTGAGGAGGGTTAATCCATTTAATGAAATAAATAAAAAGGGAGATAATTTCAGTTGGAAATAAATCAAGTATGATTAATACTGTGGTTTAATTCATGTAATTAATGTAGATTAGAAATTAAAATCAAAATACAATTGGAAGTCGTTAATTTATATAATTAATGATGTAATTAAAGATTGATTAATTAAGATGAATTAATCATAAGTGACTCATGAGAAATTAATTAATATAAGTAATTAAGAATTAGTGAAATTGATTATAGTTAATTAATTTGTGAAGTAATTAAAGATTACTCATTGAATTGGTAAGAATAACTAATGTCGTGAAATTAATTAAAGATAATTACTTGAATGAGATTGAGAGATAATTAATCCAGGGTGATTAATTAAGATGAATAAGGAAGGGTTGATTAATTTGGAATTAATTTATGAAGGAATCTAAGTGATTGAGGTTTGAAATTCAACTAGAATCAACTGAATTGATTTGTATGTGATTAAACTTTGCTTATGGATGATTGAATGGTATTGGATGCTTTGAATGAGTAAATATCTCTGGTTTGGATACCATAGAGTAAAAACAACTTGTGTAACTGTGCGAACTCGCAATGGCTGAGGAGTCGAATTCGAACAAGTTGCGGCGATGGCATCGTGGCCAAGGCTAGGGCTCGTGTGCAACTGTGCGAGGCGCGGCAGCGGGTACCGAGGTAGGGTTCAGGTCGCGTTCGAGGGTGGAGGTGGTCTTGATGGTTCAGGCGAGGGGGGGGGGGGCTCGCAATCTATGGTGAGTTACTGCAGTCTTTATTTTCTTTTACTCGATTTAAAATTTAGCTATATATATATATATATATATATATATATATAATAAAATGTCTCAGCTTGGAAATTATGTATGAATGATTTTTAAAGTTAGGAGATCTCAAGAAAACAAATTTAATTAGTTAGTTAGAACACTTTTAAGTTTAAAATCAATTATAAGTTGAACGAATTAATTGATGGAATTTATTTTGTGGTAAATTATTTCAGGTCATTTCAGATATTGATAAGATTCATATAAATTGTTTAATCAGGGTCAAATCAAAAAAAAAAATGTTTTTACAGTGAGATTTAAAAAGGAGAAATTCTGTTTTAAATACCTATATTTATTTGAGAAACTGGAATACATATAACCTGTCATTGAACTTATAATTTGGGCAAAAAAAGGAAATGTAACTAAAGTTAAGTTAACGATCATTTGAAATTTAACAATTTGCTAGTTGATTAAATTTATAAAAAGGGAAATTAATTGAAATTTAATTATTCCGTAAAATTCAAATCATAAGTTAAATTAAACAAGTGAATGATAATGAATTGCTTGATTAAAACTCAAGCGTTAATAAATTTATATAATATTTATGCAAGGTCCGAATCCTGATGGAAACAAGCTGGGTTGTAGTGAATTGCAAAGATGCAAAGGTGAGTAAATATCACTTTGTTGGGCATTTATTTATATTTAAAATGGTTGAATTTAGATAATTGGATGGATTGAATTGTTTGGATGTGCACTGATGATTCAGTGATTTTTGTTTTGGTTGGTTTTCGAGTTAAGTGTTGATTGACTCGAAACATTTGAATTTTAAATTATTTAAAACTTAAACCATAAAATAATGAGTTGTTTTCATTTTAATGTTAATAAGGATTTAATAATTTGTGATTCATTAAATTAGTAGGGTAATTAAAATGGATGATTAATTAATTCAAACAATTAATGATGGGCGATTAAATTAGTAATTAAAGGTCCGAATTAATTAATTAATTAAAGTTTAAGTTAACCCATTAAGTTTAACTAATCCAGAATAATCAATGGATGGTGGGATAAGCAATTACTTAATGTAATTAATAAAATTAATCAAGAAATTAATTAAGATGATTAATTAAGGAGAAATTTGATTTATTTAATAAAGTAAATAAATGGGTAGTTAATTTCAGGATTGAGATAAATCAAGAATGATAAATATTGGGATTTAATTAATGTAATTAATTTAGATTAGGATCAATTGAAATATAATTGGAAATCGTTAAATTATATAATCAATGACGGAATTAAAGATTGATTAATTAAGATTGATAATCAAGAATGAGTGACTTATGAGAAGTCAATATATAAGTAATTAAGGATTAATGTAACTAAAATATTTAATTTGTTTATGAAGTAATTAAGATTACTTATCGTTTGGTTAAGAATAAGTAATATGGTGAAGTTAATTAAAGATAGTTGCTTGAATGAAATTAAAGGATAATTAATCCAGGTTGATTAATTAAGATGAATATTGAAGGGATGATTGGATTATTTGATTTGAAATTAATTAATTAACAAGTAAAGAAATCTAAATGATTAAGGATTGAAATTCAATTAGAATCAATTGAATCAATTTGGGGTGATCAAATTTGATTATGGATGATTGAATGGTATGTGATACTTTGAATGAGTTGATATCACTGATATGAAATGTTGTGTATTTCATTTGGATAATTTGGGATTAGGATAATATGAGATCCGAGGAGACCGAGATCGGGTATTAGGAAAACACCCGAAACCACTTCGGATTAAACATAAATTGATGTGGGAATAATAGACTGGAATGAAATGATTTAAGTGAATTGGATTATTTTATCTAAGTTTGGTACTTAGGAAATGGATGTGTGGAATTTGTGATGTTGTGGCTTGTGAATTGAAATGAGTTACCCGGGTTTTATATAAGTTGATTTCTTTGGTATTCCATGTTAGTTGGGTTTACTCACGCTGGTTTCTAGCCTGACCCGGGTGTTACTTTGGTGTAATGCTCGGGTCAGACCGAGTATTACATATTTTCAGGTAGGTACGTTCTGAAGCTCAGGAGGCGAGCTGGATGGCTATAGCGTATAGAGTATTTCCGCTGTATTTATATTATTATTAACCTGAGACATGATAAGTGTATATATTCAGTGACTGAATGTATGTGAAACTCTGATGTATATTAAATGTAATCGACAGATATAGTATTCTTTTGTAAACAGTTATTATTTATTATTATATTTAATCCGCTGCAAATGTGAGGCGTTGATGTTTCTGATCTTCTTCTATCTCTTTCTTCTTTTTCATAACTATCTGAAATTTTCGGCTTCGGAAATTTCAGATAGTTATGAAAAAGAAGAAAGAGATAGAAGAAGAAGATCAGAAACATCAACACCTCACATACGCAGCGGATAAAATATAATAATAAATAATAACAGTTTACAAAAAGAATACTATTTCTGTCGATTACATTTAATATACACCAGAGTTTCACATACATTCAGTCACTGAATATATACAATTATCAAGTCTCAGATTAATAATAATATAAGTACAGCGGAAATACTCTATACGCTATTGCCATCCAGCTCGCCTCCTGGGCTCCAGAATGTATCTACCAGAAAATCTGTAATACTCGGTCTGACCCGAGCATTACACCAAAGTAACACCCGGGTCAGGCTGGAAGCCAGCGTGAGTAAATTCAACTAACATGGAATACCAATCAATCAACTTATATAAAACCAGGGGTAACTTATCTCACATATAAATTCCTAAGTACCAAACTTAGATAAAATAAGCCAATCCACTTAAAACATTTCATTCCCGCCTATTGATTTCACAAATCAATTTATAAAAATTCGAAGTGGTGTCGGGTATTTCCCAATACTCGACCCCGGTCTCTTCGAATCTCGTACCATCCTAAGTTATCCAAATGAAATACAGAGTTATTAACTCCTTCAAATCATCCAATACCATTTAATCATTCAGAAACAAAGTTTAATCACATTCAAATCATTTCTATTGATTCTAATTGAATTTCAAACCTTAATTACTTAGATTCTTTCATTAATTAATTCCAAATTAATTAATCAGCCCTTCCTCATTCATCTTAATTAATTACCCTGTATTAATTTTCTTCCAATTCCATTTAAGTAATTATCTTTAATTAATTCCATGACATTAATTATTCTTACCAAATCAATGAGTAATCTTTAATTACTTCACAAATTAATTAACTATTATCAATCACACTAATTCGAATTACTTATATCAATTAATTTCTCATGAGTCATTTATTGATTAATTTCTCTTAGTTAATCAATCTTTAATTACATCGTTGATTATAAAAGTTAATGATTTCCCATTATATATTGATTTGTTCCAGTCTAAATTAATTACGTTAATTCAATGCCAATATTTATCATTCTCGATTAATCTCAATATGTAATTAACTAATTCTTTTATTTACTTCATTAATAGATTAATTATTCCATAATTAATTATCTTAATTAATTCTCTTGACCAATTTCACTAAGCAATTATATTTTATTAATTACATCAAGTAATTATTTATCACACCATCAAATGATTGTTCTGAATTACTTATACTTAGTTAATTAACTTACAACTTAATTTATATTTCTTTACTTTCTGAATTAAATAACCCAAATCATTAATTAATTTAATTAATTAATTATCCATTCCAATTTACCCTACTAATTTAATGTATCACAAATCATTAAACTTTTAGTAACCTTTAAACGGAAACATTTTCTTATTTATTGTTTTAAGTTTAAAACAACTTAAAATTCTCAATACTTCGAGTTAAGCAACCATTAACTCGAGAACCATTCAATACCAAAATCACCAAATCATCAATCCACAATGCATATCAAATCAATTAAATCATTCAATCAAATATTTTAATTTAACCATTTGAATCCAACAGTATGAGATTTACTCACCTTTGATTTTTGTTTGGAAATCCAATTCCATCTCGACCTTTATCTCCCAATTTTGGACCTTGTATAGATATTACACGGTTTGTCAAATAATGGAACAATCAATTTCCTTTTTAAATAAATTTAATTTAAACTAATTTTCCTTTAGTAATTCCTTAGTAGCTAAATAATTAAATAGGCAAATTTTAAACAAGTTAATCTCCTCAATCCTTTATTTTAAAACAACTTGCAAGTTTAAAAATGTATATTTATATATGTTTATAAGAAATAATCTATATAGATTAAAATTTATTTTATTCTAACTCCCGTAAAATTTCCAATTTACTGAAAAAATATTACGTAACAAAACTGTAAATTTTAAATATATATAAATAAATATTTATATTTATTAAAACAAAATTTCTTATTAAATCTTACTGTTATAAATAAAAATTTTGTTTTACACTTATTATATTTTTTTTATATAGCATATAATATTCAGTTTCTATATATTTGCACAAATATAAGCAAATATTAAAAACTGCAGAACTTATACCTCAACGCCGACGCCTCCACCGTCGCAGATCCAAACTCCAAGAACTCGACCTTGCTTCTCCATCATGCACCCCTAGACAGAATCACGACCTCAAGTCACTCACGCTGCCCTGAATCGGTCTCGACTCAAACCGCTAGCCTCGAGCACCCCAATCCCAAACCCCATCACGAAAACTTCCTCACGCGCAACGTGCCACCCATCTCGAATCAACCCAGCCACGCCGATGACCCTTAAGCAGTCGCGCCTACACCCTCTCCAGGTGACACGCGCGCACTAATTCGAGCATCCAGATCTGCGTCGCCATGAAATTTTTTGATAAATTTCGGTTTTATATTTATTTATTCTTTTGATTTTGTAAACGAACTCATTCGGTCCCCCATTTATTTTAAGGCGTTTGATTTCTGTTGAAAATTATAGAGAGGACGGGATAGAATATAGGGTTCGAAAGCTTCTTGGGTACGCATTAGAAAAAAAAATCTCTGACAAGTGTTCCTTTAATTTTATTATATTGTAAAATTTACAAACGTCTCGATAAGCATAACGCGAAATTCCGGACTCCGTATCGGACATGTCGACAGGTGTTTATAAGGTCCTACCTGCATTCCGAACCCAATGGAATATGATTCGCAGGCTAATTTGATCGTATGCGCGAGTTACAGAAGAAAACAATAGATTTTAAATTAAATCGTTTAAAATAGGTCTAAGCGTTTTGAGCTCCTAGGATCAAACGACAACTCTGATTGCTATGAATATTGAAATCCGATAATAACAAGCTATTACGGATCCAATGGAACTGGTTTCGTCGAATTCCGAGACTGTGCCTCGGAAGGCTATTTTTTTAAATTCCAATTTAAACGATATATTATTAAAACTGAACAAATTATCCCTAAATTAAATTCAAATCATTCTATTATCTCCAGTATTATAATTATAAATTTTATAAGCCTTCAAACTATTTAAACAGGCTTAGAAATTTCAGATTCAACCATTTACCCAATTTTCAATTATTAAATTCAATATTTAAACTATATAATTCAATGATTTAATTATCAAGTAAATATTGATATCTTGAATTCGAGTTAAAATTATCCTTTAAATATTTTAAAAATCAATTAATTATTCAAATTTAAATTGCTAGAAATTCCGGGTCGTCACATTCCTCCCCGCTTAAAAGAATTTCGTCCCCGAAATTACTAGTTAGGAAGAATGGACCAATCCCTTTTACCTTTTCTCCAAAACCAACAGGTTTATGAACTTGCCACAATATCTTTTATCAAAGATTCACTATTACCTCAACTAACTTCCAAACCTCTTACGGTTTCAAACAATACCCTCTTGCTCAATCATTTAAATTTCAATTTAAAATCAGTCTTGAATTATCTAAATTTTCTCAAAATTTTTCTAACTCTCTAAATTCCCGAAATTTTTTGCCAGCGTCTCCTTTGCGCGGCTAGCTCGGTACAACTACAAAAGGCCTCTACGGGCTCCTAAATTCCAAAAGAAAACAAAAGCCAAGTGGCTACATCAAAAACCCAATCCAATTTCATTCAGGAATTAAGATACACACCTTTTAGTCGGGCAAATTTAAATTTATCTGTTGGAATCAAATCCAATTTTCTTTTCCCTTTATAATACCTGCATAACTTATTTAACAATAATATTCAATCGAAAATTTTCAAATTATTTTATACATCTCTTGACATAAGTTTAATGCCCACTTCTATTCAAATTAGTTTTCACTGTTTCATATGAATTCAATTTATTTACGATTTCTAATATTGAGTTTTATCTTTCATTTAAACTGATTCATATTAATTTCATTTACTAGTTTACTTAAATTTCCAATTTGAAATTGTTTTGTCATTAACAAAAGTTTTCCCAAAAATTTTCAAAAATTTTCTAACTCCCAAAATTTTCGAAATTTTTTTTGGAAGAGTCTCCTTTGTATGGAGGAGCTTTTGCAATTTGACAAGAGATATAAATATATATATACATCAACCCACACGGTTGGAAAAAGCAAAAACTGTTCATATTTCCTATTTTTATTGCGTAGGCGTACCTTATTTAGCATTTTAAGCAAGCGGCTTATTTATTCTAGCAAATAATGCAATCCAAATCCGGCCAAACGACCTTCAAGTACCTGTACTTACTCAATTTAAATATGTAAGTGCCATATATAGAGAATTTATTAACATTCTACTTACTTTCAATAGCTAAACATATACATTACTAAACATCAAGCACCAAACACTTCCCATAAACAATTTATATGCTTTAAAGCTAATTCAATTTCCTTTCAACCAATTCATATGTCGTTTCATTTAAGTTTTAATGGTTCACAACTCAATTTCTGACATTCCATTGATTTATAATGCAAATAAGCTCATATTCATTTCACATGATTCAGAATCAAATTTATTTAATCTCTATTATCTCATAGAATTTAATTTCTTTGGTTTTACGCCAAACGATAATTATTTCATGCAAATTTTGACGATATTCACTTAATAGGGTATCTATTTTAGTTTATAACTATTACAAATTAATTTCAACTCATTCTGAATTTAATTTCATTTCATTTCTAATTTATTAACCAACCATTTACTTAGCTCGACACATTCCATTCTTGTATACTTCAAGCCATTCCCGGATTAAATTAATCCAAGCCTTTATTTAATGAGTTTCCACTCTTATTCGAAGCCGAGCTTCCATAAATTTTACACTTAAGTTAATTTACTTTAATTTATTCCAACATCAACTTAAGTTTACTCCCATTTGGTCCTCATTTAATCAACTTCCATTCAATTCAGTTAGCCCATCAATTTTAAATTTTAAATTTAAATTCACCTTCTCACTTTATCAAGATAATACCCAAGAACATACTTAATTCATTTATACTTCAAATTAATATACCACCAAATTTAAGTTCAGTCTGATAATCCAATTCCAATCAAACTTGATTTAGTTTTTTTATTCAATCAGACTTCATCCATTTAATATTTAACTCAATTAACCCCTCTTAAAGTTTTAATTTACTTACTTAATTCGTTATCGAATTTATTTTATCAATATAAGGTCATTCTCAATTTATTTCTATTCGCTTGGGTTTTGTTTTACAACTCAAACCATTTCTATTATAATCACTTCTCTTATATCCAATTTACTTACAAATTTCATTAAATATTATTCAAATCACCCTTGAATTTTATTTGTAAGTCAACCATCACATTTTCAATCCAACTCTATTTTATTTGCATTTTATAGCATCTTCACTTATTCAATTCATTATCAAATCCAAGTTGAATTCTATTTACAATTCTAATTCACTACCAAATTCCATTATTAATTTACGACCATTTGTTTACCCAAGTTAAATTTTATTAACATACTCAATCAAACAATTATTTAACCAATTAGCTTATTTCCAATTTCTAAATCAATTACAAAAATCACTTCATTAATTTTGAATTTTTTTTTCTGAGTTCAAATTTTGTCTTCCATATTTCTAGTTTGGATTTATTTCATCTTTCACAATTCCAACACCTTTATTTAAAAATTTAAAAATGCCTTTAAATTTAGATAATACTATTTAAAATAGCTTTTAATAAAAATACTTTTATAACTCGATGCCTCAACCAGTTCATCCTTGTTCTCACAGAAATTCAGTCATACTTGATCAGACGTAGGACTGAAAATCTATAAGTACTTGGTAAACCCGTTTTCAACACCCAGTGAAAACATTTGGAAAATAATTTTATTGAAAATATCGCAAACAGTTTTTGAAAATAGAGGAAATATCTTGGTGAGAATGCTCTGGAAATCATCACCCCCATCCATGGTCGCAGTTACATTCCAGGGTTACGTTGCCATCGCAGCAAAAGTCCATGTAACCGAAGGCTCTCCGCGGCCTCTCAATTACGCCATGGATCCCACACAACAGATCACAGTTACATCCAGAGTTACGCTGCCGTCACAGCAACTTGTATGTGATTACACCATAGGGTTCTGTAAAAACAACTTTAAAACATTTAATTTATTTTTAACAATTTACTCTTAAAAACATGTACTTGGCTATCCAGAGAATATTCCAATTCCAAGCACTTAAATCAATTTTCCCAAATTGATTTCCAATTTATTTTATTTGGAATAAATTCCTTTACTTATCAGTTCATTTCCAAATTCAGTAGTTATGGTCTTTATTATTATTATTATTATTATTATTATTATTATTATTATTATTATTATTATTATTATTATTTTTCTTCAGTTTCCTCTTTACTCTTTCAATAATTCAAATCTTAAATTCTAAATAAATGTTTGTTCCCTTTTAATTAATAATACTGCATTTTAACTTCTTTACTTTTCTGTTTATTCAAATTTTCCTTTCCATTCTCAGGATTCATTTATTAAAATTTAAAGTCGCTTTATTTTTTTTCCAAGTTATTCTTGAATTTATTCTATAATTATTTTACTTGCAATTTCACTTCTTTTATTTTCATTTCCAAAATCAAATTTATATTTTTAATAATTCATTATACCCAATTATATCAACCAAGCCATAACATTCTATACTTCCACATAATTCATTATAGAATATCAATAATCAGAACATAGAGTATTAAATAATTTAAATAAAAGTTGAGGGGTCCAGTTGGATCCCTCCAACCTGTTTTCCCTGCATCCACAGACGTTAGCACGATATGATATGCCAATTGCAAAATATCCCATACTATAATACACCAACCAATCCAATCATTCAAACAATTATTTAAATTCAGTCATTTAAATTAAAATTAAAATTTAACCGAGTGAGATTAACTCACCTTTGACTTTTCATTTGCAGACCAATCCAATTCACTCTCAATCCAGCTTGTTCTTTATTTATACCTTGTATGACATTACGTGATTTATTAATATCTAAACTAATTGAAAAATCAATTATCATTTATTAATTTAATCTAAACTAATAATTCTATTTCAAACTAATTTCTAATAGAATAAATTAACCATCAAATTCTTAATTAAAGGTAATTTAACAAAATTAAAATATATAAACGTATATTTATTTCTTTGCAAACTATATAAAATAACTTATATAGATTTCCTAAATATTTTGATTTTCCTAAACTTCCAAAATTACATCTTTCATTCTAAAAATTCTTTTAATCGTTTATAACTAAGTATTCTAAAAATTCTAAAAATTCTTTTATCCCTAAATATTACGGATCCCACACATCAGATCTTCAGTCCATGTAATTCCGAGTCAATTTCCAATTTCCTTTTGAAAATATAAGGTCGAGGATGGCTTCCTGCGTACGCCTATTTACTTTCAAAGGTATCTCTGACAAAAATGTACTTCAATTTTTATATCGGCAGACTGCGACCTATGGTATAACATATCGAAAGTCGTGTATGCCGCTGAGAGCCAACAGTTTGCGTTTGATTTTATATCGGTAGACTGCGACCTATGTAGGAGTGGAGAGGTTTCATTTCGACAGCGTAATCGAGAGGCCGCTGAGAGCCTGCAGTTACATGAAATTTTGCTACGATGGCAACGTAACCCTGGATGTAACTGTAATCTGTTGTGTGGGTTCCATGGCGTAATCGAGAGGCCACGGAGAGCCTGCAGTTGTATGGACTTTTGCCGTGATGGCAACGTAACCTTGGAATGTAACTGTGACCATGGATGGGGGTAATGATTTCCAGAGCATTCTCACCAAAGATATTTTCTCTATTTTCAAAAAATGTTTTCTATATTTTCAATAAAATTATTTTCCAAGTATTTTCACTGAATGTTAAAGACGGGTCTGTCCAGTACTAATAGATCTTCAGTCTTACGTCTGTTCAACGTATGACTGAATTTCTGTGAGAACAAGGATGGACTTGTTGAGACATCAAGTTATAACAAGTATTTTTATAAAAGCTATTTTTGTAATATTATGTAGATTTTAAAAGGGGTTTTAAAACTTTAAAATAAAAGAAAAGAAGGGTTAAAAAAAAGATATGTTTAAAGATAGTTTAATTAATAATAAGCATTGAAAATAAAAATTTCTTGCTTCGTTCCTTTTCGAGGACGAAAAGTTCTAAAAGGGGGAGGAATGTGACGACCCAGATTGTTCAATAGGTGTTAATTGATAATTAATGGAATTAAATTATTAAAATATTAATATTAAGCGGACAAATAAATGTCGGACGGTTAAAATATCTGAATATCTAAATTAAATTTAAAACTAAAAATTTAATACTTTATAATTTTTGAATCCTATAGAAGAATAAATCATATATATATATATAACCCCACCAAGTAAACTAAAGATAAAGTATTCTGATATTTTCACATATATATAAACATAAGTATAAAAGAATTGTACAGTTAACATAAAATATATCTTACAACTATTTAAATTTAAGTGTAAAATAAAATATGGTTATCAATGTAAATATAAATATATATATAGACTTAAGAAAATATGATTTTGACACAAGTATAAAAATAAATAATAAATAAGTAAATTGAATGTTAATAGTTAAACTTTAAATATAAATAAATAAGTATTGATGTTAAGTAAATATGTTAAATAAGTTTCTAGTCATGTAAAATAGGAAAGGAACATTTAAATCAAGTGTTGATAGTTTAATTTAGAAATAGAAAAAATATATATACATAAGATAAATTATAAAGTTTGTAAAATATAAAGTGAATGCACTAGGAATATATTCAAATATGTAGGCTTGACAAACAAGAAACCAGGATACATTCAAGAACAAACACACTAGGTAAGTATGTAGACCTGAGAGACAACAAGAAAACAAGATATATGTTTATAAGCTTGCAAAAGAAAAAAAAATACATTCCAGTACATTCAAAATTAAAGAATAAGTACGAACAAAAAGGAATAAATATCTATGAACAAGACAATGAAATTTAATGCGGCCCACAATATATATCATACAGCTGCTAAAATTTGCATCAGCCACCACAAAAGTCTTTTTCCAGTACAATACAAATCGTGTACCAGAAAACCAACCGGTTCATACCTTGCTTTTATATATATCACCTTTTTACTTCACTCGTTCATCAACTTTACAACCAGACTTAACTTAATAACTAAAAAAAGAAGAGGAAGAAGGGGGCATCATCCTGTAACTACATCACCAACAACTTCATCAACAAAGAAGAAAATATTCCATCCTGATAGTTTTCCAAAGATAGGCCGTGTGCTTGATTTAGAACAAAAGTGGCTGCTCTGTTAAAAGTTTTCAGGTGAGTGATCAAATCCATATTTGATTTAGATCTATTGCGTGATATAGCAGTATGAAGTAATGGGGGGTTACAAGCAAGAAGACTTGCTCTGTTCTAATCTTACAGGATTAAACTCTTTAAGAAATTTTATTGTTTCTTTTCTATTCTCTAATAAGTCTGGATTATCAAACAAGATATGTTGGGTTGAGTATATATAAAGATGTAAAAATGTATTCAAAGAGTACGAGTTGCATATTTTCTGTATCTCGAGAAAACACAGTGGAAGCTTGAGATTTGAGGAAATGTCCAGCTTCGTAGTTTTTCGATTCAAGTATATAACCTGAATAAGTATCTTGAATCATGATTTTTAAAGGGCAATTCATGATTTTTAGTGGGGAATCGAGTGAGAGGTTTTGGGTTAACTGAAAATGGGATTTTGAGCTATCATGGGTGATCGAGGTGATGGGAAGAGTCGGGATCACGGTCGAAGGTAGTGAGAAGGTCGACGAGTCTGGGAAAAATGATGGGAGATTTTCTCCACCCCTCTGGTGATGACGGTGGTCGAAATGGGTTTATAACCCTAATTTTTGTCGAGTTAAAGAACGCGATCAAGGCGTAGGCTCTGGTAGTTTGAGTTGCATCGGATCAAAGGGAAGGCCGTGTCGACGACTGGAGGATGTGGGACCAAAGTCTCAGGAGTTCTGGTGGTCGACGATATGATTTCGAGGAGTTTTCAGACGATGTGGATTTTGCTCCAGGTAGGTTTGAGTTGCACGTTTGGGTTTCAATCGATTTAGTAGCACCTGGGTGGCTGGAATCAGTTGTGAGGAGCGACGTTGACGTGTTGGCGATGGTCGGAGATGCTCCGACCATCTGTGCACGTGCACGGGTGTTCCTCACGTATCAGCTCTTATCTGGGTTCTGGAACACGGGAGCGAGGGAATGGCTTCAGATCAACCTCGAACGAATGGAGTCTTGTCTCGGGTTCAGGTTGTATCGCGTATGGGTAGTCTTATAGTTAAGTGCAGTTTTAATTTCAGCAGCTTATTTATTTTTCTTTCAAAAATTATATATATATAGAGAAGAGAGAAAAGGGAAGGTTGAGCTTGGGATGGAGGCTGGGTAACTTATGTTTGTCTCAGTTTTGACAGGGGGAAATTATTTAGTTTAAATTCTAAACAAAAATTCAAGTTTAGACTAATCTTATTTCTTTAAAACAATAACAGTCTATTTAAATGGTAGATTAAGTAAAGATTTGTAATTCATTTTAACTTAGATATAGTTAAATCTTAAGTTTATTTATAACCCGATTAATAATGAAATGAAGTAATAAATTAAAAGGATGAAGTGTTTCCTTTTTAAACTTAAGTACTCTTGTTAATCTACAAATTTATGATAATCAATACCAAGTTTCTTAATTTCAGATAAAGAACTAGAATGGTTAAGATAGAAGGATTACCTTAAAATTTTATTAAGATTTGAGTGATTAGGATGTGTTAATTAGTTAATTAATTAAAGATTAATAGTTAAAGGTTATAGTTCAATTAGAGACTAACTAATCGGAAATTAGGAATTGAGTAATATAAGAAATTAGAGAATGTATTACTAAGATGATAAATTATTTAATGTAAGTAATTAAGAATGTATTGTTTTAAGTAATGAACAAAGGGTTTAATATAATACTTAATTGCAGGGTGAGATTATGTAAGAGATATCAATAAACGAGGTTAGTTTGAAGATATCCTAATAAATGTAATTAACTAAGAGGGACAATTAAGTAAGAAAAATGATTAAGAGGGTCATTAACCTATGTAATTAAATTCTGTAAGATCGATGATTAAAGGATGATTGATTAATTGGATAGTAATTAATTAATGTTGAGTAAGCAGGATTTAAGGTGATTGAAGTAAATAATTTAATTTGTTTAAATCAAGTAAAATGGGATGACTAAATTTTTCTTGCTTATGAATGAATGAAAAATATTGCATGCATTAGACCTATTGATATCTCGGATGTGTGATGGTGATGCTGGGTTTAAATTAAGATTATGTGTTTATCCATCGATGGTGAATTAATATGAATAGATGACACTGTATTTGAAGTTGAATTGTGTTCCACTTGGGTAATTTTGGGTAAGATGGTATTGAATTCGAAGAGACCGGAGTCGGGTATTAGTAAATACCGAAAACCACTTCGATTCTTCATAAATTGATTTGAGAAATAAATAAGTTGGAACGGAATGATTTAGGTAAATTGAATCTTCTAATCTAAATTTTGGTACTTAGAGCTTGCTGAGTGAAATAAGTAATGTCTATAACAAATTGAGAAATTGTAAATTTGATACGAGTTACCCCGGGTTTTATATAAGTTGTTTGATTTGTACTCCATTGTTGGATGAGTTTACTCACGCTGGTTTCTAGCCTGACCCGGGTGTTACTCTGACGTAATGCTCGGGTCAGACCGAGTATTACAGATTTTCAGGTAGGTACGTTCTGGAGCTCAGGAGGTGAGCTGGATGGCAATATCGTACAGAGTATATCCGTTGTATTTATATTATTGTAAATCTGAGACGATAATTTTAAATATTCAGTGACTGTACATAATGTGAAACTCTGATATATTAAATGTAATCGGCATATATAGTATTCTTTTGTAAACTGTTATTAGTTATTATTATATTTTATCCGCTGCGAATGTGAAATGTTTGGTGTTTCTGTTCTTCTTCTTCTTCTATCTCTTTCTTCTTTTTCATAACTATCTGGAATTTTCGGGTTCGAAAATCCCGGGTCGTTACAAGACGAGCTCTAAGGTGGAGCCAAAGCGACCACCGCCTACATCAGCAAGGGGTGACCCTGAACCGGGACACCGTATGGTTATCAATTGATTGAAATAACGATTAACAGGTCGTAAACTTCTCACTGACATGGTTAAATCATTTACACATGTATGAGATCGCGAACGATCCACATGCACGCTCTGAATGACTACTGACCGTATCATAGTAAGAGTTTACACTTTGACATCCTCGTCTTGCTTTTGTTTTGATTTGATTTGGACATTTGGACTTAGTTTGTTTGGATATTTCTGTTATGGAATTCATGTGAACATTGCTTTAGTATTTGCAATTCTGTGAAAGAATTTACTTGTATACCCGCTGGATCGCGAACGGTCCAAAAGCACACCTTGTATGGCGATGAACCGCCAAAGTCATTAATTCAGAAATTCACCGAATGTGATATCTGACTCTAGTAATGCTAAGTCCCCCTCAACACTCGACCTCGAACGGTCATAATTCGCCTCGTGCAGCATTCGATCGCAAATGATCACACTCTGCCTCGTGCAGCACCCGACCGCGAACGGTCACGATTAACTTAGTATGATATCCGATCACGAACGACCACATTCTGCCTCGTGCGGCATCTGACCGCGAACAGTCACTATTCGTCAAGAACGACGTCCGATCGCGAACGATCGCAAATCGTCTAGAATGACATCCAACCTCAAATAGCCGTCCTTCGTTTGAAGCGGTATCCCTACCACGAACGGTCCCATTTTACCATTTGCCGCGAATGGCATCCGACTGCGAACGGTCCCATTGCACTATTTGCCGTGAACGACATCCGACCGCGAACGGTCTCATTCCATCATTTGCCACGAACGACATCGATCGCGAACGGTCCCGTTTCATCTCAAATGGCATATGATCCCGAATGATCGTCATTCGAGGTCATATGAAACTATCGAGTTCTTTACAGGTTGTTGACAGGATATGAACATCCAGCTTATGGCATTACAAAACACACCTTCCTATCGCAAGGCATGTTTTGGGGGGCAAATGTTATTCCGCCTTTTGGCAAGGCCGTGATACCAAAAGATTGATAAAAAACTAAAGATAGTTCGTCTCAAAGATTGGTTATACATCGCTTCGCTATGGATATCGATGAATTTTGTCCAAGTTTGGATCGGGCTACAATTGATAGGACATGACAAGCAAGACCATAAAAGCCAGCATTTCAAATTTCAGGTTAATCGGAGTTCGTATGAATAACGTATGGTCGATGCAAGTTGGAGATAATATGCTGTTCGTAACCATCTGGTTGATCGGTTCGAATCCATCATATTCGTATCCATCAAAGAGTTGAGGCGATGTCCTATTCGAATCCATCAGGTTCGTATCCATCAGAATGGCATCGCCTCAGTATGTTCGAATCCATCAAGTTTTGTACAGTTCGAATCCATCAGGTTCGAATCGATCAGATTCACGCATGCTCGGTTGTTCGTATCCATCGTGCTTCAAATTGATCTTGTTCGGTGAATAGTTCGGACCCACTTGGAGCTATGCTATTCGTATCGATATCAAGGGGCCTAATTCGTATCGACTGAACATTAACAGTTCGTATCGGTCCACCCGTGCATCCCAATCTTGCATTATTCGTATCGATCGCGAGGGCTTTGTTCGCATCCATCAAACACTAACTGTTCGTATCGATCCACTGCGCAACGATCGATCGATGCGAACGCTTATAAATGACCGATGCGAATGGCGCCGTGGCTATCGATGTAAACGACACGAAGTGGTCGACACGAACTCAACTCCGATGTTGGATGCGAATAAGACTCCTTCAACGCGGCACAAAAGGTGGAGCGATACAAGAATCTCGCGCCACGTCACTGCGCGCTCACGTGTCCAGGTCGATTCAAAATGATGGATATGAAACCATGGATTCGAACTCAGCAGCACACGAAAATCACAATCTTGCATCGATCATATCTCACAAACCACTAGTCCAAATGCAACGAAATTTTCGCAGGAGCTTACGTACAAGCTAAAGAACAATCATGCCAAGTTTCAGCTCGATTGGATCATTTTTTTATGGATACGTAATTGTTTCGTATCGATCACAGATCGAGTCGAAACTTGGTGGAGTCGGTCGCGTGGGCCCACTCATGTGCCAGAAGAAGTCTTTCGAAGTTTGAGCGTGATATCAGCCTTCTACGCCTATAAATAGCCCCCTGAAGCCTACAGAAAAAGGATCTTTTGGCCATTCGACGTCCAGACTCTGTCGGATTCAATCCTACATCTTTCTACCACCATTGTATTCAAACTTCAAAGTTGTAATCTACTGTAATCTGCTGTAACAGATTGAAATCATCAAGTGAATCAATAAAGCTATCGAGTTCAGAGTGGACGTAGGCAAGATCGTCGAACCACTATAAAATCTGTGTTTTTTACTGCTTTCTTGTGAATATTTTGAATGATCTGCATCATTATTCCTATACTTGCTTGTTACTTGTGATATTTGATTACGAACTGGTGCTTTCGTTAGCAATTGGATGTTTGTGACCAATTTTGACGCAAACAATGTCAAACATTATCAGCAATAAATAAACAAATCCAAAGTATGGATGTCCATTATAAATGTCCAGATAATGGCACTTATTTAATAGGCACCCAGACAATGGGCATCTATTAAATAGACGTCTTGTTGTTGCGCTAGCCTATGAATATAAAGGGCTGGATATTCAGCCCTTTAACCGTTGGAGACGCTTTTTATAGGCCAAGTGTTGACTTGACAAGTAATTGGATTAGTGACAAGGATTGAATGTATATAGGAATGAAAGAATGGCTAGCTTGGGGATGGTGTGGAAATGATAATAGGAATGGGAGGAATAAGCTTGGTGCCAAGAGATGGATGAATGAGGGATCAACAATGGGGAAGAATTCAAGAGAATCGAGCTTATAAAAGTAATGGAGGACAAGTCAGAGAAAACTAGGAATATGCTAACGGGAACTGCCTAGCAGAAGCAACCTAACAGGAACTGCCTAATACAAACATCCTAATAGGAATTGCCTAACATGAACTACCTAGCAGGAATAACCTAACAAGAAATGGCTAACAGGAACAACCTAAGAGGCACTACCTAACAGGAGCTGCCTAGTAGGAATAACTAACAGTAACTGCCTAGCATGAACAACCTAACAAGAAATGCCTAATAGGAACTACCTAGCAGGAACAGTCTAACAAGAGCTTTCTTATAGGAACTATCTAGTAGAAACAGTTTAATAAGAACAAGGATAGGTTAATAGGAACAACCGAATATGAATAGGCAGGCAAGAATAGCTGAACAAACTTCCGTAGGCTATATCTTACTTTCTATTGTGCCATAGATCATTGTATTTTATGTCTTAAGCAATGGATCAAAGATCTACAAGAAGAATAATGAAAATGGACAGTGGTTGTAGCACATTCTAGCCAAATCACTATAAATTTTTATGTTCTTTACTTTATTGCAATTTGCTTTTTGCATAACCTTTATGTGATCCGCTCTCTGAAAATCAATCATGAGAAAAAATAATAGTTGTGTTATACATCCCCTATCCACAGCTCTATAGTATATAGATTGGAGGTATTTGTCTACTTTTTATGCAAACAATAAGTTTCTGCGGTTGGAGTTCAAACAAAAAAGTTATTAGCATTTGAAGTTTTCTAAAAAAAAATTAGATAAGAATTTTAAAGCAAATACATAATATAATAGCATGGACCCCATCGGTCAACTCCCACCTTGGATCGGTCGATCGCTTAAGAGAAAACTATCAATTAGTAGAGACTGTGGCAGCTAGGGTTAAACCTTGGCTGAGTAGCTTGGATTTTATTATTTTAAGTCTAATGGATATAATTGATTTAAGCACCTATGAATACAGGCCTGTCCCCTAACTTTTCTTTTTATTTCTGATCAAAGCAGCATAGCTCTGCCACTTTCCTTTCTCCACTATTTCTACTAATTATGAAATATTATATCATAAATATAATTGGAGAAGGGTAGAAAATTAAAAAGAAGAAGAGAAGGAGCGAATCGATGCTATGGAAAAGTGTAAATTATATTTATAAGTCTATATTCCACTTAATTCAAATCTCCTTCCAGATCTGTAATTATAATGGGCATGTATATATATCTTATTATACATATGTTTGGATTGGAAAGGAAAATGCATCAATTAAAGGGATGCAATCTAATTTGGGAGATTTGGAAAGCTTGAAAGGTGAGTAGGAAATTATATGATTTATATACAGCATTGAAATTTATACCATTGAGTTTTATTTAATTATTATGCCTATGCAAGGTTTTTGAGTTGTAGGCTTTGAAAGAATGTATTGTTTACCCCAAAATTGGATCAACATCCAAAAATCAGATGAAAGCACCAGTTCAGATTAAATAAACATAAAAGCAGTAGAAATCCCAAATCAAGCAATTAAATATAGATGAAAAGTAAAGGACACACAAGAATTTCATAGTGGTTCGGCAATCTCTGGCCTATGTCTACTTTATAGTTTTCTATTCATTGTCTTCTCTTTAAATTACAACGAATTATATCAGATCTAGCCAAATTCTAGTGGATACCAAATTTATATTGAGGATTAAGACTGTTTGTGAGTTATCAATTCTATGGATTTACTGACCTAAGTCCTAAAACAAAAATTGTTATCTCCTATATGACTCTAACGGAGGAGAGATTAAAGGTGAAGAATTTGTAGAGTCTCCACAGTCAGAGAATTTAGACCCTATTTTGGTTGTTCTATGGCTTGTATTTATAGGGGAATAGTCGTGTTGGGCCAAAAATCCACCTAGGGCAGAGTCCAAATATCGACATGAAGTACTACGCAAAGTTGCAGGATCTCCCTAGTTAACCACAGAGATTGGTACTGACCTCTCAAGCCATTGATGACTTCTTTCTATAGTTTGAATCACTTTAAACCTTCTTGCATCCTTCTTCTTACTTCATCTTAATGTGTCCCATGTTGTTTCCATCGATCATAGGTCATCCAAAACAAGTTGGTACCTACCTCTCTCCAAACCAGCTTAGTAGTGGCCTTTTTTCCTAAGAGGTCGGTGGCAACTTTTTTCCTTAGCTCGAAATGACTTGTACTCTTTTGCAGCACTCTTCTAATTCCATATGGTGGTTTCCCAAAGTGGTCGCAACATCTACGGAGTTAACAAGAGAGGTCGGCACCTACTCAAGAGGTCGGGGCAACCTCTCTCCTTTACTATATTTGTTGTTCAAACTTCTTGAGCTTAATTCTCTAGTCATTTTAAATGTTCCTTCAAGTTTTAAAGTTGTTTCGCCTCGTTTAAATATTCTAAGTCCAGTTGGAATCCTTTTTGCTAAAATGTGGGTTCACACTTCCCCCCAAGGCACTCCTTTCAAATGTAAGGTGCACTTTGCTCAAGAACAAGTTCCAGTAATCAGTCATTGGTAGTTGAGCCTTCCGCTACTCCAATCTAGGTGAGCCACGCTGTTCCTTCAAATTCTCTTCTTAATCACGAGTCGTTCCAAACTTATTATAGCCTAAGACTCTAGACATTGCCTACGTGTAGTTTATATATCACAATCATTTCGATTTCATTTGGAGTTATTACATCACATATCTGATTTCATTTGGAGTTATTGCATCTCATATCCAAAATCATCCTGTGTTCGTCTAGGATTTATCTATTTTACTCTAATTACAAGGCGTTCAAATCCTTTATCAAGTCCATTTCTGTTGTAAGGTTCGATCTCTCTGGATTATTTTTCATTTAATTTAATGTGCGATCACTTTGAATCATTTATCGTTTAAATTAAGAGGATGATCTCTTCAGATCGTTTAATGTTAAATTGAAGGGGGACAATATTTTCGGATCGTTTATCATTTAAGTTAAGCGTACAATCTCTCTGTATCATTTATCACCCAATCCAAGGTTTCAATCTTTCCAGATCCCTACCGAGTGTGCTTGCTCTCCCAAAAAGTAACTCAATGACCAAGCGAACCCATCCATTCACTCACCGGTGAGAGGACTTACTTTTTGTACAAGCCCATCCACTCGCTCTTTGAAAAGGGAGCTTGCACCTTGCACTTCGGTCCCGTCTCTCTGGACGGGACATAAAACGATCAATATCGATCATCACATTTAATGTAGATTTACAAAATTTAAATATTAAATTTAAATCAAGGAAAACAAGAAAAAATCCTAAATGTTCATTCTAGACATCTAAGAGCATGCCTAGAGACCAATCTAGGTCTGGTACATGTGTAAGCAGTCTGGGGTTATTATTACCTAAGCAATCATCGCAGACATCCGGGTTAGAGCTTGGCTAGGGACCAGTCTTTGTTGTATGCATGTATAAATGGCCTGGGGTTATTATTTTCTTTATTGCTAAATCTGAAAAGAAAAGGCAAGAAAAGAAACCAAAAACCAGAGTAGAGGAATCAGATTCGATTCCCATTCATCATCATCATGGGATTTCGACTTTCGAACTAGATCCCTGGTTGTTCCTTGATACATTTTCTGTAGTGATGTTGCTTCAGCCGCACCATTGCAATATGATTGCTCATGTACTATTGTATTTGGTTGCTCCAAATCAGTTACTCTATCATATCACAAAGGTGTTGGCACTCATTCGTCTCATGTCTATCCAGTTCATGGAAGATGCAGAACTTTCCAGATTCTTTCTCCCATATCGGTAGGTTTTCTTCTTACAGGCTTTCAATAAGGGATACGCCGCCTAGTGTTTAGGTATATTCTCTCTGGGGTCTCAGCCAGATCAGTGTAAGAAGAGAATTTAGGCTCCCTTCTTTGTCGTTTTGGTTATCCAAAGTCATTATCAACTCTTCTTTTACCTTTATCTTTTCTGTTTCTTGCTCTGGACAGTCCCCTATCATCCACAACATTAATTTTAGCATCCTCAGCTTCATCCTTAGTTTCATCCTCAGCTTTAACATCATTCTGATGCAAATATCTCTTAGCTTCATAGTAGAATTCCGCAAGGTCCATAGGTGATCCCATTCCAGTGCACCTTTGAAATCGGTTTTGCTCATGGCTCTAGGTACTGGCACGGTTTAATGATGGATCCGGCTTGTATACTGCAGCTGGTGCTTAATTGAATCTTGTCAAATAGCTTTTTTGGGTTCATCCAAGTCTTTGTTTCACGCTTGATAGTATTAGTACATTCTTTGATCGTGAGACGTGAACTCTGAACTGTCTCAAGAATCTGCTCACTAGTCGGTCCATGTGCTTACAGACCCATTCTTCAGCTATCTGAACAACATCACCGCCATGTTCATCAGGTACAATAGGAAACATGCCCCCATTACCTTCTCAGAAGCACCCAACACCTCTATATATTAGATGTATCTCATTAGATGAATTGTTAGGTTTGTCATTCCATCATACACATCCAACGTTAGAAGTTTAAAATCAGGAGGGTTCCTTATGTTTCAGATATTAAAAGTGAATGGATTTCTATTCACATCCTCCAGACCCAGATCTGGGGGTCCTCCTCTAACTATTCTTCTTACCAATTCTGCAATTCTATTTTTTCCATCCAATGAAGGTCTCCATCTAAAAGCAATATTCTACCCCTTCTCTTTCAGCGGAATTCTAGCACATATTCCACTGGCTGCACATTAGCGTTCTGCCCTTCTCTTCTGGTTTCATTCAGTCCTTCGTTCTTATAGGGTAGCTCTGGCACATATTCTTCTGATTATTATGCATTACATCCTAATTTTCATTTCCAATTCCAACACTATCCATTCCCACCATTATTGGCATTCCAGCAGTCACACCAACATTGCCCCCCGGCGTAGTTCCCTTAGTACCGAGTTGATTTAGGTTGGTACCGAGTTGTTCTTTTTGTTGGGGCATTATTTCAATTTCTCCATACTAATCCCAGATGTTCCTACATTATCTCCTTTCCTTGATTTTGAATTTCAGCAACTCTAGTTATTCAATATCGTCCCATCCTTTGAAAGAATCCTTTAAGCATTTCCTATTACCTAGTTGTCACTCAACCTTGCATCTCCTTTATCATTCTCTCCATCTCTTCTCTTGTCATGTAGTTAGACTGATGAGAAATTGAGGACACCTCTTGGCTGTCCCTAGGCTCTGGTTGACTTTCTCCAGTTTTAGATCTAATATTAAGCCTCTTCATCTTCTCCAAATCTCAAATTCAAGCTTTAAGTTTTTAGATCTAGCTCCTGTTCTTAATGAAACCACCAAAAATCAGATGAAAGCACCAGTTCATATTAAATAAACAAAAAAGTAATAGAAATCCCAAATCAACTCAAGTGAAGATAGCAGAAAAGTAAAAAAACACACAAGAATTTTTATAGTGGTTTGACAATCTCTACCTTACATCCACTTTATAGGTTTTTATTCATTGTCTTCCCTCTGGGTTATAATGAATTATATCAGATCTGGTCATAATCTATTGGGTCACATATTTACAATAAGGATTAAGAGTGTTTATGGATCACCAGTACTAATGATTTGCTAATCTAAGTCCTAGAACAGCAAATTGTTGTTTTCTATGTGATTCTAATAAACGAGAGATTAGAGATAAAGAAAGGAAGAGTCTCCATGGTCCAATAATCTATCCCATGTTTTGGTTGCTCTATGCCTTGTATTTATAGGAAAAATAGTTGTGTTGAACAAAAAATCCACCTGGGGCAAGGTACAAATATCGGCTCGAAGTAGTGCGCGAAATAGCAGGATCTCCCGGGTTAATCACAGAGGTCAGTACCAACCTCCTAAGTCGGTGATGGCATCTCTATGTAATTCGAATCATTCGAACCTTCTTGCATCCTTCTTCTTACTTCATTTTAACGTGTTCCATGCTGTTTTCATCGATCGTTGGTCGTCCAAACCAAGTTAGTACCTACCCTCTCCAAAACAGCTCAGTGTCAGCATTTTTGCCTAAAAGGTTAGTAGTGACTTTTTTCTTAGCTTGAAATGACTTGTACTCTTTTGTAATATTATTCTAATTCCATATGGAGGTGTCCTAAAGTGGTCGCAACATTTATGGAGTTAACAAAAGAGGTCGGTTTCTACTTGAGAGGTCGGTGGTGACCTCTCTCCATTAGTGTATTTTTCATCTAAATTTGCCGTGCTCAATTCTCTAGTCATTTTAAGTGTGCCTTCAAGTCTTTGAGTCATTTTATTGTTGTTTGAATCTTCTATGTCCAGTTGAAATCTTCTTTGCTAAAAGTTGGTTAACGATATTCGATTGAAATCCCACTTACATATTATGTAAGTTAGGTAATTAGAATAGAATGGTATTTATACCCCAATCTAGAATTTAAGAAATTATTTCCTAAACTTATGAAAGTAGAATGGTGATAAGATTGTAAGATTTATTCCATATTTATGATAATTCGGTTGTAAATTGGTAGTATTAATTTGGATTGCACTAATTTGTCTTAGAATGTGAATTTCTATGTTTCATTGGGAGCACCGTGGGTAAAATTTAATTATATCTATTTCCACGTAATTTCCATAAATATCTAATTTCACAACTATATATAAAAAGTATGTCATTGGAAATGATAAGGAATATACCAAAAAGGAAAGAGATGTGTATGGTACAGATGTTCTTCTCCATAATTTGCATTGTCTATTTTAATAAAAGAAAAGAGATAATTCCTTGTAATTTCAAACGGACCGAAAATCCTAGTTTGGGTAATTTATAGGAAATTATAACGATAATCCTTTCTGGGAAGGATAGTTCTAATATATTAAAATGTAGAAAGAAATGTTCTTTACAAAACGTAAATATAAGTCTATATTTTGAAATTCCTATGTATATGAATTTAACGAGTTGGAAAGAGGAATATACACATACAAAGATATATATATATATGGTATATGTTACCCCATTTTTTGGTCAAAACTGGAATATCAACGAATTGGCATGGAATTATGAATATCAGGATTGGAGATTGGTTGGAATCAAGGCTACGATGATATCGTCAAAATTTTGTTGAACTCCGATCGGGACGAAATTGATTGGAGATGATGATAAGGATTAGGAAAGGCTATGTTTCAAATTTCAGGTTAATCGGAGTTCGTATGAAGAAAATATGATGGATTCAAAGTAAGAAAGGTATGTTGTTCGAATCCATCAAGGCGGTGCTCGGTTCGAATCCATCGGATTCGAACCCATCAGGGTCGCATCAATCGAAGGCATGATGCAGAGACGGTTCGAATCGATACGGTTCGTATCGATCAAAATAGGTTCGGCTTGGTGAAGTTCGTATCGATGGTGGTTCGAATCGATGAAGTTCGTATCGATCAGGAGAGGAGGGGAGTCGGCTTCGTGGATTCGAAGGAGGGGAGTCGGCTTCGTGGATTCGAAGGAGGGGAGTCGGCTTCGTGGATTCGAAGCGATGGATTCGAAGGAAATGGGTTCGAAGAAGACGGACTCGAGGGAGATGGATTCGAAGAAGATGGATTCGAGGGGGATGGATTCGAAGGGAGTGGGTTCGATGTATAGGTTCGAACCAGGCAGAACACACGAAGCTTTGAACTTGAATCGATCATATCTTCCAAACCGTTGATCCAAATGCTATGAAATTTTCACAGGAGCTTACATACAAGTTGAAGAATGTTCTCACCAAATTTTAGCTCAATTGGATGATTTCTTGATCGATTCGAACCTTACTTCGAATCGATCCCAAGGTGGGCCCGGACCTCCAGATTTCAGGCGTGTGGGCCCCCTCACGTGCTTGAAGCGGTCTTCCCAGATTTTAGGAGAAATATCAGCCTCCTACGCTTATAAATAGAGCCCCTGGTCATTCAGAAAAGGGGTCGGAGATTTTAGAGAAAGCAAGCATGCTCGGACGCTGCCAGAATCATTGCACATCATCATTGCTGCTATTTATTTCAAGTATTGGACTTTGTAATTGCTGTAATCATCTGTAATCATCAAGGATAATCAATAAAAGGATAAAAACTTTGGAGTGGACGTAGGCCGGAGATAGCCGAACCACTATAAAACTTGTGTCTCTGTTCATTACTTTGGGATTGCTGTTTAATATTTGCTGAGATCTGAGATTTGTGTTTGAATATTATTGATTTGTATTCATACACTGGTGCTTTCACGGTATTTGGGGTTTGTGACCAATTTTGGCCCAAACACTTTGGTGCTTTCACTGAGAACAACTAGCACCCGCTGCATCGGATTTGAAATTTTGAAAGAGTTGGGATTCAAGGACAATGACTAGGCAAAATAGTAGAAGGCAAAGGGCTGAGAGAAGCCAACAGGAAGGAAGTCAACAAGCATCCTCCGGAGCCGGGGAAGGACAAGCTTCAGTCTACATAACCCGGGATGAAATGGAGGCTATGGCAAATTCTTTGCAAGAGAGATTGTTGAAGAACCAACAGGAAATGATGCAGGCTTTCTTTGAGCAAATGAGGGCTGCAGGGATGCAGAACCTAGGGACAGCAACAACCGCTGTGGATGCAGGACAAGGGACTAGGGTCGTGGAACCCAATGGAGGACAGGATACGGAGCCACAAAGCAATCAACAAGGGCTTGGGGGCAGGCCCACGGGATCCAACACAAGGGGACCTCTGGAAGGAGTTCAACAAGCTAGAGCTAACGTTGCTGCTAGCGAGCCACATGAAGAGTATGTACCGGAATTCCCTCGGGGGCATACCCCAACAGACAATGCTGGATTAGTAGAAATCATCAGAAGAACTGTGCGAGGTGGTTTGGCCAACAAAGACTTGGAAGGAGTGAATAGGAGTCCGTTTGCTCAGGAAATAAGGATGGCTCAGAATCCACCTAAGTTCAAGCTACCGAGCGTGGAGGTATATGATGGCAAGGCAGATCCGACAGATCACTTGATGAGGTACACCAGAAACATGGAGGTGCTGGGGGCATCGGAGGAAGTGATGGCCCGATGCTTCCCTTTGTTTTTGACGGACTTAGCTGCGATGTGGTTTAGGCAGCTGGAAGAAGGATCTATCAGGACTTGGAGAGAATTAGTGGAAAGGTTTTTGGGGCAGTTTCGGGTTCATGTCAAGAGACCGAAGAACGTGATGACATTGACATCGGTAAAGAAAAGAATGGATGAATCGCTTAGAGCTTTTCTAACTCGGTTCAGTGCGGCAGTCGCTTCGGTGGATCGGCCTGATCCATCGATGGTTTTAATGGCAGCAGTATCAGGAGTCAGGGAGAACTCAGATTTCAAGGTATCTCTGATACGAGATCCCCCACAAGATCTCGACGAATTCTTTCACGAGGCAGAAAGGTTCCTTCGGCAAGAAGATGCAAGTACGGATTTAAAGGTGAAAAAGGTTAGTGCAATCAAGGTTGGAGCAGTATCCAGCGGTGGTTTCGGATAAAGACAAAGGAAAAAGGAAATTGGATAATGATTCTGGAAACGCTAGGAAGCGATGGAAGGATCCAAAGTTTTCCACATACACAGGATTGAACGAGACGCTGGAGCGGATATACATGGATACTCGGAATCGCCTTCCCTACCGGAGGCCAGCCAGGAGAGAGCCTTCTGAACGAGAGAAGGCATCAGGGAGGCATTGTCTCTTCCATGGCTTAGACGGACATGATACCAACCACTGCAGGCACTTAAAGGATATAATAGAGGAGCATGTAAGGAATGGACAGTTACAGCAATATGTCGGAACTCGGAATGCAACGGTGGAGCAGGAGCAACCACCGACAACCTCTCGCCGTGATAATGGGAGGCCCAGGGATGATGGTCGATTGATCATCCACTGATCAGGATAATGTGAAATAAGTAGCGAACTACTGGCAAGCAACCAAGTCATTTACACATGTATGGGGACAGAGATAGCCCCTAGGCATGCTCTGAATGATAAACTGCGATGCCGTGGTTTGTGAAATCTGCTTTTCTGTTTTGGTTTGGACACTTGCTTTTCTGATTTGGTTTTGGAGTTTGGTTTGAACTCCTAGTTTTCGTTTGCTTTCTGGTTTGGTTTTCTGGTTTTGGGTTTGGATTTTTTGGTTTGGATGTTGGATTGGATTTTGATTGGATTTTCATCTGGTTTTTGATAAACGGTCGTCGGGTATGAATTATGCCTGGCAAGGGGTGAGTCACTTTGCCCGAACGTGGTAAATTGGCTCATTCAGGTCGTCGTGTATGGACTATGCTCAACAAGGGTCCGGAGTGACCAGGATTCGGCCTAGGACTTAGGCCCTGTATTATCAATTGTTATTTTCAGGTCGTTGAGTATGGACTATGCTCAACAAGGGTCCGGAGAGACCAGGATTCGGCTTAGGACTTAAGCCATGGCATTGTACAGCGTCCAGGGACACTGGACCAAGGTCGTCAAGTGTGGATTACGCTTGGCAAGAACCCGGAGAAGTTAGCTCAACGTCCAGGGACACTAGACCAAGGCTATCAAGTGTGGATTATGCTCAACAGGAACACGATGAGGCTAGCTTAACATCCAGGGACACTGGATCACGGTCGTCAGGTGTGGATTACACTTGGCAAGAACCCGGAGAGGTTATGGATTCGGATATCGACCCGGAAAGGTCCTGGATTCGGTCATTGGCTATTGGATAAAGATGGATTGGGACTCGGTTGTCGAGTTCGAATGGATATGGAATTGGCTAAGGCTTTGGTTACGGGATTTGGAATCGGGCATCGACTCGAAGCAGTCAAGGATGATATACTCTGGCAATGTGGCTATTGACTTCGGATATTGGATTCGGAACTATTCAAAACACGCCTTGTTATAACAAGGCATGTTTTGGGGGGCAAAATGTTACCCCATTTTTTGGTCAAAACTGGAATATCAACGAATTGGCATGGAATTATGAATATCAGGATTGGAGATTGGTTGGAGTCAAGGCTACGATCGATATCGTCAAAAAAATTTTGAACTCCGATCGGGACGAAATTGATTGGAGATGATGATAAGGACTAGGAAAGGATATGTTTCAAATTTCAGGTTAATCGGAGTTCGTATGAAGAAAATATGATGGATTCAAGGTAAGAAAGGTATGTTGTTCGAATCCATCAAGGTGGTGCTCGGTTCGAATCCATCGGATTCGAACCCATCAGGGTCGCATCAATCGAAGGCATGATGCAGAGACGGTTCGAATCGATACGGTTCGTATCGATCAAAATAGGTTCGGCTTGGTGAAGTTCGTATCGATGGTGGTTCGAATCGATGAAGTTCGTATCGATCAGGAGAGGAGGGGAGTCGGCTTCGTGGATTCGAAGGAGGGGAGTCGGCTTCATGGATTCGAAGCGATGGATTCGAAGGAAATGGGTTCGAAGAAGACGGACTCGAGGGAGATGGATTCGAAGAAGATGGATTCGAGGGAGATGGATTCGAAGGGAGTGGGTTTGATGTATAGGTTCGAACCAGGCAGAACACACGAAGCTTTGAACTTGAATCGATCATATCTTCCAAACCGTTGATCCAAATGCTATGAAATTTTCACAGGAGCTTACATACAAGTTGAAGAATGTTCTCACCAAATTTCAGCTCAATTGGATGATTTCTTGATCGATTCGAACCTTACTTCGAATCGATCCCAAGGTGGGCCCGGACCTCCAGATTTCAGGCATGTGGGCCCCCTCACGTGCTTGAAGCGGTCTTCCCGGATTTTAGGAGAAATATCAGCCTACTACGCTTATAAATAGAGCCCCTGGTCATTCAGAAAAGGGGTCGGAGATTTTAGAGAAAGGAAGCATGCTTGGACGCTGCCAGAATCATTGCATATCATCATTGCTGCTATTTATTTCAAGTATTGGACTTTGTAATTGCTGTAATCATCTGTAATCATCAAGGATAATCAATAAAAGGATAAAAACTTTGGAGTGGACGTAGGCCGGAGATAGCCGAACCACTATAAAACTTGTGTCTCTATTCATTACTTTGGGATTGCTGTTTAATATTTGCTGAGATCTGAGATATGTGTTTGAATATTATTGATTTGTATTCATACACTGGTGCTTTCACGGTATTTGGGGTTTGTGACCAATTTTGGCCCAAACAGTATAATATATGTTGATATTCATATTAATTATAGTTAAAACGACCAGTTATTAATAGCATAGTAAATTATAGGATTAGGAGGTTGAAATGAAAATGAGAGAGTAACTCCAAAATTTGGATTGATGATTGTAAAAATTAGTAGGGCAATAAATGTGTTGTTAATAAGGCATTACAGGAATTGAATGGGTATATAAATGCATTTAATGAGACCGATTAAAGATTTGTAATTTATAAGGAAATCAAATAGGTATAATAGGTTGAACTAGAGCAAATAAATAAATATCATTAGTGATTGTCCAATCTGAATTATAATGACCTTTATTTCGAACAAATGACAATTATGGGATGTAAAAGAGAAATGGAGAATACACGTAACAAGCATATAAGATAGGGACAGATTCATAGTGAAAAATGAATTAAATACCGGGAGTTAGTATATTTTTCATAATAGGAAATTATATAGCATATAATACATTTAGAATGAGCCAGACTTAGTGGGCCTTGCCTAATATTTACGCCTAGGGTAATCGGTTTGGTTTAGAATGAGTTGGGATGCGAGATCGATAGAGATACACAATAGAAGTCTACCCTTACCTAGAGGCTACCGGTAGTTATGTATACATACTACTGATGTGGTACACCTTCAACTATAGGACCCATGGGGAAGGGATATGCGTTTGCATATAGGTTTGGGAAAATAAACCAAAGAGTCGTGTTGGATTTGAAGTATTAAATGGTTCGGTACTTTTAGAGATGTCAAGGTGTTTACTTCGAGGTGGAACTTATTAAATAGCCATTGGGTCTGCCTTCTCCCTATATAAAAAATCTTAAATAACCTACGATGGTACATAATAGAGAAATGGGGTCTACTTCATTTCTAACAAGAGGCATTAACTAATTAGGATGCATATTTTTTCTTAACTTACATTAGGTTAGTCTATATAGGATTTCGACCGTGGAAGGGCGGCATGCTATGTTAGTACTATTGTTGAACCAGTATTTAATAGTGGGGTTGGTATATAGGCTTTGACCACCAACGGTCATGAGCGGTCGTTAGCAAAGACTTAGGTCATGCTCTGACAGATTTTGCTTCCTATTAGTGTAGAATACATATGGGATATGTAATAACCTTAAAGTTTAGTTAACTATTTATTTATCGGATGTGGGCTAGTTAACCCTTAGATGAGTCTTTGAGATGCGTTAGTAATACAGAAATTGAATTATGAAGTCGCATCTAGGGTTCATCGATCTCTGTAGGTAGAATCGATTGACTAGCATTACATTATGGAGGTCCCGCTTCCATATTAAGGTATTAAATGGTCATTGGGTTTGCCTACTCCCTATTTAAGAATTACTAAGTGGTTGGGGTTTTCTTTTTGGGTAGTACGATGTTTGTATATGGATACACACACATACATATACCTTAGAGAAGGTTAGATATATCATATGCGTATATGAAATCACATGGAATAGCGATGAAATAATGGACATAACACTTAAATAGAAGTCGATTAGTATAAATTAGCGTTATGGATAAAGTAAGTAAATTTGTAGTCGCTAAAACATTATTCTGACCTCCTCCTCATTATCACCCATATGATAGATTTAGAGGGACATGCTATTGATGCAAGATGGATATGATAGATGATGAAGTCTTCTCATTCATGCTTGAGGCTGGTAAGGTATTCAGATACTAAAGGGCTAATATTCATTCCAAGTCTTAGTCAGCATATATATTCTATTATATTTTGCTATTAATTATGAGTACGTTCTCTGATACATGTATGTTTTTTTATAGGTTAAAAAAATAATGATCCATACTCTAATGGACTTGGGTTTTGATTTAGTCAAAATTTTGGACCCATTAATGTGCGGGTTGTTGCATATTGTTAGTGATAGAGAGTGATTATTCATTAGTGAGTTCTAGAGAAGTTTGCAAAGCACACTGGGTACATGATTGAATACGAGTACGACTTACAACTCATGGGTGGATGGTTAAAAAGAAAAGGTGAATCATATTCTTGAAGATTTGCTAATGGAATGTGTCTTATAAATTTTGGGAAATCTTAGGAATCTTTGTAATAGCCCCCATTTGGAGGCCCGAAACTAATCGCTACGGATGCTATAGTCATCCGTAGTTATTAATTCCCGATGACTGAATGCGGTAATGTTTGATACATTGGTAACACAGAATCTCATGAATACAAAATTTTTTTTTAAACACAATTTAAATTAAAAATTTCTCATTTCATTCCATAACAGCATTTCAAATTCATTACAAAACCCCATCATAAACCACGTTTCGAGAAATTACAATTATTACAAAATACGCTGAGAGCGACATATGAATATGCCACCTTGGTTGATAGCCTCTACACACACATACATATATGTGTATATACAAGGCAACTAAACAACTCCGCCTTTACATCTAATTAACACATCTGAAAACAAAAGATAGGAATTCCTAATAGCTAGCTTGTCTTTAGCATATCTCCATAAGCTTATGCATCTAAAGAGAACGTAAAAGACCCTAACTGTCGATCTACTTAAATGAGCACCCGAGAGTTTAAGGGGAAAGGCAAAAACTTCAGGTCAGATAAAAAGTTTGTTGTGAATAATAACATACCATATCGGACCAACTAGATATCTAGTGAGACCACACCACTAAGCATAATGGATTTTCCCCACACTAGTATCTTAACCACACTACAATAGCCATAAACTATGCACCTGCATCTATAATGGTTGAAACATAGTATAATATGATGATATTCAAAATTGCAATATGCCCTGGATTTCCCATCCCAATTTATCCGATTATCTATCTCAGTTCATAGTTTCTAGGATTACTATAAATCTATTAGTTTTAATGAGCTGACCAATAACCTGTGGCACTCATACAGACTATCCATCCGATTTCATAGTTTTCTTGGGAGCACTAAGAACCTATTGGTTTCTACCAGTAACTTTATCCAATTATAGTTTTCATTGGATCACTATAAACCTATTGGATTCTCCAATAACTTCTTTTAAATCATAGTTTTCATGGGTTAACTATGAACCTATTGATCTCTATAAATAACATATTTCGAACATAGTTTTCATGTGATTACTTAGAACCAATTAGCCTATGGTAATAACATTTCTAATAACATAGTTTTCATTGGCTAACTAAGAGCCTGTCTAACTCAATAATCTTTTGATTAGTTCTGGGCATCCTATATTCTAGTCTACCTGACCTCCTAGATGCAAATTTACTCACACGGAGTTAAGTAAATTTATAGTCACTATTGGGTCAACATAATTGGTTATCCTACCCTTAACGTCCCCAAATGCAGTTATGGGTCATAAACAAAGTGAATATGATAACAACAACATACGTAATAATCGATCAAGTAAACCCAAAACATAAACATCCATAATTAAAGTCCTTATAATCATTTTCTTTAATGATGGGTAACCCATAATTTAACCAAGAAAAATCATCTCTTTCTATTTTCAAAGTCTAATGCTATTTGTAAAACCCTTTTTACATTGACATGTAATGATTGAAAATGATATAAGCTTCGTCACTTTTAAAACATTTTAACTTTATTAATGTCGACATCATCTCATGTCAACTTCGCTACTTAAGGCTCCTTGCCTCTTTTTAAATGCCTTTAAAACAAAAACATGTGGCATTATGTGTCTCATAGACAATGACGACATTGAGCTCCAAGAACATAAGCTATCTGCTTACTTTCTCACTTACACCGACATCATCGACTTCGACAACATGATAATGCGGCAACTCAATAAGGCGGCAACTCGATAATGTCGCATCATGACAATGTAGCATCATAAAGCAAGTCAACGCTATCCAATACTCTACAGCTCCTCTCCCATATGTTTCAAAACTTATGGCACTGTATATGAATGCTACCCCTTTCTGACCTCGGCGAGTTTGAAAATGGTCTGCACTATCATAATAGTGCCCTGTGTTTTTGTCTCGTCGACGTCGAAGAATATAGGCATGATAACGTCATAAAGGGTAGTTGCGTCATCGTAAATATCAGTAAAACTTTATCTTTACTTAACAAAGTATCTCTTTTTACTAAATCTTCACTATTTGTCAAAACATGATTGGTTATTATAATTTTTTCAGTTTCTTTTTAGTATTTTTGCCGCACTTACATTTCCAAAGTTCACAAATATATTAACGAATTACTTTCACAAAATTAATTGACTAATCAACCATTTAAATGACATTCTTGCATCTTAAATTCATCTCTTCCAATATAATGGGGGGAAAATCCAAACATTCATATAAATTTCAGAATGATGATTTCTTCATTATATAATATATTCAGCTCCAAAATTAATATTTAATCACCTAATTAAATTTAAAACCTGAATCTACCCATTTTCCTTTATATAAAAATTCATTATATATTCTTCATGCACCAGAAAATTATGAAAATTAAAGCCCATTTCCAAAATAAGGTTTTACACAACATACTCAAAAATCATGATATTTGGAAATAATTTACTATAATTTTATACTCAAAACCGAATTAATCCACTTTGTAAAATCCTTAAAACTTTATTACTTAAATCAAAACATGGAACAATCATTGCATGTGATCCATACCCATACATTTGGTTTTAATCCTAAACCAAATTAAATCAATCAATACAAAACAAAATGGGATGGTATAGATCATTATTCACCTTGGTTTGATAGTGGATTGAGATTTGGATATTGCTTTATCTTCCTAGATTTCCTCCTTGAATCTTTATTTGAATTTGTGACTTAAGTTGTGATTAATGGCCAGCCTTGCTTTAGCAATTTGATTGTTTTGATTTATGAAAATATGAATAGAGTGGAATAAAGGTTTAGGGGTTATAAGATCTATCTATTCCTATTTTACCCTTTCCATATTCAAATATGTGTTTAAGTTATGAAACAAGCTTATAGATTTATTTGGTTAAGGCTCAACTTAATTATTTTCAAATCTCAATTCCCTTATCACTCTAATCATCACATTATTCTATTTAATTTATCTACCTAAATCTCCTGAATAATATTAATTAAAATTAAGGATGTTACAGGCTCCTTTTCTTAAAGAGTTTTGTCCTTAGAATTCAATAAGGAATAAATACTAAGTGTATTAACTATGCAAACATCTATAACATTACCTAAAAACAATACTAGCCTACCAGACTAGCAATCACAATATATATATATATATATATATATCAAATATAGAACATACCATCATAACAGATTAGGATAAGTACCTCTAATCCTTTCCTCTGTCTTCTAAGTACAGTCTTTCTCGTTGCCGCTCCACTAAACTTTCAGCAACTTGACTATCTTGTTCCCTAACTTCTTCTCATCTCTTGCTATAACTCCAACTGGTTGCCTAATAAAAGTAAGATTCAGTTCAACTACTAAATCTTCCAATGCAGTTGGAGTGATAGTAGTCTCTGGATCATGCACATACTTTCGAAGATGAGAAACATCAAAACTTATTGGACACCTACCGAACTTCTCGGTAACTCTATAAGATATACGAGCTTTTCGATCCTCTCTATAATTGGAAACAGTCCAACATATCTTGATGCCAGCTTCCCTAACTTTCTAAAGCGTACCAAACCCTTCATCGGTGACACTTTAATGAAATCTTATCTCTGGCTAAGAACTCTAGATCCTTACACCTATACGTATAACTTTTCTATCTAGACTGAGCTTCTCTCTTCCTACCTCGGATTAATTCAATTTTATCTGTTGCTTCTCTTACTGCATCTGGTCCTAAGACTAACTTGTCTCTGATTTCCAACCAACATGCTGGTGACTTGCATGGTCTTCCATACAAATCTTCGAAAGGCGTCATTCCCATGCTAGCGTGATAAATATTATTATAGGAAAACTCAACCAAGTGTTGGTGGTCCTTTCTATAATCCACCAAAATCTAGTATGCAAGCTCTCGATAAATCATAGACTACCTTATTGAATCTCTCTATTTACCCATCCGTCTGAGGGTGATAAGTAGTACTCATCTTATGCTTGGTACTTAACACTTCTTGTAGGCTCTTCCAGAACACATAAGTAAACAATGTATCTCCATCACTTACTATACTACTAGGAATCCCATGCAGTCAACCATGTCTTCATAAATAACTTAGCCAAAATAGGTAATCCTATTTAACTTAACGGGAATAAAATGGGCATTCTTAGTCAATCTGTCCACTATGGCCCATATACCCTCATTTTCTTGATTCGACCTTAGCAACCTATTAATAAAGTCCATAGATATCGAATCCCATTTTAAAACTGGTATATTTATAGGCTGAAGCAACCTATTTGGCTTTTGATGTTTGACATTTACTTGTTGGTAATTCGAACATTGCTTCCCATAAGCCAACATCCCTCTTCATACCTTCTCGAAAGAAACTTCTCTTCATAACCTGATTCATCTTGGTTCCTCTAGGATGAATCGTAAATTCCGATCGATGACATCCCCTAAGAACTTCTTTCCTTAGGTTTTCAATATTTGGAACACACAATCGTGCCTACATTCTCAAGCATGCCTTTTGGTCAAGGCTAAATTATCTCAAATCATCAATCTAAGTTCCAATCTCAAGTCTTCTAACCTTCTCGACCAACAATGGATCATCTTTCTACTTAAAAGAAATTCTTTCAATCAAAACCAGTCGAACTTCCTAACGGGATATCATGTCAATACTCCGACTAGAACTAGCAGTCAATCTTAATTGTGACGACCCGTCTTTCATTCCACAGAAAGACGTATTATCAAATAGGAAAAGAAAGAGATAGAATAGAAAGATAGAAAGAAAAGAAACAACAATCATCAGAATCTCACAGCGGAAACGAACAAAATATAATATTACATATATCCCTTACATAGTTTACATATCAGAGTACACAAAATAATACGACTTCGTTACATCAGACATTCATAAGAGTTTTTCCCAACCCATACAACTCAAAGCATAACACCAAAATGCTAGTACAGTGAATATAGATAGATAGTACGTCTGGACTCCAGCTCCAGCTTCCAAAACATATGCTAATCCAAACCTAATTACTTGGCTACTCATAAAAATTTGAGTACCCAAGAGTTTATGAAAAACAAAATAAACTCCGGGTCAGACATGGGTCTGGTGTGAGTAAATCAGATAAAGTTGTTTAACTTTAAAAATCATTTGAAACAAAAGGTTTCACGTAAGACTTCCCACAAATAAACACGTTAAGTTTTTACCTTACGCTAACCAAAACATTTGATAGGAAATTCAATGATGTTATAATAGGGTCTAGGGTTTTCAAGTAAAATAGAAAATAGCCGAAATTGTTACATCTATTAAATTCCAGCTACTAGCCACAAAGTGGGTAATACAATCAAAACCGTAGGGTCTCGTAGGGAAAATGGGTTTCCATCAATGGCAGGGCTACTGGGGTACCGCTCGTCACATTACGGGGCCTAGATCACCGTACCGAGGACCACTCCCGATCCCCTGCAACACAAGGCCGGACCCATCCCTTACTGGACAGTTCAGAGCAAGACAACCCCGCAGTTGTGGTCAACAACTGCCCACACAGCCGAATATATAAGGGACTTTTAGACAGGGGTAAATCTCACTCTCAAGTGGGGGCTACCCACGAAACCTTGCTGCACCTCCCCTGTTTTAGCCATTCCCAGTTGATGAGGCTTGAGGCTACGATTACCTTTAGAGAATACGTCTCTTAGAATGCTCATCGTCCACCTGACGATGTTCTGAAAGCATTCGATCCATACAAGTTCGTTCCGGGTTCGAACGAAACCGAAGGCATTATTTCATTACACTCATTTTGGAATCACCCTCAGAGTTAACGACAATAACCCTTGCACTTCAAAAACTCCATCTCGATCCTCACTTGAGATGTCACGACCTAACGTTTAACTTGGATCGATGTGGTTTTCGAAAAATCAAATTTGATTCCCGATCCCGGTCTCATCGAAATCCAAACGTGTCTTAAAGGCCAAGTTGTTTAAAGATTTAAACAATTCAATTCAGATTTTAAACATAGCATCACACAACATTATCAACAGATAATAACCAATATCTATCACATATACAATATCTCATCACAGAGTACAACTCAACTATCATTCAACAGATATCAACCATATCAATTCAAACTATCATCCACAAGCAAGCACTACTTAATTCATATTATAATTAATTTAATTAATTTAAAATTAAATTAATTACTTAAGAATTTATCACTTAATCTTGCTTAAACAAATGTTAATTAATTAATCACAATTAATTAATCACCTCTTAATTGTCTCCTTATTAATCAATTAATGCTTAATTAAATAATAATCTTTATTTAATTATCAATTAATTACTATAATTATTTATTAATTAAAATTTGATTTAAATTAATCATTCCTTAATTGGTTATTAATTAACCCTTAATTTATAACTAATTAACCTTAATTAATTCTTAATTAATCACAAATTAATTTATCTTAATTACATAATTAATTATTCATTAATTAGTCTTAATTATTTAATTAATTAAATCTCAACCCTTAATTAATTTACTGTTAAACATAAATTAATTAATGTTTAATTACTTAATTAATTAACTCTTAATCAATTGATTAATTAACTACTTAATCATTAATTTATTAATCATAAATCATTTAATTAATCAATTATTAATCACTTATGAATTAAACTTAAATTAATTAATAAATTAATTAATAACCTATTAATTGTTATTTAATTTAATCCTTAATTATCCATTAAATAATTCATAAGTAATTAATTAAATCTTAACAAATTAATTAACCAAAATAAATAAATTAATTCCAACTCTAATTTTTAATTAATTAAGGTAAACTTAAATTTCAAAATTTAATTAACTTCCCAAAACCAAACAATTTTCATTCATCTTTAAAACTCTTACATATTTAAATATTTCAATTTATTAAAACTAATTACCCTTGTAAAAGAAATTAGATTTAAAAAATGTAAAATTATTTCAAAACTTCAACAAATAAAATTGTAATTTACTTTTGAAATAAACTATTGACATTTTATAAGTGGTGAAAATATAAAGTGTTAAATTTCAAACTTAAATCAAATTTGAAAATTTAAAGTAAATTTAAAACTCGACTTCTCTAATTTGCTTAAACTCGACAAAACCCAAACTAACACAAAAATTGAACTCCATCTTCCCTTCCCCTTCATTTTAGTTTTGAGAATAATCATCAAAACCAAAATCAAGAACCTAATAATGCACTTCTTCCCTAACCCCAACAACATACTCACGCACCCGAGCATTCACGCGAGAATCACGACCCACACACGAGTGTCGCTTCGAGTCAACCCACTCGCGCACGAAAACTCCACTAACACACATCACTGCAACCTCGTGCACCTGCACGGTGCTCCGGCACCTCCATCACCGCCGCCGACCATTTGCGCAAACCGCAAATCCATCCTCGACCCATAATCCAACTCCAGAATTTGACAATTCAAATTCGAAGAAAATTTGAGTACTCGAGCCAAAATCCAAACTGCAGACACTGGAAAGGAAACCCCATCACCCACGGCACCGACCATCTTGCGCCTCCAAACTCCGGCCATACGTGCGCAACACCCAAACACAACTCCACCTCAAACCCCGTGAAGCTCGATCACCTCCACTCTTCACGCGATCGAATTCCTTAAGCTAAAAAAAAAACAGAACCTCAAACCCTACAAATTCAAATTCCCCATTCTATGTTGCATAATAAATTCAAACAGTATTTTTCTAGTGTTATGCATCATTAAACAAAGCTTCAATTTAAATTTCAAAACCTAAAATCAATCCAGTCACGAGAATTTGAAGAAAGCCCCAAATTCAGTTAATTTAAAAATTCAAATTCAATTGTAAATTAAAAATTCTGATTTCTGTTTTAAAATTCATGTCATGCATTATAGATTCAGGATATACATTTGATTCATACAAATTCGAACCAAATTTACATGATATAATTATTTGTTTTACTGCATATCCACTTTATTTCTGCAGTTTTTAACAGTATCATATGCATATATATTTTAACACTTATATCATATTGAATCTAACTTATATATTTGAAGATATAAACTCAGTATCACCATACTATATTTAAGTTTGAAGTTTTGCTCAGAAATTTGTGCTTGAACTTGAAACAACAGAGGGGTTATAGTTTTCTTTAACATGCACAGTCAAATATTTAAAACTGTAAACAAACATTCCACAAAACAACTGACATGCAAACATTTCAGAGCTAACATTCAACATGCAACATTTTTATACTTAAAGTTTTAATTTAAAAAAATTTACTCACCTGTTTATGTTGTTAAGGCTCAAGCTGCAGGAAAGAAAAATATGAACTGCAGGTCTTCTCTCTTTACTGTAATTTTGTTGCAGATCCTAAAACTGAGATTGCTTGATGTTGTTGCTTTGATGATGCCTCAAACTTGAATTAATGGGTGATAAAAACTTGAGATTGTTACAGAAATCTGTTGATTATTTGCAGATTTCTTTACTGAAATTTATTGCAGAATTTTGTTTTGAAAAGAGGTTTGAATGTTTATTTAATTTTGGTTGAAAAAGAAGAAATTCAGATTTGAAGATGAAGAAGTGTTTTTATTTTTCTTGCTTTAGAAAATGAGGATAAGAAAATTTAGATGAAGAATATGGAATAATTTTTTATTTGGAATTTTGTTTTTACAAAAATTTTAAAGAATTATGACACTTGTCACAATAATGCTTAGTTTTCTAACACATGTTTAATAATATGGTTTAAATGTTAACAAGTGTTTATTCATGCAAAAAGAAATTAAAATGTTTTCTTAAATTGATTTTTCTTATATAAGTTCATTTTTAAATTCCTATAAGTCAATTTCCTTTAAAGGATGAAGATAAAACAAATGTTAGAATTTAAATAAAATCATGAGCATATTACTTAATACTCAAAGTAAAATTAAGAATAAAAATTAACATAATTTAAATCTTTTAATTAATCAATTCAAACATTTAAATTTTAAATCCAATTCAAAAATTAAATTTGATATGAATAGAATTTTAACACATTCATTTCCTTATATATGTATTGGTTTTTAATTAGAATAAATGTATATTTACAATTCATTTATTTGCCGTTGAATAAAATAACAAATTTATCAATTAAAATTAGTTTATTATATTGATTATCATATTTAAATTGGGTGTGAAATTCCGGGATATCACAATCCTTCCCCCTTAAAAGAATTTCGTCCCCGAAATTTAAACAAAAGATAATCCAAAATTTTATTTTATTCAACACTTCAAACATACATAACATCCATACATAAGCAACCATCAAACAAAACATCCAAACAATCATACATTCAATACAAACACCACTAGCTATCCGGACACATATCCGGATAAGCCTTCCTAAAGCTATCCAGGGTCTCCCAGGTACAATCTCTGGGATCCTCACTCTACCGGACTTTAACGAGCTTCACTATCCTATTTCTGAGTTGCTTCTCATCTTGATCAACAATCTGAACAGGATGTCGAACAACTGATAAGTCCGGCTCAACCTCTAAGTCTTCCTGCACAGCTGGCTCCACAATAAGAGATGGATCGTGCACATATTTCCGTAGATGAGATACGTGGAAAACATTGTGAATTCCAGCCATCCGGACTGGCAATTCAATCTTGTATGCTACAGCACCAATCCTCTCGAGAACTCGAAATGGACCAATGTATCTCGGAGCGAGTTTCCCTGTCTTCCTGAATCTTATAGCTCCTTTAATAGGGGAAACTTTGACAAAGACTAAATCACCAATCTCGAACTCCAATTGTCTTCGTCTTTTATCAGCATATTTCTTTTGCCGATCCTGAGCAGCTCTCATCCTTTTCTTGATAAGTTAGACTTTAGCAGATGCTTCACGGATCAGATCTGGTCCAAGCACAATACAGTCCTTCAACTCTATCCAACAGGCTGGAGATCTACACGGTCTTCCATACAATGCTTCATAAGGAGCCATCTTGATACTTGCTTGGTAACTGTTATTATAAGAGAACTCCACTAGATGTAGATGATCCTCCCACGATCCTCTAAAATCTAATACACAGGCTCTCAGCATATCTTCTAGAATTCGATTAAGCCTTTCCGTTTGTCCATCTGTTTGTGGATGATATGCTGTACTCAATCTTAAACTAGTCCCCAACGCTGATTGCAATGCCTCCCAGAATTTGCTGGTGAAGATCGGATCTTGATGGCTTACAATGCTGACTGGAACACCATGCAATCTCACAATCTCCTTTAAGAAAATTTCTGCCAAAGAAACTGCAATACGGGTTGCTTTAACTGGTATAAAATGGGCGCTCTTGGTAAGACGATCTACAATCACCCATATTCCTTCATTCCCTTTCTTAGTCCTAGGCAATCCGTCAATGAAGTCCATCGAAATCATTTCCCATTTCCATGTCGGGACCTCCAAAGGTAGTAACAAACCGGCTGGCTTCTGTTGCTCTCCTTTCACTTGCTGGCAGATAGCACATCTATTAACGAATCTGGCTACATCCTTTTTCATCTTCGGCCACCAGAAAACCCTCTTCATATCCTTGTACATCTTCGAGATTCCTGGATGGACATTTAATCTAGAACGATGACTTTCTGACAATACTTCCTGACGCAGATCCCTATCATACGGAACACAGATCCTTCCATTAATCCTTAGTGTTCCTCGATCATCAATCTCAAAACTAGGACACTGCCCCTTCCTAGCCCTTCTAATAATTCTTTTCAACATTAAATCAGATTCTTTCTTGCTTGAAATCCTTTCCAGAAGAGATGGAACCACTTCCAAAAGAGAAAGAACCGCATTTCTGCTAAGAGCGTCTGCCACAACGTTCGCCTTCCTCGGAGTATACAGAATATCCAAATCGTATGATGCCAAGAACTCAACCCATCGCTGCTGTCTTAGATTAAGATCTTTTTGAGAGAAAAGATATTTCAAAAGTTTGTGATCCATGAATAGCTCAAACTTTTCTCCTAAAAGATAATGCCTCCATATCTTTAGAGCAAACACAATAGCCAACAGCTCTAGATCATGCGTAGCGTAGTTCCTCTCATGTGGCTTCTACTGCCGACTCGCATACGCAATAACCCTACCATTCTGCATAAGCACAACTCCCAATCCAACAATACAGGCATCAATATACACTTCAAACTTGCTCTTACCATCAGGAATAGCCAATACAGGAGCGCTTGTCAACTTTGACTTCAGTTTCTGAAAAGCTTCCTCACATTCCGATGTCCACTTGAATTTAGCTCCCTTCCTTGTCAGCTTTGTTAGGTGAGAAGAGATCTTAGAATAATCCTTAATAAACTTCCTGTAGTAACCGACCAATCCAAGAAAACTGCGAACTTCTGTAGGAGTCCGAGGCTGCTTCCATTCCAGAATAGTCTCAACTTTAGCTGGATCTACAGAGATTCCCTCACCAGAAACAATATGGCCCAAAAATTTTACTTCAGATTTCCAAAAATGACACTTAGAGAACTTCGCCTTCAGCACATGCCTTCTTAGAGTTTCCAAAACTATTCTCAAGTGTTGCTTGTGCTCTTCTTCCGATTTAGAATAAACCAAAATATCATCGATGAATACCAAAACAAACTTATTCAGAACATCTCTAAAGACTCGGTTCATCAGATCTACAAAATAAGCAGGAGCGTTGGTTAACCCGAAAGGTATAACCAACCACTCATAGAAACAATTAGGTCCTCTAAATGCAGTTAAGGGAATACTGTCTTCAGCTACCCTTAACTGATGGAAACCTGATGCTAGATCCAATTGAGAAAAGACAGATGCACCATGAAGTTGGTCGAAGAGATCATCAATGCGAGGAAGAGGATACTTATTCCAAATGGTCACCTTGTTCAATTCACGGTAGTCTACAGAGAACCTTAGCGACCCATCCAACTTGGTGACAAAAACTGCAGCAGAACCCCAACAGGAAAAACTTGGTCTGATCAGACCCTTCTCCAACAAATCTTGAGTTTGCTTCACTTAACTTCCCGGTGCGGTGGCAAACACTTAACTTCCTCAAATACGTTGGAGAAATCCCGGACTACTTCAATATCTACAACCTCTTCTTGAGAAGTCTCTATTCCATGTAAAAGACTACTCAAGTGAATTCCAGAGTTATCACACATTACTCTGGCAATCCTACTCAGATCAGTTTCCAACGAAACTGTTCTTTCGTCACAATTTAAAATAGCCTTATATTTGTCAAGCCAATCCATTCCCAATATAAGGTCGAAACCTTGAAAATCCAATACATAAGGATCACAGGAAAAACTATGGGATAGATAGGAGATTTTCAAATCTTTACAAATCCTATCCAATTTGGTTACCCCTCCTATAGGATTTGATACACAAATGGGATTGTCAACTATACTAGGGGTAAGTAAGAAATTCTCTACAGTTCCCAGGGAAATAAAACTTAACCAGAATCAAATAAGACTTTAATATATTTTCCATTTAAAAGTAAGGTACCTTTTAAAACTCCCTTGCCCTTCGACGAGTTTGATGGTGCGCCTTCTAAAGTAAATACTTTGTTCTGTTGAACCTTATGAAGGAGCGGGCAGTCTTTAATCATGTGTCCCGGTTGGTGACAGTTAAAGCAAAGAGACTTCTGAACTAAGGCTGACCCTGGTCCACTATACTGCTGCCGCTACTGCTGAGATCCTTTGCTGGGACACTTGTTTGCCAGATGACCTTCTTGTTGACAAATATAACACTTTCGGGGTCCATTATTGTTCCCGGACTTATTCTTGTTTTGTTTCTTCCAGTTAGGATTGAATTTCCTTTTATTCTGATTAGAAGAATTCCCTCCTGATGCAGCAACTTGTGCACTGACTTCTTCTTCATCAAATCTTCATACCTTAATGCCATATCAATCAGTTCCACAAAAGACCCTTTCAAATGTGCAGTCATTCTCTCATGATACTCAGGCCTCAACCCTTGGACAAACATCTCGTTCTTCTTAAGAGGTGTGTCTATAAGTCCTGGACCGTAGCAAGATAACTCGTTGAATTTAGTCTCGTATTCAGCTATAGACATATTTCCTTGTTTCAGATTCAGAAAATCTTGATAAAGCCGAGTTCTTCCTGCAGCAGGCATAAACTTTTCCTCAAACATCTCCTTAAATTCTTCCCAAGACATACCATCTTCCGAGATATTAGCAGTCACTGAATTCCACCATACTGCGACACCACCTTGTAATTGCCATGCAGCCATTATTCTCTTCTGCTCATCTGATAACCTCATGCTCTTAAAAATCTTCTCACACGAGCGAATCCATGCTTGAACTTCTATTATAGTTTCTGATCCTTGAAATGGTTTCCCTCCAAGGTGAACAAAGTCCTTGCATAATGCGGCAAAATTGACCGGAGACGTAACTGGATTAACAGTCTCATTATCAGTCTGCTCTCTTCTGTTACCAGTTGATGCACTTCCAACAACTCTTCCCCTTCGGCCTCTTGAACTCATATTGGCTACCTTAACAGGTAATCCAATCAATTTAGATAGGGATATAGTTATATAAGGAAATTACAAATGTGATGACCCGGAATTTTTAAACAATTTAAATCGGAATATTTAATCGATTTTAAATATTCAATAGAGTAATTTTAACTTGAATTATGGATATCACAATTCATTTGACAAATTGAATTAAATAATTTGAATTGAATAAGATATGAAAACCTGAGATTTTAAGCATGTTAAAAATAATTTGAAGGCTTATAAAATTTATATTGCCAACACTGAGTATAATAGGAGTGTTAAAATGGAATCTAACACTGAATTGGTCAGTTTTGAAATTTAATCGTTTAAATTGAATTTAAATATAACCCTCCGAGGCACAGTCTCGGAATTCGACGAAACCAGTCCCGTTGGTTTCGTAATATTTTATTTTTATCGCATTTCAATTTCCGCAGTGTTTGGAGTTACGGTTAGGTCGTACAACCCGTAAATACACAAGAAGAATCTAATTAAGTTTAAATTTACATAGTCAAACCTTTTCTTTGAAGCCACACTCTCGTAGCTTCCAACGCAATCTTCTTTCCTCTCTCTTCAGATTTATTTTCACTTAAATAATTGGCCAAGCCTTATTCTCCAAGATTGAAACCCGCAGTTAATAATAAAAAGAAAAATCAAAATCGAATCAAAGTTCAGGAAATCAAAATGGTCGCACCCTCTCCTTTTCAAAGCCCCATCCAGTTCGCAAAAAAAATAAAAAAATAAAAAATAAAATAAAATGGCAGAACGAATTGTCTGAGTTTTTAATCGCAAGGATGTTCCCTTCTTCTCAAGCCAAGACCGATGTCGAATCACTCTTCGATGTAGCCGTTTCAATCTGGAGTTTCTGACCTAAAATCCAGATGGTTCGCGTCGTCGCGTGGAAGGAGGTAGATCGACGCAGCGTAGTCTGGGTGGCTCCGATGTTTTCGAGGTCCTTGGAGTCGACTTGCTTGGGTGTTGCAGGGGATTAGGTTTGTGGGTTCGCGCGGCTAATGGCGATGTTGGTCGTCAGGACGTGTTCGTGAGTTATACGCGCGAGCAGTGGAAGGAGATTGCAGATAGGGGCGGTTGTTCGATCAAGGCAGTGAAGTTTCGTTTGTGGAGACGACGCCTAGGGCAGAAAGGCGAGCACGTGGAGGCAATTCGGTTTGGGTTTGTAAAGCTAGTAAGGTATTGTTTTTAAATTTCAATATATGTATATATTAACAGAAACGGAAAAGAAAATATAAGAAAATGAGGTAAGAAATAAAAGTATACATATGTACATTTTGAAAACCTTCTAGCTTAGCTCAAAAATAAAAATAAAGATTAAATATAACAAAATGTATTATAGTGATTAACCCATTTATTTTATTTAAATTAAACAAGCATTCATAGGTTGGAGGAAGAAAAAAAAAGATTTACAGTAAAATTAATTTTGATTTGTAATAATAATTATCATTTTGTTTTACCGGAAAGAAATTAATTTGGCAGATAGATTTTGATAATAAATTTTGGTTACTAAAATTAATCATTAAAGAGAAAATAATATATTTAGGATGATTAATTAATTTAAGTTACCAAAAATATTTGTTATAGGAAAATTAGTTTATGATTAAATCATTAGTTAACCCAAATTTATAAATGGTAATTAATTAGTTTGATTATTTAAAAATATTAATAAATCGTATAAACTGTTATTCAAGGTTCAATTCTTGAGGGAAAACTAATCGGGATAGATCGGATTGCAAGTGGAAAACAATGGTGAGTTAATCTCACTCAGTTTAAATTTAAATTTAAAATGATTAAATTTAAATAATTGTTTGAATGGTTGAATTGATTGATGTGATATAGTATGATATTTTGAAATTGGTATATTATTTTGTGCTAACGTCTGTGGATGCAGGAAAAAACAGGTTGGAGGGATCCAACTGGATCCCTCAACATTTATTTAAATTATTTAAATTCCCCTGTTATGATGATTGGATATTTTATGATGGATTATGTTGAAAAATTGAATGCTATGGTTTGATTGGATAATTGGATATAATGAATTTCCAGAAAATATATAACTTGGTTGTTGGAAAGAAAAGAAAGGAAGTGAATTTGTAAGTAAAATAATTATGGAAATTTGAATAAATTTAAGAATGAAATAAAGATAAAACAAAGTGACATAAGAATTCTAATTAATAAATCTTGAATATAGAAAGGAGATTATTGAATTAATAGAAAGTGAATGAATTGTAAACTCCAATGCTAATATCTAAAAGAACAGAACTTTTATTTTAAATTTAAGATTTTAAATTTTGAAGGTAACAAAGAAGAAAATGGGAAAAACCTGAAATTTGTATATTTCAGTTAAAGATTTAAAATCGAACAGCAAATAAAAATAAAGTCCATAATTAATGAATTTTGAAATGAACCGAGCAAGTAAAGAAATTTATTTCAAATAGAATGTATTCGAAATCAATTCGGGAAATTGATTTAAGTGCTTGAAGTTGGAATTCTCTCTGGATGGCCAAGTACACGTTTTTAAAAGTAAATTTGTAAATATAAATTAAATGGTTTAAAGTTATTTTTAAAGAAAACAAGGTTTGTAAAATTTATTATTTCTAATAATTAAGTTCTAAAGCAAATATTTCATTTTAATATATTATAACATTAATTATTTAAAAAGAGACTTAGTATTTGTTTTAAAGGTGAAAACCTGGTTTTATGTTTTATAAGTAACCTTATTTTCTCTAATTCATATAGTATGTATTTTTAACAAATTATTTAAGTAGTTTTATCCTAAATGTTTTAAAGTATATATTTCAAAGTAAAGTGTTTTAAATTATTTTAAATGAATCTATTTTTGTGCTTGGTGATTTCAGAAGAGATAGAAAATATTTGGGAAAGTTGATTCTGAAAAGAAAGATGGTTTTGAAACTGTTTTCAAAGGATTGAAAATAGAAATATATCTTGTGAAGATATTTTTGGAGATAAATAAATAATTTTAAAAATTATTTAATGGTTGATGGTTGTTTTTGTGAATATTAATTGATAGTTAAATAACCGACTATCAATATTGGACAAACACGTTGATCGTTTCGAAGAGACCGGGATCGAGATTTATTTCTCGAAAACCACTTCGATCCAGTTTGTACGTTTCGTGTAAACGATTTTGGACTCGAAGATGGAGCAGTGAAGTGCAAGGGCTAGTCGCTACTAATCCTGAGGATATTTCCAAAATGGATGTAGTAGGAATAGTGCCTTCGGTTCCGTTCGAACCCGGGACGGACTTGTATGGATGAATGCTTGCGAAACATCGTCAGGTGGACGATGGGCATTCTAAGTGGAAACGTTCTAAAGGTAACGTGTAACCTCAAGCCTCTTCAAATGGGAATGACTGAAAATCAGGGGATATGCAGCAAGGTTAGGTGGGTCATGCCCAAGCAGGACAAGATAATTCCCCTGTCTAGATGTCCCTTATATATTTCGGCTTAGTGGGTGGTTGGTCGCACCAACCACGGGGTTTATCTTGTTCGGGACTGTTCAGTAAGGAATGGTTCCGGCCTTGTGTTGCAGGGGATGAAGGGAGTAATCCTCGGTACGGTGATCTAGGCCCCGTACTGTGACAGGTGGTACCCCAGTGCCTAGTCATTGTTGGAAATTCATTCTCCCTACGAGCCTTGTACGAGTTTTGTTTGTATTTCCCACTTTTGTGGCTAGTAGCTGGAATTTAATAGATGTAACAATTTCGGCTATTTTATAAGTATTTGTATATAGACCCTATTATAATATCAGAAGATTTCTATAAAAATTGTTTTAGCTATCGTAAGGTAAAAACCCGACATGTTTATTTGTGGCGTGGTCTTACGAGATGCTTTTGTTTTCAAAGGATTTTTGAAACGTTAATAATCAATTGGGTGTGATTTTCTCACGCTGGTAATCCAGACTGACTCGGGTGTTATTTAACTGTAATGCTCGGGTCAGACCGAGTATTATAGGATACAGGATATGATGCTGTGGAGCTCAGGAGACGAGCTGGATGACGATACGTATTCTCGTACTTGTATATATATATTATTCCGCTGTTGAGTTGTTGTGTATCCATTGTATGTTATTGATGTGAGCTGTGACTGATGTACTCTGATGATGTAATGTATGTAAACAGTTATATTTGATTTTGAGTAAAGATTATTTATTATCTATTATATTTTATTCCGCTGCGATGGTTAGATTCTGATGTTGATTTTGTTTTTCTCTTCTTCTACCTCTTCTTCTTAAACCCAAATGGTTCGTATTTCTGTGCAACTTGAGTTGATTGTTGAAGAATAGTGTTGACTCAAGGGGTACGGATTTGCGGGTTGTTACAGTTGGTATCAGAGCTTAGGTTGGTGATAACCTTGGCTCTGGTGGGAATTACTCATTTAAATTAGAGTCTATAGTACTCTATAATGAGTTTGAGCGTATTAATAGATATGAGCGCGTATTTGTTAGTGAATATAAATTGTTTTAATATTGGGTTGATTGGTTTATTGAGTGGCATATGAACCTTCGTCGACACAGTCTGCGCAACTGTATCGAAGGGGTTTCTAAACACTTGAATAGAGCAATTGACACGGTATTGTTTTAAATGTGGGTAAATGAAATAATTTTACCCAAAAATATATTTTCGATATAAAGGAAATTTTTGTAAGCTATTTAGCTAATATATGGTTGCTTGGATGTTAGAAAGGATAATATTAAAGTATTATCATTGTTAAATGAAAATTTAACTAGAAATTGGAAAAAAAATACCCAAAGTTTGAAGAAAATAAATTCATTATAAAATGAAACATATAAATATGAATTATAATTGTAATTTATAAATTGAAGTGTAATCAAGTGAGAATTTGTATAAGCATAAACTGTACAAAAGAAATATAGTTAAAACTTATTTAAGCAAGATTTGGAAATTTAAATTCCAAAAATTTGGAAGTGTTTTGAAGATAAAATGATAGCATTGTTTTGGAGGTATTTCTGAAAGGAAATTTGTTTTAAATGGATTTTGAAAGTGATATAGCATTGAAATTACTTGGATTATTGGAAAATAATTCTGATGATGACGGCCGCATCATCAGTATTCATTTTCGAATTTCTAAGTGACGAATTGCTACCAAAGTGATTTGTTCTGGAAGCAGATGTTTTTGAAAATTTCAAAGGAAATTTGTTGGAAAAAAAAAACAAGATTGGTTTAATATTTGAGAAATGTGATTTGAGATGTTGGAGATTTCAAATCAATTTGAAACTAAAACCGGGAGTTTAAAAATCCTGATAGGATGGGTTGTAAGTTTATAAAATTGAGATGAGTTTCAAATCAGGAAGGAAATATAGGCTCTGAATGTTGGAATTAAATAAAGTGAGAAGTTGTAAAATTGAAATTAACTTGGATTGGGAGAACAAAATTTAACTGGATTAAAATAAATTGAATAAGCTGAAATAATATCCAGTTATATTCAAATTAAGTTGAAATCGAATTGAGTTGAATAAATCAGAGTTGAAATAAAATTGAATTGGAATAGAAATTCAATGGAATTATTGAATGAATTAGATTCTTACCTGAACAAATGGAAAACAAGTTGGATAAGAATTGGAATTGGAATAAATAAATAGGACTTATAAAAGAAGAATATATTCAAGCTTATGATGAATGGAATTGTATGAAAAAATAATAATAATAAGTTGTGACTTATTAAATTGGAAATGGAATACATTGAATACAATGCCCAAAATCAATATTTTGATAAATTGAGAAATGAAATGAGGATCCAAACTTGAAGTATAAAATAAATATTGAGCTTAAGAAAATTAAACGGAGTGATATTTGGAATAAAAAAATTTCAAGTGTTGGATTATGAATAAGGGAAGAACTAATTGGATAATAAATTAGTTAATGGAATTGAATTACAAGTTTATGATGAAGTTGGAAATAAACTCAAGTTATAAATTGAAATTGATTCAAATTGTTGATGAAGTGAAAGTAATTGAGAATGAGGTTGAATTGTGAGTTAATAAATTGGATGGTAAATTAAAAGTGAATAATAGGATCAGAACTTGAGTTATTAATAAAATTAGACTTGAAGTGTTAACAAAATAAATATAATTTGAAAAGTATAGAGTAAAAATGAAATGGATTAAAATAATGATGGTATGAATTGCAAATAAAAATCCTAATAAGTGGAAATAAATTAGAAATGGCCTTGTAATAAATTGAATGAGTTAAATCTGGAACGTTAAATTTTATTATAACTAGTCAAATAAATTTGTAGTTTGAAATGAGACTGGATTGAGATAGAATCAAATTAAATTGAAAAGAGAAATTTATTTGCAAAATGAAGTGAGCTTAAGAATAGAAAAGAAAAAGAAAAGAAAAGAAGATTTACTTGAAAATAAAATGGGCTTAAGTATAAAATTGGAATGAATAAACTTCAGCTAAAAGATGGAAAAGAGTTGAATTGAATTCAACTAAAAATTAAGTTTAATAATATTGGATTGGTTTTAAACCAAGTGAAAATAAATTTTTTTAAATCGAAATAAAATTCAGTGAGTTATAAATAATATTAATGGAATGAAATTCCAGAAGAAATAATTGTAAATCATTTAAAAATTATTAAGGAATTGAAATAACTAGGGACAATAAGGAAATGGAATGTTTAAGTTAATAGAATGGGTTTAAATGAAGGCGGATAAAGAATGAAACCCTATTGAATACATCTAACATTGAAATAGTTATTGGATGAAATAGCTTGGATTATCTTCGAGCTAAATAAAACAGTTTGGAATAAACAAATATGGAATGTAATGTTAATAAATGAGTTGTAAGTGAAATTTAAAAAGGGAGTGTGTCGAGCTAAGTAAATGGTTGTAAATGGATTAAATAAAAAAGAGAAATTTAGTTGGCAATTAAGATGAACCTAGGTTGTATATGGTTTGGATGAACTAATTGGTTAATAATATGGAATGCGAGTGAATAGATTCAAATTTAAAATGCAATGAGAATGAGAATATTAAAATTGTGAATAAATTTAAAAATGGGATAGAATTAAGTATAAATTGAGTTGAAATTCATTAAAAATTGGTTATAACATATAATACTTATTTATTCACATAGTTTTCGTCAAATTTGCAAAGAATAAATTGTAATTGAATGTAAATGGAAGTTATTAAAATGCCTTGGATGGATAGGAGTAAAATAAATTGATTTTGAAAGCAATTGAATTAAATGTGAGTTCAGTTTGCTTAGGAATAAATTTAAAGTAAGTAATTGTGTTTTAAACCATTCACATTTGATGAAGATGTATACGAATGGATTGAAAACCATTCGAATTGAATGAAAAGGGTTATAAATGAATTAAAACGGTTGAATTGGCATGGGAACTACATAAATTGCTTACAGAAAAATGTTTTGTATGAGATTCTTTTAGAATTCATATGTTGTAACTATTGCAAGTAAGTGAAACGTGTTAAACTTCTTATATTTGGCACTTACAAATTTAAACTGAGTAAGTACAGGTACCTGGAAGCCGTATGGCTGGATTTGGGTTGGGCTTTTTGCTAAAAATAATAAGCCGCTTGCTTAAAATGCTAAATAAGGTACGCCTACGTAATTAAAATAGGAAATATGAACTGTTTTTGGTTTTTCCGACCGTGTGGGTCGATGTATATATATTTATCTCTTTTGTCAAATTGCAAAAGCTCCTTCGTACAAAGGGGACTCTGCCAAAAAATTTTAGAAATTTTGGAAGTTAGAAAATTTTTGAAAATTTTGTTAACGACAAAACTATTTAGAATTGGAAACTAAAATAAGTTAGTAAATGAAACTAATTAAAGTAATGACTTAAATTAGGAATAAATGAAGGATAAAAATTAAAAATTCAAAGTTGAAAATAAATGGAATACATATGTAATGTGGAAATCGATTTGAATAGAAGTAAGTATAAACTAAAAGAGGTAAAGAGAAATAAAGATAAGAAACATATAAAATGTTTATATTAATTTAAGAAGGGAATGGTGAATTCTTAATTGGAAATTGATGCTACAAATGTATCCTAAGATAATATTAGAATGAATAGATATTGGCGTTTTGTGAGAAAATCGATAAAATGTTTTGGAATATTGTGATTGGATATTAGTGCTAAGCAGGATATGCAGGTATGATAAAAGGGGAAAAGGAAATTGGATTTGATTTCAAGAGATAAATTTGAATTGCCCGACAAAAGGTATGTATTTAAATTTGGTATGAAAATTGATTAGGATTTGGATTTGGATTGAGCCACTTGGCCTTTTGTTTTCTTTTTGGATTTGGGAGGCCGTAGAGCCCTTTTGTAGTTGTACCGAGCTAGCCGCGCAAAGGAGACGCTGGCAAAATTTTTCGGGAATTTGGAGAGTTAGAAAATTTTTGATAATTCAAAATTGTTTTAAGATTAAAACTGGAGTGGTTGAGCAAATAGGATTGTTTGCAAACTAGGGAAAGGTTTGGAAAGTTAATAAGAATGATAATGGGTCTTTTATAAGAAGATAGTTAGTGAGATGTTGAATTGTTGGAAACTGTTTGTAGGGAAATAATAAACGGGTATTAGACCATTCTTCCTAGTTAGTAATTTCGGGGACGAAATTCTTTTAAGAGGAGAGGAATGTGATGACCCGGAATTTTTAAACAATTTAAATCGGAATATTTAATCGATTATAAATATTCAATAGAGTAATTTTAACTTGAATTATGGATATCACAATTCATTTGACAATTAAATCGTTGAATTAAATAATTTGAATTGAATAAGATATGAAAACCTGAGATTTTAAGCATGTTAAAAATAATTTGAAGGCTTATAAAATTTATATTGACAACACTGAGTATAATAGGAGTGTTAAAATGGAATCTAACACTGAATTGGTCAGTTTTGAAATTTAATCGTTTAAATTGAATTTAAATATAACCCTCCGAGGCACAGTCTCGGAATTCGACGAAACCAGTCCCGTTGGTTTCGTAATATTTTATTTTTATCGCATTTCAATTTCCGCAGTGTTTGGAGTTACGGTTAGGTCGTACAACCCGTAAATACACAAGAAGAATCTAATTAAGTTTAAATTTACATAGTCAAACCTTTTCTTTGAAGCCACACTCTCGTAGCTTCCAACGCAATCTTCTTTCCTCTCTCTTCAGATTTATTTTCACTTAAATAATTGGCCAAGCCTTATTCTCCAAGATTGAAACCCGCAGTTAATAATAAAAAGAAAAATCAAAATCGAATCAAAGTTCAGGAAATCAAAATGGTCGCACCCTCTCCTTTTCAAAGCCCCATCCAGTTTGCAAAAAAAAAAAGAGAAAAAAAAAAGAAAAAAAAATGGCAGAACGAATTGTCTGAGTTTTTAATCGCAAGGATGTTCCCTTCTTCTCAAGCCAAGACCGATGTCGAATCACTCTTCGATGTAGCCGTTTCAATCTGGAGTTTCTGACCTAAAATCCAGATGGTTCGCGTCGTCGCGTGGAAGGAGGTAGATCGATGCAGCGTAGTCTGGGTGGCTCCGATGTTTTCGAGGTCCTTGGAGTCGACTTGCTTGGGTGTTGCAGGGGATTAGGGTTGTGGGTTCGCGCGACTAATGGCGATGTTGGTCGTCAGGACGTGTTCGTGAGTCATACGCGCGAGGAGTGGAAGGAGATTGCAGATAGGGGCGGTTGTTCGATCATGGCAGTGAAGTTTCGTTCGTGGAGACGACGCCTAGGGCAGAAAGGCGAGCACGTGGAGGCAGTTCGGTTTGGGTTTGTAAAACTAGTAAGGTATTGTTTTTAAATTTCAATATATGTATATATTAACAGAAACAGAAAAGAAAATATAAGAAAATGAGGTAAGAAATAAAAGTATACATATGTACATTTTGAAAACCTTCTAGCTTAGCTCAAAAATAAAAATAAAGATTAAATATAACAAAATGTATTATAGTGATTAACCCATTTATTTTATTTAAATTAAACAAGCATTCATAGGTTGGAGGAAGAAAAAAAAAAGATTTACAGTAAAATTAATTTTGATTTGTAATAATAATTATCATTTTGTTTTACCGGAAAGAAATTAATTTGGCAGATAGATTTTGATAATAAATTTTGGTTACTAAAATTAATCATTAAAGAGAAAATAATATATTTAGGACGATTAATTAATTTAAGTTACCAAAAATATTTGTTATAGGAAAATTAGTTTAAGATTAAATCATTAGTTAACCCAAATTTATAAATGGTAATTAATTAGTTTGATTATTTAAAAATATTAATAAATCGTATAAACTGTTATTCAAGGTTCAATTCTTGAGGGAAAACTAATCGGGATAGATCGGATTGCAAGTGGAAAACAATGGTGAGTTAATCTCACTCAGTTTAAATTTAAATTTAAAATGATTAAATTTAAATAATTGTTTGAATGGTTGAATTGATTGATGTGATATAGTATGATATTTTGAAATTGGTATATTATTTTGTGCTAACGTCTGTGGATGCAGGAAAAAACAGGTTGGAGGGATCCAACTGGATCCCTCAACATTTATTTAAATTATTTAAATTCCCCTGTTATGATGATTGGATATTTTATGATGGATTATGTTGAAAAATTGAATGCTATGGTTTGATTGGATAATTGGATATAATGAATTTCCAGAAAATATATAACTTGGTTGTTGGAAAGAAAAGAAAGGAAGTGAATTTGTAAGTAAAATAATTATGGAAATTTGAATAAATTTAAGAATGAAATAAAGATAAAACAAAGTGACATAAGAATTCTAATTAATAAATCTTGAATATAGAAAGGAGATTATTGAATTAATAGAAAGTGAATGAATTGTAAACTCCAATGCTAATATCTAAAAGAACAGAACTTTTATTTTAAATTTAAGATTTTAAATTTTGAAGGTAACAAAGAAGAAAATGGGAAAAACCTGAAATTTGTATATTTCAGTTAAAGATTTAAAATCGAACAGCAAATAAAAATAAAGTCCATAATTAATGAATTTTGAAATGAACCGAGCAAGTAAAGAAATTTATTTCAAATAGAATGTATTCGAAATCAATTCGGGAAATTGATTTAAGTGCTTGAAGTTGGAATTCTCTCTGGATGGCCAAGTACACGTTTTTAAAAGTAAATTTGTAAATATAAATTAAATGGTTTAAAGTTATTTTTAAAGAAAACAAGGTTTGTAAAATTTATTATTTCTAATAATTAAGTTCTAAAGCAAATATTTCATTTTAATATATTATAACATTAATTATTTAAAAAGAGACTTAGTATTTGTTTTAAAGGTGAAAACCTGGTTTTATGTTTTATAAGTAACCTTATTTTCTCTAATTCATATAGTATGTATTTTTAACAAATTATTTAAGTAGTTTTATCCTAAATGTTTTAAAGTATATATTTCAAAGTAAAGTGTTTTAAATTATTTTAAATGAATCTATTTTTGTGCTTGGTGATTTCAGAAGAGATAGAAAATATTTGGGAAAGTTGATTCTGAAAAGAAAGATGGTTTTGAAACTGTTTTCAAAGGATTGAAAATAGAAATATATCTTGTGAAGATATTTTTGGAGATAAATAAATAATTTTAAAAATTATTTAATGGTTGATGGTTGTTTTTGTGAATATTAATTGATAGTTAAATAACCGACTATCAATATTGGACAAACACGTTGATCGTTTCGAAGAGACCGGGATCGAGATTTATTTCTCGAAAACCACTTCGATCCAGTTTGTACGTTTCGTGTAAACGATTTTGGACTCGAAGATGGAGCAGTGAAGTGCAAGGGCTAGTCGCTACTAATCCTGAGGATATTTCCAAAATGGATGTAGTAGGAATAGTGCCTTCGGTTCCGTTCGAACCCGGGACGGACTTGTATGGATGAATGCTTGCGAAACATCGTCAGGTGGACGATGGGCATTCTAAGTGGAAACGTTCTAAAGGTAACGTGTAACCTCAAGCCTCTTCAAATGGGAATGACTGAAAATCAGGGGATATGCAGCAAGGTTAGGTGGGTCATGCCCAAGCAGGACAAGATAATTCCCCTGTCTAGATGTCCCTTATATATTTCGGCTTAGTGGGTGGTTGGTCGCACCAACCACGGGGTTTATCTTGTTCGGGACTGTTCAGTAAGGAATGGTTCCGGCCTTGTGTTGCAGGGGATGAAGGGAGTAATCCTCGGTACGGTGATCTAGGCCCCGTACTGTGACAGGTGGTACCCCAGTGCCTAGTCATTGTTGGAAATTCATTCTCCCTACGAGCCTTGTACGAGTTTTGTTTGTATTTCCCACTTTTGTGGCTAGTAGCTGGAATTTAATAGATGTAACAATTTCGGCTATTTTATAAGTATTTGTATATAGACCCTATTATAATATCAGAAGATTTCTATAAAAATTGTTTTAGCTATCGTAAGGTAAAAACCCGACATGTTTATTTGTGGCGTGGTCTTACGAGATGCTTTTGTTTTCAAAGGATTTTTGAAACGTTAATAATCAATTGGGTGTGATTTTCTCACGCTGGTAATCCAGACTGACTCGGGTGTTATTTAACTGTAATGCTCGGGTCAGACCGAGTATTATAGGATACAGGATATGATGCTGTGGAGCTCAGGAGACGAGCTGGATGACGATACGTATTCTCGTACTTGTATATATATATTATTCCGCTGTTGAGTTGTTGTGTATCCATTGTATGTTATTGATGTGAGCTGTGACTGATGTACTCTGATGATGTAATGTATGTAAACAGTTATATTTGATTTTGAGTAAAGATTATTTATTATCTATTATATTTTATTCCGCTGCGATGGTTAGATTCTGATGTTGATTTTGTTTTTCTCTTCTTCTACCTCTTCTTCTTAAACCCAAATGGTTCGTATTTCTGTGCAACTTGAGTTGATTGTTGAAGAATAGTGTTGACTCAAGGGGTACGGATTTGCGGGTTGTTACAACAAATACGCACTCTCAAGATAGATTCTACTCCAGAGCCTAGGTGTTTCTCAACCATTGCTCTGATACCAACTGTGACGACCCGTCTTTCATTCCACAGAAAGACGTATCATCAAATAGGAAAAGAAAAAGATAGAATATAAAGATAGAAAGAAAAGAAACAACAATCATCAGAATCTCACAGCGGAAACGAACAAAATATAATATTACATATATCCCTTACATAGTTTACATATCAGAGTACACAAAATAATACGACTTCGTTACATCAGACATTCATAAGAGTTTTTTTCCCAACCCATACAACTCAAAACATAACACCAAAATGCTACTGCAGCGAATATAGATAGATAGTACGTTTGGACTCCAGCTCCAGCTTCCAAAACATATGCTAATCCAAACCTAATTACTTGGCTACTCATAAAAATTTGAGTACTCAAGAATTTATGAAAAACAAAATAAACTCCGGGTCAGACATGGGTCTGGTGTGAGTAAATCAGTTAAAGTTGTTTAACTTTAAAAATCATTTGAAACAAAAGGTTTCACGTAAGACTTCCCACAAATAAACACGGGTAAGTTTTTACCTTACGCTAACCAAAACATTTGATAGGAAATTCAGTGATGTTATAACAGGGTCTAGGGTTTTCAAGTAAAATAGAAAATAGCCGAAATTGTTACATCTATTAAATTCCAACTACTAACCACAAAAGTGGGTAATACAATCAAAACCGTAGGGTCTCGTAGGGAAAATGGGTTTTCCATCAATGGCAGGGCTACTGGGGTACCGCCCGTCACAGTACGGGGCCTAGATCGCCGTACCGAGGACCACTCCCGATCCCCTGCAACACAAGGCCGGACCCATCCCTTACTGGACAGTTCCGAACAAGACAACCCCGCAGTTGTGGCCAACAACTTCCCACACAGCCGAATATATAAGGGACTTCTAGACAGGGATAAATCTCACTCTCAAGTGGGGGCTACCCACGAAACCTTGCTACACCTCCCCTGTTTTAGCCATTCCCAGTTGATGAGGCTTGAGGCTACGATTACCTTTAGAGAACACGTCTCTTAGAATGCTCATCGTCCACCTGACGATGTTCTGAAAGCATTCGATCGATACAAGTTCGTTCCGGGTTCGAACGAAACCGAAGGCATTATTTCATTACACTCATTTTGGAATCACCCTCAGAGTTAACGACAATAACCCTTGCACTTAAAAAACTCCATCTCGATCCTCACTTGAGATGTCACGACCTAACATTTAACTTGGATCGATGTGGTTTTCGGAAAATCAAATTTGATTCCCGATCCCGGTCTCATCGAAATCCAAACGTGTCTTAAAGGCCAAGTTGTTTAAAGATTTAAACAATTCAATTCAAATTTTAAACATAGCATTACACAACATTATCAACAGATAATAACCAATATCTATCACATATACAATATCTCATCACAGAGTACAACTCAACTATCATTCAACAGATATCAACCATATCAATTCAAACTATCATCTACAAGCAAGCACTACTTAATTCATATTATAATTAATTTAATTAATTTAAAATTAAATTAATTACTTAAGAATTTATCACTTAATCTTGCTTAAACAAATGTTAATTAATTAATCACAATTAATTAATCACCTCTTAATTGTCTCCTTATTAATTAATTAATGCTTAATTAATTAATAATCTTTATTTAATTATCAATTAATTACTATAATTGTTTATTAATTAAAATTTGATTTAAATTAATCATTCCTTGATTGGTTATTAATTAACCCTTAATTTATAATTAATTAACCTTAATTGATTCGTAATTAATCACAAATTAATTTATCTTAATTACATAATTAACTATTCATTAATTAATCTTAATTATTTAATTAATTAAATCTCAACCCTTAATTAATTTACTATTAATTATAAATTAATTAATGTTTAATTACTTAATTAATTAACTCTTAATCAATTGATTAATTAACTACTTAATCACTAATTTATTAATCATAAATCATTTAATTAATCAATTATTAATCACTTATGAATTAACCTTAAATTAATTAATTAATTAATTAATAACCTATTAATTGTTATTTAATTTAATCCTTAATTATCCATTAAATAATTCATAAGTAATTAATTAAATCTTAACAAATTAATTAACCAAAATAAATAAATTAATTCCAACTCTAATTTTTAATTAATTAAGGTAAACTTAAATTTCAAAATTTAATTAACTTCCCAAAACTAAACAATTTTCATTCATCTTTAAAACTCTTACATATTTAAATATTTCAATTTACTAAAACTAATTACCCTTTTAAAAGAAATTAGATTTAAAAAATGTAAAATTATTTCAAAACTTCAACAAATAAAAATGTAATTTACTTTTGAAATAAACTATTGACATTTTTTAAGTGGTGAAAATATAAAGTGTTAAATTTCAAACTTAAATCAAATCTGAAAATTTAAAGCAAATTTAAAACTCGACTTCTCTAATTTGCTTAAACTCGACAAAACCCAAATTAACACAAAACTAGAACTCCATCTTCCCTTCCCCTTCATTTTAGTTTTGAGAATAATCATCAAAACCAAAATCAAGAACCTAATAATACACTTCTTCCCTAACCCCAACAACATACTCACGCACCCGAGCATTCACGCGAGAATCACGACCCACACACGAGTGTCGCTTCGAGTCAACCCACTCGCGCACGAAAACTCCACTGACACACATCACTGCAACCTCGTGCACCTGCACGGTGCTCCGGCACCTCCATCACCGCTGCCGACCATTCGCACAAACCCCAAATCCATCCTCGACCCATAATCCAACTCCAGAATTCGACAATTCGAATTCGAACAAAATTTGAGTACTCGAGCCAAAATCCAAACTGCAGACGCCGGAAAGAAAACCCCATCACCCACGGCACCGACCATCTTGCGCCTCCAAACTCCGGCCATACGTGTGCAACACCCAAACACAACTCCACCTCAAACCCCGTGAAGCTCGATCACCTCCACTCTTCACGCGATCGAATTCCTTAAGCTAAAAAAAAACAGAACCCCAAACCCTACAAATTCAAATTCCCCATTCTATGTTGCATAATAAATTCAAACAGTATTTTTCTAGTGTTATGCATCATTAAACAAAGCTTCGATTTAAATTTCAAAACCTAAAATCAATCCAGTCACGAGAATTTGAAGAAAGCCCCAAATTCAGTTAATTTAAAAATTCAAATTCAATTGTAAATTAAAAATTCTGATTTCTGTTTTAAAATTCATGTCATGCATTATAGATTCAGGATATACATTTGATTCATACAAATTCGAACCAAATTTACATGATATAATTATTTGTTTTACTGCATACCCACTTTCTTTCTGCGGTTTTTAACAATATCATCTGCATATATATTTTAACACTTAAATCATATTGAATCTAACTTCTATATTTGAAGATATAAACTCAGCATCACCATACTATATTTAAGTTTGAAGTTTTGCTCAGAAATTTATGCTTGAACTTGATACAACAGAGGGGTTACAGTTTTCTTTAACGTGCACAGTCAAATATTTAAAACTGTAAACAAACATTCCACAAAACAACTAACTTGCAAACGTTTCAGAGCTAACATTCAACATGATAATGGGTTGTTTTTTTAATATAGATAAATAAATTTTTAAATAGAATTATTAATTACAAATTGAATTTGGGTTTGTTTAAAATATATATGTATTACTGAATTGATTTTAAATTGGATTTTTAAATTTGAATTTGAATTTGGATTTAAAATTGAAATTCAAAAGAGAGATATTTTAAATGTTTTGGATTTTAAAATATATGAATAAGCTTTTATTTGTATATAATTTGTTTTATTATATTTTATTTAAAGAAATTGATATGTATGTCTTTATATAAGCATTCATAAAATTAGTAAATCTAATAGAAAAGCCTTTTGTTAACATTTAAAATAAATAAAACTAAGTGTTAATTACTTAAAGGACAAGTGTAAAACTATGGAAGCTTGCTTAAACAAGTGTTATAGGGTAAATGATTCTTATGACACATGTTAAGACTTTAAACAATTATCATTTTAACTTTAATTTTTTTTTAATAAACTACATTTTTACTTATATAAACCTATACTTCTCATCTTATATTCTTTTTCAAATGAAAAGGCTAAGAAACTAAAACCAACAATTCTCTCAATAACAAAATCAGTAATCAATCCTTCCACAATCTGAAATCAATTTCCACAAACCAGAAATGCAAATCAAAAATAAATCCTGCAAACCATTTTCATTTTCAAAATTTGTACATCATTTTCAAAAAGGAAATCTAGCCTGTAACATTCTTTAACCTGAAGTTTTAAACAAAGCAAACTCTAAACCAAAGCCTGCAAACATCTTCTTCAGACTTGAGATAAACTGCAAATCTTTTGTAAGATGAAAATCAAAGCCTATTCCTTTTTGAAACATGAGAATAAATCAGGAAGTTCATCTCTGTTCCAGATTTAAACCATCTCTGCAACAAATTTCAACAGCAAGCAACTGCAGTTTTTTAAATCTAAGAATCCTTCAGCAATTCAAGTATTAAAGAATCAAAGAACATTTTATTCCAGCAAATCAAGGTTTAAAGTGTCAAAAGTTGTTTTCAAAATATAGTGCTCTGTTCATTATTGAATTAGGTGAGTAAACCACCCTTTGACACCTTAAACTTGTCTCTATTTTGATCTGCACACGATGATCCTCGATGTGTGGTTGAATTTGTGAAATGTGTGGATATTTTTTTAGTAATGTGTATTGCTTCTGTTTAGTGTTTCCAGGATGATCACCCCTTCAAAAATCATTATCATGACCTCTAGTTTAATTTAGGCCTTAATGTCCGAGAAGTTCAATGTGAGTAAACCAAGTTTTAATCTGTTAAATCCTGTTGCATGCAATCATTCTTGGAACAAAGTGTGATAAGTAATTTGCATGTTTATCTATATAAATTACATGAAGATATATATATATATATATATATATATATATATATATGATTTCATGGTATGCATATCAGAATATAAATCAATACTCTGTTCTGGTTATCCAGGTTTCAAACCTGATCCAATATTAAACATATTTTTCCCTAATTCATGTTAATCATTGTTATATAAAAAAAGTTTGTTAGGAATAACAATTATAAGTTTTTAAAAGTATTTCCAAGTAAGGATTTGAGTTAGATTAAATAAAAATAAAGAAGAACGGTAGGATCCCAATATATATCAAAAATTCGAGCTAAATAAATTGTTGTTTTATGAATATAATCCTTTTAAGCTTTGAAGACCATGATTTTTAAAAGTATAATCATGATTTTTAAGTTTATAAATCTTGAGAAATTTAGAAATGAACGTATAATGGGTTTCGAGCGATTTCAGTTGGTCGGAGGATTTTAGGGTCGCATGCTCATGGGTGAAGCAAGCTCGATAATGGATGATGTCGACAAAAATGGTCTCACGATTTGTAGATCATCAGAACGACGACATGGAAAAGATGTAGGGTTTTATTGTCTGATGGGTTTGATGATGTATTTGGGATCACTACGACGGTGAGGTTAGACCGGACTTGGTCGAAGTTAGTGTGATGGATGCGTGAGTCTACGGCGTGGTTTGGGTAGAAGGTCAGGATCTCTGGCAACCTGAAGTGATGGCACTGTGTGGTCTTCGTCGAACAGGTCTGGGTTCAGTTGAATCGACTCGCTCGATTTCGTTTTCTGGTGCGAATGGTCATGATGGGTGGTCAGGTCAAACAAGGTTGGTATCGCCGACGTGCTGGGGGTCGGAGTAGGGATCGGAGTTGATTAGAGCTGATATGCATGTGTACATAATATCGTTCGTGTTAGTTTTTGATGTATCGTGTTACTTCGGGAAGGTAGTGGTTGGCATCGAGTTCGAACTCGAGTTGTTCGTGGGAAAGGGAAACTCGGGTTGTGGCCGTGAATTTGTGATATGGGTTCGTAATTTTGAGTAAGGTTTGATATTGGTTATTATTAGGCTTTTAAAAGATATGATCGAGTTTTCTTTAACAAGTTTTCAGGGTAAACATTCTCAAAGGAGAAGCTTGAATGAGTTTTACAAATAAAATATTGATAAATGTTTTATAAAAAAATTTGAAAATTTAATTATGAAGCCAAATACCTTGGAATTAAATTGTTTGGTTTTAAATAATTATTAGGTTAATTATTTAATTAAACCCCTAAGTATTTAAGATAAACATTTTGAACCCCATTCATCAATAAGGACTTAAGTGGTTTGTATAAATTAAATTCCGAGCATTTAAATTAAATAAGATTTAATGATCTAATTAAGTAAGTATTTAATTAAGGAAATGGTTTCTCTTAATTAATTAAGGTCTTATTAATAAGGGTAATTAAAGTGGAATTACTTAATGATAATTAGTTAATTTAATTAAAGGATCATTAACTTGGGCGATTAATTAAAGAATTTTTTTAAAGTTAAGTAATTAAGGATTGATTAATTAAGTATAAATCAATTAAGTAATTAGAATTTAAATTACTTAAAGATAGTTACTTAATAAAGTAATTAAAGGATTGATGCTGTTGAGGGTTGATTAATTTAGTTAAAGGTTAAATTAATTAATGATCAAGGTTAATTAATTGAGGATAACTAACCAATGGGATAATTACTTGGTGAAAGTAACTAAAGGTAAATTACTTAAGGGGAGTAGTTAAGGATTAATTACTTTGTGTAATTAATTATAGATGTGATTAATCAAAGAAGGATTAATTAAAGAAATTAATTAAAGGTTAGTTAATTAAGGAGTGTAATTAATTAAAGATAATTAACCAATGTAAAGTGATTATAAGATAATTAATTTGAGTAATTAATTACGGATCAATGTAATTAATATTGAATGGGTAAAGTTTAATTAATTTGTATAATTAATTAAGGAATATTACTTAATATAAAGAAAGAATAACTAATCCAGGGTGATTAATTAAGATGGATAATTTAGAAATGATTAATTAATTAATTTGAAATTAATAAATGTTAAGTAAAGGTAATCTAAGTGATTGAGATTAGTAATTAATTTAATTAGAGATAAACTAAATTAATTTTGGAAGTAATTAATCTTTCTTATGAATGATTGAATAATGTTAATGCCTAGAATTGGTTGATATCTACGATATGAAATGTTATGTGATATGATATGTTTGAATGGACAGTGATAATGTGGTTATCTAATGATGATGAATTGCTGCGTAAAAAGGTGACCTCTTGTATTTAAAGCTGAACTGTATTTCACTTGAATAACTTGGGTTAAGATGGTATTGAATTCGAAGAGACCGGGGTTGGGTATCAGTAAATACCCGAACCCACTTCGATTTGTAGCCTACAATGATTCTTTATTGATTGGTGTGTGAAATCAATAGGATGAAATGGAATAATTTAAATGACTGGACCATTTAGAACTAAGTACAGGCACTTAGGGATTAGTTGTGAATATAAGTGTTGACTATAGCAAGTTGTGAACTTGTAGTGATAAACGAGTTACCCCGGGTTTTAGGTATGCTTTATGCATTAGTATTTCTTGTTAGATGGGTTTACTCACGCTGGTTTCCAGCCTGACCCGGGTGTTACTTTGATATAATGCTCGGGTTAGACCGATTATTACATCTTTTTCAGGTAAGGACGTTCTGGGGCTCAGGAGGCGAGTTGGATGGCAGGAATGTATGGGGTGTTTTCCGCTGTGGTATATTGAGGTTATTTGAAACATGATTGTATCTGTCCAGTGTTTGAGTATTTGTGTAACTCTGATGTATTAAAGTATAATTTGATAAGTACAGTTTTCCTTTGTATAACTGTTATTATTTGTTATTATATTTTATTCGCTGCGAATGTGAGATGTTGATGTTTCTGTTTCTTCTATCTCTTTTCTTCTTTTTCCCTACTATCTGGAATTTTCGGGATCGAAAATTCCGGGTCGTTACTTTTGGTATCAGAGCGAGGTTAAGTGAGAACCTTGGCTCTAGTGGGATTACTCATTAAGGATAGGGTCAATGGTACCCTAGAACGAGTGAGTGTGTACATATATATGAGAGCGTACTTGTTATTTTCTTATATAAAAGATTTTAAATGATTTTAAAGGTAAATGATTTTATATAAGATTATATTTTGATATATAAAGCAATATTTCTTTCTAATAAATATTAAGGTAATTGGTTGTTAAATCATTGGAATTAAATAAAATAATGAGAATTTATTGGTAATAGAAATATAACCAAACCGAAATTGGATGAAGATAAGTTTGAAATGGATTCAAACTGAAATTAAAATCTTAAATTTGAAGAAGTGTTTTCAGAATAAGATAATAATAAATTGGTTTCCAGACATAATAATCTTGGTTATTATCATAAACGATTGTTGTGTTTAATAATAAAATGTGTATTAATGAGCAAGCAAAATAAAATGTTTTAAGGAAGTAAAACATTTGAATAAGTATGACTTATAAATTGGAACTAAAGATGATCTAAATTTTGGAGATTTAAATCTAGGTCCAGAAATTTGAAAATTGTTTCAAAGTGATAAAGAAAAGAATAAATAATATTATTCAGACTGTTTTTGAATGTAATCTTATTTTAAAATAAGAAGTTGTTTGGAAATTTTAAAAGAAATTTGTTTTAAATTAAAAACCAAGGGTGGTTTAAAATTTAAGGATAACTTGGTGTGTAAAGGAAGTAAATATGTACATATGTGTGGATATACATAATATCAAAGATAATTTGAAATAAACTCTAAAGTTTTGAGTTTTGATTTTCTTAAAGAGTGATACCCCAAAGTGATATAAGTTTGAACTTATAAGTGGAAAAGAATATTGATAAGGGGTTTAAAATTTGAAGTGGGAATTCAAATTTGTGTAAGGTTAACAAGACTTAATTGAATTTAACTAAAGAGAAAGTTAAATAAGTTAGTATAAGCAACCTGAATTGGAAATTTCAAGATGAAATTGGGATCAAACTTGGGAAGTTAAAATGGTTGATTTGAATTGAGAATTTGTGTGATCTCAAAATGGGTTTGACATCTGGAAATTGGAAATGGAGAGATGTTTTAAAATAATTTGGGTAATACCATCCTATTGTTATTAATAATCTTTAGACTGTAAATTTGATTTGTTTAAATGAATAAAGAAATGGATTGTGGTAATATATCCATTATCAATTTACAAAGGGAAATTTGAAATTTGGACTCAGAATTTAATTATTTGAAGATCTAGATTGTTGATTTAAAAATAAAAGTTAATTTTATTTAAGGGATTAAATCAACATTTAAAATTTAACTCGAATTTATAATTCGAGATGGTTTAAAGTTGAGGTTTAAATTGAATTTGATTTGAATTGATTAGAATTGTGATTGAAGAAGGATAAGTTTAAAATTCAAATGAAAATTTGAATTGGATAAATTTGAAAATATTTGAAAGTGAAGTTGGTTCAATCTGAAATTAGTTCAAATTGAAATTTGGTTTGAATAATTTGGAATTGTGATTAAAGTTGAATAGTTTCAAATTCAAATGGAATTTGATTTAAATTTCGGAAGAAATTGAGGTTAATTCAACTTGAATTGGGGTTTAATCAATTTCAATGGAAACTGAAGTTATTTAAATTGGGATTGAGTCAATTTAAATGGAAGAGGAAATTTAAATTAAATTGATGAGGATGGTGAATTGGGAATTGAACAGTTTGGCTCTGGACTATTTTCAATATAAATTGTTTTAATATAAACTTATTTTTCCAAGTTATTTATATATACAACCTTTCTATTTAAACCCCAAACTATTTTATACTTATTTTATAATTATTTTTGAAACTACTTAACTATTTTACAACTGTTTTATAAACTAATTACTGTTTTTCAATTGTTTTATAACTAATTACTATTTATTACTATTTTACAATTATTTAACTATTTTATAACTATTTATCATTATTTAACTATTTTACAGATATTTTACAAACTAATAATTATTTTTCAACTACTTATCTATTTTTAACTTTTAAACTATTTTCTAAATTTAAGCTGATCAAAGTGCAAACTGTTTATGATTAAATATCCATTTGAGATAATAATTGAGGTAATAATCCAAATAGGATTGAAGCAATTGTGAATAAGTGTATAGAAATCATAAGTGAATGTGAATAGGAAAGAAAATTGATTTGGTTAATAATCAATAAAGATAAATACATAAGATGTACATATATTATTCTATTCACATAGTGATTTGATCCAGATTCGAGCATAGAATTTCGAGATAGTATACTGATCCGAGTTGGGATTTTTCACTCGGTTTTCGATGGCAAACCTGGATATGGATTTTTGATTGGTTCTGGATATTCTCTATCATAGTTATGGCTATGCAAGGAGAGTGATGGTTTCTGATCAAGAAACCAGATTTGATTCGCACTAGGAAGTCGGGTGGATGACACTAGTTCGAAAGAGAAATTGTGTGATCGAGTGAGCGATCTGATTGATACTGCATACAGATGATATATATACATCGTACGGATTTGAATAAATGATACTGGAAATTTGTGGATAAAAACTGTAAAATGATATTGAAATAGAAAGTATATTTGGTTAGATATATAATAAAATAAAGGGGTAATTGGATATTTCTATAATATAAATTTACTTTATGGAAGTAAGTGATATGGTAAGTGGTTTTCTAAAGAGTAATCAAATTTGAATATTTGATTTGGCATAAACAAAGTTATGTATCTTTGTTATATATATATATATATGATAAACTCCCCTTGTTGAATCTTTTGCCAGAAGAAAAGGGTTTTGAAAATATTTGAAGTAAAAAAAAGGGTTTTATACAAGTTTGAAATGATCCAAAGATTTTTCAAGGTTATATATATCTATATATATAAAGGATCTTATGAGAATGATTTTGGAGGAAAGGTTTTTGGAACGTATGGATTTTGGAAAGGCTTTTGATTTTTGGGTAAAATCAATATTGGAATTTGGAAAGCCTAGTTTGAGAATTATCGATTGTGGAATAATCGATTTTGAGCAAAAGATATTAATATGGGATTCATACTAAGTGTATGATTTGGAAGATACTATATGTGTATAGTATAAATCGTTTTGAAAATGGCTCTGGAGCAAAAGGCGCTCTTCTCAGGAGTGCCACATGGTGGTACTGCCTTGAACCCTAAGGGGGCTAATAAAGTTGATCCTGTGAGGTGTCCGGACAAACTAGTTCTTGAGGATTATGTGTAGTGAAAGTCTAGGGCGCTGATGCCTACGGAGGCATTCGGGTTATGCTGTGCCGATAGTTTAACTCGATGTCACTGTGATCTACTGCAGGCAATAGCGAAGGTCATGTGTGCCGCTGAGAGCCAACAGTCTACATTTGATTTTACATCGGTAGACCGCGACCTATGGTAATATAGCGAAAGTCATGTGTGCAGCTGAGAGCCAACAGTCTGCGTTTGATTTTATATAGGTAAACTATGACCTATAAAGACATAGCGGAAGTCGAGAGGCCGTGAGAGCCTAAGGCTACATTAGGACTTGATTGATGTAGTCTGCGACCTATGTGGGAGTGGAGAAGTTTCATTCTTTTGGAAGAGAAATTCAAGGGCGCCGATGCCTACAGTTACATGGACTTTTGCTGTGATGGCAACGTAACCCAGGATGTAACATCGATCTGTAGCAGGTTCCATGGCGTAATCGAGGGGTGCAGAGTGCCTACATGGACTTTTACTGCGATGGCAACGTAACCCAGGATGTAACTGCGACCATGGATGGGGGTGATGATTTCCAGAGCATTCTCACCAAAGATATTTCCTCTATTTTCAAAAATGTTTTCTATATTATCAACAAATTATTTTCCAAGTATTTTCACTGGGTGTTGAAAACGGGCTTACCAAGTATTTATAGATTTTCAGTCTTACGCCTGATCAACGTATGACCGAATTTCTGTGAGAATGAGGACGGACTTGTTGAGACATCGAGTTATAAAATGATATTTTTATAAAAACTATTTAGCAGTATTATATAGATTTTAAAGTGTTTTTAAAAAAATGTTCAAGGAGAAAATTTAACAGATATTAAGAATTTTAATAAATTCTGGCTTCGTTACTTTTCGAGGACGAAAAGATTCAAAGGGGGAACGAATATGATATCCCGGAAATTTCAAGCAAAATTAAATGCGATAATCCCCTTTATAAATTATTCTAAATTGATAAAAATTATTATTTTCAAACAATAATGATAATGGGTTGTTTTTTATGAATACAGATAAATACATTTTTAAATAGAATCATTTATTACAAATTGAATTTGGGTTTGTTAAAAAAATATATATGTATTATAGAATTGATTTTAAATTGGATTTTTTGAATTTGAATTTGGATTTAAAATTGAAATTCAAAAGAGAGATATTTTGAATGTTTTGGATTTTAAAATATATGAATAAGCTTTTATTTGTATATAACTTGTTTTATTATTTTCTTTAAAGAAATTCATATGTATGTATTTAGATAAGAATTTATAAAATTAGTAAATTTAATATAAAAGCCTTTTGTTAACATTTAAAATAAATAAAACTAAGTATTAATTACTTAAAGGACAAGTGTAAAAATATGAAAGCTTGCTTAAACAGTGTTATAGGGTAAATGATGCTTATGACAAATGTTAAGACTTTAAACGAGTGTTATTTTTTTTAATAAACTACATTTTTACTTATATAAACCTATACTTTTCATCTTCTATTCTTTTTCAAATGAAAAGGCTAAGAAACTAAAACCAACAATTCTCTCAAGAACAAAATCAGTAATCAATCCTTCCACAATCTGAAACCATTTTCCACAAACCAAAAATGCAAATAAAAAATAAAGACTGCAAACCATTTTCATTTTCAAAACTTGTACATCATTTTCAAAAAGGAAATCTAGCCTGTAACATTCTTTAACCTGAAGTTTTAAACAAAAGAAAACTCTAAGCCAAAGCTTGCAAACATCTTCTTCAGACTTGAGATAAACTGCAAATCTTTTGCAAGATGAAAATCAAAGCCTATTCCTTTTCAAACCTAAGAAGAAATCAGGTAATTCATCTTTGTTCCAGATTTAAATGATCTCTGCAACAAATTTCAACAGCAACCAACTACAGTTTTTAAATCTAAGCATCCTTCAGCAATTCAAGTATTAAAGAATCAAAGAACATTTTATTCCAGCAAATCAAGGTTTAAAGTGTCAAAAGCTATTTTTAAAATATATTGCTCTGTTCATCTTTAAATCAAGTGAGTAAACCACCCTTTGACACCTTAAACTTGTCTGTATTTTGATCTGCATATGATGATCCTTGATGTGTGGTTGAATTTGTGAAATGTCTACGTACTTTTTTTAGTAATGTGTATTTCTTCTATTTAGTTTTTCCCGGATAATCACCCCTTCAAAAATCAGTATCTTGACCTTTAGTTAAATTTAGGCCTTAATGTATAAGAAGTTCAATGTGAGCAAACCAAGTTTTAATCTGTTAAATCCTGTTGCATGCAATCATTCTTGGAACAAAGTATGATAAGTAATTTGCATGTTTATCTATATAAATTGCATGAATATATATATATATATATATATATATATATATGATTTCATGGTATGCATATCAGAATACAAATCAATACTCTGTTCTGGTTATCCAAGTCTCAAACCTGATCCAATATTAAACCTCTTTTCCCCTAATTCATGTTAATCATTGTTATATAAACAAAGTTTGTTAGGAATAACAATTATAAGTTTTTAAAAGTATTTCCAAGTAAGGATTTGAGTTGGATTAAATAAAAATAAAGAATAATGGCAGGATCCTAATATATATCAAAAATTCGAGCTAAATAAATTGTTGTTTTATGGATATAATCCTTTTAAGCTTCGAAGACCATGATTTTTAAAAGTATAAGCATGATTTTTAAGCTTATAAATCTTGAGAAATTTGGAAATGAACGTATAATGGGCTTCGAGCGATTTTAGTTGGTCGGAGGATTTTGGGGTCGCATGTTCATGGGTGAAGGAAGCTTGGTGATGGACGATGTCGGCAAAAATGGTCTCACTATTTGTAGATCATCACAACGGCGACATGGCAAAGATGTAGGGTTTTATTGTCTGATGTGTTCCATGATGTAACTGGGATCACCGCGATGGCGAGGTTAGACCAGACTTGGTCGAAGTTGGTGTGATGGATGCGTGAGTCTACGGCGTGGTTTGGGTGGAAGGTTAGGATCTCGGGCAACCTGAAGTGATGGCGCAGTGTGGTCTTTGTCGAACAGGTCTGTGTTCAGTTGAATCGACTCGCTCGATTTTGTTTTCTGGTGCGAATGGTCATGATGGGTGGTCGGGTCGAACAAGGTTGGTATCGCCGACGTGCTGGGGGTCGGAGTAGTGATCGGAGTTGATTAGAGCTGATGTGCATGTGCACATAATATCATTCGTGTCAGTTGTGGATGTATCGTGTTACTTCGGGAAAGTAGAGTGTAACGACCCAGAATTTTTATTAATTAAAATTTGGATATTTAATTAATTTTAAATATTAATAAGTGAATTTATAAGTCAAATAAATTTTTATTTGAATTTTTGGATTTAATTGGATAATCAAATCGGTAATTTAATATGTTAAATTATGGAAATAATTGAAAATAGGGTTAAATATGATTGAAAATGATATGTAAAATTTTATTTGATCATATGGGAGTTAGAATGATATTTTAGAACTTTTAAAATCGAATTAAAAGTTTATTTGTGAAAATTGAATATTTTAATATTTAATTATCGACTGTAAAATAGCCAATTTTTGGAACAGTCTCAGAATTGAACGAAACCAGTTCCATTGGATCCGTAATAGTTAGTTATTACCGGATTTCAATTTTCGTGTCAATCGGAGTTATCGTTTGAGCGTGGCAGCTCGAAACGCATCGAATCGTTTTTAATTTAAATTTGGCGAGTCAAAATAGCCATTTTTCAAAAAGTCTCGGATTTCGACGAAACCAGTTTCATCGGATCCGTAATGTGATATTATTGTAAGGTTTCAAATTTCGTGTCAATTGGATATACCGTTTGTCCGATACAAATTAAAACGCCTAGAAATCGATTTAAATCGGTTTAATTTAAATTGAGCGTTTATAGCCATAACTCGCACAGATGTCCGAATTAGCTTTCGAAACCTGTTCCATTGTGTCCGGAACGCGGGATAAACCCTAGGAACGTCAGTTTCGGCGTGTAAATTGGAGTTTAGAAATCCCGGATGAATAGTGATTGAAAAATCTTCTATAAATACACCCATAAATCACAAAAATAAAAAAATTATTAGGTCTTGCAAACCCTAGCCGCCAGTTTATTATCAATGGCCGAAAACTAGCTATCTTCCTCCACCAATCTCTCTTCGTCCATTCACTTTCAGCAAATGTCTTCAACTACAACATTGAAGCTCGTCTTGAGTTCTATAAGATCAACGGTGGTGATGTTAAACGGAGCATCGTGGGACGAGCTACAGGGGTGCGTTCGCCGTGCGTTGCGCACGAAATTCGAGTCAATTTAGGCGACCGAGCTCAGTGCCTTTGGGGCCGAACATAGTACAAGTGGAGAGCTTCAAGATGGAAGTCGTTGATCGTGTTGTAGTGGGTTGTATTGGGCAAGATTTGAAACCCTAGCGGGCGGCCAAAATGGGTTATGCGTGCGTAATGCCTGTAGATGGAGCGTGGGAGAAGAAGTATGAAGCTAGGGTCACGATCTAAAGTTGAAAATCCAACGGCCCTGATGGTTTGAGGTTTAAAATTTATAAAGTTATATTGTAATTTATATAAATAAAATTCGTGAATGTTCATAAAATCATAACTTTTTCATACGAGGTCGAAAACGCGCGAAACCAGTTGCGTTGGAATCGTATGGACGAGCACTATGCGATGGAGTTGGTTTGGAGTCGTTTGGAGTTAGTGAGAATTTTGGGTAAAATTAAACGCGCGTTTAATTTTATTCGAAATAAATCGCTAAAACGGAATTTAAATCAAGGTGAGAACTTCTCACTCAATCGAATAGGTTTCGATTTTATTTTAAATAGTTAGATTTAAAATATTTGAATGCATGTATGAATGATGATTGATATCTATTGATTGTTAAAATAGACATTATACGCCGTTAGTAAGCGGATGTTATTTATTAAAAACATATACCGCGAATATTTCATAAACAGTGAAATTGGTATTATATATATATAATAGCAATATATATATATTGGCATATGTATATATTGGAGTTATTGATTTCCCGCATTTATTTGTTTAGCGGATGAGACCCTATTACGCCGTTATTAAGCGGATAATATTTAAATCCCATATACCGCGATAATTTCGTACTGGAGCGAAATTGGTATTATGCTAATGTTTGTGGATGCAGGAAAACAGGTTGGAGGGATCCAACTGGATTCCTCAACAGTATTTATTTGATTTCAGATATTTTGATATTTGATGGATTATCATATCGATATATGATATCGTTGTTGTCGTGATTGACTATTTGATGTGTAGCATCATTGGACCCAAATTTTGGGATTTTAAAAGGGTTTTTAAAGTGATTTTTGAAAAGATAAAATATTTTTGGAATTGATCCATTATAAATAAATGAACGTTATAATTTTTAAAGTTGTAAAAATTATAATTTTTGAGAAATACGGTTAAAAGTTGATTTTTGAGAAATATGAATTAATGACTTTATAAAATAGTTTAAACTGGGATTTTTGAATTTATTGTGAAAAGTTTAAATATAGGATTTATAAAATTTGATTATTTTATAAATCAAAAATGATGAAATCATAAAGAAGGGTAAAGACATTTAAAGAATAATAATAAATTGATTTATATTAAAGATTTATAAATCGATATTTATAAATTAATAAAACGTTGGAATTATAAAACGAGCTTTTATAAGTGTTGAATATGAATTGTGAATGAATTTCATAACTTAATGAAATTTATAGAATTATAAACTGTGAAGTTATAAAAGAAATTTATAAATAGTAAGATCTATAAATTTGGTGAAATTATTTGAAGTATAGATTGGTTAGATAAATGGATCTTATAAGTTATAAGATTTATAAATTGGAAAGTCTCTAAAGGAACGATTTTATAAAATAATCGTTTTATAAGCATTTGACTTATAATATGAACCTTTAGTTTATAATTGAGTTATAAATCGAATAGGTTAATAAAGGAGATTTATAAAGGAAATAGTTATGAAATAAATAGAAATGGAATTTATAAACGTTGTTTTATAAATTGCAAAAGACTTATTTTGATAAGTAAATGGTTATAACTTATTTATGGAGTTATATTCACATTTTTGACTGTGAATAATCCTTTAAAATGAAATGTATAAAAGAATGAAATTGTTAACGTAGTATATTCACGTTTTTGATAGTGAATAACACGTTAAAGAAAATGGTTTGAATGTGAATGTTTTAAATAGAATTAAAACGATCTAACGATGTTTTAAAAAGGAGTTGAGATTCGAAACCATAGATTTCAACATTCATTGTTGAAATAGACGTTTTCGAGAAATAAAAGGAAATAGTGGACTATAACACTGTTGTTATAGTAAATGATTTCTGAAAGGAAATGTTTTGTATAATATTGGGATTTATATATCTATTTTAATTTCGAATCCCTATACTAGTGATTTTGGGACGTCGTAACGATGTTTTACGCAACATTCGTTTTGGCCCAAGTAAATATGTTTAAGAGAATGATTTCCTTAAAGAATGAAATATATACTTAATTTCGATTGAAGTATAGTGAATATTTTCTAAGTGTTGAAATTAAATAAAATTTGTGAATTACTCATGAATAAGTAAGTAGGGAAATGTTTTCCAATATAAAGTGAATATCTTAAGAATTTATCTTTTTGAAGATAAATTGAAATGAATAATCGAAATCGAATATTCATAGATATTTTGGATTATAAATTCACTAAGGAATTTATAAAGGAAAGGAGAATTTGTTTAAAAATAAATGTTGATTTATTTTTGAAGTATGAAATAATATATCTTGTAAAGATATTTTGGAAAATAAATAATTTGGGAAATTATATGGAATCTAGTGATGTTGTGCATATCCAGTGATAGTTCAATAACCGACTATCAATATTTCCCTTTGAATGGGTAATTGATGTGATTTGTTTGAATGTGAATGCCACACTTATTTTTGAATAAGCGCTCACTATTCGGGTTAACCGGGAAAGGACCATGGGGTCGTATAACCCATTCCGAATATGTGATACGTCGTTGTGAATTGCATTGAAGATCGATGTTGAAGACCCGGTATTTGCGAAAGTGATAGGATGACCTGTCGATTGACTCTGCACCGAGTAGCTACGGTATTGAGTTCTCCATATATGATGGTGAATCCGATCAGGATTGTGAATATCCGGATTGCAAGGACTTCTTTGTAAGTGCCTTCGGTTTTGTTGGAGCCCGGAACAGACTTGTATGGATTGTATGTCTGACATTACAAGTTGAGATATAAAGCCGATTTCTTTCAAATATATTTCTGTTGGTGGCGGAGAATTTATTCTTTTAGCTTAACACCCTTCTCTGAGACGTACGTGCTCAGAGGTTATATAGTTGAAGTTATCAGCGATATATTCCCAATTTGGTAATGTGGCATGCTGAGTGTAGCTGTAAATGATCATTGTGTTGATTATTTGTGATAGGATCGTTTATTTGATCGTCTATCCTTGTGATCATTGTGTTGATCATTTGTTGACCCAAAGCATGGCTTTTGTATAAAGTATGTTTTTGTGGACGTGACTTCGTCGAGCCTCACACCCCGTGAATGGTCAAAACAGGAAAGAAGCAGCAAGGTTATGAGGGGTAGCGCCCTTTAGGATGTGTGCATTTCCTTCTGGAAAAGGGTGGTATCATGGTATGGAGCCCAGATACTTACTCATGTTGAAAACACTTTGTTATGATTGTGTGAATTGATTACGAGCGCTCGGTGAAAAGGTCCCAAAGGACCGGGGGATGGCATATTCGGTCAGTTGTTACTCAGTTAGGGGTAACCCGGCCTTGTGTTGGTAGAGATCCGGTTTGGTTCTCGGGGATGTCCATCCAGAGGCATTCTCATGTGGCAATGGGAAGTTCCTTGGCCTGATCATTCGTTGGAAATCCAATTCCCAATACGAAACTTGTACGGTATTAGTTGTAGAACCTGCCATTTACTTATGGTGGTCACCACTGTTTAGATGGTAGCTATAGTAGGCATACGATAATGGTCGTATGTTGGCTAAGATTTATATTCTACTTTCGAAATGAATTTTTCTCTACACTATGCACTAATAATAATATAAAATGTTCTTTTAAATGCGTATCAAGCATCTTTGACTATCATAAGGAGAAATCTCCTCCGATTCTGCGTTTGCATGTGTGTGTGTGCGGGAGGCCTTATGGTAGTCTCATTTTTAAAAGCATTGCGAATTGAAATAAAAAATATTCCTCTATTTTGATTTTAAAGATAAATAAACTGTTTTGAGTTCTCACACCAGTCACATGACTGACTTGGAGTTTATTGTTTCCCTTCCTAAACTCTGGGTGCCCACCAATTTTCCACACGGGCAGTCAAGAGTTAGGTTTATCAGGATATTCTGGATATTCAGGAGTTGCTGGAGGTAAGCTGGATGGCATGGCGTATTACTTATATAGTATTTCTTTTCCGCTGCACTATTTGTTGTTGTTGTACACTCTGATGATATGATGTAATGTAATATGATGTAATAACTGATATAGTTCTTTGTTTAAAGATTATTCATTTATTATTATATGTTGTTCCGCTGCGAATTGTGAGATTCTGATGTGATTCTGTTGTTTTCTATTCCGTTCTATTCTCCAATTTTCTATTTTCTATGTTCTCTATTATCTTTTTCTTCTATTTTAAAAATTTCTATTTTCTCTCCTCCCTATTTTTCTATCTTCTTCTCTCTTCTTCTTTCTTTTTCTTTTCTTAAATTCTTTTTAAAACCCATAACATTCCGGTTTTTGACCTTCGATTTCTCGGCAGTCGATAAAGTGAGTATCGATGTTGAATTTTCGAAAGTCGAAAATTTTCGGGGTGTTACATTTGGTATCAGAGCATATGGTTAAGCGACAACCATGGTTCTGTTGGGTATTACTCATTAGAGATAGAGTCAGTAGTACTCTAGATTGAGTTTTAGTGTAATAATAGCTATGGGAGCGTATTTGTTAGTGAATATGAAATTGTTTTATATTGTGATGATTGGTTTGTTGAGTGGTATATGAACCTTCGTCAGCGTGGTCTCGACAACTATGCCGAAGGGGTTTCTAAACACTTAAATAGAACAATTCGACATAATATTGTTTTAAATTGGGTAAAATGGAATAATTTTACCTTGATTATTTTTGTATATAAAGGAATAATTTTTCAGAATTATTAAAGTGTATATAAGTTGATTGTTTAGTTGTTTGAATAATCTAAATAAAAGAATTATTGTATAAACAAATGAATTATAAGAATTGAATTATAATTAATGTGAATTACAATTGTGAATAAACTTGTATATATAAGAAGTGAAACTATATGAATATATTTATGAATGTGAATTGTAAATAAAAAGTGATGTTTATAAAATGGAATATAACTTAAGTGTTGTTGAATGGAATTGATTTTGGTATCGAAGTAAATAATCAAGTGGATTAAATGAATATGAACTTGAGTTATATAAATGAAATTCAACTTTTATAATTGAATTGAATGAATGGCTTGAATGTTAATCAACTAAATGTGAATAAATTGATATGAAATAATGGATATAAGTGTTGATTCATTAAAATCTAATGTTATTGGAAGTTGAATAAATTGAATGAGAATGAATATAAGCAAAGGAATTTGATTGTAATTAATATACATTGGTTGATATATGGTTGTTAGTTGATTTTATATAATTCATTAAGTGTTAATGAAATTGAAAACTATGTAATTGAATTCAAATTAGAAGTAAATAAATTTGAGTAGAATTGAACGTGAATTGGATTTAATTAGTGAATGCAAACTAATTAAAATTGAGAATGAATGTTGATAAAATCCAATGTAAATGAATCAAATGTGATTTGAATTGAAAACCCTTTCATTGAATATTAATGAGAATATGAATGAATATTATTGATTATGAATGGTAGTTGGTTGATGGTTGAATATATATTGCTATTGAATGCATTGCTATGTTAGCATATATAGTTGTTATGGAGATATATGTTGTATATTGATACTATTTCCATATATGCATGATTCTCATGTTGTTTGTTGAGTGTTTAGTAGGTGCGGATCGCGTTTGCTACGCATTTGGAGCTCGCTTTCGCGCTATATTAGCCGTATATGCTCGCTAATAAAATAATAAGGTACATATCTCGGATTACATACCGTACTTTTACAATTTTTCCCTTCGGGATGCCTCATTACTTGATGAGATGTATATTTGTGATATATATACTGTCATTTTTTTTTCGGATCGAGCCGCGCAAAGGAGACTATGGCGAATTTTTCCGGAAATTTAAGGCGTTAGAAAAATTTGAGAAAATTTGGGAAATTTTTGAAAACTTTAATTTTGATTTGGAATTGAAAGTTAAACAATAGTAGTTGTTTTTGAAAAGATAACTAAGTATGATTTGAAAACTTAGTAAAGTATTGTAAGAAGTTGGACTATGGATTTTGGGAAAATTAATAAATTCTATAATTTTCTTACTTAATGATTTCGAGGACGAAATTCTTTTAAGGGGGAAAGATTGTAACGACCCAGAATTTTTATTAATTAAAATTTGGATATTTAATTAATTTTAAATATTAATAAGTGAATTTATAAGTCAAATAAATTTTTATTTGAATTTTTGGATTTAATTGGATAATTAAATCGGTAATTTAATATGTTAAATTATGGAAATAATTGAAAATAGGGTTAAATATGATTGAAAATGATTTGTAAAATTTTATTTAATCATATGGGAGTTAGAATGATATTTTAGAACTTTTAAAATCGAATTAAAAGTTTATTTATGAAAATTGAATATTTTAATATTTAATTATCGACTGTAAATAGCCAATTTTTGGAACAGTCTCAGAATTGAACGAAACCAGTTTCATTGGATCCGTAATAGTTAGTTATTACCGGATTTCAATTTTCGTGTCAATCAGAGTTATCGTTTGAGCGTGGCAGCTCAAAACGCATCGAATCGTTTTCAATTTAAATTTGGCGAGTCAAAATAGCCATTTTTCAAAAAGTCTCGGATTTCGACGAAACCAGTTTCATCGGATCCGTAATGTGATATTATTGTAAGGTTTCAAATTTCGTGTCAATTGGATTTACCGTTTGTCCGGTACAAATTAAAACGCCTAGAAATCGATTTAAATCGGTTTAATTTAAATTGAGCGTTTATAGCCATAACTCGCACAGATGTCCGAATTAGCTTTCGAAACCTGTTCCATTGTGTCCGGAACGCGGGATAAACCCTAGGAACGTCAGTTTCGGCGCGTAAATTGGAGTTTAGAAATCCCGGATGAATAGTGATTGAAAAATCTTCTATAAATACCCCCATAAATCACAAAAATAAAAAAATTATTAGGTCTTGCAAACCCTAGCCGCCAGTTTATTATCAATGGCCGAAAACTAGCTATCTTCCTCCACCAATCTCTCTTCATCCATTCACTTTCAGCAAATGTCTTCAACTACAACATTGAAGCTCGTCTTGAGTTCTATAAGATCAACGGTGGTGATGTTAAACGGAGCATCGTGGGACGAGCTACAGGGGTGCGTTCGCCGTGCGTTGCGCACGAAATTCGAGGCAATTTAGGCGACCGAGCTCAGTGCCTTTGGGGCCGAACATAGTACAAGTGGAGAGCTTCAAGATGGAAGTCGTTGATCGTGTTGTAGTGGGTTGTATTGGGCAAGATTTGAAACCCTAGTGGGCGGCCAAAATGGGTTATGCGTGCGTAATGCCTGTAGATGGAGCGTGGGAGAAGAAGTATGAAGCTAGGGTCACGATCTAAAGTTGAGAAATCCAACGGCCCTGATGGTTTGAGGTTTAAAATTTATAAAGTTATATTGTAATTTATATAAATAAAATTCGTGAATGTTCATAAAATCATAACTTTTTCATACGAGGTCGAAAACGCGCGAAACCAATTGCGTTGGAATCGTATGGACGAGCACTACGCGATGGAGTTGGTTTGGAGTCGTTTGGAGTTAGTGAGAATTTTGGGTAAAATTAAACGCGCGTTTAATTTTATTTGAAATAAATCGCTAAAACGGAATTTAAATCAAGGTGAGAACTTCTCACTCAATCGAATAGGTTTCGATTTTATTTTAAATAGTTAGATTTAAAATATTTGAATGCATGTATGAATGATGATTGATATCTATTGATTGTTAAAATAGACATTATACGTCGTTAGTAAGCGGATGTTATTTATTAAAAACATATACCGCGAATATTTCATAAACAGTGAAATTGGTATTATATATATATAATAGCAATATATATATTGGCATATGTATATATTGGAGTTATTGATTTCCCGCATTTATTTGTTTAGCGGATGAGACCCTATTACGCCGTTATTAAGCGGATAATATTTAAATCCCATATACCGCGATAATTTCGTACTGGAGCGAAATTGGTATTGTGCTAATGTTTGTGGATGCAGGAAAACAGGTTGGAGGGATCCAACTGGATTCCTCAACAGTATTTATTTGATTTCAGATATTTTGATATTTGATGGATTATCATATCGATATATGATATCGTTGTTGTCGTGATTGACTATTTGATGTGTAGCATCATTGGACCCAAATTTTGGGATTTTAAAAGGGTTTTTAAAGTGATTTTTGAAAAGATAAAATATTTTTGGAATTGATCCATTATAAATAAATGAACGTTATAATTTTTAAAGTTGTAAAAATTATAATTTTTGAGAAATACGGTTAAAAGTTGATTTTTGAGAAATATGAATTAATGACTTTATAAAATAGTTTAAACTGGGATTTTTGAATTTATTGTGAAAAGTTTAAATATAGGATTTATAAAATTTGATTATTTTATAAATCAAAAATGATGAAATCATAAAGAAGGGTAAAGACGTTTAAAGAATAATAATAAATTGATTTATATTAAAGATTTATAAATCGATATTTATAAATTAATAAAACGTTGGAATTATAAAACGAGCTTTTATAAGTGTTGAATATGAATTGTGAATGAATTTCATAACTTAATGAAATTTATAGAATTATAAACTGTGAAGTTATAAAAGAAATTTATAAATAGTAAGATCTATAAATTTGGTGAAATTATTTGAAGTATAGATTGGTTAGATAAATGGATCTTATAAGTTATAAGATTTATAAATTGGAAAGTCTCTAAAGGAACGATTTTATAAAATAATCGTTTTATAAGCATTTGACTTATAATATGAACCTTTAGTTTATAATTGAGTTATAAATCGAATAGGTTAATAAAGGAGATTTATAAAGGAAATAGTTATGAAATAAATAGAAATGGAATTTATAAACGTTGTTTTATAAATTGGCAAAAGACTTATTTTGATAAGTAAATGGTTATAACTTATTTATGGAGTTATATTCACATTTTTGACTGTGAATAATCCTTTAAAATGAAATGTATAAAAGAATGAAATTGTTAACGTAGTATATTCACGTTTTTGATAGTGAATAACACGTTAAAGAAAATGGTTTGAATGTGAATGTTTTAAATAGAATTAAAACGATCTAACGATGTTTTAAAAAGGAGTTGAGATTCGAAACCATAGATTTCAACATTCATTGTTGAAATAGACGTTTTCGAGAAATAAAAGGAAATAGTGGACTATAACACTGTTGTTATAGTAAATGATTTCCGAAAGGAAATGTTTTGTATAATATTGGGATTTATATATCTATTTTAATTTCGAATCCCTATACTAGTGATTTTGGGACGTCGTAACGATGTTTTACGCAACATTCGTTTTGGCCCAAGTAAATATGTTTAAGAGAATGATTTCCTTAAAGAATGAAATATATACTTAATTTCGATTGAAGTATAGTGAATATTTTCTAAGTGTTGAAATTAAATAAAATTTGTGAATTACTCATGAATAAGTAAGTAGGGAAATGTTTTCCAATATAAAGTGAATATCTTAAGAATTTATCTTTTTGAAGATAAATTGAAATGAATAATCGAAATCGAATATTCATAGATATTTTGGATTATAAATTCACTAAGGAATTTATAAAGGAAAGGAGAATTTGTTTAAAAATAAATGTTGATTTATTTTTGAAGTATGAAATAATATATCTTGTAAAGATATTTTGGAAAATAAATATTTTGGGAAATTATTTGGAATCTAGTGATGTTGTGCATATCCAGTGATAGTTCAATAACCGACTATCAATATTTCCCTTTGAATGGGTAATTGATGTGATTTGTTTGAATGTGAATGCCACACTTATTTTTGAATAAGCGCTCACTATTCGGGTTAACCGGGAAAGGACCATGGGGTCGTATAACCCATTCCGAATATGTGATACGTCGTTGTGAATTGCATTGAAGATCGGTGTTGAAGACCCGGTATTTGCGAAAGCGATAGGATGACCTGTCGATTGACTCTGCACCGAGTAGCTACGGTATTGAGTTCTCCATATGTGATGGTGAATCCGATCAGGATTGTGAATATCCGGATTGCAAGGACTTCTTTGTAAGTGCCTTCGGTTTTGTTCGAGCCCGGAACAGACTTGTATGGATTGTATGTCTGACATTACAAGTTGAGATATAAAGCCGATTTCTTTCAAATATATTTCTGTTGGTGGCGGAGAATTTATTCTTTTAGCTTAACACCCTTCTCTGAGACGTACGTGCTCAGAGGTTATATAGTTGAAGTTATCAGCGATATATTCCCAATTTGGTAATGTGGCATGCTGAGTGTAGCTGTAAATGATCATTGTGTTGATTATTTGTGATAGGATCGTTTATTTGATCGTCTATCCTTGTGATCATTGTGTTGATCATTTGTTGACCCAAAGCATGGCTTTTGTATAAAGTATGTTTTTGTGGACGTGACTTCGTAGAGCCTCACACCCCGTGAATGGTCAAAACAGGAAAGAAGCAGCAAGGTTATGAGGGGTAGCGCCCTTTAGGATGTGTGCATTTCCTTCTGGAAAAGGGTGGTATCATGGTATGGAGCCCAGATACTTACTCATGTTGAAAACACTTTGTTATGATTGTGTGAATTGATTACGAGCGCTCGGTGAAAAGGTCCCAAAGGACCGGGGGATGGCATATTCGGTCAGTTGTTACTCAGTTAGGGGTAACCCGGCCTTGTGTTGGTAGAGATCCGGTTTGGTTCTCGGGGATGTCCATCCAGAGGCAATCTCATGTGGCAATGGGAAGTTCCTTGGCCTGATCATTCGTTGGAAATCCAATTCCCAATACGAAACTTGTACGGTATTAGTTGTAGAACCTGCCATTTACTTATGGTGGTCACCACTGTTTAGATGGTAGCTATAGTAGGCATACGATAATGGTCGTATATTGGCTAAGATTTATATTCTACTTTCGAAATGAATTTTTCTCTACACTATGCACTAATAATAATATAAAATGTTCTTTTAAATGCGTATCAAGCATCTTTGACTATCATAAGGAGAAATCTCCTCCGATTCTGCGTTTGCATGTGTGTGTGTGCGGGAGGCCTTATGGTAGTCTCATTTTTAAAAGCATTGCGAATTGAAATAAAAAATATTCCTCTATTTTGATTTTAAAGATAAATAAACTGTTTTGAGTTCTCACACCAGTCACATGACTGACTTGGAGTTTATTGTTTCCCTTCCTAAACTCTGGGTGCCCACCAATTTTCCACACGGGCAGTCAAGAGTTAGGTTTATCAGGATATTCTAGATATTCAGGAGTTGCTGGAGGCAAGCTGGATGGCATGGCGTATTACTTATATAGTATTTCTTTTCCGCTGCACTATTTGTTGTTGTTGTACACTCTGATGATATGCTGTAATGTAATATGATGTAATGTAATAACTGATATAGTTCTTTGTTTAAAGATTATTCATTTATTATTATATGTTGTTCCGCTGCGAATTGTGAGATTCTGATGTGATTCTGTTGTTTTCTATTCCATTCTATTCTCCAATTTTCTATTTTCTATGTTCTCTATTCTCTTTTTCTTCTATTTTAAAAATTTCTATTTTCTCTCCTCCCTATTTTTCTATCTTCTTCTCTCTTCATCTTTCTTTTTCTTTTCTTAAATTCTTTTTAAAACCCATAACATTCCGGTTTTTGACCTTCGATTTCTCGGCAGTCGATAAAGTGAGTATCGATGTTGAATTTTCGAAAGTCGAAAATTTTCGGGGCGTTACATAGAGGCTAGCATCGAGTTCTAACTCGAGTTGTTCGTGAGAAAGGGAAACTCGGGTTGTTGTGGCGCCCCACCTCTATACCCACGTCAGCTAAGAACACTACGGAGTAATGCTGTCAACTAGCACAGAGAATAAGGCTGTTGAGGAGCGACCATCCGTGTAATATCTTTGTGCGAGCACCGATATGTCAGATAGTAAAGCAAATTTCATTTAAGGAGGAAATCCGACATACCGATACAAACTCAAAGCTATCACACAGTGGCTATATATAATCTTCGAAAACAAATATAGAAATAAACATAACACAAATCAGTCACAGACATCCATATCACAAAGGCGGAAAAAGATATGAATATATAACACATGAAAGTGTACATCAGAGTAGTGGTCAGAAAGATCCACAATAACCCAAAAGAATAGCAACATGTGCTATTCAAAAGAATAAGTATACATCATAGAGTCTATATCTCAAATGTATATGTCCAAAAACTACTAATCTAAGTAGTTAGCCAAAAGTCAAGGAGATAATCCTAGAAGTGAAGTCAAGCAGAAGCACCTGTAACATCTCGGTCTGAACCGAGTATTATTTAATAAGAAAATAATAAACGGATCAGTCTGGCTATAAATATCAGATGACATGATATAGAATAAGAGATATGGCATAAACATATGATAACCATAATGGCATGCTACTATAAATATGTAATTGAAAATCCATATGAGATTAATAAATATCACAAGAATCTTCTCAAAGATCCAAAAAGGGTTTCATACCCAAAACTTGTATTCACAACAAGTCAATGACACACGAATTCACCAATGCACAAAAATTGATAAATCATATCAATGAAAATCACTAAAATTGGTGAAGCACAAATTCTAGAAATCAACACACGAAATTCAGAAATCATAAAAAGGGGGGAGGCATATCACACGAGCGGGAGCATGAAAACTCACCAACATATGTATCACACGAACGAGACGCTATCTCATGGTAGCTAGCCATTAATTTTTGACACACGAATGACCCGAAGACCATGGGGCTCTACCCCACATGTGTGAGTCGAAATCACTCTGAAACGGGGTCTAGTCTCCCTCGCAGACAAAGAAACATCGCACAATTGCTAGTCTAAATCACAAAAATGATCGTCATGATCACCAAGAAGTGTCAATTACAGTAAGCTAGTAAATATATGAACTTAGCTTCACGTCCCATAACCACTAGCTTAACTTAAATATTTACGAACAAATTGTAGATCTCCACTAGAAAATTGTCACAAGAGATTCAATCGAACAAGTCCGAGAATTAACCGACGAAGTAAACGCAAGCGTTTCATACCACTTGTTTTACTAAGCCATTTAATTAGATTTCTCATACGAATGAGGTAAAGGTTTGTATATGCTAGTAGATTGGAAAACGGTTTAAGAAATGAGCTTTGTAATAAAATAGTGTTAAAATCGCTTTGGTGAAAGAGTTTGGATATTTACCACTAGTATTGAAACCTTTATATTTTTATAGTGACAAATCACAAAAATGATTGTAGAAACAATCAATCATAAAAATTCACGTTCGAAGACGCGAATCAAGTCCAATTAAACCGATAAAGAATCCATCAAAAATGGATATTCAAAAATCCCAAAAAGGGGAGTCATCAAAGTCATGATAAATGATAACAACAAATAGGATCTTCACGAATCGATTTAAATTGGAAATTCAATCCAAAAAGGCAAACTGGGCTGAAACAGCAGGTTCAGTCGACTGAATAGAGTTTTCAGTCGACTGACCCTGTACATGGAAACTTTCCAGGTTCAGGAAACTTTCTGTTTCCAGGTTCAGTCGACTGAACAGAGTTTTCAGTCGACTGAATCATGCCTGGAAACTTTCGGGTTCCAGGTTCAGTCAACTGAACAGAGATTTCGGTCGACTGAATCATGCCTGGGTTGTTTTTCAGCCTATTCAAATGAAGAGCAAACTCTTCCAAAATGCAACCAGACGAACATTGGCTCTAAGGGTTTATGCCAATCAGCAACCCGGCCCTATATACTCCTCGATGCATCATCCAAAGCATGATCAAACATCCATAAAAGGATTTTCACACAAATTTGACTTAAAAACCCAATAATTGGAATATTCACAAAACCAATCCAAATCAAGAGCAAATACACATGAAGAAGTGTTAGGAATTCATATCCAACAGCCAAAGATAATTATAGTCATAGATGTGAGATAAAAATCTCACCTTTTCACAAAAACAATGAAGAAGAAGCTTGAAAGCAAAGGGAGAATCGATGTCTCTTCCACACAACCCAAATGAGCTTGATTCTATGCTCAAAAAGAAGAACATTCCCAAAGTCAGGTTTAGGAATTTCTAAAATTGATAAAAGAATGAGTTGGAGAAGGAGAAGAAGAGAGGCTTACCAAAGTTTCTTCTATTAGTTTAGAGCTAGAGCTTGATTTGCAAAAGAAAACTAGGAGTTGAGTTTTAATTTCCCATTCCACTCTCCATTGATGTAAAAGCTTGAGTATTAGGAAAATAGAAAGGAAGTAAATGAAGTGGAGAGGGTTGGGACTGATTTAATAAGTGGGGTTAATGGGCTCAGCCCAAACCAAAGCCCTAAGTGAAAAAGTAGCAAAATTCCACTAACTCCAAACATATCAAAGTTTATACTTAAAAAAATCGCAAACGTCATTTTGAACTCAATGGGGGTGGTCTCGAGTCCTAATTTGACTGTTTGCAAAAAGTAGCTTTTCGGACTTTAATCCGACTAACGATGAAATATTTAAATAAAACATTTAAATACTCAATCGTAAAATATGCGGGTTATTATAGACTCCCCTCCTTAAAGAAATTGCGTCCTCGCAATATTTAAGAAGAAAATATATAGTAACAACCATGAAAGTATATTCAACACAAAAGAAATTTGAAATAAGAAGTTCACCTCAAAGAGCAGGAGAAAGTAAGTCCGGATGTGTTCGCTCGATGAATTCTCTAGATTCCCAAGAGAAATCCTTAGGATTTGAGGACCATTGAACTTTAACAAGTAGAACATATTTATACCGAAGGCGCTTGACCTCTGAAGCAATAATAGGAATAGGATGTTGCTCGTAAGTTAAATTACGTGAAACTTCAATTTCTTCCACAACACCGGGCTCAAGAATAGAATCAGAATCTCAAAGGCATTTCCGTAATTGAGAGACGTGAAACACGTCATGAATAGCAGAAAATTGAGTCGGTAATAAGAGGCGATAAGCCACGGAACCAATACGTTCGGTGATGCGAAATGGACCAATATATCGAGGTGCTAATTTTCCCGATCGACTGAAACGTACAACACCTTTCATAGGTGAAACACGAATGAACACAAGATCTCCTACAGAAAATTCTAATTTCCTTCTACGGTTATCGACATAGGATCTTTGTCTACTTTGGGCTTCTTTCATCCTATGACGAATAAGGTCAATCTTTTCTGTGGAATCACTAATAAAATCTGGACCAAAAACCAGCTTCTCGCCGGCCTCTAGCCAACAAGAAGGAGATCGGCATGGCCTTCCATAGAGTGCCTAAAAAGGTGCCATACCAATACTAGATTGGAAGCTATTATTATAGGAAAATTCAACAAGTGAAATATGATCTTCCCAACTTCCACCAAAATCAAGAACACATGCACGAAGAAGATCTTCAAGAGTTTGATTCACACGCTCGGTTTGTCCATCGGACTGAGGATGATAAGCGGTGCTAAAATTAAGCTTCGTTCCCAAAGCTTTTTGAAGACTCTTCCAAAATCCACTAGTAAACAATGGATCACGATCACTGACAATAGAAGTAGGAACTCCATGCAATTTAACAATTTCTTTAATAAAAAGTTTGGCCAAAAGAGGTACGGTCCGACTGGACTGAATGGGAATAAAATGGGCAGATTTAGTAAGCCTATCAACTATAACCCATAAGCTATCATGACCCGAACGAGAACGGGGAAGGCCGTCAACAAAATCCATGGAAATTTGATCCCGCTTCCAAATTGGAATGTCTAAAGGTTGCAATAACCCACCGGGCCTTTGATGCTCGGCTTAATGAGTTGGCAAGTCATGCAACACTTAACAAAGTTAGCAATATCAGATTTCATTCCCTCCCAATAATAAAGCCGCTTCATATCCGCGTATATTTTACTACTACCGGGATGAATGGTAAATTTAGAACGATGTGAATCTTCTAAAATATCTTTACGAAGATCACTAATATTTGGCACGATAAGTCTACCAAATATTCGAATGCCGCCACGAGAATCGATATCAAAGTCTTTCAAACCTTCAATATCAATTTTATCCTTAATATTTTAGCTAAGAAGAGCCAATTCGGGATCTAGCCTTTGAGCTTCAAGAATGCGGTATAAAAGAGAAGAATGAGCCTCAAGGCTACATAAAACAAGAGACGAACATAAATCGGAAACACGGTCTCGAATTTCACAAGTGGATAAAATCTCGAGATCATTCCATTCGGATATCATCATGGAAACAACCGCTTGTTGCTTTCGACTAAGTACATCCGCAACGCGATTTCCCTTTCCGGGAGTATAAAGGATATCAAGATCGTATGGTGCAAGTAATTCGAGCCAACACTGTTGGCGCAAATTAAGTTCCTTTTGAGAGAATAAATACTTCAAGGACTTATGATCAGTATAAAGAACAAATTTCTCTCCTAAAAGATAATGACGCCAAATACGAAGTGCGAAAACAATAGCCGCGATTTCTAAATCATGAGTGGCATATCTAGTCTCAGCAGGCTTCAATTGCCTAGAAGCATAAGCAATAACATGTTCTCTTTGCATAAGAACGACACCTAAACCAACGCGACTAGCATCAGTATAAACAACGAAATCTTGATTCCCCTCGGGAATAACAAGAATATGAGCATCAGAAAGAAGTTCCTTTAGTTTTTGAAAAGAAGTTTCATATTTGTCTGACCAAATGTATTTAACACCTTTCTTCGTTAAGCTAGTGAGAGGCGCGACAATCTTAGAAAAGTCTTTGATAAAACGGCGGTAATAACCTGCCAATCCAAGAAAACTAAGGATCTCCGTCACACTCTCCGGTCTCTTCCAATTTTGAATCGCTTCAATCTTTGAAGGATCCACGGAAATTCCGGATTCGGAAATATTATGACCGAGAAACTTCACACGAGATTGCCAAAAGTGGCATTTAGAAAACTTTGCCTTTAATTGATTACTCCTAAGAGTTTCCAATACAATCCGAAGATGCTTTTCATGCTCCTCCTCGGTTTTTGAATACACAAGAATATCATCAATAAAGATGAGAACAAATCGATCGAGAAAATCGTTGAAAACTCGATTCATAAGGTCAACGAAATAAGCCGGAGCATTCGTTAAACCAAATGGCATAACAAGCCATTCATAAGATCCATATCGAGTACGGAACGATGTCAAAGGAATGCTATCCTCTGAAATACGAAGCTGATGAAAACCGGTTGCCAAGTCCAATTGTGAAAAGACTCTAGCACCACTAAGTTGATCGAATAGGTCATCAATCCGAGGTAAAGGATATTTATTTTTGATAGTAAGATCATTAAGCTTGCGGTAGTCAACGCAAAGCCTAAGAGTACCATCGGATTTCTTCACAAAAATAGCCGAAGCTCCCCAAGGAGAGGAACTCGAGCGAATAAATTGCTTCATCTCCAATTCGGATAATTGTTTGCGCATCTCCTCATTTTCTTTATTGGACATACGATAAGGAGGATGAGTGATAGGTTGAGCTTCAGAAATGAGATTAATTCTGAACTTAATTGCTCGCTTAGGTGGTAATCCTAAAACGGGCTCAAATATGTTGGAAAATTCACGAACAACGTGAATAAGAGAAATAATATCTTCCTCATCATCATTATCGTCATCATGAGGATTTAAAGAGTATAATGATGCAACCAAACTGGAATCCGAATCTTTAAGATTAATAGAAATCTGCTTTACAGATTGAGGATGTCGAAGATGAATAGTCCGCTCAGGACATTGGATAAGAGCTTCATAACAGTTAAGCCAATCCATTCCCAAAATCATTCCAAAGCCTAAGTAGCGCATGACATGCAAATCGGCTCGGAAAGAAAAATCACACAAAATAATCCCGACATCATTACACAATAAACTGATTGTTGCGGATCCACCAACCGGATTCGCAATTCTCAGAGAAGTCATTAAACACATAACATCCAAAGAAAAGGTATCAACAAGTTCTTTTGATATAAAAGAATGGGATGTGCCCGTATCAAAAAGAACTCGAATAGGATGATCACGAAATATAATAATACCATCCAGGATAGAATGAGATGTACCTTGACCACGAGACGTGTTTCCAGGGGCTTGAGCAACATTTAACTTTCCCTCCTTCTTGCCTTCAAGTTTGAGGCATTGATGTATATAATGAACCGGGCTCTTACAATAGCGACAACAACGGGGCTTTGAACACTTGTTCGGAAAATGGTCCCTAGACCCACAGTTGAAGCATTTCCCACTACTATGAGAAGGAGCCTTTGCAGCAGGAGTTGCTTGCTTATCCTTTTTGTTGGGATAAGGACCTTTGAATTTGTTTGGCCTCTTCTTATTGTTGAAGTTTGGATTGGAACCCACCACTTCAACATCATTTTCCCTATCCGCCTCTTCAAGACAAAGAGCGATGTCAATGAGTTGGTCGAAGGGAACTTCTAATTTTAGAAGTAATGCCTTCTTGAGATTTTTGTTTAAGCCATAGACAAATTTTTGGTTCTTCTTCAGTGGGGTGTTAATGTATTCAACCCCGTACTTGGAAAGAGATTCGAAAGATGCGACATAGTTTGTGACAGAAGATTCGCCTTGAACAAGGTCTATAAAATGGCGAGCCAAAGTCACCTTTTCTGCTTATGGAACAAATTTTAATTCGAAGCGTCCTCGGAATTTCTCCTAGGTGAGATCCGCTTCATTAATTTCAGAATTAAGAAGTTCGTACCAGTCCAATGCTCTTTCTTGGAGCATACTAGGGGCCACCTGAACTCGATGAAGATCAATAAGGTTCATGCGAGAAAAGATTCGATCGCATGTTCTTAACCAAGCCTGGACTTCAATAATAGTTTCAGAACCTTTGAATGGCTTCCCACCCAAGTTGGTGGAATCGTTGCACAAGCGTGCAAATCCAGACTTAGGGTAAGTAGGTTCCAGATTAGAATCGGCTTCTTGGGCATTCTTTACTAGATCAAGAAGCTGCTGGGCAGACATAAAAACTCCATCTCGGGGAGTAGCACTAGATTGACCGGCGCTGGGACGGCCTGGTCTAACCATTTCCCTTCCTTTAGAAAGAAAGAAGAAAAAGGTTATTCACCAAATGAATATCAAGCAACCTTGATAAATAAAATAAGGAATCATAAAAGAAAATAGGATAGAACGGTTCGAAGACACGAATTAAATCCTAAGGCCCGACTCCTAAGATGGACTTAGGACGATGATCCTTGTTAAATTATTCTACATTGTTCCGAAGTTTGGCTCTGATACCAAGCTGTGACGCCCCACCTCTATAGCCACGCTAGCCAAGAACACTACTGAGTAATGCTATCAACTAGCATGGAGAATAAGGCTGTTGAGGAGCGACCATCCATGTAATATCTTTGTGCGAGCACCGATATGTCAGATAGTAAAGCATATTTCATTTAAGGAGGAAATCCGACATACCGATACAAACTCAAAGCTATCACACAGTGGCTATATATAATCTTCGGAAACAAATATAGAAATAAACATAACACAAATCAGTCACAGACATCCATATCACAAAGGCAGAAAAAGATATGAATATATAACACATGAAAGTGTACATCAGAGTAGTGGTCAGAAAGATCCACAATAACCCAAAAGAATAGCAACATGTGCTATACAAAAGAATAAGTATACATCATAGAGTCTATATCTCAAATGTATGTGTCCAAAAACTACTAATCTAAGTAGTTAGACAAAAGTCAAGGAGATAATCCTAGAAGTGAAGTCAAGCAGAAGCACCTGTAACATCTCGGTCTGACCCGAGTATTATTTAATAAGAAAATAATAAACAGACCAGTCTAGCTATAAATATCAGAAGACATGATATAGAATGAGAGATATGGCATAAACATATGATAACCATAATGGCATACTACTATAAGTATGTAATTGAAAATCAACATGAGATTAATCAATATCACAAGAATCTTCTCAAAGATCCATAAAGGGTTTCATACCCAAAACTTGTATTCACAACAAGTCAATGACACACGAATTCACCAATGCACAAAAATTGATAAATCATATCAATGAAAATCACTAAAATTGGTGAAGCACAAATTCCAGAAATCAACACACGAAATCCAGAAATCATAGAAAAAGGGGGAGGCCTATCACACAAACGGGAGCATGAAAACTCACCAATATATGTATCACACGAACGAGACACTATCTCATGGTAGCTAGCCATTAATTTTTGACACACGAACGGCCCGAAGACCATGGGGTGCTACCCCACATGTGTGAGTCGAAATCACACTGAAATGGGGTCTAGTCTCCCTCGCAGACAAAGAGACATCGTACAATTGCTAGTCTAAATCACAAAAATGATCGTCATGATCATCAAGAAGTGTCAATTACAGTAAGCTAGTAAATATATGAGCTTAGCTTCATGTCTCATAACCACTAGCTTAACTTAAATATTTACGAACAAACTGTAGATCTCCACTAGAAAATTGTCACAAGAGATTCAATCGAAAAAGTCCAAGAATTAACCGACGAAGTAAACGCAAGCGTTTCATACCACTTGTTTTACTAAGCCGTTTAATTAGATTTCTCATATGAATGAGCCAAAGGTTTGTATATGCTAGTAGATTGGAAAACGATTTAAGAAACGAGCTTTGTAATAAAATAGTGTTAAAATCCCTTTGGTGAAAGAGTTTTGATATTTACTACTAGTATTGAAACCTTTATATTTTTAAAGTGACAAATCACAAAAATGATTGTAGAAACAATCAATCATAAAAATTCACGTTCGAAGACGCGAATCAAATCCAATTAAACCGATAAAGAATCCATCAAAAATGGATATTCAAAAATCCAAAAAAGGGGAGTCATCAAAGTCATGATAAATGATAACAACAAATAGGATCTTCACGAATCGATTTAAATTGGAAATTCAATCCAAAAAGGAAAACTGGGCAGAAACAGCAGGTTCAGTCGATTGAACAGAGTTTTCAGTCGACTGACCCTGTACATGGAAACTTTCCAGGTTCAGGAAACTTTATGTTTCCAGGTTCAGTCGACTGAACAGAGTTTTCAGTCGACTGAATCATGCCTGGAAATTTTCGGGTTCCAGGTTCAGTCGACTGAACAGAGATTTCAGTCGACTGAATCATGCCTAGGTTGTTTTTTAGCCTATCCAAATGAAGAGCAAACTCTTCCAAAATGCAACCGGACGAACATTGGCTCTAAGGGTTTATGCCAATCGGCAACCCGGCCCTATATGCTCCTCGATGCATCATCCAAAGCATGATCAAACATCGATAAAAGGATTTTCACACAAATTTGACTTAAAAACCCAAAAATTGGAATATTCACAAAACCAATCCAAATCAAGAGCAAATGCACATGAAGAAGTGTTAGGAATTCATACCCAACAACCAAAGATAATTATAGTCATAGATGTGAGATAAAAATCTCACCTTTTCACAAAAACAATGAAGAAGAAGCTTGAAAGAAAAGGGAGAATAAACGACTCTTCCACACAACCAAAATGAGCTTGAATCTATGCTCAAAAAGAACATTTCCAAAGTTAGGTTTAGGAATTTCTGAAATTGATAAAAGAATGAGTTTGAGAAGAAGAAGAAGAGAGGCTTACCAAAGTTTCTTCTATTAGTTTGGAGCTAGAGCTTGATTTGCAAAAGAAAACTAGGGCTTGAGTTTTAATTTCCCATACCACTCTCCATTGACGTAAGAGCTTGAGTATTAGGAAAATAGAAAGGAAGTAAATGAAAAGGAGAGGGTTGGGACTGAGTTAATAAGTGGGGTTAATGGGCTCAGCCCAAACCAAAGCCCTAAGTGAAAAAGTAGCAAAATTCCACTAACTCCAAACATATCAAAGTTTATACTTAAAAAGATCGCAAACGTCATTTTGAACTCAATGGGGGTGGTACCGAGTCCTAATTTGACTGTTTGCAAAAAGTAGCTTTTCGGACTTTAATCCGACTAACGATGAAATATTTAAATAAAATATTTAAATACTCAATCGTAAAATATGAGGGATGTTACAGTTGTGGTCGGGAATTTGTGATCTGGGTCCGGAATTTTGAGTAAGGTTTGATAATGGTTATTATCAGGCTTTTAGAAGATATGATCGAGTTTTTTTTAAACAAGTTTTCAGGGTAAACATTCTCAAAGGAGAAGCTTGAACGAGTTTTACAAATAAAATATTGATAAATGATTTATAAACAAATTTCAAATTTTAATTATAAAGCCAAAACCTTGAATTTAAATTGTTCGGTTCTAAATAATTATTAGGTTAATTATTTAATTAAACCCCTAAGTGTTTAAGATAAACATTTTGAACCTCATTCATCAATAAGGACTTAAATGGTTTGTATAAATTAAATTCTAAGCATTTAAATTAAATAAGATTTAATGATCTAATTAAGTACGTATTTAATTAAGGAAATGGTTTATCTTAATTAATTAAGGTTTTATTAATAAGTGTAATTAAAGTGTAATTACTTAAAGATAATTAATTAATGAAATTAAAGGATCATTAATTTGGGCGATTAATTAAAGATTTTTTTTTAAAGTTAAGTAATTAAGGATTGACTAATTAAGGATAAATCAATTAAGTAATTAGAGTTTAAATTACATAAAAGATAGTTGCTTAATAAAGTAATTAAAGGATTAATGCTGTTGAGGGTAGATTAATTTAGTTAAAGGTTAAATTAATTAATGATCAAGGTTAATTAATTGAGGATAATTAACCAATGGGATAATTACTTGATGAAAGTAATTAAAGGTAAATTACTTAAGAGAAGTAATTAAGGATTAATTACACTATATAATTAATTATAGATGTGATTAATTAAAGAAGGATTAATTAAAGAAATTAATTAAAGGTCAGTTAATTAAGGAGTGTAATTAATTAAAGATAATTAACTAATGTAAAGTGGTTATAAGATAAATAATTTGAGTAATTAATTACGGATCAATTCAATTAATATTGAATGGGTAAAGGCTAATTAATTTGTATAATTAAGACTATAACTTAATATAAAGAAAGAATAACTAATCCAGGGTGATTAATTAAGATGGATAATTGAGAAATGATTAATTAATTGATTTGAAATTAATAAATGTTAAGTAAAGGTAATCTAAGTGATCAAGATTAGTAATTAATTCAATTAGAGATAAACTAAATAAATTTTGGAAGTAATTAATCTTGCTTATGAATGATTGAATAATGTTAATGCCTAGAATTGGTTGATATCTATGATATGAAATGTTTTGTGATATGATATGTTTGGATGGACAGTGATAATTTGGTTATCCAATGATGATGAATTGCTGTGTAAAAAGGTGACCTCTTGTATTTAAAGCTGAATTGTATTTCACTTGAATAACTTTGGTTAAGATGGTATTGAATTCGAGGAGATCGGGGTCGGGTATCAGTAAATACCCAAACCCACTTCAGTTTGTAGCCTACAATGATTCTTTATTGATTGGTATGTGAAATCAATAGGCTAAAATGGAATAATTTAAATGACTGGACCATCTAAAACTAAGTAAAGGCACTTAGGGATTAATTGTGAATATAAGTGTTGACTATAGCAAGTTGTGAACTTGTAGTGATAAATGAGTTACCTCGGGTTTTAGGTATGTTTTATGCATTAGTATTTCTTGTTAGATGGGTTTACTCACGTTGGTTTCCAGCCTGACCTGGGTGTTACTTTGATGTAATGCTCGGATCAGACCGAGTATTACAGCTTTTTTAAGCAAGGACGTTTTGGAGCTCAGGAGGCGAGCAGGATGACAGGAACGTATGGAGTGTTTTCCGTTGTGATATATTGAGGTTCTTTGGGACATGATTGTATTTGTCCAGTGTTTGAGTATTTGTGTAACTTTGATGTATTAAAGTATAATTTGATAAGTACAGTTTTCCTTTATATAACTGTTATTATTTGTTATTATATTTTATCCACTGCGAATGTGAGATATTGACGTTTCTGTTTCTTCTTTTTCTTCTATCTCTTTTCTTCTTTTTCCCTACTATCTGGAATTTTCGAGATCGAAAATTCTGGGCCGTTACAGATTTTGCAGCCAAGAATTCTGAAAAGTTAAATTAACCAATGAGAATTTGACAAAGACAACGGTTTGGTAAAAAGTGATTACTTCTTAAAGAAACAAATCAGTTTCTGAAATAATTACGAGTTTTCCATTTAGATCTACGATAGCTCAAATCTAGGCGTGCGATAGTTTGAAATTTGTCAACATACGATAGCTCCTAATTGTCAACATACGATAGTTCCTAGTGTTAAAATGTGATATCTTAAAGGTTAGACATGCGATGGCTCTTGAATCTAAACTTCAGATAGTTTGGCATGCGACAACTTGGCATGCGATAGCTTGGCCTTCGATAGCTTTTGACATGAAATTTTTAGACACGCGATAGCTTGGCATGCAATAGCTTAGCTCTCGATACTTTTGAATTTATACATGTGATAGCTCGATAATGTCAGCATGCTATAGCTTTATATCAACATACAATAGATACATAATGTCAACATGCAATAGCAGTATGTCAAAACATGGTAGAACTGTAGGTTTAATATGCAACAACCGGCGATACTAAGGTTTCTAAGTAAAATAAGTGAACTTTTAGTACCACTTTGGAAGCCACCTTCCAAAGCGAGGTTGATAATTTCATAAGGATGAAATAACCCTAGACGATAACAAGTTATAACATGAAGACATATTAAATTGGAAAGTGGAAACTGGTCTTAGAAAGGCTATGTAAAAAAAATTCTTTAAAGTAAAGACGAGATGTGATGCCATAAGTGGCATTCAAATGTTTATTCATAAAGATGATAAGAACTTCGGTATGATGTCATAAGTTGCATTCATATGTCTATTCATAACAAATGATGAGAACTTCTATATGAGGCCATAAGTTACATCATAATGTATGTTCACAATAAACAAGAACTTTGGTGCAAGGCCACATGTGACATCCGAATGTTTATTCACAAAAAGTAACGAGATCTTTGGAATAAGACCTTCATGAAATCCAGCTTTCTATTCACGATCATATATGAGAATGATGGTATAAGTACTTTGTGGCATCTTGATGTCTGTTCATGACAATGTATGGAAAAGATAATTTAAGGCCTTCATAGTAGTCCAACATTAAAAGTAGCAAGAACAAGGCTAACATGGAAATCAAAGTAAATTAACTATAGAACCTAGTCGATATATTTTGAAAAGTAAATTAATCTCACACTTATGGTTGAAATGATTAAATGAGTTCATCCCTATATGATGATTTATTAAATAATACGTTGGAAATGTTGTTGATTTAATTAGTATGGGAAAAACTTATTCTCTGCTTCTATGACGTAGTCTCGTTATATGATTTATTTCTTTAGGATAAACTGTATTCATATCAGGCTTTATGTGTGGTCCATGTTTTTACCATTTCCCATAAACTCGTAGGTATTCATTAGAGTTGTATGATTTTATAGTTTAGATAGGTTTCTTTTGGAAGGATGAATAAAGACTCCAAAGATGAAGCGGGAGGCTTATACGCATTTAGAAGTTATTTTAAATTTCCATAACTGTAAAACCAGATGTTATAATTGGTTATGCATTCAAGTCGACATCTTCGTATGTCGGGCATGACATTACAATTTATATTTTATTATATTTACCCTTGCATGGGCACGAACTGGGTTACTTAAAATGTAATGACAACGATATAAAGTCGATTTTATAAAATGAAATTATTTATCTATTCTGTGTACTTAATGTTGTGAAAAAAATACCGATCCTATTTTGTCGCTTGAAATAATTCTAGTTATTGAGCTAAAATGTGGCACAACACCCCAAAATCAATAAGAAACGAAGTTGATCTAGTCAAATCAGCAAGAAACGGTAAAATATAAAGGATTTTATTATGGTTAGGCATAATCTATGGCTTACGTTCACTTTAATCTTATTATATTTTTGTTTGTCATGAGTATAAGAGATTAGCAATTTGTTTTTAGACCAAAACGGTAAAATTAAGCTTAGAAATCACAAAGTTGAGTAGAGAATAGGAGACGAAGAAGATGATGGCTAAAAAATCCTTTAATTGCTGCTCTTACCTTCCTATTTATAGGAGAACTGCCCACCAAAGTCTCCAAACCGTGGAAGACCGTGTAAGGATCCATATTCAAGAGAATAGGGAGGAAGAACAATTCGTCCCATAGTAGAATTATTGTCGGTACCGACAATAATTCATGTCGGTACCGAGATGATTTGGCTCATGTGAGCCATGGCCTTTTTTCATACTAACTTGTGTCTTTAAGTCTTCAAGCTTTGAATGCAATTTTTCCCATCAAATCATGTCGGCATTGGCATGGTTAAACACAAGCTATTGAGACTCTCCACAACTAGTGTTCTTACTTCAAGAGCGAGTATCTTTTCATCTGCTACCCCTTTGACTACAACCTGCTACAGGTGTCTTGACGTAAGGCTTCTCCCTAACTTTTTTTGCACACTTGTATTACTCTTATTCAAGTATCTAACTTCTTTTCTATTCATTTCACAGTTCTTCCTGATTGAGACGACACTGATTCACATTCTCGCACTTTAAAAATTCTAAGTCGAGTCACCCGAAGGCATTGAAGTTTCAATTTCGTCATGTCTAGAAAGAATAATCGTCAAGCCCTCCCAACAACAACATGGTTCAAGCATGACATATGCCGCAGAAGCCCCCTACCGGCTCCTTAGAAAATATTTTGGCTCTTTAAGCGATATTGATATCCTAATCGAGGACATTTTTAAGGAGTCCCTAAGAGTTCCTCTTTCCATATAGGGATTTCTTAGTTGAGGGAGATGAAACCCTACCTTTTCAAATCTCTAAGCATGGTCCGTAGAATACTTATGGTAATATCAAAACTTGCCCAATTTTAGGATCATGAATACCAATATTTTGCATTCGCCCTTAATTCAATGCTTTAATACTAGGATATCCTTCCTTTCTTTGTTTAAGGTGCAATGGCAAGGGATCGAATGGATTATCTCCATTTAGGCATTAGTAACCATCAGGGATCCACTCTTGGAGCTAACTTGCAACGCTTAAGTACCGATCCCTAATAGTGTGTCCAAATGGGTGTTGTGGCCAATTTTGACTCTAACCTTTTGGTGCTTTCATCGAGAGAGCTAGTCCCTGTGGATTTGGAGTTTAGATTTGGAATCAAATAGAGAGCTTGGATTTAGAGAAATGGTGAGACAATCTATAAGGAGGCAAGTAGCGGATAGGAGCCATCATGAAGGGAGTCAATGATGGATACTATGCAAGAACAGATGCTGAAAAGATAGGAGGAGATGATGCCGAACATACTCCGACAAATCGGACAGGTTGGATCCATAAGAGCCGCTAGAATGAAAAACCAAGGTGTTGGAACGATAGGGACTACTAAAGTTATGGAGCATGTAGTTGAGGCGACAAGATTTGCTGGATATCAGAACAGGGAGCATGGAGACGGAGCTATTGGACAAAGGAGTGGAACGAAGCACCCAAAAGCAGTCATCTACCATCTTAGAGGTATCGACATCGAACCCTCTGAGGGATCGGCATCGATCCGCAAAAACATGGGGGCATGCCCCAGGGTTTGGTCGGTCATGATGTTGGACGATCTACGGTCAACCACATGGAGCTTGGTGCGAATCAGAATTTGGATAATCATCTATAGGAATATGTTCTAGTATTCCCTTGTAGACTGTGACGACCCGGAATTTTGAGCAATATCAATTTAATAATCTTTGATAATAATTAAATTGATTTGATCATTTTATATTATAAATTGGCAAGTTAAGATTATTTCAAGGGCTGAAAATAATAATTTGTTAATATCTATTAATATTTTTCTTTGCAATATAATTAGGCAAGATCAATTCTTTTGAAAGTTTATAATAATTTGATTTAGAAATATTTATTTTGGTAAATAAGAAGTTTTTAATATAATAAAACTTTATATTCAAATTATAATATATATATATATATAAATGTATATATATTGTGATTTGATATTTGTTTTAAAATTTAATATGGTAGTTATCAAATTTAATGTTAGATGTTTCTATTTGAAATGTGTATATATATTTGTATATATATTTGAAATAGGAAAATTATTAATTTGAATTTTATAAGAGTTTTCAAACTTGAATATATTTAGTTTTGAAATTTGAAATGTTAATTTGATTTAATGACTTTGAATTGATAATTGAGATTTAAATTTTAAATAGCAAAGTTAATTCCTTATTTATGATAAATATGTACTTTAAGCTTTTAAATAAGATTTAAAATAAAAGTTCATTTGTTTTAATAGTCTTTCATTTTAATTTTAACATAGGATAAATTGTTTTAAAAATTTTATATGAAGAATTAAAATAAATTTAATTAAAAGCATAAATAATTTATAAACTAACATGAAATCACTTTTCTATTCATTAAAATCTAAAGATTTGTTTAAATACACATTTTCATATTACATAATTACATATACATATTACATGTAAAATTTAATATAAATTAAAAAATAAAATAAAGTAACACTTGTTAACTAGTAGTGTATGCTAATGACACTTGTGAAGTATATTGCATATAACATGACAAATGTCTTTCTTTTGTAAAATTGAATTTAAAATTTTGTTGTAAAATTAAAAGAAGAGTTTTATTCTTCAGCTGAAACATTTTTCTTCAACTCAACACAAAAATACAAAACAAAGTTCAAAAGAAGTAAATATTGAGATCTGTAGAAAATCTGAAAAATTTGAATCAAAGGAGGAAATCTGGAATTCAAATTCTTCAAAGAGCTAGAGATTAAACATCAACATATAATTCAGTAATCAGCAGCATTCATATGTAAACTTCAATAGACAAATTCAGATTCAACAACAAAATATCTGTTTTCAACATGCAAAAAATTTGGAAGAAGCTAATGGAAATTTATTCTAAAACCTGGAAACATGCAGTTCTGTCTTCTCCTATCTAAGGTGAGTAAACGAATTTAAAAACAGTTTAAACTCTGGTTTTCAAATTGTTTTTATGAATGAATATTGTGATATTACTTGAATGCCTCGGTTAAAATTGAATGCATGTTGGAATGATTGAATATTTGATTTACTATGCTGTTGAAATGGACTCTGTATGATATAAACAGACTTGGATTTCTTAGTAAATTCAATAATTCAATTTTGAATCCAAATTTGTTTATGATGTGTAAATAAAGATTGTTTGTAATCGTATAAGCTATCATTTAAAAATAATTACAAGATTTTAAATTGAATAATTTATTATTAATAGTTGAATTTACAGTACACTTTCAATTTGGGTCAGAAATTCATGAATTCAATTTTTAATTTTGGATTCATAATTGAATTGCAAATAGAAAATTATGATTTGTAATACATGAATCATAATTTTTAATGGGGTAATTAGTGAGCTATTGGGATTTAGCTGTTTGGGGTTTTCTGGCCAATTCTCGGCGAACTTCTGAATTAGGTCGGCGTGGTTGAGTAGGGAGGTAGAGGGAGTGTTGATGTTCAGCAGAAAATGCAGAAGAATTTTTCTAATTGTTAAATCAATGGGAATGGATCGACATAGGGTTTTATGCCTGAGTTTTGGACGTCGTAGTTATTTGAGTTCCGCGGCAACGTGGAGTAACCGGTGATGATCGCGGTTGTTGCCGAAGGTTAGGGAGGTTGTGATAAAGCTTCGGAAGTGGCGGTGAGGCTTCTCGATGTTTGTGCCGCCGTTGATGTTGGTTTGCTGGTGAGGGTGTTTTCAAATTATGGGTTCGAAGGTCATTTTTCGAATTCCGAGCATTTTTGATTTTCTGGGTTTAGTTTGTCGATGACGAGGTTGAAGTCGACCTGGGGATGATCGGCGTGGAGTTCGCCGTTGATCATTGGCGTCGTGCACGTTTATGTGCACGTTTATGGGTTACTGCAAAAGTTCTGGGGAGAAGAAGGTGGAAGACTCGAAGATGGTCTCGGGAGTTTTGGGTTATTTCTCGAAGCAAGGTAAGGTTAGGGGAAACTCGGGGATTGTCGCGTGATATTCTGAGGTTAGCTCGAGTTGTGTTGAGCGTATTTTGGGCAGGAATTTTAGTTTGGGTTTTGTCTGATGATTTGTATATTGCAGTTATGTTGAAGGGTTTGGAAACAAAGGAACTGGTTTTGGAAAAGATTTATAATAAAAGTTGAATTAGTTTTACTTATAAAACTATTTGGTTTCAAAATAAATTTTAAACAAGCTTTATATATATTAAAATATGATTGTTTTTAAATAAAAGAAATGGATATTTTTGAAATAAAGCTTGTATTTAATCTTATTTAATATTCTTGGGAAGTTTAAGGATTTAAAAGATCAGTTTTAAAATATGTTTAATTATAATTGATTTCTAAATGTTATGATTTAGAATTTGATAATCAATGGAAATGAAAATTGATCTTATGTAAATTGGAATTTTGATTTAAATTAAAAATAATTAAATTTGGAAAGGTAATTTAGATAATTAAATTATTAACCATTTAAAAGTTATTGGTTAATATAAATGTGTTAATTAAGATAATGGTTTCTTGTTTAAGAATATTTTTAATATAGTAAATTAAAGAATCATTTAATTAATTTTAAATGATTAAGTTAAATAGTTAATTAAGTAATTAACTTGTGATTAATTAAGATAATCACTTAAGGGTTAATCTAATATAATTACTTAGGGAAGTAATTAAGGTAATTAAGTGGTTAATTACTAAAGGTAATTAAGTAAAGGATAATTACTTCATGAAAAGTAATTAAGTAATGTGATTAAGAGTTAATCACTTGTGTTATTAATTAAAGGATTAATTAATAATTAGTTAAAGGTTTAAATTATTTGATTAATGATTAATTAATAAAAGGATTAAGAGTAATTAATTAAGAAAGAAATTTAATTAATGAAATCATTAAATTATGAAAATGATTAATTAATTATTAATTAATAATTTAAGAATAATTAGTTTATAACTAAGTTTTGATTACTAAATGTAATTAAAGTAATTAATCAAAGATGATTAATTAAAAGTAATTAATTAATTATGATTAATTAAAAGTAATTAATCAAGTAGTATTTAATTAAAAGTAATTAATCAATGTGATTAATTAAAAGTGATTAATCAAGTATGATTAAAGAATAATTTAGGAATAATTATCAGGATAATTAAAGAATAGTTAATCAAGGTTGATTAATTTAAAAAGGTAACTAAGTGGTAATTACTTAGTATAATTTGGAAGTAATTAATCAGGATGATTAATTAATATGGTAATTAAGTAAGAATTACTTAAAGTAATTAAGTGATAATTAATCAGAGAAGATTAATTGAAATGGAATTAAGTGATGTTAGTTAATTAATAATTTGTAATTAATTAATGAATAAGAAGTTGAATTGAAGATAATCCAAGTGATTAATTAAGGATTAATTTAATTTAAGGATTAATTAAATTAATCAAGTTTGAATCAAACTTGTTTATAAATGATTAATGATTGGATGATATATCATTGGATGAGTTAATGATATTGGTTGTTGTTGGATGACATTGATTGATATGTGATGATGTGAATATGTTATGTCTGAATGTGATATATATGCTGCTTTGTGATATGTATAGATGCATGTGATAATAGATGCTTATCTATCTGTGTAATATGGTACATCCATTTATGTTAAGTGATATTTCTAAATATCTATTGTTTAAATCCCTTAAGAATAACTTGGACATTAAAATGGCATTTGGTTTCGATGAGACCGGGATCGGGTTTCCATATTTGGATATCCGAAAACCACATCGATTCCAATTAAACGTTAGGTCGTTAATCCAAGTGGAGCAAGTGAAGACTCGAGGTGTAAGGGCTATACGTCAGTATAACTCTGTGGGTGATTCCGTAATGAGTTTGACGGAATAGTGCTTATAGATTCGAGATGGAGATTAGAGTGCAAGGGCTATGGTCGTTGACTCTGAGGGTGATTCCAAAATGAGTGCAACGAGATAGTGCCTTCGGTTTCGTTCGAACCCGGAACGAACTTGTACGGATTGAATGCTTTCAGCACATCGTCGGGCGGACGATGAGCATTCTAAGATAATTGGTCCTATAAAGTAATCGCAGCCTCAAGCCTCATCAACCGGGAATGGCTAAAACAGGGGAGGTGCAGCAAGGCTTCGTGGGTCGCTCCCACTGGGGAGCAAGATACATCCCTGTCTAGAAGTCCCTTTATATTTCGGCTGTGTGGGCAATTGGTCTGCAGCCAACTGCGGGGTGTTCTTGTTCGGGACTGTTCAGTAAGGAATAGTCCCGACCTTGTGTTGCAGGGGAGTGGGAGTACTCCTTGGTACGGTGATCTAGGCCACATACTGTGACGGGCGGTACCCCAGTAGCCCTGCCATTGTTGGAAACCCATTTTCCCTACGAGACCCTACGGTTTTGTTTGTATTACCCACTTTTGTGGCTAGTAGCTGGAATTTAATGAATGTAACAATTTCGGCTATTTCATATTTACTTGAAAACCCTAGACACTATTATAATATCACTGGATTTCCTATCAAATGTTTTGGTTAGCGTAAGGTAAAAGCTTTTCCATGTTTATGTGTGGGAAGTCTTACGTGATACCTTTTCTTTCAAAGGATTTTCTAAAGTTAAGCAATCTTAAACAGTTTACTCACACCAGACCCCTGTCTGACCCGAGTGTTTATTTTCTGTTTTATTAAACTCTTGGGTACTCATATTTTATATGAGTAGTCAAGTGATTCAGGTTATCTCTTGATGAATTTTGGAGGAGCTTTGGAGCAGGAGGCTTCAGCGTGTAGATGTATAGTTAGAGTTTCCGCTGTGTGTTATTCTGTATGATGTCTTGTATTGTATTAGACAGAAATGTTATAACTGTCTAAATTGAGATGTTTAGTTGTGTACTCTGATGTATAAGATACTATGTATATGTTCTATATTATATTTAAATCGTTCCGCTGTGAGATTCTGATGTGTTGTTTTCTCTTTCTTCTCTTTCTTTTCTTCTTCTATCCCTTTCTTTCTTAATTAGTGATGCAATTTTCCAGGAGTGGAAAGTCGGGTCGCTACATAGACTTAGGGGGAAACTTGAACATGATGATAGGAGACTATCGTTGGAAGACAATGACGGGTTTGTAGAGATGATCAGCGAGCTATGCATGGAGGATTAGTGAACATGGATCTGGAGGATGTAAATAGAAGTCCAATGCGACAGGGTGAAAATGACAGTGGGCAGGAAAATCACTAAAGAATTTTTTGACTAGGTTCAATGCGATAGTTATTTCGGTGCATCCACTAGATCCATCGATGGTTTTGATGGCGGCAATGTCTGTAGTTGTAGACAATTCAAATTTTACGACATCTGATACGTGATCCACTGATGGATCTTGGGGAATTTTAACATGTAGCGGACATGTTTTCACGACAAGAAGACGCAAAAGCTAATAATAAAGCGGCAATGGAAGTTTGTATGGTATGGGATGGAGAACTGCCCGATAAAAGCTCAGGAAAGGATAAGGGTAAACAAAACATGGATAATAGCTTCGATGGATCAAAGTAACAGAGAGGGGAACCCAAATTCTCTTCTTACTCAGAATTGAATGAAAACCTACAACGGGTACATCTGGATACTCGAGGACGCCTTCTGTATCGAAGATCGACAAGGAGGGAACCCTTCGCACGTAAAAAACATTAGGAAAGCTTTGCCTATTACATGAGGTGGATGGGCACAATACAAATGACTGTAGGCATGTGAAGGATATCATTGAGAAACACATGAGGAATGGTCAGTCACAACAATATGTAAGGACACAAGCTGCGGGGGTGCAACAGGAGCAGCCACCATCAACCTTGAATGAAAATGGCACTGGATCAAGGCATCATCATCAACTTTCCATCAATTGATCAGGATGGCATGAAATAAATAATAAACTCTAGTAGGACAGCTAAGTCACTTACATATGTATGGGATCGAGGATGGTCCCTAGACATGCTCTGAGATGATGATAAACCATTGTGCTCGGGTTTGTGAAATTTGTTTTTTCTTCTTGTTTGCACTGAACTCTTATTTTTCTAGTTTTTATTTGAACTCTGGTGCATAAATGGTTGAATATCACAATCAACTCATTACTCTAATTGTCTTTGTCGTCAATCATTTCTTTCGTCATTGTTTATAAAGGAGATTATAAGAATCCATTTTCTAATGGAATAACTTGCTACGGTTTAGTTATATATCTATTTTATATGTTTCAAACAAACATAAGTGTTTTTGTTTCAATAGTGTGAATGAATGCAACGTATAAATCCAATGGTTAATGAAGCTATCACGCGTATTGATTCATGGATAAGTTCGTGTTGGAACTTGGTCCATTTCATAGAAGGTGAAGTGGGTAAATTTCAAAAACAATCCTCGTTTGGATCTTAATGGGCATATATAATCTAGCAACTAGCATTAGATCCAATCCATATATTAAATTAAAATCATATTTTATTTGAATAAATTTAATTGTTTATTTAGTTAGTCCTTAATTAGATATATTTGGTGTGAATATACGGTCAAGAGAGGTAAAGGAGTGAGTGGTCAACCAAGGATGAAATAGTAAATCAAATCAAATTCAATTAAACAAAAAAGGAAGGTTTGTTTTTCATTTATAGAAAGAAACCTTTTCATTTCTCTCTTTTAAAACCTTTCTTTAGTTTTAGATCCAATAACTAGACCACATCCTTCCATGCATAACCAACTAAATAATGATTTATATGTGGACTGCTACATCTAATATGTGTACACAAAATTATTAATAACATACATAGGGTATAGATGATACGGCAAACATTCGCAATGTTAATATATACATTTGTAAATATTTGAATTTACAACTAACATGTATCTATTTTATATATACATATATACTAATTTCATCGCTTTAACTTTTTAACAAAGAAAAATATATGTGGATATAAAATATTGTTAATAAACATATCTTGATAACATAAAGGTTGAATTAATATTTAACAACTAATAGGTATGCACACTGTCTCAATAAACTGGTAGGGGACCAATCAACCCTCCTTGCCTTGCAAAAAGAAGGTTTACACACAATTATTAATAACACACATAGAGTATAACATGATGATATTTCAAACAATGACAAAGTTAAGTTTAGATTTTGAGATTTATGTCTACCATTTATATATTAGGCGCATATATATATATATATATATATCCTCAATATAATTATTTAGAGAAGGCATGTACATATACATACATACATACATATATGGATATAAAATATTTCTAAAATACATATCTTAATAAAATAAAGGTTGAACTGAAAATATCAACATACTTTAATTGAATTAAAGTGACAAATTCGAAATTGTAGAATAAAAGACCTAAGTTTGACTTATAGAATATGTTTAAATTTAGATCTATACTAAGTTAACAAAACATAAAATATATCTAACTGAATTTGTATATGTTTATATAAAATATGCAATAATAAGTTAAAAATAATTGTCAATTAATTCAAAATATATCATGTTAAGTTATTCTAATCCATTTATAAGCATACACATATAAACATACATACATACATATATTAGAACCACAAATACTAGTTTTGATGATAACAATAGATAAATGTTAGTGTCGATAATTTTCCAAGTTTATACATGATATAGTACAAGAAAAATAAGAATACTATTAGCATAAATTGCAGGATAATTGAGTAGAGATGTAGTACACATATCAAGGCAGATCAATACAAGAACTCAGGTACAAAACCAAGTGGATCAAGAGGAATCAAGATCATGAAAATAAAAACAAGAATAGAAGAACAAAAGAGATTCAGAGCCAAGACTGAAATATCAAAGGAGATTCAAAGACAATGCTAGAAGTACACATGATATTTAAGGAACAAAGCCTTGAAGGGTTAAGACAACGGTCAATCGGTTTTTAATGTATATAGAGACTTAAGTTTAATTACTAAAGATTACATAGCAATTCTTTAATTTTTCTCTTTAAAAACTCTTTAATTTATTCTCTTTAAGCTTTTTATAAAAGTTCAATATTGGTTTTATAAGTTAAAAGAGTTAAAATAATTTTTATAAAAGTATTGCCATTTTACATTAGAATATGTCGATATATCAAATATTGTACATTAGCACAAACGTTTAGTGGAAACTTTTTATTTTAAACAAGCGGACACTTTCTTTCATCCCTTCGCAAAATGTCACTTCTTTTCTTCTTCTATTTAAAGACATTGGATAATGAATTTTTAAAAGTGATTCTCTTTCATTTCTTCTACTCTCTACATTCCCACATTTTGTAAAAAAAAATGTCCATTTATTTACATACACTTATACTTTGCTAATCTACTCTCTTTCTTCTATTCCTTCATGGATTTGCAATCTAGAAAATTCAGAGAAACCATATACAAATTCCCTATCATTTACTCTTTTCTCCCACCCTATTCCTTAAAAAAATCATAGATATACGGCTACAATAGGTCTATAGGAGCTTGTATTGAAGACTACTTGAAATTGTAATGAGAGGTTCAATTTCTTATAGATATTACTTTAGTACTTGTAGTAAAGGTGCATCATGCCACCATAGAAAGTCAAGATTGTAATGTGTCTTGCCACCCATAGAAAGTCAGCAGATTATTCTTGCCATCTAGTTCGATGTCTAGAAGCTCTAGGAATATCCTACCATTTGTGAAAAGTCAAGATATGTGTTGCTTACCACCTGATTCAAAGTCAAGTTGTAAAGGTGTACTTGCCACCCATGAAATTGCAAGTTTATTATAGTGGAAATTCTACATAGTACAAGACTAGATGTAGTATTATAAATCTGAAATAGTATAAAATTCTTAGTTGTCTTATGTCTACTTTTATAGCTTTTACTTTCCACATATACTACAATGTTGACGATGAATCCGATTCTGTATTGATAAATTTGATACTTAGAATATAATTTTGTAATAAGCTCAAAAACATTATTCACACCCCTAATGTTACATTAGCTTTAAGGTCCATTCCATATAATAATAGGATAGCACATCAAACCTCATGGTATCATAACATTTTGGTTCTAAAAATTTCATAATGTGAGTTTTTGAAAAGCTTAAATGGCTAGTAACACAAATATCATGTTTAACACTTCTATGGAAGGACAATCTACTATTAGACCACCACTTATTAGTGGTAATAATTATGTTTATTGGTTATGTACGATGAAAATTTACTTGCAGTCAAATGGTGTAGAAATAGGGAATATCATACAAACTGAATAAACTATGCATCATATTAATTATGCATAATTAAAAAACGAACAAAAAGGCACAAGCACTCAAAAATTCAAAGGTAACGAATATTTTATTCTACGCCATAAATAGAAATGAGTTCAATTGAGTATCAATCTGTAAAAGTGCATATGAAATTTGGAGGACACTACAAGTTACACACTAAGGCACTAGTAAGTTAAGAAAACCAAGATTTTTATGTTAACTAACTAATTTCAGTTATTTAAAATAAACTAAATGAGTCTATTTCTGACATATATTTTTGATTTCAAGATATATTGCATGCTTTAATTTCACTAGACAACAAATTTATTAAGGATAACCAAGTCTAGAATTTTGAATTCACTTTCAGGTTAATGATATCAAAAGACTATAGCAATACATGAGGCTGGCGATATAAGTACTATGAGAGTAGAAAAATTAATAGCTAATCTAATGTTATATGAAATTTAGTTGCAGGAAAAAAGGAAAGCCAAAAAATTAAAAGAAGTCACTCGCTTACAACACTACACCCAAAGAACAAGGATTCGACGATGACAATAAAGGGACAACATTTATGGTAAGAAAGTTTAGAACATTTGTGAAATATAGAAACAAGAACAAATTTTAAAGAATGGACATCATCAAAATATTTCAAATACAAAAAAATCGAACATCTAAATATAATTGCCCAATACTAAAGAAATCAAAGGAATTTCTAAACACAGATTCGATCAAAACGAGAATAGATCATTTACAGCAATGTGGGATGGCTTTGACACCACTTCAAGCAACATCGGTTCAGATGTAGAAAAAACATTTTTATTTATGGCAGAAGAAGAACAAAGCTTTGGAAAATTCGGTTACCGTAACAACCCCACAGCTTCTCTTTAAAACAGGGTTGTCACAGACCTCCATCTTATGAAAATTGCGTCCACGTAATTTCTTAAGGGAAACATCAGCCACATATGCAAACGTTACCTCTCTTCAAATTTTATTATAAAGTTGAAACTCGCTCAAATCCCTAAGTGGTTAACATTAAAATTACACTTACCATATGTTATAAATTTAGTTAGGCACATTTATTGATTTACATTTCTTCACATATGAAAAAAATACTAAAAATTTTTCTAAGTTTTATAATTTTCAGAAAATTTTGACAGGGTCTCTTTTGTACGAGAAATTTCACAACTATAATATATATGATATACATCGACCACATGGTCGAAAACATAATATATATTTATATTTATAATGCTTTTGTACAAAAACGTACCTTTGTTTTAACATTTTAAGTAGTTTATTAAATTTTGTGCAAGCAAAAGCAAGTTTGCACCACGATCCAATCCAAATAGCCTTTTTGTACCTGTGCTTAACTCAAATCAAAAGATAAGTTTCGCATATATACAAATTTTGTTAACATGACATATATTTAACTTCCTTAAGCAACTTTTCAACAAAAATTTAGTGGTCAATATCAAAAAAACATGTAATGGTTTCATTACAGTCTCACGTAAACTATTCTATCATCTTTGAAAACTTTCAATTTTTGTCCACTATATACATATTGTAAAAATAGATTATTTAAAGATGAAACTAGATGTTGATCTTTTATTCTATAAAGGTATAAACATGATAAAAACATGGCTAGCGCCTCAATTGTAGATTAACCCAATTTAAGAACCATAAAGCCACCGTAGGATGGAAATTCACTTAACCAAATAGAACAAAAGCAGTTAAGATCTTCGATTAATTATGAAGCTATGAAGATCATAATAATGTGCACGATGAAAATTTTAATTATCTTATATTGATTGATTTAATGGTGAAGGAAAAATATTTTAATCAGTCAAAACAATGAATTTCATATCATATCAACTCAAAAGAATTCAGCTCTCCTTTCTTAGTCATGGAAAAATATTACATTTATGATTAACCAAAAATGTAGAACGTCGTTAAGAAATTTAAAATCCACCGATGATAGCTCACAAAATAAATGTATTTAAATATTGTTTTAGTATAGCAAGCAAAAAATAAGATAAGAAATTTTAAGATATGGTCATATGTTAGGAAGCAAAATTACTACAATATGACTTTATTTTATTTTCACAACAGTAATTTTTTTAACTAATGTAAATTGCACGATCTTTACTTTCTTTTAATATATAAAATAATAAATTAGTTGTAGGAAGAATTCATATTCAAAAAATCAATGATCCAGCATTTCTATATATTAGAAAATCGTTTATCAGCAGCTTAAAACTATATGTAGAAGAATATATAATTTATATTCACTTTAATTTTTCAATGTGGATATGAAGTTATACTCACTGTTTTGCAAAACTCAAAATCTATGTTAGATTTTAGATTAAAACAAAAGGTAGCATGGCCTAGAATCAACCAACGATGCAATTAGATAATAATGTAAATATAGTTTACTTACAACAGTGGTAAGATGCTCGCTTCCTGGTAAGCAGGTCGCAGGTTCGATTCTCGTCTGCCCTACCCCATTTCAAGGCACGGAGGTGGGTTCCCATAAAACAACATAACATGGTTGGGGGCATCAAATCTCTATGATGGGCTGGCTGAAAACCCTTTTTTCTGTTCGAACCAAGCTAAGGGGGAGCTCATCTCATCCCTTAGATTTCATCAAGACTCTGGGTTGAGTTTTTAAAGGAATTTTTTTTTGAAACACTCAAAATCAACCTAAAAACAAAAAAAAGCAAGCTGTACTCACATATGATTAAACAGATCAGGTTTAAATTTATGTCTATATTCAACTTAACTAATTGATTTGTCATGGTAGTTTGATCTTATGATAATAAATGGGAGTGAAATAAATCAGATGAAATAGACACAAATCTCTTTAATTTGTTTGGTAAAAATTAAGATGTGTAAAAACATTTAGGGAAGCCAAGTCTATGTCCATCTTGTCTAAGTTTTCATAGTGCTATAATTTATATAAACGTTTAAATTTAAGTTTAACAGCCAATTATACAGTAACAAATGTTATCTGAACATAAACTTTCAAGAAGTGCTTATCTTATACTACTTAACAAAAGAAGATGAAATTAGTAGGAGGATTTAAACAAACATGAAATGTTCAAAGACAAAAAATATAAGAAAATTTGATCAAGCCTCAATAAGAACAACTATTGGTCACCGTAACACTATGATCAAAAATCAAATTTGAGAACCTCAATACGAACCAAACAAAAATTGAACCATACCGGTATTGTTGTTTTAACCAGTTTGTCTTTGAATTAACTATATTGTCTAATTTCCAACATATTGTATTAATGAAACAATTAGTTGTGTTCCTATTTACTTAAGATGAGATTATGTGCCCACTCAACTTACATTTTATAGAAACATCATGATCCAAAATTTAATTGGTCGGCATCAACCTTTATCTTATTTTCGAAAATTAAAAGTTGCAATAATTCAAATTCGTTTCAGGTAATCTAACTTATAAAGTCAAAAACCATTTTCTCTTTCCATATACCTACACACACACACACACACACACATATATATATATATATAATTTTTTTAGAAAGTGTCACTTTTATTTCTTTCCTCAATTCTAATAATCTATTATATATATATATATATATATATATATATATATATATCATTTGAAAACACTTTGGAATCCAACTTTAACAATTATCATTATATATAGTTTCCATACTTAATTTATGATGAAATATACAACATCGCCATGCCACAAGATTTTTAATGACTCGTCTCGTCAATTGGCTACATTGTTACTATCTAGAATCTTATATCAACAATTCCTTGCCATTATCTCAACTTCACATTAATCCCTTAGGTGCATACGTTGTTCGAAATATTTAAATTTAGAAAATAATGTTTTCATTTTTGTAGATTAACATATTATTTTATAAAACAACATAAACTCTAAATAACACATTTCTTGTTACATTTCTAAAATACTATGTTGATTTTGTCTCGTTTAAGCGTTTAGAAATCCCTATCGATACGTTAACCACTCATATCGATCGGAATCCATACATCACTCAACAAACCAATTAACACAAAATATACCCTTTTAAAATTCTTCCAATCATTTTATAAAATAATATTCAAACTTTCTCAAATTATTTGCTTGTGTGTATAAAAATATTAATGTTAACCTAGAAATGGATCAATACCCTACTTTGAGTGTGAAAGCACCAGCCCAGTTTATCAAGACAAATAAAATAGAAAAAGCAATAGCAAATAGCAAAAAAGGTAAAGAGACAAGGGATTTTTATAGTGGTTTGGCTGTTAATGAAGCCTACGTCCAGTTAATATGTTCTTTTATTTATCCACTGCTATTACAGAGGAGTTTAGATTACAGTATAATTCTCCTTTTCTAGATTGGATCAAGCTACCATTGTTAGGGACAAAAGGAGGATCTCATTGTCCCTTAATGGTTGATGTGTGGGAGAAGAAGTGTGAAGAAATAATGAAAGAGCTTCAGCAAAGATCAGATCCCATTTACTATTGTAGGTAGGATGATATTTATCGGGGTTAGCACTTGGGCCAAAGCCACTTAACCAAAAGCCTTCAGTCATCAGGCAGAGGTCGCTCAGGAAGTTTAGGGGTGTTTGGAGCTAACTTTTCGGATCGGTCCGATCGAATCAGTATTGATCGAAAAGGTTTGCAATTTTTGAATGTTTTTAATGTGATTGTCTTCCTATCCCAAAATTAAGTGTCTTGTCTGAATATCAAGTCGTTTGGAATTAGTTTGATCATCCATCTTCATAGATCATCCAATCCATCCCTTCATAGAAGATCCATCGATAATTCATTCAATATTTAACCAAATGAAATGAAACTTCATACATGAAATGTTCATGAATAGAAGAGCCTCCAATCGGATCTCATGAGGATCCGAGCTAAGTATTTGGATCGGTGATGATCCAATTGAGTCGGATCGGTGATCCAAACCTTTAGCTTATTTTTGAATCTTCTTCTGAGTCATAGAAGATCCAACCATAACTCACTCAACACTTAACCAAATGACACAAAAATTTATAAATGCAATGTACATGTGTAGGAGACCCTCGAAACCAGATCTCATTAGGTAGGGCCCATCCTAGGTGGGTCGGATCTGATCTGTCAAACTAGCTCAATTTGGAGGAGATCCATCCATAACTCACTCAATACTTATCAGAATCAGACAAAAATTTATAGGTGGCGTCTAATGGATGTGTGAGACCCACTTTATGGATCATAGCTAGCGGGGCCCACCCTAAATGGTCGGACAATTCGATGAGTTTGGATCGGTGCCGATCCAAATTGGCTTGGTCAAATGACCTCATTTTTTGTTTGAGCTTTCTTTTATGTCTTCTATGTGTCCTCTCCAAATTTCAATTAAATCCAAGTGGGCATGAGTTCCATAGATTCATTTAAGTTGTTCTGGTCCAAAAGCGGGTAGATATTTAACTGGATCAAATGAGTCTTTACTTCTTGAATTAGGTTGCTTGGAATTTTACCAAACTTGATAAGTGAGCTTAGTAGAGGCATAGGAGTGCAATGCAATTTGTTAGAAGGAATCACGAGCCAAGATTTCAGATCGGTATCGATTCGAAAAGTTAGCTAAATTCTGGGTCAAACTTCTTATGTTTCTTTGTCTTAAACATTTAGGCCTTTGGGTCGAGTTTCGAGTCATTCTGACATAATCTGAATATTCTAAATCTTTTTAAATTTTGTTGGGTTAAAAATACAGTTAATAATTAACTTTTGATGTTACATATTTATACGCATTCATTATCAACCATTTGCAATCAAATCAATACATCACACCATATTCAGTTTTTCACAACAGCAAGCAACCATTCAAATTTCTATTATATCTTATTTTATTTATTAAATATATTTTCAAAGTCAAAATTTAATTAGATATATAATTTATAATTCTATATATTATAATTATTAATTGCTTAAACAATTTTATTATTCCCCATGGTTTTATTTTGGAGAAATCGTTGACTTTCATTAATAATTGAGTTCATCTAAATTCAAATGGGTTTATTGTTATGACCCAAAATTTTAGTCATTCGAATTTGAAATATTTAATTGATTTTAAATATTGAAAATTTACTTTTATAAGTTAAATAACTTGAATTTCAAATATAGTGATTTATTTGATAATTTGATTGTTGGATTTAATTTTTGGAATTGCTAATTAAATCCTTAATTTAATATGAAAAAAATGATTTCAAAATTTGATATAAATTCTATTTAAACAAGAATGGAGATAGTAAACTTTTGGTTTAGATTTAAAAGTGATTTATTTGGTTTTAATAACAATTCGTTTTAACTAACGTGCAAAAATAACCTTCCAAGGCACTGTCTCAAATTTCGACGAACCGGTTTTATTGGATCCATAATAGTAAGTTATTATATGATAACGAATTTTATAACGGTTGGATGAATCATTTGGTCATGTGAGCTAAAAACGCTTATAAACTAATTGTAGAAAATTACATAATATAATTCGATTTAAAAAGCTAACTTCTGTATATGATCGAATAAGGGCTCGAGAGTTGTTCCATTGAGTTCAAATTGGGGTACTTGGTATAAAACACCAGATGGCACGCCTTGATTGGGGTTTGAGATTTTAGGGTGTATATTACCGGATATTTAGGAATAAAATAATATTATTCCCTTGTTCAAGCCATACCACAACTATATAGTCCATACCTACACCACATTTGCAAGTCTCCTCTCATACCTTTCCCTTATATAATTTGTGTGAAGCCGGAGAACCGCATTTGTTCTCTTTTCTTCTAAAATTCTAATAACCTAAATCGAACGACCATGAATGTAGCGAATCGGATTTTTCGACATTGATTTGAAATATTTAAATAGTTTTAAATATTGAATTTGAATTTATAGATTTTTTTTGAATATGAAAATTTCATTTTATTTATGAAATAAATTCAAAATTCAAATATAGCGATTTATTGGATAATTTAATTATTGAATTATATAACTGAATATTGGTTAAATTACTATATCTTGAGTTTCGATAAAAGCAATTTAATAGCTTATAAAATTTATATTAATAATAATGGAGATAACAAAAGTTGTAAAATTGAATTTAAAAGCGATCTATTCAATTTTAAAAATAGCCTGTTTAAATTAACATTTAAAATAGCAATCTAGGGCACTGTCTCGGAATTCGACGAAACCAGTTCCATTAGATCCGTAATAGTGTATTATTATCAGATTTCAAATTTCGTAATATTTGGAGTTATCGTTTGATCGTACGGGATATAAACGAGCTGAAATTAATATCGAAGTTTAATATACTAATTGAGTCCAAAAGGCTAACTTCTCCCATACGATCGAATTAGGACTCAAAACTTTTTCCATTGTGTTCGGAATAGGGATATAACATTATAAATGCCTAGTGGAATGCCTCGATAGAGATTCAAGATTTTGAGTTAAGAAATCAAGACGGTTTGAAAATTTAAAATAATATATATATATATCTGTGTGTGTGTGTGTGTGTGTGTATGTGTATGTGTGTATATATATTATAAAGTCAGATAAAGGGAAAATCAAGGCCGTCTCCTCAGTCTTTAAGTACATGCTTCTTTTTCTTTTTATAAAAGCCGAGCCTCGTCCAAAAAAACACTTAGAAAGATAAAAAAAACTAAAAATCATTTATTTATCCTGTTTAAAAGTTTGATCCTCCCTCCAACACAACTCACGAATCGATTTCAACTCGAAAAAAATATGATAAAACCGTGAATCAAATTCACGGTAGCCTCATGCTTGACGAGGAGAGAAGCGAACGAAGATGTTTGAAATCGAAGAGGGGCTGTTCGAATGGAATCGTGGACGGTTGGGGGGGGAGGTTTGTTGAGGAGGCATAGTTAAAGATTTTGGGTCGCGTGGCTGCTCGTGTTCACATATCACGATACAAACGGTAGTGGACTCATCGCGCGCGGAGAAGTGAGGAGTGGTGGGCGACATTGGAATAGGTAAGGCCGAAGTTAGTCGATTGTCGCATGGACTGGGAGGTGATGGCAGCGTTCGAACTAAGTAGGGCGATCGACTTTAGGGGATAAGGGGTCATAAGCGTGTCAGTGTTGGGTCACGATGGCGACAGGGCGTGGCGTGAAGTCGTCTACTGGGAATTAGGGCTAGTGCGACTTGGACAGGTAGGAGCTCGAGTGTTTTGGGGTTGATGCCACGTGAGGCTGAAGCGCGACATAGGGCGACGTGATTTCATTTAGGGATGCAGGCCGTATAGTGTCGTGAATCGCGTGCAATTCAAGGAGGGCGCGGCTGGGTTGAAGGCAGTGGCATAGGGTTACGGGTTAAGAAAGGTGCGACGGTAGCTGCGAGGAGGCGGCAGGTGCAACTGTGATCTTGGCTGAAGAGATGTGGGTGGGGAGAGTTTGATTGGTATATTTCTAAGGTTATATATATAAGTTAATTAAGAATAAGTGATAATTAAAAATCGATTGCTTATGCTATATGAACACGTATGTTAATAAATTTTATGATTTCTTCATACGAGGGTTAATAATCATGGAATCGAGTAACGATGGATCCGTGGTCGAAAATGTTACCCAATCGAATAAAATTGGATTTGGAATGGTTAACAAAATTTGAAAATCAAGGCGAGAATTTCTCACCCATTTGGATTACCATATTTAAATTTAAATGTTTAAATTTAAATTGCTGGATGCTTGATTGATTGATAATTATCTGTTGAATGACTATATATACATAGTAGTATATCTATTTGTATTTGGAGTGTTATTCCCCCACATTATAGCGGATGAGACCCTATGCACCCCACATAATAGCGGATGACCCTATATACCACGATATTCCCCTCGAAGTGGGATTGGTATTTATTTTATATTCTATTAACACCTGTGGATGTAGGGAAACAGATTGGAGGGATCCAACTAGATTCCTCAAATTTATTGTTTATTTTTGATATATAGTGATATATGATTTGTGTAGACAAATATATTATAGATTATTATAGTGATTTGGAATTTATTGGATGCTATTATAGCACTGGCCTGAAATTTGATAATTTAAATACTACAAGTGTATTTTTAAAATTTATGAAATTAAAAGGAATTTGGTATAAAATATAATTTGGAATTGGAGTTATTTTAAAGAAATTGAATTAGAGATTTTTTTTTTGATTTTTGGTTATATTTAGCTGTTGTGAATTTTTAATTCTTTTTTTTTGAAATGAACTATTTAAGAGAACTCATAAATGATATTCTGGAATATAAAAAAGGTTAAAATCAACATTTAAAATAGATTGGAAGTACAAAAGGAATTATAAGAAATGAATTTATATAATGGAATTTAATAAATAAGAATTATTTTATGAACAAGTAAAATAAAAGGGTTACGAAATTATAAATGATGTTTATAAATAACGGAATTCGATATCGGATGAAAATTTCAAGAATTTATAAAATAGGGTTGGAAAAAAATAGTAGATTCTATTTTTGAAATGGGAATGGTTAGGGGATTAAAAATAAATCGATATGCTGTGAAATCGAGACGAAGTTATAAATTAAATTGGCTATCGAGATTTTAAAATATATTTGTAAGAAGTTATGTTGTTTCAAAGGGAAAACTTTATTATCGAAAACTATGAAATTTTAAACTAGTTAATATCAAAATACTTCAAAAAATGGGTTTTAAAATATTTAATATTTATTGAATAATTTTTTTTAAATTCTTATAATCAGCTTTGTAATGTGATTTGTTTATTTTTAAAAGAGTTATTGATAGTTTACTAAAATTTTTAATGATTTAAATAATAACTCAGAACATATTTTAAAAATAGAAATAAATTATTACTCTTTGAAAATGATTATAAATATAGTTTTGAAATGATTAAAAATTATTTATACAATCCTCTCGAGATGTGAAAATGGTTTTGATTTAAGAATGAGATTTTGTAAGAGAAATCTCATGAATGGAATTATAAGGACTTAAGAAAATTTCCAATGATAGATGTGATAACTTCGGAAAAGACAATGAATTCAATTAAAGAAGTTATAAATGGTTGTTTGGGGTTATAAATAGGTATAATCGGTTTGGAAATCGTAAGAAGAATTTATTAAATTTTTTGAAGAATTATGAGATAAGTATGAAATAGTTCCAAGTTAAATATTGAGAAGACTTTGGAAACTATACGTATAAATAGTCTCCTAAGCATTTAAAGGAAGTATTGGAAATATTTTAGTGGAAAAGATTTGGAATAGAAATATTTTCTAAGTGTTATAAAAATGGAAATTGAAAATATTTCTAAGTATTGAAATAGAGAAATACTCTGTTATGGATACAAGTGCTGAATTTGTTTTCAAATATAGAAATATTGAAAGAGATTGAATATATGTCTTGGTGAAGATGTTTTAGAGTAAATATTTGAAGATTTATAAAATTGAGCCTAGTGACTGCTTATGAATGTTTTATTTGATAGTTAAATAACCGACTATCAATATTGGACAATTTTGTTAATCGTTTTGAAGAGATCGGGGTCGGATTTAATTATTCGAAAACTACTTCGATCCGATTTGAACGTTATGAATGAATACCGTGAAGATGATGAAGAAAGTGGTTCGGTTTGTCCCTACCCAGGACAACTTGTATGGACGAATGCTATCAAAACATCGTCATTGGAGGACGATGAGCATTCTAAGTAAATTGTTCTTGAAAGGTAACGCTTAGCCTCGATGCTCATAAACAGGAATGACTAAAACATGGGCGATGCGGCAAGGGTATGTGGGTCACACCCAAGTAGGGTATGTTATCACCTTTCTAGACATCCTCGGAAAACCTATTCATTATGGATATGGTTGTGCATGGAAGGAGTGCTCGGTGGTAAGGGTGGGAACACCCGTGGTGATATCATATTCGGTCTATCTAGGTCAAGGTTAGGCCGGTCTTGTGTAGTAGGGGATTCCAACATGGTCCTTGGCACATTGTTCTAGAGGTATACTGTGGTGGGTGGTACCCCAATGGCCTAGTCATTCAATGGAATTCGTTCTCTGATAAGCGTCGTACAGTTTTGATTGTGTCCAACTATGCTGAAACATGAGATACAATTGTTTCATCTATTTTCTATTTACTTTCTATAGACTAAGATAATATCAGACGGATTTGATAAAAATGGTTTGGTTATCGAAAGGTTAAAACCCATCATGTTTATGTGTGACGTGGTCTTATGAGATACCTTTGTTTTCAAAGGATTTTAAGAAAAGTTAATAATTCAAACTGCATGTGTTTTCTCATGCTGGTTATCCAGACGACTCGGGTGTTATTTTATTATAATGCTTGGGTCAGACCAAGCATTACAGATTCAGGATAGAATGCTATGGTGCTCAGGAGACAAGCTGGATGATAGAGACGTATCTCCGTACTTGGCTTATATTCCATTGTGAAAGGAAAAGTTATATAACTGTCTTTGATGTATTGATTGTTGTACCCTGATGATTGTAAATATAAACAGTTATAGATACTTTTGTATAAAAATCTGTTATTATACATTATATTTTGTTCAGCTACGACTGTAAGATTCTATGCTGTTGTTTTCTATTTTCTTCTACCTACTTCATCTTCTTTACCCTAAAGATCCATATTTTCGTCCAATTTGAGTTGAACTGATGTGAATTATGGTTGATTCAATGGGGTATGGATTTATAGGCCTTTACACTTGGTATCAAAGCTGAAGGTTAAGCTAGAACCTTGTCTCTGGTGGGGATTCACTCATTAGAGATAGAGTCAGTGGTGATCTAGAATAAGTTTGAGTGCAATAATAGATATGAGCGTGTATTTGTTAGTGAATATAAATTGTTTTGTATTGTGTTGACTTATCAGTTGCGTGGCATATAAATTCTGTTCGAGTAGTGGGACGCCGCTAATTCGATAGGGGTTTCTAAACACTTGAAAACGATAAACTGACACAGTATGGTTTTGGAGCGGTAGATGAAATAATTTTACCCAAATTATATTTTTATATAAAAGGAATAATTTTCTGAAATTATTATAGCATATTAGAGTGTTTGGGTGATGATATTATAATCGAAATAAGATTATAAAATTTGAAATAGTTATATATAACCTAATGGAAATTGTATAAGTATGGATTATATCACTGAAATAAGACTTGATTAAAACCAGGACTTGAAAATTTTAAATCCTGGAGATTTTTGAAAGTATTTTCCAAAGTGTTTGAAGCAAAATAAATAGTAATATTATTTTGGAGATATTTTTGAAGAGAAAATTTGTTTTAAGTGGAATTTGGAAGTGATATAGCACTGAGCACACTTCAGTCGTTGGAAAATAATCCTAGTGATGACTGCAACATCATCAGTATTCATTTCGAGTTTCTAAGTGACGAATTGTTATCGAAAATTGATTTGTTCAGATTTGTTGGGAAGAACAAGTTTTGTTTTGGAAGTTTCGAAGGAAGTTTGTTTTGGATAAAAACCAAGGTTGGTTTAAAATTTGAAAAGAGTGATTTTGGGATATTTGTGATTTCTAAATGATTTGAAAAAAAACCAGGTGTTTGAATTCGGAAATCCTTATTTAAATAATTTATAGATCATCGGAAAATAAGTTTAGAACTTATAAATTGAAAATGATTCTAAATATGGAAGGAAAAAATATGAAAGTTGTGTTTTAGAAGTGAATTTTAGCTTGAGTAAGTCAAGATGGATAAAAATCTAACTTAAGCAAAGTAAATGAAATCAATAAATGAAGTGATTATAATAAATGGGATTTTGACTTAAGTGAGTTAAATAAAATTGAATTGAAATTTTAACTTAAGCTAAGATGAATGAAATTGAGATGAATTTGGATTGAATGGAAAATAAAAAAAGAATTAGAATAAATAAATTTCAATAGCTTATAAAAATTTAAATTCATGAAATAAAAATATACTTGGGTTATAAATAAATGTATAATCTCGAGTTAAAAATAAAATATGAATATATTCGGGTATAGAATTGATGAAATGTGAAAAATAAGTTGTGTGACTTATAAAAAATTGAAAAGTAAGTCCAAAATGGGTGATATTTTATAAAGGAAATTAAGTCCAAAACTTCAATTATAAAAATGAGTTGAGCCCAAGAAAAATTAAACGAAGTGATTTTTAAAATAAAAATCAAATATTGAGTTATAAATTAGAAGTGAACTAATTAGATAGTTAATTAGTTAATGAATGTGAAGATGGAATTTAACTTGGTTAAGTTAAAATTTGATTGTGGGTTAAAAATGGATATTGGAAATAGAAATGGTTTGGGTTATAAATAAATTAAATTTAAGTGAAAATAAATTGAATATGGCTATGGGAATTGTTTAAATTAATTCGAGCTTGGAATTAAAATTGAAGTGAATAAAATGAATGAACTAATTAATAAATTAGTAAACAAAATGGAAGTTGATTGATATAGAAATGAACTTTAGATATAGGGTTGAAATAATTGAAATTAAATAGATTGACTTAGGTTAATATTTGAATGAAAGCTCGGCTTACTAAATTGTGAAATGGTTGTTTGATAAAATAACATGGGATGAATCTGGGCTAAATAAAATGGATTTGAGTATAGTGCAACTAAATTGATCGTGTGGGTTTGAAATGAAATAATGAATTGAGTTGGAATCAATTAAAAATAGTTATAAACCTAGTGGATATTTTATTAAGCGAATATCGCCGAATTTGCATGGAAATATTTGCCATTTGACGTAAACGGAAGTAAATAAAATTCCTGTGAATAAATGGCTAGTGAACAAATTGGTTTTAATCAATTTGGAAAGAATATAAGTTTGTTTGGCGTGAAATTGAATTGAATGCATGAAAGTGGATTGTAAATCTTTCGAATTGGATAAAACGATATATGAATGAGTTGAAAGCAATTAAATTAATATCCAAACCTTATGAATTGCTTATAAATATATATTAGCACGCATTGTTATAAAGTCTACGTGTTTTAACCACTTAAATGAATGAAATGTTAGTGAACTTCATATATCTGGTACTTATGTGTTTAAATTGATCAAGTACAGGTACTTGTAGCTATTTTGCTCGGCTTTGATTGCGTGAATTGCAAAATAAAATAGCAGCCACTTGCTTAAAAATGCTAAATAAAGTACATTTATGGATTAAATACTGCAAAAATATTAAATATTGATACATATTTTTTTCCTACCATATGGGTTGATGTAAATATATTTATCTCTCTTGTCATATTGCAAAAGGCTCTCCGTACAAGGGAGACTCTGCCAAAAAATTTAGAAAATTTAGGGTATTACAAAATTTTGAAATTTTTTGGAAAAAATTTGTTAACGGCAAATTGAAATTGAAATAAGATATATTGGATATGAAATTGAAACTAATTGTGTAACCATCCGTAATTTTTCTATGATTTAAATTTGTTAATTTAATAAGATTTTAATAATTATATTTGGAAGAAATAAAAATCTGTAATTTAATAATAAAATGAATACTGGAATGAAGTAACAAATGATAATTAAAGTAAATAATTAACAATTTGAATGGAAGTTCAATTAATTGAAATAATGTAAGTGTTATATTTGGTTATAAAAGTGGATATAAGAAACAAATGTAAATATTGAATCAACCAATGAAACAACACAAATTTCATAGTAATTGAACACAATCAATATGATGTAAGAAATTCAAATATTTGGTTGAAATTTAGAAACCCTTAAAAGTGTGATTAAGGTTAATGGTAACTATTATATGTTACCTGTTTAATTAGTATATTAAACTTAGTTGGATTTATTGAAATTGAGATTTGACCTTATAATCAGTGGAATATTCAATATCAAATCGATAAAGGAATTTTTTATAAAGGATTATAAACTTCATAGAAATCATACGTGATAGAAATTGTAAATAATGAAATATTGAATACAGATGTGAATTAATTAATTTAATATTAATTTATTTAATTAGTGTAAAAATAACCATTTTGGTCACTAAATCGGATTTCAACGAAACCAGTTTCATCGAATCCGTAACGGTGAATTATTGTAGGATTTCAAGTTTCATAGCAATCAGACGTCATTTGGTCGTACGGGCTCGAAACGCTTAGAAATTAATTAAATTGAAATCAATTTGAAATAAGCTGATTTTTACATAACTTTTTCATACGATGGAATTAGGACTTGAAACCTATTCCATTGAGTTTAAAATATTTGAAAACATCTATTTTGATATATGAGTTGACCCATTTCCATTCCGAAGTCCATACGGTCCTTTTAGGTCGTGTATCATTCAAATTCCTAACCAATCGAGCACATTCCTTTCTATTTTTTTCTGCCTATATATATGTCGTTATAAACCCTAGGTCATTTCTTATTTCTGATTTCAGTACGTACAATTTCATTTGCTCCTCCTCATTCCAATGGCTGTGACCCTAATTCCCAAATTGCAAATTTCAAATCAAAAATTCAAACTCTCAAACCTATATCGAATTATATATCGATTTGAAGCACTCGACGAGCGCATCTCAGATCTATAATTCGTTTTCCAATTTGAACCACCGTTTGTCCAAAAATCAATGAACAAATCTCGGCCATCCATCGCGTCGAGATCATCTTCGTCCGATCGACGAATCGAAGGTACAGCTTTGTAGAGAGCAGTGAGTGGAGTGCATCTGGGTAGCTTTGCGTCGAATCAGGGTTGGATGCTTGGCAAAAATTCAACTAGGGTGCATTCTTCACATGGCGGTTGTTGTTCTTGAGGTGGATGACGATCACCGCGAGGGGGTTCAGAGGTCAAGAAGGCTGCGCAATCTTAAAGGTCGAGTCGCGGCGTGAGTTCAGGCGGTTTAGTAGCTTCGTAGTCAATCGTTGGTGGGCGACCTGCGTTGCTTGGTTCGATCGAGTCAGGCATGGGTTAGGGTTTGCGATGAGGGTGAGCTGACGTGTAGGTATACGTGTTATAAAATTTAACTACTTTATTTATTTTAAATTGGAAATTGTATAACTTCTAACTGCAATGATTTTCGCATACGAGGTCCGTTTCATGCGCGGTTTCCTCCGCTAGGATAGTACTGCAATTTCGGACATTTAATGCTGGTTTGGACGAATTCTGAGATCGTTTGAATTTGGGCTCTAAATAGGATTTAAATTCAATTTAAATTCAAAGGTGAGTGTTTTAACCCACTTACAACTTCTAAAATTTCTTATGTTTGTTAAATTTAATTTATGATGTGATTAGAAATTTATTTATGACTGTTTGGTATAATTTAAATCATCGTCTCAGTTAATTTGAATTTATTTGAATTAAATCGTTATTTAATTTATTATTGAATATAAATTTCCAGTTAAATACCTGTTATTGATTATTAGTTCTATATTGATATTTATTGATTGATTTGGATGATGATTGTGATGGATGTTGATTGTTGATGTTGGATGAATGGATGTTGTATTTTATATCGTTATAAACTGCAAGTTCACTATGGATTGAAATGATACATACCCAAATGATCTTTAGAATAAGGAAAAATAGTTAGGCGTTGAAATTATAGACTCGATCGATTTTATGGATGTTATTTATTTTGAGATTGCGGTTTGAAATCATATATACAACCGTAAAATATTTAAATTATGGATTGAAATGATAAATATCTGTATCACTTGACCTATGGTAGAAAATTATATACGGACACCGGATTGGTTAAATTAAATGATTTTAAAATCCTTAATTTTTTTTGAATTTAATAAAATGATATTTTGAGATGGAAATTTGATTCATATAAATTGAAGTATTATTGAAAAATCAAGTTATGCGTTGAAATATGAACTGGTTTAAATAGGAATTTCTTTAAGAAACTAAATTGGAAATTTGAAGTTAAACTAAATTTGTTTGAAAAATAACTTTGAAATATTTTTGGAATTGGAGTGACTCGAATTGATATTTGAACAGGTATTAAAATCGATTTGAAACTCGATAGTTTATCGAAATTTGGTTTGTTGATTTGGAAATTTGAAATGGTCCAAATATGTTAAAATGAAATGAATAGCTTAATTTGGTATTAATTTCAAACTCACATTTTCAAGTAAACTGTTTTATAATATATTATTTTAAATTTTCTAATTATTAATTCAAATTTATTAAACTATTTAACTAATATTAACTATATAAATTATTTTGATCTATTTTAAAACCAATTTGATTTATTTTTAAACTAATTAAACCATTTTATTTTATTACATATATATATAATAATCTATTTTAAAGTTATGTAATCTATTTTAATTATATTTAATCTAAATTTAATCTATTTAAATATCTTAAATTTGATTTATGTACTTTACCTTAATTAAACTATTTTAGAGTATTTTAACTATTTATAATTATTTAAACTATTTCTAAATTTCTAGATTTAGTAAAGTGGAAGTGTTTAAATTCAATTCAATTGGTTTAAAAAGAGAATAAGGTTAAATGATGTTATAACCTAAGTTGGAATTTAAATGTCTAATAAATTGAAATGATGAATTTGAGGCAAGGACTTAACCTGTTTTGGAAATATGATTTTTTGGAAGAAATTATGATTTTAGAAACGATATGATTTGGAAAGTGACATGTTGTGAGAATATGATATTTTGGTATAAAATGTGAATTTGATTTTGAAAGGAAATATAATTGTCAAACTATGATTTCAAAGCCGAATATGATTTCAGAAGTAAGTAATGATTTCGAAAGTGATATGGTTTGAATTGAATATGATATTTTGATATCAATTATGAAAGACTTTGGAAACTTAAAAGAACCATCTGGTGTGTAAAAAGCGATTGGTTATCAAAGAGACCGGGATCGGATATTGTCATACTCTTTGCCAATACCGAAAACCACTTTGACAACTGTGTACGCGGTGGAGATTCCAGAATAAAGTAGGATGGAGGCGACGATCCTAAAGGTATATCTACATGGACCCGACTCCCATAAGTTGGCTTAAGGTGGCTAAACAGGAGCAATCAATGGGCCAAGTGAGGTAGCTCCTCCGATTAGGCACACTCCATCGATACTATATTCTAACTTTTGATTTATTTGGTGGCCACCCGCGATTTTTCTCGGGAGTGTGTTTCGACTTGGGCGATAGTTGCGGCTATGCATCACCAACAGTTCGGAGGTGTAACTGGTATATCTACCCTGGCATTTCCTAGTTGTGCCGAGTTATCTACCCTAGCGCGCCTTCTACGAGTTTGTTTTGTACCATACCTATGGAGTGCCCTCTGACGACATCCAGTAAGGGTAGGATTACGGCACTGTAAACTATGGGAATATATAAAATGTGTTACGATGGAAAATGTAAAGCCTTAACGCTATTTTAATACCTTTACTATGGACATATTATAATAGCGCATTGTACTACATAGTAGATGGTTTAACGGATCCTTAGGAGATGTGAATCCCGAACATCTCTTAAGTTACTACACTCACGTTAGAGACTGGATAGGAGATGTCAAACCCCGTAAACATCTCCGATGTCGTCACATGCATATTTACCGTTGATTTAACTTACATAAGATATTTTAATTCCGACTCGAGTGTTTTGTCTTTTTAATTCACTCGTGTCAGATTGAGCATTTAGGATTTGAAGACCTTATTTCTGGAGGACGAAGACAAAGATTATATTATTATTATTTACTATATTATTCCACTGCATCACACTGTTCCGCTGCATTGTTATTTGTTTATCTCTGATATGTGTAACTCTGATTTTGTATTGTATAAGTATAATCAAATGTTTTGTATATAGCTTCATGAACTGTTATTTGATTATTATATTTTGTCATTCCATTATGAGATTCTATTTTGTTTTATTTCTTTCTCTTTTTTCTATTTACCCCAATAACAATCTGCCCTTTTGTATGGTTTGAGTTGGCACGTGTGTCTGCTTAAAGCGTCCAAAAAGATGGGATGTTACAAAATGTTTGGGGTGGAACAAATAGATTAGGAAAGTGAATATTGAATTTTCACTATGTGGGTTTTAATAAGTTAATGGGTTTGAAGCGTTTTTCGACCGTAGCAATTTCGGGGACGAAATTCTTTTAGGGGAAAGGAATGTAATGACTCAGATTTTTCAATGTTAATTTGAAATATTTAAATGGTTTTAAATATTGAATTTGAATTTATAGATTGTTTTTAAATATGAAAATTTGGGTTTACTATAAAATAAATTCATAATTTAAATATAGCGATTTATTGGATAATTTAATTATTGAATTTTATAATTGAATATTGGTTAAATTATTGTATCTTGAGTTTTAAACTCGCATAGACTTGGAGGTGATGGTAGCATTCAAACTAAGGTGGGCAATCGACGACAGGGGATATGGGGACGTAGGCGCGTCAGTGTTGGGTCGCGATGGTGATCGGGGGCCGCGTGAAGTCATCGACTTTGAATTAGGGCTAGTGCGACTAAGATAGAGAGGAGCTCGAATGTTTTGGGGTTGATCTCCCATGAGGCATAAAAGCGATAGTGGGCGACGTGATGTGATTTAGGGCTGCAGGCCGTATAGTGTCACGACCCACATGTGATACAAGGAGGGCGAGGCTGGGTTGAAGGCAGTGGAGTGGGGCTACAGGTTAAGCAAGCTGCGATGGTGGCTGCGAGGAGGCGGCGAGCACGACTGTGATCTTGGCTGAAGCAATGTGGGTGGGGAGTGTCTGATAGTTATATTTTTAAGGTTATATATATAAGTCAATTAAGAATAAGTGATATTTAATACCTGTTTCTTATGCTATATGAATATGTATGTTAATAAATTTTATAATTTGTTCATACGAGGGTTAAAAATCATGGAGTCGGGTAATGATGGATCCATGGTGGAAAATATTACCCAGTCGAATAAAATTGCTTAGAATGCTTAACAAAATTCGAAAATCAAGGTGAGAATTTCTCACTCATTTGGATTACCATATTTACATTTAAATGTTTAAATCTTAATTATTGGATGCTTCATTGATTGATAAATTTATAATTATCTGTTGAATGACTATATATACATAGCAGTATATATATTAGTATTTGGAGTGATTATCCTGTACATTATAGCAGATGAGACCCTATGCACCCCGCATTATAGCAGATGACCTTATATACCGCGTTATCCCCCTAGAAGTGGGATTGGTAATTATTTTATATTGTATTAACATCTATGGATGCAGGAAAACAGGTTGGAGGGATCCAATTAGATTCCTCAAATTTATTGTTTATTTTTCATATATAGTGATATATGATATGTGTAGAATAATCGATTATAGATTATTGTAGTGATTTGGAATTTATTGGATGCTATTGTAGCACTGGCCTGAAGTTTGATAATATAAATACTACAAATGTATTTTTAAATTTATGGAATAAAAGGAATTTGATATAAAAATATATATTGGAATTGGTTTTATTTTAAAGAAATTGAATTAGAGAAAAAATATATTTGATTTTTGGTTATACGTAACTGTTGTGAATTTTTAAAAAGAGATTTTTTAAAAAATGAACTACTTAAGAGAATTCATAAATGATATTATGGAAATATAAAATAGATTGGAAATACAAGGGAATTATAAGAAATGAATTCATATAATGGAATTTAATAATTAAGAATTGTTTTGTGAATAGGTAAAATAAAGGGGTTATGAAATTATAAATGATGTTTATAAATAACAGAATTCAATATCTGATGAAAATTGGAAGAATTTATAAAACAGAGTTGGAAAAAAAATAGTAGATTCTATTTTTGAAATGGAAATGGTTAGGGGATCGAAAGTAAATTGATATGTTATGAAATCGAGAGGAAGTTATAAATTAAATTGGCTATCGAGATTTTAAAATATATTTGTAAAAAATAAGTTGTTTCAAGAGAAAAACTTTATTATTTAAAACTTTATTATTTTAAACTAATTAATATCGAAATACTTCAAAAAATGGATTTCAAAATATTTAATATTTATTGAATAAATTTTTTTAATTCTTATAATTAGCTTTGTAAAGTGATTTGTTTATTTTTAAAAGAGTTATTGATAGTTTATTAAAAATGTTAATATTTTAAATAAATGCTCAAAACGTATTTTAAAAATAGAAATAAATTATTACTTTTTAAAAATGATTATATATGTGTGTGTGTATATAGTGTTGAAATGATTGAAAATTTATTTACAAAATCCTCTCGAGATGTGAAAATGGTTTTGATATAAGAATGAGATTTTGTAAGAGAAATCTCATAAATGGAATTATAAGGACCTAAAATGATTTCCAATGATAGATGTGATAACTTCGAAAAATAAATTGAATACAATTAAAGTAGTAACAAATGGTTGGGATTATAAATAAGTATAATATGTTTGGAAATCGTAAGAATAATTTGTTAAACATTCGAGAGACTTATGAGATAAGTATGAAATACTTCCAAGTTAAATATTGATTTACGTATAAGTAGTCTCCTAAGCATTTAAAGATAGTTTTGGAAATATTTTAGTGGAAAAGATTTGGAATAGAAATATTTTCCAAGTGTTATAAAAATGGAAGTTGAAAATATTTCTATGTATTGAAATAGAGAAATATCCTGTTATGGATATAAGTGTTAAATTTGTTTTCAAATATAGAAATATTAAAAGAGATCGAATATATATCTTGGTGAAGTTGTTTTGGAATAAATATTTGGAGATTTATAAAATTCGGCCTAGTGACTACTTATGAATGTTTTATTTGATAGTTAAATAACCAACTATCAATATTGGCCAATTTCGTTAATCGTTCCGAAGAGACCGGGATCGGATTTAATTATCTGAAAACCACTTCGCTCTGGTTTGAACGTTATGAATGAATACCATGAAGATGATGAAGATGTTGGTTCGGTTTATCTAGACCCAAGACAACTTGTATGGACGAATGCTATCAGAACATCATCATTGAAGGACGATGAACATTCTAAGGAAATTGTTCTTGAAAGGTAACGCTTAGCCTCGAACCTCATCAACTGGGAATGACTAAAACAGGGAAGATACAACAAGGATAAGTGGGTCACATCCAAGAAGGGTATATTATCACCTTTCTAGATGTCCTCGGTAAACCTATTCATTATGGATATGGTTGTGCATGAAAGGAGCGCTCGGTGGTAAGGGTGGGAACACCCGGGGTGTTAACATATTCGTTCTATCCAGGTCAGGGGTAGGATGGTCTTGTGTAGTAGGGGATCCCAGCATGATCCTTCGTAAATTGTTCTAGAGGTGTACTGTGGTGGGCGGTATTCCAGTGGCCCAGTCATTCGATGGAATCCATTCTCCAATAAGCACCGTACGGTTTTGATTGTTCCCAACTATGTTGAAACGTGAGATGCAAGCATTTTAGCTATTTTCTATTTACTTTCTACAGACACTAATATAATATTAAAAGGATTTGATAAAAATGTTTTGGTTATCGTAAGGCAATAACCTGTCGTGTTTATGTGTGATGTGGTCTTAAGAGATACCTTTGTTTTCAAAGGAATTTGAGAAAAGTTAATAATTCAAATTGAGTCTGTTTTCTCACGCTGGTTATCCAGACTGACTCGGATGTTATTTTATTATAATACTTGGTTCAGACCGAGTATTATAAATTCAGGATAGAATGCTATGCAGCTCAGGAGACGAGCTGGATGACAGAGACATATGTCCGTACTTGGCTTATATTCCGCTGTGAAAGGACAACTTATATAACTGTCCAGTTTGATGTAATAATTGTTGTACTCTGATGATTATAAATAATAAACAGTTACAATTACTTTTATATAAAAATTTGCTATTATATATTGTATTTTGTTCCGCTGTGACTGAGATTCTATGTTGTTGTTTTCTATTTTCTTCCACCTCCTTCATGTTCTTTACCCTAATGATTCGTATTTCCGTCTAATTTGAGTTGAACTGATGTGAATTATAGTTGATTCAAAGGGGTATGGATTTACGGGCCTTTACAATGGATCATCAAAGCCAATCCACGCTGTTTCACACGAAGTCACCAACTATGAACTTGGTCACTGGAAGGAGGGTGAGCCAATGGATGGTTGGATTTGGCTTCGACGAGATGTGGTAGCCAGTATGAGGCACAACATCGATGGTATCTTTGAGATGATTGCCAATGATCGACACCATTATAGGAGCCTAGGACGGTGGCATTGGGAGCGTGGTGGTCTGGAGGGTCTCTGGTGTGGATGCGGTGGCGCCTGGTGCCACGAGACGGCGGCGGCGATCGATTTAATGCCACAATTTTAATTATTGGGGGCACCTGGTTTATCACGATGAAGAATATGATGAGCGGCCCTAATTTTGTGATTTGTTTTGTAATTAAGCTAATGGAATGTAATTAATTATATTAATAAAAATCCAAATCTTATAAATACTATGACTTTTCATATGAGGTCGGGTTGAACGTGACGAGTTGCATTTCTTTCATATCAGTAAAATATACGTTTGGAGTTGGTTTGGAATAATTTGGAGCTAGTTGGAATTTAGGTTAGAATTGAATGCCTGTTCAATTTTATCCAAACCGAAACACCTCGGTGACAACAAAAATTTCGGTGAGTTAAACTCACTTTTTGGTTAACTAATATGATATAAACTTGATAAAAATTATTGAATGATTGTTTTGATAAATTACTATATTTATTAGTTGGTTTGATTATATTCCAGCCCTTGGAGCACACGAGACCCTATTACATTCCCGTGCAAGAGCGGATGACCCTTTGCATATGATCCTGCCTCATAACGGTTGATTTATATTATATAATTATATAATGTTTGTGATGCAGGGGAAAGGTTGGAGAGATCCAATGGGATTCCTCGCTATTATTGAATTGTTTCAATAATATTCCTTTTATGTGGATTATTGAATAATGAACCTGATTGTGGATGTTATGGTTATAGCATTGTCATATGTTTAAGAATTAAAACCCAGTAGTGATAGAAAATCAATATCAACATGGTTGAGAATTTGTTGGCTATTGGCCTTAAATTAGTATTTTGAAATACTACAAATCGCCAACTGAGTTAGAATTGGATTTTTGAGACAGGAAATGATTTTAAACCGAAAATTTGGTTTTCGAAAACATTTTGTTTTAAAGATTTAATTTTCTGTTCTGCTTCAACCTATTATTCTATCTTTTTCTAAGATATGTATTATATTTAACATAGTTTTAAAATGTCATTTATTTAGATTTAATTTGTTTTTTAAGTTATTTAATTATATTAATATTGTTTTTTAAGTTATTTAATTATATTAATATTATTTTTAAAATTATTTAATTATACAAATATTGTTTTAAAATTATTTGCTTATATTAGTATTGTTTTAAAGCTATTTGCTTATAGTTAGTATTGTTTTAATATATTTATCAAAATGTTAATATTTTGAAAAGTTAATTATTTTAAGAATGATTATGGTTTGAAATTAATATTAAGGATTTATTTATAAGATTTTGAAAATAAATTATTATAAATAAAAATTAGGTAAAGATTAATTATTATTGTTTTTGAAACGATTAATTATTATTTTAAAATGTTTTAAGATTAATAATATTATTTATTTATTCATAATGTTTAATTTAATTAATTATTATATAATATTGTTAGTAGTAAATTATTTTTATTTGCTTATAAATGTGTTCGAGACTCTTTAATAGATTTTGTAAGTGGACTTAGATTTTATAAGGGGAATTTATAAAATGGTTTGAAGACTTAAGGGAAGATTATTTACAAGGTGAAAGGGTTTTATAAATGGTTAGATATTTATGAAAAAGTTTAAGAAATGGGTTTGTGGATTTATAAAAGGGGTTTAGTAAATAGTTTTATGGATTTATAAAGGATTTATAAGTGATTTTAGAAACGTTCAAAGAGAATTCATAAGTGATTAAAATTCATAAAAGGGATTAAAATGATTTTCAGAGATTTATACAATGGTTTATAAATGGTTTTGGAAAATTATAAGGAATTTATAAATAATTTGAGAATTGAATAAAAAGAAAATATTTCTCAATTTGTAAATATACTTATAACATAGAGATAAGCATATGAGTGCATTTTCCAAGATGTGTGGTAATGTGTGTGAATATACTTGTACCCTTGAGATAAGTATATGAATATTTTCTAAGTATTGAAAATATAGGGATTTGCGGATATACCTTTGTACAAGTATTTTTATACAAGTAATTTACAAAGTGATTTTAGTGAATGAAATATTTATTAAAGGAGGCTAGTGGTTGCTTATGTGCTTGACCAATTTTGGTTTTCCCTTGGGGATAAATCCTTGATTTGGATGTGTGTTTGTTGATAGTTAAATAACCAACTATCAAATCTTGGCCTAAATATTTAATCCTTCTTAATTTTGGTGGTATGGAAATATTCCCTACTTAACACTGAAGGATTTTAACTTTGGAAATATTTAGAAGAAACATGGAAATTTATGGAACAGTTACCATCGGTAGTGCTATATTGTACGTATAAACTCGTTTTTTCTTCTACGACAAATGATGAGGAGATCTGTCCACTTAAACGGTTATGGGGTGATCCCCGCTATTGTATATTATTTGATTATTTTTAACCGGTGTTGAGTATTCCAAAAAGTCGGCGATTGGTTTTTGGAGTGCCAAGGTTGCAGAGAGTGTACTCATAAGAGACGACTCGAAAATCGTGACCAATCTGAAACCATATACGGTTTTATGAAGGAGTTTTGTAACATATATTGAAATGTTGAAATCCATGTGTGGTTTCGAGATCCGTTGGTGTATAGGAATCCATGTGGAATTCCATGATCTATTTTGATGGTAATGCGTGAGCTAGAAAGCCGGGCATAGCCTCACCAGTGGTAATGATTAAAAGTAGAGACAGCAGGCATTGTTGGTAGGGTTGGAAAACTCATAGGGTGCAATCAGCTCCACTTGGACATTACTTGCAGTTGTTATGCACATGCGAGGCGATGCATTCTGTTTTAGCCAGATTAACTACGTTTTTCCTGGTACATCACTAGGGATGTCTGCTGCTTCGAAAGGATATCTCTGATCCTTGTGCAGGAGGACTATTTCTCGAAGTACCGAGGACACCTCCATGGTATCGTACATAATTAGAGAACAACCTTATCGGTTTTTGATTATATAACTAGTATTGTTGTAATGTACACTCACGAGCATCATAGCTACTTTATTTGTTATTTTCGCCCTTAGACTTATTATAATATCAGTGGATTTTCTACAGAAAATGTTTTGGTTATTGTAAAGTAAAAACTCACTCGTGTTTATGTGCGGTATGGTCTTATGAGATATTTTGATTCCAAAGTTTTTTATAACTTTAAGTTCCAGTTGGGTTTGTTTTCTTACACTGGTTTTCCAAACTGACTCGAGTATTATTTTATTATAACACTCCAGTCAGACCGAGCATATTTATAGATTTTAGTTGGATGCTTTAAAGTTTTAGGAGATGAGCTAGAGGCACAGAGACGTGTTCACGTATATTGTTATGTTTCCGCTGTGTTCACTATTGTATTTATCAGCAATTGTAAGGACAAGTTGTTATAATTGTCCGGGTTGAAATAAGTTAGTATACACTGATTGATGTATGTATTTACATATATTACAGTTTCACCTTGTGTAAAGATTTATTGTACATTATAGATTATTCGTTCCACTGTGAGATTCTATGTTGTTTAGTTTTCTTCTTATCTTCTTTCTTCTTTCTCTTTCCTTAACAATCGGGTTTTTCGGCATTCAATTGCTTAGCATGCAATACAATGGACGTATTAGTGTTGATTTTCGAGGGTAGAAAATCTAGGTCGTTACATTTATATATTCTTTGAATGATAGTTTTTTATCCAGTTCCACAATTTAAACAAAGCATAAAAAAAAACAAACATTGATGCAAACAACATACATTCGATTGAATAAACGAACAATCGCCTTCCGTGGAAAGTTATCTTCTAGCTTCTACCACGCAACTCTGGTCACTAACATATCAAAATACAACAATTCAATTCTATGCCATCTAAGGTTTCATTTATAATATCCATTAAATTCCACTCTTTACATAAGTGAGTTCCAACTTTTAAAATCATTTTCATAACAATAACTATTATAAAAATTCAAAAAATTTATAAATACGTCCGATGGTTATTCCTAATGATCATTTATATTTATCTCCTAAATAGGAATATGAATTCTAATTGTACCGTGCACACCCAAGGGACGGGACTCTAACTATATGTAGGTTTAGATCTCGACTCTATGTCAACTATATTCAATAATGTTATGAACACTTCCCTGATATCAAGCAAAACCACCCCACCGCTATACTCATATTATTAAATAATATTACAGCTTTAAAATAGGGCTGTTACAGTTACCTTAAAATCTACTTTATTTTTTACAAATAAACAATTTAAATTCATTATAAACTAAATAAAACAAGTAAAAAGTGAAAAGACACTTCAAATAGATAGTAATTTATAAATAGAATATATAAGTAGATTAAAGTTTGTTAAAACAAATTTTATATTTACTGAAGTAAAATAAATATAATAATTTAAATAAATTTAAATAGAAATTTTTCTATAAAATAGATATCTATAAAAAATAAATAAGAAATGAAACGTACAAATAAAGCATTTAAACAGGAATGGCGACATATTATAAACTATGGACAATAATTAAAATAAAACAAAATAAAAATGAACAAATTATCCAAATATTGGCATGTCGACATATCTGATTGAATATGTCGACATACAGAGGGCTGAAATGGTATAACCTTTCAAAATTTGTCTGAAATTCCTACCTTTTTTATCTTTAAAATTTCAAAATAACATGTTTATTGACTATCGCTTGCATATTGAATGCCTACTTATTCATCTTATCTCCTTCATTCACAATCACTTTTATTTCCAAATTCAAAACTAAAAACAAACTTCATTCTCTCTCTTCTTTATAAAAAATGGCTTCACATCGAGCTTCATTTTCTCAAACTCCTAGACTCTCCTTAAAAAATAAGAATTGGCTTTATAATGATGAAGAATCAATGAAATATTTCATAGATTATAAAGAGAATGCAAATGTATTTTCGATCATTTTGCAAAATCTGATAATTTTTCCTCTTATGATTTGCTTTCTCTTTCTATGGAAAATGAAATTTTTGGCTTGGTTTATTCTTCAAAATGATTTTCCTTGTTATCATAATATTGTGAAAATGTTTAATGCGAATTTAAATTGTAAATTTTACCAAGGAAATGATGGTCAAATTTGGAGTAGTGTAAAAGGCACAACTATTATTTTAGATTTAAATTTACTTGCAAAAATTTTTAGAATGTAAATATAGTGGCAATTATCCTTTGAAAAAAGAAATATATTATGATATTCATGAAGATATACATGATTTATTTGAAAAATATTTTGATATATAATTTGAAAGGAAAATATATGAAACAAAGCAAGGCTTATGTGTTAGTTTTATAACAAGGTATAACTCCCCTAAACAAGAATTAAAATAAACATACCTTAAGGGATTGCAAAGCTTAGTTTTTATTTTTCTTTTCTAAAAGAACATAAATTAGGGACAATTCAGCCTTTCCAACTTTCTGGCTAAAGAAGTTTCAAGACATGAACATACTCTTTATCATGTAGTGCATTTAACAAAAATCTTTAATTATTTTGAAGTTGATTTAAAAGGATAACCTAATTCTAAAAGAAATCTTTTTAATAAAAAGAATCTTTCTCTTATGCATATTCCATACGAGCTATGAAACTCTTGTGAAAAAGAAGAAATATTAGCTATGGAAGATATTGTGGAGGAAAGAATGGAAGAAGATGAGGAACACAACATGGAAATTGAAGAGGAGGAAGAAGAAGAGGAAGAATAGGGAAAGGAACATGATGCTTCTCTTGGAAACATTGAGAGCAAGAGTAGGCCAAGTAACTAGGACCTATAAAGAAACCATAAAAAGCTTTTCGAAAATCAAAAGTAGCCTAAGAGATCCTTTTTCGAAAAATTTCAAAACTTTCAAGGAAGATAGATCACTGCTTTGAAAAAAATCATAAGTAAACTCGGTGGTCACTCTCCATCATTACGTACATCTTTCTAAAACTTTGTATCTTATTTTTTTTTAGTAAATTGTATTTTTTTTATCTTTCATTATGTATTTTGTTCAAGTTAATGAAATCATTTAAATAGTCAAATATTTGAAAATTATGCATCTTTTATTCTTTGAAAAAATAAAAATTTTAAAAATAATTATATATACAAAAGGATAAATATAAGAACTATGCTAAAATTAACATATATGTAGATATACATATATGTATGTATTGACATATAAGAAACAAATGACTATATGTCGACAGACACAAAGAAATATGTCGACATATAGTGGTATTATTTGTTTCTAAAATTAAAATTAAATGTTCAACCAATAGAGGGAACAGTTATAAACAAATTTTAACACTATAAATATAGTATTTTGAACTATAAAGATAAATCATCTTCTTCTTCTAGCAATCTCTTTCATTTCTTAGTAAAATATTCAAAAAAGTAATAAAGGAAAGGAAATTTCCTATAATAACATGAGTGAAAATCTAGAGAATACTCTGCAAAACTTCAAGAGCACTATACTTAATCTTATGAAACTAGAAATGCTTGGAAATGATTCAAAAGTATATGGTGCATGAACAAGAAGGGTAATTCGCATCTCTTAATTACTTTGTTGCTTATGTCGCTAAAGGAAATAATGCATGTGTTATTGAAGATGATGGATATGAGGGAATAATACATGAAGAAATTGATATTGATAAAGAGTTTCTTGAAGAATGGGAAGTGATCTCAAATGATCGCATCTTTGGCCCTAAAAGTGGATGGGTTAAAGATCCTTCAATAAAATCTTAGAAAAATCAACATCCAGAGATTTTTTTTTTTTTTTTTTTTTTGAAATGGTACTTTATACACAACAAATCATTGGGACAACATATCCCATGTCAATAAACGTTCGAAAGCAAGTTTCGAACTTGTGACCTCTTGCACCAAAGCCTGAATCAACTAACCACTTAGACAATGGTACTTTATACACAACAAATCATTGGGACAACATATCCAGAGATTTTCATCCTACATTTTCCTTATAATGTTATATATTTGTATTGTTCATTGTATATGTATAGTTTAGTAATTATGTATAAACTATTTTGATTGTTATAAATGTCATATGCATATTTGTTAGTCTAATTCAAGTAAAAACGTTTGTGTTTGTTTGATACAGAAGTTTATGCTTGCTATAATATCCATACTTACTATGATCAACATCTCATACCCTGTTAATATTGACAAAAATTTTATATAAATTATTTAATCTCGTTTTCGTGATGAAAAAGGAGGAGGGGAAAAAGTATAAAATATAACTAGTCAAAAAGATAGGGGGAGCATTAACATAGGGAGAGTTAACTGATTTAGGAGGAGTTAGGTTTGAATTAATCTTATATTTATATCCAAGAATATTTAGATGGTTACCTTAGAAGAAAGCTTGTTAGAACCATAGGTATTGTTTTTGATGATAACAACCAGTTAAATATTAGTACTGATGATTTTCCAAGTTTACATATGATATAGAATAGGACTATCAAGATAAATTGTAGGATAATGGAGTAGAGATGCAGTATGCATATCAAGGCAAATCAATAAAAACTCAAGTACAAGACTAGATAGATCAAAAGGAATAAAGATAAAAAAAACTAAAAAAACTAAGAGAAAAAGGAGTACAAGGAGACTCAAAGGTAATGCTAGAAGAACAAAGGAGATTCAAAGATAAGGCTAGAAGAAAATAGGAGATTCAAAGAATAAAGGTTTGAAGAGTACAAAACAATAGTCGATCAATTTATAAAGTATAAAGACTCTTAGATTTAATTGTTAAAGATCTTGTGGAAATTATTTGAATCTTCTCCTTTAAAAACTCTTTATTTTATTCTCCATAACCTTTTTGTAACATTTTAATATTGATTTTACAAGTTAAAAGAGTCAAAACAATTTTGTAAAACAATTGCTACTTTACACTAAGATATGTTGATATATCCAATAGCATGTTGACATACTAGCTGTTAGGTGCAACTATTCATTTTAAATGAACAAACACTTCCTTCCACCCCTTTTGCGAAAAGTCACCTTTTCATCATTTACTTAAAGACTTTAAAAGCAATTATCTTTCTCCCACCCTCTACATTCTCACTTTTGCAAATAAGTCCAATTATTTACATACATTTGTATTTTGTGAATCCACTCTCTATCTCTATTCCTTCAAAAATTTGCAATCTATAGAAAGTTAGAGAGATAACATACAAATTCTCTATCATTTTTTAATGTTCTTATCCTATTCCTCGAAGAAATCAAAGATATATTAGTATCGAAGGTCTATAATAACTTGTATTAAAGATTACTTGAAATTGTGATGGAATGGTTCAGTTTCTTGTAAATATTACACTAATACATGTTGTAAAGGTTCATATTTCCATCCATAGAAAGTCAGAATTGTATAAGTGTATCCTGCCACCAATGAAAAGTCAAGACTGTTGTTCTTGCCATCTGGTTCAAAGTTAAAAATATCTAGGTATGTCCCTTTACACATGGAAAGTCGGGATAGGTCTTGCTTGCCACCTGTGGAAGGTGTTTTTTCCACTCGTGGAATTGCAAGTTTGTTATAGTGGATATTATGTATGAGGTACAAGACTGAATGTAGGATTAGGAATCTAAAACAATATAAAATTCTTTATGACTTCTCTTTATTTTTACTACTTTTACTTTCTGCATTTACTATAGTACTACATATGAATCTTAAACTGTATGAGAAGTTTGATAATCATAATATGATTATGTACTGAGTTTAGAAACATTATTCACTCCCCCTTCAATAGCGTTACATTACCGTTAGGATCCATTCCACACAGTATTAGGATAGAGCATCAAACTCCGCAATATATATAGTTTTGTAAGTGAACCTTTTTCAAAATTCCCTTTAAAAAACAAATGTTTGAATCAAAATACATATGTTAAGTTGAATAAAAGATCATTGAATTTTTTGTTTCTGAATGATCAAAATCAAAACTAAATAATTGAACTATAGAAATATTTACCATGTTTAAAGGGCTATTATATGTTAATTTTTATTGAAAACATATCTGTGGATAAAAACATAATTTAAACATATGTGGATATTGATTTTAATTAGATCACACCAATTTAATCACTCAATTATCTAGAATGAATGTAAATGTTGACGCCAAAAGTGGCACCCACCCAAAGACCTATAGAAATATTGAGATCTTGTAGAAAAGTAAAAAATCACACAAGGATTTTTATAATGGTTCAACAATCTCCATCATATGACCACTGTTATCTTTATTGATTATTGATTTGAAAGAGAGTTTGAGAGAATTAGAGGGAGTTGTAAGTCACAAGTACAAAGGATTGACATGTGTTTTAGTTTAGAACTACCAAGAGTATCTGCATTGGTAATGGAGATAGGAGACGAAGAAGACGAAGTGACAAAAAGTCCAAAAGGATCCTTTTGCAGTTGCTATAAGGTTGATATTGATATAGGAAATTGCTTCGTAGATCAAGGGGCCCGCGAAGTTCAAGGTCCATATGCTATTCTAAGTGTCTAAGGGTGCGAATGCCACCCAAAATACAAGAAAAACCTCTCAACTGAGAGGTTTCTCTCTGTACTAAGTGGTTTTGGTGGGTGAAAACCCTTCCTTCTCCCTTGTTTTTACCTCCTGCCTCTTACTTTGTTGTATTTCGAACTCTTTTTCATGATGATCCAATTCTTTTCCGTAATTTCCTTAATATTTCTTTCCTTATCCTACTTTCTTTACTTTTTTCCCATAAATCATTAGAGTTGCTTGTCTATTCTTTAAGAAAAGTACTATATAACGATTGCTTGAGGACAAGCTAGAAGTATGAGAGGTTGAAGAAGTCCATGAGAGACAAAAAGCTCTCGGTACAAGAAGTTCCTCCTGGTACCGAGAGGTCCCTCTTGGTACCGAGTGGTCTATTTTGCTCCATTCAACTTGGGTGCTTTCTCCTCGTCCTTCCAAACATGATTCTAAGCTTGTGAACCATTTCGTCTTTGTCTTAACGTTCAAACTTCAATTAAGAAATCTGCTGGTTCAAAAAGCCAGTTAATACTTATCTTCCAGAGTATGCTTTCGTTAAAAACAAAGCATGCTCTGATTCAAGACAGGCTCTGACTTGCTATCTCGTGATTTCAATTAATCGTTTAGATCTTGCTTCGAAGCATCGCCTTTGTCCAAAAGATATCCCTTTGCATGGTTAAAAGTCCATCCTTCTTGCTAAGGAAGAGATCTACGCTCTGGAGTCCATGTCATGCCTTAATCGAGCTTTCACTTTCTTTCACTGTGCTTTTCGCCAATTTCTGGCTCCAAAAATCTTCTCGATACCTAGAGGTTTTGCTCTGTATCGACGGCTTTCATCTTCCCTAGATTGCTTATATAAGCAACAATTAGAATTTTTTATCTTTGCTTTTTCAATCAAGATCCTTTACTCCTGAGATCTTTCTACCGACTCCTCGGTTTTGATTACTCTTAACCACTCACCGTTGACCGAAACCAGCCATCGCTGACCCTAACCATCCATCGTCGACCAAACTCAATCACCGCCGACCTGGCTTAGTGTCGCCGACTATCATTTACCACCGCTCTTTCCCAAAATACTCGAGTCCGTGTCATTTGCAATCCCTTGCCATCAATTCTTTTATTTCCATATTCCAATTCACTTCCAAGGTTGGCACATTTTTCATGCTACGGTGACCTACGTTGGAGTTGACGATTCGAGCAGCAGTGATGATGGGGGTTGACTAAAGTTTGGTTTGGGTTCAATTCAGGCTTAGTCCTATGTTAGACTTGAGTTCGGCCTAGGTCGCACTTATTCCATTACGGAGAAGTGCTAGACTTTGTATCTTCGTCTAACTTCCTTCAAAGCATGGCCCATCGCGCCTCGCCGTTTTAAGTTCCAATAGGATGGTTCACTTCAAGAACGATCTTATTGGACGATTGCACTGCCTAGAATATTTTTAGTTTACTGCATAGCATTCTTCACTAATGTATTCTCGACATTCCTATAAAAGAAAAGCTTCCGCATCACTTCGAATAGCGGTTCCATTATGAATTATCCATCGATGATGGCTAAGATTCGATGCACGGTTCCGTCGTGCAACGCGACTCATTTTTTGGGCATGAGTGAGTTATCTACGTAGGATGGTCCATTCATTGCATACAGAACATGGAAATCATACTACATAGGTTAACACTTTCTCCTTCCCTAGTCAATGTTCAGAATTCGATAGGTCAACACACGTCAACATCTATTGGATTTCGGACATTGGTCACACGGGCTTGATACCTGAAATAAAACATACTTTACCATGTTGATTGCTAAATTTTCCTACTCAGAATGACTTACCAATCTCCACTACTTCAAACTAATGCTAGCATGTCTACTCCACCAGAAGCTGGGTCCTCCACCATCCAAGCTTCACCTTCTATACCTGGTATTCCTAGACGTTTCATCACCGCTAAGCTGCAAGGTATGGTTGTCCTAGCGGAGTCAATGCTAATCCGCCTCCTCCCTTAAACGAGTACATATCTTTAAGGATTTTGAATGACCTGCCAGAGCAAATGTCGATCGTCCTAACTACCAAGATGCTCCATAATATGTGCATGCAACATGGTAATCCTAAAGGTGACATCCTACTTCTTTCTTAGGTCTAACAAGTGCATAATCCTCCATTGGGATATACCACCTGCAACAGATATATATATATATATATATATATATATATATATATATATATATATATATATGCTTTGGTAGTGTTGTTTTGCCCTTCAATCCATTCAAGAGCTAGAAATAGATCCATCCCAAGTCTACTCGAATGGATATGCTCACTTGAGCTCTTTATATATGCTTTTCATAGACTATTTCACTGGGCTCCAACTTTCAAGGAACTGACCTACCTCCTGTACTTTGAGCAAAGGGAGGACTCCCATTCTTATATGATTATCTAGGCTTAGTGTAGGTGCAAAGTCATCGAGGATCTTTACAGCAAATTTTCATATTCCAAAAATGAGTATTCTACATTCGAAGTCTGTATGGCTTCAATGGGCTAGCTGTTCGGAAGTAAGTTATTTCCTTCCATCCTTTCTATGCTTAGATTTACTTCATCCAAACGTAACTTATTATATACTTCTTCACAGGCATTTCTGCTCGAGATGTTCATGATGAGCATGCCGATACCTTGAAGGGTTTAAGGGAGATTGCTTCAAGCACCACACCATTGCATGTCTCTTAACCAACGAGAACCTTCGATGATGCAGTTTGCTGCTCCATGATAGGTTTGATGTTCCTGACTCAACTCCACCAAGCAACTCTAGAGCACATGCATGATCTTTTATCCCTACTCTCAACTATGGAGAGAATCTTCGAAGGTGGAGCTATAGGTCCGTCGAGCACGGTGAACGTCGAAGAGCCTACTAATAGGGGAGTTGCCTCGAGAGAAGGGTATAAAGGAGTCGGTATGTAGTCCATCCCTAAGGAGAGTGAGAGTGTAGGAAGAAGAGTAGGGAAGGAACCACTGGTGGAAGAGGAAGAAGGAAGCGTCAACGATAGTTATAGAGACTATCACGCTAGTGCGGTGAAGGGTGAATCGTTAGGCTAGACACCCCATGAGGGCCCTGAACTTCCCAGCTTACCTCGTCCGGAGCGAATTGTAATTGACCATTTCGAGAACCCTAACGAACCAATCATATTACCTTCGGGTTAAATAACTTCTCAAGGTCACATTCTCGATGATATATTCGTTGGTTTAAGAGATTTGGATATTTCAATTACCGACCGTCTCACTGAAGATTCCTCTGACTTCAGCTTCTCGCTTGGAGGAATTTTGAATAAAGGGCTATTTTCTAACCCGATAGGAAATCAGCCGTTTCAAACAAGTACATAGGGGGTCATTAGCACCATACACTTTACTAGGATCACGAACACACATCCCTACATCCACTTGTATTTTAAAATTCCAACAATTATTCTCTTTCCCTTCTCATTTCAGGTTCCATGTCCAGGGATAGGTATAGAAATCCTTCACGCAATACTAGTGAGTTTAGAGGACATGCTCATTACTCGAAACCTCCATTTCCTATCTATCGAGGTTGTTACAAAAATGATAAGGAAAGGCGTCGAAGGAAAATGAGAGGGGTCGAAGACTTCCATCGAGCTAAGAAGGAAAGGAAGAAAAGGCAGGTTAAAATGGGGATGCCGTGTGATCAAACTAAGTGACACAAGGAATCACACGGTCGTTGTTGTCCCTGTTTTGACATTCCTCTGTTGCATAATGTACCTCGAATCTCTTCTCACCAACAAGCTCCTACCTCTCAATCGATGACTACTATAACTCCTTCCCAATCCAAAGGGATTTTTGCTCCCCTGACTTCTCTTCCTTCTGCTCCACCATGCCCATAGGCCACATTTCCTGACCTTTTCCTACATGGAATGATGTTCGATCAAGAAATCGAAGATGTTTCGAAGGAGGTAGTACAGGGATTCCTAGAGCATTCAAAAACATATCGATTGAGGCTACGAGTTGAAGTGACTGTGATGTGCCCTCTCCAAAGTCAATAAAATCAATTATACCAACATTCAGTCTTTCAATTCCGAGAAGGAAACATTTGAAAGAATCATTAAGAATCGGGAAGAAGACTTGGAAAAGGTAACCAGAGAGAGAGAGACGCCACTCCCAAATCAAAGCCTAGCACAGACATCTTAATGGAGGAAATGAAGAGGGCTACCTATTAAACCTAAGCCTAGCACTACTAAACCTATTGCCTCCATTCTTATTAGCCCTACTTCTAAGCATTCCATAATCAAGCTAACGGCGCCAAAATTCAAGGTCAAATCCTCGAAGACTTCTGCCGGAAAGAATGATGAGCCTCATTTCACTACTGGAGGCAAGACTTCTGAGTCCAAGTGGGACCTCCATAAAGGAAGGGTAATCAAGGATAAGCGGAAGCATAAGATGCATCCCAGTGGTTCTGGTGGCAAAGGCGGAAAGAGAGAGAAGTGCAAGTAGGGGATCTTGAAGCTCACAGGCTCGTTGGTTTTCTTTTTATTACACAGTTTGTACTTTTTAGCTTTATTTTGGTGGTAATTGGTCATATTTGTGTGGGAGTGACCCCTGTTTTATCTTATACATAAAAGTTGAAGTAATGAAAAGATCACTTTTTGTCTTGTAATATCTATTTCGTTTACTCTCCCATACCTTTATATACCGTACCTGTTTCATAACTATCTGTATATATAATATAACTTCTTCTACTACAGTTTCATATATTACATATGTTTGCTTCTATGCAACGCTTTCATTTACTACAACTCCGTGTATATAAATAAAATTCTTGTAATTACTTTGTCTGTATACTATCATTTTAACCTTGTCTATAATTGCAAAAGCGTTCCTTTTGGCAAGATAGGATTGTCATTTAACCAACTCTGTGGTTGTTCATATTTCGATTAAGTTGAGTTTCCATTGACCAATTATTGCTGCAAACAATTTAAGTTTTGCATCACCCTTCATCGCCGAGGAGCATCAACTGCAACACTTATTCCCTGTTTATATATCTTTGCCGCAAACTAAATTTTTTTTTGCAAAACCTTTTTCCAAATGCCTATCTCCTGGCACCAGTGGGAGATGATTTATGTGAGCTAACTTATCTAATTCCCCTAGTTCGATTGTGTTTTCCCAATCATAATCCTGGGTGGATGGGTTTCGATAACATCTATCTTGGGTTTTTGACGATAATCATTGCATATACTTGGACCAGCATGTCCCGTTACACTTCTAGCACTTTCATGGAAATCTAGTTTGCATGCCAACTTCTGTCTCCAGGATCCGATAGTATAATTGCTCAGCCTCGATCATTCCATTTATTACGTTGCTAGACATCGAACGACACCGAATAGCTGCTAGGCAAGGTAGAATCATCCATCGGCCCCTAACATAGGTTTCCCTTCCTGACGTTGTCAATCTCTATGCAACGTCGGATTCTTGAAGGTTGGGGTTGAATTATCCAATCGACCCCTAAGTATGAGTTTCCCTTCCTGACGTTGCCAATTTTCGAGCATTGCCAGATTCCTGAAGGTTAGGGTCGAATTATTCGATTAACACCTAGATGGTTAATCTTTCTTGACGTTACCAATCTCCGAGAAATGCCAAATTCCTAAAGGTCAGAAATTATCCGATCCACCCCTATGTATAAGTTTCCCCCTTGGTCCCATTCTTGGGTTGAGGAAATCTATACCTGGATGTCCTGCTAATCATGCAATAAAGAGTTTTTTGCATGCGTGAACAAGGCTCCATCGATTCACGAAGCTAATTATATATGATAATGAAAACGTGGCAAGTCCTACCTCAATACATTGCCCCAGACTCCTTAGGCGGCTTATTTGCGAAATAAAATAAACAAAATTAAATATAATAATGATACATCAGGTCATTGTTCCATGCCTGTGGAATTGGGATTCCATCAACTGTAGCTAGCTTGAATGTTCTATCTCCAAGCTTTTGTTTGATTATGTACGGACCTTCCCCGTTCGAACCGAATGCCCCCGTACCCCTAAGACTCACTTTAGAATGAGATCCCCTACCTCAAAAGTATAATTTTAGACCTTGATGTTAAAGTACTATGCTACTCTTTTCTGGTGAGCAGCTAACCTTAGTTCCACTTCTTCCCTTTCCTCATCAACCAAATTTAGGGACTCAAGTAAATGTTCCTTGTTTACTTTTGGATCGAAATGACTTTTAGGAAGGGAAGGGACTTCTAGTTAAATCGAGTTCATAGCCTCTGATCTATAAGCTAAAGAGAACAGCGAGTGACCAGTTATTAATTTGTGGATCGTTGTTAAGTCTATAATACTAGTGGAAGCTCATCAATCCGGTTGCCTTTATCCTTAGTTAATCTCTTCTTCAAGGTGTATTAAATGATCTTATTCACCGCCTCCACTTGTCCGTTTTCCTGCGGATGTGCTACCGTCGATTCTGTACTGCTTGTAGAAATCCTTGAATTCAGTATTTTTGAATTGAATTCCATTGTCCGTGAATAATCTTCTGAGGTATTCCAAACCTACAAATGATTTTTTCTCATAAATTTGATCACCTTTTTTGTTGTGATCGGGATGAGCAGTTCCACTTTAGCCCACTTTATGAAGTAGTCCACTGTGACTATTGCGTATTTAACTCCGTCTTTCACAATCTGCAGTATCCAATTAGATTAATTCTCTAAACTGCAGATGCTCATGGGTAAACCATTTATGTAAGCTCTATATAACGGGCTCTCAGGATCTTTGCAAACCTCTGGCAATGGTCACACCGCTTGGTGCAATCAGCTGCATCACAATTTATTGTTGGTTAGAAATATCCATAGCGAAATGCCTTTTTAGCCAGAGTCTACCCCCAATGTGATCACCACCGTTGTGCTCATGGATTTCCATAAGGATCTTCCTTGCCTCATCCTTGGTTACAAATTGAAGCAGTGGAGTTGAGAATCCTCTTCTTTACAACGCTTCTTATTCATCATGAATCAAGGTACCTTTCAATTTTTTTTCTTCTGTTCTTTCTATCTCTTGGGAGATTTCACTTGAGCAAATATTCATTTATCAGCGTCATCCATGATTCCTCTTCCTCCACGATCTCCAAAACACAATCGATATCCATTTATTTGAAGTTTGGAGATGTGAAAACCTCCATTGAAACAAGGCCCATCATTTGTGCTTCTTTAATGCAAGCCAGTTTAGCCAACGAATCAGCTTTTATGTTCTTTTCTCCGGGTATATGCATGATAGTGTAATGCTCTACACCATCCAACAGTTCGATTGCTTTTGACAGGTAAGGGGAAGGTCTCACACCCTTTGGCTGATATTCCTTTCTAACCCGAAAAAACCACTAGTTGGGAGTCGCTAAATATATGGAGTGTTCTTATCCCTTCTTCCTTTGCTATCCTCAATCCCGCTATCAGTGCTTTGTACCCAATCTCATTGTTTGTTGCGGGAAATGCCAACCTCAATGCGTAACAAATGGACCGTCCTTTCAAGGTTTTGAGCACTACACCTATTCCTAAATTATGCTCGTTCAAAGTGCCATCCACAAAAATTCCATTGGGAAACATCATTTGCATCATCCTCTTCTTCACCATCACATGCGGTAAATTCCGTGATGAAAATTGCCAACGCTTGTCCGTTTATCTCTCTTCTAGGATGATAAGTAATTTCATATCGGCTCAACTCTTTCCACTTTTATAATCTCGCTGAAGTCCCAGATCATTATAACACTTGCTTTAGTGGCTTCATCAACATTTTAATCGGATGGGCCTGGAAATATGGACACAGCTTTCTCGATGCAATCAGCAAATAATATGTCAGTTTTTCTAACTTTAGGTAGTTCTTTTTCTCTCCTATGAACTGCATACTGATGTAGTAGACCAACCTTTGAATCCTTGTCTCTTCACGCACCAATGTTGCACTTAGTGCATGAGCAGACACTGCCAAATAAATGAATAAGTCCTCCCCATTTAGCAGTTTAGATAACACTGGTGGCATCTCCTTGTGCTGCGGCAACTCCTTGAATGCATTTTGACAATCCTGGTTCCAGTTTTTCTTACCCTTCTTGAGAGCATCAAAGAAAGGATGCATTTGTCTGTTGCCTTTGAGATAAACCAACTCAAGGTAGCGATCTTCATATTCAAGCTTAGTAGTAGTTCCTTTGTAGTTAGGGCAGTTACATTCCTTAAGGTGTTAATTTGCTCCGAATTAGCCTCGATTCCCCATGCATTGAAAATAAATCTCAAAAACTATCCCAATGCTATTTTGAAAGATCATTTTAACGGATTTAGCTTCATTTCATACTTACATAAAATCTTGAACATTTCCCAAAGATCATCCAAATAGTTCATGAAACTCGCGACTTCACAAGCATGTTGTCCATATATACCTCTATCGTTCGTTTGATTTGATTCTTGAACATAGAATTTACTAATCTTGGTACGTAGCTCCACATTCTTCAAACCGAACGACATTACTCGATAGCAGTACAACTATAAAACTAGTATTCCCTTGATGCAATATATGTGTCAGAATCTGGTAATAATCTAAATAAACATCCATGAATGAGAGTCACTCATGTCCTACGGTTCCATCCACCAGCTGGTCAATTCTGGGCAAAGGACAGATAACTATAAGGCATGCCTTATTCAAATACGAATATTCGATACATGTGCGCCATTTTCCATTTGATTTCTTAACTAAAAAAGGATTGGATACCCAGTCAGGGAATAGAGCATCATGGATAAAGCCATTAGCCGTCAGCTTATCCACTTCTTCCTTCCATATATTTTTTGTTTGACTAGTGTGAACTTTGAATCGATATTCGGTGCATTCCATGCTATCTCCGACAGTATCCTGCACATATCCAAATGCATCCAAGAAAACACATCCAAATTTCCTAAGTGGAAAGTAACCAATTCCTTCTTGAAAATAATGTTGAGCTAAGATCCAATCTTTAGAATCCATGTAGGATCATCCTTAACGATTGGAACATTCACCGCAAACTCCACTGGCACTACTCGCCCTTTCCCTACCTTCTTATTGGGTTCCATAGCCTAATCGAACCTGCTATAGTTCTCGAGCTAAGGTTCAGGCTTTAATTGCTATGCTTGCAAATCTTGAGTGTGGAGGCTTCCCTTTACATTCTTACCTTTCTCCTATTGCTTTGCTTCTCTCACCACGACATAGCATTCTCTTCCTACGCCTTGTTTTCTCTTACTGATCCAACTCTATTATCAATGGGAAATTTCATCATTAGACACCAAGGAGGCAGAGCTATTCTGAAATCGGCAAGGGCTGATTGGCCAAAAAGGCGTTGAATGTCGAGTACTCATCTATGATAATAAATTTCTGAATCTGGACTATCATACAATCTCCTTCACCCAAATCCATAGGTAGATCGATTGTCCCAATTGGTTTTTTTGCTTCGCTTGTAACCCCTTAGATCTCTATTTTACAAGCTGTAACCTCCTTCATGTTAATCTTCATATGATCGAATGTCCTTTTGAATAATATGTTCATGGAACTTTCAATATCCACAAAGACTCGACATATTGTTGCTAGTCCAATATCTGTCGTTTTCATCGTAGGGTCAAAGATTGGCGCTTTGACTCCATTAGCATCCCTATTTCTAAACACAACATCATCAATTATAAGTTTTGTTGCTGGGTTGGAGCTCTATCTTCCACAACGAAACAATCCTTATGTAGTACATGCTTTAGCAAGCTTGCGTATCGCTCCATTACCCACTAGCTTTTCTCTACTGAATGAGATCCTCCAGTTATAGTATTGATAACCAGCCTTCCATCATTTCTCTTGGGCCCTTCTCCACTTGGTCTGGACTGGGCCCTTCAGCCAGGTGGCCCATGAGGTCTTATAGTTTTACCTCCTTTCTTTGGCTCTTTAACGTACTGCTGGAGCTTATTTTTCCTAGTCAGTTCTTCGATGAGATCCCTCAGATGTCTACACTCGTTCATGTTATGCCCATGAGTTTCATAGAAACGAAAAAAAATTTAGGAGCACATTTCCTACTTGGTTGACTCCTTCCTATGTGGTTTTTATTTCATTCGGACCTTGAGTAGCAAGGTATATGTTCTCTAACATATCGTTCAGGGGTGTGTAGATTTCTGGTTTCATATTTCTCGAAAGTTTCTTATTCTTGTTATGCCTATCTGTAGGGATTTGATTCCTTTTCTTCTAATTACCATAATTTTTCAACATTAACCGCCATAATACCAGCGCTTTCTCCATCTTGTTTGATCGCCATGTTTCTTTGGATAACTTCTTCATTTGTCCATCATTGGTTTTTTCCCTGAAGCTAGGCTAATCTCTTCCAACTGCATAAACCAATTAGCCTTTTAATGGAACTCCTCCATGGTCGTAGGTTCCTTAATCTTCAACCACCTATTGAAATTCATGTCTAGGTGTATATCCCAAACTACGTCGTGAATACCAAATCTTGTTTTGGATTGCTTATTTCTACAACAGCAACATTAAACCGATTCTAGAATCCTTTTAGTGACTCCTTAGGTCCTTAAGATAGACTCGACAAGGACATCACATCTTTAGGTCATGTAGCATATAGTCGGAACTTCTTTAAGAACATTCTAACTAATTCATCAAAAGCTGATATGGATTGTGGCTTGAGCCTAATGAACCACGTCGATGCAACACCTTCTAAGAAAATAGGGAAACATCTACAACGAACAACATATGCCTCCATGGCACCATCCATGTGCCATTCACATTTGAGTAAATGTTGTCTAGGGTTAGTAGCCCCATTATACGATGGCATCGTCGGCATCATAAACTTCTTGGGATACTCTTCTCTTAGAATTTTTTTTGTAAATGGAGTTTCGATTGGCATGGAACCCCAATCCTCATTTTTTTTCTATCTTTACAATTTTCCACTAACCATTTACCCATATATGCATTCCTCATTAGCATAGTATTTCAAAAGACGACAACTAGGGGCTACACCGAGTGTTTGGCTCTACAAATGCTCTTGATTTCCCACTAACGTCTAGGCTCTCTAGTCTCTAGGATAACCACTCCTCTGGTTTTCCATTGACATTCAGTTGGTTCTCCTGCAGATGTTCAAATTCTAGTTTCATTAGCTTCAACGTCCATCTTGTAGCCATCGTTATCAAGCTACAGATCCTCCTTTGAATCAGATAGGTCAAATGCTTCAACACCCTGCCCCCCTTGTTGGCTAGAAGATCTCTCAGTACTAAGACGATTCCTCTCGGTTCCACCTTGTTTCTTGTTAGAGAGATCATTTTGGTTTCACCAGCAAGCTATTCAGCAACTTTTTCCTTCTATTTATACTTTCTATATCGCCTATTTCGATTAGAAATGGATGAATTCTCTTCTTTAGCTCTAGTGGACAAAACTTCTTTCCTATCTTGCTGGTCCTCTGCGGTTGCTGGAGAAATAGTGCCACCCTCTCATCCATCTTGTCAATCAAAGCCTTCTGACTATCCGTCAACTTCTAGTTCAACTCATACATCATCTTACCAAGCTCACTCCTCTTAACCACTTCATGTTAAGCATGTGATCCTGGTACTGCCCGTTGGGTTTCTACTACATCTTGGTGGGTATTCTCTTCATCTCCACCAACCACCATTCCAGGTGATCTTCCTCTTCTAGGCGCCATTGATTCTAGCAATAAGCTTCCAAATTCTTCAAAGAAAACCTTCTAGATCTAACTACTAGATCACTCTGTATCCAAAATAGCAAGCTAGATCTAACCTTGAAAATCAAGTTCTTAGTGAAAGCACCAAAATATTGATGTCAAAAGCGGCACAACGCCCAAAGCCTATAAAATATTAAGATATAGCAGAAACTATAAGAAAATTAAAGAGCATATAAGCTTTTTATAGTGAATTGGCAATCTCTAGCCTACGTACACCGTTATCTTTATTGATTATTGATTTAGAGAGAGTTTCAGAGGATTAGGGAGAGTTATAAGTCACAAGTACAAAGGATTGACAGGTTCTTCAACCTAGAACTTCCAAGAGTATCTACATTGGTGATTATGGTGAATGGAGATATGAGATGAAGAAGATAAAGTGACCAAAAGTCCCAAAAAATACTTCTTTAGTTTCCATAGAGTTGATATTTATAGGAAAAATTGCTCTGTAGATCCAGGGGCCCATGAAGTTCAAGGTCCAGATGCTAGTTTAAGTGTTCAGGAATACGAAAGCCGGCTTAGACTACAAGAAAAATCTTTCGGTACCAAGTGGTTTTGGTTGGTGAAAACCCTTCCTTTTCACTTGTTTTACGCTCCTATCTCTTGCTTTGTTGTATTCCGAACTCTTTTCCATGAAGATCAAGTTCTTTTCAGTAATTCTTTGATATTTCTTGCATTATCCTGCTTTCTTTGCTTTTTTCTCATAAATCCTTAGGGTTTCTTGTATGTTCTTTGAGAAAAGTACTCCATTGCAATTTCTTAAGTAAGTGCTAGAGAGGTTCATGAGGTCAAAGAGAGATAGAAGGCTCTTGGAATCGAGGAGTTTATTTTGCCCCATTCTTCTTGAAACTTCTTGGGTACTATCTCCTCGTCCTTCGAAACGTGTTTATAAGTTTGTGAATCCTTTCGTCTTCGCCTTTACATTCTAACATCAGTTTACTGATCTACTTGGTTAAAAAGCTAGTTAACATTGACATTAATTCCAAATCAAGACGATGCAATAATACGTTTATAAAATTTTGATATGAATGACATAACCAATACATGTAGATCAAAATTTAAAATGCGCCTTGTAGATCTAACCTACTAGTGAAACTTTGATATGTAAATTCTCCTTAGATTCCTAAAACCAATATCTAAATTTTGCTAGAATCGAATAAGCCACCTTGTTTTATTTTACTTGACTTACATTTAGGTAAATGAAATAAAACTTTTGACCAAGAAAAGAAACGGGAGGTCGACCATATAACTACGTGAAATTTCGAACAGTATGTATTTAAATATCTGAATTATTTAAATATCAAATCTTTGATTAAATGTGATTAAATTGATTTAACCTTCTTAACCCCTTTTAAATCATAAGTAATGATGGTAAACTTGTTTTTGAATTTTTTTACAAAAATAAATATTTTGAAGCAAAATCGATAATGTGACCGAAAATCGGTTTATCGATAAATAGTTTTTTATTCAATATAAGATTATTCGTAATCTTATGCACTTATCTAATGATTAAATGTGCACATTAGGAACTAATTAACACTTTGATTCGTAAATAAAATGGAACATTCTAGAAACTTCCAAATGGATAAGAGATATTTAACATGTTAAGGGTTTTAAGTATTTTGTTAAAGTGAGGTAATGTAAAGGAGAAGTAATGAGCATGTGTAGAGGTAAGGCTTCCATGGCATGCCGGGGGTGAGAAAAAGTTTAGGAAATACCTTATGAGTCTATATAACGAGGGGTATACCCTTGTTAGATAATCATAAAATTCACAAAGTGAAACCAAGCTTTTTAGTGTCTTCTTCTTCTCTAAATGTTCTAAAGAAAATAATTGCGAAACAACTCAAAATCTGCTCAAACTTTGCCACAAGCCTTAGGATAATATTAGTACACCTTCCTCCATGATAGATTTGGAAGAAGAAACGTCATGCCCACCTTTTCATCAACGGTCGTGAGTAAATGAGGGAAGTTTGCTTTGGAAAAACAAGTTTAAGCTAAAAGGAAGGAAGGAAAGGTAGTTGCAAGGTGATGGTAGGAAGTGTTCTTGAGTTTGGTTATTCTTGAGCATGTGTTTGGCTTAGATCTAGGTAAGTTTATTGTACTATTTTGTGTATATATTGTGTTTGTATATGTTGTGTGCAAAATATAAAGTTAAAGTGACATTAACTAAGTAAAGTTATAAAATTTAGACCCATCTTGCTTTTAAAAGCATATGGCAACTTTATATTATATAACGTCACTTCTATTATCTCTTAAATATGTGGCATAGACTTGACTTGATGTTCAAAGGGTTCTTTGTATTGTGTGTTGAATTAATCTATGTTTGAAAGTGTTTGAAGCGAGAATAGTCACTATAAGTACACTTCGATGTCCCATAACTTTAACTTGTGTAAATTGGAGATTTATGATCTTAACTTGGGATACTTTGATTAGATTGCCCTCTTATATTTTTATGTATTGAAATATAAATAAATGGTTTGGAAAGTTATAGAAATTGTGAACCAAAGTTGTGAAAGTTGAACGAAAAAGGTGGTTATAAATACACTTTGTAAATATAGCATATTTTCGAGAATTTTTATAAATAAATGGGAGGATATTCTTAGGCTTTTTTTCCCATGGTTTTTAAGTACCTAACGGTAGTACTTATTATTAAAATTTCAAGTCTCAAATCATTTGTTATAGTAGTTAAAACTAGTTGTAAAGATTGTGCTTTTTAATGTGTTCTTTAACAAGAACTTTTAACAGCATTTATAAATGTTGTAGGAAATTGCTTATGGTTTTAAGTGTTTAAAAATGATATTTATATTTATTATTTTTATCTAATTTTTTTGGAGCCTATTTTTTAGTATGTTAAATTTGTTTTTAAGTTTAAATATATTTTTAGTATATATGTATTTTCAAAGTAAAGAGGTTTTATAACATAAAACGTGTTTTTCATCAAACTATAAATGAGTTATTTTCAAGCAATGTTTTACATAGATATTTAATATCTATTTACAAGTATTTTTAATGTATATATAAGTTTTGAAAAGGCAATGAACTAGGTTTACATTAAAAGCTAATGAGGTAGACTTCTCTATTTGTGACAGTTAAGATTGACATCGAGTAGGGTTATGAGCAATAGAACCCTAACCTACCGGCTTCCTACTTGACCGAGAATAATTAAGTTGGAATGTCGAAAACACGTTACTCGTTGTTTACTTAGTTGTTTAAAAAGTAATTAAATCTGTTTAACGCTAAAAGCCGATGATTTGGGTTTAACTATTTATAAGAGTTAAGATTGATGTCGAATAGGGATATCAGCAATAGTGCTCTAACTTACATTTATACTGTTACATTCAAGTTATTAATATTAACTTACCAATCTTATCCACGTTATTATTTCCATTAATAATTCACTAAATTTTTATTTCCTTCAACATTAAATTACCAAAATCCCCTTAAATTAAGAAATTTAATTACCGAATTTTACAGGTCGTTACACTCTCCCCCACTCAAAACTTTTCGTCGCCGAAAAGGAAAATGAAGGGAAAAGAAGAATTAAGAAATCAATATATCTTACTTAAAATATTAGATTTATACACAAATAAATTTACAAAATTTAATAATTTAAATAAAATATCAATTTATAACTATTATCCCTTTATACTCAAATTATTAAAGTTTGGAAAACGTTTTCAAAAAAAATTCTAAGTCCAAAATTTACGGAAAATTTCGGCAGAGTCTCCTTTGTACGGAGAGGCTCTGGAGAAAATATAAGATCAAATATAATAATATATAACATATATTTTCCAAAATAATATATATCCCAACATAGGAAAATAATATAATAACGCTATAAAACCGTAATCCGAGAACGTACCTATTTGTCGGGCAATTAACGCTTAATTATGAAACCAAAAGCAGTAGCAATGCTTCCATAACCTGTATTTCACTTATATAATCCAAAACGGTTAACAATTATATAAAATGAAATATTTAAAGTGGTTACTACCATACACAAATCAAATCAATTCAAACATCCATTTCTTGCAACAGGGCATACAACCATCACATAGAATCAACACAAATTAATCATTCATTCATATCAAATGAAGAAATAGTTGTTCGGGTTCAAACTTTAAATTTTACGGAATGAAAAATAAACAACTAAGTGTACCCTTCACTCAACAGTCTTAGGTGAAACTAAATAGATTATTCATACCTTCCAAACAAATTTAAAGTATCCTTGCCCAAACTACCATAAACCAAGACAAACAACAATTCCAAACAATAGATCAAGTTAATTTTTATAAATTTCATTTCAAAATATTTATTGTTTGATTTCCTTCTCATTCAATTACTGATTTTAACTTTTTAGTTTACAATTTATTTCTTACAGTTTTCATTTATCCATATATAATGCAAATTTCTTTTATTTGCATTACATTCATTTATTCATTACTTAATTTCACTTATTTACAATATTCATCTTTCTACTTATTTTTAAAATAAATAACTTCATCATTTACTTAAGTCTATAATTACTTACTTACAACATTTATCTTCTATCACATTTTATTATAGTAAGATTTCCATTATAACTTAAGTTTATAACAATTTCAACATCAGATTCTTATTTATTAAAGAATTTCATTGAATACTTTTATTATTTCAACTTTCACTTGTAAAATTTCTCATTACATTTTCTTTTAACATTTTAACCTTTATAGGTGGTAAGTTATATATATATATATATATATATATATATATATATATATATATATATATATATATATATGTTTATTAAGAATGCAATTGAAATTTATACAAGTTCACCTCATTTCTTTTAATTAATTTAATGTTCAATAATTATATCTTTTGTTTTATAGGTTACAATCCCAAATTCCTTGAAATTTCATTTATAACTTAGCATTTAGTTTCTTTTTAAATTAAAGGTTCCAATTATTAATTAGTTACAACCCATTTCACTACAATAACTGAAACTATTAATTAACGGAAACTTAAGCACTAAATACCGGGTTAAATTTCAAATCATTTTAAAATAATAGATAAATGTATACTTACAACTTATATATCAAATTATATTTAAAACAATTAAAATTTATATTTGTTTATCAAAACAAATCTGCAGTAAAACTACTACAATGGCCTTCCCACTTCGAAACTCGAAAATGAATGTCGATGATGCGGCCGCCATCATCGAAATTATTTTCCAGCGATAAAGAGGGTAGTACAGGACTTATTACTTTCCAAAGTTTCATTAAACAACTCTTTCAAATCATTTTGAAATATTTATATCAGAAAATACTCCTAATAATATTATTATTATTATATTCCAAAATCATTTGAAAGAAAATTTCAAAACCCAGAACTTAAGTTATAAATTTCCAATTTTCATTTATCTTAATTTCAATCTCATTTCAATTATTATTTATAAATTTCATTACCTAACAACCAATATATTGAAACCAAATATATATATCATTTATAAAAATTTATTTTATATATATAGAAAATATAATAGGAAAAATTATTTCATTCACCTATATTAAAAACAAATATTATGTCGGTATGTCCTATTAAGTGTTTAGAAATCCCTATTGATGCCATAGCGTCCCATGCACCAACCAGAATTTATAAATACAAAATGGAACAGATTAACACAATATTAAAACTTTTTTATAACATTAACAAATACGCTCTCTCATATATATACACTCAGCGACTCATTATAGGGTATTACTATCCTATAAATAAAGAGTCAGACCCCACAAATCTAAGGTTTATCGCTAAACCAAAGCTCTGATACCAGATGTAACGTCCCGCATTTTCGTACGCTTTAAGTCGACGATAAACCATACACGTCAGAATCAAACCATACAGAAGGGCGGATTGTTATGGGGTAAATAAGAAAAGGTAGAGAAAGAAAAACAAAATAGAATCTTGCAACGGAATGATAAAATATAATAATCAAATAACAGTTCATGAAGCTGTTTTACAAAAACATTTGATGTTCTTTACTTATACAATACAATATCAGAGTTACACATACCAGAGAAAAATCAATAACAATGCAGCGAAACAATGTGAAAGTAGTGGAATACTATAATATATAATAATAAATCTTCGTCTTCGTCCTCCAGAGATAAAGGCTTCAAATCCTGAAATGCTCAGGCTGACTCGAGCGAATTGAAAAGACAAAACACTCGAGTCAGAACTAAAAGATCTTATGTAAGTTAAATCAATAGTAAATAATATGAATGGAACGGCGTCAGAGATGTTTACGGGATTTGACATCTCCTATCTAGTGTCAACGTGAGTGCAGTAACTCAAGAGTTGCTTGGGATTCACACCTCCTAAGGATCCGCTAAACTATTTACTATGTAGTAATATTTCGCTATTATAATAATGTCTATAGTAAAATAAACATACTTTTAAATAGCATTAAGGAGTGACCTAATATTCCCCTTAACACGTAATAGTCCCAGTATTTCATCCAATATCATAGTCCCTCCTGATCGGGAAGCCACAAGAGGATACCACACGGGCTACGGGAGAAAACCAAACTTGTACAAGACGCGATAGGGTAGGTGACACGGCACAACTAGGCAATGCCAGGGTAGATATACTAATTACGTTTTCGGGCCGATGGTAACGCGTAGGACGCAGCTACCGCCCACCTCGAGCCACACCCCCAAATAAAAAAAATCAAAAATGGCCACCGAATCAATCCAAAAGTCAAAGTAGAATATCGAAGTGATGTGTCTGATCAAAGGAGCTACCTTATTAATCCGTCAATCGCTCGTGTTTTAGCCCCCTTACGCCAACTCACGAGATTCGGGTCCACGTATTTACCTCAAAGGAAACGCCACCACGATCCTACTTCATTCTGGAATCTCCACCGCGTACACGGTTGTTAAAGTGGTTTTCGGAGTTGGCAGAGGGGATGACAACTTCCGATCCCGGTCTATTTAACAACCCAATGTTATTATAACACCGCGGTCATTTTAAAATAATTATACTTCAAAACCAGAATATAATATCCATTTCAAAACCATATAAATACGATATCATTTCTGTTTAAAACCCAAATCAATATGATATCATTTTAATTTCAAAATATATACTTTTTCCAAAAATCATAGCACTTCAACTCTATATTCCTTGAAACCTATAGCTTTGAGGCATAACTTTAAGTACTTAAATGTTAATTTTCTTTATATTGTAAAATAACCTCTTTAATTTCACAAATAAATTCCAAATTCCGATTTGAAACCTTCAAATAAACCTTTTCAAATTTCCATATATTTCAATGCTTTAAATATTCCACCATTTCAAAACTAATTTTTTTGGTCATTCCACCCATATCAATTTCAATTACTATTATTTAGATTTGAAATGTTTACTTAATAAACCTAATATTATTTATGTAAAACCTTTAACTTCAAACAACTGGGTATTCTTTAAATTTTATTAACTTGATATATTCATTTAAATCAACTTTATATTCATTGAAATCGCCCTAAACCAATTCAAGTTATAAGAATCATACCCTTTAAAAATTCAGTTTATTTTAAATATCAAATCAAAATTTTCAAGTATAATTCTTAAATAATTCAATTCAAACAAATCTCATATTATTTTCCAACTTAAATTTTTATTTAAGTCATTAAAAACTCTATATATACCATATCTTAAATAGGTACTTAACCATATGATATAAAATAATCAAATTCCATTACTAAACTTATTTTTATTAAACAAACTTATACATAGCTTAAATTCAAGAATTTAACTACATATATAATCAATATTTATATAATATCAAAAATTAATATTTATTAAACCGTATATTTCTTTCCAAACCATAAAAAATCACTTCAAAATATTTTTATATATAGACCGCGGTGCCTGTATAAAATTTTCTATCCTATGGTCAAGTGATACGGATATTTATCATTTCAATCCGTAATTTAAAATAAAATTACGGTTATATATCATTTCAAACCGCGATCCCGAATGAAATAAAATGCATAACAACTTGCAGTTTTAAAATAATATTTAATACAACATCCATTCATCCATCAGCAGATCATACATCCATCACAATCCTCATCCAAAACAATCAGTCTGTACCAATAGATAACTGATAATATATATGACAGGTATTTACCTGGCAGTTAAATTCAATAATAAAATAAATAACGATTTAATTTAAATAAATGCAATAACTGAGATGATGATTAAAAATATACGAAAAGTCATAAATAAATGCATAATCACAACAAAAATTTAATTTAACAAACATAAGAAATTTTAGAAGTTATGAGTGGGTTAAAACACTCACCTTTTGAATTTAAATTGAATTTAAATCCAATTTAAACCCAAAAACTGAACAGTCTCAAAATCCATCCAAAGCCGTGCCAAAATGTTCGAAATTCCAATTCGATCCCAGCGGAGAAAACCGCGCTTGAAACGGAGTTCGTATGCGAAAGTTATATCAGTTAGAACGTTTTGAAGTTTAATTAAAACAAAATAAATAGATAAAAAACCAAACTAACATCTGACACGTCAGCTTCTTCCAAACAATTGATCACGTACAGAACCCTATCGGCCGGCCCATTAGCGCACGCACTTCAGTTCCACGAACGTGCAGTCCAACAATCGTGCTCCTCTGCCCCTTCGCCGTCGAGCTCCCGCCGACGAGCCGCCCACGTTGACACTTCTGGTCGCCAAAAACCACCCTGCCGTGCTCGAGTTTGAGCAGCCACCGCCCCACCATATAGAACCCTAATTGAATTATTTCGCTCGATCCGACTGTTAATTTGCCATGAAACCCACACGGATGCAATCCCCTCGGTTATCTCCATAATACTACATCTTCGAATCGACGATCAATTGAAGTTGATCGCGACTCAATGAATGGCCAAAAGTTGTTCTTCGATTTCTGGACAAACAATGCGTCGAATCAAAAAATGAGTTGTAGATCTGAGTTACGCTCTTTGAGAGCTTCGAATCCATATATAATTCGATAGGGTTTGTGGAGTTTGAAATTTTGACTTTGATTTTTGAATTGCAATTGATATTAGGGTTTGTCTGCCATTGAAATGAGGCTGTGAAAGAAATTGTACACGTAGGCAAATGAGAAATAGAGGTAGGCTAGGGTTTATAATAGGGTATTTATAAGTAGGGTTGAAAAAGAATAGATGGACCCGGTTTATAAACGCGCGGAACGATGAATGGCCCGAAAAGCCTGTTTTGACTCCGGAACGAAATTGGGCCAACCCGTATATCAAAATAGGCGTTTTAAAATATTTTAAACGCAATGGAACAGGTTTCAAGTCCAAATTCCATCGTATGAAGAAGTTATGCTAAAATCAAATTTTTTCAAATTGATTTCAATTAAAACGATTTTAGGGCGTTTCTCGTTCGTACGATCAAACGACAGATCCGATCGCTACGAAACTAGAAATCCCATAATAATTCACCGTTACGGATCCAATGAAACTTGTTTCGTCAAAATCCGAGTCAGTGGCCAAAATGGCTACTTTTATATCAATTAAATAAATTAAAAATCAATCAATTAGATCCGATTTTTAATTTTCAATTATATAATTGGCAAATTTTATGACTTTTATATTTCTCAATCATTTACAATGATTTAAACAAATTTAAATGTCAATTTAACGTCAATTCATTCATCGATTTCAGCGTCAACCTTCATTTTCCTTACATTCAGAAATTATAATTTAATTTACAATAATTCAAATTAATTTACTTTTCATTCTATTATTCAATTCATTGAGGCTAGATGGATGAAATTAACTTTGGACTCAAGATCTGCAACACTAATATTCTCTAATTTCAACTAAATTTTCAATTAACGAAAAATTAAATATTTAATTTCATTCATTTGCAATTAGTCTGATTATGGAATGTTTATTCCAACAAATTGTTTTTATTTGATTTAAATCTTCGTATCACATCCACCTATTTCAATAATATAGTTAATGTTGGTTTTTACATTATATTACATATACTCAACTTACTTTCTTTATTGTGTATCAACTATAATTTCCATTAGTATTGAAATCTTAGCCAAATATAGCATTTGCATTTCCTCCTTTATTGGGATTTCATTCAACTTGTTTATAGTCAATTTATATTAACATCGCTACCTTTAATTTTAATTATAAATTCATTCATAAACCACAACAATACATTATTACCAAATATTACCTTAAATCCACCCTAACGTAATACTTAATTCCATTTATTGCAAAAGGTTTCAATTAATAGTGATTACGCTAAATTAGTTTGCATTATCGTTATTCCATTAATCTACATCCAATTACATTCAATATTCCCTATAAATTTACTTACTTGGTCTCATGCTTCTATTACACCAATTACTACATTATAATAAGTTTACGTTTCTAATTTAAATTTACATTCACCCTTTCCGTTATTTTATTAATTATCATTAAAGTACATTTAATTATCTTTATTGGTACTTATCTATTACACTAATCTACGCCTATTACATCTTACATTTGCATAAATGCTACATTAATATATTCAAATTTCTAACTCCTTTGTTATTAACCATCTTATTTCCATTTATTATATCTTTGCCAATTATATACATTAATTACGATTAAATATTCTAAATAAATTTATTAACTTGTTTTTCTTATATTCCCATTATAACTAAGTCATAACATTTACACTATTTCATTTATTGTAGTTTCATTCAATCTATCAATTATTAACCTAAATTAGCACTGTTACGTTTTAATTTACTTATTAGTTTACAACAAGTGCTACCATTAGTTCATACACTAATTTATTCCATTTCCATTCCTTATACATTATTTTATTAGTAAGCCAACGTTTTAAATTATTAATTTACCTTTTATATCCTATTATAAACTAATGCACACATTAATTAGGATTTTAAATCAAATTAATCACTTCATCTTGGTAACATTCTTTTATTACAATAACAATATAATTAACAATTACATTGTTTCACTTATTGGAATTACATCCAAGTTATTAACAATTAACTTACATTTATACTGTTACATTCAAGTTATTAAAATTAACTTACCAATCTTATCCACGTTATTATTTTCATTAATAATTCACTAAATTTTTATTTCCTTCAACATTAAGTTACCAAAATCCTCTTAAATTAAGAAATTTAATTACCGAGTTTTACGATTCGTTACAATAAGGTCCCAATTCTATCATAGTATATGTCTATGCAAGGAGAACAGAGGTTTCTAATTGAAGAACCTGATCCGAGTCCATACTAGAGATGTCAAGTGATCTATACTAGTTGGAAAGTGAAATTTATGTAATCGAGTGATCAGAACTGTTATTGCGTACGGGCTTTAGTATATGCATACTTTGTTTTGATTGGTATGTGGAGAGTTTGTGTGATGGCTCTTCGATTTGGTAGGTGGTAACACGAATAATCGACCAAGTAATATCATGAGATTATTGAACGTAAGGTACACTTAGTAGATTTTTTTATTTTCCTTGTACGATAAATGGATTTTTGAACTTGAACAAACTATAGGCTTTATTCCCTAAAGCTTTGAATACTATCAAGTATTGCTTTATGATTATTTCTTGGCTGCTCGTTTGGAATTTCGAGGATGAAATATTCTAAGAGGGGAGAATGTAAAGATCTGGAATTTCGAACACTTCACATTTAAATATTTGAATTATTTAAATATTTGAATTATTTAAATATTTGAATTATTTAAATATTTGAATATTTGATTAGATGAGATTAATTGATTTAATAACCTTCTTAATCCCCTTTTAAATCATAAGTGATGATGGTGAACTTGTTTTTGAAATTGTTTGCAAAAATAAATACTTCGAAGAAAAATCGATAGTGTGATTGAAAATCGGTTTATCGATAAATTGCTTTTTATTCAATATAAGTTATTCGAACTCTTGTGCACTTGTCTCATGATCTTATGCACTTGTCTATTGGTAAAATGAACACATTAGGTACTAATTAACACTTTGATTCATAAAGAAAGTGGAACATTTTAGAAACTTCCAAATGGATAAGAGATATTTAACATGTTAAGAGTATTTAAGTATTTTGTTAAAAGTAAAGTGATGTAAAGGAAAAGTGACGGGCATGTGTGGAGGTAAGGCTTCCATGGCATGCTATGGGATGAGAACAAGCCTAGGCAACACTTTATGATGTCTATACAAGGAGGAGCATATCCTTGTTAAATGATCATAAATTCACAAAGAAAAATAAAGCTTTTTAATATCTTCTTCTTCTCTAAATGTTCTAAAGAAAATTATTATAAAACAACTCCAAGTCTACTCAAACTTTGCCACAAGGCTTAGGGTAATATTACAACATCTTCCACTATGTTAAATTTAGATTTAGAAGAAGCAAAGTCATACCCTCCCAATCGTCAATGGTCGTGATAAAATGAGGCAATTTTGCCTTGGAAAAACAAGTTTAAGCTAAAAGGAAGGAAGGAAAGATGGTAGCAAGGTGATAGTAAGAATTGTTCTTGCGTTTAGTTATGCTTGAGCATGTGTTTAGTTTGGATCTAATTGAGTTATATCACTATCTTGTTTGTATATATTGTGTGTGTGTGTGTATGTTGTCTACAAAATATAAAGTTAAAGTGACATTAACTAACTAAAGTTATAAACTTTGGACCCCTCTTCCTTTGGAAATAAAATGACAACTTCATGTTGTATAATATCGTTCTATTACCCTAAAACATAAACATGTGACGTGGCCTTGACTTGATGTTTAAATGGTTGTTAGGGTTGTTTGCTGAATTGAAGTATGTTTGAAAGTGTTTGAAGCGAGAATAGTCGCTATAAGTGCAATTCAATGTCCCCTAACTTAGCTTGTATAAATTGGAGATTTATAATCTTAAATTAGGATAATTTGAGATTGTTGTTATCTACACATATTTTGGTGTATTAGGAAGCAAAAAAATAGTTTAGAAAGTATAATGACAATACAGCTATACCATATTATTAAAGACATTATAAATAATATTGTCTAATAACACAGAGAATACGACTTGTTAAGGGCGACCAAATGTGAATATAATTTTAAACTAACACTAATACGTTATACTTGCATTTTTGCTGTATATCTAGAACGAAATTTGACATGTATAGTCTCAGTCTAAAATAATAAAAACAGCATTTCTCAAAATTAGAACAGTATCTCATATAAAATAGTAGTCACATATCACAGTGGAATAATATACATCATATGCAAATACATACTATGAGTCTAGAAAATACGATACTAGACCCAAATAATATACCTCTAGAACAAGTCAATATCTCAAAAAAAACATCCCACATAAATATACATAATCCTATATAAGATAGACTAAAAATTCAAAATAGTTTATCTTAATGCTAGCATACCTACCCAAAAGTCTGTAAGTCCTGTAACTCGAAAAGTCTCGGCCTGATCTGAGTATTACAAAATAAATGGATCAGACTATCTCTAAAAATCCAAAACGGTGAGAACTGGGTATAACACAAAGGTATTAGTATATGACATTATAAATAAATACAAATGACATAAATATAAATAAGTCACTGGAATAGTTTAACTCTAAATCCATCTCAAGATATAAAAATCACGAAACACAAAGTAGTCACAAAACCTAGAAGTTCAGAATTAAAAACAGTATCTCACAAGGCAACCAAATCCCTGCCGATCACCCTGATCGTCCATACCATGGAAACAAAATCTAGTACCATCCATACTGATCTGATACCAAAGATTGTCAATACCATGAAAACAAAATCCCAATCAATCATAAGGATCGTCCATCCAGATCTAGTTTATTGTAGAAAACATAATTCAAAGACCTTAGCGTAAATAATTCTTACTGATCAAGATAATCATAAAGAAATCCATGAGTGTATCTCTTAAGGATCTATCGGCCTGAAATCCGAACACTAAAAGTGAACACACTTTAAAGTGTCAAATACGATCACTCTTAGTAATCACTAGAGCTTAACCAAAACATCACATACCGTTTGGTAAAATTCAAGTATTTACTAGATGCTAGTAAGTCTCACTCATTGTGAATATAACTGAAAAATCCGAACTACATATCTCTTAAGGATCTATCAGCCTACCTAAATGACTAACACCATAGAGTTATATCATATTCGATGCAGCATTACTTGAAAGCATTTAAGCCAATCAATAACACTAAGTCGATTATTAGTGCTCCTTATATTATAGAATTAAGGCTCTCAAAATATTCTATCTCAAACTTTTATTCCAAATCCTTTAATAAAAGTGAACTGCCAAATCTGTGGATCAATCTCGAAAAATCAGAAGCCAAACAAGAAAATCACAAAAGTCAATATGAGTTTCTAGTTTTGAAAGCAAGTAATGTAATGACTCACAAATTTATCACTTTGATAAATTATATTTATTTAAAATATTCAAATATAAGCTTTTCATCACAGATTATGATGTCTTAAATAATAAATAATGTGGTAATCTTATTTTGAATAAGTATTTAAAAAAAAATTACTTTGGAAAGAAATCGATAAAAGACCGAAAACCATTTTATTAATAAACTAGTCTATAATTATCAAAAGTCATTCATGGAGCTGGATACATACATTTATTTAGCCGTTTAAACAAGAATATGAAATTAAATGATTTATTTTATTTTTGAGATTAAAATGTATTTATGACATCATTAATAATGGCATTATATTTAATAATTGATTTATGAATTTAAATTGAGATTTAATTATTTAATAATTGTTCAAATAATTATTTTCAAATGATAATAATTCATTTTAAGTAGTTATGAAGTGATAATAAATCATTTACAATAGTTTTATAAAAAGATACATTTGATTTGAAAATATAATAAAATTTGTATCGCTTTATCGATTTAACAGCAATTTATATAAACAATTATTTAATATTAATTTATATATTATTTTATAAACCAAATATGAACATTTTAATTAGTTAAACATGATCATAAATTAGTTTTCAAATTTTGTTTACATTTATATGTAAATTAATTTATAAGTGAAAATATGACCGAAAATCAGCTTTTTGATTTTCAATGGCTTAATAAACGGAAGTTGTTCAAAGTTGTTGCAACCTTGTTTATATCACGTGAACACATATCTAACATACAAATACATATCCTAACATATACATGAACACATATATACATACAAATATACTTACCATTTACATTTGAATTAACATATAGTAAAAGGTATAAATATTTAAGATATTTTCTGTTATAAAAAGTAAACATCAACTCACTTACACACCATCATCATTATCCACATGGAAGCACAAGGGGGTCCCCTCGCTGCGCATTTGGAAGGGATGGAGGGGATGTGGCAAGGGGCAAAAGTGTAATTATGTGTTTAGATATTTATTTCCAAATTTTTCCTATAAATACCCACCATTCTCTTTATAATTTTGCAAACTATTCTATTTCATCTTCTTCCTCATTCTCAAGATTTTCCAAGGTTTTCTACCTTAAGGAAATTGTGAAGAAAAATATTTAAAAAATTTTAAACTTATATAAGTATAGATACATAAGCAATCCACTTCAAAACGAAGGCAAAGTACCACCTTTCCTCCCTCATAATCTGCGGCTACTACCTCCATCACCAAGTCCGAGCACACCACCTCTTTCCAAGCTAGGGCGAGCTTTCCCAAGGTCACGAGCTTGAATCCAAAGACTTTGTTTTGATCATAGCAACGCTATATTCCGTTTTCCTAAGTTTAATTTTCAATAAAAGTGAGAAACTCTATATATATGATTGATGTGATAACTATGCATGTTCACTATGCTTTGATCATCAAGTTTAGTTTTTTAATTGGGTAAAAAAGTCACGTTAAATACACGTTGACATTACATAGTGAAATCACTTTCTGAATCAAGTTATAAAAGTCATATGGAATTATTAAACCCCTTTGAAATATTTTAAAATGGTTTGTAAATGTTTTATAAATAATAAAATCCAATTTGGTAAAGTTTTGACAAGTTATGAAAATTGAGTCAAAAATAGACGCGTCGCGGTACGGCAGTCCGCGATTTCGCACCATAGAAAGTTAAATCCCTTTATACGATAGATTCAGAGTCGGAATTCTTTAGAATAAGAATTTTTAAAACTCTTATAATCATAGTTTTCGAACAAAATAAAATGCTCGAGATTTTATTTAATAGATTTTGAAATATGAGCAAATCAAGTTTTCAAAATAGTCGCGCTTTGGCAGTTCGGAAACCAAAGCGATAAATACTTTAAAATTGATATTTTTGATTCTTTAAAAATATGGAATAAATTATATAAATATTTTAGAATGTTTTAAAAATATTTGATTTATAAAAATTGATTTGTAAATGATATAAAAGTTGTTTTGATCAAATAAGCTTAAAAGCACTATCCATGGCACTATTCGCAGCACTATTTGCAGCACTTTTAATAACTTTTGAAATATGGTTTTAAACTTGAATATTCTTTCCCAAATATTTTATAAATGTTTTCAAATAAATAATTAAGTATTTTAAAGATGATTTAAAGGTTTATAATTTATTTTAAAAAAAGTAAGTAAATAATTTATAGAAAAGTTGTTATAATCAAGTGATTTAATCTTGGTTCTAAAAGCTGATGAGTAAACTGGATTTTTTTCTTCGTGAGATTTGGATGTGAGGTGCTTAAACAGGGGAGATGTTCATGAGCAACCAGTACCCTAGCTCACCTAGCCTTTTTCCCGGGTGAGGAATAGATAAGGTCGAAATGAGGCAAGTATGAAAGATTTAATTTTTTTTCTAAATTTAATACAACTTGGATTGTATAGAGATAATCTTCTTATACTTGGTATTAAATTTTGAGAAGGGAATGTGTACTATCCTTATGATTTTGAAAGGTGGTTTCATCTCTATTTGACGGATAGTAAAGGTTCAATACGGAAATTGATGTCGAGTAAAATTAGTATAATTTCTATGGATCTGTTTTACTCGACTACGAATTAATTTTGATATACCATCTTAGATAACATGGTTTCAACCTATTAAAAATATATGTATTAGACAAGAAATCTTCTATCATGATTTAAATATGATTTGGAATTAATTAATTCCTATACTTAAAATTAATTGTTTTGGGTTTATAGTAAATGATGTCTTAAATAATATTGTTTTGACTAGTTTTAAAAGCTATGATTTGGAAATCTTTGTTAAGATTTAAATAGATGATTTGAAAATATTTTTCTAAGTAAAGAATGAAATGCTTTGGGATTATTCCAAGATTTAAAAAGGTTTTTAAGTAATTAAATGATTTGATAAGGGAGGTTTAATGATTCCGTATATACTACAAAGAAATGTTTTAAAGAAATATATATATCTGTAGAAGATATTTTTTATAAAGAGAAAGTAATTAAACAAATGATAAGCGCCTATTTTAACATCTCTTTATTAATGATGGGTTCGAAGGATCCCAGGTTGGATTTCAAGTGATTCTTATCCAAAAACCACTTCAAACCAATTTACGAGTTCGAAAGTGAGGATATGTTAAAGATGCTGAAGTTTAAGGAGAGGATCTTCATAATGGAAGGACTGCTTGTTGATAATTTTAGAGTAGCTCTTGAGATAAATAACAGTAGTGGTTCCTTTGTTTGGGATCTTCATATGCAAGGACTACTCGCTACTAATCCTTAGAATAATTCTCCACTAGATATGGTAGGAGAGTGTCTTCGGTTTGTCGTATTCTTGGATAAATTATATGGATGAATGTTTGACATTGCATTTTTAAGATCACGGTGCATTGATCTCTATAAACATACATCTGTTTGGTGGTATAGGAGATAACCCCTCTTATACTTAACACCCTTCTCGGAGTTGTACGAGCTCAGAGGTTTTACTTGTGTGGAAATCAATAGTGGTTGTTGGAAATGGAAATTTGGCATTTTAAGTGAAAATGTTCTAAGAAATGTAGATGTTACCTTGAGCCTTACACCCAGGGAATTATTAAACAGGGGTTGCTTTAGGGCTAAGTAGTTCACTACCATTATGGTATGATATCACCTTTCTCGATTTATTTTGTGCCCGCCATGACGCCTGGTAAAAAATATGTGGTGTATGGTATGATAGCTCTAAGATAGGTCCAAAAAAGTCGAGGTGATATTATATTCGATTCTATCTGCCAACAGATGGGTCAGTGGATGGGCTGGTCTTAATTCGTAGAGGTTTCAAAGACGTTGATCCTCGGTGCATCCCTCTGGAGATGCATTGTACCTCGCTATTCATTGAAAATCCAACTCTCCAATAAGTGCCTTCGAACTTAGTTTTAAATCTATTATGCTGGAATGTAATAATTTAACAATTTCAGCTATTTGAATATGTTTATTTGAAAGGCTTTCAAAAGAATGTCATTAAAAATAATATCACTGAATTTCACATAGAAATGTTTTGGTTATCATAAGGTAAAAATCCATTCTTTGTTTATGTGTGGAGCGGTCTTATGAGATACCTTTTGTTTTCCAAATACTCATTTTCAGTTTCTAACACTAGTCCCACGACTGACCCAGAGTTTATTTTCTTTTCCTTAAACTCAGGATTCCCTATTTTTTCGAATAGCCTAGTAGTCATGTTTTGTTTAGAGAATTTTGGAACAGCTTGGAGCATGGAGTTAGAAGATTCTTCTGAAGATTGTTATCCATTTCCACCATGCTCATGTACTATTGTATTCCACATTTATAAGGACAGATATTTATAACTGTCCATGTTAATGTTAATTTAAACTCTAATAAACGTATTTAAAATTTTCCACTCTAAAGATTATATGTTGAAATAATATATGTTATTCTATCCGTGTAAGATTATATTCTATCTTTGTTTTCTTTCTAACCATAATGGTCAGTTTTCCCAGCACTTGAATTTGCGGCATGTGAATATCGAGGATGTATTAGTGTCGATTTATGAGGGTTGAAAAGTAAGGTCATCACATTTGTTATTAGAACTTAGGTTGAGTGAACACCTGAGTCTAGCAGTGGTAAAGTCTCATCAGAGATAGGGTTAGTAACACTCTAGAATGAGTTGAGAGTATATTATATATGAGCGTGTATTTGTTAATGCTAAAAGTGACCTTTGTTTTGAAAATTTTGAGTAATTGAAATAATCTTACATAAGATGATATTTTATATATAAAGAAATAACTTTTGAAAATGTATAGTTCTTTATAGTGTGATAGTTTGAAATTAAGGAAATATTAATATTCGATTATCATCATTAATTGTTTGATTTTAAAAAACACGAACACCTACTGAATTAAGTTTCACGATTTGACTATGTAGTGTTTGGTAATAATATTGGTTTAAATTTAAGAAACTTATTTAAGATAAACAAATTTATGAGCCTAAAAATGTAAAAATAAGATGATCCTAAGAAATGAATGTATAGATCAAGTTTTATAAATAAAGGAGTTGCAAAGAAGAATCTTATGATGACTTGTTCGAATGGCTCTGAAGTAACTAAAAATGGATAGGAGATATGTTCGGATGGTAAACATATCTCTTATGAATTACCCTCCAAGTTAAGGGGATATATGATACTATTGGTAGTATCCGTTCCTTAGTATAAATTTGGAGTTAGTCGATCAATAATTTTTTTGAGTTAAAAGATAATGCGAATCATCAATTAATAAATTGATTAGTAATTATAAACATATTTATAAAAGTGTTAAACCAAAGATAATTTAGATCACTAATTGATATAAAAAAATGGATTTTCGGTGTTTTTGGACAGTTGGAAATTTCTGAATCACACCTAATTCAGAGCTAGGAAATTTTGAAAATATAATAGATAAAATATTGTGAAATGTTTTGAGTAAACAAAATTATATAAGTATAATTTACAAAAGTGATTTATAAATAAAAAGGATTTAAAAGTTAAGAATTTGAGAATTTAAATCCTAGTAATTTTGAAATTTGTTCTTCAAAATTGAGAAAATAACAATAATATTAGTTGGAAGTATTTTTAAATAAAAATATAAGAGATAAGTTTTATAACTTATGTGTAACGTCCTAAATTCACCGCTTTGTTTTGCGAATATTTGTTTAATTTAAATATTCAAACAATAGGTTTTATAATTCTATTTAATAATAAATAATGATGGTGAAATAGTTTTCAAAATTAGTTTGCAAAAATATTTAGTTTGAAGAAAAATAAAAAATGTGACCGATATTCTAAATGTTATCAGAAAACTTTACGAACCCTAGTGGAAACGCATACACATACATTTATAAATAAATTATCATGTGCTAGTAAAATATATATATTTATGCATATGTATTTTACTTAACAATGTAAGGTTTAATTTTTTTTAAAAGAAGTAAAAAGTAAAGTGAGACATTAAGAGACATAAGTACTTTTAGCATTTAATGCATCTTGGCATAGGAAGAGATAAGGGGGACAAGTTGAGGACATGAGGTAAAAGGGTGAATGAGGCTAGGTGAGGTGGCAAGAGGGTAGTGGAGGGTAAAGGACTAGGGAATTTAGATAATTCGTGTTTTCTCTTGCTTATAAATAGTCCTTCGCTTCTTAAAATTTTCCTCCTTTTTTTATCATATCTTCCTCATCTCTTACCCTAAAGGAGAAATTCGTTTTTTGGAACTAAAGAAAATTCCAGTGGCTACAACTTTCATTTGTCTCACTTCTTCACATTTTGAGCCTAGCCATGTCAAAATATCATTTCTTTGCAGAGTGCTTTCGGACCCATATTTTCAAGTCTGAAAATACCTCTTCTTCTTTTGACCATATCTCCCTCAAAAAATTTCTTAATTAAACGATGTTCTAATTTGTTTGAATTATTGTTCTAATTTGTTTTCAAGTCTGAAAATACCTCTTCTTCTTTTCAAGTCTTTTGTTTGGATTGTTGTTCTAATTTGTTTCCCATTTCTTCATCCATGGACGTTGATCTTGTGAGGTAAAAACCTGTTCCGCCTTAGCGATATGATCTTACATAATTATTATATGTTCACCACATTACTTGATTTTTTCTCAGTTGGTATTACTAGACCGATACATGTGTTATTTTTAAACGTTCGGGTCATACCAAACATATTTTCCAGATTTGCTTCGGATGCTTTGGAGTTCATGAGACTAGTTGGATGCCCAAGATGTATCTATGTATTTCTTTATTTTACCACTATATTGATTGTTGAATTTATCAATATTTGTAGGGACAGGCTGTTATAACTGTCCACACTATTAACAGAATAGTGTGCTTTGATGATTGCTTATAATAAAGTTGTTTCCTCTGTAAAGACTTGATTTATATTATATGTTACTCATCGCATTTTTCAAGAGTCTGTTCTATCTTCCTCTTTCTTCACCCCCAAACAACCTATCTTTAAGACACTTAAATGGTTGGCACACGGATACCAAGGACTTATTAAGTGTCGTCTTTAGGTTAACTAGTTCAAGTAGCCCAAAAATAACTAAAAATGGAAAAGAGATGTGTTCAGATGGTTGGCACTTCTCTTAAGCATTACCCTTCTTAGTAAGCAAATATATGATACCATTAGGTAGTACCCAATGTCTTGGTATCATTTTGGGATTACTCGGGCTATGTAAATATATTTTTGTGGTTAAAATGTATAAAAATAATTTTAAGAAGAGTTTTGAAATAAAATTGGGTATTTGGACCTCGAATTTTCTTAAGAGAAATAAATTCAAAATGAAAAAGTTTGAATCTGATAGTGATATTTACTCTTAGGATATAACAGAATATTATAAAAGTTAAGTTAAAGTTAGTTCTATGAAATGTTTACATAGACAATTTTAGTAGAAATAGAATTAGTATTGGTAAGAGCCAATAAAATAAGTACGTAAGTTGAACTTAGATCATTCCTCTTTTCACACAAGTTGGATCCAAGATTTGAGTGCACGACTTTAAGGTGTCCTGCAACATTCCAAATAAGGATCTATCACTCAATTTTTGATGGCGAATGCTTGGTGGGGGTTTTTAATATGAAACCAAAGTTTTCTATTATGGTATATGACTATATTAAGAGAACGAAGGTTTCTAATTAAGATGCTAGATCAGAGTCCGCATTAGGAAGCCGAGTGAGCGATACTAGTTTGAAAATAAAGTTATGTATTCGAGTGAGCGATCAAATAAGATTTTGTAGAATGATCTATGTACATTATATGTAGGCCGATGAGTAGTGTTAAATATTTTTAGTTTATTTTGTTTTCTGGATTAGGATTATGGTTAAATTTTGAGGTCGAAATACTTTTAAAGGGAGAGAGTGTAACGACCCGGAATTTCACCGCTTTAGTTTGCGAATATTTAATTAATTTCAAATATTCAAATAATAGGTTTTATAATTAAATTAAAACTCTATTAAATAATAATTAATAAATAATGATGGTGAAATATTCTTTAAAATTAGTTTGCAAAAATATTTAATTCGAAGAAAATCGAAAAGAAACCAGAATTCATTTCTGCATTTTCGGCTAAAAGTTGTCGAAAAACATTAAAAACTCTAGTGTAAATGCATACACATACATTTATAAATAAATCGGCATGTGTTAGTAATATATTTATAGATATGTATTTTACTAAAGTATTTAAGGTTTAAAAATAAAATTAAAAGAAGTAAAAAAGTAAAGCGAGACATTAAGAGACATAAGTACTATTGGCATTAAATGCATGTTGGCGTAGTACGAGATAATGGGGAAAGATGGGCATGTGAGGTACAAGGGTGGAGGAGGCTAGGTGAGGTGGCAAGAAAGTAGTGGAGGGTAAAGGATAAGGGCATTTAGGTAATTCTTGTTTTCTCTTGCTTGTAAATAGCCCTTCGCTTCTTCAAATTTTCCTCCTCTTTATTTTATCATATCTTCCTCATCTCTTATCCTAATAGAGAAATTATTTTTTGAAACCGTAGCGAATTCAAATGGCTACAACTTTCATCTATACTAATTCTTCAAATTTTGAGCTGGCCATGTCAAAATATCACTACTTTGTAGAGGGTTTACGGACCCATATTTTCAAGTCTGAAAATACCTCTTCTTCTTTTGACCATATTTCCCTTAAAAGTTATCCAAATTAAGTGATATTTTTTTAGAAATTTTGGAGAAGAGAATTTAAAAGAACTTTTTATTTTATAACTTTTCCAAATTCCATGAGTAACTTGTCCAAAAATCAGTTTGAGAATGACTTATTTCAGGTTTGATTTTGTCAATTCATTGATAATCCGAAATCCTTCTCCCTTTCAAGGCCGAGCTCCACCACGCTTGGCCGTGTGCACCATACTTGTGCCGAGCCTTTTAGCAAGGAAAGGAAGAAAAGGAGGGTGTCATAGTGTTGTTGTTAGTTGGAAGTATCTCGGGCCGCTTTTATTAAAAGTTGGAAGCATATCATGAGAAATGCTCGTTTTTTAACTGAAGTTTCGAATTTTATGTTCTTCATATTATAGTCACTATTTTAATCGCATGGTTAGTTATGTTCAGATGAATGTTTTTGATTTGGTTTGTGCTCTTAAAAGATGGCACCTTTTCTAGTTAACTTGTAACTTAAACCAGTTGAAATAATTGATGCAAATTGTTTTAGTGATGTTTTTCTTTATGTTCATGAATATTGTTTACTTTGTATTTATGCCATGTTTATGTTATGTGATGTGATGGTTGGATGAAAATCATTACGATTACGAAAGTAGTTCTCGAAGTGTCCGTATAATGACTATCGCTATATCAACACTTTTGAAAAATACCATCTCTTCGAAACCTTTTAGTTTATTCTCGTACTTGGGTTTTGTTTTACAAGGATTGATAAGTTTTTGAATAATGTTGAGTTTATAACTAATTAACCATTTTAATAATGATTTTTAAATATAATTAATCATTTTAATTAATGAGGATTATGGTTAATTAATTATCTTAATAATGATGAGTTTAAAATTAATTTATTACTTTGTAAATAATATTTAAAAATTAATCAATCATTTTATCTAATAATGATTAAGGTTAATTAATCATTTAATAATGATGGATTAAAGTTAGTTAATTATTTTAATTAATGGTGTTTTGAAAGTAATTAACCATTTTTAATTAATGATTTTTAAAGTTAATTAATTAGTTTAAAATTAATTAATCTCTTTCTTGATGTCATAAATTAATTAATCATTTTTAATAAATGATATTTAATTTTTATTAATTAATTTAATTGATAATATTTAATTTTGTTAACTTATTTAATTAATGATATTTAAATTTAATAAATTAATTTAATTAATGATGTTTTTAAAAGTGATTAACCGTCTTAATTAAAGGCATTTGAATTTAATTAATCAAATTTATTAATGAAGATTAAAGATAACTATTCATTCTTATTAATGAAAGTTAGATATAATTAATCAATTTCATTAGGACACTTTCAGTTATTAAATCTTTTTAATAATGGTGTTTTAAAGTTAATGAAATATTTTAATAAGGGTGTTTAAAGTTAAAACTTGTAATGTGAAGCCTAAGCACGAATTCGGTTTAAAAGTAAATTGATTTATAAACCAGGGATCTCTTGTCTTTACCGTTAAGTTAGCCTAATAATTATGTATGCTTTATAAATGAAAGGTGTTAAGCAGAATAAATCTCTATTCTGCTATCATTTGATTAGATAAAATATAAATCATACCTGTTTAGCAAAATAAAAATCCATTCTGCTATCAGTCCGTTAGATAAAATACAAATGACATCTATTTAGTAGAATAAGTCATCGTTTTGTTATTATATTGTGTGGACATTAAATTGTATGCCGGTAGATTAATATTTGATAAGCGATGTTTTCTTTATGTGCATAGTTGTTATTTTATTTTGTATACATATCCCCATACTTAAGTTATGTGATGCTTGAATGTAAATAGTATCCCATTTGAAGTATTTTGCTACGTCTTGTGCATGGGTTTTACAAAGATAATTTATTATCTAAATAAAGATGGTTTAAAATAAATTAACTATTTTAATAATAATTTTTACAAGTAATTGATTATTTTAATAATAATGATTTAAAATAAATTATTTATTTATTTTAATAACGATGTTTTAAAACAGATCAATCATTTTAATAGCGATGTTTTAAAGATAAAAAATTATTTAAAAAATTAATGAGATTAAGATTATTTAATAACTTTAATAACGAAGTTTTAAAGGTTAATAAATTATTTTTAGTAATAAGTTAAAGTTAATTAATCATTTAAACAAGGATGATTAAAGTTAATTAATCTTTATAAATAGTGTTGTTTTGAAGCAACGAATAGGGATTAAAATTAATTCGTTATTTTAAGTAAAGCTATTTTGAAATAATAAATAGTATTTAAAGTTAACTGATCATTTTAAATGATGACACTAAAGTAATAAATTTGGGTTTGAAGTTAATCAATCATTTTGATAAAGTTGTTATTTAAAGTGCGAAATCCCGGCACAAGTTTGGTTATAAAAGTATAAGTTTTGATTCGGTTATGGAAAAGAAGTTTTCTTAATCCAATATCACTTATGTGCAAAGGATTTAGTCATATCGTTAAGACTAAGTGTTGAGGCTTGGACTTGTTTCTATCTCATAGGTTAAAAGTGTCGTACGAGGCAATGACTAGAGGTAACATTACCTCAACTTTCCCGCATCATTATCAACTAAGGGATAACACTTGTTTTGATTCGATGAGTAGTAGTAAGAACATGAAATTTATTTCCATATATGGTCATTTTTAATAATCCTTGACAGTTGATTTATTAACTAACGAATTCAGGTTTCTTCATGGTGTATCGTCACCATAAAAACGATTTGTTGCTCTTTTGAGCTTTGTTATCCTTTGTCGGAATTGACTAAACCTAAAGAGCGAGTGGAAGCCAAGTTATGTGGGATTGCTCCTATTAGAGTTTTTCACGTCCACTCTAAATTGGATTTGGTTTTGCGCACTGAGATGTGAAATGCTCAAATTCTCGACAAGGTTGGCGGGGTTCGGCTTGGACATGTCTGAGAGGCGTCACAGAGTATATGACCCTCTTACTTATATATCTAGAGTTATACTTTCCATAAAGGGGGCGCACTCTTCTATTCATTTATTGGAAAATTTCCCTATTCTTTCCTTTGATTCCAAGTTTTTAAATTTACATCTTTCTTAATTGCACCGAGAAGTGACTAAGGTTCTTCTCGATGTTTATTTATTTGTGTTCATTCTTTAAGTTTGGATTTTTACCTTGTTTATACTCATTTATTCTTGTTTGTATTATTTTTCTAATTTTTTTCTCATTTCTTCATCTATGGATGTTGAGCTTGCAAGGTAAAAACCAATTCCACGTTAGCGGCATGGTCTCATAGAATTATTATATGTTCACCTCATTACTTGAGTTTTCTCATGCTGATATTACCAGACTGATCCGAGTATTATTTTATTTTAACGCTCGGGTCAGACCTGACATATTTTTTAGATTAAGTTCATTGCTTTAGAGTACATGAGACGAGCTAGATACCCAAGATGTATCTATGTATATTTTTATTTTTCCGCTCTATTGATTGTTGAATATATCAACATTTGTAAGGACATGCTACTATAGTTGTCCACATTAATAACATGATAGTGTACTCTGATGATTGTATATAACAAAGTTCTTTCTTTTGTAAAGACTTGATTTATATATTATATGTTACTCGTTGTATTTTTATGAGATTCTGTTCTGTCTTTTTCTTTCTTTACTCCAAACAACCTAAATGATCGGCACTTGAATACCGATGATGTATTAAGTGTCGTCTTTAGATGTAAGAAAGACAAATCATCACATTATTAATATGAGATGATAGTAAACTACAACAAGTTTACTATTTGTGAAATGCCCCGAAGTAAGTAAAATCAATCTGAAATTTGGGATTTGTATAATATACTCTTAGGATGTAATGGAGTATTACACAAATATAGACTTCAGTTGTGAGCTATTTATGCACTTAAGTAATGTTGTAAGAGGTAATTCAATGATGGATTTAGTACGAAGTGAATAATTATAAACTTAAAAGTGTTGATTAAACCAAAGTTGTGCGTTATAAGTGCTTATAGACTTAAGAAATAGTTTTATGAAATGGTTCACAAATTGATAGTGATATAAAATTGATTGTGATTTGGTATAGTTAAGAAAACAAATTGAAATAAATACGCAAGTTATACATAGATCATTTTATTCGCGTAACTGTTTGACCTAAGATTCGAGTATAAAACTTTAAGGTATTTACACCAGTCCGAAAAAAGATCTACCACTCGATTCTTGACAACGAATATTGGTGAGGGTTTACAGTTGGGTAATTGTGTTTTCTATCATAGTTGAGAGCTATGTAAGAAAATCGAGGGTTTCTGATCGAGAAGCCTGATCAAAGTCCGCACTAGGGAATCGAAGGATCAGTACTAGTTCGGAAGTGAAGTTACGTATTCGAATAGGAGATCGAATTGCATACGGATAATCTGTATGCATCGTACAAGCGTAAGTTTAAAAATAAATATTTTGGGCAAACACCTTTGGGTTTTTTATGGTAATTTTGGGACAAAATTCTTTCAATGAGGGGAGTCTGTAACGAGCCGCAAATTTATCACTTTGTTAAATTGTATTTATTTTTAAAATATTCAAATATAAGCTTTTCAACATAGATTATGATGCCTTGAGTAATAAATAATGATGGTAATTCATTTTTAATAAGTATTTAAAAAATATATACTTTGGAAAAATATCGATAAAATAACCGAAAACCGTTTTATCAATAAACTACTCTATAATTATCAGAAACCGGGTACAGAACTGAATACATACACTTATTTATCCATTTAAATAAGAATATGAAATAAAATAATTTATTTTATTTTTGGGAATAAAATGTATTTATGACATCATCGATAATGGCATTGTATATAATAATGAATTTATGAATTTAAATTGAGATTTAATGATTTAATAATTAATATAATCACTCAAATAATTGTTTTTAAATTATAATAATTCGTTTTAATTAGTTGTAAAATGATAATAAATCATTTATAATATTTTTGTAAAAAGATATATTTGATTTGAAAATATAAGAAAAAATTCGTATTGCTTTAACGATTTTATAGCACTTTTTGTAAATTATTATTTAATATTAATTTATATATGGTTTTATATATCAAATGTGATCATTTTAATTAGTTTAAAATGGTAATGAATTAGTTTTCAAATTTTGTTTACATTTATATGTAAATTAATTTATAAGTGAAAACAGACTGGGAATTCGCATCTTAATTTTCAATGGTTTAACGAACGGAAATTGTTCAAAGTTGTTGCAACCTTGTTTATATCATTTGAACACATATCTAACATACACATATATACCCCAACATATACATGAAGACTTGTATACATACAAATATACTTAGCATTTACATCTTAATTTACATACAATAAAAAGTAGAAATAACTAAGATATATTCTATCCTAAAAAGCAAACATCAACTCACTTACACACCATAAGCAACCCTCTTCACAACCAAGGCAAATCACCTCCTTTCCTCCCTCAAAATCCACAGTCACCACCACTATCACCAAGGCTCAGCACTCTACCTCCTTCCAAGCTAGGCCGAGCTTTCCCAAGGTCTTGGGCTCGACTCCCGTTTTCTTAAGCTTAATATCCAATAATGGTGAGAAACTCCATATTTATATATATGTATGTATGTATGTATGTATGTATGTATGTATATGTGATGTGATATGATTGCTAAGGATGTTTACTATGCTTTAATCATCAAGTTTAGTTATTTTAATATAGTTGTTTAATTGTGTAAACAAGTCACGTTAAATACAGTCGATATTACACAAACAAATCACTTTTCGAATCAAGTTATAAAAATGATATGGAATCATTGAACCCCTTTGAAATGATTTAAAATGGTTTATAAATATTTTATAAACACTAAAATCTAGTTTGGTGAAGTTTTGACAAGTTATGAAAATTAAGTCAAAAATAGGCGCGTGCTTAACGGCACTTCGCGATTTCGCACCGTATAAATTTAAATCCATTTATACGATAGATTCGGAGTCGGTATTCTTTGAAATAAAAATTTTCCAAACTCTTATAATCATATTTTTCAAACAAAGAAAATGATTGAGATTTCATTTAGTAGATTTTGAAATATGAGCAAATCAAGTTTTCAAAATAGTCGCACTTTGGCAATTCGTAAACCGAAGCGATAAATTCTTTAAAATTGATATTTTTAATTCTTTAAAAATATGAAATAAATTCTATAAACATTTCAAATATTTTAAAAGAGATCTGAGTTATACAAATGGATTTCTGAATGATAGAAAAGTTGTTTTGATCAAATATGCTTAAAAGCACTATCCGCAGCACTTTTTGCAGCACTTTTAATAACTTTCGAAATATGATTTTAAACTTAAGTATTCTTTCCCAAATCTTTTATAAATGTTTTCAATAAATAATTAATTATTTTAAACATAATTTAAAGGTTCTATAATTTATTATAAAATAAGTTTATGTAAATTATTTAAAGAAAAGCTGTTATAATTAAGTGATTTAATCTTTCCTCTAAAAGCCGATGAGTAGGCCGAATTTTTCCTGGGCCAGGATAGATAAGGTTGAAATGACAGAAACAATGCAAGTATAAAAGAAAGAAATAACTTTTTCTAAATTTAACACAACTTGAATTGTACAGAGATAATCTTCTTATACTTGGTATTAAATTCCAAACAGGGAACCTGTACTATCCATGTGAATTAAAAAGTTAATTTCACCGCTATTCGATGGCTAGTAAATGTTGAATACCGAAACAATGTTGTTAAAATTATTATAATTTTTATAGATCTGTTTCACTCGAATACTAACTAATTTGGATCCACCATTTTAGATAACATGGTTTTAACCTATTAAAAAATATGAATCAAAAATAAGAAATCTTTTTTAAAGATTTAAATAAATAATTTGGAATCAATTTAATTCCTGTACTTAAAATTAATTGTTTTGGGGTTGCGGTAAATAATGTCTTCAATAACATTGTTTTAACCCATTTTAAAAGTTATGATTTGGAAAACTTTGTTAAGATTTAAATAAATGATTTGAAAATATTTTCCGAAGTAAAGAATGAAATGATTTGGAATTATGGTAATCAAAGGATTTGATAAGAGAGGTTTAATGATTCCGTATACGCTGAATAGAAATGTTTTAAAGATATATATCTCTAGAAGATATTTTTTGATAAAGAGAAAGTAATTAAAGAAATGATAAGCACCTATTTACTTAACATCTTTTTTAAACGATTGGTTCGAAAGAACCGAGGTCCGATTTGATTGATTCTTATTCAAAAAATATTTCGAACCAATTTACGAGTTTGAAAGTGAAAATCTGTTAAAGACGATGAAGTTGAAGGTTGGGATTTTCATAATGAAAGGGCTGCTTGTTGCTCCCAAGATAAATAAATAGCAGTGGTCCCTTCGTTTTGGGATCTTCGTATGCAAGGACTACTCGCTGCTAATCCTTGGAGTAATTTTCAACAGGATGTGGTAGGAGATTGCCTACGGTTTATCCTCTTCTTGGATAACTTGTATGAATGAATGTCTGACATTGCATTTCTAAAATCATAGTGCATTAATCTTTATAAACGTACATCTATTTGGTGGTGTAGGAGGTAACCCCTCTTATACTTAACATCCTTCTCTGAGACATACGAGCTCAGAGGTTGTACTTTAGTGGAAATCAATAGTGTGTTGTTGGAAATGTCAATGTGACATTTTAGGTGAAAATGTTCAAAGAAATGTAAACGTTACCTCGAGCCTTACACCTGGGGAATTGTGAAACAGGGGTGGCTTAAGGGCTACGTGGTTCGCTACCATCAAGGTGTGATATCATCTTTCTAGATTTGTTTTGTGCCCGCTATGACGTCAGGTAATAAAATATTTGGTGTATGGAATGAGAGCTCTCGGATAGGTCGAGAACTGTCAGGGTGATACCATATTCGGCTCTATCCACCATCAGATGGGTCTACGAATAGGCCAATCTTAATTCGCAGACGTTTCGAAGATGTCAATTCTCGGTGCATCCCTCTATAGATGCACTGTACGGGAGATAGTCCTTACCTCGCTATTCCTTGGAAATCCAACTCTCGAATAAGTGCCTCCGGATTTAGTTGTAAACCTATTATGTTGGAATTAACTAATGTAACAATTTTGGTTATTTGAATATGTTTATTTGAAAGGTTTTCAAAAGAATGTCATTAAAAGTAATACCATTGGATTTCATGTAAAAATGTTTTGGTTACGATAAGGTAAAAACCCGTTCCATGTTTATGTGTGACGTGGTCTTATAAGATACCCTTTGTTTTCAAAATACTCGTATTTTGAGTTTCTCACACCAGTCCATGGACAATCTAAAGTTTATTTTCTTTCCCTTAAATTCTAGGTATCCTATTTTTCTGGGCAGCCTAGTAGTTTGGTTTTTTAATAGCATTTTAGAAGAGCTTGGAGCATGAAGCTAAAAGATTCTTCTGAAGATTGCTATCCATTTCCACCACACTCATGTACTATTATATTCCGCCTTTATAAGGACAGATATTTATATCTCTCCATGTTATTGTTATGTTAAACTCTAATAAATGTATTTGAATTTTCAGCTGCAAAGATTATATGTTGAAATAATATATTTTATTACATTCGTGTAAGATTCTTACATATCTTTATTTTCGTTCTACCCTTAACAGTCGGGTTTTTCGAAACTTCAATTTGCGACACGTAAATACCGATGATGTACTAATGTCGATTTTCGAGGGTCGAAAAGTCAGATCGTTACAAGTAATATAATTTTTATCTTATATTAAATTGATTTCTAAATTATTATTATTATTATTATTATTATATATATAATATTTACTTTCAACTTCTCAATCTTAAAACACATAAACCAATTTATTGCCAACTATGCATATACATACATACATACATATATACATACATACATACATACATACATACATACATACATACATATATATATATATATATGAATATATATACCACTAGATAAATAATCCATAAATCTGACTTTTTTCATAACAAATGAATATGTTTATATATAATTGGTCCAAAATCCCATAAAAATACATTGTTCACCAAACATATTCTAAAAGCCATATATAATAGTAACAATTTATTCATGAAACCATAAATACTTAAATTCCAAAACCATATTAATATACAAATATTTGTTTAGAAAAAATGTTAATAGTTTGAAAACGCTTTTATACATAATAATAACTATTATTGTTGAAGACACTTATTTGAAATTATACTTGAACCCAAATCATTTTGAAAATATGATTTGTAAACGGTAAATTTTAACTAACTCCTTTTGGTGAATTATATATGGTAAATTTACATAATGGAGAGTATACAAAAATCATTAAAAGGTGGAAGCCAAATTGATAAAAAAAAAAAAAAAAAAAAAAAAGGAAGCAGAAGAAGCTGCATACAAGAACTAAAAAGTTGCAGATTATCTAAACATTGGGAACGAAAATTAAATGCAACAAACCAAAGCAAAAGAAACCACAAATTAAACAATAGGGACGTGACAAAATAATGCAACAAGTCAAGGCAGGGACGTATCTTTCAAGGAAAATGGACAAAACAAATAATTTAAATGTAACTAAGTTTAGGTAATAGGAAAATTTGTCTCTCTTTCACACACACACATATATTGGAAGATATATATATATATATATATATATATATTGGAAGGAACAAGGGACGTGGGACGATTTCCTAAAGCAAGCAAAGAATCAAGAGTACAATGCAAAAGATGTGAAAATAATTCAAAGTATAGGGGCAAGGATGCATGTAATTAATGCAAGAGACATGGGCGTGCGAGCATTTCAAAGAAACATGAAAAGTAAATATGAGTGCGTGACCATATTTTTAAGCAAAAGGACAATAGAGAACGGAGAACAAAACCATAAAATTTCCTCAGGGAATGGGCTGCGTGACAAACAATGAAACAATGGAATAGCATAAAATCAAAACATAAGACGTACGAACTCACAAAGTTAAGGTAAGGCATTTATGCGTGAAGGAATTTAAGACAACAGGGATGAACGAAGAAAAGCAATATGATATGGGTGCCATAGGGTTACAAACATGGAAATCAAACGGGCAGTTTAATTTATGGTGAGTAGTTTTAAAAGAGAATGGATCTTAAGTTTGCAAGCACAGAGACAAAAAATCATCATTTTAAATCACAACTGTTCAACATAAAATTGCCAAGCATGCATTTAAATATTCAAGGATAGGTTTTTAAGGATTAACACACCTTATTTCCTTTTCTTCTTAGCTAAAACAACAAAATTATTACTTGTAAGACCTATGAATTTTAACGATTTTACAATGTAATTAGCTAGAAATATTTCATGAAATTAAACAATAAAATTTTGAAATGAAAATTTGATACTTGAAATACGTCAATTTGAACATAGCAGGTGGCAAATTTTTATTGGAAAATATGAAAGTTAGCTTATTTGTAAAATTTCAAAATTTAAATGCAATCAGTTAGATTGTTGAAAATTAAATATTTTTCAAATCTAAATTTTTTATATAATAAAAATGTAGACCATTTTTCGAGTGAGGCGTTGTAATTCATTTTGTTAAATTTGGACTGCTATAGCCCCGTTTATCTTATTTTCGATGTTTTAGCAGCATTTTCGGCAGCGAAAAATTGAGTTTTATAACTTAGTCGTATCGGTGATATCTGTATATCATTCTGTTCGTCTCGTCGTGCTGATCTCTGTAGTATATTCATTTTTATAATTCGGTATCTGGTACGCGACGAAATCGGTGAAATAATTTGCTGTATTGGTTGCGTATTTGTGCATTTTTGTTTTCTTTTGTATTTTCAATTTTCAATTGGCAGTTGTATAACCTAACAGCCATCTCTATTTATATTACTGAAATTGGAACGTATGACCTTTCAACCTTCCCATTTATTATATACATTTCCTTTTGTCCTTGCACCTTTCTTCTCTGTCATTCTGTAAACAAAAATGAAAAGGTGAGTTTATTTCCTGAAGCTGTACTTCTCCTTCGTTTTTCTGCCCGAGCACCTACCTAGATATTTTATTTTCTTAGCACGAAGCAAGCTCATTGCGCCTCATTTCTTTTGCTCCATATCCTCTGTGTTCCTCCTTTTCCAAAGCACTGTGCGCCATACTCGTGTTCCCCTTCCACAAACTCGAAGCCGCTTCCAAGCAGCCCTTCCATATCCCAAAGCACCTCACCCTGATCCATGCACAGCCGAGCCACCCCTTAATTCTATATCTGACCTTGTTTTCTTCTGCTTATTTAAAAGAAACACACACATATATATGTTGTGTATAATGACTAAGACTTTTATATACACACACACACACACACACACACACACACACAGGAACAAGAATGTTGGCCTATCCGATTTTTTTAAAAATGATATCTAAAAATAGTTAACGCGGTAGGAATTAAACTCTGATCATTTGTCACATTAAGCAATGTGCAAACCACTTGAGATATAACATAATTATTGTTTAAATTATACGTAGATATTATTTAATTTTAACTATTTTTAGAGAATCATATTCATTACCACCTTCGTCGTTGCCCCTTACCCGTCCGTTGCCCTAGACGGCTGCCTAGCTCGCCTACCCCTAGGGTCGGGCCTGTGTATATATATTGATGTATATATACAAGTGGCAGTCCATCCAATTGCTAATATCTATGCTGGTGCATATATATGTGTGTTGCGTACATATGTGGCTCGTTTCGTTTGCCAGTATATGTTACTGTGATAGACGCAAACATATGTATATGACAGTTGTGCATTTTGATCTATATATATATATATATATATATATATATATATATATATATATTATATCGCACACATATATGTATATTGTGAGCTGAAGTCATATGACACATGTATATATCTGTGTGTGTGTGTGTTTACCGTGTTTCAGTATAACTTATATATGTCGCATCCATATTGCATATATGTTATTCAGGTTGCATATATATGTCTTGGTCAGCTGAAGTTATAATTGCTTTTGAAACTAAGCCTATATATGTTATATATATTATACATACATACATAGATGCATACACACACACACACACACATACACACACACACACACACATATATATTGTCGACATAAATTATATTTTCCACATTTGTATTTGTCAACGGAAATTATATATGTTGCATATATGTATATATGTGTGTGTGTGTGTGTGTGTGTGTGTGTGTTTGTGTGTTCTTTCTAATATATATAAAACAAATCTATATATATATATATATATATATATCACATATGTGTATATATATTTGTTTTCATCGAATTCTCAATCTAAATCTGCTTTTATGCTTGTCGTAGATCCTTTATTTGTCGTGCCCAGTTTCATGTTCGTGTCTGATACATCGTTCTTCGTCGTAGTTGTTTTCCATTGTTCTCTAGCCTCAAAAGGTGAGCAATCACTCACGATTAACGTTCTTATGCTTAGTAAATTGATTTCATATGAAATGAAAATTTAAAAATGTTATTAATTGGAATTGTTAGTTATTTAACTGTTAAATATGATACGTTGATACTTTAAATTGTTCACTATGTAAATTAACACCATAACATGCTGACTGACTAATATATTTAAATTGCTATTAATCATATATGCTAGTAATTGATATGTTATGCTATTTCATTTTTTTGTTCTTACTTTGCAAATTTCCCTTAGTTTTAGGAATCACTATGGGTTGAAATGATACATACCCGAACAATCCTATAGAATAGGGGAAAATCGTTATGGCTTGAAATGATAAACCCAAGCGATTTTCATTGAATTTGAAATTTTGGGATTGGGGTTGAAATGATATAAACCCGTAAATATAAATTATTACGGATGGAAATGCTAAATATCTGTATCACTAGACCATAGGATAGAAAATTATATACAGACACTGTTGGTCTATTGTTAAATGATTTCCAAAGTTTTGAGAAAGAAATTATTTTTGTTTGATTTTAAAATATAATTAAAAGGTTTTATTTTAAATTTAATATGTGCATAAATTAGATTTTTAAAATTATATGTTTTCGAAATTTTAAATTATAAGTTAAGTTTAAAATGTAAATTATAAAACTTTTTACTTACAATTTTATTAATTTTAAAATATATAAAATAAGTTTTAAAATAGATTTAAATAAAAAGGTTAATTTAATTTAATTTTATAAAATATAGTTTATTTAATATAGAAATATTTTTATATTGTTTATTTAAAATTTATATTAATATTTTAAAATAGATTCTCAATAAATTTAATAAATTGAAGGTGAAAAGGTAAATTGAAATGGATTTATAATTTAACTAGGTAATAATTGAATTTAGATAAGATGTATTTGGAACTTACTTATTTTGGAAATTTTAGGGTATGATTTCATAACTGGATTTAATTACAGGTGCTTAAATGAATATTTTCAAATTTAAATAAAATTAAAATTGAATATTTAATTTTGATTTAAATTGGTGATTTGAGATTTTGGTTTAGAAGTTTATAAAGTGATTTTATAAAATAATCACAGTATGAAAAAATAGTTTGGTTGTTAAAAAGACCGGGATCGGATATTGTCAACTCTCTGCCAATACCGAAAGCCACTTTAACAACTGCGTACATGGTGGAGATTCTAGAATGAAGTAGGATGGTTTGGTGACATCTGTATGAGGTATGAACGCAGCCCCGACTCCTTCGAGTCAGCTTGATGTAGCTAAAACATGAGCTATACCGGGCCAAGTGGGGTCGCTCCCTCTATCGGGCACATTTCTTCAAAACCATATCTATTGCTTTTGTGATTCGATTTGGTGTGCACACCTTTGATTATGAGTGTGTTAAGGGAGTAGCTACCATGCATTACCGCCAGTCCAGGAGTGCAAACGGTAGAATCCTACCCTGGCATTACCTCGCATGCCTTATCACATGCCTTATCGCGCCCTCTATGAGTTTGGTTTGTATCGTACCTAAGGAGTGCCCTTTAATAGCCCTCCGGTATATGGAGGAATTACAGTGCTGTATAGACTACGGGAATATATAAAATGTGTTAAGGGAATATGGGTAATGTCGTAACGCTATTTGATATTTTACTTTACTGTAGACATTATATATGTAGCGTATTGTACTATGTATGTAGATAGTTTATACGATCCATAAAAGATGGAATCCCAACACCCTCTAATAGCCCTTCGGTATACGGAGGAATTACGGTGTTGTATAGACTACGGGAATATATAAAATGTGTTAAGGGGGATAAGGGTAATGCCGTAACGCTATTTTGATATTTTACTTTACTGTAGACATTATATATGTAGCGTATTATACTATGTATGTAGATAGTTTATCGGATCCTTAAATGATGGAATCCCAGCATCCTTTAAGTTATATTGCATTTCACTTGACATTTCACTTGAGTCTGATTTACTTGCATAAGAATGTTAATCCTGACCTGAGTGTTTTATGTTTTGCATTATGCTCGGGTCAGCTTGAGTGTCACAGCTTTTGAAACTCAACTTTTAGAGCTTAGAGTTCGCTTGAAAGAACTATCTTATCTATTTCAATTTTTAGATTATTTCTATTATTTTCAGTTGTATGTTTCAGACTTGTCATTCTTTTTTGTGTTAGAGACTTCTGCTTATTGGGATTTCTGGCATATATTGTTATAGACTATGTTATTTCTATGGTAGCTTCATGAGCTACTATTTATTTCTTCCGTTGCTTATTATTCTAAACTCTGTGTCTGTGATTCTGCGATTGATTTATTTACTATATATACTAAGTTTTGCTAATTATAAATTAACAATCTGTTGTTTTGAGAAATTCAAGTATGACATGTGTGGATTATTGTCGATTTGAATGGTTCGAAACTACAGGTCGTTACAGTTGTTATCAGAGCTCTGGTTTAGCAAAAGCTTGGCGTATGGAGTAAAAACTCATTAGAGATAGGGTAGTAATACTCTAGAATGAGTTGAATTAATTAGGAACCATATTCATTCATGCTTGAAATCAGAGTTAGAATTCTCTTTAATTAGGAATTCTTTTGTAATTTAGGAACTTTATCTTTGTTCTAAATATATTCTTATCTTTCCAGATGAGTAACCATAGGAATGTTCGTGGTAGGGTTCGTGGAAACGCCCCTGCACCACCTGTTGTCCCTACACCACCTGTTATTGCTCCCGTTCCACCTGCACACCATGTTAGGTTCACCCTGCTTTGTAAGGAGTACTCTCAGCTTGGACGTACCAAGTTCATTGGAGCAGAGAGTTTATCGAGGCTCAGCAATGGCTGAAGAGTCTTGAGAGGATTTTCACTGGACTTGAGATCACTGATGCTCAGATGCTTCCTTAGCTACTTAGCAGTTAAAGGAGTCCATCCAAGATTGGTGGGAATCTGTTATCGCTCAGACTGTCGAGGCTAATATCACGTGGCAGCAGTTCAGGTGAGATCCTTAGTTATCCTTTTCTAGCTTATCTTTGTTGAGTCTATCTCTTTGAACTTTATCTCTGTCTTATCTTGAATTCGTTATTTTCAAGGATGCTTTGTGACCAAATGGATGCCTGAAGCCGAGAAATCTCAGTTGTATAGGGCATTCATGGATCTTGAGCAGGGAGATATGACTTTTGTTGAGTATGAGAGGAAGTTCAATGAGCTATCTAAGTTCGATCCCAGCTTGATAGATACCCCGCTCAAGAAGAATGAGAAGTTTATTCATGGTGCTCGCCCAGAGTATTATGGCCGCTTGATTAGTCATGTTCATGGTACCTTTACCTCTCTTATGGATATGGCTACCAGATTTGAGAATCCTACTTCCAGGGGTAAGCAGGTAGTTTTAGCATCTCAGGGTAGTTCCAGCAGTTCTAAGAAGAGGAACCCAACTTTCAGCAGCAGAAGAAGAATTGGCAGAATACTTATGGTATTGGATATGCTCCTTAGAAGCGATCTTTTGACCTATCTTCCATCACTTGTTTCAAGTGCGACCAGAAGGGTCACTATGCCAACAGCTATCCATCTCCCGCCGGAGCTGTTATTCCTCCTCCAGCCCAGGCAACTAGAAACAACATTTACCACCTCTGTCTCTAGTTTGGTCATTTCAAGAATAACTGTCCCACCCAGTAGAGAGGCAAGACATTTAGAGTCTTTGCCATGACGTCTTCCACTCCTCCTCATCCTTCCAATGATAGCCAAGGTACTCCTCAGAGCTCCTTTACTTTGCATGACAATCTTGTTCGTGTTTTATTTGACACTGGTGCATCCCATAGCTTTATATCTATTGATCTTTATAATAAATTTGAATATATCTTGCAACCTCAATTGGCGACTTCATCATTATGTGTGACTAATCCCATCGGCAGTCCCGCCGATCTTAGTATGATTTGTCAAGGAGTGAAATTCCTTTGCAATTTGCACAGATTCACATGAGATTTGTATGTCCTCGGTTTTGATGCATTTGATATCTTACTTGAGGGTGATTGTTTAAAGCGATATGATGAAGTCATTCTTGCAAAGCTTGAACTGTTTCTTTAGTAGATGACTAGGGTAATTCTCTTGTGATCGGATGCCGAATGCCTCAGGATATTGCAGGCAGTTTTATCTTCCTGCTTGATGCTCAGCCTAGTGATCTTGACTCTACCCCGATAGTCAGGGATTATCTTGATGACTTTGGTGAAGTCACTTATCTTCCTACGAAGCGGGAAATTGAATTCCGCATCGATCTTATTCCTGGTGCTCGATCTATTATTCTTCCTCCCAGACGGATGGCACCTAAAGAGAAAGTCAAGTTGAACGAGTAGATTGAGGACTTGTTCTCTAAAGGTTTGATTAGGTAGAGTTTTTCTGAATGGTGAGAAGCTTGGTCTTTGTCAAAAAATTTGATGGTTCTTTGAGAATGTTTGTTGATTATAGAGAGCTGAACAAGCTTACTCTTAAGAATAGATATCCTATGCCTTGTATCAGTGATATGTTCGATCAGCTGTACAGAGCTAAAGTATACTCTCAGCTTGATCTTGCTACCGTTTTCTACCAACTTCATGTAGTTGAGGAGAGCATTCCCAAGACTACTTTCCGAATAGAAAATGGTTTCTATGAATGTTTAATCATGCCTTTTGGAGTAACCAATTCTCATGCCTTCTTCGTCGATCTAATCAATCGCGTTTTCCACGATGTTCTCAATAAGTTTGTTCTGGGTTTCGTTGATGATATTCTAGTCTTTTCTAGGTCAGAGAAGGAGCATGAATCTCATTTGAGCCATGTTCTCCAGACTCTTGGGAAGTATCATTTGAAAGCCAAATTTTCTAAATGCCATTTTTAGAGAGATGAAGTCTAATTTCTTGGGCATATTGTTTCAGAGAATAGAGTCTCGGTTGACCTGGTTAAGGTCATCGCGACTAATGTTAGTATATTCACCTTTTCTCTTTTGTAATTCAATTATCTTATCTATCTTTGAACTTATCCACCTTATTCTATTTCTAGGATTGGGAGACACCTAAGACTCCTTCTGATATTCCGTAGCTTTCTGGGCCTTGCCGGTTATTATCGGAGATTAGTCTAGAATTTTTCCCGCATAGTTGTACCTCTCACTACTTTGACTCATAAGAATGCTAAGTTTGTTTGGAGTGATCAGTGTGAAGTAGCATTTAATGAGTTGAAGAAAAAGCTTACCTCTGCTCCTGTTCTCACCGTACCGAATGGGAGTGAAGAATTATCAATTTATACTAATGCTAGTCGAGAAGGTTTGGGTGCTATGTCGATGCAGAGTAGGAAGGTCATTGCTTATGTTGGCCGTCAGTTGAAGCCTCGCAAAGACAACTATGCCACCCATGATTTGGAATTGCTTGTTGTTGTGTTTTCTTTGAAGTTATTGAGGCATCACCTTTTAGGAACCAAGTTTGAGCTTTTCACCGATCATCAGTCTCTTAAGTATATCTTCACTCAGAAGGATTTATACCAGAGGCAGGTTCAATGGCTTGAGTTATTAGTATCTTATGACCTCGACATCAACTACACTCCCGGGAAAGCCAATGTTGTGGCCGATGCCTTAATTCGTAAAAAAGCCATGTTGTGTCAGATTGTAGCTTCTCCATCCCTCATGAATCTTATTGCAGCCAAGCAGGATGATGATGCGATGCTTAGGCTTATAAAGGAGAACATTCGAAGTAGGGAAGGTGATGATCAGAGTGAGTTAGGAGCACAGATTGATTGGAATCGAGTTTTAAGGATTAATAACCGGATTTGTGTTTCGAATGTCGATGATTTGAGGCAATAAGTTCTTAGAAAGAATCATCAGTCCAGACTCTCTATCCATCCATGTGCCACGAAGATGTTTCATAATATGAAGTGGTTGTATTGATGAAGTGGTATGAAGTGGGATATCTTTATTTATATCAGTAGATGTGTCACTTGTCAGCGGGTTAAGGCTAATCACCAGAAGACTGCTGGATTGCCGCAACCACTTGAAATTCGCATTTGGAAGTGGGATAAGGTTTCTATGGATTTTATTGATGGTTTACCAAGGACTAGAAGGGGTAACGAGAGTATTTGAGTAGTTGTCGATCGATTGACCATGTCCGCCCATTTTATTCCAATCAAGTCGAATCAAACTGCTTCGAGCTTAACTGAGAACTATGAGAGAGATTGTCCGTCTCCATGGTGTTCCTTTTAGCATTGTCTGTGATTGTGATTCTATCTTTACCAGCAAGTTCTGGAAGGCTTTTCAAGAAGCTTTGGGTACTCGTTTGAACCTTAATACAGCTTACCATCCCCAGACTGATGGTCAGACGGAAAGGGTGAACTAGATTCTAAAAGATCTCTTTAGTGCTTGTGTTCTAGATTATAGAGGATCTTAGGAAGATCATCTCTATCTCCTTGAATTTACTATAATAACAATTATCAGGTATGTCTCTATCTTTGAATTTGAATCATCTTAAGCTTCAATCTATTAATTATATTCCTTTGAATTCAGGCAAGCATCAAGATGTCTCCATTTGCCGCACTTTACGAACGGTCCTGCAAATCTCCATCTTACTAGATTGAATCCGGTGATAGATTAATTTTTGGGCCTGATGTGATTGTGGAAGCATCCGAGAAGATTGAGGAGATTCAGAGGAAGATGAGGATTGCCCAGGATAGGCAGAAGAAGTGTGGTGGAAGGTGTAGAAGGTATTTGGAATTTTCAGTTGGTGATTAGGTCTTTCTTAAGATTTCGCTGCTGAAGAATGTGGTTCGTTTTGGTCGAAGAGGGAAGCTTTCTTTTAGATTCATTGGTACTTTTTGAATTCTGGAAAAAGTTGGTCCTTTGGCTTATAAAGTAGATCTGCCTAAGAAGCTGTCGGGTGTGCACAACGTGTTGCACGTATCTCACCTTCGCAAGTATCTCCATGATCCATCCTTGATTATTCAGCTGGCTTTGTTAGAGAATTTGAATGTCGAGCCAAATCTCACTATCGAGAGAAAGCCACTTCATGTTCTCGATAAAGGTACGAAGCAGCTTCAGAGGAAGTTTATCAATCTAGTTAAAGTATAGTATGTGTGCTTCGAATCCTGAATTATTTCACTCAGGTACTATTCGTTTGATTTATCTTATTTTTCTTTTTATTTCTATTCTCTTACCTCGTTCCTTCGAGGATGAAAAATTTTGAGTGGGGGAGAGTGTAACGACCTGAGAATTTTAACGATTTTATAACGTAATTAACTAAAAAAATTCATGAAATTAACCAATAAAATTTTGAAATGAAATTTGAAATACGTCTATTTAAACATAGCAAGTGGTAAATTTTTATTGGAAAATATGAAAGTTAGCTTATTTGTGAATTTTCAAAATTTAAATGTAATTAGTTAGATTGTTGAAAATTAAATATTTTCCAAATCTGAAAATATTGTATAATAAAAATGTAAATTATTTTCTGAGTGAGACGTCGTAATTCGTTTCGTCAAACTTGGACTGTTATAGCCCCGTTTATCTTATTTTCGTCATTTCAGCAGCATTTTCGGCAGCGAAAAATCGAGTTTTATAACTTGGTTGTATTACCGATATCTTTATACCATTCTATTCGTCTCGTCGTGCTGATCTCCGTAGTATATTCATTCCTATAATTCAGCGTTTGAAACACGACGAAATCTATGAAACAATTTGCCATATCGGTTGCGTATTTGTGCCTTTTTGTTTTCTTTTGTCTTTTCAATTGCTAGCCGTATAACCTAATAGCCGTATGCATTTATATTACTGAAATTGGAACGTATGACCTTTCAACCTTTCCATTGGTTATATATATTTCCTTTTGTCCTTGCACCTTTCTTCTCTGTCGTTCTGAAAACAAAAATAAAAGGTGAGTTTATTTCCTAAAGCCGTCCTTCTCCTTCATTTTTTTGCCCGAGCACCTAACCAGATATTTCATTTTTTTTGCACAAAGCAATCCTATTGCCGCCTCCTTTCTTTTGCCCGAGATCCGTTGTGTTCCTCGTTTGCCGAAGCACTGGACGTTCTCTTTACTTGTTTTCCCAAGCTCATACTCATATTCCCCTTCGACAAACCCGAAGCCGCTTCCAAGCAGCCCTTCCATTTCCCGAAGCATCGTACCCCGACCCCTGCACAGCCAAGCCACCCCTAAATTCTAGATCTGACCTTGTTTCCTCTTCTTATTTAAAGGATATATATATTGTATGTCGTGTATAGTGACTGGGACTTATATATATTGATATATATATATACACACACATATATTGATGTATATATATAGGTGGTAGTCCATTCAATTGCTAATATCTATGCTAGTGCGCGCGCGCGCACACACACACACACACACACACACACACATATATATATATATGTTGCATACATATATGGCTCGTTTCGTTTGCCAGTATATGTTACTGAGATAGTTGCAAATATATGTATATGATAGTTGTGCATTTTGTTCGAAATATATATATTGCATATATATATATATGTGTGTGTATATTGTCGGTTGAAGTCATATGACACGTATATATATGTATGTGCCGTTCATTCGAATATCAGCTATTATATATATATGTGTGTGTGTGTTTGTTGTGTTTCAGTATAACTTATGTATGCCGCATCCATATTGCATATATGCTATTCAAGTTGCATATATATGTCTTGGTCAGCTGAAGTTATAATTGCTTTTGAATCTAAGCCTATATATGTTATATATATAATACATATACATATACATACATATATATATATATATATATATATATATATATATATTGTCGATAGAAGTTATATATGTCACATTTGTATTTTGTCGATGGAAATTATATATGTTGCATATCTATGATTGTTCTTTCTAATATCTATAAAACAAATATGTGTGTATATCATACATGTATATATATTTGTTTTCATCGAATTCTCAAGATAAATATGCTTTTGTACTTGTCGTAGATCCTTGATTTGTCGTGCTTGATTTCATGTCCATATTCGTTACATCGTTCTTGGTCGTAGTTGTTTTTCATTGTTCTCCAGCCTCGAAAGGTGAGCAATCACTCACGGTTAACGTTCTTATGCTTAGTAAATTGATTTCATATGAAATAACAATTTAAAAATGTTGTTAATTGGAATTGTTAGTTATTTAACTACTAAATATGATATGTTAATATTTTACATTCTTCACTTATGTAAATTGATACCATAACATGTTGACTGACTAATATATTTCAATTTTTATTGATCATATAAGCTAGTGATTGATAAGTTATTCTATTTCATTTTTTTGTTCTCACTCTACAAAGTTCCATTAGTTTAGGAATCACTATGGGTTGAAGTGATACATACCCGAACGATCTTATAGAATAGAGGAAAATCGTTATGGCTTAAAATGATAAACCCAAGTGATTTTCATTGATTTTAAAATTTTGGTATTGTGGATTGAAATGATATAAACCAGTGAATATAAATTATTGGGGATTTGAAATGATAAACATCCGTATCACTTGACCATAGGATAAAAAATTATATACGAACACCGTTGGTCTATTTTTAAATGATTTCCAAAGTTTTGAGAAAGGAATTATATTTGTTTGATTTTAAAATATAATTTACAGGTTTTATTTTAAATTTAATATGTGGATAAATTAGATTTTTAAAATTATTTCTTTTGGAAATTTTAGATTATAAGTTAAGTTTAAAATGTAAATTATAAAACTTTTTACTTATAATTTTTTTTTTTTAAATATATAAAATTAGATTTAAAATAGATTTAAATAAAAAGGTTAATTTAATTTAATTTTATAAAATTTAGTTTAATTAATATATAATATTTTTAATTTGTTTATTTAAAATTTATATTAATATTTTAAAATAGATTTTTAATAACTTTAATAAATTGAAGGTGGAAAGGTAAATTGAAATTGATTTCTAATTTAGCTAGCTAATAATTGAATTTAAATAAGGACATAACTGGAACTTACCGATTTTGGAAATTTAAGGATACGATTTCATAACTGGATTCAATTAAAGGTGGTTAAATGAATATTTTCAAATTTAAATAAAATTGAAATGAATATTTAATCTTGATTTAAATTGGTGATTTGAGATTTTGGTTTAGAAATTTATAAAGTGATTATAAAATGATCACGGTGTGAAATAAGCGTTTGGTTGTTAGAGAGATTGGGAACGGATTTTATCATACACTCTGCCAATGCCGAAAATCATTATAATAACTATGTACGTGGTGGAGATTATAGGATGAAGTAGGATGGTTGGCGATGTCTGTATGTGGTATGAACGCAGCCCTGACTCCCTCGAGTCAGCTTGATGTGGCTAAAACAGGAGCTATACCGGGCCAAGTGGGGTCGCTCCCCTATCAGGCACATTTCTTCGAAACCATATCTATTTCTTTTTTGATTCGATTTGATGTGCACACCTTTGATTGGGAGTGTGTCTTGAGGCAGGCGGTAGTAGCTGTTATGCATTACCGCCAGTCCAGGAGTGCAAACGGTAGAATCCTACTCTGGCATTGCCTCGTGTGCCTTGTCACATGTCTTATCAAGCCCTCTATGAGTTTGGTTTGTATCGTACCATGAAGTGCCCTCTGATGGCCCTCTAGTTTACGAATGGATTATGGTACTGTATAGACAACGAGAATATATAACATGCGTTAAGGGGAATATAGGTGACGCCTTAATGCTATTTTGATATTTTACTTTACTGTAGACATTATATATGTAGCGTATTGTACTATGTATGTAGATAGTTTATCAGATCCTTAAAAGATGGAATCTCAACATCCTTTAAGTTATATTGCATTTCACTTCACATTTCACTTGAGTCTGATTTACTTGCATAAGAATGTTAATCATGACTCAAGTGTTTTGTATTTTGCTTTATGCTCAGGTCAGCCTGAGTGCACAGCTTTTGAAACTCATCTATTGGAGCTTAGAGTTTGCTTGGAAGATTTATCTTATCTATTTCAGCTTTTAGTTTATTTCTATTGTTTTCAGTTGTATGTTTTAGACTTGTCATTCTTTTTTGTGTTAGATACTTATGTGTATTGGGAATTCTGATGTATTTTGTTATAGACTATGTTATTTCTATAGTAGCTTTATGAACTACTATTTATTTATTCTGCTGCATAATGTTGTGAACTCTTTGTCTGTGATTCTATGATTGATTTATTTACTACATATGCTAAGTTTTGCAAATTATAAATTAACAATCTATTGTTTTGAGCAATTCAAGTCTGATATGTGTGGATTATTCTCGATTTGAATGGTTCGAAATTACAGGTCTTTACATTATTGGTTTTTCCTCTAACCGGCAAACCCCTAAAATAGAATTTTCAGACAACATACAGTATGTTTGAAACCTACTCAAAATCTGAAAGTGAAGGTTCATAGAGATGGAATAAGAGAGGAAGAGATTACCTTGAATTTTACAAATTTTTTAGGGGTTTTCACTAATTGATATATAAAGATTGAACTAATTTTTTGTGGTGAAAAATTGGGGTTTTCTTTCTTTTTTCTTTCTAAGTTTTAAAATATAAATGTACAGACTGAAGAAGAAAAGTAGACCTCTTCTTTGTAAATAGGCTTAACCGACCTAGACTAATCACACTTCTTTAATTTTTTTTGTTCTAAAAGATTTTCTTTACTTTTAAGGATTTAAACCTTATTAACTATGACTTAAGAATAAATCAATTACAATCCACAATGCTCTCATTTATTTCTTGAGTTAAATTTTAATAATTAAATTCTTTATCTATCATATATTTTAATTGGATTTACAACTATAAATCCACATTTTCTTATCAATTTCATTCAAGGCGGTATTAATAATACTTTCCAATTAATAATTGATTTCATTATCAAATATCTATAGTTGATTCTAAAATACCTTAATTTAAATTCAAATAATCTCTAAAAATATGATAACTCCTTTCTTTTAATTAAATCAAACCAATGATTTGAAAACTAAATTCAATTACATAATTAAATTTCAAACTCACAAATTAAAATTAGTTAACTGTAATTAAACTTAATTAATTAGGTAATTAACGACATGGTTATTACAGTCCCCCTTAAGGAAATTGCATTCCAGCTATAACGACTCTACACTTATACCCATATTATTAAAGAACTTCATAAATAATGTTGTCTAATGACATGGAGAATACAACTTGTTAAGGGTGGTCGAATGTGAATATAAATTTGGACTAACACTGATACATCATACTTATTGTTTTACAAAATATCCGGAATAAAATTTGTCGTGTACAGTTTCAGTTTAAAAGAATAAACACATCAATTCCTTTAAATCAGAACTGTATATCATATAGAATAGTAATCACAGATCACAGCGAGATAACATATATCATATGTAAATATATGCTGTGAGTCCACAAAATATGGTACTAGACCCACATAATTTACACCTAGAAGCAGTTACCATCTCAAAAAAATACATTCCACACACACACACACACACATATATATACACACAAACACACACATAATCCTATATACGATAAACTGAAAAGTCAAAATAGTTTATCTTCATGCTAGCACACCTACCCCAAAGTCTATAGGTCCAGTAACATGAAAAATCTCAGAGTATTATAAAATAAAGGGGTCAGACTATCTCTAAATATCCAAAAGGGTGAGGAGAAGGTATAACACAAAGGTATATGACATTATAACTAAATACATATGACTTAAATATAAATAAGTCACTGGAACAGTTTAACTCTAAATCCATCTCAAGACACAAAAATCACGGAACACAAAATAGTCAAAAAACCTAGACTTCCAAAATAAAGAACAATATCTCACAATCCAAGAAAACCAAATCCATACTGATCACCCGGATCATCCATACTATGGAAAACAAAATTTGATATCATCCATACCGATATAATACCCAGAATCATCCATATCATGAAAACAAAATCCCAACCGATCTCAAGGATCATTCATACTAAGTTAATCGTAGAAAACATAACTCAAAGACCTTAGCAGACGTAACCCTTATCGATCATGATGATCATAAAGAAACCATGAGTATGTCTCTTAAGAATCTATCGGCCTGAAATTCGAACACTAAAAGAAAACTCACTCTAAAGTACCAAATACTATCACTTTTAGTAATCATGAGAGCATAACCAAAACGTCCTATATCGTTTGGTGAAATTCATGTATTTACTAGAAGCTAGTAAGTCCCACTCATTACGAATACAACTAAAAAACCTAAACTATATATCTCTTAAGGATCCATCAGCCTACAAAAACATCATACTCCAAAAGAGAATACAATCCTAAAGTGTTAAATACTTCCTTGTAACAATCATAAGAACTTAACCAAAGCATCTCATACTACCCGGTGAAATTCAAGTATTTGCTAATGGGTTAGCAGTTTCCACTCAAACCTTCTATTTAGTGAGTTATACCATAATCGATGAAGCGTTACTTGAGAGCATTTAAACCAGTCAATAACACTATATCGATTATTAGCACTCATCGTATTATAGAATTAAGGCTCGAAAAATATTTTACCCCAAAAATTTATTCGAAATCCTTAATTAAAAATGAACTACCAAATCCAAGAATCAAACTCAGAAAATCAGGAGCCAAATAGGAAAAACACAAAAGTCAATATGAGTTTCTAGTTTTGAACGCAAGTAATATAATTTTTATCATATAGAAAAATGATTTTTAAATTACTTTATGTATATACCACGCACTTTCAACTTCTCATTCTTAAAATACATAAACCAATTTATTACCAACTATATATATAAACCAGTAGATAAATAATCCATAAATCCGAATTTTTTTCCATAACAAATGATTTTATAGTATATATATATATATATATATATATATATATATGTAGTTGTTCCAAAATCCCATAAAAATACATATTTCACCAACTATATTCCAAAAGCCACATATATTAGTAACCGTTTATTTATGAAACCATAAATACTCATATTTCAAAACCATATTAATGTACAAACATTTGTCTAGAAAATAATATTAATATTTTGAAAACACTTTTATACATCAATAATAATTAATGTTGAAGACACACATTTGAAATTATATTTGAAAACAAATTAGTTTGAAAATATGATTTAAAAGTGGGAAATTTAATTAGCACCATTGGTAAATTATTTACGATAAATTTACATAATGGAGAGTACACAAAAGTCATTAAAAAGTGGAAGCCAAATTCATAAAACAAGGAAACAAAAGAAGCTCCATACATGAATTAAAAAGCAACCGATTTTCTAAACATCGGGAACGAAAAATAATGGTAACAAACCAAAGCAAAAGCAACCACAAATTAAACAACAGGGACGTGACAAAATAATGCAACAAGTCATGGCAGGGACGTTCCAATTTGAAGGCAAATGGATAAAAGAATAAAATAAATGAAATTAAATCTAGATGATAGGACAATTTAAGACACACACACACACACACACACACACACACACACACACACACACATATATATTCAAAGCAACATGGGATGTGGGATGTTTTCAATGAATCAAGCAAAGAATCAAGAGTATAATGCAATAGGTGTGAAATAATTCAAAGTACATGGGCAAGATGCATGTAATTAATGGAAGACATAGGTGTGTGGGAATTTCAAAGCAATAGGAAAAGTAAATATGAGTGCATGACCATATTTTTGAGCAAAAGGACAACGGAGAAAAAAAACCATCTCACAATTAAAATTTTCTAAGGGAATAGGTTGCGTGACAACAATGAAACAATCAAAATAGCATAAAATCAAGACATTAGAACGTATGAACTCTAGTCTATATGCATACAAGGTCAAGGTAAGGCATTTATGCATGATGGAGTTTAAGACAACATGGATGAACAAGCAAAGCAATAGGATTTGGATGCCATATGGGTACAAATGCGGAAACCAAAATGGCAGTTTAATTTACAGTGAGCATTTTAACAGAGAATGGATCTTAAGTTTGCAACCACGGAGACATAAAACCATCATTTTAAATCACAATCGTTCAACATAAAATTGCTAAGCATGCAACTAAATATTCAAAGATGGGTTTTGTGAGGAGTAATTCACCTTATTTCCTTTTCTTCTTAGCTAAAACAACAAAATTATTACTGCTTCTTCCTCTAATCAGCAAACCCTTAAAATAGAATTTACAAACAACAGACAGTAGGTTACAAACCTACTCAAAATCTAAAATTGAAGGCTTATAAAGATGGAATAAAAGAGGAAGATAATGCCTTGAATTTTATAGAATTTCTAAGGATTTCATCTAACTGATTTATGAAGATTGAACTAAGTTTTGAGGTGAAAAACTTGAAGTTTTTTTTTTGAGTTTTACAATATGAACTTACACACTGAAGAAGAATAGTAAAACTCTTCTTTTTAAATGGGCTTAACCCAACTAGACTAATCACTTTTTTTTCCATAAAGCTTTTATTTCATTTAAGGATTAAACCTTGTTAACTATGACTTAAGAATAAAACTATTACAACCCAAATTCCAAAATGCTTTCTTTTATATCTAGAGTTAAATTTTAACAATTAAATTCTTTATCTATCATATTTTCTAATTGGATTTACATTTTTTTATCAATAAAATAATTTCATTCAAGAGGTGTTAATAATACTATCCAATTAATAATTGATTTCATTATGAAATATTAATATTTGATTCAACAATACCTTAATTTAAATTGAAATTATCTCTAAGAAATGATAACTCCTTTCTTTTAATTAAATCAACCCAATGATTAAAAACCAAATTTAATTACATAATTAAATTTCAAACTCACCAATTAAATTAAATTAACCATAATTAAATTTAAGTAATTAGCTAATTAAAAACAAGATTGTTACAAAAAGTTATATATTAATTGTGAATCAAAGTTGTGAAGGTTCAAGCAAAAAGGTGGTTATAAATACACTTTATAAATATAGCTTATTTTTGGTAATTTTTATAAAAAAAATTGGAAGATATTCTTAGGGGTTTCATTACATGCTTTTAAGTGCCCAAAGGGGAATACTTACCGTAAAAATTTCAAGTCTTAAATCATTTGTTAAAGTAGTTAAAACTAGTCACAAAGATTGTGTTTTTCAATGCGTTGTATAACACGGAATTTTAACAGCATTTATAAATACTGTAGTAAGTTACTTATGGTTTTAAGTGTTTAAAAATTATATTTAAATTTGGTATTTTTCTTTAGTATTTTTAGAGATTTTCTAACCAATTTAAAAGTATTTCAAAGTTGGTTTGAAGTTCGAATATATTTTTAATAATTATATATGTATTTTCAAAGTAAAGATGTTTTATAATATAAAACATGTTTTTCATAAAATTATAAAATAGTTATTTTTAAGTAATATTTTACACAGATAATTAAAACCTATTTACAAGTATTTTAAATGTATATATAAGTTATGAAAAGGTAATTAACTGGGCTTAACACTAAAATCCAACGAGGTAGACTTTTCTATTTGTGAGAATTAAGATTGATGTCGAGTAGAAATATGAGCAATAGAGCTCTAACCAACTGGCTTCAACCTTGAGTTAAGTTGAAATGTCGAAAATGTGTTAATCTCATTGTTTACTTATTTATTTAAAAAGTAATAAAATTTTCTTAATGCTAAATGCCAATGAAGTAGGCTTATTTATTGTGAGAGTTACAATTGATGTCGGGTAAGGATATGAGCAATAGAGATCTAACCTACCGGCTTCCCTCTTAACCAAGGAATAGTTAAGTCTGGAATGTTGGAACTGTGTTAATCATATTATTTACTTACTCGTTTATGAAAGTCATTAATATTATACTTAACACTAAAAACCGATGAGATAGATTTATCTATTTGTGAGATTCAAGAATGAAGTGTTTATGCAAGGCTTTGATATGCAACTAGCGCTCTAACTTACCTGGCTTCACTCTTGGATTACGAATAGTTTATTTGAAATGTCAGAAACGGGTTAAGTATATGAATCGTGATTTTTGTAAGCGATCATTTTTAACTAGTGCTCTTTAGTCGACTATTGAACTTAACTAAATATTATTTAAAATCTTTAAAAAGAATGTTTTTAAAGATAATATAAGTATGTAATGGTTTTGGATTTGTTGTGACAATGTGCTAATAACATTCTTTTTAAAACCCTTTTGAGTATACTAAGAATGTAAATAGATCTTTAAAGAATGTTTTAAAGATAAGTGAAATGGTTTTGGGTTTGTAGTGACAATGTTTAAGTAACATTAGTCTTAAACCTTTTTGAATGTATTTTTGAAATTACTTAGATATTTAAAATGGATATTCTAAAGGTTATTATAAGTATGGTATCTTTTGTAAAAAGCTAGAAAAAAAGGTTTAAAGTAAGAAATCTTGTTAGTGGTTTATGAATATACTTATACCATTTGAGATAAGTATATGAATAATTTTTGAGGTATTGAATATAGTATAAATGAATAGTATAGATTCTTAAATGAAGTTTTATTAAATAAAAAAAGTTTAACTAATAAAAGTGGTTTTAGTTCATAAAAGATTAACTAAACAAAATGGGAATTAGAAGTCGCTTATATGACTTGATCAATCTTTGTATGACTTGATCTTGCTTTTTATGTTTACTCATTTATGGAAAACATTTAATTGTATACTTAAAACTCAAGGCCGATGAAGTACGTTTTTTAATCTATGGGAGTTAAGACTGATGTTCGAGTACGGATTTGACCAATGGAGCTCTAACCTACCGTCTTTACTCTTGATCGAGGGATCACGTGAGATGAAAATATCGAAAATGTGATAAGTGTACGAGGCTTGTTTTCCATATATGATCATTCTTATTATTATTGAATGACCAAATTCATCGATTCAGTATTGAAGAGACCGCAATCATCAAGTGTTTTACTTATCGAAAACCACTTTATGACTGAGATACATGTACTATCTCTTGGAAGTGGATCTGTTCAAAAGGTTGGAATCCATATGTGGTTTCGAGTTCTATTCGAGATATGGGAATCCAATTGGGTATTCATGTTCTATTCGATTAATGAAGACTCGTGTGAAAGACGTCGAACGTAACCTCGGCATTGGAAATGACTAAAAATGTAACGACCCAGAATTTCGTTGCTTTGATTTGCGATTGTTTAATTAATTTTAAATATTCAATACATAGGTTTTATAATTAAAACAAAACTCTTTTTAAAAATAAATAATGATGGTGAAATAGTTCTTTAAATCTGTTGCAAAAAGTATTTAGTTTGAAGAAAGATTGAAATTATGCCCAGAATTCATTTTCCCAGTTTTATATTTTTCATCGGCTGAAAATTTTCAAAAACGTTGAAATATAATATAGCAAAAGTATATACACATTCATTTTGAAATAAATTAGAATATGTCTATGTTCGTGTATGCATTAGTAAAGTGTATATATGTGTGTATATATACTTAAAATAATATAATATAAAATTATATAAAAGTAAACTTCACATCATAAAAACATGTTTAAACAATAAGTACGTGCATTTATGGCATGTTGGCTTGGATTAGAAAAGGAAGGAGGCTATTGTAATGACCCACCTTTTTGGACAATTTAAATCGACAATAAACCACACATGTCAACTTAAACCATTAAAAAGGATGGATTGTTAATGGGTTAAATAAGAAAATAAGAGAAGAAGAAGAAAACAAAAACAGAATCTCACAGCGGAACGATAAAATATAATAATCAAATAAATATTTCATGAAGTTGTTTACTATACGTTTGATTATAGTTTATACAACATTTATCAGAGTTATACATATACATCAGAATAAAATATAAAGCAACAGACAACATGATGTAGGAATAATAATAGTAATAGTATACCAAATCTTCGTCTTCGTCTTCCAGAATCAGTCTTTAATAAACTGAAAAACTCAAGACAGACCCGAGCGTAATGAAAAGAATAAACACTCGAGTTGGGACTATAATATCCTTATGTAAGTCAAATCGATATCGCATAACATGAGTGTAACGGCGTCAAAGATGTTTACGGGTTTTCACATCTCCTATCCAATGTATAACATGCATAAAATAACTCAAGAGATGTTATAGGATTTTCCATCTCCTAAGGATCCGTCCAAATATTTATATATAATAGAATACGCTACATATATAATGTCTAATCGATAAAATAATTATCAAAATAGCGTTAAGGCTTTACATTAATCACCCTTAACGCATTTTTAAGCGTTGTCGTACAGTTTGCATATAAAACACCAGTTAAACAGTCGGTGGAGAGGGAGAGCCGTGATACGACAACACTAAACCAAAATCGTATGGGTTTTGTTTAGGAACAAAATATGATAGGGCACGTGAGGCAATGCCCAAGGTAGGATACTACCAGTTTACCCTTCCCGGCTGGTGGTAAAGCATCATGGCCATGATCGCCCATCATGTCCAACACTCCCATAATCCAGAGGGTGCACACCAATCAATCACAATGTAAATGATGGTAATATGAAGATGTACGTCCACTCTGGGTAGCTAGCCCACTTGGCCGGTACGGCTACTGTTTTAGTCATTTAAAATTGGCACAAGTGCCAGGCTAATCCATCATTGTTATCTTTCTTCAAATCCAACCAAATCCAACCACTTCGTTCTGGATCATCACTCCATGTACATAGTTGTTAAAGGGGTTCCAGTATCGACAGAGAGTATGTGCATATCCGACCCCGGTCTCTTTAACAACCAAACGTCGTTTACACACCGGTTGGTACTTTTATATTTCGAAAATAGTTCATACTTGATATCAAAATATCATCTTCTCTTTGAAATCAAATCCATCTTAAATTCATCACATTTACTCAAAATATACCATTTCAATTCAAAATCATGTTCGTCTTAAAATCGCAATTTCGATTCCAAAAGTGTTTCAAATTTATATTTGGGTTGTAACTCTATTTAACCCCATTCATATTTAAATCCATGATTAACATAAACATTTCACCCTTGACCAGTTTGAATCTTTGAAAGATAGTTTGAATAGTCTTAAAATAATTAAAATAGTTAAAATAGTTTAAATGGTTAAAATAGTTAAAATGGTTAAAAATAAAATAGTTTGAGTATTATAATGGTCTATATGGTTAAGTAATTTGGAAAATAAAATAATTTGAATATTAAAAGAATATAGATTTTAAAACAGTTTAGACCAACATAATTTATTTGAAAATAATTTCAAAGTCAAACCGATTCAGTTCCAATTTTCCAATTCAACCAATTTCAATTTCCATTCAATCGATTCAATTTCGATTTCCATTCAAATCAATTTCAACTTCGATTTCAACTAATTCAATTCCACTTTCATTTTCATTTTATTCAACTTCAATTTCAATTTCAATTTATATCGATTTCGAGCTTGATTTTTCAAAATATTTATTTAGAACATTAAAATCAAATTATCCTTCAATTTTCAGTTTAAAATCCCAACCTTCAGATAAAATTCAACTTCAAGCTCAATTTTCAAATATCGTTTTTATATCACTTTTACTTAATAATATTCATAGTTCGAATAAAAGGTCAATCTTTAAAAAAAATTCAATTTATGGAATTTAATTATATTCCGATTTTAACTTCAAAGTTCAACCTCAATTGTTTAACAAATTCTTTTAACTAAAATTTATTTCAACATTTTGAACTCGAATTCGTGATTAATTCGATTTCTATAAATTGATTCTTTTTCTTTTAAATCAAAACCATTTAAATAATTTCAAATCAAAGATTTTAAAAATCATTTTTGATTTAACCAATCCATTGTCCGTATATAATTTTATATCCTATGACAAAGTGATCAGTTAATTTAATTTAATTTCAGGGATGAATATATATCATTTCAATACAAATGTCAATGTCATAGGTATATATCACTTCAACCTATTTCTTAAATTTATTTGAAATAATTCAATTTACAGCTCATATACTGTAAATAATATACATGGTGATAACAGGATATATATAAACAAATAACATCCAAACATCCAAACATCTAACAGTTTGCATCCATCATAATCAATCATAAAAATAGATAATATAATTCTGAGCAATTTCATAGTTGTCAATATCCGGTAACTGGCAATTAAATTCCAATTTCAATTTGATTTTCAATTTTAATTTTAACAATCAATTCAATGACAATCTAGATGACAATTTAAATTTATCAATCAACGACTAGTAAAACTTAAATCACTTTACAATACCAAATTTAACTAGCATAAAAATATTCTAGTACGTTGTGAGCGTTATAAAACACTCACCTTTAATTTCGATTTCAAACCGAACGAAGTTTGATTTGACTAAAAATTTTAATTGGCTCCAAACGACTCCAAATCTGTTCTAGAATGTATTGCTCGTTGCCACGATTTCAACACCACTTGTTTCATCTCAAGCGGACCTCGTATGTGAGAGATATAAATTTTATAAGATTTTACGAATTTAATCAATATAATTTACAAATTATTATTTTTAACCTAAATTATTCAGGCTTCACGATCTAGTTTCAGAGAAATCAAGGCCACGTGATTCACTTTCTTCCTCCTCGTTTCTAGTCGAATGAAGAAACCCAATACACGACCGTACTTTGACCGCCTGCCACACTTCCGTATGACCACTTGCACCCCATCAGGCAATGCCACCTAAACCCTCTACCTCCACCACACCTCCAGCCAAAACGTTAATGAATGCGGCCCCACTTCCCATGCGTAACTCTAGTTTGAATGGTTGGCAAAAACGAGGGGATCTCGCCTCAATCACCACACTATACGACGAATCCTCCGTTGGGTTTACAGATCTTGAAGTGCTCTACAAATCTCTAGTTAAAAGATTTTGTTATTAGTTTACGGATTAAGAGAGATTAGAGAGGAAAGGCTGGAATGTTTTGGCCATTGAATAAAGTTAGTCGCGGCTATGCTTTTGGCAAGGGTTTTGCTGCGAGGAACGCATATATATGTATACACGTATACATATAATATTTTAATATTATTTTCAACTTTTACCAAACGAACTCCAAACAAAGCGTGCCGCCAGGTGTTTATAATGTTTTACCCCTATTCCGAACATAATAGAATATGTTTCGAGGCCTAATTCGATCATATGGAGAAGATGGCTTTTTGGATCCAATTATTATATAAAATTTTCGATATTAAATCCAGCACGTTTCTATCCCGCACGATCAAACGGTATCTCTAAACACTACGAAATTTGAAATCCAACAATAATACACCATTATGGATCTATTGGAACTGGTTCTATCGAAATCCGAGACTATTTCCCGGATCGCTATTTTAACGTCTCGATTATAATATAAAAATTCCAATTCATAATTATTCACTTTTAAATCCAATTTTTAAATAGTAACGATCTTTATTGTTGTTTAAATAAAAATTAAATCAACTTTCGACATCAATTTTATCCATATTGAATTCAGAATTCAATAAATCAAATAATTCACAATATTAAATTTAACAATTTATTTATTCAATATTCAACAAATTACAATATTAGATTTTAGATGAATTTTAGTTATCAATCAAATACTTTTTTTACATCTAATGAATTTAAAATTGGTTATTTAATCCAACTATTGACCATAAACTCATTTAATAAACAACATTTTTTTCTACTCGTTATTACTTAAATCTTCGAAATTAGTTTATTTCAAAAATTTATTCAAGTTCATACCCAATAACTTACATACAAAATCATGATTTTTTTTTTATTTTTAACCATTTCTATTTAGTAATTACATTAAATTTAATATTTAAAATGGCTTGAAATACGGATTGTTACAGTTATGGTAGCATGAGAACTTGATGATGTAGAGGAGTTGGCTAGGTGGAAGCAAGTGTGTGGAGGTTAAAGGACATAAGGGAAAAATAGTAATTCAACTTGTGACTTAGCATATAAGCAAATTTTCATATCTTTTCTCATTTCTTCTTTTCATTTGTAAATTTCCTAAAGATTTTGAGAAACTCTAATGGCCTTTAATGGATTTCATTCATAATTTTAAGTTTTTAAAATTATAAGTTTAATCTTTTAAAATGATTTCAAACTTGTTTAGTCTTCTCCTTTTCATTCTAAAAATTTCTCCATTTTCCTCCTACTTCATTCGGCCATATCTTCCTTTACGGTACTCCATTTCAAGATTTTTATAATACTAAATCATATAGAATTCTGGTGGCTACAACTTTTATTTACACCACTCTTTCAAATTTTAAATATATTTGGATCAAAAATGCATTTCTTTCTAACTCATTTTCGGACTCGTATTATCATGGCTGAAAATACCACTCCTTTTTTTGACAATATCTCCCTCAACGAAATAAAAATTGAGTGATATTTTTCTTTAAAATGATAGAGAATATATTTTTCAAGAACTTTTCTTTCGACAACTTTTTTAAATTCTGAGAGTAGTATGGTGAAAAATCAAGGAGAAGATGACCCATTTTCGAGTGATTTTTATGTGGTTTTCCAAGCTTTACAAGTTCTAAAGCATTTCAAGTTTCAAAGATTTTGGGTGAGTAAACTTCTAATTTTCAAAGAGATGTTTCTTTTTCTTATATGATGGTATTTATATATGATGTTAATGTTTGGATTATGATATGGTTTGGATTATGATATGGTTTGGATCATATGTATGTGACGGTTTATGTTTACGCATAAGACTTGAATTGATGGATTACAGTAGTGTGTTTGGTTTAAAAGTTGTGATCTTGTTTATGTTGTAGTACTAAAAATGGGGTGTGTGTATTATAAACATGTTTATATAGTGTATGCTAGATAGCATCTTGTTTGTAAAAATGATATGAAATTTCTTATGGAAACTAGTTTGAAATCAAAAGCTTAAGTTTTCAAACTTTGTTTTTCTTATGTTTGAAAAAAAAAGTTAGTAAACTTTAAGGTAAAATTTGAAAAGGAAAGATAAAAACAAGTTGCGATTACATGTACTATAGCAATACTCGTTATGGATGCAATTTCGCCTAAAAATCCTATTTTTGCAAAATTTTGTTTATTACTTAAAGTGTTTTGAAATTATTTTATAAACTTAATAATGGTGTTTTATAAAGTTAAATAAGTTTTTAATGATTAAATCTTTATTATTTAATTTTAAATAATCAATAGTTAATTAATATTAAATAGGGGTTTTAATTATAATTAAGTAACGATTAGTTATTAATTAATTATCTTTTAAAGATAAGATTAAATTTAATTATTTATTAATTAAGTATAAGGTTCATTATTTAGATAAATCAATTGTTTAATTATCTTTAATTATTAATTAATTAGGATTTAATTTAAAATAAATTATTTATTTAATATTTAATTTATTATTTAATTTTAATTAAAAATTAGTTATTAATTAAATGAGATCAATTAATATCTAATTATTAATGAAGGTTCAAATTATTATTTATTAATTAATAAAGGAAAAATTAGGGTTTAAATTATTTATATAATAGTTAATTTTTGCTTAATTAGTTACTAAAGGTTTAATTATTATTAATTTATAATTAAATTAAGTTTAAATTTAATAAAGATTTAACCAAGATTAATTATGATTTAGTAATGGGTTTAACTTGTAATTAATTATTTTTAAAACAGGTTCAAGTTTAAAATCGCTTTGTGTTTCCAAGAATCAATTTGTTTAAAGGGGACTTTCCTTTACAAAGGATAGTGTTGAACATAAGGAATTTAAGTATCGATACCAATAAGTAGCCAACCTCTGTGAATGAATTATGTAAATTGTTGATTGTATGGACATCAAATAGTAGAATAAATCTCCGTTCTGCTATAATGAAAGTGAGTTGATTGTTGTGGACATGTATTAGTACAATAAATTTTCGTTCTGCTATAGATTGGTTGTTTGACTGTATGGATATTTATTAGCAGAATAAATCCTCGTTCTACTATAGATTAATTGTTTGATTATTGGACACATATTTGGCGGGATAAATCATCATCCTGCTATTGTGTTATTTAGACATGTATATGACAGTTAGTTTATATTGACATGTTTTTTCTGATTCAAATATGAAGTGCATTTACATATATGTTGACTCATGTAAATAATTTGTTGAATGACTTGAAAGTGAAATTGAGTTAAATGGTAATTTTAACTAGTACCAATGGAATTGCTATGCCTCCTTTTGAATTTATAAAGTACGATTTAGAATTAACTTCAATCCTTTAATCAATTTTGGGGTTTCAAGTTTATAAATGATTTTTAAGTTGTATAATTATGTAATAATAACTTGTTTCTAAAAGGGCTTTACTAAATAAAAGGGTTTATTTCAAGTGATTTTCAAAAGAAGTTTTGAAAATTATGTTTGTAAAGGATTTTCGTTTAAGTAGGTTTATTAAAAGCATTTTAAAAAAGTAAAATGATGTATAAAGGATTTTACAGATTGCAAAGCTATTTTTAATTATGAAGTGAACTTTTAAGAAAGGAACCTTTTGTGAAGCATAGGTGGGTTGGTTTTATAACAAGAAATGTTTTTAAATGGAATTTGTTTGGTCATTTAATATGGAATGTGAAGAAATGAAATCTCTTATAAAGTTTGGTAATAAACTTATATCATTGATATAAGTATATAATGTTTTTCATGTATAAAAGGGATGTAAGGAGTTTTGGGAATAATGTTTTGTAAAAGATCCTTTGATGTGGAATTAAATCAATGTTGAATATTTGTTTATTTGATAGTTAAATAACTGACTATCAAATCTGGCCCAGAACGTAAATTTGGAAATATCTAGGAGAAACACGTGAGTTATGTAGCACAGTCATCCCCAATGATGTTGTACTATGCGTATAAATCTCATTTCATTCTTCTAGGGTAAATGATAAGAAAATCCATCTATAAACGGTTAGAAGATGAACTCCACTCTTATCTTTTATTTGCTTAATTCCTAAGGAATCGGGAATGAGTTTACCCGCATCGAAAGTTGTTTCGAAGAGCCCAGGATCAGATATGTTATCTGAAAACCACTTTGATCCAACTCAAGCGTTTCGAAATGAGGCCATCTTGAAGAGTATGGAACCGAAGATGGAGCCATTGAAGTGCAAGGGCTACATGCTATTAATGCCGAGGATTATTCCAAAATGGATGTAGTGGAAGTAGTGCTTTCGATTTGTCCTTATCCTGGACAACTTGTACGATTGAATGCCGGCACTACATTGCTGCTTAAAAGGCAGTGTTAGCATTCCAAGTGGGATTGCTATTCTAAAAGGTAAAGATGTAGGCTCAGGCCACATCAACCGAGAATGACTAAAATAGGGAAGATGCAACAGGTTCATGTGGGTCACACCCATTATGGTATGTCATCACCAAATATAGAATCGATATTTGACCAATTTTTGTATGCTTGGGTACGGTTGATGATCCCAAACGTGGTGGTGATGTACTCGGTACTATCCAACAAGGGGTAGGTCAATCCTGTTTTGGCAGTGTATTCAGGCGAGGTTCTTGGTGTGTTTATCTAGAGATGCACTATGGCAGGCGATACCCCAGTAGCTCAGTCATTGTATGAAATCCATTCTCCAATAAGTGCCGTACGTTTTAGTTGTACCTAAATATGTTTGAACGTGAGGTGTACGAATTTCAACTATTTTATATATTTACTTTAAACCTTTAGACATTATCATAGTATCACTGGATTTTCTATAAAAAGTGTTTTGGTTGTTGTAAGGCAAAAACCCGTCCGTGTTTCTATACAGCATGGTCTTATGAGATACCTTTGATTTTAAAAGTGTTTTAAACATAATAATTCAGTTGTTTGAGTTTACTCACACCATACCCATGTTTGACTCGGAGTCTTATTTTTGTCCCTAAAACTATTGTGTGCTCAAATTTTTATGGGCAACCAAGTAGTTCAAGTTTTCCCACGGATGCATTTTGGAGGAGCTTGGAGAAGGGGCTTCATTGATAGCTAGTCATTATCTTAGTTTCGCTGTATTATATGTATCTTGTATCTGTTCGGTAGTGATTGGCTGTTATAACTGTCTAAGAATAGAATTGTATTAGTATGACTCTAATGTATCATTTTTGAAATGACTTTGTAAAGTATTATGTTGATTAATACATATTATTCCACTGCGTTGTGATATTCTGTGATTATTTAGTTTCTTCCTATCTTCTATCTCCTTTCTTTGCCCTAATAATTTGTTTTTTCGACACTTATTTGTTTGACACGAGAATACCATGGATGCATTAGTGTCGACTTCTGGGGTTCGAAAAGGTAAGTCGTTACAGAAAAAAAAGTCGTCCTCACAGCCTGGGGTTTAGCAAACCCACAATAGGATATTATCACTCCATATCTAGAGTACGATTATTGATATTGTGCACGGGAGGTGATGATATGTGGGATCACGTGTTAAGGCGAGGACCAGCTATGTTTACCTAAAGGTTTATTTTTTCTAGAGATGTACATCGCTCGGAGGTAGTTTCTGATCATTTTGTAAGAGATTGGATTTCGGCTTAATCGAAGGGGTCTCTATGGAAAATCCATTATACCAATGTTTCTAATTGGTTTTGATTGTACCCTCCAATATGCTGTTGAATTTAACAAACGTAACCATTCTGACTATGTTATATATTTTTATTCTACCCCTAGATATTATCTATTATATTACATTATGTACTAGTTTGTGAAAGGGAGTGTGGCTTAAGGATCTTAAGGCTAATTTAACACTTGAGGGGGGTGAATAATGTTTAATCGATTCTAAGACTTATATGGATTAAATTAAAATTATGATACAAATAAATGCAGAACTTAATCACAGTACAATCACAGAATCAAACACAGATGCAGAAAGTAAATAAAAAGCAGTAAAAGGAAAGAACACACCGAATATTATACTGGTTCATAGATACCCTATGTCCAGTGCTGCACCAAGGCATAAACCTCGTAAAGATTTTTATTATACCAATGTCAAGATTACAATCCTCAATTTCTAAACGCCTTGAGGTACCCTCCCGTCTTCGAGTCCGAGGCAAACTCTCTTGATTTACGGGACACAAGATCACCCAATTGATTTTCAAGCACAACCACGGCTTATAGAGAGACTCAATAAACTTTTGATTACAAATTGATCTTATAACTCTGAATAGCACTTTGATCTTCGAGAGAGGGCAGAGAATGAAACAAGAATGAGATTCTAATTTGATTCACTTGAGAACTCGGCAGAATTTCGGCACAATTTTAAAAATATGAAAATTTTAGAATATGGATTTGTGGATAAGAAGGAGTGAAGAAAATTAGAAAATAGTTAGTTAAAAAATTCATTTGAGAATGCTATTTATAGTCCAATAACGGTCATAACCATTCGTGGAGAGATTTAAACGAATAGATACTTCTTTTGAAAATTAAAAGTTTTGAAATTAACGGCCACCATGTCGACATGGGGTATCCCATGATGTCAACATCCCTTAGTTGAAAACTATGTAAAATTTGTTTCGAAAATGGTATAGAAAGGAAAACAAGATGGAAATGATTCTAAAGTAAAATAAACTAATTTTCCTATGTTTTAAAATAAAGAAGAGTAGAAAAATATATTTTTAGAATTTATACAAAAATTTGATTTTAAATCTTAAGTGTATATATATATTATAAAAGAATTTTAAAAAATCGGAAGATAGTTTAAAAACAAACAAAGTTTAAAACAAGAGTTTACTTAGAAACAAAAATAAAGATTATTTTAAGGCTAAAACATCTTTTTGAAAATCATTTGAAAAGATAATTTTTTAAAGCTAAAACATTTTTAAAAAAAAGTTATGAAAATCATTTTAGAAAAACCATTTTGAAGTAGTTTTGCAAGCTTCTTCCTGCATAATATTTCATCACATCAAGACTCAAGAATTTATACAAAATCAGGATGTTCGTGGGTTTATGAGCTACTTGTCATAGGTTTCTAAGCTACTTGTCATGAGTTTGTAAGCTACTAAGAAGGTAGAAATGGGTTCCATCTCAAATGAAATTTAAAATCAAGACTTCCATGCTATTATAAAGTTTTAACAAAACTAGACACTTATCTTGAAATCTTGAACTTGATACTCATGAGTCTTCAAGCTTGATTTCTTTATTCTTGATCTTTATACTGTACGGTCTTCAATATCAGTACCTGCCTTATATATCCTGCATAATAACATTCATATATATCTGGACAATAGTGTTAGTATATAAATTATAATAAAATAAGTTACAAAGGTTTTTGTCATCAAAAGCACTATCTCCAGTTCCTAAAAATCTCCCCCTTTTTGATTATGACAACCTTATAAAATATGCTTACCACTTCGATCATACCATAACTCCCCTTTACACCAACAACTCCCCCTTACTCCCAACCTACTATTTTATATAACTTCTCCCCCTTTGTCATTAACAAAAATAACCTATAAACCTTGAACTTAATAGAAAATGTGATAAACAAACATATGAGATAAGAATAATAACTATGTATGAGTGAAATATAGCATCCTAAGTTAAATGGAATTCATGATTTTATACACCAAAGATTGTTTTTAGGAGAACATTAATTAAGATAACACTTATATACAAATTAACAAACCAATATACAATCAAGAAAGAAAAAAAATGAAAAACGCTTAATGAGGACCCTTAACTATTGGTGATTTATGGACCCAAAAATTTGGATAGTGGAGATAAAATTTTCCACGTTCTTCGACCAAGTTTCCATTAGCGTTGGAAAGGATCTCTCCAACGCAAATTACGCCATCGTCTTCGTGCATATGAACATCCAGATTCGGTAGAGGATGTTCTTCTTCTTGATCATCCTGTGGTTCATCTAGAGGCTCTTCTTCTTTAGAATCCATGGCTTGTGATGATTCTTCGATGACAATGGGATTGACATGGTTATCCATAAAGAAGTTTTGTAAATTCCTAAGGATTCTGCCTTTCCTATCTTGTTCTCTTGCCATTCATAGTTGACTCACTTGAATTTCCATCATCATTTGAAGCAAATCTTTCGTCTTCTCTTTTAATTTGATTACTCGTACATGTATAGAACTTTGAAAAGGACCACAATAAGGAGAAGTAGGCGAAGAAGGTACATTATTAGAAGAGGGCCAATAATTTACTGTTTTAGAAGTTTATTACAGAGAATAGAATAGAGAAAAGGAGTAAAAGTCGAAATATATAACCAAATAACTTCTTTTAGAGGGAAATTTAAATTTGAAAATCTAGGAATGTATGTCGACATAGGGGGACGGGTCATGTCGACATTCCCGGTTCAATTTTTGAGAAATTTTTATTTATATTAATTATTAACTATACTTGTATTATTTATAATTTATATTTCAGTTAATGAACATATACCTAATTCTCTTCTAAATTTGGTAAAGCTTTGTTCGTTTAATAGTTTGGTTAATATATCAGCAATTTGTTTTTTAGTATTAATATATTAAAGAGTTATGACTTCTTTACTTATATTATCTCTAAGAAAATGATTTCTAATATCAATATGTTTTGTTCTAGCATGACGAGTTAGATTTTTAGATAGGTTTATTGCACTAGTATTATCATAATAAATTGGTGATTTAATTATAGTTAATCCAAAATATTTTAAAGTTTGTTGCATATATATAACTTGAGAACAAGCCAAAGCAGTAGATATATATTCTGCTTCATTTGTTGAAAAAGATACAGTATTTTGCTTCTTACTAAACCAAAAAACCAGAGAATGTCCTAGAAAGTGACAAGTTCCACCTGTACATTTTCAGTCTGATTTACAATAGCGTAATCAGCATCACAATATGAAATTAAATCAAATACATCGTTTTTAGGGTAAAATAAACCATAACCTAAAGTATGTTCTCATATCTTAAAATTCTTTTAACAGCTTTGAAGTGAGTTTCTTTAGGTTGAGATTGGTATCTTGCACAGAGACAAATACTATGCATGATGTGAGGATGACTTGCTGTTATATAAAGCAGCGTACCATTCATTCCCCTACATAATTTTCGATCAACATCTTTAGATTTATCTTCTCTATTTAAATCTACATTAATTGTCATTAGAGTTGGTTTCCCACTAGAAGTGGTCAATCCAAATTTATTAATTAAATCCTTAGCATATTTTTCTTGACTAATGAAAATTCCCTTGTCTAATTGTTTGGTTTTAAGTCCTTAGAAGAAACTTAGTTCTCCCATATGACTCATTTCAAATTATTTAGTCAATATATCTGAAAATTCTTTATTCATTATGTTATTAGTTGACCCCAATATCATATCATCTACATATATTTTTACTAATTGGATATCATTTTTGTTTCTTTTAATAAAAAGAGTTGTATCTATTTTACCAATTTCAAAACCAGATTGTAGTAAATAAGATAATAGTCTTTCATACCAGGCTCTAGGAGCTTGTTTCAGACCGTATAAAGCTTTCTTTAATTTATATACATGATTTGAAATTTTATTATCTTCAAAAAGTGGAGGTTGTTCAACATAAACATCTTCTTTTACAAAATCATTTAGAAAAGCACTTTTAACATCCATTTGATATAACTTGAAATTATTGTAGTTTGCGAAAGCAAGTAGAATCCTGATAGCTTCTAGTCTTGCTACGGGTGCAAAGGTTTCGTCATAATCAATTCCTTCTTCTTGACAATAACCTTGCGCGACTAAACGAGCTTTATTTCTCACGACCTCACCAAGTTCATTCATTTTATTTTTATAAACCCATTTTGTTCCAATTATAATTTTATCCTCAAGTCTAGGAACAAGTTCCCAAACATCATTTCTGGTGCACTGATTCAATTCTTCTTGCATAGCAAGAATCCATGAATCATCAGATGATGCTTGCTTTGGATTTTTAGGTTTAATAGTTGATATAAAAGCTACATTACCCATATTATTTAGAAGATTTCTTGTTTTAACTATAGATTCAATATTTCCTAGTATATTTTCTATAGGATGATCTTTTAATAACCTAATTCTTTATTAGATTGAATGATCTCACAATTAGTTTCATTTGGTTCATTATTTAAAGTTACAAAATCTTCTTCATCTTCTATTTGTACAGTATCTTTAAAATTTTCATTAAAAGATACATGCATTGTTTCTTCAATAGTGTTAGTTCCTAAATTATAAACTCTAGATGCTTTACTTCTATTAGAATATTCGATAAAGATACCTTTGTCGGATTCAGATTCAAATTTACCTAAATTATCTTTTGTATTAATAATAAAACACTTACTATCAATTTTTTTTTTAAAATAAGCTACTATGGGTTTCTTATTGTAAAGTAATTCATATGGTGTTTTATTAGTTAATGGTCTAATTAAAATCCTATGTAATATATAACAAGCTGTAGTGACTGCTTCAACCCAAAAGTTTTTAGGTAAGTTACTATCAGAAAGCATTGTTCTAGCACACTTTTGAATCGTTCAATTCTTACGTTCTACCACTCTGTTTTGTTGTGGAGTTCTTGGAAAAGAGAAATTATGAGTAATTCCATTTTGATTACAGAAATTCTCAAAATTTTCATTTTCAAATTCTCCACCGTGGTCACTATGAATAGTTTTTATTTTTAAACAAAGTTGATTTTGAATTCTTTTAGCAAAATTCTTAAATAATTCAAAAGCATTGTCACGACCCAAATTTCAGCGTTCGAAAATCAACACTCGTACTCCACTCGTACTTGAATGCCGCAGATCCGAACGTCAAATTTTGATTTGTGCCGGAGCTTATAACACATTGAGTATCACAACACAGCGGAAGAAAAAGAATATCAATATATATAACATTGATACAATGACAGATACAATATCTGGTATAATATGATACAACAGAATGATACAATAGATATCAATACTATCAAAGATACAGGACATAACGGAAGGAATATCCTCAATAGAATGCACCTTCAAATCCAATGCTCCAATCCAAAGCTAGCTCGAACCAACATCACGTTTCATAAAGATAAGCAAGTGCAGTCCTGATCCAAAGACTGAACTAGCTCTAGATAATCTACTAAACCTGACTATCTGAATAACTCAACTCTAGACTGCCCGTGTGGAAAAGTTGTGGGCACCCAGAGTTTAGGAAAGGAACAATAAACTCCAGGTCAGTCATGGGACTGGTATGAGTAAACAAAATAGTTTATCTTTTAAATAAACAAGATTTATAAAAGAAAATCCGATATGCTTTTGGAAGATGAAACTACCATAAGACCTCCCACCACACACACAATGCAATTGCAGAATTGGAGGAGATTTCTTCTTATGATAGTCAAATATGCTTGATACGCTAAAACAATTTGATATTATTATTAGTGCATAGTGCAGAAGAAACCATTTCGAAAGTAAAATATTAATCTTAGCCAGCATACAACCATTATTGTATGCCTAATAGTTACCATCTAAACAGTGAGGCGCCACCATAAGTAAATGGCAGGTTCTACAACTAAAACCGTATAAGGCGCGTATTGTTTTGTTGGGATTTCCAACAAATGGTCAGGCTAAGGAACTTCCTACTGTCCATGGGTACGCCTCTGGCTGGACGTCCTGAGAACCTAACCGGATCTCTGCCAACACAAGGCCAGGTTACCTCTGTAACTAGGTAACTACTACACGAGCATGCCATCCCCGTTCCTTTGGGACCTTTATCTGAGGCGCCTCTAAACCACAAAGCAACAACCACACAGAAATGAGATTGAAGCCCACCACATAGGTAAATATCTGGGCTCCATACCATGATACCACCCTTTACCAGAAGGGAATGACACACCCTAAAGGGCACGACCCTCATAACCTTTTCACATCTTTCCTGTTTCGACCATTTTCGGGGTGTGAGGTCCTGATGCAGTCTCGTCCACAAAGCTACGCTTTATACAAAAGCCATGCTTTGATCACAAATGATCAACAAATGATCATCAACACACAGCAGCACTCAGCATGCCACACTACCAAATTGGGAATATATCGCTGATAACCTTCAACTACATAACCTCTGAGCTTGTACGTCTCAGAGAAGGGTGTTAAACGAAGAGAATAAATTCTCTGCCACCAACATATATGTATTTGAAAGAAAACTGCCTTACAACTCAAAGTGTAATGTCAGACATACAACCATACAAGTCTGTCTCGGGTTCGAATAGAACCAAAGGCACTTCCGAAGAATCCCTTGCAAATCCGGGTATTCACAATCTCGATTGGACTTCCCATCACTTAGGGAATTTCTATACCGACGCGACTCGGTGCAGAGACAATCAATAGGTTATCCTATCGCTCTCACAAATACCTGGTCTTCACCACCAGTCTTCAATGCAATCCATAATGTCGTATCACTATTCGGAATGGCTTATATGACATAAAGTCCTCTCCCGGCTAAACCGAATAATGAGCGCAATATTTAAAAACATATGGATATGGGATTTCAGTTAAGTCACAACTTAAAGCCCAAAACCTTTCATTCGAATGGTTAAAACAAATTACCATTTCCAATCTTTTAAACAAAAAGATTCATTTCAATAACCTTCAATGGTTTAAACAATTTCCACACTTTTAATCTTTTAAACAAAAAGATTCAATTCACAAAGTTTGCCTTATTCACAAAGATCCATTCGTGGATTTCAAATTAATTTCCATTTCAATTGGATTAACTCGTTAAATCTTTAAATCAAGATTTCACTTATAGCTTTCAAAGCCCGTTTCCAAAGATTCATTCATAGTCTTTCAAAACATTTCAATTCCATTTCAAACTTGAAACCTTTCAACACAATTTGTAAATCCTTTCTTTAAATGAAAGCTATTATTATTTGAAAACAAGTAGTTTTCGTTACGGGAAAACTGACTACACTTATAAGTTAAAGTCATCCAAGTATAAACTTGGATTTAAATTTAAATTCCCAAAACCATACTTTTTAAATGGTTAAAACCCCATATAAACACCTTTATAACTTGTATAATCCTTTTTAGAGCATAATTTCCAGATCATTGAATTCAATTTCAAATATTGAATTCAAATTTAAATCAAATTATTTAAATTTCAAGTTTTATTAAGTTATTTAAAATAAATTTTATTTTTGAAAACTCATTTTCAAAAGCTTTCAATTCAAATTCCAAAACTATTTTGGATTCAAGAATTCAATCTTTAAAATTGTTAAAAATCTGTGACTCAGCCGATTTCCCCGTACAATCCATATTTGTGTGTGTATGGTGTAGTCCAGGGGTTTAACACAATAGTGCAACATCATTCAATCATCACAGATTCAATCATATCAATATCGATAAGCGGCTTGATCTATAACACTTACCTTCATTCACCGATTCACCGATAAAGTCAATTTATCAATCATAATGATTCATCATTACGATTCGATGTGGGTTTTGGATAACCAACTGGAATCCGACTCCCTGTCGCATCGAAGTTTAAATGCCGTTTTACGGGCAAAAAGGGTTTTCACATAAATACAGAAACAAATCACAAATCACAGTTCAACACAAAGCAATTCGCATAACATAGTAACACAATCACAACAGAAATACCAATCCAGTACACAATATTTGACAATAGTTAATCATCTTTAATTAAGGTGAATGTGATTTAAATGAATTAACCACATAATTAACATTTTTATTAATTATTCTACTTAAATTAATTATATTCAGTAATTATCTATTAATCACTTCTCTAAGTAATTATACTTTCCAAATCGTCAAGTAATTATTCTAAATTAATTAAACTTAATTAATTAATTTGAACTAATCCAATTAAACTCAATTAATTACACTGAATAATTAATTCCTTAATTACTTCCATTAAGTAATTACACTTAACAATTCCACAAATGATTATTATTAAATTAATTAATCTAAATTAATTATTAAAATTAATCACATTAATTAATTATTTAAATAATCTTAGTTAATGACCTTCACTAACTTATAACAATTCTTTTATTACTTTGCTAAAGAAATCACTTATGTTAATCATTATTAATTAGAATCGATTAATCATTAATAACTCATTAATTAATCCTAATTATTTAACTAATTAAGTGTTAATTGTAACTTAATTAATTCTTAATTACAATTAATTAATTTCTAATCATTAATTCACTCTAATCTAGGATTCTTAATTACAAATTAATCATTCCTTAATTAATTAACTTAAACCTTAATTAATAAAGTTAAACTTACAATTACTAATTAAATTGATGCAAAACATTAATAATCCATTCTAATTAATTTATGAATTACAAATCAATAAGTTTCATTAACTTTAAATAAAACTTACTCTTATTAATGATTTTATTTATCACTCACAAATATGTTTGAAAACATTGATTTTCGAATTTACTTCTAAAATTTCAATTTTTAAATTTCAAGCTTTAAAATGAATACCAATATATTTTATATAAAGTTTACAACTAATTTTTTAAACATTTAAATTATATAAGACTTAATGTCATTTCAAAATTCAGGATTCGCATTTAGATTTAAGATCCAGGTTTCAAATTTAATTTAACTTTGTTTAAATTCTGCGTTTACAGTTTCAAAATCGATTTTAAATTCAAATCTTTTAAACTCAAATCTTTTAAATCCACTTAATTGCTCAAAACTTTTTTTAAGTTATTAATGAATTTAATTTAACAACTTTATTTATTCACAACTAAGTTTTAAACTAACTTGAAGTTATACTCAAACTTGATTTAAAACTCAGTTTAAAACCTGATTTCTGTAACACATTTCACCCGAGTCCCAATTATGCTTGCTTCGAGCCCAACATAAATTGCTCGAGCTTCTTCCCAAGACACATACGAAAACACCACCTGACACCAAACTATCACAATGCACGTGCACCAGGCTTCGACGGTGCTCCGACGATCGGCGATACCTCCAACCTGACGACGAACATCACGACACCGACCCCAGATCAACCCAAGACCCAAACATGTCCTCAATCAAAATCGAGCATAGCTCGAACAATCGCGACTCAAACATCGACCAAAGAAATGACTCGCCGCCGCGACACCGACCACCAGACGCTTCGAGCTTTCAGCCACGTCTTCGTCAACCACCGAGCCACCACCTCCCCAGAGCACATGCGACTCGATTCACTTACGAGGCCGCGGTGATCATTTTTCAACCATCTCGAAAATTAGGTTTAAAAACAAAAACTCCACGCCGCCGTCACCTCGACGATCGAGAACATCTCCGGCTATTTTTCCCCGCAGCGCCGTAGGCTCCTCCACCTCCACGTGAAACCCCGGCCTCCAGAACGTCGCCCATCGCCGGAATTCGTCAAAATATCATTTTTAATTCATCTACGAACTGATCTTAAACCACTCTCGTAAAAATCATCAAACAAAGCTTAAAATTCCTATTTTGTTGAATAAGGATCCAGACTATATGATTTTAGTAACAAATCATTTCATTCGAATTTACTCAAATTTGAATTTTACTCTGTAAACACACAATTATTTCTACCGTATAAACTAAACCTGCTTGAAACTATTTTTAAATTATAGTTTAAATACACATATTTACTTTTGAAGTCAAGGGCTAACAATGATCGAGTGATAAGATATTGGGTTTTAAACAAGGTTGATGCTTTGAAACAAAAAGATAGAGATGGTTTCAACATAACAGACATTCACACCTACTAATATTCATACACAAGGGAGATTTATGTATACATATACATAATAAAGAAATTTCAAATCTCAGATTAACAAACAACAAATAAATATACTTAAATTTCTTTTGAAGTTGTTTACTCACAGTATTTCCGAAAGAATGAACAGAGTCTTCTTCTTTTGACACAGGCTATGAAAATTGCAAGCTGAAGCCCTTTCCTCTTTGATTTCTGGTTTGATTTGCTAGATTGTTGTTTGAGCTGAAGTTTGTTTAAGTTTGAATGATTTGTTTACTTCGGATTTTTTTCTCAGCCTTGATGGATGAAATGGGATAATATATTGATATATAGAAATGAGTTACAGGAGATGATATATTTTTGTACAAGTGATTATATGGTTCTGTACAATAGGATCAGAGATTTTTCTTCTTTAGTTGCTGATGAATCTCTTTTGGTGGCTAAAGATATTATGTTGTGTGATGCATTAATTGTTGTTGTACAAATCTACACTTATCTAATTTGTTCATACTTATCTTTTTATTGTTCGAATACTTGAATATATCTTTGCTGGTACATGAATATACTTTACTGTCTTCACTTGCAAGCTCATACATATATTTTTGTTTTCTTTTACAAGTGTACATACTTATACTTCACTTGTTTCTATGAACATATTTCTTTCTTTTGTCATATTTATTTCTAACTTAAACATTTATTTTCAACTTTAATACTTATTGACTTATATTTCTATATATATATATATTTATTTATTTATTATTTTCGTAGTATATTTTGTTTGTATTAATACATATCCAAAATCCAAATACAATTTATTTTCTAAGATATTTAAATTTAAATCCCAATTTCAAATTCTATTTTCAATCTATTTTATATACATATTTATTTTCAAATATCTAAATTAATTCTCAATTAATTCATAATCGAACTAAAATCTTATATTAATTACCAATTAATTTCACAATTTTTATTCAAAAATTAAATTAATTATCAATTTAAATTTAGTAAAAATCCGGGATCGTTACAGCATCACTTTTAAGTTTAAGAAAATTTGTTCAAGTATATCTAGAATAATCATCTACAATTACAAAAACATATTTATTGTGATTAATTGATTGAACTTGAGATGGACCAAATAAATCTAAATGAAGTAATTCTAGAGGTTTAGAAGTAGAAATCATATCTTTTCATTTATATGAACTTTTCTTAAGTTCTTCTAATTGGCAAGCATCACATATACTATCTACATTAAAGTTTAACTTGGGAAGACCTCTAATTAAGTCAAGTTTTGATAACCTAGATAACAGTTTGAAATTTAAATGACAAAATCTTTTACGCCAAATCCAAGGGTCACTTGTATTAGCCAAAAGACATAAGTTATCATTTGAAACTTTCATACTGAGGATGTAAATGTTTTTCTTCCTAATTCCTTCAAAGATAATATTTGATTTATTATCTCGATGTGACACTGATCTTTTCCAAATTTAATTTTAAATCCTTTATCACATTGTTGACTTATACTAAGCAAATTATGTTTTAAATTCCTAACTAGCAAAACATCAAAAATAAGAGGAGTTTTAGAATTACCGACATTGTCGATGCCAATCACATACCTTTTGAGTTATCTCCAACGTTGACCAATCCACCATCTTGATATATAATGTCATTGAGTATCTCGGGATTTCCAGTCATATGCCTTGAACAACCACTATCAAGTATCCATTTATCTTTCTCAATTGCACAATTTGTCCATTGGTTGTTGATTCTTCAAAAGCCATGTAACATGTTTGTTCCTGCATAATAAACCAATTCGGTAGATAACTTGATTTTTCATAAAAACAATATGCAAATTTGTGATACTTTGATGAAATGCATTATTCAAACTAGTATTAACAAAATTTCCTAAAAATGCCATTTTTAAATTTTCAAGTTTTAGATTATGGAAACTATGAAAACCTATGCTCTGATACCAATTGAAAGGGAGTGCAGATTAAGGATCTTAAGGTTAATTTAACACTAGAAGGGGGTAAATAGTGTTTAATGGATTCTAAGTCTTATATGGACTAAATTAAAATTATGACACAAACAAATGTAGAACTTAATCACATAACAATCACAAAATAAAACATAGATGCAGAAAGTAAATAAAAAGCAGTAAAAGGAAAGAACACACCAGATTTTATACTGGTTCAGAGTTACCCTACGTCCAGTCGTGCACCAAGGCAAACACCTCGTATAGATTTTTATTATACCAATGTCCAAATGACAATCTTTAATTTCTAAAGGCCTTGAGGTATCCTCCTGTCTTCGAGTCCAAGGCAAACTCTCTTGATTAACGGGACACAAGATCACCTAATTGATTTCCAGGCACAACCACACCTTATAGAGAGACTCGATAAACTTTTGATTATAAATTGATCATATAACTCTGAATAGCAATTTGATCTTCGAGAGAGGGCAGAGAATCAAACAAGAATGAGATTTTAATTTGATTCACTTGAGAATTCAGCAGAATTTTGGCACGATCTTAAAAATATGAAAATTTTAGAATATGGACTTGTGGAGAAGGAGTGAAGAAAATAAGAAAATAGTTAGTTAAAAAATTCATTTGTGAAGGCTATTTATAGACCGATAACGGTCATAACCATTCGTGAAGAGATTTAAACGAGTAGACACTCTTCTGAAGATTGAAACTTTTGAATTTAACGGCCACCATGTCGACATGGAATATCCCATGATGTCGACATCCCTTAGTTAAAAACTATGTAAAATTTGTTTTGAAAATGGTATTGAAAGGAAAACAAGATGAAATGATTCTAAAGTAAAATAAACTAATTTTCCGATGTTTTAAAATAAAAAAGAGTAGAAAAATATATTTTTAGAATGTGTATATATGAATTTTATTTTAAATCTCAAGTATATATATATATATATTATAAAAGAATTTTTAAAAATTGAAAGATAGTTTAAAAACAAATGAAGTTTAAAACAAGAGTTTATTTAAAAACAAAAATAAAGAATATTTTAAGGCTAAAACATCTTTTTGAAAATCATTTGAAAAGATAATTTTTTAAAGCTAAAACATTAAAAAAAACAGTTTTGAAAATCATTTTAAGAAAACCATTTTAAAGTAGTTTTGCAAGTTTCATCCTGCAGAATATTTCATCACATCAGGACTCGAGAACTTGTACAAAACTAGGATGTTCGTGGGTTTGTAAGCCACTTGTCGTAGGTTTGTAAGCTACTTGTCATGGGTTTGTAAGCCGCTAAGAAGGTAGAGATGGGTTCCATCCCAAATGAAATTTGGAATGAAGATTTCCATGCTATTATGAAGTTTTAACAAAACTAGACACTTATCTTGAAATCTTGATCTTGATACTCATGAGTCTTAAACTTGATTTCTTCATTCTTGATCTTTATAATGTACAGTCTTCAATAATCAGTACACGCCTTATATATATCTTGCATAATAACCTTTATATATATATCTAGACAATAGTGTTAGTACATAAGTTATAATAAAATAAGTTATAAAGGTTATTGTCATCAAAACCACTATCTCCAGAATCTCTCTCTTTTTGATGATGACAACCTTATAAAATATACTTACCACTTCGATCATACCACAACTCCTCCTTACACCAATAACTCCCTCTTACTCTAAGCCTACTATTTTATATGACTTCTTACCCTTTGTCATCAAAAAAATAACCTATAAACCTTGAACTTACTAGAAAATGAGATAAACAAACATATGACATAACAATGATAACTATGTATGAGTGAAATATAGCATCCTAAATTAAACTAAATTCAAGATTTTATACACCAAAGTTTTTTTAGAAGACATTAATTAAGATAACACGTATATAAAAATTAACAAACCAATATACAATCAAGAAAGAGAAAAACGAAAAACGCTTAATGAGGACCCTTAACTATTGGTCATTTATGGACCGAACAATTTGGATCGTGGAGACAAAATTTTCCACGTTGTTCGACCAAGTTTCCATTAGCGTCAAAAAGGACCTCTCCAACGAAAATCATGCCATCGTCTTCGTCCATATGAACATCCGAATTCAACAGAGGATGTTCGTCTTCTTGATTCTCTTGTGGTTCATCTAGAGGCTCTTCTTCTTCAGAATCCATGGCTTGTGATGATTCTTCAATGGCAATTGGATTGGCATGGTTATCCATAAGGAAGTTTTGTAAATTCCTAAGGATTTTGCCTTGCCTATCTTGTTCTCTAGCCATTCGCAATAGCCTATCTTAAAGACTTATGATCTGTATACAACTCAAAACTCTCTCCAAAAAGGTAGTGTCTTCACACCTTCAAAGCAAAAAATTACAACAGCTAGCTCTAAATCATGAGTTGGATATTTAACTTTATGCGGTTTAAGCTGTCGAGAAGGGTAGACAATCATTTTACCCCTTTGCATCAACACAGCTCCTAATCCTTTTTAACATGCATCAGTATACACCACCAAATCTTGATTTCCATCCAGAATAACTAACATGAGTGCATTGGACAACAATATTTCAGCTTCTGGAATGCCTCCTCATGTTTATTAGTCCAAACATACTTCACATCCTTCCTTGTTAGTTTAGTCAATGGTACTGTTGTACGAGTGAAACCCTTGATGAATCTCCGGTAGTAGCCAGCTAATCCAAGAAAACTCTTTATCTCAGTCATTATCTCAGGACTCTTTCAATTATTTACAGCTTTTATCTTATCTGGATCCATTGACAACCCTTTTTCTGAGACTACATGACCAGGGAACTTTACTTTTTTTTCTTCCAAAAATGACATTTTAGAAACTTTACTTTTAGCCGATGTTGTCTCAAAGTCTCAAGCACTATTCTAAGATGAGTCTCATGATCTTGCTTATTCCTAAAATATATTAGAATGTCATCTATAAATAATAACATGAATCTATCCAAATGCTCTCAGAAGATCCAGTTCATCAAATCTACGAAGAAAGTAGGCGCATTAGTCAATCCGAATGGCATTACTAACTGCTTGTAAGAATTATATTTTGTTCGAAACGTCGTCAAAGGAATGTTGTCTTCCCTCACCCTCAATCGATGGAACCTTATCGCCAAATCCAACTGAGAAAATACTTCGGCTCCACTCAACTGATCAAACAAATCATCTAACCTTAGCAAAGGATATCTATTTTTTATTGTCTTCCCATTTAGCTTACGATAATCGATACACAGTCTCAAAGACCCGTCCGGTTTCTTTACGAAGACACTATGGCTGCTCCCCAAGGTGAACTGCCTGGTCTAATAAAACTTTCTCCTTCTAAGTCTGCCAGCTTCACCTTTAACTCCTTCATCCATGTAGGTGTCATTCTGCTAGACGGTCTACTTACGGGGTAAGCTTCAGGTACAAGATCTATACGAAACTCAAGAGCTCATTTCGGTGGTAGTCCTATCACTGGCTCAAAGATGTTAAAAACTCTCTAATGACAAAAACTCTATTCAACTCGTCTTCCTCCTCGATTGCACCCAAAAAAGCTCAAACATCAAATTTTGAGTCCTCTATGAAGTATATAACTCGATCGTTACTATTATGATGTCTTAGTGATATTTCTTTGTCCTAGCAAAATATCCTGGAATCATATTTACTTAACCAATCCATACCCAAGATAATCCCAAATTCCACAAAGTCAAACACATGCAAGCTACAGGAAAATATAAGACCTAATAATTCAAACTTTTAATGTCACATCTCATCCTAGGAGTTACATACCCTTTTATCAGATTAAAAACCTTTAAGGAAGTGACTAGGTATGACGGTTCTAAATTTATCTTATCTACCAAGCAATGAGATATAAAAGAATGTGATGCACTAGTATCAAACAGTACTCTAACATGTATACCATGAATCAAAAGCATACCTTCCATCATAGTCTTTCCTTTTTCCTCTGCTGTGGGTCTCGAGGTAGATGATCATAATGCATGAGAAGAAAGAAGAAGAGAGAGAAAGTAAAAAATTTTTAGAGAAAACTAAGGGATTTTATTTAATAGGGAGAACAAAACTTTCATATTCTCTTTATTAAAACTTCCCCTTTATTTTTTCTTTAATTTTCAATCAAGCAAAATTTACCTCTAAAACTAGCATGGTCTGCCCTATTATTCCCTAAATGAAACAAAATCCCCATAATCTTATTTTAAGTAGCTATCTCTATTTAAAACCTGTTTAAATATATACCAATATCTAATATATCTATACGTGCATATATAACTTTTATATGTACATCCAAATAATTACCAACAACACCCAAAACATCAAATAAGTAATAATTAATATTTCTCAAACACTAATTAATTTATAAAATTTTATAACTAATTAAATTATGTGGTGTTTTGAACAATTCACTAATGTGATTGTGAGACTTGGATGTGTGAGTTCAATTAAGGACTAAATCATACGATTCAAATATCAACATTCACACATCACCTTAGCTAGTGGTGTGACTATTTGGCCAGATTCATTTCTTAGAGATCTTTTCGATAAAATATAATTCAATATTTTCTTGAGCGGGACCTTTTAGTACCGATAGTTTACACACGTTCTCTTTGTCAAAACTATATCTTTTAGGATATAAGGAATTTGGTATTGGTCAAAATTTCGATATTATCTACATTCAACTCGATTGTCCAAAAATAAAGTCATTCCTTCAATAATAACATTTATTATTAACTATACTACTTTGACCAGAGATTTTGACTTTGAGTTAACTATAGTTGATTGTGATACTAACCTCATATGATCGAGGAGAAGAATTCTCTATTGAATAATGTTTCACTCCTATTGCTTCAACTTAGACGTAATTAAAGTGGCTTAATGGATTGCTTTTTCGTGATTTAATTATAATCAAAGTAGAGTATTCACATTTAAGCTCCACGATATTCTTAAGTCCAAGAAACCTTGTAACTTCGTCACTTTAAGATTCTTGTTTGACCTATTTGTTATTAATTAATGGGAAACTCACTACAAGTATGCCATACTTGGTGCCCAGCAGCTATAACTAATACACTGCCCAACATTTGAAGCACGTTATGTACTTTGGTCTCGACGAATGCATCATTATCGTTTCTCGAAACATCTTGACCAAGAATATTTAAAACAAAATTTTATTTAGTTTTGTGATTAATTACTCATGATTGTCACTATTTGCAATTTTAAGCACATATCATTTTATTTAAAGATTTTCTTTTTAATATACTTTAAATTAGTTACTTAATTAATTATATCACAATATAACAGAGTATATAATAGAAATCAAACTCCTTTATTATGAATAAGATAAATATATGTAACAAATTACATAATTACACATAAGGCATACCACCAACATTTTCAATCTCCCACTTGCACATGGGGTTAATTGTGGAACCCAATCCCTTTCCTCCGCTCAATTCAGAACCGATCGCGCTAGTCCCTTAATAAATTGATATATATTGATTTACTACCTACTCTATCAGTCAACATCTCTTCATCATTACTAAACTGTCTTTATCATGTGGAACTTTTAGAGCATATGTCTTGACGCCTTGTGAGCCTATGTTCTTTTGAAATCTATATTGCGACATTGTTTTCAAAAACGAAGTCATGGAAAATCACCCCAAGCTCAGTTATAATTTTTTCAATTATAATTATACTGCTTTCATTGTGGTGTTATTCAAGACAATATATTTAACCTTTCAATTAAATCAACCACCACTGCTCATTTGGAACATTTCCAACTCAAAGCTCCTTTATTAATGTTGAACAAGAATTTAGGATTGACACGTTATATTCCATATCACCTATGAAGTTAAAGTACAAACATTCCTTCAAAAGGAGTTCATTGTTTTCATAAATAAAACTCTAATACATTCTAAGTACTTGAGTATAATTTTAACTATAATTTAATGGTATTATCAGATTTGATATTCGCTTAATGCATCAAATACATAATCAGAATGATATTGTAGAACTAAAGCACATATGATAATTCCTATGTCAAGGAATATATCTTATATGCTCTATATTAAACATTAAAATATGGTGTCTATATATATTATTTGGGACAATCCCAACATTCTTTTATACTAGTCATAAAAGATGCCATTTTGAAATCCTATATCGGTATCCAAACTAAAAGTAATTTTAACATGAGTGCATCATTAATAATCAACGGTATGTTGTCTTACTTGTAATTTAGAAATATCTAAGTACTCATAATATTCTTTCTTAGAGACACGTTTCCTCTGCATTTTAGCTACATGCAAATTATTTGATTTCTTTGTCAAAATATTTGCTCAACTCTAACACTTGTCGAACGATATATTGTACCAATTCTTGGATCTTACCTAACACTTACATACTCGGACATCGCTCATACTTATGTCATGACATTTTTGTTATCATGTGCGAAGTGCCTATTTTAAGTCATGATTCGGAATATCTATTTCAACTTGGATATACCAAAACTTAAAATCATATTAGGGGACAATTTTGCAAGTAAAATCTGAATTAACTTAAGCACATCGACTAACGAATTTGTTATGCCAATTTCAACAATTGAATTTTACAAGGTTATTCTCATCATTGTTGCTTACTATATTCCAACTGCATCGGTCTTCATTCTAAAGACATGCCTATGAACGATGGATCATATCTCTTTGGGTACAACTATCAAAATTGTATTTTGATAATATACTCAGAATCCATTTCAGATTTAAGCATCATACCATATAATAGAGTCTATACTCTTTAATGTTGATTGACAACTAAGGAAATTATTACTACCAACAATTTCTTTTCTTGACATTGATTTGAAAATCGTAGTTTTTCTTTTATATGCGAGAGTTCGTATCAAACATTCTAATGGTTGTGTCTATTTCAAGCTTAGTTAATTTCTTTTCATCTTATATAATTAGTTTCCACGTTAGAGTGTTTGAACCTTATCCAATACTTACATAAAATAATACAATTTTGAGTTTATGAAACTTATGTTCATAACATAAATTTGTCAACCATTGTTGGTTAGTCCTAAACTCCTTTGGGGTTTTTATACAAGATCCATTATGATTGAATTTTATGCAAAGCCTCTCGAATCACACAAACTATCAACTCTTTGACCTCGGACAAGTTGAAGTTTCATGTTAATTCGTATCTTGTTTTATTTTTTAAATATTTCTTTAGATGAAATTAAATTTAATGTATGTACTTGCTCTTAAGCACATATTCCTATAGAAAGAAGTTAATTCATCAATCATCATCAATCATATTTTGTTCGACAAAGTTTGATTACTCCTTATCGATACGTTATTATGTGTTAAGGAGAGGAGTGACTTTGAGATTGAATTTCATTCATTTGTACCTTTGAAGCCCTTTCCAATATGGATATTCACTCAAATCGAATAGTTTTTTTTCTTTGCATGTTAAGTTTCCTACTTCCATTTTAAATTCTATGAATTAATCAAAGATATACTACTTGTGTATCAAATACACTTGTTAATATATGTGACAATTAATTGGTGAATTTAACAAAGTAAGTAGATCCTTTTTGGTATAAATAGATCTTGGACTATATACATCTATATGTATCAATCCAAAGAGTTTGTTAACTATTTTGTCACTCCCACTAAATGGATATCTTGCCCTTAATCTTTTAAAATACAATTCACAAGCACCATAAGATTCATAATCATATGATTAAAGAATCATTTCTCTAAAATATGGCTTAATCCATAATTCTTAAATAATTAGAGAAAATTTTAGATACCTCTGTATTTTTCGTAGCTAATGCATCATCATTGTTATGGGAACAAATACCATTATTATGATAGATTTATTTTGCAACGAATATTCATATTAAAATAAAACCATATCTATTTTCAGTCAATACTAAAAAAAAAATATTTTTTCATAAATAATATTTGGTATTTATCCAAAAGAAATCTTTATAACTTGATGTATCCATTAGCAAGTGTCATATAGTATGCTCCCACTATTTTTACCATCACTATAACAATGCATGAAATGTTTCTATTATCCACTGTAACTTGTTCATAATCAAGAGTTTGAAATTAAAAATCTTAAACTCAAAGAAATAACTCTTGAAGAAAACAATTCATATACATTTGGAATATAAATCACATTTATCATTCAATATTAAGAATATATTAGGTATTTTATCCGGTCATCATTTTTTATGATTCTTCATGTAGCAGAAGTGATCGTTCAATCTCTTCGTCCCAACTATGCTTATTTTATAGCTACCATCAAACATGCACTTTCCTTTCTAAATGGTAGAACAATTCAAAAACTACTAATTTACTAGAAGAATGCACCAAACTCTTTACAATAGCTTATTCTGACATCCTTCACATTTTAAAACTATCGAATAGGTTGTAGTTAAGTAAACTGATCAAAACCGACATTTATTTGATCGATTTCCTAGATTAGTCTTTACTTCTTAGTCTTTCATTATTTTCGGCGTGAAAAGATCCTCATTGTATTCAATCATATTGAACTCAAGATCTTGCACTATGATTTACTTACTTTTTTCGAATGAAAAAAACTTCATCCACATTTTGTATATTACGAATGTGACCATTCACCATACAACTTTCGTTTGTGCTTGAATATGGATCAACTATCCATATTTTTTATTTCTTTAGAGTTCAATGCTCATAGAAGACAATACACGGTCTTGATCAAATAAACAAAAAAGTGGCTAAGGTAAGAATGTATTTAGTAGTTGTATGATTTGCCTTTTGCATAGTTCTTGAAGCGATAACATGTCAAAGGGTTTATCGGTAAGAGTATGTGTGTGTATTTTTGCCAATCTTAGTCCAATTCATTAGAATATTTCAATTAATGAATAATTTTATCAATTAGATTAGTTGCGAAAATTCATTAAAGTGATCATTCAAATTTTTTATGGCATATGTTCTTATAATATTAAAAAATTAAATGTAATCATTTCATTTTTCTAATAATACTCCTAATATATTTTTTATATTCCTCAAAGCGTTAAGAGAAATATAAAAATCTTTCAATTTCTCTTCTAAATGTTAGTACTCGCTTGCCTTGGGATTCTGATTTTGGATCTGCTTAACAAATCATGGGCCCGTAAGCGAGGGATAACTTTTTGTCAATTATACCATATATAAATCATAACCATGATTATTGCCCAAATCTCGACCTTGACCTTGAGTTTGCTCAACATATCAGAAAATATTATTCATTCTTACTAATCATTTCACAATGAGCCAAGTATAATGCACATGCGTTGAGTTTTCTCAACAAATACATGCATATATCTTACCTAGCCCAAGCAATGTATTTAATAGTACTACATATAACAACTCCAACATGAGTTTGCTCAACAACTAATGTGTATTCGAGTAATCTATTAACGTATACATGATCTAGGACAACTTTATATATTGGAGATTCAAAATCTTTAATATAAATGTTAGAATGATATTTTTTTAAGAAGCAATATATTTCTTATGAAATACCATCGCGATTTAAGTGTTAGACACATGAAATCTTAGCATATGTACTTTACGTGTGTACTTATTTCAAAAATCTATTTTGGGTTTATTTTAGTTTCACTTAAATTATGTTTAAACAAGGCTACTCCTAGAAAACTCCAAGGAAACACCAAGGCAGTTAACCTTAGCCAAAACTTTAGGATCTATGTCATTTGATTCAGCAGCTAACAATCATTGTCAAAGGTAACTCAATGAAAATCAATAAAACTAACTTAAACAACAATTAAAACAAAATAATCAGGAAAAAAATAGGTATCTAGGAAAGGAAAACTCTCCAATAATGTTTGGAGAACAGCACTTAACAAAGAAAAATTGACGACCCCGATCTCTAGGCCTATTGCTGAAATCGATGACCACTCCACTACCCATAGAATTAAGACAATAAATAGAATCTTCAGGGTACTGCTTCATCTTTTGAAGGGTGACCAGAGAGCATAAGATAGATGGAGGCAGATCTTCTAACTTAAGTTCCTTAAATAAGACAAACAAAGAGTTGATATAACTGTAGGAATTGACGTTCAGTTGAATATAAGCAATTTTAAGGGAGGATATGACGCTGGATATGATTAGGCAGAGTGGTAGGTAGCAGGAATGGTAGATATAAAGGGGTGAAGAGAAAAAATATTTCTAGTGGAGAGTTCATTGTCTTTCGGTCCTGGAGCCCAAGCTTTAGTCCTAGATATGCCAAAATATTGCAGAACGGATCAACCTCTTCTTGTGTCGTAAAATATAATTGATGAGAAGTGCAGATCTTTTCCTCCAGTGAATCTTTAACCCTGAGGGATTTGGGAGACTTATACTTTCCTTTGGGGTTTCCTTTCTACCTCCAACCATGGTACCAAGGAGGATTAAAATATGAATATAAACACGGAAGAAATGAACGGGAGGTGACAAGGTAAAGTAAAGTGGATATATGTACACATACAAGTAAACTCTATTTTAAGTTTAATACACAAGCATGTTAAGCATGCATGAGCATAGAAATACGTCCACAGCTTACTTGTGTGTTGATGAATCAGTTTATATGTATAACATCTTTAGGGGTAAAATATAAATGGATCAATAGGTCATATGCATGCACTAACGCGTGTATAACTCAACAACGACCAAGAAAGTAATCTTTGTTAAACCATAGTAAGATAAACATTAACTGCAATATATGAATTTAATTTATGGAAAATTGAACAAAAGAACAACCCTCGTGATAAGAAATCATGCACTAATAATAGCATACAAGGTTGGTAATCTTCTAAACATGAAGACATAATATGGATAGATACTAAAAATTGGCCCACCGCACATGAACATGAAGCTTTCCTGTATTGAGCCTAAGCGTAGCATTCACAAGAAACATTTGGAACCAGAGCATCAGTGAAATCAAAAATATTAAATAAAGCTTTTGTGAGATGAATCTAAATATAACTTCAATGACTAAAGTATTAACTAGAGCCTTTCGTGAGATAAACCAAGATGTAACTTTCTTAAGTAGAGCTTTCATGAGATTAACCCAGATATGACTTTCATGAGTAAAATGTTGAATAGAGCTTTCATGTGATAAGCCAAGATATCACTTTTGTGGGTGAAATGTGGGACATTGCTTTCTTATGTTAAATTTAAGCAGAGCATTCATATGTAAAGTTTAAAACAGAATCTTTGGGTGCAAAGTCCAAACGTGGTTTTCGTGTGAAGTGGTTTCGAGGGTAAAGCCCAGGCAAATATGTCATGTGTGAAAACTAAAAACACAACTCTCGTATATTAGGCCTTCAAACCATAACTTGACACATAACGATGGGTTATATTAATTAGAAATGGATAACTAAAACCATGAGACCTAAAACCTACAAACAAAAAAATATTGCTTGGGTTAATAGATTCAAATCAAAATGACGTAAAAAAATGGACTTTTAATAAACCCATCAACACCAAAATTAACATATAAAACCCTGGTTAACTTTGAAGTCAAAGATGATTAATTTGAATCAAAATTTACCGTAACAAAACAAGCAACAAATAAATTAATAGTGATTAAAGTCACTTACCGATTGAAAATATGAAGGGTGTCAAAATTGGGGACAATAAGAGTGAATCGATTCTTCTTAAGCAAAGCCAGAGAAAGGAGAAGGTAGGAGGAAGTATATTATTTATAATAAAAGGGAAAATAATGATGAATGTTGGATCGTAAACAATGAGAATGAATGGCCAATACAAGCACACAAAGGAATATGAAAGGTTATTTATACTAATATATAAACAATTATTAAAATAGAATGGGGCAAGTGTTATACCCTAACTATAACAGTAATCGCAAGTCAACAAAGTAGGAAGCTTACGTTAGAGAGATTAGAGCTTTTGTAGTTAACAACAATAAGAAGGGCTCTCTAGGAAATTCATAGGAGCTATCATGAGATATATTGTTAAAGCCATCGAGGAATATGGAAGCCATAGCATGTGAAGTTATAAAGCAGTCGTGGAGCATGTTGTTGAGCCATCATAAAATATTAAAGCTGCCATTAAAGCCATCGCGATGTAATGTATTTAAGCCTTCATGAAGTATTTCTTGAGATCATTGTGAAAAGAGGTATGAAGGCAAGCTATTAAAATAGCCATAGTGATGAAGCTTTAGAGGTTATCATTGAAAATCTTTTTGAACCATCATGAAGTGTCTTGTAGAGCTAAATCCTAAAGCTATCATGATCAATCTTATAAGGCTACCGTGATATAAAGTAGCAAAGCCATAGTGAACAGTTCAATATAACCATTGCATGCTATATATTCAAATGGTAAACAAAGGTTATCATAAAGAGTTCAATATAGCTATTACATGCTATATTCAAATAGCTAAAAAAAACTACCATAGGAAGTTCAATGAAGTTAGTATTCGTCATCCTCAAATAATAAGTCAAGGTCATCGTGGGGAGTACTATAAAGCTATCATAGGCTATCTCGAAGTAGTGAATCTATACTATCGTGAGAAGTCCCATGAAGCTATCATATGCAACCTTAGTGGTAAATCCAGACCATTGTGAAGAGTTCTATAAGGCCATCACTTGTTATTTTGGAATAATAGGTCGAAACTATCATGGAGTATCTAGAAGAAAATGTGCCACATACCATGTCGAGAATGTGCCACTAGGACAAGTTACAATCATCTACCCCTATAGGGTGCCATGTGTCAAAGATCGCCAGTCTAACTTCTTTATAAATAGACATGTACCCTCACTTAAAGAGGGTTCAAAATTTTCTAGTTCTCCTTCTTCATTTGTCATTTTACTTTTCATATCGTAAAGAGATCTCTAATTTAGGGATCCATGGCCGTTAAGGCAACTTGAATTTCGAACTTTGTAATTGAGGATTGGTACTTTGGATAATTTGCACAATTAATTGCTTTGGTTTTTGACTTGTGTGCATGGTTATTCTGTACAATGAACTTTGCTTATGTTTTGGACAAACATGTTGTCTGCTCACTCTTAATCCCTTTAGCTCCATAGCTGCAATAACTTACAGCATATAAAGCCCAATTTTTACCCTAAGTACAAATAGAAGAATCGGAAAAAATAAACACATCTTTCATCATAATATATTCCCCTTCTCCTATACCAATGATGGGGCTTTACTAGAAGTTGGAATGGCATCCAAAGCATGGCCTTCACAATCCGACCTTCATTCTTTAAAGCTGGAGAGTCTATTTTCATATGTCCGAACTGATCACAATTATAACACTTCAATTTCTTCTGAACTCCAACCGCCTTACAATCCTTTCGCAAACTTGTAACATATCCCTTTCGGCACCAAAAAGAATTTCGTCTCAAACCTTGCCTTGAACATCCTGCATGTAATAGTTTTCTCATCTACTTTAGCTGTTACAACTTCCACCAACATGTCGCCTCGTTTTTCAAATGCCATGTAGATATTTGTCTCTTAGTAGCATCACCAAGTCCTAGTAGATTGAAAATCATTTCACAATCATTTAACCATACCTGAGACAATGGGTATGATTATGTAATGAGAAAAGGCTTCTCACAAAGGCTGGGGAAATCCTACATAGATTAGGAAAATCAATAGTCGGTGGTGCTAGGGCCGAAATTACATCCTGGTTAGTAGTGGTAGTATGGCTACAGGTTCGGTGGGGTTGGCAGTAGCTTGGCTCGTCGCTCGAATATAGCGTATGAACCATACTAGTATATTTACTCTTGGAATATCTCGAACATCTGCTCAAGTGCTAGTCCATACCCTGGTTTCACCCTACCAGCATTGGCTATGGTGGTCTCTGTTCCAGTTTCGACCAAATTACTCATTTTAGCTATCTGTGAAAATGGAATTCATTAACAGCTTTGCAATAGATAGTAAACAAAACTAGAACAATTATTAGGTGTATGCACATGTATTTGATTCCTATATGTAGTGTGTGTTTGCGCATGTGTAATAGAAAATACAAATATGCTATCAATGCGTTTCTAATTCATATCCTAGTTCCTAGCTTATGCTCTAATACCAAATGTAACAACCCATCTTTTTGACCCTAGATCCAATGCTCGATCCGATGTTAACAACCCGAGAACCGAATGGATTGCTCATTGGGGTTCAAATAAATACTGTTTGCACCAAAATTGGTCACAAACACCCGATATCGTGAAATCACCCGTTTATGAACACAAATCAGCAACAATCAATATAAGACTCAGATCTATGCAATAGCAATCACAATAATTTAGCAATAACAATCACAAACACAGGGTTTATAGTGGTTCGGCGATCGTGCCTATGTCCACTTTAAAGTTGGTGACTTTATTGATATTCTCTTGATGATTACAGTTGATCACAACAAGTTACAATGGATTATAGCTCTGAAACTTGAATGCAACAACGATGATAAGGTGTAGAATTGAATCCGGTAGAGTCTTGGCGCTTCAGAATTCCGATCCCCTTTTCTGAATGACCTAGGGATCTATTTATAGCTGTAGGAGGCTGATATTTCTCCTAAAAATCCGGTAGACTACTTCTGGCACGTGAGGGGGCCCACATGCCCGGCCTTTGGGCCCACCTTGGGATCGATTCGAACTCCTTTCGAATCGATCAAGAAATCATCCAATCGAAATGAAATTTGGTGTGGACATTCTTCAACATGTAAGCAAGCTCCTGTAAAAATTTCATTGCATTTGGACTTGTAGATCTCAAGTTATGTTCGATTCAAGATCGTGTTCTTTGTCTGTCCATCCTGTTCGAATCGATCGCTTCGATTCGATGGTAGCATGTGCTAGCAGGTTGATGTGGCGCGCGTTCTTCGTGTCGATCCGCTTTTCACTCCGTTTTGACTGGGTCGACTCCATGATTTTTGCTACTTTGACTTAGTGGATTCGAGGGCTTTCAGGGATTCGAACAGAGGCTCGTTCGTATCGATCGTGGTATGCTCTGGCCGATCGATACGAAGCTGTTGTAGTAGGATGGATTCGAAGTGGAGTAACTTCATGGATTCGAAGGACTTCAACTTGATGGATACGAACTAGGTAGATGCGAGGCTAATTCCTTTCTGATCGATGCGAACGCAATGGATACGAAGTCTAGCAATATTTATGGATTCGAACATATCTTCCGCCGATGGATACGAAGTAGGCATTCGCTGATTGATACGAAGCACACTATCTGTTGATGGATGCGAAGTGGGATCATCTGATGGATGCAAAGTGAAGTCACCGATGGATTCGAAGAGCGGTTGTCTGATGGATTCGAACTATACAGACAGTGATGGATACAAATCCTATGGATTCGAACAGCATACTTTGACTCACTTGCATCGATCATATCTCGTTCATATGAACTCCGATTGACCTGAAATTTGGAATGCTGGTTCCCATGACTTTGCTTGCCATGTTCTATCAATTGTAGCCTGATCCGGGCTCGGAAAAAATTCATCGATATCCATGGTGACGCAATGTACAATCAATCTTTGAGTTGAGTTATCTTGGGTTTTCCGATCAATTTTTTGGTATCGCGACCTTGCCAAAAGGCGGGATAACAAATACATACAACTACTAACATATATCAAACACACTTCTAACCAACACTAACTAATAATACTTTCAGAGTCTCACAATGGAAGGAAATAAAAACAATACTTAATAATGACCATAGTCACATCACTAGAAGTAGATAAACATAAGTTCAGTAAATGAGTCATACTTTTACTCTACATATACTACAAAAATAATAGCATAAAATGATATGAGTTTATCGTCCAATCACCTCACATCCGATCATCACATCATGCGTAACAATCGTACACGTCTAATCGTACCGCAACGTAACTATATGGACTCACTTCTCTGGACCGACTTCATTCCCTATAGGGCCGCTTAGCACCCATGTCATGTTGATTGCATATAGGACTCACTTTTATGGACCGCCCAAAGCTTACAGGACTAATTGGACTCATACCTGGTCTGGCTATAGTCTGTAGGGTCGCTTAACATCCACCTCCCTCACCTGGTCCGCTGAAGCACTACAGATGAGCAATGTAATGCCTAGGTCACTTTCTTGTGTCACATGTCCCCATTCGCATCCGTATCCATATCTGTATCCATATCCATATCAAAATATCCACATTTATATCTAAATCCATGTCCCATGAAGTCTACCTACGCCATAGACTCGTTCACGTTTCACGTTCACCATCATATCACATCTTCGCATTACAATAGCATGCATATTCACTTCAAATAGCAAAATCATCATAAACATGTACTTTATTCGTAAAATTGTCGTTTGCCTCATCAATAATCTCCAATCGCCTTCCAAAACACAAGAGAAACAGAACTTGAATTGATCGATTATTATTTGTGTAGGCCCTTTTGGGTCCAAGTTAACATGAGCCTAAAATAGGCACTAATGGTCTGGTCACCTTCACCAGTGGACCGGTGCACATGAATCCTGATAGATCTAAGAAATGAGTGGTTTTCATCATCGTTTCTGCCTCTAGCAACCTCCATTCTACCACCAATCGCCTTCCTCCGTCCACCTCTGTTCCACCTCTAAACACTAGAAAATGTCCCTAATGCCTAATACTAAGTTTCTAAGTCCGAATTATCAATTTATTTCATCAAATGTAACATATAATCATCAAATTATTATATTTTATCATAACCTAGTTTCTAAGCTGTTTTTTAATCAAATCCCCATTAAATCTAAAATTCGATGTTTATAAGTGTTTATCTATTCTATTATAGCCAATATATCATAATTAGAGGATCGTAAATGTATTATATGAGGAGAAAAGGATGAACCACTCACCAACTCCATTATTTTCTGCCTAAACCTCCACTACCCGACCTACTATGCTTTCGTGCTTCATATTTTAGCCTCCAAATGGTTGTTGATACGTAGCCATATCTAATAGCTCCAGAGCGCTTCTGGTCTTGTGGATTTTGTTGCATTGAGAGAGAAAGAGATATTATGTTTCGATCCTTGGTTGGTTAAAAGGAAAAAGAATGAGGGGTCAAGTGGTTTCTAAAACTGAACATACATGAATTCTTTTAATTGGTCGGAGGGAAAACTGTACGCCTAATCTCAAATTTAAAAACCTTATGTTTTGGAGCCTATTCAATCTAGTACCACTTAGCCCATATTTTCTTTATCCAAACTCCAAACAAGGTAAACGAAAATACAATGTGAATCAAAAGAACATGATGGTGTAATGGCGCTGGTTTCATTGTCAGATTCTAAAGTTTGAAAAATGACAATTTTGCCCTTTTTATTTTAAATTTATTTGATATGTTAAATTTAGCTATTTTCACATTTTTATTATATTAATATATTTAATTAAGATATTTACTAAATTTTCGAAGTATTACAGTCACTCAAAGGACCGCCCCTACCCCTTAGCTGCCATTACCACTAGTGAGCTTCCTATCCACCTTAGATTCCCATCTAGAGGATCGATATTGTGATCTCTAGATTTTCCTTGCAAGGTATTAAGACGCTTTCCTTTCTCTCATTCTTATTCAGAGATGGCGGGGGATCAGGAGGTTGTACACCATGATCTTTGTGCCTCTACCATTACTATAGCATAATCTTCTAAAATGGCAGCTTCGAGGTATAACACTATAACTTCCTTGGCTCTCGTTGTGACTAATCCGAATGATGCAAGGGTGATAAATTCACTCAACTGTATTCTCCTAAAATTTCAGTAGAAAAATAACTTATCAAGTCTCCTGCCAAGAATTTTTCTAATGTCTTGACCAACCTCCGCAAGACTATTACTGACTTGCAGTTCTTATTTTAAGTATGATGCTTAGGTAATTACGGTCCATATGGATGTGGGTCATGGAAAAGTTGAGAAAAATCGCCTCATTTATGACCTTCGTAAACATGTACATAATTGGGATATTTAGATATAATATGATAAAGTGGTAGAGGAGTCGAAGAAATCGGATGTTGTTGAGCTTGAGAGGATGAAGGATGAGCATATTCCCCATCACAAAAAGGTGAAGAAAAAATTTTCGATCAAGGCTAGAAATATCAAAAATATAACGAGGGAAGCGACCTCTTGGCTTAAGGAGATGGTCGGTGGCTTGGCTCATAGATTGGATGTCCTGGTGGAAGATAAGGAAAGAATAATTCAGTAAGCAGTCGAGTAAAAGAAGGAGAAAGCCCAACTCAAGGCACAATTGGCTTAGTCACTTCTGAGAAGTCATCCTTGAACAAAAAACAGTTAGCCGATTTAAGACGGAGCAGTCTTCCCATTTTGTCCAAAGAATCCAATAAGCTAGAGAAGGAACTAGTAATTTAGGTTGCCATAAAACAAATCCCTTGGGAGCCAATTGGATTAAAAGGGCCAAAGTCTAGGGGGTGGGGGGAAACTTGTCGATTTCTCTTTGGAACTTCGGCAAGTTGTTTTTTAAAAAAACATACTATATTATGTACACTAAAGGTTACCTGCGATGGTTAAAGACTACGGTATGGTAGTAGCTTTGATCCATAAACATCTGGTGAAGCAGGCTAAGAAGAAGTTCCAAAATGAAGGGAAACCTTTTTTTCTTGATGGAGTAGAAGCTTGCTTTTTTAAGGAGGAGATGAAGGCGATAAGAACGAAATACATCATTCTATCCAACATCACACAAAGGAGAAGCAAAAGAAGGAAGAGGTTTCCTTGGCCTATGCATATGTTCTCTTATGCACCTTTTTAATCATTTTTTAGCAAAGCTTGTAACATGTGCCCTCTTACACACAACGCCTTCTCCTAAGCATCGAGTATCTATCACTCATGTAGAAGGAAGCTCGGTAGTGGTGACCTCCACTACATTTAATATCATCAAAGATGGTATGTGTAACCTCATTCCTATGTGCTACCACTCAGATTTGTTCATCGTTAATCAAGTATGCCGTTGATTTTCTTATTCATAATCCTATAGGCAAACCCTCATTGGTGGATCCTGCTAGAGTGGTCATTGCTCCCTCTAGCTCGACATCCTTGCATCAATCTCGAAGTTTCAATGATGATTCATGGGTCCTTAGAGAAAATTGGGGCACTCTGAGAGGACATTAAGATGGAAACTCCTAGGTAAGTGGATATAGATGATGTTGAGGATAAGATCGATGCCCTAAGGACTAGGTTGAAGCAAGTCTATCCCCCGATCATTGCCAAAGCGAAGATTAAGAAAGTCAAGAAGATGGGCTACTTCCATGGGAAAAGAAAAAAGACTTATCTATGCATAGTAGATCCAAGAGAACCTAAAGGACTCATAAACATCTAGCGGCGCTAATCACGATAGGTCTAAGGATCCGAAAGCATCGAAGGACCCAAAGACCGCCCCCCTCAAGCATAGAGTTCTCTCAAAAAGGTGCCACTAACACTGCAAGTACAGTGATCGAATTTTTATTTGGTTTGTTTTTTTATTTTAATTATGTAAGGCATAATAATACATGCTATTTGGTGGTGTGATGTATTAAACACCCATTTGGATGATATATTATTTATTGTATCGACTTTTGGTTTGAGGGATATGTAATATTTTTATTTGGCTTCCGTGTGCTATTATTCCACATTCTTAATTGTTTTTCCTTACTATCTACCATGTTTATTACCTGCAAATGTTGATACATGCACATATCATAATATTATAATTAAATGCATTTCACATACCTATTCAAAGTTGGTGGTAGTATTAGGTTGGATACACACACTTATTCACCTGATTGGTGCACACATTATACTTTATCCCATTACACACTTGTTAAATGATGACTAATTATCAAGCTAAGTTGAAGTAGATAATTCCCATATTTCCATGTCTTTTACTCTTAACGTGAATTAATTTTGTGACTGTTTACCACTGCAATCCATGCAAGATTACTTCCATGTTGTTGAAAGCTTCCATGTTGTTGAAAGATAAGGAGACTCTATGACGCCCCACCTTGAGAGCCACATTAACAAAGAGCATTACGGAGTAAACCATCTATTAATGCAGAGAATAGATCTGGTTAGGAGCGACATCCGTAAGGTTTGTCTTAAACAAATATTGAATACATCGATTGGGTGCTCTAAATTTTTTATTTTACCTTTCTCAAGTGGATCGACATACTCAATAAATGTTTAGCACAACTATGGTGGCTAACGGATTTATCACAATAAAATATAACAACAACAAATACAACTGATCACCGAACAGCAATCACACACACACACACATACATATATACATACACACAGATACATCATAGTACACTACATAGTGATACAACAGTGGTGGTACATAGAGCATAATACATCGAGTCAAAAAGAGTAAGTATATATCAGAGTTCACAAAATGCAACAAGACTACACAAATGATGACTAACATCGAAAGAAAGCAAGAAAATCCATAGCGGAAGCAGCGTAGTGGTAATCTACATTAAGTGTCTAACCTGAAACAACTCGATCTGATCCGAGTACATAAAATACACGGGTCGGTCTAGCTTAAATAGACTGATTAGCATATTATAGGTGAAATAAAGTGATAAAGGATAATATTTTTTCTCAAAAGAGAAGAAATAACACAAATATATGTCAACTACTTCATGTGAGAGAATATCACTAAAATATATCATAAGAGGATATCTCAAAAGAGGCAAATTTAATGACAGTATCAATTAATCGCAATAATTGCCTCATATCATCGGCATGTACAATAGACAATATAATGTGTAACGACCCAGAATTTGACCACTTGAAAATATAGTATTTAGAGTGATTTTAAATATAAAATATAAAAGGTTTTATGATTTAAATAATATTCGATTGGATTTGGAAGTAGAAACATATATAAAAATAGTAATATTTGTCTATATCGACAAAAGTGACAAAATGCTGATTTCAGAAAAGTATGTTTCATTGGTTAAATAAGTATCTTGATTAATTAATGAGTGTTTATATTTTTAAATAGCATTATACAAATTTATTTTTAAATTTGGTTTACATAAACAAATAGTTTAACTAAAACGTCAAAATGTGACCGTAAAACATTTTGTCGAAAAACGACGTTTTGTCGATTAAAAGTTGTCGCAGTGTCGTCGCACCTTTATTTTCTTATATAGAAACATATATTCAAATAGTGTAAGTATTAATTAATTCATTAAACATGTTTGCTTTTACTAAATAAGATTAGAAAACTTCTAGAAGCCATTAGTAAAAGTAAGTAAGAATTAACAAAAGTGAGAAAAGGCAAACATCAAATCAAAGCCAACATAATTATGATATTCTTTACTTAATCATTAAGTGACTAAGATATAAAATAAGAAGTGAAAGGATGATGTTAAGTTTTTAAAAAGTGGAGATTGCTTTAGGTTGAAGTAAGGTTAGTTTGGTAATTTGGTAAGAGGTTATTTTGGTAAAATTACAACTTCTTTCTTTTTCTATAAATATCCACCTACTTCTTCACTTTCATTCACATTTTCTTCTTCTTCTTTTCTCAAGATTCTTCATCTTCTTCCTCTTCCCTTTAATGTCTTCCAAGCTATAGAAAAAATTGTAAAGAAGTAATGTCAAAATATTTACAAAATATTCAAAAGAAATCAATGTTCATTCTTTTCAAATCAAACTTATTTTTTCTCCACATTTTACATCTTCTTCTCTTAGTCATAACTTCTTCAAAACAGAACCAAAATGTAAAATTATTTTCTTAAAATCATGTATCTTTTCAGTGGATACAATTTTTATGTTGACCACTTTGTTAAATTATAAAGTTAACTATGTCAAAAATATATTTCTTTCCAGTGCATTTTCTGGCCCAGTTTTTTAGCCAGAGAATAGACTATTTTTTTTTTTATCATAAATTGATCATAAATGATCCAAATTAAGAAAAAAAATATTTCAAAACCATATAAAATTTAAGTGACTACAACTTTTATGTTGATTACTTTTTCCTTTTTTGAAGTTCTATATCTGAAACTCAATTCTTTGAAGTGTATTTTCGGCCTTCATTTTTATCAATCCGAAAATACCTCTTCTTCATTCTATCATATCTCCCTCAAATTAACTTGGATTCAAATGATTCTTTTTTTCAAATTCAATAAAAAAGAATTTTCAACAACTTTTCAGTTAACAAGCTTTTCAAATTTTATGAGTAAGAGAGTCAAAAATAAGAGAGAAGATGATCTATTTTTCGGATCTAAATCTTGGAAATTCAAGTTCAAAGATCTACCGCTTCTTCTCTATATTTTCGGCCAACCTCCATCTCAAGCCTCGGCAAAGCTATTGGAATATAGAAGGTGTTTTTTTCTAGTGTTTAATGGAGTAGGAATTAATTAGTGAAATGTTGGTTGATTAGAATGTTGGCAGGAAGTTCATCGCTTTGGTTTATGGTGAGAAACTCTATTTAGCATCTCTATTTATATATATATATATATATATATATATACATATTTGATGTTGTGTTATGATTGCTATGGATGTTTATATATGCTTTGATCATCAAGTATTGATTGTTTGATATTATTGTTAAATCTTTTTTACCAAGTCACGTTGATACACGTCGATAAGCACAAAGGAAATTACTTTCCTTTTGAAAATGAAATGATGTATATGCAATGCTTAAACCTTTTGTAAATAGTTTTAAAATGAGTTATAAATGTTTTATAAACATTTATATATGTTTAAAGAAATAAAGGAATAAAATCAAGATTTTATCTTGTATATTTTGAAATATGTCCAAAATAATTTTTTATAAACATCGCGGTTTTGCAGTTCGAAATCCAAAAGGAGATTTCCTTATAAATGATATTTTTTATATGATTAAAAATATGAAATAAATTTGATAAATCTATTAAAATGGTTTGAAAGAGATTTGGAATGGAAAATATGAATTGTCAAATATAAAAAAAGTTATTTAAATCAAATAAGCTTATATAGCACTTTTATGCTGCGAATTCTATAATCTTTTGAATATGAGTTTAAACTTAACAATTATTTCCTAAATCTTTTGTGAATGATTTTAAAGGAATAATTAAGTAATGTAAAGATGATTTGAAAGTTTTAATAAGAGTTTGAATAAATGGTTAAGAGAAATTTTTTGTAACACTTAAACAAAAAGTGAAGAATATTGAATGTAATAACAAACTGAGTATGCGGAAACGACTAGTACATTTGTCCCGTCTGTGAGATCTGAGATAATAAAACAATATGTTTAACTAAGGTTAGGGATGGAGCAACCAGTGCCCTGAACTTACCTAGCCTATGTTTTCTCTTCTTAGGCGAGGGATGGAACAGATCGAAAGGAAAGCCCGGATGCCCTAAAAGATCATATTTAAGTTTTTCCAAGTTAAAAGACAAAGATATTCATCATGTAGGATTACTTGCCATTAGTCCCTAGAGGTGAAACTTGTCATTAGTCCCTAGAGGTGAAACTTGCCATTAGTCATTCGAGGTGAAATTTACCATATCTAAGATGACAGTAGTACTGTTTTATGAAAATCTTCGATTTGCAAGAATATGATTTGAAGTTAAAAAAGAAAATCTTTGATTAAGATTTAATGAAAGATTTGGGAATATTTTCCCTAAGTTAAAAGTTATAGCTTGAATATAAGAAATCTTTGATTAAGATTAAAAGAATGATTTGGAAAGGTTTTCCTAAGTGAAAGAGAAAATGATTTGGAATTATTTCAAGATTTAAGAAAGGTTTGATAAATCAAATGATTTGATAAACGAGGCTTAATGATCCATATACATTTGAAAAGAAATGGAATAAATTGAAAAGAATATATCTAAGAAAGATGTTTGATTTAAATAAAAGATGAAGTAATTGATTGATGATTGATATCCACACACGAACTTAACATCTTTTAAAAAGCGATGATTGGTTTCGAAGGAACCGGAGTCAGATTTGGATGATTCCTATCCGAAAACCACTTCGAACCAATGTATATGTTCGAAAGTGAAGACATGTCGAAGATGATGATTATTGAAGACCGTGGATCTTCATAGCGTTAGGTCTGCTTGTTGAACATGCTCTGGGTAGCTCCCATTATAGAGTTATTTATAGCAGTGGTCTCCTCGTGATGGAGATTTTTTCGGATTGCAAGGGCATCTCGCCAAGTAATGGCCGTGGAAAGTGCCTTCGGTTTCGTTCAGTCCCAGAACGAACTTGTATGGATGTTTATCTGACATTGTATGCTAAATCACATTTGAGTGGTTTCTATAAACGTATATCAGTTGGTGGCGGAGAAGACAACTTCTCTTAGCTTAACACCCTTTCTCGAGACATATGAGCTCAGGAAGTTATACTTTTTCAAAAATCAGTCGTGTGACGTGGAATGACAATGTGGCATTCAAAGTGGAACCTGTTATGATCAAAGCGTGGTTTTGTATGAAAAGCGTGGCTTTGAAGAAATTGAGCGTAGCCTCACGAGCCTCACATTTCGGTTATGATGGGATTCTATGTGGTCAGATGTATGCTCGCATTTCAGATAGTAGTGATTTGGGTTATCAGGTGTTCTGAGCCCCAGGTACCAGATATGTCTGGGCCTCATGGCAGGGATGCGCGAAGTCCGAGTCCTTGGATGTTATTCCTGGATTGTATCCACTTTTAGCCATTTGTGTTGTTGTATAACGGCGTTTGAGTCATGGAAGTAAGCCGTGGATACAGATTGATCTTTCCACTAGTTCCCTATCATGTTGTAAATCCAATCCCAATACGAGATTTATGGTTTTGATTGTATTCCCAAAATAGCTATAATGACTTGCAAACATTTCAGCTACCCCTTTTTGGTATCATATATTCCGTTGACCTAGTCCGGATATATTACCTTAGACTTAGTCCAGGTATTGATATCTTATTTAAATAAGTTTATTTGAAAAGTGTTTTCAAAAGAATGTCATTAAAAATAATATCAACCATTTTGATATATAAAAGTGTTTTAGTTATCATAAGGTAAAAACCCGTTCGTGTTTATGTGTGGATGTGGTCTTATGAGATACCCTTCTTTTCAAAGGTTTTGATAACAATGTCATGATCTATACATTTAAATTTTGAGTGTCTCATGCTGGTTTATCAAGCCTGATCTGGGTATTTTTTAATATTCGGGTCAGATCCGAGTAGTTTCAGGTTTAGTTGAAGACGGTTGGGTTTCCAGAGGAGAGCTGGAGATCTTCGTCATCGTATGGACGTATTCAACTATCCACTGTGCTTTTTTAGTTTTGTTTGATGTTAGTCAGCATTACAAGGGCAGGTGTTATAACTGTCCAAGATGAATTTAGATTAGACTCTGATATTGTATTTAAAATTTTCCGCTGTAAAGATTATTATTGAAATAATATATGTTATTCCATTCGTGTGAGATTCTGTTCTGCCTTTATTTTTCTTTCTACCCTTAATGATCTGTTTATTCGTACAATTTGAGTTGGCCATGTGTGGTTTATTTTCGATTCAAAGGGTATGGAAAATGGGCCATTACATAATGGCTTTCATTAACCATAACTTCCAAATAGGAAATCACAAATTTCACAAATACGCCAAAGAATGGCAATCACAAATAGCTCATAAAGAGGAGATCCAAAATCTCAAAATAAATGCCAAAAGATGGAAATCACAAATCATAATATGTAGAACTTGATTAAGAGTTTAAAACTCCAAAAATGTAATCGCCATATAATAATTTCTCAAACGGCTCAAAAGGCCCAATAATCTCGAAATGGCGAAAACATTTGGAAATCACAAATAAATCATGAAATATCACAAAATATTGCACATGCTTAATAAAATGGCTGAAGCCCGCCAAGTACTGTATCTCAAATAAGGCGCCAATATCTCGGAGGACAAACATCCCAAAGGACAACACCCTAAGGGCAAACATCCCGAAGGAAAAATGACCCGAAAGTCCGGTACTGGCAATCAACTCGAAGGTCCATAAAAATTTATAGCTGCAAACGAATAAGTCCGGAATTAACCGAAAAAGTAAACGCATGTATCTCATACCATATGTTTTACTAAATCGTTTGATTATCTTTCTCATACGCTCGAAGAGCGAAAAATTAGCATCAAACGAACAAGTCTGGAATTAACCGAAAAAGTAAACGCATGTGTCACATACCACATGTTTTACTAAATTGTTTAATTCTTTTTCTCATACGCTCGAAGAGTATAAAAACGTGTATTTTTTATAGAAAATAACTTGCTTTGAGAAAACTAGTTTTTAAAATAATTTTTGTAATCGTTTGGAAAACATTCCTTTGAAATTCTCTTTATTATAGAATATATATATTTTTTAATAGCTTTAAAAATAATTATAAATATTGTAAAATATTTACTTCGAAAGCAATTTTATTATAAAAATTATTTCAAAATCCTTTTAGAAAACCCGTGCTCGAAAACATCGAAAGTCAACGAAAACGCTGAAAATCAGCATATGAAATCGTCTCCAAAACATGTCAATCTGACGTACGGATCAACAAAAATGTGGGCTTACATATTGATAGGTTAAAACCCTTCAAAACATTCCAAAATATTGCAAAAACTGGTCACAAGAATTTTTGGAATGATCAAACTAGTCAAAACAGTGCATATGAAGAAGAAAAATCAATCTAGGCAAAAACAATTGCATGGGTCGACCTTCAAAATGCTCAGGTCGACCCTTCTTTTGCCTAGGTCGACCCTTAAGTAGCCAGGGTCGACCCTCATTAATTTTAGGTCGACTGAAGTTCGCGACTTATACGGGTAAAATTTTCCTGTTTTGTTCCAATTTTGAGCAGCGATTTCAGGCACTTCCAACATGATTAAGACTGTAAAATTTGGCATGCACATACAACTACTCAGAGACAATAATCTGGAGAAATTCCGGCATGAACTTATGACAAGAACAGAGGTATATGAGCACAAGAAGGACTCTACAACATATATTTACTGGAAACTTTCAAGCAACAAATTTTTGTTTACAATAAGCAAAAATGAACACTTTTCAACTTGCAAACCCGATTTAAGCTAGATTTGTGAGTTATAAACTCACCTTAGGAAAATTATAGAACAAACTTGAGGAAGATAGGAGCTTGTGCTTTGATTTAGTTATAGGAACATGTAAAAAGAAAGTATGCAGACATGCAAACATAAAAGAATTGTCACAAACAACACAAGTTCTCAAAATTGGAATTAGATGAAAGATTTTTAGTTTTGGATTGATTACCTGAATTAAATAGCTTCAAATTGATTAATTTGTTAAGGGATTGGAGATATTGGTAATTAGATTTGAATTTACTTAGGAGAAGGCAGCTAATTTTGATGTTTTCAAGTTTTACAGAAGAAGGCAGTAATGAGGAGGAGAAATTGAACGTACAGCTCACAACCCTTCTCTCCTGCTCATTCTAGAAAAATGGGTTTGGGCTTGAACCTATTACCCAGTAAAGAATTGTATTCTTACTTAGTTAAAATTAACTAAGTCAATTCACATTTTCACTTTATTTACACATATTCTCATTATTTAACCAAATAAATTTATACAACATGTGTTTATGTTTACAAAATGTTTTTATCAACACATAAAAATTATTTTAGCCATTTAAAATTCAGTTTCTATCATTAAATTCTTATTTTTAATTAAATACTTCAATTTACACTATTAATTACATAAAACAATATTTTTAACAAAAAATTTCCACAAAGTCATTTTCTTGTCTAGTTAAATATAACAAACCTTATTAACATCATTTTTACATCCAAATATTATTTTAAAACAAAATTCCACCTCTTTATTTACAATACATACCATATTAAATTCAATTACTTCATTTAAAATTAATAAAAATCACATTTGGCAATAATTTCCAAAACTATTGCATTTTATTAAATTAAAAACATATAATGCTCACTTTTAACACAAACTAACATAATAAAGTTTCTAAAATTTTATTTTCAACATTTTATATTCAAAAACCCATTGTTTATTAAAATAAACAAATTTTAACAAATTTACATCTTCAATTTATTTTATTTCTCTGTTGTTAAATTATAACCACCGTTATAATTTAATATCACGGGTAATCTCCAAAACCAAGATTATTACAGACTCACCTCATCTTCCATGCAAGAACCCTTTCTTAATTTTCTCCAAGGAACTTCGTTTCACTATTTACGCAGGTACATCTCCTTTAAGACACTCTAGGGAGATTCAATCACTAAATTTGGGGACACATCCCCTTTAATATTCTAGAGGGTTTTAGTTCGCTGATTTCGAGAATGCATCCCCATTGATATGTCTGAGGGATTCAGTCATCCTATCAAAAAAATATTCCCTTTAATATTTCTAGAGGAATTCCTTCCATAAGATGATGTGAAAATATCCTCCTTTAAGGATCTACTAGTGTGTGGCTCATTTTATGCACACAAGTAGTTGTGGAGTTATTAATAATGGATGTCATGTTATGGACCTTGATAAACAATCAATTTTTATTTATTTATTATTCATATTGAGTACCTTTTCAATCAACCGTAAATTCTTATATTTTTGTTAGGGAATAATGCTTACATCATATATTTAAATAAGTAAGTCCCATATTTAGTGGCTTTTTATGTAATCTACATGGATGGTTTTGTGTTCACAAAAATTAATCTTTTACATTTCAGTGACTACTACTGGATTTTAGCGGTTTGTTGATTGTTATTAATGTACATTCAATGACCACATTTAAAAATAACTATACCAAATAAAATTGAAGTAGAGACTCATAACAGTAATACTTACCCGAAGTAACTATTTGTTAACTATGGTAAATAATGAAGATGTTATATTTCTTCCATATGTTAATAATACGAACGGACTGAACTATTTAGTTTAATGATTGTAGTTTCATTAGTATATTTGTGCATAATAATTTATTTTACATCAGACAATTTTTGTTTCTGATCAGACTTGAATCAATATATTATTAACATACGGTATTCAGAATGATGTATTTTCATATATATAAAAGGCAATATATGGATAAATTAGACATAAAAGATATCACATGAGGACCAAGTTTCTTATAACTATATAATAGTAAAAATTATTAATAATAATAATAATAATAACAAATTATTATTAATAAGAGTCAACAAACCTAAAATTCAAGATCATTTTTCTATTTGTACATTGGAGTAACTAAGTGTAAACAATTACATAAATTATATATATATATATATATATATATAACTAATGGTCATGCTTATTCGAAAGGAAAGACATCCATATATCAGTCAGTATACTATAAGTAAGACTAATTGAACATCGAGCTCAAATTAACATCCTTGGTAGAGTTATTTGTAAGGTGGTGTATTGATCAATGGATTTCTCTTGAAAAAGTTTGAAGGTTGAAGCTCAAATCTCCACCCAAAGTAGGCATTAGAAGGAAATCTTCTTGATAAGGAATGCGATGGAAGCCGATGTGTACCATAATATAATATTTTTACTTTCTAAGCTTCTATAAGATAAATGGATTACTTTGTATACATTTATCAAATTTACCGCCACTAAGCTTTTATTGTTGTGCACTGCTAATATATGCATAACAACAGTTGTGTTGGTTCAGTTGTGCAGCTGTGCGGCTACAGTAGTACATAACTTCGGTTGTACAACTTCGTGCAGACATTGAAATCCCTCTATGACTCGTTTGCCTAGCATTTTTCTTTCAATGCTTTTGCATGTTACTTGTACTTAAATGTGTAAATTTTTAGAAAACAAAAATGCATGGTTCTTATGGTTTGACCGTTTGAACCATCAAAACATTAAAACTTGATTCATTATGATTCGAGTCACGGTCTGGTCATGATAAATATGGTTTACACAGTAGAAACACATCAATGAAACCATAATATCAATATTACAATTAGCTTGATCATTGGGTTAAGCCAAGCTTTTAACGGTTGGAGTTTCGCCCTACATATAAAACTAAGAAAAATTTTGACGACCCGAAATTTTCGATCCCGAAATTTTCAGATAGTTAGGAAAAGAAAAGAAGAGATAGAAGAAGATAACAAAAAACAAGACACGGAATCTCATATTTGCAGCGGATCAAAATATAATATCATAAAATAACATTTATACAAAGAAGCTGTATCAGTTAAATTACCTAGAAATTTCCGAGATATCACAAAAACGTTACTAACGAATTTTAATAGAAATATATTTCAGAAGCTGGACATTACAGCTTTGGACATTATAGCTTTGAAACATAATTCAATAACTATTATGTTTCGTTTCATTTACTTCAGAAAAATAAGATAACTATGACTATTTGTTTTCTTTTCAAGGGCGAGATATTTGCCTTATTTATCAGAAGTAAATATAATCAAATAAAATAGTAACTCGTGTCAGATTTACATATTACTAATATCATATGGAAGTCGCATTATAAAAACAACACTACTTCAGTTCTCAAGCGTGAAAGGGTCTTCCAATATCAAAAATTAAACAGTCCAAAATTATGTTGCGTACTGATATGCAATTTGTTTGTTAGGTTCGCTACGACGGAAGATAGGCAAAACCACGAATCTTTTTCTATGCATAGGATGAGCATTGGAACTCTATGTATCTAATGTTTGCGTATCCTAACAACAACCTATTTATCCCCTTTTTGCTATTCTACAAAATTCTCTTTTGGTTAAACACTGCAAAAAATAGTAATACATGTATAGAGTCATCTGAGAAAAGTTCCTTAGGCAAAATGACAAGTTTAATTTCTGTTTATAAAAAGAACTTGCTGTTAGAATTCTCAAAAAAGAGTGAATGAGATATATCCCACATCGTCAAAAATAAGTCAATTTTTATATAGTATACTCTCAATCCCTATATTGGCCCTTAGGGTCAGGTAATTTTGTGTGAGGGGGATCTATATGGCTATGGACTAACACACGTGCGCGCACCGCCGCCTGCCTATCCAAGCAAACGAACCGGGCCGGGTTAGGTGCGAGTGCGGGTCCAATAAGAGTGGATCGTGTTATATTTTTGCTATACAGAAGTGAATGGTTTTCTACTATTTAAAATTCAAATAGAAGCGACTAGTGGATTGGAGGCGACGGTTGCAAACCGCAATAATTTCTGGCCGTTGCAAACGAAGAGACGCGATTATTGCAAATCGCATTAGTTTCTAGCCATTGCAAATAAAGAGACGCGACTGTTGCGAACAACAACAGTTTTCGACCGTTGCAAACGAAGAGGTGTGACTGTTGCGAACTGCAATAGTTTTCGTCCGTTGCAAACGAAGAAACGCGACTGTTGTGAACCGTAACAGTTTTTGGCCGTTGCAAATAAAAAGGCACGACTGTTGCGAACAGTAATGCTTTTTGACGTTGCAAATGAAGGGATGCTATTTTTCTCAATGGGTGTGGCCATTGGGAACTCTGCTATAGATAAGAAGGAAACCTGATCACTTTTCTCACTCAATTTTAATTTCGAATTTTCTCTTCTTCCTCTTCGTTTCTTAATATCTACAATTCGTGCACTTTTGCATATCACACGGAAGATCATGCACATCACAATCTCGAGCAGATCATGTCTATTGTATCTTAGGAGACTTTGAATAAAGTCTTAGGGAAATTGTTATGAAAAGCCTCAGACATAATTTCCTTCTTCAACCGGTTATATATATATATATATATATATATATATATGTATGTATATGTATGTATATGTGTATATATCGTTTTCATTTCTGCGTTGTACTATTTCTTTATATAGTATAACATTTGATTTAGCACTATAGTTATTATTTCTATAGTTGTTAGTTTGTTGTTGTAATTAATTACAACATACTTATTATTAAAATAACTAATACAAAATTCCACAGTAGTGGAAATCTGAGTTGTAAACTTATGAGAAAAGTTTACTATTTATTAGTCTCTATATTGGTATACTAGACGTATATTATCCCTTTGTTGATAGTTCGACTATTGCCATCTTTGTTTTGTTAAACAAAAGAAGCTTATTTTAAAACTTACACTAAGTTAATAAGAAAATATAGAAGTAGGACCCGTACCAGCAACATTCCCCTTCAGTTGGGGACTGATGGTCTCACAACAGATCAGGTGAGGCTAGGCACGTTTATGCTAAAGTAGGTAGATAAGATGTCAAAAGAGGGAGCAACAGATAGTGCGAACCGGTGGTGACCGAGCGTGTGGTATTAATGTAGGGAGATAAGTCGCTATTGAGTTCCAAAGCGCTAAATATGTGTCTTTTTGCCATGGGACCCATAGGATGGGACTAGCTCACAATGGCATAACAGAGGTAGAAGGCGGATCAACAGGTAGAACTAGGACTTCAGCCTAATTAAACTAGAATTGGGATTTCAGCCTAATCAAAGCAGTTTTAGAGAAGTGCAAACAATCCAAAGAATCGAAATAATCAAAGCAAGCAGTTAAACGGTATTTTATTCTAGTTCTATATTTCTTTTATTTCATTTTATACTAGAACAATTGCTAAGTCTATTATCTTTATCTTGCTTAAAAATACTAGTAATTACTTCCACTCACCAGACTTTTAGTCTGACTCACTCCTTTATTACCCCAGGCCAGTAGAGGCAAGGGCGGTAGATTTCAACTTTCTTGGAGAGATATTCTTGAAGATTCTTCATGTATTCTTCTTCTTTTTCGTTTCATTTGAATTTGATGTACTGGCACTTTTTGAGAGGAATAGTTATTTTTATGTACTCTGATGATACGAATGAGATTGTGTTTTTTATGAGACAAGTTTATTTGGTTTTTTGAGGCATATTTGGTTTTATGACTTATTTGTGAAGTTTAATTTTCAATGAGTTACTATTTAAAATGTTTTCACTGTTTAATTTATTTGTCTTATGAATCTTAGTGTCTGTAAAGTTTTTAGTTATACCTACAACACACCACATCTTTTAGTGTGCCCTTTTTTGGTATACTAAGGGGTGTGGGATGTTTCACTCGATATTAGAGGATAAAGTTACAAGATTCCCAAAAACTTGTTTAAACGTAAAGTATTTTTCGACAGTGACTTTTTTTCAAACTATTTTTCAAAAAGAAACTCTTATTATTGAGATAGTTTTCAAGTATAAAAGAGTTTTTATATAAAATCCCGTCAAAGCCCAGTTCAATCTTCTTTCGATTCTTTCGAGCCTAGATTCTCTTTTCTTTACATAGAATGGCGGATTCCCTTAATCTTTCAGAGGGTATCAAAGTCCCAGGCTGGTTTCGTAGATACCTCTAATCCCTGACACCCGAGGTGCAAGGGCAAGCACCCACGCAGCACCAGCAGGTGGAAATCCCATCAATCCACCTGTAGCAGCCACTTTCTCTAAGCTATGTAAGGACTTTGTTAACCTAGGTGGCAAGACATTTTCTGTTACAGAGGATTTTGTGGAGGCACGAGCTTGGTTGAAGAGTACAAAGAGGATGTTTGGGCTAATGGGATTGGAGGATCAACAAAGAGTTCAGCTTACATCTTAGTAGCTGAAAGGAGAGGCTTCTTATTGATGGGAGATTATTGAGTTGGAAGGGGAGAGATTTGTTGAATGGATTTCGTGAAAGGTTTGAGAGGAAGTTTATGTCACAAGTAGAAGAAAGTATGCAGTTGAAAAGGTTCATTAGTTTGAAGCAAGGAAGTCTTTCGGTAAAAGAGTATATCAACCGATTTAATGAGTTGTCACGGTTTGGGATGGAGCTTGTCAATGCACCACACAAGAAGTCCACGAAGTTTGCTAAGGGATTGAACCAGCCCTTCCAAGGGTTGGCACTGATGCATGTACCGATGGGAGCTTTATTTGAGTCACTGGTGGAGATGACCCTCATAACTGAAGCAGCTAAGGAAGGAGAGTCTAAGGAGGTCCCCAAGTCATAGATTTCTAAGAAGAAGTGGTGGAAGAACAAAAAGGATAGGAAGAAAGGAGGAGGACCTCAGAAGCAAATCAAGAAAGGAGAGAAGTGCAATAGCCGTGGACTGGTTGGTCATTATGCAAAAGATAGCAAGAAGGATAAAATGAAGGGAAAGTGTTATAGTTGTCGATAACTCGGTCACCTTAATAGATTTTTCCTTAGAAGACGGAGCAAGGAGCGGGCGCACCTACAGCACAGGTACATGCCTTGGATACAACACCTTCTAGTAGTGGACTAGATAGAGGTATGAAAGTCACAGCGGAAGATTTGATCTCTATTTCAGATTTTTCCATTAGGCTCTTTTTGATTCTGGAGCATCACATTTTTTCATTTCTAGTTCCTTAATTGATTGTTTGCACTTAAATATCTCTTTAGTAGTAGGCTCCATGGTTGTTTCAAACCCCATAGGAGGATCGGCACATTTATCCATAATTTGTAGGGGTTTGAAAATTTTTATCCTAGGCGTAGAGTTTGACTGCGACACCTGTGTATTGGGATGATTTTGGGGATGGATTGGTTATCCACTTATAGAGCGATATTGGACCGCGAGAGGAGAGTCATTAAACTAGAGACATGTAGCGAATGAACTCTCGAGATTTCTTGCAACCCATAGGGTTCAATAATGTTGAGCTTCCTTTATTCCCACAATTCATCACCAATAGAGCTAGACTCAATTTCAATCGTCAAAGGTTTTCCAGACGTCTTTGAGGAGGTTAGGGGACTGCCACCTAAGTGAGAGATCAAATTTATATTCTATCTGAATGACAATGCTAGGCTAGTGGCATTGTCCGTGAGACATATGGCTCCTAGGGAGAGGAAAGAGTTAAGTAAACAGATTGGTGAGCTATTGGAGAAAGGGTTCATCATATGGAGCATATCTGAGTGGGGAGCTCCAATCATCTTCGCACAAAAGACGGATGGTTCCCTTTGACTTTGCGTAGACTGCAGAGAGTTGAACAAGCTCACTAAGAAGAACCGTTACCCACTTTCTAGGATAGATGATCTTCTCGATTAGTTGGTTGGATCTTCGGTATTTTCTCAGCTTGATTTAGCTACTGGATTTCATCAGCTTAGGGTCGCTGATGATAGCATTGATAAGACAGCATTTAGGACACCCGATGGATTCTATGAGTGTTTGGTTATGTCGTTTGGGCTAGTCAATAGCCCAGCCCATTTCGTAGACTTAATGAGTTGTGTTTTACGAGATGTCCTTCGTATAGTATTCGTGGATGACATTTTGGTGTTTTCCAAGAGTATGGAGCAGCCTGCTATTCATCTAGAGGAGGTTCTTCGTACACTTCGTGTTCATCATTTGAAGACTAAATTTTCAAAATGTCGCTTTTGGCTAAAGGAAGTGCCTTTCTTAGGGCATGTAGCCTTGAGAGAGGGTCTAGCAATTGATCCTTCTAAGGTTGTAGCAGTACAGGATTCACTACACCAAACAGGCCATTTTGTCACACTTTTTTCGTTTCATTTTGTCATGGTTATTATTGTTGGAAATTTGTAACGGTTATTATTGTTATATTGTTTTATCACGGTTATTTCAGTGACAAAATTTGGGCTTTTCGTAAATAATTAGAAGGCATTGGGCAGAGTTGTCATTTACGTTTCAATCCTTTGCTTCAGATGTTTGTCACGCTTCTGGCTTGTATCTTTCTTCCTTAAATCTAATTAGGTTAAAGCCGTCGCAGCCTTCCTTCATTGCGAGTCGCCCTATCGCCGTGTATATTTTGGTTTTTAATTAGCTTCTATCTTCCGTTGCGAGTCGCCCGCCGATCGTCAGGTAATAATTTTCGTTTTTGATTTGGTTTTGTATGTTTTAAGATTGTTTATTTAGGGTTTTGTATGTTTTAAGGGTTTTGTCTTGTTAAAGCTTTTGCATACATTTGGTTTTGTATGACGGAAATAAACGATTACCTTTTTGATTTCAGTATTCAAATTGCAGTTGATCTTTTAAAATTTCTACTTGCCCACTGCAAAGTTGAAGAAGTAAAAATGTGTGTTAATATATACGATTTTCCTCTTTTAATAAATATTATGATAACATATTTAAGGATATAAAAAACCTTTTGATGTATTGATGAAAAAAAACTCATAGCCATTATGAGCATGCATATGTTACTCCAAGTGGAGATGTGGAGATGGCAGAGTGGTTTGAAAAACAGGGGTTAAGGGTGCAGTAAGTTTTAGGCCCAGTGTGTTTTTTGTTATTCCAGGTGTAAGATGCTCCCACGCCCGTGGATGGTAGAGGGGTGATGGAAGTAGTCACGATGGCATGGTTGAGTGGAGATCAGTCATGATTGGTGAGGGGGACACCACTATGTTTTTGATGTGATAAATACGTACAATTAAAATCACCCATAAGGAGCCATGGATCATGAGTAGGTTTAAATGTTCAAGCATGAGAGTTCTAGAGTCATAGTTATTTGATGGATAGAAAAGGGATATGAAGAAAGAAGTGGATGTTGGAATAGCATTGAAGGTGTATGAATTGTGAGGAGGAAAGGATGGTTTGAGCAGTGTAAATAGATGGATTCCACATAATCCGAATACCGCCATAGGGTGCATGTTCCTGATTGTGGGTAAAATTCCAGTCTTACTTAATGTAGGAGCAAGCCTTTATAGTTTTATTAATGTTCAATTTGTCTCTAAGATAGCAAGCACGCCAAGGTTTTTGTTAAATATGATTTTTGTAGCTCCTTTTATTTTAATATTAAGTGTTCTCCCTTGATATTCCAATAACATATGCTGTCTAACATTAAGAAAGAACTTGTTTATTTCCAGAATGACCAAATCGGTCTGTCTTCTAGCGTTATTGCTATTTTTCCTTGGACATTCCTTTTTTTAGTTTCTACAGATAGATTGAAGTAGTGGGTTGTTCCATTACATTGGTCATGTCTAAAGCAGGGTTGATATTTTTCTCTATTTCTTTATTTCGTTTTTCTTTGGTAGGATGGATATGCATTATCAGGTTAGCGTTCTTGTCATTGCCATGAGTTATTATTAATAAATAATATTTGTCATTTATAGTTAATAACAACGTGGTAACCTTCATCTATTTGCAACAATAATTTATGTGAAGAATTTTTTTCTTTTGCCATAAAACAGGATTCTGAAGGAAAACTATGAGGGTCATAAATCACAGCCATAAAAGGTTAACTTAATAGGTCAACAAATCTATTTCTGTTGCATGCTAGAAACATAATTTGAGGCTAATATTAATGTTCATTGTAATATCCCGGAATTTTTAACAATATCAATTTAATAATCTGTAGTTAAAATTAAATTGATATTGATAATCTGTTAATAAATATTCAAATAAATTTAATAATCTTCTTTAATAAATATTTAAATTGGTCATTTTATCTTTTAAAAATAATAAATTGATTTCTATTTACAATATAAATATATGGTTTATATTTTAAATAGATTGGTATTGTTTTAATTTTAATAAGTAAAGCATATTTTCTAGTTTTAATATTTGTAGTAATTTGGAAAATTTGTTTTATTTAATATTTAAGCTTTTCAAAGTTAAATAAATGATTTTGGTTTAAATTTAATAAATGAACCATGTTTTAAAATTCTAATATATACATTTTAATTTGGAAATTTTGATTTTAATTAGTATTGAGTTTTTAAAACTATTTCATAAATAAATATACGATTTTAAAAATTGATAAGAAAAATATTAAATGTTTAAATTAAATTAGATTGAGTTTTAAATTTAGAATAAATTCAACAAAATGGTTTCATGGCTTAATAAAATGGATATTTTATTAATTAAAATATAATTTCTTGAAAAATGATTTTAATTTAATAATAAGAGAATTATGAAAAAAACAATATTGATATTGTATTGTCTTTATAAATAAGTTTTGAATAGGATTTGTAATTTTTTTTATTTCAAATTGAATTTATATTCATAACTTGATTTGAAAATAATTGATTTTGAATTTAGTTTGAATTTAAAATTCAAAAGTATAAAATCTTAATTGTTTTAATTTCTATATATATAAGTTTATTTATAAACATTGTTTGTTTTTATTTCTTTTATAAATTTATACCCATACTTAAATATAAACTAACAACTTAAATTTAGGCTAACATATACATTAATATGTAAATTAGTACTAATTATTTTAAAGAAACAAGTGTTTCATTCTTTAACATCCATTTAACATGTGTTTAAAAATTAACATAACAATTTGACAAGTGTATAAAATTTGTACAAGTGTAAAATTTTAGTTTTTATTTTTCTTTTCTTTCATTAAATCTGAAAATTTCATTTGTATAAGCTTGCATCTTCATTCATATTGCATTTTCATTTTTCTTAATCAAAGAAATCTTCAAACTTCTAAAATCAAATTCATCTTCATATTAACAATCAAGCCTGCATATTCTAAACCATGTTCAAATCTGCAATACCTCAAATTCAAGTATACCCGCATTTTTATAAACCTGGAGTAGAGCAAATCTGAACATCCTCAAATCCAGAAATCTGCATTTCCTCAAAAATCAAATTCTCATCTTCATATCAAAAATCAAGATCAACTAGGCCTGCATCATTCTCTGGAAACATGCAACTGAGTCTTACAGTTCAAATGCAAGTCTAGTTTCACCTGTAGCCTCTTCAAAACTGTAATCTGTGACTCAGTTCTGCAATGCAAGGGTCTGCATGCAACCACAGTTTCATCCAAGAAGCATGCATGCAATTGTAGATCAAGGGGCATGGTATTACATCAGAATCAAATTTTTTTTTTAAAAAGAAGAAGAAGCAACTCAAAGTTTTCAAACCAAAACACAATCCAGTTTCAAGTCTTTCAAGAAACATGTTTGCTCTGTTCATCATTATTGACTGGTGAGTAACATTTAAAATCTTAAATTTTGAAATAAGTTGCATGGTTTTTCTAAATTGAAATAGTATTGTTGTGTTATCAGTAGTTGTTGATGTGAAATGGTTTATGTTCATACTGTTTTTTATCTTCTGATTTGTTTTGATTTTCCAGGTAAATTTTTATTAATTACACTTACCTTTAAATTAATTTTCTGTTAAAATGAAAGATGCAAAGTAAAGTTGTATTATTTTCTTAAGTTCATGTTTAAAATTACAAGTAAGTTAAAAATATGAGTTTTGACTCTGGAAACAGAAGAAAACATCATGCATGTTTATTTTTTAAAAAAACCCAATCAAATTAATATGGTAATTGAGTAGTACAAATCAAATATGTAAACTGGAACTTGATTTTTAAATCAAGTATCAGGATGTTTAGGTGTATGATTTAGTTGCAGTTTGTTCTTGAACTAAAAAGGGAATTTAGGCAAATTCTTGTGATCTAATACTTGAGAAAACTCGGGGTTATGTTGAATTATAGAGGAAGGATCATAGATCCTTAGAAAAATCAGAAATGAGGATATAATTTGTTAGATTGGAAGCAGTTTGAAAATCTTTGTTTAAACCCTAGTTTTGAATGGGGTTAAGGCTTGGGTCAGTTTGAGGTAAAGGGTTGATCAAGTGTCTTGGTACTTGGTGAATGTGTAGTAGGTGTGTGGATGGTTTCATGGCCGGAGAGATGGATCTCCAGGTGGTCGGAGCGGCAAGAAACTCGCCGTTGACAGGTTGGGTCAAAAACCTGAAACATGTTTTCAGGTTTGGGTTGTTTTAAGCTAAATTTTGAATTCTTGTTTATTTGTTCGATCTGGTGATTGTGTTAGGGTATTGATGGGTTTCTGGTTGTCGTTTGATCATCTATGATGATCAGAGAGGGCAAGAATCGCCGTGCATATGCACAGCGATGAGATTCTGGTGAAGTATGTTGGGTTTGTTTGTGTTACAGGGGAGATGTGGGGTTTTGCTCGAAGCAAGCAGATTGGAAATTCGAAGTGGAGCAGCATAAAACCCGAAGTAGTTTTGGGGAAATTCTCGGGTTGTACTCTGTGTTACAGGTTACAGAAACCTGTAGTTAAGGTTTTGTTTTTTTTTTAAAAAAAAACTGTAAATCTGGGTTTTAAGGATTTTAAAAATCTGTAGTCTTATTTTAAGGAAAGTTTAAATCAAATTAAAATTCAAAATTGAATTATTGAATTTAAGTTCAAATTTAAAATTTCAGTTTTTAAATAAAAATAAAGTTTTGAAAATTTAACTTAATTAACTACTTTATTTTGTTAAGAATAGTTTGAACTTTTTAAAATGAAGTTCTTGATTGAATAGGAGCAATTTTAAATGAAGTCTAAAATCTGGAAATTTAAAAATGAATTTCAGTTTTAGATTTAAAGAAAGTTTAAATTTGAATTTTAATTAAATGTAAATTTAAGTTATCAAAATTTTTGAAATGAATTCAACTTTAAAATTTTCATAGCACTTGTTTGATTTGAAATTTAAAAAGTTTTAAATTATTTAAACTTTGATAAGTTTTAAAATTTATTCTATTTTAAAACTTGTATTTAAAATGAAAATTTAAAAGTAGTTCAAAAAGTACTTTGTTTCAATTAAATTGTTTTAAACACAATAAAGTTATGTTTTATCTTGAAAATTAAATTAAGATTAATATTTCAGAATGAATTTAATTGATAAGGTAATTAAGATTAATTAATTGAATTTGGAATTAATAATTGATTAATGATTAATCAATTTAGAATTAAGATCATTAATTAAATTGTTAATTAATTATGAATGAATATTATTAATTATGTAATTAAGTTTTAAATCAAGGTTAAATTAATTTAATAATTAACTTTAATTAATGAATGATTAAAGATAATTTAAATTGTAATTTAATTTAAGTTATTGAAATAATAAGAGAATGGTTAATGAAGGTCATTAACCAGGATTATTTAACAATTAATTAATATGGTTAATTTTTATAATTAATTAGATTAATTAATTTAATAATAATCAATTATGAATGGTTTGAGTATAATTACTTAGTAAAGTAATTAATAAATTAATTACTTAATGTAATTAATTTATTTAAATATGATTGTTTATTTTAATTAATTTAGTTTAATTAATTTTAAACACTTGGGTTAAGGATAATTACTGTATGTAATTAATGGATTGAAAATCTTTTAGTTAAGTTATTGATTAATAATTACAGGACTGTAATTAAGTGGAGATGTTTAAGAATGAAGTAATTTGGATTTAAATTTCTTAATAATTAATCAAGGGATTAATTAAGAAATTAATTAAGGATAATTAATTTGGTTTAAATAAAGTAATTAAGTTAGTTAATTACTAAATGTAATTAATCCGGGATGATTAATAATTATGAGTTAATTACATAAAGTAATTAATTTAAGAAATAATTAAAGATCATTAATTAATGATGTAATTAAAGTTGATTAATTATGATTAATTAATCAATAATAGGTAATTAAAGGTAATTAATTAATTTATAAATTAAGGATTAATGTAATTAATTATGATTAATTGAAGTAATTAAAGGTTAATTACTGTTTAGTTGAGAATAATTAATTTTGTGAAATTAATTGAGGATTATTACATGAATGTAATTAAGGGTAATAAATCAAGGGTGATTAATTAAGGTAATTAATAATGAAGGATTAATAAATTAATTGTAATCAATTAAATGATTAAGTAAGCAAGATTTATATTGGTGAAGTAATTAATTTAATTTATTTTAAATTAATTAAAGATGGAGTAATTAATTTAATTCATTTTAAATTAATTAGAGTTAGAGATAGTTAATTTAATTCATTTTAAATTAATTATATTGTAATGAATAAATCATTTGCGTATGTATGAATGGATGTCATTGATTGTCTTGGATGCTTTGTGATCTCAGTAATGAGATAAGTATGGTTGTGTGATATGAATGCTTGGTTTACATTGTGATGATAACTTAGATTGTCAATTGGGATGTTGATACATGGATTATCTATTATGATATTGATAATGTGGATTACTTGTTATTTGATAATGTTGATTATCAATTGTGATTTATGAATTATCTATCTGTGTGTATATAGATACTGTATTGAATTGTTTTAAACTTTAAACAACTTGGACCTAAAAGATACGCTTTGGATTTCGATGAGACCGGGATCGGGTTTCCATATTTGGATATCCGAAAACCACATCGATTCTAAATAACGTTAGGTCGTGAATCAAAATGGAGCTTTGTGAAGACTAGAGGTGTAAGGACTATACGTCAGTATAACTCTGTGGATGATTCCGTAATGAGTTGACGGAATAGTACTTATAGATTCGAGATGGTGGTTCAGAGTGCAAGGGTTATTGTCGTTAACTCTGAGGGTGATTCCAAAATGAGTGTAACGAGGTAATGCCTTCGGTTTCGTTCGAACCCGGAACGAACTTGTATGGATTGAATGCTTTCAGAGCATCGTTAGGTGGACGATGAGCATTATAAGTGATGTGTCCTATTAAGGTAATCATAGCCTCAAGCCTCATCAACCGGGAATGGCTAAAACAGGGGAGGTGCAGCAAGGCTTCGTGGGTCGCACCCACTGGAGAGCGAGATTTACCCCTGTCTAGAAGTCCCTTTATATTCGGCTGTGTGGGTGGTTGCTAGCTACAACCACGGGGTTGTCTTGTTCGGAACTGTTCAATAAGGAATAGGTCTGGCCTTGTGTTGCAGGGGAGCGGGCGTACTCCTCGGTACGGTGATCTAGGCCACGTACTGTGACGGGCGGTACCCCAGTAGCCCTGCCATTGATGGAATCCAAAATCCAATAAGTGTCGTACGTATTAGTTGTGCCCAACTATGTTGGAACGTGAGATGTAAGCATTCCAGCTATTTCTGTATTTTACTTGAAAACCCTAGACACTATTATAATATCATCGGATTTCCTATCAAATATTTTGGTTAGCGTAACATAAAAACTTTTCCACGTTTATGTGTGGGTAGTCTTACGTGATACCTTTTCTTTCAAAAGGTTTTTAAAGTTAAGCAACTTTAACTGTTTACTCACACCAGATGACCCGGAGTTTATTTTGTTTTCTTAAACTCTTGGGTACTCAAATTTTTACGAGTAGCCAAGGCATTCAGGTTAGGATTTTAGGTTGGCTTGATGAATTATGGAGGAGCAATGGAGCAGGAGGCTTCTGCGTGTAGATATATATAGTTTTCCGCTGTGTAGTTTTCTCTGAGTTGTTTCTTGTGCTAATTTGAGTTGTAAACTGGACAGGTACTTATAACTGTCTAGTATCTGATGTATATCTGTGTAACTCTGATAACGGTTATAAACTATGTAATATTTATGTTATTAATATAATTTATTCGTTCCGCTCTTTAGATTCTGATGTTGTTTCTTTCTTCTTTTCTTTCTATTCTCTTTTCTATCCCTTTCTTTCTTAAAAATGATGCGATTTTCTGTGGTAAGAAAGTCGGGTCGTTTCATTTGGTATCAGAGCATTAGGTTGAGTGAATACCTAGGATCTGTAGTAATGTCTTTCTTGAGAGAGCGTATTTGTGAATTTTGAATATATATATATATATATATATATATATATATATATATATATTTCTACCTATCTGTTGGGTTACCTATTCGGGTTTTTCCAACATAAGTTATAAAGGTAGATGGGGTAGTAGTGTGTGTGGCACGACTACCATTGGTTGGAGTCTGATATATGAGGTTGGAGGTGTTTTGGCGAGACTGTAGACCGAATACCGTCTCGAGTGAGTTCTGTAGTGATGAAGGATTTCATTTATCTCTGAAGGTAACCTGTTAAGGTTCAGAGTTCATTTCTGAAGTCAAATGAGTAGAATTTGGATCTGTTGGTTGGGCAGAAGCGAGTAATGGTATTTTGATACCTCAGGAAATAGTTGTTGCCTGATGAGATGCAGTGACTATGGATGTTACCGAAGATGTTTTCTTTGGAACAAGTTAAAGAAGTGAGTATGCTTCGGTGTTGTGGCTGTGTTCAGCCGGTGGTTCTGTTTGCTTTGAGGTCCGAGTTTCTCGAAGAATTTTAAGTTGGAATTCTTTAGCATCTGTGGCAGTAGTGCAGCTTGGAGAGTTCTCGGTATTGGCAAGAGATCTTATGGCTTAGCAGTTTTCTGGAGTGGAGTTCAGAAGCAGTTGAGTGGACCCGTTTCTTTGATGGGTTGGCTAGTTAAGTGTAAGCTGTTCTATTTGGTTAAGGGATATCAGTTTTTCCTTGGATTTGGTTAGGGTGGTTCGCAAAAGTGACTTGCGATTGTTTGAGTGTTCTCTTGGGTTATCTGAGTTTTTCTGAACGTCTTCAGGAAGTCAGAGTTGTGTTCGCATCTGGAGATTGAGTTTTCTTATCGACTGGAATTCCAGGAGTGGTACCGGTGGTTCAGCTTTATAGAAGAATGGTTCCAGGAGATTGAGTCGGTATAGCATCTCAGAGTTTTGGAGGAACTTCTGAATTTTTCCTTATGGATTTGTTGAACCATATCTCTGGGGTGTTTTGTCCTGTTTGTGCTTGCGTTCTTCTTCAGCATTTGTTTCCTACTTCGAATCAGAGTTGTGCAGTGGAAGCGGTTGGGAAGTGTATCTGCTTTTCTTTTCCGGATAAGAGAGGTTGTTGTTTTCTGATGTTGCGGAGTTCAGTTTGAGATCTTGATCTTGGTTGATCTTGAGGAGATCATTTTGTTGTGTTGATTGGTCTAGTTTGTTTCTAGAAGCATCAGCGAAGGTTGAGCTGATCAGTAAGGTTGTGTACAGCCCAGGATTGTCCGAAGAGATTTTGTGGATAAGAGTCGGAGGGATTTGGACTCTAAAGTCGGAGATTTATTTTGAATAAGTTTTCTCCAATCGAAAGTGAGATATAAGTTTGGGTAAGTCTGAGAAGCTAGCTCTGAAGTGTTTTGGATCTTTTCTGTGATCTTGGAGAATAAGTGATTGATCTACAGGATTGGATTTCCAGTTTGGATAACTGGAATTCGATGAGTTTCACGTATCTTTGAGGGAGTATGTGTATGATCTATCTCTGGTTGTGGAACCAGTGATTCTGGAGTTTTGGTTGTTGAGTCAGACTCGTTTGTAGTCTGATATCTTGTCTAGTGTTATAGATATAGTTGTATATGAGCTTGGTAGCTTCATAGTATTGATTGTTTGGATTCTCTGGAGCGAGTATCCCGATATATATATACCTGGGGAAAACTCGATAAAATTCTATCCAGAATTTGTCTGGATAATTAGATTTGTTTGATTGGTTGTTTTTGGTTGTTAGCATATGTTTGATATATGCTTGTGTTTTTAAATAAAAATTTAATGAGATTATTAAATTACCTTTGTTTTAAATTTTGGGGACGAAATTCTTTTAAGGGGGAAGGATTGTAATATCCCTGAATTTTTAACAATATCAATTTAATAATCTGTAGTTAAAATTAAATTGATATTGATAATCTGTTAATAATTATTCAAATAAATTTAATAATCTTCTTCAATAATTATTTAAATTGGTCATTTTATCTTTTAAAAATAATAAATTGATTTCTATTTACAATATAAATATATGGTTTATATTTTAAATAGATTGGTATTGTTTTAATTTTAATAAGTAAAGCATATTTCTAGTTTTAATATTTGTAGTAATTTGGAAAATTTGTTTTATTTAATATTTAAGCTTTTCAAAGTTAAATAAATGATTTTGGTTTAAATTTAATAAATGAACCATGTTTTAAAATTCTAATATATACATTTTAATTTAGAAATTTTGATTTTAATTAGTACTAAGTTTTAAAAACTATTTCATAAATAAATATATGATTTTAAAAATTGATAAGAAAAATATTAAATGTTTAAATTAAATTAGATTGAGTTTTAAATTTAGAATAAATTCAACAAAATGGTTTCACGGCTTAATAAAATGGATATTTTATTAATAAAAATATAATTTCTTGAAAAATGATTTTAATTTAATAATAAGAGAATTATGAAAAAAACAATATTGATAATGTATTGTCTTTATAAATAAGTTTTGAATAGGATTTGTAATTTTTTTTTTCAAATTGAATTTATATTCATAACTTGATTTGAAAATAATTGATTTTGAATTTAGTTTGAATTTAAAATTCAAAGGTATAAAATCTTAATTGTTTTAATTTCTATATATATAAGTTTATTTATAAACATTGTTTGTTTTTATTTCTTTTATAAATTTATACCCATACTTAAATATAAACTAACAACTTAAATTTAGGCTAACATATACATTAATATGTAAATTAGTACTAATTATTTTGAAGAAACAAGTGTTTCATTCTTTAACATCCATTTAACATGTGTTTAAAAATTAACATAACAATTTGACAAGTGTATAAAATTTGTACAAGTGTAAAATTTTAGTTTTTCTTTTTCTTTTCTTTCATTAAATCTGAAAATTTCATTTGTATAAGCTTGCATCTTCATTCATATTGCATTTTCATTTTTCTTAATCAAAGAAATCTTCAAACTTCTAAAATCAAATTCATCTTCATATTAACAATCAAGCCTGCATATTCTAAACCATGTTCAAATCTGCAATACCTCAAATTCAAGTATACCTGCATTTTTATAAACCTGGGAATAGAGAAAATCTGAACATCCTCAAATCTAGAAATCTGCATTTCCTCAAAAATCAAATTCTCATCTTCATATCAAAAATCAAGATCAACTAGGCCTGCATCATTCTCTGGAAACATGCAACTGAGTCTTAAAGTTCAAATGCAAGTCTAGTTTCACCTGTAGCCTCTTCAAAACTGTAATCTGTAACTCAATTCTGCAATGCAAGGGCCTGCATGCAACCACAGTTTCATCCAAGAAGCATGCATGCAATTGTAGATCAAGGAGCATGGCATTACATCAGAATCAATTTTTTTTTTAAAAAAGAAGAAGAAGCAACTCAAAGTTTTCAAACCAAAACTCAATCCAGTTTCAAGTCTTTCAAGAAACATGTTTGCTCTGTTCATCATTATTGACTGGTGAGTAACATTTAAAATCTTAAATTTTGAAATAAGTTGCATGGTTTTTCTGAATTGAAATAGTATTGTTGTGTTATCAGTAGTTGTTGATGTGAAATGGTTTATGTTCATACTGTTCTTTATCTTCTGGTTTGTTTTGATTTTCCAGGTAAAATTTTATTAATTACACTTACCTTTTAATTAATTTTCTGTTAAAATGAAAGATGCAAAGTAATGTTGTATTATTTTCTTAAGTTCATGTTTAAAATTACAAGTAAGTTAAAAATATGAGTTTTGACTCTGGAAACAGAAGAAAACATCATGCATGTTTGTTTATTTTTAAAAACCCAATCAAATTAATATGGTAATTGAGTAGTACAAATCAAATATGTAAACTGGAACTTGATTTTTAAATCAAGTATTAGGATGTATAGGTGTATGATTTAGTTGCAGTTTGTTCTTGAACTAAAAAGGGAATTTAGGCAAATTCTTGTGATCTGATACTTGAGAAAACTCGGGGTTATGTTGAATTATAGAGGAAGGATCTTAGATCCTTAGAAAAATCAGAAATGAGGATATAATTTGTTAGATTGGAAGCAGTTTGAAAATCTTTGTTTAAACCCTAGTTTTGAATGGGGTTAAGGCTTGGGTCAGTTTGAGGTAAAGGGTTGATCGAGTGTCTTGGTACTTGGTGAATGTGTAGTAGGTGTGTGGATGGTTTCATGGCCAGAGAGATGGATCTCCAGGTGGTCGGAGCGGCAAGAAACTCGCCGTTGACAGGTTGGGTCAAAAACCTAAAACGTGTTTTCAGGTTTGGGTTGTTTTGAGCTAAAATTTGAATTTTTGTTTATTTGTTCGATCTGGTGATTGTGTTAGGGTATTGATGGGTTTCTGGTTGTGGTTTGATCATCTATGATGATCAGAGAGGGCGAGGATCGCCGTGCATATGCACGGCGATGAGATTCTGGTGAAGTATGTTGGGTTTGTTTGTGTTACAGGGGAGATGTGGGGTTTTGCTCGAAGCAAGTAGATTGGAAACTCGAAGTGGAGCAGCATAAAACCCGAAGTAGTTTTAGGGAAATTCTCGGGTTGTACTCTGTGTGTTACAGGTTACAGAAACCTGTAGTTAAGGTTTTGTTTTTTTTTTAAAACTGTAAATCTAGGTTTTAAGGATTTTAAAAATCTGTAGTCTTATTTTAAGGAAAGTTTAAATCAAATTAAAATTCAAGATTGAATTATTGAATTGAAGTTCAAATTTAAAATTTCAGTTTTTAAATAAAAATAAAGTTTTGAAAATTTAACTTAATTAACTACTTTATTTTGTTAAGAATAGTTTGAAATTTTTAAAATGAAGTTCTTGTTAGAATAGGAGCAATTTTAAATGAAGTTTAAAATCTGGAAATTTAAATATGAATTTCAGTTTTAGATTTAAAGAAGGTTTAAATTTGAATTTTAAATTAAATGTAAATTTAAGTTATCAAAAATTTTGAAATGAATTTAACTTTAAAATTTTCATTGCACTTGTTTGATTTGAAATTTAAAAAGTTTTAAATTATTTAAACTTTGATAAGTTTTAAAATTTATTCTATTTTAAAACTTGTATTTAAAATGAAAATTTAAAAGTAGTTCAAAAAGTACTTTGTTTCAATTAAATTATTTTAAACACACTTAAGTTATGTTTTATCTTGAAAATTAAATTAAGATTAATATTTCAGAATTAATTTAATTGATAAGGTAATTAAGATTAATTAATTGAATTTGGAATTAATAATTGATTAATGATTAATCAATTTAGAATTAAGATCATTAATTAAATTGTTAATTAATGATGAATGAATATTATTAATTATGTAATTAAGTTTTAAATCAAGGTTAAATTAACTTAATAATTTACTTTAACTAATGAATGATTAAAGGTAATTTAAATTGTAATTTAATTTAAGTTAATGAAATAATTAGAGAATGGTTAATGAAGGTCATTAACCAGGATTATTTAACAATTAATTAATATGGTTAATTTTTATAATTAATTAGATTAATTAATTTAATAATAATCAATTATGAATGGTTTGAGAATAATTACTTAGTAAAGTAATTAAGAAATTAATTACTTAATGTAATTAATTTAGTTAAATATGATTGTTTATTTTAATTAATTTAGTTTAATTAATTTTAAACACTTGGGTTAAGGATAATTACTGTATGTAATTAATGGATTGAAAATCTCTTTGTTAAGTAATTGATTAATAATTACAGGACTGTAATTAAGTGGAGATGTTTAAGAATGAAGTAATTTGGATTTAAATTTCTTAATAATTAATCAAGGGATTAATTAAGAAATTAATTAAGGATAATTAATTTGGTTTAAATAAAGTAATTAAGTTAGATAATTACTAAATGTAATTAATCCGGGATGATTAATAATTATGAGTTAATTACCTATAGTAATTAATTTAAGAAATAATTAAAGATCATTAATTAATGATGTAATTAAAGTTGATTAATTAATCAATAATAGGTAATTAAAGGTAATTAATTAATTTATAAATTAAGGATTAATGTAATTAATTATGACTAATTGAAGTAATTAAAGGTTAATTACTGTTTAGTTGAGAATAATTAATTTTGTGAAATTAATTGAGGATAATTACATGAATGTAATTAAGGGTAATAAATCAAGGGTGATTAATTAAGGTAATTAATAATGAAGGATTAATAAATTAATTGTAATCATCTAACTGATTAAGTAAGCAAGATTTATATTGGTGAAGTAATTAATTTAATTTATTTTAAATTAATTAAAGATGGAGTAATTAATTTAATTCATTTTAAATTAATTAGAGTTAGAGATAGTTAATTTAATTCATTTTAAATTAATTATATTGTAATGAATAAATCATTTTCTTATGTATGAATGGATGTCGTTGATTGTCTTGGATGCTTTGTGATCTCAGTAATGAGATAAGTATGGTTGTGTGATATGAATGCTTGGTTTGCATTGTGATGATAACTTAGATTATCAATTGTGATGTTGATATATGGATTATCTATTATGATATTGATAATGTGGATTACCTGTTATTTGATAATGTTGATTATCAATTGTGATTTATGAATTATCTATCTGTGTGTATATAGATACTGTATTGAATTGTTTTAAACTTTAAACAACTTGGACCTAAAAGACACGCTTTGGATTTCGATGAGACCGGGATCGGGTTTCCATATTTGGATATCCGAAAACCACATCGATTCTAAATAACGTTAGGTCGTGAATCAACATGGAGCTTTGTGAAGACTCGAGGTGTAAGGACTATACGTCAGTATAACTCTGTGGGTGATTCCGTAATGAGTTGACGGAATAGTACTTATAGATTCGAGATGGTGGTTCAGAGTGCAAGGGTTATTGTCGTTAACTCTGAGGGTGATTCCAAAATGAGTGTAACGAGGTAATGCCTTCGGTTTCGTTCGAACCCGGAACGAACTTGTATGGATTGAATGCTTTCAGAGCATCGTCAGGTGGACGATGAGCATTCTAAGTGATGTGTCCTACAAAGGTAATCGTAGCCTCAAGCCTCATCAACCGGGAATGGCTAAAACAGGGGAGGTGCAGCAAGGCTTCGTGGGTCGCACCCACTGGAGAGCGAGATTTACCCCTGTCTAGAAGTCCCTTTATATTCGGCTGTGTGGGTGGTTGCTAGCTACAACCACGGGGTTGTCTTGTTCGGAACTGTTCAGCAAGGAATGGGTCCGGCCTTGTGTTGCAGGGGAGCGGGCGTACTCCTCGGTACGGTGATCTAGGACACGTACTGTGACGGGCGGTACCCCAGTAACCCTGCCATTGATGGAATCCAAAATCCAATAAGTGCCGTACGTATTAGTTGTGCCTAACTATGTTGAAGCGTGAGATGTAAGCATTCCAACTATTTCTGTATTTTACTTGAAAATCCTAGACACTATTATAATATCATCGGATTTCCTATCAAATATTTTGGTTAGCGTAAGATAAAAACTTTTCCATGTTTATGTTTGGGAAGTCTTACGTGATACCTTTTCTTTCAAAAGGTTTTTAAAGTTAAGCAACTTTAACCATTTACTCACACCAGACCCATGTCTGACCCGGAGTTTATTCTGTTTTCTTAAACTCTTGGGTACTCAAATTTTTACGAGTAGACAAGGGATTCAGGTTAGGATTTTAGGTTGGCTTGACGAATTATGGAGGAGCAATGGAGCAGGAGGCTTCTGCGTGTAGATATATATAGTTTTCCGCCGTGTAGTTTTCTCTGAGTTGTTTCTTGTGCTGATTTGAGTTGTAAACTAGACAGGTACTTATAATTGTCTAGTATGTGATGTATATCTGTGTAACTCTGATAACGGTTGTAAACTATGTAATATTTATGCTATTAATATAATTTATTCGTTCCGCTGTTTAGATTCTGATGTTGTTTCTTTCTTCTTTTCTATCCCTTTCTTTCTTAAAAATGATGCGATTTTCTGTGGTAAGAAAGTCGGGTCGTTTCATTCAATGGATAGTAAAAAAGAAAATAGGAAATAGAAAAAAATACAGGTATACCATATATTCAAAATGCCATTAATGCAACTTTTTGAATTGGGCTGGACCTTTATACTATGAGAAAGAGCTATAGGGAAATATACAGCTAACTTGTAAAGCCAAATGAATTATTAGTATTCTCAGTCATTATTTGACATTTATCATGTTGCCATAGATCAGAAATTTCAACAAATTTAAAAAATATAGGCATTTCTTTCTTCCCTGTATACTCATTTGTTATCATTCATTAAATCTTCACATGGCATATAAAACCATCCTTCTAAATGCAGCAGAGATAGTATATTTCAATGAAAATGCAGGTGACATGCAAGTATGCAAGTATGTGTGAGCTTTTAAAATGCGTGAAGCTTTCCATTCATATGATTTGAGATATCTCTTGCATTATATCTCTTGCATTATATTTTGACAGTATGTCGGCTAGTTGTAGTAGACATATAGAAAGCAGAGAAGAAGAAGTTCCTCCTCCCCCACCAAATAAAAAATACTGGATAATTGTTGAGATGGATGGTGCTAAAGGCAAGGATGCAACAAAGTGGAGTTTCCGTTGTGGCACTCTAATTCGAAGGCATATTCCCATTAGCTATGATGATTGGAGAAAAGTTGATGGGTTTTTCAGGGATAATTTATGGAAAGCACTCATGGTATTTGAATTTACAATTTTTACAAGAATGATTTTTTTTGTGCATATTTGAAGTACAAAATCATAATTAGAACATTTATTTTACTTTTCTATAGAAGGAGTTTGATTTGAATATAAACCCCGATTTAGCTCGACCTATTTTAGAGAAGGCGTTTTCACAGTACTTCAGAACAGCAAAAGCGAAATTGAGAAAGCTATATCTTAAAACAAAAGAAGGAGAGTTATTGCCTAGGCGTCTTGCGATTGATAACCGACCCGAAGACATTGATAAAGTTCAGTGGGAGGGGTTCATCGACATTTAGTATTCTGATAAGAAGAGAAAACAGTGCAAGACGAATGCTGATAATAAAAGAAACAACACCATAAATCATACATTGGGAAGAAAATCTTATAGTAGACTATATGAAGAATTGGTACGTAGCAAGTCTTTCACAAATAATCGTGGTAATATTGTATAATTGTTTAATATATTTACATTTATTTATGTACGAAACTGATAACCCGAATGTAAAATTACACGAGCAAAGGCATGGAAAGTGGCGCACATAAGTAAAAAGCCCGGAGAGGTGCTTCCTTGCGCCGCTGAAAAATATGTAAGTCTTTTACAATTTTGCATTTACAATTTCCTTTTACAATTCTGTAATTACATTTCATATTTTCTTTTTTTACACACTTCAACTACATTCACAACCTTACAGTGCATTCATTCACTGCCTCAACAAGTTTCAGTGCAACACCCTTACAAATTGTCATTGTTTACCATTAACAGCCATCAAAACTTCACCTTTTTTTATTTGTTTTCATTGTCATTTGCCATCAAAATCTGCATTGCATTTTGTTTTCATTTAGTTCTCTGCTGCATTTTTGTATTGTTCATTTTTTTTACCTTTGACCACTGCAAACAGCAACCATACCTATACAATCATACTAGTGCCAATGCTTCACTGTTCCAAGCAGCAACAATCACTGCTGTCATTCATATCTGACCACCCATCATTCCTCTGCACATCATCTACTTAGACCCTACCTTTCCCCTGCCCACAATCAACAACCATATTCATTTATATATCCACACCGCCACCTACTGCCTTCACACAAACTGCCGCTTCACTCAAACTCACAACATCGTAGCACCAATCATAACCCCAAAGCAAACCAACAGTCATCTCCTTGCACTGCTACAACATCATCACACCTTCTACATTACTTCACCATTGATTTTGTCGGCTCAGCTTTTGAGTTGTTAAGTTAAATATTGCTTCCAGATTTATTTATTCATAGTTTATAACTAGTTTTAAAACCATCCAAAATTGATGTGGTGATATTTTGGTCATGTTCCTTAACCACTCAAATTAATAATTTTTTTGGAACTTATATTATTTTATTCCAATAATACCCAACTGGACATATTCTAGTTCATAATTCATTTACACTAAGATGATCTCAACACTATATTAACAATACCTTTTACTGCTACACATTTTACTTTGTCTCTTGCCTTCTGTTATATCTCAAAAACAGTCGTATACTAAATGACATAATCTAAACATTGAGGTTTATAATTTTATTAATAATTCTCTATGGTATTTTGGCAACTTCATAAAATTCTTTCCTAAGCTAGTTGATGCCATATTCTAAACCACTGAATTTCTCACTACCTTACTACTACTACTCAGTGAGGTTTATAATTGTGCTAGTGCTAGTTGGCTAATTATCCATGTAAAGTATAGGGAAATAGGTACTACTTTTCTTTAATCACTAATTATTGCTTTAAATTTTAGAAACTTGTTTGCTTAAGTAATTTGCATCTTAAGATGGATAAAGAATGGGTGCATCTATATGGATAACTACTAGTGACCGCGAGCAAGATATGTTTTAGATTTTGAAAGTCAATATTATATTTATGATATCAGTAATAATTATATTAACTATAACAAAGTACTATTTGGTTGGGGTGAATAAATCTTATAGAAAAAAACGATATGGTAGTCGTAATTGAATTAATTTTTTGTCCTACGATAAGAAACAAATAGATAATTTGATTTGATATAGTGACAGATTAACGATGAACATAACAAAAAAAATACCGAGTGTTGTGAATCGTATGAGAAAGTTTTGTATGAGAATATAAATATTAAAATCTGAGTAGACCAAATAATTTATATGAAGACTGAAGAAGAGATTGTATATCTATTTTCACCTTTGATTGTGTGTCTTTAACCAGTGTTAAGATGTCTATATGAAGAACAAGCTTCGGTAGAGAACATAATGAACCTTTAATGACTTTTAACTTAATGGTTTAACAACACATATATTTTCATGTGAGCGATACTTTAGAAAATGGATAACAACTATAAATTCAAGTCACCATCATACACATGTATGTGTATTCTCAAGACCAAAAGGAAAGAGCGCATGTATATAATATCTTGTTAGCCAGTGACTAAGCAAAAGTATGTATGTTACCTACATCATCCTTTCATTAGTACTATTTCAGGCACCGCAGTGGGGTCGAGCTTCCAATATAATTGCAGAATTCTAGTCATTTCTTTAGGAAGCTTGAATGCTAGAATTCAATGGGAGAACTTCAAACAATCTGACGCTGGTGCCTTATCCAAATTTCCTTCTCTCTAAAGACACAAGTATGTCTACTTACTTTAGATAACACCGACACTCTGAAACCATCAACGAGATTGCAGTTAACTACCACTATATCATGTCTGAAAATTTTCAAATCTACAAGGGACCAGTTACAACTCTATGTTTTATGCAATGCCCAAACTTCACAACATATGGATATATAGCGTAGTGACCATTTCCTACTGCCTTTGCATGATGTATGATATGAGAAATATTCTTTTTGAATGAAATATTGTGCATCTTTTGATAAGTTTGAAAGCTCCACAACCAAAAGGAAGTTTTCTTTGTACCAAATTCCCTCTTGCTTAACTTCAGGGTAACCCTCTAACCATGTAACATGCACTTGCATTTTATGTGTGTTCGATTCAATTTTTCTTATTTAGCCATAGCACTTTGGAGTTTCGTCCACCTCATAATAGAGTGCCCAAATTTCGCTTACACTACAATATGTAGACACCTTTTCAAAATATAAATCGAAGAATTCTGATGCAGGCTTCTCCAATATATAATCATCTTTAGCCTGAGAACGTTGTTTTGCTTCAGAATAACTCCTTTGCCTTGCGCCATTAGAAGTAGGAACATTGATTGTCATGTAATGTTGACACCGAATAGGTTTATCCATTGTAATACAGCAACACTGAAACATTGTATTACAACCAGTACACACAGTTCAAAATGTTCCCTCATTAGAAGAGGGTATGTTTGTAGAATTCTTTGTATGTGATTTGCTACTGGTACTACTACTGTTATGTTGCTTCAACCCGCAGCAACATTAACGTTTTTGTTCATAATTATAATTTTGAATCTGAAATTTTGTATGTAAAATAGCACATAAATATTGTTTATTTTGCTGCATGAACATTGATGGGTGGGTAGAGATGTTTCCTAAATCATTCAGTGCTGGAACTGTGTATGATGGTGACTTTGTTATATAGTTATCCATTTCATTTTTCACCTATATCTGAATCTATGTTACTCATGCGCCGATGTTTTGTATACTTTATTATAAAAATTTCCATTGTGTACCGCAGTCAATCACACATGTAATTTATGAATATGATTACAAATGAAAATTGACATATGCTAATTTCAGTTTCAATTTTAATTTTATATTTAACCTCTGTTATGTAATTTTACATCTTTACAAAATTATGAATTGGGTAGGCATTGATAGAAGCAGCCGAAGAAAGACAAAAATCGGAAGCTAGTGTTAATGGAGAAGATGGAATAAGAAGTTTAGAAGAATTTGAAAAAGATCCCGTTGCCGAAGCTTTTCGGGATGATAAAAAGCGAAACTATAGTCGAGCTATTAGCTCTATGCCTAATGTAAAGCAAGTAAGACTCTCTCAAGCTTCAAAAGCCATTACCAATTACAAAGAAAATGCAAATCAACAATGTAAAACAGAAATGCATGAAGAGATGAAGACAATGAGTTTAGCTATAAATGATATGAGACAATGTATAAAGATGCTTGTAAATCATATTGGAGGAAATGTGCCGACACCAAGAGGAGAAGCTGCTTCTAATACAGAGCAAAATCTCAACAGTCCTGGAGATAGCTTAGGTTCTCCACTAAATGGAATAATGGGATCTTCTACGCGAGAGAAACAACCAGTAACGCTATTGTCAGTAGATTTGACGGAAGTAGAAAAAGGACACATTGGGACGCAAAAGATATGTCATGGTAGAAATGTGGTTGAAGGAGAGCAAGTTGTTTGGGTAGAGAATGTTTACGATCCATAAGCTTCAATTTATGAAGCACCACAAAATGGCCATTACACACTATCCGAATTAGTTGAAGGGAGTTTTGTGATTTGGCCTGAGTATCGTTTGCGTTATTAGTAAGTTACTGAACACTATGTAGTTATATTCTGAAACTGTGTTTTAAAGTTTGTTATATATACTATGCTTGTACGCTATAATTTGTGGTGTTAGTATGAAGTATCCTTTGTGGTGTTTGAATGAAACATAAATGTTTGTTGTTGTTCTAATTATTGATCATATGTTTTCTTAATGTTAATACTATATTTTTTTGTATACATTGTTTGCAGCTGTAATAAAATATTGGTGCTATATAGTTTGTTTGATACTGTTTTAGTTATCACGGTTATAAGTGTTAGAAAATAACCTTTCGTAATGGTTATAACTGTGATATAATTTGCATTTGTCACGGTTATAAGTGTTAGAGTTTACTTTTTGGTAATGGTTATAAATGTTAGAAACTATTGTTCTGTCACGGTTATAAGTGTGAGAAATTACTATTTTGTCACGGTTATAACCGTGAGTAAATACTATTCTGTCACAGTTATAAATGTGATAAATTACTATTTCATCACGGTTATAGCCGTGTGTATATACTATTCTGTCACGGTTATAAGCGTAAGAAATTACTATTTTTGTCACGGTTATAACCGTGAGCAAAAGTGTGATTGAATTTGCCCACGGTACCTATTTTCACGGTTATAACCGTGACAAATTAGTTTTGTCACACTTATAACCGTGAGGAAATTGCCTTTCTGGTGTTGTGATTGGAAGGCCCTCAAGAACGCTACTAAAGTTTGAAGATTTCTAGGTTTGGCTGGCTATTACAGGAAGTTTATCAGAGATTTCGCTAAGATTTCGCACTTCTTATCCGCCTCACTAAGAAGAATGCAACATTCATGTGGAACGTGGATTGTGAGGATTCCATCATCAAGCTAAAGAAGGCCCTTACTAGTGCACTAGTGTTAGTTTTACTCGGCAGAGCTAAGCCTTTTACAGTATACATGGATGCATGTAAGACGGGTCTTGGAGCAATATTAATGCAAGATGGGAGGAAGTATGTTATGGAAGTAAACAGTTGACGACCCATGAGAAGAACTATCCCACCCATGATTTGGAGTTAGCTACTATTGTTTTCGCGCTCAAGTATTGGAGACATTACTTTCTAGGAGAGAGGTTCGAGCTTTTCACTGACCATAAATCATTGAAGTACCTATTTCTCATAAAATGATTTGAAGTTGAGGCATCAGCATTGGATGGAGTTTCTAGCATCATATGACTTTGAGATAGCTTATACTCCTGGTAAAGGAAAAGTAGTTGCGGATGCGTTGAGTAGGAAGAGAGCGATACTTAGCCCAATATTCGTAGAGTGGAAAAGCCTAGAGTGTATTTCCACTTTTGATTTTAAGCCCTCCTCGAACATTACCCCTGGATTGTTAGCAGCACTTGAAGTGAAGCCTACAGCCATAGATCATCAGATTGGCTCAAGGCAGCGAGAGGATTCTGAGCTTATAGATATTATAGAGAGGATTAGTAGAGGAGAGATCTCTAGACATCTCCAATGTTATTCCATCGATAGCAAAGGGTGGCTAAGGAGAGATGGAAGACTTTGTGTTCCCTGCACTAGTGATTTGGTGAGTGCAGTTTTAGCAGAGGCACACCACTTGCATATGACTATTCATCCGAGTGGTGATAAGATGTATAGGGACATGAAGAGAGTATTCTATTGGAGTGGCATGAAGAAGGATGTGGCAGAGTTTGTAGACGGGTGTCTTGTGTGCCACAGGGTTAAGACGGAGCAGCAGAAGCTGAGTGGATTACTTCAGCCATTGGATATACCCGAATGGAAGTGGGATTGTGTTTCGATGGACTTCATAGATGCTTTACCCTAATCTAGGAAGGGGAATACCGGTATTTGGTGATTGTAGTCGCTTGACTAAGAGCACCCACTTCATACCAATCAAGAGTAAGAGGGCAGCACCTTATTTGGCGTCCCTATATGTTCGTGAGATAGTCCGACTTTGGAGTTTCCTCTAGCATAGTGAGAGATAGACACCCTATTTTTACTAGCGACTTTTGGAGAAGCTTGCAAGAGGCTTTAGGGATGCAACTTAGATTGAGTATGACCTATCACAGTTAGACGATGATCAAACAGAGAGATTAATAGAGTCTGTGAAGATTTGTTGAGGATGTGCATTCTTGATTTTGGTGGAACTTGGGAGGAGCATCTTCCTTTAGTAGAGTTCATGTATAATAATAGCTTTCAGACTAGCATTAGGATAACACCTTTTGAAGCTTTTTATGAAAGACCATGCAAGTCACCTTTATGTCGGTTGGAGTCTACGAAGAGATTGCTACTTGGTCCTAACATGGTTAGGGAGACTTCTGAGAAGATTGATCTGATTAGGAGGATGAAGAGGGCCCAAGATAGGCAGAAATATTATGCAGACAAGTGGAGGAGGGATATTGAGTTTGAGGTAGGAGACTTGGTTTTCATTAAAATATCCCTGCTAAGGAAGGTGGTAAGGTTTGAATCGAGTGGGAAAATAGCTCCTAGATTTGTAGGACCATGCTCCATTATAGAAAGAGTAGGGAAGATGGCGTATCGAGCAAGGCTACCGGAGAGGCTCATAGGAGTGCATGATGTTTTTCATGTTTCGCACTTGAGAAAGTGCTTACTTGACTCAACAGAGGTTGTGGAGCATATTCAACTTGAGGAGGTTAAAGTGGAGAGAGAAGCATCGGTTCGTCGTATTCCTACCAAGATCATGGGACATGACATCAAGAAACTTAGGTTTAAGAGGTCCCCTTGGTGAAGGTGCAATAGGGAGATGATGTTGAAGATGCTACGTGGAAGGCTGAGGAGAAAATACGTATCTTTTATCCACATCTCTTTGATAGTAAGTTTTCGAATTTCCTATTTCCATCTTTAGTTTTGAAATAGGTTCTTTCCTTTATTATCCTTTGGAAGAGTAGATCTTAGGATTTAACCTACGGATGGTAGGATTTCCTTTAAACGTGTTATTAGAACATGTTATGTATGATGGATGCTAGTGGATGCAAGTGTTTGCTAGTGGATGCCAATGGACACATATATATACACTAGGCACTATTATATTTTAGGGATTGGCCTAACTAGCTCACTAGAGCATATGCATATTCCATGATTGCTATAAATGGATGATTATCATATGATTATTGCGTTTGGATGATGATTGTAGCATGCATATAGAACTATCAGTTATCATTAGAAAATTTGCATTCATTTGGATACATGGCACGGACATGATTGCATAAAAGGAGGTCGACTGAATCAGTAGAATGCCCAATCTTTTGTATTAGTTAGAGACATTGACGCTACACTATTTGCATATATATATATATATATATATATATATCATAAATTGCATTAGAAAACTTAAGGACAATGGATGTAATAGGTGATGGTTGAGCAGATGGTTTTAGAATTTGAATGAAAATATTTATCTCGTTCTTCTATCCTTGGAGATTTCGGGGACGAAATCCTTTAAGGAGGGGAGGATGTAACAACCCAAAATTTAAGCTATAATAATTAATTAGTGAATTAATTAAATAATAAAATAACTTTATGAAATTAGCAGAACTGAGCCACGGACGTTGCGCTATTGTATCCATGTAATTTTTTGGTCAATTTCCATATATTGATTGTCAAAATCCGAGCTAAAACGAAGAAGGTACGAATTAAATAAGAAAACGAAGAAAAAAAAGAAATAATAATAATATATAAGGTCAGTCGACCCTCCCCTTATCTAGATCGACCTAACACATATAGGGTCGACCTGGGTCTCGACCCGCCTTAGTATATAGATGAATTTTCATCTAGATTAAATTGTGACGTGTTTTGCTATTTTTTTCCGTCCTGTGCATTTGTGCTTCCATTCAACGGTTCCCATCGAGCCTATGATATAGTTGCACCAGATTTAATCTTTAAATTCAAAGTCTAAGATTCTTAAGTGACGCTATAAATAAGACCCTAGGCATAGCTGTTTTTCTCATTTAGATTTTCTCCTACTTGGGTTCATTGCCAGAGGCTGGACCCTAGAAATTAAAAATTTCTAAGGAGAGAATCTTTTTGCAAAATTATTGACGCTCTAGGAGAGGATCAAGGAAGATCAAGGACTAGAGCTGAGGACCACGGGTGAGTGTTTAAGTAATTATTTTAGATTTTTAAGTAATTTAAAATAATAGAATTCTCAATAGTTGTAGTTTTTTTTACAATTTTGAGACAGTTTTTATACAAGTTATTTGCAGTTAATTTTTTAAAGTTCTTTTCAGTCTATTCAACCATTTTAATTTTAGCCATTTTATTCATTTATTGTTATTTATAGTTATTTACACTTTATTTACATCTGTTTTATGTTAGAATTCAGCATGTAAATGTTAGTTTCCTTTTATTCCTTTTTACGCAAATAAAATAATAAAAAGAGGATAATTCGCTAGTATGGATTAAAATATAAGAACACTAAACTTATAGAAATTTGATGTAAATAAGAAGAACTGTAATAAAAAGAAGATAGACCGAAATAGGCAAATTTGAGACATTTGCAAGCATATTTATAACTAGTAGTTATAACAAAAAATATAGAATAAAGAGAAATTATAACGTAGTTTATAATTAAGCAGAAAGAACAGAAAAGGCTTATTTTAAAACTTAGAGTTAAGTTAATAAGCTAATATAGTAGAGATAACAGAAGAGGCTTATTTTAAAACTTAGATTAAGTTAATAAACAAACATAGCATAAATAAAAGAAGAAGCATATTTTAAAATTTACACTAAGTTAATAAGCAATGATAGAAGTAGGACCCGTACCTGCAGCATTCCCTTTCAGTTAGGAATTGATGGCCTCACAATAGATTAGGTGAGGCAGGGACACGCTTATGATGAAGTAGGTAGATAAGTGGTCAATAAATAGAAGCTCAAATCAGGGATTAGGGCAAGAGGCACAACTAGATTTTGTTTGTTGGGGCCCATACTAGCAGCATTCCCCTTTTCAGACTAGGACTGATGGTCTCACAAAACACTTAGGTGAGGCTGGGCAAGACCCTGTCAAACTCTAGATGATGGTCTCACAACAAATCAGGTGAGGCTGGGCACGCTTCTGCTGAAGTAGGTAGATAAGAGGTCAAGAGAGGGAGCAACGGATAGTGCAAACCGGTGGTGACCGAATGTGCAGTCTCGAAGTAGGGAGATAAGTCGCTATTGAGTTCCAAAGCGCTAAACATGTGTCTTTTTGCCATGGGACCCATAGGATGAGACTAGCTCACAGTGGCATAACAGAGATAGAAGGCCGATCAACGGGTAGAATTAGGACTTCAGCCTAATTAAACTAGGATTGGAATTTCAGCCTAATCAAAGCAGTTTTAGAGAAGTGCAAACAATCCAAAGAATCGAAATAATCAAAGCAAGCGGTTAAAAAGTATTTTATTCCAGTTCTATATTTCTTTTATTTCCTTTTACACTAGAACTTTTGCTAAAATTATTATCTTTATCTTGCTTAAAAATACTAGTAATTATTTCCACTCACCGGACTTTTAGTCTGACCCACTCCTCTATTTTCTCCCCGGGCCAGCAAAGGCAAGGGCAGTAGATTTCAGCTTTCTTGGAGAGATATTCTTAGAGATTCTTCATGTATTCTTCTTCCTTTTCATTTCGTTTGAATTTGATGTACCGATACTTTTTGAGCAGGATTATTTTTATGTACTTTAATGTTGTGACTGAGATGGTGTTTATCATGAGACAAGTGTATTTGGTATTTTGAAACATATTTGGTTTTATGACTTATTTAAGAAGTTTAACTTTTAATGAGTTACTGTTTGAAATGTTTCCGTTGTTTTATCTATTTGTCTTGTGAATCTTAGTCTCTGTAAAGTTTTTAGTTATACCTACAACACATCCAACCTTTCAGTGTGCCCTTTTTGGGTATACTAAGGGGTGTGGGGTGTTTCAATATGGGTTCTATTTATACCTCTAAGTACCAATTTTGGGGACCACCTCTCAATACCTATCTTATCATATCAGCAATCCTATCATTGTCATTTGGTGGAAATCCCTAAGGCTCTATGCTTCCCTAATCCAAATCTTCAGCATGCCTCATGTTCCAGGGAACTTCTAGTCCATATCCTTACAGTCGTAAATTTTCATTCATCTCCATTCCATGGCCCGAAATCATCCCTTGAATGTGCTTCACATTGACCATTTTCCAAATTCACTAATGCCTTCGGACCACATGACTTAGAATCGAGGTATCTTAAGTCGGTACCGAGTTGTGGTGTTTTCGGAGGGTTTGTTCTAACTCTTTCCGTCCCATCTCCTAATGCACTTGTTTTGCGTTCTGGCCTTTGACTATGGTTTTCAATTACTACGACTTCCTTTGATGTTCTATCTTTCTAAAGAACCTATTGTCGTCTCTTCTTGTCAAGCTGCCAGCTTTTGCATCTTTATTATTACTCTTTTCATCTCTTCTATAGTCATGTAGATTGAAGGGGGGTTAAATTTAAGGACACTTCTTAGCTACCCCCATGCACTTGTTGACTTCCTTTAGTAGTAGCTCTTGTATTAAGCCTCTTCATCCTCTCCAAATTAAATCTCAAGTCTTTCTCAGTGAAAGCACCAAAATGCTTGGGCCAAAAATGACATAAACACCTAATCAAGTAGTAATGAAGATTATGTAAGAAAAAGGATTAAAAGAAAGAAAGAACACATAATTTTTATAGTGGTTTTATAAATATTCCATCCTACGCCACTTGATCCATTTTTTATTGACTATACTTTACTCCTACGAAGTATATTTTACAACATATAGAGCTTAGTTTAGGATCAAATCACTCAACTCGTATTGATACAGAGTCATCTAGAAAAATCCCTTTTCTAATGCAACTTCTCCTCTATTTGTAGATGAAAGTCATCACCAAAAGCATCGAAAATTCCTCAACCATGTTCTCCACATCAATCTCAAAGATCATCCTCAATGGCTCTATGCCCATCCACATGTGGGCCAGAATGTCGTTCAAGACATGATCATGGCTCTTTAACCACTCCTGATAATCTTCGTATCATTTATTAGCAAGAGGTTCGACCCATGTATAAGAGTTTTGATGAGAGCACAAGGCATTGGCCACGGTTGGACCCAGTTCGACCATAGACATAATCGATCTGGTACTGAACCATTCCTTATGTTCAGCTTCAAGTTGTACCCTCATGCACTCCACCCGCCCTTCTTCTTCTGCTCTTTTCCATATCTTTTGATGGTCACGATTATACTCACATTCTGAGTGCAAACTTTTTCTCCTTTTTTGTCCTCTATTACAAGACCTCTCTCATTCTGTAATGTTGTAATCGACAGTTTGATGTTGTCCCAAGCATGTTAGAACTTTTTCCATTGCTTGTTATTGTGCACAAAATAGATCGATCTATTCATTCATGACTTTGTCCAAGCCGCCTCTAGCAACCACGTCAGATAAATAGGAGTGCTTGTTGAACGTTCACTATTGTAACAACCCTTTATTTTGTAATTATTTTAATCAAATTTTTTATTTAACTTTATTATATTTAATTTAGATAATTTTGTTATTTTAAAATATAAACTTTGATTTTGATATGAATTATCATTCCAAACATGACTAGATAGAATAATTTCCAAAATAATGAATTTTGATCAACTTTGACTTTTAACTTAAAAATTTAAAAGAAAAATTGAATTTTATCTTTTATTATGAAAGTAAATAAAATTTTAAGATCATTACTTTTCGTTTCATTGAAATCTGATTTATTATGTGAAAGTTATGTCTTTTTAACTATTGTGTGTAATTTGCTGTATTTAACAAAATTGTTTGTATTAAATTATATAAATAATATTTTATTTGGTCATGTAATGTTCTAATTTATATTTATATGGGTAAAATAACATGTTATGAATATTCTTTGGTTTTCAAACATTTTTAAAAGTGTAATAGATATTTTCCAATGTCAGTTGTATTCTGTTTATAATTTTTAATTTCTAGTTTCAATTTATTAAAGAAATTCTTTATTTATTTCTATTTTCTCAAGATATTATTTTATTCTCATTCCCACTTTATTTTTTTCCTCATTTATTTATTTATTTGACTTCTTATTTGTTTTAATGTGATACAGAAATTTTATAAGGCTAGTGATGTTTATTTGTAATTTTCATGTCCCGTTTGCCGTTTTTAAACAATTTCTTTAATTATTTTTCTATTTCCTCTAAATTTAATTATTTATTTTATTTTAAAAATGATAAATAAATTATTTTATTTCAAAATTTTACTTCATAATATTTTTTTAATGAAGTGGATAATTTTCCAAAGTCAATGGTGATTTAATTGTAATTTCTGAACACCGTTTTGGATTTTTAAGCAATTTCTTTTATTCTTTTATATTTTCTTTAAAATTAATTAATTATTTTCATATTTTTTTTACTTTGTTTAGGTTTTTAAAGTTAATTTCTGATTTTATTTTTGTTTTAATTGAATTAAAGAAAAGGAAATGTGAAGAGTTTTTAAAGGTTATTTAACTTAAGTCCTTTCACCTCCTTGAGTCCTTTCACTTGCCATAACCTCCTCCTTTACTCTTTAGCTGTGATTTTTGTTTGAGTAGCCGTGTATTTTCACCATCATTCGTGAACAAAAATTCTCATTTCATTATTCTTCATGGCTTGCAAAAGTTTGGTAATGGCTACATCATTTTTTTTCTTCCTTTCTTCTTATTTTCTATCAATTTTTGCCTTGTTTTCTCATGCTATTTGATAGGCCTCTCCTCAATAGATGCATCCACAAACTCCTACATCTCTTCCCTGCCATCACCACCACCTGTACTCCAGGCCATGACCATAGCCGAGCCTTCCATGATGACCAAACCCCTCAAAAATGCAACCAAAGGCCTAAAACTATGCTTATTTGACCACTACTTGTTCATCTCCTTCAACCACCACCCTAACCATCACCATAGCCGCCGCCACTCCTCTGACCTGACCTCTATACACCCCTTTCCACCATAGACCAGTCATGGTGCACCCAGGCCGAGCCATAACCCCAAGGTCGAGACTTTGTTTTGACCAAAAAACACACTATTTGCCTTAAAACTCTTCACATCCTTATATATAAACTTCTCCACCATATTCCACTACCTAGGCCGTGCATACACATGACCAAACCTGAGCCAAAACTTGTTCAAACCAGTGCCAAATACATCCTTAGGCCGTACCAAATAGTAGAGAAAGCAAGGCAAAAGACTATGCATTCGTATCTCTTTTTATTTCAAAGTTATTTAAATTGAATGTTGTATTGAACTTTAAATTTATTTGGTTTTTTTTTGCGTTGTAACACAAGACCTATAGCTTGGATCTCACTCTCCATTCAAAGTCCGTAGTCTTGTTTGTTTGCTTTTGATTCCGTGTGTTATTGGTTTGCAATCTCCAGCATTTAGAGGTGAGTAAAACTCACACGACATTTATACTTATACAGTTGTGAAACAACAACAACTGAATGTGTAGTATATTATGTTATAACTGCCTATGATTAATTATATATGATGTTAATCCTGTTATACACCTGTCATATCATCTGTTAATTATTTATATGTTATTACTGTTCATTTATATCTGTTTATCACACTGCAAGTTCCCGGTAGATTAGGTTCACTATGGGTTGAAATGATACATACCCGAATGGACTTTAGAATAGGGAAAAATCATTATGGGCTGAAATGATAGGCCTGAACGATTTTTATTTATTTATTTATTTATTTATTTTTAACTTGGGATTGCGGGTTTGAAATGATAGAACCCGGATTTTTCTTTTAAACTGCGGATTGAAATGATATTCATTCGTATCACTTGACCTAGGTTAGAAAACTATATACAGGCCCATGGTTATATTTTATAAAGTATTTTAAACATTTTAATTTTTTTTAAAGTGAAAATTTATGAAATTTGATTTAAATTGGATTTTAATGTTCAAATAAAGAAATTTTGGATTTTTCTAGAAGTTAAAAATGTAATTCAAATGAATGGTAAAAAGTGAATTTTTGAAATATAACTTAAATTTGAAAGTTTGGACTTTGGCTTTTAAAATGACACTTAAGTTATATAAATAAAATTTTAAGTGGTTTAAATGTAAATTTATGATAATTTGATTTACATAGATTTTAAAGGGTTTTAAATAAAGGATTTATGATTTTTGTACAAGTGGAAAATGTTAAATAAATAAATGGTTAAGTTGAATTATTGAAATATAACTTAAAGTCTGGAAATTTGGGTTTTAGTTTAAAAAGGGAATTTTAAGTTATATAAATAAAATAGAAATTTAATGGAAAATGGTAAATATAATGATTTGATTAAATTTGAGTTTAAATGAATTAATAAAGTATTATTGATTTTTCTATGCATCAAAATGGTTAAATGAATGAATGCTTAAAAGTGTAATTTTAAAAATGAACTTGACCTGGAAATGGGAATTTGGTTTTAATTAAGGTTTTAAGTTAATTAAATAAATTGGAAATTTAGTTTAACTTGTGAAATGAAAATTTGAAAATGTAAATGTTAATAAAGTGTTAAATGTAAAAATGGGAAAGTTTACACCTGAATTTATTAAGGTGATTTGTGAAATTTGATTTAATTATAAAATGTTGCTTTATAAAAAAATCATAAGTTAAAGAGTATTTTAATGAACATCCTTGAATGTTAAAATATGATTTTATAATGTTTAAATGGTTTAAATTGAAATGTTTTTAAGTATAACTTTCAGCGGTTTTTTTTCTGAATGCTGCGAAAGGTTGAAATTTTCAACGTTATGGTTTTAACTTAGTAAATGAACTCATAATGGTTTAAAATTTTGAAAATTGAATACTTGATTTGAAAGTATATAAACTAAAATTTTAAATGGTTTAAATGAATTATTTTGATTAAAATATAAGTTATTTAAAAGGTGATTTGGAATGAAATTAAATGAATGATATCTTTGAATTTAAAAGGTATTTAAAGTTGAATATTTGGATTTGAACTTATATGATGATTTGAAATTGAAGCTTTGGAAAGATATGATATTTTGATATATATTAAATTTTTTGAAATGAAGTTTTTTAAAGATATGATATTTTGATATTAAAAATGTTTTGAAATGAAGTTTGGAAAGATATGATATTTTGATATATATTAAATATTTTGAAATGAAGTTTTTTATTTATTTAAATATGATATTTTGATATTAAAAATGTTTTGAAATGAAGTTTGGAAAGATATGATATTTTGATATATATTAAATGTTTTGAAATGAAGTTTGAAAGATATGATATTTGATATTAAAATGATTTAAAAATGAAGTTTTGAAAGATATGATATTTTGATATCAAAATAATTTAAAAATGAAGTTTGAAAGATATAATATTTTGATATTAAAATGATTTGGAAATGAAGTTCTGAAGGATATGATATTTTAATGTATTAAAATGATTTTGAAAGGAAGTTTTGAAAGCATATAATAATTTAATATATTGAAATGGTTGGAAATGACTTGATATTTATTTTGATAAATATTTGAATTTGAAAGATATGGTATGTTGATATATTGAAATGGTTTGGAAATGATTAAATATTTATTTTAATAAAGATTTGGATTAAAATGATATCAATATTTTAAGTATAAAATATTATTTTAAAGTTATAACCACGGGTTATAATAACGATTGGTTGGCAAAGAGACCGGGATCGGATATGGGCATACTCTCTGTCGATACCGAAAACCACTTTGACTAACCGTGTACGCGGTGGAGATTCCAGAATGAAGTAGGATGGTGGCGACGTTCTTATGGTATGTTACGTGGACCCAACTCCCATGAGTTGGCATAAGGTGGCTAAAACAGGAGCGGTCTCGGGCCAGTTGAGGTCGCACCTTGTAGCTGACACATTTCTTCGATACCATACTATTACTTGTGATTGTTTGGGCGCCCCTCCGATTTTTGTGGGAATGTGTTCCGCGGTGGGTGTATGTGGCTGCTGCGTTACCACCAGCCTGAGTGTCGTAATTGGTATATCTACCCTGGAACTGCCTTGTGTGCCGTGTCACCTACCATATCGAGCCTTTACTACGAGTTTCTATTTGTGTCGTACCTATGCAGTATCTTCTCGTAGTCTCCCGATCAGGAGATATGCAGGTATTGTATAGACTATTGGCATTATTTGTGTTAAGGGGAATATTGGGTCACTCCTTAACGCTATTTGAAAGTAATTTTATTTTACTATTAAACATTATTATAATAGCGCAATATACTACATAGTAAATAGTTTAACGGATCCTTAGAGGATGGGCGGTCCCAAGCATCCTTTAAGTTACTTGTACTTTTACTACAGTTCACTTGAGTTGGTTTACATTGTATAAGTATGTATGTCCTGACTCGAGTGTTTGTATTTTTATTTACGCTCGGCTCAGCCTAAGTATTCACAGATTTGGATTTCCACTTTTTGGAGATTGGAATCGCTGGAGATTATCTACTTGTCTAGTTTTATCTGTTTCACTTCCAGTTATCCTGTTGATACCATTGTTGTATTCATCTGTACTTAGCTATCATACTTAGACTTCTGTTGTACTTTATTTCTTCTGTTGTATCTTATTTAACTCTGATATATTTATATAGTAGCTTCATGAACTACTATTTCTTTACTTCCACTGCATTATTAAATACTCTGTGTCTGTGATTATTATTCACTGTATATTCTGAGATTTCCCAAATTTTTACTTACAACGCGGTATTTTGAGCAACTCAATTCCGGCATGAGTGTCTACCTATACACTTATAATGGATGTGAATGGTTGAAAATACCTGGTTGTTACCGTTGGTATCAGAGCTTTGGCTTTGAGGCAAAACTTAGAATGTATGGTAAATTTAGTTACAGAATCACTTTCATCCAAACTTGAATCTCTTCCTCTTTGATTCAAATTTCATTTGAATTTTTGGAACATTCCCTACGGTTCCAAAATCCATTCTTGCCCCTCACTATTAATCTCCTTTTGATTCTAGAGTATCCCATAACCCCACTTCGAATGAGCTTTATAGTGAATTGGCGGTCCCGCCAATCTCAAAAATTCATTTGTAAAGGAGGAAACTCCTTTACAATTACCATCGATTCACCAAAGATTTTATATGCTCGGTTTAGATGCTAGTATCTCTTATAATTTCAAATTCCATATCTTGAGATCGAATGTAGATTTACCCCAGAAAAATCCACATTGATCTTATTCTTTAAGTCATGGTTGACCCGGTTAAGGTTGCCCGCGATTTACTTAAGCTGTAACGACCCAGGATTTTAATTAATTAAAAATTGAATATTTAATTAATTTTAAATATTAATAAGTGAATTTATAAGTCGAATAAATTTTATTTCGAATAATTGTATTTAATTGGATAATTAAATCGATAATTTAATATGTGAAAATACAGAAATAATTGAACATTGAGTTAAATATGATTGAAAATGATTTGTAAAATTTTATTATATCATATTTGAGTTAGAATGATGTTATAGAACTTTTAAAATTGAATTTAAAGTTAATTTGTGAAAATTGAATATTTTAATATTTAAATCGACTGCAAAATAGACAATTTTTGAACAGTCTCAAAATTTGACGAAACCAGTTCCATTGGATCCATAATAGTTAGTTATTACTGGATTTCAATTTTCGTAGCAATCGGAGTTATCGTTTGACCGTGGCAGCTCGAAACGCATCGAAATTGTTTTTAATATTAATTTGGCGAGTTAAAATAGCCATTTTTCAAACAGTCTCGGATTTCGACGAAACCAGTTTCATCGGATCTGTAATGTGATATTATTGTAAGGTTTCAAATTTCGTGTCAATCTGATTTACCGTTTGTCTGATGCAAGCTAAAACGCCTAGAAAATCGTTTAATCGGTTTAATTTTAAATCGAACGTTTATTGCCATAAATCGCACAGATGACCGAATTAGCTTCTGAAACCTGTTCCATTGCGTCTGGAACGCGGGGTAAACCCTAGAATCGCTGGTCACCGCGCGTAAATCGGAGTCCGAAAATTCTGAAATGAATAGTGTTTCGTTCGATTTTCTATAAATAGCCCATCTCTTCACAAATAAAAAAAATAAAAAAAAATAAAACCCTAATTCTCTACAGCCGCCACCACCAACAATCAATGGCCGAAAGTTCATAAGCTTCTCCTCCAATTTTCTCTCAATCTACACATTAATTCAAGAAATTATCAACTACAAAAGTGTAGAGCTCTCCGAGCTTGATACATCCAACGGTGGGTTTTCGTTCTAGTGCTTTGGATTGATGGCAAATGGAGTTTGAACGCAACAAAGTCGCGCACGTTTTTCTCAACCAGGGGACCACCGAGCTTGGCTTTGCTATGGGTGGTGGTAGGGGGTGCAATGAGCATTCGTTTGGCAGTTATGTGATGGGGTTTAGTCGAGCGTGGTGGTCGAACTATTAAACCCTAGTTTATGCAAATGGGTTTCAAGTTACGGCTTCTTCCTGTAGGCGTGCGTGAGAAGGAAGATGATGGGAGGGGTAGTTGCGTTTTACGGCCATGATTGCAGGAGATGGAGATCCTACGGCCAGTAAAGATTTAGGTTAAAAAAAATTATAAAGAAAAGTTGTAAATTATGAATATAAATCGTGTAAACTTGTAAATATCATATCTTTTTCATACGAGGTCGAAAACGCGCGAAACCAGTTGCGTTGGAATCGTATGGACGAGCACTATGCTATGGAATTGGATTGGAGTCGTTTGGAGTTAGTGAGAATTTTAGGTAAAATTAAACGTTCGTTTAATTTTATTCGAAATAAATCGCTAAAACGAAATTGAAATCAAGGTGAGAACTTCTCACTCAATCGAATCAGTTTCGATTTTTATTTTAAATAGTTAGATTTAAAATTCTTGAATGCATATTTGAATGATGATTGTTATCTATTGATTGTTAAAATAGACATTATGCGCCGTTAGTAGGCAGATGTTATTTATTAAAAACATATACCGCGAATATTTCATAAACAGTGAAATTGGTATTATATATATAATAGCAATATATATATATATATTGGCATATGTATATATTGCAGTTGTTGATTTTTCCGCATTGTATAGCGGATGAGACCCTATTGCGCCGTCTATTAAACGGATAATATTTTAAATCCCATATACCGCGATAATTTCGTACTGGAACGGAATTGGTATTGTGCTAATGTTTGTGGATGAAGGAAAACAGGTTGGAGGGATCCAACTGGATTCCTCAACAGTATTTATTTGATTATGGATATTTTGATATTCGTTGATTATCATATACGATATATGATATCATTGTAGTCGTGATTGACTATTTGGTATGCAGCATCATTGGACCTAATTTGGAACTTTAAAAATGATTTTTAAAGTGATTTTTGAAAATATACTATATTTTTGGAATTGATTTATTTTAAATAAATAAACGATATAATTTTAATGTTATAAAAATTATGGTTTTGAGAAATATAGTTAAAAGTTGATTTTTGAGAAATATGGGGTTAATGATTTTATAAAATGGTTTAAATTGGGATTTCCGAATTATTATAAAAAAAAAAGGTTTAAAAATAGGATTTATAAAATTTGATCATTTTATAAGTCAAAATGGTGAAATTATAAAGGAGATTAAAGATGTTTTGAAATAATAGTATAAATTGATTTATATAAGTGATTTATAAATTGATATTTATAAATTAAAATATTTGAATTATAAAACGAGTTTTTATAAGTGTTAGAATGAATTGTAAATGAATTTCATAAACGAATGAAATTTATAGAATTATAAACGGTGAAGTTATAAATGAAATTTTATAAGCAGTAGGTTTATAAAATTTGTAAAGTTATTTGAAGAATAGATTTGGATAAATAAATGAATCTTATAAGTTATAAGATTTATAATTTGGAAAGTCTTTAATAGAACGATTTTGTAAAATAATCGTTTTATAAGCATTTAACTTATAATATGAACTTTTAGTATATAATTGAGATATGAAATTGAATAGGTTAATAAAGGAATTTATAAACGTTGTTTTATAAATTCGCAAACGACTTATTTTGATAAGTAAATGGTTATAACTTATTTATGGAGTTATATTCACGTTTTATACAGTGAATAATCCTTTAAAATAAAATGTATAGAAATGATGAAATTGGTTAACAAGTATATTCACGTTTTGAATAGTGAATAATATGTTAAAGAAAATGTTTAGAATGTGATATTTTAAACAGAATTAAAACGATCCAACGATGTTTTTAAATGTGTTAAGATTCGAAACCATAAATTTCAACATTCATTGTTGAAATAGACGTTTTCGAGAAATAGAAGTGAATGGTGGACAATAACACTGTTGTTATAATAAATGATTTCCGAAAGGGAATGTTTTGTATAGTATTGGGATTTATATATCTATTTTAATTTCGAATCCCTATACTAGTGATTTTGGGTTGTCGTAACGATGTTTTACGCAACATTCGTTTAGGCCCAAATAAATATGTTTAAGAGAATGATTTCCTTAAAGAATGAAATATATACTTAATTTCGATTTAAGTATATTGAATATTTTCCAAGTATGGAAAATAAAAAGATTTGTGAATTACTTATTAAGTAAGTATGGAAATGTCTTCCAATATAAAGTGAATATTTTGAGAATTTATCTTTTTGAAGATAAATTGAAAATGAATAATTGAAATCGTATATTCATAGATATTTTGGAATATAAATTCACTATGGAATTTATAAAAGAAATTGGAAATTGTTTAAAAATAAATATTGATTTATTTTTGAAGTATTGAAAACATATATCTTGTAAAGATATTTTTGGGAAATAAATAATTTGAAAAATTATTTGGAATCTGATGATGTTGTGCATATCCATTGATAGTTCAATAACCGACTATCAATATTTACCTTTGAAAGGTATTTGTTGTGATTTGTTTGAATTTGAATGCCACACTTATTTTTAAATTATTGCGCTCGTTATTCGGATTACCCATTCCGAATAGCGATACGACGTAATGGATAGCACTGATGACCGGTGTTGAAGACCGGCTATTTGCGAGAGCGATAGGATGACCTGTCGATTGACTCTGCACTGAGTTGCTCCGGTATAGAGTTCTCCATATGTGATGGGGAATCCGATCAGGATTGTGGATATCCGGATTGCAAGGACTTCTTTTTAAGTGCCTTCGGTTCTGTTCGATCCCGGAACAGACTTGTATGGATTGTATGTCTGACATTACAAATTGAGATATAAAGCCAATTTCTTTCAAATACATTTCTGTTGGTGGCGGAGAATTTATTCTCTTAGCTTAACACCCTTCTCTGAGACGTACGAGCTCAGAGGTTATGTAGTTGAAGGTTATTAACAATATATTCCCAATTTGGTGATGTGATATGCTGAGTGTTGCCGTGAAATGATCATTGTGTTGATCATTTGTGATAGGATCATTTGTTTGATCGTTTATCTTTGTGATCATTTCTATGATCATTTGTTGACCCAAAGCACAGCTTTTGTATAAAGCGTGGCTTTGTGGATGAGACTTCGTCGAGCCTCACACCCCGGAATGGTCAAAACAGGAAAGATGCGGCAAGGTTATGAGGGGTAGCTCCCTTTAGGGTATGTGCATTTCCTTCTGGAAAAGGGTGGTATCATGATATGGAGCCCAGGTACTTACTCATGTTGAACACTTTATTTATTATGGTGTGATGTTGATTAGAGAGCTCTCGGATAAAGGTCCCAAAGGACCGGGGGATGGCATACTCGTGTCAGTAGTTACCCAGTTAGGGGTAACCCGGCCTTGTGTTGGCAGAGATCCCGTTTGGTTCTCGGGGACGTCCTTCCAGAGGCGTTCTCATGTGGCAATGGGAAGTTCCTTGGCCTGACCATTCGTTGGAAATCCAAAGAAACAATACGATCTTGTACGGTATTAGTTGTAGAACCTATCATTCACTTATGGTGGCGCCCCACTGTTTGGATGGTAGCTATAGTAGGCATACGATAATGGTCGTATGTTGGCTAAGATTTATATCTTTATTTTCGAAATGAATTTTTCCTACACTATGCACTAGTAATAATATCAAATGTTCTTTTTAATGCGTATCAAGCATCTTTGACTATCATAAGGAGAAATCTCCTCCGATTCTGCGTTTGCATGTGTGTGTGTGCGGGAGGCCTTATGGTAGTCTCATTTTTAAAAGCATTGCGAATTGACTTTAAAAATATTCCTCTATTTTGATTTTAAAGATAAATAAACTGTTTTGATTTCTCACACCAGTCACATGAATGACTCGGAGTTTATTGTTTTCCTTCCTAAACTCTGGGTCCGACCAATTTCCACACGGGCAGTCAAGAGTTAAGGTTTATCAGGATATTCTGGAGTTGCTGGAGGCAAGCTGGATGGCATGGCGTATTACTAGTATATAGTATTTCTTTTTCCGCTGCATTGTTTGATGTTGTTTGTTGTTGTACACTCTGATGATGTAATGAAATGTAATGTGATGTAATGTAATAACTGATATGGTTCTTTGTTTAAAGATTATTCATTTATTATTATATGTTGTCCGCTGCGATTGTGAGATTCTGTTGTTGTTCTGTTGTTTTCTTTTTGTTCTGTCCCGTTCTATTTTCTATTTTCTATTTTCTTTTCTCTCTATTTTCTATCTTTTTCTCTCTTCTTCTGTTTTTCTCTTTTTCTTAAACAATGAGAATTCGTATTTCTGTTCATCTTGAGTTAATCTATGAAGATTAGTGTATATTCAAGGAGTACGGATTTGCGGGTCCTCACAGGTGGTATCAGAGCATATGGTTAAGCGACAACCATGGCTCCGTTGGGTATTACTCATTAGAGATAGAGTCAGTAGTACTCTAGAATGAGTTCGAGTGTAATAATAGCTATGAGAGCGTATTTGTTAGTGAATATATAAAATTGTTTTATATTGTGATGATTGGTTTATTGAGTGGCATATGAACCTTCGTCAGCACGGTCTCGACAACTATGCCGAAGGGGTTTATAAACACTTGAATAGAACAATTCGACACGATATTGTTTTAAATTGGGTAAATGAAATAATTTTACCTTGATTATATTTTTATATATAAAGGAATAATTTTTCAGAATTATTAAAGTGTATATAAGTTGATTGTTTGGTTATTGAATAAGTTGTTTGAATAATCTAAATTTAAGAATAATTGTATAAGCAAATAAATTATAGAATTGAATTATAATTAAAGTGATTTACAATTGTGAAATAAACTTATATATATAAGAAGTGAAACTATATGAATATATTTATGAATATTAGTTGTAAATAAAAAATGAATTTAAAGTTAAATGGAAATTTACTTTAGAATTGGAATCTGAATTTATTTATAAGTGGAAATTTAAGTTATGTAAAACCAAGTAATGTTTTAAAATGAAGTATAACTTGAGAGATGTTGAATGAAGTTGATATTGGTATCAAAGTAAATTAATAAAGTTAAGTAATGGATATGAACTTAAGTTATGTAAATGAAATTCAACTTTTGTAATTGAATTGAATTAATGGATTGAATGTTAATCAATTAAATGTGAATAATTGATATGGAATAATGGATATAAGTGTTAATTCATTAAAAATCTAATGTTATTGGAAGTTGAATAATTGAATGAAAATCAAATTAATTAAACCAATTGAAAGCAAAGGAATTTGGTTGCAATTAATATACATTGGTTGATAGATGATTGTTAGTTGATTGCATATAATTCATTAAGTATTAATGAAATTGGAAGCTAAAGTAATTGAAATCCAATTGGAAGTTAAGCGAATCTTAAATAGAATTGAATTTGATTTGGAAGTGAACCAACTTGAATATGAATTAGTGAATATAAACTAATTGAAAATGAATGTTAGTAAAATCCAATGTAAATGAATCAAATGTGGTTAAATTGAAAACCATTTCATTGAATATTAATGAGAATATGAATGAATATTTATTGGTTATGAATTTGTTGGATGATAGTTGGTTGATGCTTGAATATATTACTTTTACTGCATTTGCTATGTTGGCATATATAGTTATTATGTTGCTATATGTTGTATATCGATACTATTGTCTATATACATGTTTCTCATTTGTTTGTTGAGTGTTTAGTAGGTGCGGATCGCGTTTGTTTCGCATTCGGAGCTCGCTTTCACGCTATATTAGCCGTATATGCTCGCTAATAAAATATAAGGTACATATCTCGGATTAAATATCGTACTTTTACACTTTTTTCCCTGCGGGATGCCTCATTACTTGATGAGATGTATATTTGTGATATATATATATAGTCATTTTTTTTCGGATCGAGCCGCGCAAAGGAGACTATGGCGATTTTTTTCAAAAATTTAAGGCGTTAGAATATTTTTGAGAAAATTGGAAAAGTTGAGAAAACTTTAGCTTTGATTTGGAATTGAAAGTTAAACAATAGTAGTTGTTTTTGAAAAAATAACTAAGTATGATTTGGAAACTTAGTAAAGTATTATAAGAAGTTTGACTATGGATTTTGGGAAAGTTAATGAATTCTGTAACTTTTTCTTACTTGTTAATTTCGAGGACGAAATTCTTTTAAGGGGGAAGTATGTAACGATCCAGGATTTTAATTAATTAAAAATTGAATATTTAATTAATTTTAAATATTAATAAGTGAATTTATAAGTCGAATAAATTTTATTTCGAATAATTGGATTTAATTGGATAATTAAATCGATAATTTAATATGTGAAAATACAGAAATAATTGAATATTGAGTTAAATATGATTGAAAATGATTTGTAAAATTTTATTATATCATATTTGAGTTAGAATGATGTTATAGAACTTTTGAAATTGAATTTAAAGCTAATTTGTGAAAATTGAATATTTTAATATTTAAATCGACTGCAAAATAGCCAATTTTTGAACAGTCTCAGAATTTGACGAAACTAGTTCCATTGGATCCGTAATAGTTAGTTATTACCGGATTTCAATTTTCGTAGCAATCGGAGTTATCATTTGACCGTGGCAGCTCGAAACGCATCGAAATTGTTTTTAATATTAATTTGGCGAGTTAAAATAACCATTTTTCAAACAGTCTCGGATTTCGACGAAACCAGTTTCATCGGATCCGTAATGTGATATTATTGTAAGGTTTCAAATTTCGTGTCAATCGGATTTACCGTTTGTCTGGTGCAAGCTAAAACGCCTAGAAAATCGTTTAATCGGTTTAATTTTAAATCGAACGTTTATTGCCATAACTCGCACAGATGACCGAATTAGCTTTCGAAACCTGTTCCATTGCGTCTGGAACGTGGGGTAAACCCTAGAAACGCTATTCACTGCGCGTAAATCGGAGTCTGAAAATTCCAAAATGAATAGTGTTTCGTTCGATTTTCTATAAATAGCACATCTCTTCACAAATAAAATAAAATAAAATAAAACCCTAATTCTCTACAGCCGCCGCCACCAACAATCAATGGCCGAAAGTTCATAACATTCTCCTCCAATTTTCTCTCAATCTACACATTAATTCAAGAAATTATCAACTACAAAAGTGTAGAGCTCTCCGAGCTCGATACATCCAACGGTGGGTTTTCGTTCTAGTGCTTTGGATTGATGGCAAATGGAGTTTGAACGCAACAAAGTCGCGCACGTTTTTCTCAACCAGGGGACCACCGAGCTTGGCTTTGCTCTGGGCGGTGGTAGGGGGTGCAATGTGTGTTCGTTTGGCTGTTATGTGATGGGGTTTAGTCGAGCGTGGTGGTCGAACTATTAAACCCTAGTTTATGCAAATGGGTTTCAAGTTACGGCTTCTTCCTGTAGGCGTGCGTGAGAAGGAAGATGATGGGAGGGGTAGTTGCGTTCTACGGTCATGATTGCAGGAGATGGAGATCCTACGGCCAGTAAAGATTTTGGTTAAAAAAAATTATAAAGAAAAGTTGTAAATTATGAATATAAATCGTGTAAACTTGTAAATATCTTTTTCATACGAGGTCGAAAACGCGCGAAACCTGTTGCGTTGGAATCGTATGGACGAGCACTACGCTATGGAATTGGATTGGAGTCGTTTGGAGTTCGTTTAATTTTATTCGAAATAAATCGCTAAAACGAAATTGAAATCAAGGTGAGAACTTCTCACTCAATCTAATCAGTTTCGATTTTTATTTTAAATAGTTAGATTTAAAATTCTTGAATGCATGTTTGAATGATGATTGTTATCTATTGATTGTTAAAATAGACATTATGCACCGTTAGTAAGCGGATGTTATTTATTAAAAACATATACCGCGAATATTTCATAAACAGTGAAATTGGTATTATGTATATAATAAATATATATATATATATATTGGCATATGTATATATTGCAGTTGTTGATTTTCCTGCATTGTATAGCGGATGAGACCCTATTGCGCCGTCTATTAAAAGGATAATATTTTAAATCCCATATACCGCGATAATTTCGTACTGGAACGGAATTGGTATTGTGCTAATGTTTGTGGATGCAGGAAAACAGGTTGGAGGGATCCAACTGGATTCCTCAACAGTATTTATTTGATTATGGATATTTTGATATTCGTTGATTATCATATACGATATATGATATCGTTGTAGTCGTGATTGACTATTTGGTATGTAGCATCATTGGACCAAATTTGGAACCTTAAAAATGATTTTTAAAGTGATTTTTGAAAATATACTATATTTTTGGAATTGATTCATTTTAAATAAATAAACGATATAATTTTAATGTTATAAAAATTATGGTTTTTGAGAAATATAGTTAAAAGTTGATTTTTGAGAAATATGGGGTTAATGATTTTATAAAATGGTTTAAATTGGGATTTCTGAATTATTATAAAAAAAAGTTTAAAAATAGGATTTATAAAATTTGATCATTTTATAAGTCAAAATGGTGAAATTATAAAGGAGATTAAAGATGTTTTGAAATAATAGTATAAATTGATTTATATAAGAGATTTATAAATTGATATTTATAAATTAAAATATTTGAATTATAAAACGAGTTTTTATAAGTGTTAGAATGAATTGTAAATGAATTTCATAAACGAATGAAATTTATAGAATTATAAACGGTGAAGTTATAAATGAAATTTTATAAGCAGTAGGTTTATAAAATTTGTAAAGTTATTTGAAGAATAGATTTGGATAAATAAATGAATCTTATAAGTTATAAGATTTATAATTTGGAAAGTCTTTAAAAGAACGATTTTGCAAAATAATCGTTTTATAAGCATTTAACTTATAATATGAACTTTTAGTATATAATTGAGATATGAAATTGAATAGGTTAATAAAGGAATTTATAAACGTTGTTTTATAAATTCGCAAACGACTTATTTTGATAAGTAAATGGTTATAACTTATTTATGGAGTTATATTCACGTTTTATACAATGAATAATCCTTTAAAATAAAATGTATAGAAATGATGAAATTGGTTAACAAGTATATTCACGTTTTGAATAGTGAATAATATGTTAAAGAAAATGTTTAGAATGTGATATTTTAAACAGAATTAAAATGATCCAACGATGTTTTTAAATGTGTTAAGATTCGAAACCATAAATTTCAACATTCATTGTTGAAATAGACGTTTTCGAGAAATAGAAGTGAATGGTGGACAATAACACTGTTGTTATAATAAATGATTTCCGAAAGGGAATGTTTTGTATAGTATTGGGATTTATATATCTATTTTAATTTCGAATCCCTATACTAGTGATTTTGGGTTGTCGTAACGATGTTTTACGCAACATTCGTTTAGGCCCAAATAAATATGTTTAAGAGAATGATTTCCTTAAAGAATGAAATATATACTTAATTTCGATTTAAGTATATTGAATATTTTCCAAGTATGGAAAATAAAAAGATTTGTGAATTACTTATTAAATAAGTATGGAAATGTTTTCCAATATAAAGTGAATATTTTGAGAATTTATCTTTTTGAAGATAAATTGAAAATGAATAATTGAAATCGTATATTCATAGATATTTTGGAATATAAATTCACTATGGAATTTATAAAAGAAAGTGGAAATTGTTTAAAAATAAATATTGATTTATTTTTGAAGTATTGAAAACATATATCTTGTAAAGATATTTTTGGGAAATAAATAATTTGGAAAATTATTTGGAATCTGATGATGTTGTGCATATCCATTGATAGTTCAATAACCGACTATCAATATTTACCTTTGAAAGGTATTTGTTGTGATTTGTTTGAATTTGAATGCCACACTTATTTTTAAATTATTGCGCTCGTTATTCGGATTACCCATTCCGAATAGGGATACGACGTAATGGATAGCATTGATGACCGGTGTTGAAGACCGGGTATTTGCGAGAGCGATAGGATGACCTGTCGATTGACTCTGCACCGAGTTGCTCCGGTATAGAGTTCTCCATATGTGATGGGGAATCCGATCAGGATTGTGGATATCCGGATTGCAAGGACTTCTTTGTAAGTGCCTTCGGTTCTGTTCGATCCCGGAACAGACTTGTATGGATTGTATGTCTGACATTACAAATTGAGATATAAAGCCGATTTCTTTCAAATATATTTCTGTTGGTGGCGGAGAATTTATTCTCTTAGCTTAACACCCTTCTCTGAGACGTACGAGCTCAGAGGTTATGTAGTTGAAGATTATTAGCAATATATTCCCAATTTGGTGATGTGATATGCTGAGTGTTGCCATGAAATGATCATTGTGTTGATCATTTGTGATAGGATCATTTGTTTGATTGTTTATCTTTGTGATCATTTCTATGATCATTTGTTGACCCAAAGCACAGCTTTTGTATAAAGCGTGGATTTGTGGATGAGACTTCGTCGAGCCTCACACCCCGGAATGGTCAAAACAGGAAAGATGCGGCAAGGTTATGAGGGGTAGCTCCATTTAGGGTATGTGCATTTCCTTCTGGAAAAGGGTGGTATCATGGTATGGAGCCCAGGTACTTACTCTTGTTGAACACTTTATTTATTATGGTGTGATGTTGATTAGAGAGCTCTCGGATAAAGGTCCCAAAGGACCGGGGGATGACATACTCGTGTCAGTAGTTACCCAGTTAGGGGTAACCCGGCCTTGTGTTGGCAGAGATCCCGTTTGGTTCTCGGGGACGTCCTTCCAGAGGCGTTCTCATGTGGCAATGGGAAGTTCCTTGGCCTGACCATTCGTTGGAAATCCAAAGAAACAATACGATCTTGTACGGTATTAGTTGTAGAACCTATCATTCACTTATGGTGGCGCCCCACTGTTTGGATGGTAGCTATAGTAGGCATACGATAATGGTCGTATGTTGGCTAAGATTTATATCTTTATTTTTGAAATGAATTTTTCCTACACTATGCACTAGTAATAATATCAAATGTTCTTTTTAATGCGTATCAAGCATCTTTGACTATCATAAGGAGAAATCTCCTCCGATTCTGCGTTTGCATGTGTGTGTGTGCGGGAGGCCTTATGGTAGTCTCATTTTTAAAAGCATTGCGAATTGACTTTAAAAATATTCCTCTATTTTGATTTTAAAGATAAATAAACTGTTTTGAGTTCTTACACCAGTCACATGACTGACTCGGAGTTTATTGTTTTCCTTCCTAAACTCTGGGTCCGACCAATTTCCACACGGGCAGTCAAGAGTTAAGGTTTATCAGGATATTCTGGAGTTGCTGGAGGCAAGCTGGATTGCATGGCGTATTACTAGTATATAGTATTTCTTTTTCCACTGCATTGTTTGATGTTGTTTGTTGTTGTACACTCTGATGATGTAATGAAATGTAATAACTGATATAGTTCTTTGTTTAAAGATTATTCATTTATTATTATATGTTGTTCGCTGCGATTGTGAGATTCTGTTGTTGTTCTGTTGTTTCCTTTTTGTTCTGCCCCGTTCTATTTTCTATTTTCTATTTTCTTTTCTCTCTATTTTCTATCTTTTTCTCTCTTCTTCTGTTTTTTTCTTTTTCTTAAACAATGAGAATTCGTATTTTTGTTCATCTTGAGTTAATCTGTGGAGATTAGTGTATATTCAAGGAGTACGGATTTGCGGGTCCTCACATAAGCTTACCCATCTCCCTACTCTGTTAATTAATCATCTTGTCTTTTGTTTCAATCTATTCTTCCAAACATTTTGAATTGTACTTGTATATCTAGGTTTTTTTTATATATTGTGTTGTTTGAGTTGTTGATGTTGATTTGGGTTTTTCGATCGATTTGTCCGATCAACGCTATCGATAGGATATCTAAAACACTTTGACAGAACAAACTGACACAATATTATTTTAAAATTTGGTTAGTGAAATAAATTTTGATATATAAGTAAAATTATGGAACTTAATAAATTGATTTAAATTGATTTAAATTGATTATTTGAAATGATAATAATTGATTTATCATTTACTGTTCTATAAATGAATTTATAACTAGTTGTTTATAAATTGATTTGGGAACTGAAATGAATTTAAAACAAGAAATTTGAGAATTTAATTTCTGATGGTTTCAAACCTCACGTTTAAGTTTTAAAGTATATTATTTAAAGTATTTTCGAATAAGAATATGTTTCCAAAGGATTTTAAAGTTTAAAAATTAGTGCTCTTCTCTTTGTCGTTGGAGAATAATTTCGATGATGACTGCAGCATCATCGACATTCATTTTCGAGTTTCGAAGTGAAGAGACCGCTTTATAGTCTTACTACAGCTTTGTTTTGGGAAATCAAATTGATTTGAATTTCTAAAATATGACTTGATTTATAATAGATATAGATATATGATTTAAAAATTGATTTGATAAATTATGTACATATATTTATTTATCTCTAAATGGTTTGAAGAAACCGGAAATTTAATTCTTAAATTTATTTTAAAGAATAATTTCAATTATAAAAAGAAAATAAAAATTTAGGTTGAATATTCAAGCATGAAATGATTTAATTGGAATGTTTCATTTGTATAATACAGTTCCAATCAAATACAACTTACCTTAATTTCAGAAGTAAACAATGTAATTGGATAATATACAATATAAAAAGATTTTATAAATAAGATTTGAATGGTTATAATAAATGTTATACACTTAAATTTTAGTTATAAAATGATTAACAGAGGTAAATATAATAAAGGGTAATTGAATAAGTTACAATAAAATAATGTTAAAAGAACTAAGAATAAAATAAAGCAGTTATAATAAGTGTAAGTATATTTAACATAAGTGATAAATATATTGAGAGGAATAATTTTAATTTTAATTAGGAATAAAGAAGAATTAAATTTATTAAGTACATTATGAGCATAATGAATGGTTATTTTTCAAATACATGATCTTAAAAATTGTTAATTTAAGATGATTAGACAATAAGATAATGAAATTTAAGATAGTTAAGATTTATTTAACTTGTGTAAAAAAATTATTTTCTATTTAAGTTGAAATTTCCATGGTTTCAAATTTATTTCCATATTTTGTTTTTCAAACTATCTTTTGGTTGTCCTTATTATCCTTATCTTGCTACAGACTGGTATAGACATCTTTCTATAATCTTTCTATTTAGAAATCTTTCTATAATCTTTGGTGCTGGTTTTGAATCCACCTTTTCGTGCTTGTGTTCTTGATTCTAGAGGATATTGGAAAGATCATCTCCACCTCGTTAAACATACCTATAACAACAATTATCAGGTATAATCTCAATCTTCTTGCCACCTTGTCTTAATCTTATTTCATTTCTATCTTTTCTGTGTTTTCCCGTACGTCATTCCTTTTCGGTGATGAAAAGCTTTGAGTGGGGGAGAGTGTAACAATCCTGTATTTTGTAATTATTTTAATTGAATTTTTGATTTAACTTTATTACATTTAATTTAGATAATTTTGTTATTTTAAAATATAAACTTTGATTTTGATATGAATTATCATTCCAAACATGACTAGATAGCCAAAATAATGAATTTTGGTCAACTTTGACTTTTAACTTAAAAATTTAAAAGTTTGAAAATTTAATTTTTATCTTTTATTATGAAAGTAAACAAAATTTTAAGATCATTACTTTTCGTTTCGTTGAAATCTGATTTATTATGTGAAAGTTATGTCTTTTTAACTATTGTGTGTAATTTGCTGTATTTAACAAAATTGTTTATTTTAAATTATATAAATAATATTTTATTTGGTCATGTAATGTTCTAATTTATATTTATATGGGTAAAATAACATTTTATGAATATATTTTTGTTTTCAAACATTTCTAAAAGTGTAATTGATATTTTCCAATGTCAGTTGTATTCTGTTTATAATTTTTAATTTCTAGTTTCAATTTATTTAAGAAATTCTTTATTTATTTCTATTTTCTCAAGATATTATTTTATTCTCAATCCCACTTTATTTTGTTCCTCGTTTTTTTATTTATTTGACTTCTTATTTGTTTTAATGTGATATAGAAATTTTATAAGGCTAGTGATGTTTATTTGTAATTTTCATATCCCGTTTGCCCTTTTTAAACAATTTATTTAATTATTTTTCTATTTCCTCTAAATTTAATTATTATTATTTTAAAAAATGATAAATAAATTATTTTATTTCAAAATTTTACTTCATAATATTTTTTAATGAAGTGGATAATTTTCCAAAGTCAATGGTGATTTAATTGTAATTTCTGGACACTGTTTGGATTTTTAAGCAATTTCTTTTATTCTTTTATATTTTATTTAAAATTAATTATTTATTTTCATATTTTTTTAATTTTTTTTGGTTTTTAAAGTTAATTTCTGATTTTATTTTTGTTTTAATTGAATTAAAGAAAAGGATATGTGAAGAATTTTAAAAGGTTATTTAACTTAAGTCCTTTCACTTGCCATAACCTCCTCCTTTGCTCTTTAGCCGTGCTTTTTGTTTGAGTAGCCATGTATTTTCACCATCATTCATGAAAAAAAATTCTCATTTCATTATTTTTCATGGCTTGCAAAAGTTTGGTAATGGCCACAACATTTTTTTTCTTCCTTTCTTCTTATTTTCTATCAATTTTTGCCTTGTTTTCTCATGCTATTTGATAGGCCTCTCCTCCATAGCCGCAGCCACAAACTCCTACATCTCTTCCCTGCCATTACCACCACCTGTACTCCAGACCATGACCATATCCGAGCCCTCCATGATGACCAAATCCCTCAAAAATGCAACCAAAGGCCTAAAATTATGCTTATTTGACCACTACTTGTTCATCTCCTTCAACCACCACCCTAACCATCACCATAGCCGCCTCCACTCCTCCGACCTGACCTCTACACACCCCTTTCCACTACTGACCAGTCATGGTGCACCCAGGCCGAGCCATAACCCCAAGGTCGAGACTTTGTTTTGACCAAAAATCACACTATTTGCCTTAAAACTCTTCACATCCTTATATATAAACTTCTCCACCATATTCCACTACCTAGGCCGTGCATACACATGACCAAACCTGAGCCAAAACTTATTCAAACCAGAGCCAAACACATCCTTAGGTCGTACCAAATAGTAGAGAAGGCAAGGCAAAAGACTGTGTATTCGTATCTCTTTTTATTTCAAAGTTATTTAAATTGAATGTTGTTTTGAACTTTAAATTTATTTGGTTTTGTTTTGCGTTGTAACACAAGACCTATAGCTTGGATCTCACTCTCCATTCAAAGTCCGTAGTCTTGTCTGTTTGCTTTTGATTCCGTGTGTTATTGGTTTGCAATCTCCAGCATTTAGAGGTGAGTAAAACTCACACGACGTTTATACTTATACAGTTGTGAAACAACAACAACTGAATGTGTAGAAAAAATGTATATTATTTTATAACTGCATGTGATTAATTATATATGATGTTAATCCTGTTATACACCTGTCATATCATCTATTATTTATTTACATGTTATTACTGGTCATTTATATATGTTTATCACACTGCAAGTTCCCTGTAGATTATGTTCACTATGGGTTGAAATGATACATACCCAAACGGACTTTAGAATAGGAAAAAATCATCATGGGCTGAAATGATAGGCCTGAACGATTTTTATTTATTTATTTATTTAACTTGGGATTGCGGGATTGTAATGATAGAACCCAGATTTTTATTTTAAACTGCGGATTGAAATGATATATATCTGTATCACTTGACCTAGGTTAGAAAACTATATACAAGCACGTGGTTATATTTTATAAACTATTTTGAACATTTTAAATATATTTTTTAAAGTGAAAAATTATGAAATTTGATTTAAATTGGATTTTAATGTTTAAATAAAAAAATTTGGATTTTTCTGGAAGTTAAAAATGTAATTCAAATGAATGGTAAAAAGTGAATTTTTGAAATATAACTTAAATTTGGAAATTTGGACTTTGGCTTTTAAAATGACATTTAAGTTATATAAATAAAATTTTAAGTGGTTTAAATGTAAATTTATGATAATTTGATTTAAATAGATTTTAAAGTGTTTTAAATAAAGGATTTATGATTTTTGTATAAGTGGAAAATGTTAAATAAATAAATGGTTAAGTTGAATTATTGAAATATAACTTAAAGTCTGGAAATTTTGGTTTTGGTTTAAAAAGGGAATTTTAAGTTATATAAATAAAATAGAAATTTAATTATATTTGGAAAATGGTAAATATGATGATTTGATTAAATTTGAGTTTAAATGAATTAATAAAGTATTATTGATTTTTCTATGTATTAAAATTGTTAAATGAATGAATGCTTAAAAGTGTAGTTTTAAAAATGAACTTGACTTGGAAATGGGAATTTGGTTTTAATTAAGGTTTTAAGTTAATTAAATAAATTGGAAATTTAGTTTAATTTGTGAGAAGATAATTTGAAAATGTAATGTTAATGAAGTGTTAAATGTAAAAATGGGAAAGTTTACACCTGAATTTATTAAGGTGATTTGTGAAATTTGATTTAATTATAAAATGTTGCTTTCTAAAAAAATTATAAGTTAAAGAGTATTTTAATGAACATCCTTGAATGTTAAAATATAATTTTATAATGTTTAAAAGGTTTAAATTGAAATGTTTTCAAGTATACTTTCAGCAGTTTTTTTTCTGAATGCTGCGAAAGGTTGAAATTTTCGACGTTATGGTTTTAACTTAGTAAATGAACTCATAATGGTTTAAAACTTTGGAAATTGAATACTTGATTTGAAAGTATATAAACTAAAATTTTAAATGGTTTAAATGAATTATTTTGATTAAAATATAAGTTATTTAAAAGTTGATTTGGAATAAAAATAAATGAATGATATCTTTGAATTTAAAAGGTATTTAAAGTTGAATATTAGGATTTGAACTTATATGATGATTTGAAATTGAAGCTTTGGAAAGATACGATATTTTGATATATAGTAAATGTTTTGAAATGAAGTTTTTTAAAGATATGATATTTTGATATTAAAAATGTTTTGAAATGAAGTTTGGAAAGATATGCTATTTTGATATATATTAAATGTTTTGAAATGAAGTTTTTTTTTAGATATGATATTTTGACATTAAAAATGTTTTGAAATGAAGTTTGGAAAGATATGATATTTTGATATATATTAAATGTTTTGAAATGAAGTTTTGAAAGATATGATATTTGATATTAAAATGATTTAAAATGAAGTTTTGAAAGATATGATATTTTGATATTAAAATGTTTTAAAAATGAAGTTTTGAAAGATATGATATTTTGACATTAAAATGATTTGGAAATGAAGTTCTGAAGGATATGATATTTTAATGTATTAAAATGATTTGAAAGGAAGTTTTGAAAGGATATAATAATTTAATATATTGAAATGGTTGGAAATGACTTGATATTTATTTTGATAAATATTTGAATTTGAAAGATATGTTATGTTGATATATTGAAATGGTTTGGAAATAATTAAATCTTTATTTTGGTAAAGATTTGGATTGGAATGATATCTATATTTTAAGTATAAACTATTATTTTAAAGTTATAACCACGGGTTATAATAACGATTGGTTGGCAAAGAGACCGGGATCGGATATGGGCATACTCTCTGTCGATACCGAAAACCACTTTGACTAACCGTGTACGCGGTGGAGATTCCAGAATGAAGTAGGATGGTGGCGACGTTCTTCACATCCTTATATATAAACTTCTCCACCATATTCCACTACCTAGGCCGTGCATACACATGACCAAACCTGAGCCAAAACTTGTTCAAACCAGTGCCAAATACATCCTTAGGCCGTACCAAATAGTAGAGAAAGCAAGGCAAAAGACTATGCATTCGTATCTCTTTTTATTTCAAAGTTATTTAAATTGAATGTTGTATTGAACTTTAAATTTATTTGGTTTTTTTTTGCGTTGTAACACAAGACCTATAGCTTGGATCTCACTCTCCATTCAAAGTCCGTAGTCTTGTTTGTTTGCTTTTGATTCCGTGTGTTATTGGTTTGCAATCTCCAGCATTTAGAGGTGAGTAAAACTCACACGACATTTATACTTATACAGTTGTGAAACAACAACAACTGAATGTGTAGTATATTATGTTATAACTGCCTATGATTAATTATATATGATGTTAATCCTGTTATACACCTGTCATATCATCTGTTAATTATTTATATGTTATTACTGTTCATTTATATCTGTTTATCACACTGCAAGTTCCCGGTAGATTAGGTTCACTATGGGTTGAAATGATACATACCCGAATGGACTTTAGAATAGGGAAAAATCATTATGGGCTGAAATGATAGGCCTGAACGATTTTTATTTATTTATTTATTTATTTATTTTTAACTTGGGATTGCGGGTTTGAAATGATAGAACCCGGATTTTTCTTTTAAACTGCGGATTGAAATGATATTCATTCGTATCACTTGACCTAGGTTAGAAAACTATATACAGGCCCATGGTTATATTTTATAAAGTATTTTAAACATTTTAATTTTTTTTAAAGTGAAAATTTATGAAATTTGATTTAAATTGGATTTTAATGTTCAAATAAAGAAATTTTGGATTTTTCTAGAAGTTAAAAATGTAATTCAAATGAATGGTAAAAAGTGAATTTATGAAATATAACTTAAATTTGAAAGTTTGGACTTTGGCTTTTAAAATGACACTTAAGTTATATAAATAAAATTTTAAGTGGTTTAAATGTAAATTTATGATAATTTGATTTACATAGATTTTAAAGGGTTTTAAATAAAGGATTTATGATTTTTGTACAAGTGGAAAATGTTAAATAAATAAATGGTTAAGTTGAATTATTGAAATATAACTTAAAGTCTGGAAATTTGGGTTTTAGTTTAAAAAGGGAATTTTAAGTTATATAAATAAAATAGAAATTTAATGGAAAATGGTAAATATAATGATTTGATTAAATTTGAGTTTAAATGAATTAATAAAGTATTATTGATTTTTCTATGCATCAAAATGGTTAAATGAATGAATGCTTAAAAGTGTAATTTTAAAAATGAACTTGACCTGGAAATGGGAATTTGGTTTTAATTAAGGTTTTAAGTTAATTAAATAAATTGGAAATTTAGTTTAACTTGTGAAATGAAAATTTGAAAATGTAAATGTTAATAAAGTGTTAAATGTAAAAATGGGAAAGTTTACACCTGAATTTATTAAGGTGATTTGTGAAATTTGATTTAATTATAAAATGTTGCTTTATAAAAAAATCATAAGTTAAAGAGTATTTTAATGAACATCCTTGAATGTTAAAATATGATTTTATAATGTTTAAATGGTTTAAATTGAAATGTTTTTAAGTATAACTTTCAGCAGTTTTTTTTCTGAATGCTGCGAAAGGTTGAAATTTTCAACGTTATGGTTTTAACTTAGTAAATGAACTCATAATGGTTTAAAATTTTGAAAATTGAATACTTGATTTGAAAGTATATAAACTAAAATTTTAAATGGTTTAAATGAATTATTTTGATTAAAATATAAGTTATTTAAAAGGTGATTTGGAATGAAATTAAATGAATGATATCTTTGAATTTAAAAGGTATTTAAAGTTGAATATTTGGATTTGAACTTATATGATGATTTGAAATTGAAGCTTTGGAAAGATATGATATTTTGATATATATTAAATTTTTTGAAATGAAGTTTTTTAAAGATATGATATTTTGATATTAAAAATGTTTTGAAATGAAGTTTGGAAAGATATGATATTTTGATATATATTAAATATTTTGAAATGAAGTTTTTTATTTATTTAAATATGATATTTTGATATTAAAAATGTTTTGAAATGAAGTTTGGAAAGATATGATATTTTGATATATATTAAATGTTTTGAAATGAAGTTTGAAAGATATGATATTTGATATTAAAATGATTTAAAAATGAAGTTTTGAAAGATATGATATTTTGATATCAAAATAATTTAAAAATGAAGTTTGAAAGATATAATATTTTGATATTAAAATGATTTGGAAATGAAGTTCTGAAGGATATGATATTTTAATGTATTAAAATGATTTTGAAAGGAAGTTTTGAAAGCATATAATAATTTAATATATTGAAATGGTTGGAAATGACTTGATATTTATTTTGATAAATATTTGAATTTGAAAGATATGGTATGTTGATATATTGAAATGGTTTGGAAATGATTAAATATTTATTTTAATAAAGATTTGGATTAAAATGATATCAATATTTTAAGTATAAAATATTATTTTAAAGTTATAACCACGGGTTATAATAACGATTGGTTGGCAAAGAGACCGGGATCGGATATGGGCATACTCTCTGTCAATACCGAAAACCACTTTGACTAACCGTGTACGCGGTGGAGATTCCAGAATGAAGTAGGATGGTGGCGACGTTCTTATGGCATGTTACGTGGACCCAACCCCCATGAGTTGGCATAAGGTGGCTAAAACAGAAGCGGTCTCGGGCCAGTTGAGGTATCACATCATAGTGGACGCATTTCTTCGATACCATACTATTACTTGTGATTGTTTGGGCGCCCCTCCGATTTTTGTGAGAATGTGTTCCACGGTGGGCGTATGTGGCTGCTGCGTTACCACCAGCCCGAGTGTTGTAATTGTTATATCTACCCTGGCATTGCCTTGTGTGCCGTGTCACCCACCATATCAAGCCTTTACTACGAGTTTCTATTTGTGTCGTACCTATGCAGTATCTTCTCGTAGTCTCCCGATCAGGAGATATGCAGGTATTGTATAGACTATTGGCATTATTTGTGTTAAGGGGAATATTGAGTCACTCCTTAACGCTATTTAAAAGTAAATTTATTTTACTATTAGACATTATTATAATAGCGCAATATACTACATAGTAAATAGTTTAACGGATCCTTAGAGGATGGGCGTCCTAAGCATCCTTTAAGTTACATGTACCTTTACTACAGTTCACTTGAGTTGGTTTACATTGTATAAGTATGTAGTCCTGACTCGAGTAATTTTATTTTTATTTACGCTCGGGTCAGCCTGAGTATTCATAGATTTGGATTTCCACTTTCTGGAGATTGGAATCGCTAGAGATTATCTACTTGTCTAGTTTTATCTGTTTCACTTCCAGTTATCCTATTGATACCAGTGTTGTATTCATATGTACTTAGCTATCATACTTAGACTTCTGTTGTACTTTATTTCTTCTGTTGTATCTTATTTAACTCTGATATATTTATATAGTAGCTTCATGAACTACTATTTCTTTACTTCCGCTGCATTATTAAATACTCTGTGGCTGTGATATGTGATTATTATTTACTGTATATTTTGAGATTTGCCAAATTTTTATTTACAGTGCGGTATTTTGAGCAATTCAATTCCGGCATGTGTGTCTACCTATACACTTATAATGGATGCGAATGATTGAAAATACATGGTTGTTACAACTATGGTCAGCTACATATGAGTTTAGGTTCACTGGTGTCCCCAACATCCTTGTTAGCATTACTATCTCTGCTCTTATATTAAGGAGACATATTGAGAGGTATCGCCGAAAATAGCTAAATTGTTTGTGCAAAAAATGGGAAAACATCTCGAAGGGTTTAAGTAGAACCGTAGATGCTAGTTTTATTCTATAAGTGTTACTTATATATGAAATCATGTTTACTAGAGAGAAAATTAGAGATATATATATATATATATATATATATATGTATGTATATGTATATGTATATAATAAAGTAAAATAACGTAGAAAATAAAGAACATGCATAATTTATAGTGGTTCGGCTAAAGATTTCCTACATCCACTATGATTTATTATGCATTTCCTTATAGATCTTGAGTACAAAGTAGGAATACAAGATTTAATGATCTATTAATAAGAAAAGGAAAATACAACTCTAGAAATTATATTCGGTATCTCTATTTGGTAGTAGTACAGCTCTGAAACTTGTCCATTATCGTTCATCAATGGGGTTTTTATACGTATGGAGTTGTGAAGAAATTGGTCAGGCAAATTCCATGTTTGACTCAATCTATCCGGTAGCATTAGGCTTAATAGACAATTGGTTCAGTATCAATTCTAATGCACCATTTATTATAGTTACTATTCTCTTACTACTGAATTATTTTGTGGTTCGGTAGTTATCAATTATCGAGTTATTTTAGTTGTTTAATACCGGACCATTTGTATTGTTGGGCACAGACTGTTTGTGTAAGACATAATTATATGGTTAGCCAAACCTTATCTCTTCTTGTTATCGTGCTCGATTGTGTTTTGCTAGGGATCGTCGAGCTTAGAGTAATGGTGACCGAGGCGGAGAGCACGCGTTATGCGATAAAAAGGAATCGTCGATGCGTGATTTCGTCGAGAAACGGTGGAAAATTCGACGATGGAAGAAAGTGGGTTTTGGGTTGCGTTATGTGCGTACATAGGGTATCACTATGCCCGATTGAAAGAGGGGAAAGAAGGATTAATTTGGTAATCGATGTAAATGATGTTAGTTAATTAATTGATAATTCAAAATTTGATAAAATCCATAATTTCTTCATACGAGGTTTAATCGAGATGCAATCTTTTTCATTACGCTTGTCGGAGCGTTATCTACGCACTAAATTTGATTGCATCAAGTTTGGAGAAAGTGAAATTTTGAGCTAAAATCGAACGTCGTTCGATTTTTGGATCGAATAGGAATGCTTAAGTGACAGTTGGAATTTTGGTGAGTTAACTCATCTTTGGATGAACACTATATGATATATAGTATATATAAATTATTGTTTGTATGCTTGGATGATTTATTTGTTTAATTTGGTTGAATTTCCAATTTGGAAACCTTATAACATATAAAATGAAATATAGCGAATTCAGGGACTTTAATAGAGGAGTCTGGATTCCTTACCATTGTAATTTTTAAATTTTAGTTATATACTAGTTGTATAAATTGTTGAATGTCAAATCTTGGTAGTTTGTAATTATTGATGTGACTTTGATACGTTGAAAAGTTGAAATCTTTTAGTCATAGGTCCATGTAAACACCTGTTAAGTGATTTGGTAGCCTTGGACCTCATTATTGTAATGTTCGAAATACTATGGTTTACTGTTTTGATTTTAAATTAGTTTCGTTTCAAAGAATGATTTTAAATGTGAAATTTTAGAAATTTTATGGTGTTTTATTTAGAAATGGCTTTTTATCTTCTCTGTTTTACTTACTCCAATCATTTTGTTAGTTACTTCTAATTTATTTGGAAATATTTCAAAAGTATTTCAAGAAGAGTATATTTTACTGTAAAGTTAATATAATAACGAATGTTTATTTTCAAGAAACAAAAAAGGAATTTATCTTTCATAATAAACTGATTCTGTTTTAAAAGAAGATAGAAATATTTTGGAAAAAAATATTTATGGAATGTTGTATATAAAAAGTTGCATAGAACGATAGATTTATAAATGGTAATTTTTAATAAAAGAACAGATTTACAAATGATATTTTGTAGGTAGCATTTTATAAAAAGGGAAATGATATCATTTTGATGAATTGGAATAATAAATCACATTTGAGAATTTTAATGATATAAGGAATGATCATTTTATGGAAAGTGTAAATGAGATTTATAAAAGGAGTTTATAAATAGAAAGAAGATTTATAAAATGAGTTTTATAAATAAATTTTGATATTTAAAAAAGAAGTTTTATAAATAGAAATGAAATCTATAAAAGAAGTTTTCTAAAGGAATGAGATTTTGATTTCCATAAATGATCTTTATAACATATGGTGGTATGGAAAATATTCTTTTCATATTTATCACCAAATTCCGAGTTATGGAAACTTGTCCATATCTTGAGAATTAAGAATGTATGTCAAGGTAAGGATAGTATGCTAACTTGCCCGACTATATTGTAAATCGAGGGATAGTACAAGTTTGAAATTGAAACGTGGTGGTAGGTAAACTTAGTTTAACTTTCTTATAATCCATTTACTTTCACCAAAAGTATTTTGGGTTTATTGATTTCTACCTTTTAAATGACATTTTTAACCCAAATGAGTATTGTTTTGGAAGTGAAATCATTCTTTAGATTTTGTGACTATACACTTATACCATTGGGATAAGTATATAAATACTTTTCTAAGTTTTGAAAGTGTATTATTTCATGAATATACTTATACAGTTGAGATAAGTATATGAATACTTTCTAAGTATTGAGGGTGCATTGTTTCATGAATATACTTATATTATTAAGATAAGTATATAAATACTTTTCTATGTACTAGAAGTGAAATGGTTTGTGAATATACTTATACCATTGAGATAAGTATATAAATACTTCTCTCAGCATTGGAAATAAAATGGATTATGAGCATACTTATACAGTTGAGATAAGTATACGAATATTTAACTATTGAAAAGAGTAGAGAAAGTCTGTGTAACGACCCGCTATTTCGAACCGTTCAAATCGACAATCGTCCACACATGTCAGACTTGAATTGCTCAAAACAACAGATTGTTAATTTATAGTTGGCAAAACTTAGCTTATACAGTAAATAGATCAATCACAAACACAGAGTAATATAATAATAAGCAGTGGAATAGATAAATAGTAGTTCATGAAACTACTATATAAACATCAGAGTTTAAAGTAAAATACAACAGATATCTTGAGTACTCAGAAGTTACTAATATAAACGCCAGTGACAAGTCTGAACAAAGCAACTGGAATAAACTGAAGTAACTGGAAATCTGAATAGACAAAGACAGATCTTCAAGCAAAGCTCTAAGATCCAAAGGCGAGCCTCAAATGCCGCGACACTCTATCTGACTTGAGCATAAAACAAAACACAAAACACTCGAGTGAGGATTAACATTCTTATACTAGTAAATCAACTCAAGTGAAATGTCTAAGTGATATACAATACAACATAAAGGGTTTTTTGGATTTCCATCCTCTAAGGATCCATGGAGCTATCTACTACGTAGTAATATACGCTATTATAATATGTCTATCAGTAAAGTATTAAAATAGCATTAAGGCGTTACTCATATCTCACTTAACACATTTTATATATTCCCGTAGTCTATATAGTACCGTAAGCTCCAGCAAACCGGTGGTTTACCCAGAGGACACACCATAGCTAAGGTACAAAACAAACTCGTAGAAGGCACGGTAGGGCATGTGAACACGACACGTGAGGCGAAGCTAGGGTAGAAATAATGTTTGATGAACTGGTGGTAACGCATATCAGCTACTACCGCCCACCTCGAGACACACTCCCAAGTCAAAAGGTGCACCTAATCAAATCACAAAGTAACAGCATGGTATCGAAGAAATGTGCCCGATAGGAGGAAGAACCTCGCTTGGCCCGGCATGGCTCCTAATTTAATCACCTCTAAGCTGACTCACGGGAGTCAAGGCTACATAAATACCTCATACAGAATCGTCGCCAACCATCCTACTTTGTTCTGGAATCCCCGCAACGTACACAGTTTTTAAAGTGTTTTTCAGTATTGGTAGAGAGTATGACAATATCTGATCTCGGTCTCTTTAACAACTAAATGATTATTTCACACCGTGGTCATTTTACATTTTCCAACCTATTTGTACTTTATATCAAAATATCATATTCATTTCAAAATTATATCACTTTCGAAATCATATCCACCTTTGGAATCATGTCACTTTGAATCCTGACAGTTCCCACTAAAACAGTTTAAATATTGAAATAGTGTTTATATATATTGAACTAGCTATAAACTAAGAATAGGTTATTTTCAAAATAGGTTATAAATTAAAATAGTTTATATATTAAAAATACTTTATATCTTAAAAATAGTTTATATATTAAAATAGTTTCTCCAATTTGTGTAAAGTCGATTCAAATCGACTTTAATTTCAAATTAAATTTAAATCAATCCCATTCAACAATTTCAATTTAAAAGGTTAAAGATTCAATTCAAATTCTCAATAAACCATTTCAATTTATATCGATTTCAAGTCCAGGTTTCAACTACAAATTTAAACCACTTCCAATTCAATAGGTTTCAAAGTCTAACTATCCAAACACGTATAATAACTCAATTTGATAAGTCTCATTTATGTCTCAAAATTCAATTTTGATCTTATTTAAATTTGAAATATTCACTTAATTATTTTATAAGCATTTAAATAAAATCCTAGATTTCAAATTTAAATCAAAACTAAAATATCTAATATCTAACTTCAATTTATTTAATTTTGTAATATTCACTTAATCACCTTTTGTTAACATTTAAAAAAATATCAAATTCAAACTTAAATATAAATTTAAATATTCAAATTCAATTTTTATTTAAATTGAATATATTCATTAAATCGCCTTAATCAGAATAAAGTTATAAAGTTATAAAATCATATTCTAAAAATCTCAAAATCAATGAGTTCAAATCAATTCTTATTTGTCCAGTTCTCAAATAAATATTATTTCAAATCAATTACAATTGATCTTTCCAACCATACTTTATTAAATTTATTACAAAATCTATTTTTAAAATATTAATATAATTTTATATAAATACATAAACATATTATGTATATACTGGTTAAATTAAATTTTAATAAATTAAATTTTTATTAAATTTTATTTTATATTAAATCTCAATTTATATATTTAAAATTAATGAATTTATAAGTAAAATATTAAAATTTAAATTTTCGAAACTAACTTATAAATTTAAAATTTTCAAATATATAATTTTAAAAATATAAATTTTTGCACATATATAAAAATAAAATTTATATATTGTATTTTAAAATCAATATTTATTAAAATCCATATATTTTCTTTCAAACTTCGGAAATCATTCTCAAAAATTGACCAACGGATTTTGTATATAGTTTTCTATCATATGATCAATTGATACAGATATTTATCATTTCAATCCGCAATTTAAAATTTAATATCATTTCAACCCGCAATCCCAAAATTCCAAAATCAATGAAAATCGCTTGGGTTTATCATTTCAATTCATAGTGATTTTCCAATAATATATAAGATCGTTCGGGTTCAGCCCATAGGGAATTTCTAAATTAACATGGAAGTTACAGAGTGAGAACAAACATGATAAAAATATAACATATCAATAACAGACACATATCATCAATAATAAATTTAAATATAATATGTACAACTGGTTATCGTGTCATATGTCAGGGGTAAACAATTGCAGATAATGGCATATCATATTTAACAACTAAATAACTTAACAATTCAAATTTAACAGCATATTTCAATCGTCATTTCATGTGAATTCAGTTTACTGTACATAAGAATGTTAATCGTGGGTGATTGCTTACCTTTTGAGGCTAGAGACCAACGATGGCAAAGGTGATGACACAAGCACGCACATGGATACGGACAAAAGCAAAGCATGATGAACTAGATTTGATGAAAATCAATTATATAAGAGAACTTATATATACACACACACTATATATATTAAATCATATTTTAATTTTAAACACATATTAAAATAAATAAATATATTTCAAAAACCATTTTTTCTTAAAACATATATTTCTTTTTTCCGTCTCCAAAAATCAAATATATATATACACACGTTATATTTTAAATATCAATACTTAAAACCCAATATGTATAACCAAAATTGAATACTAATGGATATATAAAACTGTAAATAATATAAACTAAAGAAATCAAACAGCTTAAACATATTATTTGGTAAACAATAAATTGTAAACATAAAATTTTGTAATATTCTTCTGTACCAGATACTTACATAAATTAACACAAATAAACTGACATACTATACAACTTACATAAACTAACGTGTGTGTCTATATGTATGTATGTATGTATGTATGTATGTATGTATGTATGTATGTATGTATGTATGTATATATATATATATATATACACACACACACACACACACACACTATTTATAACTTGTATAAACTTGTGTTTTATACTAAAAGCGCATACAACCTTTATAACTTATATATATATTTACTACATATAATATGGTTTGAAAAACTTTTATATACGTAACAACAGATAACATAGCTTATAAAACTTATATATATAACATATAATGTGGTTTGTAAAACTTATATATCAATATATATACGCATACACACACACGAACTAAACTAAAAAAATTAATTGAAATTTTGACCTTAGGAGGTAGCTAGAAGGGACAATAAAAGGTAGGTTTGTTACATGCTTGGTGGAGGCAGGAGGCGGGAAGGAAGAGGGAGGATCGATGAGAAGGTGGTGTGCGCGGTTCCTTTATAGGCTGCTGCTGCCTGGCATCGACACCGTGATGGAGGTGGAGAAAAAGAGAGTGTTGACGTGGTTCTGGAAGGTAGTGAAGTGGTCCAAGGCAGAGGGTCTGACCTGCTGATGTGGGATGAAGCCGGAAAAGAAGTGGATGGGGAGGAGCAAGCTGGCGAAGTGGAGACGGCGAGACTGAATCAGTGGAGGGATGTGAAGATGATGTGGCGGTTGAGGGAGTCACGGCTGCTGTGGTGGTTCAGTGACTGTGGTGGAGGGGAAGGTTGGCAGTAGGAGGGAAAATATGTGGTGATGGGTTCAAACGTGTGAGGCCGGAGGTCAGGCTCTGAAGTTTGATGAGGTGGGAAGGGGATCTAGAGGTAAGGCTTCAGGAGGGTGGCGGTCACAACGTTGCATGGGTGATGGAGCATGAACGGACGCTATTGCCATGGGGAAAAGGTGACGAGCAAAACCTTTATAGGAAAATTTGAATAAGAGCTTCATACAAATACGAGAGGAAGCCTTTTTTACAAACTTGGATTATATAATTTTATTTTTCTTTCGGGCCATAGAAATGAACGGATGGACAGTAGTAGAATGAAAAGTGAATGAACTAGTGAGAATGGAAGGAACTGGAATATAATAAATTGAAATGGGGAATAGTGAAAGTCAACTATTGAATTAAAGAATATCAATAGCTAGTGGCGGTTTGTTTTTCGTGGAAAACAAATGACTAGGCAAAAGAAATCCAAAAAGGCACAAATTGGGTACCGATATAGCCATCCGTTACGCAGATTTCACCGTCTATCGGACCCCGAATTACACAAACGAATATACTATGGAGATCAGCACGACGAGATGAATATGATGGTATACATATATCAACGATACGATCATCCTATCAAAAGTCAATATTCGGTACCAAAAATGCTGCTTAAACGCCGAAAATAAGATAAACGAGGCTAAAGCAGTTCAAATTTGGCGAAACGAAATACGACGTCTCACTCAAAAAATTATTTATATTTTTTATTGTGTAAAAATATTCATATTTCAAAGATATTTTATTTCTACCAAATTTAACTTATTCTAAATTGAAATTGAAAATCACACAATAGAACTAACTTCCATGTTTTCTGATGAAAATTTTACACTTGCTACGTTTAAATAGACGTATTCCAAATATCAAAATTTTCATTTCAAAATTTGATTGTTTTATTTTCAAGAAAAATTCAGTTAATTACGTTATAAAAATCGTTAAAATTACCGGGTCTTTACAGTCTGTAAATATATCTTTTGTTAAAGGTATTTTAATACGAATATTTGAAACAAGATTTTAACTAATGAAAGGAGTAATCAAAGAAGTTTCGTGGTTGCTTATGTGCTTAACCATGGTTGAGCACAAATGAAATTAAACCTTTGATTTTGGATTGTTGTTTTTGATACTTAAATAACCTATTATCAAATCTTCACCAGTTTGAAAACCATCGTTGGCGGTTTGGAGAGACCGGGATCAGATATGTTATCCGAAAATCAATTCGAACTTGTATAAGCATTCAAACTGGAGACATCTTGAAGAAGACTTAAGATGGAATTCTTTGAAGTGTAAGAGATAATTGCTACTAATCTTGAGGATGATTTCAAAAAGGATGTAGTAGAAGTAAAACCTTCTGTTTGTTCGTATCCTGAACAACTTTTATGGATGAATACTAACATTGCATTGTTGCTTCGATGGTAGTGTTAGCATTCCAAGTAGGATTTTCTAAACAGGTAAAACGTAGCCTCAAGCCTTAAGCCTCAAGCCTCACACCTGGTAATAACTAAAATAGGAGACACGCTTCAGGGCTATGTGGTTCTCTATCATTAGGATGTGGTTATCGCCTACATCTAAATCAATATTCTGAAATTATGTACACCTGTGGCTACGGAAATGGTTTGTCAGAGACAACCAGGGTGATGACATATTCGGTACTATCTAGTATGGGGTAAGCCAATCCTGATCTGTAGTCAAAGTGGGGCCATCGGTATATTTTTCTAGAGGTGTACTATGACAGGCAGTATCCTAGTAGCCTCGTCACTGATGGACACCCTTTTCCTATGTGTGCTATGTGGACTTAGTTGTATACGAAATATATTGGAATGTGAGATGCAAGCATTTCAACTATGTTAAATTTTCATTTTAAATCTTAGACATTGTTATAATTACACTAAATTTTCTAGTAAAATTGTTTCTTTGTCGTAAGGTAAAAACTCATCCGTGTTTATATGCGGCGTGGTCTTATAACATACCTTTATTTTGAAAGGTTTTATGACATTAAAAAATTAAATGATTTGTGTTTCTCATGTCGGTTTACCAGATTGATCCAAACGTTATTTTCTTATAATGCTGGGTTCAGCTTGATTAGATTTTAAGATTTAGTTATGGATTCTTTGGAGCTTCAAGAGAGGAGCTGGATGCCTCCAAGACATATTCGAGTATCTTTAATGTTCACTATATTTGTTATTTTGTATTTATCAGCATTTGTGAGGATTTGTTGTTATAACTGTTCAGGCTGATGATAGGTTGGTTTACTCTGATTGATGTATGTATATTACAGTTTTATTTTGTAAAGATCATTTGTATATCACACACTAATCGTCACGATGTAAGATTCTGTTTTGTTTTTTCTTTCTTTCACCCTAATAATCTATCTTTTCGGCACTTGGATGCTAGACACATGAATACTGTTGATGTATTAGTATCGAATTTTGAGGTTCGAAAAAGGCAGGTCATTAGAGCATGGTATCAGAGCTTAGATTGACTAAACACATAGGCTTTGGTAGGGTTGACTCGTTAGAGATAGGGTTAGGAACATCATAGAACGAGTTTGAGTATGTGTGTGTGTATGAGAGTGCATATTTGTTAATGATATAAAAGCGTTTATATTATGTTGATTTATCTGTTGAGTGGTTTATGAATTTTGGTTGATACAGTAGGTATAACTGTATCAATAGAGGTTTCTAAATAGTTGAACAAGAAAAACCGACACAGTATTGTCTTTGAAAATTGGTAAATGAAATAATTTTACCTATGATCATATATAACCATTTTCAGAAATTGATGTAGTAATTTATGATGTGTTTGTTTGTAAGCATATCATAATATTCAATTATTATCATTTATTATTTATTAGTTGTCATGTGCCAATTAATGAGCAGTTTTACCTTTTCACTTCATAGGTTGGGAAGATAGTAATGTTGGGAACATTGAAACGAATACCTTGTAAATTAAGTTTCACAGTTTTACTGTAAGACATTCGGTGATAATGTTGTTAAAATTTAATTTTAATAAAAGCTGTTTATTATAATTTAAACAAAGATATACATTTGTGTAGTGATTTTATATAATAAAGTGAAATAACATAAGTATGAGTTAAAAATATGGTTTATAAATAAAAAAGGATTTAAAATTGAGTATTTAAGAACTTAAATCCTGGTTTTTTGGAAAATTGTTTTCCAAAGTTGTGGGGAAAATAATAATAGTATTATTTGAAAATACTTATGAATAGATATCTTTTAAAAGGATTTTAAAGAAGATGTTTATATTATTTTTTCAAAACGATTTGAAATAAAACTCGGTGCTTAGTTCTTAAGTTTTTAGTTAAGTTATTTTATGGACGCATGTATCATATGCACCGGTTTGTTTGGTTTGTGCATCCCATTATAATATGTTTTTTTGATAGTTTTCATTCGTCGAAATGAAACAGAATTTCGGCTATTTTGGATAGCTTTAAATTTTTTGAATGGATATAGAAATTTAAAGCTAACTGTTTCTATAAAATAGAAAAGTTAAGATTTTATAACTCTTAAGCATTGAAATGTTTTAAAAATGAAATCATGATCATTGAAGTGTTTATAAACGTAAGTAATGTGTTATGAAATGGTTTATAAATGATTTTAGTATCAAATGAAATACTACAAATGTTGATGAATATGGTGTAGCTAAGAAGCCAATAGAATCGGTGTAGCTAAGAAGCTAATAGAATAAAATACATAAGCTATACGTAGATTGTTTTGTTTGCATAACTGTTCTTGGTCTAAACTCGAGCACATAATTTCGAGGTGATTTACACTGGTCGGATTTATGATTTTTCACTCGATTTTTTATGGCAAAAACTTGTTACGGATTTTTGATACGGGTTTGAGTTTCTATCATAGTATATGGCAACGTAAGGAGAACAAAAGTTTCTAATCCAGAAACCTGATCGGAATCCGCACTAAGGAAGTCAAGTGAGCGATACTACTTTGGAAAAGAAGTTTATGTGGTCGAGCAAGCAATCAGATTTGATATTGCGTACAGATGGTCCATGTAGATCGTATGGGCTTTAATATATAGTGTTCTTATAAACACAAGTTACATGCTTTAATATGGCAAGTTGATGTAAGATGATTTCAATATAGTATTTAGCAGGTTTAGATTCATGATATATGATGGATGTGTTGTTGTATTGTTTCATTTGTCATGTTTAACTCCTTTTAGGGTTTTGTAAACGAGATACAAGTACATAGAAGTAAATGCAAGCTTGTTGTTTTTGATTTCACGAGTAGAGTTAGCTTGCTCATAAATTGGTACATGTTTATACTTAATGGGTGTATTTGTTGTGTGACATATACACCCTATAAGGTATATCATAAGTATATATATTGTTGTGTTGTCCCTAGATACGGGAGGTGCCGAATATGAGCTTATATTTTTGTTGTGATATTTTCTGACCTAATCATGCAAAGGAGTGCTACCGAAATTTTCTTTAATATGTGAAACTTTAGAAATTTAATATCCCATTTCAACTAATTGATTTTGAAAGGTTAAGGGTAAGAATACATTTTTCTTCCTTTGGGAATTTCGGCTTTTAATTGGGGAAGAATGTAACGACCGACCATTTTTAACGTCTCGACTAAGAATATTTAATTTATTTAAATATTCAAATTTGATTCAAATATAATAAATGGTAAGAAAAATAAATTGTTAATAAAATGACTTGGTTTTTAATGATGCATTTTTAAATTAATGTATAGAATTTTACCATAATTTTCAATTTGAAAAATATTTAAATTATTGTTTGACAGATTTTTCGGCAAATGTTGATATTTTTTAAATTTCACAAAATAAGATAACTGGTGTATTTTATTGTTGTTTTGGGATCATGTCGCATTTTCGTCTATGATCGTATTTTTATTTCCATTGTTCACGGTTCATATGCAAAAGGGATACTATGTAGCGAAGTACTGAAAATTATAAAATAAACAAAACCCCACCCCTGTACTTTTCTTTACTTTTTTCTTTTCCCTCTTTCACTTTTACTTTCCCTCCCGTATAAAACATTTTAACCTAGCCTTCACCTTTAAATTCAAAATCTGAAGCTAGGGTTCACAAAAATTAAAACCATTTAGTCCTCGAACTCATGTGATGAGGAGCATCAAATCTATATGGGGTTGGACGAGTGCAGTGGTGATTGGCAGAGCTCGACGTTGGGAGACATGAGCTAGGGTTGGGTTTTTTCGAAGGTTCATCCAACGATAGGGCATGGGGATGGTTGCAATGTGCTTCTCGTGCGGAGTAGAAGAGGTGGTGATGGTCGAAGGTGGCGCGACGATCTGGTATAAATTGTGACTTCGGGTTTAATGTGACGTAAAAGTGCGTATTTTTACTTCCACATTTAATCTTCTTTTAATTAAGTAAATGAGAATATTAGGGTATTTTACATTTTAAACCAAAATTTAAATTGTATTCAAATCGTCATTCATTCATCTTCATCGAAAAGTAAAATGGTAATTTTGTATATGATTTAAATTGAGAAAATTTAATTGCACATTTTTATTTTTATTCGTAGTAAATGAAATACAAATATGAAGAGGGCTCACGGATGAATGAGTGCACATATGTTGAAGGCAAATGAAGAATGTAAATAAATGAATTCATGCAACATGGAGGAGCCCACACACCCACTACCATATGGTTTATAATTAAAAGCACATGCACATGTTAATAGAGGCTTAAAGGCATGTTAGTGGGGATTAATTATTTTTCTAATGATTACTTGAAGGTTACACTTTCTTAAGGGCATTTTAGATAGTCCCCTAAAATATGAAATAGGGTTTTGAGCATGTATAAATACTTCTTACGTTTCATGTAATTATCTTCTTCCTTTCATGCAATATTGCCACAAAATCAGTTAAATAAAAATTTCTTTCATGGCTTTTTATCTTTGTTTTTACTTTCATGCACTTTTTATTTTATGCTCTCTTTTTATGCTATTTCATGCTCTCTTTCTTAGTTTATGATTTTCTTGTTTAATGTTAGTAGCATAGATTTAATTTTTGTAATTAGCTTAGTTTCATTTCATGCAAGTAGTTAGCTCTCTTTTCTTGTAATTAGATCTCATTTTCGTTTTTTTTTTTGTTGAAATCATTTTATATTAATATGTTTTCAAATATGAGTAGCTAAACCCTTTCGATTTAGGGGTACTGAAGCTCTCATGAAACATATTGAATTAACATAATGATTTCATTTGTGATCACTCATAGGTGCTTAATGGACAATATGAATGTTGATGGTTTATGTTTCTTTTTTATTGAATTTTGATAGCCTATGTTGACATCTCAAATAGACTATGCTTAACTCCATTAAAACATAAACTATTGATCATTTGCCTATGTGAATTTGATAATGAAAGTCAAACTAGAACCAATATTTGATGGTCTATGTTACTAATTAATAGTAAATAGATTATATTTAAAATATGTTTTATATTTCATTTTCATTTAATTTTCATAAGTGTTGATAAGTGGGTTTGAATGGTGTGTTAGAGTTTGATGATTTAAGTTGCACTAATTAATAGCACAAACAAATCATACTTATAATAAGCACATCTATCATTTCTACTTAATATTTTGAAGTGAGATTATATGTGAATTTTGTGTTGATTTATATGAATGATTAGAAATGGATTTGCCTCTAAATTACTCCTTAATATCATAGTTTTATTTGTTTTTCCTCTAGCATATTTTCCACAATTTTCTTAGCTTAAAACCACTTCAAATCTTTGGGTTAATTTGATTGCGTATTATTGGAATTTATTCTTTCTCTACGGATCCGTACTCGCATACGTACTACGATTGTATTCCATGTGCTTGCATTTTTTAACGATTTATTTTTAACGACAGTTTTTTAATCGGTAGAAACTCCCGTCGTTACTTAACAAATTTTGAACACCGTTGCCGAAGAATTGCAATTTGATTTTAATTATACTCTTCGGGTTATTTTTGTTTTCTTTTATTTTGTGTTGACTTTCAATTAAAAAAAATTATATTGCATTTTATTTTGTGATTTTGTGGTAGTTTAATGGTGAGGTTGGATTATTTCGTTTCTGTTTGCATTAAATACTTCTTTTCTTTCTAGTTCCATCTCCATCACCTACTTCACCTTTCAGCACATTGCATTTCATTTCAGTCGTGTAAAAAATTGCTTTACATATTCTCTATTACATCATTTCATTTTCTCTTCTATGCACAACCATTTACAAACATTCTCATACAAAAAAGAAGCAAACAATTACATTACACCTTCCGTTATTCCTCCTGCCTTCCTCACCTACAAACTACAATTCTCTCTGTTTCAATCACCGTCCTCCTCTGAAACTACCTACATACTTCACCAATTCCACCTCCATCCCATACTTGTCAACTGCAATTCCATTATCATCCATCCACTATCGCACCTCACATCCCACCATAGCATTTCTTAACTCCACTGCATCATACAACTTTGTCTCCATCATAATCAACTCCCTTATATGCTCCATGCTTCCATCATTCCTCAACACTGCTGCTATCATCCCCTTTCCATCCCCTTGTTCAATAAACACTCACCCTAAAACCCATCACTACATCCTGCAATTCCAACCACTAACTGCATTTGCATACGTACACTATCACAAGTTGCTCCAAACTTCAACCATACCCTTCCAATTCTAATCCCTAACCAATACACTTCCTCCACTCAATGCATACCTCTGCATCACATACAAATTGCATCACAGCATCTACGTTCCTACTCATCACTGTCAACTTCTACGACCACCTGCCTACAACCATCATCCTCTTCAAACGCACCACTAACATCCACAACACCAACTACTCCATCCCCTCTCCTCTACCGCATCTCCTCTTACCAAATTCTTACCATAACATTACTTGATCACTCACCTCCTCATCAAACTTCCCTGGACCATCTCCACGAAGCACTTCCTCCCCTCAGCCAATTCAATCAATCGGCATTCAACCCACCAGTTCAGCGATAATATAACCAAATACATCAACCACTTCCACCCAACCCCACCTACCTCATCACACTTCAGCAAACCATACTGCTACTACCAAGCACTCTATCAAACGCTCTGCCAAACTCTCACTACCACTCAAACATCCTACTCCTGTTCACAAATCACCCACACCTTCACCTGCCACCATGACCAAACTCCCCAAATCCCCCATCACTGCCTCGCCCTTAAACCACAACTAGGTACAAACCTAACCACCTCAATCTAACATCAAACTCAACTATCACATCCTCTGCAAAATCCTTTCTTCCTACACCATAATTTTGAATGACCGCAACATGCGATCCAAGACTGCAACCAATTTTTTGTTTTTAGCTTTCATGATTTCTTAATTTTTCTTTTACCGCATTTTTTGTTTCAAAAGAGAAGGATTAGGTGATGTTATAAAGTTGTGTAAATGGGATTCTCAGTTGGCTACTGTAGTGGTAGGGTAAATTCTAATTTTATTTTTAAGTGTAAAGTCTTTAATTTAAAAAAAAATTGGCTTTGGGCAATTCGGATTGATTTAAATTTTTTTTAAGTTCACTTTTATTTTACTTTCATTCTTTCCACTTTACGAAAAAATTGTTTTTTTGTTTTCATTTTATCCTTAAAAAAATTGTTTAGCAATACTTTTTTAGGTTGCAAAAGTAAACAATCAAAAGGAAGAATCGCTTGCTAGTTTGCTCTGCTTGTCAAAAAATTGCTTGCTTAAAACAATCGCTGCTTTGAAAAAAATAAATTTGCTATTAATTCTACACGCTCTGGTATCATGCTTTCATCTCTTGTTTTCATTTTCCTTGCATTGTTGATTTCTAGAATTTTTTTAAAAAAATTCAAAAACAAAATCAAATCTCATTTGTAGTTGCATTGTTATACATGTTTAATTTCTATTTTGCATTCATATCATCTTATTTTCTTTTCTAAAGGTGACGTCCAAATTCAAATAAGACGGGAGATTTCATTACCCCTTCTTTGACCCACAAATTGCATTTTATCATAGAATTTGGAAATAATAATGGTTAGACTTTGGACTTAAGGGTGTCACGAGCTACCTAGGGCTTAATTATATCTTGATAAGTTGTCTGCTTTCGACAATCTAACTTCTTGTGTTTAGGTTATGGTAAAGCAATAATCATATATAACTATTATGGTGATTAGTAAATATTATAGTGATTGTTTTTTTGAAGGTACTTAAGCTTTCGGTTGCGTTGCTGTAACAACCCGCATATTTTACGATTGTATATTTAAATCTTTTAATTAAATATAGCATCGTTAGTCCGATTAGAGTCTAAAATGCTTCTTTTTGTAGACACTAGAATTAGGACTCGAGACCACTTTCATTGAGTCCAAAATGACGTTTGGGGCCTTTTTGAGTATAAACATCAATATGTTTGGAGTCGAGTCAAATTTTGCTATTTTTCTATTGGGCTTTGGTTTTGGTTTTCAGCCTACTAACTCAACAAAATACCCTAACTCCACCCCCTTTTCATTCATTCATTCTATTTTCTTAACACTCTCATGCTAAAGGAAAACGGGGGAAAGAAGAGAAAATTAAAATTCCTAAACCCTATATTACTAGGAAATTCAAGATTCAAGCACCAAAATCAAAGAGTAGCTTAGTAAGCATCCTCTTCATCTTCATCTTTTCCTTCTCAATCTCTCTTCAATTTTTAGAAATTCCTAAACCCTAACTTAAGAACTAATTGGTTATGAGCTTAGATTGGAGCTTCTTGAGTTGAAATTGAAGAGTGGTTGATCTTTCCTTTGTTTTAAAGCTTCTCACTTTTTATTTTTCGTTTAAAGGTGAGTTTTTGAACTCACATCTATGTCTATAGCTTCATAGTTGTTAGGTATGAATTCCTAACATCTATTTCATGTCCTTTTGCTTTTGAATCGAATTGGTTTGATAAAATTTCATATTTTGGGTATTTTGAAGCAGTGCAGCTAAAGCGCTCGGCAGATTCAAAGCGGTGGAGGTGCAAAAAGTCATAGCGGGGATATAGCGAGGATATAGCGGGATATAGCGGATGGCTCTAAAATAGCATATAAAACTCGTACTTAATGTTTTTACAAATATCTAAATGGTAATTAAATGAAAAATTATCATTCAATTGAATTATAATTAATACATAAATAGTTTTAAACAAAAAACATGTGTGAATGTACTTTAAATAAACGTAAAATTATTGTATAACATAATTGAATTTTGTAGAATATTGGAGTATTTTTCATTTCTGAAAATATATTAAAAATTAAATCAAATAAATTATTTTCATAATTTTTATAATGTATAAATGCAATTTTTTAATTCATTTTATTAAAGAAGATATAGCAGAAATAGCAAAATATAGCGGGAATAATGGGATATAGTGGAAATAGCGGGGATAAAGCGGAAAGGCTATATTTTTGGGCTATATGGAAAAATTATTGCGGTAGAAATCCGATATGAGATATAGCGGGGTAATAGCGGGGCATTAACTACACAGTTTTGAAGTCAAAATCTATGAAATTCCTTATGTGGATGTTTGGACATGTTGTTCGAAGTGTATCGAAGAGTCTATAGGATTGGATTGTAGATTGGCATAAATCCCTAGCATTCATCGCTCGTTCGATCGCTTCCGGTTTGGATTTTTGTCCTCTTTGGGCTAGGCTGATTTTTGCCAGGCAGAAATATCCAAACATTTGGTTGAAAAATCCAGATGTCTGGAAGGGGTCCCTGGAAAAGACAAAAAAATAACACCCACAGAAAAAAATGGCAGAGCAAAAATCCAGACGTCCGATTGAAAAATACAGACGTCTGGTTGAAAAATCCAGATGTCTGGTTGAAAATCTAGACGTTTGGAAGGATTCTGGAATTAAAAAGAGAAAGGAGAAAAAAAACATATATATTTCCAGAACTTAGGGCCAGACGTCTGGATAAACCCACCAGATGTCTGGAACTGTCAATTTTTCCTATTTTGGCTGTTTTTAAGTGGATTTCCAATTTTTGTCAATTTTTGTTGATCCGATTAGTTGTTATCACCTTTATCAACTTTGATGACTTCTTTTCAGGATTTTTGGAGTATCCATTTGTTGGATTTGACATCGATTTCTGTGGTTTTGATTCACATTTTCGTATGTGAATTTTTGGTGATAGATTGTTTCTATAATTATTTCTGTGATTTGTCACTTTAAAATACAAAGGTTTCTATACTAGTAGTAAATACTCAAACTCTTTCACAAAAACGATTTCAACGTTGCTTTTAATAGAAAGCTCGTTTTAAAAACTGTTTTCAAATCTATTAGTGTATACAAACCTTTACCACATTCGTATGAGAAATCTAATTAAACAATTTAGCAAAATAAGTAGTATGAAACGCTTGCGTTTACTTCATCGGTTAATTCTTGGACTTGTTCGATTAAAATCTCGTGACAATCTTCAAGTGGAGATCTATAATTTGTTCGTAAATATTTAAGTTAAGCCAGTGGTTCTGGGACATGAAGTTAAACTCATTTATTTACTAGCTTAGTGTAATTTACACTTATCAATTAATGATGATCAATTTGTGATTTAGACTAGCAATGTGCGATATCTCTTTGTCTGCGTAGGGGACTAAATCCTATTTGTGGAGCTTCGGCTCAAAATTGGTGGGGTAACAACCCATGATCTTCGGGATGTTTGTGGAGCCTCAGCTCAAATTTGATGGTTAGGGACCATGGATAGTGTTCCATTTGTGATGCATGTGTTGGTGAGTTTTCATGCTCCCGTTTGTGATAGGCCTCCCCCGTTTTGTGTTTTCTAGATTTCTAATTATTGATTTCTGGAATTTTTGTTTCATCTATTTTTTCGATTGGCATCGAGACGTTTTGTCAATATTTGTGGTTTGGTGAATAAAATAAAGAATATGACATTCTTTTTGGCGTGTGAGAATATTTGAGATAACGTATGATTTTTGTTGTTATCTAATGCATACTTGTCACAGTATGGGATTATTCTTATCATACGTTTTTTTCATATCTCTTATCCTATCTCATTTTATACGATGTTTAGTGCTAGACTGATCCATTTATTATTTTCTTCTTAAATAATACTTGGGTCAGACCGAGCTATTTCAAGTGCTTCTGCTTGACTTCTTATCAGGGTCCATCATCTGACTTTTGGCTAACTACTTAGCTTAGTAGTTTTTTGTTTTATACATTCAAGATAGAGACATCTTGATGTATAGATATTCTTTTGTCTAGCGCTTGTACCTATTCTTTTGTGAGGTAGTGGATCTTATATGACCACTACTTTGATGTACACTTTTATGTGTTATATTCATATATGTTTCCACCTTAGTGATATGAATATCCATGACTGATTTATATTATGCTTATTTTATACTTGTTTCCGAAGACCACATAGCAACTGTGTAGTAGCTTTGATTTTGTACTTTATATGTCGAAATTCCTCTTTAAATGAAATACATATAATACTATCTGACATATCGGTGCTCGCACAAAGAAATTACACAGATGGTCGCTCCTCAACAGCCTTATTTTTCATGCTAGTCGATGGCATTACTCTGTAGTGTCCTTAGCTAGTGTGAGTATATAGGTGGGCCATTTGAGAAAGGTATCAAATCCAAACTTTGGAACAATATAGAATATTATAGCAAGGGTCATCGTCCTAAATCTTTCTTAGGAATCGTGCCTTAGGATTTAATTCGAGCCTTAGGACTCATTTTATCCTAAATTCATTATGATGCCTTGTTTTATCAATCAAGTTTGTTTGATATTCATTCTGGGAATAACATTTTTCCTCTTCTTTCTTTCTTTCTTTCTTAAAGAAGAGAAATGGTTAGACCTGGCCGTCCTAGCGCCGGTCAATCCAGTACTACTCCTCGGGATGGAGTATTCATGTCGGCGCAATAGCTTTTGGATCTTATAAAAAATGCTCAAGCTGTTGGACCTATTCCTAAGCCTACTCATCCTAAATCTGGGTTTGCATGCTTGTGTGGTGATTGCACCAATGTGGATGGAAGGCCATTCAAGGGATTCGAAAGCGTTATAGAAGTCCTAGCTTGGCTTAGATCATGCGATCGTATCTTTTCTCGCATGAATCTTGTTGATCTTCATAATGTCCAAGTGGCTTCTAGCATGCTCCAGGAAAGAACATTAGATTAGTATGAAATTTGGATTTTGGAAATTGTTGACGCGGATCTTACTTGAGAGCAATTCCGAGAAAGGTTCAAATTGAAGTTTGTGTCGAAAATTGAAAAAATAACTTTGGCCCGACGCTTTATTGATCTTGTTCAAGGTGAATCTTCTATGATGGATTATGTCGCACCTTTTGAATCTCTCTCTCTAAATATGGGGTCGAGTATATTAATACCCCATTGAAGAAAAATCAGAGATTTGTCTATGGGTTGAATAAGAACCTCAAAAAGGCTTTACTTCTGAAACTAGAAGTTGTTGAGACTTGGTTTTGATTCACGACACGAAGCTATCACTATAAAAAAAAGAATATAGATTTGACGACTTTTATGACAAAAAGAGACAAGGAGTCGAGACTTTAAAACCGGTGCATTAACTATAGTAATTTGTTTTTAAGTCTTAGATCAATATTGTTAAAATCTCTTCTCCATCACGTGCATATTAGCTTGTATATTTAATCATTATATTTCCCAAATATTTTATACATATATAAGCATACAATTAAATTATGAAAGTGTTTTAAAGTTATATAAATTAATATACCTATATAAACTGTGCATATTACAAAAAATTAACCAGGTCAGTCGACTGGCCCTGAGGTCTAGTCGACTGACATTGGAAATGTTGTGCAACATGCACAGATACATAGATATACGAATTAAAATTTAAAAAACACTTTGAATATTTAGTCGACTGACCCAGAGGCTCAATTGACTGAATTTCTATAACAGCCACTTTTCGAAAAGACGCGACTTTTTGTAAAGAGATTCGAACCTCTACGAAAAGATTGGACGCAATACTTCAATCGAAACTCTTCACCAACAGTCGCTGCTTTCTAACCTTTATAAATACAAACTCCAACTTGATTCCAAATTACCTAATCACAATCAAATTTTCTTATCTCTCTGATCTAACTTTTTGGAATCTATTTGCTATCATACTTTCAATTATTCTACATTAAAGCAATACTATACCTTTCTATTCTTCATATACTTCAAATAAATATATTTATACTCGAGGAGAAGATTATAGAAAGGGTGTACAACAAGTGACAATCTGTGTTATCAGAATACACAAAAGTCAAAACTATTTTCTGTATTTGTTGAAGTCCTGTTCTGCTGCTCAGGCGAGTGAAGTCATCTTCGGCTGTTGAGGCAAAATCCTGTTCTACTACTCAGGTCCTCGTTCGGCTGCTCAGGGGTATGTAGACCTATTCCTCTGGGTTAAGTGAGGGTTGTTGTTTTAGTGAAATTCCAAAAGGAGTCTGGACTAGACGTAGGACAGTGCTCCAAACTAGTATAAAAATTCCTGGTGTCATTTTACTTTACTGCTTTATATATTCTACACTATTTACAGTATTATCATCATCAGTATACTCTGTATTATCATATATCCATATTACACTATCCATGGCACACTTTCAATTGGTATCGAAGCAGGGTCATCATATAACCGTAACACAGTTATCTGATAGTCTAATAATATGGACACTAACACTAGCACTAGCACTAGCATTAACACTAGCTTTATTGAAGGACAAGCCACTGCACATCCACCACTATTTAATGGCAAGAATTATAACTATTGGGCCACATGAATGAGAATATATATATATATACATATATGCAAGTAAATGGTTTTGATTCATGGAATATAACTCAGACAGAATATACTATTCCTACCGAAGAATATTCTACTTGGACTAATACACAGAAACTAGATGCCACGGCTAATGCAAAAGTCATGAATATGTTGTTTTGTGCCTTAGATAAAAATGAGTTTAACCGTAATTGGCATGTGCAATACTACATATGAAATATGGAATACACTCAAAGTTACACTCGAAGGAACCAACAAGGTCAAACAAAGAAAAATATCCATGCTCAAAAGTCAGTTTCAAAACTTTAGAACGAAAGAAAATGAATCTGTAAATGACATGTACTCAAGATTTCAGGATATCTATCATTCATTAGTAGGACTAGGAGAAAAATATTCTGACTTTGATATAGTATCCAAAATCCTTAACTCTTTAATGAAAGAATGGGAAAGAAAATTTCTCGCTATTAAAGAAGCGAATGATATCTCCAAAATAACCTCGGAAGAGTTAATTAGGAAATCTAATGTCTTATGAAGTAAATTTGCAGGCTAAAAGAGTTCAAGCTCAAGGTAAAAAGAATATAGCATTCCATCCATAACAAGAAGAATTAGATTCAGACAAAGACGACCTAGCCTTTATTGCCAAGAATTTCAAGAAATTCTTGAAATATAGAAAAGGAAACAGAAATAATGGCAAGAGAAGTTCAAACAGTAATAAACCACTGTCTTTATCAGTTATGGAGTGTTTTAACAGTCACAAAAAAGGACACATGCAGAAGGACTGTCCAGATCAACAGAAAGAATATCCTAATAAAAGGAAGGACAAATTCAAAAGAAAAGCTTTTTCAGTCACATGGGATGATTTAGATTCTTCCTTTTCTTCTTCTGAAAGTGAAAGTGACAGCGATAATGAACATGCTAACGTATGCTTTATGGCCAAAGCGAATGTGGTTAGTGATTTACCTTTTGATGATATGATAGAAATAAATTATAAATTATTGGATACTTTAAAAAGTCTCAAAAAAATGTAAAGAGGTTGTAGAAAATAAGAACAAGGTAGAATTCAAAAGAGATATGCTTAAAGATGAGAAGAAAATATTAGAAGAAGAACTTGAGAAAACTCAAGAATCTCTTTCAAATATTAATTCTCAACTTATATTATTGAGTCAAGAAATTGAAACTCAAGAAGAAAAGAAGGATGGTCTTGTTTCTGAAAATCATGTTTTAAAAACTAATATTAAAATGGTAGAACTAGAAAATTCAAGTGTAAAGACCAAACTAAAAGGAATTACTAAAAATATTTAAAATTTTAATAAAGGAAGAGAAAAATTATCTAGAATTATTGAGAATTCACAATCTGTTAATAACAAAAACGGTTTAGGGTATAAGAAGAAAATTAAGAATTCACAATCTATTAATTTAAACAAAGTTAAGTGTGATAAAACACCCACACCTTCAACAAGATTAGTTTCTAAAACTATAAATATTTGGGTACCTAAAACTAATAACAAATCAATAAGGAAAAATTATATTAGTTCATTTATAGAATATGTCCATAATAATAAAAATTATATTTATAAAAGGGATACTAACCCACTTAGGTTTGATTTCCTAAGACCTAACTCTTAGCACCCTATTAAAAAGGTGGATACTAACTTTATCTCATATTTTTTGCAGGTCCCACTCAAGAAAGAGGAAAATGGATACTCGACAGTGGTTTCTCAAAACACATGATAGGAGACAAAGATATGCTGATAAATATTACATTCTCAGATGGAGGTTCTGCCACTTTTGGAGATAATTCCAAAGGATATATCATCGGCAAAGGCGATGTGAGCAATTACGGTACATCTAATTTACCTCTTATTTCAAACGTTTTATTAGTTAAGAATCTAAAACATAATCTATTAAGTATAAGTCATTTATGCGATAAAGGTTTTAAAATATCATTTTCTGAAAATAAATGTAGTATTCTTGATCAACATCAAAATCTTATTTTGGAAAGAAATAGAGATAAAAACATTTACGTTTTGAATATGAAAGTTAATCATAACTCAGATATGTGCTTATTAGCTAAATAAAATGATCCCTGGATATGGAACAAACGATTCTGTCATATCAATTTCAAAAATATAAATAAAATTTCTAAAGATAATCTTGTAAAAGGATTACCAAATATGAATTTTAAAGTTAATAATATATGTGACTCATGTCAATTAGGTAAATTAACTAAATCTTCGTTTAAATCTAAGAAAATTATTTTGACATTACAATCGCTCGAGTTACTTCATATGGATTTATTTGGCCCTACCCAAATTCAATCCATAAATCATAATAGATATGTATTTGTAATAGTTGATGACTTTTCTAGACATACATGGACTATCTTTATGAAAAATAAAAGTGATACCTTTGAAAATTTCAGAACTTTTGTTAAACAAATTCAAAATTTAAAAGGTGTTAGAATTAAAAATATAAGAAGTGATCATGGAGGTGAATTTGAAAATATACAGATTGATAACTATTGTAAAAAGAAAGGAATATTTCATAACTGTAACAACTAGGCATTTTCAACCATTCGCATCCAATATAAGTGCATATGAAGACACTCATGCCGGAATTGAATTGCTCAAAATACCGTGTTGTAAATAAAATTTTGGCAAACCTCAGAATATACAGTAAATAAAAATCACAGATCACAGAGTATGTAAAAATGCAGCGGAAGAAAAAGAGATAGTAGTTCATGAAGCTACTATATAAATATGAGATACATCAGAGTTAAATAAGATACAACAAAAGAGTAACAGGATACATCAGGTACAAATCAGATACATCACTGAACCACTGGATACTGAAACAAAATAGATGGCTGGATCTTCAAGGAAAGCTCCAACGCCGAAGGTGAATCTTGAATGCTAACTCGATCAATCTGACCCGAGCGTAAAGTAAAACACAAAACCCTCGAGTCAGGACATAAATACTTATAAACTGTAAATCAACTCAAGTGAACAGTAACAAAATGCATCAGTAACTTAAAGGATGTTTGGGACCGCCCATCCTCTAAGGATCCGTTAAACTATTTACTATGTAGTAATATACGCTATATACGGTAGTGTCTAATCAGTAAAGTATAATCATATAGAAAATAGCGTTAAGGGGATGGTGAACCTTAACGCGGTCGGATCTTTAAAACCAAAATCGTAGTGGGCTCGATATAAGGATATGACACGGCACGCGAGGCAATGCCAGGGTGGATACACCGTTTGCACTCCCGGACCGGGGGTGACGGCAAGCCAGCAGCTTCCGCCCACCTCGAACAATACCCCCGAATCAAAGTGGCGCCACATATCGAATCACAAAAGTAATATAATGGTTTCCGATGGAGCATGCTCGATGAAAGGGTGCGACCCTTTGTGTAGCCCGGTATAGCTCCTGTTTAAGTCATATATGCCAACTCACGGGAGTTGGGTCCACGTAATATACCTCGAGAACGTCGCCACCATCCTACTTCATTCTGGAATCTCCACCGCGTACACAGTTGTTAAAGTGGTTTTCGGTATTGGCCGGCTATAAGACAATATCCGATCCCGGTCTCTTTAACAACCAATCGTTATTATAACCCGTAGTTATAACTTTAAAACAATATTTTATACTTCAAAATAAAATATCCTTTTCAATCCAAATCTTTATCAGAATAAAGATTACATCATTTCCAAAACCATTTCAATATATCATCGTAAAATATCTCTCAATTCAAATATTTATCAAAATAAATATCAAGTCATTTCTAACCATTTCAATATATTAAATTTTCATACCCTTTCAACACTACCTTTCAAATCATTTTAATATATCAAAATATCATAACCTTTCAAAGCTTCAGTTCCAAAATATCATATCTTTCAGAACTTCTTTTTAAATCATGTTAATATCAAAATGTCCTATCTTTCAAACTCCGTTTTTCAAATCATTTAATATCAAAAATATCATATCTTCCAAAACTTCGTTTCAAATCATTTTAATATATCAAAATATCATATCCTTTCAAACTTCATTCATTTCAAATCATTATTCATTTTATTAAATCTAAAATACCATTTCAATTCATATTTCAAAACAGTTTATATTCCAAAAATTCTTTTTTTATCATTTCAATGAAGTTATTATGTTTAATAATTAAATTATTAAATTTCCAAAAATTTCAACTTCCAAAGTTTATTTATTCACTTAAGTTTATCAAAACCGTGAAAATTCACTTTTCGCATCATTTAGAAAACTTATACGGAAAGTTACATTCAAAACAGTTCAATTTAACAAAAGACAGCATTTTAAAATGTTATAATAGGTTTACTTAAATTCGAATAACTTAGTTAAATTCAAAAATTATAGCACTTACAAAGATTGCTATAATAGCTTTTAATTCAACTTAGCTTTTTAGTTCATTATCATCAACTACAGGGTTCACAAATGCTGTAATATCATTTACATTGTAATTAATAGCATTTCAAAAAATGCAGTCAATTAACTTCAAATATTCAATAAAATTTCTCAACCAATTATATTTTTATTAAAAACATTTTTAACTTATAAAATCATACATTTTCACATTTATAACATCATTTAATTTTCCTCAAGTTCATGATTTTATAAAGTTAAATTTCCATTCAAAAATCAAGATTTAATAATAATTCACTTATTAAAATGCAATGTTGAATTTTTAAAATCCATTACATTAAATTTAAACTTAACACTTAAGTTCAAATTCTCAAATATAACTTAGTTTTATTTTTATTTACTTAACTAAAAGTTCACTTTACGTCAATTTCATAAATTTCCAATTCTAGTTATATTTCAAAGTTTCAACTTAAAATATTTATTCATTTCACATTTCAACTTTATTAAAAATCATAAATATGGTAAAAATCATTTTAAATTCATTTAAATTCATTTAAATTCAAATTATCATAAATTTATCATAATTTCATACTCAATTAAATTTCCAATTAAAATTAAATCAAAATTTTCAAAATAACTTACGTTCAAAATTTCTAACTTTTTCATTAATTCATTTCACTTACAATTATTCAGAAAATCAATAATATTTTACAAAAATTTTATTTTTATTAAATTTCAAATCAAAATATTATAATAATTAAATTTCTAAAATATTTTAAAATTTTTAGAAAAGCATATTTTAACTACGGGCCTGTATAAAATTTTCTACGCTAGGTAAAGTGATACGGGTAATATATCATTTCAACCCGTAATTTACAAAGAAAATCCGGGTTTTATCATTTCAAACCCGCGATCCCAAGTTAAAATAAATTAAATAAAATAACTCAGGCCTATCATTTCAGCCCATAGTGCTTCTATTCCAACAGGGAACTTGCAGTGTGATCATATACAGGAATAATATAAACAATGTCAATATCACAATATACAGTCATATATCAGATGTCAGGTGAAAATTACCAGTTTTAACATGGTAATAACATGGAATAGTATATCATATGATCATCATTAACTTGCATAAACATTTTATATTACTAAACACTTGTCATCAATTCACTTTTCATAAGTATAAATGTCAGAGTGAGAAAGACTCACTTTTTCAAGCTGAAGACCAAAACAACAAACACAAGTGCGATTCCAAAAGCACGACAAGCACGATATAGCATGACTTTTGATTTGAATGAATGGAGAGCCTTGATATTTTTCTTGTAAACAATAATCAAAACAAGACAATATACACATAAATATTCAACGCAAAACAATGTTGAAACAATGAAAATACGAAGCAACAAAGGAATAGATTACTTGACCTTGCTTTAACCATTCAAATGCTTGGCCTAGGAGGTTCTTGGGTTCAGCCATGATGATGATATAGCTCAGGTTTGGCACCATAACTCACGGCTAGAAGGAGTATGGAGTGGTAGGGTTATAACATGAAGCATACAATTGGTCAAGGCAACATATATGAAGTTTTTGAGCACAACAAGGCTCGGCCTTGGGTCAAGTGGGGCTTGGCCATACTTGTACAGGTTTGGACAGTATATGGAGGGGTGTGGAAAGGTCTGGAAAAGGTGGTGGTGGCGTCCTATGGTGGTGGCCAAGGTGGTGGATGAAGATGGTGAAGTAATAGTGGTGGCTAGTGCATTGTTTTGGACATTATTTGCAATTTTGTGGAGTTTTGTCATCAAGGGAGGTGTGGCCATGGATGGATCTGAAATGATAGCTGGAGATGATGCCAAGGAAGAGTGGTAGGGGATGGTGGAGAGTATGGTGGTGATGGTGGGTGGTAGAGGCCAATCCAGAAAGCATAGAAAACTAGGCAAAATACATAGAAAATGAGAAGAAAAAGGTAGAAAAAGATGTAGCCATTACCAGATTTTTTTTTTCTTAAGATGGCGGCCATGATTTTTAGGGTTTTGGAGCTTGAAAATTCATGAATAATATGAGGGAGTCGGCTGCAAAGGATGAGGAAAGGAATGGCTAAGATAAATTGATGTATTAATTGCAAAAAGAAACGGATAAAACGTCTTTACGTTTCAGGCTTTTAAGATCTCTTAATTTTCTAAACCTTTTGCATTTCCTTTTCTTTTTAATTTTATAAAAACAAAATAAACTCAGAAATGTTATTTAAAACCGAAACTAAGTAAGAATAAAATAAAATAAATAATTTATTTTAAGTAAAATGGAAAAAGGAAATAAGAAATTGCTTAAAAATAGCAACCCTGACATAAAAATTACAAGAAAATCTCCAATGAATTTGGAAAATTTATTACTTCACAAAAAAATATTATAACACAAAATTTGAATTAAAAACGGTTTTAAAACATTTTCAAGGTAAAATAATAATTTAATTTTTATTAAATAGAAAGTTAAATAAAGAAAAATGCAGTAAATATCAACTAGGCTTTATAAATTGAAATAAATTCAAATAAACTTTAGAAAAATTATACTATCATTTTAAAAATAGTTAAAAGTCAAAATATACATAATATAACATATTATCATATATTAAAATAAAATATAACCAAGAAGAAGTAACTTATACAATTTAAAATAGTCATTGTTAAATAAACAGTTTATACTCAAAATTGAAATGTACATATCTTTTGCAGTTTAACTCCGTTTTCAATGAAACAAAAGGTGGTGTTCTTAGAATTTTGTGCACTTCCATAATAAAAGATAAAATTTAAAATTTTAAAACTTTTAAAATTTTAAATTAAAAGTCAAAGTTTGACTATTTTGACCAAAATTCACCTTTTTGGAAAATGTTCTTTTTAGTCATGCTTTGGAATGAAAATTCATATCAAACTAAAGTTTATATTTAAAGTAACAAAATTAATCATTCAAAAAAAACAATTTTTTTTTCTTAATCAAAATTCAATTAAAATAATTAAAATATACAATTAAAAACAATCACAGAATACAGGGTTGTTACAATAACTTTTCGTTTCCTAAAACTCCACAGCAGAATGGAGTTGTAGAACGAAAGAATCAAACTCTACAAGAATGTGCAAGAACGTTGCTAAATGAAAGCACGTTACCAAAATATTTTTGGGCTAAAGCTATTGCAACTGCCTGTTATGTTTTGAATCGTGTCTCTATTAGACCTCTCACCAAGAATACTCCTTACGAACTTTTTAACGATAGAAAACCTAACATATCTTATTTTAAAATATTTGGATCAAACTGTTTAATATTAAACACTAAAAATCAGCTTGGAAAATTTGATTCGAAATGTAACGAGGGTATATTTCTTGGATATTCAAATCGAAGAAAAGCTTATCGAATTTTAATAAACAAACTAATACTATCGAAGAGTCACTTCATTAATCTTTTGATGAGAGCTCTAAACTTGTTTCTAATACAATTAATGATAATGATGTACTTAATAATGATAAAACAAATATAATAATAAACAATTCAAGAGATGATGACGATATCATTTATAATTCTAGAGAAGATGAAAACATTGTTAATAATTTAGAAAACAGTAATGCTACTAATACAATAAGATCACCTCGAAGAGTTTTACGAAATCATCCTGTAGAAAATATAATTGGAGAAATAAATTCAAATGTTCGAACTAGAAATCAATTAAATTTAATGGGTAATGTAGCTTTTCTCTCAAATATAGAACCTAAAAATACTAAGGAAGCATCATCCGATGAAAATTGGATTATTGCTATGCAAAAAGAACTAAAATCAGTTTGAACGAAATGAAGTTTGGGAACTGGTACCCAGACCGACCGATCAAACTGTTATAGGAACTAAATGGGTTTGTAAAAATAAAGCAGACGAACTAGAAAATATAACTAGAAACAAAGCGAGACTAGTAGCACAAGGATATAACCAGGAAGAAGGAATAGACTACGAAGAAATATTCGCTTCGGTCGCTAGACTAGAAGCAATACGAATCTTATTGGTGTACGCTTGTTTTAATAATTTTAAACTCTATCAAATGGATGTTAAAGTGCTTTTCTAAATGGCTATATTAAAGAAAACGTTTATGTTGAACAACCTCATTTATTTCATGAAAATATCCAGATCATGTACATAAACTTAAGAAAGCTTTATATGGTTTAAAGCATGCTTGATATGAATGCCTGAAAAGATAACTAATTAATTCTAGATTCAAAATAGGAAAAGTATATCAAACATTATTTATAAAAAATTCTAAAAATGATATATTAATAATTCAAATATATGTCAACGACATTATATTTGGCTCAACTAATAATGAATTATGTAATGAATTTTCTGAAATAATGACTAGAGAATTTAAAATATCCCATATGGGAGAATTATCATATTTTCTAGGACTGCAAATAAAACGAGTTTCAAATGGAATTTTTACTAATCAAGAAAAATAGTATAATAATCTTATCAAACATTTTGGAATGGAAAACACTTCAGCTAAACCAGCACCTATGAGCACGACAGCACATCTTGATAAAGATGAAAATGGCAAAATTGTTGACCAAAAACTATATCGTAGTATGATAGGATCACTACTTTATCTAACAGCAAGTAGATCAGATATTATGAGTGTGTGCTTATGTGCACGATTTCAAGCTGGCCCGAAAGAATCACATTTATGTGCCGTAAAACATATACTACACTCTCTTAGTAAAACTATAAATTTCGGACTTTTCTATCCGAAAGAGTGCTCGTTCGAATTAGTATCATACATCGATGCTGATTTCGGAGGATCACGAACCGATAGAAAAAGTACAAGCGGTACGTGTCACTTCATTGGTAAATCTTTAATATCATGGTTTAGCAAGAAACAAAACTGCGTCTCTCTATCAACTTGTGAAGCAGCATATATTTCTACGGCACCACTTTGCACACAAGTAATTTGTATGCAACAAACACTTAAAGATTTCAGAATCAATCTATCAAAAATCCAGTAAACCACTCAAGAACTAAACATATAGATATTAGACATCATTTTTTACGCGATAATATAGAAAAAGAAGTGATAAATCTGGACGACGTACCATTAGAAAATCAATTAGCCTATATTTTTACAAAACCATTGTTAGAAAATACGTTTATAAAATTGCGTCGTGAGCTTGGTATAATGTCAATTAAAGAATATAAATGGAATACAAAATTTTAGATTAAAAAATCAAAAATAAAATTTTTACTAAAAAATCAAAATAATTTTTTTTTACAAAAATTTCGAAATTTTGGCCATGTTGAGACTCAAACTCGTGACCTACTGTAAGTAGCCCAAGTGTCTTAACCATCTGAGCTATTGATTTTTCTGTTATAGTCTAGTATTGGGATTTTATTATATGGCGACATCAATATATACTAAAATATATGTCACATTTAACTTTATACACATATATATATATTATTATTCTTATAAAACATTAGAATTACATAAAATAAAACAGATAACAGTAAAACCAACGTATTACACTAATTCTAGGCTAAAATCAATATAAGCCACTCAATTCTGTCCTATCTTTTCCTAGACTTAGGCTATAAATAGATGCATACTCCATCTTCTATGAAATCAAACTGAATTAAAATCAAGCTTTCATTCGTGTTTCTTCCAATTACTATTTTTGAAGAATGTTAACCTCTTCTTCCATGGATTCTATCAAAATTCTTGCCTCAAACAATTCTCCAAAGACTCCGGTTCATACAACTTCACCATCATCTGTCTATCACACTGGATATACTCCGGATAAGAAGAAAGGAAAGAAGACGATTGATATATCTCCGAACATGAAGCAAAAGATAGGTGATATGCACCATTATCAACAAGAATCACTAATGCTACAACGTGAAATGTATTACAAACAAAAGATAAACTCTAGACGGATAGGAATCACTGAGCATATTGCTATGAAATTCTGCGGGGCATCGTCACATTCGATAGACGAACATGCTGTTTTGCCTATCAGACGGCCATCGACTTCGTCTCCACCACGACCACCATACTCACCGAATTCATGGGATTGCAATAAAGAATCGAATGCTCGTCGCAAGAAACTAAAAGGATACAAGACGCCTAGCCCCTCGAAATAAACATAGTTGTCGTTATCTCTTGTTCTATTTTCGAATAATTCTAATAAGTATGTATGTTTTTGTTCTTGGAATAATATATTTCTGTTTCATTCATCAATATGTAAACTTAATATAATGTTCAAAAATATGTCACAACGTTAATATATATAAAAATTATATATAAATTTATCACCGCTAAATTCAATATAAAAATTAATCCAGGTCAGTCGACTAGACTAGGTGGTCAGTCAACTGACATAGAAACATAATTTATATATATATGAATGGCCAGTCGACTGTCTCAGAGCCTCAGTCGACTGGACTAGAAGGAATAAAAATTTCGACCTTCCGCTTCAATCGACTGAAGCCCTGAGCCAGTCGACTGAACCGTAGATCTGTGTCTCTTTATTACTTTTACCTACCCACTTTCCTTCTTTTATCTTCTACTTTACCTTCTTTCCCCATTACCATTTTAGATTTCAAAATTTTCTAAAACCCTAACCTATCAAAACTCCATTTTTATTCTCCAAAAATTCAAATTATTGGCTCTTAAACGAACGGGACAAGCTTCCTCATCATCTCAACCTCCGTCAAACGAGCAAATTCAAAGATGGCTATTTGATGACACTGTGATTAGGAGGTAGAGACGAATTCAAGATTCACGGATCTTTGAAGGTTCGTTTGTTAAATTTTATGATTTCTCTCCATACCGTATCCAAGAGCTAGCCCGAAGGAGTAATTTGGAATCGTTATTTGACATTGATGATAATAAGCACAAAATCAATCAAATAATGGTGAAACTATTCTACGCAAATCTAAACTTGGGTCACCAAACCGTTCCAAATCAACAAGACCGTGTATGGAGTTTAATATGTGGAAAACCCGTCTTTTTCTCATTAGATCGCATGGCTCATATCTTGCAAACAGAAAATGATCGTGTGGAATTGGCCACTATTGATTGTGAATTGGTTGTTCGTGACATTGTAAGTCATTTATTTTTAGAAGACAACATGCGTCAACTCAAATTCATGTCTCTATGTCCAAAAGCAAGAATTATTCATCGCGCTCTAATGAAAACCATTACTCCAAAATCTGGGAGTTATGAACTTGTCTACAAAAATAACTTTAAAGCTTTATATGCTATTTTTGGAAACATTAAAATCAAATGGCTCCGTTTAATCTTGATGAATTTTTAAGCTTCAACAATGGTGGAATGAATGTAATCTACTACGGTCAATATATTATGCGTCTTCTAAAGGCTTGTAAGATTTTAGAACTAGACTCACCGATTTCTACCATTGGACGTTTGAACTCTCGGACTTTAGCCTTGATGAAACTACTGGTTGGTCGACCCCCTCATATCATATCCTTTGAAGAATGGACACAAAGGCAATTAGCTCAAGACCAACCACAGCAACATGGTGAACCATCTCAAGGACCATCTCGTCAAAAGATCGACTCATCATCAATAAGAAGAAATTTTGATTCTGAATCCGGGTCTTCAACCACGTGAATCCATCTCTATAATTTGCCGGAACCAACAAATTCTACAATCCAATATCATCAAAGTTGATAAGAAGAAGGACAAAGGATTTTTTATGAAACTATAGCAAGCTATCTCATGTTTTCAAATATGAGTAGCTAAACCCTTTCAATTTAGGGGAATGAAGCTCTTATGAAACACACTAAATTAACATAATGATTTCATTTGTGATCCCTCATATGTGCTTAATGGAAAATATGAATGATGGTGTCTTATGTTTCTTTTTTATTGAATTTTAATAGCCTATGTTGACATCTCAAATAGGCTATGCTTAACTCCATTTAAAACATAAACTATTTGATCATTTTTCTAAGTGATTTTGATAATAAAAGTCAAACTAGAATCAAAATTTGATGGTATATGCTACTAATTAATAGTAAATAGATCATACTTAAAATAGATTTTGTTTTTAATTTCATTCAATTTTCATGAGTGTTGATAAGTGGGTTTGAGTAATGTGTTATAGGTTGATGATTTAAGTTGTGCTAATTAATAGCACAAATAAATCATACTTATAATAAGCACATCTATCATTTCTATTTAATATTTCGATGGGAGATTACAAGTGAATTTTGTGTTGATTTATATGAATAATTAGAAGTGGATTTGCCTCTAAATTGCTCCTTAATACCGTAGTTTTATTCTTTTTCCTCTAGCTTATTTTCTACAATTTTTTTAGTTTAAAACCACTTCAAATCTTTGGGTTAATTTGATTGCGTATCGTTAGAATTTAACTCTTTCTCGGCAGATCGATTCGTTCTCGCATACGCACTATGATTATACATCGAGCGCTTGCTGTTTTTAATGATATATTTTTAACGACGTTGATAGAAATTTCCGTCGTTATCTAACATGGTTTGTCAAGGAGTGGGTGTTCTGTCGTGTTTTTCTAGGGATCGTCGAGCTTCAGATGATGGTGACCAGGGTGGAAAGCAAGCGTTGTGTGATGCGTAAGAATCGTCAGTGCATGATTTCATCGAGAAATGGAGGAGAATTTGGTGATGGAAGGAAGTGGGTTTTGGGTTATGTTGTTTGCATGTATAAAGGTATCACCATGCATGACTGAAAGAGGGGGAAGAAGAACTGATTCGGTAATCAGTGTGAATGATGTTAGTTAATTAATTAATTACTCAAAATCTTATAAAATTCATAACTTCTTCATACGAGGTTCAGCCGAGATGGATCGTTTGCGTTACATTCGTCAGTGTGTAATTTATGCACTTGAGTTGATTCTTCAAGTTTGGAGCAAGTAAAATTTTGAGCTAAAATTGAACGTCGTTTGATTTTTAATCGAATAGGAACGCTTAAGTGTCAGCAAGAATTTGGTGAGTTTACTCACCTTAGGGTCAACATTAGATGATATATAGTAGGTATAAATTATTGTTTGTAAGCTTGGATGATTTACTTATTTGGTTTTCTTGAATTCCCATTTTTGAAAGCAGACGACATATAGAATGAAATATATGGAACTCGGAGAATTTTGCGGAGGAACCTAGATTCCTCGCCATTGTGATTTTAAATTTCAATTATATACTTGTTATCTAAATTTTTGAATTTCAAAGCTTGGTTGTTTGACATTATTCAATGCGGCTTTGATATGTTGAAAAGTTGAAATCTTTTAGTTACAGATCTATAGAAGCACTTGTTAAGTTGTAATGACTCGACTTTTCGACCCTCAAATATCGACACTAAATACATTCATGGTATTCGTATACTGAACACCCAAGTACCGAAAAGACAGAAAATTACGGTAAAATAAAAAAAGAATAGAATAGGAAACGAAGAACATAACATCGGAATCTCATAGAGGTATGATAATAATATAATATCAAAAGAACTGTACAAAGGGTAACTCTGAATACAGGAATTTCAAAGTTACAAAATCTAAGTACTACTATCAGCCTAGACAGTTATAACTGCCTATCCTCACAATATTGGTATATATTTAGTTAATATGGAACAACAGAATTAGAAATATATAGATAATTGAAGCCTCCAACTCATCTTATGAACACTGAAGCATCCAAAAACATGCGATACTCAGCCTGCTTGAAAGAGTTCATGAGGAATTCGGGAAAAACATAAATCAAATGTTAGACATAAGTTAGGTGTGAGAGAACTCAAGATATATGCAACATACAACAATAACTATTGAGACCATATGGATTCCCGTAACAGTTTTTCTCCTCAAAAGAAACCAACCATTTTTTTAGTTTAATACAGTGATATGATAGATAATGTCTAGAGTGTAGAATATAAATCATATCAAATAGCTGTGGGGCTTACATTCATTATGCCACAACATATTTAGGTTACAATCAAAACTGCTAACGTTGGTTCACATATTTGATTTTTCGGCGGAGATCCCTTCGGTTGACGCCGAATCTAATATCCTACATAAGGGTCATAAACTACATCTAAGCGTCGTATATCTCTAGAAAAAATATACCTCAAACTCAAAGGAAAACATAGTTGGTCTACGCCCTAACACGTGATCCCAATTATCATTAACTCCCGCTGGCAACATCAAAAAGCATACTCTGAATATGGAGTTGATATATCCTATCGTGGGTTTGCAAAACCCTAGACGATGCCCCTACTTGGTTTTCTGTCATTTCCTATGTTGAGACTACGTTCGGCATCTCTCAGACGAGTCTTCATTACTTGAATAGAACATGTATCACCAAATGGATTCCTACATCTCGAACAGATCACGAACCACTATACGGATTCAAGCATCTTGAACAGATTTCGAATCTCCATATACATTCCCTTTCTCAACTACTTCCAAAACATAGAATCTGCATACTAGTTTTGAATTGGCACTAAGTAAAACACTTGCCAATCCAGAAATCTTCAAAACTAATTGATGAATTTTTGGTTAACTCAATTCCGGTTCTTTCAGAAGTAAGTGAAAGTTAGAGGTGTTTCATACTAGTGCTCCTCCCTGGATGTTCTCTTTAGTATGAAATCACGAAGCCTTTCGATTACATCTTAAGTTAATTTAAGGTCAAGTTCAATAATCGACTAATTGATTATCTAGTCAAAATAACTGCTTATATAAATCAATATTCATTTGCTCATTTCCAGCATTTCAACTTAACAGTTCCTTATCCAAGAGTGAAGCTAGGTAAGTGTAATGAGTGGGGTTTTTTAACCCTCGAAAAATCAACACTAATACGTCGTATGGTGTGCAGAGCAATCGAATGCCGAAAAACCCGATTGTTAGGGAAAAAGAAAGAAGGAAGAAGATAAGAAGAAAACTAAACAATATAGAATCTCATAGTGGAATATATAATCTTTAATACACAACAAATTTTTACTCAAAAAAAAACTTCGATATGTATATATATACGTAGAGAAATCAATCAGAGTATACTAACCCATTTCAGCCTGGACAGTTATAACTTGATAGATACAATAGTGAATACAATGAATAAATGACCATCTACGTGAATACGTCTCTATGCCTTCAACTCATCTCTTGAAGCATCCAAACTAATCTATAATATGCTCTGTTTGACCCGAACATTATAATAAAATAACATCTGAGTCAGTTTGGAAACCAGCGTGAGAAAACACCCCCAATTGGATTTTTAAAGTTATAGAAACCTTTGAAACATCGAGAGTATCTTGTACGACCAAGCAACACATAAACACAAATGAGATTTTAACTTACAATAACCAAAACCATTTCATATGAAATTTTATAATATTATAATAGTGTCTAGATTCATATACCTATTAATCATAGCCGAAATTATTGCATTAATTAAATTCCAGTATAATAGGTTCTATAATCAAAAACCAAAGCCACGTATTGGAGATTGGATTCCATGCTATGAAAAGATAAGGAGGTACCTTCCGAAGGTACATCTCTAGATAAATGCACCGGGGGTCTGACAAGAACATTTTTACCCTTGCCACACAAGACTAGTCTACCACTTGACTAGTAGTATCGAATATGATTACCCAGCTGGGGCCCTAAACCATATAAGAAGATATAGTAATCGATCTAGATTTGGAATGACAATACCCTGATGGAAGCGACCCACTTGGCCCTATTACATGCCATATTTTTGTCATTTCCTGGTTAATGAGGCTCGAGGCTACGATTTACCTTTATATAACACTTCCCACTTAGAATGCTAACACTGCCCTCCAGGCAACAATGCAATATCAGCATCCATCCATACAAGTTTGTTTTAGGACTGAACAAAACACTTAAGAGCTTCGTCTTCATTCCATCATCTTCAAGATGTCTTCACTTCAAAACACATTTGTTGTATCGAAGTGGTTTTTGGATAACATACCCGATCCTGATCTCTTCGAAATAACATTCGATAATTTTCGATAAACTCAACCTGGTTCTTTAAGGAATAAATAGTCGAAGATAAGATAGAAGATCACCTCCTAACCGTTAGTTGACGGATTTCCTTATCATTGTCCTAGGAGAACGAAATAAGATTTATATGCACAGTACAACATCATTGGAGATGACTATGCCATATAACTCATGTGTTTCTCTTAGATATTACCAAAGTTACATTTGGATCTAAATTCGATAGTTGGTTATTTAACTATCGAATAACAATCATTTAATCAGGGATTTAATCGCACAGGAAAAAACCAACATTGGTTAAGCACATAAGTAATCACTAGCCTCCTTTTATAAATCTTTTATAAATAAAAACCACTTTGTAAATTACTTGTATAAGAATACTTTACAAAGATATATATGAAAATCCTTATATTTTCAATACTTAGAAAATTCCATATACTTATCTTAATGATATAAGTATGTCCACAAAATTGAGAAAGACTTTCTTTTTATTCTATTCAAAAATTATTTATAAAACTTCTTATAATTCTCTATAACCATTTATAAACCATTTTATAAAACTCCTGGAACCATTTATAAAACTTATTCTATACATTTCAATCATTTATAAAACTTATTCTATACATTTCAATCAATACCCTTATGAAAGAATTTAATGTATAAATGGTTTGGAGACGTAAAGAAGATTATATACAAGGTAAAGAGTTTTATAATGAGCTTTACAAATGGTTAGATATATATAAACGGACTTAAGAAACGGGTTTATAGATTTATAAAAGGAGTTTTATAAATGGTTTTATGGATTCATAAAACCATTTATAACGCTCCTTTTATAAATCTATAAACCATTTATAAATCCATAAAACCATTTATAAAAATCCTTTTATAAATCTATAAACCTGTTTCTTAAGTCCGTTTATATATATCTAACCATTTGTAAAGCTCATTATAAAACTCTTCACCTTGTATATAATCTTCCTTACGTCTCCAAACCATTTTATAAGCTCTTTTATAAAATCCAAGTCTTTCAACTCTGTTCATGGGTCTCAGAAACATTTATAAACAATTAAAAATCTTTTACTTGAAAACACCATTTTATAATAATAATTATTAACAATAAACATTATAAATAAATGAAAATTATTAACTTTACACATATTAAAAATAATAATTAATAATTCAAAATATTTTTAAATAAACAGTAATAATTAATCTTTACTATGTTTATAAATAATAATAATAATTTATTTTCAAAACCGTATTAATAAATCCTTATTTTTAATTTCAAACAATTAACATTTCAAAATATTAGCATTTTGATCAATACTTTAAAACAATATTAACTATAAGCAAATAACCTTTAAAACAGTAATAATATAATCAAATAACCTTAAAAAATATTAGTATAATTAAATAATTCTAAAACAATATTAAATGTAATCAAATAATCTTAGAACAAAATATTGAATATAAATAAATAACTTTAAGATAAAATATTAAGTATAACCAAATAACTTTAAGATAAAATCTTAAATATAATTAAATAACTTTAAAACAAAACTAGTATAATTAAATAACTTTAAAACAATTAAATATAATTAAATAGAAAATCTTAAAACAAAAAGTTTTCGAAACCCAATTTTGGATTCAAAAAATTGTTTCCTATCTCAAAACCGGTTCCAAGTCAAACCGTAATTTATAATACTTTTAAAATACTAATTTGAGGCCAATAACCACCAAATACTTAACTAAAATCGATATTGATTTTCTATCACTACTAGATTTTAGCTTTTGAACATATAACAACGTCATAACCCACATTTCCAAACAAATCAGGTTAATTATCCAATAATTCAGATGAATGGAAATGTTATTGAAATCAATTCAACAATAACGAGGAATCCCATTAGATCCCTCCAACCTTTTTACCCCTGCATCATAGCTCATATATATCAGCGCGCGCACACACACATACACACAGATATATATATATATATATATATATATATATATATATATATATATAATCAACATTAGTGAGGAATCCTGTTAGATCCCTGCAACCTGTTTCCCTGCATCATAGACGTTATATAATTATATAATATAAATTTAGCGCTTCGAGGTGGGATTTATATACAAATGGTCATCCGCTCTTACACAGGAATGTAATAGGGTTTCATCCGCTCCAATAGGCGGGAACATATCCAAACCAACTAATAAATATAGTAATTCATCCAAGCAATCATTCAAAAAAAATTGTCAACTATACATCATATTAGTTAACCAAAAAGGTGAGTTTAACTCACTGAAGTTTTTTGTCGTCGCCGATGCGTTCCAGTTTGGAAATAAAATCAAATGACGTTCGATTTTATCCCAAATTTCATCGATCTCTAAATTCATCCAAATAAGTTCCATATCATAGATATCATCCAAATGAGAGCAATGCAAGTTGTCTCATTTGAATCCGATCTAGAACGAGTAAGTTACAGCATTTATAAGATTACTTAATTAAAATTATAATAAAATTATTAATCCCTAAATTAACTTTAATTATAATATTTATACCCTTCTTCCTCAAATAACAGTTTCCCACTTCCCCCTCCTTATACTCGATTTTATAATGTCACGCCCCTCCCTACATCACCAACGACCATCGCCGTCATCACCCGGCGCTTCCCCTACCCTGCTCGTGCTCCAACCCCAACGTCGGCCCCCCTTTCGCCTCTGAATGTCGTGAATCCCCCAAAACCCAAATCCTATTCAATACCTCTAACACTACCAGCTGACCAATTAGAAGACCATTTCGACCATCGATGAACTTCCTTAGACTCCCTCTACCTTTACCCTTTAGAATCCATCGCCAAACAATCGACAAAATTGCCGGAAATCTCCATAAACCAAAATCACGTTCATTTGAGAACTGCCGCTGCCACATGTCGAGTTGGCTTGATTCAACCATTGATTAGCTTCATCTCAATGTCACCTGGATTGGTCTCGATGAGTGTGGGACATAAGATTAGGAAAAATATTGGTTTTAAAATTTTGAATTATTCTCTAGTTTATAGTAGTGTTTAAATATAGGAGGAAGTATGGTTGAACAATGTAAGTAAGGTTAAGGCATGGGCAAGGTGTTGAATGGGTATTGATGGTGCAAGCAACTGGTGGCAATTCTTAGATCCTACTTAGGACCGGATTTATCTATACTCTACTCTCTCAAGGTCTTATGATCCGTATTTGGCTACGTACTTTTCTATTATTCAGCATGTTATAGGACCCGGTACTGATGTTGTTATCATCAATGTCAGGGGGTGTTTTGTCCTTCTAAGCAGTCTAGACTAATTATCTAGCTCTTGTTTTTCTTTTATTTATGCAATAAGTGAACTGACCACTATAAAATCAGATTTAACTGTTCTGTGCATATACAGAACACTCATTCCTTAATATATTCATAGTGGCATGGCCCACTATAAAGCCATCTTAGCTTTGCTAAAAAAATTATCAAGCTATAAAACATCCAAAAACCTCCAACTCCAATCAAGACGTGCTACCTGGCGTTCTATATGTTATAACCCTATTCCAAATGCAATGGAACTTGTCTGGAGCCTTAATTCAATCATATGAAGAAAATAGCCTTTTTGACCTAATTATTATATTAAATTTTCAATATTAAATTCAACGCATTTCGATCTCGTACGACCAAATGATACGCCCAATCATCACGAAATTCGTTATCATACAATAATATACTATTACAGATCCAATAAAACTGGTTTCATAGAAAACCAAGACTGTTCCCTAGAAGGCTATTTTTATACGTTAATTAAAATGATTTATTATAAAAACCAAATTAATCGCTTTTAAATTTATATTAAAAGTTTTATTATCTTCTTTCTTATTAAATAGAATTTAAACTAGCTTGGAAATCATTTTTATCCAACTTAGATTCAATTATTTAAACAATTTCAATTATTAAATTCAATAATTTAATTATCCAATAAATCATTATATTTGAAATTCAAGTTATTTAACCTGTAAAATTAACTTTTCAATATTTAAAATCACTTAAATATTCGAATCTCAAATAAAAAAATTCTAGGCCGTTACAGTAAGTTAGAGCACCAGTTGCATCAATGCTTTACCTTTGAATCTCACTAATAGATAAGTTTACTTCGCAGGCTTTTATTGTTAAGTATAGTATTAATGATTTCCATAAACAAGTAAGAAATGAACAAGATTAACACGTTTTCGACATTTCCAACTTAATTATTCCTTGGCCAAGAGGGAAACCGGTAGGTTAGAGCTCTATTGCTTCATCCCTGCTCGACATCAATCTTAATTCTCATAAATAGTTAATCCTACTTCATCGGCTTTTAGCATTAAGCAAAGTAATTACTTTTCAATAAGTAATCGCATAATAAAACCATTTAGTCGCCAAGCAATTCTTAACCCCTTTTCAAAAACATTTGTATATACTTTTAAAATACTTGAAAATACATATAATAGGTTTAAAACATTTATCCAAAATATTATTTTAAAATAACAAGTTTGTAAAATCTATAAAACTTGGAAAAGAACATGTTTTAGTATAAAAACCTCTTCATTAAAAATTCACAATTAATTCTTAAAATTTATAAAGACCTCAAATTAATTTTAAAATACTCTAGTAATAGTTAGTAAATACTTGTAAAAAGAATAACATAAAATAGTTAAACATAAACATCTTTTCAGACCTTTAAACTCCAAAAATCAAGTCTAAATGGGGAAGCTCTGCACAAGTGAAGTTTTGGTCATTTCCAAAATGTTACTTACCATTTACTGTCGAGGCATCTAATATCAAAAAAATATTTATAAAACATTATAAATATGAGGAGAAACTCCAAAGGATCTCTCTACAAAGTTCGATAGAAATTGCCAAAAACAAGGTAATTCTGAACTGCATCTATAGCGACTATTGCTATAAATGCAGTTTCAAATCTGAGTCCGACCTAAACCAAGGTCCATCTATAATCTATACTTTACTCCAAGGCCTTGCACTATGTCATACAAGACCATTCAAGTCCGTTCAAGTTCGTTCATATCCATACAACTGCCGCTTTCTTTCAAAGCAAAAAACAAAAAACATTATTTCAACATATGTCCAAATCAGTTCAATTAAATTTTAAAAAAAACAAATACAAGAAAATATGAGTTATTTTTTCAATCAAAGCGGTGAGTTAGCTCATCTTTAACCTAAAAAATAACCAAGTCCAACCCCTCTGTTGGAGCATCTTCCCTTGCTTCTTTCCTAGCTTCCACTTGCTTTTAGCCCTCCTTCTTTCTCAAGTTGCTCACGGCCTATAGAGATAGGGTGAGAATGTCTTCACTTTTTCCCAATCTAACTTGGTAGGATATTTTTTAATGTGGGAGTAAGGCCTCACTCCAAGTTTGAGTTGATTTGGATTTGATTTGCAAAAAAATTTCTTTAAGAAATTATGAAGAGAATGAAAAAGAAGAAGACATGGATTTTATAACTCTAAGCTTTGTGAATTTGTGAATAATAACTAAAGGTGTGCCCTTTCTTATATAGGCAATGAATGATGCTCTTTAAGCTTGCCTTCACCTCCTTCCCCTTTCACACCATGGAAGTCTTACCTTTTATCACTTCTCCTATAAGTCACTTTTCCTCTATGCTAATTACCATTTTACCCCACTCGTGATAATATCTATTATCCTAAAGGAAGCTTCAAGAACATTCCATTGCTTTATGAATAGGAGAGTGTTATTAGTTGTTAACGTATTCATTCGATCATTGTACAAGTGAATAATAACTAAAGGTTTTAACTATGAAGTTTTTGAAGAAGCTTTCCTTGATAAAATAATAGGTTAAAGGGATTAACCATGTTTCTTATGTAAATAATTTCAAGGATATTAAACCACAGGTGTTGGTATTATTATGTTAAAATGTCTGCTTCTTCTAAACATACATATTCACTTTAAAATAAACCAATAACTGTATTTTAAGGAGGAGGGGCAAAATAACCAGCTAGGTTGACCGAGTAGTGAATATAAATTGAGTTAACTCCTGTATGAGCAGAGTTGCATCCAGGAGGTTAGATAGACCAGAATATAGGATGTCTAAATGCTGATTAAAGAAGTTATTAGATAGATAGGTTCATATTAAAACTATGAAAATTCTATTTAAGAAAAGTTATTGGCGGGGGCCAATAGGTTCATAGTAAACTTATGATGAATGAGTTATTGGCAGGGGCCAATAGGTTTGTAGTGAACCCTTTAAAACTATATCCAGATTAAGTCATTATCACAAGTCAATAGGTTCCTAGTCAACCCATGAAAACAAAGATAAGTGGGAAGTTATTGGAGATACCAATAGGTACGGGGAGAACCCATGTATAAGGGATTTATTGGCAGGGGCCAATAGGTTCTTAGTGATCCCATGAAAACTATGAAATCGGAAAAGGGTGTCCATAAACATTAAATAGGTTATTGTCAGCCCATGAATACTATTAGGTTAATAGTGACCCTAAAAACTATAATAAAGATAGAGTGTCAAAATGAATGGGGATAGGTGATCAGAATTGATTTACTTGTTTGCATATCATCTTAATATTTTGAATTGTTATGCTTTAACCATTATGGACGCAGGAGCATAGTATATGGTTTTTATAAAAGTTTTGAATAAGATACTAGTGAGGGGAAAACCCGTTCCGCTAAGCGGCGTGTCTCACTAGATATCTAAATAGTTTGAGATGGTAGATTATTATTTATTCCAGGCTTTATATCTGACTCAAAAATTATGTTATCCCCATAAACTCTCGTGTGCTCAATTAATTTTGAGTAGTTTGAGAGTTGAGGTTTTCAGATACCTCTTTAGACGAATAAGCTTTCGAAGATGTGCAGGAGGCAAGATAGCTATTAGGAGTTCTTTTCCTTTTAATTCCGTTGTGTTTTGTTGTAAAGGAAAAAGTAGTTCAATTGCCTAGTTATATACTCCGATCATCTAAGGGAACATCTTCATATGTCACTCTCGGCGTATATTGTGATAATTATATTTTCTCTGAATGCGGTTCTTGGACATGGAATTATGTAGTGAATGTTGAAATGATTTGAATCGAAATGAGAAAGTTATCTATTGATTTTATATTTTTCTATATCTATGTGTTTATGCTATATCAATGTATCTAACATTACCATGTTTGATCGTCGAGGATTACTAACTATGGATGACTGCAACACCCGTAGCTGTTAGTTTTGGGCCTTCATGTGGGGGATGTTACACGTTGTACAGAAAGACAAATTTATAAATGGTATTTTATAAATAAAAGAATATATTTATGAATGATATTTTGTGGACGATATTTTATAGATGATATTTCATAGGTTGTATTTTATAAAAGGGAAAACAATATGGTTTTGATGAATTAGAATAATAAATCATATTCATGAATTTATAGTGATATATGGAATGATAGTTTTATGGAAAGTATAGATGAGATTTATAAAAGGAGTTTTATAAATATAAAGAAGATTTATAAAAGGAGTTTTATAAATAAATTTGGAGGTTTATAAAAGAAGCTTTATAAATAGAAATGAGATTTATAAAAGAAGTTTTGTAAAAGGAATGAGATTTGATTTTCATAAATGATATTTATAACTTATGGTGTATGGAAAGTATTCTTTTCATAATTAACACCAAATTCCAAGGTATGGAAATTTGTCCCAATCTTGAGAATTAAGAATGTATGTTGAGGCAAGAATAATACGCTAACTTGTTCTAATATATTATAAATCGAAAGATAGTACAAGTTTGAAATCGAAAAGTCGAGGCAGGTGTACTTGGCCTAATTTCCATATAATCCATTTACTTGCACTAAAAGTATCTTGAGCTTATCGACATCTATGTTTTAAATGACATTTGTTTTAACCCAAATGAGTATAGTTTTCGAAGTGAATCTTTCTTTAGATTTTGTGAATAAATTTATGCTATATTGATAAGTGTATAAATACTTTTTAACGTATTGAAAGTGTATTGTTTCATGAATATACTTATATCATTGAGATAAGCATATAAATTTTTTTCTAAGTTGAAAGTGTATTTTTTTGCTTGAACATACTTATACTGTTGAGTTAAGTATATAGATAATTTTCTAAACATTAGAAGTGAATGGTTTTTGAATATATTTATACCATTGAGATAAGCATATAAATACTTTTCTAAATTTTAGAATTGAAATGGTTTGTGGGTATACTTATACAGATATTTTTTAAGTATTGAAAAGGGTAGAGAGGTTTTGTGAATATACCTTTTGTAAATCGTATGTTAATACGAATAGTTGAAAGGAGATTTTAATAAATGAAAGGAGTAACTAAAGAGGTTTAGTGGTTGCTTATGTGCCAAACAATCGTTGGCTTCCATATGTTAAACCTCTGATTGGATTGTTATTTATTTGGCAGTTAAATAACTGACTATCAAATCTTAACTAGTTTTAAAACCATCATTCAGTTTGGAGAGACCGAGATCAGATACGTTATCCAAAAACCACTTTTAATCAGCATAAGTATTAGAATTAGGGATTGTGGTATTAAATGAAATACTATAAATGTGGATGAATATGGTTTAAATGATAAGAATGGCGTAGCCAAGATGCCAATAGAATTAAATATGTAAGTTGTATATAGATTGTTTTATTCGCATAACTGATCTTGATCAAGATTTGAGTACATACTTTTGAGGTGAGTTATGCCAGTCCGATTTAGGATTTATCACTTGATTTTTGATGATGAACAATTTTTACGAATTTTTGACATGATTTTAAAGTTTTCTGTTATAATATAAAACTATGTAAGGAGTATGGAGGTTTCTAATCAAGGAACCTGATCGGAGTCCACACCAAGGAAGTCAAGTGAGTGATACTAGTTCAGACATGAAGTTTATGTGATTGAGCAAGTGATCAAATTTGATATTACATATGGATTGTCCATGTGCATCGTACGGGCTTTAATATATTATGTGCTTCTTACATTATAAATGCAAGTTGTATGCTTTGATATGGTAAGTTGATGTGAGGTGATTACTATATAGTATTTAGTAGGCTTAGATTCGGGACATATGATGGATGAGTTGTTGTATTGTTTTATTTTTCATGTTTAATACTCTTTTTGATATAGGTATAGAATGCAAAAGCTTGCTTGTTGCTTTTTATTTCATAAGTAGAATTAGCTTGCCCGTAAATTTATAGTGTTTACGCTTAACGGGTATATTTGTTATATGGCATATACACTTTATAAGGAATATCGTAAGCATATATTGTTATTGTGTTGTCCCTAGATATGGGAGGTCCCATAGATGGGCTTATATTTTTGTTGTGTTTTTCAGACTTAATCGTGCAAAGGAGGTGTTGTCAAAAAAATTATAACATACGACATTAAAATTTTAATAACTCATTTTGACTAATTGATTTTAAAAGTCTAAAGGGGAGAGTACATTTTCTTCCTTTGCGAATTTCGGAGACGAAATTCTTTTAATGAGGGAAGAATGCAATAACTTGACGTTTTTAACGTTTCAAATAAGAATATTTAATTTATTTAAATATTCAAATTTGATTCAAATATAATAAATCATAAGAAAAATAAATTATTAACAAAACGACTTGTTTTTAATGATGCATTATTAAATGAATCTATGGGATTTTTCCATTATTTTGAACTTGGAAAATATTTAAATTATTGTTTGACGCATTTTTCGAAAAACATTGATATTTTTGAAAATTCAAAGTATAAGATAAGGGTGTATTTTATTGTTGGTTTGGCATCATGTCGCAATTTCGTGCACTATCGTATTTTTGTTTCTTCCGTTCGTAGTTCGTATACGAAAGGGATACTATGTAGCGAAGTACCGAAAATTCTAAAATAAGAAAAACCCTACCCATATGCTTTTGTTTACTTTTTTCATTTCACTTTTACTTTTTCTCTCCTGTAAAATATTTTAATATAGCCTCCACCTTTAAAAGTTAAAATCTAAAGCTAGGGTTTGCAAAAATAAAAATCGTTTAATCCATCGAACTCATGTGATGAGGAGCTTCGAATCCATACAAAAATGGATGAGTGCAGTGGAGATTGGTAGAGCTCGATTTTGGGAGGCATAAGGCAGGGTTAGGTATTTTTAGAGGTTTAGCCAACAATAGGGTATGTGGATAGTTGCAATGTGCTTCTCGTGCGAAGTGGAGGGGTGGGTGATGGTCGGAGGTGGTGCGATGGTTTGGGATAAATTGCAACTTCAGGTTTGACATAAAGTGGGTGTCAGTCATGTTTTGCTAGGGACCGTCGAGCTTTGAATGATGTTGACCGAGGCGGAGAGCACCGTCGTGTGATGCGCAAGAATCGTTGCTGTGCGATTTTGTCAAGAAATGGAGGAGAATTTGGCAATGGAAGGAACTGGGTTTGGGTTAGGTTGTGTAGGTGTACAGGGTATCACTGTGCCCGATTGAAAGAGGGGAAGGAAGGATTAATTTGGTAATCGGTGTAAATGATGTTAGTTAATTAATTGATAATTTAAATCTTATAAAATTCATTGATTCTATACGAGGTTCAATAGAGATGCGATCTTTTTCATTGTGCTTGTAGGAGCATTAGCTGCACACTAGAGTTGATTTAATCAAGTTTGGAGCAAATGAAATTTTGAGCTAAAATCGAATGTCGTTCGATTCTAGATCGAATAGGAACGCATAAGTAACAGTTGGAATTTCGATGAGTTAACTCACCTTTGGACGAATACTACAGATATATAGTATATATAAATTATTGTATATATACTTTGATGATTTATTTGTTTGATTTGATTGAATTCCTATTTTGGAAAGCGGATAACATGTAAAATGAAATACAGGAAACTCAAGGAATTTTGTAGAGTAGTCCAGATTCATGACCATTTTGATTTTGAATTTCAGTTATATACTAGTTATATAATTTGTTGAATGTCAAAGCTAGGCAATTTGATATTATTGGATGTGACTTTGATATGTTGAAAAGTTGAACTCTGTTAGTTATAGATCCATGGAAGCACCTGTTAAGTGCTATGGTAGCACTAGTTCTCATTATAGTATTTTTGAAATACTATGGTTTGCTATTTTGATTTGAAATTGTTTTTTTAAGAATGATTTTAAATGTGAAATTTCAGAATTTTCTATGGCATTTTATTTAGAAATGGTTTTTGAACTTCTCTATTTTACTCTAATCATTTTGATAGTGTCTTCTAAATTATATGGAAATGAAATATTTATGGAATGCTATGTATAAAAGGTTGCATAAAAGATAGATTTTTAAATGATATTCTACAGATGATATTTTATATATGATGTTTTATAATAAGGGAAATGATATCATTTTGATGAATTAGAACAATAAATCGTGTTTGTGAATTTGTAGTGATATGTGGAAAGATCATTTTATGGAAAGTATTAATGAGATTTATAAAAGGAGTTTTAAAAATGGATAGAAAATTTGTAAAAGAAGTTACATAAATAAATTTAGATATTTACAAAAAAAAAATTTATAAATAAAAATGAGGTCTATAAAATAAGTTTTATAAAAGGAATGAGATTTGATTTCCATAAATGATCTTTATAACTTATGGTAGTACGAAAAATATTATTTTCATACTTAATACCAAATTCCGAGGTATGAAAACTTATTTATATCCTAAGAAGTAAGAATGTATGTTAAGGCAAAGATAGTACGCTAACTTGTCTGGCTATATTGTAAATCGAGGGATATCACAAGTTTGAAATCGGAAAGTGGGGGTAGGTATACTTGGTTTAACTTCTATATGATCCATTTACTTACACCAAAAGTATTTTGGGTTTATTGATATATATATATATATATATTACATTATTTTAACCCAAATGAGTATGGTTTTGGAAGCGAAACCTTTCTTTAGATTTAATGAATATACTACATATTTTTCAAAGTATTGAAAGTGTATTGTTTCGTTGATATACTTATGCCATTGGGATAAGTATATAAACACTTTTCTAAGTATTGAAAGTGTATGGTTTTGTGAATTTACTTATACTATTGAGATAAGTACACAAACATTTTTCTAAGTATTGGAAGTGAAATGGTTTGTGAATATACTTATACCATTGGGATAAGTATATAAATACTTTTCTAAGTATTCGAAGTAAAATGGTTTGTGAGTATACTTACATAGTTGAGATAAGTATATCGATATTTTTCAAGTATTGAAATGAGTGGAGAGGGTTTGTGAATATATCTTTTGTAGAAGGTAATTTAATACGAATATTTAAAAGGAGATTTTAATTAATGAAAGGCGTAATCAAAGAGGCATAGTGTTTGCTTATATGCTTAACCATGATTGGTTTCCATATGAAATAAAATCTCTCATTGGATTGTTGTTCATTTGTTTAAATAACCGACTGCAAACCTTGACCAGTTTTAAAACTACCATCATCAGTTTGGAGAGATCGATATCGGATATGTTATTCTAAAACCACTTCTAACCGGCATAAGCATTCAAATTGGAGACATCGGAGTTCTTTGAAGTGCAAGGGCTACATGACACTAATCCTGAGGGTGATTTCGATAAGGATGCAAGAGAAGTAGTGCTAATTGTTTGTTCATATCCTACACAAATTGTATGGATGAATTTTGGCATTGCATTGTTGTCTAGAGGGTGGTGTTATCATCCCAAGTAGGATTTGCTAAAAAGGTGAAAACGTGGCCTCAAGCCTCAGACCCGGTAATGACTAAAACATGAGATATGCTTTAAGGTTATATGGTTAACTACCATTAGGGTATGGTCATCACTTATATCTAGATCGATATTCTCAGATCACCTATACTTGTGGCCACGGAAACAGTTTCTCAGAGAAACCGGGTGATGACATATTCAGTACTATCCAATAAGAATATAACGATCCAGAATTTAATTACCTTAATAATGAGTATTTAAATATATTTTTATTAACTAATTAATGGATTTTATAGCCCAATAAACTCCTTTTAAATAATAACTAAAAATAGTTTTAAATTCCTTTTATATAGTAACTCAAATCGGAAAGTGGGGGTAGGTATACTTGGTTTAACTTCTGTATCATCCATTTACTTACATCAAAAGTATCTTGGGTTTATTAATATATTTTTTTAAATGACATATTTTCAACCCTAATGAGTATGGTTTTGGAAGCGAAACCTTTAGATTTATTGAATATACTAAATATTTTTCAAAGTATTGAAAGTGTATTGTTTCGTGAATATACGTATACCATTGAGATAAATATAAAAACACTTTTCTAAGTATTGAAAGTGTATTTTTTCATGAATATACTTACACTGTTGAGATAAGTATATAAATATTTTTCTAAGTATTGGAAGTGAAATGGTTTGTGAATATACTTATACCATTGAGATAAGTATATAAACACTTTTCTAAGTATTCGAAGTAAAATGGTTTGTGAGTATACTTATACAGTTGAGATAAGTATATGGGTATTTTTCAAGTGTTGAAATGAGTAGAGAGGGTTTGAGAATATATCTTTTGTAGAAGGTAGTTTAATACGAATATTTAAACGGAGATTTTAATTAATGAAAGGCGCAATCAAAGCGGCTTAGTGTTTGCTTATGTGCTTGACCATGGTTGGTTTCTATATGAAATAAAATCTATGATTAGATTGTTGTTCATTTGTTTAAATAACCGACTTCAAACCTTTGACCGGATTTAAAACTATAATCATCGGTTTGGAGAGACCGAGGTCGGATATGTTATTCGAAAACCACTTATAACCGGCATAAGCGTTCAAATTGGAGACATCTCAAAGATGATCGAAGGTGTAGTTCTTTAATGTGCAAGGGCTACTTACTACTAATCCTTAAAGTGATTTCAATAAGGATGCAATAAATGTAGTGCCAACAGTTTGTTCATATCCTGTACAACTTGTATGTGGATGAATATTGGCATTGCATTGTTGCCTAGGAGGCGGTGTTATCATCCCAAGTGGGATTTACTAAAAAGGTGAAAACGTAGCCTCAAACCTTAGACCCGGTAATGACTAAAACATGGGATATTCTTTAGGGCTATGTGGTTAGCTACTATTAGGGTATGGTCATCACATATATCTTGATCGATGTTCTTTGATTACGCATACTTGTAGCCATGAAAACAGTTTCTCAGAGAAACCAAGTGATGACATATTCGGTACTATCCAGTAAGAGTATAACGACCCAAAATTTAATTGCCTTAATAATGAGTATTTAAATATATTTTTATTAACTAATTAATGAATTTTATAGCTTAAATAAACTCCTTTTAAATAATATCTAAAGATGGTAAAATAGTTTTCGTAACGGCCTGGAAGTTCATTGCTTTAACTTGCGAATATTTAGTTAATTTTAAATATTCAAATAATATATATTGTAATGAAAATAAAAGTCTTTTAAATAATAAAAATGATAGTGAAATTATTTTTTAATTTTGTTCAAGAAAATAATTAGTTCGAAGAAAAATTGAAAATGTGACCGGAAGTCATTTTTTGAATTTCGATTGTTCGTCGACTAAAAGTTATCGAAAACATCGAACACTTTCCTGTACAAATGCACACATTTATAATTCACATTGGACGTGGAAATGTACATGCGAATATTCATGTACACTTGAGTATGTATATATATGATAAGGTAAAATATTTTTATAAAATGTGTATATATATATATATATATTATATAAAATAAAAGATTCCACCTTAGACAAAAACTACAAGAAGTGGACAAATATGTTTGTTTTGATTTGATATGAAGGTGGAATTTTAGTGAGGTGGAGGTAAGGATGAGGTGGCGGTATTTGTGTGGGTAGAATACAAGAGCGCATTTTGGTACATTCCATTTTAACTTTATATAAAACCAATTTTTTCAATTTCTTTTCCACTTTCTTGTTCTCTTTTCCCATTTCAAAATTCCTAAAGGTCTTGAGTATAGTTTCCATGGCTTCCTATCTCATGTCAAAGTTTCAAAAACCATATATTTCCACTTGAATCCCTTAAGCAACTTGCTAAAACACTTCTACACTCACTATTTCACTTTCTCTTCCAAAATCAAGCCATCTCCACCCAAATAAACCAAGGTTGTACCCTTTAGTGCTTATGGTCGAACCATGTTGTGCTTAGGCTATGCACATTTCCAAAGTTTCGAGCAAGATCGGGTCTTTTTCAAGTAAATTCAAAAATCCTAAGTTGTTTTGCAAAAAGTTTGAAAAGGTTTCATTGAATTCGGTGAGTAAAACTACTAACATTTGGAAAGATCTTATCCTTGTTTATTTAATGTTTATGTGGTTATTTATGCATGATATTGATGTTTGGATATGATATGGTCTAAATATATATATATATATATGCATGCATGCATGTATGTATGTGATAACTTGTGTTTTAGCTTTAAACTTGAATCGATAGAGTAAAGTGACGTGTTAACTATAAAGATGTAATCTTTGATGTGTTATGGTAATAGTATGACTTGGTATATATATAATCTTGGTTTGTGATTAAATAGTTTGGAAGATTGAACTTGATATGTTGAGAAGGACTTGAGATCCATTTTTGTGAATAAATCGTTTACTTGTTTGATTTAGGAAATGTTCTGTCTTATATATTTTTAGATTCTGACTTTAGTTAAAGTTTTAAACGTTATTGAATATGTTTTAAAAAGGTAAGCATAAATGGAAGTTTAAGCTTTGGATGATAGCTTAGAAATGTAACTTTGAGCTACGGTATCCATAGGGATAGTCGTCATGGATGTAGTTCGGAATTATACGATTTTCAAGTTTTTAAGTTTTCTTTTAAAATTATTTTGCAAACCATTTCAAACTTAATTAGATATTGTAAAACTTGATTGACTTTTAATTTATGAGTCAAATAATTAATTAAAAATAATTATTAATTAATTATGTAATTAAGTTAAGCGATTAGGGTTTACGAATTAGTAAATTAAGTTAATCATTTGTAGTTAATTAAGAATCTTTAATGATTAATTAAGTTAAGGGGTAATCTTTTTTAATTAATTTTGTTTAATCAATTTAACTATTTTTAAATTAATTATTTGGTTAGTATTTAATTAATTACTATTTAATTAAGAGTTATTTATTTACTTAATTATTAATTAATTAGTTTTTAATTTATAATAAATATTTATCAAATAAAGTCTAATTATTTTATTTAAATAATTAGGATTTAATTATTATTCAACTAGATTTTAACTATTTAATTAGTTTTTGATTAATAAAGTGTAATCATTAGCAATTAATTAAACTAAGATAATGAAGGTTTTAAATTTTGATTTAAGTATAATTAATTAAGGATAAATTAAGCTTTAATTTATGATTGATGATGATTTATTTGTTATTTTAAATTATTTTAAACTCCAACAGTTATTTATTTTAAATTAACTTTTTCTCTTAGTAAATTTCTTTTGATCAAACTATCTCATGTCCATGCCATTAAGTAGCCAAATAAATTAAAGTAATTATAGTAAAATGTTGACATGTTTTATTGAAAATAAGTCGACTTGTACTTATCGTAAAGTCCGCATTTCGAAAACGTGATAAATGCAAGGGAGTTAATTTCAATAAGAAGGTCAAGATAATTTAAGCATATGAAAGGTAATTCCATGTGTAAATCCTTACAACCAAATAATGGAGTTAGTCACTATTTATAACTTGACCCGTTTTAACTCGAGAAGTATTTTGTGTATATTAAAGTTTCCCCGGCGAGAACTCAAATACTGGTTACATACTTTCAAAAGAACCGGAATTGAGTTAGCCAGGAATTATCGCTTAGTTTGGAGACGGCGGTTCTGGGTAAGTATAATTTATCTGAACCACTCAAAACTAATAATGTTCGGATGGATTGTTATGAAGTATGTTATAGAGTTGTACTATTCTTCCTGAAGGTGATTCCAAGATGAAAAATACTAAATGTTGAATGTTCGTTCAATCTCGGAACAACTTATATGGATGAATGCTAACATTGCATTGATTTTCTGGAGGGTAGTGTTAGCATTCCAAGATGGTCTTCTTATAGGAAAGGTTATCGTAGCCTCAAGCCTTACAACCGTAAATGGCTAAAGCAGGGACTGCAACAGGGCTATGTGGATAGCTTCCATTAGGGTATGATCATCGGCAAATCTAGAGCGATATCTTTGGTTTAGGTATTCTTGTTGATAGCAACCAAGTGGTGATCGTATTCGACGCTACCCAGTAAGGGGTAATGTCGATCTTAAGTAGCAAAGGTGCAATGCATTGTGGTCTTCTATACATTTTATCTAGAGGTGTACGGATTCAATGGGTAGACTCTTACCCTTTCATAGTTGGAATCCATTTTCCAATACGAACCTTTGAACTTGATTGTATACCTATTGCGCTGGAATTTATAATGTAACAATTTCCGCTATGATTCCATATTTATTTTAAACCTCCATACTATGGTAATATCATAGGATTTTATATGGAAATGTTTTGGTTATCGTAAGGTAAAAATCGGTCCGTGTTTATGTGCGGCGTGGTCTTATGAGATATCTTTAACTTGAAGATTTTTATAAAGTTAAACATATGCTTTACTTACACCAAACTCATGTTTGACTCGAATTTTTATTTCTTTCCCTTAAACTCTTAGGAACTCAAATTTTTATGTAGTCAAGTAGTTAGGTTTCTTTGAAGTATTTAAGGAAGCAGTATGGAGCTGAAGCTTTCACTGTATCCAATAGTTATGTTTTTTTCGCTGTGACTTTATCCAATAGTTATGTTTCAATTAGAAAAGAAGACGGGAGTTGCTGAATTCATTTATTTTTGTATATTGGACTTGTTGGACTTAGTGGGCTGGGTTTACATTTTTTGTTTTTGTAATTTTTAATTTATTTTTTATTTTTTTGTTTAACTTTTTTTGTTTGTTTAAAAAGAGAGTTTGCTAAATTCTCTTCTTAAAAAAAGAAAAAATAAAGAAAGAAAAAAACACACTTATATATACATTAATATATATATATATATATATATATATATATATATATGTCTTGTTCAAAATTTTCAGGTGCAAATTTTAAGCTACAAAAAATCAAAAAGAAGGAATCGCTTGCTAGTTTGCTTGGCTTGCCAAATAAATTGCTTGCTTAAAAAAATTGCTGCAAAAAAAGAAATTGCTAATAATTCTACGTGCCCTGGTATTGTGCTCTTATCTATTGTTTTTATTTTCATTTGCATTATTGGTTTCTTGCATTTTAAAAATCCAAAAACAAAAACAAAATCAAATCTCATTCGTAGTTGCATTGTTAATACACGTTTAATTTATATTTCCCATTCATTTCGTCTTATTTTTATTTCCTAAGGGCGCCACTCAAATTCATATAAGATAGAGGATTTCATCACCCCTCCCTTGGCACATAAATTGCATTTCATCGTAGAATTTTGACTAATAATAACGTTAGACATTGGACTTAAGGGAGTCGCGAACTCACCTAGGGCTTAATTATATCTTATAAGTTGTCTTCCTTTAACAATCTAATTTCTTGGTGTCTATACCATGGCAGAGCAATAATCATTTATCAATATTACGGTGATTCGTAGATATTGTAGTGATTGTTTCCCTAAAGGCACTTAAACCTTCGACTTCATTGCTACGGTGATTCGTGGTGCACCGATAGCTCCTATCTTTACATGGCCAAGAACTATTTTATTGAATTAAGTCAAAGTGTGATTATACAATTTTGGGTTTGGAGCTGCTAAGGACAGAAAATTTATAATTAAATCTTTGCATTCATTTAGCTGCATTAGTTCATGCATATATAAAAAATAAAAATCCAAAGTAAATAGTTTTGCACTTTCTTAATTTAGCTTTTTCTAAAAACAAAAATCCAAAAGCAAAAAAATCTTTTAAAAAATAAAAACAATAAAAAGGAAAAAATTATAAAAAAAAAATCAATCTTTTAAATAATAAATTATTTTTGGTAAATATTTTTCCTTTCAAAAAAATAAAAGAAAAGAATTTTTTCACCTCATTTCATTCTCTTAACCCTATTTTCACGTCTTTCTCTTCTTCATCTTTCACTTGTGTATGAGTACCTGGACTCGTGACACAATAATTAATCATTTAACCCCGACGAATGGTCATCCAACTATGGATAATGAAAACGCCCTCGAACTCTCATGGATAGAATCTTTCTAAATAGAGTTTCTATTTCTTCTTGTATCACATTACCCGCCCTAACAGGTAATCATTTCAAAATTCATTACAATCACATTGCCACGCTCCCGAAATTTGGCAATTGAACACGATGACCCATACATCTTAAAAAAATTCAAACTAGTATGTGCAACCATTAAACTCCAACATCAATGTGATGATGGAATCAAACTTCGGTTAATTCCATTCTAATCAAACTTCGGTTAATCACATCTTACCTTTGAGCTCGATCAAAACTTGGTACAAATTCGTTAAAATTTTCTTAAAAAGGTTCTACCCTTAGGAAAAAACAGCCAAAATCCGAAATGAAATTATGAATTTTCATCAATAGGGTTGAACCTTTCGAAAAATACTTTGAAAGATTTAAAGAACTTTTGATAAAATGTTCACATTATAATTTTGAAAAATGGACTCTTTGTCAAATCTTATATGATGGACTTGAAAATAGTTCACGAACCATACTTGAACCAATGTGCCAAAGCAATTTTATTGACCAACATCACAACGATGCTTGGCAATTCCTTGAGAACTTCGCTGAAAAATCATCCCAATGGGAATGGTCTAACAAAAAATCCATTTAGTCACGATCACGATTGGATCATCGTTGACTTTGAAAGCTAAAATCGATGCAATGATCAATACATTTAACAACATTTTCTGTAACGGCCTTGCATTTCGAACCGTTCGCATCCACAATGTCGGACTTGAATTGCTTAAAATATCATATTGTTAATTTATATTTGGAAAAACTTAGCATATACAGTAAATAAATCAATCGCATAATCACAAACACAGAGTATTACAACAAAAAGCGGTGGAATGGAAAATAGTATTTCATGAAGCTACTATAAAACACAAGAGTCTGAAACAAAATACAACAGAAATCTCAGATACAGAGTAGTCTCAAATACAAAAACAATTGACAAGATTGAATAGGAATAACTGGAAATAACTGAAAGCTGACTAGATATTAGATAGATCTTCAAGCAAAGCTCCAAACTCTCCAAGGTGAGTCCCCATTGTTGTGTCACTCAGTCTGACCCGAGCATAAAGTAAAACACAAAACACTCGAGTCATGAATAACATTCTTATATTAATAAATTCAGTTCAAGTGAAATGTCAACTGAAGTACAAGTAACTTAAAGGATAGTTAGGATTTCCATCCTTTAAGGATCTGTGGAACTATCTAATATGTAGTAATATACGCTATTATAATATGTCTATAGTAAAGCAAACTATTAAAATAGCGTTAACGCGTTACCCATATCCCCCTTAACACATTTTATATATTCCCATAGTCTATACAGTACCGTAATTCCTCCGTAAACTGGAGGGCTATCAGAGGGCACTCCATAGGTATAGACAAACCAAACTCGTAGAAGGAGCGATAAGGCATATGACAAGGCACCCGAGGCAATGACAGGTACGATATACCGTTTACACTCTCGAACTAGTGGTAACGCATAGCAGCTACTACTGCTGACCTCATGACACACTCCCAAGTCAAAGGTGCACCTAATCAAATCACAAAAGCAATAGAATGGTATTGAAGAAATGTGCCCGATCGGGAGAATGACCCCCACTTGGCCCAGTATAGCTCCTGTTTAGCCACATTAAGCTAACTCACGGGAGTTGGGGCTACGTAAATACCATATAGAATCGTCGTCAAACCATCCAACTTCGTTTTGGAATCTCTACTACGTACACAGTTGTTAAAGTGGTTTTCGGTATTGGCAGAGAGGTTGACAACATCCGATCACAGTCTCTTTGATAACCAAACGCTTATTTCACACCGTAGTCATTTCATTTCAAATAGTTCATGCTTTATATCAAAATATCCTATTCATTTCAAAACCATGTAAATTTGATATCATTATTCACTTTAATTAATATTCATTCCCAGAATCATAACACTTTCAAATTTATAACACTTTCGAAATCATAACACTTTCAAATTTATAACACTTTCGAAATCATAACACTTTCGAGATCATAATACATTAGAAATCATAACACTTTTGAAATTATAACAATTCCAACTTAAACAATTTTGATATTGAAAATACTACATATATTAAAATAGTATAAATTAAAATAGTTTATATATATTAAAATAATTTATATATTAAAATAGTTTATATATAATAAGAATAGTTCATGTATATTAAAAATAGTTCATGCGTATTAAAAATACTTTATATAATAAAAATAGTTTCCTCCAATTTCGCAAATCAATTCAAATCACCTTAAATTCCAAAATTCAACTTAAATTAATTCCAGTTTAACCATTTCAATTTAAAATTCAAAGATTGAAGTTTAAATATTTGTACATCTACAATATAAATTTCATTTATATTTCAACATTTAACTTTAATTTTATTCGAATTGGAAAATATTCACTTAATCATTTTAATAACAATTAAATAAAATCTCAGTTTATAATTTTAAATCAATATTAAATATTCAGTCTCAATTTTATTTAAAGTTGAGAATATTCATTTAATCACTTTTTATCAAATCAAGTTATAAATCATATCTTTCAAAATCACAAAACTAATAAGTCCAATTGAATTCTTAATTAAACTCAATTATTAACTAATCTAAACTCCAAGTCAACATTAATTTATCTTCCAAACCTCTATTATTAAAGTTATAAAAATCTATTTTTAAAATATTGGTATAAATTTATATAAATATTAAACATATTATGAACCAATTAAATTAAATTTTATTAAATTGAATCTCATTATTAAATGTATTTTGTATTGAATCTTATTTTATATATTGTTAAAATAATAAAATTATAAGAAAATATTAAAATTATATTTTCAAAATTAACTTATAAATTTTAAATTTTCAAAAACATATAATTTTAAAAATCGAAAAATTTAGACATATATAAAAATAACATTTATACATGTTATATTTTAAAAATCAATATTATTAGAACCCATATATTTCCTTTCAAAACTTTGAAAATCGTTTTCAAAATATAGACCATCGGTATCCATATATAATTTTCTATCCTATGGTCAAGTGATACGGATATTTATCATTTCAATTCGCAATTTAAATATCTCCAGGTATATATATCATTTCAACCTGCAATCCCCAAAATTCAAAATAAATTAAAATCACTTGGCTTTATCATTTTAACTCATAATGATTTTTCCTTATTCAACAAGATCGTTCAGGTATGTATCGTCTCAACCCATAGGGAATTCTAAATTAACAGGGAACTTGTAGAGTGAGAACCATTATGATAAAAATATAACATATCAACAGCATATATCATCAGTAACAAATTAAATAAAATATACACAACATGATATGGTGTCATATATCACAAATAAACAATTGCAGATAATGGCATATTTTTAAAAATAAAATAACAAGCAATTCAAATTTAACAGCATATTTCAATTGTCTTTTCAAGTGAAATCAAATTTACTAACTATAAGAATGTTAATCGTGAGTAATTGCTCACCTTTCAGGCTAGAGGAATTTGGAAACACGCCAAGATACGAATTTAATCATGAAGTCGACAATCTACCAATCCAAACGATACATCTCAAAGCAAACCAAGGTGAATACGGATTCGGCAAACAGCGGTATAAATTATATATTTCCTCTTTTTTTTCTAAATTTCAAAATTTATTTTAAAACACATATTAAATTAAAATCGTTATATTATGTATAATTTTAATATTTATTAAACCCCATTCTCCAAAATTTCTTCAAATAAACCTAACATATGTGTGTGTATTCACGTAATTACAAAAAATCTATATAAGAAAATATTAACATAAATGGAGGTAAATAATTTAATATCTACACTTAGGCATATAAAATGAATGCAACTTTGTGTATGTATGAACTTTAATATAAATATATATTAGTATATATGTGCGTGCGTGCGTGCGTGTGTATATTAGACGGGAGAAAGCAAGCAGTAGAATAGACATGCACAACTAACAAAGGTTTATGTATAAATTCACAAAAGCTTTTATATACAAACTTACAAAAGTAAGAATGGGTGAGAGTCGGCTGTGGGGAGGTGCAAAGGCAGGTGATGACTGGGTCAAGTGGGCCAGAGCCAGGCTGACAGGGTTTCAGTGCATGGAGTTGGCTGCATGAAGAAGATCATAGAGGAAAGGTCATACACACACATATATATACACGAGCTTATATACGTTACATTTTTTCTTTTTCTCAAAAGCCTGAAGGGGTCACTAGCTGTAGGTGAGATGGACTCGAGCTTATGAAAGGTTTGGCTAGCGGCGTTTGGTATGAAGTGTCGAAACTGGCGGCAGTACACGGCTGGAGGAAGAAGAGGGGCGGAACTGGTTTGTAGCCGTGGTGCCTGTGTGTTGCGTGGAGGCGGACTTGGCAAAGGTAGAGAGGAGGATAAGCAGGCGGTGGCATGGTGGGGTTCGGGTTGAGGACTGTGGCATGTGCAGGGGTGGGTGGTTCGGTGGTGGCAGTTTGGTTTCCGCCGGCGTTTGGGTGGAGGGAAGCGTGTAGGAAAAGGGTGATGTCGGATCTACATGCGGCTACGGTGGACATTGGGCAGAGCAAAAAGGCGACCATGCTCGGAGTGGATAGTGTAGTTAAGGGATGAGGTGCTATGCGAGCACCGCGACTAGGCTGACATGGCCAGTAGGTTGCGTGTTGTCGGTTCAGTGGCGAAGTGAAGGCAGGGGGATCAGAGGAGTAGTGGGAAAGGCTTGCGGGCGACTGCGGGAGGCAAGTAAGAGGACCGGCAATTTTGATTGATGACGTGAGAGGTAGCATAAAAGTTGTCGATGAGGATTGGAAGATGGACGAACAGGTGCTAACCTGTGAATGCAAGTTTTTATATTTTATTATTATATACTTTTATATATTTCAATTTATAGAATAAAAAAGAAGAAAAGAAACAGAGGAAAGAGAATACGTGCGGTAGGTAGGTGAAGGAAAATAAATAGGATACAGAGCTATATATATAAACTTATATTATATTACATGTTTTCTCAAGGGAACGTGCAAAACCAAAACTGACAGTCCGAGCAATCAGCAATGTATGTGAAAGGACAAGTTATAATGTTGAATCCAGAGAATATTAAAAGACAGAGGCTGAAAATATTAATTGCTGATGGCTCTTTGTATTGCATGTTGGATAAAGAAAGTATAGCGTACCGGTCACCAAAACACACAAATGAATATAGTATGGAGATCAGCATGACGAGACAAATATAATGGTACACACATATAAGTGAAACGATCAAGTTATAAAAACTCGATTTTTCGTTGCCGAAAATGCTGCTAAAATGCCGAAAATAAGATAAACGGAGCAATAGCAGTCCAAATTTGGCAAAACGAAATATGACGTCTCACTGAGAAAATGATTTACATTTTTATTATACAATAATATTTAGGTTACGAAAATATTTTATTTCTATCTATTTTAACTGATTTAAATTGAAATAAAATTACACAACAAAATAGCTTCCATATTGTCGGATGAAAATCTGACATTTTTTATGTTTAAATAGACGCATGCCAAATATCAAATTTTTATTTCCAAATTCAATTTTTTAATTTCAAGCAAAATTTCAGTTAGTTCATTATAAAACTGTTTAATTTACGGGTCGTTACATTTACTCATCCAATCAAATAAACCAAGCTTCCTAAATATTGTGTTATAAATGCAACGATCCGAATTACATCTCCGATCATGACCTCATTCGATAGAACAACTCAATGCTTTTAACAAGGTTAAGAATGACTCACATTCGCTAATATACAATCCTGGTTGGAGAAATCATCCTAACATTGCATGAAACCAAAATAATTCTAACATGAATTTGGTTCGTTCCAATTTTAAAGCATTTCTGAACAATGCTTCGAATCCTCCCTTTCAGCCCAACTACTTTCAATAAAAATTTGCGGGTCTATTTTGAAATCAACCGCAACAATCTTTTGATCGCTAAGACGATAAACGATTGACATTACTTGAAAAAAGTCTTGAAATTTTGGCTAAATCAACCGCACAAAACCTCCAATCAAATAGCAATTTGCAAAAAATATTAACCTTATATATGCGGAATATGGGTTAATTGATTGCTAAACTTGAAGTACAAATGAGTCAATTAGCAACTTCTATGAGTGAACGTGAACAAGGCACTTTTCCAAGTCAGCCAGTTCCGAACCCTAGAAATCAAAACACGAATTCGAATCAAGCACATATTGTTCAAGATAGCAATGTGAGCCAAATGAATGCTATCACGACTTTGTGTTCTGGTAAACAAATTGATAACCAAGTGGTCAACCCGAATGATTTACCGAAAGATCCTCTTGACACTTCAAAAACGACAAGCGATTCTAAACAAAACATCAAGCCAAATATGGAATCAAATTCCAATCCAAATTATTTTCCACTCAAGTAGACTGACCTACTGAGTGTCGAATTCCATTTCCATATCGACTCTAACTTAAAAAACATTTCGGTCAAATGGAAAAGATGTTGAAAATTTTCAAGCAAGTCAAAGTGAACATTCCACTCTTGGATATCGTTCAACAAGTCCCAACCTACGCTAAGTTTCTAAAGGACTTGTACACTCAAAAACGACACACTCATGTACCCAAGAAAGTTTTCTTGGCTATCGATTTTAGTAAAGTTTAATCTCAATCAATCCTCGTGAAATACAAAGATTCTGAATGTTCGACGATCTCATGTACTATAGGAGACAAGGCGATTAACAAGTGCTTACTAGAATTAGATGCGAGTGTCAATTTGATTCCTTATTTAGTTCACCAACAAATTGGCTTAGGTGAACTAAAACCGACGAAAGTAACTCTTCAATTTGCCGATCGTTCGATAAAGAACCCATAGGAGAAATCAAGGACGTACTCATCAAAATTGTCATTTCATATTCCGCGCCGATTCCATTGTCCTTGAAACACAACAATCTAAATAATCTGACGAGTCAAATTACATTGATTTTAGAACGACCTTTCATAGCTACTTCGACTACCCTAATTAATTGTCGAAATGGTTCGATGAAAAATTCTTTTGGAAATATGACTTTGGGTCTTCAATGTCTTCAATCTCGAAAATCAATCGAACGAACCATTTGACCAAACGTTGGAAGTCAGCTCCATACAAGAAAATTTTGACAACGAAATAGCTGACATTAACCATGAACACAAGATCAAATACGAACAACAGTTTCAAGACGAGCCTAACGAGATTGAAAATGTGCTTCAGTTTGAACCCCTCGTGGTTGAGTTAGAATATCAACCAAATTCTTCGAATAAGCAACCCCTAGGTTGGAACTCAAATATATTCCCGTCATCTTAAGTACACATACTTAGGTGATAACGAAAAGTTTCCTGTCATAATCTCTTTAAATCTTTCTCTTGATCAAGAAGTTTTCCTTCTTTCAATTCTGTCGAAAAATAAAGAGGCAATTGGATGGTCGATTATTCATATAAAGGAAATTAGTCCAGCTCTTGTTCAACATCGCATCCACTTAGGTACAAAACCAGGCCTGGTTGTGACGCGCAACGAATGCATAACCCGAAAATGAAGGATGCGGTTTGAGACGAAATTCTTAAACTCCTTGATAATAGAATCATATATCCCATTTCTGATAGATCATGGGTTAGCCCAATTCATGTTGTGCCTAAAAAGTCCAGACTTGCCATTACCACAAATGATGCTAACAAACTCATTCCAACTTGTACTCAAATGGGTAGGTGTGTTTGCATTGATTATCGAAAACTAAATGCTGCAACACGTAAAGATCACTTTCATCTTCCTTTCATCGACTAAATGCTTGAATGATTAGTTGGCCACAAATTATATTGCTTTCTTGATGATTATTCTAGTTATAACCAAATTCTGATTGCTCCCGAAGATCAAGAGAAAACAACTTTCATATCTCCCTTTGGCACCTTTGTGTATCGATGTATTCCATTTGGCGTTTGCAATGCTCATGCTACTTTTTAAAGATGCATGGTCAACATCTTTTTCGACAAGATCGAAGGCTATTTGGAAGTGTTTATTGGCGATTTTTCCATCTTTGGAAATTCTTTTTATAAGTGCCTACACCATCTCGAGATGGTTCTGAATCAATGCAAGGACAAACGCTTAGAGTTAATTGGAAAAAATGATATTTTACGGTCAAACATGGCATTGTCCTTGGGCATGTCATTTCAAACAAAGGCACTGAGGTGGATAAAGCGAAAATTGACGTAATAGCAAATCTATCCATCCCAAATCTGTCAAGGATATCCGTTCATTTTTTTGGAACGCTGGTTTTCACGATGCTTTGTGAAAGACTTTAGTGAAATTGCTCGAACTCTGACGACTCTTCTTGGAAAAGACATTCCATTTGACTTTAATTCTAACCGTGTTTCTACTTTCGAACATCTTCAAAATGAACTCATTTCCACTCCCATCATTTGTTCACCAAGTTAGAATCTTCCTTTTGAAATAATGTATGACTCTTCTAACTTTGTAGTTGGTGCTGTCTTAGGACAATGCATCAACAAAATTCTTCATGTCATTTACTATGCTAGTATGACTCTAAGCGAAGCTCAACTCAATTACACAACCATCTAAAAAGAGTTTCTAGCGGTAGTCTTTGACCTCGAGAAGTTATGATCCTATTTGATTGGCTCATACATTATGGTTTACACTAACCACTCTACTCTTACGTACCGTTTCACTAAAAGGGATGCTAAATCTCGTTTGATCCATTGGATCCTTTTACTCCAATAATTTAACCTTACGATCAAAGAAAACAAAGATCCGACAATGTCATTGCTGATAATCTGTCATGTGTTCCAAACGCACTACCTACTTTACCGATCAGTGAGAACTTTCCTAATGAAAAATTCCTTTCCATTTCCTTCGATCCATGGTATGCCGATATAGTGAACTATTTAGTCACTAAAAAACTACTTCATTTTGGTCGAAACAAGATAAATATAAGTTTCTTTTCCAAGTCAAATACTTCAATTAGGATGATCCATACTTGTTTAAGTATTGTTCTGATCAAATTATTCAATGTTGCATCCTGGATTGTGAAATAAGAGTGTCCTTACGTTTTATCATGACCAAGCTTGTGATGGTCACTTCGATCCTAAGAAAACAGCATAAAAGGTGCTTCAATGTGGTTTTACCGGCCTACGCTTTTCAAAGACTCATTCGAGTTCTGTAAAAATTGTGATTGGCACCAAATGTTAGGAAAAATCTCTCGACAAAACATGATGCCTTTGAACCTCATTCTTACGATCGAAATCTTTGATGTTTGGGGTATTGACTTTATGGGACCATTTTCCAACTCTTTCAGAAATCTGTACATTCTTCTTACTATTGATTACGTGTCTAATGGGTTAAGCTATTCCTTGTAAAATAAATAACCGCAAAGTTGTTATGAAATTCATAAAGTAAAATGTCTTTTCGAGATTTGAAACATCTCGCACAAAAATAAGCGATATTGGAACCCCATTTCTATAATCGATCATTTGAAACTCTAACGAAGAAATATACTCGATAACGCACAAGCTATTCATTCCTTATCATCCTCAAACTTATGGTTAAGTTGAAGTTTCAAATTGCCAAATCAAGCAATCTATACTATATTATGATTAGTGAGGTTGATTTCAAGAGCACAGAAGCCTCCTTGAATTTGGACAACTGAACAGTCTTCGAATTTGTACCTCCATATTTTTGTCTTCCCCCTTTTCCTCCACCAAAAGAACAGAAGCCCTAATCTTCGAATTCCCTTTCCACTTATCTTCTCTTCCTTGCTTTTATTTCCCTTTGTTGGGAATCGATAAATACCTAACCCTAATTTGAATTAATCTAACAACCGACGTTGACCTCATAAAATTGCCGAACATTTGGCCACCTACCGTTGCCTACTGGTTTTGTTGTCGTTTGACCTCACTTCATCGATGGCAACTGTGGCGATTTTCCATCTACTGTCGTACTCTTTAGGGGATTGCTCCAAAGCTTCCACTTTTTCCATCAGGTAATCTCCTATGCCAACTTTCCCTCTTCTCCATTCTATTTCCTTTATTGGTATAAAATTATGGACCCTTGATTATTAACATGATTTTTTTTATTTTGAGAAGGATCATGGCTGTCTTTCTATTAAAAATGGTAGTAAAAGTTTTTATTGGGGTCTCAAATAATACAAAACTGATGATAGCATCAACAATTGTTAGTTTGACAAGCATCTACACATACTGCATTGATGCTTTAAAGTATTTTTTTACAGCAACACTCTACTGGGAAAAAGACTAACATAATATGATTAATATGTCCTATGACCAAAGAATTGATGGTAGCAAATTATTTTAATCATCTACAGCAACTAGAAAACTTAATCAGAAATTATTTGATGGTAATTGGTAGCAAATTATTATTTGAATAATGAAAAGGTAGGATAGCAAACTACCATGCGTTGACACTGAAAAGTTGAAATCATATTTGCAATTATAATATCAATTGGCTTCCAATAAACAATATCGGTTACTTAACATAGCTTGGAAATAATTAAGTAGATTTGTATTTATTTGTGTGTGTTTCCCATGAATTACAAACCTCATTTTTATATACACTTCTCTACAGTCGCATATTCTCCCAGAGGAAAGATTTGGATCATTCTATCCAATTAATAGGATAGGTATAGCTTTTCTTCTATTACTTCTCTTTATGTCATATAAGCTATATTGGTTTTTTATTTTTATTTTATACTTATAGTCATGCTTCACTAAATATCTACCGTGTTAAGCTTTTAACTTCCTTTACTGTATATGTATAACTGGAAGTACATGTTTCATATAAACACCCCGATGCATGTCAACATAATAATCGTTGATGCTTTTGTTTAGTGTTCAATTAATTTGCTAACATCAAACATATGTTACTATTAGTTGCATTCTCTTCAATTTAGTGAAAGATCCAGAAGTTTCATTTTTTTCCAACGTAAGAAAACTCAATCTTCAGCTCAGGGAGTCTTGGAAAGGCAAGAATACACTAGCACTTACTGGTCAGACTAGGTCAGTTTGTAAATGTTAAAAATGCCAATTTTACCATAGAATTCATTAAACATAACCGTTCGACTTTTGCTCCCACAAACTACTTGCATCCTGGCAATATTATGGTGAAACGATTATTGAGTTTACATGTAGGCAAATTCCACTGCAATAGAGATGTTTATAGGTTTTGAAGCATTTGTGAAACGGTACATTTTCATGATAATTGATATTAAAAGGACAACTCTTTTTTAAAGATACACAGTTAATTTGTACATCTGTGAAGTAATAAAAAGAAAATGCTTTCTACTATAGGTCCTTTTTGGTATATTCCAAATTAACTGTTCATGTTAATGTTAAGAATGTTAATAGAGCATCCTTTATAAATAATTTGGATATTTTTTTGGCTTTATAGGTGAATTCAAAGTTGATGTCTCTTACATTAAAGTATTAATAAAGGCTTTATATCGTTTTTCTCTTTTCCATTCGTATATATAAAAAAGTTTCATCCGTAATCAGTCCGTAATTTTCAATTTTGGGTACTTTACAACTTATTATATTGATATGATGCCTAAATTGGCAAGAATGATTTTGCTTAAGCAATTAGTCCCATGCATCTTGGTTATTTCACTATTCATCTTTGACTATAATTATAAAATAATTGAATTCCACTAATTACTACTACCAACATGATACAATATTGCTTTTGTACATAAGAAAGCGCCTAATTAATGAATTAAGTACAAGTATTAGACTGGAAATATTTTATTCTTTAATTTCATGGCAAAATTAAAAGTAATCTGTACGACATACAAAATAATGGATGTTGTAAGTTTTCAAAACCTCTATCAATTTTATAGAGGTTGCAGTTTTTACCTAATTCTCTTTATCAATATTAATTTATGCAATGTTTCTGGGCAATATGCAAATACCATACCGTTTCCTAGCTTATTTTTCCCGGTTCTACTGCATGCTTCATTGTTTGTGAGACGTTCGTGTAAGAAAACTTTGCCTTTCTTTTCTTTGCATGTTTCTTCAGTTTATATTTATAAAATTTTCCTGTTATATTTCTCAGTCGGTAAATATTATCATCCTTTCACATTGTTTTGACAATTATTATTAAACTTTAATCTACGCAAACATGTCCATACACACACAAGGATAGTCATATCGATCTTCTCTAGAAGAACTATTGGATGTTATCCAAATTTAAATAAAGCAACTAAACTTTATTTGTGCATGAGTTCACTTAATGTATGCTTTAATGATTTGTGTTTTGTCGGAGTTACGCTTCTCATTCGATCACTTTGGATAAATGTCACGGTGCAATTCTAGATTATCTTTATCAAGTTTATCAATTGTAAAATTTTGAGATTATTTTTGCTTTTGTGTTTCTATTTGGGTTTGGAGTTTCAATGGTGGTAGACCAAGAAGACGGGACACAAATAGCTACTAGGGTACGTTTGACTCTCACTAACTTATATATATTACACTATATATATAGTATGTATCTGTACATATATACACACATACATATATGTACATACGATAAATATTTAATGTATATATATAGGTATATATATGTACATAACATTCACATATATATGAATATAATATATGTGTGTGTGCGTGCGCGCGCATGTACATTCATCTTAGTATAATTATCTATTTTATATATGAATGGCCGAACATGTATTTATGTACATGCATTAATTAATTCATGCCGTGTGAAAACATATATATACATATATACATATACATACATATATATATAGACACACATACATACATAGATACATATATATATACACATATATATAAATAGAAAAGAGAATAATCTAGCCAGGGTTTAACTCGACTAGGTATATAGATTAGATGATCGGTTGCTGCTTTTAAATTTGACAGTATTACAGAGGGAAATGATTTTACTACCTAGATGAATGTTTGTAATTCAGTTTTGCACCTGGTATGCTACTTTTGACTTTTTTATGCAAGCATTCGGTTTGTAATTTGATGAGAGGAAATATTTATTTTCTTCGTTTTATGTCGTAGTTATTTTTTGACTAGAAAATATTATATTAACATTTTTACTCTAGTTCATCGTGAGTCTGGACAAATAGCACTATGAAGGTCTACTTGATATTTCTTTTATTTATTATATAATTAAGTAGGGGTTATTTAAGCTCTCTTGAAGTGAAAAGATCCATAACTAATATTCATGTAACTATACTGCTATCTATATATACAAATCAGTGTACTACCCATTTCTATTGTCACGACCCGAAGTTCAGCGTTCAAAAATCGACATCAAATACCTCACTTGTATTCGACTGCCAGAGATTCGAACGTTAAATTTTAGTTCGGATGGAGCTTATAACAACATTAGATGAATATAAACAGCGGAAAAAAAAATAAACTGCCAACATCAATATCCCAGATACAACATCACAATATCATTACAAAAACAACACCAACATCAGAGTATTTTTATACATATACAACACAACTTCAAAATAGACCATCACGACATAACCACAAGTGATTGCATTTCAAGAAAGTCTCCAAAGAAAAGAAGTGATAACGGACTTCCAACTAAGAACCTTGAGATCCAAAAGTTTTCAAAATATCTCCAAGTTAAAAACCTTCAAAAACCAGTAGCCTCCAAACCATACGACTTCAAAATCCAGCTAGCTCCAAAACACGGAAGACCTGCTACTAGGCTGCCCGTATGGAAATTATGGGCACCCAGAGTTTAGAAAGGAAACAATAAACTCCGGGTCAGTCATGAGACTGGTATGAGTAAACAAAAACAGTTGCTTTGAAATAAAACAAATTTTTAAAAGAAAACCGTCCATGCTTTTGGAAAATGAAACTACCATAAGGCCTCCCGGCACACACACAATGCAATCGCTCACTTGGGGGGATTTCTTCTTATGATAGTCAAATATGCTTTATACGAGAAAATTCTTTGATATTATTATTAGTGCATAGTGAAGAAAATATTTTCGAAAGTATAATATTAATCTTAGCCGGCATACGTACCATTATAGTATGCCTACTATAGCTACCATATTAGATGGCAGGTTCTACAACTAAAACCGTACTGGGTTCGTATTGGTAATTGGGTTTCCAACAAATAGTCAGGCTAAGGAACTTCCTGGGCCACATGGGTATGCCTCTGGAGGGACGTCCCGAGAACCTAACCGGATCTCTACCAACACAAGGCCGGGTTACCTCTATAACTATGTAACTACTGGCACGAGTATGTCATCCCCCGGTTGTAACCAAACTTTATCCGAGGCCCCAACAACAATCACAAAGTAATATATATTTGCAATATCCACATAAGTTAAGTATTTGGGCTCTATACCATGATACCACTTCTATCCAAAAGGAAATGCACATACCCTAAGGGGCGCTACCCCCAATAACCTTGCTGCATCTTTTCTATTTTGACCATTACCGGGTTGTGAGGTTCGACGAAGTCTCGTCCACAAAGCTAAGCTTTTCACAAAAGCCATGCTTTGATCAACAAATGATCAGCAGCACTCAGCATGCCACATTACCAAGTTGGGAATATATTACTGATAACCCTCAACTACATAACCTCTAAGCTCGTACGTCTCAGAGAAGGGTGTTAAGCAAAGAGAATAAATTCTCCGCCACCAATCAGAAATGTATTTGAAAGAAATCTGCTTTATATCTCAAAATGTAATGTCAGATATACAATCCATACAAGTCTGTTTCGGGTTCGAACAGAACCGAAGGCACTTGCGAAGAAGTCCTTGAAATCCGGGCCTTCACAATCCCGATCGGACTTCCCATCACTTAGGGAATCTCTATACCGTAGCTACTCGGTGCAGAGACAATCGAGAGGTCATCCTATCGTTTTCGCAAATACCCGATCTTCACCACCGGTCTTCAAAAGCTATTCATAACGTCGTACCACATATTCGAAATGGGTTATGAGACACAAAGGTCCTCTCCCAGCTATACCGAATAGTGCGCGTTCAATTTAAAAACACGTAGATGTATTAATCACAAAGATTCACATATTTGATGTGGGTTTCGGATAACCAACTGGAATCCGACTCCCTGTCGCATCGAAATTCAAATGTCGCTTTACGGGCCAATGGGTTTTCACAATCACACAATAGTATATTCAATACCAATATCACAGCTCAGCACAAAGCATTAATACATAGCATCACATCACATAACATAAATGTTAATCCAACACACAACGTTCAAGAATAATCAAAGCATCTTCCTTTAAGATGAATAAATCATGTGGTTTTAAATTTATTAATCACATGATTACTTTTATTAGAAATCTATAATCAATGATTAATTATCATTAATTACTATTGATTAAAGTCCTAATCATCTTCATTAATTAATCACTACTTAATTAATTATATTAATTAATTTCAAATTAATTAATCTTAGTTATTAATTAATTAAATTTTAATTACTTTTATTAATTAATTACTCCTTAATTAATTAATAATTAATTACAAATTAATTAACCTTACTTATTTAATTAATAAATCTTAATATTAAGTAATAAATTAAGTAATCATGTTTTTTAAAGTAATTATATTATCAAAATCGTAAATTATTTAATAAAACAAAAGATAAATTAATTACTTGATTATCCTTTTAAAACCTTTAATTACTTACCATCATTAATAAATTAATATGCTTAATTATCTTACCATATAAATTAATTGAGTTAGAATTATTTATCTTACCTTTAACAATCTTCCTTAATAACTTTGAAATCAAATTATTATTATTATCTTGAAAAGCTTTAATGTTAATTAATTTTGAATACTTATTTTAAATTAACTGCTTAATTAATATGTTAATTAATATTTTAAAAACATTCTGGATTAATTAAAACTTAAAGTAAATTCTTAACTTAAAATTTACAACATTAATTAATTTAACTATATTCAAAATGGTTTAAGATAATTAGCTTTAAATTTTAAAATGGTAAGCACTTAAGTACTAAACCCGAGAAAACCTTAATTGTACTCGAGTATACACTCGAGTTTCCACTCCATCTTCCCCGGATCCCCCTCTTTCTTTCTTCTATTCCCTTTGCTAAAGTTAGCCCAGGCAACACACGCACACAACCCAGAACGCTCGAGTCGAAACCACAAAGTCATGAGCTTCACTTCGGGTTGCCACGAAACGACCCCCTCTGACACAAAATCGTTGCCGTGCACGTGCACGGCGCGTCGTCGACGCTCAGGCGAACATCACGACCACCAGCAAGTCGCGTAACACCCCTACATTCGATCGCAATACTCATCTCGAAGCAAAAAACTCGAGATCAAAATTTCGTCGTTCGTAAAAAAACTGAAGCTCGACCTACCCAACAAACCACTACCCTCAATCGCTCCGACCACCAGAGACACTCCAACTCCGGCCTCACCTCGCCTAACCCTCACGCTACGCTTCCCCAGAGTCCCAAGCAACTCGGTCGATCAGAGGTGACGAAATCACCTCGTCTCCGACCACAACCAAAAACAACTGCTAAACCCTATAATTGCTTCGATACAACATCCCCTTCAATAGAAAAATTGTTTAACATTTTTTCTGATATTATTGATTAACGGGCTTGCTTCATACAAAGTTTCAACATCGAATAATTTTCCGATCGCTGGAAATTTGAAAAAATCCATTTTCAGTTCATCTACAAATTGCTGATGATATACCCAAATAAAAATCACAATTTATGTTTTAAAAATCATGTTTTCGAATAACAATTCACAATATATATTTGAATCAATGATTCATCATATTTGAATTTATCATATGTTTGAGTTTCTCTGTAAAAATCAAATCTTTAGATGCTTTATATCACCATACAGCTTGAAACCATTTTTAGATTTTAACTCAAGTGTAAACAAACATGTTTTGTTGTAAACTCGGAGCCTAAGAATGTTTTATTGAAAATATATTGAATTTTCTTTGGTGATTTTGCACCTTGTAACCTAAAAAAGAGATGAACATGTACCACTCTATTACACAGAACCATTACATATGTGTGTGTATATATATATAGAATTAAACTGAAAGAAATTGTAAGCAAAAACAATATAAATCATACACACAATTCTATTCTTAAATCTGAAGAAATTTGTTTACTCACCTGTAAAATAGCAGAGACGGTTTCCTTTCTGAAAATCAAAAATCTGGACTATCTTTTTTTTCCTTTTCTTCTTAGCTTGATTTTAAATTTGTTAGCTGGAACAAATTTGTATGAACTTGTTTGAATCTTTGATGTAATTTACTTATTTAATCTTTTAACAACAAATTAAAAAAATTAAATTTACTTATACTTAAATTTTAGTTGAAACAGAGGGGAAAAATTCTGGCATGCACCTTTAAATTTTGTGTTTGCTATTTTTTTTTTCTTTTTGAGTTGATTCCTGAGTCTCCTTCTAATCTCTGAAGTTTCTGCTTGATTCTGTAATGTATGTTGAAGATCTGAATTCAACTTTGAATCCTTCTTTTGGCTTAAGATATTGAGGGGAAGGTTTTGTTACAGATTTTTTTTTTCTTCTGGAATGTTGTTTCTTGATTTCAATTGTTGAGGCAAAGTAGGCTTGTTTTGATGAATATTTTTTTCTTTTCTGATATAAATATTTCACAGTTTTTTTTCTTTGAAACAAATAAAAGAGTAAGAGGAGAAGAGTTGTATAAGTTTATTTTCCCTTTTCTATAAATTTCTTAAGCAAAAAGAAATTGATACAATGACACTTGTTATTTTCTTCTTCCCTTGAATTACATTTGTCACCATAGTTATTATCAGTTTAACACTTGTAATTTTTTTTATTACTATTATTAACAAAGTATTTTACATTATTTTAATTTGCATTTAAACTTACATTAAGATATTAGCTTCATATTAATACACATTATTAAAAGAGAGTGTTTTGAATTTTTAAATACATATTAAAAAAATTACATAGATATTTATAAATCAAATTATTTTACAAAACATTTATTTTAAAATTTAAATTCAATAAAAAATCAAATTTAATATATAAATTCAAATTTACCCACATATGCACTCATACATATATATTCACATATATGAATAAAATTTAGATTCAAATGATTTTAAAAACTTTTAGTATTTCCAAATTTTAAACTCAAAAGAAATTTGAAATTTAAATTATCACTCATTATTTATTTATTTTGAAACTTTTTCAAATTTTATTATAAAAATTCAACAATAACCAAATTTAAATTGATAAAATTTTAGTATGTTACATCTATTAGGATTCAAGAAAATAAATGAAATCCAATGTTACAGTATTTAAATGGTTGTACTCTTTCATAAGTCTACAATTCTGCTAAATTAAAAGGCGATTGATTTTTATGAACACTTCAGTAAACAAGGATAAACTAACAATAGCGCTATCTATCTAATTATTTTGTGGTTGTTAGCGAAATGGTCTAGGCTAACATATTTTCTATTACCTTTCATTTTTGGTTCTTATGTTTGTAGTTTTTTTATACTCATTGAGTTTGTATAAATAAGTGACATTGCATTTTATTAATATTAAAGTTTGTCTAAATATTCACTTCTTTCCAGGTCACACAATGATTGATATAGATAATTTTACGTACAGTGTACTCATGTCATGTTAAGATGAAATAATATTTAAGTAGATATCTACTTTTTCAATATTCTTTTGTTTGCGTTCTAATTGGAAATGTATGAGTGAATCTAAACTATGATAATAGAAAAAAGCTCAAACTAATTGTATATTACACTTCTACTAACTGCATTGATCACTCTTATTGTTTGAGCTTGAAAACAACTTTTATTTCTTATGTGTATAAGATATGATGAAACCCGTTGTCTGTTAAAAGTTTTATTGAGTGGCAATCAATGTCTACGTTCACATTTCATAGTGATTCTTTTCATTACATTATTCAAAAACTTAGGTGGTATTCTAAATTTTGTAGTCAGTAGCAATATGCAATCAACCTACTATTGTTTAACCTATTTTCCCAGGTTATGTTGCATGCTTTGTTTTTAGAGGCCATGGTGTTGGAGAAGAGTACATGTATTCAGACCATGGTGGTCGTATGGGTGCTGAAGGTAACATCTGCTTCTTATATCTTTTTAGTAATTGTATGCTTTTTGGGGATCTAAAGGATTTTCATCTTTTTTTTATTTTTTAGTGCTTGAGAGAGGTGTGACATCCATTCTCAAATGCATCTGCGCAGTGTTGTTTCCATTATCTTACACATCATGTGAGCATGTATACTTATAATTATATTTTATAATACATGCTAATTTATACTCTTTATTTCTACATAAAAAACGACAGTCATATATGTGTGCATGCATGCGTGTGCGCGTGTGTGCACTTCTGTTTACATAACATTGAAAAAAATGTATATGCCACCGATGTAATTAAATTGTGGATTGAGATAAAAAAGTATTTTTTTTGTATCCACTAAATGTTTTCACATGCTTCATTCCCAACCACCATGGTATAGTATATGGTACAATACTGTGAGTTTGTCAAATCTGTTATACACTTTGATTATGCATCATATTAATGTAAATGTAATTAGGTCTTGTTTTATTATTTGTATCTTCAAAAGGTTAGCAAAATTGTCAATAGTGCTCTTATAATCCATTAATGTACACTTTCGTTTCCAATACGTAATGTGAATCAGTTGTATGATTAATATTGAAGGTTAGATAAATATTTTAAAATTGTCGTGACATCTTCTTTTATTGGGGACATGAACATAAGAAATAATAACGGTAGTAGAATTCTTAATTTCTAACATATACATGCATGGACTATAAAAATATCAACACTAAATTCCAGAAGAAAATCATTTCTATGATTTTGCAAGAAAATAATCAAAAGAGAAACGTTTATAGTTATGTATGCCTTTACAAATCGACAGGGAATTGTAGCAAAACTGCTTAATTTATGGTCGCCTTATGCTTGAAGAGCCATGTCATTATAATTTCAAATCAAGTGTTAGGGGAGCTTTAGCTAGCAGACATATTATTAATTAATGGTTTGATCATGAGTTGTTAAGCAGCTGAGATGTTACTCTTTGATAATGTTTTCGATGTGAATGGTGAGAGTTAAATTTTTTGTACCACGAATATCTATTGGTTGGTACTAGGTCAAATGATCTTTATATTAACAAATATTCTTTGCTTAGATCTTTAAATGACTCAGCAGTTTAACCATGGAAACCCAAATATTTGTTAACTCTGGATCATTTTAGCTAGTATAAAATTTAGTACGAGTTTAATTATGAAAATCTTAACTTTTTCCCCTTTGTATATTCCATAGACTATAAAATGATAATCATTAAAATAAAGTATTAAAATATATACTTTAGAGTGTAGTAATCCTCTTTTTAATTGGGATTGCTTTCTGCAAAAGATTTCCAATGAAAACAACAAATTATATGGTATTTTCATATTTAGTATTCAAATTTAACTTTATGAACCAAAAATTTTAATAGCTTAACTAAGTCAAAATAGCATGGAATTAGTTTGAATAAAAGATAGATGCAAAAAGATTATTTTATAAAATTGGCATGATGTCTTATCTTTAAAATGTAATATGTAAAATTTATTATGTAAATGGAAAATATAATCAGGTTTACTAAGCCTTACAATTGCATGTCATTACTTTTTAGATGTTTACTGAAATTAACTTCTCAGTAACACTGGTTTAAATACTAATTCTATGTAGCTTTGCCTATAAAAGAATACATTAGAAACCATATAGGACATGAATAACTAAGAAAACATGTTGATGCTACATTAATCTGGTGAATATGCACGTTGGGACTTTTAAGGGAAGTGGGATCAAGTTATCAGGTGATTCAACATTCCAAAGCAAAGGAAGTTCAATCTGTAATAATGGCAACTTAATCCACACTGGCATTGCTCGCTTTACATCCAAACATGTGAGATCAGTTCAAAGAAACCATAACCTGTGGAAAATAGGTTTCATTTCATTGTCTTTTTAACTGCCTCATATGTAAAATATGTTAATTATATTGTAGGTTGCTTCTCTTATAAAGTAATGAAACTTGCACTTCTTTCTTTTATTTATTAGATTTTTTTGTTTTGTTATTGAATTATTATTTATTAGCCACAGGTTGCTTTATCTTCACAAAATTAGATTATATTGGGAATAGAGTTTCCACACAGAAGTTGATATGTACCAAAAATAAAGTATATCAAACCTTTGCACTTCTTAAGTTTGTACATGTTATAACAACTCAATAATCAATAAATTCCTGCCGTTTTAGGATAATATTTGTATTCTAACAAGAAATGTCATTTGAGAAATTCTTCTTCGGATATTCTAACTCATTTATTGTATGTAAATCAATAAATTGTTTAATCTATGGTATTGTGCATTGCAATGGTGTATAACAGTGTAACCACTGCTTTTACATTATCAAAGTAGATCCTTCTTACTTTAAGAAGTCGATGCATATTTCAAATATAATTAGCATGTGTAGCCTATAATTTGCTATACAAAGAAATTTCAACATGCTTAATGAAATAGGTTCTAGCTGAAAATATTAATTTTCATAAACATAATCACTAACAAGTCATTAGTTCAGCTGGAACATATGAACATTTAATTTTGGATTAGTGAAACAAATACTAGGTAAAAAAGATACTGGTATCTTTTTTGAGTTAGCGTCAATTTATTGCTTCCAGATAGTCATTTTTTTGCATCATTCTTATGTGTAGGAAGTTAGGAACTGAAATCTTCAGTGGATGCTATTGAAAAATATATAAACTACACCATAATATAATTTTCTTGGTATTCAAATCAACGTAGAGTTATCCTTCATGTGAAACATGGTTTCAAGTCAAAACGAGGTAATTTGTATCTACAACTTAGGTTTGAACCGCTTTATGTGTACTTCCTATCTCGATAAAGGTACGAATCGTGCTGCACACAAGCACTTTAGATGGAAACTAAAACACAAAGAATGGTCTAAAATAAACAAGAAAAATCAACCCAGTAAGGGTTTTCATTTTCAAATAACTAAATTTCAAAAAATGAACGTTGTCATTTGTTGTATAAAATGCTATAGAATATTAATAATCATTTATATGCTTTGAGAACTGTAAGAAAATTTATTTAAAAAAAAATCAGTTGTGTTCAAGAAAAGCTAATCAAAATAATTACAATACATATGCATGTGTTTTAAGCTTTATAAAACTTAAAATTTCGGAAAAATGAACTATCGAAACTATGTCGTGAAACCCGTGTACGTAGCACGGGTTCACGCTATTCTTTACAAATAAGAAAGCTAACACTCTTTTGATTAAAAGATGAAGCAGACTTACAACAGAGATAAGAATAAGCTTTTGCTTCTTTATCTATCTCACACCATAATTTCTTATCAAGTTGTACTTTTCCAGGCTATTATTGAGTAATCTTCTTTACTATCTAGCTTAAAGATAGGTAAATTTTTATTGTATATGCACCGGTGTAAGGTATTAGTGTTCACTCATGGGTGTAAGGTTTTCTCTGTGGAACCTGGCCTGGTTTTTAATTTTCCTTTCATTTGCTTTTTTTGTAGGATTAATTCAACTCATTCATCAAAATTTGCTATAGACTAAACTATGTGTTTTTTGATGTGTTTTTTCATATATTATTCTTAATTCAGCCTCATAATATTCTCTCATGTTATTTTTTTTCTTTCCCATACCCTTTATTCAACATTTTCTACTCACTAATAATAGTTTAACACATACTATTGTAAAACTGATATATAGCAGTTTACACACCGGTATACACATAGTTATATAAAACATATACGAATACAACATCCAAACTGTAAGACTTTTAGGCTTTTACATCTATTTTTCCCCTTTACATTTCACCTCTTTGCACTTAATTTTTTGTACTCTATCGATTTCAATATGTTTTATCTACCTACTCCATATTTCATTGCCCTATTGAAATTTTTCTTGAAATTTTGTCTCATCTTTTGTAGCTATTAAGAAATGTACGAACTGATGAGCAATTGTCTATTTATCGAAAATGGTTCTGTTAGCTTACTGTTCTGTTTACAGTTATGTTTTCGAATAATTGATAAATAGCACATCCACCACTTACTGCTGCAAACCTTTTGTATTATGTTTTCTGTGCACTTTGCATACCTATGTACAAAATGTTCAAACTTGCAATTTTAGAGACATTCTTTTCTCTATAGGACAAATATTATATGAATTAGAATCTGATAGAATATATTTTACATATATTCTAGGCGTTAGAATATTTCCTGATATTATCTGCATTTATTCTCTGATATTTCCTGCATTTATTCTCTGATTTGACTTACTCTTTATTTGGGAAATATTTATTTAGTTACCTTTCTTTTAGCAAATCAGTTGATTTGACTATATCTTTATTTAGGAAGTATTTATTTAGTTACCTTTTTTTAGCAAATCAATTGGCTAATTTGTAGCTTGTCTTAACTCTTGTAAACCATATATATATATATGGTTAAAAGTGGAATACAATGGCAAGCAAATTGGTTTCTAAACAGATTTCTTTCATGGTATCAGAGCTATTCTCCTTACCCTAGCCTCACCTATCTTCTTCGTTCTTCTTCTTCTATCTTTAATTCTTTTCCATGGAAACATCACTGGACCGACTCCCAAAACCACCAGTTTTACAAACCTTATTACAATCAATAAACTTTTTACTGCAAAGAGACTTAAGAATAGCATCGCCAGGACGACCTAAACGATTGTGCCAAATATTCGAAGGCAAAGCAGTAAAAGCAGAATGATTGTTGGAAGAAATGGCTTGAGAGTCGGAGAAAAGTGGATATAAGCCCTCAATGCTATCACATCTCATTAGTTTGTTCCCGGTCTGTAAGTCATTAACAGAGAAACCAAAAGGGTCAAAAGAGATAGAAACCATATTATTATCTGCGGTGAATTTACGAACAGAGACCAGATTTTTAATGAGCCTAGGAGCATGTAACGCATTGTTTAGGGTAAATGGTGGATAAGGTGGAGGCAATGTAGTGCGACCGCGACCAATAATTGGAATTTAATGACCACTACCAACAACAATGTTATGATGCTTATTGCTTGAATTGAAATAAGAAGATTGAATACCTGCATTCGACGTCATGTGAGATGTAGCACCAGTATCCATGTAGTAGTTTCCATCTGGTTGAGAGAACGAAAGAGCATGCATAGCGGCCTCAATGTCGGTGGGCATGTAGCTAGGAGCAGGAAGAGAAACTGCATTGAAAGCTTGAGGTCTGGACCCAAGTAAGCCTGATCCAGAAGAGGAGGGACGTTGGATCGCTGGATTGGACCTTGGCTGCCAAGAGTATGCGGAAAATGGGCAAGGAGGAATAGTCCACCCTCCCCAACCAGGCTGCTGCCACTGTGGTGGTGGGGCCTGCTGACGTGGCTGCCACTGGTGCTGTTGATATGGCGGCTGACTAGAACTGGACTCATTAGTACTTTGGTGGACCTTTTTCTTCCCAATGTTTTTGAAATTGTTCCTCCCTTTATTATTGCTGTTGCATTTGTTATTTCTGATTCGTGCTGGATCAGAAATTTGCTTCTAGAGTTGCATTGTCCTATTCAAAACGCTACTCTGGTTTATTGTGATAATGTGAGTGCTATATACTTATCTGGCAATCTTGTTCAGCATCAACGCACTAAATACATTGAGATGGATATTCATTTCATCCGTGAGAAAGTAGCTCGTGGTGAAGTGCGTGTGCTTCATGTACCTTCCCGTTACCAAATTGTTGATATTTTAACAAAAGGGCTTTCGCGCGTATTATTTAATGATTTCAAGGAGAGTCTAAACATACGAGAACCTCCCGCTTCGACTGAGGGGGTGTGATAGAATATATTTTACATATATTCTAGGCGTTAGATTATTTTCTAATATTACCTGCATTTATTCTCTGATATTTCCTGCATTTATTCTTTGATTTGACTTACTCTTTATTTGGGAAATATTTATTTAGTTACCTTTCTTTTAGCAAATCAGTTGATTTGACGATATCTTTATTTAGGAAGTATTTATTTAGTTACCTTTGTTTTAGCAAATCAATTGGCTAATTTGTAGCCTATCTTAACTCTTGTAAACCATATATATATGATTGAAAGTGGAATACAATGGCAAGCAAATTGATTTCTAAATAGATTTCATTCAGAATCTTAAAACAATATGATTTTCATACACTAACTCAGATAGTTTGCTTCTGATACAACATATTTACTTTTTCTATATTGCTTGCAACTTCTTATAGTTCTAGATTATGTTATTTCCTCAACTCCTTTAATAAGCAAAATCATTGAAGTAGAGGGCTGTTTTAACATGCAACATATCGGTTGAAGATTGGTAGTCTAGGAGTTGCAACTATGTGATATATAATCAGGCTTTTTGTTGAGTGTGGCATTGTTTACGATAACCTATCGTCTGTTTTGTTGTTATGCTATACCCATCCTATCAAAGTTAACTTATCTATACCCATCATGGTTATCATTACTAAACCAATGTCTTGCATATCTTTTTATTGAACAGGAAAAAATGGAAGCAGAAATGATCTTCTACTCAAAAACCGCTACGGTATATTCGCTTCAGCGGCTGCCTACAACGCGTTATGGACATTATTCTGCTACTTAAACCATCATCGTGCTACCCTAAACAAAATTCAATTTTTTCCATTCTCATCCCGTTGCTTATTATTTCAATAAATGCAAAACAAATGATGTTTAACAAGAACATGAATTTCATTGTATTTATGCACTGCTGTTGTCATTTTGATGTGTAATCGTATACTGTTGTTTGTTGGGTTGAGGTATTGTGATTTATAATGCCATTTCATTTCTTAGCACGTTTACAAAAAATGCAAAATATTTTTAGTAGGTCTTTGAATCTACTATCATTTAGTCTAATGATGGTTTTTATACAAAAGACTGACCAAGCTTTATATCGTCGACTGTTCAGTTAGTTAGTAAAGTACATATTATTAATGTCTGCTACTTATTTCCATAGATTGACCTTCCATTTTTTTATTAATCATCAGATGTATATCCACGGACAATGGTTTAACACATTATTGATGTAGATCCACATTGCAATTGTAAATATCAATGAAACTATATTTGTTTTGCTACAACCGTGTGCGAAGCACAGGTGCGCACTAGTTTTTAGAGAAAACTATAAATAAAAATCAAAAAGATTGGTCACAAAAATTGATAGATGCGCTTTGGGCTTATAGAACTGCGTATAAAACTGACCTTGGGATGTCCCCTTTTAGGCTAGTATATGGCAAAGCATGCCATTTACTCGTCGAACTTGAACATAAAGTTTGTGGGCGATTAAGAACATAAACTTTATTCTTAAAAAAGCTGGCGAAAATATGGAATTGCAAATCAATGAATTAGAGGAGATTAGGAACGACGCGCATGAAAACGAAAAAATTTAAAAAGAAAGAACAGTTTTTTTTTATGATAAATTAATCATAAGAAAAACATTTTTTCCAAATCAATAAGTTCTTTTGTATTACTCTCGATTTCATTTGTTCCTGAGAAGTTAAAATCAAGATGGACAGGACCTTACGTGGTACGTACTGTTTTTCCATATGGCACCATAGAAATAGAAAACCTCAGGGATGGATCGATTTGTAAGTTAATGGTTATCGTTTAAAACCTTATGTGGAGTTGGCAAGTGATTGAGAGGAGGAGCCCTCTTCATGAGCCACACTATGTCTACTAAGAAATTTTAACCTGTCTCTTGTAAATACGTACATATTTTTCTCCGTTACACTCATTATATCATCCATTTACTGTGGGGATATAGTCAAAATCAAGCGTGGAGGGGAGTCTCATATTTATTTTGATTTTTCATGGGTTATTTTTACATTTTCTTTCCAAAAACAAAAAATATTCCAAAATAAAATTTTCTTTTTAGCATATTAGTTTACTTTTAAGGAAACGTGATGTGATAAATATACGTTTCTGGTTATTAAATTGAAAATTTTGAAAATTTACTTGTAACAAAGATAAACAGAAAAGTTTGATTACAAGTAGCTATGGTGTAACTAGTATATAGGAAGGTTCATAGGTGATAATTATGAAGTATATCATTATTGTAATCTTTATTTAAAAGAGTGGTTGATTTAAAGTAAAGGCGATAACAATTTTGATCTTTCGAGTTAAGTGGTACTAAGATGATTTTGTATAACTCTTTTTTTAAAAGAAATTTTTTATAAAAATAAGAAACATCTAGAGTCACGTGTTCACATGTAAGTATGTACACTCGTCATGCTCTGTACCCATCTCACGTAAGCCCGAAAGGCAGTGCATGATCGGTATACCTGATCTCAGTCTATATGAGTTAGGTGTATGTAAATAAAATTAAAATAATAATAATAAACACATAGAGTCATGCGTTCATACGCAAGTGTGTGCACTCGCCACGCTCTGTACTCTTTTCACATAAACCCGAAAGGCAGTGCGTGATCAATATATCTGGCCTTAGTTTATCAAATTTAAGTGTGTAAATAATAATGTGAATATTTTTCAAAATAGAGAGAGCAAGCAATTGAAACCCAAGGACTATCTTCACTTATTTGATCTGACTTGTTATTCAAAAGAAATAAAAATGCCACTTTGCAAAACTTTGATAATCAAAAGAAGGATTCATTTCATAGTTGCACTATGTTATCAACCGAAATGACTAGCCAAACTAGAGTCAAATTGTGATGATAACTTAATTTTTATTGGAAGTTTTAATAACTATAAGGGCTAAAATTTCTTGATAATGACCAAAACTTATATTTAACTTACTCTTGTCAATTTAAAGATGAATTCTTCATTTGTAAATATTTTCGAAAACTTGCATTATGTAGTCGCATTAGAATTTACATATCGCATTTGGATTTTGTGGGTAATATCAGTTGAAAACCCTCACGAGACAACACTCATCCTACTAGTGACACCTCGAGGTTTAACGGCATGTTGCACACGCTCAATTCAATCATGTTTCCTACGAAAATGGATTTATCCTAGTTTTAGTTTATTCAAGGACGAATAAAGATATAAGTGTGAGGGTATTTGATGTGCAGGTAGAAATGTATATTTTTACTCGCATATTTAATTTTCTTTTATTTAAATAATTGAGCATATTAGGGTATTTTATATGCTTAAACCAAAATCTAAATTGTTTTCAAATCATCTTCATTTGAGGGCAAAATGGTAATTTTGTGTACGATTTAATTTTGAGAAAATTTGTTTGCACATTTTCGTTCTTATTTGTAGGAAATTATGCGCAAATTTGATGGAGCTTCATGAATATATACATACATAAATGTTCAAGGTCAAGAGAGTGAAGAAAATAAAAGAATTTATGCAACACGGATGAGTCCACATGCCCACTAATTAATGGTTCATAATTAAAATCATATGCATATGTTAATGGACACTTAAAGGCATATTAGTGAGGATTAATTAATTTCCTGATGATTACTTGAAGGTTACACTATCTTAAGGGCATTTTTTATAGTCCTCTAAAAAATAATTAAGGTTTTAAGCATGTATAAATACCTCTTATATTTCACGTAACCATCTTTTTTTTTTTTATGCAAAGTTGTAGCACAAAATTAATGATAAATAAAATATCTCTTGAATGGCTTCTTGACCTTGTTCTTTACTTTCATGCAATTTTTATTTCATACTTTCTTTTATTGCTATTTTATTTTATGCTCTCTTATTTAGTTTATGCTCTCTTATTTTATATTAGTAGATTAGATTTAATTCTTGCAATTAGTTTTGTTTTGTTTCATGCAAGTAGTTAGCTCTTTTTGCTTTTAATTAGCTCTTATTTTCCTTATTTTTTATGTTGAAATCACTTTATGTTAAGATGTATTCAAATATGAGAAGCTAAACCGCTTCAATTTTGGGATAATGAAGCTATCATGAAACTAATTAAATTAACATAATGATTTCATTTATTATCTCTCTTTTGTGCTTAATGGAAATTATGAATGATGCTAGTTTTTGTTTCTTTTTTTAGTGAATTTGATTATCTATATTGACATCTCAAATAGTCTATGCTTCATCCAATATAAATATAAACTATTTGAACATTTGCCTAAGTGATTTTGATGCTGAAAGTCAAACTAGAATCAAAATTTGGTGATCTATGTTACTAGTTCATAGTAAATAGATCATGATTAAAAAAAAATTATTTTTAATTTCATGTTATTTACATAAGAATTTATAAGTGGGTTTGAATGATGTGTTAGAGTATGATGTTTTAAGTTGTGCTAATTAATAGCACAAATAAATCATACTTTTAATAAACACATATATACTTTCTACTTAAAATTGAAAGGAGAGATTATAGATAAATTTTGTGTTGATTTATATTTATGATTGGAAGTGGATTTGTCTCTAAATTGCTACATAATCTCGTAGTTTTATTCACTTTTGCTCCAGTTTATTTTCTACAATTTTCTAGTTTAAAACAATTTCAAAACTTTGAGCTAATTTGATTGAGTAATATTAGAATTTAATTCTTTTTCAAGGATCAATGCGTACTTACATATGTAATACGATTGCACGCCGTGCGTTTGTAGATTTTATAACCATTATATTTTTTGGCGGTTTTCTAATCGATAGAAACTATGTCGTTTAACATTAGACATTGTGATAATATCATAGGATTTTATATTAAAATGTTTTAGTTATCGTAAGGTAAAAATCCGTTCATGTTTATGTGCGGCATGGTCTTACAAGATACATTTAATTTGAAGGTTTTTATAAAGTTAAACGTATGTTTTACTCACATCTTACCCATGTTCGATCTGAAATTTTATTTCTTTTCCTTAGACTCTTGAGTACTCAAATTTTTATGAGTAACCAAGTAGTCGGGTTTCTTTGGAGCATGTTGGGAAGTAATATGGAGTTGAAGCTTTCGCTGTATCCAGTAGTTATGTTTATTTCTGTTGTGATTGTACATATGTATTAATAACTTAGGTTGCCTAATATAGCCGTCTTTATTGGAAATAGTACTTGTTGTAACTTTGACGTAACATTTTGGAGTAATCATATGTACTATTTTGTGATGATGTATATGTAACTCTATCGTTGGTGAGGAAAATCTGTATTTATTTTGTTTGTCTTTTATTTTCTTTACCCCAGGACCTATCTTTCGAAGACTTAGATGATCAACACATGAATACCGATGATGTATTAAGTGTCGTCTTTGGGTGTAAGAAAGGCTGATCGTTACAAAGGGGTAGGCCGATCTTGATTTGCAGAGGGTTAATGTAAAGCTCTCGGCATATTTTTCTAGAAGTGCACTGTGATAGACGGTACCCCAGTAGTCTTGTCATTGATGGAATCCTTTTTTCAATATGTGCTTCACGGACTTAGTTGTTACCAAATATATTGAAATGTGTTATGCAAGCATTTCAGCTATGTTAAATATTTATTCTAAATCCTAGACCTTATTATATATCACTGGATTTTCTAGTAAAATAGTTTGATTAACATAACGTAAAAAACCATTTGTGTTTATGTGTAGTGTGGTCTTATGAGCTACCTTTATTTTGAAAGGTTTTATGAAATTAAAAATTCGTATAATTTGTGTCTCTCACGCTGGTTTACTAGACTGATCCGGGCGTTATTTTCTCATAATGTTCGGGTCAACCCAAACATATTTCCAGATTTAGCTATTGAGCTTTGGAGCTTCAAGAAATGAGTTGGATGCCTCCAAATCGTATTCATCTATCTTTAATTTCCGCTGCATTTGTTCTTTTGTATTTATCAGCATTTATGAAGACAATTTGTTATAAATGTCCAAACGGAAGATAAGTTTGTTTAGATTGGTCGATATATGTATATTACCATTTTCTTTTCTAAAGATCATTCGTATATTATATATTACTCATCATGATGTGTTAATCTTTTCTATCTTTGCTTTCACCTCAACAATCCGTCTTTCCAGCATTTGGATGATCGACACATGAATACTGTGGATGTATTAGTGTTCAATTTTAAGGGTCAAAAAAGGCTGGTCATTACAAAACACTTAATTACCTTTGGATCAGTTGAGGCAGTAGTTCCTTTAACCACTACTTGTCTTGTTTCATCAACATCAATCAACTTGCATTTATTCTTTGGTACCAAATTTGCACTCTGCTAGTAAACAAAAGTGATATTATCATGCAAGATAGAAAAAGAAAGTTAAATATGCATTTTTTTTCTTTTCCCTAAAAGAAACAATAATGTTTCAAATGCTACGTTCTCATTGAACAAATGTAGACTTGCCTTACCTATCCAAAGTCTAGGCTTTATGCTGGTACATGTTTTAATATTTTAAATACATATATAGTAAACTATTCATATAGTGCTTACCTCACAAAATAGATCACAAAACGTATATATGCTAATATGCAAGACAGATTAATCTCTTCAACTATTCCAACTAATTTTCCTTTTTTATGAATTAAATTTAAGTTAACCATACAAATTTTGAACAAGTAAAACATTGGTTGAAAATCGATGCTGATTCTTACCGTTGAACAATATACATTAATCGCTTTTAATGTTCCAACTGACTTTAATCATGAGCATGTCAGGGATACAGCACATTTATTTATCTCCTTGTTTGAACCCAATTTTTTTTAGATAGGCATATAGGAATCGGCAATGTACACTACATCAAACTGAGACTTAAGCAATTGCATTCGTACAGACATGGAAATTTGTAAATTTGCAAACGATAAGATAACTTGCATGACTAGCCCTTTTCTGTTTATTAGTCAACAAGAAACTACAAATTCGAAAAAAATACTAGTCATGACATCAATTATCACGGTGGTAGAATTTGCGAGCATAAAGCTCAGTTTCTTATAACGATAATAACTAAATAAAAATCGATAACTTGTAAAACCTTGCAAAGCCAAAGTTACCTATGAAAGATGGCAACATGCCTATTCATATGACAACAATAGATTTGCAAATTTTAAACACTTTAATACCATTGTATCTTCTTTACCATTTTGAAGAAGCTGAGTATTTAAGTTAAACCAACATTGGTTAAGAATTTTGTAAGTGAGAGGCTGGCTCCTTCAATTTCAAAAAGACGTGGGCAATTCAAATAGATAAAACTTGTTAGCATCATTTTTGCAATAATACGAAGAAAATATTATGTCTACACTGCATAATAATCATTAAGTGGACCTGTCAAAATTTGACACAACTCATTTACCCTATTTATAAATGGGTTGGGTCAACCCATTTATGAATATTATTAAATGGATTATGCGTTGAACTGATCCATTTTTAAAAGGGTTATAAATGACTAACCCATTTACCATTTATTAATAACATTAAATTTTAATAAAAATTTGAAAAATAAGGATTTTGAACCTACGTTATAATTTTTCATGAAGACCGACAGTCGTACTTAGAAAATAACAGACTACCGCATCCCCATATTTGAATTCCGCCTAGTGGAGAAGACGCTATTTTGTTTTGTTCAGGCTGCAATAACTTCTTCGTTCTAAATAGGAATCAAGCGAGACTTCGACTGATCAACTCCAACCTAAATTACGAACAGTATGAAACACTCGGATATTTCATCCTGTGAACGCACACTGTAGTTCTCCAAAGGGACTGACAGTTGTACTTAGAAAATAACAGGCTGTCACATCCCCATATTGGAACTCCGTCTAGTGCAGAAGCCGCTATTTTTTTGTTCGGATTGCAATAACTCCTTCGTTCTAACTCGGAATCAAGAAAGACTTTGACCGATTAACTTACACCTAAATTACGGACAGTATGAAACACTCGGATACTTCATCGTGTCAACGCACACTGTAGTTCTCCAAGGGAACTGACAGTTGTACTTAGAAAATAACAGGCTACCACATCTCCATATTTGAACTTCGATTAGTGCAGAAGCCGCTATTTTTTTTGTTTGGACTGCAATAACTCCTTTGTTCTAAATCGGAATCAAGCGAGACTTTGATCGATCAACTTCCACATAAATTACGGACAGTATGGAACACTCGGATACTTCATTATGTGAATCACACTGTAGTTCTCCAAGGAAACTGATAGTTGTACTTAGAAAATAATAGGCTACCACATCCTCATATTTGAACTTCGCCTAGTGCAGAAGCCGCTATTTTTTTTGTTCGGACTGCAATAACTCCTTCGTTTTAACTCGGAATCAAGCAAGATTTCGACCGATTAACTTCCACCTAAATTACGGACAGTATGAAACACTCGAATACTTCATCGTATGAACGCATACTGTAGTTCTCCAAGGGTACCGACGGTTGTATATAGAAAATAATAGACTATCATATCTGCATATTGAACTCCGCCTAGTGGAGAAGCCGCTATTTTTTTGTTCAGACTGCAATAACTCCTTCGTTCTAACTCGGAATCAGGCGGGACTTCGACCGATTAACTTCCATCTAAATTACGGTAGTATGTAAGACTCGGATACTTCATCTTGTGAACGCATACTGTAGTTCTCCAAGGGGACTGACTGTTGTACTTAGAAAATAATAAGTTACTGCATCTCCATATTTGAATTTTGATGAAAATTAGAATTACAATTTTAAATTTTTGTCGGATCTCAAAACATAAAAATTAGAATTATTTTATATATTTTTTATTAGTCAAATTAAATTTAAATCTTTAATATGTTAAATTGATAACCCGCTTATTAACTAAGTTTAGTCATAAATGGATTGGATCATAAATGGGTAAAAGAGAATGAGTCATAAATGGGTTGGGTCAAACTCGGCCCAACCCACTTTGATCCAATCCAATCCGTTTGACAGACCTACCGTACAGTCCCAGTTTGATACTGCGTACATGACTAGATTCATTACTTGAGAAAAATGTGGTCGTAACATACTTCAGACAAATAAAGCTATGAGGTAAAAGGGAAATAGAGTTATGACACCTACCTCGTTCATGTCATGAGCTACGTTCTTCAGCATATCCAATCCTTCACATATAGCATCCAAACTTTGATCTTGCAAACCATGTACACGATACTTAATGTGATTGTTTACTGCCTGCTTCCAAGAAGCCAAAATGCAAAAGAGACTGAATATAATGTAATAATTGGATCTAACCAGGGTACATATGATAATAAATTAACGGTTTAAAGAAAAACTTAAATCCAAAATATTTTCACAGCAAAAACTAATCGTTTAACATGCCAGAGTCCAAACAGAAAGAAAAATTGTATATTTTAAGGGCTTAATTCAAGGCTAAAATTGCATGCACATGGTTCTTTACTATCTTCAGTTCTTTACTATATGGTTTAGGCTATCCAAAATTTTTTAGGCATCTTTAAAGGCCATAATATTTTACCTTTTTTAAGAACTCTGATTAGTTCTCAGGCGGAGTGTGCTTCAAATGCTCACACCATGTTCTTAGGCAACTCGAACTCGGTCTTTTTAAAACTCTCATCTCACACATAAATCCATTTAACCTATTAATATGCTTCGGCCAGTTCATATTTTTTTTCATATCATGCAACCAATTCAGATACTCGCTCAAGTTTGCTACAACTTCAGTACATTCTTTACTTCTGTTCACACATGCCCCAGCCAGCATAACACTTCACCACCCAATCCTTATATGCTCTAGTTCAATGACATTTTTCCTACTCTTGTTACAGCCAATTGCATCAACTTGTCAAATTTCGGCACACTACGTCAGATCTTCCATCACCAACATTCGCACTCAACCACTCCATCTCTCGGCACCGAACTATCTACATGTTGCCGATATCTGTTTTTCTTAGTTTGTAACTCAACTTACTTCAACCATGTAAGTTTTGTAACTTCAGTCCATTGTTTGTGGTCAAGAGTCGCAACTGTATCACTCTTTTCGGCATCACAACATAATAACTGCTCGGCTTGATCCGATGTTTCAATCAATCCATCAACACCATATTTAAATAATTGACCTTAATAAAAATCATCAAAGCTAACATGCTACAAGATACATTCACTACAAAACAAGACGGCTTTAGCGACGGCTAAAAGGCGTGGCCGGCTGTCGCTAAAAGCCGTCGTTATTTAGATCGCCACCACACACTAAAGCGGCGGCTCCATCACCAAAATAGCGACGGTTGGCGATGCCTAGGTGGACACATGAAAAATTAGTTAAAATAGGTATGACGCTACAAGCCGTCACTGATAAAAAACAATTTAGCCGTCGCCAACCATCGCTTGTCGTCGTTAATCTAGGTAAATAAACCGTCGTTAGCCGTCGCTAACATGTAATAAATTTCCAGCTCCAATTCTATCTTTCAGTCAATCCAACAACACAACCAAATTCAAATCACTTTCCAACTCATGTACGTTCAATTTCACAACCAATACCACTCCATACATCATATAATCTCATACATATCACAAATAATCATATATATACTATCCAAATTCAAATACTGTCCATCAAACAACCAATACCAATCAAAGGGAACCACCCAAATCCATAAAACAATATAACCATACAACCAAATACTATCCATCAATCATATATATACTCAAATGTCCACTAACCCATCAAACACAACAACCAAACAACATGTATCAAATATACATACAAATGCCCCTTGATTGGAACAAGATGATGAAAATCGGACAGAAACACAAGCATACCTACTCGTTGTCGTTGCTTGTGAAAAGACAGTGTGGATCGTGCTTTATGGAATTATATTAAATTAGTGCGGAATAAACTAAGTTACTATAACAATATGAATAAGTAAAATAAAACAAGCACACCAGAAATTTTTATACTGGTTTGAACTTCCCGTTCTACGTCCATTCGCAGACTCCTTTTGGAATTTCACTAACACAACCCTCACTTAACCCGGAGGAACATGTTTACACTGCCTGAGCAACAAAACATGACTTCACCCGCCTAAGCAACCGAATATGACTTCAACTGCCCGAGCAACCGAACAGAACTTCTTTTACAAATAACAAATATATCTGACTGTAGTGTCTTCTTAAATAACGTTGATAAGTCAATTGAGTACAGTCTACCTATAATCTTCTCCTTTGTGATATATAGTGTGATGTGATTTGAGAATTGTGGAAGATAAAGTGATTAATGATCAAAGTATGTAAGCAATTTGAATGAAGTTTGAAAGCTTGAGAATAGATGAGAATTCAAGAATGCTAAAAGTAAATTCGGTGAGTTTTTTGTTGAATTCTGTAATCTATTTATAGTATATAAAGAGTTGCATCTATAAATGAAAAGTTATACTGAAAAGAACGGATGCAACTGTTGATTTTAAAAATGTTTCTCTTCGTGAAGAGAAGTATCTTTTCAAGCAAATAGCAGTTGGAAATATTCAGACGTCTGAATTAAAATTTTCAGACTTCTGAATTAGATTGAAATGGAAACAGCAAGCTTTTAGGAAATTTTTGACTATATTCAGACGTCTAAAAATTATCATTCAGACGGCTAAATATTGTGAAACAATATTTAGGTTTCTGCATTCAGACGTCTCAATGAATGGTTTCAGACGTTTGAGTTTGGACTTTTGTGCATGTATGTGCATGTGTGTGCATATATATATATATATATATATATATATATATATATATATATATATATCATTTCAGGAGAGATTTTAACAAATTTCTAAGTAAAGTATAGACTCTAGATACACAATACTCAGCTTTAAACATATGAAAAGGAATCTGCAATAAACCTCCTGCAAAGATGGTTAGTATACACATTATATTTTATATAATTTGTCACAATCAAAATTGAGATTCCAACATTCTTCCCCTTTTTGATGATGACAACTATATAATCAATAATAAACATTTAAAGTATTGTTACTCCCCCGTCAATATGCATAATTTTAAATTTCTAAAACTTGTCAATATGCATAATTTTATATTTCTCCTCCTTTGTTATCAACAAAAAGAGCATAGATAATAATTGATAGTTCATTTCGTTAAAGAAATCATAGTAGTAGATAATAATACATGAAGAGATAATAACTCAGAAATTTCTCATACAACTAGTCAAGCAAAGTTATAAGCAAAACATAAGATAACAACTGAAATAGACGAAGATAATTAAAATTGGCTTGAAAGAGACGGATCATTGTGATTAGAACTCGAGCTTGAGGAAGATCACTAAAATGGAGAGCCGGAACAAGAAATTCGATCACATATTTTATTAAGAAAGCCTTTGATAGAGTTGAATTTTCTTTCCGCCTTCTTCTCAAGTGCCTTAATTTCTCGATGAATCTTTGATTGATTTCGGGAGAGAGTGATGATGGCTTGTCTTGAAGAAGTTTCCAGGTCAATTTCTTGGATGGTGTCATCGTCTTCCTCTTCTTCTTCATGTTGAGTATGAGAAGAAGAAGTAGTACTAGTGTCTTGAGGTTGAGGAACACCTTGTTGAGCATTTTGCGACCATTGGTGGAAGGAAATAATTTGTTGAGGAGAAGGTCGCATAGGAAGACCAATAAATCCTAGAGTTTTAGCGCCTAACTCACTAATAATAGTGAAATTGGAGTCGAGCATTGGTACACCGACATTTAGGAGGATGCGCATAGTATAAGCACCATAATGAATGATTCTATATTTTCTCCGGATTGTGATGTCTTGAATTTCATCCAAAATAATACTTCACCAATCCACTTGTTGATTTGAGTAGATAGAATAAAGTGCTTGGAAGTTTTCTTTATACACTTTTTCATAACTTTCCATCCTTGGTTGGAGAGAACGAATAAGTGCACGGTGAATGAGCCTAGCATGTGGCCTTAAGAAGGTAGGTTTTAAATTGCCCAAATTTATAAGTTGATCGGACAAAAATTGATGTGAAACTTCATCCCAATGATCCATATCAACTTCAATTTCATTAATATCAATTCCTTGATAAGGGCAATTTAAAATATGACCTAATCTTTGTAAAGATAAGAAGATTCTTACGCTACAAACTATCAACCAAACACAATCTTGTTGGTTTTGGAGATTATGATGATCAAAATATAAGTTTGCAAGAAAAAGTTTAATTATAAGATGATTAACCTTAACACTAGGAGTATACCCAATTAAGCCATCGAAGTGGAATTGCTCCGCTGGCTCTCTAATATGATGGGTTGCGAAATCCAAAAATTTCATGAATGCCCCTTCGAAGATGTTGGAATTCTTCATAGAATTAAATCGAGAAACAGCAACATCGTTTCATAGCCATTGCCGGATTTGGTCTTCAGATGGTCCGGAAGTTGATTCTCTAGTTCTTTTTTATTGTGGTGCCATTGGAGAGTTAGAGGAAAAGTAATTGAGAGAGATGAAAATGGGGGCTAGGGTTCTGAAGTAAGTGGGAATGAAGTGAAAAAGGCATTATATAGAGGGTGAAAAGGCAGGGGTATAATGGGAAAGAAAATAAAGAAGAAAGGTTAAAAATAGGCTCAGAAAAAATTCGGTCGTCTAAATCATTTGATTTAGACGTCTGAATTGGGTTGAAAAGCAACCCGCAATGAATTAGTTCAAAATTTGCCTTATTCAGACGTCTGTTGTATTTAATTCAGACGTTAGAATCCGGGGCAAAAATTTTCTACTATGAATATTCAGACATCTGTTTCTAATAGAACAGCCGTTTGAATTTTTCTCAGAGGCACATATTGGCTTTATTGAGAGTAGAAAACAATGTATATTATTAAGTAATTTTACAAAATACATGTTTAGAATAGACATAATGAAATGATAAATTTACAATAGTGTATAAACAACAAGAAATAATTAAAGAGATTTTGAAAAAGAAGATGAAGTATGATATGGCCCTTCTTCAATATTAGTGTTCTCTACAAATGGTCGAAGTGGAGACCATCTGTTGCCACGTTCCCAAGAATTTGGTGATGCCGGTAGACGTTGTGGTGATGGTTCCCAAGGATTGCGATGATTTGGAGAACGAACTGTAGACGATTGATGAACATTGTCTTTTGATGGAGAGCCACAGAACTTTAACGCTACTTGTTCCAAAAAGCTAAACCGTTTGGCATTAACCTTTTGTTCATAGTATTTTGTAATTCTAATGTTTCTCTCTAATAGTGATGAATATCATCTGTTTTCTCTTTTGCGGATGGTGATCCAAAAAAGAGAGACTGTCTTGTTCTTTTAGAGTGTGGAATATATCTAGTATGAGTTGAGAGTGGAACAATCAGAAACGGTTCATAGATTGGTGTAGGAGTTGGTAGATTATCCGATCGCTAGGAAGGAGAAGTATAAGAAAGCTCAGATGATTCGGAGTTGTATTGAGATGACATGTTGAAACAGAAATTTGAGAAAAAAATTTAAAAAAAAAAAAGTGAATGAATTCTGGTGCAAAGAATTAAGAAAAACAAAGAATACATAGTTATCAACAAGATAAAAATAGAGAAGCAATGTATGGTTAAAAGAATAATGGCCATAGGAAAAGGAGGTGAGAATGAAGTGGTAGAGCAGAAGACTGCCGAGTATGAGATCCTGAGTTCGAGTGTTTGATAAACACGTCTAATTTTTTTTTAAAGTAACTAAGAATTAAAATATAAAAACCATATATATTAAAAAAATGTGAACTTATAAATCTTTATAAGAGATGATTCCAAGTTCTCGTCTTAAATTGATGAAAGTATTTTCATTTAATGGTTTTGTAAAGATTTCTTCCAATTGTTTGTCAGAGGACACAAATTCTAGATTTATTAAATCTTTTTCAATATTATCACGAAGAAAATGATGACGAATGTCAATATGTTTTGTTCGTGAGTGATTAACAGGATTTTTAGATAAATTTATAGCATTAGAATTATCACAGTAAATAGTTGATTTGGATCTATTAAAACCAAAATCCTGTAGTGTTTGTTGCATATAGATAATTTGGGCACATGCCAAAGCTACAGAAATATACTTTGCTTCACATATCGATAATGAAACAGTTTTGTTTCTTACTAAACCAGGATACAAGAGACCGTCCAATGAAGTGGCAAGTCACACTTGTACTTTTTCTATCTGTCCGGCTTCCTCCAAAATCAGCATCACTATAGGACACTAATTCAAAAGGACATTCCTTTGGATAGAATAGTCCAAAGTCCTTGGTTTTATTAAGATACCGTAGTATGCATTTAACTGCTCGCAAATGTGATTCTTTGGGATCTGCTTGAAATCGTGCACACACAAAAACTCTCATCATTATGTCAGGTCTACTTGCTGTTAAATATAGTAACGATCCAATCATACTTCGATATAATTTTTGGTCTACTTTTGCCATTTTCATCTTTATTAAGATGTATAGTTGTACTCATAGGAATTGATTTGGTAGAAGTATTTTCCATATCAAAGCGTTTAATTAGATTGTTACAATACTTTTCTTGATTTATAAAAATACCATTTTCTATTTATTTTATTTGTAAGCCAAGAAAATAATTTAATTCACCCATATATGACATTTCAAATTCTTTGGTCATTATATTAGAAAATTCTTGACATAGTTTTTCATTTGTAGATCCAAAAATAATATCATCAACATATATTTGAACAATTAAAATATCTTGCTTGTTTCTTTTAATAAAAAGAGTTTGATCAACCTTTTCAATTTCAAAACCAGAATCTATTAAATATCTTTTAAGACGATCATACCAAGCACGTAGTGCTTGTTTCAGATCGTATAAGGCCTTCTTAAGTTTATAGACATGATCAAAAAATTGTTCATGTATGAATAAAGAAGGTTGTTCAGCATAAACTTTTTCTTTTATAAAATCATTTAAAAAGGCACTTTTAACATCCATTTGAAATAATTTAAAGCTATGAAAACATGCTTAGGCCAGTAAGATTCGTATTGCTTCTAGTCTAGCGGCCGGAGCAAACGTTTCTTCATAGTCAATCCATTCTTCTTGATTATATTCTTGTGCAACTAATCTAGTTTTATTTCTAGTAATATTTACTTGTTCATCTTCTTAATTTTTGAAGACCCGCTTTGTACCAATAACTAATTGATCAGTAGACCTTGGAACTAAATCCCAAATGCCATTTCTTTCGAATTGGTTTAGTTCTTCTTGTATAGCGATTAACCAATTTTCATCGGCGGATGCTTCTTTAATATTTTTAGGTTCAATATGAGAAAGGAAAGCTACATGACCCATTTGATTTAATTGACTACTTATTCTAACAGATGAATTGAGTTCTCCAATAACATTAACAGAAGAATGATCTCTTAATAATCTAGGGGGAGATCTTAATTCATTGTTATTGTAAATCATGTTTTCATTATTTTCAAAATTTGAGATTTTTGTAGTTGTGATATTATTGGGGAATTCTTCATCATCTCTTATACTTTGTATTTGATTAGAATTTTCATCGAAGGATACATGAAGTGTTTCTTCGATGAAATTGGCTCTTTTATTATAAACTTAATAAGCTTTGCTTCGATCTGAATATCCTACAAAGATTCCTTCATCGGATTTTGAATCGAATTTACCAAGCTTATCTTTTGTGTTCAAAATAAAATATTTTGAACCAAAAACTTTAAAATATGAAATATTTGGTTTTCGACCATTAAGAAGTTCATACGGAGTATTCTTAGTTAGTGGTCGAATAGAAACACGATTCGAAAAAATAACAAGCTATTGCAACTGCTTCAGCCCAGAAATGTTTTGGTAACATACTTCCATTTAACAAGGTCCTTGCACATTCTTGTAAGGTTCTATTTGTACGTTCTACAACTCCATTTTGTTGTGGAGTTCTAGAAAATGAAAAATTATGGAATATTCCCTTCTTTTTACAAAAATGTTCAAAGGCTTTGTTTTCGAATTGACCTCCATGATCACTCCTTATATTTTTTTATTTTTAATCCTTTAAAATTTTGAGTTCTTTTGACAGAAGATTTGAAAGTATCAAAAGTATCACTTTTATTTTTCATAAAAATAGTCCAAGTATATCTAAAAAAGTCATCAATAATTACAAACACATATCTACTGCGTTTAATGGATTGTACTTGTGTTGCTCCAAATAAATCCATATGTAGTAATTCAAGTTATTTTAAAGTTGAAATAACCTTTTTATATTTAAAAGACGACTTAGTTAATTTTCCTAACTGACATGCATTGTGATAACCCAGATTTTTGGACATCTGATTAATGGGTAATTAACAGTTTTAGTCAATTGAACAGATAAAATTCTAATAATAAAAGATATCTGGATGTGTAAGTGAATTTGGAAATGTAATAAAAATATAATAGCTTAAAATAATATATATATAATAATAGTTTAATTCGTTTTCTTTAAAATTGGCTTTTGAAATACATTTAGTATATATATTTTAGTATAATGTTTTTAGTATCAGACTTTGAAATAAGATTTAATTCAATATCTTCTTCTTTTTAAAATTTTCTTTCTTTAAATTTTAGTTTTGGAAGATATATTTTAAAAATATATCAATGAACTAAGCATAGTTTATAATTAATAAAGATAATTTGTATATGGAAACATTAAAGGCTATTTGAAATAAACATTAAAACATGATAATATAAAAAAGAAATCAATTTAAAAACATTTATAAAAATGATTAATTTTTATAATATTTGAAATGTAACAATGTGTAAGGATATTAGATCATGCAAATACACTTGTAAAATATAAAGCAACAAGTGGCATTATCTTAAGTTTATTTATGAAAACATTTATCAATAAATGTATTAAGTAAAAACTTAGCAAAAATCTCTTTTGTGTTCAAAAACATTTTCTTCTTCTCTTCTAAAGCTGAAAACCAGATCTAAAAAAAGAAAGAAAGTTCAAAAACAAAGTAATCTTCTCAAACAACAAGTAAATTCAACAGCGGTAAATTCAACAGCAAACTGTAAAATCTGCAAAGATCTCTGATCAACAAATTCAAACCAAAAGATAACTTGAAGTAACCACTACTACTAGGATCTCTGGATCTACAGCAAGCAAATTCAACTAACAGGAGTTTCAATGTTCAGCAAATAATTTCAACTCTAAAGCAAATTCAACATTCAAAGTACAGATCTAATACTGTTCCAGGAAAACAAAAAAAATACAGCAGTGCTCTGTCCTTCATTCTTAGCAGGTGAGTAACTTCATTTTTAAAACTTGAAGTATAATTTTGGTTGCATGTTATTGTTGTGATCAATATTGTATTGTGAAGAATGCTTGTGTATTTATATTGTTGCATTTCTGATGTATGATGTATGCATGCTTTTGAGTGCCTGTAACTTCTCTGTTTCCAGTTTTCGCTTCATGTTTTGATTTAAAATTAAAATCTCTTGATTTAATCTCTGTTTAAACTTGAGCTTTAAATCAAACTTGTTTGTTTCATTTCAAACTTTAGTTAAAATTTTACTTAAGTCAAAATAATAGGGGAATGACTCTCGAATCCAGATTAACTGATCAAGTCTAAAAATAAGTGAAAATTTAAACTTCATAAATTATTGTTTCAGGGTTAGGATCTGAAACATCATGCAAAAATATGAATTTTAAAACTAAAATCAAGATTTTTAGTAACAGGGGTTGGGTGCAGTCCTGGGATGAACTGAAAAGGGGGAAATTGGGATTTTCTGGTGATCCAAATGTTTGGAGAGGTCGGGTTTCTTCCTGATGATGGAGGAGTGATCGCAGATGATGGGAAAAATGCCTGATGGTGATGCATTTCAGTGAGGAGGTAGCAGCTGTTGTTTTGAGTCTGGAACCCTAGTTTTAACTAGGCAAGGAAATTCGATCATCTCATCTTCTACAGTTGATCGAGTGTAATGGGGTTTGGGTAATGGAAGCTTGGTCGTTGACAAAGACATGGCCGGAGTTGCAGAATTTCTGATGGTCAGAGTTTCGTAGGCGAGGCATTTCCAGGTTTGGGTGTGTGGCTCCAGTTTTGGTTTCCAGGTCTGGTTTGAAACTCGAACTTGATTTCGAGTTCGTTGTAACGATCTGATGATCGTGGTGGGGTGTATGAGTGGTTGTTGATGTGAGAGGACCGAAGGTGGCCGGAGATGATCAGCATCACCGTGCATGTGCACGGTGCACTGTATTGTCTGATTTGTTTGGTCTGGGCTAGGGGTTTGTGGTATCGAGTTTTACTCAAAGGATTGGGTGGTTCTGCTCGAAGCACTATGGGTTTTGACTCGAAGTCATTTGATGGTGGCTCGGGTAGTTGTTGAATTACAGGTTTTAAAAGAAACTTGTTTTGTTTTAAAATTTAAACCTGAAGTTTAAATCGTAAAGCAAAGTTTTAAAACAAGTTTTAAATCAAAGTTTAAATCTGATTTAAATTTAGTATGAATCTCAATTTCAAAATAAAATAAAGTCGTTAAATTTAAATTGTTTTAACTACTATAAAATGGTTAAATGGTTTGAATTTTAAAATGAAGTTTTAAAATGTAAGTAAGGTTTTTAAATCTAAGTTAAATCTGGAATCAAGATATAAAACTGTATTCCATTTTTGGAATTAAAGGAAGTTTAAAATTTTGAATTATTTCAAAACAACTTTGAATGTTAAAGTGTATTTTAAATTGATTTGAATCTAAAATAAATTTGGTTTTTAAATTCTTTTAAACTTCTTTATAAGATAAATATTTCTTTAACTTGTGAAATAAAAAGGGTTTTAAATTGTTTTTAAACTTTGTTAAAGTTAATTTGTATTCATTTTAAATCTTAAATTTAAAATGAAATTTGAAAGTAAATTGAGAAATAAATTGTTTTTAAATGCTTTGTTAATGATAATTTGATCATTAATAAGAAAAATGTTTTTATCTTTAAATATATAAAGATTTAATATTTTGTAATTAAAATGGATAATTATTTATTTAATTAATTAATGATTTGGATTAATTAAATATGTAGTTAAAGGTTTAAATTAATTAATTAAAGTTTAAGATTAATTAATTAAGGAATAATTAATTTGTAATTAAGGATTATTTATTAGATTTTAATTAATGATTAAAAATTAATTAATCAAGTAATTTAGGGATTAATTAAGTTACAGTTAAAACTTAATTAATTAAATAATTAGGATTAATTAATGGATTTTTAAAGATTAATTAATTTGTAATTCATAATGATTAATGTATGTATAATTACTTAAGGAAAGTAATTAAAAAATGGTTAGTAGTTAATGAAGGTCATTAACTTGAGATTTAATTAATTATTCTTTAATTAATTAATTAAACCTTTAATTAATTAGTTTAATTTATTTAATTAATCGTTGGATGATGGGTTAAGTAAAATTACTTAGTGTAATTTATAAGGTATAATTACTTAGTGAAGTAATTAGTGGGTAATTACTGGATGTAATTATTTGAGGAATGGTAGTAGTTTTGGGTTTAATTAATTTGTGTAATTAATTAAGGATAATTACGTAATGTAGTTAGAGAATGATTAATCAAGGATGATTAATCAAGATGAATAATTAAGAGATGATTAATTAATTGAATATAATTCATTAATGTTAAATAAGCAAGATTTATAAATAATAAAGTAATTAATTTAATTCATTGGTAGTTAATTAAATTAATCAGAAATGGTATGACAAATTTATCTTGCTTATGAATGATTGAATGATATTTGAATGCCTTGGATTATTTTTTATTCCTGGTATGTGCTTGTGATGCTTTGTGAAATGAAATGTATTTGTAATATGGTATGTTGGGTTGAATAAAGATAATGTGGTTATCTATGATGGATTGCTGTGTAAAAGTGACATCCAGTATTCAAAATCTAATCACTTAAAAAATTGGGATAGGATGACATTTGATTCGAAGAGATCGGAGTCGGATATTAGTTAATGCCCGAAACCACTTTGATTCTTTATAAATTGATATTTGGAATCAATAAGCTGGAAATGGAATGATTTAGATGAATTGGACTATTTAACCTAAGTTTTGGTACTTGGAAATTTGTGAGTGAAATAAGTAATGTCTATAGCAATTTGTGAATTTGTAATTGATATAAGTTACCAGGGTTATATATATAAGTTGTATGCTTTTGTCATTCTTGTTAGATGGGTTTACACATGCTGGTTTCCAGCCTGACCTGGGTGTTACTTTGATGTAATGCTCGGGTCAGACCGAGTATTATAGATTTTCAGGTAAGGATGTTCTGGAGCTCAGAAGACGAGCTGGATGGCAGGAACGTATGGAGTGTTTCCGTTGTGTTATATTGTTGTATATCTGGAACAAGTTATTTTAACTGTCCAGTGATTGTAAAATGATGTAACTCTGATGCATTAAAATGTAATTGACTGATACAACTTTCTTTGTGTAAAGAATATTATTTGAAATTATATTTTATCCGCTGTGAATGTGAGATTCTAAGTTTGATTTTCTGTTTCTTCTTCTTCTATCTCTTTTCTTATTTTTCTAACTATCCGGAATTTCTGGGATCGAAAATCCTGGGTCGTTACATCATCACAAATATGATCGATTTTAAAATTCAATTTTAGCAGACCTTTTACTAAATCATTTTTAGAAAGCTTGTTTATAGCTTTGAAGTTAATGTGACAGAATCGTTTGTGTCATAATCAAGGATCATTTTCTTTGGCTATTAAACACATATCTGAATTATGATTTATTTTCATATTCAAAACATAGATATTTCTGTCTCTATTTCCTTCAAAGATAAGATTTTGATTTTGATCAAAAATACTACATTTGTTTTCAGAAAAAGTGATTTTGAATCCTTTGTCACATAATTGGCTGATACTAAGTAAATTATGTTTTAAATTTTTAACAAGTAAAACATTTGAAATAAGAAATAAATTTGAAATATTGTTGTTGCTCAAATCGCCTTTGCTGATGATATAGCCTTTAGAGTTGTCTCCAAATATGACGGAGCCTCCATCTGAGTAAGTAATATTTGATAGCATATCTTTGTCTCCTGTCATAGGTTTTGAGTAACCACTATCGAGTATCCATTTTCTTCTTTTCTTGAGTGGGAGCTACAAAAAATATGAGATAACATTGGTACACACCTTTTTTAATAGGGTCATAAGAGTTAAGTCTTAGGAAACCAAACCCAAGAGGGCTCAGTATCCCATTTGAAAATGTAATCTTTATTTTTACGAACAGCTTCTAAAAAGGTGCTAATATATTTCTTTCTAATTAGACTGTTGTTTGTTTTAGGAACCAAAACTCTTATGTTTTTCAGGTAATTATTCCTTTTTGACTGTTTTCGGTAGGAATGATATTTCTCCTAATTTTCTTTTTAGGTGGAGTTTTTGTTTTCTTATCGTACCCTAATCCTTTCCTACTTGAAACAGATTGAGATCTATCAATAATTTTAGATATATTTTCTCTTCCTTTATTAAAGTTTGAAACATTTTTGGTGATGCTGTCTAACTTAGTTTTGAGACTAGTATATTCTATCAATTTTACTTTTGTCTTTAATTCGTGATTTTAAAAAACAAGAGCGTCATTCTTTTCTTTTTGAGTTTCAATTTCTTGACTCAAAAGAGCGAGTTGAGAATTAATATTAGAGTATAATTCTTGTAATATTTCAAGTTCTTCCTCTAGTATTTTCTTCTCATCTTTAAGCATATATCTTTCGAATTCTTCTTTGTTATGATATTCACAAGTCTCCTTATATTTTCTTTTGAGTTTTTTGAGAGTGTCAACTAGCTATGAATTTATTTCTATCATATCATCAAAGGTAAAATTACTAACCTCGTTTTCGGTAGCCATAAAACAAACATTAGTTTGCTCGTTTTCACTATCAATGTTGTTGTCTGATGAAGATGTATCAGAATCATCCCATGCAACAGAAAATGATTTCTTTTTCTTATTTTTTCTTCCCTTGTTGAAGTACTTTTTCTTTAGTTCTGGACATTTTTTCTTCATATGACCTTTCTTATGACAATTAAAACATACCAGAACTGAAGATGATGGTTTGCTTGGAAAGTTCCTTTTTTCATTGTTTCTGTTGTTTTTCTGGACAAGAACTTTTTGAAATTTTTGGCAATAAATGCTAGATCTTCTTCATCTGAATCTTCATCCTTTTGTTCTTCAACATAGAAAGCTATGTTCTTTTTGTCTTGTGTTTGTACTCGTTTTGTCTGCAAATTCATTTCATAGGACATTAGATTATCTATTAACTCTTCAGGTTTCACGGTAGAGAGGTCATTAGCTTCTTCAATATCTAAGACTTTTCTTTCCTATTCATACATTAAAGGGTTTAGGATTTTTGATACAATATCAAAGTCAGTGTACTGTTCTCCTAATTCTAATAGTGAATGATAGATATCTTGAAATCTGGAGTACATATCATTGATGGATTCCTCTTGTTTCATTCTAAAATTTTAAAACTGATTTTTTAGCATGGAGATTTTGCTTTGTTTGACTTTGTTATTTCCTTCGTGGGTGATTTTAAGCGTTCTCTATATTTCATAAGCAGTTTGACATTTGCTAATACGATTAAATTCATTTCTATCTAGAGCATAAAATAACATGTTCATAGCTTTAGCATTGGGAGTAACATCTAACTTTTATGTGTTTGTCCATGTGGAGTATTCTCCAGTAGGAAGAGTGTATTCATTTTGTGTGATATTCCATGATTCAAAGCTATTTGATTGCATATAGATTCTCATATGAGTAGCCCAATAATTATAGTTCAAATCATTGAAAAATGGAGGTCGTGCAGTGGATTGACCTTCTATAAAACTGGTGTTAGTGCTCATAGTACTAGTGCTAGTGTTATTTTCCATATTAACAAAGGATCAAATAACTATGTTACGGTTAGATGTAAACCTTACTCTGATACCAAATGAAAAGACAGCGCGGATCGTGCTTTATGGGATTATATTAAATTAGTGCAGAAATAAACTAAGTTACTATAGCAATATAAATAAGTAAAATAAAGCAAGCATACCAGGAATTTTTGTACTGGCTCAAACTTTTCGTTCTACATCCAGTACCAGACTCCTTCTGTAATTTCACTAACACAACCCTCACTTAAGCTGGAGGAACAGGTTTACAATGCCTGAGCAACCGAACAGGACTTCACCTGCCTAAGCAACCGAATAGGACTTCAACTGCCTGAGCAACCGAACATGACTTCTTTTACAAATAACAAATGTACCTGACTGTAGTGTGTTCTTAAATAACACTGATAAGTCAATTGAGTACAATCTTCCTATAATCTTCTCCTTTGTGATATATAGTGTGACGTGCTTTGAGAATTGTGGAAGATAAAGTGATTAATGACCAAAGTATGTAAGCAATTTGAATGCAATTTGAAAGCTTGAGAATAGGCGAGAATTCAAGAGTGCTAAAAGTAAATTCGGTGAGTTGTTTGTTGAACTCTGTAATCTATTTACAATATATAAAGAGTTGTATCTATAAATGAAAAGTTATATTGAAAAGAACCGATGCAACAGTTGATTTTAAAAATGTTTCTCTTGGTGAAGAGAAGTGTCTTTTCAAGAAAATAGAAGTTGGAAATATTCAGATGTCTGAATTAAAAATTTTAGACTTCTGAATTAGATTGAAACGCAAACAGCAAGCTTTTAGGCAATTTTTGACTATACTCAAACGTCTAAAAATTATCATTCAGACGTCTGAATATTGTGAAACAATATTCAGGTTTCAGCATTTAGACGTCTGAATGAATGGTTTTAGACATCTGAGTTTGGACTTTTGTGCATGTATGTGCATGTGTGTGCATGTGTGTGCATATATATATATATATATATATATATATATATATATATATCATTTCAGGAGAGATTTTAACAAATTTCTAAGTAATGTACAGACTCTAGACACACAATACTCAGCTTTAAATATCTGAAAATGAACCTGTAATAAATCTCCCGCAAAGATGGTTAGAATACACATAATATTTTATATAGTTTGTCACAATCAAAATTGAGATTCCAATAGCCCAACCAGTCCTCTCCAGGCATTGTCCCATGATGTGCCAAGTTGGCTGCAATATGCTCGTCCAGCTGTTGCGCCACTATGCTCTTTCTCCAATAGTTTAACTTCCTGAGCTGTTTTTTCATTTGAGTAATCTCCTCCTCGGCTTGAGACTTTAAGCTTTCTGGGATATTAACGCATGTGAAATAGTTGATATTTAGTTATAATTTATGAATATTATAAACAGTATGAACAAAAATAGTTGATTAATTATGCAATTTATATTTATAATTGACTGTTGCAATTTATTTATTTCAATTATTCAGTTTCCTTATTCAGCTTATAATTTGTTCACTTAAGTTTAAATTCATCTGCATGTGTGAATTTATATATTAGAAAATGAAGAAATTTACCTCATGATTTCCATGACTACACCGCATATTTCGCGAAGGCGGATCAATAATGGCATTCCAAATATGGTTCGACTCCTCAAACATAACCTCTGCCCAGCTGGTGGACTGCGCTACTCGAGCCCGCTCCGCTACGTACCTCTCCTGCATTTACGAACAATTTTTAGACACAATAAATATTCAATTTAAATATTATGAAATGTGAAATAAAGGAATATGAAACATTGTCATTAAGGATAAGCATGTTTACCATTACGGATCTTGATTTATCGTCCATCCACTCCTACAAAACGTTACCTTCCTCATCTGTCTATTCAACGACATGCATGGCCATGAACACCTCGGCCATAGTAGGCTCGAGATTGTATCTTGCTGCCTGAAAATATATACATATGAATAAACGATGTTACAAATATGATTAACCAACATTTCAGATTTTTATAAACACAATTTATAAATTTACCAACTCTCTCCTTGTTCCTGGAAGGATTTAGAGCCGCCATGGTGCAACCAGGATTTTTATTCCTATTAGCACGATTTCGGGCAGATAATTCCTACAAATTTAGATACATGATTAATAATATTACTACAACTAACATATAAAATTTAAAAAAATATTAACAATAATGCAAAAGGATATAACTTACTTTCACTTCGGAGATACTTAGCCCACACATTTGCGCCCATCCAATTTGGTTTTTTACAAGCATTTTTAGCCTCAGACAGAGTGTCCTTGTAATTTTTTTCTCATCCTTTTATTCCAGTGATTGATAAAAATGTCCATATCCTTTGGATCTACACGCACAGCTACCTGCATATTGAAATTAGTTTGAATTATCTAAATTATATTAATTTTCAACTAAAATTCAAACTTACACTTACGAATACATCAGCCAAAATAGCATTCTTGATATGTGGTGGGATGTCGTTCCAATGAGGCCAACAACTGGACATCCTACTTATAAATGCCTTCTTGGAAACTTATAGGATGAAATATGAAGGCTCCACCTCAAAGCCTCTATACAAATTTTGATGTAGATATTTAATAAATTAAAAAAAAAATACTTCGAATAAATTGGTTACTTACCCGGCGCTTTTCGAAACTACCTCCGCCAGTGAGCGTAAATCCGATGCAGTGCCATTGGCACCCGCACCGGGAGATGGAGAAGGCTCGAATCTCTGACCATGTCTTCTGCCAGATATATCTATCACAGAGAAATAATATCACGGAATAAAAGACATAAATTTATTAGTACAAAGCATGTTTCAGTAATCATCATATAAAACTTCCACTAAATCATAATAATTGGGACAAAATCTCGTGAATACAAATATAGAAATTTCAAAACAAAATAGTACATAGCTTAGAACATGATCATCATTAATAATACATATCTCGAAATAATATGCAGCTAAGAATAATACATTATACAACAAGCGATGCAAATATTCAGAGTTTTCAGTCTTTGTCGTTTTCTGATTCAGACTCTGTCTCGTAATCTATCTCATTTTCTTTGGTACTTTCAAATGCATCTAATAAAACATTCGATTCATCATTCAACGGCTCTAAATCAATGTCATTGGTTATTATTATTTCTATATTTGGTTCAAGATCCATTTGATACGCTGCTTCGTCCGAAATATTATTTCCATCAGACATAAACCCTAGCTTTGTTTTAAAAACAGCCTGCCAATCCGCTTTATCTCTTTTTAAGGATGGCGGAGCAAAATAAACTTGTAATGCTTGCTTGGCTAATACGAAAGGATCATACTTATAGTAATGTGATGTATGCTTTATTTTAATAAGCTTAAAATTTTTGTGCACGTTTATTCCAAAACCAGGAACATTATTGAACCAATTGCATTTGAATAAAAAAAATTATGCAGGTTCTACATAATATGTCAACTCTAGAACCTGTGTTAAGACGTCGTAAAACTATTTTGTATGATCATTTGAATCATCACTACCTTTGACAAATACACCGCTGTTATATGTTAATTTTTAGCCCGTAATCTTTCATGTTGAACTTAAATCCATTGACGAAGAATATTGGATAAGTCTTCACATTTTTTTTGGTTCGATCATAAGATGTCGTAAACCATTTAGCAAATTCTTTACTGAGATTGCCAGATGGATATTGTATTTCGTAGATACTGCAAATATGTAATATTTGTTATAATTAATATGTACGTATAAGTGAATTATATATGAATTTATTATTACCTAAAAAATGTTACAACTTCAGCGTAATTTAGAATAATATATGTGTGTGTTACATGGTAATCTCTATCGTCTAACCATATTTCCACACATTATCCAGCAGGTCAATCATGTTGTCTAAAAATGGATAACAATGTCTGTGAAGAATCCTGTGTTCAATGACTTCATTGCTACGAGGAATGCTTACAAACAATAAGTTCACATCATCATTCAAGTAATGAGAGAAAAAGAACAAAGCTTCTTCTTCAAGATATGATTTGCAAATCGAACCCTCAACTCGTATTTTTTGTCTAATTTTTTTCTTCAGATGTTCCAAATACCTATTACAAAATAAATTTAATTTATATTTAGATATAGAAATCTGAATTTTAAACTGATATAAATATTGCGGATATTCAATATTGCCTCTCAAATGGATACATCGCATAGGACCTCAAAGAAGTGCTTTGGATGGAATATGAATAAGTAAATGCTCCATTACATTAAAGAAACCTGACGAAAATATTTTCTCTAATTTATAGAGCAGTATGGGGATTTCTACTTCAAGTTACGTATACGATCTACTTTTACTGTCGTCGAACAAAGCTGTTAATTAAACATACTTAATTCTGTTATAACACTCCATACTTTTATGGACACAGTTCTTTTGAAGCCACGGGTAGTACATATTCCATTATGATATGACAACCGTGACTTTTCATCCCACTTAATTTACTGTTTTTGAAGTTAACACATCTACGAAGATTAGAAGAAATCCCATCGAAATTTTTTAGTTTTTCCACCCACTTTAGCATGAGTTTTTCTTGCTTGCTGTTTAGCTCATAGCATGCTTTTGGTTTTTTATTGTCATTTGTTTTCATATGAAGTTCGAGGCATTTATAATAGTTTGCTATATCAAGTCTTGAATTCAAATCGTCATTAGTTTTTCCCTTTACATTCAAAATTGTATTAAACACATTATCCAACACGTTTTTTTCCGTTGCGCATCACATCAATTTTATGTCGAAGTAAGATATTTTTCCAATATGGTAACTCCCAAAATATACTTTGTTTGCACCAATTATGAATGTTCGATTTTTCTAGAATTTCAATCTACACTCCAGTTTTATATATCTTTGGATAGTCCTTTATAGTTTCATATAATTTTTAGCTTGACCAAATCTTCGGTGATTGCATATTATCTTCTCTGTTAGCTATCAAAATTTTTTTATCTCTTCTAAAAGTATGATTGGATGGAGAAAACACTGATGACAATCAAACCAAGAAACTTTCTTTTCATGTCATAAAGAAAATGCTCATGTTTCTTCCATGCAATTAGAGCAGGCTAGCCGACCGGCCGTACTCCACACAGAAAGAATGTCATATGCAGGAAAATCACTAATAGTCCATAATAAAGAAGCGAACATATGAATTTTTTTCTCTCGAAATGTCGTGTGTTTCGACTCCTTCATTCCATAGTTTTTTCAACTCTTCGATCAATGGTTGTAAATAAACATCGATTCCTTATGTTGGATCATGAGGGTCAGGGACAACAATAGCGAGAAACATATATGGTGTTTTCATACACATTCATGGAGGTAAATTATACGGAGTGACGATAATTAGCCAGGAGGAATATTTACTACCAAACTGAGAGAATGGTGAAAATCCATCCGTACGTAAACCGAGTCTGACATTACGGCTTTCTGTAGCAAATGCGGGACAAGTCTTATCAAAATGTTTCCATGCTTCTCCGACAGATGGATGTATCAAAGTTTCTTCTCTGGTGTTTTCACATCGTGCCATTGCATATGACATGCCAAAGCAGAAGATGCATATAATCTTTGAAGTCTGGGAGTGATGGGTAAATAATGCATTCTCTTGTACGGAACTTCTTTTCCTTTCTTCTTTCTTAGTTTGTATCTTTTCCCATTACATATTCTGTATTTTCTAAGATCAGCGTCATCTTTCCAATACAGCATGCAACTTACACATGTATATTTCTTTTTGTACGGTAGACTGAAAGCGGACATCAGTTTTTTCACTTTATAATGACCATTGCACGTCAGATTATTGGGTGGCATGTGTTGTTTTGCAGCTGTATAACTGCTGCAAATGCAGCTTCTGTAAGGTTGAATTTTGATTTCATAGTAATGTATTCGGCGGTTATCGATAGTTCGGTTCTGCTTTTAAAACCGTCCCACAACGGCCTCTTAGCTGAATCCAATAAATCATATATTCTTTTAGCTTTCGCAGTCGGTTCTTCTTTAGCATTTACATCTTCATCATCGGCTTGAATGTTAGGAGACATTGATCGTGCTGCATCTTTCACCATATTTTCTATCAGATTCGTCATAATATTATCTTCCTCTAACACTACAGGATTTGGTGTAGGTTCAACAAGTTCTCCATGATGATTCCAGAAATAATAATTCGGCACGAAACTATATTTATACAAATGGACAACTATATCTGGTTTCCAATGCTTCAAATGTTGGCACTTACTACACGGGCAAAGAATTTCTTTGTTATTTCGATTATTAGATTTAGTGAATCTAATGAATTCATGTACGCCATTACAAAAATGTTCCATTGTTGAACCTTTTCTACCAATTCCGACTTCATACATCCAAGTACGGTAGAGGAAATAATCGAAAAAATTTCCTAATTTGAAAATATATGTTGGTAATTTTGATAGCACTTCAGTTCACTTCTCTTCTACGCATAACTTGCACTCAAATGATATATTTTTGTATTTTTTAAAATAAAGTAAAGCCATTTCGGACTAAAGGCTTCGTACACCACACTTCTATCTAATTTTGACAGCACTTCACTTCACTTCTTTTTTATGCATAACTTTGAATTTGAGCGGTATATTTTTGTTGTTGCGTTTTCTAAACTAAATTAAAATTTTTTGGAACTAAAGGCTTTAATTTTTTAGCATCAGTTATTTGTTGAAGTAATATTTAATGCTTATTTTCAAATCAACATTATATTCATTTCAATTTTTTTTAGAATCGATTTGGGTAAAATATTTATTCTTGTTACATTTATTTTTAAATTTTTTGGAAAATCGGTTTTAGTACAATATATGTTCTTATATTCATTTTTTAATTTCTTCGATTTTAGCAGAATATTTGTTGTTTTTATATTCATTTCCTAATAATTTTTTTCAAAAAAACGATTTTAGCAGAATATTTAGTGTTCTTAAATTCATTTCTTCATTTTTTTACCAAATCGATTTTAGCAGAATATTTTTTGTTGCTATATTTGTTTCTTAATTTTTTTTTTACAAAATCGATTTTAGTACAATATTGGTTGTTGTTATATTCATTTCTCGATTTTTATTACAAAATCAATTTTAGCAAGTTATTTAATGTTATTATATTCATTTCTTCATTTTTTTAAAAATCGATTTTAGTAGAATATTTATTGTTGTTATATTCATTTTTTTTATTTTCCTCAAAAATTGATTTCAGCTTGATATTTGTTGCTGTTGCTCATTTGAAAATTATACGATTCAATCAACTATTTAGACTGCATACTTAATACATTTGGAATTTTAAAATGTATTTTATACTTCAATTAACAATTTAGATTTAGATGTTAGCACTTGTAATAAATTTATTTTATTTTATACCAACAACTGGAACTTGTAATGCACACACGCTAACTAAATAAAATATATTACTCATGTTTAACTTTACCAATCTAGCAGTATATTAATCATTAATAATACACTAATTTTTGCGTAAACTATAAAAACATTATTCTAGATCATAACAAACATTCATGTAAAATCAACAATAAGCATATTAATCAATAATTATGGACTAATCTTCGGATTTTAAATTAACTCTAATTTTTGACTACAAAGTAAAAAATCATATCACTAATTAATATCCCTAAATCGAACAAATTTTGGATTATCATCAACTAATACGCAATAATTATCAATTTCTTAATCAACCAATTTTCTAAATTAGGGTTTTAATTAAACACCCTATCATCAACTAATAAGATATAATCATCAAATTAAAATTCCTAAATCACCAAATTTCAAAATTAGGTTTGAGTTTTTACCTAAAAATTATATACATACATACATATACATACATATATATATATATAAAACAGAGGAGAAGATTACCGGCAAGCTTTTGGAAAGCTCTTGTTGGCAACGGCGGGCTGTGAAGGCGGGCGGCGGCGGAGGCAGCGATGGGCAGAAGAAAGGGGAGGGTTTGGATTGTTATGGTGGGAAGAAAAAAATGAATTGGCTGGTCGCGGGTTTGTGCTTGTATATGCGACTTTGCGTTAGCCAGCGACGACTAGCGACGGCCGTCTTTTTTAGCCGTCGCTGGCCGACGCAAAGGGCAGCTGCTATTGGCAGTTGTTCTGGTAGTGATTAAACTACAACCAAATCTCCTTATATTCACACTTCCTTATATAAATCATAAAGTTTAGATGTCAAAAAATGAAAAATGAATGCATGACATCATATATTACAATAGTGTAAAAAGGAGACATATATATATTAAAATACCGTGAAAGTTAGAGAATAAGTTGACATAGGTTTTTGATCATTTATGTACGAATAAAACATAATAATTATTTATTGGAACAAAATATAATATCTTTTTAATTGGTGTGCTTGCATTTGCATATCTATTGATACATATAATTATTTCAAACTAATTAACTAATTAATATGAATAACTGGTTAACATACCATGCATGCACTGTGTTGGAAAAATTGATTTTAATATGAATTGTTAAAAATGTTGAAAGGAGTATAGAATACTCCCCTTACTGAATAGTCCCACATTGTGGGGAATTATAGATAGTCCTATTTAAATATATATGATTCACAAGAGAAAGAATGTGCCTTTTGGACACCTAATGTTTTCTCTTGTGTTGATGAGGAAGAACATGCTCACACATGCATACATGCCGACCAACAACTCAACTCGAATCGTGCTCGGTCGGGCTTAGCTTAGCAAATGTGATATAAAGCTCCTTATTTTTTGATAATATATTTTTAAACCGACTTTGACTTGGTAATAAGACCCAGTAAACTAAGATGTGGTATTTTCTTATGACTCTATTCCGTTTTCTACTCAGGTTTTTCCCAATATAAATCAAGCTATTTGACAGAATTTTTATTAGTTTATAAACCAATTTCTCTTATTCTTTTGCCTTAAACTTTCATAGATTTGAGTAGTATTTTTTGGGTACTATTTACTCACCGGTCTTCATGCAAGAGATGTTGATATTGATTTGGCATTATTTTTATCCTGGAGGCGGTGCTACATCGAAGACTGCTTCGTATGATTTCGGTAAAGCGGTGAAATGTCTTAAAAAGAGAGACCTAGTCCGCGACTCAACCGCAAAGACACTATAGATTCAAATCGAAGTAGAACAATTTTAAGATGATATGGCTTCGATCGCTGACGACTCTATTGGTCGATGTCAATATTTTATGTTCCGATTGTGTCTGCCATGCCATTTAGATTCGAGGACTTGCATTTCAGACGATAGCGCTAAAAGATGGAGTTCTTTTCTATTACACAAAAGGTGTTTTCTATACTGACAATAGACAAACCACAACTGCCAGATAAACCCATCAAAGTTGAGACAGAGCAGATGCGAGTCTAGACATAAAAATCAATAGAGCTACAGATCTAGATAGAGCAAGATTATCTATGCAAGAATTTTATCCTCGATGGACTCAGCGATGATCTATACGATTACTACAACTCAGATAAGTCAGCAAAGGAGATTTGGATGCGCTGTAAAAGGAATATGATACCGAAGAATATAAAGCGAAAAAGTTTGTTGTCAGTTGCTATTTGAAGTTTTAGATGACGAGTGACAAATCTACAGAGGTGCAGTCGCACGAGCTTCGAAAAATTACGCATGAGATCATCTCCGAAGGTATGGTTTTAGATGAATAGTTTCAGGTTGCTGTGTTAATTGACAAATTACCCCTTGTTAGAAAGACTTTATTCTCAGGCATAAGACTAAGGAGTTTTCCTTAGAGTGTTTGATTACCCATCTTTGTATTGGAGAAGAGGCCAGAAAACAGGAGCAGAAAAAAGAGGTGCTTGTTGTATCTAGAAACAACAATAAGAAATACATAAACGCGGGTCTGAAACCAAATGCGAAAAGTTTCAAAAATCAGAATCGTAAACCAAATTAGAATCTCAACAATCAACCTCGGAACAGACAATAAAAATGCCCCCCTGAATAATGGTATTGGACAGTTGTTCTTATGTTACAATTGTGGCAAACCATGCCATATGGCATGAAACTATTGGAACAGGCCAAATCCTGCACTACAAGCTAACTTGATTGAAAGCCCTCGTGGCCATGCTTATTGAGATCGACCTAGTTTGTGGATCAGAAGGATGGTCGGTAGACACTGCTGCTTCTTGACGTGTCTATTATGATCGTGAAATGTTTAAAACATATAATGCTGCCAATGACATGAAAGTGATGTTGGGAGATTTTCACACCACCACCATTGCTGGAATTGGGTCTATGGAGTTAAAGTTTACTTCTGGAAAGAACTTATTCCTGAAATATGTGATGCATACTGCAAAGATGAGGAAAAATTTAGTATTTGATTTCTTGTTAAATAAAGCTGGTTTTACTCAAATTATTGAATCTGACTCGTACACCATCACTAAAAATGGTGTTTTTGCTGGTAAAGGATATACTGTTGATGGATGCTTAGGTTAAATTGTTAATGGATGTTTAGGTTAAATGTTGATTTGAATAAAGTTAATAATTCTGTTTATATGTTGTGTGATTTTAATATTTGACATGCTAGACTTTGTCATGTTAATAAGCGATTGATTCATAACATGAGTAACTTAGGCTTAATCCCTAAAGTATCCATAGGTGATTCAAAAAAATCTGAATACTGTAGCCAAGCTAGAATTACAAAGATCCCACATAAATCTGTATTTAGAGAGTTAGAACCATTAGGTTTAATGCATTCGGATATATGTGAACTTGATAGCACTCTAAATAGGGATGAAAAACGCTGATTTATTACTTTTATTGATAATTACCCGAATTTCACTGATGTTTATCTTATGAAATATAAAAGTGATGCGCTGGATATGCTTAAGTTATTTGTCAACTAAAACAGAAAACCAATTTACTAAGAAAATTAAGAGATTTCGAAGTGATAGAGAAACATAATATGAAACTAACCTATTTATTGAATTTTATAATCAACAAGGCATAATTCATGAGGGAGCTGCACTTCATTCACCTGAAATGAACGGTAAAGATGAACAAAAAAAAATAAAACTCTTACCGAATTAGTTGTAGCTATTTTATTAAACTCTGGTGCACCATCACATTGGTGGGGGAAATTTTGTTAACTGTTTGTTATGTTTTAAACATAATTCCTAAATCTAAGAGCAAAATTTCACTTTTTGAGATTTTAAGAATCATAAACCCAACTTGTCTTATTTTAAAACTTGAGGTTATTTAGCATATGTTCGTATTCCTGACCCTAAAAGAATTAAATTAACAAGTCGAGCATATGAATGTGTTTTGATTGGTTATTCCATTAACAGTAAAGCATAAAGGTTTTTTAATTTGAATGCTCGAATTGTTATTGAGTCAAATAATGCTGATTTATTTGAAAATAAATTTTCGTTTAAACTTAGAAATAGTGGGGGCACATCTACCATTAATAATCCAATAATCAGAAATAATGAACATAACGTGGAAATTGAATCTAAATCTAAAAGAAGTAAAAGAGCTAGAATAGCTAAAGATATTGGTCTAAAATGTTATGCATAAGCACTACAAGAGAACCTTGCTAATCTAAAAGAAGCTCTATCTTCTTTTGATTCAAACCTCTGACAAGAAGCTATAAATGAGGAAATGGAATCCCTTAAATTTAACAAAAATTTGGCATCTTGTTAACTTACCATCATGTTGTAAAACTATAGGTTGTAAGAGGGTACTTAAAAAGAAATTGAAACCTGATGGTAAAATTAATAAATATAAGGCTTGCCTTGTAGCTAATGGTTTAGACAAAGAGAAAAATTGACTTTTTTGATACTTATTCACCTGTTAGTAGAATAACATCAATTCAAGTATCAATTTCTCTTGCTTCACTTTATGATACACTAATTCACCAAATGGATGTAAAAACTTATTTTTGAATAGTGAATTAGAAGAAGAGATTTATATGGATCAACCCGAAAGTTTTGTTATACCTAGTCAAGAGCATAAAGTTTGTAAATTAGGTAAATCTGTACGTGGTCTTAAACACGCACCTAAATAATGACATGAAAAATTTGGCAATGTAATTATTTCACATGGTTTTAAAGAAAATGAAAGTGAAATGTGTATTTATTATAAATCCAAGAATAACATTTGCACTACCATATGTTTATATGTAGACGATCTACTTATATTTTGTTCAAATATTCATGTTGTGAATCATGTTGATTCCATACTATGTGCCATTTGGTATGAAAGATCATGGTGAAGCGATTGTAATTCTTGGTATTAGGATTACTAAGTCTGGAAAGGAAATTTCTTTAGATCAACTCATTGTATTGAGAAGATGTTAAAGAAACATAATTACCTTGAATGTAAATCTGCTAGTACACCATATGATCCAAGTGTAAAACTATTTTAGAACACTGGTGAAAGTGTAAGACGGTCTGAATATGCGAGCATCATTAGCAGCCTTTGGTATGCCACTGATTGTACTAGACCCGATATTGCCTAATCATGGGATTATTGTGCATGTTTACTAGTAGACCTAGTATGGAGCATTGGCATGCTATCGAAAGGGTCATGAAATACCTTAAAAGAACTATAAACGTTGGATTATGCTACCAGATTTCCACTGTCCTCAAAGGATATAGCAATTCAGATTGGAATACGTTATCAGACAATTCCAAAGCCATTAGCGGTATATTTTCAGTATTGCAGGAGGCGCTGTTTCTTGGAAATCTAAGAAATAGACTATTTTAGCTCAATCCACTATGGATTTAGAAATGATAGCACTAACTACAGCTAGTGAAGAAGCAGATTACTTAAGAAATCTGCTAGCTGATATTCCTTTATGAAAAAAACTGATACCAGCTATATTGATACATTGCGATAGTACCACGACTATTGCAAAGTTGAGAACCATTGTTACAACGGTAAGAGATGACAAATTCGTTGTAAGCATAGTACTATTAGAGATTATATCTCTTCACGATTTGAAAGAGTGGATCATGTATGCACTGAGAGAATCTGATGGATACTTTGACGAAGGGATTGGCCAGAGAGAAATTCCTTTCTACATCTAAAAGAATGAGATTATTGCCCTTAGAATGATAATTCACCCATAATGGCAACCCAATCTAATGACTGGAGATCCTAAGAACTAGGTTCAATGGGTAATAACAAATTATGAAGTGACATTGATTGAACATGCTAGAAGCATGTAATCCTGAAGCAATAGGAGACGAGATTAACTCTTAATAAAATCTATACTCTATGTGAAGTGGAATATCTAGCTACATGAGTACTATTGATAGATCCACCTATGTGAACGTGGAAATGTGTCTATTTCCTATGGAATTTTTGGATAAAATTCCTAAAGCGTTCACTAAACTGGGATAGAAGTACATGACCTTTAAAGCACGGGTTATAGACTGCATCCTAGAAAGATTGTGTGGGGTTTGATGCTGGAGATAGAGTTTAAGGCTACGAGTCACTCTACTATAATCTGGATCTTATTCACTGTGCAAATGTTCAAATAGAAAGGAACTTCTGTTTATGCGCAATCTTATAAAATTAGAAATTGATCGAAAACATATATTTTTAAAATTTTAAGTGGGGAATTGTTGAAAATTTTGATTTTAAAGTGAATTTAATTAATAATATTGAAAGAAGTATAGACATTGTAGGGAACTATAGAGTAGTTCTATTTAAATATAGGATTCTCAAGAGAAAAGATGGACCCTTTGAGCATTGAATGTTTTCTCTTGTGTTAAGGAGGGAGAGCATTCTTGCCATCACGCGCGCGCGTGCCAATCGACCAACTTGACTCGACCCGGATCGGGCTTGGCTAATGTGATGTAGAGCTTCTTATTTTTTGACAGTATATTTTTACACCGATTTTGACTTTGTAAAAAGACCCACTAAAATCAGATCTGGTATTTTCTCATAACTCGGTCTCGTTTTTTATTCGGATTTTTTTCCTATATAAACCAAGCTATTCGATAGAATTTTTATCAGTTTGTAAACCAAGTTTTCTTCTTCTTCCGCCTTAAACTTTCTTAGATCCAAGTAATATTTTTTGAGTGCTATTGATTCACCAGTCTTCGTGCCAGAGACTGTTGATATTGATTTCGGACTGTTTTGTCTTGGAGGCGACGCTTCATCAGAGACTACCTTGCATGATTTTGGCACAGTGGCGAAATGTCTTAAATAGAGAGACCTAGTCTGTGACTCAATCACAAAGACACTATAAATTCAGATCAAGGTACAACACACTATCTCAATGCAATTTTCTCTCATTTCCTTTAACCATTTCTAAGCTTTGAGTGGTACAGATATAATAATAATTGTGTCATAATATTCCTTAAGCTTGGTTTTTAGGATTAATATGTTCTGCACGAGTAGTTGCCTTTAAAATCGATAGAATATCGCCTTTAAAATCGACAGGCTACTCCCCGTTCATCATTTTTAAAAGAGTTCAAGTAGCTTCCTTCGCTTCCCTACTGATCAATCGTGTTTTAGAAATATTGGAGTTTTGCTTGCACTTGCGCTTGCCAGTTGCACAATGTATATTTGCAGCTTGTATCTACTGCTATTGCAAGAGAACAACCTCACACCATACTATGGTTAACAGGGAAAAGAATATGATCACATGAACTTTAAAAGCCTATGTTTAAATCATAGGAGACACACTACATGAGTTCCAATTATTGAGAATATGTGAAATGTTCGACTTTATAATCTGCTACTCTAATTGACTTATATGAAATTCAAGAACGAGAATGTTGGATGATTATAAAACTTTTCATACCTGCTTCTCTTGATACTTTTTATATATGACCACTTCTTTTGGGTTTCTCATGTCGTGCAGTTCAGATTGAACCTAAAATTTCAAATATAGTTCAAAAAATTCGGCCTTTAGAGCAAAATAATACCCAATGTATAGTACCGTTACATATGCAATATATACTTATGGGGCGTGCAAGGTGTTTGGTCCTGCTCAAAGTCATAAACGTGTGACACGGGTCCATATTTGGACACCTAAAGCTTGCCGATTTACTACCACTCATGAGGACTCGATTTCCCATGCACAACCATGTACTTCTGCCTAAACTATTGCTGCTGCGCAATCATGTTGATTGCATGTTCGTGCTTCACAATCTTTCTGCACTTGCTGAGCTCTTTGAGTTGTCTGAATTATAGAAAACCATTGGACCGACATGTCCAGTTTTTGCTAAACAACAGGCTGCTGCAAGTGCACAACATGCATCTTCATAAATTTTCAGGCTCTTCCTAAACCGGCCTAGGCTTCTAATTATTGTTGCGCATTGGCGCGTGCACCTGACCATGCACATCCCTCAAATGCTACTGATCAGGCCTAGGCTTCTAGCTAATTATTGTTATGGATTGTTGCTTGCACCTGACCATGCACATTACTCACATGCTACTGCTTCAATCCCACCTGCAGTGTTTGATTCTTCACGTTACAATGTAGTGTCAAGTGTAAACTAATTCTCTTCAACTAGTTGCATTCTCTCAAGCTTGCAAGGTGCCTCAAGCTATCCCTGCAGCACACCAACCTTCCCTACTTGAAGAGTCTCTTACTTCAGCAAGTGCTGATCAACCTCTAGCGATTGCCCCTCTTCAAATGATTGACAATGACTCAAAAGGCTTTGTTTATTTCTCACTGCATTTCAAATAGTAATTCATGAGTTAAAGAAATAGTTTTACTATGATGATACATTCGATAGGTCAAATGTAATTAACATCATAATGTTAAAGCTTTGTTTATTTGTTTAAGTAAGGTACCATAACTATGTACACTCAGCGCAAAGTTCCAAAATCCATACATTTCAGTACCGTGTTTTGTAAGGAAATTTGACCGTTTTGTAAGGAAATTTATGTGCTACATTAATGGATCGTTTCCTTCCTCATTATGTGGTACATTAATGGACCGTTTCTTTTCTCAAACGTTTCCTTCCTCGTTATGTGGTCAGTAGAATCTAAATGGTTTTTCCTATTAATATGCTAAATAAATAAAACGGTTATAATCTAGAGCGTTAATTTCTCTCATCTTTATCTTGATGGACGATCAAGATTAAGTCTACAGATCTGGAAATTTGGTCCTCTCTCTACCTATAAATATTAACATTTGCCCATCACAAAGGATATAGAAAACACAAAAAGAAATATATAGGAAAAGAGAGAGAAACCATTTCCTTTCTCATTTGAAACAACATTCGACAACATCCATTGCTGATTCGTATACAAGATGTCTGGAGGTATGTTTTATTAATTCTTTACATATGTGATAATAATGTAATTCTAGATCTTAGGGTTTATGTTATTCGCAAGATATAGATTACAGGTGGTATCAGAGCTAGATTTTAGAATTCATGATTATCCATCAATATATAAAACGAAACTACCATAAATCTTTGATATGATGTTTGTAATTTTACTATGATAATGATAATGATTATTAATGTTAATATGATTCAAGTTTAATATTCATATTATTTAAGTTGCTACAGTAATCATGATTATCAATATTGTTCTATTTACTGTATTCTTAGATCTGGATCTGGAAAGTTTATATTTCCGCAAAAGTCGATTTTTTTCTACTTTAATATTTGACCTACTGTATAATATGGAACAACTTATTATATGTGAATACTTTTTAGAAAGTATACATATTGAAAACAATTGTTTTCTAGTTTGACATTAAATTCATGACCTGAAACTTGCAAGATAATTGTCTATATATGATTTGCAAAATAATTATTTATATGTTAAATTCATGTATGGAATTTACTTGGAGTTATTAGACATTTATTATCCTTGTTGTGAATTACTTGAAAGAATGACAAATGTTTAAGCAAAAAAAAAACATTAATGTTTATCTCTTTTCTCTCTTGTTTTACTTTACGCTTCCGTGCTTAAATTCCTTATTTCCTCTGGTCTGGTGCATGCAGTCCCGTCCACAGGCGGCTGCTGCTTGCACAATAACGCATGAAACATTAATGTTTATCATTATTTCATGAGTATGGTTCTACTGCCTACTCACAGGAGGCGCTAAACCTAACCTCTTATTATGACATGTGTTTTATTCTAATAAAGAAGCCTGCATTTCTTTTATATCTACAGTTGCAATGCCCTCAAACCTTAATTCGTATGCTATGTCTATCGTCAAACTCAATGGAACCAACTACTCAGAATGGAAAGAGCAAGTTGAGTTTTCTTTAGGCGTACTTGAACTGGACATGGCTCTCCTTAAGGAAAAGCCAACCCCACTTACTGACACAAGTGCGCATGAGGAAAACAAACTCCATGATGATTGGGAACGATCTACTAGGCTCAGCATGATGTTTATATGAATGGTGATTGATACCAACATCAAAACCTCCCTACCCAAAACTGAAAGCGCAAAAGAATATTTGCAATCCATTGAAAATCGGTTCAAGACTGCAGACAAATCCCTTGCTGGGAAACTTATGGCAGATCTTGTAACCATGAAGTTTGATGGTTCTCACTCAATGAGCGCTCATGTCATTGAAATGATTAACCTTGCTGCCAAACTTAAGAACTTGGGATTGGTTATGGACGATGCTTTTCTCGTCCAATTCATTCTCACTAGCTTACCTCCTTAGTATGAACCATTCAAAATTCATTACAACACTATTACGGAAAAGTAGAGTCTAAATGAATTGACTAACAAACTGGTTCAAGAGGAGTCTAGGCAAGGCTCGCAAGGCATTAAAGTTGCTTATTTCACTCAAGGGGTTGGAAAACAAGCTGGCAAAAAGGACAACTCACAGCATAAAAGAGCACCACCCAAATCTGATGACGTCACTCAACCATCCAAGAAGAAAAAGAAGGATGATGTCTGTAAATTCTGCAAGAAACCTGGACACTTCCAGGCAGATTGCATTAAGCGCAAAGCATGGTTCGAAAAGAAAGGTAACCCAATGGGTTTCATAAGTCATTTCGAATCAAATCTTACTAATGTACCTTCTTCTACTTGATGGATTGATAGTGCTGCTAACATTCATGTTTCGAATTCTATGTAGGGATTCATTACGATCCAAACCACAAACCCAAGTGAGAATTTCATTTTAATGGGGAATAAAGATAAAGCTCCAGTTGAAGTTATTGGAACTTTTCGCCTTATTTTAGATAGCGGTTATCAGTTAGATTTATGTCAAACTCTTTATGTTCCGTCTATTTCCCGTAATTTGATTTCTGTAAGTGTACTTGATAAATTTGGATATTCTTTTGAAGTTGGAAATGGAAATTTTAGTTTATTTAAAAATTCTAGTCTTATTGATTCTGGAATATTAATTGACGGACTTTATAAACTTCATCTTAAACAAAATGCTGAAATCCAACTCACCCTGCATGGAAAAAAAACTAAAAGAAAGTCATCCAAGAATGATTCTTACTTCTTGTGGCATAAAAAACTGGGTCATATATCTAGTGGAAGAATCAAAAGGTTAGTGAAAGATGGTGTCCTACCGGACCTAGACTTCGCTAACATTACAGCATGTGTTGATTGTATTAAAGAAAAAATAACAAAAAACACAAAGAAAGGAGCCACAAGAAGTACACAACTTCTTGAAATAATACATACAGATATTTGTGGACCTTTTGATGTTCCAACTTTTGGAGGAGAGAAATATTTCATCACTTTTATCGATGATTTTCACGTTATTGCTTTCTTTATCTGTTGCATGAAAAAACTCAGTCAGTGGACGTTGTACAAGTGTTCATTACTGAAGTCGAAAGGCAATTGGAAAGAAAAGTGAAAACCATTAGGTCAGATAGGGGTGGTGAATTTTATGGAAGGTATGATGAAACGGGACAACATCCTGGACCTTTTGCTAGACTTCTTCAAAAACTTGGAATTGTTGCACAATACACAACGCCTGAATCTCCATGGCAGAATGGTGTAGCTGAAAGGCGAAATCGTACATACATGGAAATGGTTAGATCCATGATGAGTCATGCAAATTTACCTATATCATTATGGATGGATGCATTACGAACAGCTGTCTACATCTTAAAAGAGTTCCAAGTAAGGCCGTTCCAAAGACTCCTTTTGAACTTTGAAAAGGATGGAAACCTAGTTTAAGACATCTCCAAATTTGGGGTTGCCCAGCTGAAGCTAGACTGTACAATCCAAATGAAAAGAAATTGGATTTTAAGACAGTCAGTGGTTACTTTATAGGTTACCCAAAAAAATCTAAAGGATATAGATTTTATTGTCCTAACCATAGTACAAGAATTATTGAAACCGGAAATGCCAAATTCTATGAGAATGGTGAAATCAGTGGGAGTACAAAACAACAAGAAGTGGTCATTCATGAAATAAGGGTACCCATTATCTTATCCCCTATTTCGAAAGATATTGGGAATCATCCTATTGTTGAACATGTCCACAATGAGGAAAATCCAATAAATGATCAACAACTCCATAATGAAATTATCACCAATCATAATGTTGATGAAGTACCACAGGAACTAGCATTAAGAAGATCTCAAAGGCAAAGAAGATCAGCCGTTCCTAATGATTACATGCTTTATCTAATAGAATCTGAAGAAACTACGAACCCAATTTCTTATTCACAAGCCATTAAGGATGTTAATTCTATTAAATGGATTGATGCCATGAAAGATGAACTGAAATCTATGGATAATAATCAAGTTTGGGAAATCATTCAATTACCGCAAGGACATAAAGCAGTCGGTTGTAAGTGGGTTTTCAAGACCAAACGTGACTGCAATGGTAAAATTGAACAATATAAAGCTAGACTTGTTTTCAAAGGTTTTAATCAGAAAGAAGGCATTGACTATAATGAAACTTTTTCTCCTGTTTCCAGGAAAGATTCTATTAGAATTATCATGGCATTAGTAGCTCATTATGATCTCGAGTTACATCAAATGGATGTGAAAACAGCCTTTCTAAATGGAGACTTGGAAGAAGAAGTCTACATGCGTCAACCAGAAGGCTTCATAATTAAAGGACAGGAAGACATGGTCTACAAACTTAAGAAATCAATATATGGACTGAAACAAGCTTCTAGACAATGGTATCTAAAGTTTCATGAAATCATTACCGCTTTCGATTTCACAGAAAACATAGTTGACCCTTGTATATACCTCAAATTCAGTGGGAGCAAGTTCATATTTTGATTCTGTATGTTGATGACATATTATTAGCTAGCATCGACCTTGGTTTATTACGTGAAACTAAGGATTATCTCTCAACGAACTTTGAAATGAAAGATATGGGTGAGGCATCCTATGTGATAGGAATAGAAATATTCCGTGATAAATCACAAGGAATTCTGGGATTGTCTAAAAAAACATATATTGACAAAATTCTTGAGAGATTTGGCATGACGAATTGTTCCTCTAGTCATGTCCCACTACATAAAGGAGACAAACTTGTTCTTGAGCAGTGCCCAAAAACTCCAATGGAACGAGAAGAAATGACAAAATATCCTTATGCATCTCTTGTAGGGAGTTTGATGTATTCACAGGTCTGTACAAGACCTGATATCAGTCATGTAGTTGGTATGCTGGGTAGATTTCAAAGTAACCCAGGAATCGCTCATTGGAAAGCTGCAAAGAAGGTACTAAGATACCTAAAGGGAACAAGGAATTACATGCTTACCTATAGAAAATCAAGTTACCTACAGGTAACTGGTTATTCTGATTCAGACCTTGCTGGATGTCCTGACACTAGGATCTGCACTCTTGGCTATGTGTACCTCTTATGTGGAGGTGCAATATCATGGAGAAGCCAGAAATCTAAGATGCTTTTCGGATCCACCATGATGGTTGAATACGTAGTATGTTATGAGGCTTCAATTCAGGGAACATGGTTGCGTAATTTTGTCTCACAATTTGGCACTTTAAGGTTTATCTCTAAGCCACTAACTGTCTACTGCGACAATGAAGCTGCAACTTTTTTCTCCAAGCATGATAGGATAACCAAAGGTTCCAAACACATGGACCTTAAGTACCTACTACTGAAGAAAGATGTTAAACTAAAGAAAATTATTGTTGAATCAATAAGTACAAACTTACAAATGGCAGACATATTCACGAAAGGACTACCTCCAAAGACCTTTCAGAGACATACTGATAGCATGGGTCTTGCAGATAGTTCCTAATTATCTTCTTATTATGCCATTTATTTTGTACTTATCTAGACATAACAATTATTGAGCTCTTAATAATTTGGACATCTTTTATTTCTATTTTATAATGTGTACACATTTATATTTAGATAAGTGATAACAGAAATAGTCTTTTGCTTCAAGACATTATGTGACCATTAAGTTATGCTCATTTACTGTCTAGCTACGAAAGTTGTCAATGTCATAGTACATGGAAGTAAGCATGTTGCAAAATAACGTGTACACGTCATGACTTCCATTGACCACTAGATTAGCCAAGACACTTATGATAACCGACTAAAGAAAAATTTAGCATATCATGTGCGCCTTATGACCTTAATACGAAAACATTAATAGATTTCACTATTGACCAAGTGGGAGACTGTAAGGAAATTTGACCGTTTTGTAAGGAAATTTATGTGGTACATTAATGGACCGTTTCCTTCCTCATTATGTGGTACATTAATGGACCGTTTCTTTCCTCAAACGTTTCCTTCCTCATTATGTGGTCAATAGAATCTAAAAGGTTTTCCTATTAATATGCTAAATAAATAAAACGGTTATAATCTAGAGCGTTAATTTCTCTCATCTTGATCTTGATGGACGATCAAGATTAAGTCTACAAATCTGGAAATTTGGTTCTCTCTCTACCTATAATATTAACCTTTGCCCATCACAAAGGATATAGAAAACACATAAAGAAATATATAGGAAAAGAGAGAGAAACCATTTCCTTTCTCAATTGAAACAACATTCGACAACATCCATTGCTGATTCGTATACAAGATGTCTGGAGGTATGTTTTATTAATTCTTTACATATGTGATAATCATGTAATTCTAGATCTTAGGGTTTATGTTATTCGCAAGATATAGATTACATGTTTATCTTCTCAAATTTATGTGTAAGTTACAACTTAACCGCGTTAACCCGCATTTTTTAGTTTTTCTATCGGGTAAATACAGATGTTCAAATTACATGAATAGCAAATTCATAATAGCTTATTAATTAATACGTTGACAATGCATCTCTGTATAGTTTAGTAATTATAACATTACAAATACCATAAGGTTAACATCTAAATTTTCATTAATTAAACATATAATCAATCCATCAAAAATGTTTAATTCATTATAGTAGATCAGTCGTAATTAATGTGAGAACATGTGCTAAACTAAATTTAAATTTCAACCTTAGAGCAAGCAAAGTTGAATCGAATCTTATAGAAAATAAAAATAAATCAAATCTAACTAGCATCAAAATTGAATTTTGAATTCAAATCTCATTCAATTTTTCTTGAAAAATCAATAAATCTAAAGAAAGCTTACTGATGTAACATGATATAAGAGGTCGAGCGGTGAAGCGATGTTGTGGAGGCCGAGGAGTGAATCACATTTGAGAGAACAAATTTTTAGTTTCATGTTCGAGAAGAGTTTATTTTAGGACTGGGTTTATTTTTCACAAAAGAGACAAGTGAATGAAAATAATAAAGGAAAGCGTGTAGGGGAAAAAATTCACCACCTTTCAAAAATTGGACAGGACTAGTTCTTTAGCGTTGAATTTTATTGTACTTTTAATTTTTATATCAATGGTTGAACTTAGTTATTAATCGCTTTATTTACTACAACCAATAGCAGGTTTTTTTGTAGCAGATGGATCTTCGTACTGACCACCAACTAGCAGCCCGAGCCTCAGTTAACTGATATTGAGGATAAGTCATAATATGATACATGTGGGTGCGTCGATCATCAGGAATAATTCATGTTCATATAACTACCTCCAACATCCTCGGCACAGATATAAATAACAACCAAACACATGATGGTATGAAACTAATAGAAATCGATGAATATCAGTACAAAGTCAAGGTTTATAGACTCGTTGCCATGTCATATGCATTACGTATCCTCTATCATGAAATGGACTGAACCTCTATGTCAATGGTATGAGAAATTGAATGTACATGTCAAAGATTCATTGTCCCTACTCCTCCAATTATCAATAGACCAAAATGTTACATGAAGGAAAAATACAAAAGCATATGAAGTAACCATAATAATATGGTTTTGAATATGCGAGTATATGATTTTTGTTCGATGATAATGAACATATATATTCATTTAAATATATCAGTTAATGTATTATTTTGTTTTTCACATAGTTAAATAAACATTTGCTGAATAAAATAAATAACACAGAATTTAAATTCATACATATATTTTATTCAAACAAATATTTATTACAATTTTGAATAGTACAAATTTGAGCTTTCACTGTATATATACAATTACAATTACAATACAAATTTGATTATATCACAATTTTTCATTTACAAATACACCTCACTATAATTCACTCATTCACTTGTATTTATCTTCAACTTCATTCCAGATTTAATCCAGCATCTGAGTTATCTTCAAAATATACATTAACGCAGTACAATTGAAAGGGAAATATTTTTGCAGTGTAAAATAAAATGTAATTTTTTAAAATATTATTTGCCTCGGTTATTTGGTTGTTCGTCATCCTTTAAATTTGAATTCATCATACTCGAATAGCTGGTAATATGCACAGTGTATCACTGTATATGCCACAAGGCCATGCACACCGATACACACTTGATAAATCTACAGGGACAGGTGAGTACAATGTCAAACCCAAATCAAAAGCCGGGTTCAACACAAGTGAAATAAATATTAAGTCAAGATATAAACACAAGGTCAAACCCGAGCTATAAGCTGGATTCAACTCATGCAGAATACAAAGTACAAGTCAAGTACAAGTGAAAATGCTCGATCAAAGCAATTAACCAACACAGCCTCAAAACTGCAATGGCCATAACCAGAACTGGAATCAAAAGCCCCAAACAAAATGAAAAAATTGTCAAAATTGCACCAATACAGTTTCAATGCTACAAGACCAAGTCAAACACAGTGCAACAAAATACAAGCGTCGACCAGACTGCACATTCAAGTGCAAGCCTCAAGTAAACATGAATATACATATATGGTGATACAACAAGTATTATGCGAATATGCAAGCAGTGTAACTCGATATCAAAGTAAGCAAAGCATGGCATGAACCAAGTTTAATCAGAGACTTCAAAACCAAATTTAAAGCAGACTCCATGAACACAACCAGTAAATCCACAAAGACCACTGACATATACGGTATGGATAAAAAGAGTTCATATGCACTAGCTCAAAGTAACATGTATACAACACAATGCAGACCGGAAATGAATCAAAGCAATACATATGATAGAGTGCACATCAGTTCTACACAACTTCAATCATGAATACAGTAATGTAACGAGCATGTTCGAAAAACAACCAAAGCATAGCACCTATGGTCAGGAACCAGTCAAGGCGGCATATACAAATGGTCAAACTACAGAACAGTTGTCGTGAATCAGAGAATAAATGGAACAACAAAACTGTGATGATCTAAATAATAGCAAGTTCAACAAATACGTATGATCAGACAACTACAAGCATCAGGTCGGGTATGCTACGGGCTTGAATACACATAACGAAGTCAAAGGGAATATCGAACAAGTCGATGTCGAAGCAAAAACATATTATCACCATTTCAAAAATAACCAAGTCTAGTTAAATGTCAAACTCAAAGCCACGATGAACAAGTGAGAAAAATGAACGACTTCAACAGAAACATAAATTCAATCACAAGAAATTCGAAGCCGTGGTGGCCAAGAAATAAAGCCGCGACAAGCAAGTAAATTATACAAATTGAAGAAGTCGGAAATCATCACCATCATCAAAACAAAATCAAACGGCCAAGTCGAAAATTATCAGACGTTTATACGAACGAAAATATAGGAATTCAAATCCTATAAAATCTAATCATCATCGGCCGTAAAAAGCATCGAATTCAAGCAAGCTAAACAGTAAAGCAGAAAAGCATAAATTACATATCAGATTGTTCGAATCGAACTCGATCAAAGAAGCAGCAGAAGCTAAGAAACAAAAAAAACGATCAATAAAGCTATGCGAGAATATTATTTGTTCGATCAACTATTGTCGGCGGCTTCTAATTAGAAGCCCTAATTTTCGAGCAAAGGAAAGGAGGCCGAAGCCATCGAAGAATAAGGAAGCGGGCCACTAAAAGAATAAAGGGGATAATATTTTTTATCACTTCACAAATATTTGGGCCGGTTTTCTCAACTCAATCTTTGGGCTTCTATAGTTTAAAAATTAAGGTTTTGTTTTGTAGTAGTTTATTAAATTTGTATTTTTTTCCTTTTAAACGATTGTATTTTCTAGTCGTGTGACTAGGGGACGAACTACAGTGGTGTAGTTCGAGAATTCGCAACTCAGTGGTTGAGTTGTGGCAGGGTTTTGAGCGTAGAGTTAAGGTTAGTCGATAGCGGATGTCGTGAGTTTATGTGTGTAAGCGTTTGACTACTTAATTTATAGTAGCAACCTTGGTGGAAGCACGTTGGCAGGATTTTTTCGAAGCTGGGTAAATCTGTATGTTCTATTTTCTGCCTTTTATATTCTTCTATATCTGTGCTGCTATTTTCTGCTGTGATATGTGTTGAAATCATCTTATATAAACTTCCGCAATAAATTTTTATAATTAATAGCATCACCATATTCATCCCCCTCTAGGATGAAATCGATCCTACAAGCGGTATTAGAGCGAGGAACATAAGTCAGTTTTTATTTTAAAAATTTGATTTGTTTCAAAAAAACAATTTTTGTTTTAAAATTTGAATTTTTAAAGTTGCTTCTTTTAATAACGCTTTTGCTGAGGGTCAGCCCATAGTTAGACCACTAATGTTCAATGGTGAATATGCTTATTGGAAAAATAGAATGAAATTTTTTCTAAAAACCATTGACGCTTGGAATATTGTTGAGATAGGATATAGGACGCCAACTATAGCAGTAGATAATCAGGAAATTGAAAAACTATTTGATCAATGGACAGATCTAGAAAATAATTTACAGAATGCTAATGCTAAAGCAATGTATTCTATTATTTGTTCATTGGATCATATTGAAGTTAATCGTGTCTCCCATTGTGTAACTGCACAGAAAATATGACACGCACTTAAAGTGACTCACGAAGGAACATCTCAAGTCAAAGAATCTCGCCTTGACATGCTTAGTAGCGAATACGAGAACTTCACAATGACCAAGGATGAAAACGTCAAAGAGATGTACGGACGACTTTCCAATATCGTATATGAATCAAAAGCTCTTGAAAAATCATACATAGAATTGAAAATAGTTCGAAAAATCCTTAGAGTTCTTCCATGGAATTTTGAAGAAAAAGTTACTTCCATTCAGGAATCGAAGGATTTGAAACAAATCAAAATTGAAGAACTCATCGAAAATCTCACCACTTATGAGCTTGAAATGAAATTCAAGGAAGAGAATGAAGGAGGTGGTACTCCAAAGAAATCGATAGCTCTCAAGGGAACAATAGAAAGTGATGGTGACGATGACGATAGAGCAGCTAAGCTGGCACTATTAATGAAGAAATTCAAAAAGTGGAATCACAGATACGGAAATCCATCTCTAAATCAACAATTGAAAAGCAAAACAATCAAAGCACTAGACAGCCCAGAGGAGCGGGAGATCATCTGCCATAAGTGCAATAAACTTGGCCACATCAAGCCTAATTGTCCTCAAAATCAACACGGCCAAGAAAAGAAATCAAAAAGGAGAAGTTTTACAGACACATGGAATAAAAGCGATGATGATTATAAAAGCACTAGCAGTGGGAGTGAGAAAGCAGATATGTGCCTTCGAGGTGATATAACTGATAGTGATGATGACGAGCCAAACGAGGTATCAAAACTTACCCACTCAGAATTACTTATATATTTCCACGAAGTAAATGGCTATTTTGAAAGACTTAGGAAAAAATATGCCAAAATTGAATAACAAAGAGATAGTTTGATAGAATTAAATAAATAGCTTAATCAATTGGTTAAAAACTATCAAACTAAGAGCCCTAAGTGTGAAAAGTGTCCAACATTTGAAGAAGAAATTAAAAAATCAGAAATTAAAATTAAATCATTTGAAAATGAAATTCTAATTTTGAAAGAAAGTGAAAATACAAGGAGAGAAAATTCCTTTAAAAAGTGCAAACAATTATTGAACGAAAATGAATCTCTCAAAACACAAGTCCAACAATTGTCTACAACTTAGGAAAATTTCCAAAAGTGAAAAATCATTGAATATTAATGAAACAAACCATCAATCCAATTAGACAAGGACTTGGGTATAATCACTCTGAACGTATTAGAGGTGAAATTAAACAAGTCAATTCCATGTGCACAATTTGTAGAAAATTTGGACACAATCAAAATATTTACTGGTATAGACCCAAACACGTGAAAACTATTTTAATTTGGGTTCCATGAGGCACAAATATAAAATCCCTGAAAGTTAAACAAATCTAGGTGCCAAAAGGAACAAATATAAATAGTTTTGGGTCTACTCAAACATATTTTTTAAAATCTTTTGCCACTAACAATCATGGACCTATAAAAACAAAAAGGTCACAAAAATCTTTTCTCGTGTAGGTGTGGTGGCAGGCTAAGGAACAAAAACCGTGTTATCTGGATTCTGGCTTTTCCATGTACACAACGGGCGAAGAATCAAAGTTCCTTAGCCTAGTACAAAAGTGGAAGAATCACAATGGGCAACAATGAAATATTATCGGTAAAGGTAAAATAGGTAACGGTATATTGAACAAATTATTAAATGTGATAATCTACACCATAATCTAAATTTAATTCAACTAGTTATTGATGAAGAAAAGAATGCTGATTTTGTTTTTGACTTAAATTGTTGGTCAATTATATTCTTATGCCGAGAACACTTTAAAAATCTCTAGAGTCTTTGAACTATTTCATAGATTAGCTTGGATTAATGATGTGTTTTATTGGTTGATGATAATACATTTGGTTATTTTACGGCTGACTCTATGTTCACGGTTTTTGGCACGGCTTCAGTTAAAATCCAAAAGAATTTCATTTAAAAGTTGAAAGGATTTCAAGAAATCATTGCAACTTCACAGTCTGGTCTATAACATCTAATTAATGATAATCTTGAGTCAAAGGAAAATTCAGGTGCAGATTACACTGGTAATCCACTTGATAAAAAAATTACCAGTTAAACGTGTTTTATGTAGAGATATTCATTAGCTGCATCACATTTTCAAAGAAAATATATGCATATTTTTCATTTCAACTAATTTTCAAATAGCATACATTTTTCTTATAAAACCCTTTTCAGAAAATCATTTTTGTTGACCTTATTTCAGAATAGTCATTTTAGAAAATTCGATTTATTAATTATTTTTGGATTTGATCTCAAATGACTACATTGACTAGACTCCCTACTGATTATCAAAAGGATAAATAGTGCTTAAAAAGAAAAGTGATGAGTGTTGATATTAATCATATATTATAACTTGAGACAGTATAAAGCAAATTTCTTTAGAATTAAACAAGAGTTATAAAAACTTTTTATTGGCAAAAAAATCCATGGCCATTTCTATTTCTATCATATTTCTACCGACCATCACTCATCAAAATCCAATATAGTATGTCAATATATGGTATTTTAAACGTGAATCATTCGTTTTTCATTTCATTATATTTTTAACAAATAAAAACATCCAAAGTATTCACTCTTATTTAAAAGTCCTCACGGTTATGCAAGGGTGAATTACTTGGAATTTTTGATTATGTGCTTTCATGCTCATTTAAAAGTCCTCACGGTTATGCGTGTATGGAACGCATATCAAAATTGATTGATTAAATAGACAAGTTGATTCTAATCCCATTTAAAAGTTCTCACGGTTATGCGTGGTTAGAAGATACTTGAATTCATTTTTTTAATAAAAGTTTGGAATACTACTAATCTCATTTAAAAGTCCTAACGGTTATGCATGATTAGTAGATATTCAAATTCCTGACATAAATATACTACAAATAGACACAACTATATGGTTTTATATGATGACATCATCTCTATCATTCTAAAGTGGAATATGCGTCAAACAGAGTATTTATGATTTTTGTTTGATTTCCTATTGAAATATAATATTTATGCTCGATTGAGTTACAATGTTGTATTAATATCTATCATTTTATCTCTATTTTTCTAACACTATTACTCTTTTGCTGATAACAAAATGGGGATAAAGGTTAAGATTTTGGCAATTAAAGTCAAATATTTTTTTATTTGCATATTTTTATTTATTTTCATGCATATTTTCATGCATATATGAAAGGGAAGCTTTGTGTAGAGAGGAATCATTCAAATAGGGGAGTAAATTGAATGATCAAATACATTTAATAAATTCAAAGTCTTAAACATATGTTTGTTATCATCAAAAGGGGGAGATTGTTGAATATGTGAGTATATGATTTTGTTTGATGATAATAAACATATATATATATATATTCATTTAAATGTATTTGTTAATGTACTATTTTGTTTTTCATGTAATTAAATAAATATTTGCTGAATAAAATAAATAACACAGAATTTAATTTAAACAGATATTTTATTCAAACAAATATTTATTACAATTTTGAATAGTACAAATTTGAGCTCTCACTATATATATACAATTTCAATTACAATACAAATTTGATTACATCATAATTTTTCATTTACAAATGCACCTCACTACAATTCACTCATTCACTTGTATTTATCTTCAACTTCATTCCAGATTGAATCTAGCATCTGAGTTATCTGCAAAAATATACACTGACGTAGTAAAATTGAAAAAGAAACATTTTTGTAGTGTAAAATAAAATATAATTTTTGAAAATATTATTTGCCTCGGTTATTTGGGTTGTTCGTCATCATTTAAATTTGAATTCATCATACTCGAACAGTTTGTGACATGCACAGTGTATCACTGTACATGCCACAAGGCCGTGCACACTGTTATACACTTGATAAATCTACAGGGACATGTGAGCACATGGTCAAAACCCAAATCAAAAGTCAGGTTCAACATAAGTGAAATAAATATTAAGTCATGATATCAACACAAGGTCAAACCCGAGCTATAAGTTGTATTCAACTCAGGTGCAATACAAAGCACAAGTCAAGTACAAGTGAGAATGCTCGATCAAGGCAATCAAGAATCACAGCCTCAAAAATGCAATGGCCATAACTAGAACTGGAAACAAAAGCCCCAAACAAAATGAACAAATTGTCAAAATTGTACCAATACAGTTTCAATGCTACAAGACCAAGCAAACACAGTGCAACAAAGTACAAATGTCAACCAGACTGCACATTCAAGTGCAAGCCTCAAGTAAACATTTAATATACATATATGGTGATATAGCAAGTATTACGTGGATATGCAAGCAGTGTAACTCGATATCCAAGTAAGCTAAGCATGGCATGAGCCAAGTTTGATCAGAGACTTCAAAACCAAGTTTAAAACAGACTCCATGAACACAACCAGTAAATCCACAAAGACCACAGACATATACGGTATGGATAAAAAGAGTTCATATGTACTAGCTCGAAGTAACATGTATACAACACAATGGAAACCAGAAATGAGTCAAAGAAATACATATGACAGAGTGCATATCAGTTCTACGCAACTTCAATCATGAATACAGTAACGTAACAAGCATGTTCAAAAATCAGCCAGAGCATTACATCTATGGTCCGGAATCAGTCAAGGCAGCATAGACAAATGGTCAAACTATAGAATAGTTGTTATGAATCAGAGAATAAATGGAACAACAAACTATGATGATCTAAGTGGTAGCAAGTCCAACATATACATATGATCAGACTACAACAAGCATCAGGTCGGGTATGTTACAGGCTTGAATACACATACCGAATTCAAAGGGAATATCGAACATGTCAGTGTCGAAGCAAAAACATATTATCACCATTTCAAAAATAACTAAGTCTAGTTAAATGTCAAACTCAAAGCCGCGATGAACAAGTCAGAAAAATGAACGAAGTCAACAAAAACATAAATCCAATCACAAGCAATTCAAAGCCGTGGTGGCTAAGAAATCAAGCCGTGACAAACAAGCAAATTATGCAAATTGAAGAAGTCAAAAATCATCATCAAAATAAAATCAAACGGCCAAGTCGAAAATTATCAGACGTTTATACGAACGAAAATATAGGAATTTGAATCCTATAAAACTCAATCATCTTCGACCGTAAAAAAGCATCGAGTTCAAGCAAGCTAAACAATAAAGTAGAAAAGAATAAATTACATACCAGATTGTTCGAATCAAACTCGATCAAAGAAGCAGCCGAAGCTAAGCAACAAGCGAATGATTAATAGAGTTACGCGAGAATATCATTTGTTTGATCAACTATTGTCGGCAACTTTTAATCAAAAGCCCTAATTTTCGAGCAAAGGAAAGGAGGTCGAAACCATCGAAGAGCAAGGAAGTGGGCCAATAAAAGAATAAAGGGGATAATATTTTTTATCACTTCACGAATATTTGGGTCGGTTTTCTCACTCGATCTATAGTTTAAAAATTAGGGTTTTGTTTTATAATTGTGTTTTAAAATTGTATTTTTCCTTTTAAACGATCGTATATTCTAGTCGTGTGACTAGGGGATGAACTACGGTGGTGTAGTTCGAGAATTCGCAACTCAGTCGCTGAGTTGTGACAGGGTTTTGAGGGTAGAGTTAAGGTTAGTCGATAGCGGGTGTCGCGATTTTACATATGTAAGCGTCTGACTACTTAATTTCTGGTAGAAAACTTAGGGGCATCACGTAGGTAGGGTTTTGCCGAAGCTGGGTAAATATGTGTGTTCTATTTTCTGCCTTTTATATTCTGCTATATCTGTGCTGCTATTATTCTGCTGTGATCTGTGTTGAAATTATTTTATATAAACTCCTGCAACAAATTTTTATAATTAATAATATCACCCCATTCACCCTCCCTCTAGGGTGAAATCGATCCTATGCATGAAAGTTACAGAAATACTCAAAATACCAGTATTGCAATAACTCTCAATAAACAAACAATCAAGCAGGTGACTAAAAAACAATGCACTGCATATCCAAACATCTATAGAAACAGGCAAGTATAAGAGTACCCTAATTGTACGTAATGGTGCTCCTAATATCCAAGCTAGAAATGATCCTAATATAACTCACTTTCACGGTGCTACTACTAGTATTGAAGAAAAAGTTATCGATAAGATATAACACAAACAACTGAGCAAACTCCAAGTCGTATTCTAGTGCATATGTTGTAAATACCATGGGATACATAATTGCACTTAATCTCATTGTAATGGTTGTTTGGTAAATTAATCATTGTATGGTGTCAAATGGTGGAAGAGCTTATACATAAGGCAGAAATCACATCACCTAATGGAAAACCATTTACTTCTATGCCAATACTCGTCAACTAAACAAAGTCAGAAGGTATACAACACAACTCTCCACATGGAAAATGAAACGTACGAGTGGTTTTATATCACCGAAGAGCAATAGAGGAACCCAACTGTACATGTGCATTTATAACTTTACGGATACTTAAATGTTAATTTACATAAAAAGTTAATCTCTATTTTAACGCATGGTTCAAATAATTTTTAAGAAACTTTTCTAGTAAGTAAAATACCTAAAAAGCATACGAATCCTATGTCATGCAAAAAAGTAACAACTTTAAGAATGGTTTCCAAGTTCTTATGATAATATTTCAACGTGATATCTTATGAACCACAAAGACAAATATTTTGGGATTGTTTGATATTAATGACATAATGAATATCTAACGATAGGTATATTTGAGCTAGCAGTAAATTACATAAATTTGAGTTAAAACAACTAAAAATGCACTTACAAGTATGTTGGCCTGCATGCTAGCACACACTTCATCGTCTGAAAGCAACCAAAAGTTAAAACCTTTGCTATATGTCAATTAGGATCATGGATTCCACTTAGTTCAACAACTTTATAAATAGCCTGAGTCAACCTCTGACGACTGCTGGCAACTGTACTACCTCGACCGCGACTATGCATGTTCGTCCTCTATGACTACCTATGCTCCCTTCATCCTCATCTCCTTTGTTTCGTTCACTACCTTTGTGCCTTTTGTTCGACAACTCTCCCAATTTGTAGTCATACCTCAGATACATAATCAAATTATCGCCCACTGAACCTCTAACTCTGTCGCTTTCCATTATCACCACCATATTTATCGGTTTCTCCATGTATGAACTTTTTGCTAAACATTTTGAACAATCTATCCATTTATAAGCCTGTTGATTATAAAATAACATTTATTTTATTTTATTTAAAATGAAATTGGTGTGGAGAGTTGAAAATGATGGGTTAAGTGTGATTTTCAAATTTTAAAAATAAAATTAGGAAGAGTAGGCCAATTTACTAAGAACAAGAGGGAAATAAAACGTAAAGTGGTCATCATTTTATTTTAAATTGGCAAAATAACATCCAATTTGACATTGGATTTGATTATGATTTTTTTAGTGGTTTTGTGGCTAGTTTGCATGTTTTCAAATGTAGAGGTGAACCTGTTCAGTTTAAAGTGGTGAAAATTGTGAAAGTGCGCAAAATAACATTGGAAATGGTATTATTTCTTACCAATCCAATATTAATAAACTTGGAAAAAAGATTAAATCAAGTTTTTTCTGAAAAAGGAAAAACTTATAAAAGTAAAAAAAAAAAAAGTAAAATTTAAGTTTTTCCTTAGCCATGGGGGAAAAACAATCCTCCTCTCAAAAACCCTCCATCATTTCCCAATTCAAACTTAGAGAGACCTCTGATCCCTCTCACATCAGAAATCGATCACAAAGAGATACCTTCATCGATGAAGATGGTTTTCAAACCATGCAAAACCAAAAAAGGGCTGCTTACAACTGCTAGAAATCTAATCAAAAGGAGCCACTGGCTGATGTTAACAAGATCAAGGGAAATGTTGAGAAAAGAAGGGATTCTAGATCCCAAATCCCCCAAAATAGAACATTCAATAGAAGAGCAACAATAGAGACTATCAGAAAGCCAGCTGTTATCTTACTGAATAAAGATTAGGGGCACAAAACATGCATAGACATTGTTGTAGCAGAGTAAGAAAATCAAGAAATCAATGATTGTAATTTGGATTTTATACGCTCAATCAAAATCAGTGATAAAAAATAGGTATTATTAAAGAAGAAGTCTGTAAAAGAACCAAAGTAGAGTAGAAAAATGCAGTTCTTGCTCATTTATTAGAGCCAAACCCTATTTTGTGTATTTTAAAGCATTTATTCAAAGTGTGTGGAAACCAATATGGGAATTTGACGCATATTCCAAAGAAAACGTAATTTTCCTGATAAACTTCAAAGAGTCGTCAAATTGTGATAAAATACTCAAAAACAACCTTATTGTTATTGTAACGATCTCGATTTTCAAGCTAAATTTAAATTGGTAATTAATTTAATTTTAAAATTAAATTGTGAATTAATTTGGTATTTTCCAAATTTAAATTGATATTTCTTTGTTTATTAATATAAATATATATAAATCTGATTTTAAATAAAAAAACTAATTTAAAATTCAGAAATAAATATTTTGAATAATATATTGGATTTGGATTTGTTTGTGAATGAAAAATAAATTGAATTTGAATGCTTTATATTTTAAGATGAATAAAATTTGTCTTCTAATTTTAATATATGATACATACATATATATATATAAGTATATTTTGAAATTAATATAGTAAAAGAATAATTAGTTTTAAAATCCTTTTCTTTAAAGTTATATTTTAAATTTAATAAGATAAATTTTTAAATGCGAATAGAAAATTACATGAGAATGTATTTAAATATTAATATATATAAATAAAAACGTGAGAGATAAATAAATTCACAAATTTTAAAATGATAAGGGTTTAATACATAATTTGTAAATAAATTAAAGATGAGGTCTTTACATAAGTTTGTTGAATTTAAAAAGTGAAAAATAAATTTTAACTAAAATTACAAGTGTAAAGCATGAAGACTAGAAGTAAACAAGTGGCAAGCAAGATTTTTTTTACTTTGAAAATTTTATTGATATGAATAAAAGGAAAAAAAATTCCTGGCTAATTTATTCTTTCAGTTCAAACTCTTCATTTTCATTTTTAATTTCGAAATCTGTAAAACAATGAAATAAATCAAACCTGAAGATCAAAGAAAAATCAAACTCAAAAACTTCGGTTCAAAATTTTCAAGATAAAAGAAATCAAAACCTAGCAATCAAATCAAGCAGCAAGAATAAGTTCAAAACAAAACTGTAATCTGGAAATCAAAGTCTGGATTTAAGTTTCAAAACTGGAAACAAATAAAAATCAGATCAACTTCAACAAGCTGAATCATAACCAATATCAAACAGGCAAGATCAGATCAAAGTTCCAAATATCAAGTCCAAGCCTGCTTCTCTGTTACTACAGACAGGTGAGTAAACCCCTTTTTTTAGCCTGAATTTGTTTGAATCACTGGTTTGTATGCCATGTTATGGAAAGTTATGAATTAAATGTGTTGAAATGGATATATATTCATGCCTGTATGTGTGTATAATGGTGTGCATGTATGTAACAACCCTGTATTTTGTGATTATTTTAACTGTATATTTAAATTATTATAATTTGAATTCCTGATTTCAAAAAAAAACTTTGTTTTATTTATTTAAATGAATTAATTTTGTTATTTTAAATATAAATTTTGATTGGTATGTGAATAATAACTTCATACCAGAATATATTGAATATTTTGCAAAAAAGGTGAATTTTGGTCAATCTGGTCAAACTTTGACTTTTAAATTTAAATTTTAAAAATTTGAAAATTTGAATTTTATATTTTGTTATGAAAGTAAATAAAATTTCAAGAACAATGCTTTTCGTTTCGTTGAAATCCGAATGATATTGTGAAAGTTATGCTTTTTACAAAATTGGGTGTAAATTGTTTTATTTAACAATATTATTTATTTTAAATTATATAAATAATTTTTTTTATTTGTCATATCTTATTATAAATTCTATTATATGTTATGTTACATATATTTTTACCTTTTAAATATTTTTAAAGTGATGTTTGAATTTTTCCAAAGCTCATTGAATTTATTTTCTATTTTTAAAGGTTAGTTTCAAATTTTTCTGCTATTTTCTTCATTTAAATTATATTTAATTAAAATTTATTTATTCATTTTTATGTATATATTTTATTTTTATGTTTTTATCTTTATTTGTAAATATTTTTCATGTACATACAATTTTTCCAAAGTTCATTTCATTTATTTTCAAATTTTCAAGCCTAATTTACATTTTCTTTGTTATTTTCTTAATTTAATTATATTTAATTAATATTTATTTATTTATTTTTATTTATTTACTATATTTTCATGTTTTATCTGTATTTATACGTATTTTACATGTATTTAAATTTTAAAAAGAAATGGTGGAAATTTGAAAGGTTTGTGACTCTTTATTTGCTTAAGCCTTTTTGTATTCTGTCTTTTCATTTCTCAACCAACATCTCTTCAATTGGCTGCCTTAACTCCATTCTTCAGCCGTTTATTCTTCTTTCTTTTTCACGTGAAAGAGAAGACTTCTCATCCCCTAAAAATCACGGCCATGAAGAAAAAGAAAAAGAAAAAAAACAATGGCTTTTCTTTTCACATTTTTCCCTCTTCTTCATTGATTTAGCCTTCCTCTTCTTCAAGTTTGCTTGGCCTCACCTCTCTCCTTGCTGACCACCATCCTCTCCACCATATACAGCAACACCAACCCCTCTCCTCTGACCACCACCTCTGGCCATGACCATTAGATGAAGCCACCACCTCAAATTTGCAAAGAACTTCAACAAAACAATGCTAGCCAAGCCTGTACTCCACTATTGCCTTCATAGTTGCTTTTGGCCACCCCTTAGCCACCACCACCTTCATCTACTTCACCTTTGGCTGCCCCTTTCACTACTATCCAGATCTGAACTGACATGAAGGCCCCATGGCCGAGCCTATATGGGATCATAGCCGAACCAAAATGCACCAAAAACTTCACCTATTTTGCCTTGTCAATTGATATGCTTCATGTTGCAAACCCTACCTTTTATATTCCTTATAGCCGTGCTTTATGGATGCCATACCTGAGCTAAACCTGATCATGGCCGAATGTATGCTCCACTTAGGCTATGCATTTGAGTGATAAGGCAAGGTCAAGTCACTTTGCTCTTTATTGCTTTGTATTTCAATTTGTTTCTATATCGTTTTGTGTTAAATATATTCATATGTTATATTGCATTGTCTTGTTTTGGTTGTTATGATAGGATGATATCCTGGCTCTCTCCACTCATCTGAATCATTAGTCGTGCTGTATCATGCTTGTCCTGCCTTTGGAATCGTTTTGTGTGTCGTAGTGGTCTTCAGCTTGAAAAGGTGAGTTTTCTCACTCTGACATTTTACTTATGAAATAGTGAATTGATGACAAGTGTTTAGTAATATAAAATGTTATGCAAGTTAATGATGATCATATGATATGCTATGCCATGTTATTACCATGTTAAAACTGTTAATTATCACCTGACATCTGATATATGACATTATATTGTGACATTGACATTGTTTATATTGTTTATGCATATATTCACGCTGCAAGTTCCCTGTTAGAATAGAATCACTATGGGTTGAAATGATACATACCCAAACGGACTTTAGATTAGGGAAAAATCGTTATGGGCTGAAATGATAGGCCTGAGCGATTTTTATTGTATTTTATTTGACTTGGGATTGCGGGTTTGAAATGATAGAACCCGGGTTTTCTTTGTAAACTATGGATTAAAATGATATATATTCGTATCACTTGACCTAGGTTAGAAAATTATATACAGACCCCATGGTATATTTTTAAATGTTTTTAATTAAAATATGTATTATTTTAAAAGTATGAAATTTTGATTTAAAATATATATTTTATGGTTTTAAGAAATTAAATATTAAGTCTTGAAATTGTGAATATAAGTATGTAAATTTGAAGTAATTGTGATTTTTGACTTTAAATTTTATTTTAAAATGTAAATAAATAATGGAAATTAGATTTAAAGTTTTGAAATGATATTTGAAGTAAAATTTTAAGTTTTATTAAATTTATAAGTTAATAAATAGTGAATTTTGGCTTAATAAATTAATGGAATTTTTAAATTGAATATTTGATCTTAAAATTTTATTGTGATAAATCATATGTTAAAATTATTTAAATGTGAAATTTTTAAGTCTACAAATATGGTTTATAAGTTTAAAATTTGTTAAATTGAAGTTTTATTGTTTTGAAAGGATAAAATAAAATATGGAATTTTATAGCATTTCCAAAATGTTGTAGTCTTTTGACAGCATTTTAAATGCTGTAGTTTTTGAACTTGACTATGTTTGAAATAACTAAATAACTATTACGGCATGTTATAAATGCCGTTACTCTTGAAATAAACTAGTTTGGAAACTATAAGCTACTATAGTACTGTATAAATGTTCTCGTGGCTTTAATTTGACAATGTTTTGAAACGTTATAAAATTTAACACGGTTTGTGTTATATTTTAAAGTGTTAAATGATTTAACTTTTGAAAAATTATTATTTGTGAATATATAAGGAGTTTTGAATATATTTTAATATTTAAATTTGAATTTTTAAGGAATTTGAATTGAATTTGAATTTAAATAAAGTTTACTTGGTTATGTGTTAAATGGAATGAAATGTAATAAGATAAATGAATTGGTGAATGTGATTTTGAAAGGTGTTTTGTAATGATATTTGAAATAATAAATGAATGATATGTTTGATTTTAAAATGATATTTAGATTTGAATATTTGAATTTGAATTCAAATAATGATATGTTAATGAGGTTTTGAAAGGATATGATATTCTAATGATTTTGAAATGGTTTGCAAATGATTGATCTTTATTTTGATAACGAATATGGATGTTGAATAATATTTGATTTTGATTTATTTGATAAAGGAATAATTGAAGTTTATATTTGTATGAAAAGATATTTGGTTTAATTGTAATTTAAGTTTTTTTAATAATGTTGGATTTATGTAATGAATATTTCAAAACGAAATAATAATGAAATTAGATTTGAGATATGAATATATGGAATTATAAAGTTTAGTTTTGAAATGTGGGATATTAAAGTTTGGAAATATATTGAAATTGGATTGTTTATTTTGTAGATCAAATCTATATTTGAAATTTGTAAGATTTGAAATGTTTTGTTAGAAAACTAAACTGAATTGAAACTGATGGTTTGAATTGAATTAAATTGAAAATTTGAAATTTTGTTTTAATGGAATAAATTTGTAAAGTGTAAAGAATTAAAGATTTGATTTCAAATGTATGATTTCGGAATGTTATGATTTTCAAATTGTAATGATTTCAAGTATTTTGGTTTCGAAAAAGTTATACTTTGAAAGTATTATGAACTTTTTTTAAAGGTGAATATATGTTTGAAATGGAAATGATAAACTATTTGATTTAAATATAGTTTTGAAATAAAATGGTTTTGGTTTCGAAGTATAACTATTTTGAAAGGGATATAGTTTTGAAATGAAATGATTTGATTTTTGAAGTATAAAAAATTTTAAAATGGCCACAGCGTTATAATAACGATTGGTTGTTAAAGAGACCGGGATCGAAAGTTGTCATACTCTCTGCCAACTCCGAAAACCACTTTAACAACTGTGTACGCGGTGGAGATTCCAGAATGAAGTAGGATGGTGGCGACGTTCTTGAGGTATATTACGTGGACCCAACTCCCATGAGTTGGCATAAGGTGGCTAAAACAGAAGCGATCTCGGGCCAAAAGGGGTAGCTCCTCTGGTCGGACACATTCCTTCGATACTATACTCTTACTTGTGATTGATTAGATGGCCATCCTCCGATTTTGATATAGGAGTGTGTTCCGAGATGGGTGTATGTGGCTGCTGCGTTACCACCAGCCCGTGTGCGTGATTGGTATATCTACACTGGCATTGCCTTGTGTGCCGTGTCACCTACCATACCGAGCCTTTATTACGAGTTTGTTTTTCTCCCGTAGCCCGTGTGGTATCCTCAGACAACCACCCAAAGTGGAGATGGCATGATATTGATGGACTACTGGGACTATTATGTGTGAAGGGTGATATGGGTAGCCTGGAACGCTATTTAAAAGTAAGTTTATTTTACTGTAGACATTATTATAATAGCGCAATATTACTACATAGTAAATAGTTTAACGGATCCTTAAAGGATGGACGATCCCAAGCATCCTTTAAGTTACTGATGCATTTTTGTTACTGTTCACTTGAGTTGATTTACAGTTCATAAGTATTTATGTCCTGACTCGAGTGTTTTGTGTTTTGCTTTACGCTCGAGTCAGATTGAGTGAGTTAGCATTCAAGATTCACCTTTGGAGTTGGAGCTTTCCTTGAAGATCCAGCCATCTATTTTGCTTTCTTTATACAGTGATTTCAGTGATGTATTCTGATTTGTACCTGATGTATCTTGTTACTCTTTTGTTGTATCTTGTTGAACTCTGATGTATCTTATTTTTATATAGTAGCTTCATGAACTACTATCTCTTTTATTTCCGTTGCATTATTATTTACTCTGTGTCTGTGATCTGCGATTATGTATTTACTGTATATTCTGAGATTTTCCAAATTTTATTTACAACGCGATATTTTGAGCAATTCAAGTCCGACATGTGCGGATGCGAATGGTCGAAAATATCGGGTTGTTACAATGTACCTGGAATCAAGAAGATGATGCCTCTATTAAAATTACAGCGTCTAATTAAGTTCAAAAATTCAATTCTATCTTCCTCAATCTCTTTCAGCTTGCATTGTTAAAACAAATCATGTTTAAAATCACCAAAAATTAAATTTTAAAATATAATTTTAATATAATATGTAATGGTTTTATCTGAATGAAGAATATACAGTGAGGATTCAAGATTTACCTAAATTTTGAATTGCATGAATTCTAGTTTGGATTACATCACCTAAGACTATTTCGAAAATGATGATTTTTAAAAAGAAAAATAGAATTTTTAGTGGTGAATTGGGAACGAATTGGATGGTTGAACAGAGGATGGATTTTTGCGATTTTCTGATGATCGGCTAATTTTCGAAGATTGAATTTTGGCATGGAGGTGCTAGTATGATCATAGATTGTAGGAAAAATACAAGCAAAATTTTAAATTCATTATAGTTTGAGATTTGAATCAAACTAGGGTTTAAGCCCTATGTTTGGATGGTTGTAGTCGCGAGAAAATGTCGTCGTCGACACCGCTTTTCAAATGATGGGACCGGGGCAATGGATTCATAGAGGGTCGGGGTATCTTTTGCCGGAAGCGCGTGGGTTCTGGTGGTTTGTCGTGGCGGAGCGAGGGGAGTTAAGGCGATCATTTTTGTTCAGGAAGTAATGTTAGGTTCGAATTTTAGCTCGATTTTGATTTCATAGCAGTTTCGTGTTTGTGGGTGTTTGAATCGATACTGGAGATCGTCGGTGATGTTCTGGTGGCCTCGAAGTCGATCGGTGATGGTCGACGTGCTTGTGCACGTATACGTGCGAATGTACGTGTCTGGGTTTGAAGATTTTGGGAAAGATTATAAAAGCTCGAAGGGGAGCGCATGATTTTGTTCGATTTTCTCGAAGCAGGGTGAAGCTTGGGGTTGGCCAAGGAATCGCTCGGGTAGACCGAGGAATTAGCTCGGGTTTTTTGATATGGTTCCGCAAAACAGTTTTAAAAGTTTTGAAGAAAATTAAGTTTTTAGAAATGAACTTTTGTTAAATCAGAATTCTTCCAATATTTAATGTTATTTAAGCTTTAAAACTACTTAAGAAGGGTTTTGAATAAATTGTTTTAATTAATCTAGTTTTAAATGGTTTGAAAATAAATATACCCTTTCATTTTGAAAATTTTATTTTAACTGAATCATAATTAAAGGTTAGTTGATTAATATAAAGCATGTTTTAAAATTGTTAATTAACTTTTCAAGTTTAAGTTAAATTTATTTGTTAAAGGAAATTAATTACTTGTAGTTAATTACTTAAAAAAGTAATTAAGATAAATTAATGAATAATTTAAGTTAATAAATCAAGTAATTAATGAATAATTAATTAAAAATAATTGCTTAATTGAAAGTAATTAAGAGTGGATAATTAATGATTAAAAAATTGATTAATCAAATGTTTAAAGGTTAATTAATTTAAAGAAAAATTAATTAATGAAGGTGATTAAGACTTAATTAATTGTAATTAATGATAATTAATCATTGATTAAAGATAATTAATGAAAGTATTTATGCGGTTAATTAATTTGAACCACACGATTTATTCATCTTAATTGAAGATGTTTGATTGTTATTGAATGCTGTGTATTGGATTGATATCTCTGTTATATGATTGTGATGCTATAATATGAATTGCTTTGTGCTGAGCTGTGATATCTGTGATGAATATACTACTGTGGCAATGTGAAAACCCTTTGGGCCCATAAAACGACATTTGAATTTTGATGCGACAAGGAGTCAGATTCCAGTTGGTTATCTGAAACCCACATCGAATCATAATGGTGAATCTTTGTGTTTGATAAATTTACTTTATTTGTGAATCCGTCAATGAAGATAAGCGTTATGGATTATACCGCTTATCGATATTGATATGATTGAATCTGTGATGAATGATGTTGTTGCACTATTGTGTAAAACCCCTAGACCACACTATACACGCACAAATATGGATTTCACGAAGAAATTGGTTAAGTCACAGAAATTTTGAAATGATTTTAAAGTTAAATTTTGAATCCAAAATAGTTTTAAAAATGGAATTGGGTTAAATATGAAAATCTTTGAAAGGGAGTTTTCAAAGATAAAAGTTATTATGAATAACATAATAAAATTTTGGAAATTAAAATAGTTTGATACGAATTTGAATTCAAGATTTGAAACATTATTCTATGTTTGGGAATCTTGGTTTAAAAAGGTTATACAAATTATAAATGTGTTTTATATGGGTTTTAAAACATTTTAAAAGTATTGTTTTGGGAATTTGAATTTAACCCAAGTTTTATATTTGAAAGGCTTTAACTTGTGCAAATATAATCGGATTTTTCCGAAACGAAAACTATTGGTTTTCAAATAATAATAGCTTTTATATAAAGAAAGAATTTCCAATTTGTGTTGAAAGATTTCAAGTTCGAATTGAAATAGTTTTGAAAACTGTTAACTAATCTTTGTGAAAGATAGTCAAACCTTGATTTGAAATTGAAGAGCATTTTAAATGGTGTATCTTTCATATAAACGTTTTGAAACGGAATTGTTTTGTGGAAATGGTTTTGAAATCTGTAAATTGACTCTTTGATTTAAAGATTGGATGAGTTAATCCAATTTGAAAGGAAATTTGTTTCGAAAATGTTATGAATGAATCTTTGTTAAAGATTGGTGAATTTGTTTTAAAATTGAAAAGGGATCTTAAAAGTGTATCTTTTGTATAAAAGGTTTGAATTGGAAAGATATTAATGAATCTTTGTGAAAGATTGGTGAACTTTATAAAATGAATCTTTTTGTTTAAAAGATTGGAAATGGTAATTTGTTTAAACCATTTGAAGAAAAGTTTTTGGATAATAAGTTGTGACTTAACTGAGATCTCATATCCATATGGTTTTTAAATATTGCGCTCATTATTTGACTTAGCCGGGAGAGGACCTTGTGTCATATAACCCATTTCGAATAATGATACGACATTGTGGGTAGCATTTGAAGACCGGTGGTGAAGACCGGATATTTTCGAAAACGAAAGGATAGCTCGTCGAATGTCTCTGCACCGGCTGATCCCCGATATAGAGATTTGATCACCCTTTGTGATGGGAAGTCCGGACGTGATTAGGAATTTTTCGGATGTGCAAGGGCTTCTTTGTGAAGTGCCTTCGGTTCTGTTCGAATCCAATAAGACTTGTATTGATGTATGTCTGACATTACACTTTGAGATGTAAAGCTGGTTTCTATCAAATACATTTGTTTTTGGTGGCAGAGATTTATTCTCTTGGCTTAACACCCTTCTCTGAGACGTACGAGCTCAAAGGTTATGTAGTTGATGGTTACTAGTGATACATTATCAATTTGTTAACGTGGCATACGAAGTGCTGTTGATCATTTGTTGATCGAAGCATGGCTTTGTCAAAAAGCGTAGCTTTGTGGACGAGACTGCATCTGGACCTCACACCCTGGAAATGGTCGAAACAAGAATGTTGCAGCAAGGTTTTTAGGGGTCGCGCACCTAGGGTATGTCCATTTCCTTCTAGATAAAAGGTGATATCATGGTATGGAGCCCAAATATTTAACCTATGTGGTTACTGCAAATACATTACTTTATGGTTGTTGGTGTTGAGGGCACTCGGATAAAGGTCGGTAACGACCGGGAATGGCATATTTGTGTGTTAGTTACCTATGTTATAGCTTGGTTAAAGCATGAGGTAGCGTCAGCCTTGTGTTAGCAGATATCCGGTTAGGTTCTCGAGGGCGTCCAGAGGCGTGCCCATTTCGGTAAGGAAGTTCCTTAGCCTGACCATTTGTTGGAAAATCCAAAGAAACAATATGCACCATGTAAGGGTTTAGTTGTATAACCTGCCATGGAATGTGGCGATAACCTGCTAATGAACATGGTAGCTATAGTAGGCATACGACGAAATGTTGTATGCTGGCTAAGAATAATATTATACTTTCGGAATGTTTTCCACTATGCACTAATAATAATATCAAAATGGTTTTCGCGTATCAAGCATTTTTGACTGTCATAAGGAGAAATCTCCTTCAAGTGTGCGCTTGCATTGTGTGTGTGGCAGGAGGCCTTATGGTAGTTTCATTTTCCAAAAAGCATTGTGGATTTCAACTTTTAAAATCTTTTGTTGTTTATTTTGAAGATAAAACTATTTTTGTTTGCTCGTACCAGTCGCATGACTGATTTGGAGTTTATTGTTCCCTTCCTAAACTCTGGGTGCTCATAATTTTCCACACGAGCAGTCTAGAGCTGGGTTTTTTAGATAGTCAGATAGTAGGAGTAGATTCGATATCTTTGAAGCCTTTGGATCTTGGCGATCACATTTGCTTCATTCTGGAGTTGTCTAGTTTGTTTATTGCATCGTGATGATGGTTCGAGCTATCTTTAGTTTGGAGATGGAGTTTCAGTTGCATTATGGAGTTGGATTCTATGAAGATGTACTCTATTGAAGATATTCTTTTCGCTGTGTCTTGTATCTCTGATAGTATCGATATCTATTGTATCATTCTATTGTATTCATTGTTGTATCTGATATTGTATCAAATGTTGTATATCAAATGTATTATTCATTTTCTTCCGCTTTGTTGTTTTACTTAATGTGTTATAAGCTCCGACGAACCAGATTCGACGTTTGAATCTGCGGCATTTGAATATAGGTGACGTATTCGGTGCAGATTTTCGAAGGTCGAGTCAGGATCGTTATAATTGGGGTGACGATCCAGAAATTTTAACAGTTTAAAATGGAATAATAAATTGATTTGTAAATATTTAAAAGTTAATTTTAACTGGAATTTCAGATATCAATATTTACTTGATAATTAAACCATTGAATTATATGGTTGAAATATTGGATTTAATAATTGAAATTGGGTAAATTGTTGAATTTGGAATTTCCAAGCTCGTTGAAAATAATTTGAAGGCTTATAGAATTTATAATGATGATATTGAAGATAACATAATGGTTGAAATTTAAATTAAAGGTGATTTGTTCAGTTTTAATAACATATCGTTTAAATCGAATTTAAAAATAGCCTTCCGAGGCACAGTCTCGGAATTCGACGAAACTAGTTCCATTGGATCCGTAATAGTTAGTTATTATCGGATTTCAATTTTCGTAGCAATCGGGGTTGTCGTTTGACCCTGGCAGCTCAAAACGCTTAGAACTATTTTAATCGATTTAATTTAAAATTGATCGTTTTCGTCTGTAACTCGCACATATGATCGAATTAGCTTTCGAAACATGGCCCATTGTGTTCGAAACGCAGGTAAACCCTTATAATCGCATAGCGGCATTCCTTGAGAGGAGTTCAAAATTTTTTAAGTGGCAATTAACGAGATATTTCGAAGTTTTTTTTTATAATATAATAAAAGTCAAAGTCAATAGTCAAGGATATTTTATCAACAAGCGTATTCAAGAAGCTCCCTCTTACCTCCTTTGCTTCTTCTTAGCCGTGCTTTAACACTATCTCCAAATACACCGTTCAACAACGAACAAAAAGAAGATAATGGCTGAAGCCGGCCTACTCGAAATCATTTTTACTCAAAATCGTTCATTCCTTTAAAAAAAAATGAAATAAGGGATTCCTGCGAACGCGGGTGGGGGGAGGGGGGGTCGCGTGGATTTCATTGGAGGGAGGCTCGCTTGAGGAGCGAGATAGATCAGTGAGGCCGCGATTTGGTTGCGTTTGGGGTTAGGGTTTTGAGGAGGCTCGATCGCGACTTGTACGGCGACAGCTCGAGGCATCGAAGTCGAGCTTCAGGGAGGAACGTGGGGCCGGAGATAGGTGTGGTGATGGTCGTGGAAGCGGCCGATGTCGATGTGGTTCGAGCGTGGTGGCGATCGAGGTATATTCCTGTAGTTTTTCTTTATTCTGAAATCAAAATAATTTTTTTACAGTAGGAGATTTCAAAAGGGAAGTTCAATCATTTGTTAAATAAAGATTAAGTTATATTAAATTTACAAAATGGAAATGAAATTTATCTAGTGAACTTATATAATCATTTGGTAACTGGAACATATTTTATAAACAGAAAATTAGTTTGGAATTAACTTATTATATAAAATGGAATTTATCAAAATAGAAATTGAACTTGATCGAATATTAATGAAAATCATCCAATGTTTATGCAAGATCAATAAATTGATGAAGGAAACTGTTAGTTTGAAATTTAAGTTTTTGTTTAAATAAACCATTCGATTAAATATAATTAATTAGCTAATTAAAATTTTAGAGGAAAATTTATTGTTCAAATTTATTCAATCTTAATAAAATTTTATAATTGTTATACAAGGTCAAAAACCCGGAAAACCATGTCGAGAATGAAGTGGATTTGCAAATAAAAGCAAAGGTGAGTAAATCTCACTCATCTGAGTTGTTATTAAATTTCAATAGTCAAATTTAAATGATTGTTTGAATGCTTGAATTGATTTGATGTGTGTTGAGAATTGATGATTTGGTGACTTTGGTTTGTTGGATGGTTCTCAAGTAAATTGTTGTTTGACTCAAAGTATTGGGGTTTAAATTGTTTTAAACTCCAAAAGTAAATAGGGATCGAATTAATTGATTAAGGATTAAGTTAAGTAATGAAGTTTAATGAAGTTAGAATAACCAGTGGGCGGTTTAATAAGCAGTTACTTAAGTAATCAATAAAATATAATTATTTTGTGAAATAACTCAAGAGATTAATTAAATAGTTAATCAAGATATAGTTAATTTATTTAATGAAGTAAATAAAAGGAGTTAGATAATTACAGGACGAGGTTAGTCGATAATGATTAATATTGGATTGGATTAAAGTAATTGATTTAGATTAGAACAAATTAAAAATATAATTGGAAATCATTAATTTATATAATTAATGAAGTAATTAAAGATTTAATTAATTGAGATTAATTAATTCATAATAAGTGACTTATGAGAAGTCAATTAATATAAGTAATTAAAAATTAATGTAATTGATTATAGTTAATTAATTCGTGAAGTAATTAAAGATTACTCATTGATTTGGTAAAAATAATTAATGTCGTGAAATTAATTACAGATAAGTACTTGAATGTAATTGAAAATAATTAATCCAGGGTGATTAATTAAGATGAATAATGAAGGGTTGATTAATTAATTGTCCTGGAATTAATTAATAAAGGAGTCAAAGTGATTGAGGTATGAAATTCAATTAGAATCAATTAAACTAATTTGTATGTGGTTAAGCTTTGCTTATGGATGATTGAATGGTATTGGATGTTTTGAATGAGTTGATATCTCTAATATGAAATGTTGTGAATTTCATTTGAATAACTTGGGTTAGGATAATATGAGTCTCGAAGAGACCGGGGTCGGGTATTTGGAAAATACCCGAAACCACTTCGAATATTTATATATTGATTTGTGAAATCAATAGGATGGATTGAAATGATTTAAGTAGACTGGAATATTTATCTAAGTTTGGTACTTAGAAATTGATAGGTGAAATAAGTGTTGTCTATAGCGAATTGTGAATTGGTTAAATTGATATAAGTTACCCCGGGTTTTATATAAGTTGTTTGCTTTAGTATTCCATGTTAGATGGGTTTACTCACGCTGGTTTCCAGCCTGACCCGGGTGTTACTTTGGTGTAATGCTCGGGTTAGATCGAGTATTACAGATTTTTCAGGTAGGAACGTTTTGGAGCTCAGGAGGCGAGTTGGATGGCAAGAGCATATAGAGTATTCCACTGTATTTATATTATTGTTAATCTAAGACGTGATAATTGTAAATATTCAGTGATTGTATATAATGAGAAGCTCTGATGTATTAAATTGTATCGACAGATATATTATTCTTTTGTCAACTGTTATTATTTATTATTATATTTTATCCGCTGCGATTGTGAGATGTTATGGTTTCTGTTCTTCTTCTTCTATCTTTTTCTTCTTTTTCATAACTATCTGGAATTTTCGGCTTCGAAAATTTCGGGTCGTTACAATTGGTATCAGAGCTGAAGGTTGAAACTTTAGCTCAGGAGTATAACACATTAAATGACTCATTAGAGATAGGGTGAAGTATACCCTAGAATGAGTATCCCTAAGATATCCGTCCGTAGACCTCAGTAGATTCTCTTACTATTCACTGATAGTAAGTATGAGTGCAAGAAAATGGACGAGGTAGGGGACATGGGAGTACCACTACAAATGCTCAATACCTGTAACAACAAGGAAACAATTCTTCTCGATCTCCTTTGATCTAATTTCAATTCTTTGATGGCTTCGTGGCAGCTCGAGGGAGAATTTTTGGTATGATGGTGGCCCTACGAACCGTTGAAGAAAATCCTTACTTCATCGGTTTCTTATCAATCTTCTCGGTTTTAACTTTAACAAAATTGAAATTTTATTGGAATAAATTGGTAAATTAAATATTAAGTTAAATTAAATTATACCGATAAAAAGATTTCGATTAAAACCAAATTTGAAATTCTATTGTGATTTCTTCTGAGTATCAAGGTCCGAAGAGGGACAAGCTGGTGTAAACTTTGAAATACTCCGACCGGAGTTGGAATCTATACAAAGTGTTTGAAAATTATGGAAGATTGAATCCATTTATCTATTGTTTGGGTCTAGATTTATTCTACGAATGGTTAATTGCCCTTCAGACTAACTAGTGCCCCTTCATATTTCGTAGACCAGATGACCCGAATATCTTGTGAGATATGAAATGAGTTTGTTCTCGTATTTATTGGTGATCTTCTGGTTTGGTAAGCCAAATGCAGAATAAATATTCAGCTTGATCTGGTAATTCATCTCTCTATTTTCTATAATTCTTGTTGTTTCTCTCTATTTTCCATAATTCTTGTTGTTCTCTCCTTGCCTGCAAATTTCGAGAACGAAATTTCTAAGGGGGAAATCTGTAATGATCCTGATTTTCAAGCTAAATTTATATTGGTAATTAATTTAATTTCAAAATTAGATTGTGAATTAATTTGGTATTTTCCAAATTTAAATTGATATTTGTTTGTTTAGTAATATAAATATATACAAATATGATTTTAAAAAATAATAATTTAAAATTCAGAAATAAATATTTTGAATAATATATTGGATTTGGATTTGTCTATGAATGAAAAATAAATTGAATTTGAATGCTTTATATTTTAAGATGAATAAAATTTGTCTTCTAATTTTAATATATGATACATATAACTATATAAAAGAATATTTTGAAATTAATATAGTAAAAGAATAATTAATTTTAAAATCCTTTTCTTTAAAGTTATATTTTAAATTTAATATGATAAATTTTTAAATGCGAATAGAAAATTACATGAGAATGTATTTAAATATTAATATACATAAATAAAAACGTGAGAGATAAATAAATTCACAAATTTTAAAATGATAAGGGTTTAATACATAATTTGTAAATAAATTAAAGATGATGTCTTTACATAAGTTTGTTTGAATTTAACAAGTGTAAAATAAATTTTAACTAAACTTACAAGTGTAAAGCATGAAGACTATACGTAAACAAGTGGCAAGAAAGATTTTTCTTTTACTTTGAAAATTTTATTGATATGAATAAAAGAAAAAAAAATTCCTAGCTAATTCATTTTTTCAGTTCAAACTTTTTATTTTCATTCTTAATTTCGAAATCTATAAAACAATGAAACATATCAAACCTGAAGATCAAAGAAAAATCAAACTCAAAAACTTCAGTTCAAAATTTTCAAGATAAAGGAAATCAAAACCTGGCAATCAAATCAATCAGCAAGAATAAGTTCAAAACAAAACTGTAATCTGGAAATCAAAGTCCGGATTCAATTTTCAAAAACGGAAACAAATAAAAATCAGATCAACTTCAACAAGCTGAATCAAAACCAATATCAAACAGGCAAGATCAGATCAAAGTTCCAAATATCAAGTCCAGGCCTGCTTCTCTGTTACTACAGGCAGGTGAGCAAACCCTTTTTTTTAGCCTGAATTTGTTTGAATCACTGGTTTGCATGCGATGTTATAGAAAGTTCTAAATTAAATATGCTGAAATGGATATATATTGATGCATGTATGTGTGTATAATGGTGTGCACGTATCTGGAATCAAGAAGATGATGCCTCTGTTAAAATTACAGGGTCTAATTAAGTTCAAAATTCAATTCTATCTTCCTCAATCTCTTTCAACTTGTAATGTTAAAACAAATCATGTTTAAAATCACCAAAAATTAAATTTTAAAAATGTAATTTTAATATAATATGGAATGGTTTTGTCTGAATGAAGAATATACAGTGAGGATTCAAGATTTACCCAATTTGGAATTGCATGAATTCCAGTTTGGATTACATCACCTAAAACTATTTCGAAAATGATGATTTTTAAAATGAAAATCAGAATTTTTAGTGGTGAATTGGGAACGAATTGGATGGTTGAACAGAGGATGGGTTTTCGCGATTTTCTGATGATCGGCTAATTTTCGAAGATTGAATTTTGGCATGGAGGTACTAGTATGATCATAGATTGTAGGAAAAATATAAGCAAAATTTTAAATTCATTATAGTTTGAGATTTGAATCAAACTAGGGTTTAAGCCCTGTGTTTGGATGGTTGTAGTCGCGAGGAAATGTAACGATCCTGACTCGACCTTCGAAAATCGGCACCGAATATGACACTCGTATTCAAATGCCGCAGATCCAAGCATCGAATCTGGTTCGCCGGAGCTTATAACACATTAAGTACAACACAGCGGAAGAAAATGAAATAACAGATATCATATACAATATTGGATACAATAACTGATACAACATGAATGGTACAACAGAATGTTACAATAGAAAGATACAATAGACATCAACACTATCAGAGATACAAAGAATAGCAGCGGAAAGATAATGCCTTCAAATGCCAAACTCCAAGGACTCCATCTCCAATCCAAAGCTAGCTCGTACAAATGCGATCCACAAATCCAAAAGGCTGGAAGCTAACGCATCTATACCTATTACAGGATTATCTGAAAACCCAACTCTAGACTGCCCGTGTGGAAAATAGTGGGCACCCAGAGTTTAGGAAAGGAACAATAAACTCCAGGTCAGTCATGGGACTGGTATGAGCAAACAAAACAGTTTTATCTTTTAAAACAAACAACAAAGCTTTTAAAGTTTAAATCCGCAATGCTTTTTAGAAAATGAAACTACCATAAGGCCTCCCGCCACACACACAGTGCAAACGCAGAATTGGAGGAGATTTCTCCTTATGATAGTCAAAAATGCTTGATACGTGAAAGCCATTTAATATTATTACTATAAGTGCACAGTGGAAAACAATTTCGAAAGTATAATATAAATCCTAGCCAGCATAGACATTCCGAACTATGCCTACTATAGCTACCATCTAAACAGTGGTGACCACCATAAGTAAATGGCAGGTTCTACAACTAAAACCGTACAAGGCTCGTATTGGATTGAATGGATTTCCAACAAATGGTCAGGCTAAGGAACTTCCTATTACCACATGGGAACGCCTCTGGCGGGACGCCCCGAGAACCAACCTGTTCTCTGCTGTCACAAGGCCGGCTACCCCCTTCCCGGGGAATAAAACCTGAGATATGCCACCCCCGGTCCTTTGGGACCTTTATCCGAGAGCTCTCCAACAACAACATCACACAGTAATAATATAGTGTGTCCACATGAGTAAGTATCTGGGCTTCATACCATGATACTACCCTTTTCCAGAAGGAATGGCCATACCCTAGGGGAGCTACCCCTGAAACCTTGCCGCATCTTTCCTGTTTCGACCATTACCGGTTTGTGAGGCTCAATGAGGTCTCGACCACAAAGCTACGCTTTTCCACAAAGCCATGCTTTGATCAACAAATGATCATCAACACACAGCAGCACTTAGCGTGCCACACTACCAAATTGGGAGTATATCGCTGACAACTTCAACTACATAACCTCTGAGCTCGTACGTCTCAGAGAAGGGTGTTAAGCTAAGAGAATAAATTCTCCGCCACCAACAGATATGTATTTGAAAGGAATCGGCTTTATATCTCAAAGTGTAGTGTCAGACACACGACCATACAAGTCTGTTCCGGGCTCGAACATAACCGAAGGCACTTCCGAAGAAGCCCTTGCAAATCCGGGTATTCACAATCCCGATCAGACTTCCCATCACTTAGGGAATCTCTATACCGGCGCGACTCAGTGCAGAGACAATCGATAGGTCATCCTATCGCTCTCGCAAATACCCGGTCTTCACCACCAGTCTTCAATGCTATCCATAACGACGTATCACATATTCAGAATGGGCTATATGACACAAAGGTCCTCTCCCGGCTAAACCGAATAGTGAGCGCAATATTTAAAAACATATGGATATGGTATTTTAGTTAAGTCACAACTTAAAAATCCAAAGCTTTTATTTTCAAATGGTTAAATAAATCACCATTTTAAATCTTTACACAAAAAGATTTATATTTCACAAAGTCCACCCAGTTTCACAAAAATCTATCCCTAGATTTCAAAACAATTCCCATTCAATTTGGATTAACCCAATTAAATCTTTAAATTAAAGATTTATAGCTTCCAAAACACGTTTCCAAAGATTTATCTAAAACTTGGAAAACTATTTTCATTTTTAGATTTGAAATCCTTTAACACAAATTGGAAATTCATTCTTATGTGAAAGCTTCAATCGTTTGAAAACAAATAGTTTTCGTTTCAGAAAAATCCAATTTCATCTTTACAAGTTAAAAATTTTGGGTTAAATTTAAAGTTCCCAAAACAACGCTTTTAAAATGGTTTGAAAACCTATATAACACATTTATAAGTTGAATACCCTTTTTTAAACCATAGTTTCCAAATCATAGGATTCGATTTCAAATATTGAGTACAAATTTAAATTAAATTATTTAAATTTCAAAACTCAATCAAGTTATTCAAATAACTTTTATTTTTTGAAATTCATTTTTTTCAAAAGCTTCAATTCTAATTCCAAAACTACTTTGGATTCAAAAATTCAATTTTAAACCAATTTCAAAATCCGCGACTTAACCCATTTCCACGTGCAATCCATATTTGTGTGTGTATAGTGTGGTCCAAGGGTTTTACACAATAAAAGTGCCACATCATCCATCAACACAGATTCAATCATATCGATAAGCGGTATAACCCATAACGCTTATCTTAATTCACAGATTCATAGATAAAATAAATTATCAATCACAGAGGTTACCATTATGATTCGATGTGGGTTTCGGATAACCAGCTGGAATCCGACTCCCTGTCGCATCGAAATTCAAATGTTGTTCTACGGGTCAAGGGTTTGCATAACAATATATACATCACAGATATAACAGCCTAGCACAAAGCATCACATAGCTTCACATCACATATCAGATATATCAATCCAGTACACATCATTCAATAGCAATCAAACATCTACAATTAAGGTGAATAAATCGTGTGGTTTAAATCTATTACCCACATAATTACTTCTATTTGAAATCTTTAAATCAATGATTAACTATCATTAACTATAATTAATTAAGTCTTAACCACCTTCATTTATTAATCATCTCTTTAATTAATTATATTAATTAATTAACCTTTAATTGTAATTAATTAAACCTTAATTACTTTTATTAATTGATTATTCCTCAATTAATTACTTTAATTGGTAGACCCTTAATTATTAATTTATTTATCTTAGTCATAATTAATTGCCCTTAATTGATTAACCAATAGATTTATTTTTCCCTAATTAATTACAAAAATTAATTACTCCTTAATTAATAATGATTTCTTAATCACTTTAAGTTAATTAACCTTAATTCATTATTCTTAATTTAACTACCTTAATTAATTAACCACATTAATTAATTTTACTTTAAAGTAATTAACCTCAAATATTTGATTAATCAATTCTTAACCTTTAATTATCTTCTCTTAATTACTTTCACTAAGTAATTACTATTTTCATTTTGATCATTCATTAATTACTTGATTAATGAAATCAAATCATTAAATTCTATTAATTTATTTTTAAGATAAAATATCTCTTACTTAAATAAAGCATTTAAAAAAAACAATTTGCTTTCAAATTTTAATTTTAATTTCATTTTAGATATAGGATTTAAAATGAACACGAATTTAACTTAAACAAAGTTTTAAAAACAATTCAAAAACCTTTTTATCTCATAAGTTAAAGAAATATTCATTTTATAAAAGTGGTTTAAAAGAATTTTAAACCAAATTCATTTTTAAATTCAAATCAATTAAAAATACACTATCACACTCAAAGTTGTTTAAATTATTTTTAAATTTAAAACTTCTTTTTATTCTAAAACTGGAGTACATATTTAAATTTTTTATTACAGGTTACTTAGATTCAAAAACTTACTTACATTTAAATTAATTACAAATTATCACTTACTTGATTATCATTAACGATATAAATTTAAGTTAAAAATTTAAACATTTGATTTTATCTCTAAATCATTTATAATGTTTCATTTAAAATAACTTGTTACAAATGTAAATCTAAAACTTAATTGTTTTTTTAAAAATCCTTTATTTCAAAACTTTTAATATACTTTCTACCAAATAAATAAGTCATCATTTATAACGAGGAATAGTTTCAGAATTCATAAAAAAAAAACTGGAATATGAAAATTTCCAGGCAAACCCGAGTATCCCCCTGGGCCAAAACCCAATATACTCGAGTGTCACTTCGAGTTTTATCAAAATTTACCCGAGCGCCCCCTAAATTTTACTTAAAAAATTTCCCAAGTGTTTTAACCCGTGCCCAAAACATTCTGCTCCGAGTAAAAACCCGAGCTGCCCTAGCCTTTCCCCGAGCTCTCCTTCGAGTCGCCATCCTTCTTCCCCAAACACAAAGGCCACCTGATGTCATTGATGCATGTATACGTGCACACGCGATCAACTACGATCTGGTCATCACCACCTCCTCCAACAAGTTGCCGACAACACCTACTAGCCTCCCACGTACCCAGATCAACTCAAACGGCCATAAATTGAAATCGAGTAGTTCAACACCCAGGCAACCAGACCCAGTTAAAACAAAACGCCTCGCCGACGTCACTTCTGACCGTCAGAAATCACGCCCACCATTCTGAACCCTCACCATGCTTCAACACTTCAATTCCACCACCTGCAACTATGTCCGATTCACCGTAGTCATCGTACGAACATGGCAAACTTCGTCAATCAAAAATGGGTGTAAAACCCTATTTTATCCTCGCGCCTCCATCTCTATGATCAGAAAATTTTTCGATTATTTTTGCCGAGAACCCCCATCTTCATTCATGCTTCAGTAAAAATTTCGAGGCCAAACGCTGCGCCAATCACCAGAAAATACCCGATATCCATATAACGTTCAACTCTCAATTTCTCGTTATTTATAAGCCTAAAAATCTTGATTTTCATTTCAAAATTCCTAGTTTTCGATAGCATAACAAATTATATACCTGAAACAAACTATTTCTATGATCGAAATTTTGATAAGTTTTCAAAGAACTGTTCTTCCTTTATTTCAACCAACTACAGGTTAAATGAATAAAAAAAATAAAAATAAAAACCTTTGAAATGGTTATTTTGATATAACTAATAAATTTGGCGTACATATTATAGTCTAAAGGGACTCAAGGAAGAAGATCTTAATTTTTTTCAAGTTTGAAAACCTGAACAACAAAGGACAGAGCCTAATACAGGAATGCATATCTTTATCCTCAACATACACATACATGCAAGCATAACCAAAACATCAATCAAGCATATTGGGAGCAAATTTCACAGATCATTCAAAAAAAAAACATATATAAGGTTGGGTTTGCTCACCTTGAAGTTTGATATTTGAAAGCAGAGACAGTTTTGAGATAGAGATGAAGCCTGGATACTTTTTTTTTTCTTTTTTTTTTCTTACTTTGATTTTTGAAATTTAAACCTGCAACTTAAAATTATAACACTTTGTTTAATCCCTATTGCATGCTCTTGTTTATTCAGTTTATTAATATCAAAACAAGAATTTTAAATTCACTTACTGTTTTTGAATAAAACAGAGTTATTTCCTGGAATTTTGAAAAAAAAGCAATTTGTTATGAGTCTTTGATCTTATACTTTCCTGCAAATAAATTGATTGATTCAATTAGTTAAATTCCTGCTTTATTATTGTTTAACAACTTCAATTTCAAATTTTAAAAAGAAGGTTACTTGCCTTTATTTACTTTCAGAAACCCTGCACTTGCTTCCCAGGCTGAAGCATTTTTTCTTTCTTGATTATTTTGCTGCAGTAGCTGATTTAAAACTGGATGCTGCCCCCAATGCATTGCTTAGAGTTTGAATTGATTTGATACTTGATTTCCCTTTTTTTTCTGCAACTGATTTACAAGGTTGTTTTAAATCTTTGTTTTATTTACTGATTTCAACATTAAACTCAAATTCTTTTAAAAGGAAATTTACTTGCCTTTGAGTTGATTTGCTTTCAGATTATTTTGAAACTGCATGCAGAGCCTATTCCCATATTGCAGAAATTGCTTAGTTGAAATCTTGAACCTTGCTTTGATTCTGATTTGCATTCCTGTTTAAACTTTGAATCCAATTTGCCATTTTTGTTTTGTTACAGGTTGAAGATTAAATTGGTTTCCCAGGTTGAAGACATTGATCTGCTACTTGTTTCTCTCTTTTTATTTGAATTGATGTGGAGATGGCTTGACAGATTTCTTTTTTTTTTTCTTTAGAGTTGTAGTTTTTTTAAAATACCAAATCTCTTTTACTATTTTCTTTTCAGATTTGGCTGATGTATAATATGATTGAGCATGGGGAGATGGAAAGTTTTTCTCAATTTTTTATTTCTATTATTTTATTTAAATTAAACATACTTGATGCCATTTGTAAAAATGAAATCATGAGCTTTAGATTTTGTTAATTATCCTACTCTAAACCATGTGCAAGTATGCATATGTTTACATTTAAATTCTTAAAGACAAAAGAATATTTATGTTTTGTCCACACTTGTAACTTTCAAAGATAAAGGAAATTTCCATATAAAATTTTATATCATATTTATTCTATAAGTAAATGTACTTACATTAAATTTTTGTTCAACATGTTTATACACTTATTTAAAATTTATATTAACACAATTTACATTCATACATTTTTTATTTATTTATTTATTTTGTACAACTCTACAAAAAGAAAAGAATGGATTCAAACACTTTGATTTCATATTAACAATTGTTATATTTATTTATATAAGAGAATTAAAATCTTAAAATAAATCTTTTTGAAATTTGTTACATCTACCAAATATATTTAATATTTTAGAAAACAACTATCATTCTCTTTTTATTAATGTCAGGCTTTTAATTTCCATTATATTTTTCATACATTTTATTTTGAAACTCAATATTTATTTTATAAATCACTTATTCTTAAATTCCTAATATAAATTTCTATTTAAAATCAAAATTATTTATTCATTCTAGAAAATTTTCTAATTAATTCACAATTTATTTCCAAAAATTAATTTAATTGCCAATTTAAATTTGGCGAATTTTCAGGAATGTTACAGATTTCCCCCTTAAAAGAATTTCGTCCTCGAAATTGCAAGAAAGACGAGAAAGAAAAGATAATAGATAAAGAAACGATTGATCAGATCAGATCAAAATATTTATTCTACACTCGGTTTAACAAATCAGAATATCAACAATATGAGAACAACCTCATACTATTATTTCACAAGATACCCGGGCTCACTGGTCTACGAATATGCAAGGGCATTGATTAGTTCGAAGGGATAACTAATCATTCGTAGAATATATCGGATCCCAGAGAATAGATAGATGGGCTTAATTTTCAACAATTCCCAAATGCTAGATATGGATAACGAATTCGGGTCGGAATACCCCAAAGTATATGGACTTTGATATACATACTAAATTACAATTTTAAATTTGGTTTTAACCGATATCGTTTTATTTATACAATTCAAATTTAGCTTTACATTCTATTAACCAATTTAACTCAATTTAAAATTTTCAATTTATTTAATTTAAGTCTTCAAATTCATTAGAGTTTAGAACAAAAAGCTGATAAGAAACCGATGAAGAAACGAAGTAAGAATTTTCCTGCAACGATTCGTAGGGCCATCATCACACCGAAACTTCTTTCTGGATCAGCTACGAAGCAATCAAAAGAATACGAAATCGAATCAAAGGAGATTGATAGAGAAAAGTTGTCTCCACCATTGCGGGGTATTGACCATTGGTAGTGGTATTCCCCTGTCCCCTATCTCATCCTCTTCTCGCACTCATACTTACTATCAGTGGACGGTAAGAGAATTTACTGAGGCACTCGAACGGATATCTTAGGGATATACTCATTCTAGGGTATAGTTCACCCTATCTCTAATGAGCTACTTTGTAACGACCCGTTAAATTTATGGTATTTAATAAATTAAATTAGTATAATTTCTAATTTGTTTAAGAATGAATGTAGAGATTTGGTATAGTAGTTGCAATTTAGTGTAAAAATAAAAATTTTATGACAATAGATGGGGATAATGTAAATTGTCACAACTTGATTTAAAGTTAATTTTTAAAGAAACAAATAAATGTTGAATTTGGGAATGTTAGTATAAATATTTATTTGAATGGTATTCATTAATACAAAGATGAAATTAGTGTAGAACGCAATAATTTATGTCTGTAGTGAAAAGAAAAGAAAACTGATAGAAACATAAAATTTATTTTATGTAAACAAAAGTTTAGTTTGAACAAACTTATGAAATTTGATAGAAACAGTGTTTGTAATCAGTTTGGTTATTTTATATTTGAAAAATACGTTAATGAATTTATAATGCGAAGGAATGGTAGAATGAAAAGAATATATATAATAATAAGCAATTGATTCAATTAAGGGAATTAAATTGTAATAAATGGTCATTTAATAAATTCAACGTTTTGTGAGAAATCATATGAGTTGTGTATAATGTGTACAAACTTCGATTTTGGGAATTTATTGGATTTATAACGGTTTTGTTATTAAGTGTATGAGTTTAAAGTTTTTCCATTTGGTAAAGTAATAGAAGAATGCATAAAAAGATAAACAAGGCTTAGTAGAATTTATACTTAATGAATTGGTGATTGAGAAATGTAAAATACAAATAAGATGTAAACCAAAGGAAATCCCATTTGTAATAAATTATGTGGATGCAGTGAGATGGTAAGTGATAATGATCTTGTTAGGCAAGTGATAACGGAATTTTGTGTATAACCAAATAAAAATCCAAAATTATTTGGAAATTAATTGCAATCAATAAAATTTATTGCAATTCAATGGATTTAATATTAAATAGTTTATGTAATTATTATTTGGAAGGAATGGGAGTTATTTGTAAAAGGTATGAACCAAATGAAATTTTTCTTATGGAATAGTGGAATAAAATGGATGTAAAGGTTTCAATTATACATTGAAATTCATATTCACCTTAAAATGTTAATTGAAACCAAAGAAGTTAATATAGGAGTCAAGACTCATTTATTAATTTGGATTTATTGCAATAGTTAATACCATAGAATAAAGTTAAAGCTAATATAAAATTTTATTTGACCATTGTTGATATAACTTTAGAAAACAAGATTTTAGTTATAATTTGAGTATTTGATTCAACAAATGGTATTTACTACATATAAAATGGAATTAAACGTAAATTATTACGTTATTGGATTTAAAACGAAATTGGTAAACATTAGACTTAGAGAACAATTAAGTGAAAGCTTAACTAATGTTAGTTTCGTCATATTGACAGCAATAACTTTGAATAATAGAAAGGAAGTGAATATAATAAATTAATCAAATTTATAGTGTTGAATTCAATTGGATTGGAATTAATAAATAGTTAAGAAAAATAAGGGTTATTAATAATTTGGAATTTAATTATGGTAAAAGTTTATTTGCAATCATGAGTTGGAATAGAAATCAAATCTATTTATCTAATTGGATTTTGTTGAGAGTATAAGAATATAAGCTTTAATGATTGAGTTTTAGAATATAATTTATAATTTCCAAATAATTATAAAAATGCAGAAATTAACACTGCAAATTGATGTGTTTATAGATTTTAATTCACATCCAAGCTGCTAAATCATTTGGAATTGATTGAATTATATAAGTAATGAATTTAGCCAATATTAGAAGTTGAAATATAAAAATTGGATTTTTATGAATTATTTAATTTATTTAATAAATATTAAAAATAGCCATTTTTGTCACGGACTCGGATTTCGACGAAACTAGTTTCATCGGATCCGTATCGGTGAATTATTATAGGATTTCAAATTTCGTATCGATCGGACTTGTCGTTTGATCGTACGGACGCGAAACGCATTGAAATCAATTTTATTAAAAATCAATTTGAAATCAATTTGGAAATCTTGTTTTCAGCATAACTTCTTCATACGACCGAATTTGGTCGTGAAACTTTTTCCATCGCGTTCAGAATATTTTAAAACACCTATTTGGATATATAGTTTTAACAGATTCGGTTCCGGGGTCAGAACGGGCTTTTTGGGCCAACTACCGTTTAGCACGTTCGTTATCCGTACCCACCTAGCCTTCTTCTATTTGTCTATATATATGCGATCATAAACCCTAGCCTCCCTTTTATTATCATTGTCTGTACGTACATTTTCTTCATCTCTTTCTCCTCTCCAATGGTTGCAAAACCTAGATCTATCCACAGTTCAAAATCAAAAAGTCAAAACTCAAAAAAATTCAGAAAATTCCAGAAAAAATATATGTTGAAGTATTCGATACGCGTAATCTACTGGTATAATTCGTTTCTCAATTGGCGCTGTCGTTTGCTCAGAATAAATTCAAACAGTCCGTGGCCTCACATCATCGTCGCGACAAACTTCATCGGATCGGAATTCTGTTTCTGGGTATTGTAGTATGGACGATGGGGAGCGCATCTATATAATTTTCGGGGCGAATCAAAGGTTGGATTTGGCTCAAAGTTCGATTAGGGTTTAAAGGAAAACGGCGGCTGGGCTGTGTTTTGGGGTCGCGACCCTATACCGGAGGTGGAGGAGCGTTGCGCACATCCTGGAGTGGGGCGGCGTGGTCTGGGCGGCGAGGCTGGCCGTGTGTGGCCGTTGAAGTGGGGCGGCTAGGGTTGGCTCTGGAGTGGTTCACGAAGCTGGGAGATGATGAGCACGCGGTCTTCGTGCGCATGAAACATAATAGGTGCTGACGTGTTGAGTTGGTAAGGTGATTGTGTTCCCTTTTTTTTTTTTATTTGAATTTCAACTCGATAAAATCGAATAACTTTCTCGTACGACATCGGTTTCACACGAATTTTTTTTTGTTAGGATCGTATTTAAATTCCGGACTTGATGACGCTGGTTTGGACGAATTCTGAGACGGGCGAATTTTTGGGTTTAAATCGGGTTTAAATTCGATTTAAATTCAAAAGGTGAGTGTTTTAACCCACTCACAATTACTAGAAGCTTTTATGTTTGTTAAATAAATTTTAGAAATGAATAGAAATTTATTTATGAGCTTTTGGCATGTTATTTCATCCATATCTGTTGAATTGCATTTTTTTTAATTTAGCTGTTAATTAAATTGATTGATTGCGTATTAATTGGCTGTTAGAAATTATTGTTGCATATGAACTGCTAGTTAACAGTTATATAAATTATTGGGGAATATAAACTGTTAGATAAATAGTTGATAAATCTAAATTGAAGAAAACTGCTAGTTATTACCTGTTGTATATTACCAAACACATATTGTTATTGATAGATGTTTGTGATTGGATGATGGATGTTTTGTGATTGGATTATGGATGTGTTGTTGAATGGATGTTTATTTGGATATCATTAAACTGCAAGTTAGCATACATTTCACATTTCATTCGGGATTGTGGTTTGAAATGATAAAACCGCAAAGTTTTATTTTTAAATTGCGGATTGAAATGATAAATATCCGTATCACTTGACCATAGGATAGAAAATTATATACAGGCACCGCGGTCTATATATAACTATTTTAATGTGATTTCTATGGTTTGGATTGAATACGGTTTATAAATCTTAAATTTTATATTGTATAAATATTTTATTCCATATTTATATACCTATGAAGTTAAAATTTAGGAATTTAAAAGGTGAATAAATTTCTTTATTGAAAATGGAAGAAATTTAGAAAATGGAGTTTGGTGAATTTATATCCTATGTTTAAATGTAAAGTTGGAAATTTTAAGATATGATATTTGTAATTGGATTTTCCCAAAATAAATAGAAATGGATATTCTAGTAAAAATTGAATTGAAAAATGTATATATATATTTTACTAGAAATTGAAGTTTTATTAATTATGGATTTTATGTGAATGGTCAAGATTAATTAATAGAATATTGATTTTGAAAGGATAAAAATCCAACTTTAGTTGAAATATTAATGCTCAAAAATGGATATAAATATATATATAATTGAAATGGTTTTGGGACTTGAAGTAATATTTTGGATTTTGGTTTAACTTTAAAAGAAGAAATATTTGGAAAGCCATGTAATTTATTTCTTTATAAAGCAACAGTAAAGTTAAACCTTTTTAATTCGCATACCGTTGAATATCCAAACCATTTAGTTTTGAAAATAATGGTTTTAAAATACTATGGATTTTCGAAGAATTATGTTGAAAGTTACAAACAAAATATTGGTTACATGGGATATTAAATAATAAAAGTGACATAATTTTTGGAAAGGAAAATTTATTTGGGAAACGATATCATTGATTTGAGTCTTTATAAATTAATATCAAAATGAATTGTTTGGGTTTAAAAGAAGAAAGGATATCGAGATATTATGGTTTTGAAATGGATTATATTCTGGTTTTAAAGTATAAACTGTTTTTAAATAACCGCGGTGTTATAATAACGATTGGTTGGCAAAGAGACCGGGATCGGATATGGACATACTCTCTGTCGATACCGAAAACCACTTTGACTAACCGTGTACGCGGTGGAGATTCCAGAATGAAGTAGGTGGTGGCGACGTTTCCTGTAAGGTAAATACGTGGACCCAACTCCCGTGAGTTGGCATAAGGTGGCTAAAACAGGAGCGATTCTCAGGCCAATGAGGTCATTCCTCTGATCGGACGCTCCTCTTCGATATTATACTTTGACTTGGATTGATTCAGTGGCCACTTCTATATTTTGATTTTGGGGGAGTTAGTTCGAGGTGGGCGGCAGCTGCGCGCTGCGCGTTACCATCAGCCTGGATAGCAATTGGTATATCTACCCTGGCATTGCCTAGTTGTGCCGTGTCACCTACCCTATCGCGCCTTGTACGAGTTTGGTTTTCTCCCGTAGCCCGTGTGGTATCCTCTAGTGGCTTCCCGATCAGGAGGGACTATGATATTGGATGGACTACTGGGACTATTACGTGTTAAGGGCTATATGGGTAACCCCTTAACGCTATTAAAAAGTAAGTTTATTTTATAAATAGATACTATTATAATAGCGCAATATACTACATAGTAAATAGTTTAACGGATCCTTAGGAGATGTAAATCCCGAACATCTCTTGAGTTACTGTACTCATATTTATTTCTGTTTATTTAACTCACATAAGATATTCTAGTCTGACTCGGGTGTTTTTGTCTTTTCAAATTCGCTCGGGTCAGTCCGAGCGTTTCAGGATAGCAGATTTAGCTTGGAGGACGAAGACGAAGATTCAGCATTATTTTATATATAGTATTGCACCACACACTCTTTATATTCCGTTGCATTGTTGTATTGGTATGTGTGACTCTGATGTTCATTGTATAAGTGAAATAACTATTTTGTAAACTGTTTTGAACTGTATATTTATTATTATATTTTATCCTTCCGCTGTGAGATTCTATTTTGTTTTATTCCTTCTCTGTTTTTCTTATTTACCCCATAACAATCCGCCCTTGCGTATGCTTTGAATTGGCACGTGTGTCGTTTTAAAGTGTGTGAAAAGGCGGGATGTTACAGTTGGTATCAGAGCTTTGGTTTAGCGATAAACCTTGGCTTTGTGGGGTTTGACTCTTTGTTAATAGGGTAGTAATATCCTATGGGAGTCGCTGAGTGTATATATATGAGAGAGCGTACTTGTTAGTATTGATAAAAAGATTTTAATATTGTGTTAATCTGTTCCGCTTTGTATTTATGAATTCTGGTTGATGCATAGGACGCTATGCCATCAATAGGGATTTTTAAACACTTAATAGGACAGACCGACATAATATTTGTTTTTAATATAGGTGAATGAAATAATTTCGCCTATTATATTTTCTATATATAAAAATTATTTTATAAACATATATATATATTTGGTTGCTATAGATTGGATGTTAGGCAATAAGAATATTTGTAATAAATTGAAGCTAAGAGAAACTATAATAAACCAAATTTGGAGATTTTAGAACTTAAGTCCGGGATTTTTGAAAATTTGCTTTCAAGGAATTTATGAAATATAAGGATTTGGTTTATAAGTATTTTCTTATATAAATATTTCGTATAATTTGGAAGAATTGTTTTAAAGAAGGTTTTGGAAAAAAATTAAATTCTGTACTTTCCTCTCTGTCGCTGGAAAATAAATTCGGCGATGGCGGCCGCATCATCGACTTTCATTTTCGAGTTTCAAAAGGGGAAAGGCCACTGTAGTAAATCCTACTGCAGATTTATTTTAAAATTTTCTAAATTTTTTTTCTTTTATTGGTCTAAATATAATTAGAGATATTGAGTTGTAAGAACTTATTTATCTATTATTTTGAAATAAATTGAAATTTGACCCGGTATTTAAATTCTAAATTTTTCCGTTAATAAATTGTTAAAAAAAAAAAAATTATGTTAGGGAAAAAGAGGTTAAGTAATAAATGAATTGAAACCTCTAATTAAATTAAGAGAAGTATTGCAAGGTTAGAAAGAGAAATTGGATACGTAGAAAAAATAATAATAATATGGATCAACATTGAATTAAATTAAAAGAATGGAGATTAAACTTGTAATAGTTCAATTGCATTTTCTTTAGCATAAATAACTTACCTATATAAAAGTTGAAATGTTAAATAAGAACTAGAATTGAATATTTTACAAGTAGGAATTTTAGAAATAATGAAGTATTCAATAAATTACCGTTATAAATAAGAATTAAATGGTATAGACTTAAGTGATAATTAAATTTTTATTGAAAATAAAGTTAAGTATTATTAATAAATGATAAAACCTGAGTATATAACATGAAATTCAAAATAAGAATTTATTTTAAGATTATTTACTTAAGTATGTTTTAAATCTCCCCTATTTTAATATAATAGAAAGTAGGAAGAATTGAAATGACTGAAATTCATAGTTAATGAATAAATAAAAAACTTCCACTTATAAGAATGAATGTTAGCAGATTTAGAAATTAAGGGAAATCTTACAAGTGAAGATATTCAAAATATTTGTTGTTATTAATGAGAATTTATTTTATAAACTTAAGTAATAAAAAGGAAATACAAATATAATGAATTTGGTGATAATTGGAAAATAAAACTTGTAAGAAATAAAGGAATTCCTCCATAAATAAAGGGAAAAAAAATCAAAACACTGAATTATGGAATGAATGTATAATCAGCTATTTTGGTGTTGGTTTGAATTGTTTGATGTATGATTGTTGGGTAAGGAATGGTGGAGTTGTTGGATGAACCAATAATCTATCTTTGTTCCATCTAAGGCTGTTGAGCAACGGATGCACTTGATAGTTATTCTTCATTCGTACAACTTCAGAATTTGAGCCGAACAACTAATTGTTTTATTGATTGTTTGTTGTGGTGTGTGCTGTTTGCTAAAATCTATGGTTGTTGCATTTGATTGGATATGAATGACTGAATCCACCTAAACATTCACTGTAAAATAAATATTTAACCTTTTAGATTTTATAAGTGAATACAGGTGTTGGAAGCAACTGCTACTGCTTTTGGTTCCAAAATATAAGCGTATTGCCCGACAAATAGGTACGTTTTCGGATTACGATTAAAGCGCTATTTTATATATATTTTCCCGTGTGGGATATTTTATTTGGATAATAGGTGTAATATATTTGTATATTTGGATATTATATTTTCTCCAGAGTCCCTCCGTACAAAGGAGACTCTGCCAAAAATTTTCGTAAATTTTGGACTTAGAATTTTGTTAAAATATTTTTCCAACTTTAATAACTCAAGTATTAAAGGATATAATGATTATAAGACAAGTATATTTCATTAAGAAAAATTAGTCCAGTAAACTATAAGTTAATATTTGAAATAAAATGTACTGTTTTATTCTTCCTCCTCCCTTCCTTTTCCTTTTCGGGGACGAAAAGTTTTGAGTGGGGGAGATTGTAACGACCCGTTAAATTTATGGTATTTAATAAATTAAATTAGTATAATTTCTAATTTGTTTAAGAATGAATGTAGAGATTTGGTATAGTAGTTGCAATTTAGTGTAAAAATAAAAATTTTATGACAATAGATGGGGATAATGTAAATTGTCACAACTTGATTTAAAGTTAATTTTTAAAGAAACAAATAAATGTTGAATTTGGGAATGTTAGTATAAATATTTATTTGAATGGTATTCATTAATACAAAGATGAAATTAGTGTAGAACGCAATAATTTATGTCTGTAGTGAAAAGAAAAGAAAACTGATAGAAACATAAAATTTATTTTATGTAAACAAAAGTTTAGTTTGAACAAACTTATGAAATTTGATAGAAACAGTGTTTGTAATCAGTTTGGTTATTTTATATTTGAAAAATACGTTAATGAATTTATAATGCGAAGGAATGGTAGAATGAAAAGAATATATATAATAATAAGCAATTGATTCAATTAAGGGAATTAAATTGTAATAAATGGTCATTTAATAAATTCAACGTTTTGTGAGAAATCATATGAGTTGTGTATAATGTGTACAAACTTCGATTTTGGGAATTTATTGGATTTATAACGGTTTTGTTATTAAGTGTATGAGTTTAAAGTTTTTCCATTTGGTAAAGTAATAGAAGAATGCATAAAAAGATAAACAAGGCTTAGTAGAATTTATACTTAATGAATTGGTGATTGAGAAATGTAAAATACAAATAAGATGTAAACCAAAGGAAATCCCATTTGTAATAAATTATGTGGATGCAGTGAGATGGTAAGTGATAATGATCTTGTTAGGCAAGTGATAACGGAATTTTGTGTATAACCAAATAAAAATCCAAAATTATTTGGAAATTAATTGCAATCAATAAAATTTATTGCAATTCAATGGATTTAATATTAAATAGTTTATGTAATTATTATTTGGAAGGAATGGGAGTTATTTGTAAAAGGTATGAACCAAATGAAATTTTTCTTATGGAATAGTGGAATAAAATGGATGTAAAGGTTTCAATTATACATTGAAATTCATATTCACCTTAAAATGTTAATTGAAACCAAAGAAGTTAATATAGGAGTCAAGACTCATTTATTAATTTGGATTTATTGCAATAGTTAATACCATAGAATAAAGTTAAAGCTAATATAAAATTTTATTTGACCATTGTTGATATAACTTTAGAAAACAAGATTTTAGTTATAATTTGAGTATTTGATTCAACAAATGGTATTTACTACATATAAAATGGAATTAAACGTAAATTATTACGTTATTGGATTTAAAACGAAATTGGTAAACATTAGACTTAGAGAACAATTAAGTGAAAGCTTAACTAATGTTAGTTTCGTCATATTGACAGCAATAACTTTGAATAATAGAAAGGAAGTGAATATAATAAATTAATCAAATTTATAGTGTTGAATTCAATTGGATTGGAATTAATAAATAGTTAAGAAAAATAAGGGTTATTAATAATTTGGAATTTAATTATGGTAAAAGTTTATTTGCAATCATGAGTTGGAATAGAAATCAAATCTATTTATCTAATTGGATTTTGTTGAGAGTATAAGAATATAAGCTTTAATGATTGAGTTTTAGAATATAATTTATAATTTCCAAATAATTATAAAAATGCAGAAATTAACACTGCAAATTGATGTGTTTATAGATTTTAATTCACATCCAAGCTGCTAAATCATTTGGAATTGATTGAATTATATAAGTAATGAATTTAGCCAATATTAGAAGTTGAAATATAAAAATTGGATTTTTATGAATTATTTAATTTATTTAATAAATATTAAAAATAGCCATTTTTGTCACGGACTCGGATTTCGACGAAACTAGTTTCATCGGATCCGTATCGGTGAATTATTATAGGATTTCAAATTTCGTATCGATCGGACTTGTCGTTTGATCGTACGGACGCGAAACGCATTGAAATCAATTTTATTAAAAATCAATTTGAAATCAATTTGGAAATCTTGTTTTCAGCATAACTTCTTCATACGACCGAATTTGGTCGTGAAACTTTTTCCATCGCGTTCAGAATATTTTAAAACACCTATTTGGATATATAGTTTTAACAGATTCGGTTCCGGGGTCAGAACGGGCTTTTTGGGCCAACTACCGTTTAGCACGTTCGTTATCCGTACCCACCTAGCCTTCTTCTATTTGTCTATATATATGCGATCATAAACCCTAGCCTCCTTTTTATTATCATTGTCTGTACGTACATTTTCTTCATCTCTTTCTCCTCTCCAATGGTTGCAAAACCTAGATCTATCCACAGTTCAAAATCAAAAAGTCAAAACTCAAAAAAATTCAGAAAATTCCAGAAAAAATATATGTTGAAGTATTCGATACGCGTAATCTACTGGTATAATTCGTTTCTCAATTGGCGCTGTCGTTTGCTCAGAATAAATTCAAACAGTCCGTGGCCTCACATCATCGTCGCGACAAACTTCATCGGATCGGAATTCTGTTTCTGGGTATTGTAGTATGGACGATGGGGAGCGCATCTATATAATTTTCGGGGCGAATCAAAGGTTGGATTTGGCTCAAAGTTCGATTAGGGTTTAAAGGAAAACGGCGGCTGGGCTGTGTTTTGGGGTCGCGACCCTATACCGGAGGTGGAGGAGCGTTGCGCACATCCTGGAGTGGGGCGGCGTGGTCTGGGCGGCGAGGCTGGCCGTGTGTGGCCGTTGAAGTGGGGCGGCTAGGGTTGGCTCTGGAGTGGTTCACGAAGCTGGGAGATGATGAGCACGCGGTCTTCGTGCGCATGAAACATAATAGGTGCTGACGTGTTGAGTTGGTAAGGTGATTGTGTTCCCTTTTTTTTTTTTTTTATTTGAATTTCAACTCGATAAAATCGAATAACTTTCTCGTACGACATCGGTTTCACACGAATTTTTTTTTGTTAGGATCGTATTTAAATTCCGGACTTGATGACGCTGGTTTGGACGAATTCTGAGACGGGCGAATTTTTGGGTTTAAATCGGGTTTAAATTCGATTTAAATTCAAAAGGTGAGTGTTTTAACCCACTCACAATTACTAGAAGCTTTTATGTTTGTTAAATAAATTTTAGAAATGAATAGAAATTTATTTATGAGCTTTTGGCATGTTATTTCATCCATATCTGTTGAATTGCATTTTTTTTAATTTAGCTGTTAATTAAATTGATTGATTGCGTATTAATTGGCTGTTAGAAATTATTGTTGCATATGAACTGCTAGTTAACAGTTATATAAATTATTGGGGAATATAAACTGTTAGATAAATAGTTGATAAATCTAAATTGAAGAAAACTGCTAGTTATTACCTGTTGTATATTACCAAACACATATTGTTATTGATAGATGTTTGTGATTGGATGATGGATGTTTTGTGATTGGATTATGGATGTGTTGTTGAATGGATGTTTATTTGGATATCATTAAACTGCAAGTTAGCATACATTTCACATTTCATTCGGGATTGTGGTTTGAAATGATAAAACCGCAAAGTTTTATTTTTAAATTGCGGATTGAAATGATAAATATCCGTATCACTTGACCATAGGATAGAAAATTATATACAGGCACCGCGGTCTATATATAACTATTTTAATGTGATTTCTATGGTTTGGATTGAATACGGTTTATAAATCTTAAATTTTATATTGTATAAATATTTTATTCCATATTTATATACCTATGAAGTTAAAATTTAGGAATTTAAAAGGTGAATAAATTTCTTTATTGAAAATGGAAGAAATTTAGAAAATGGAGTTTGGTGAATTTATATCCTATGTTTAAATGTAAAGTTGGAAATTTTAAGATATGATATTTGTAATTGGATTTTCCCAAAATAAATAGAAATGGATATTCTAGTAAAAATTGAATTGAAAAATGTATATATATATTTTACTAGAAATTGAAGTTTTATTAATTATGGATTTTATGTGAATGGTCAAGATTAATTAATAGAATATTGATTTTGAAAGGATAAAAATCCAACTTTAGTTGAAATATTAATGCTCAAAAATGGATATAAATATATATATAATTGAAATGGTTTTGGGACTTGAAGTAATATTTTGGATTTTGGTTTAACTTTAAAAGAAGAAATATTTGGAAAGCCATGTAATTTATTTCTTTATAAAGCAACAGTAAAGTTAAACCTTTTTAATTCGCATACCGTTGAATATCCAAACCATTTAGTTTTGAAAATAATGGTTTTAAAATACTATGGATTTTCGAAGAATTATGTTGAAAGTTACAAACAAAATATTGGTTACATGGGATATTAAATAATAAAAGTGACATAATTTTTGGAAAGGAAAATTTATTTGGGAAACGATATCATTGATTTGAGTCTTTATAAATTAATATCAAAATGAATTGTTTGGGTTTAAAAGAAGAAAGGATATCGAGATATTATGGTTTTGAAATGGATTATATTCTGGTTTTAAAGTATAAACTGTTTTTAAATAACCGCGGTGTTATAATAACGATTGGTTGGCAAAGAGACCGGGATCGGATATGGACATACTCTCTGTCGATACCGAAAACCACTTTGACTAACCGTGTACGCGGTGGAGATTCCAGAATGAAGTAGGTGGTGGCGACGTTTCCTGTAAGGTAAATACGTGGACCCAACTCCCGTGAGTTGGCATAAGGTGGCTAAAACAGGAGCGATTCTCAGGCCAATGAGGTCATTCCTCTGATCGGACGCTCCTCTTCGATATTATACTTTGACTTGGATTGATTCAGTGGCCACTTCTATATTTTGATTTTGGGGGAGTTAGTTCGAGGTGGGCGGCAGCTGCGCGCTGCGCGTTACCATCAGCCTGGATAGCAATTGGTATATCTACCCTGGCATTGCCTAGTTGTGCCGTGTCACCTACCCTATCGCGCCTTGTACGAGTTTGGTTTTCTCCCGTAGCCCGTGTGGTATCCTCTAGTGGCTTCCCGATCAGGAGGGACTATGATATTGGATGGACTACTGGGACTATTACGTGTTTAGGGCTATATGGGTAACCCCTTAACGCTATTAAAAAGTAAGTTTATTTTATAAATAGACACTATTATAATAGCGCAATATACTACATAGTAAATAGTTTAACGGATCCTTAGGAGATGTAAATCCCGAACATCTCTTGAGTTACTGTACTCATATTTATTTCTGTTTATTTAACTCACATAAGATATTCTAGTCTGACTCGGGTGTTTTTGTCTTTTCAAATTCGCTCGGGTCAGTCCGAGCGTTTCAGGATAGCAGATTTAGCTTGGAGGACGAAGACGAAGATTCAGCATTATTTTATATATAGTATTGCACCACACACTCTTTATATTCCGTTGCATTGTTGTATTGGTATGTGTGACTCTGATGTTCATTGTATAAGTGAAATAACTATTTTGTAAACTGTTTTGAACTGTATATTTATTATTATATTTTATCCTTCCGCTGTGAGATTCTATTTTGTTTTATTCCTTCTCTGTTTTTCTTATTTACCCCATAACAATCCGCCCTTGCGTATGCTTTGAATTGGCACGTGTGTCGTTTTAAAGTGTGTGAAAGGGCGGGATGTTACATACTTAATGTGTTATACTCCTGAGCTAAAGTTTTAACCTTCATCTCTGATACCACTGTAACGATCCTGACTCGATCTTCGAAAATCGGCACCGAATATGACACTCGTATTCAAATGCCGCAGATCCAAACATCGAATCTGGTTCGCCGGAGCTTATAACACATTAAGTACAACACAGCGAAAGAAAATGAAATAACAGATATCATATACAATATTGGATACAATAACTGATACAACATGAATGGTACAACAGAATGTTACAATAGAAAGATACAATAGACATCAACACTATCAGAAATACAAAGAACAGCAGCGGAAAGATAATGCCTTCAAATGCGACACTACAAGGACTCCATCTCCAATCCAAAGATAGATCGTACAAATGCGATCCAGAAATCCAAAAGGCTGGAAGCTAACGCATCTATACCTATTACAGGATTATCTGAAAACCCAACTCTAGACTGCCCGTGTGGAAAATAGTGGGCACCCAGAGTTTAGGAAAGGAACAATAAACTCCAGGTCAGTCATGGGACTGGTATGAGCAAACAAAACAGTTTTATCTTTTAAAACAAACAACAAAGCTTTTAAAGTTTAAATCCGCAATGCTTTTTAGAAAATGAAACTACCATAAGGCCTCCCGCCACACACACAGTGCAAACGCAGAATTGGAGGAGATTTCTCCTTATGATAGTCAAAAATGCTTGATACGTGAAAGCCATTTAATATTATTATTATAAGTGCACAGTGGAAAACAATTTCAAAAGTATAATATAAATCCTAGCTAGCATAGACATTCCGAACTATGCCTACTATAGCTACCATCTAAACAGTGGTGACCACCACAAGTAAATGGCAGGTTCTACAACTAAAACCGTACAAGACTCGTATTGGATTGAATGGATTTCCAACAAATGGTCAGGCTAAGGAACTTCCTATTGCCACATGGGAACGCCTCTGGCGGGATGCCCCGAGAACCAACCTGTTCTCTACTGTCACAAGGCCGGCTACCCCCTTCCCGGGGAATAAAACCTGAGATATGCCACCCCCGGTCCTTTGGGACCTTTATCCGAGAGCTCTCCAACAACAACATCACACAGTAATAATATAGTGTGTCCACATGAGTAAGTATCTGGGCTCCATACCATGATACTACCCTTTTCCAGAAGGAATGGTCATACCCTAGGGGAGCTACCCCTGAAACCTTGCCGCATCTTTCCTGTTTCGACCATTACCGGTTTGTGAGGCTCGATGAGGTCTCGACCACAAAGCTATGCTTTTCCACAAAGCCATGCTTTGATCAACAAATGATCAACAAATGATCATCAACACACAGCAGCACTTAGCGTGCCACACTACCAAATTGGGAGTATATCGCTGACAACTTCAACTACATAACCTCTGAGCTCGTACGTCTCAGAGAAGGGTGTTAAGCTAAGAGAATAAATTCTCCGCCACCAACAGATATGTATTTGAAAGGAATCGGCTTTATATCTCAAAGTATAGTGTCAGACACACGACCATACAAGTCTGTTCCGGGCTCGAACAGAACCGAAGGCACTTCCGAAGAAGCCCTTGCAAATCCGGGTATTCACAATCCCGATCGGACTTCCCATCACTTAGGGAATCTCTATGCCGGCGCGACTCAGTGCAGAGACAATCGATAGGTCATCCTATCGCTCTCGCAAATACCCGGTCTTCACCACCGGTCTTCAATGCTATCCATAACGACGTATCACATATTCAGAATGGGCTATATGACACAAAGGTCCTCTCCCGGCTAAACCGAATAGTGAGCGCAATATTTAAAAACATATGGATATGGGATTTTAGTTAAGTCACAACTTAAAAATCCAAAGCTTTTATTTTCAAATGGTTAAATAAATCACCATTTTAAATCTTTACACAAAAAGATTTATGTTTCACAAAGTCCACCCAGTTTCACAAAAATCTATCCCTAGATTTCAAAACAATTCCCATTCAATTTGGATTAACCCAATTAAATCTTTAAATTAAAGATTTATAGCTTCCAAAACACGTTTCCAAAGATTTATCTAAAACTTGGAAAACTATTTTCATTTTTAGACTTGAAATCCTTTAACACAAATTGGAAATTCATTCTTATGTGAAAGCTTCAATCGTTTGAAAACAAATAGTTTTCGTTTCAGAAAAATCCAATTTCATCTTTACAAGTTAAAAATTTTGGGTTAAATTTAAAGTTCCCAAAACAACGCTTTTAAAATGGTTTAAAAACCTATATAACACATTTATAAGTTGAATACCCTTTTTTAAACCATAGTTTCCAAATCATAAGATTCGATTTCAAATATTGAGTACAAATTTAAATTAAATTATTTAAATTTCAAAACTCAATCAAGTTATTCAAATAACTTTTATTTTTTGAAATTCATTTTTTTCAAAAGCTTCAATTCTAATTCCAAAACTACTTTGGATTCAAAAATTCAATTTTAAACCAATTTCAAAATCCGCGACTTAACCCATTTCCACATGCAATCCATATTTGTGTGTGTATAGTGTGGTCCAAGGGTTTTACACAATAAAAGTGCCACATCATCCATCAACACAGATTCAATCATATCGATAAGCGGTATAACCCATAACGCTTATCTTAATTCACAGATTCATAGATAAAGTAAATTATCAATCACAGAGGTTACCATTATGATTCGATGTGGGTTTCGGATAACCAGCTGGAATCCGACTCCCTGTCGCATCGAAATTCAAATGTTGTTCTACGGGTCAAGGGTTTGCATAACAATATATACATCACAGATATAACAGCCTAGCACAAAGCATCACATAGCATCACATCACATATCAGATATATCAATCCAGTACACATCATTCAATAGCAATTAAACATCTACAATTAAGGTGAATAAATCGTGTGGTTTAAATCTATTACCCACATAATTACTTCTATTTGAAATCTTTAAATCAATGATTAACTATCATTAACTATAATTAATTAAGTCTTAACCACCTTCATTTATTAATCATCTCTTTAATTAATTATATTAATTAATTAACCTTTAATTGTAATTAATTAAACCTTAATTACTTTTATTAATTGATTATTCCTCAATTAATTACTTTAATTGGTAGACCCTTAATTATTAATTTATTTATCTTAGTTATAATTAATTGCCCTTAATTGATTAACCAATAGATTTATTTTTCCCTAATTAATTACAAAAATTAATTACTCCTTAATTAATAATGATTTCTTAATCACTCTAAGTTAATTAACCTTAATTCATTATTCTTAATTTAACTACCTTAATTAATTAACCACATTAATTAATTTTACTTTAAAGTAATTAACCTCAAATATTTGATTAATCAATTCTTAACCTTTAATTATCTTCTCTTAATTACTTTCACTAAGTAATTACTATTTTCATTTTGATCATTCATTAATTACTTGATTAATGAAATCAAATCATTAAATTCTATTTATTTATTTTTAAGATAAAACATCTCTTACGTAAATAAAGCATTTAAAAAAAACAATTTGCTTTCAAATTTAAATTTAAATTTCTTTTTAGATTTAGGATTTAAAATGAACACGAATTTAACTTAAACAAAGTTTTAAAAACAATTCAAAAACCTTTTTATCTCATAAGTTAAAGAAATATTCATTTTATAAAAGTGGTTTAAAAGTTTTTTAAACCAAATTCATTTTTAAATTCAAATCAATTAAAAATACACTATCACACTCAAAGTTGTTTAAATTATTTTTAAATTTAAAACTTCTTTTTATTCTAAAACTGGAGTACATATTTAAATTTTTTATTACAGGTTACTTAGATTCAAAAACTTACTTACATTTAAATTAATTACAAATTATCACTTACTTGATTATCATTAACGATATAAATTTAAGTTAAAAATTTAAACATTTGATTTTATCTCTAAATCATTTATAATGTTTCATTTAAAATAACTTGTTACAAATGTAAATCTAAAACTTAATTGTTTTTTTTTAAAATCCTTTATTTCAAAACTTTTAATATACTTTCTACCAAATAAATAAGTCATCATTTATAACGAGGAATAGTTTCAGAATTCATAAAAAAAAACTGGAATATGAAAATTTCCAGGCAAACCCGAGTATCCCCCCGGGCCAAAACCCAATATACTCGAGTGTCACTTCGAGTTTTATCAAAATTTACCCGAGCGCCTCCTAAATTTTACTTAAAAAATTTCCCAAGTGTTTTAACCCGTGCCCAAAACATTCTGCTCCGAGTAAAAACCCGAGCTGCCCTAGCCTTTCCCCGAGCTCTCCTTCGAGTCGCCATCCTTCTTCCCCAAACACAAAGGCCACCTGATGTCATTGATGCATGTATACGTGCACACGCGATCAACTACGATCTGGTCATCACCACCTCCTCCAACAAGTTGCCGACAACACCTACTAGCCTCCCACGTACCCAGATCAACTCAAACGGCCATAAATTGAAATCGAGTAGTTCAACACCCAGGCAACCAAACTCAGTTAAAACAAAACGCCTCGCCGACGTCACTTCTGACCGTCAGAAATCACGCCCACCATTCTGAACCCTCACCATGCTTCAACACTTCAATTCCACCACCTGCAACTATGTCCGATTCACCGTAGTCATCGTACGAACATGGCAAACTTCGTCAATCAAAAATGGGTGTAAAACCCTATTTTATCCTCGCACCTCCATCTCTATGATCAGAAAATTTTTCGATTATTTTTGCCGAGAACCCCCATCTTCATTCATGCTTCGGTAAAAATTTCGAGGCCAAACGCTGCGCCAATCACCAGAAAATACCCGATATCCATATAACGTTCAACTCTCAATTTCTCGTTATTTATAAGCCTAAAAATCTTGATTTTCATTTCAAAATTCCTAGTTTTCGGTAGCATAACAAATTATATACCTGAAACAAACTATTTCTATGATCGAAATTTTGATAAGTTTTCAAAGAACTGTTCTTCCTTTATTTCAACCAGCTACAGGTTAAATGAATAAAAAAAATAAAAATAAAAACCTTTGAAATGGTTATTTTGATATAACTAATAAATTTGGCGTACATATTATAGTCTAAAGGGACTCAAGGAAGAAGATCTTAATATTTTTCAAGTTTGAAAACCTGAACAACAAAGGACAGAGCCTAATCCAGGAATGCATATCTTTATCCTCAACATACACATACATGCAAGCATAACCAAAACATCAATCAAGCATATTGGGAGCAAATTTCACAGATCATTCAAAAAAGAAAAAAAAAAACATATATAAGGTTGGGTTTGCTCACCTTGAAGTTTGATATTTGAAAGCAAAGACAGTTTTGAGATAGAGATGAAGCCTGGATACTTTTTTTTTCTTCTTTTTTCTTCTTACTTTGATTTTTGAAATTTAAACTGCAACTTGAAATTATAACACTTTGTTTAATCCCTATTGCATGCTCTTGTTTATTCAGTTTATTAATATCAAAACAAGAATTTTAAATTCACTTACTGTTTTTGAATAAAACAGAGTTATTTCCTGGAATTTTGAAAAAAAAGCAATTTGTTATGAGTCTTTGATCTTATACTTTCCTGCAAATAAATTGATTGATTCAATTAGTTAAATTCTTGCTTTATTATTGTTTAACAACTTCAATTTCAAATTTTAAAAAGAAGGTTACTTGCCTTTATTTACTTTCAGAAACCCTGCACTTGCTTCCCAGGCTGAAGCATTTTTTCATTCTTGATTATTTTGCTGCAGTAGCTGATTTAAAACTGCATGCTGCCCCCAATTCTTTGCTTAGAGTTTGAATTGATTTGATACTTGATTTCCCTTTTTTTTCTGCAACTGATTTACAAGGTTGTTTTAAATCTTTGTTTTATTTACTGATTTCAACATTAAACTCAAATTCTTTTAAAAGGAAATTTACTTGCCTTTTAGTTGATTTGCTTTCAGATTATTTTGAAACTACATGCAGAGCCTATTCCCAGATTGCAGAAATTGCTTAGTTGAAATCTTGAACCTTGCTTTGATTCTGATTTGCATTCCAGTTTAAACTTTGAATCCAATTTTCCATTTTTGTTTTGTTACAGGTTGAAGATTAAATTGGTTTCCCAGGTTGAAGACTTTGATCTGCTACTTGTTTCTCTCTTTTTATTTGAATTGATGTGGAGATGGCTTGACAGATTTTTTTTTTCTTTGGAGTTGTAGTTTTTTTAAGATACCAAATCTCTTTTACTATTTTCTTTTCAGATTTGGCTGATGTATAATATGATTGAGCATGGGGAGATGGAAAGTTTTTCTCAATTTTTTATTTCTATTATTTTATTTAAATTAAACATACTTGATGCCATTTGTAAAAATGAAATCATGAGCTTTAGATTTTGTTAATTATCCTACTCTAAACCATGTGCAAGTATGCATATGTTTACATTTAAATTCTTAAAGACAAAAGAATATTTATGTTTTGTACACACTTGTAACTTTCAAAGATAGAGGAAATTTCCATATAAAATTTTATATCATATTTATTCTATAAGTAAATGTACTTACATTAAATTTTTGTTCAACATGTTTATACACTTATTTAAAATTTATATTAACACAATTTACATTCATACATTTTTTATTTATTTATTTATTTTGTACAACTCTACAAAAAGAAAAGAATGGATTCAACCACTTTGATTTCATATTAACAATTGTTATATTTATTTATATAAGAGAATTAAAATCTTAAAATAAATCTTTTTGAAATTTGTTACATCTACCAAATATATTTAATATTTTAGAAAACAACTATCATTCTCTTTTTATTAATGTCAGGGTTTTAATTTCCATTATATTTTTAATACATTTTATTTTGAAACTCAATATTTATTTTATAAATCACTTATTCTTAAATTCCTAATATAAATTTCTATTTAAAATCAAAATTATTTATTTATTCTAGAAAATTTTCTATTTAATTCACAATTTATTTCCAAAAATTAATTTAATTGCCAATTTAAATTTGGCGAATTTTCAGTAATGTTACAGGAAATGTCGCCGTCGACACCGCATTTCAAATGATGGGAACGGGGCGATGGATTCATGGAGAATTGGGGTATCTTTGCCGGAAGCGCGTGGGTTCTGATGGTTTGTCGCGGCGGAGCGAGGGGAGTTAAAGCGATCGTTTTGGTTCAGGAAGTAATGTTGGGTTCGAATTTTAGCTCGATTTTGATTTCATAGCAGTTTCGTGTTTGTGGGTGTTTGAATCGATACTGGAGATCATGGTGATGTTCTGGTGGCCTCGAAGTCGATCGGCGATGGTCGACATGCTTGTGCACGTGTACGTGCGAATGTACGTGTCTGGGTTTGAAGATTTTGGGGAAGAAGGTAATAGCTCGGAGGGGAGCGCGCGATTTTGTTCAATTTTCTCGAAGCAGGGTGCAACTTGGGGTTAGCCTGGGAATCGCTCGGGTAGAATGAGGAATTAGCTCGAGTTTTTTGGTATGGTTCAGCAAAACAGTTTTTAAAGTTTTGAAGAAAATCATGTTTTTAGAAATTAACTTTAGTTAAATCAAATTTCTTCCAATATTTAATGTTATTTAAGCTTTAAAACTAGTTAAGAAGGGTTTTGAATAAATTGTTTTAATTAATCTAGTTTTAAATGGTTTAGAATTAAATACACCCTTTTCATTTTGAAAAGTTTATTTTAGCTAAATAATAATTAAATGTTATTTGATTAATATAAAGGACATTTTAAAATTGTTAATTAAATTTTTAAGTTTAAGTTAAATTTATTTGTTAAAGGAAATTAATTACTTGTGGTTAATTACTTAATAAAATAAATAAGATAAATTAATTAATAATTTAAGTTAATAAATCAAGTAATTAATGAATAATTAATTAAAAATAATTACTTAATTGAAATTAATTAAGAATGGATAATTAATGATTAAAAAATTGATTAATCAAATGTTTAAAGGTTAATTAATTTAAAGAAAAATTAATTAATGAAGGTGATTAAGACTTAATCAATTATATTAATGATAATTAATCATTAATTAAAGAAAATTAATGAAAGTAATTATGTGGTTAATTAATTTAAACCACACAATTTATTCATCTTAATTGAAGATATTTGATTGTTGTTAAATGCTGTGTATTGGATTGATATATCTGTTATGTGATTATGATGCTATGTAATATGAATTGCTTTGTGCTGAGCTGTGATATCTGTGATGAATATACTACTGTGGGAATGTGAAAACCCTTTGGGCCCGTAAAACGACATTTGAATTTCGATGCGATAGGGAGTTGGATTCTAGTTGGTTATCCGAAACCCATATCGAATCGTAATGGTGAATCTTTGTGATTAATAAATTTACTTTATCTGTGAATCTGCGAATGAAGATAAGCGTTATGGATTATACCGCATATCGATATTGATATGACTGAATCTGTGATGATTGATGTTGTTGCACTATTGTGTAAAACCCCTGGACCACACTATACACGCACAAATATGGATTTCATGAGGAAATCGGTTAAGTCACAGAAATTTTAAAATGATTTTAAAGTTGAACTTTGAATCCAAAATAGTTTTGGAAATGGAATTGGGTTAAATATGAAAAGCTTTGAAAGGGAGTTTTCAAAGATAAAAGTTATTTTGAATAACTTAATAAAATTTTGGAAATTAAAATAGTTTGATTTGAATTTGAATTCAAGAGTTGAAACTTTATTCTATGTTTGGGAATCTTGGTTTAAAAGGGTTATACAAATTATAAATGTATTTTATATTTGTTTCAAACCAATTTAAAAGTATTATTTCGGGAATTTGAATTTAACCCAAGTTTTATATTTGAATGGCTTTAACTTGAGCAAATATAATCTTAGATTTTTTCGAAACGAAAACTATTGGTTTTCAAATAATAATAGCTTTTATATAAGGAAAGAATTTCCAATTTGTGTTGAAAGATTTCAAGTTCGAATTGAAATAGTTTTGAAAACTGTTAACTAATCTTTGTGAAAGATAGTCAAACCTTAATTTGAAATTGAAGAGCATTTTAAATAGTGTATCTTTTATATAAAACATTTGAAATGGAATTGTTTTGTGAAAATGGTTTTAAAAGCTATAAATTGAATCTTTGATTTAAAGATTGGATGAGTTAATCCAATTTGAAAGGAAATTTGTTTTGAAAATGCTATGAATGAATCTTTGTTAAAGATTGGTGAATTTGTTTTCAGATTGAAAAGGGATCTTAAAAGTGTATCTTTTGTATAAAAGGTTTGAATTGGAAAGATGTTAATGGATCTTTGTGAAAGATTGGTGAACTTTATGAAATGAATCTTTTTGTTTAAAAGATTGGAAATGGTAATTTTTTTAAACCATTTGAAGAAATTTTTTTGGATAATAAGTTGTGACTTAACTGAGATCCCATATTCATATGATTTTTAAATATTGCGCTCATTATTCGGTTTAGCCGGGAGAGGACCTTGTGTCATATAACACATTCCGAATAATGATACGACGTTATGGATAGCAATTGAAGACCGGTGGTGAAGACCGGATATTTTCAAAAACGAAAGGATAACTCGTCGAATATCTCTGCACCGGCTGATCCCCGGTATAGAGATTTGATTACCCTTTGTGATGGGAAGTCCGGACGTGATTAGGAATTATCCGGATGTGCAAGGGCTTCTTTGTGAAGTGCCTTCGGTTCTGTTCGAAACCGGAACAGACTTGTATTGATGTATGTCTGACACTACACTTTGAGATGTAAAGCTGGTTTCTATCAAATACATTTCTTTTTGGTGGCGGAGATTTATTCTCTTGGCTTAACACCCTTCTCTGAGACGTACGAGCTCAAAGGTTATGTAGTTGATGGTTACTAGTGATACATTCTCAATTTGTTAATGTAGCATACGAAGTGTTGCTGATCATTTTTTGATCGAAGCATGGCTTTGTGAAAAAGCGTAGCTTTGTGGACGAGACAGCATCAGGACCTCACACCCCGGAAATGGTCGAAACAGGAATGTTGCAGTAAGGTTTTTAAGGGTCGCGCCCCTAGGGTATGTCCATTTTCTTCTGGATAAAAGGTGATATCATGGTATGGAGCCCAGATATTTAACCTATGTGGTTACTGCAAATACATTACTTTATGGTTGTTGGTGTTGAGGGGCCTCGGATAAAGGTCGGTAACGACCAGAGATGGCATACTTGTGTGTTAGTTACCTATGTTATAGCTTGGTTAAACGTAAGGTAGCGTCGGCCTTGTGTTAGCGGAGATCCGGTTAGGTTCTCGAGGGCGTCCTTCCAGAGGCGTGCCCATTTCGGTAAGGAAGTTCCTTAGCCTGACCATTTGTTGGAAAATCCAAAGAAACAATAAGCGCCCTGTACGGTTTTAGTTGTATAACCTGTCATGGAATGTGGCGGTAACCTGCTATTGAACATGGTAGCTATAGTAGGCATACGACAAAATGTTGTATGCTGGCTAAGATTAATATTATACTTTCGAAATATTTTCCACGATGCACTAATAATAATATCAAAATGGTTTTCGCGTATCAAGCATTTTTGACTGTCATAAGGAAAAATCTTCTCCAAGTGTGCGCTTGCATTGTGTGTGTGGCGGGAGGCCTTATGGTTGTTTCATTTTCCAAAAAGTATTGCGGATTTCAACTTTTAAAATCTTTCGTTGTTTATTTTAAAGATAAAACTGTTTTTGCTTGCTCATACCATCGCATGACTGACCTGAAGTTTATTGTTCCTTTCCTAAACTCTAGGTGCCCACAATTTTCCACACGGACAGTCTAGAGTTGGGTTTTTCAGATAGTCGGATATTAGGAGTAGATTCGATATCTTTGAAGCTTTTGGATCTTAGCGATCACATTTGCTTCATTCTGGAGTTATCTAGTTTGTTTATTGCATCGTGATGATGGTTCGAGCTATCTTTAGTTTGGAGATGGAGTTGGAGTTGCATTATGGAGTTGGATTCTTTTGGAGACGTACTCTGTTGAAGATATTCTTTCCGTTGTGTCTTGTATCTCTGATAGTATTGATATCTATTGTATCATTCTATTGTATTCATTGTTGTATCTGATATTGTATCAAATGTTGTATATCAAATGTGTTATTCATTTTCTTTCGCTGTGTTGTTTTACTTAATGTGTTATAAGCTCCGACGAACCAGATTCGACGTTTGAATCTGCGACATTTGAATATAGGTGACGTATTCGGTGTCGATTTTCGAAGGTCGAGTCAGGACCGTTATAGTTATGATGGAAGACCCATCATAATGAGAATGTGGCCTAGTAGCATCAAATTTGACAGAGATCTATTAACAACAATGCCAATATGGATAAGACTGCCAAATATTAATCTAAACTTATGGGATCTAGAGGCTTTAAGTATCATAGCCAGTATTATTGGAAAACCAATTAAATGCGATGCAACCGCAACTAAGAATACGAGTTAAGGTTTGCCCAAATTCCTATAGAGGTGGTGGCAAATGAAGAAATTCCAAATGAAATCAATTTGACATTATACAATGGTGAAACAATAGTACATAAGGTGGAATATAATGGGTTCCTGTAATGCGATATATGTATATGCTTTGATCACCACAAGAGCCATTCCAGTTCAAAGAAAGCATGGGCTCCTAAGGAGAAAAATGTTCAAGAAAACCAAGAAAGCATTAATCAAGCCAATGCTTCAAAGCAAAATCATAATTCCTTTAAAGAACAAGCAATGAAACCAGAAAATGAAAAGAGTTTAAAAAAAAATCAAGTATTTAAAGAGACAACTGAAAACTCAGAAAAAAGCCAATAAAGGCTCGCAAGAAGAAGAAGGGAATATACAACTCATTGAGCATTCCGAACATATTATCATTGAAGAACGCCCTCAATTTCAACAATCAAAGCAATCAAATAATGCAAAAAACAAGCATAAATAGGGAGATCAAAATAATACATAGGTCTTAGAATTTAAAATCCACTCAATTTCAAATCCTTGTTTAAATACAAGCCAGTTACAATCTAATAATCACAATGGCACAAGCTTGGAATTGGCATTAGATATGGCAATGGGAGAGGCAAAGATAGTGATATATTCTGAGACAGCTGAAGTATCAGGTGATGCTAGAATGTACAGTACCAACAAAGATATGCCACACAACCCAGATCAACAAGCCATAGTATTGCACTCAAAAAGTAATACAAAGAGGTTAGAGGTAAAAGAAAAGAGCCAAAAAGCTTCGAACAAAGGTATAGATATCAAATAAGCCAGAATATGAAGATCTAGTAAAGAAATTGAAGACTAGAGGAACATATTATAAAAGAAGAGGTAAAGCTGCCGGTCTAGGTATGAGAACTAGAAACTCTAGCATGGAATATCAAGGGTATGAGTGACCCCTATAAACAACTAGAAGTCCTTAATGTTATGAGGAAGTATAAGATATATGTTGCAATAGTAGTAGAGAATAAGTTAGATGATATTAGTTTTGATCAATTCTGCTAAATAACCCCAAATAATTAAAAAAGTATTAGTAATAATATTAGTGGGGGTAAAGGAAGAATTATGTTTATTTAGGATTCTAACATATGGAATGCAAATGATATAACTTTAGACAATCAGTTTATAAATTGTATTCATGATACTGGTGGTCTAATTATTCAAGTAACACGAATATGTACCAGTAACACTGAATTAGAATGAGACTTGATATGGAAAACTTATAGAGATTAATAAAAAATGTAATAATCCTTGGGTTTTGATGGAGGATTTTAATATTGTAATGAAATATAGAGAGAAAAGTGGTGGTACCCCCGGTTCCTCTTTGAAAATTGGAAAAAATTAAGAAATTTTTGTTAGAAACTAGCTTATTTGAACCTTTATCGAATGGTAATAAATTCATCTAGAGATCAGGTAAATTTAGAAACATTCAGCGTAAATTGGATAAGGTTCTTGTTAATGAAGATTTTATAAATAAATATGCTAATATTTTTTGTAAAACAGTTGAGAAAAATACGAGTGATCATACACCTATTTTAATAAACTTAAAAGATATTGATAATAAAATTACCAATAAACCTTTCAGGTTTGTAAATGGGTGGACTCAAGAAGAGAGTTACAAAGAAATTTGAATGATTGTATCTCTTTTCAGAGTCAAGATACTAATCAATTTCAATTTGATATGTTTTTAAAATATACAAAGTATAAACTTAAGCAATGAAATAAAGTAAATCCCAAACATGAAGATGTATTCAATGAAATAAAACAAGAGGGTAAGAAGTTACATGACCAATTAGTTAGCAATCCTGAGAATAAGGAAATAGCCGCAATTTTTTTCACCAATCAAATTAACATGTCAAAAGAATTACAAATCAAAGTTACTAATCTTAAACAAAAAGCTAAAATTGATTGGTTAACTCAAGGAGATGAAGCTACAAATTTTATCTATGGTAGAATGTCCCGTAGAAGACATATTAACAATGTAGACAACATTTTTGATGATAATGGTAGCTCTATAAATAGTTTTGATAAAGCGGCCAAAGAAGTTATTGAGTATTATGAAGATTTATTTAATAGTGCTAAAGTACCAGAGGATATTCTCATATTATTTGCAAGAAAAAGATAAACCCAATCGATTCTAAAATTTATTAGAGAAAATTAATGAGAAGAAAGCTAAACAAATAATTTTTTAATCCAATGATAATAAAATCCTAAATCCAGATGGCTTTAATTCGAAATTTTATAAAACCCACTGGAATAATATTAATGGGGACATACTAAATGGGGTTAATGAATTTATTAAATGTTTAAAATTACTTAAAAGTTTCAATTGTACCTTCATAACTTTAATTCCAAAAACCAAAAGCCCTAATAATATAAGAATTTTGGACCAATTTCTTGCTGTAACTATATATACAAAATCATTGCTACTGTTTTTAGTAAAAGATTAAAGGAATTTATAACATATACTATTTCAAAAAATCAAAGTGCGTTTGGCCAGGGAGGTATATTTACGAAAATTCTTTGCTGGCTCGTGAAATGGAAAGAAATTTTAATTAAAAAAACAGGCAACCATATGTGTATAAAGATGGATCTACAAAGGCCTATGATAAAGTGAACAAAAATTTTATTTACCAAATGATGGTAGAGATGGGGTTTGATAAAAAAATTCTATGAATTAGTATGTAAGTGTATAAATACAACAACTTTTTCAATACTGATACTAAGTCAACCAGTGGGTTTTATCAAAATTGTAATAAGTGAATTAGAAAAGGTGACCCTCTCTCCCCTTATTTATTCACAATAGTAATAGAATACTTCAATATTCTAATTGGAATAAAAGAAATAAAAAGAACATTAGCCCAATAAATAGAATTAAACCTAGTATAACTCACCTTATATACGCAGATGACCTTATGTTATTTATCAAGGCTAATATTTTTAATGCTAATGCCACTAAAGAGATCTTTGAGTTGTTGTGGTAATATGCAGGCTCATAGGTGAATGAATTTAAAAGAAAAATCTATTTCAATAAACACTGCAACAATATGGAAGAGATATCAGAACTTACATATTGCTGAAAAAGTCCACCAATAAAGTATTTAGAACTACCTCTTTGAGCAAATCAAATTAAAGATAATTGTTGTAATGCTCCTCTAGATAAGATTTTAGAAAGAATGGAGACATGGTCATGTAACATGTTGTCTATTGCAGGTAGAACTGAATTAATAAAGATAGTAATACATACAATCATTTTATATTGGATGCAAACTCATCAAATTCTTGTCGCTACTATAGCCAAAATTGAGAAATCATGTACTAATCTTTTATGGAGGGGAGGATATCATAGAATGTCATGGGAAAAGTTATGGTGACCAAATAAAGAAGGTGACTTAGGCAAAAGAAACTTCAATGATCTCAATGCGATATGCAGCTTAAAGCTTATTTGGAGATTTATCAGCAATGATTTTATGTGGGCTAGATGGTTAAAAAAACAAATACATCAAAAACAATTCCTTTTGGAATACAGTGCAGAAGCCAGATCAATCAAGTTCTATAAAGCAGATGTTAAAACATAGGGTCACAACAAAGAATATTATCAAAAGAAATTTTAAAGATGATTTGAACACAAGTTTATGGTTTGATTCCTGGTATAACCATAAATAACTTATTAATGTTTTAGGATGGAACAATTTGCTTATTATGGAGAAATGCTAAAGCTACACTAGTAGAGATAATCACAAATCATCATGGCAACCAGAATGCAACAACAAGCTCATTTAGTAACAATATCAGAAAATTACCCATTGATGAAATGCTGACGTTGATGAATGAGAATGGAAAAAAAAATTCTCTTTCAAAAAGACTTGCGAATTATTAGAGTAAAATAGTCGGAAATGGAGTGGGTAGAAATCATTTGGAATAAACACAAATTGTCGAAAAATGTCTTATTGTTCTTTTATTTGCCATTACATACAAATTTCCAACCACAGCAAAAAGTAACAGATGGAGAAGATTAGAGGACATACCATGCTTATCATATAATGAAGAAATGGAAACAAGTATTTATTTTTTCAATGCAAATATGTTGGTTATCTGTAGAATAAAGCCAAATCTCAGCTAGGTTTTAGCTCGGAAAGTTCTATAGACTTTAGAGCAGAAACTCAAATAATCAGTAATCGATTTCATGGCAAATCCAAATAAAAAGATTTAACATGCATACTATTGACTGCTACAACTACCATGGATGAAAGAGCTTAATAATAAAGTCCATAATAACAGAGAATAAACAAAAGAGCAGAGATGGATTTGCATATGTAAAGACGGTACTATTATCTTATTGAAATCTAAAAAGAAACAAAAAGAATTTACTCATCTGCTGCTTGTTCAATAAGAGGTATCCAGAATGTCGAAGATTATCTGAAATTGCCTCGGCTACTTAATCAGTGTTCGATTTCTCCAAATGCAGAAGGATCATCAGCTGATGCTATCTCAAAGCCTCGTTGTGATCCAAACCCTAGAGCTGCTTCGAGGAAGCCCCGTAATGGGTTAGATCTAAGATTCAATTCAGATCCGACATACAATCAAAGTAATGAAGAGTCACAACTCCGATTAGAATGTGAAATTGCTCCAGATAAAGGCAAAGCCCCAATTTCAATTAGTACAACTATGAGAATTGAACTTAATCGCGATTATCTTACTGGAAGGGAGGAGAATCTAGTGGTAAAGTATCAAAGGAAGAATAAACAAGTCTATTTAGAGAATCGACTTGAATGGAGAATATATTTTTTGCGTTGTTTTTCTTTTAGGAAGAAGTAGAACGAAATAATGAGCGACGCTAGGGATTATGTTAGAGCATCTCCAACGAAGAAACATTAAGACTTAATATTAAGACAAACTCGTTCAAGCAACTCCAACTGTTGTTATTACCCTTAATCTGTGCAGTTAATGCGCTCGGCAGAGTCAAAGCGGTGGAGGTGCAAAAAGTCATAGCGGAGATACAGCGATGATATAGCGGGATATAGCGGATGACTCTAAAATATCATATAAAACTCGTACTTAATGTTTTTACAAATTTATAAATGGTAATTAAACGAAAAATAATCATTCAAATGAATTATAATTAATGCATAAATAATTCTAAATCAAAACATGTGCAAATATACTTTAATAAACGTAAAACTGTTATATAACATAATTGAATTTAGTAGAATATTAGAGTATTTTCATTTTTGAAAGTATATTAAAAATTAAATCAAATAAATTAGTTTCATAATTTTCATAATGCGTAAATGCAATTTTTCAATTCATTTTATTAAAGAAGATATAGCAGAAATAGCGAAATATAGCGGGAATAATGGGATATAGCTGGAATAACGGGGCTTAAAACGGAAAAGCTATATTTTGGGGTTACATGGAAAAAACGTAGCGGTAGAAATCCGCTATGAGATATAGCGGAGTTATAGCGGGATAATAGCGGGACATTAACTATACAGCCCTTAATATTAAGGGGAAGAATCGGGGACCAATTCAGAATGCTGAATTGGTCCCGAGCACTGATTACCAATTCAGGATGCTGAATTGGCACCAAGCGCTAATTTAATCGGCGTCCAAAGCAAGGCGTTGATTAAATCAACACCTACTTTTATAACCGTTATCCAACGGCTTCTCCCTCCCCCTTCCCAAACGGCTATATTCTTCATTTTCAACTCCTTAGATACACTATTTTCACTCTTCATTTCCACACAAAACTCTTTACCACTTCCTCATCAAACCCACATTATCTTCAAATGTGTTCAATATGAGTGAACACTATTCCACTTTGTCTTCGTTAAGTATGTTGAAATTTGAATAAAAATGTGCACTGTGAATAACGCTATGTAACATGACATAACAACGATAGTATAAGTGTAACAGTAAAGTACATAAGCATCGACGTTACAGGACGCTGATCAAACCAACAGCCTGTAGTTGTGCCGCCCCCTTAGTATTTAGGGATATTAAGAGATAATAACCATGGACTTAAGTGGTTGGAAATAATAAATGATTGTATATTGCACTGTTTGTTTATACCCGATCTGAAGTATTTTGGGTTGGACTACTACTTGATTTGCAAAATTCCCTTTTTTTTTTCTTTTTTCTTTTTTGGAAAATCCGTTTCTACCCTTTTTACTTACCTGAGAACAATTCAAATTTCAAGTTTCCCCCGTCTAACCAAACTCCTATTAATGAGCCTGAAACATCATTCAGGGAAGTACACCGGAACTTCGAAAATGTCATACAAGAACCAAAATCCTTCTCCTTCCTCTTCCCCTCCTCCTCACTCTTCCCTCCGCAAACGCGTCACTCCTCTCCAATCTACCATAAACTTCGCACTCGATCTCACTCATTGCCACTCGTGCAACATCAAATTCAAAACCCAATCGCAACCCCAACTCCTCAAAAGCAGTTATCGGATCCAAATCCTCTGCTCCACCTGCCTCAATTTGATCGAATCTGGCCAGCTCTGCTCCTACTGCTTCGTCCATATCGATGAAGAGGAAGATATCTTTCAGAATTGCTTGAGCTGCTTCCACAAAGTCCACTACGACTGCATTCCGGCTCATGGGTACTACGTCTTGCCTTCTCAGGTCGATGCGTCCAACTTCTCGTGCGTGGATTGCTGCGTAGAGCCGAAACCTTGGAGGAAGAATCATGCTGTTCCGGATGAGCGTAAGATCACTTCTTGATTAGGCTTTAGTATGTGCGTATATGTTGTTCGGTGAATTGCTTGCTTGAAACGAGTTGTGTAGACGAATGATTTGGTTCCACTTGGTTTTGTTTTGCTGATGAGTGGGCATGACGTTGATTGGTAATTGTTCTGTTTACTATCTACTGCATATGATTTGGGTATTTTGATAATGGTTGAGAGAAGTTTTTTTTTTATCAAAATTCGAATCTGAAGTTTTCATGGGAATTTGTTCCATTTCTTGATCATTTATATTGCAACTAATAGCTGTAAGAAGAGATTATAAAGAAAGGAAGATAGATATTATGGAAGGGCGAAGCCATAATTTTAGCCAGCGAATAGGATTTTGTTGAAATAACTGTAGTTACGTTTTGATTGAGATAAGTTCTTTTTGAGCGATGTAAGAAATGCATGCTGCATGTTGCTTTGAAAATCTGAATATGTTTATTTGTTTATTTATTTTTAATTCTTTTCATTCTTATATGAACAAGGCATTTAAGCAATGTTGAACACTTGAGTCAGAGCCCGTTTGGCAACAAAATGCCACGTGCCCTAAGTAAACTTCATCCTGATTCAGATTTAACAAACTATTGATGCTTAAAAGACATTTTGAGAAATTTTTTAACAAGCAATTGGGTTTGTTCTAAAAAAATATTCTCAGAAAAATCAAGTCTTAAACTTATACTGCATCTATTGCTTAGTGCACCTCCATTTTTATTTTATTTTTACGAGTTAACAATGTTTATCTAGTGTTCTTTTATCATCATCTTTTTTCATGGAGGAATTTTTTAAACCGTACATCAAGTTTTTCTTACTGGATATTAGTTTTCTTATAAAGTGAAAATTTGAAATTGTATTTTTAAAGGTGATAAGAAAAGAAGGCCTTTGTTTTTATAGTGTAAGTTTATCTATGTAGTCCTATGATGTATATTTGGAAATATATTTTCTATGAGTTTGCGAATCTTTGAAATTCGTACGTGAAGGGTTGTTACATGTGCAATATTAGTATAATAACAACGGCCATAGTTGCGAAGAGACCCAAACCTTTGTGTAGCAGTGATAAGCTGGCCGATTGTTATATAAACAAAAGGTTAAATGTATAGTTTTTGGTTTTTGGTAACCTGTGTTTTGTTTATAAACCAAGTACCATTACCTTTCGTGCATGCCTAAAATTATAGTTGTAGTGGTACCTAATTAGTCGAAGGCCTAAAATAATTTTTACAACAACGCGTAATCTATGCTTCAAATCATCTTCCAATAGTCGATTAGAATCTTTAATATTACGTTGTCGGGGCAATTTTGATTACAAATCTTTGATCATCAGCGCTTGTTGAACAGGCGACTGCAACGGCTCCACAACGGCTATTTCTCAACTCTTATATAAACACACCATGTCAAGTTCTCATGCAATTAAATTCTTCATTATATCTTATTCTACTTCAAATCATAAGAATGTCCACATCCAAATCTTTTGCATTCGATAGTGATTCCGATTAAGATGAGATGGAAACGTCGTACGTAGAGTATGAAACTTGCTTACTAAAATTACAAGAATAAATTGGTCAATCATCTAGTTAGCATGGAGGTCTCATGGACGTCTCATTTATATATTGGGTAGATGATACATAAATCGTCATTATTTCGCTTTCCACTAGCAGTTGATGAACGATTATTTTGTACAAAATTCAACACATTGCGAATATGTTTAAAAGTAGGTTTAAAATGAGACGTCCATTGTTCAATTGAATTTTGAAAGACTTGAAAGCCCATGAGAAATATTTTGTCTTCAAACCAAATGCCTTCGAAACTCAGGGTTTGATTGAATATCAAAAGGTCACCGCTCTTATGAAAATGTCAGTGTATGACAAACCAGTTGATATGCTTAACGACTCAATGCGGTTGGGGGAAAATACAGTGCTAGAAACTCTCTATAAATTTTGTTAAGCTATCGTAGATGTCTATGGAACTCAATACTTGTAGAGCTCAAGTGAAGCGAACGTCTAAAATTTACTTATAATGCACGTTAGCAGAGAAAAACTTGAAATGTTAGAAAGTATTAATTGCATGCATTGTGAATGAAAGAACTGCCTGAAAGAGAGTGTATCAAAGTAAAGAACAGAATTCGATTTTAATTCGTGAAGCAGTTGCTTCATATGATTTATGGATTTGACATGTTTTTTGGTACATCTATATCAACTAACTATGTTAATGTTGATCAGAGATCAACATTATTTAATGATTTAGCGCTTTGTAAAACAATGCCTATTTCATTTACCGTGAACGGTAACAAATATGACCATTGATACTATATTGGTTATAGAATTCACCCAAAATGGAGGACCATCGTAAAAGCAATCCATAATCCTATTACTAAAAAATTACCAATATTTGCTACAATGCAAGAAAGACAACAAAAAGATGTAAGACAAGCGTTTGATGTGTGTGCTGTAGTCCTAATTCGCTATAATAAGCAATTCATGTAGAGTATGGTCTTTAAAAAAAGACATTGATGCCAACAGGGTTGACGCAGTTGGTTGATGGTCCGGACTGCGTGATCGAAGGTCACGAGTTCGAGCCCCGAAACTGACAACCCTGTAACAAGTACCCGAAGTATGTGTTTGGCAGACACATACTTCCCTAGAGTTTACAGGCGAAGCTTGGTTCTCTATGTAATTCAAAAAAAAAAAGACATTGATCATGTACACTTGTGTAATTTTACGAAGTATGAGTGTGTTCGCAGACAATTCTGTCCCGTTTCACTTTCGCATTGCTTTGGACGTGTCTGAGGTGGTATCTACAAAAATGCACCGTTTGAGCCAACCGTTGAAAAATTAATGGTTGATGTCAGAAGTGTATGATGCCACTGCCCTTTTCAATGATTAGCTTAGCTCCCATATAAATTCTTCCTATCTCTTCATCCCCTCCACCATATCCATTCCCCATGCTTCGATATGAAAATTCAACATTTTTTACCGATCCTACATTAGGTTTTTGAGGTAGCTTTTTCATATTTGTATTTTTCGTCTTAATATCCATTTTAATTTTTTTGAAATTTTCTTACAGAATGTTGACCCATGAATCTGTTAGTTCTATCCGCAACATCGTAGAATGAACCAAGAAATGTATGTTGGCAATCAATAACGTTTGCTACAAGCACATGCAACTTGAAAAAGTTGGGTTGGCTATTTGTATTTTGATATCGCTGTTGTCTTCAACACACAAATGAGTCGATTACAACGAATGTGGGATAAAGAACAAGTTTGAGAAGCTCAAACGTGAATGAACCATGTGGAACAAGTTGCTGCAGATTGAAAGCGAGTTCTACAATGTAGAGAAGAACACCGTCGGATGAACTGATCAATGATGAGACTTGGTAGCTAGTAGGTACATGAAATATAAAATGGGCTTGCCTTCGAAATTCAGAGAACTGAATGTAATATTTGAAGGCTGCATTGGAATTCCAGCCTGCAAGTTCGACGTTCAGGAGGCTCCACCAGCTAATGCCTCATTCGACACCCAGCTGTATGTCGACTGTCTCATGGACGAAACTGCAGAAGCAGCAATTGCACTTTTCGAGATCCTGCACATTTGCATCGCTCAGCTGCTAATTTCTTTCATAGACATCAATCGAGTGGAACTTCGTTTCGTGATGTTGAGATGAGAGAGATCGTTCGTTGGATTATGCATGCGCGACAGGTGAATGATCCATTCTTCGAATGAGAAGTCACAATTATTCTTGTCAATAGTGAGACACTTTACATAGTTAACTGGATGTTGGTAGACAATCCCGAAGAGCTTGAATAGATTGTTCTGTATCTAATAGCGTGATTTAGAAAAGAAAATGTAGATTTTTATTTGTATTTCGAACTACTAGTACGTAATAAAAATCGTTTTTTTTTTCATTTCATAATTTATAAATAATATAAATTCATTTAACTATATTAATTACTAAAATTAAAGCAAATTAAAAGAATGACAAAAATAATTATTTATAACAAAATTAAAATGCTCTTTCAAAATGTGTTTTTGTACACAAAAATGCATTCTCCTTTTGCAAATCGTTCTCCTTTCGTGCCCCTTTCGTCGCCAACAAATGTATCCTATGATTCTTGAAGATGAAAGGGACGCGTGATAGAATTTTTACTATGAGCGTGCTGCTCCTATGCTAGATATTTTCCTTCAGACTTGCCACTTACTAATGTGACTTCCAATTTCATATCAAACAGCACAGTGCGTATTGCAATGTAACCTTACACGACAAACTTCAAAAGGATCTTATGGAACACATTGGAATCACTATGAAGATTCTTAGTTATTCTTGACTGTGTTTGATTATTTTAACACAGTATTTGTTTACATAATATCAGATAGTCGTAAAAGAAAATTTAATTTAAATAGTTTGTTAATTCAGTACCGAAATGTTCTTTTTAAAAAAAAATTGTTATATAAATACATACACATCACTGAATCAACAAATATATAAATCATCTAAACAAAACACTCAATTGTTAATACACACATATCACAGAATTAGTTAATGTGAAAAGCATCTAAACAGAATCCCAAATGTCCTAAGCAGAACAATCAAGTACATACATCAATCCCCTAAATGTGGCGGTGATTGACGGCTATGGTTATCTGTTTCATCTGCTGCTAATAAATTTCATGCAAGCTACGAGTATATTATAGTGGTCTCAGATGCAACTAGAACACGTCTTTCATGATCCTGATGCTGAGAATATTGTAAAAATAAATTGTACGATGTTATTACACATAAGTTACGGTGCTAATTTAAAAAGATGATGCGCACCTCATGTGGTCGATATAATCCATTAGATAACACACCCAGAATCATCGTATCCTCTAAGAACTGAAGTGAAAGACCCATCACGGTGGCAAGTGTATCTCTCTAATACATGCAAAATACAAAGATTATCAATAGACAATGGAGGAGCTGACACATCATGTGCTTGACCGGCATTACATTATCGACGGTTCATCAAGTCCAGGCTCACTTGCTCGTCCCCTAGCTTCAATAGCAAATCCAAAGCAACTGGTTGTTCGAGACGACTCTCCTACCTCAAATCTTCTAATGTGTAGCCTCTGACCTGAATCAAATTAAGATAGCGGGTACGGGTTTGTGATCTTTTTGCTGGAGTAGGTATGATTTTTCTAAATTTTCCATTTACTCATTATGTCTTGCTAATTCTGTTGGTTGATCGTGGTTTCATCGATTTGAACAATAGAATTTTAAACGATCGTTGTTGCATCTCATGTGGAAGCTGCTCTTATTGAACCCTCCACTATAGTTGTCACCATAGTGGCTGATCAGATGGATAGATGTTATGTTTTTTGAAGTTGTGAGAGTTGAGCGACACGGATTTGTGCCGGTGTGTGTGTTAATAATTTGCTTATTGGGAAGATTGACAATTTCCATATTAACATGCCTGCTGCATAAGTCCTTCGGAGGTAGATTTCCTATGAGAATGGGTACTGTTATCTGAAGAGAAGTATAAGGAGTCCTCTCTATTGCATCTGAAGCATTGATGTTGAAATCCACGGTCCTGCAGTACTTATGTTGTTTTTCTTTTGTTTTTGGGCCTGTATCTCATTTAGCCCACTTATTTGTATCAGAGAAAGATATATATACAATGTAACAATGTAACAGTTAGATTAATATCAATTGAATTCATTTCTTCATTTCAACAACTTCTGTACTACTTCAATTCTGCAATTATCTTAATCTGTCCATTAAAATTCTTTCATGGTATCAGAGCTGTTTAGTGCTTAACAGCATTGAAAAGATCCATTCAAGAATTAGAAAGTCATTTGAAAATCATCAGTAAAGGTTAACACCTTTTCTCTCTCATCAGATTTTAATATCATCATCTGAGAGGAGGACTAAGGTAATCATCTCTGCCGTGCCAGTTCAAAGCCTGGCTGCATAAGTGATTTACCATAAGTCAAGAAGATCAGAATCCAGAATTCTTAAAGATACCAGAATCAAGAAGTAATTCACCAAACTCAAGAAATCAAGAAAAGTGCCTTCCAAAGAAAAGAAATCATCAGACTACAATCATCATTTGAATATCTCTTCCGGTTGCACTTACCTGAGAGGATCAGAATTAAAATCTTGATTCTGCATCTTTGTATTAGATATCCAATCTTCAGTTTTTTTTCTTCCCTGTTTTCAACACTGATCCTGAAAAAAAAATCATCATGGGGGACGAGGCAAACTCTGCAGCACCCACAAATGGCAGTGACTTGCAACATACTGCAACAAATGTTGAGAAGCTGGTCAGAACCACAATTAGCCCTCAAAGTCAGTTGGTTACTGTTCGACTTAGTGAAGATAATTATCTTCTATGGAGACTGCAAATTGAAACAGCTCTTCAGGGTTATGGTCTAGAAGAATACATTCAAGAAAGTCTGTCTGTACCACCAATGTTTATCACTGATCAACAAAACAAAATGATCAGTAATGAAGATTACATCAACCATCACAGACAAGACAGGTTAATATGTTCTTGGCTATTGTCATCTATTAATGCAAATCTTCTTACACATGTTATAGGATGCAAAACAGCTTGTGAAATTTGGTCAACCATGGAAAGGGTGTTTAATTCACAGTCTGCAGCAAAGGTATTGTTTTACAAAAGACAACTTCACAATGTCAAAAAGGAAAACAGCAACATGAGAGAGTACCTGTTCAAGATAAAATCAATCTGTGATGCTCTAGAAGCAGCAAATCAAAAAGTATCAGATTCAGAACAAATTATGATAATACTAAATGGTCTCAGTGACGAATATGAAGCTGTAGTGGCTGTTCTAACATCACAAAGAAATTTGCCATCTGTTGAAGATGTTCATTCTATCCTTTTGTCACATGAAGCTAGAATAGACATCAAGAAACCCCAAGAATATGACACATCAATTAATCTTGCAGTAAATCATAAAGGGAAGTTTCAAAACAACAACAGAGGTGAACAATCTGCTCAAAGAGGTAGTTATTCTAACAGATCAAGGGGAAGAGGTCGATGGAATAACAATAACAGGCCAAAATGTCAAATATGTGAAAAACTCGGTCATACAGCAGCAAAGTGCTATTTCAGGTTAAATCTCAACTATGTTCCAGGGCAAAACATTCAAAGAAATGCAAATCACAGTGCAAACATGGCACATCTGCAACCTGACTCAGTTAACCAATCAGAAGGAAAGAACTCACATACTGAAAATACAAGATCAGATCAGATACAAGATGAAGATTGGTATCCTGATTCAGGTGCAACTAACCATATCACAAATAACTTGAACAACTTAAATCTTGGAAGCAAGGAATACAAAGGTATGAATTCTATTCACATGGGTAATGGAAAGTCTGTTGCAATCACACACACTGGTAAGTCATATATTATGGGAAGAAAACAATTATACTTGAATAATCTTCTAAGAGTTCCACATATTAAGAAAAACTTACTAAGTGTGTCACAATTTGCAAAAGACAATAATGTATACTTTGAATTTTACCCATACAACTGTGTAGTTAGGGACATTCTAACTAAAGAAGTACTTTTGCAGGGTAAACAATGTAAGGGTCTATACAAGTTCAAAGTGGATAATTCAAGGAACTCTGTTACTAAGAGACAGTGGTGTAATATTTCTGAATACAAACAGCAAGAAATGAATGAGACATTTGTGAAATGGCACTGTAAATTGGGGCATCCAAATGCCAATATTGTGAAGCATGTAATGAACAATAATAGTATTTCTGTTAATGACACATCTTTACACCACATCTGCACTTACTGTCAAATGGGCAAGAGTCACAAACTGCCCTTCACTGACTCTGAGACATGTTATAATAGCCCACTTGAATTAGTTGCTACTGATCTATGGGGTCCTGCCCCAATTCATACTGATTATGGATACAAATACTATATATCCTTTGTTGATGCATTTTCTAGATATATATGGATATATTTCTTAAAGTCTAAGAATGAAACTCATAATGCAGTGTTGCAGTTTATAGCACAGGCAGAAAATCAAACAAATTGCAAAGTCAAAATCATACAAACAGATGGTGGAACTGAGTATATGCCTCTAAAGGAGTATTTTCAAAAAAGAGGAATCAATCACAGAACAACATGCCCATACACCTCTGAACAAAATGGGTTGGTAGAAAGAAGACACAGACAGATTGTTGAAACTGGTCTTACTCTTTTAGCTCAAGCATCTATGCCAAAGAAATTTTGGCCAGATGCCTTTAGTACTGCAGTCTATTTGATTAATAGACTGCCTTCAAAGGTTTTAGAATTAAAAAGCCCCTTAGAAACTTTGACAAACATTAGTCCAGATTATCATAGTCTTAAAGTATTTGGCTGTCTGTGTTTTCCTTATACCAGACCCTACAATAATCATAAATTAGAGTTTAGATCATCTCCCTGCACATTTATAGGGTATGCTAGTAACAAAAAGGGATATAAGTGTCTTGACAACAATGGCAAAATATTTATCTCCAGACATGTGGTTTTTAATGAAACAATATTTCCATTTAAAGATCCAAACATCAAAGTAAACAATAAAGTTTATAATGCAAAAGAATATATGTCATCAGTATCTATTCCAGCTGTTGAGATAATACAGGATGAAGCAACATCAGACAGAAAAACTGGAAATCATGAAAGATCATGCTCAGAACTTCAAAGAACTGACTTCAACTGTGAATCAGATTCAGTAAATGATCAAACAAGTCAAATTAGTTCTTCAAATCAAAATTCAGATCAAAGAATCACTGAGCAAACAACTTCAGATCATATTCAAAGTAATATGCAAGACACTGAATCAAACATGCAAGCTGAAAATGAAATGCAGAGTCAACAGCAAGATGTTGAAAGATCAGGTCATCATATGATAACCAGATCCAAAAGTGGTATTTTTAAACCAAAAATTTATCATACAATGCTAAATGCAGAAGAGCCAGACACATTCGAACAAGCCACACAAAATGAAAACTGGAGAAATGCTATGAATGAGGAGTTTCAAGCACTGATGAGAAACAAGACATGGGATCTTGTTCCTAAGCCAAATGATAAAAACATTATTGGGTGTAAATGGACATACAAGTTAAAGAAAAACACTGATGGTACAATTTCTAAGTATAAGGCAAGATTAGTAGCTAAGGGGTATTCACAACAGTGTGGATTTGATTTTACTGAAACTTTTTCACCTGTAGTGAAGCCTGCTACTATAAGAATTGTCATTAGCATAGCCTTACACAGAAATTGGACCATTAGACAACTTGATGTAAATAATGCTTTTTTGAATGGTATCTTGCAGGAACAAGTATATATGGAGCAGCCCCAAGGTTTCAAACATACAGGAAAAGAAGACTTTGTGTGCAAATTACATAAAGCAATTTATGGCTTGAAGCAAGCTCCCAGAGTGTGGTTTGAAAAATTAAAGGAGACAATGATCAGACTTGGTTATCATTCAACCAAGTCTGACAATTCTCTCTTCACAAAAATTAGCATAGACATAACAATATTTGTATTAATATATGTTGATGACTTTATCATTACAGGAAACAGTGAGCAGGAAATTAACAACCTGATAAAGCATCTCAATTCAGAGTTCAGCATTAAAGATCTTGGAAATTTAACCTATTTTTTGGGAATAGAGGTTAAAAGAATCACAAATGCTAAAATTCATCTAAGTCAGAGGAAGTACATAACAGAGATTCTACACAAAACAAGAATGCATGAAGCAAACTCAATTTCAACACCCATGGTGAGCAACTTGCAACTGTCAAAATTCAAAGGAGAAGCACTACTAAATGACAGGCAATACAGAAGTGTAGTTGGTGCACTCCAATATGTCACAATCACAAGACCAGACATTACATACAGTGTAAATAAAGCAAGTCAATTCATGCAAAATCCAACAGACATTCACTGGAAAGCAGTCAAAAGGATATTAAGATATCTCAAAGGAACACTTGACTTTGGATTAACTTTTGAGGCAAACAATTCAATCAGCATAAATGGGTATGCAGACGCTGACTGGGCTAACGACCCAGATGACAGAAAATCTACAACTGGGTACTGTATATATTTAGGTGACAACCCTATATCGTGGTGTTCAAAAAAACAACCAACTGTCTCACGATCAAGTACAGAAGCTGAATTTAGAAGCATAGCAAATGCTACTGCAGAGGTTATGTGGATTGAATCTTTACTTGGAGAACTACAGATTAAAACTGAGAACAAGACTACTATCTGGTGTGACAATCAAAGTGCTGTTCATCTTACAGCAAATCCAATTTTACATTCAAGAACAAAACACGTTGAACTTGATATCTATTTTGTTCGTGAGCAAGTTGCAAGAGGGAAATTACATGTAAATCACATACCTTCAACTTACCAAACAGCCGACATTTTAACCAAGCCACTGTCTAAAGGCAATTTCAATCGATTAAGAGAGAGACTAAAAGTAAGAGGAATGGAAGACATCATCTCATCGTAGCATGCTTCGTCTCCGTCAACATCACTGAAGAACCCCTCTCAGTCAACATCCTTGAGGAAGTGCTGATGTCATGCAAAGCTTCAAGTTTCTGTCTCCCCTCCGATGTAAAGCTACAAAGTCATCATTTTTTTTCTCTCAATTTTCTTATCTGAAACTGTTGCAGTCAAGGCTGAGTACAATCTTTGCTGAACCTCTAACCAATTGCCACCGCATGATGACAATTGATCAGTCCTTCAGGCGTTTCTCAAATCGCTTTCAGATCTATCTGATTTCTTTTCAGAAAATCGCTTGAATTTTATCTGCCGCAAACCCTAACCCTAATCGCGTTTGGGTTTGAGGGGGCGTATGAGAATGGGTACTGTTATCTGAAGAGAAGTATAAGGAGTCCTCTCTATTGCATCTGAAGCATTGATGTTGAAATCCACGGTCCTGCAGTACTTATGTTGTTTTTCTTTTGTTTTTGGGCCTGTATCTCATTTAGCCCACTTATTTGTATCAGAGAAAGATATATATACAATGTAACAATGTAACAGTTAGATTAATATCAATTGAATTCATTTCTTCATTTCAACAACTTCTGTACTACTTCAATTCTGCAATTATCTTAATCTGTCCATTAAAATTCTTTCATTTCCATATTGACATGCCTGCTGCATATTCTGTAAGCTTTGCTCCTAAGTAAGCGGCTCAACTGGGCAAAGTAATTAACTCACCGTAAACATCTTTTATCCTTTCTCCATGTCTAGTCAAGGAGGATACTTCTATTTATTTTCATTTATGCACCGCCCGCACCTGCAGTTCTAAATTTATAATCGCTTCTGCCTTTTCTCATTAGGTTGTACATAGTATATTCAGAAAACATACGACATTGTGTAATTAAAGCTACAGCAAACTAATAAGAGGTCAGGGTTGGTATTTTGTTCAAGCAAACACTTTGACGTTTGCAGAAAGAAAATTAATTTTGAAAGAAGTTAAAGCTTATGGGAACTCGATATCTGTCCTAAGATATCCATAGTAAGGTAATTTGCACAATCAGTGAATTTGTGAACCACCGTACAGAACGTCCACCCTAGAATCTTGGGGTGGATTGCAAATTTTATCGGTATTTATAATGCCATCTAACTTAGCCGGTAGTATAATTGTCGCTTAACAGTGTAGACAACAGTAACAAACAATACAATTGCCTATTTACTTGACTTTGCAAAGTCGGATAATAGCCACGACATTATTTTTTTACCGTTGTTCAGTTTACTTATAAAATATCACCACGATCTCGTTTGCTAACACGAAAACTATCTCTATTCTCCTCATGTTTACCCAAACTTCTAACCGTTTTAACAATAATTTTGTTTTTAGCAATAATTCTCCTTGTAACCAATAGCCTTGACAAAATTTTCAACAAAATTCATAACGTCCTCTTTAATAGTTGCAACAATATATTACCAGTGGCTACATTAGTCATCCAATCAATCAATAGTCATATCTTAGTCCACATTACCGATCTCAAAATAACTACGGTCATTATCAAGACGGTCATTATCAAGGTGACTACAATCAAATGCAGAATTCAAGTAGAAATTTGAACATTCAATTAGATTTCATTAAAAGGGGACTTAGATTTAAAATAATTTTGGGGACTGAAAATGATGATAACATATGGGTTATGATTATGGTAAAGAAAGCAATAGAGCCAAAGAAGATCATATACTGGAGGGATTAACATCAATGCTTGTTCCCTAGTGCTATGAACTAACGATCAAAATTTCAATATAAAGAAAATGGTTGTGTAACGAACATAATATCTAGTTGTTTGTTGGCTCGAGTTCTCAGAAGTGTTGGATTAGTAGAATCACATAGCGGAGTCATACGAGTGATTTCAATTTCTTTTCCCCTTCATTGATTGTATAAATGTATCTTTTGTGTTATTATGAACAAACATTTTAGTATTTTAAATCATATTTAATAGGATCTTCAACTTTTACTTAATTTGAAAATTGTTTTTTAAATAATTTAACTATTTAAATAAGAGTATCGACATACTCCACATTTATATTGTGTGATGTATATATGGTAACATAATAATTGATGACTAAATATACATATATGACGATATTACACACTTATTCACACACACATACAGTCAAAATTTTAAATTCAATAAAATGGTTATTAAAAAGGAGTTATACGGAGCTACCCAATGTAAATTGAAGGCATTGGCCCATTGGCAGTGGGTAATTGGGTAGTGGGTAATTGGGTGAACGTCAATTTTTCTTCTTATTTAGCTTATGAATTCTAATGAGTTTCACTAGATTCAATCTAGTTAATTTAAATAAATCAATTTTTTTTTTAATTAAATATTTTTTTTTATAACAAGAGTGATATTTTATTCATGCAGAACATTTATTATAATGTCTCAAGGGTTCTAGTCCATGACTCTAGAATCATTGTCTAATACATCATTTCTCTAACCACTTGAGTTGAAGGTTTTTGACTTGTTTTAATTAATTTAATGTTTGAATATATTAGAGTATATCAATATATAATCATATATGTACAACATAACAATGTGTATAGTTGATGTTTACATATATAGATATTGAATTTGCATCTATAATGTATACACTTGCCATTTATATGCGCATTGGTTATCTCAAAACATTGTTTAAATATAAATATTTATGATATTTCAAAGTTTATTTATATATAAAATAGGCTTTTAAAATATTTGATTAATTTTGACCAAGTCCATAAAATTCTAATATCAAATTCAAAATCCAAAATATCTAATTTTGATTAAGCAAACTATTTTAAAATTCAATTTTTGATCTATGAAAATCATTAAAAATATCTGTTAATAATCACAATAATGTATCTGTATTGAATACATAAAGTTTACTATCGTTTACAATAAATATGTATTTTTGATTTATTTTAGATATGAAAATTATTTAAAACAAATAATAATTAAATTTTGTACTTTGTAATGAAACAAATGTTAAAATAATTTATTTATATTTAGTTTCTTTTTGGCTACAGAAATTTGTTTTAATAAAAATTCGAGACCATTTTCGTCATATAAATGAATATTTACATATTCACATCTATACTAGTAATATAAACGATGTTTAAATTAGTTATATATAGGTTCGACAAAACTTATACACACACATATAACTGAAACAATATATGTAATTATATTTACATAATTTTAAATACATATTACATGTACATAAATGAATTAAAAATTGTAAATGACATTTTTAATTATTAAAATTAATTTTAATATTTAGAAAAACATATAATACACACACATGGCTGAATAGAAAATTGATTTTTTTTAGTTATGTACATGGATCAAAACAACAATAATAATTGACTTAATTAGTTAAATGTGATTAAACTATATACAATTATGGGAGACAACAAATGTGCATATAAAATTGTCATATAATCTAACTAATACATGATACATATATTATAAAATGTAAAAAGAATTTATACCTTCAAGATGGAGCCTTGAATGCACGTCGATTAGTTGGATCTCACAGATTCAACTTGAATCGATCATTAGAAGTTATAATGATTAAGCGTACAACTGGATTTTCTTTGATTTGATGTGATTTTGGTTATTGAAATTTTCTACAACGAAATGGATGTATAAAGTTGCTCACGACCAGGCTAGAGGGGAGGAATCAAGCAAAAATAATGAACGTACAAGAGTGTTCAAATAAAGTTATCCTTTTACCAGTTTAAATACATATCTAGAATTCAAACCATCTCCCTCCTTCTCAACATATGGCCTAAAATGATGTAGGTCTTTATGGGCCAGTAAAGCCACAAAGTCTATTTAACAATTAACGTTATGTAAATCGCATCTAAATGCGTATCAAAATTGTATATCGATACATACATATCTAACTTTTATATACACATCCAATTAAAATTAATGACATCTAGAAAATTATCAATAACACGTATACATTAAATAAACAAACAAGTACTATTCCATAAATATTAATTAATTTATAACAATTTGCACTACAACGCAGAATATTTATTTCGACGGCTTATAGCCGTCGACGACCGTCGAAAGTAGTTGAAAGGCAACGGAAAAAACCATCGAAATAGCATACATGAAGCTACTGCTCATTGATAGAATTTCCGACAGCTACATCGACAACTTTTCGACGGCCTTCATCGCACAGTTTGACGGTTTTCGTCGTCTCGTTGAGTACTCTTGGCAAGCATGGAGACTGTCACGTTATGGCTAATTGGTCATCAATAGCCATTACTAACCGTCTAAAACATAGAAATTTTTTTTTGCGCTTTAGTCACAACTCATGCCTCAAACAACACATATATAACATGATATATCGCAACACAATTTCACATATATAAATTATATACATTAAAGCTCAAATCACACATATTACATATACCACAAAATATATCTCATCAGTAATAAAAAATGCATTAATATATATAATGAACATAAGTTCAATCTTAAAACTCCATCATAAAGTTCAATCTTAAACATCCGTCATCTCAAAATGTATCATACACCATATCAAGCCAATCTCACCAATCTTAAAGTATAATAACTCTCATACTACCTCACGACATCAAAGTGCATATATATAATATCTCAACATAAAAAAAAATCATACCTACTCCATATCGCCTTCGGATCCCTGTGGTGAAGGAAATTTATCATGCTATTGTATATACACAATAATGCACTCATATTGCATCTGGTACATCTCCATAGTCCGACCACTGTCTCGATCCTCTAGGTCAGCACTTCGAATTCTCAAGTCTACAATCCCCTGATCGTCCCGTGCTCTTCTATAGTTGGCTTGCCTTCTAGCATGTAACATTTTTTTTTTACTAAAGTGTATGAGTTTCATATAGTGTGATTTATAAAATCAAGTTGTTATACGTTATTCATTAATATATTATACATAGACACTGTGCAGTTAAAGCGTTCGGCAGATTCAAAGCGGTGCAGGTGCAAAAAGTCATAGCGGGGATACAGCGAGGATATAGCGGGATATAGCGGATAGCTCTAAAATAGCATATAAAACTTGTACTTAATGTTTTACAAATATATAAATTGGTAATTAAATGAAATTTTTTCATTCAAATTGAATTATAATTACTACATAAATAATTTTAAATAAAAACATGTGCGAATATACTTTAAATAAATGTAAAATTGTTATATAATATAATTAAATTTAGTAGAATATTAGAGTATGTTCATTTCTGATAATATATTAAAAATTAAATCAAATAAATTAGTTTCATAATTTTTGTAATGTATAAATGCGGTTTTTCATTTCATTTTATTAAAGAAGATATAGCAGAAATTGTGGAATATAGTGGGAATAACGGGATATAGCGGAAATAGCGGGGCATAAGGTGGAAAGGCTATATTTTGGGGCTATATGAAAAAATTGTAGCGGCAGAAATCCGCTATGAGTTATAGCGGGGCATTAACTACACAGCATAGACATTACCTCTTGGTTTTCAAAATCATAGCGCCTATTCCACGTTGACGGTTCCAAGATAGCATCAAAAATCATGTCATCCTCATCAGCGTCAGCGTTTCGACTTGTTTCCCTAAGTAGTTTGTCTCGTTCTTTAAAGGTTTTATCCCGTGATTAAAAATAGAATTACAATTAAAATTCATATTACATTATTTTAATTATTTATAACTTATAATTTAAAGTGATTTTTAATAACTTATAATTTAAAATATGCTTATCATGGACTCTTTTGATTTTGTGTCGTGTCTATATTTTTTAGCCATCTTCATTGACATGCTCGATGGCATGAGTACAAGCACAAACTTTCAAGTAGGAGATGACACGACCATGCTATATTTTATGAAATAATTATTATGTATTATATATAAAATTATACAATGTTATAAGTATTTATAATCACAATTTATAGATTTACCAATTCTTTACGGTAATGGTGGAATGACTTTGAGTCACCGCGATATGTGACATGATTTGCATTCCTTTTTGTAGAATTCTGCTTAGATTCTGCCTGAAATTTAACGTAAACATTGTATTTCACTTTTGTAAATCAATGCAATTATTATATTAAATTATACTAAATTTTTAGTAAACATATAAGACTGGTAAACTTCGCTTCTAGATTTTTCCAGTAAGCATTTAAAGCTTCCTATATGGTTGCACTCATCCAATCAGATTTTTTTTCCATTTTAATGCTTGACATTGTATCGTGGTAATTTTTCGCCTTTTTTTGATCCAATAATTTCTACAAAGGGACAAGTCTGTTTCCTGTAAATCTACTGCCCTCTACGTATTGAAATTAAAACGAGTTATACATTTATACTTAGTCAACAGATTGCACAGTGGTTATATATAAAGTGAAATACACATTTATACTTATGTAAAAATCTTCACAAATACACTCTACAACGTAGGTTGAGATATTCTCCCACTTAGGCCAGCAAAGAGCATTCTGTTATTGCAAGCCGTTTAGAAATATCAAGCTCAATATTTGAGGGATCCAATTCAAAATCCTATATTAATTATGATATAGACATCTAATAAATCATGAATAATATATCATACACAAAACATTTATGATGTTGCACTAAATTTGATGCTTATCCATCCGTTTTACTTGCTAATCTAATTATAGGACGAACTACATGTGATGGGGCCCGTCATTGCCTCTCGTGGTTGTCCTCTGACAAGAAGAGAGGGAATTTGATGAATGAGAAGGTCGCCGACGTGGAAACATAATATCTATCACAGACATATCATTTTATTATGATAAAACATACGGAAAACATATTTTTTATGAGAAAACATGTAACATTAATAATCACATAAATTACGTTATATCAAAACATATTAATAGCCAGCCACCGTCGTTTTATGAGAAACCTTGTAACATAATTTTTTTTCTTGGTTTGTATCTTTCCTCGTTACATATTCTACACTTTCTAAAATTGATGTCCTCTTTTCAAAACAACATGCAGCCATTTAAACATGTATCTATCTTTTGGTACGGCAAACCGAAAGTAGTCGTAAGATTTTTCACTTCGTAATGATTTTCGCATATTATATTATCGGATGTAGTATGTCCTTTTTCAGCTTGCACAACTGTTGTAAATTCGGCTTTTGTAAAGTTCAATTTAGACTTCATGGTAATATAGTTAGCAGTTACTGATAATCGGTCGCTTTTACAACCATCCAAAGTGGTTTCTTAGCAGCATCCAATAAATCTTAGATTTTCTTCGCTTCAATATTCGATTCTTCTTCGACATTTACATATTCATTATTATAGGGAACATTGATCGTGCTGCATCTTCAATCATATCTTCTATAGAATTCACCATAACAGTCATTATCCACCTCCTGATTTGATACTACAGGATTATGTGCAACAAGTTCTCCGTGATGATCCTACACATAATAATCCAGCACAAAACCATTTCGACACAAATGTAAATAACCGTATTTGGTTTTCAGTGCTTCAAATGTTGGCAGTTACTACAAGGACATTGAACTTCTTCGCCTTTTCCATTACTAAAAAATAGTGAATTTAATAAATTCAGGTACACCATTATAAAAATATATCTTTATTGAGCCTTTCATTCCCTTTTGTTCATACATTCACCTCATTCGATCATCAAAATAATTGACCATTTTTCCTATTTCAAAAAATATGATAGAAATTTAAAAAATTATAGTAAGATTCAAAAAATTATGAATTTTTTGATTGACATTTTATTTTCAAATTCATTTATACATTTTGTTTTGTTAATTATACGATATATTATTCTTTTTACTTTTTTTATAAAATTTTATTTTCAATTTTTACATATTATTTTTTACATAATATATGTTCCACATTGTTATTTCTTACTTTTGATGGTTGGTCATCCTACTTTTCATTACAAGCATAATGATAATTACATTTCGGAAATCATTTCATCTTAAACGATTCAATAAAATTTTGCCAGCACTTCCCCTTTGTTCCCCGTATCGTACACAAATGCGCATACACATGAAACAAAAAGTTAGTGCTGTCATAATTTTACGAACCATTTCATGTGAAATAATTTACGAAATGTAATTATGAAAAAAGGCACTATGCTCTCATACCAAATGAAAGTAACTACCGTGGCTAGCTATTACTTAGGATCGTGTAATATGGAATATAATAAAATCCAAATGCGGAAACAGATGATAATAGCAAAGTAAATGAATATAAGCAAAATAAAACAAGCACATTAGGAATTTTTATACTGGTTCAAACTTTCCGTTCTACATCCAGTCCCAAACTCCTTTCTGGAATTTCACTAACAACAATCCTCACTTAACCCGAAGGAACAGGTTTACAACACTTGAACAACAGAACAGGATTTCGATGCCTCAACAACCGAAGAGGACTTCACTTGCCTGAACAACAGAACATGACTTCAACTTATACAGTGAGTATTTGACACAGTGTGTTCTTGATAACACGAATTTGTCTCTTGATAGTACAACCTTCCTATAATCTTTTCCTTTTGATATATATATATATATATATATATATATATATGTATGTATGTATGTATGTATGTATGTATGTATGTATGTATGTATGTATGTGAAGAATACGAAAGTAAATGAATGATAAATTTAAATGCACAAAAGTGTTAGAATCAGAGTAGTATAAGAATAGAAAAAGTTAGATCGATTAGGTGATCAAAACAGATGATTCTAACTTGTTTATATGGAGTATAAAGAGGTACAATCATTCGTGAATAGTTATCATGAAAGTTTATGGACATATCCATTAATAAAAAGTTGTAACTCTTCACAGAAGAGAAGTGTCCATTTAAAAAATATAGCAGTTGTAGAAGTTCATCCGTTCGAAAATTAGAATTCAGACTTCTAAAATTGTTAACGAGCAAACCAAAAAGGAAATAGGTCATTTTTGACCAGATTCAGACGTCTGATATTTCCAATTCAGACGTCTGAAATTTCCAATTCAGACGTCTGAAATTTCCAATTCAGACGTCTGAATATTGTATAGTTTTAAATTTGGTTGTAGATTCAGATGTCTGAATTGGTCAATTCAGACGTCTTAATTTGACCTGAAAATTCAGTTTTGCCCGTGTGCATGTGTGTTTGTGTACGTGTCGATATATATATATATATATATATATATATATCCAAAGGAGAGATTTTAACATCATTTCAATTCTAAACAACGACTCAATACAACATATATGCAGCATGAAGTTCATTTGAATCCGGTCTTGTAGATATTCCTGCAAAAACAAGTTTGTATAGAAAATCAACGTATATAGTTGTCGCAGTCAAAAATAAGTATGAAACGTCGTAAACGAGGTTTCAACATTCTCCCCCGTTTTGACGATGACAACTATATAATATGAGAAATATATATATACACATATACTCCCCCACCAAAAAGAAAGATAGAATAGCCAAAAAGCAAGATAGAATAGATAGACAATATCAACACAACACCTTCTCCCTCTTTGACATTGCAAAAAGGTAATCAAATGATCAACAGATAAAGCAATTTGGACTTGAATTAAAACAAACAACAAATCATCAACAAATTAAGGAGTTCATGACAGAAAATAACAAACAGCGAAATAGTTGAATAACATCAAAGGAATTCAAAATCTAGGACTTGAGTCACTTCCTACATCATCATCATCATCTTCACCATTGTTGTTCCCCGAGCTTGATGACCATTGAAATGGCGCGGGGTTGAAAACTTCGGTAGACGATGAGGTGGAGCAACCAATACGTTCCCGAATTTTGTTTAGAAAGCCACGAATGGAGTTAAAATGTTTTTCAGTTTTCTTTTCAAGTTTTACCATTCGGGTTTGAAGCTTTGCTTGGTTTTGGGAAAGAGTGACTAAAGCATTCCTTGAGCTAGAGTTGAGAGAAAGAATCACTATATCATCATTGTCTTCTTCTTCGGAGGGAGGAGCAATTTGTTGAGCATGAGGTACATGATGACGAGGTTGGGGTTGGTTTTGATCACGGTTGGCAACCCATTCTTGAAGAGAGATATATGCCGAACTTCCTCGTCATTTTGGCAAACCCATAAGACCCAATGTTTTTGACCCAAGTTCTTTGATTGATGTGAATTCGGAATCAGGAAAAGGAATGTTAAAATTTTGGAGAATCTTCATTATATAAGCACCATAATGAAAGGTCTTATATCGTCTTCGACGATTAACATCCATAAATTCTTCCAAAATCACTTGAGCCCAATTTATTGGTTGACCGGAGTAGATAGCATATAGGGCTTGGAAGTTTCTTTTATTAACTACTTCGTAACTTCCTGTCCGTGGAATGACGGATCGAATCAAAGCTCTATGGAGGATACGAGCTTGTGGGCGGAGTTGCATTGAAGTAAGTCTAGTAATATCATCATTCAAGAATTAATGTGAGACCTCGTCTCTATCATCCAAGTTTAAAGAAACATCGGTCTCATCCAAATCAGTCCCCGTTGATGGACATTGAAGGATTTCACCAAGTCTAGCAAGTGGTAGATAGATTTTAACTTCACATACTAATGTTCACATACAATCGTTGCGATTGTGAGGAGTATGATGGTTCAAATTCATATTAGCATAGAACAATTTAACCAAAGGATGATTAATTTTGATATTATTTGTAGCAAAAGAGACAAGTGATTCTAACCCATTTGCTCTTACAACTTGTTGAATCCGATAAGCTTCGAATTCTTCAAATTTTATGAAAGCTCCTGGAAAGAAATTAGATCTACTCATTTGAGCAAAACGTTATCTTGCTTGCTCATTCCATAGCCATTGATCGATGTTTTGGGTAGATGATGAAGTAGATGGCCTTGATCTTTTTTATTTTGGAGCCATTTGTGAGTACGAGGAAGAAAGATTTGATTTTTAATGGGGTAATGACTAAAAAAAGAAGATGAAGAATGAAGATAAAAGAAAGGTGTAGGTTGAATAAAGGGGTAGTTACATTGAAAAACGTGCAAAGGCAATTCAAATTTGAATAGCCAACAGATTTTAGACATCTGAAATAAACAATTCAGACATCTGAATCGTAGTAAATCGAGTCAGAAAGAAAATAGTGTATTTTAGGTTATTTTCAGATGTTTGAAATTATTGATTCAGACGTTTGAATCTGGAGAGAAAATTATTTTTCTACAATATTCAGACGTCTGAAACAACTATTTTAGACGTCTGAAATATATATGAAAATGTATTTCAGACACTTTAAAAAGAATGGACAAAAGAAAAGGATTATATTAATATTTGAATGATTTATAAAATGTATTTCAGACACTTTAAAAAGAATGGACAAAAGAAAAGGATTATATTAATATTTGAATGATTTACAGTATACAAATATGATCATTCAACAACAAATATAGATAAATGAAATTATTTGTCCGAATCACTTGGAGTCTTGCACTCTTTTGGTTCGATCTTGGTTATCTCCGTGTATGGTCGCAAAGGAGACCAACATGGTCGACGTTCCCAAGAGTTTGGAGAAAGCGGAGGACGCTGTGGACTAGGCTCCCATGGATTCGAAGTTGAAGGTTGAACTACATCTTTCTTTGGAGATGTACCGTAGAATTTTAATGCTACTTGTTCAATGAAACTAAGTCGTTTGGCATTAACTTTCCGTTCGTAATAAATATCTCATTGCAAATCCAACTGTTCTTTCTGGTAATGATGAATCTCGGCTATTTTTACTTTTGTGGATGGAGAACCGAAGAAAAAAAATAGTCGAGATTTCTTCTTTTCTGGAATATAACCAGATGGTTCGTATGAAGGATGAGGTCTAGCCGGTTCACGTGTTGTTGGAGTAGCCAATATTTCTATAAAAGATGTAGAATATGATGATGGTGAGTTGTTAGAGTTAGAATTGTTGTTTGATGCCATGGAGAGAAGGAGAAAAATCATGTTGAACTCCATTGTAATAGTTCTTTTGGTTAAAAAAATAGAATTTGTGTGTATAAATGGAAGTAAAAAGTTTAAAAATAGAATTTTAGTTAAAACAATTTGTGGCTGAAATGCTTTAACCAGTAATATACACACGTTTAAATGCAAAGAAAATAAGAGGTAAAAAAATAAAAGACAGTATTAGTTTCCTAAGTGAGAAGATACTAGTGAAAAGATAAGCAGAAATATTAATATCTCATAAAAGATATCATAGATTTTTAAGAGAGACGATACCAAGCTCTCGTCTGAGTTTGATAAAAACATTTTCTAAAAGAGGTTTTGTAAAAATATCAGCCAACTGATTTTCAGTAGAAACAAAATCCAAATTTCTTTTAGTTTTTCAACATTGTCATGAAGAAAATGATGACGGATGTCAATATGTTTTGTTCGTGAATGATTGAAAGGATTTTTAGACAAGTTAATAGCACCAGAGTAGTCACAATATATAGTTGAATTTGTTAAGTTTATATTGAAATCTTTAAGTGTTTGTTGCATATAGATTACTTGAGACAAGCCAAAGCAGCAGAAATATATTCTGTTTCACATGTAGAAAGAGAAACGCAGTTTTGTTTCTTACTAAACCAAGATACGAGTGATTTTTCAAATAAAATGGCATGTACCACTTGTGCTTTTTCGATCTGTTCGAGAACCACCGAAGTCAGAATCACTATATGAAATTAACTCGAATGGACATTCTTTAGGATAGAACAAACCAAAATCCTTGGTTTTAGTGAGATAACGTAATATACGTTTCACTGCTCCTAAATGTGATTCCTTTGGATTGGCTTGAAATCTAGCACACAAACAGACACTCATCATTATGTCAGATCGACTTGCCGTTAAATATAGTAATGATCCAATCATACTTTGGTATAATTTTTGGTCAACACTTTTGCCACTATCATCTTTTTCAAGATGTGTTGTTGTGCTCATTGGAGTTGGTTTGACAGAAGTATTTTCCATTCCGAAACGTTTGATTAAATTATCACAATATTTTTCTTGATTAATAAAGATGCCATTTTGAAGTTGTTTAATTTGTAAACCAAGAAAATATGTTAGTTCTCCCATGTGAGACATTTCAAATTCCTTGGTCATTATTTCGGAGAAGTCCTGACACAACTTATCATTAGTAGAACCAAAAATGATATCATCAACATAAATTTGAACTATTAGAATATCCTTTTTCGAACGTTTGATAAAAGATGTTTGATCATCTTTCCCAATTTGAAATCCCAAAGAAATTAGATATGTCTTTAGTCGATCATACCAAGCACGTAGTGCTTGTTTTAAACCGTAAAGAGCTTTCTTAAGTTTATAAACATGATTAGGAAATTTCTCATGAATAAATAAGGGAGGTTGTTCAACATACACTTTTTCGTTTACATAACAATTGAGAAAGGCACTTTTAACGTCTATTTGATAAAGTTTGAAATTGTGAAAACATGTAGAGGCCATTAAGATCCGTATTGCTTCTAGTCTTGCTACCGGAGCAGACGTTTCTTCGTAGTCAATTCCTTCTTCTTAATTGTATCCTTGTGCAACTAGCCTTGCTTTATTTCTAATGATGTTACCTTGTTCATCTGCTTTGTTCTTATAGACCCATTTTGTTCCAATAACAGTTTGATCACTTGGTCTAGGAACTAGTTCCCAAACTTCATTGCATTCAAACTGGTTTAGCTCTTCTTGCATTGCAATTATTCAACAGTCATTTGTGGAAGCTTCTTCGGGATTCTTTGGTTCAATATTTGAAAGGAATGCTACGTAGCCCATTTGATTTAGTTGACTTCTAGTTCGTACGTTTGAATTAATTTCTCCAATGATATTTTGAACAAGATGATCCCGTAATATTTTTAGTGGAGATCTTAATTCATCACTATTATTATAAACAATGTTTTCATCATTTTCAAGATTTGTAGTTTCCGTATTTGTGATGTTATCCGAAAAATCTTTATCGTCTTCTATACTTGGTTTTTGTTGAAAATTTTCATCGAAAGATACGTGTAATGTTTCTTCAATAGTATTTGATCTTTTATTAAATACGCGATAAGCTTTGCTACGATCTGAATATCCTAGAAAGATTCCTTCGTTGGATTTCGCATCGAATTTTCCAAGCTGATCTTTCGTATTTAATATAAAACATTTTGAACCAAAAACTTTGAAATAAGAAATCTTTGGTTTTCTTCCAGTAAAAAGTTCATAAGAAGTGTTTTTCATGAGAGGTCGAATAGAAACACGATTCAAAACATAACAAGCTGTTGCAACTGCTTCTGCCCAAAAATGTTTTGGAAGAGTGGTTCCATTTAACAAGGTTCGTGCACATTCTTGTAAAGTTCTGTTTTTACGCTATACAACTCCATTTTGTTGTGGAGTTCTAGGGAACGAAAAATTATGAAAAATTCCTTTCTTTTTACAAAAATGGTCAAAAACTTCGTTTTCAAATTCTCCTCCGTGATCACTTCTTATGTTCTTAATCTTCAAACCTTTTAAATTTTGGATTCGTTTGACATAAATTTTAAAATGCTCAAATGTATCGCTTTTATTTTTCATAAAAATGGTCCAAGTATATCTAGAAAAGTCATCTACTATTACAAACACATATCTATTGTGGTTTAAGGATTGAACTTGAGTTGGCCCAAATGGATCCATGTGTAGTAATTCAAGTGGTTGTAAAGTAGAAATAACTTTCCTAGATTTAAAAGATGATTTGGTTAATTTTCCTAATTGACATGCATCACAAATATGATTGGCTTTGAAGTTCATTTTTGATAATCCTCTGACTAAATTATTTATAGAAAGCTTGTTTATAGTTTTGAAGTTGATATGACATAATCTTTTGTGCCATAGCCAAGGATCATTTTCATTAGCTATTATACACATATCTGAATTGCGATTGATTTTCATATTCAGAATATAGATATTTCTGTCTCTATTTCCTTCAAATATAAGATTTTGGTTTTTATTAAAAATGCTACACTTATCTTCAGAAAAAGAAAATTTGGATCCTTTGTCACACAATTGGTTGATACTTAAAAAATTGTGTTTTAAATTTTTGACCAGTAAAACATTAGAAATAAGAGGTAAATTAGATGTACCGACATTGCTGACGTCACCTTTTCCAATGATATATCCTTTGGAATTATCTCCAAAAGTGACAGAGCCTCCATTTGAGTAAATAATGTTTGATAACATATTTTTGTCTCCAGTCATATGTTTTGAGCAACCGCTGTCGAGTATCCATTTTCCTCTCTTTTAAGTGGGTCCTGAAAAAATAATAATAACATTGGTACCCACTTTGTGATAGGGTCCTAAGAGTTAGGTCTTTGGAAACCAAATCCAAGTAGGTTCAGTATCCCCCTTAAAAATATAATTTTTTATTTTTATGAACAGTTTCCAAAAAGGTATTTATGTATTTATTCCTAATCAAACTATTATTTGTTCTAGGAACCCATATTTTTATGGTTTTTGAGTTATTATTCCTTTTTGGACGAGTAGTAGGATTAAAAACATTTCTCCTAATTTCCTTTTTAGATGAAGTCTTGATATCTTAGGGTATCCTAGTCCTTTTTTATTAGAAGTAGATTGAGAATTTTCAAGAATATTGGATAAAGTTTCTCGACCTTTATTAAAGTTAGAAACATTTCTAGTAATATTATCTAACTTGGTTTGCCGCAAGTATTATATAATTCTATCATTTTGAACTTAGTATTTAGCTCATGATTTTCAGAGACTAGAGAATCATTATTTACTTTTTGAGTTTCAATTTCTTGACTCAATAAAGTAAGTTGAGTCTTATCATTAAAGAAGGTATCTTGAAGTTTTCCAAGTTCTTCTTCTAATATTTTCTTTTAATCATTAAACAAATCTCTCTCGAATTCTGCTTTTCTCTAATTTTCTAGAGCTTCTTTATATTTCCTTTTGATACTTTTTAAGATATCAAGAAGTTTTGAAATAATCTCAATCATATCATCAAAAGTAAGATCATTTACCTCATTCTCTGTAGCCATGAAACAAACATTTGCTTGTTCTTTTTCACTATCACTGTTGCTTTCTGAAGAAGAAGAATCCGAGTCGTCCCATGTTACTGAAAATGCTTTTCTTTTAAATTTGTCCTTTAGATTCTTATTGTGATATGTCTTTTTTTGTTCTAGACAATCCTTTTGCATGTGCCCTTTCTTGTGGCAATTAAAGCATTCTAGTATAGATGAAGATGGCTTATTTGCATTGTTGTTGAATTTTCGTTTTCCATTGTTTCGATTTCCTTTACTGTACTTCAATTTTTTTTTAAATTTTTTAGCAATGAATGCTAAGTCTTCTTCATCCAAGTCCGATTCTTCTTTTTTTGCATGAAATGCCATATTCCTTTTGTCTTGTGCTTGTACTCTTTTAGCCTGCAAATTCACTTTATAGGACATTAGATTTCCTATCAACTCTTCTGGTTTCATGGTAGAAAGATCATTAGCTTCTTCCATAGCTAAGACTTTTCTTTCTCATTCATCCATTAAAGAATTAAGGATTTTTGAAACAATATCAAAATCGGACTATATTTCTCCTAGTCTTAGTAAAGAATGATGAATATCTTGAAATCTGGAGTACATATTGTTAGGAAATCAATTCTATGGTTTTGATGATACCAACTATACAATGGAAATCGAATATGCATATATATATATATATATATATATATATCTATATTTACAGGTAGTTGATAAAGTAACATCACCAAAGAGACAAGAACAAGACTCAAAAGAAATATCAAGAGACTACAAGTTGAAAGAATTGGAAGAGGGATGGCACAGGCACAGAAAAAGAAACATGCACAAATCCAGACGTCTGGGTGCACTAGCCAGACGTTTGATTGATTCCTCTGGTTCGAAACTCATAAAGAATTAGACGTCTGGTTAGTGAACTCAGACGTCTGAAATGTAACCAGATACAAAAAATATATGAAGACCATAGGTCTGAAATATTTTCCAGACGTCTGATTTTGAACTCGGCTGTGTAAATTCAAAGAACAACTGTCACATTTGAAAAGACACGTTCGCTCCTCTTCGCTACAACTCTTCATCACCATGGGAAGCGACCTTAGAGCACTTACTAACAGATGCAACTACACAAAGGATCTCTCTACCATTATAAATAGAATCGGGAATTCAAGAGATGATCTGACCTTACTCACATATACTCTTTACTCTTGTACACTGATTAATACTTGATCTCTAGCATTCTAATACCTGTATATTAGTCTTCCATATACTCAAAACTCTACAATCAATAATATATATATATATATATATATATATATATATAGAGATTGGAAGCATTTGTACTCAACAGTCAATATTCGTGTTATAGAACACACACTTAACAAAAACAAGCTTTTGTAACCAAGCCTATTCCTCCGTGCGATGTGAGGGTGTTTGATAGTTGAATTCCGAAGAGGAGCTTCGGGACCGGACGTAGGATGGGAGGTCCGAACGAGTATAAAATCCTGGTGTGATTATTTCCATTTACTTTGTTATTATCATCTATCAAGTTTATATTAGATAAATTATATAATTAGTCATTTATACTTGCATATTCATACACTATACGATCCACTCATATAGACTTTCAATTGGTATCAAAGCATGGTTTTGATCAAAGAACAGTAACACGTTTTTGAATCACTTTAATATGCCAAGTATTTTTCAAGAAGGACAATCCACAGCACGACCCCCACTTTTTAATGGATCTAACTATGCATATTGGTCAACACGTATGAGAATTTTTATGGAAGCTAATGGTCTAGAAATTTGGTCAGCCACACAAGATAAATATGAAGCACCTACTACTGCTATGAACACATGGACCGATGCACAAAAAACCTTAGCATCAAATAATGCTAAAGCTATGAAGTTTTATTTTGCTCTCTAGACAAAAATGAATTTTCACATGTCATGTTATGCACTACTGCATTTGATATTTGGCGTACCTTACAAATTACACACGAAGGTACAACAAAGGTCAAACAAACTAAGATTTCAATTTTGCAAAACCAATTTTCTTCATTTAAATTGAAGAAAAATGAAACTATTGTTGACATGTATTCTAGATTTCAAACTATCCAACATAATCTTATGGCATTAGGAGTTAAATTTACTGATTTTGATTTAGTTTCTCGAATACACAACTCTTTAACATCAGATTAGGAAAGGAAGGTATTAGCTATTGAAGAAGCTAATGATCGCTCTATTCTCAAAGTTGAAGAGTTGATAGGAAATTTAATATCTTATGAAGCTAACTTGCAGGCACGAAAAGAACTAAATTCGAAGAAAAAGAACATAGCATTCCCAGCAACAAAAAGTGATGACTCTGATTTAGATGAAGAAGAAATAGTCTTCATTACCAAGAATTATAATAGATTCAAGAAATTTAGAAAGATGACCAAATTCCAAAAAGAAAGGAAGTCCAACACAATAAACCTATCTAAATCAAGTGCTATGAATGTGATCAATACAGACATATGAAGAAGGATTGCCTTAAACTCAATAATGACAAAAAGAAGGACAAAATTGAAAAATTCAAAAAGAAGAAGGCTTTCAAAGTAAGTTAGGATGGCTCGGACTCTTCATCTTCTGAAAGTGATAGCTATAGTGACGGAGAACAGACTAATGTGTGTTATGGCACAAACTGAAGAGGTATGTCCTAAACTTAGCTATGACAAACTATTAGAACTGAGCATGGAAATAGATGATAAATTTAGACAAATTAAAAAGTTGAATAAAGAATATATTATCAAAATAAATAGATTAGAACTTGAGGTAGGAATGTTGAAAGATGAAAAAAATTATTTTAGAAGAAGAACTTGAAATATCTCAAGGAAAAATAAAAAATAATTTGATAGAAAGTAAGGATATTACTATAGTTAAGGACAATCTTTTAAAAGAAAATGTTGATTTTAAAAATAGAATTGAATTATTGAAAATTGAAAATATAGAATTAAAAGAAAAATTAGATAAAATTACCAACAATGTGTCAAAATTTAATAAAGGAAAACAAGATTTGGAAAATCTTATCAAAACTTCAAAACCATCAGACAATAGAAATGGAATAGGATTTAAGAATTCTACTAAACAAAAAGGAAATAATGCTAAAAAAATATTAGTTACATAAAAACTAGAAGCTTACCTAAGTCTAAATTGAATACCAAAAATATGAAAATTTGGATTCCTAAAACAAATAATAATTTGATTAGACAAAAGCATATTAATAATTACTTAGAGAATGTAGTCTATAATAAAAATTATATTTATAAAGGTACCAAACCATCTTGGGTATGGCTACCTTCCCCTAACAATTAGGACCCTAACAAAATATATGGGTACCAATTAAAACATCTTTTATTTTGCAGGTACCCAAAATATAAAATAAGGAGAAATGGATACTAGATAGCGGTTGCTCCGAGCATATGACCGGAAATTCAAAAATGTTATCAAATATAACATACATCGATGGTGGAACGGTAATTTTGGAGATAATTCAAAAGGATATGTCGTAGGCATTGGAGAAGTCATCAATTCTGGTATATCTAACTCTCCTATTATTACAAATGTTTTATTAGTAGAAAATCTAAAACACAACTTACTAAGTATTAGTCAATTATGTGATAAAGGCTTTCGAATAAATTTTGAAAAGGATAGATGTAATATTTTAGATAATAATAAACAACTTATTTTTGAAGGTTTTAGAAACAAAAATATTTATGTATTAAACATGAATATAAATAAAAATGTAAATTTATGTTTAACCGCCAAACATGATGATCCATGGTTATGGCATAAACTATTTTGTCATATCAATTTTAAGAATATTAATAAATTGGCTAAATATGAACTAGTTAGAGGTTTACCTAAAATAAATTACAAAGTAGAAAATTTATGTGACGATTGTCAAATTGGAAAATTAAAGAAAAGCCCTTTTAAATCTAAAAATAATATTTCTACAAAACAACCATTAGAATTATTACATTTAGATTTATTTGGACCAACACAAATACGATCTATAAATCACAACAAATATGTTTTTGTCATAGTTGATGATTTTTCAAGATATACATGGACTTTGTTTTTAAAACATAAAAGTGACACTTTTGGTATGTTTAAAATATTTGCTAAAAGGATTAAAACACAAATGAACTCAAAAATTAAAAATATTCGAAGTGATCACGGAAGGAATTCGAAAACGATCTTTTTACTAATTTTTGTAGTAAGAAAGGAATAACTCATAATTTTTCTTTTCCTCGCACACCTCAACAGAATGGTGTTGTAGAAAGGAAAAATCGTACATTACAAGAATGTGCACGAACATTACTAAATAGTAGTGGTCTACCAAAACACTTTTGGGCTGAAGCTATTGCCACATCTTGTTATGTATTAAATCGAGTAACCATACGTCCTATGACAAAACAAACTTGTTTTGAAATATTTTTTAGTAAAAAACCTAAAGTATCATACTTTAAAACATTCGGTTCAAAATGTTTTATACTAGATACAAAAGATAACTTAGGAAAATTTGACACAAAGGCCGATGAAGGTGTCTTTGTTGGATATTTGGATCGTAGCAAAGCTTATAGAATCTTTAATAAACAAAATAATACTATTGAAGAAAGTTTACATGTTTCTTTCGATGAAAATCTTTTTAATCGTAATACTAATGATGAAGAAGAAATTATCCCACTAACAAATTCAACAAATTCCATTAGCAATGAAACAAATATGCAAAATAACGCATTGACATCATCTCCTAGAATACTTAAGAATCATCCAAAAGGTAATATTATTGGAAATCTTAATTCTAGAGTAACTAGAAATCAATTCAATCAAATAAGCCATATAGCATTTGTGTCAAATTTTGAACCAAAAAATTATAAAGAAGCTTCAAATGATAATTTTTGGATAATAGATATGCAAGAAGAATTAAATCAATTTGAACGTCATAATGTTTGAGAATTAGTACCAAGACCTGAAGACCAATCAGTTATAGGTACAAAATGGGTATTTAAAAACAAAGCAGACGAGAATGAAAATATTGTTAGAAATAAAGCTCGTTTAGTTGCACAAGGCTATAATCAAGAAGAAGGTATCGATTACGATGAAACCTTTGCTCCAGTAGCAAGATTAGAGGCCATTCGTACATTACTTGCTTTTGCAACTCATCACAATTTTAAACTATTTCAAATGGATGTCAAAAGTGATTTTTTAAATGGTTTTATTAAGGAAAATGTACAGTCGAACAACCACCATTATTTGTTTACGAAAAATATCCCGATCATGTTTTAAATTACATAAACCACTATATGGATTAAAACAAGCCCTTCGTGCATGGTACGAATTTCTTAAAAGTCACTTAATAACATCTGGTTTTCATATAGGCAAAATAGATACAACTTTATTTATTAAAAGAGAAAATAATGATATTTTAATTGTACAAATTTATGTCGATGATATCATTTTTGGTTCAACCAATGAAAATCTATGTAATCAATTTTCACATATTATGAAAAATGAATTTGAAATGTCACACATGGGAGAATTAAATTTCTTTTTAGGTTTACAAATAAGACTTCAAAATGGAATTTTTATTCATCAAGAAAAATATTGTAACGATCTATTACAACGTTTTGAAGTGGATAAAACTTCAAGCAAACCAACACCAATGAGTACCACTGTTCACTTAGAAAAAGATGATAACGGAAAAGATTTGAATGAAAAATTATATTGAAGCATGATTGGTTCTTTGCTTTATTTAACGGCTAGTCGATCCGATATTATGATGTGTGTATGTCTATGTGCTTGATTTCAAGCAAAACCAAAAGAATCTCATCTAAGAGCTGTTAAGCGTATTTTACATTATCTATCTAGTACTAGGGATTATGGTTTGTTTTACTCTAAGGGATCATTGTTTAAACTTGTTTCATATAGCGATGCGGATTTCAGTGGATGTAGAACAGATCGTAAGAGTACTAGTGGAACTTGTCACTTTATCGGACAATCTTTAGTTTCATGGTTTTGCAAAAAGCAAAATTGTGTTTCTTTATCTACTTGCGAAGCCGAATACATCTCAGCAGCTCTAGCATGTGCCAAGTGATATACATGCAACAAACACTAACGGATTTCGGTAAAATTATCAATAAATCTCCAATATATTGTGATAACACAAGTGCTATAAATTTATCAAAAAACCCTATTAATCACTCACGAACCAAGCATATAGATATATGACATCATTTTCTACGAGAAAATATTAAAAAGGAACAATTTCATTAGAATACGTAAATATCGAAAATCAAGTAGCCGACATTTTTACAAAAACATTAAATGAACAAACTTTCATTAAACTCAGACGAAGTCTAGGTATTTGTTCACTGCATGACCTTCTTCCTTAAAAATTAATATTTCATTTAAGGCTAAGTTTAGTTATCTACTTTATTACCACAAATTATTCTTATTTCTGAACCTTTAAATTTTTAGACAGTTTGTTTTTCTATAAATAACGTTTCAGCTTATATATATACATAGTTACATAAAAACTATATACAAACAATTTATATTTCTTAAATAAAAAATATAGCAATGTCCTGTGGGAACTCTTATATATCCATCTCCATCTCAACACCATCGACGGACAGCTCGATTGACACGCCACAACGGCTTCCAACGCCTACACCAAAGCAGGAGCCAACGAATAAGTGGTTCTCGTATCATACGGGTTTTACTCTCGACAATAAGAAATCCAAAAGATCTCTGTTTGTCTCTCTTAACACAAAGGAGAAAATTGATGAAATTCATCATTATCAGAAACAACAGATAGAACTTCAACTCATTTATAGATTCATCTTGCTTCATCCTAAAATTTTGAAATTGATTCTTAAGCATAGATATTTTACTCTGTTTAACCTTGTTAGTACCTTCATGCGTCACTTTAAGTGTTCTCCGTATTTCATATGTAGTGTTACATATACTAACTCAGTTAAATTTATTTTTATCTAATGCACAAAACAACATATTCATAGTTTTAGCATTAACAGAAGCATCTTGTTTTTGTGCAGCTGTCCATGTAGTATATTCAGTAGTAGGTGCAGTATATTCTACTTATGTAATATTCCATGCATCAAAACTACTGGCTTGCATATAAATACGCATTTTTGTTGCCCAATAGTTATAATTCATGCCACTGAATAGTGGAGGTCGTGCAGTAGATTGACCTTCAATAAAACTAGTGTTAGTGGTAGTGCTGGTGTTGTTTTCCATATTAGCAAGATATCAGATAACTATGTAACGGTTATAAGATGCCTGACTCTGATACCAAATGAAAGTAACTACTGTGGATAGCTATTACTTAGGATCGTGTAATATGGAATGTAATAAAATCTAAATGCGAAAACATATGATAATAGCAAAGTAAATGAAAATAAATAAAATAAAACAAGCACACCAGGAATTTTTATACTAGTTTGAACTTCCCATTCTACGTCCAGTCGTAGACTCCTTTCTGGAATTTCACTAACAACAATCCTAACTTAACCCGGAGGAACAGGTTTACAACACCTGAACAACAGAACAGGATTTTGATGCCTCAACAGCTGAAGAGGACTTTGCTCGCCTGAACAGCAGAACAGGACTTCAACTTATACATAGAGTATTTGACACAGTGTGTTCTTGATAACACGAATTTGTCTCTTGATAGTACAACCTTCCTATAATCTTTTCCTTTTGATATATATATATATATATATATATATATATATATCTGTGTGTGTGTGTGTGTGAAGAATATGGAAGTAAATGAATGATAAATTTGAATGCAAAAAAGTGTTAGAATCAGAGTAGTATAAGAGTAGAAAAAGTTAGATCGATTAGGTGATCAAAACAGATGATTCTAACTTGTTTATATAGAGTATAAAGAGGTACAATCATTCGTGAATTGTTATCATGAAAGTTTATGGACATATCCATTAATAAAAAGTTGTATCTCTTCACAGAAGAGAAGTGTCCATTCAAAAAATGTAGAAGTTCAGCCGTCTGAAAATTAGAATTCAGATTTCTGAAATTGTTAACGAGCAAACCAGAAAGGAAATAGGTCATTTTTGACCAGATTCAGACTGTTGGAAATTTCCAATACAGACGTCTGAATATTGTATAAAATTTTAAATTTGGTTGCAGATTCAGACGTCTGAATTGGTCAATTCAGACGTCTAAATTTGACCTGAAAATTCAGTTTTGCCTCTGTGCATGTGAGTTTGTGTACGTGTCGATATATATATCCAAAGGAGAGATTTTAACATCATTTCAATTCTAAACAACGACTCAATACAACATATATGCAGTATAAAGTTCATTTGAATGCGGTCTTGTAGATATTCCTGCAGAAACAAGTTAGTATAGAAAATCAACGTATATAGTTGTCGTAGTAAAAAATAAGTATGAAACGTCGTAAACGATGTTTCAACAAATTATTATGTTGTGTTTGTAGCTTGTCCAATACAGTGACAAATCTAACAAAAACTGTATTTGACGAATGATGTCCGTTTTATAGTAAAAACGAATATCTATATAACAATCATATACAATATTTGTCAGACGAGGCTAAAAATCTAATGGATTTAAAAAAGTACATTATACACTAATTTATTTATATTAATGTTATACACTAATTCATTATTTGAACTCATTAAAAGCTAAAAACTAATAAAAAATTATTTTTTTCAACATTTCAGCTAACACTAATCTGAATTTATTATACACTAATAAAAATTTAACATTATACACTAATTTGGATATATTAACATATACATAAACTAAATTTATAAATAATTAACATTATACACTAATAAAGGGATTATGCAAATAAATTTATTTTTTCGACATTTTAGCTAAACACTTACATTAATTAATACTAAATTATGTTATATTTATAACCAAATACATTAATCAACCCCAATTAGCTCTATTTATATTAATTTTTGGATTTAACTTTAATCCTACTTTGTAATTACACTTTAAACACTAATAACCTAACTAACATTTTCAAATCAACACTAATTTTATCGATAAAGTTGACCGCAAATTAACAGTAATTTTATCAAAATTCGAAATAATTAGTTTAGGGGAAGAATATACATAATTTTTGATGGATTTAAGTTGTAGAAGCTTGGAGAATCCGACTTGATGAAGATTGGGATAGATTTTGATAGATTGCCGCGGCTAGGGACGGTTTGTGATGGATTTGAGGATTTAGAAAATGTGGGAATTGAGGAAGAAGCAGGTTCGGCTGTAGCCATATTTGCGATTTTTCGATAGCTACCGACGACCGTCGATGGATAATATCTGAAATTTTCCGACGGCTTTCAATGGCTTTATTTTTATATTTTCTCCCTTTTTAAAATAAATTTAATTTGTTATAAAAAATCTAAAAAAGTTTACAATAACTCATTTTGTTTCTAACTATTAAAAAGGTTATTTTTATTCGTTATACAATACTTTTTTAACGATTTGATAATTAATTGTTAATTTTAAATATATTTAAGGTAAAAATTCGTATAAAATAAAATATTCAGTACAAAAATAAATTTGTTGAACCCTATGCCGATTCAAGGTATTTTGGACATACGGTCAATATATGAAAAGAACATAAACAAGTTTAAAGTATCAATATTGATTTTCAAATTTATAATCATTTGTCGACATTCAGACTTAAACCTTTCGTTCGAAGGTTTAATGATCTTCAAATGGGACGAAATTCAAACCATATATAATACATTATATATTTATCCAATCCTTATGGTTAGATTTAAAAAAACAGACATAAAAACAAGTGAGACTTAAAAGATGTCATTTTCATAGAAGTTGTCTTATTTGTTCATCCCACTCCTTAAATTTAAAAAATTTGACTTAAAATTTAGAATTAAAACAAGCAATCTTCGTCCCATTACATTGATTGGTTCAAAACTGATGAGCTATTTCTTTAGTGAATGGATCTTCTATATTGTATTACTATCTACTCTGTTTGCCAACATTTTTCCATCATTAATAAGCTTCTTTTATCATATGGAACTTTTGGAATATGTGTATAAATATCTTGTGAGCCATGGTTTCTTTTACGATCTGTATCACGACATTATTTTCACAAAACAATATCATGAGATTCTCAATATTTGGAATCACTGTTAGTTCGGTTATTTATATTTATATCGATATCGTTGTAGCGCTATTCAAGAGATGTACTTAGCCTTTCGGTTGGATCAACCACCACTGCTCGTTCGGAACATTTCCAACTCAAAGCCCCTTAATTAAGGTGACTATGAATTTAGGATTGACATACCATATTATATATCATTTATGAAAATTTAATCCTAACTCTTTTTCATAGGGAGCTCATTGTTTCTATAAACAATGAGTACAACGATCCGGAATTTCAAACACACCGTATTTAAATATCTGAACTATTTAAATATTTGAAACTTGGATTAAATATTATTAAAATAATTTAGTAAACTTCTTAACCCTCTTTTAAATCATAACTAATGACAGAAAACTTGTTTTTGAAGTTTTTTTACAAAAATATATTCTTCGAAAAAAATCGATAATGTGACCGAAAATCGGTTTATCGATATACAGCTTCTTATTCAGTATATTTTGTTCAAACTTGTAACGACCCAACTTCCACACTCCAGGAAGTCGCATCGCTAAGAAGAAAGAAAGGGATAGAAAAGAGAAAAGAAAGGAAAGAAAGAACAGACAACATCAGAATCTCACAGCGAAATCGAATAAATTATTATATATCACATAATACTTTACATAGTATCATATACATCAGTGTTAAACAGCTAATACAAAACAATTTAGACAGTTATAAACATCTGTCTAGTAATTACAATCCAAGTACATCAGAGAAAAACAGATTCACCTCAAACACAGCGGAACCACTAAATATATCTACACGCTGAAGCCTCCTGCTCCATTATCTCCTCCAAAAACTCGTCAAAGCAATCCTGAAACACTTGACTACTCATACATAATATGAGTACCCAAGAGTTTAATAAAACAGAAAATAAACACTCAGGTCAGACAGGGGTCTGGTGTGAGTAAACGGAGATAAAAGTTTCTTAACTTTAGAAAATCCTTTGAAAACAAAAGGTATCACGTAAGACTTCCCACACATAAACATGGAAAAGTTTTTACCTTACGCTAACCAAAACATTTGATAGGAAATCCGGTGATATTATAATAGTGTCTAGGGTTTTCAAGTAAATAAGAAATAGCCGAAATTGTTACATCTATTAAATTCCAGCTACTAGCCACAAAAGTGGGTAATACAATCAAAACCGTAGGGTCTCGTAGGAAGAATGGGTTTCCAACAATGGCAGGGATACTGGGGTATCGCCCGTCGCCTAGATCACCGTACCGAGAAGTACTCCCACTCCCCTGCAACACAAAGCTAGACCCGTTCCTTACTGAACAGTTCCGAACAAGACCACCCCGCAGATTGGTCGTCACCAACTGCCACACAGCCGAAATATAAAGGGACCTCTAGACAGGAGTAAATCTTGCTCTCAAGTGGGGGCTACCCACGAAGCTTTGCTGCACCTCCCCTGTTTTAGCCATTCCCGGTTGATGAGGCTTGAGGCTACGATTACCTTTATAGGACATATAAATCTTAGAATGCTCATCGTCCACCTGACGATGTTCAGAAAGCATTCAATCCATACAAGTTTGTTCCGGGTACGAACAAAACCGAAGGCATTATCTCGTTACACTCGTATTGGAATCACCCTCAGAGTTAACGATGATAACCCTTGCACTCTAAATCACCATCTCGAATCTATAAGCACTATTCCGTCAACTCATTACGGAATCACCCATAGAGTTATACTGACGTATAGCCCTTACACCTCGAGTCTTCACTTGCTCCACTTGGATTAACGACCTAACGTTTAACTTGGAATCGATGTGCTTTTCGGAATTCCAAATATGGAAGCCCGATCCCGATCTCATCGAAACCAAACGCCATTTTAATGTCCAAGTTATACTTAAGGGTTTTAAACAATCAATTCATTTCATTATTATCTATTTCACACAAATAGATAAACTACATCTCACAATAGATAATCACATTCATACCATAAACAGATAATCTGTATCATCCACAACAGATAATCATCACAACCAAATAATCCATCACAAACCATCATACATAAACCAATCATCCATATCATACAGATACAACTAATCTCATTACTGAGATCACAACCATTCAATCAATAGCATCCATAAGCAATGATTTAATTATCATCAATTATAATTAATTTAAAATGAATTAAATTAATTACAACCATCTCTAATTAATTTAAAATAAATTAAATTAATTACTCATTAAAATCCTGCTTAATATCCTTTAATTAATTAACCCAGTTAATTAATTATCCACTAAGTATTTAACTTGATTAAACATCTATGATTAATCATTCACTAATTACAATGAGTAATTAGTCTTTAATTAATTTCATAAATTAATTAACCTTAATCATAAGTAATTAACATTTTAATTACTCATTTGTTAATTAATTATAATTAATTATATTTATCCTTAGTTAATTACCATTAATTAATCACTTAATTAATTAATTATTACTTAATTAAACAATCCTTAATTACATCATTAATTATAATAATTATTGATCTCTAATATTTAGATAAACTACTTAATTAAAATTAATTACATTTATTAATTAATCTAATTATTAATCACCTTGATTAATATCCAATTAAGTAATTAACTATCTTTAATTACTCATTTATAAATTAATTAACAAATCATTAATCATTAATTAATTCCTTAATTAATTCCAAAAGTAATTATCCAAATTACTAATTACATTCTAGAAATTATCATCATTACTTCTCTAAGTAATCCTGCTTCATTAATTACATTAAGTAATTACTTCCATTAAATCATCAAATGATTTACTTAAATTAATTAAACTAAATTAATTAACTTAAATAAACCACATATCAAAATTAATTACAATAAGTAATTAATCCCTTAATTACTTTAACAATTAATTATACTTAACAGATTACAATTAATTAGATTCAATTAATCAATCTAGTTAATTATCAAAATTAATTACATTAATTAATTACTTAATTATCCTTAGATAATTATCACTAATTATTAATTAACAACATTTCAATAATTACATACTTAAGGAAGTTTGAATTAGATTAATTATTAATGAATCATTTCTAATTAAAATTAATCTAAACCATTATTTAAAATCAAATAATTAAGTAAATCCTTAATTATCTTAAATATTTTTCAAAATAATTTAATTACTTATCAAATGACTTCATTTATATTCAAAATATATTTAAACAATACATTTCTAAAATTAAGTTCAAATTCTATTTAAAATTTAAAATTAAAATGTTTAATTATTTAAACATTAACCCAAATTTAAATAATTATAAACCTTAAAAATAAAATGAATGTTAAAAACATTCATTACTTAAATATATAGGAAAGGTTAAAATAAATTTACTTGATTAAAATAGATTAAGTTTTGAAAATAAATTGATTATTTCAACTTTCAAATTTAAATTAAACACTTCATACTTTAAATACTTTCAAATACTAAAGGAACTAAATTCTTTCAAGTTTTAAAACTTATTTGAAATCAAATTTCATTTTCAAATTCACTTTGAAAACATTTGAATATGTTCATTCATTCTTCTTAAATTTATAAACTGTTTTTAAATCAAAACTGGATTCTAAAGTAACTTGAAAACAATTTTTGACTTGATTTCAAAACAAATTTAAGTTTTGCTTAAACATTTAAATCTTTTTCAAAATTTTAAAATTTACAAAAACAGTTTGAATAAAAAAAATCTGGGTTTAAAAGGCAAACCTGAAACTTGATTTCAAAACTGAATTTTTAACTTGTTTAAATTTAGAAGTTCCATTTTAAAACCTTGAACTCAAAACTCCATTTGAATTCAGATTCAAGTTATACTTGAATCAACTCCTGCACTAAAATGAATTCCATTCAACATAAAAAACTGCAAAATACTCTCTGGTTAAAAATCTGAACTGTTTTTAAATCTTGATTTAAACAGAATTTAAAACTTGTTTAAATTTAAGATTTTCATTTTTAAAACTTTTGAATTTCCAACCTTATTTGAATTTAGATTTAACTTATATTTAAATCAAATTAAAATCTTTAAATTATGAATTTTATTCAAATTCTAGAAAAACTGCAAAGCTACAGGTTTTAATACCTGCACTCTACTAACCCGAGTAACCATATACTTAACTCGAGTTCACCCACCCCTTGCTTCGAGTCAGAAGCAAAACTACCCGAGGATTACTTCGAGTCAAACAAACCCTGCACATCTGAAGTTCACCAGAACTTCAACATGAATGGTGCACATGCACCGTCGCTCCGGCAACTTCCAGTCACTTCAACCAACTTCTATGAGTCACCAACCATCTCCTCACAAGCTTACGATCATCATAAATCCACTGTAATCTCGAATTCAATTTTTGAGAAACCAATGCAAAACCTGAAACTCACCTATACCCTAAGCCCCAACCTGTCAGCATCCAATTAGCTCGCCTCCGACCATCATCTTCGCTGCAATTCCAGCAGATGATCCATCTACAACCCCTCTTTCCATCTCTTAAGTATCGAATCACTCGATGCAATAGATGAATCACAATCTTCAAAAACCCTACCTTCAGATACTATGCTTCAAACCTGGAAATCTCAATTTACCATCACCACCTCCTTTTAAACAACTTCTGATCATCTATCACCACCTCACTGACATAAACTACTGACAATCTTCCCCTACCATCCCCTCTGCATTCCACCTCCAGAAAGACCCAGAGCCTCCATAATTCACTAGAAACTCAAACAAACCAAAAAGACCCAATCTGTTTAACACAGAAATGCTCACTTTCTTTGTGAAATTAAAATGTAATATTTGTTTCCAAAATCCATGAATTCAATCATGCATTCTGGTTATAACTGTTTTAATGTTTTAAAAATTTTGATATTTTGTTTTATTTCAAAATATTTACTGCAGAGTTGTTTTCAGAGGGTAACATACTTCAGTTTTAACCCTTTTTTTTACTAAATCATAATTTATAAAACCTACATTTATACCAAACCACATATTTGCTTACACATAACTTTACTAGCTGGAACAATTCAAATGATAAAGCTTTTTCCAATAAAGAGTATCCTAATTACAACCAACACTATATGGAGTTTTTCAAGAAATCAAAAACATGTAAACATATCCATCCCTATACACACAGAACATTCATGAATAAACAATCACCACATCATTTTATTTCTTTCACTTCATATGCTCAGATGTCACAAATTGTGTGCATGTGAGTTTACTCATTTTATTTTAAAACAAAACAGAACAGTTTTGTTTAAAACAGTTTGATTTCTGTAAATAAAGAAAAACATAAGTTCTGTAATTTATGTTTGATTTTGATTTCTAAAGAAAACTGTTTTTAAAAGATAAGAAGCTTACTCACTTTAAATTTGAAGAATGCAGAGACAAATTAGCTGCAGATTCCATTTTCTAGAAATGCATATTGAAATGCATGTTGATCCTGGCTTGCATTTTGAAGTTGAAGTTGCTTGTTGTTGATGATGCATGCAGACCCATTCTTATTCCTCATATTTGAAGTTGTTTTTCAATTTGCAGTTGAGATTTTGAAGAGAATGATTACAGATTTTATAATAAGTTTGCTTTGCAGATTTGAGTAGATAGGTTTTGCAGATTTGCTATTTTGATTGCAGATTTGAAGTTGAATGCAGATTTGGAGTTGTATGCAGAAATTGATTTGCAAATTTTAACATGCTTTGTAGAAATTTTAACATGCATTTGTTTTGGGGTTTTAATTTACAGAAATATGATTTCAGGTTTTCAATTTTGAAGAGAATGTGTTATCAAATGCATATGCTATGTTTCTTGACAATATAATTTAAATAATAAGTTTTAAAACAAATGCCACTTGTTATGTTATTATCTCAATATTTAAAAGAGAATTCCTAAATTTATAAAGGTATTTGAATTTATCTTAAACCATCTATAATTTATTTTAGCAAGTTTTAAATGTTTATTAACATTAGTCTTGAAATAATTACATGTTTATTTATAACTTCTTATAACATTTATTTTAATGTTTGTTTGATTATTTTTCAAAATAATATTCTTTAAATTTCAAAAGAAAAGATTTTTAAAAGAAGAAAAAGAAATGTTGAATTAGATTTTATTCAAGAGTATTAAATCAAATGTTATACTTTAACAGAATGAATTAAATCTTATTCAAAAAGAAAAGCAATTTTAAAATAAAACAAAACAAAGTAACTTTTATTATAAAATAAAATCTAAACTATATTTATTCTTATAAACAAAATAAATACTTACTTACATTTTTATGAAAATTATAAGATAGATCTTTAAAACAAACTTTTAAAAAGTTTACAATACTAATTCAAATTAATTTAATCAATTTACAATTTATACATTTATATATAATAATTATAAAATATCCTTTACTTAATATAAATTAAATTTAAAACCAAATCCTCTATTTACAATGTATAAACATTTTATACATTATAAATAAAATATTTTTAAATTAGCATAGAAAGATAAATTTATTACTTAAAATATTTTTAACATTGAAAAGAATATCATTTGACAAACTAAATAATTATTAATTTTCAAAAGAGAATCTCTGTTTGAATTAATTATTAAATCAATATTTCACATTTTAAAATAATTATCAAAGAAATTATTAAATAATTATTGCCTAAATTTCCGGGACATCACATTCCTCCCCCCTTAAAAGAATTTCGTCCCCGAAATTTCAAAGCAAAGGTAATTTAATAATCCCATACAGATTTTAAATCTTAAAAGAACAAACATATGCTATCAACCAAATACTAGCAACCATAGCAACCAATTCAAACAAACAATTCTAATTATCCAGACAAAATTTTGGATAGGATTCCCTAGAGTTTCCCAGGTATAAACACCGGGACACTCGCCTTACAGAATCTAAACTAGCTACACCACTCTGATCTAGAGCTCCTATATATCTAGATCTACAAATCTCAACAAAACGCAGGACTACAGACAAGTCCTGATCAACTCCCAAATCTCATAGAACTACTGATTCTAAAACCAGAGATAAACCATACACGTACTCCTTCAGAGATACGTGAAAACAAAACAAATTCCAGCCATCCGTACTGGAAATTCAATCCCGAAGACCAAACACTCAACTCTTAAGAGAAACAGAAAGATCCAATCTCTTATTCACACATCTCTCATGTCGATCCTGGGCCGCCTTCAACTCGTAGATCAATCAAATCTACCACACAAACTCTACTACAGAAACATCAGAAGACTTTAAACAACTATTCTATCTGGAAGTCAAACAGATACAAAACAATCAAGTTTCCAGATCCAGAATGAATTTCCTGTAGAAATCCTCTGATCCAAGACAAAACTCAAATTCCCTAAGAATCGGGTGTTGCTTCTATCTTGGAATAGCTGCCACCATGCTTCCACTGCGCAACTCTGATTCGAGAATGCTGTTGATGAACACAAGTATAAACTTGATCAACTTATCCCGGAATATTGTTCATCAAATTCCATAAAATCTCAGTGACCTATTCGATTCAGTCACAAACACACAGCAAAAATTCAACAAGAAAACTGGATCCAATAAATCCTACCAACTTAAACAGATCTCTTTCTCAAAGAGCCCTCAACTATGTTGAACCACCGGTAAAGCTCCAAGAACCAGGTCCAAACAGAACTCAAACTCTCGATGCGGATGCAAATCTTAACTCCTTCGAAGATATCCAGAAAATACCACTTTGATAACTCAAACATCTACTAAAGATGCTTCAATCCAAAACAAAGATCACTTAGAGAACTTTCGAACCATCGCAAGTCACTTTTGCGATTCCACTCAGTTCAGATCCCAAGAAATCGCTCTCACTTCAACAATCAGAACAGCCGAAGCCTTCAAAAGAAGAAACTAGTGGTTTACCTCCAACCACAAACATCACACCCAACTGAGCTTACAGAAGGAAATGGACAAGCTACACCATATGCCCGGACTACTGACAAAAGAATCATCAGAGATTTCTGAACCATCGAAGAACAGGCCACTCACTGCTGCTACTGCTGCCAAAACTTCCTTATCCAAAAGATCATCGAATCCCAAAGCTACACCAGCCTCTTCACAAAAGAGCCTTCCATATAGACAGATATCTCTCAGGAAACTCGCTCCTAAACCAAGCTCAAACATCCTGCCAAACTGAGTCTCAAACTCAAACACAGACAGAACTCCTTCCTGAAGTTTCCAAGATACCATTTCTGGCTTCAGAACTTCCAACTAATCTAAACTCAAGAGAATCCACTCACACGAGTGCTACCAAGCTTACAATCCAAAGATAAACTCCGAATCTTAAAAAGATTTCCTTCAGAGATTAGTGAAATCCTTCACCAACTGTAGAACTACTTCAAGATGCCCAAACTGCCCTAGCAGACCACTTCCAACTTCTTGGACTCCAACCATTGGTAGTTGTGTTACACACACCACTACCCTATCTACCTTTATTACTTATATTGGAAAACCTGAACAGGTAACCCAATCCAATAGGTAGAAATATATATATATATATATATATATATATATATATATATATATATATATATATTCAAAATACGCTCTCTCAAGAAGGACACCACTCCAGAGTCTAGGTATTCGCTAACCTAGAGCTCTGATACCACAATGTAACGATCCAACTTCCATACTCCAGAAAGTCGCATCGCTAAGAAGAAAGAAAGGGATAGAAAAGAGAAAAGAAAGGAAAGAAAGAACAGACAACATCAGAATCTCACAGCGGAATCGAATAAATTGTAATATATCACATAATACTTTACAAAGTATCATATACATCAGTGTTAAACAGCTAATACAACACAATCTAGACAGTTATAAACATCTGTCTAGCAATTACAATCCAAGTACATCAGAGAAAAACAGATTCAACTCAAACACAGCGGAACCACTAAATATATCTACACGCTGAAGCCTTCTGCTCCATTATCTCCTCCAGAAACTCGTCAAAGCAATCCTGAAACACTTGACTACTCATACATAATATGAGTACCCAAGAGTTTAATAAAACAGAAAATAAACACTCAGGTCAGACAGGGGTCTGGTGTGAGTAAACGGGGATAAAAGTTGCTTAACTTTAGAAAATCCTTTGAAAACAAAAGGTATCACGTAAGACTTCCCACACATAAATATGGAAAAGTTTTTACCTTACGCTAACCAAAACATTTGATAGCAAATCCAGTGATATTATAATAGTGTCTAGGGTTTTCAAGTAAATAAGAAATAGCCGAAATTGTTACATCCATTAAATTCCAGCTACTAGCCACAAAAGTGGGTAATACAATCAAAACCGTAGGGTCTCGTAGGAATAATGGGTTTCCAACAATGGCAGAGTTACTGGGGTACCGCCCGTCACAGTACGTGGCCTAGATCACCGTACCGAGGAGTACTCCCACTCCCCTGCAACACAAAGCCGGACCCGTTCCTTACTGAACAGTTCCGAACAAGACCACCCCGCAGATTGGTCGTCACCAACTGCCACACAGCTGAAATATAAAGGGACCTCTAGACAGGAGTAAATCTTGCTCTCAAGTGGGGGCTACCCACGAAGCTTTGCTGCACCTCCCCTGTTTTAGCCATTCCCAGTTGATGAGGCTTGAGGCTACGATTACCTTTATAGGTCATATAAATCTTAGAATGCTCATCGTCCACCTGACGATGTTCTGAAAGCATTCAATCCATACAAGTTCGTTCCGGGTTCGAACGAAACCGAAGGCATTATCTCGTTACACTCATATTGGAATCACCCTCAGAGTTAACGACGATAACCCTTGCACTCTAAATCACCATCTTGAATCTATAAGCACTATTCCGTCAACTCATTACGGAATCACCCACAGAGTTATACTGACATATAGCCCTTACACCTCGAGTCTTCACTTGCTCCACTTGGATTAACGACCTAACGTTTAACTTGGAATCGATGTGGTTTTCGGAATTCCAAATATGGAAACCCGATCCCGGTCTCATCGAAACCAAATGCCATTTTAATGTCCAAGTTATACTTAAGGGTTTTAAACAATTAATTCATTTCATTATTATCTATTTCACACAAATAGATAAACTACATCTCACAATAGATAATCACATTCATACCATAAACAGATAATCTGTATCATCCACAACAGATAATCATCACAACCAAATAATCCATCACAAACCATAATACATAAACCAATCATCCATATCATACAGATACAACTAATCTCATTACTGAGATCACAACCATTCAATCAATAGCATCCATAAGCAATGATTTAATTATCATCAATTATAATTAATTTAAAATGAATTAAATTAATTACAACCATCTCTAATTAATTTAAAATAAATTAAATTAATTACTCATTAAAATCCTGCTTAATATCCTTTAATTAATTAACCCAGTTAATTAATTATCCACTAAGTATTTAACTTGATTAAACATCTATGATTAATCATTCACTAATTACAATGAGTAATTAGTCTTTAATTAATTTCATAAATTAATTAACCTTAATCATAAGTAATTAACATTTTAATTACTCATTTGTTAATTAATTATAATTAATTATATTTATCCTTAGTTAATTACCATTAATTAAACACTTAATTAATTAATTATTACTTAATTAAACAATCCTTAATTACATCATTAATTATAATAATTATTGATCTCTAATATTTAAATAAACTACTTAATTAAAATTAATTACATTTATTAATTAATCTAATTATTAATCACCTTGATTAATATCCAATTAAGTAATTAACTATCTTTAATTACTCATTTATAAATTAATTAACAAATCATTAATCATTAATTAATTCCTTAATTAATTCCAAAAGTAATTATCCAAATTACTAATTACATTCCAGAAATTATCATCATTACTTCTCTAAGTAATCCTGCTCCATTAATTACATTAAGTAATTACTTCCATTAAATCATCAAATGATTTACTTAAATTAATTAAACTAAATTAATTAACTTAAATAAACCACATATCAAAATTAATTACAATAAGTAATTAATCCCTTAATTACTTTAACAATTAATTATACTTAACAAATTACAATTAATTAGATTCAATTAATCAATCTAGTTAATTATCAAAATTAATTACATTAATTAATTACTTAATTATCCTTAGATAATTATCACTAATAATTAATTAACAACATTTCAATAATTACATACTTAAGGAAGTGTTAATTAGATTAATTATTAATGAATCATTTCTAATTAAAATTAATCTAAACCATTATTTAAAATCAAATAATTAAGTAAATCCTTAATTATCTTAAATATTTTTCAAAATAATTTAATTACTTATCAAATGACTTCATTTATATTCAAAATATATTTAAACAATACATTTCTAAAATTAAGTTCAAATTCTATTTAAAATTTAATATTTAAAATGTTTAATTATTTAAACATTAACCCAAATTTAAATAATTATAAACCTTAAAAATAAAATGAATGTTAAAAACATTCATTACTTAAATATATAAGAAAGGTTAAAATAAATTTACTTGATTAAAATAGATTAAGTTTTGAAAATAAAATGATTATTTCAACTTTCAAATTTAAATTAAACACTTCATACTTTAAATACTTTCAAATACTAAAGGAACTAAATTCTTTCAAGTTTTAATACTTATTTGAAATCAAATTTCATTTTCAAATTCACTTTGAAAACATTTGAATATGTTCATTCGTTCTTCTTAAATTTATAAACTGTTTTTAAATCAAAACTAGATTCTAAAGTAACTTGAAAACAATTTTTAACTTGATTTCAAAACAAATTTAATTTTTTCTTAAACATTTAAATCTGTTTCAAAATTTAAAAATTTACAAAAACAGTTTGAATAAAAAAAATCTGGGTTTAAAAGGCAAACCTGAAACTTGATTTCAAAACTGAATTTTTAACTTGTTTAAATTTAGAAGTTCCATTTTAAAACCTTGAACTCAAAACTCCATTTGAATTCAGATTCAAGTTATACTTGAATCAACTCCTGCACTAAAATGAATTCCATTCAACATAAAAAACTGCAAAATACTCTCTGGTTAAAAATCTGAACTGTTTTTAAATCTTGATTTAAACAGAATTTAAAACTTGTTTAAATTTAAGATTTTCATTTTTAAAACTTTTGAATTTCCAACCTTATTTGAATTTAGATTTAACTTATATTTAAATCAAATTAAAATCTTTAAATTATGAATTTTATTCAAATTCTAGAAAAACTGCAAAGCTACAGGTTTTAATACCTGCACTCTACTAACCCGAGTAACCATATACTTAACTCGAGTTCACCCACCCCTTGCTTCGAGTCAGAAGCAAAACTACCCGAGGATTACTTCGAGTCAAACAAACCCTGCACATCTGAAGTTCACCAGAACTTCAACATGAATGGTGCACATGCACCATCGCTCCGGTAGCTTCCAGTCACTTCAACCAACTTCTATGAGTCACCAACCATCTCCTCACAAGCTTACGATCATCATAAATCCACTGTAATCTCGAATTCAAGTTTTGAGAAACCAATGCAAAACCTGAAACTCACCCATACCCTAAGCCCCAACCTGTCAACATCCAACTAGCTCGCCTCCGACCATCATCTTCGCTGCAATTCCAGCAGATGATCCATCTACAACCCCTCTTTCCATCTCTTAAGTATCGAATCACTCGATGCAATAGATGAATCACAATCTTCAAAAACCTTACCTTCAGATACTATGCTTCAAACCTGGAAATCTCAATTTACCATCACTACCTCCTCTGAAACAACTTCTGATCATCTATCACCACCTCACTGACATAAACTACTGACAATCTTCCCCTACCATCCCCTCTGCATTCCACCTCCAGAAAGACCCAGAGCCTCCATAATTCACTAGAAACTCAAACAAACCAAAAAGACCCAATCTATTTAACACAGAAATGCTCACTCTCTTTGTGAAATTAAAATGTAATATTTGTTTCCAAAATCCATGAATTCAATCATGCATTCTGGTTACAACTGTTTTAATGTTTTAAAAAGTTTGATATTTTGTTTTATTTCAAAATATTTACTGCAGAGTTGTTTTCAGAGGGTAACATACTTCAGTTTTAACCCCTTTTTTTTTTACTAAATCATAATTTATGAAACCTACATTTATACTAAACCACATATTTTCTTACACATAACTTTACTAGCTGGAACAATTCAAATGATAAAGCTTTTTCCAATAAAGAGTATCCTAATTACAACCAACACTATATGCAGTTTTTCAAGAAATCAAAAATATGTAAACATATCCATTCCTATACACATAGAACATTCATGAATAAACAATCACCACATCATTTTATTTCTTTCACTTCATATGCTCAGATGTCACAAATTTTGTGCATGTGAGTTTACTCATTTTATTTTAAAACAAAACAGAACAGTTTTGTTTAAAATAGTTTGATTTCTGTAAATAAAGAAAAACATAAGTTCTTTAATTTATGTTTGATTTTGATTTCTAAAGAAAACTGTTTTTAAAAGATAAGAAGCTTACTCACTTTAAATTTGAAGAATGCAGAGACAAATTAGCTGCAGATTCCATTTTCCAGAAATGCATATTGAAATGCGTGTTGATCCTGGCTTGCATTTCGAAGTTGAAGTTGCTTGTTGTTGATGATGCATGCAGACCCATTCTTATCGCTCATATTTGAAGTTGTTTTTCAATTTGCAGTTGAGATTTTGAAGAGAATGATTAAAGATTTTATAATGAAGTTTGCTTTGCAGATTTGAGTAGATAGGTTTTGCAGATTTGCTATTTTGATTGCAGATTTGAAGTTGAATGCAGATTTGGAGTTGTATGCAGAAATTGATTTGCAAATTTTAACATGCTTTGTAGAAATTTTAACATGCATTTGTTTTGGGGTTTTAATTTACAGAAATACGATTTCAGGTTTTCAATTTTGAAGAGAATGTGTTATCAAATGCATATACTATGTTTCTTGACAATATAATTTAAATAATAAGTTTTAAAACAAATGCCACTTGTTATGTTATTATCTCAATATTTAAAAGAGAATTCCTAAATTTATAAAGGTATTTGAATTTATCTTAAACCATCTCTAATTTATTTTGGTAAGTTTTAAATGTTTATTAACATTAGTCTTGAAATAATTACATGTTTATTTATGACTTCTTATAACATTTATTTTAATGTTTGTTTGATTATTTTTCAAAATAATATTCTTTAAATTTCAAAAGAAAAGATTTTTAAAAGAAGAAAAAGAAATGTTGAATTAGATTTTATTCAAGAGTATTAAATCAAATGTTATACTTTAACAGAAATGAATTAAATCTTATTCCAAAAGAAAAGCAATTTTAAAATAAATCAAAACAAAGTAACTTTTATTATAAAATAAAATCTAAACTATATTTATTCTTATAAACATAATAAATACTTACTTACTTTTTTATGAAAATTATAAGATAGATCTTTAAAACAAACTTTTAAAAAGTTTACAATACTAATTCAAATTAATTTAATCAATTTACAATTTATACATTTATATATAATAATTATAAAATATCCTTTACTTAATATAAATTAAATTTAAAACCAAATCCTCTATTTACAATGTATAAACATTTTATACATTATAAATAAAATATTTTTAAATTAGCATAGAAAGATAAATTTATTACTTAAAATATTTTTAACATTGAAAAGAATATCATTTGACAAACTAAATAATTATTAATTTTCAAAAGAGAATCTCTGTTTGAATTAATCATTAAATCAATATTTCACATTTTAAAATAATTATCAAAGAAATTATTAAATAATTATTGCCTAAATTTCCGGGACATCACAAAACTCTTGTGCGCTTGTCTAATAATCAAATGAATACATTAGGAATTAATTAACACACTTTGATTCATAAAAGAAATGGAATGTTCTAGAAACTTCCGAATGGAAAAGAGATATCAACATGTTAAGGGTTTTAATGTATTTTGCTAAATGGAAGTGATGTAATGGAGAAGTGATGGGCATGTGTGAAGGTAAGGCTTCCATGTATGGTTGGGGAGGTGAGAACAAGCTTAGACAACATCTTATGAAGTTTATATAAGGAAGATCATACCCATGTTAAATAATCATAATTCCACAAAGTAAAACCAAGCTTTTTAATGTCTTTTTCTTCTCTAAATGTTCGAAAGAAAGTAATTACAAAACAACTCCAAATCCATTAAAACTTTTCCACAAGCCTTAGGATAATATTACAATACCTTCCACCATGTTTAATTTTGAAGAAGCAAAGTCATTCTCTCCCTACATCCAGTGTTCGTGAGCTATTATTGGCGTTTGGAGGGCAGAAAACAAGTTTAAGCAAAAAGAGTAAGGAAGAAGATAGTTGCTAGGTAATGGTAGAAAGTGTTTTTGAGTTTGGTTGTGCTTGAGCATGTGTTTGACTTGGATTTAAGTTAATTATCTCATTATCTTGTTCTTATATATTGTGTATATATATGTTGTATTTGAAATATAAAGTTAAAATGACATTAACTAAGTAAATTATAAGCTTTGGACCCCTCTTTGTTTTGAAAGAAAATGACAGCTTTATATTATATAACATTACTTATACCTTCTTTAACATGTGGCGCTGCCTTGACTTGATGTATAAATGGTTGTTTGAGTTGTGTGTTGAATTGAAGTATGTTTGAAGCGAGAATTGTCGCTATAAGTGCACTTTGTTATTCTTAACTCTAACTTATGTAAATGTAGTTTTATGAACTTGGGATGATTTGATCTGGTTGTAATCTACACATATTTTTGTTTATTGGAAAGTAATGAAATGGTTTGGAAAGCTAAAGAAATTACGAAACAAAGTTGTGAAAGTTGAAGCAAAAACGTGGTTATAAATACAGTTTGTAAATATAGACTGTTTTCAAGAGTTTTTCTAAATAAATTGAAAGATTTTCTTAGGGGTTTCTTTCCATAAATTTTATGCACGCTAAGGGTGGTACTTACTATAAATTTTTTAAGTCTTAAATCATTTATTTACGTGGAGAAAACTAGTTGCAAAGATCGTGCTTTTTAACGTTTTCTAATAGAGACTTTTAACATCATTTATAAATATTGTAATATGTCGTTTATGGTTTTAAATGTTTAAAACGATATTTAACTTTAATATTTTTCTCTAATCTTTTTAAAGATGTTTTAAACCTATTTTGAAGTATTTTGAAGTTGGTTTGAAGTTTAAATAAATTATATATGCGTTTTGAAAGTAAAGAGGTTTTATAATATAAAACATGTTATTCATAATATTATAAATTAGTTATTTTCAAGTATTACAAGATTTTTAAAATCTATTTACAAGTATTTCTAAAGTATTTGTTTATATATATAAGTGTTGAAAAAGGTAATTGACTAGGCTTAATACTAAAAGCCTATGAGGTAGACTTCTCTATTTATGAAAGTTAAGATTGATGTTGAGTATATGAGTAATACAGTTCTAACCTACCAGCTTCGCTCTTGACTAAGGAATAGTTAATTGGAATGTCGAAAATGTGTTGATATAGTTGTTTTCTTATTTATTTGAAAAGTAATTAACTTTGCTTAATGTTAAAAGCTGACGAAGTAAGCTTATCTATTCATGAGAGTTAAGATTAATGTTCGAGTAGGGATATGAGCAATAGAGCTCTAACTGGCTTTTCTCTTGACCGAAGAGTCGAGAACATCGAAAGTGTGTTAATCATATTGTTTGATACTTGTTTATGGAAATTGTTAATATTATACTTAACACTAAAAGCCGACGAATAGACTTACCTATTTGTGAGATTCAAGAACGAAGTGTCTAGACAAGGCTTTGATATAAAACCAGTGCTCTAACTTACCCGGCTTCACTCTTAGACGAGGAATAGTTAAGTTGGAATATCTGAAATGAGTAAGTATACGAATCGCGATTTCTATGTGCAATAATTTTCAACTAGATAGTTGATTAGTCCACTACCGAAATTAACCAAATATTATCTTAGATCTTTAAAAGGATGTTTAAAATATAAAAGTAAGTATGCCGTGGTGTTGGGTTTGTTGTGACGATGTGTTATTAAAATTCTTCTTTAACCCTTTTTGATTATATTTATGAATGTAAATAGATCTTTAAAAGAATGTCTTAAAGATAAATATATGCATGAATAGTTTTGGGTTTGTAATGACAGTGTTTAAGTTGCATTATCCTTAAACCTTCTGAATGGATTTGTGAAAGTAATTAGATCCTAAAAATGGATATTTTAAAGGAAACTATAAGTAAGAAATCTTTTGAAAAAAGATTGTAAAAGGGAAGTTTAAAGTATGAAATCTTGTTAATGATTTGTGGATATACTTGTACCATTTGAGACAAGTGTATGAATACTTTTTGAAGCATTGAAAACAGTACCAGTGAATAGTAGAATTTGAGATATAATATTTAATTAGATAAATGAAATTTTACTAATAAAAGAGGTTTTAACTAATAAAATATTAATTAAACAAAAAAGGGATTAGAAGTCGCTTATGCGATTTAATCGTTCTTTGTATGACTTGATCGTGATTTGTATGTTTACTTGTTACAGAAAACATTTTGTCATATACTTACAGCGAAAAGCCAATTAAGTAGGCTTGTTTATTTGTGGGAGTTAAGAATGATGTTTGAGTAAGGATATGAGCAATAGAGCTCTAACCTACCAACTTCATTGTTGACCGAGGGATAGTGTGAGATAGAAATATCAAAAACGTGATAAGTATACGAGACTTGGTTTCCATATGCGACCGTTCCCATTATTGTTGAATATGACCAAATTCATTGATTCAATCTTGAAGAGACCAAGATCTGTAAGTGTATTACTTATCGAAAACCACTTTAAGACTGATATACATGTTGTATCTTTTGGAATTGGAATTGTTCGAGGTGCGAGAATCCACATATGCCTTCAAGATCTGTAGCAATCCATATTTTTAACTGTGGGATATTTAAATAATTTATTTAAATATTGAATCGTTATTGAATTAAAGGTTTAAAATATGACTTTTCGCATATGATTGATTATGGACTTGGTACCAATTCTGTTGAATCTGAATCGACGTTGCGAGTAAAATTGTGTATAAATATCACTATACTTTGAATCGAGCGATCCGATGGTCAAAATAATATTGGGATGTGTTAAATTACCATCCCGAAGTCCCGTCTTGGATAGCAACAAAATTTACACCATTGGAACCGAAAAAATGTGGTGCTGTTACCCGATGAGTTTCGGGACGATCCAATGTGTAGCGGGATCTTACGAGCTCAAAATGGAAGACTTTTTAATTGAATTTTTTTATATATGTATGTATGTATGTATGTATGTATTATATACATATACAAGCACAAGCTACTTTTCCCTATTTCATTTTCTCTTCCTCCACAAAATGAAATAAACATCCACCTTCAGAAACCAAAATTTGAAGCTAGAGCCCATGAAAAATCACGGGGTTGGATCCATTGTGCTCATGAAGGGAGGGCTTCGAATTAACTAGTCTCAGCATATGCAGATGTGCGTGGGGTGGTGGCCGTATTTGGGCATGAATCTAGGGTTGGATAGTGGAGGAGGAATATGCGGAGTTAGGGAAATCAGAGTGTGCCATCGTATTTCTCTTGCCCATGTGCACCCCTCCACGCCAAACATTTAATCTTCGAGCCACCATAGGAAATCGCAATGTGACGAAGGGGAGGCACCCTGTTGCTGTTGTAGTTTGATGGGGAGCGCTAGAAGTGTTGAGTTTGGCATCGGCACGAAGAAAATGTGTAGAGGTGTGAAAAACAATTTTCTTTTCGTTGATTCGCTGAGTGAAGAGAGAGAAATCATGTTAGGATTATTTATAGTGGTGGGTTTGTGCAAACAAATCAGTGCACATCCTTGTATATGAACGTGATTTGGATGAGGGAGATGGATTAAGAGGGTAAGTGAGTTACTTAGGGTAATTAATTATTTAATTTACTTTAATTAATTTCGTTCCATGTTTAATCCATATTTCTTGCATAGAGGTCCAATCATGACGTGATCTTCATTGTTGCTTTCATAGAGAGATTATCTACAACATGGTATGGGCTTAGACTGCATTCGAACGCTTGTGAATTTACGGTTCGTGTGAGAGGAATTATAACTTTAAATTTATATCTCGGTATGAATCCCCATAATTTTATGGACAAATTTTTGAAAGGGGCATGGCAAAAAAACTTAGTGCAATAGTAGGCTCAAGGTAAAACTTACTGCAATAATAGGCCTCGTTTTAGTATAGCTTGCACATTTATGGAATGAGAAAACTATAAATTTTTTATTTCTTTTTTTAACTTGCACATTCCATAAATGCGCTAGTATATATTTATTATTTGCTCATCTATGGAATGCATAAATAATATTTTAGACCTAAAATAGACATCAACCCCCATTTCCTCTCCCATTTCAATTCTTCCTCTCCATTTCACCTAAACCCAAACCCTACCTCATCAAATTCGATTTCAAATCCAAATCAAAATAATCTATAATTTGAGACGGCTTCTTCATTGCAAGGCAACAGAGCCAATCGTAGGTAATTTTTTGAGTTTGTTTATCATAGTTTGCTTCTTCGTTAAATTTTGATTATTATCGTTATTTAGTTTATTTCGACATTAGACATGGATGGTTGGGACATTGACGATAAAATGTTGATGAAACATTGTGATGAATTTGAAGCGCAAAGAGGTATTGAAGGAAAGTCACAATTACGTTGATGTTGATTATGTTCTGGAGACACGGTTTGATCCTATACCTCATAAATTCCATTCTGGAACATCAACCTTAGAGGTTCGTTTGCAATAAGTAGTGAACCAAAGACCAGATAAACAAATTTGCGTCTCAAGATATAGTCGGGCTTCTACACGTTGTTCCTCTTTCTAGAGCCAATCGAGAAACGACCATATTCAGTTTGTCACTGTGAAGATAAGTATGTAATTGTTATTTGCAAGAGTGAAACTAATGTAGGGGATAGATTTTGGATGTAGTTCGTATAATGATCACAAAAGAAACCCTGGTCAAGTTGAATGCTATAATTACATTGACTGGGTTGATCCGCTAATGTGCATTAGGGAAGTTCAATATGCCCTCGAAATATAAGCAGAAGTAAGACGTCTAAAAATGATGAATCATAAAGTAAGGGTAAATAGTTGGTTCGGGCTAACATTTTGCTTCAACCTTCACTACCCAAGGAGAGCATCGGATAAAAAGTGAAGTGTTGTTGAATATATGTAGTGCTGGTTGTCGTACTTTATTTACGTATTTGGTAGTTGTCGATTGAACGATTATGTAACATCGTCGCTTGTTTGTTGTTTGATGAAATGTTGTATTTGAATTTCCGTATTATTTGTTGAAGTTATGCAATATGTACTAGTTTATCACTTGGATAAAATGTGAAGTGATGTTGAGTTGAAATGTAATGTTGAACTCTAATCGTGATTATTTTGATGAAATATATTGGTTTTGTTGTTATATTGGTTATGTGGTGTTATTGGTTATATTGGCGATGTATGATGTTATGTTCGTAGATATAGTGGTAGATTTGGTAGATAATGCACAAAAGCAGACATGGTGGTAAATATGGCGAGGAATGCTTTCTAGTACAAACTGCAAACAATCTACAAATGATATGGCTTGTGCATTTTTAGAATGTGCAAGTAATGTTTAAAAAAATTCCTTATGCATTCCTTAAATGTGCATATTTGTAGTTTTTATATGCGTATTTATGGAATGCGCAAATACAATTCCGACCTTGAAATTAGCAGCAGCCCTTTTGCTCTCCTCATTTCACTTCTACTCTTTCCATTTTACCAAAACCCAATATAATCCTCTCTAGATTCTTATACCATTCTAAATTTTCCTACTAAATATGTGTACGAAATGTTGATTTTCTTGCTTTTGATTTAATAGTGCTTAAGGAAACATCATCTTCTTCGGAAATAAAGGTATTAATTTAGTAAATTTTTAGTTTAGGGTTTTATCACGAATCCAAGATTTTGAATGTAGCGATTTAAATATTTTTATAAATAATGTCGACGGTTCCAACTATATTTTACCACGATGGAGAATTGTTGGTTGATGAAGATGGTAAATCTAGGTATGTTGGTGGAAAATGGAAAGGATCGAAAATTAAAAAATATTGTAGTTCTATGGAGCTTAAACAACATGCATTTGAGGTGAAAAAAGTCAATCCGCTTAAGTATGTTTTAAAATTAGTGGTGAAATGGGTTAGAGGTGATGGTTCATCCGCTATTGATTTGGAAGATGACGATGTTATGTAGTCTATGTTTTCTGTTGGAATGAGAGTGATACAAATTTTTATTACGAAAGTAGAACATGTTAATGTGGTATAAACACGTTAGTCCAAAATTTCATCGAAGAGTCAGCACCTACTACACAGTTTCAAGAAACACAATGGTCGACACATCCTTATTATATGACAACTCATCATAGCCGGGAGTTTACAAATTATCACATAGGTATAGCGGAATGGCTGGAGTATTGTCTAGTCAAGCAAAATATATGGATCATAACTTTATATATCCAAATGAATCTCAAACAGTCGCAAAGTGGGAAATATTTTACCATAGTATTTCCATTTTAAATTACCTTCACACACTTTACTCTTATCATTATTTTTTGTACTTGCAGTTTCCAAATGAATCCAGTGAAAGAAGAATTCATTACTTATGTTGATGATGATGATGTTGATTACGTTGATAATGCAAACGATAGCTAAATGTAATTGGATAGCATTCAAGTAGCTTGTGTGGATGATGTAGATAGAACTTGGGTCGATAACATGGAGGTTAACAATGATGCAATCATATATGAAGACAATCAACAAGTCGATGATGGAAATCTTGATGAAGAGCAAATCACATATGAAGATTCCCTGGTTGATGATTTATGTACGACAATAATGATGCCGAAATCCATTATGGTTAACTTTCAATTAGAAGTGGAAGTGTTTGGAAGAGAATGTGCTGAAAAAGGACCTCGGGCTGGATTAATTTTTGAAAGTAAACATAAACTCATTGAATAATTGTGTGAATGAGCGACTAAATATTCAGTTTCTTTTCAAGTAGTGAAATCATGTACAAATCATTATATGGTTCATTGTGATGTGGACGAAAAATGTCTTTGGATAGTGCATGCTAACATATTGGTAAGAAAATATCAAAATTGGTGGAAAATAACAACATATGGCGAGGATCGCACTTGTTTAAATGCAACCGTCAACTCAAACCATCAACAAGTGACATCATAGTTATATGTAGTAAAACAGGTCTCTTAATTAAATCTGAAACAAATATGATTGCAAAAACAGTTCAGGAGACAATGTTGAATATGTTTCATATAAAAGTAAGTTATTCTCGAGCTTGACATAGACTACAGAAAGCAATTGCAATAATTTGCAAAGATTGGGAAACATCATATGCAGAATTTCCAAAATACCTTAGAGCCATGCAAAGTATCAACCCTAGAACCATATATAATGTTATTCACAGTCATGGTGTTTTTTGATGGTGCATTTTGGACTTTCGAACCTTCAATCGATGGTTTCGCACAATGTCTTCCTGTACTTTCTATTGATGACACTCATTTATAAGGAAAATATCTTGGTATGTTACTTGTAGCTACTGGCATGGACACAAATCAAGGTCCTTTTCCATTAGCTTTTGCTATTGTGTAGACAGAGTCTTGGTAGACATGGAGTTGGTTTATATGTTACATATGAAATTATGTTCCTTCTTTACGTAACCAATGTATTACATTTATCTCAGATCGTATGAAAGGAATTCTACGTGTGCTAAGAGAAGGTTGGCCAATCAAACATCATCTCTATTGCATTCGGCATATTAAGAAAATTTCAAGAAAGTTGGATTTCATTCAGATGAGCTTTAGAATTTGCTACATGCATGTGCCACGGCATCGGAGGGTGTGAAATATAATGAACTTAGAAAATAGTTGAAGATTGTAAATCCACAAGCCGATGCATGGATTGAAAAAAGTTTGAAAGATAAGGAATCATGTTGGACTCTTTGTCATGATAGTGGCGTAAGATTCAATATGATGACAATGAATTTTTCCGAAAGCTTTAATAGTATGTTGAAAGGAACAAGGAATTTACCTATAAGATCATTGGTTGCACAGACTTTTAATTGTTTAAACCATTACTTTTACGAGCATTAAACTCGAGGAGTGATGCCCCATTTGATATCGAAGTGGAAAGCATTAGCAAAAATTAGAATGGAAGAATCAAGACTCTTATCTATAGAGAGATATAGCATAACAGAATGACAAATGAAAGATGTTCACATGCTTGATCATACGGTGAATATCGATGATAATGTCGCCAAGTGTTCATGCAACGTGCTAAATTTAGATCATTTTCCATGCTCTTATGTATAATAGCATGTTCATGTGAATCAGGTGGTGCGAATAGAGCACATTTTTACGTAATCTCAATGTGGTACATGATGGCTAAGTATACTGCTGCTTGTGCTCCTTTATTCCACCCTGTACCTGATATTCGTCATTTGGATGTCTATGAAGGTCCTACCATACATCCACCACCGGTGCTCAAAAATTCTGGACGCCCATGGTCAACTCGAATAAAAGGTATCATGGATTCTCCATCATCTTCCGGGCAGTATAAATGTACCAAATGTGGTGCTTTAGTGGATAAGAAAAATCTTGTACTCGTCGAGAGGTTTCATATAAATAAATTGATGAACTCTAGACTTATTTTCTATTTTGATGTTGGTTATGTTGTGATATTGGTTATATTGGGGGGTTATGGTGTTATATATTGGTGATATATGGTATCATATTGTCGATATCCGCTGTTATATTGGTGATATACGACGTTCAATTGGTAGTACATGGTGTTATATTGGTAGATGCAAGTATGTGTATTTTTAATGCCTGGAAAATTGCTTGCGCATTTTTGGAATGCGCAAGCATTATTTTCGAACATAGCTTGTGCATTTTTGAATTGCACAAGCTCTACCTAAAATAATGCTTGCACGTTTCAAAAACGCACAATCAATTTTCCAGGCATTAAAATTACAGAAACCTTCTATGCCAATCCTCTATCTAAAACACTGATATATCATCATATATATCACCAATATACTAATAGATATCCATATTGATTTCAATATCATATCATATCATGACCATATACCATCAATATATCATCAAAACATCAAACTGAACAACAAAAATACCATACCAATATCAATTTAAACAAAATATACCATCCAAACATCTAAATAACGAATAACATATCATCCAAAAATGTCAACATAACAACACCATAAACAAAAGCATACCAAATCAAAACTCTCAATCATTAAGCCTTCTATGCATGATCGGCGTGTCTCTTTTTTTCTTCTTCCTTTTATACGTGATTGGTTGTGAACTTTGGAATTCATCCAAATTCGAAGCATGAATTTCTTGTTGTTGAGTGGGACCAAATATTAGCTCCTCTTGTTGTTGTTGTACCCCCCATTGCGGCCATTCTTATTTTTTCTTTAGAGATGGTTCACCACCATATGCAAATTGCTGTTCGCCTTTACTACATATAGGCTATTGTGTTTCCTCCACTCCTACATATGCTTCCTCCATTCCTATATATGCTTCCTCCCATCCGGTATGTGTTTCTTCTGCTTTCTCTCAACTACGTGTTTTTTCTCCCTTCACTCCTGCATGTGTATCTTATGCAATATGCAAAGGTCTTGCCGGTCGACGTAACTTGTTTCTGCCTAGAATTATGTCAAATATGTGTCATAAGTCAATACATTTACTTTTCACCTTCTCTAGCTCAAAATGATTGTTTTCGATTTCATCAACCACCTTTAAAGTGCTATATATCCCGCCTACCCATTCAAAAAACAAAATAATGCAATAATGCATAAGCTCTAAAAATATGGAAACTATCAAATATTATAAATTAAAGTACTAACCACATCATGCTCTAGTGGAGCTCGAGGAATGTAAGAAACAAATCTCGTAGATGACTGTTTCAAGATATAACGACGAGTTATTTGCCAATACCAATATTCGCACCCGCTCAATGGTGTCGGAGGATCATGTGCTCGTTCAGCACGATCAATTCTTGAATTCCATAAAGCCAGACTTTCTTGAAGCAAAATTTTCCATTCACTCAGTTTTGGGTCTATCGGCATGATGAGATCAAGAATGCGCCGATGATCAGATCCAAATTGTCTCATCATTTGATCCGAAGCATATATTTCAAAGTCCAAAAATATGATTAATCTACCCTTAGCGATTCAACCTGCAAACATGTACTGAACATCAGCATGGTCATATGCATGTATCTATGAATATGGTTTCCAAGTTACAGAATCATCAGCTAATAATCCAATCCATTTTGGTAAAATTGTACATTTGGAAGTTTCACGTCAACTCCTAACATAATTCCACCTATGCTCGAATGAAAGATAATGATCTAAATCGGTTGGAATTCTTACAGCAGGATGTCCAATAGTGATATGAGACCACGACCAAAATTGCAACAATGTTATAGAACCGTCTAACATTTTTCTATTTTGTAAAACAACATTTGTCAACTCAACATACAAATAACAAAGTACAGCACTACCTCATGAATAGTGACCACAATTTGCTAAATCATCTAGAAATGGCAAAAATTTCAAGTTCAATCGACCTTTTGAATGATCTAGAAAAGGCCGAGAACTTAAAAAGTACAAAATTACAACACGATTACGACGAAGTATAACTAAATCCGTTGCTTCTACTCCAAGTGGTTCTTGACATTCACTTTAAACCAAGTCATTGTTATCCCAATTTTTGAGTTTACTGCGTCCTTAGGTGGAAATAAAAAGTAATTCATGGCACAACTCCATATAATCAACTTCCAAATTTTGTAAATATATCGGAAAATCGTCCATTGATAAACCAAATAAAAACTAACATCATGTGATGTGATAGTCATTTACGAAAAGTATTTGTTTCAGGCCTCCAACGATTGAACAATGCCTTAAGAAGGTGATGATCTATTCTAATGTACTCAACTTGCATTGCTTTGTAAAAACCAGATATCCTTAAGTTTTGTTCCAATCTACGACCTTTAAAATCTATTTCCTTAAGCTTGTTAGAATGATCAATAGGTTTAATTGTTTCTATGTTCTGATATATGACAAGGGATTAAAATTAATAATTCATAATTGTTTTTTCAGTTAACAACCAATCAATGTATATAAATTAAATACCTCCATAAGCGATTCATTTTCACTTCTATGTTGTTCTTGAAGATAAAGAACACTTCTACCAATGGGTTGGGGGGGAAATTCTATAAAAGTTTATCATCCAATTATTCACTCATTAATCAAATTTATAACCAGGGTTCCAATATCATTTTTCAATAACTAATATTTCAACTTTAACAGCAACAATAACTAGTAATTATCAACAACAATATTAACTATCCTCGCTATCGCCATTCTTATAACGTTACTTCCCCGCTATCGCCATTGCTATCTAACAGAGGTACTGCTTCTTGGACTGTTACTGAGGTTAGGTCGAATATTTTCACTGAGCAGTCTGGTCTTGATATTGGGCCTGGTATTGAAGTTGTATCAGCGCAATGTGTATGCTTGAATGATGCTAATGTTCTCCCCAAAGCTACCATTGGAGTTTCTTTCGGTTTACACCTCTGGTGTTTGTAAAAATGCATTAGTCAGGAATCCTCTGTCTGCTTATCCGAATGCCAATATTTTGGTTCCTTCTCCACCTCGGCCTGTCCCAAAGTGGTCATCCTTGTTTACTGAGCTGCCTAATAATGCCGGTTTGCATACGTCGCGTCTCTTTGATATAGTTGAGCATGAGGGCTTGATGATTCCACCTTCGGAAGTAATCATGGCCGGTGTGGATTTTTGGAAAGACCACTTGGTTGGTTTTTTTCTTGACTCCAATCCTCCCTATCATCTTGTTTAGGCGAGGTGCAACTCCGCATGGAAGCCTAGGGGTGATCTGAGTGTTCGCTTTGATAACGAAATGTTTTATTTTAAGTTTTCGCGTAGTGATGAAAGGCAACGAATTCTAGAGGCCGACCCCATTCTTATTGATGGGAAGCCATTCATTATTACAACTTGGAGTCCTTTTGTGGATCGTGCGAAGGAGCAAGTGCTATCTATTCCTGTCTGGGCCCACTTTTCGCATATTCCATCTGTTCTACAACCTCTTATCGGGATCGACTGGCTAGCTGGTCTTGTAGGAAAGGTGATATGTTATGATGCAAATAATGTGGCCAGAAAGAAGCTAGTCTATGCCAAAACTCTAATTGAGATTACTCCTGATAAACCTCTACGTAGCGTTTTAAAAGTCAGATTGGATGTGGGCCGCGTTGCTGAGATCAGAGTTTGCTACATTTGGAAACCTGAGATTTGCACGTCTTGTCAGTCCTTTGGACATCTTGCTGATTCTTGCTCTTTATCGGTTGTTCCTTTTGTTGTCTGATCTCCTCCTCCTCGTCCTCCTCTCCGTAAATGGGATCCAAAAGTCCCTCCAGTTGTCCCCTTAGTTGATGCTCCCATAGCTCCCATTGCTATTGCTCCCTCTGTGAATCCATCTGATGTAGCTCCGGTTTGTGTAGCTCCCTTTGTTTCTTCGCCAGTTTTAGCTCCATCCGTTATTTCTCCTTCTACGGCCCTGGAGGAGATTCCTTCTACTGCCTCTTCTGATATCATTTCCTGGAATTCTGAAGAACGTGCTTGAGTTCATGCTCCTTCTGATATGAGATATTCTCCTGAGAGGGACACCTTTTATGCTTTTATTAGTGACATTGGGGGTGGGGATCAGTTTCTTATCTACCATATTGTGGGAGACGGTTTGTGTCTCACTGGGGATGGTGCGATTGGAGAGGAGAACAAAAGTAAGTTTTATGATGTCACTTGGCATAGGAAATTTATTTACTCTCCTGACTCTGTTGGTTATGATCCATATCTAGCTGCTCTTTTCTCGGGATTTTCTCTTGTTATTGGTCCTTCTTCGGATGATGGTCGTGATTGTTCTCCCTCTTCTGAGGATGCTTAGTCATGCCGTGTTTAGTAGTTTATGCTTCTTTGTCTAGCTCCTGTGCTTTATTTTCTCTTTTTTGGGCTTCCTGCCCATATAGTTGTTCTGTGCATGTGTAGAGCACCTGTTTGTTCATTTATATACAGTGGCACGACCCACTCTAAAGCCGGCTAGCTTTGCAAAATAAAATAAAAAATTAACTAGTAATTTTAAAATCAAAAAATTTCACCTCTAATATGTATAGGTGAAGAGGAGCCTTCCGTTTTGAGATAAAACAAGTAATTATTTAAAAGTAAACAAATGAATATTTTGATGTTTAATTTGGAAAATAGAATGGGTTAGATTGAAGATTGAATGAGGGTTTTGGGATGATGGAGAGGAAGAAGTGAAATGAGGGAGTAGAAGGAGGCTACTATAATTTTGATGCCCGAAACACTATTTGCACATTCCATATATACACATATAATAAATATATACTTGCGCATTTATGCAATGCGCAAGCTAAATTTTTTTTATTAAAAAAATATTGCTTGTGCATTTTAAAAACGCGCAAGCTATACTAAAACGAAGCCTATTTCTGCAATAAGTTTTAATTTGAGCTGGTTCTTGCACTAAATTTTTTTGCCATGCCTCTTTCAAAAATTTATCCTAATTTTATATATTGAAAATATTATCTAGTAGAGGTAGAAAATAAATAAATATATTTATCTAATTGTTTCCCATTTGATTGGATTTATTTGAGCAGACGTTCGGGATAACGATTAAAATTCCGCATATTTTTATTGTGTTATATTCATAATGAATAGTGCTAGATAGCAATGATATTGATTTATAGTATGGTTATAAATTAATTACACTCTAATTCATCATTATATTAGCAGTAGAAATATTGTTGTATACTCTATTACTAATTGAAGGTAGAGTATGACTTTTAAAAATTATTTAAAAGGTTTAAAATGATTTATTTGCTAATGAGGTGTTTTATATAATAATGAAATGATTTTATAAAATAATAGAAAAGAGAATGGACTTTTATTTGAAAGATTTTAGTAAACAAAAGTAAGAATCGATTTAAGTAAAAATTAAGTTACTTACTTGAATATACGTATACATATATGTGCATGGCAATTATGCGTATATGTGTATTTGAGGTTATATAACAATCGATACATTCTTGTATTGTAGTTACAATTATTGATAACGTTTATTTAATTATGTGAATAATGGTATTTGCATATCGAAATATACATATGCGTATATAATCAAGTAGTGAGCAATCTTACGTAGCCATACTGACCATTGAGTGCACCAAGTTGTGTAAGAGAGTGACAGTTAAGTAATCGCTTCGGCAAAGCTCAAAACATGATTTTTGAGGGTTTTCAAGTTTGTAAATACGTGCTTGCGCATATGCATGCACGAGCAGGGGTATCGACAAACATATGAGCGTCCCGTGAGGCGAGACTGTTAATTGAGTTCGGTTTGGCATGTTAGAGAAGGTCGGGTCGTTATATTTGCCTGCCTACGTGGGCAAAGAGAAAATTTTGGTATCGAAATCAGGTTTTTGGATACTTAAGAAATCATTTCCAAATCTCCAATCAATGAACTCTAGAAGGGGTCCAATGCGACAAAAATGAGCTAGGAAAGACCTAACATGATGAATAGATGGCGTAGAGGAAGTCATGATGAGGGTATATCGCACAAATTGAGATGAAGCTTTAATATATGGGTAAAATTCCTAGGTATCAGTTCAATCGATTAAACGTCAGTCAAATGGCGAATGATTCAGTTGACCGAACGCTGCTTATTTAGGCTGTTTAGCTTAGGCCTAGGGCATTTTACCCCGAATTATATCACCTATTGCTCATATTTCTCTGGGATGCTTCATGATGACATTAAGGTGCCTTAGCATGACGTTCCAAAGTATTTGATTGTGTGATGTTATATTTGACGTATGCGTATGTGTACGACATCAGTGTTCCTTCATGGTCCCGATAGCATAGTATGCGAGACACGACCTTTGTTCTATTTTTAATGAGAGACATACACTTGTTATTTAAGAAACCCTTGATGTCTTAGATGGGGATGATAAAAATCATCTACTACGAGATCCAAGAATACTCGTCCTCATTATATGGGTACAGTGGGATCCAAAAGGTCCTAGGTATTTTGAATAGATCATATAACACATGCTCATTATAAGGGTATTGTGATTATATTTACTATTAGGAATAGGTTTCAATTATATAGAGCAGATCAAAACATATGCTCAACATAGAGGTACGGTGAGATCTATATGAGACTTGTGCCATATTCAGATACTGACTCTATATATCTTGAATTCTTAAAGGGAATTATTGGATCTCATTAGATATCTAGTTACGTTAGTGTGTCGGCTCTATTTATTATGATATCGTGGTACATGTTTGGGTATGCTAGTTACTAACTCTACGTATTATAAGATCGTGATAGATGTTTGAGTACGTTAATGTGCTGACTCTATTTATTATATGATCGAGATAGATGTTTGGGTACGTTAGTGTACTGACCCTATTATTATTGGATCATGATAAATGTCTGGGTATATTGGTGTACTCACTCTATTTATCTTAAATAGTCAGATCGGGGTAAGTATCCATTATTGATTCTACCCGTCAGTAATGACGGGTATTGACTTATATTCCTGGGTTATCTTCCATTATTATGTTGTGTGTGTTATTGGTTGGATGTTGTTGTTGTTACCGCATTTACTATTATTCTGTACTTCATCAGAGACTTATATTATGATCACCCTACTTTTGATGTTGGATTACCCCTATCGTAGTATGATTGTTATGTTTCAGTCACATTATATTTGTTGTGCTGACTCGTTGATTACAGGAGAAGAGCATGTTATGGTATGATTTCCTATCTTTTGAGTATGTTTACTTTTCTTGTTAACAGCCAGTTCGGATTACCCCTGAGCCACGATTGTGGAGAGGACCGGCTGTGCCCTAGTAGTCCCTGTTTATTTGTATATAGTTTTAATATGCATTATTTTTAGATAGTTCCCTTCACACCAGGCTTTTTTTCTAACCCGTATTTTGAATTTGTCTTCTTATGTCATGACAACCCCGGGTACCAGATTGAGTAGTTTGAAAGTCAAATGCTTTTGTCAACACGCTTTTAGGACAGTTGGAGCATTCTGTGGAGATGACGATGGTACTTCTTATATGTACTTGATATTGTAGTAGTACATGATATATGTTATTTATATATGAGGTTTGTTTTATCAGATGTATTCTAACTTTCTATATTAATATTCATTTCTCAATTTCTTCCGCTAGTGAGGTCTCTTATAAGTATTGTCATCATTTTCTATTCATATACATTGTATATTATATATTGTCATTCTATTGTGAGGTATTATCGATGTCTTAGTTTAGTGTTTTGCTTTAATTTTACCAACGATTCGTATTTCTAGGCATTCCCGGAAGGGCGGGTTGGCCTAGGTTTAACTCTTAGGGCCGACTATACCCGTTTGAGTTAGACAAACTAGTAGAGGGCATGTACTTGTAATTTTCTACTATATAATGCTGTTGTTTGATCCAAAAAAGGCACAAATACCTAAATGATTGTGTAGAGAATAAAAAGTGAAGAAAATAAATGAAAAATGAGGAAGGAAAGAACACATATCATTTATAGTGGTCGATGAATCTTGGCCTATGTCCACTTAGCGGTTTTATTGCTTAGATCATTGGATTACATGCAGTTATTCTTATGGATTGGTATAAATCTGTGGGTGATTACAAGAAATTAGAGTAGAAAAAGCAAGAGCAAAAAAGATCTATAAAAATGTGCCCCACCCCTCTATTTATAGATGTAGGAGACCTAAAATCCCACCCTATGATCTTTACCTCGTTTTCCATGCCATAGACCAATTCTTAAAGAAAATAGGTGGACGCCTCAGCAGTTTGTGCGGATCGGTACTGACCGAATTATTGGATTAGTACCAATCCAATTTATTGGATTTTTGAATTTTGGATTCTTCGAATGGTTTGTGCTTGCCTCCTGTGACTTTGATTATACTTGGTTTCTGGACTCTATGGCTATCTCTTTGGGTTTCTTTCCTTGATAGCTTTCAAGTTTGACTTGTTAAGTTCATCCATATACTACATAGTCAAAAGGTTGGATAACATTTGCCCTTCAAAATACATTTTGTTTCGAACATGATGTACTTTGAATCGAAACAAGTTAGATGGCTGTAAGGGATTCCATTCTTTGCCTCAAATGTTCGTTGTCCTCTTTTGAATTGCTTTTGGGAAGAACTGTTGTCTAGTCATTCATCGTAATGCTTTACCGACATCTAGCCCTATAAATCTAGTATGTGCTCACATGATCTATCATGCCAAGCTCAGTAATTTTGTGTCGTTTCCTTTTCTGGATTTTTCAGGTTTAAGTCTGATTTCTTTTGACTCTATTCGTTAGGTTTAAATAAAAGTGGTACTTTTCTTTTAAGTTCTATTTTGAATATAAACTGAAAGTGCGTATGCCGTATAGCTAACATTTAGGATCGGGTAATATGGAATGCATTATAATCTAAATGCTAAAATAGATAACAATAGTAAAGTAAATATGAATAAGCACATCAGGAGTTTTTATACTGGTTCGAATTTTCCGTTCTACGCCCATTCTCAATTTCACTCAATAACCCCTTACTTAACCCGGAGGAATAGGTATACAACACCTGAGCAGCCGAACAGGATTTTTCTGCCTCAGCAGCCAAAGAGGACTTTTCCGCCTGATACAAACTAATAGGACTTCTACAATTTCGATAAAGTTGTTAACGCTTTGTGTTCTTGATAACATTGATTTGTCTTTGATAGTACACCCTTCGTATAATCAAATCCTCAAGTATATATTATGTGTATGAAGATTAGAAAGGAAGATATTAATTTGAATCAAAGTATATAATAATTAAGTCTAAGATTCAAGCAATATATCTTCGATTAGAAAGCTTTCAGAATGCAGAAATATAGTAAAGAAATATAGATCGGAGAATAGAATAGATTGGCGTAAATTGGATTATTAAAATCATGGATTTAGGTCTATACATACATAATATATAAGGTTGCACTGTTCACGAAGAGTTTCAATCAAGAGTTTCATCCCTAACTGTTTGAATTAGATCGTTACTCTTCGCAAGAAGCAACCTTCAGGAAATATGGCAGTTGCGTACAGTCAGTCAACTGGTCAAAAATAACTAGTTGAATGAATATTCAAAGTGGTGTGCACGTGTGCATGTTTGTGCAAAGAACACAAATTTAGTCAACTGGTGAAATCAGTCCAGTCGGTTGAACTGTGCTTTTTTGCACAGTGATCAAAATTGCACACTATTTTGTGTGTGTATATATATTGAAAACTTTTGTATAGTGTGTGTAAACTACTTAAGGAATGATTTTAACCATTATAAACTATAACTACAACTCAAAAAAATAAAGATTTTTATATTGTACTCGGGTTTGAAGACTAGTTTCCTTCGAAGTTCACCACGTGCGTATAGCTTTCTCTTTTTTTGTCGCTTTGATCGTCTAATCTCATCTTTGATCATTGAAGCTTGTCATGAATCAAAACTCATGATTCAACATTCTCCCCTATTTTGATTGATGACAACTGATTTTGACGATTCTTCATATATGGAAATATATAACTTAGATTATGTATTCCTCCCCCTTGAATGTGTGGCGACTTTTCTATTCCTGCATAAAAAGTTAGTACACAAATTTCTCCCCCTTTATCATCGGCAAAAAGGAATACTTAATTCAATAATCACAGAGTATTAACGAATATTTGTAGAATGAGACATTACGAGTCATTACAAATATGAACATAAACATCATCTTATAAACATTCACAAACATATTATATCATAGACATTTTTTTATGAATAAAAACATTACGAAAGCACAAATGCCACAGACATAACATCATAAAGCATATCATAGTTTTTCACAAAAGAAAACTTACCAAAAAATCAAAATTTCACTCCCATTTTCCTTATCATTCATCGGATTCTTCTTCTTCGTCATCTCCATAAATCATTGGCTTCTTCCCCTTATCTTTGTCCATGTCACTTTATGTTTCCTCATCAGATGTTGTCCACATAAATTCCAGTGCCAGTTGTTTTCCGATGAGGTAGATGAAGTAATGGTGCAAGAGATAGCTTCCCATAATATGCCATAGAAGCTCTTTATCTTATTGAACTTCTTATCAATTTTCTTATCTAGGAGTCTGATACGTGAATCTAATATCACTTGATTGCGAGCTATAAGATTGATTGCTTCACGTGCTTCTTGGGAAGCTTTAGTGGTTCGAATTTCATCTCCTCGTCATTGCGATGATGCTTCTTATTGATGTTCTTAGGGACGATTTTTCCACTCTTGGAATGTCATGATATGGAGGGGTCTTGGTGGTAATTTCATGAGGCTTATTGTCCGAGTATTAAGAGTTTTTACAATTGAAGTGTGCGAGTCGGGTATTGGCATTTGAAGATCCATAAGTAATCTCATAATGTATTCTCCATAGTAGATTATATTTTGTTTTCCTTGATTGAAGGCTAGCAGTTCATAAAGAATAAGTTTCGGCCAATTTATTTGAACACTTCCATATATAGCGTACAATGCTCTATAGTTCTCCTAGTATACCAATTCATACGATCTGGTTCTTGGAAGTATTGTTTTCATTAAGGCATGATGCAAAATTCTTGTCGTTGGTCGTAGTGAAATAGATTTCAATTCTCTCATATTATCTTCAAGGAAAAGATGGCTTATCTCATCTCGAATATTGATATCGCAATTCAAGTCTTCCAATCGTATTCCATCTGCAGGTGTGTGAAGTATATGTCCTATTCTTGCTAAAGAGAAAAATACTTGTCGTCCATAAACTAGACTCCAAACGCAATTATCTCTATTTCGTGGAGTTTGGTGATCAAGATTGAGATTAGCAAGAAATAATTTCACCATAGTATGATTATTTTTTACCTTATCCTGATTGTAGTCTAATAGCGATTCCAAACGACTTCTTATTTCAAAATCTTGAATTCCATATGCATTGATGTCAGGGTAAACTACAAACGATCTTTCTAGAACTCTTGATTAAATTGTGTGCCACCATTCAACCGCTACATGATTGTAAAGCCATTGACCAATTTGAGTATCAATTAGTTCTTGAGAGGATGAGGTTGCTCTTCGTTGTCTTTTCTGAGGTCTAGGAGCCATGATGTTGAATGATTTGGATAATTTTTGGTTTAGGAATGTTTTGGAATTTTTAGGGTTTTGAAAATTTTGAATTTGGAAGAGTTTATGAGAGAAAATTATTGTTATTGGTTTATAAAATAGGGTTTTCTTTCGTCTCTGTTGCTCTGAAAATGAGTCTAGTCGACTAGACATTTTGGTCCAGTCGACTCACTTTTGTCAGTGACTTTTATGCTCTGGAAATGATTTCAGTCCACTGGACATTTTGGTCCAGTCGACTGACTTCTGTCAATGACTCAAGCTTGCTTTCTAATGCAACTAATTTTAAACGATGATTTCATATAATATAACAATAATTTTACAAAATATAATACCAATTAAAAAATTTATTTACATATTTATTGATGATTTCACGAAGATTTGCATAAATAATAAAATTTCAAAAACAAATTGATCAACAAATATGATTTATTTTGAAGGTGATTTCTTTGGAGACTTAGATTTCTTCTTATCATCCTTCTTTGATGACGTAATCGCTGGTGATAGTTTGAATTTGTGATCCCATGAGTTTGGAGTTCGAGGAGAGTATCTTGGAGAAGGATCCTGCGGATTTCGATATCCAGCTGATGGGTCGAGCGATGAACATGGCTTTAGTAAAGGTTCATATGCGTCTATCGGTTTAGAGTTGCAAAATTTGACTGCAATTTGTTCCAAAAAATTTAAGCGTCTTGCCGTCACTTTTTGTTTGAAATATAATTCACATTGTAGGTTCATTTGTTGTTGTTGGTAATGATGAATATTGCCGATCTTATCTTTAGTCGATGGTGAGATGAACATAGCTTGTTTTCCCTTCTTATTATTCGGTGTATAACTGGTATGATAGCTTTCCCACTTGCGTACCGATTTATGTTCTGGTATTGGAGTAGGTGATAGATGGTCGGAGCTATCTGAGGATGGTGTTGCATAGGAGAGGTGTGAGTTATCTGAGGATTGCGACACCATTACGATGTGATAATAAATTATATGAAGCTTGTATTTCAATTGTATTTGAAAAGTGTATGCAACATTTAAAAAAAATCATGTATATATAGGAGTAGAAACCTATATTTTCTATGGCCGGATTATGAAATTAATTTTAGACCATATATAAATAAGTTAAGATTTAAGGTAGGAAAATGATTTGAAAATGTATCGTTAACAGAATTTCGAGCTAATTTAATATAGGATAAGCTGGTTTTTACTACTGAATAAGAAATAATAACTACAAAACTAGCCAGCTTCAATATTTTTGGATTTCGAAATTTTTTTTTTTAACAAAAAGTGGGTTCTATGCTGTGACAAGAAACACCCATAGCTCAAGTGGCTATAGACATTAGAAATTTAGGAATGGATGGAATTGAATCCCGTTATGGTTAGAAATCGTATATTTTATTTTTCACGTTTTGCCTTTTTATTTAATAAATATTTTTATAACTCTTTTATTTACATTATTTCAAGTTGTCTTTTTAGTTTTATAAATATATTTTCATTTAATGGTTTGCGAAAATATCAGCTAGTTGATTTTCTGAATTTACAAATTCTGAATTTACTAAATCCTTTTCAATTTCAATACAATCACGAAGAAAATGATGTCGTATATCAATGTGTTTGGTTCGTGAGTGATTTATTGGGTTTTTAGAAAGATTTATTGCACTAGTATTATCACAATATATTATTGATTTATTTAAATGTATATCGAAATCTTTTAGTGTTTGTTGCATATAGACGACTTAAGCACAAGCTAAAGCGGCAGATATATATTCCGCTTCACGCGTCGATAAGGAAACGCAGTTTTGTTTCTTGATAAACCAAGAGACTAAGGAACGTCCAAAAAAGTGACACGTCCCACTAATACTCTTTCTATCCGTCCGACTTCCTTCAAAATCAGCATCACTATATGATACTAATTCGAAAGGACATTCTTTCGGATAAAATAGTCCAAAAACTTTGGTTTCGCTTAAGTAACGAACAATGCGTTTTACTGATCGCATATTTGATTCTTTAGGATCTTCTTGAAATCGAGCACACAAACAAACACTTATCATTATATTAGGTCTACTACCAGTTAAGTATAGTAATGATCCAATCATACTTCGATATAGTTTTTGGTCGACACTTTTGCCTTCTTCATCTCTATCGAGATGCATAGTTGTACTCATCGGAGTTGGTTTGGCTCTAGTATTTTCCATACCAAATCGTTTAATTAGATTATTACAATATTTTTCTTGATTAACAAAAATTCCATTTTCTAGTTGTTTTATTTGTAATCCAAGAAAATATGATAACTCTCTTATATGTGACATTTCAAATTCATTAGTCATTATAGTTGAAAATTCCTGACATAATTTTTCATTAGTTGACCCAAAAATAATATCATCTACATATATTTGAATAATCAAAATATCATTTTTAGTCTTTCTAATAAATAAAGTTTGATCAACTTTTCCAATTTCAAAACCAGAGTCTATTAAATATTTCTTAAGATGATCGTACCAAGCACGTGGTGCTTGTTTTAAATCATATAAAGCTTTCTTAAGTTTATAGACGTGATTTGGAAATTTTTCGTGAATAAAAAGGGGAGGTTGTTTAACATAAACATTTTATTTAATATATCCATTTAGAAAAGCACTTTTTATGTCCACTTGAAATAATTTAAAGCTGTGAAAACACGCAAAGGTTAATAAAATGCGTATGGCTTCTAATCTAGCGACTGGAGCGAAGGTTTCTTCATAATCAATACCTTCTTCTTGATTATATCCTTGCGCTAAGTCTAGCTTTATTTTTAATTATATTATCCAATTCATCGGCTTTATTTTTAAATACTTTTTTAGTACCAATGACTGATTGATCACTTGGTCTAGGAACAAGTTTCCAAACTTCATTTCTTCCGAATTGATTTAGTTCTTCTTCCATAGCAAGAATCCAATAGTCATCCGTTGAGGCTTCTTTTATATTTTTAGGTTCTATAGTAGACATAAATGTTATATGACCCATTTGATTTAATTGGTGTCTAGTTCTAACATTTGAATTTACTTATCCAATTATATTTTGAACAGGGTGATCCCGTAAAACTCTAGGGTGGAGATCTGATATTTTCTTCATTATGAATAATGTTTTCATCTTCTTTAATATTATTGTTGTTGTCATTAACTTTTTGAATAATATCATCATCATCCAAGTGATTTTTGATATTATTTTTATTTTCATTAATAAAGTTTTCATCAAAAGAAACATGAAGAGTTTCTTCAATAATTTTAGTTCGTTTATTAAAAATTCGATAAGTTTTACTTCAGTCTAAATAACCTATAAATATTCCTTTATTGGATTTTGGATCGAATTTACCGAGTTGATCTTTAGTGTTTAAAATAAAACATTTTGAACCAAAAACCTTAAAATATGAAATATTTGTTTTTCTTCCATGTAGTAGTTTATATGGAGTACTTTCAGTTAGTGGTCGTATAGAAACATGATTCAAAACATAGCAAACAGTTGCTATAGCTTCTGCCTAATTTTTTTTAAATCCTTAATATTTTCAATTCTTTTGACAAATATTTTAAAGTTTTCAAAAGTATCACTTTTATTTTTCATGAATACAGTTCATGTATATCTAGAAAAATCATCTACAATAACAAACATATATCTATTATGATCGATCGATTGAATTTGAGTAGGTCCAAAAAGATCCATACGTAATAGTTCAAGCGGTTGTTCTGTAGATATTTAGATTTAAAAGAAGATTTTGCTAATTTTCCTAATTGACATGCATCACAGATGTTGTCAATTTTGAATTTTATATCGGGCAAACCTTTTACTAGTTTATTTTTGGCTAATTTATTCATAGTTTTAATATTTATATGAAAAAATTGTTTGTGCCATAGCCAAGAATCATTTTCGTTTGCTACCAGACACATACTAGAGTTATTATTTATATTCATATTTAAAATATAAATATTTCTATCTTGTATACCTTCAAAGATTAACTCTTGATTTTTATTAGTAATACTGCATTTATTTTCTGAAAACGATATATTAAACCTTTATCACATAATTGACTTATACTTAGTAAATTATGATATAAATTTTTAACCAATAAAACTTTAGGAATGAGAGATAAATTAGAGGTACCGTTGCTGCTGACATCGCCTTTGCCGATGATATGGCCTTTGGAGTTATCTCCAAATGTGACTAATACTCCATTCGAGTAGACAATGTTGGTTAGCATATCATTATTACTAGTCATGTGTTTAGCGTAGCCCCTGTCCAATATCCATTTTCCTCTCTTTTTACGTGTACCTTCAAAAAATAAAGAATAACATTGATACCCACTTCCTCCGTTAGGGTCTTAAGGGTTAAGTCTTAGGAAGCCAAACCCAGTAGGGTTCAAAGTTCCCTTTAAAAATATAATTATCATTATAATGAACAGTTTCCATGAATGATTTAATATATTTATTCCTAATCAAATTATTTTTTGTTTTAGGAATCCATATTTTTATAGCTTTAATTTCCTAAGAAACTGTTTTTTATAGCTTTAATTTCCTAAGAAACTGTTGATTTAATATCCTTTTTAAACCTATTTTTAATGTTATTCAAACCTTTTCCAAATTCTAGTTTAAATAATATTTTATATCCTAGTCCTGATTTATTTGAGGTAGATTGAGAACTTTCTATAATTTTAGAAAGATTCTCTCTTCCTTTATTAAAATTAGAAATATTTTTAGAAATATTTTCTATTGTTGTTTTGAGACTAGAATTTTCTAATTCTAAAATTTTATAGCCAGATTTTAAATCTTTAATATCTATTGATAGATCATCATTCTTATTTTTCTGAATTTCTAGTTCTTGAGTAATCATAGATATTTGGGAAGTTAAATTAGAATTAGATTCTTGAGTATTCTCAAGTTCCTCTTTTAGAATTTTCTTCTTATCTTTTAGCATACTTACTTCTAATTCTGATCTATTCAGTTTTTCTATTAATTCCTTATTCTTCTTTTTAATCTGTTTTACTAAGTATATTAATTTTGAATTAATTTCTACTAAATTATTAAAAATTAAATCACTTACATCGTCTTTTGTGGCCATGAAGCATACTTTAGCTTGTTCATTGTCGATGTCGCTGTCACTATAACTATTTGATAAGTCTGATTCATCCCAAGTGATTGAAAAAGCTTTCTTTCTGAATTTGTCCTTCTTGAATTTGTTCTTTTTACGTTCTGGACAATCTCTCTTCATATGGCCCTCCTTATAACATTCATAGCATTCCATGACTAAAGATGATGGTTTATTGCTATCAGTATTGTTGTTGGAGTTACTTTTGTTACTCCTAAACTTATTTTTCTTTTTGAATTTCAAAACCTTTTTGAATTTTTTTGCAATAAGTGACATATCCTCTTCATCTGAATCAATCATCTTTTTCTGCTTGAATGCTAGATTCTTCTTATCTTCTGCTTGAATTTTTTTTACCTGCAAATTCACTTCATATGACATTAGATTTTCTATTAACTCTTCTGGTTTCATAGTGGAAAGATCGTTTGATTCTTCAATAGCTATGACCTTTCTTTCCCACTCATTCGTTACAGAGTTTAGAATTTTTGATACTATATCAAAATTAGAAAAAACTTCTCCTAGTCCTAATAATGAGTGATTAATATCTTGGAATCGGGAATACATATCATTAATGGACTCATTTCTTTCATTTTGAAATTTTGAAATTGATTCTTAAGCATAGATATCTTGCTTTGTCTAACCTTGTTAGTACCTTCATGAGTTACTTTTAGCGTTCGCCACATTTCATATGCAGTATTGCACACGCTAACACGATTAAACTCATGCTTGTCCAAGGAGCAAAACAACGTATTCATAGCTTTAGCATTTGCAGTAGCATCTAATTTTTGTGTGTTTGACCATGTAGAAAATTCAGTTGTGGGTACATGATATTCAGATTGTGTGATATTCCATGAATCAAAATCATTTGCTTGCATATAAATTCTCATACATGTAGACCAGTAAATGTAATTCATGCCATTGAATAGAGGTAGTCGTGTAGTGGATTAGCCTTCTATAAAAATGTTGTTAGTGTTATTTTCCAAATTACTAGAATGTAGCAAATAACTGTGTAACGGTTATCAGATGACTGTGCTCTGATACCAATTGAAAGTGCATATGCCGTATAGCTAACACTTAGGATCATGTAATATGGAATGTATTATAATCTAAATGCGAAAATCATTAATAATAGCAAAGTAAATAAGAATAAGAACGCCAGGAGTATTTATACTGGTTTGAACTTCCCATTCTATATCCAGTCCCAGACTTTCCTCTGGAATTTTACTAAGTAACCCTTCACTTAACCCGAAGGAATAGGTATACAACACCTGAGCAGTCGAATAGGATTTTTCTGCCTCAATAGGTGAAGAAGACTTTTCGCCTGATACAAACTAACAAGACTTCTACAATTTCGATAAAGTTGTTGACTCTTTGTGTTTTTGATAACACTGATTTGTCTTTGATAGTACACCCTTCCTATAATTAGATCCTCAAGTATATATTGTGTGTATGAAGATTAGAAAGGAAGATATTGCTTTGAATCGAAGTATATGATAATTAACTCTGAGATTCATGTAATATATTTTTGATTAGAAGGCTTTTAGAATGCATAAATATAGTCAAGAAATATAGATCAGAGAATAGAATGGATTGGAGTAAATTGGATTATTAAAATCATGGATTTAGATCTATATATAGTATATAAGGTTGCTACTGTTCACGAAGAGTTTCAATCAAGAGTTGCATCCATAACTCTTTGAATTGGATCGTTACTCTTCGCAAAGAGACCTTCAGGAAATATGGAAGTTGCATATGGTCAGTTGGCTGGTCAAAAATAACTAGTTGACTGAATATTCAAAGAGGTGTGCATGTGTGCATGTCTGTGCAAAGAACACAGATTCAGTCGACTGGTGAAATCAGTCCAGTCGACTGACTTTTTTGCACAGTGAGCACTGTAGCACACTATTGTGTGTGTATGTATATAAATTTAGAACTTTTGTATAGTGTGTGTAAACAACTTGAGGAGTGATTTTAACAATTATAAACTATAACTACGACTCAAACAATAAAGATTTTTATATCGTACTCAGGTTTGAAGTCTTGTTTCCTTTGTAGTTCACCACGTGTGTATAGCTTTCTCTTTTTATTTGTCGCTTTGATCGTCTAATCTCATTGTTGATCATTGAAGCTTGTCATGAATCAAAAATCATGATTCAACATGAACGACAAAGATTTTTGTTTTGTCCCATCTTTGTGTGAACTTGTCTAAGTATTTCGAAATATGCTTTTAATTCGATGTACTGGCGATCCATTTCTCTTCATGATTATTGTCAGACTAAGTCATTAGCCCACTCAGTAATTTGCCAGCATTTCGGTGTTCTAGGGAATGTGAAGCAATTTCTAGGATGCGTATCTCAAATGCCGATATGTAACCATGTACACTCTTGGAGCTTGGTTGAACTTCGATCACCTACTATGATGACTTGGGTATCCTTCTTAAGTGAACTTTGAATGTGATCGAGCCTCCCTCTAGGCATTAATTGAAATAATTGGCTTGAACCACAAGCTTAGCATCATTCTAAGGGATGCAAGTATCGACCATGTCAAACTTCAAGCATCAATTGAGGTTTATAGATGAGATCCCACATAATTTCGAACATGGACCTCTTTGCCTTCCCTACTCCAGGCAAAGTTTGAATGTTGTTGTTTTGGACCATGCCTAACTTCGGGTAATGGTCAAAGCTTGGGTAAAATCTTGCCTAACTCTAGGAAAAGATCTTCGGCCTGCCATCCTTTAGGCAAGATATTGGTGCTATTCCAAACTCTAGGCATGAGCTATTAGATGGATGAACCTGTCATGTCCATTTTAGTTCATCAACCTCGCCAAATATGGGTAAGGCATTAGAGCTCCGCCAAACTTTAGGCACGAGCTAATAGATGGATGGTCACGTCACGCCCATTTTAGTAAGCTTAGATAAGATTTTGCCTAACTCTGGGCAATTATCTTTGGCCTCGCCATCCTCCAGGCAAGACATGGGTGCTCCACCAAACTCAGGGCGTGGGCTAATAGATGGACGATCATGTCACGTCCATTATGGTTTACGCTCTTGCCCCCTCTTAAAGGACAAGAGGTAGCGGATTGACGGTCAAGTCACGTCCTTTTCGATTTATATTCCTGCCCCCACATCAAGGATGAGAATTAGAGGATGTACTGTCAAGTCATATTTTTTTATACTCCTTCCTCCACATCAATGATAAGAGTTAGTGGATAGACCATCAAGTCATGTCCTTTTTGGTTTATACTCATGTCCCCACATCAAGGACAAGAGTTTGTGGATGGACGATCAAGTCATGTCCATCTTTGTTTATACTCCTATTCCCATATCAAGGTCGAGAGTTTGTTGGCATTCATCTTTGAATGTGAAGAGTGGTTGAACTCCATGTGTTCAATCATAGAATGTAGAAATTTGGTCTGCACCTATCTTCGGGTCCCTGCGTCATACGGATGTAGATTCATTCGAGATAGTCACGTTTCACGACTCTTAAGCTATGTAAAGACAAAATCGTATGATGACAGGTTCTTCCTTATTACATGGATTTAATTAATTATATACAAATTTATTTCTAAGTGAAATAGAATTGTAAGTCCTCGGTGTTCCATACCCTTGGAAGTGAGATCCTGTCCATCGTTACTAGCTTGAAGTGTCGTCTCCAAGCTTTTGTTCAATCGCATACAGACCTTCCCAACTAGGGCCCAAAATTTGGGGGCCTGGAAAGATTCATTTGAGAACTAGGTCACCAATTTCAAAGCTTCGATTCTTGACCTTGGTATTGTAATATCAGGCGACTCGGCTTTGGTGTGCGGTAGCTCTCAAGTCAGCATCATTGCGCTTCTCATCAGCATATCAAAGGACCCCAATAGGAGTTGCTATTCGTTCGTGGATTATGGCAAGTTACCCGATGAGAAGGTACTTCTAGTTTAACTGAAATAATAATCTTTGATCCGTAGGCTAAGCCGAATGGAGAAGGCCAATCGTTGACCTATGGGTCGTCCGATAAGCCTAAAGCATAAATGGAAGTTCATCGACCCACTTCCCCTTAGCCTATTCTAATCGCTTCTTCAGAGTGGACTTAATAATCTTGTTTATAGCTTTAACTTATCCATTCGTCTAGTGGTGTTCCACCACAAAAAATCTCTTCTCTATGCGAGTTGGTAGCAAAAATCCTTAAACTCGGTGCTGTTGAATTGGGTCCCTTTATCGGTAATAATTGCTTGTGGAACTCCAAAATGACAGATGATATTCCAAACCATGAAGTTGATTACTTTCTTTGTGCTATTTGTAGCTAATGGCTCCACCTCAGCCTATCTAGTGAAGTAATCAACTGCAACGATGACGTACTTCGCACCACCTTTAGATATCAACAACACACCGGTAATATCAATTTCCCAGACCACAAATGGCTATGGACTGACCATTTAAGTAATTATCATCAGCCGGGCTCACGAAATCTTAATAAACCTCTAGCACTTGTCACACTTTGTGGTATAATCAGCTGCGTCATAGTTAACAGTTGGCTAGAAGTATCCATAGGAGAGAATCTTTTTTACGAGGGATTGCCCTTAGTATGATCATCGCAAGGTCCTTCATGCACTTTCTAAGGACTTGTTTGACCTCATCATGAGGGAAATATCATAGTAATGGGATTGTGAATCCTTTCTAGTAATGTGATTCCTTTTGAAAGATGAATCTCGAAATTTGGCAAAGGAGCTTCCATCGTTCGCTCTTTGTGTCCGAAAGAATTCCTCTCCACAAATAATTCATTTTAGGAGTCTTCTATGACTCCTTCTCATGCTCGGCCTCCAAGATCCAATCGACATCCATATAGTCAATGCTCAGAGTCGTTATACTTCCACCAGAACAGAGTCCATGAGCTGCATATCTCTTGAACTAGCCCGCTTGGACAGTAAGTCGGTCTTTGCATTTTCCTCTTTAGGAATATGTGTTATCGTGTAATATTAAATGTCATTGAGCAACTCAAGGGTCCGTTTAGATAAGGAGCTAGCCTCGTTCCTTTCGCCTGAAACACCTCCTGACCTGACACGCCACCAATTGGGAGTCACAAAAGAAGTGTAAAATGTTAACCCCGGTTCCTTGGCAATTTTGACTAATGCAATCAATGATTCGTACTCCGCTTCATTATTTATTGCAGGACAGTTGAGTCTTAGGGCATAACAAATTGAACGTTCCTCGGGAGTGACAAGTACAACTCCAGCACCGAAACAACGTTCGTTTGATGCACCATTCGTATACAACTTCCACCTAGCATTTTGCTCGCCACTGCTTTCCGGAGTATCGTCTCACGTAGTGAATTCAGCTATGAAATCCGCAAAAGCTTGACCCTGGATAGCTCTCCGAGGGTGATCGGTTATATCATATTAGCTCAGTTCAATGTTCTAATTCAAGAGCCTTCCAGAAGTCTCAGATCGTTGCAAGATTTGTCGCAAAGGCTAGTTAGTAAGAACTTTAATCGGATAAGCTTGAAAGTAGCGGCAGAGCTTCCTTGAAGAGATTAACAGGTAGTATGCAAGTTTTACCAGCTTTGGGTAATTTATTTTTGCTTATGTCAACCATTTACTGATGTAATAGATCGGTTGTTGGATATGCGATACCTCTCGAACAAGTGCAGCGCTCGACGCATGCACCAACCCTGCTAGATATATAAACACATCCTCTTATCCACCAAATTTCAGAGAATGGGAGTCTCTCCAAGTGATCCACCAAAAGCTTGGAATACATCTTTACACTCCTGTGTTCAAGCAAAGTTCATTTTTCCCTTCTTAATCAAGTCATAGAAAGGTATGCAATTTTTGGTGGCTCTAGAGATGAATCGATTTAGCATGGTGGCCTTCTGATTCAACCTTTGGACCTCCTTGATTGTCTATAGGGCCTTGACATTTGTCAAGGCCTAGACCTTTTCCAGATTAGCTTCGATCCCACGAGAGTTCATAATGTAGATTAAGAATTTCTCTGACACAACGCCGAATGAGCATTTCAATGGGTTTAACTTCATCTTGTATTTTTGGAGAACATTGAACCTCTCTGCGAAATTGTTGATGTGGTTTTCCTAACGTCGTGACTTAATGCTCATGTCATCCATATAGACTTCCATCGAACATCCAGTCCGATCTGTGAACATCTTTTTTATCAGCCTTTGATAAGTTGCTCAGGCATTCTTTAATCCAAAGGGTATGAGAAGATAATAATAAAGTCTCAGAGCAGTGATAAAACTAGTGTGTTCTTAGTCTGGGACATGCATTGGAATCTAATTATATCCAATGTACGTGTCCATGAACGAAAGCAGTTTGTGTATATTGTCGAATCGACTTGTTGATAAATCTTGAAGACCAGAAAGTTGTCCTTCATGCATGCTTTATTCAGATCCGAATAGTCGAAGCATGTCCTCCGCCCCTCGTTTTATTTTTTCACTAGGACCGGGTTTAATACTCATTTCGGGTATAAGGCAACATGGATGAAGCCATTGCCTATTAGCTTCTCCACTTCTTCTTTAAGTGCAGCGGATCTCTCTGGACCCAAGCTGCGATGCTTCTATTTCACAAGAATGCACTTTGGATTTATGTTCAATGCATGCCTCACTATCTCCAATGAGATCCTACACATGCTAAAGTGTTTCTAGGTGAACACATCTAGGTTTGTCTGGATAAATCCAACTGACTCCTTTATCATTCTCATGCTAAACCGTGAACCAATCTTCAAGACCTATGTCGGATCATCCAGGCTAACCGAAACATTGATTGTCAATTCAATAGGAGCTGCTCTTCCATCTAGTGGCTCTTATCGTAGATCCATATCCTTGTGGAACCGACTTTGCTGCCTAAGCCAGGGCTCAAGCATTGGTTGCTATGGATCTAAACCCTTGATGCAGAGAGTCCACTCTATACCTTCTCTTTTCTCTTTTCTCCTCGCTTCCTTTAGCATATGAAATAATATTTATGGCCCAGCTCCTAATCTCCCTAGACTATTCCCACACCGTTTTCTGTAGAAAACTTCTTCGTCAAGCACTAAGGAGCTATAGCTGCTCTAGACACAGCCATGGTCGATCGACCTAACAATGCATTATAAATAGAGTAATTATCCAACACCATAAAGAGAATGACCCACACTTGCTTACTGTCGCGCTCTCTAAGTACCACCGGTAATTCCATATATTCATCTGGCTCCGTTGCTGTCCCGTTAAATCCTTGAATTCAAGATTCACTCGGTTTTAAGTCCTTGCCCTCAAGAAGCATCTGGTCGCAAGATTTTTTGAATAAAATGTTGATCGTACTCCTACAGTCAACCAGCACCTTTCGTACAATAGTAGGGCAATTGTGGCCGTTATAATCAATGAGTCAGTTTTCGGGGCTTCAACCCCATCAGCATATCTGTTACAAAAAATAATATCGTCAGTCATGGTTCTGAAATATTTTGCCATAGGTCCATCTTCTATGGAAAAGCGGATCTCATTCTCAGTATGCTTCAAAGCATCAATATATCTATCTATCTCATTTGAACTTTTATAGGCTGGATTTGGTCCACTGATGATTGTGTTTATCACCAAACATTTTTCAATCCGCCGAGGCTTCTCACAGCTAAAACCAACTTGCCCCCACTGGGATGTCAACACAGGGGGGGTTAGAGTTTCCTTGCTTGCCATCTTGTAAGGCTTTCACCAATTGTTGCAATTTTTTCTTTAGAATCAGGGCCTCAATCATATTGCGCAAATGCCTGCATTCATTGGTTTTATGACCATGCGTCTTATGAAACTTGTAGAACTTGACAGATCTCTTCTCCTTTTAAGTCGACTCTCTTGAAGCTAGCTTCATGTACTGCTCAGTACCTTGAGTTGCTAGTATGATTGTCATACTTAAGAATCCTAGAATGATTCCTATAATAAGGCTTTTGCTTTCTGGTCCTATCGTCATTCTATTTATGACCATCGATCTTGTTGCCAACATTTACATTGAACTCCTTCTGGACTATTTTACAGCAATGTTGCTCCGTATCACTTCAGCTGAACTCTTAGTCTCACCTCTTCGGGGATAATTGCATGCCTCCTTCAAACGTAGGAACCGATTAGCCTTTCTGTAGAAAATGTCCATCATCGACAAGGGCTTCATTTCTGACCATCTCCCGAAATCGGTCTCGGGATGAATCCCCATAATCAATGCGATCAATACTATATCATCATTGGAATTTGTTACTTCCGTAACAGTTGTATGGAATCAGTTCAAGAAATCCTTTAATGACTCTCATGTGCCCTGGAAGAGGTTTGATAATGACATCACATTCTTCGTACATGAATGTAAAGGGAATTGCTTTAGAAATTTTTACGACAACTCAACGAAAGAAGATATGGACCATAGTGGGAGCCAAGTGAACTGCACCATTGCTACCTCTTCTAGGAAAATTGTAAAACAATGATATCTCACGACATTGGATGCTCTAGCAGAGTCCATATGCCATTTGTACTTCATCAAGTGCTACCTTGGATCTGTCTTTCCAACGTACAGTGGCATCATTAGCATTACAAACATCCATGGATACTTCTCATGTAGAATGTTTTCAGTAAACGGATTCTAACTAAGAGAGATACACCACTCATTATTGCTTCAGAGTTGGCTTTCACTAACAAGTCTTCTGACCATATCTTCCAAGTGCTCCGGGTCTATAGGATCGACTAAATGACGGTAATCGAGGTCCGCTCCGAGTGTTCAGCCCGACAAATGCTTTCGGATAGGCTCTCGATACATAGGCTCTCTATACTCTGGGAGATCCATTCGTTTAGCAATCTCCCCCATTTGATTCCCATGCATTGTATCATTAGCAATAGCTTGATATTCTAGATTCTGATCATCAACAGCATGTCCATAGGTCACATCCAAACCACGGTCCGGAGAGCAATGTCCAGCCATGACATAAGTTGGGTCTATATCGATTTGTCCTCTTGGTTCAGTAACGATTCATAAACTCAAGTCACGAGTTTGTCTCATCCCGTGATTCGAGGTCTCAACTATGTTTTGTGTATTCTTTTGCTTCTTATCCCTTTGTCTTTACTCGGATAATAAGGAAATTTCATATTTTGGTACTTGAATGGTATAAGTCCCTCCTACTCCTCCTACGATTCTTCTAAATTAGTTCATTCAGCAACCTCAAGCTCTATTGCATCTGCTGGTTCATCTCATTGTGAGTCTCCAAGGATCTATCCTCCATCTGCTTCATCATACGATCCATCTCCATTCTGGTCACGACTTCAATTGGATTCTAGATCTCAGTAAATTCTGGTTGGGCAACTTCATCCACATGGTAAGTGCCTTGATTCTCAGCATCATTAGTAGCTTTAGAAGTTGTAGCACATTCTCTCCTTGATGGGGCCATGGCGAATAACTTCTCTTAGATTGTTGAAAATCTTAATAGTAGAACTGTAAGGTCGGAAGATTTGATCTATATCTCGGATCTAAGAAATCCAATAGTAGATAATGGATACAAATAGCCTGAGAATATCGCTCCTAGTGAAAGCACCGAAATGATTAAAAACAAATGGCAGAAACATCCAAAAGATTGTGTAGAGAATAAGAAGTGTAGAAAATAAATAAAAAAAAATGAGCAAGGAAAGAACACACAACATTTATAACGGTTCAGCTAATCTTAGCCAATTTTCACTTAGTGATTTTATTGCTTATATCACTGGGTTACAAGCAATTGTTCTTATGGATCGGTATAAATCCTGGTAATCACAAGAAAGTAGAGCAGAGAAAGTAAGAGCCCAAAAGATCCATAAAAATGAGCCCCATCCCTCTATTTATAGACATAGGAAGCATAAAATCTCACCTCCATGATCTCGACCCCGTTTTCCATACCATAGACCAATTGTCCAAGAAAAGGTGGACAACTCGGCAGTTTTTATGGATCAGTACGAATTCAAGTATTGGATTAGTCCCTCTATTAGGATGCCTTCATTTCAACTATCATTATGAGCGGACAGAGTGCACGTGCAGCTACAAATAGATAATATGGGATACCTAAAGTGTTTAAAAACTATTTGACTACCATACGAGACATTGAGTCATCTGTGAACATTCCAATACCTACGATAGATGATGAAGGTGATATTGCCCTTGGGGCATTAGTATTTCTTTCTCCACCAACTTTAAACTTTTTAAAGTTGTGCATGGGTTTTGGCTTGGTGGGACGTAATAGTAGAGGGAGCTTACGAGCAAGTCGTACCATAGATTGATTCCAACCATTGCCTCAAGCCTTGGTTTATTTTTGAGACTGAGAAGGGGGCATGATTTGAGTGTTTCATCCATTCGTAGCAAGGTAGCTTGTCACTGAAGGAGTATATTCACCAACTTTATTTTTGCTTGAATTCAAGATTGAGACGGTTAGTACTCCATTGGATTAGGCAATGAGTTTACATTGGGTCTTAAAGCATCAATTGGCGATTCATTTCTTAGTATTATCCCTATTAGGGGCCAGTTTTGAAAGTCTAATTAGGATAGTTCTCCTTCATGAGAAAGCCCACAAGATAGCGTTTGAAGTAGAAAAAGTGGAAAGCAACATAATCCCCAACCAAAGCGCGAAGACCAAGTTACAAGGAAGATCCGGCTTATGCGAAAAAGAAGCTAGCCTAGTATGTCACACTCGTGGCATATAAGGGAATCTCGCCATGAGATATCATCCAGCTAAACCAATGCGTAAGTGCTTCAATGACTATTGGCTTGATCACTTTAAGAAAGATTTTCCTACATTGTCGATGGGCGAGTAAATGATGATGATTTATGCCTCATAGGAAATTCTAGATTCTAGCAAACTTACTACTCATGGAGAAGGGAAGAATTCATGTAACGAGATGTACTTCGATTATAAGTTACTTGCTTTTGTTCTTTCTGATATGTAAGCTGCGACGACTGCCCTATACCACTGGTACCAATAGTGTGTGTGTGTATATGTGTGTGTATGTGTGTATGTAGTGCGATGTCCATGCCTGATCGATATTGGAGGATCATCAAGGTTGAACTAAACCGATATAGCATATAACCATCATATCTCATGGCACATGGATAACATATAATATCACAGATATAATAAAAAAAAACAATAATAACTATATGAACATATCATCATTAGAGCAATAGATCCACAAAGTTATATATCAAATGCAATAGAGTCTATACAATAGATGTAAACTCAAACAAACTGTCTCAATAAATAGTAATAAGCAAGCACCGTCATGGGCTCCACAACGTTGCTTAGCGGAATAAGCGTAGACTCCATATTTGTATATAATACGAGACAGCTTCATCCAACTTATCCTCCGAACAGCTACTGCATCACCTTTACATGTTATCTAGTCAACTCATTTAAGAGTACCAAAGATAATAAGAGGCAAAACATAAAACCTTTGGTCGGACAATAGCCCGATGTGAGCAGTAAATGAGTCTCAAAATACCAAACATGTAAATATGGTAAGGAACAAAGTATACAAACCATACCTGACCTGGCCCTGCAACCAAAGAATAAGCATAAAATACTAATATGCTACTCTACAATATCATAAAGATAAACCACAAAACACATAAAGGATGTCGGTTGTCCAAGTATTCCTATCTCTAATACCTACTTCCCTTGATACCTATGAGTGATAGCTTACTAAAGAGATTAAGCATAGCATCCATAACATCCATCACACAAATCCTAAATATCACTCCATCTGCTCTGAATATATGATAACTCGTATGATCCTCGAGCCAGGGACTAATGGAAATCTTTGTCCTCTGTTATACTCTCGTATTTCATAGCCAAAAGCTAGATATGTGTCTTGTAGCCCAAAGCTATAAGTCCAGGGCATGAAGGTCCCTTCATCGACCCATGGGCATCCCTACTTACAATAACCCTGCTTCGAGTACAATTGAAAACTCTTTGAGTCATCAACAATTCCTTAGCACTTACACCTAAGCGCATCTTTGCTACATTTGAATACCGAGCCCTTCTTGCTCAGTCCAATTTCCATTATTCACGAGGAACCCTTCAGCATTCCCTGATCATACGGCCCATCCCCTTTATGAGCCACCATTTTCAGAACCTACTCCCAACATGAGCCTATATCCGAAGATCGTAGTTTTTCATCATGTTGTATATCGTAATCCAACCTAATACGAACGAGCCAACAACTCCAGCATGATCTACAGGACCTCTACTTCACCTCTTAGAAGTTTCATCCTGTTTGGACCTAACCCTAAAAGCCGCCATCAACCTCTCAACTCGTCCTCGAGCTCTATACCTAGCTAACCTATGGCTAAGTTTTCTTTAACTCTTTCCTTGCTTCTAGTAATCCATACCCAGATGCTTTGACCCTGACTTCTCTACACAAATCAAGTCGTAATAGAACAAGTCCTTTCTTCAATGAACCCTTCTTCATATTCTAGATCAAGTCATCATAGCCTCGACACTTAGCCAATCATCGATCCATCACCTTAAGCAACCACTACTAGCATCAATTTTACTCTTTCCAAAACTGTTGATTTGTTGGACCGATCCACAAGGCTTGGTACCAACCTCTCATGTCAATGTCGACTTCTGTGCTTAAAGAATCTGGACCTGCAACATGAACCCCAAGCTCCACTCATACTCCAGATCTTCCCTTTCAAGTTTCATCTAATTCCGGTCAACTTTGCCTCCAATTTGCTAAATTCTCCAACCTAAATTTCTATGTAATCATGACACTAGCAAACAACATAAACTCATATCGTCCAACATAGAATAACAAGCATTTTCATCCACTCAAACATGCAATTCTCAAAATAAGACAAATAATTAATTTCTAAGATAGATCTACGTATAGCATGAATACATGGGCATGTGCAAGGGTGATTTCTAGTCAGTCTAGATCATATACATAGTTTAACATGTAATTAAAGTTAGAAAAGTTTTTATGGCGAAAAATAGATTTAAAACATATTAAATCCTATGATTCTACCATATAAACATGCATAGTATAGTGAGAAGACATAAATCACTCACCAATTACCAAATTCAACCAATTTGAATGTAGATCCAATCCGAACAACAACGAAATGCACTTTAAATTTGCAAATAGATGATCTCTAATTTTTATTTGATGATCTTATCTCTAATCCACAATCCAATTTGATTTAGAAAGCAAATTTGGGTGATTTTGGATGAAATTAAGATGGATCAATGGCTATTAGGGTCTAGACCTAATTTCCAATGAGAGGGAAAAGTATTAACTGACTCTTCAGTGCTCTGCTTATAGCATTCTTAAATTAGGCTAATGGGCTCACTAATGGGATTTATTGATTATAAACTAATCCTTACCGGTAGCTTTAAAAACTTAAAACAAGCATAAATTTCTAACTGTAAGTTCGTTTTTCTATTATAACCACTCCACAGAATGGAAACCATCATCCCTAGAAATGGAACAGGTTTGAGACCTTAATTCAACTTCTATCAGAAGTTATAGCCTAAACAATTTTTCCAGGGTTGAAATTGTCACATAGAAATTCAAAAAAAATCATATATATGTATAATGTCCCTAGGAGTCATATCCCAAAATTATAGAATCATACCACCTCATAGGAATAAAATAAAAATATTTTACCTTTAATATGTAAAATACAGATCATTACATTATCCCCACTTTAGGAATTTCACCCCCGAAATCCCATAAAACCCCAAACTATAAGCAAGTATGGTGATCCCGTATGCCTATCAATTATAACAATCGTCAAACATCTCAAACAAACAACCATGTAATCAATAGTATAGTTATCATATCTTAGCATACAAAATACTAACTTATCAAATATAATATACAATAGTGAAAGTAAACACAATAAACGATGAGTCTTATCATTCAAAGAGCTCCATATAAGGAGTCCTCATTCTCTCTTCCGTCTTCCATGTACAATCGTCCTCTCTTCCACTCCATTGTACCTTAACTAGCTCTATCGTTTTTTTTCTTAAGCTGTTTTGTATCGTACCCAACAATAAGAAGTGGCCTACGAGATATAGAAACTTCTGATTCTACTTAACATCTTCTAGCCGATATGGTGTAATCTTTACGCCAGGGTCATGCATAAACTTCCGTGATAAGAGACATGAAATACTTGTGCGCGCCCTCCATCTTTTGAGCTAAGTCAACCCTATATGTTGGCTTCTCGCTTCTCTCAACTATCAAAAAAGGGCTTACGAACCTCGGTGCTAACTTTCCCTTTCTACTGAATCGAATTACGTTCTTAAGAGGAGAAACCTTTACAAATACCATATCTCCGACAGAAAACTCCAAATATCTTCGTCTTTTATCCACATAGCTTTTCTGTCGATCCTAAACAACCTTCATTTGTTGCCGAATAACCTTAATCTTCTTTAAAGTCTCTCAAATCATATCTGGCCCAAATATCAATTTCTCGCCGGCTTTCCACCAACATGAACGAGCATTACATGGTCGGCCATATAATGCTTCATATGGTGTCATACCAGTAATCGACTGATAACTATTATTGTATGCAAACTCCACCAAATGCAAATGATCATCCCACCGTCCACCAAAGTCCATAATGCATGCTCATAAGAGATCCTCGAATATATAATTTACTCTTTCGGTCTTCCCATCTGTGCACAGGTGATAAGCTATACTAATATGCAACTCCATCCCTATTGCCTCTTGTAAGCTCTTCCAAAACTCACTAGTGAACAACGGGTCTTGGTCGCTCACAATGCTCTTAGGCATACCATGAAATCGTATTATCTATTTTACATACAACTCTGCTACCTTGAATGTCGTTCTTTGACTCGACAGGTGTAAACCTTGCACTCTCGGTCCACCGATCTATTATGACCCATATGCCATCATACCCTGCTCGAGTCCTTAGCAATCCATCAATAAAATCCATCGATACTTAATCCTATTTTCATTCAAAAATTTCTAATGCTTGCAACGATCCACTAGGTTTCTTCTGCTCTGCCTTTACCAACTAATAGTTTATATATTTCGAGATGAATGCTCCTACATCCCTCTTTATACTTTCCCAACAATGGTTTGATTCATATCTCGGCATATTTTTTTTAACGTCGAGATGAATGGTCAACCTTAAATGGTGACACTCTCTTAGCACTTCATCTCTCAATCCATCAACATCGAGAACAAATAATCTTCCTACTTATGAAGCCAACCTTCTCGGTCGAGTTCGTATTGCTTCATGTCTTCAGGCTCTACTCCTTCTTCTATCTTTGCTATGATCTTTGGTAGCCTAACATCCCACTTCTAACTAGTACCAGTCCTTTCTATTAAAGTAGGTCTAATCGATAAACTTGCTAAGATTTTAGGTTGATCTAGCAATATACTTTATCTACTTCAATTCCTAGAACATTATTTCCAACCTCGCATGTTTTCTACTCAATGCATTAGTGACTGCATTCCCTTTATCCAGAGTGTAAGAAATACTGAAATCATAAGGGGCCAAAACTCCAACCATTATTGTTGTCGAAGGTTGGGACCCTTCTAAGAGAAAAGGTATTTCAAGGATTTGTGGTCCGTAAACAGCTCAAACCTTTCTCCCAACAAATAGTGCCTTTACATCTTCAAACCAAAAATAACTGCCGCCAATTTCAAATCATGAGTTAGGTAATTCCTTTCATGCGGCTTTAGCCATCGAATGGCATAAGCGACAACCCTTCACTTCTACATTAACACCACGCTCAATCTAGTACCATAGACATCGGCGTATATTGTTAACTCTTCTGGTGCACTCGTCAACCACTTTTTCAGACTTACGAATGCATGCTCACACTTCGCATCCCATACAAAGGTTTGATTCTTCTTCATCAAATTGGTCAACTATGCCACTACCTTTGAGAAGTCCTTTATAAAGTGTTTACAATATCCCGTCAATCCTAAAAAACTTCTCACATATGTAAAATTCTTGGACCGATTCCAATCTTGGAACAATGCCACCTTTGCAGGATCCACTGCTATACACTGTCCTAGAATGACATGATCCAAGAATCTCACTTCTCCTCTCTAGAAGTGACACTTAGAGAATTTTGCTCTCAACTTGTGCTTCCTCAGTATATCTAGCATAATCCTCAAGTGTGTCTTATGCTCCTCTTCAGTTATGGAGTAGATCAGAATATCATCCATGAACTCAAACGTGAACTTATTCGATTGGTCTCTTAAAACTCAATTTATAGGATCTACAAAGTATGTCGAAGTGTTGGTTAACCCGAATGATATCACCAACCAATCATAGAAACTCGACGGCATACGAAACGCTGTAATAGGCACATTCTTCTTTACTACTCTCAACTGGTGAAATTTCGTCACCAAATCCATTTGGGAGAACACCTTCTCGCCATGCAGCTAGTCGAAAAAGTCATTAATGAATGGAAGCGGATACATATTCTTCTTTGTTATTTTATTCAGCTCATGATAATCCATACACAACCTCAAAGAGCCATCCACCTTCATTGTGAATACTATAGGTGTGCCCCACTCGGATATGCTTCTTTGACTAAACCCTTTCTTCAATAGGTCATTCACTTACACCTCTAATTCCTTTTCTCTCTAGGTGCCATACGCCTCAAAGGCATAATTATAGGTCTAGCTTCCTTCACCAAGTCTATCAGTAACTCGATCTCTCCATGCGGCGGTTATCCAGTCACTTCCTCGAGAACCTTTGGATACTCTCTAGCGATAAGCATCGACGACAATTCCTCCTATGGAAACTCAAGCGAATATAGAAAGTTAACCATCAACCCATCCTCTGGTAGCTAGCTAAGCACTCTGTTTTCCTATCCACATCTCCGACTGTCACCAATAGCTTCTCGCAATCCACTATGATCGCATACTTCCTAATCTAGTCTATACCTAAGATAATCTCAAATCCAACAAAGTTCAAAAAAAAAACAATCACAAAGCAAAGAACATCCATGACTCGATAAAACTAGGCTACGACAAACCATGCAGGAACTAGTTGAGCCTCCAATAGAGTTCGTCACGATTAAGGGTCGGTCTACTATCCCAGGTTCCAATCCCAGTCTATCTACTACATTACTATAAATGAATGAATGAGAAGCACCAGTATCAAACAAAAATCGAATAGGAACATCATCGTTAAAAAGCATACATTGAATGGTAACTCCCTTTCCGTTCTCCTTCATTAAGAGAGCACTTGACAAAGTCGGTACAACATCCAAAGCATATTCCTCCACTACCTACTTATCTGTTACCGGGTGGATAATTCTTCTTTAAATTCCCAGGCTTACCACAGTTATAGCATTTCTTTCTCCCACTCATTTTGTAGTCTTCAATTAGTTGACCCTTCTTGTTGCATTCATAGCAAACAGGTTCCCATTTACCCTTCTTCCTACCATCCTCTCCTTAGGACCGCTTTCTCTTTCCATTCCACTTCTTCTTGCCTTCACCGCCTTATTATGGATTTGGCTTTTCTTTCTTAGCAGAAACAACAGTAGCAATCTTAGCCTTAGGGTACAAACTCTTATGTAGAAGCACTTTCTCTACTAGCTTTTCAAATGGCTCATCTATATGATCCACTAACTTTTCTCCGAGATAGTCATCCGATCCTATAATGAACTTCTCATTTTTCCTCAAGGGAGTGTCAATAAATTACATCCCATACTTAGTCAGGCATCAAATTCTGCCACATATTCAGAAACTGTCATCACTCCTTGATTGATATCGGGAAATTTTCTAAATAGAAACGACTTCTTAGTAGTCAAAGTAAACTTCTCCTCGAACCTTGCCATGAGCTGATCCCAGTTGAACTGATCCTCTAGTGTAGCAATAGTAATAGTGTTCTAAAAATTCATGGCTCGACCCTGAAGCTGTTTTGAAACCAACTTCATCTTTATAGCATCTTCCACCTCCATAATACCGAAGATGCGCTCATAAGTATCTAACCAATCTTTCACTTCTATGGCTGACTGCATCATATAAAAGGGCTTCCCTTTAAGAGTAAAATATTTGCTCAGCTTGGCGAAATCAATCCTAAGTACTAGCACTGGAGCACCTCTTCTCATCACAACTCCATGAACATTTCTCATCATATTAACCATCATAGCATTAAACATGGCTTGGACATCAGGCTTAGTAGCTTCTTATCCCTATCCTTCCTATACTCCTGAAGTAGAATTCCTCACAATGTTCCTTGTATGCTGGTTCATTCTTATTTGTAACAAGAATGATCAGTCTCTCATAAAGAAAACCATGTCTATAGTGCTTATTTGCATGCGACTTATACACAATATATTACTATATAGTTTTGAATACCAAACTTATAATAAGCATTCATTCTCTCGTATATGTTAATACTCTCAATCCAGTCTATGGTGATAACACCTTCCTTATGTATACTGGATCATAGTATCAACTCTAGCTAATCGTGTAACCAAAGCCCTGATACCAAATGTGAAGACCGCCCTATACCACTAGTACCAATAGTATATATAGTATGTTATCCATGCTCGACTGATATAGGACGATCATCAAGGTTGAAATAAACAAATACAACATATACCCTATCATATCTCATATCACATGGATAAAATATAATATCACAAATATAACAAAAAAGACTGCAATAATTATACAAACACATTATCATCAGAGCAATGGATCCATAAAGTTATACATCAATAGAAGTAAACTCAAATAAGCTGTCTCAACAAATAGCAATAAGTAAGCACTATCACGAGCTCCATAGCGTTGCTCAGTAGAATAAGCGTAGACTACATATATGTATGTAATACAAGATGGCTCCATCTAGCTCGTCCTACGAATAACTACTGCATCACCTAGATCTATGATTTAGTCTACTCGTTTAAAGGTACCTAAAATAATAATAGGAGAAGCATAAAACCTTAGGTAAGATAACAGTCTGGTGTGAGTGGTAAATGAGTCTGAAAATACTAAATAGGTAAATATAGTAAGGAATAAGAGTACACGAACCATACCTGACCTATCCCTGCAACCAAACAGTTAGCATACAACACTATAATATGATACTCTACAATATCATAAAGATATACCACAAACCACATAAAGGATATCAGTCTTCTAGGTATTTGTATCTCCAATACCTACTTCCTTTGATTCCTACGAGTGATAGCCTACTATAGAGAGAAACTAAAGCAACCATAGCATCCATAACATCCATTAAACAAATCCTAACCATCACCCCATATTCTTTGAATATATGATAACCCCTATGACACCTTAGCCAAAGACTAATGAAATCTTGGTTCTCTATTATACTCTCGTATCTCGCAGCCCAAAGCTGGATATGTGTCTCATAACCCAAAGCTAGAGAATAGACCCAAGCCTATAGATCCAGTGTATACAGGTCCCTTCATGGGCCTATGGGCGTCCCCATTTACAATAGCCCTACTTCGAGTATAGATGAAAATGCTTTTGAAAGATTTGAATTGCTGATTAGTTTCAATGGTTTTGAGAGGTTTGGATTCGAAAGGTTGTTTTGAAGACCTTTCGACAAGGTCAAAAGGTTTGGTTTTAAAAAGATTTGAAAACCCATACTCTAATTTTTAAAGGAAAACCCATGGCTTATATAAAGAAGTTTTGTAAGGGTTTTTAAGTATGTAATTTTAAAGAAGTATTGCCTTGATAAAAATATAAGTTAAAGGTGCTAACAATGTTTTATGATACGTATTTCAAGGACCTTAAACCCACAAGAGTGGTGTTGTTATTTAATGTTTTACTTCTTCAACTATGAGTATATTCACATGATAACCAATAACCGTATTTTAAGGAAAAATGGGTAGAAGAACCAGTAGGTTAACTCAAATAGTGAATATAAGTTACTTAAACTCTTGAATGAGTAGAATTGCATCCATGGAGTCAGGTGACCAAAAATATAGGATGCCTAAACTTTGTAGTTATTTGAGGTAAAAAAAAGTTCATAGTAAACCCTTGAAAACTATTATAAGGTAGTTATTGGTGCATACCAAGAGGTTCACAGTAAGCATATGAAAACTATAAAAATGGTAGTTATTGGTGCATACTAAAAGGTTCATAGTTAACCCATGAAAACTATGCATAAGGAAAGTTGGTAGGGGTTAATTGGTTTGTAGTGAACTCATGAAAACTACATCCAGATTAAGAATTGACATCTGTCAATAGGTTCCTAGTAAACCCATGAAAACTAGGATAAGTAAGTGGTTAATGGAAGTATCAGTAGGTTCCTAGTCAACCCATGAAAACTAGTATGTGCAATGAGTTACTGGATAATTCCATAGGTTCCTGGTCAACCCAAGAAAACTAGGATCAGGTGATTAGTTATTGGAATGACTAATAGGTTCAGGAGGACCCATGAATTAATTAAGTTAACTAATAGAAGCCTATAGATTCTTAATGATCCCATGAAAACTATGAATACGTCAGGGTGTCTATTAGTTATAACAAAGTTGTTAGTAAACCCATAAAAACTAAAAAGGTTAATAGTGACCCTAGAAACTATAATAATGCCAGGGTGTCAGATTAAACTGGGAATGGGAAAATCTTATTTATTTTCAAATATGTACATCATCATAATGTTTTAAAATGTATCTTTTAACCATTGTGGATGCAGAAGCACAGAATATGGTTTTATAAAGGTTTTAGGATACTAGTAAGGGGAAAACCCATTATGCTAAGTGGCGTGGTCTCATTGGATATCTAAAAAGGATTGAGATGTTAGATTATTATTCATACCAGGCTTTATATCTAATTCGAAGTATATTTTTCCCCTTAATCTCTTAGGTACTCAATTGATTTTGAGTAGTTTGAGGTTTAGGGATTTCAAGTTCTCTTCTTAGACGAATAAAGCTTCCGGAGGCATGCATAAGGCAGATCAATATTTAGAGTTTTTCTTTCTGCTATGTGTTTTGTTGTAAACGCACATTTATTAGCCTTATTATATACTCTAATCAACCAATGGGGCATCTTTATATATCGCTCTTGGCGTATTTGTAATAATTATATTTTGCTTAATGTGGTTAACGTTTCTGGATTATGTAATGAACAAGAAATGTTTTAATTTGAATGTGGAAATAAATTTTTTTATTGTTAATTTTTTACATATTTCTGTGATCATTGTATCAATGTATCTAACATCGCCGTATTTAGTCGCCGTAGATTAATAACTATGGATGACTGCAATATCCGTAGCCATTAGTTTTGGGCCTCCAAGTAGAGGGATGTTACAAGTTGGTATCGGCGCATAGGTTTATGAAACTTTAAAAGAAAAGTTAAACCTAAAAACTTTTTCAAACATAATCCTATGACTTTAATAAGATCGGGGTTTGAGTTAATGCTATAGCAACGTACTTGTTTTGATATATCGGTATATATCCAAGTACGTATTACCCTCTCTTAGACTGTTCTTCTGTATCATACCAAGGCTCCTATGCAAGTATACGAGAAAGATGATATGGAGGTAGGAAACGGAATAGGAAACCTAGGAGAGGAAGAACCATAACCAATGGAAATGCTCGACCTAATACTCAGGGAAACCAAGGTCGATGGGCTAATGCTAACCAAAATGCTGAGGCCCATGTAGATGCTGGAAATCTACCAGTAGATGAGGAGATGGTTTATCAGTTGTTGGCTAACCTTTTGCAAGTGGGAGCTGCTGGGATGTTGGTAGAGCTAATCCTGTAGTTCTGGTTGGATATAACTACGCTAAGCTGAGTAGAGACTATGTCACTCTAGGAGGAAAGCCATTTGCTGGAATGGAAGATGCTGTTCAAGTAGAGATTGGCTGTTGAACTGTGAAAGGATCTTTATAGACTTAGGCTTGAATGATGGAGAGAAGAGAAGGCTAACCTCTGGACAGTTGCAAGGGTTAGCGCTTCGTTGGTGGAGCAGTGTGACGGTCGAAGTGTTGGAGGAAGAGTTGACTTAGGATGACTTTAAGAGGAGGTTCGAGCAGAGGTTCTTATCTAAGTTTTCCAAGTCGGCATTGATGAGGAAGTTCATGGATCTTGTCCAAGGACAGATGTCTGTGATCGAGTATGCTACTAATTTTGATGAGCTATCTCGATATGGTTATGCTTTGGTTGACAAAGATGTCAGGAGGAACGAGAGATTCATTAGTGGTTTGAGGCCAAAGCTAGGAAAAATGGCTATGACTCATATTAGAGAGCCTTATCATGTGATGATGGAGATGATCGTTCGCCATGATAAGATGCTTGCTGTTTCAACTAGGGAGAAGCCGGTTGAGGAGTCCCAGGGTTCTGAGGGAAGGAAATGAAAATTCTTTAAGAAGAAAGGAGCCCGAAAAGGAGAGGCCGCTAAGAGGGCATAGGCTGATTTGGTGTGTTATAAGTGTGATAAAAAGGGTCATTATGCCCACGAGTTTAGAAATGGTAAAGGAAAGAAGCCTGTAGAGAAAAAGAATGTGAAATGCTTCAATAGTGACCAAGTTGGGCATTATAAAAACCAGTGTACAAAGCCAGTCAGAGCGGACAGAAGGAAGGTGTTTGCTATTGGACCACCGTCTTCTTCTAAACTCATTACAGCGGAGAAAGGGAAAACTATGATGGAAGGTACGTTTTTGATTTAGAGTGTACCGGTTATGGTACTTTTTAATACTGGTGCATTACATTCTTTCACAGTATTTGGTTGATAGGTTATGTATAGGACCCACATATCTTATTACTTCCTTAAGGGTTGCGAATCCAATAGGAGGGTATGAAACCCTTAGGATGAGATGTAACCAGTTAGAACTTGAGTTGTTAGGTCATAAGTTTGCATGTAGCTTATATGTATTTGATTTCATAGATTTCAAGATCATCTTAGGTATGGATTGGTTGGGTAAGTATGAGGCTAGGATATTTTTCCAGGATCAGGAAATATCATTAAGGTGCCTAGATAGTCATAACTGAATCATTTTCTTAGTGGAGAATTCTAGTTAGAGTGTTTGAGCTTTGTTGAGTACCATGGAGGCTGGAGAAGAGCTTAGTCAGGTTTGTGTGGCTAGAGAGTTTGCATATGTCTTTGAGCCGGTTATTGGATTACCTACGAAATGATCTTTTGAGTTTCGAATAGACCTTATACTAGGAGCTTAACCTGTCATGAGACCACCTAGCAGGATGACATTGAGATGAAAAAGTTGAAGGTGCAGTTAGTGGATCTTGAGGAAAGGAATTTTATTAGACTAAATAGTTCGCTTTGGGGAGCAGCTGCGGTGTTTGTGAAGAAACCAGATGGGTCATTAAGGATGTGCATCGACTATCGTAAACATAAGGACCATAAAAATAGGTACCTTCTGCCAAGGATTGATGATCTATTTAATCAATTGAGTGGAGCCAAAGTATATTTCCCAATTGAATTTGGCGATGGGGTTCCATCAGTTGAGAGTGGCAGAGGATAGTATTCCTTTGACTATATTTCCAACTAGGTATGGTTCATATGAGTGGTTAGTAATGCCACTTGAATTGTCGAATGCACCTGCTTTCGTCATTGATTTAATGAACCGGATTTTCAAAGTGCACTTAGATAAGTTTGTGTTGGTGTTTATAGATGACATTTTGGTGTACTCTAATGATGAAAGAGGGCATGAATTCATCTTAGAGTGGTGTTGGAGATGCTGAGGCAGAATCATTTGAAGGCGAAGTTTTTCAAGTGTAATTACTAAAAGAGAGAAGTTAAGTTTCTTGGTCATGTGGTTTCGAAGGAAGACTATCAGTTGATCCAGTTAAGATCGAGGCGGTCAATAATTGAAAGAGACCAGAGACGGTAACCGAGATCGGGAGTTTTCTTCAACTTGCTAGTTATTACCAAAGATTCATCAAGGATATCTCGCAGATAGTAGTGCCTTTGACTAATTTGACCAGGAAGGATGTGAGGTTTGTTTGGTCCGACAAATGTGAGGAAGCATTCCTTAAGTTAAAACATTTGTTAACCAATACGCCAGTGTTAGTAATTTCGATTGGTAACTGAGGGTTGATAGTATACACTGATGCATGTGGCACTGGATTGGAAGCAGTATTCATGTAGAAGGGCAAAGTTATCGCTTATGCATCTAGGTGACCGCACGAGGTAAGTTATCCTACTCACGACTTGAAGTTAGCTGCGATGATTTTTGCCTTGAAGATTTGGAGGTATTATCTCTTGGGAGAGAGATTTGAGTTGTAAACCAATCATAAATCATTAAATTATTTATTCTCTCAGAAGGAGTTGAATATGATACAGCAGAGGTGGTTGAAGTTTTTTGACTGCTTATGATTTTAGTATAAAGTATACTTCGAGAAAAGGAAATAAGATGGCAGATCCTCTCAGTAGAAAACATTGGAATGTGGTGTTAGCAATGTTGGAAGAATAGAAGGATCTAGAAGCTTTAGCCAGTTGTGGGGTGCAGTTGAGATCTACTGCTAGTTCTAGTTAGGGTACTGCCATGTTGTCTTATTTAGAAGTGCAACCAGTGCAGATTGAGAAGATAACTTCTAAGTAGAGAGAAGACCTATTTTTAGCTGAGAGGATTAGAAAGGTTGAGGTCGGATTAGATATTGATGACCTAAAGGATTTTAATCTTGACCAAAGAGGATGGTTGAGGAAGAAGGGACGATTATGTGTTCTAGGTGTGGAGAACTTAAGGAGAGAAGTTCCAGAAGAGTGTCATCAATCGAAGTTTACGATTCATCCTTGAGAAACCAAGATGTATCAAGATATGAAGAGGAGCTTTTATTGGGAAAGCACGAAGAGGAATGTTGGCTTGTGGGTCAGTGTATCAACTGTTAACAAGTAAAAGCCGAACAACAGAAGCCAAGTGGTTTACTTCAGCCTTTAGATATCCCAGTTTGGAAGTGGGATTTGATGTTGGTGGATTTTGTAGACCAATTTTCAAGGACAAATAGAGGAAATGAAAGCGTATGGGTTATAGTGCACAGGTTGACCAAGAGTGCTCATTTCATTATGGTAAAGTCAACCAGGACAACACCTGTTTTAGCAAAGTTGTTCATGAAGAACATAGTTAGACTTCATGGGATTCCTACTAGTATAGTCAGCGATAGAGATGCATTGTTCATTAGTGAATTTTGGCGGAGCCTGCAAGAGGTATTAGGTACCAAGCTCAAGATGAGTATAGCTTATCACCCACAGACGGATGAGTAGACAGAGAGAGTCAACAAGGTACTCGAAGATTTGTTGAGGGCTTGTGTATTGGACTTTGGTGGATCCTGGGAAGATCAACTACATCTGACTGAGTTTTCCTATAATAATAGTTATCAGACTGGTATAGGAATGGCACCTTTTGAAGCCTTGTATGGAAGTCCATGCAGATTGCTAGAATGTTGGTAAGAGACTGGAGACAGATTGGTGTTAGGTCCAGATTTGGTTAGATAGGCGTAAGAAAAGATTGAATTAATCTGACGAGGGATGAAGGAAGCTCAATCCACGCAAAAGAGTTACACAGATAAATGGCATAAGGACTTAGAGTTCTTAGTAGGAGGCAAGGTTTTCATTAAAGTATCACTGATAAAGGGTGTGTATGGTTTGGAAAGTCGAGAAAGTTTGCCCGTGGTACGTTGGTCCATTTCAGATTATAGAAAGGATTGGAAAGCTCGCTTACAGAGTAGAGTTGCTGAGTCGTTTGGCAAGTGTCCATAATGTATTATGTGTGTCTCATCTTTGTAAGTATGTGCATGGTCCAGAGGCTACTATTCCCCAACCAGAGTTGGAGGACTTGATAGTTGAGCCTGATTTGACTTTTGTTAGGTAGCCAGTTCGGGTTGTGGCGAGAGATTAGAAGAAATAGAGGACCAAGACAGTCAAGTTGGTGAAGGTTCAGTGGAGCGACAACGAGAAAGACTATACTTAGGAGACAGAGGACAAGATTCGAGAAGCTTATCCTGATCTATTTTGATGGTACATCTATAGTGGATTTACATAAAGTGGGTGCTAGGAGATGTTACAGATGATTGCTATGTTTGCTAGTTAGTCCTTACTGAATTTCGAGGACGGAATTCTTTAAGGAGGGGAGCATGTAACACCCATAATTTATTAACATTATTCGGGAGATTTAACTAGAATAAATTAAATGGAATAACTTAGATAAGGAGACTGAGGTTGATTAATAAATTAGGTGGTCGTGCTTACTTAATATCTAATGAACTTGTATAAATGGTTAGGAAATTGAATATTAGGGCATTAGGGTAATAAACCATACTTTCCACCCTTATACTATTCCCATTAGGTCATAGATGTTCATTTCACCTAAACAATAATAATAACCGTAATAAGTGAAAGCAAGGCCAGCCATTATAAAGAGGAGAAGAGAAAATTAGCTAAAAGCTAGGATTTAAATTAGAAAGAATCAATCTTAATCATACTTCAATTTCCTTAATAATTTCTACATCTCTATTTTGATTTTAACATTATATGGTTCGGATTTTAGGATAAATCAATTTTATGATATATGAAATGATGATATGCTTGATTTTGATTTATTATATTTAAACAAAATTGTTTAAGAGAAGATATATATGGTTTAGGATAAAATGGAGGTGAAACAATTTTTAAATGCCATGGGAATTTAATGTTATAGAAAACATGATTTTGGAGATGAGTTTCAATTTTCATAATTTTTGGAGTTTATAAGGAGTTAATAGAAAAAATCTAGTTAAGAGAATGATTTATTAGGTTATAAATTAATTAAGGCTAAAATAAAGACTATTTGAGTTTGAAATTTTTATATGTTGGAAAACAAATTAATATAGATTTCTGGGATTTTTCCAGATTTTTCCTAGGTGTTTTGATGAATGTAAAAAATTATTTACGGTATGGAACTTAAATGTTTTATATATTTAATTAAGGAGAAGAGGCATTTTATAAAATAAAATTCTTATTTATTTCTAAAAAATAGTGGCAGCATTTTTCTAAAAAGAAACTGTTAGCCAATGAGAATTTGACAAACAAAGGTAGGTTAGTTGAAAAGTTATTTTTTAAGTTAAAAACAAATAAATCATACTTTTAGCATGTTTCATCCTTTTGGGGTAGTAAACCTTCTGATCCAGATCTTTCGACTAAGTCGAAGGGTTATAGCTTTTGACTAGGTCAAACCAATACATATGGTATCAAATTACTTGGTACGTAATGAATTGGACAGAGTCGAAGGGTTCTTAGTCGAAAGGTTGATGGCCAAAGAGGTTGGGGTATGTTTCCTTTATAAACCAAAAGCTTTCACCTTGCTTTCGAATTAGAGCTTTAGACTTAGTTGCCTTTAACTAGGTCAAATGTTTAAAAAGGAAGGTTCTAAACCTTTCGACAAAGTCGAAAGGTTGTTGCTGATTTGCCACTATTTTGTTTTGAACCTTCCGAAATAGTCGGAAGGTTACTACCACTTATCATTGTTTTGTTTTGAACCTTCCAACATAGTCGAAAGGTTATAGCCCCTTTTTCCAACCTTTCAAATCGTTGCTTTTGACAAAGATGAAAGGTTTACTTGTTTTAAAAACCAGCCGCTTCTCCCATTGCTTTCAAAAGGTTTCAAAGCTTCGACTCAAATGATTTTCCTTTGTTTTATAATTGAAATGTAACCCAAGCTTTTGAAGGAGTTGCTTTAAAATAACGGAGCTTTGTTGTTTTAAGTGAAATATTTTGAAGCTTTCGAAGCAAACCTTTCGACTAGGTCGAAAGGTTGCTTCCATTATAGTCAAAAGGTTTTAAAATAGGACCTTCCGCATATTTTAACTTGAACCGAGTAAGTCTTCAAAAGGTTTGTATTTTAAGAGTTGAATGTTTTCGAAAGGTTTGAATTGCTGAATGGTTTCAATGGTTTTGAGAGGTTTGGATTCAAAAGGTTGCTATGAAGACCTTTCGACGAGGTCAAAAGGTTAAAAAGACTTGAAAATCCATACTCTAATTTTTAAACGAAAACCCAATGGTTTATATAAAGGAGTTTTGTAAGGGTTTTTAAGTATGTAATTTTGAAGAAGTATTGCCTTGATAAAAATATAAGTTAAAGGTGCTAACGATGTTTCATGATATGCAATTCGAGGACCCTTAAACCCACATGAGTGGTATTGTTAATTAATGTTTTGCTTCTTTAAATATGAGTATATTCACATGATAACCCATAACTGTAATTTGAGGTAAAAGGGGTAGAAGAACTAGTAAGTTAACTCAAATATTGAATATAAATTACTTAAACTCCTGAATGAGTAATTGCATCCACGGAGTCAGGGTCACCAAAATATAGGATGCCTAAACTTTGTAGTTATTGGAGGTAAAACAAAAGGTTCATAGTAAACCCATGAAAACTATGATAAGGTAGTAATTGGTGCATACCAAGAGGTTCATAGTAAACCCATGAAAACTATGATAAGGTCGTTATTGGTGCATACCAAGAGGTTCATAATAAACCCATGAAAACTATGATAAGGTAGTTACTGGTGCATACTAAAAGATTCATAGTTAACCCCTGAAAACTATGCATAAGGACAGTTGTGTGAGAAAAGCAGATTACAGATCTTAAGGCTAGAATAAACACAAGAGGGGAGAGGGGTGAATAATGTTGTAAGGAATTACTAATTCTTTTTGAGTTTATGTTAATTTGAACACAAATGTATGCAATATTCAGACATATATATGATCATAGAATCAAACACATATGCATAAATAAAGTAAAAGCAATAAATAAAAGAACACACCAGATTTTATACTGGTTCGGAGTTACCCTACATCCAGTCCCGCATACAAGTATGGATTTCCTTTCAAAAGCAATTGTTGAAATTACACCCTTGATTTCAAGGCCACGAGGTACACCACTCCAGATTCACAATCCTCCGGGTAGAGATACTTGATTTTACAGGCAACAAGTTCATCCAATCGATTTCACGGGCTACAATCACACCTTTTCTCGCTTGATTGATTTCATAGGCTACAATCACACCTTATATCACTCAATTTATTACAAAGAAGCATATAACTCTGAATAGCACCGAGAACTTATTGAGATAGTGATAGAGAATCAAACCAGAGATGTTCTAGTTAGATTCAATGTTGATTTCGGCAGAGTAATGGTAAAAATATATATAAAGAAATGTGGAAGAAGAAGAGGAGTGAAATCAAAGAAAATATGAATGTAAATTCGTTTAAAACCGCCCTTATTTATAGTAGAACAACAGCCATGTCCATTCGTGAAAGGATATGATGAATAGACACTTCTTTTGAAATTCAAATTTTGAAATCAACTGCCACCTTATCGACAAGGGTATGTAGGGGTTGTCGACAGACCTATGGTATTTTTGGTAATTTTTTTTGAAAATAAGTTCTATCTTGTATTAAAACTATTTTTAAAATTTATAAATATACTTAGTTATAGTTAAAATACATAAATAAGTATAGAGAATAATATTTTGGTATATATAAAATTCTACTATATATTTAAATATAAGTATGAATATTGAAAGTTAAATATATTATAATTAAAAGGAAGTTTAAAACCAAGGATAATTTGAATTTGAAGATAAAGATTATTTTGAGGCTTAAAGTATTTAAAACCAGGATAGATGTTTTTGATTCTTTTAAAAGGAAGGTTTTGAAATCATTTTGAAAACAAGATATAATTTTGTCAAAACATTTGAATAAAAGTTAGCGGATACAAAATAATGTTCCACTAGGTTTTTCATAGTTTCCATCCTACTTAGGGTTCCATCCCTTTTACAGACTCGAAGTGGATTCCATTCCATGAATAAATTGGATTTTAAGATGTCAGTGCTTTTCTAGAAGTTTTAAAAAAATTCCTAATTTATTATTGAAATCTTGAACTCTTGATAATCTTGACACTCATGATTCTTCAATCTTGATATCTTGAATCTCTATATTGTACAGTCTTCATTCTTGGTACCTGCATGGTTAAATCCTGCGTATATATATATATATATATATATATATATATCTAAACTATAATGTTAGTATTTATATTTTATAATCTTATTCTAAGGTTGTTGTCATCAAAACCATCTTCTGATTGACTAACAATCTCCCTCTTTTGATGATGATGATAACCATTGTTTATAAAATATTACTTCTATCCTAATGACTCCCCCTTAATCTATGCCTAACTACTATATGTTATACTTCTCCCCCTTTGTCATCAATAAAAACTAAATCTAAACTATGTATAAATCCCCCTAAAACTAATACTATATGACATGTGATTATAAAGATAGTGTTATCATAAATAATCATCACTTAATTCTAAAACTAAAACTTAGTCCTTAATTACTAACTATCCTAACTAAGAATCCATATATGTACTTATAATAGTGATAATGTGAAAAATCAAATATAAGAACACAAATTATTTATTAATTATATATTTTTATATTTACATTTGCGTAGAAGACGAAAGTAAGAACATATAACAATAAGAAAAAGAGAAAAGAAACTAATGTGTGTCCTTGAAAATGAGAGATCTATGAACCAAACAATTTGGGTAGTGGAAACAGAAATTTCCACGTTGTTCGACTAGATTTCCATCCTTGTCAAAGAACACTTCGCCAACGCAAATGACTTTGTCGTCATCTTCAGCGTGCTCTTCTTCCATGAAGGCTTCTTCTTCTTCTTCCTCGCTATCCTCTTGCACTAGGTCTCCTAAAGATTCTTCATCAGTCAAGATCGGATTAGCGTGATTGCCCATTAGAAATTTTTGCAAATTTCTAAGGATTTTGCCTTGCCATTCTTGTTCTTTGGCCATTCTGAGTTGCACTACTTAAATTTTAGTCATTAATTGCAGTGCATCCTTCAAAGAATCCTCCATTTTCATCACTCCTCCAAGCGTAGTTCATTGAAATGGTCCAGAAGAAGGAGAAGGGAACGAAAAGTTTGAATTTTTGTTTGATTTGGAAGAGGAGGCCATTGTTTAATTGTTTTCAGAAGATAGATCAGAGAAAGGACAGAAAGAATGAACAAAATTTCGAAATAAGAAGAATATATTACCACTTATTTGAATTTTGGTGGGAAAATTTCAAAAATAAAAAAATCGTCATATGTCGACAGGGGTAGGAGGGGGTTGTCGACATGGTAACTATATTTTTTTACTATTTGATTTTTAATTTAATTTTTAATTATACTTTGTTATTTAAATTCTGTATTTCAGTTATTGAACAAACTAATTCTCTTCTTAATTTAGTAAATATAGATTCATTTAAGGGTTTTGTTAAGACATCAGCAATTTGATTCTCGGAATTGATATAGTCGAGAGTAATTACTTCCTTACTTATATTATCTCTGAGAAAGTGATGTTTGATATCAATATGTTTAGTTCGACCATGATGAGTAGTATTTTTGGATAAATTTATTGCACTAGTATTATCGTAATAAATTGGTGATTTTGAGATATTTAGACCAAAATCTTTTAAAGTTTGTTGCATATATATTACTTGAGAACAAGCCAAAGCAGCAGAAATATACTCTACTTCGGTTGTTGATAAAGAAACGGTGTTTTGCTTTTTACTAAACCAGGAAATCAGAGAATGCCCCAAAAAGTGACAAGTTCCACTTGTACTTTTTCGATCTGATTTACAACCAGCATAATCAGCATCACAGTAAGATATTAAGTCAAAAGAATCATTTTATGATAAAATAAGCCATAATAAAATGTGTGTTTAACATATCTTGTGATACGTTTTACAGCTTTTAAGTGGGTCTCTTTAGGTTGGGATTGATATCTTGCACAAAGACAAACACTATGCATGATATCAGGTCTACCAGCAGTGATATAGAGTAGCGATCCAATCATTCCTCTATATAATTTTCGATCAACATCTTTCGAGAGATCTTCTTTACTTAGGTACTCATTGGTTGCCATGGGAGTGGGTTTTCCACTTGCAGTAGTCAAACCAAATTTACTAACTAGGTCTTTAGCATATTTTTCTTGACTAATAAAGATACCATTATCTAATTGTTTTATTTGTAATCCTAGAAAGAAATATAATTCACCCATATGACTCATCTCAAAATATTTTGTCATTATTTCAGAAAATTCTTTATTCATTTCAAAATTAGTTGATCCGAAAGTGATATCATCTACGTAAACTTATACTAGTTGAATATCATTTTTATTTCTTTTAATAAAAAGAGTATTATCTACTTTGTAATAAGTAAGATCTTAGTCTATCATACCGGGCTCTAGGAGCTTTTTTTAGACCATATAGAGCTTTCTTAAGTTTGTAAACATGATTTGGTAATTTTTCATTTTCAAAAAGTGGTGGTTGTTAAACATATACTTCCTCTTTTACAAATCCATTTAAAAAGGCACTTTCAACATCCATTTGATATAATTTGAAATTTCTATGATTTGCGAAAGCAAGTAGAATCCTAATGGTTTCTAATCTTGCTACGGGAGCAAAGGTTTCATCAAAATCTATTCTTTCTTCTTGACATAACCTTGAGCGACTAACTGGGCTTAATTTCTAACAACCTCTCCTTGTTCATTCACTTTATTTTCATAAACCCATTTTGTTCCATTTATAGTTTTATTTTCAAGTCTAGGAACAAGTTCCCAAACATCATTTCTAGTGAATTGATTTAGTTCTTCTTGCATAGCCAAAATACATGAATCATCAGTTGATGCTTCTTTTGGATTTTTGGGTTCAATAGTTGATATAAAAGCTACATTGCTTATTTTATTTAGTTGATTTCTAGTTGTAACAACAGATTGCATATGTCCTAGTATGTTTTCTATAGGATGATCTTTTAAAAGTTTAATCTTTTTATTAGGATGATTAATTTTATTATTAGTTTCACTTGACTCTTGATTTTGAGTGATTAAATCCTCTTTATCATTTGTATCTTCAAAATTATCGAGATTTTCATCGAATGAAACATGCATTATTTCATCGATGGTGTTAGTTCTTAAATTAAATACTCTGCATGCTTTACTTCTATTAGAATATCCGATAAAGATACCTTTGTCGGATTTAGGATCGAATTTATCTAAGTTATCTTTTGTATTTAAAATAAAACATTTACTTCCAAAAATTCTAAAATAAGATACTTTAGGTTTCTTTGTGTGGAGAAGTTCATAAGATGTCTTATGAGTTAAAGGTCTAATTAAAATTCTATTTAAAATATAACAGGCGGTAGCAACTGCTTCTGCCCAAAAATACTTTTGGTAATTTACTATCTGAAAGCATAGTTCTCGCACACTCTTGAATCATCCTATTTTTACGTTCGACTACTCCGTTTTGTTGTGGAGTTCTTGGAAATGAAAATTTGTGAGTTATACCCTTTTTATTGCAGAATTCCTCAAACTTTTCATTTTCAAATTCACCACCGTGATCACTACGGATGGTTATAATTTTTAGATAACGTTGATTTTGAATCCTTTTTGTAAAGTTCTTAAAACATTCAAAAGTATCATTTTTATGTTTCAAAAATATTGTCCATATAAATCTCGAATAATCATCTACAATTACAAAAACATATTTACTATGATTTATTGACTAAATTTGAGATGAACCAAATAAATCAAGATGAAGTAATTCATGATGTTTTTGAAGTTGAAATCATATCTTTTAATTTAAGGGAACTTTTTCTAAGTTTTCCTAATTGACACGCATCACATAAACTATCTACTTTAAAATTCATTTTAGGGAGACCTCTTACTAGATAATGTTTGGACAATCTAGATAAGAGTTTGCAATTCAAATGCCCAAATCTCTTATGCTAAGTCCAAGGGCCACTTGTATTTGCCAAAAGAAATAGGTTATCATTTGAGACTTTCATACTAAGAATATAAATATTCTTTTTCCTAATTCCCTCAAATATTATGGTTGAATTATTATCTTCAATGTGACACTTATCATTTTAAAATTTAATTTTATATCCTTTATCGCAAAGTTGACTCATACTTAGAAGATTATTTTTCAGATTCTTAACTAGCAAAACATTAGTAATAATAGGAGTTTCAGAGTTACCGACTTTGCCGATGCCAATCACATATCCTTTTGAGTTGTCTCCAAAGTTAACCGGTCCTCTGTCTTTGTATATTATATCATTTAGCATATCTGGATTACCAGTCATGTGTCTAGAGCATCGACTATCGAGTATCCATTTATTCTATTTGATCTGCATAATTTGTCCATTGTGAATTGATTCCTCAACACCCATAAAGCATGTTTCCTGCACATCATATAATTTTGGTAGACAACTTGAATTTGGATATTGATTATATGCAGACTCAAGAGACAATGATGATCTGAATATTCCTACTAAACTAGTATTAACAAGTTTTTCAAACATAGCTATTTTAAAAGCATTTTCAAAAATCATATTATAAAACTTTGAAAACCTTGCTCTGGTACCAAATGTGAGAAATGCGGATTATGGATCTTAAGGCTAGAATAAACACTAGAGGGAGGGTGAGTAGTGTTTTAAGGAATTACTAATTCTTTTTGAGTTTATGTTAATTGGAACACAAATGTTTGCAATATTCAGACATATATATGATCATAGAATCAAACACAGATGTAGAAATAAAGTAAAAGCAAAAAGGAAAAGAACACATCGGATTTTATACTGGTTCAGAGTTACCCTACATCCAGTCCCGCACACAAGTATGGATTTTCTTTCAAAAGAAATTGTTACAATTACACCCTCGATTTCAAGGCCATGAGGTATACCACTCCAGATTCATAGTCCTCTGGGTAGAGATACTTGATTTTGCGGGAAACAAGTTCACCCAATTGATTTCACAGGCTACAATCACACCTTTTCTTGCTTGATTGATTTCATAGGCTACAATCACACCTTTTATCACTCAATTTATTACAAAGAAGCCTATAACTCTAAATAGCACTGAGATCTTGTTGAGACAGTGATAGAGAACCAAACCAGAGATGATCTAGTTAGATTCAATGTTGATTTCAACAGAGCAATGGTAAAAATATATATAAAGAAATGTGGAAGAAGAAGAGGAGTGAAATTAGATAAAATATGAATGTAAATTCGTTTAAAACTGCCCTTATTTATAGTAGAACAACGGCCATGTCCATTCGTGAAAGGATATGATGAATAGACACTTCTTTTGAAATTCAAAATTTTGAAATCAACTGCCACCTGTCGACAAGGGTATGTAGGGGTTGTCGACAGACCTATGGTATTTTTGGTAATTTCTTTTTTGAAAATAACTTCTATCTTGTATTAAAACTATTTTTAAAATTTATAAATATACTTAGCTATAGTTAAAATAGATAAATAAGTATAGATACTAATATTTTGGTATATATAAAATTATACTATATATTTAAAATCTAAGTATGAATATTAAAAGTTAAATATATTATAACTAAAAGATAGTTTAAAACCAAGGATAATTTGAATTTGAAGATAAAGGTTATTTTGAGGCTAAAAGTATTTAAAACCAGGATAGATGTTTTTCATTCTTTTAAAAGGAAGGTTTTGAAATCATTTTGAAAACAAGATATAATTTTGTAAAAACATTTGAATAAAAGTTAGCAGATACAAAACAATGTTCCACTAGATTTTTCATAGGTTCCATCCTACTTAGGGTTCCATCCCTTTAACAGGCTCGAAGTGGATTCCATTCCACGAATAAATTGGACTTTAAGATGCCAGTGATTTTCTAGGAGTTTAAACAAAATTCCTTATTTATTATTGAACTCTTGATAATCTTGATACTCATGAGTTTTCAATCTTGATGTCTTCAATCTCTATACTGTACAGTCTTCATTTTTGGTACCTGCATGGTTAAATCCTGCATATATATATATATATATATATGTCTAAACTATAATGTTTGTATTTATATTTTATAATCTTATTCTAAGGTTGTTGTCATCAAAACCATCTTCTCAGGGACTAACAAGTTGGCAGAGGCTAATTGGCTCGTAGTGAACACATGAAAACTATATCCGGATTTAGAATTGACATCAGTCAATAGGTTCCTTGTAAACCCATGAAAACCAGGATAAGTAAGTGGATAATGGAAGTATCAGTAGGATCCTAGTCAACCCATGAAAACTATGACGTGCAATGAGTTACTGGATAAGTCCACAGGTTCCTAGTCGACCCTTGAAAACTAGGATAAGGTGATTAGTTATTGGAATGACTAATAGGTTCAAGAGGACCCATGAATTAATTAAGTTAACTGGCAGGAGCCTATAAGTTCTTAGCGATCCCATGAAAATTATGAATAGGACAGAGTGCTTATTAGTTATAACAACGTTATTGGTAAACCCATGAAAACTAAAAAGGTTAATAGTGCCCCTAAAAACTGTAGTAATGACAGGGTGTCAAATTAAAATGGAAATGGGAAAATCTTATTTATTTTCATGTATGCATATCATTATAATATTTTAAAATGTATATTCTAACCATTGTGGATGCAAGAGCACAAGATATGGTTTTATAAAGGTTTTAGGATATTAGTGAGAGGAAAACCCATTCTGCTAATCGGCGTGGTCTCACTAGATATCTAAAAAGGATTGAGATGTTAGATTTTTATTCATACCAGGCTTTATGTCTGACTCGAAGTTTTTGTTTTCTCCTTAAACTCTCGGGTACTTAATTGATTTTGAGTAGTTTGAGGTTTAGGGTTTTCAAGTTCTCTTCTTAGGCGAATAAAGCTTCCGGAGGCATGCAGGAGGCAGATAGATATTTAGAGTTTTTCTTTCCGCTGTGTTTTTTGTTTTAAAGGAGATTTATTAGCCTTATCATATACTCTGATTAACTAAGGAGACATCTTCATATGTCGCTCTTGGTGTATTGTAATAATTATATTTTGCTGAACGTGGGTAACGTTTTTGGGAATATGTAATGAACGAGAATTTTTTGATTCCGATGCGGAAATATGTTTTTGAATTGTTAATTTTTTTACATGTTTCTATGATCTATGTATTAGTATATCTAACATAAAATACTTGATCACCGAAGATTAATAACTATGAACGACTACAGCATCCATAGCCGTTAGTTCCGGGCCTCCAAATAGTGGATGTTACAACGAATTAAGTCATTCCTGAAAGAAATTAAGTATGGCCAGTTAGCTAAAATGGGGAGCCAGAAGGAAAATAATTACTGCTGAAAGGTGTATCAATATAAACAAGTAGTAAATATTGGGTCAAGAGACCAAATTCACATTTTGTGCTAAATGTGTCAAATGACGGTCGAAAAGGACTAAGTCAAACAAATCAGAAGATGACACATGGAAAGTTAGGGCAATTGTGCAAGAACAGCTTGTAATGTGTACTGAAGGGCCATGCCAAAGAGGTAGAGCTGAAACGAAACATTAATAAAAGTGAAATTGTAGGTGTAATGGGTTAAGTAGGAATGCTATGGTAGGTAAGGTTTAAAGCTAAGGTTGGAAATTCGAGATAGTTACCGAGGATCAAAGGCGATCGACGATTAAGGAAGAAATATGAGTAGAGAAGCTGATTTCAGATGAACTAAAGATTAATTTTAGAAATCACCAAAACTAAACTATAACAGGCTTCCGTAGAAAACCTGAGGTTAGTGACTGTCGAAAGTAAAGTAAATCTCAATAGAGAGTGTAAAGCAAGACTGATGACTTTCGAAGACTATAAAGGATGCTAAGGCTTAAGATTGCTGAGATTAGTACTATATATGTGGATGATAATGTAATAAACAATATTAATGGCCAAAATGTGGTTAGTTGAGTTATCAACTTTGTAAACAACTAAATGAAAGGCCTAAAAGAGAATAGTTAGGTAGAATGCTTGGTTGATGACATAAGGCCTGAGGTTGCAGTCGAGGAATCGATATCAATACTGTAACGTTTGTGTAGCACTCACAATACAAAATAATAGGTGTAAGGCTTTTGTGGAATCCGAAACTGAAAGCGAATGGGGTAAGGTATAGAGAGGCTACTAAGGGAATGGTAGGAGTAAGGCCGAGAGCAACAATCTAAAACCATAAGCAAGTCGGTGTATGGCTTATGGTGTAAGTTGAAATATGAAAGCATTTGTGTAACGCTTGAGTGACAACCATGAAAGATAACGCATAAGTACTTAGCACTAGCCAAAGTGAAGTGTAAATGTATATAGTACATAGGCCTAAGGCCTTAGCGGCATTCGAAAGCATAGTGTAAATGTACATAGTATATAGGCATAAAGCTTAGCGGCAGCTGAAAGATAAGTGTAAATTTATATAATACATATGCATAATAGATAGGGTATACTAAAATTAACTGCATATAAATCATCTAACTAACAATATACAAACTCACCTCAAACCAAAGTTATTCCTTTCTTTTAGTGTATGGAACTACCCTTTTTTGGTATAGATCTCCCCCTTGATTTTATATAATTTCTTCTTCTTCTTTTAAAGTTTAATTTAATTTTTTAGAAGAAATTTTGTTTGAAGCGAAAAGAATTTGGTAGAGTTTGGGTGTATTGATTAATTTCTGGTGAATTAGGGTTAGGTCTAACCATGTATTTATAGACATAATTCCCTATCCTAACCGTTCATAGAAAGATAAAGTTCCATCTACTCCAATCAAAAAGATACAACCTAATCTCACCGTCCAGAAAAAGATATGTTTAAATCGGGCCGTCAGGCCAACCCAAATCTTAATCGTAAAACTGCAGCCGGTCTCCATGTCAACCATTCCACCCAAATGGAATCGACCGTTGTTTAACGTTAATTAATATTTTCATTTTATTCCTTATTTAATTATATTAAATTCAAGTTTTCAAACTTTTGTAACTTCTTCATATTATCTCGGATTTCAAAATGTTATATATGAAATCATTTAGAAAATAGATACGAATGCAATAGAGCAAACTTCGTAGCCAAATTCAGATGTTTAGGAAAATTTCATTTTTACCCTTGTTATTTAAATTTAATTCCTTTATTAAATTTTCGCTTAAATTTCCAGGATGTTGCATTCTCCCCCTTAAAAGGATTTCGTCCCCGAAATAAAGAAGGATGGAAAAATGTAACTTTTACGTACAAAAAAAGCAATAGCTACAGCCATCTACTCATCCATCATCTGCTGGCAATCATTGTCCTTAGCAAAATTTCATTTGCAGTATGCACATGCAGGCGAGGAATTCCATATGAACCTATACTAATTCAGAAATTAGACGGTCTCCTGATTTAGTTGACCTCCTAAAATGCAAATGCTTATGCTGTGTATCCAAATGTATGCAACATCCTATGTAAATATGTATTGGAAATTCTATATGTATGCACAACTATTTAGTCCATATGCAGCAACATATGCATATAATTTAATGAAATAAAATAAGTGACGGTGTATGATAATTTAAGAATATATTTGCCTATATGTGAAAAGATCAATTCAGTAATTACATCCACTAACATCCATCATCCAAAATATGTCCTAATGACATGCTCGCAACCATTCCTACCACCAAATTGTCTCTACCTATGGGGTATACCAAGCTAGAACCTAAAAAATAAGCAACCTATACTTAATTATCTAACATGGAAACGTGTCAGAAAAGAGTTATAGGTGGGTACCTTGCACTCGTCAGGCTCTCGTGTGCTCTCTGCTGTATCTTTTCCACACTGAAGCTTAATAACCTTGATAACTTTGTTGTAGTGTCACTTTATACCACACTCTAGAATACAAGTGGGAGCATGGTGAACAGGTGACTCCCTCTCTACTTCCACCTCCTCCAGCTGGCTCAGCTTGCCTACAACGACTGTATTGTATGGGAACTTCCACAAGTGCAATGGATGAAAAACGTCACATACCACCGCTAACTTCTTACAAAGCTTTACCCTATAAGCTAACTTCCTAACTCTACTAGTAATCAGAAAAGACCCTACAAACCCTTATGCTAGTTTTCCAAAACTAACAAATCTTATAACATGCCTAAGCGATGAAGCCTTCAGAAAAACCATGTCACCCAGTGTGATCTTTAACTTCGTGCATCTCCTGGCAGCGTAGGACTTCTGCCTATCTTACAGTTTTCATCCTCCTATGGATCAAGTATACCTTCTCTTTTGTCTTCCTCACCATATCCAGTCCAACTAATCCTATCTGTAGTGTCCAGCCAACATGACAGTGATCTATAAGATTTTCCATATAATGACTTGAATGGTGCCATCACAATACTCGCTTGAAAATTTTTATTGTAGGTGAACACTACTAATGGAAAGTGATCCTCCCAAGAGTCTCCTAAGTTCAATATGCACATCTAAACTAAGTCCTTCAATGCCCGGTGCACTCTCTCTATCTGTCAATCTGTCTATGGGTGATAAGCGGTACTCAAACTCTACTCAATGCCTAAAGCCTATGAACAACCTAGAATTTTATCATTTTAGTTTGAAATATATATGTAATTTTAAATATTTAAATGATTGGTTTTTCAAATTTGATAACTTATATTCAAATATAGTGATTATTTAGATATTTGAATTATGAATAAAATATTGATTAAATGGATTTATAAATTTCATTAATTATTTTTCGAGATAATTAATTTTGTTTTAAATTTATAAAAGATAATAAATTGGATTTAGTTATTTTTGGATAATAAATTTTGTTTAAATTTATATAGGTTACTTACCTTAAATATTTTGTAAATTCATTTCAAATGGATTTATAAGGACTCTATAAGTATTTGAAAAGAATTGGATGTTTAAATATGTTCTTAATTATTATCTAACTACAATAAAGTTAGTTAATAAATTTATTAATGATGTTTAAATTAAATTGACCGCTTTAATAAAAGTGTTTTAAAGCTAATTAACTGAAGATTAAAGTTAATTGGTTGATTTAATAAAGGAGTTTAAAATTAATTAATTGGTTTATTAAAGGAGCTACAATTTTGATTAATTTTCTCTTAGGATAATTAATGTGGATTTAAATGTATATAATAATTATATCATTTATCTTTCAGGATGATTAACACTATTTAAAATTCATAAAAGCATTTTAATCGATTTATTATCTTCAAGGACAATAAATGTTGTTTGAAATTTATAAATGATAGTTTATAAATAACGAAGTCTTTCAAAAATGAATTATGAAAAATAAAGCTAAGTGTAAATTGTTTTTGGGTTTATAGAAAATAATATTTTAATGATATTTGATTTGATCCTTCTTTTTAATACATATAGAAATATATATTTGATCTTTAATCTTTTTAAAGAGTGTTTTTAAAAGAGTTTCACAAACATTTGTGATATGAAAGTCAAGCATAAATGTGAGTCAAAGGTTTTATGAAATTTAATTTTCATATAAAATCATTTTGTTATCCCCGATAATTGATTTATTGGCTATCGATTCTTTTATCTTCTTTGAGTTTCGTCAATTTAAGATGATTTGTTGCTCACTTGAGTTTTGATGTGCTTTGTCTAAAATAACTAAACCCAAAGAGTGAGTGGAAGCCAAGCTATGTGGGGTTGCTCCCATTAGGGTATTATCACATATAATCTAGATTGGTTTTGGTTATATACACATTGAGAGGTGTGAAATACTCGGTAAGGGCGGCGGGTCCCGGCTCGGGCATGTTCGAGAGCCATCGTAGTTCTCAAGTAAATTTCTAGAGAGGAGTGAGCACTCCTAGTCATTGTTGGAAAAAATTCCCATTTTTTATTTGATTCAAATCTTTGATTCGTTTTTATAATTACATCGAGAAGTGCTTGGTGCTCTTCTCGATGTTTAATTAATTTCCATTCTTTCAAGTACGATTTTGTTCCAACTTTTTTTCAGTCTTTCATTTATGGATGTTTTTCTTGTAAAGTAAAACCCGTATTGTGTTTTAGAGGCATGGTCTCACGGAATTGTTATATGTCCACCATATTTCTTGGGTTTCTCACGTTGGTTTTCCAAACTAATTCGATGTTATTTTATTATAATGCTCGAATCAGACCGAGTATTTTTCCAAGTTGTTATTGGTGAGACATAAAGCTCATGGAGTAGAGTTGGATGTTCACTAGCCGTAGTATTTTTTATTTTTCGATGTATTATTATGTATACCCATCAGTATTTGTAAGGTCAGGAAGTTATAAATGTCAAAGCTGATGAGGTTTGTCTTTAACTTTGATATATCATGCATTTTAGAGTGACAACTTTTATTGTCATTGTTATAATATATGTTGTCCTTCCATTATGAGAATCTATTTCTCCTTTTTTTAATTTTACCATAATAATCTGCCTTTTGGCACTTGGATGCTTGACATTGTAATACCATGGATGCATTAGGAGCTGAATTTCTATGGTCAAAAATGCGGATCGTTACATTTGATATCAGAGCTGAAGGTTCGGTGAGAACCTTGGCTTTGGTGGAGTAAACTCATTTGAGATAGGGTAAGTGATACCCTATAATGAGTTGAGAGTGTTATATTTACGAGTGCTTATTTGGTATTGCTATAAAAACTTATAGCGTTAATTGGTTTATTGAGTAGTTTATGAATTCTAGTCAAGATGTGAGATGCCATGGTGTGGATAATGATTTCTAATGACTTGAACAAGGCAAACAGACATGATATTGATTTTTGAAAATTGGTAAATAAAATATTTTACATAGGATTATATATAAAGGAAAAAAATTTCAAATATATAAAGTTATTTATAGTGTTTGTTTGGTAATGATAATATTTATTTATCATCATTATTGTTTGATTTGTCATGCTCGGATAGTTTAGGAGCATTGAATATTGTTTATTGATCGTTAATATACGCTCGACCAGTTTGTCAGCATTTATTGTTTGATAATTGTAAGTAATTAAAATGAACCACTTGTGAATTGAGTTTTACATTTTGACTATAATGTGTTCAGTGAAAATGTTAAGTCAAATGTCATCTTTTAATAAAGTTATTTAATATAATCTAAATGGGAAGATAATAAATTTAGAGGATAAATAATTGTGAAAATCTTATTATAATAAAGGAAAAGTAGTATAAGACAAGATTATTTTAAAAGGTCCATTTTATATGAATTTGATATATAAAATGATTTATATGATTTATAAAAGATGCTTTATAAGTAAATAGAATTTTTGAGAATTGAAATCCTGGTATTGCTTAAAGTAATTTCAAAATGATTTTGAGAAAAGTAATAATGATATTACTTGGAATTATTTATGAGTATAAATATTTTAAAGAGAATTTCTAATAAATATACATTTTCTTTAGATAGTTCGAGAAAACATCTTGATTAGTTTTGTGCTAATCTGAACAATCTTCTAAGCGACGATTGAGTGTATGCTTAAGCGAATGTTGTAGTGCACTTAGTAAATTACTCTCATTATCATTGCACGAGAGAAATGAGTTCGAATCAGAACGAAACCAAAGCGAGTGTTGGTGAATAAGTTGTTAAAATTATTTTATACGTATAGAAATATATGCAATATGATTTCAAATGGAGTTTTGAAATAAAAACCGAGTATTTAGTTCTTAAGTTTCCTTAAAAGGATATTGAATTAAAATAAAAGGTATTTTGATAAAAGAATTTTATGATAAATGAAATTTGTAACTCTTGGATAGAAAAAAGATAAATTAACTCAAAATTTTAAATGGGTTAAATTGGATAGGAAGGTTTTAATAAGCATTGTTTTATTAAAATTATAATTTTGGCTTAAACATCTAAATCTTATAAACTATTTGATGTTATTGGGCCAACTAATAAACATATTTACCTTAGGGATGTCTAAGGAAAGTAGACTCTAGGACCGAGTTTGGATACCAGCATCCTGGTCTTTCTTGCTACTTATCGGACCCGATAGGTAATAAGATCGAAGTAGTCGTCTCAGTTTACCATATTTTGTTTAGGCCCCCATTGAATTTTAAAAAATAAAAATAATAAATAAATAAAATAAAATTAACATTTTGTATATATTTATAGAATGTAGAAGAGTATTATACAAGTAAACAAAAGTGGAGTAAGTTTTTTATTTAATGTTTTATAAAATGTTTACAAACTTAAAGGGAAATCCATGAAGCAATTCATAAATAATTTTAGCATTGAATGAAATACTACAAATGAAAAATATAATTGAAAATTAAAGCGATTTAGAAAAAGATTAGTGTAGTTTAGAAACTAACCGGATTAGGTGCGTAAGTTATGCATAAATCATTTTATTCACACGGTTCTTGATCTAGGATTCGAATACATAACTGCGAAGTGTATGACACTAGTCTGAATAAGGATTTCTCACTTAATGCTTGCCAACGAGCACTTGGTTTAGATTTTTGATATGATGCTGAGTTTTTCAGTCATAGTATATGGCTATGTAAGGGGAATAGAGGTTTCTAATCAAGAAACCTGATAGGAGTCTGCATTAGGGAAGTCAAGTGAGAGATAATAGTTCAGATGTAAAGTCTATATATCCGAGTAAGAGGTTAGATTAGATATTGCGCAAAGATGATTGATGAACATGATATGGAGTTAAGTATATTTGCATAATTTGTTGTGTGGATTAGGAAACTTTGGGGCATGACCTTCAAATTTGTTTGAGGGAGCTTGGATAATCTTCTAAGGAATAATCAAAGGCTGATGAACATAATGGTATGCTTCAAAAATTATCTATATCCATGGATGATCGAGAAGGTCATAAACCTAAGAAAAATTCTAAATGTTGTTTCTTGTCATTTAACATTATGTTAAATGCTTGTCTTTTCCCTTATGGAATTTGATTTGACTGATAGTATGATTTTATAGACTACGATTTATATAGTTTTTGTTGATTAGGAACTAAAACTCGGTGCTTTTGAAAAAGTGATTTCGAAGGAATTTGTGAAAGAAATATTAATTAAATTATGTTGTTATTGCTTATGATAGAAATATCCTGCGTCTTTCTCTTTTGACAATATGATTTTCTTCTGGATTATATAAAACAAGATAGGTACAAGGATGCAAGAGATTACTATTTCATTTCTTATGCACCTGTAATTTCATTGAGATAGTAAGTTGCTTGTAAAATTAAAAATCAAACACAAAAGAGGTATGTAGTAGATTTAGAGATTGGCAATTGATTGATGATTTTATGCCCCAGATATGAAAAGCCACTTGGCTTTTGTTTTCTTTTATTGATTTGGACCAGCTGTAGTTTTTCTGATCTACCTACACAATGGAGGTGCTATCGAAATTTTCTGTAATATAAAGTACTTTAAAAGTTTGATAACTCATTTTAATTATGGTTTTTTAAACCTTAATTGTTTGGGTACATTTTCTTTCTTCGGAAATTTCGAGGAAGAAATTCTTTAAGGGGGAAAATGTAACAACTTGGAATTTTATCGTTTTAATTTGAGTATTAATTAATTTTAAATAATTGGTTTTTAAAGTTTGATAACTTTTGTTCGGATATAGTGATTATTTTTATATTTGAATTATGAATTAGTATATTAATTAAATGGATTTAAAAGTCTTATTTAACTTCTTTTGATTAATAAATAAACGATGAACTCGTATTATAAAATAATTAGTTTCAATAAATAACAAGAAATTAATTTTCAATAAAAATGACTTGATTTTTATTGTTGCATAATTTATAGAATTTTTATAAAATTTTAATTTGGAAATATTTAATTTGTCGTTTTAAGGAATGATGGAATGAAATAAAAAGAAAAGAGAGGGAAAGAAAATCAAAATGAAATAAAGAACAAAAAATTAAGTAGAAAATAGAAGAGCCCAAATTCTAAATGAACAAATTCAAATTTGGAAAGGATTTTTTTGATTCTCGAAGAATTTGGGACAAAGGGATTGATCAAGAAAGATCTCTTGTTCTTATTAGATTAGAATAGAAGATCATGATTTGATCTACATATGTTTAGTAAAAAGAATAATCTTCTTCTTTGATCCTAAATGGAAGACGTATTTTACAGCAAACAATGGTATTTTTGTAGTTTTATAGAATAAGATAACCAGTGTATTTTATTATTGTTTTAGGATCATGCAACATTACTGTGTATGATCGTATTTTTATTCTGTCTTTCTCGGTTCGTACGCGAATGGAATGCTATGCAGAGAGATGCTAGAATTTGTAAAATAAACATCACTTAACACTTAGACAATTCCTCACTTAATTTTTCCTCCCATTATTTTCACTTTCCCCCCTCTTTTCTATTTATTGTAAAAAGAAAATTTAACCGAACATCTTCAAAATTATTTATAAAATCAAATACTCAACAAAAAATATGAAACAAGTTTCTTTGAGTTCGTAGTAGCTAGATCTACAATCTATACACTCATTGTAGTGTGCAGCAAGTGTTTGGTCAAAGTCGACCACAAACAGTAAACTAATGTTTATAATTTTTGGACATATAGGCGAAGATAGGCAATGTCGTTGTTTCTATGGGTTTCTCGCGGCAAGAAGAAGGTGTAGTGAAATTTTTGGATGGTGTGGACCGTTATGGTAAAACGCGACATCGGGTAGGGGCAGAGGGGAGCCCCATGTCAGGTTGGGTGGAGGCTACGCGCATGCAATGTTGGGGTTGGTCAAGTGCAGCACACATAGAGAGGTTCGTCGGTGAAGACGGATCGTGATTTCATCGAGTAACGAGAGAGATAAGGTGGAGAGATTGGATCAGTGATCGGGTTTGTGTGTGTCTGGACTTTTACGCATGTAAAGGGGCATGTATTTTGGAAGGGAAGAAGATTAGTGAAAGGCAACTAATTCAAGAATGTAATTAGTGAATTATTTAAATCGAAAAATTGTATATTCAATAACCCACTCATGAGGGAAGAAGATTAGTGAAAGGAAATTAATTTAAGAATGTAATTAGTTAATTAACTGAATTATTTAAATCGAAAAATTGTATATTCAATAACCCACTCATACAAGATTGGATTTGGACGCGGTCTTTTGTGTTGAATTCATGTAGACGATATCTACGCATTGCAATTGGTTTCATTGACTTTGGTGCTAGTGAAATTTTAGGCTTAAATTGGGTGTTGTTCGATTCTAGCTCAAATCGAAACATGAAAGCGTCGACTGAATTTTAGTGAGTTAACTCACCTTTTAATAAACTATATAATATCCGTGTTGTTATAGATTAATGTTGAATGCTTGCATGACAGTTGATAGTTTAATAAAGTATAAATTAATGATAAAATTATAGCGATTTAATTAAATACGTTTAACGTAGTTAAATTAGTTATACTTCATTTGTAGTATCTATTTAGCAGAATAAAACACTGTTCTGCTAAAATTAAATTGAATTGATTATTTTGGACTTCTATCGAGTAGAATAAATTGCCATTCTGTTCTTGCGAAGTAAAAGGATTATTTTTTGAATTAATTAAATTTTGGATTAATTAATAAATGATATGTTAGCTATTGATTGCTAATTGTTGACAATAACATGTTTGTTGTTATTTTCTAATTGTTTATTTAGATTTGAATTCCCGCTTGAAAAGCGGATGGTTTAATAACCATTGTGTTGCAGGAGACTTTTGTAGAGAGAACCTAAGGGATTTCTTGCCATTATTAATTTACTATTATATGCGTCTTACTTATATTCTCATGTTGCATATATTGTTGATGGGTTGAAATATTGGTGACATACTGTATGAAATATCATCTCCTTTGACCCTTGTTGTGCATTGAACTTGAGCTTGTATTTTTACAAAATAAATAATTGGTCGTGTTTTTGCATTGAAAGTTTTTGAAACATTATTTTCAAGTGTTTTAGGAATTTTGAAAATAAAGGTAAGTGTTGAATAAAATTTATAAAAGGAGCTATAAATTTACTTAGTTATTTTTCGAGATAAGTAATGTCGTTTTAAATTTATAAAAGATTATAAATTGGATTTAAGTATCTTCCAGGATAATTAATGTTGTTTAAATTTATATAGGTTATTTACGTTAAATATTTTGTAAATTCTTTTCAAATGGGTTTGTATGGATTATAAAGTATTTGAAAAGAATTGGAGGTATAAATAAGTTCTCATTATTATTTAGCTATAATAAAGTTAATTAAAAATTTATTAATGATGTTTAAAGTTAATTGACTTATTTAGTAAAAGTGTTTTAAAGTTAATCAATCCATGATTAAAGTTAATTGACTATTTTAATAAAGGTTTTTAAAGTTAATTGATTGATTTATTAAAGGAGTTACATATTTGATTAATTGTATTGGGGATAAGTAATGTTAATTTATATTTATAAAAAATTTATATCAATTATCTTTCAGGATGATTAAAATTGTTTAAAATTTATAAAACAATCTAATTGATTCATTATCTTTCAGGAAATTTTGTTTGAAATTTATAAATAATAGTTTATAAATGAGAAAATATTTTAAAATGGAATGTTTTAAAATAAAGCTAAGTGTAAATTGTTTTTGGGTTTATAGAAAATAATGTTTTAGTGATATTTGATTTGACCCTTCTTTTTAATATGCATTGAAATATAAATTTGATCTTTAAAAAGAATATTTTTAAGAGTGTTTTTAAAGGTGTTTTACAAATATTTATGATGTAAAAATCAAGCACAAGCATGAGTCCAATGTTTTAAATGATTTAATTTTCGTATAGGACCGCTTTGTTATCCCTGATAGTTGATTTATTGGCTATCGATTCTGTTATCTTCTTTGAGTTTCTTCAATATAAGATGTTTTTTTGCTCATTTGAGCATTGATTTCCTTTGTCATAAATGACTAACCCCAAACTGCAAATGGAAGCGAAACTACGTGGGTTCGCTCCCATTAGGTTATTATCACGTTTACTCTAGATTGGTTTCGGTTATGTGCACATTGAGATGTGAAAAATTCGGGTTCTCGGTAAGGTTGGCGGGGTCCATCTTAGACATGTCATTGAGCCATCGTAGTTCGCAAGTATATTTCCTGAGGTATACTTTCAGTGAAGGGAATGCCCCCTCATAGTCATCGTTGGAAAAATAACTTTTCCTTATTCGATTCAAAATTTTGAATCATTTTCTTAGTTGCATCAAGAAGTGCCAGAAGCTCTTCTTGATGTTTAACTATTTGTTTCCATTCCTTCAAGTGTAATTTTGTTCCTACTTGTTTTCATTCTTCCATCTATAAATGTTGTTCTTTTGAGGTAAAACACATTTCATGTTTTAGCGGCGTAGTCTCATAGAATTGTTGTATATTTAGCATATTTCTTGAGTTTCTTGCATTGGTTTTCTAGACTAATCCAGGTGTTTATTTTTTCATAATGCTTGGATTAGACCGAGTATATTTTAATGTTGTCATTGGTGGGACATAGAGCTCATGGAGTAGAGTTGAATGTTCACCTACCATATTATTTTATTTTCCGTTGTATTATTATATATATACCCATCTGCAATTGTAAGGTCATGAAGTTATAACTGTTCAAGTTGATGGGGTTTATTTTTAACTCTGGTATACCATGTATTTCGGAGTGACACCTTTTACTGTCTTTATTATAATATATGTTATTGCTCCACTGTGAAATTCTATTTCTTATGTTCTTTTGCTTCATTTTACCCTAAAAATATGCGTTAAAAGCTCTGCATTCTAATACCATGGATGTATTAGGTGCCAACTTTGGAGGGTCGAAAAGGCGGGCTTTTACAGCCTCTTATGGACTCCTTCCAAACTCGCTGTGAAAAATAGATCGCTATCGCTAACGATGCTAAGAGGAAATCCATGTAACCTAACGATCTCTCCCACGTTTAGTGTCGCCAAAATCGCAGCATCCTCGTACTTATAACTAGAATGAAATTAGTGCATTTGGTCAATCAGTTGACAATGATCCAAATACCCTCATTCCCTCTCCTACTTCTATGTAGTCCATTGATAAAGTCTACAGAAATACTCTCCCACTTCCACTAAGGGATATCCGACAGTTCGAACAATCCTCCTAGCTTCTTCTACTCCACCTTTACCCTTTGACAAATCATACATCGGGCTATATGCTCTACCATATGCTTCTTTATACCCCAGCCAATAAAGACACTTTTCATGTCATGGTACATTTTGTCTCCGTCGGAATGAACGGTCATCTTAGAGCAATGAGACTCTACTAGTGTCATGTCAATCAAATCTATAACCAAAGGAACACATATCTACCATTACTCCATAACTACCCCTTCGAGTCAATGACATAACACTTCAAATGACTCGACTGCTCTCCTCTACTTACTCTCCTAAAGTATCCAAGTGCTCCTTATCTTGCTTTTGACTCGACCCAATGCAGTCCATAAGTGTAGGCCCTACATCCAAAGCTGCTAATAATCCTAACATGATATCTGACGATGGCTGAAAATCGAATGTAGAAATGAAATCCAAATACTTTCACTTTAAGAACAAAGGACTCAACACCGCACGCTGCCTACTCAAGGCATCACCTACAACATTGCCCTTGTCTGGAGTATATGAGATATCATAGTCATATGATGCTAAAAACTCCATCCACCTCTGTTGCCTTAAGTTCAAATCCTTCTAGGAGAATAAATGCTTTAGAGACTTATGGTCCATGCACAACTCAAACCACTATCCTAATAAATAGCGTCTCCACGACTTGAGTGCAAAGACAATGGCTGCCAACTCAAGATCATGATAGATTAATTTCTCTTATGGACCTTCAACTATCGATTAGCATAGCTTTCTACTATCCCCTCCTACATTAACTCCTTGTCCAAATCTATACCATAAGCATTAGTATATAATGTGAATGCCTTTGTGCCATCAAATAACACTAGAAAAGGTGCACTAGTCAATGCCTCTTTTATCTTAATAAAAGTATCCTCGCACTTCGCATCTCACAAGAAAACTAAATTCTTCTTGATAAGGCGAGTCAGAGGGGTAGATATCTTCGTGAAGTCTTCAATGAAATTCCTATAGTAGCCCACCAAACCAAGAAAACTTCTCACTTCCATGGCATTTTTCGGCACATGCCAATTCTGTACTGCTACGACTTTACTAGGATCGACCGCCAGTCCACTCTCAAAGACAACATGTCCTAAAACCGTACCTCATCGTGCCAAAAGTGAAACTTACAAAACTTCGTCTTCAATTTATGCTTATGGAGTGCATTGAGCACTTCTTCTAAATGCAACATGTGCTCCTCCTCACTTTTCAAATAGACTAATATATCCACAAATCCCAAAATAAACTGACAAAGCAACTCACGAAAAATGAATCTCATCAAATCAACAAAGTAGGCAGGTGCATTAGTCAATCCGAAGGGCTTGACTGACCACTTATAAAATCCATCGAGTACATGAAAAGCAGCTTTCTGAATATTATCCTCAACCAGATGTAATTGATGGAATCCGGTAGCCGAATCAAGCCGTGAGAACACCTTCACTCCCACCAACTGATCAAAGAGATCATCTATATAGGGAAATGGGTAATGATTCTTCTTAGCTTATTTAGCTCTTGATAATCAATGCAAAGCCATAGAGAACCATTTTCCTTAGTGGGAAAGACAACTGGTGCTCCCCATTTTAAAATACTCCTCCTAATGAAGTCCTTCTCTTACAGCTCATTTACTTGCTTATTCAACTCACGCCTTTCCTTTAGAGCCATCTTCCTTAAGAGTAAGACAGTAGGTCTGGTGTTCTCCATAAGAAAGATTCAGAACTTGATCTCTCTCTAGGGTGGGAAATCGATTATCATGGAAAATACATCTGGGTAATCACTAAATATAAGCATTGAATCAAACTCATGTGATAGGTCTAATGAATATATGTAACTCAAATAACCAAACCTTTGGGATCGCAATAAACCTCTAGACTACATCCTACAAGTTCCTAACCTAATAACCTTCCTATCACAACAAGGATAGCCCCATATATCGACATCCAAACCATGCCAAAAATAAAAATAAAATCCTAAGACAAAAGCATCGCAATCGAACTTGATCCCAAAACGAACAATTTCAAACCCCTACATATAATAGAAAAATATGCCGATACATCCACAAGTTATGATACAACTACAAGGTCCATAATTATGATACTGTCTGAGTGTGACTCATCCACAAGTCTTCTAGAGATAAAAGAGCATGATGCCCCCCGTGTCAAATAAGGTATGAATTGGAAAATCAGATAAAATTAACACACCTTCAATTATGACCTTCTTCCCCTTGTCCGCTACTGGAGGTTCACTCAAGCTAGGAATATCATCGAGCTTGTAAGCTAAAACCACTAGATAGAGGTCTTTTGAGTTGCTATACACCCCTAACTCATATTCCCATATTGATTGTAGTTGCAATACTTAATATTTGAACTTTTCATCTTGCACTCCCTCGTTAAATGCACCTTATCGTCGCACTTCCTACACTACCACTCTTGTTTCTTGATCTTTCCCTTGGGTCCCATTCTGCCTTTGCGTTGGATCTACTAGGGTGCCTTCCCTCCTGTCTTCTTGGGTACACCCTTCAATTCCTCCTTGGAAACAACATTTAGCTAAGCCATCTCCACCAATCCCTTAAAAGTTACACCTAAGGGAATACGACAAAGGGCCAAATCCTGAAGAGGTTGATTCAATCCCTTAGCAAACTTCAGATCCTTCTCGTGAGAGGTATTGAATAGCTCCATCCAAAACAAGTCAACTCATTGAACTGATTAACATATTCTTTCATCATCATCTCTCCTTACTATAAATGAATAAACTTCTTCAAATTCACTCCCTCTTCAGCCCTGGACAGAAAATTCATCTCATAACATCACCTAAACTCCCCTAACCGATCTCTCCCTCATCAATCTCAACAACTACCATATCCCACTAATTTAACACCTACCTTTGCAAATGCTAAGTGGAAAAATGTCTCCTAACATCATTGCTTAGGCCCATCAATCCAAAAATCCTCTCATAGGTATGAATCCATGTCCTCGAATCTACATATGACTTTGTCCCCATATACGGTGTAACGACCCGCCTTTCATTCCGTAGAAAGACACATAATTAAGAAGAAAGAAAGGGATAGAAAAGAGAAAAGATAGGAAAGAAACAAACAAACAACATCAGATTCTCACAGCGGAACGAATAAATTATAATATATCACATAAAACATTACATAGTATCATATAAATCAGAGTTATACAACTAATACAACACAAACTACACAGTTATAAACATCTCTCTAGCAATTACAATTCAAGTACATCAGAGAGAACCGATACAACTCAAACACAACGGAACCACAATACATATCTACATGATGAAGCCTCCTGCTCCATTTCTCCTCTAAAACTCGTCAAAGCAATCCTGAATCACTTGACTACTCATACGTAATATGAGTACCCAAGAGTTTAATAAAATAGAAAATAAACACTCGGGTCAGACATGGGTCTGGTGTGAGTAGACGGGTTTAAAATTGCTTAACTTTGAAAATCCTTTGAAAACAAAAGGTATCATGTAGGACTTCTCACACATAAACATGGAAAAGTTTTTACCTTACGTTAACCAAAACATTGATAGGAAATCCTGTGATATTATAATAGTGTCTAGGGTTTTCAAAATAAAATACAGAAATAGCCGAAATGCTTACATCTCACGTTCCAACATAGTTGGGCACAATCAAAACCGTACAGGCACTTATTGGATTTTGGATTCCATCAATGGCAGGGCTACCGGGGTACCGCCCATCACAGTACGTGGCCTAGATCACCGTACCGAGGATCACTCCCAATCCCCTGCAACACAAAGCCGGAACCATCCCTTACTGGACAGTCCCGAACAAGACCACCCCGCAGATGGCCGTCTCCAACTGCCACACAACCAAAATAAAAAGGGACCTCTAGACAGGGGTAAATCTCGTCCTACCTGGGCATGACCCACTTAGCCTTGCTGCACCTCCCCAGTTTTAGCCATTCTCGGTTGATGAGGCTTGAGGCTTACGATTACCTTTATAGGACACATCAATCTTAGAATGCTCATCGTCCACCTGACGATGTTCTGAAAGCATTCAATCCATACAAGTTCGTTCCGGGTTCGAACGAAACTGAAGGCACTATCTCGTTGCACTCATTTTGGAATCACCCTCAGAGTCAGTGACCATAGCCCTTGCACTCTGAATCTTCATCTTCACTTGAGATTCACGACCTATCATTTAATTTGGATCGATGTGGTTTTCGGAATTCCAAATTTGGAAACCCGGTCTCATCGAAATCCAAACGCCATCTTAATGTCCAAGTGAATTTAGTTAAAACAATTAATTCAATTCATCATTATCTATATACACACAGATAGATAATCCACATATCACAATAGATAATCACATTCTCATCATAAATAGATAACCTGTATCATCATCACAAACAGATAATCATCACAACCAGATAATCATCACAACCGGATAATCATCACAAACAGATAATACATATTATCATACTTTAACTAAGCATCCATATCATATAGATATTACTCATCTCATTACTGAGATCACAACCATCCAAAGAAATATCAATATAATCCATAAGCAATGATTTATTAACCATCATCTATAATTAATTTAAAATGAATTAAATTAATTTCTTCTATCTCTAATTAATTTAAAATAAATTAAATTAATTACCACATCTATAAATCCCACTTATATATCCATTAATTAATTAACCTAGTTAATTAATCATCCTCTAAATATTCTTCTTGATTAAACACCTTTGATTAATCATTCTAATTACAATAAGTAATTAGTCTTTAATTAATTTTACAAATTAATTAACCTTAATCATTAGCAATTAACATTTAATTACTTCATTTATTAATTAACTATAATTAATTACATTTATCCTTAATTAATTACATTAATTAATCACTTAATTATTAATTATTTTTAATTAAACAATTCTTAATTACGTTAATGATCTCTACTTTATATTTAAATCAATTATTTTATTTAAAATTAATTACATTTAGTAATTAATTTAGATTTTAAAATACAATTATTATTCACCCTTGATTAATATCAATCCAGTAATTAACTACCATTAATTACTCATTAACAAATTAATTATTCCATAATTAATTATCTTCATTAATTAATCCTTTGATTAATTACAAAAGTAATTACCCAAATTACTTTATTATAAATCATCTTTCACTAATTACATTCCAGTAATTATCCTTTATTACTTCCTTAAGTAATAATGCTCCATTAATTACATTAAGTAATTACTCTCATTAAATCATCAAATGATTATCTTAAATTAATTAAACTAAATTAATTAACTTAAACTAATCATGTTATCATAATTAATTACAATAAGTAATTAATCCCTTAGTTACTTTTATCAAGTAATTATGCTTAACAAATTACAATTGCTTATCTTCAATTAATTAATCTAACTAATTATCAAAATTAATCACATCAATTAATTACTTAATAATCCTTAGATAATTATTTTTATTAACTAATAACATTTCTATAATCACTTCCTTAAGAAAAATTATCTTAGATTAATCATTACTAATCATCCCTAATTAAAAATTAATCTAAATCATTAATCAAATAAATAAATTATTCCTTAATTCTTTTATAAATTAAATTCTTATTATTATCTTAATTATTTCTATAATAATTCATTTACTTTATTAATGACTTTATTAACATTCAATTGTATTTAAAACAATACATTTCTAAATTAAATTCAATTTCCATTTTGAATTTTAAGATTTAAAAATGTTTAACTATTTAACATTGATCCAAATTTAAATAAATTATAAACCTTAAAATAAAAGTAAAGAACAATCATTACTTATATAAGATACTTATATAAGAAAAATTTAAAACTAAATTACTTAATTTTATTAAAAGAAAACAAGCTTAAAAATAAATTGATTATTTTACTTTCCAAATTTAAGTTAAACACACTTCATAATTTTTATTCGAATACTAAAGAAAAGAATTTTATCAAGTTTAAAACTTATTTGAAAACAAACTCATTTTTAAATCTACTTTATAACATTTAAACATGTTCAACATTTAAATTTACAAACTGTTTAAATTTAAAATCTGGGTTCATAATAGACTTAAAACCATATTTTAGTCTTGATTTAAATTTTGCTTAAATTTAAAAAAATTCATTTTTAAAACTTTGGATTCAAAAATTCATCAAACTTAAAGTTGAATTTAAACCCCTGTTTAAATCCTGTTTTAAAATTTGAATTTCATTCAAATTTTAAAAACTGCACATTGTCAGGTTTATAAAACTAAACAAACACTTACCCGAGACCACCCATAACTGCTCCGAGTTAATACCCTAACTGCTTCGAGTAAACTACTCGATCTACTCGAGTAAAACTTGAGTCACAATCCTGCACAACCCAACAAGTACCACCGGAACCAAAAATATGCACGGTGCATATGCACCGGCGCTCCGGCAACCTCCAGCCACCATAACCAACTTCACCACGTCGTAGACCATCCCCAAACTTGATCACGACCACCAGAAATCCCACTGCAGCCCGAAATCAAAAACGAGATAGCCAAGCCAACCTGGAAACATCACTGCCTCAAAATCCCAAACCTATCATCACTACGCAAACTCACCTCCGACCATCTGATCACCTACGACTCCGGCCATTTCTTCGCATACATCCCCTCTGCCAATCCTTAAAGCCTTACATCACTCGATGCAACTGAGAAATCAAGAAGCGACAAAATTCCAACCATCAGCAAACTAGGGTTAGAAACCTAAAAAGAGCTATCACCGTCGCCACCAACCTCTGACCATCCACCTCATAATTTTCCCCTACTCATCTATCAGCCCTCCACCTCCAGGAAGAACTACAACTTCCAAAGACCACTAGATAATCAGAAAAACCCAAAAACTTCCATTCTGTTCAACCCAGACAAGTTCACTCCACGGTTACTTTAAAAATGTGATTTATGTTTTAAAATTCATGATTTCATACATGCATTCAAGTTATAAACCTGTTTCAATAATTTAATAAGTTTGATATTTGCTTATTTGAATATTAACCGTCCTTGCAGTTTACAGAGAAAACAGATTTTAAATTTAATCTTAATTATGATTTATAAACATAATTTCATACCAAACAACAATTTTTGTTTACATATTAATTTCTAACTGAAATCAAATCAAGTAATAAAGGATTTCTATAAAGAAAACTTAGTTTAAAAACAAAACAGGTATGCAGATACCTAGAAACAACAACACATATATATATATTTATATATGTATACACAGAATATTCATCACCATACAATCATACAAGCATACTTAGTCTTATTTATCCACATGCAACAAATAAATTTAAGCTCTTTCAATTGTGAAGTTATTCACTTAAAAAAAATGATGGCACTGCAGTTTTATTTAGCAGTTTTGATTTTTTTTTTGGGGAAAACAGTTTGCATTAGGAACTTGAGTACTGGAAATTATTTAGCTTTGATTTTTAAAAGAAGAACTATTTTTAAAAACAAAAATTTACTCACCTATTATAGAAGAAACAGAGGACATCGGTTGCAATTCATTTTCCTGGTACTGCATTTTGAATCAGCATTATTGTTGAATCTGGGTTTTTAATCTGCTTGCTGATGTTCATTTTAAATTTTGCAGCAGCTGTAGTTGATTTTAAAACTGCATTTTGATGAAGATAATCCTAGCCTTAAATGCATGCAGCTGACCCCTATTCTTCTTTGCTTGAGTATGAGTTGAACTTCAAATTGATGTTGAAACTTGAAAAAAAAAGTTTCGGATTTGAAAACTCCATCATATTTGTGTTTGCATATTTTTAAACATGAATTGTATTTGGGTTTTGAATTTTATTTTCTAAAATCTGACTTCAGATTTTCATTTGAAGATAATGGTTGAACTAAATGAATTGCCAAGTTTTCTTATCTATATTTTCAATAAAAAATGTTTTTTTTTAAATAAATATAATCATGCCACTTGTTATCTAATGTTATAGAATGTTTTACAAGTGTCTTCTTATGAGTTAAATGTCTAACACATGTTCTTTTTAATATAAAAATAAATTTCTTAATTTACAAATGTTTTTAAATTTATTCTAAATCAATTTCTTATTTAATTTAACATGTTTTTAAATGTTTTATTTCATTTAGCCTTTAAATGTTTACATGTAAATTTCTTTTATAGAATTACATATCTTAATGTTTATTTGAATATTTTTAAAATAATATTTTTAAAACTAATTTTCAAGAAAGAAAATTTTAAAAAGAAAAGAATGTTGAATTACATTTTATTCCAAAGTTTCAAACCAAAATATTATACTCTAATGTAAATGAACTAAGTCTATTTCAAAATAACAATTTTAAAAAGAAAACAAAATAAACTTTTATTATAAAATACTATTTAAACTATTATATTTTTAAACAAAATAAATATTTTACTTTAATTTCTTTTGAAAATATAAGATAGATTTTTAAAACAAACTTTTGAAAAGTTTCTATACTATTTTCAATCAATTTTCCAATTCACAAGTTATACACACATATATATATATATTATAAATTTGAAAATATTCTTATTAAATTTAAATTTAAATGAAAATCAAATTCTCTATTTACAATGTATACACATATATACAATATAAATAAAATATCCTTTAAATTAGCTTAGAAAGATAATTTTATCATTTAAATATTTTCAACTTTTGAAAAGAATAAAATTCCCTAATATAAAGTTATCATTATTATAAATTTTGAAAAGAATAACATTTGTCAAACCAGATAATCATTAATCTTCAAAAGATAATTTCTGTTTGAATTAGATTATTAAATCAATATTTCACATTTTAAAATAATTATTAATGAAAATTATTAAATAAATATTGCCTAAATTTCCAGGACATCACATATGGCTTCCCTCGTAGGCTCGTAAAGTCCTTGCATAGCTTAGCAAAATCAATGGTAGGTTGGTGGGCGAGAATTCCACTTGGCACCCCTTCATAGGTCCTCTATTAGGGTAAAGCTCGGCTTAACCTCTTGCTTGTAGATACTGGAGTAACCAAATCGGGACGTTCATACCTGGAATATCAACTGCATCGCCAAGGACAATAGGATAGCTCATCCTTTCTATCTATGGTTTTAGGAATTTATTAGCAACATTTTCATATATAGTACTAATAAGAATAAGGGAAAGAGTTATTCACACTAGAATTATATATAAAACTTTTAAACAGCCCCTAATCCTTAAGGAATTTCAAACCAAAATTTTGATACCAATTGTGAAAACCCGCACCTCCCGACACATTGGTCCAAAGGCTTGGGCAACTTTTGGACTCGTGTCGATGCTAGGAAATATGACCTATTAGATTTTTTAACATTACAGAGACTAAGAATATACAGATATGATCTAGGACATTCTACATTTTCAGATCTCATAACGAAAGGCAACAAAATATAAATATAGAAAATGACCGCTTTAGAAAATACCTCAAAACATAGCCTCAGAAACAACACATAGTCAAATCTACAGTACATAGAAATACAATATATAGTCTGATACATAATAATTACTGAATATAATAATAGTTACGTGGAGAGTATTATAAAATGATAAGTAACTCCAATGTTGAGTTTGCCTCTCTATGTACTAATCTTAGGCATATTGCCTACTACCCTATCTTCCCATGGTAGGGGAAAAAGAAAGTTAAAGGCCGTGGGTTAGATAAATGTCATGTGAATGGTGCATTACTAATATATGGTGATCACATGCAATTTATTTTAGTAATACTACAAGTGACCTAGGATATCCAAAAAGTGTTCATGAGTTACTTATTTTCTTTACTTAAGGGGTTTAGCTCAATACGCACCTAACTTACGACTTGTGCAGGCTCATACTTAGGTCGAACAACTAATCGAACTTCAAGACAACTAATAGTGGGCTCATAGCTACTGAAACTGTAATATTCCTGATTTTAAGGCCAAATTAATTTGATCTTTGGAATTAAACTTTGAAATATTTGATAATTAATATAAAATTTTGAATTAAATTGTGAGATTAAATGGTAAAATTTATTTGAGTTTCTCCAAAAACAATTAAAATGTGGGTTTTATAAATAGATTGTGAAAATAGGAATTAATAAAAGCTTTAAAATTTATATATATATATGTATATAAATGGATTTTTTAATTGAACCTGGAATTTGAAATTCAAGAATAAATATTCTGAGAAATAAACTTGATTTAAGAATTTTATAAACTAGTAGAGATTTGTTTTCTATTATATATACATGTATGTAAATATATACATTGTGATTGGGAAGATAGAATTTAAGATCAATATAAGAATTATTTTCTTAAGAATGTATAAATAGTTATAAAAGGAAATATAAATAGAAAATAATATAAAGATATTTGAATTTAATTTTATGAAATGGATTTTAAAAGTTGTTTGAAGTTAAACCTTTATTCTAAAGACTTATATACATATATAATCTATATATGTGTTTATTATTAAAATGCAACTAAACTTTGAAATTTATTTCTTTAAAAAGTTATGATTTGTACAACGACTTGAATTTAAAATTTAAAACAAGATTGAATATAAAAAAATATTTACCTTTTGAAATTTAATAAATGTATTGTAAATAAAATTGATTTAATAAATAAATTAGATTTTAAAAGCTTTATGAATTAAGAATTACATGTGTATGTATGTATATAAACAAGAGTGAAGTTCTAAAACTTACATATATGTGTACATATCTTTTGAAAAACAAATATAGCTTGTAAATAAAGTCAAGACAATTATATAAACAAATAAAACTAAACATAGGGTCTAAAGCATAATATTACTTGTTTTAAACAAGTGTAAACCATGCATAAGAAATTAAACAAGTGTAATAATTTTGGCATGCAAATGAACAAGTGGCTTCATCTCTTTTAAAATTGAACATATAGGATATATGTAAAGATAATAAAACAGGCTATTTCCATTTTTTCTCAGGTCTGAGAAACCAATACAAAACAAAACAGAGAGAAAAAAAATTGATTGAAAACCTGAAACAAATCAAAACTAGAATCAAACACTTCAGTTTCAACCTGAAGCAATCAGATTAAGAATGCAACTCATATTCAAAGGAAATTCAATACAAGTAAACAAAGCAAATTCTTTACAAGTTCAACTTGGAAATCAAGCATCAGGTTCAAATCAGTAGGATAGTTCAAACAAATGGATTCAGCAATCAAACCCAGTAGCACTTCAAAGCAAACCAACAAAACAAATCATCTCCAAATCATTCTCTATTCTTCTCTGTCAAACAACTCAGGTGAGTAAATTCAAGCAAACCCATAAGTTAAATTTAAATTTTAAATTTTAAGCAATTTAAAACCGTAACTAATTCAGTATTTTCAACCTGAGGAAATGATAATCAAAGAGCGGTTCAAATGAATCAAGCTTGGAAAACCAGATCTGTTCCACTGTCTCTATTTCTTTCTGTTAAACCGCATAGGTGAGCAAACTATCTCAAATAAAGTTTTAATCTGTGTTATACTTTGATATATGTGTTAATTCTGGGGCGAAAATTGTTTGCATGGATGATAAATATCTAGAATACAGTATGAATTATTCGGTAATTCATGTGTATGCCTGTGTACATTATATTATATATCTCTGATATATATATACATATATATACAGGTTCAAGAACATAAGAAAGAAAATCCAATAACTCCTTATATAATCTGTTTTAGACTTTAATTCCTAAATGAAAAATGATCATATGAATGTAAAATCATTTTTAAAAATAAATTCAAGTATCTAAAATAAGCACTTAATAAAAATAAAATTTACAATTAAAATCAAACCAAAGCAGAAAATCAATTGTCTGGAAATTAAGCTTTGATTCTACAACTTGATTCGTGGTAGAAATTAGTGAATTTTGATAAATGTTCCATGTTTTATAAGATTATATATATTGGGAATTTATAAGTTAAACGGATTACGGGTTTTCATCGATTTACAATGATCGGTGAGGTGATAGTCTTAGTGTTTAGGACTGAAGGTAGCCAGTATGATGTAGATTCAGGGGAAAATACTTAGGGAAATTCTAGAATGTTGTGTTGGCGAAACGATGAAGAACTAGGGTTTAATGTCTCGTCTTTGATCATTCGATAGTCGTGGCATTTTCATCGTCGTGGAGCATCGGATTGGATGGGACCGGAAGGGAATAGAAGCGTGGCAACGTAACGAAGCTTGTGGTCGATTGGCGTGAGCTCTGGTGAACTATATCGGTGGGGCGAGATGTTTTTCTGGTGGGTCATATGGGTTCCAGTGGTGGTTGTATACTTCGATTTTGAATTTCCAATTAATAGGGTAACTTGGGTTGTCGTGGTGGCTTACGGGAGGATCGGCAACTTGTCGATGCTCAGGGCAGTGGTCGGAGATGATCGGGAAGGTCGTATACGTGCACGCGCGTATCAGTGTATCTGAGGTGTTTAGATTGGGAAAGAAGAAGAAAGACTCAGGTTTGTGCTCGTACCCTTTGCTGCTTGTCTCGAAGCCGCACTCAAGGCTAGTGATTTAAAATAGGTTTTAGAATTTAAAACAAAGAATCAAGGTTTTAAAAGAAAAGAGAGGCTTGGCTCGTGTGAGTGATTGGGAGATTTTGCCTGGGTTCGGTAATAAGTTTTGAAATAAAGGAAACACAGATTTTAAAAGTAATAGAAAATTAAAGAAATCAAGTTTTCAAAGTCAATTGAAAATAAACAAAGCCTTCAGAAATAAAAATGGTTAACAAGTGTTGCAAACAGGTTTCAAAGGTTAAATTTTTAAAGATTATATGTTTTCTTTGTCGTTTGATTAAGAAGTTATGTAATTTTTTTAAACTTAAATTTTGTTAAGTTAAATTTGTAAGTAATTGTGAATCTTAAATCAGAAATGAAATTAAATAGTTAATTCAAAAAGTAAAATGTTTTAGTTGTGAATTAACTTAAAAATCTAAGTTAATGAATGGATTAACCAAAATTTTATTGCAAAGATCAACGGTTTAAAAATTAAAAGTTTTAAAGTTAATTGTTAAATAATTACTTTGTGTAATTACATTTAGGATTAATATTAAGATTACTAAATGTAAGGAATTAAGGATGAATAATTAATGATTAAAGATTGATTAATCAGGTGTTTAAAGATTAATTTAAAGAATAATTTGTTATCATGATTAATTAATTAAGGTGACTAATTTGAGAATAGTTAATTGAGTAAAGGTTAATTAATTAGTGAAAGTGATTAAGGGATGATTGTTAATTAAGAGTTTGTAAACAATTAAGGATAATTAATCAAAGGATTAGTTATTAATAAAAGGTTAATTAATTTATTAATAAATGATTAAAGAATAATTAATCAAAATGATTTGTAATTAATTAATGTTAATTAACCAGGATTAGTAATTGAATTCAAAAGTAGTTAGTCTAATTTAAATAAATCAGATAATTAAGTTGATCTTACTTATGGATGTTTAGATCCTATTGAATGTTGAATTGTTTGATATCCCTGATATGTGATATGAATTATTCTGATTGTGCTATGGAATGTGATGTAATTTATTTATACGTGATGTAATTTATTTATCGGCGATGAACTTATATTATTCATCAGTGATCTGTAAATAAAGATAAGCGTTAGAGATTGATACCTCTTATCGATATTGATATGATTGAATCTGTAATGATTGATGATGTTGCACTATTATGTAAAACCCTTGGACAACACCTTACACACACAAATATGGATTGCACGAGGAAATTGGTTAAGTCACAGATTTTTGAAATGGTACTACAGTTGAATTTTTGAATCCAAAATAGTTTTGGAATTGGAATTGTAAGCTTTTGAAAATGAGTTTCAAAAATAAAAGTTATTTTGAATAACTTAATAAAGTTTTGAAATTTAAATAATTTGATTTAAATTTGAATCCAATAATTTGGGAATTATGGTTTAAAAAGATTATATAAGTTATAAAGGTGTTTATATGGGTTTTTAACCATTTAAAAAAAAATATTGTTTTGGAATTTAAATTTAAACCCAAGTTTTATACATGAATGGCTTTAACTTATGTAGATGCAATCAGCTTTAACTTATGTGAAAGATTATTAAACCTTGTTTTGAAATCGAAGAGAGTTTTAAATGGTATATCTTTCATATAAAAGATTTGAATTGGAAATGGTTTGAAAGCTGTGAATTAAATCTTTAATTTAAAGATTGGATAAATTAATCAATTTGAAATGAAATTGTTGTGAAAAGTCGTGAATGAACCTTTGTGGAAAATTGGTGAACTTTGTGAAATGAACCCTTTTTGTTTAAAAGATTTGGAATGGTAATTTGTTTTAAACCATTTAAAGAAAGGTTATGGATAATAAGTTGTGACTTAACTGAAATCCTATATCCATATGTTTTTAAATATTGCGCTCATTATTCGGTTAGCCGGGAGAGGACCTTGTGTCATATAACCCATTTCAAATAATGATATGTCGATATGGATAGCATTTGTAGACTGGTGGTGAAGACTGGGTATTTTCGAGAACAAAAGGATAACCCTTCGATTGTCTCTGCATTGAGTCGCGTCGGCATACAGATTCCCTAAGTGATGGGAAGTCCGATCGGGATTGTGAATACCCGGATTTGCAAGGGCTTCTTCGGAAGTGCCTTGGCTCTGTTCGAACCCGGAATAGACTTGTATGGATGTGTGTCTGATATTACACTTTGAGATGTAAAACCGGTTTCTATCAAATACATTTCTGTTTGGTGGCGGAGATTCATTCTCTTAGTTTAACACCCTTCTCTGAGATGTACAAGCTCAGAGGTTATGTAGTCGATGGTTACTAGTGATACATTCCCAATTTGGTAATGTGGCATACGAAGTGCTGCTGATTTGTTGATCAAAGCATGACTTTATGAAAAAGTGTAGCTTTATGGACGAGACCTCATCGAGCCTCACAACCCGATAATGGTCGAAACAGGAAAGATGCGGCAAGGTTTCAGGGGTCGCACCCCTACGATATGTCCATTCCTTCTGGAAAAGGTTGGTATCATGGTATGGAGCCCAGATACTTACTCATGTGGACACTGTATATTTATTACTGTATGATGTTGTTGGTATAGAGGGCCCTCGGATAAAGGTCGCAAACGACCGGGGGTGGCATATCTTAGGTTTTACCCCCGGGAAAGGGGTAGACCGGCCTTGTGTTGGTAGAGAGCTGGGTAGGTTCTGGGGGCGTCCCTCCAGAGGCGTTCCCATGTGGCAATAGGAAGTTCCTTGGCCTGACCATTCGTTGAAAATCCAATCATCCAATACGAGACCTTTACGATTGCAATTGTATAACCTGCCACCTCAGGTGGTAGCTATAGCTGGCATAATATCATGGTACCTATGCTGGCTAAGATTAATATTATACTTTCGAAATATTTTCCACTATGCACTAGTAATAATATCAAAAGGATTTTTGCGTAGTAAGCATGTTTGACTATCATAAGGCGAAATCTCCCCTAAGTGTGGGATTGATGGTGTGTGTGCCGGGAGGCCTTATGGTAGTTTCATTTTCCAAAAAGCATTGCGGATTTCAAATTTAAATTCTTTTTTTGTTTTAAAAATAAACTATTTTTGTTTGCTCACACCAGTCTCACGACTGACCTTGCTTATCTTTGTGAAACGTGATGAGGGGTTCTCGTTTTTTGTTTGGTGGCGAGTAGGAGACTCTTATCCCTACACGTCCTCTGCGAGGGGTTGGTTAGCCATAAGGCGTGACAGTTGAAAGGCTGGTCGTAAAAGTAAGGGCAGGGTACCATTGTACGCCACGGCGGGGCTGGGATGGTTGAAAAGCCTACCAGTCGAGATTGGTCGCTGTCGATGGTTGAAAAGCCTAGACCGTTACAGTGGTATCAGAGCTGAAGGTTGAAACTTTAGCTCAGGAGTATAACACATTAAGTAACTCATTAGAGATAGGGTGAAGTATACCCTAGAATGAGTATATCCCTAAGGTATCCGTCCATATGCCTCAGTAAATTCTCTTACTATTCACTGATAGTGAGTATGAGTGCAAGAAGAGAATGAGACAGGGGACAGGGGAGTACCAGTACAAATGGTTAATACCCTGCAACAGGGGAAGCGACTTTCTCTATAAATCTACTTTGATTCGATTCTAATTTCTTTGATGTCTTCGTAGCAGCTCGAGGAAGAAGCTTCGGCGTGATGGTGGCCCTACGAATCCTTATAGATAATTTCCATTTCGTATTCTCTTTGTTGGTTTTCTATTAGCTTTTCATTTATAACTTTAATAAATTTGAAAATTTAAATTGAAATAAATTGGTTAACTAAAAAATAAAGTAAATATTGAATTGTATCGATAAAACGATTTCGATTAAAACCAAAATTGAAATTCTATTGTGATTTCTTGTGTATATCAAAGTCCGAAGAGGGACAAGTTATATATAATTTGGGGTGTTCCGACTTAAGTTTGGAATCCATATCTAGTGTTTGAGAGTTGTGGAAGATTAAATCCACTTATCTATCATTTGGGTCTCGATATATTCTTCGAGTGTTTAGTTATTCCTTCGAACTAACCAGTGCCCCTGCATATTTCTTAGATCTGGTGACCTGAGTATCTCGTATAGTGTTGAATGAGTTGTTCTCATATCTATTGTTGATATTCTGATTTGGTAAGCCAAATGCAGAATAAATGCTCAGTATGTTCTGAAAAGATATTTCTCTATCTTTGTGTATCTATCCATTCTTTGTTGTCTCCCTGGAAAATTTCGAGGACGAAATTTTCTTAAGGGGGGATCTGTAACATTCCCGATTTTATGGCCAAATTAATTTAATAATTAATTTGATCTTTGGAATTAAACTTTGAAATATTTGATAATTAATATAAAATTTTGAATTAAATTGTGAGATTAATTGGTAAAATTTATTTGAGTTTCTCTAAAAACAATTAAAATGTGGGTTTTATAAATAGATTCTGAAAATAGGAATTAATAAAAGATTTAAAATTTATATATATGTATATAAATGTATTTTTTAATTGAATCTGAATTTGAAATTCAATAATAAATATTCTGAGAAATAAACTGGATTTAAGAATTTTATAAACTAGTAGAGATTTGTTTTCTATTATATATACATGTATGTAAATATATACATTGTGATTGGGAAGATAGGATTTAAGATCAATATAAGAATTATTTTCTTAAGAATGTATAAATAGTTATAAAAGGAAATATAAATAGAAAATAATATAAAGATATTTGAATTTAATTTTATGAAATGGATTTTAAAAGTTGTTTGAAGTTAAACCTTTATTCTAAAGACTTATATACATATATAATCTATATATGTGTTTATTATTAAAATGCAACTAAACTTTGAATTTTTTTCTTTAAAAGTTATGATTTGTACAACGACTTGAATTTAAAATTTAAAACAAGAATGAATATAAAAAAGATATTTACCTTTTGAAATTTAATAAATGTATTGTAAATAAAATTGATTTAATAAATAAATTAGACTTGAAAAGCTTTATGAATTAAGAATTACATGTGTATGTATGTATATAAACAAGAGTGAAAGTTTTAAAACTTACATATATGTGTACATATCTTTTGAAAAACAAATATAGCTTGTAAATAAAGTCAAGACAATTATATAAACAAATAAAACTAAACATAGGGTCTAAAACATAATTATACTTGTTTTGAACAAGTGTAAACCATACATAAGAAATTAAACGAGTGTAATAATTTTGGCATGCAAATAAACAAGTGGCTTCATCTCTTTTAAAATTGAACATATAGGATATATGTAAAGATAATAAAACAAGCAATTTCCATTTTTCCTCAGATTTGAGAAAGCAATACAAAACAAAACAGGGAGAAAAAAATATGATTGAAAACCTGAAACAAATCAAAACTAGAATGAAACACTTCAGTTTCAACCTGAAGCAATCTGATTAAGAATGCAACTCAGATTCAAAGGAAATTCAATACAAGTAACCAAAGCAAATTCTTTACATGTTCAACTTGGAAATCAAGCTTCAGGTTCGAATTAGTAGAATAGTTCAAACAAATGGATTCAGCAATCAAACCCAATAGCAATTCAAAGCAAACCAAGAAAACAAATCATCTCAAAATCATTCTTTGTTCTTCTCTGTCAAACAACTCAGGAGAGTAAATTCAAGCAAACCCATAAGTAAAATTTAAATTTAAAATTTAAAGCAATTTAAAACCGTAACTAATTCAGTATTTTCAACTTCAGGAAATGATAATCAAAGAGCAGTTCAAATGAATCAAGCTTGGAAAACCAGATCTGTTCCACTGTCTCTATTTCTTTCTGTTAAACCACACAGGTAAGCAAACTATCCCAAATAAAGTTTAAATCTGTGTTATACTTTGATATATGTATTAATTCTAGGGTGAAAATTGTTTGCATGGATGATAAATATCTGGAATACAGTATGAATTATTGCGTAATTCATGTGTATGCTTGTGTACATTATATTATATATCTCTGATATATATACAGGTTCAAGAACATAAGAAAGAAAATCCAATAACTCCTTATAAAATCTATTTTAGACTTTAATTCCTAAATGAAAAATGATCATATGAATGTAACATCATTTTTAAAAATAAATTCAAGTATCTAAAATTAGCAGTTAATAAAAAAATTTATAGTTAAAATCAAACCAAAGCAGAAAATCAATTGTCTAGAAATTAAGCTTTGACTCTAAAACTTGATTCGTGGTAGAAATTTATGAATTTTGATAAATGTTCCATGATTTTTAAGATTATATATATTGGGAATTTATAAGTTAAACGGATTACGGGTTTTCATCGATTTACAATGATCGGTGAGGTGATAGTCTTAGTGTTTAGGGCTGAAGGTAGCCAGTATGATGTAGATTCAGGGAAAAATACTTAGGGAAATTCTAGAATGTTGTGTTGGCGAAACGATGAAGAACTAGGGTTTAATATCTCGTCTTTGATCATTCGATAGTCGTGGCATTTTCATCGTCGTGGAGCATCGGATTGGATGGGACCGGAAGGGAATAGAAGCGTGGCAACGTAACGAAGCTTGTGGTCGATTGGCGTGAGCTCTGGTGAACTATATCGGTGGGGCGAGATGTTTTTCTGGTGGGTCATATGGGTTCCAGTGGTGGTTGTATACTTCGATTTTGATTTTCCAATTAATAGGGTAACTTGGGTTGTCGTGGTGGCTTACGGGAGGATCGGCAACTTGTCGATGCTCAGGGCAGTGGTCGGAGATGATCGGGAAGGTCGTATACGTGCACGCGCGTATCAGTGTATCTGAGGGGTTTAGATTGGGAAAGAAGAAGAAAGACTCAGGTTTGTGCTCGTACCCTTTGCTGCTTGTCTCGAAGCCGCACTCAAGGCTAGTGATTTAAAATAGGTTTTAGAATTTAAAACAAAGAATCAAGGTTTTAAAAGAAAAGAGAGGCTTGGCTCGTGTGAGTGATTGGGAGATTTTGCCTGGGTTCGGTAATAAGTTTTGAAATAAAGGAAACACAAATTTTAAAAGTAATAGAAAATGAAAGAAATCAAGTTTTCAAAGTCAATTGAAAATAAACAAAGCCTTCAGACATAAAAATGGTTAAAAAGTGTTGCAAACAGGTTTCAAAGGTTAAATTTTTAAAGATTATATGTTTTCTTTGTCGTTTGATTAAGAAGTTATGTAATTTGTTTAAACTTAAATTTTGTTAAGTTAAATTTGTAAGTAATTGTGAATCTTAAATCAGAAATGAAATTAAATAGTTAATTCAAAAAGTAAAATGTTTTAGTTGTGAATTAACTTAAAAATCTAAGTTAATGAATGGATTAACCAAAAATTTATTTCAAAGATCAAGGGTTTAAAAATTAAAAGTTTTACAGTTAATTGTTAAATAATTACTTTGTGTAATTACATTTAAGGATAATTGATTTATTAAGATTAATAAATGTAAGGAATTAAGGATGAATAATTAATGATTAAAGATTGATTAATCAAGTTTTTAAAGATTAATTTAAAGAATAATCAATTAACATGATTAATTAATTAAGGTTATTAATTTGAGAATAGTTAATTAAGTAAAGGTTAATTAATTAATGAAGTGAATAAGGGGTGATTGTTAATTAAGAGTTAATTAATTTTTGTAAGGATAATTAATCAAACGATTAGTTATTAATAAAAGGTTAATTAATTTATTAATAAATGATTAAAGAATAATTAATTAAAATGATTTGTAATTAATGTTAATTAACAAGGATTAGTAATTGAATTCAAAAGTAGTTAGTCTGATTTAAATAAATCAGATAATTAAGTTGATCTTACTTATGGATGTTTTGATCCTATTGAATGTTGAATTGTTTGATATCCCTGATATGTGATATGAATTATTCTGATTGTGCTGTGGAATGTGATGTAATTTATTTATGCGTGATGTAATTTTTTTATCTGCAATGAACTTATATTATTCATTGGTGATCTGTAAATGAAGATAAGCGTTATAGATTTATACCGCTTATTGATATCGATATGATTGAATCTGTAATGATCGATGATGTTGCACTATTGGGTAAAACCCCTGGACTACACCTTACACACACAAATATGGATTGCACGAGGAAATTGGTTAAGTCATAGTTTTTTGAAATGGTATTAAAGTTAAATTTTTGAATCCAACATAGTTTTGGAATTGGAATTGAAAGCTTTTGAAAATGAGTTTCAAAAATAAAAGTTATTTTGAATAACTTAATAAAGTTTTGAAATTTAAATAATTTGATTTAAATTTGAATTCAATATTTGAAATTGAATTCGATAATTTGGGAATTATGGTTTAAAAAGATTATATAAGTTATAAATGTGTTTATATGGGTTTTTAACCATTTAAAAAAAATTATTTTGGAATTTAAATTTAAACCCAAGTTTTATACTTGAATGGCTTTAACTTATGTAAATGCAATCAGCTTTAACTTATGTGAAAGATTTTCAAACCTTGTTTTGAAATCAAAGAGAGTTTTAAATGGTATATCTTTCATATAAAAGATTTGAATTGGAAATGGTTTGAAAGCTATGAATTAAATCTTTAATTTAAAGATTGGATAAGTTAATCTAATTTAAAATGAAATTGTTTTGAAAAGCCATGAATGAACCTTTACGGAAAATTGGTGAACTTTGTGAAATGAACCCTTTTTGTTTAAAAGATTTGGAATGATAATTTGTTTTAAACCATTTAAAGAAAGGTTTTGGATAATAAGTTGTGACTCAACTGAAATCCTATATCCATATGTTTTTAAATATTGTGCTCATTATTCGGTTTAGCCGGGAGAGGACCTTGTGTCATATAACCCATTCCGAATAATGATACATCGATATGGATAGCATTTGAAGATCGGTGGTGAAGACCAGGTATTTTCGAGAATGAAAGGATAACCCGTCGGTTGTCTCTACACTGAGTCACGTCGGTATAGAGATTCCCTAAGTGATGGGAAGTCCGATCGGGATTGTGAATACCTGGATTTGCAAGGGCTTCTTCGGAAGTGCCTTCCGTTGTGTTCGAACCCGGAACAGACTTGTATAGATGTGTGTCTAACATTACACTTTAAGATGTAAAACCGGTTTCTATCAAATACATTTCTGTTTGGTGGCGGAGATTCATTCTCTTAGCTTAACACTCTTCTCTGAGACGTACGAGCTCAGAGGTTATGTAGTTGATGGTTACTAGTGATACATTCCCAATTTGGTAATGTGGCATACGAAGTGCTGATGATCATTTGTTGATCAAAGCATGACTTTGTGAAAAAGTGTTGCTTTGTGGACGAGACCTCATCGAGCCTCACAACCCGGTAATGGTCGAAACAGGAAAGATGCGGCAAGGTTTCAGGGGCCCCACCCCTAGGGTATGTCCATTCCTTCTGGAAAAGGGTGGTATCATGGTATGGAGCCCAAATTCTTACTCATGTGGACACTGTATATTTATTACTGTGTGATGTTGTTGGTATAGAGGGCCCTCGAATAAAGGTCGCAAACAACCGGGGTGGCATATCTTAGGTTTTACCCCCGGGAAGGGGGTAGACCGGCCTTGTGTTGGCAGAGAGCCGGGTAGGTTCTCGGGGCGTCCCTCCAGAGGCGTTCCATGTGGCAATAGGAAGTTCCTTGGCCTGACCATTTGTTGGAAATCCAATCATCCAATACGAGCCCTTTTACAATTGCAATTGTATAACCTGCCACCTCAGGTGGTAGCTATAGCTGGCATAATATCATGGTACCTATGTTGGCTAAGATTAATATTATACTTTTGAAATGTTTTCCCCTATGCACTAGTAATAATATCAAAAGGATTTTTGCGTAGTAAGCATGTTTGACTATCATAAGGTGAAATCTCCCCCAAGTGTGCGATTGCATGGTGTGTGTGTCGGGAGGCCTTATGGTAGTTTCATTTTCCAAAAAGCATTGCGGATTTCAAATTTAAATTCTTTTGTTTGTTTTAAAAATAAACTATTTTTGTTTGCTCACACCAGTCCCACGACTGACCTGGAGTTTATTATTCCTTTCCTAAACTCTGGGTGCCCACAATTTTTCACACGGGTAGTCTAGAGTTTGGTTTTTTAGACAATCGAGTACTAGGAGTAGATTCGATATCTTTGAAGCCTTCGGATCTTGGCGATCACACTTGCTTCATTCTGGAGTTATCTAGGTTGCTTATTGCATTGTGATGATGGTTCGAGCTATCTTTAGTTTGGAGATGGAATTGCAGTTTCATTATGGAGTTGGATTCGTTTGGAGATGTATTCTATTGAAGATATTCTTTCCGCTGCTATTGCCTTGTATCATATCTCCAATGTATATTGATTGTATCATCATTGTATCTGAATATTGTATCAAATATTGTATATCAATGACAATATTTCATTGTTTTCTTCAACTGTGTTGTACTTAATGTGTTATAAACTCCGGCGAACCAGTTTCGACGTTTGGATCTGCGACATTTGAATACGAGTGACGTATTCGGTGCCGATTTTCGAAGGTCGAGTCAGGATCGTTACAGAAACCGTTCCACATAGGTTTCCCTATTGTTTCCACCATGGGACCATTTCCACAACTACGAATACACGTAATTTTCCTAACATAGTTTTCCCTACAATTTCCACCATGGGACTAAGTTTCCCATAATTATGACTACATGTATCCTAGTTATGCATTGAGGGGGAGCCCACAATACCGACTTGTCGGGACGTCTCATCATCGCAGCATCAGTGTCCACCTCTCAATTGTACCATACGCCTCTAATTGCACCACGTCGGGATCCATCAACAACATAACATCACGTCGCCTCACCGTGAATACTAAGGAACTCTCGTTAGTGTCGGGGTACACACTTCATCAAGCATCATCTTCAGGTTGTGCATCCACCGTAGAACCTCCTACTAGTGCAATTGGTGTTAGAATGACCCTTAGTCAAATATCGACCCATGCTGAATAAATAGCATTTACCCAATCACTTAACGTCCTAGTGTCGCCATATAGGGAAGCTTCCCTACTTATCCTAACATCCACATACACACACACACGAAATACACACACACTCATATTATTTTATTCATAACCTGAGCCTTAGACTAAGGTTTGAACTATGCATATAACACTAACTGGTTGATCACTTACTCCTAGGGCCATCGATCGCTTGTTGTTGACCTCTCTAGTGAGTGCGGTCAACCGATCGGGGTGTTAATCCATCCGTTAACTTTAGTTATCGTGTCAGATTTTCATTAAGTAAGGTCATAATTCGAAGTTCAGTAATCCAATATACATAAACCCTAATCATAGTAAATCCATAGTTTATGATTCTTAAATTTTATTTGCCCCAAACTCATACTCAAATTCATTCTCAGTATATTCAATTTTGGTTTACAGTAAATAGTTTGACTTAGGTTAGCACCATCATCAACAGGTTATATCGATTCCTATTAGTTTGACAAAAGGGTTATGCATAGACTTATTAATTTCTTAATTTATAAATTAACGTCAATTTATATTTACTGCTAAATCTTAGATCTAAACAAATAGGGTTATCAATTTAATTTTAACAGCCTAAATCAGATAAAGTATAGTAAAATTAACTGCATATAAATCATCCAACCAACAATATACCCACTTACCTCAAATCAAAGCTATTTCCTTTCTTTTAGCACCTAAAACCACCTCCGTGTTGTATAGATATCCCCTTTGATTTGGTATAATATCTCCTTCTTCTTCTTTTAAATTTTATTTTAATTTGTTTGAAGAAATTTTATTTGAAGAGAAAATAATTTGGCAGAGTTTGGGTGTACAGACTAGTTTATGATGAATTAGGGTCAGGTATAATGATGTATTTATAGACATAATTCTATCCTGATCGTTCACAAAAATATACAATTCCATCTACTCCATTCACAAATGATACGACCTAATCTCACCATCCAAAAAAAATGCGTTCAAATTTGGCCGTTCGGCCAACCCAAACCCCAACCATAAAACAACAGCCGGTCGACCGCTTGGGTATTGGGTGGTCGACCGCTCTATGTTAATCTGTCCATTCAAAGGTGTCGACCGTTGTTTAACGGTGATTAATATTTTTTTTATTCCTTATTTAATTATTTTAAATTCAAAATTCCGAACTTTAGTAACTTCTTCATATTAACTCGGATTTAGAAATGTTATATATGAAAATCTTTCAAAAAATCGCTATAAACACAATAGTGCAAGTTTTATTACTAAATTTGAATGGTTGTGGAAATTAAATTCTTACTCTTTCTATTTATTCTTTTATTAAATATCCGCTTAAATTTTTGGGATGTTTCATACAATAACATGTACAACCTTAGATATGGGCGAAGGCGAAGCCAAAGGTAGAAAAGAAGGAGAAGTTCGCTCCACTATAGAAAGGGAGGAAGGGTAGTAGTTGAAGGGGAAGGCTTAAGTGGGAAGTGGTTGAAAGGATGTTTCAGAGGCGGTGTCCTATAATAGTGGGTAGAAGAGGCACTATGCATCAAGGTCTCCTCAACCATCTATTGTGCGGCCAAGGTTAAGTGTTTCAATTATGATTGATTAGGCTATAAGAAGAAGGATTATTCAAAGCTACATTAGACAAGGCAGTTTTCTTTGGAGGGACAAAGAAGAGAACCTTCAACCAATGAGAGAGGCAAGAACATTATGGTGGAAGGTATGATTTCCATTTCTAGTTGTCGAGTAAGAGTTCTCTTTAATACTGGAGATATGCTTTCCTTTATTTCTAAGGATGTCGTTGGTATGTAGTGCATGTGGTTACCTACTATGTAGTTAATCTGATTAGGGGGTATGCCACACTTAGTTTAAGGGGCATCGACTTAGAGTTGACTGTTCGTTTGTGTGCAATCTATTTGTGTGACTTTAAGGAGTATGGAGTGATTTTGGGTATGGATTGATTAGAGTAATATCTGTTGTGTAGAAAGAATTATGGCTCTACGAAATCCAAAAGGAGGAGACGTAATTATGATATCTTTGGATGGGATGAAGAGAAAATATGTGGTTTCCTTGTGTGCCTTAGAAAGTTTAAGGAGGAAGTGGATAGGGTTTTAAGGTTTGGGAATTTGCTGATTGTTTCCGCAAATTTACCACGGCCTTGGAATTGACTTAGATCAAAGAAACTAGACTATAAAATAATGAATGAATGATACAAGAAGCTTGGAAGATGTCAAAATTGAAGAAGTAAAATATTTAGGCAAGTTTAAGAATTGAAAATCAAGTTGCACCAAAATGTTTTGTAACCACTTGATTTGAGAATCATCAGTAATTACAAAAGGAAGGAGTACATCAAATTTGACAAAATTTTGGATATAAAAACAAGTTAGTACTGACATGATTTTAGACCTTGATTTGGCTAGTTTAGAGGCTTGGGACTTGAGTAATGAAACAAAAAATGAAGTTCTGACACATAAAATCATGTCAGTACCATCATGATTACATCGACATTAACTTGATTTGCTCTCTTGGGAAACTTATGCAATTGCCAGCTCTTCATGTTGTACCATCATATCTTGGAATATCAACTTGTTCAAACCTAAAATGGAGAAATTCATGATGGATCTTGTCTATAAATAGCAACCTACCTTCAATTGAAATGAGGAGCAATCTTCCTTTTTTTAGCTCATAAGACTTTGGGTAAAACCGAGATATAGTAGATTGTAATTCAGATTTGATTGTAAATTGTGTATTTTGGAGATACTTCATAAATAAGAATAGATAAGTGCATGTAGACCAAAGATTTTGTCGAACCACAATAAAATCTCATGTCTTTTCTTAGTTTCCTTCACTTTCATATTTTTTTAATTTGTTTTTGAATGATATTAGAGTGTTATGTCACTTTTATGCACAATATTTTTAGCACTTTCACTGAAAATGATTTAGATCTGAGAATGTTAAAGATGAAGAGCCTACTACAAGAGCTATCGCTAGAGGATGTCAACCAAAGCATGGGGCAGCCAGGAGGTGACCTCGAGTTCAAATCCATCTTCCATATATGTCACTAGAGAGGTGATGGAAGGGATGATGATAAGTATACAATAGAGATTGATGCATCGAAAGATAATGAATAGATTCTTCCAGATGATTGAACAACAAAAAGCAGCCAAAGTAGTTTGAAATCAAACTGAAGACTAGAAGGTAAAGCAGATGCATAAGGAAATGGAGTGGAACAAGCTGGAACCAACACCCAATCTCATCGATAGGTAGGCACCGACATGTTTGGACATGGGTCATAATAGGCCAAATGTTGAATATGGAAGGACACGTCAAATGGGTGATGTCAAGCCTTGGAATCAAGGTCAAAATTTAAACTTACAACCCTAGAGATTAGAACTAGAAGTTATCTAAAGGAATGGAGGGGCATGAAGATGATTTGAATCAAAGATGTGCGGAGCTTCAAAAATTTCAACTAAATCCAAACAATATAATTGCTAATATGATAAGGTAGAAGTTTTGAGATGGTGCCTAGATCGGAGTTTGGAAGATGTAACATAAATCCCTTTACTCCAAACATCTAATACACCACGAATCCACCAGATTTCAAACTACCTACCTTAGAGCCGTAAGATGGAAGGAACGATCTAACTATATATTTGATAAGATACATCCAACATATATGAGTGTTGGGAGCTTTCGAGGAACGCTGGTCCCCTTTGTACTTGACTGATTTGGCCACCATGTGGTTATGCCAATTGGATAATGAGTCTATCAGCACATAGATCGAGCTAGTGAAAAGGTTTGTGAGCTAGTTCATAGTTCATATCACAAGGAATGTACCGACACTCTCAGGTGTGAAGTAGAGAGAAGGTGAGACTTTGTAGAGTTACTTGACTAGATCCAACGCCATAGCTGCTGTAGTGTAGAAACCAGACCCGTCAATTATTCTTATGGTGATGGTTTTAAGAGTTGCTAATAAGACTGATTTTCAAAGGGCTTTGGAAATGAATACACGGTGGATCTGGCAAACTTCTACTATCACGTCGAATGATATTAGCGCCAGTAGGATGCAGAAGCTGAAAATGGTGAAGTTAATGTTGTGAAGGATGGAGGACCATGCAAGGTAGAATCTAGAAAGGATTAAGGCAAAGTAAGACCAATGATAACTCTGAAGGATCGATTCGAATGAAGAGGGAACCAAATTTTTTTCTTACTTCGTTAATAGAGACCCCGGTGAGGATATATCTTGATACTAGTAGGAGATCCCCTATAGAAATAGACTAAGAGGGAGCTTACGGAACGAGAGATAAATCTAGGAAGAACCGCTTATTCCATGGGGAGGATTGGTACGAGACCAACGATGATAGCATTCAAGACATTTGGTCACAATCGATTGCAAAAATACATGAGAAATCATATTATTATAGCATAAACCATAGCGTTGTAGCAGGAGAGACCACCAGATTTGACAATATAATGGTCGTGGCCGATGATCTGGATCGGGTATGGTTATCCCATGATCGGGATGGATTGGAATTAGGATTATTTTCTACACTTTGTTTTTGCTTTAAATAAGCAATAAAGGATTACTACTGGGTTGCTTACACATGTATGGGATCTCGATCAGCCTTATAGGCTTGTTTTGAGTTAGAGTCTGAGAGTAGTCTTTGACTAGATTGGATATATTTATAATTTTTTTGCTTGATGGATCTTGATATAAACCTCATGAATAGTTGATTGATGGATATTTGGATAAGAAATCATTTGAACATGGTAATTAATATTTATATTACTTCAAACTGCTATTGGAACAGTTATCCTCTATATTTAATAGATTAACCGATAGATTGTAGTCCTCTGATCAGAGAGACGAGGTAACAAAAGATGAAGTATAAGTTCCCTATTGGAGAGTGTACAAATAGACCTATACATCATAACAAGTTCCCTTACCGGAGAGTAAGAGGATGGAATCATTTTTGACGTTGGGCCTCCTTACTAGAGAGCGAGTGGATGCACACAATCTAGATTTATGATTATAAGATTTGAAGAGATCAAAACTTAACTCTCACTCTACAGATTAATAATGCATGATTACATGATACTAGATGATTTATAAGTAACTTTTCTGAAGAAATGTTCCACTATGGTTAATAATGCATGATAGCATGATATATGATTTATGATATGATAACCTTGAGAGAACACAGAATGATACTAATTTATAATTGACATTTGAGAAAGGACATGAGTTCTTAGCTATGATGGGTCTAGGATGACCTTTTATTTGCTGGAGAGCACAATTGATGATAATTTGTCAGCCTCGATACGTGTTCTTGAGCAAAGCAGGCTTTGTATTCCAAAAATCGTACTTTAGAGGACAAGTATTTCCAATAAATTTACCATAGTCTTAGAATCGACTTTGGTAGAGAAAGTAGACTACAAGATGATGAATGAATGAACCAAGGAGTTTGGAAGATGTTAAGATTGAAGAAGTAAAAGATTTGGCCAAGTTTCAGAAATGCAAAACAAGTTGGCATTGACATGTTTTGTATCAACATAATTTCTACCAGCATGATTGGTAACGACATGATTTGGGAACCATCAAGAATGAATAATGAAAGGAGCGACAAATGTGACTAAGTTTTGGATAACAAAAGCATGTCAATACTGACATGATTTAGATCTTGATTGGGCTACTTTAGAGGTTTGGGAGTAGAGCGGTAAAGCAAAATAATATAGTTTTGACATACAAAATTATCTCGATACCAAGATGATCATGTTGGCATCAATAAGTTTCGTTGTCTTAGGAAACTTGCGAACGACCTATTCTTTATGCTGGAACTTTGAATATTGGAATATCAACTCATTCAAACCTAAAATAGCAAAATCCATTTTGGATCTCGTCTATAAGTAGCAATCTATCTTCAATTCAAAAGAGGATTATCTTCCTCTTCTCTTATCTTATAAGACTTTCAGAGAAATTAAGATCTACTTGATATTAACTCGATTTGATTGTAAATTGTGTATTATGGAGAAAATTCATAAGTAAAAATAGATAAGTGGATGTAGGTCATAGATTATGCCGAACCACTATAAAATCTCATGTCTTTTCTTAATATTCTTCATTTATCTTATATTTGTTAATATGTTTTTGAGTGTAATTAGGGTATTGTGTCACTTTTATATGAAACATTTTTTGTGTTTTCACTGAAAAGGAATCGAATTTGGGATGGATGAAGATAAAGAGGCCTACTACAAGAATAATTGCTGGTAGAAGTCAACTGAAGCATGAGGCAGCTAGGAATCGTCCTTAAGTCTAAATCCATCTTTTATCTATGTCGTTAAGGAGGAAATGGAAGCGATGATGACAAGTAAGCAAGAAAGATTAATGGCTCGGTAGGAGGAAATGATGAACGGATTCTTCTTGAGGATGGAACAACAAAGAGAAAGTAGTCAGCGACCAGAATGTGAAGTAGGGGCATAAGGAAATAGGGTGGGAAAAGCCAGACCCAACACCCCAACACATCGATAGATTGGTACCAAGAGATCAAGGTAGGCTAGTACTGAGTTGTTTGGATAAGGGAATTATCGATTTGAAAATTGAGCATACAAGGACAAGTCAGATGGATGATGTCAGGCCTCATAATCAAAATCAGAATGTGAACTTGCAAACACAGTGATTAGAACCAGAAGTTCCCCGTAGGAACGACGGGATGAAGAAGATTTGAATCAAAGGGGTGTAGAGTCTTAGCGATTTCTGTTGAATCTGGATGAAAAAATTGTTGATATGGTAAGACAGGTTCTTCGAGGTAGAGCACTAGATGGAATTTTAAAGGATATAAAAAGAAATCCCTTTACCCCGAAGAATCCACCAGATTTCAAACAACGTATGTTGGAGTCATACGATGGAACGATGGATCCAATAGCCTATTTGATGAGAGACAACCAACACATGAGAGTGTTGGGTACTTCGGTGGAAGTGGTGGGATGGTGATTCCCTTTGTACTTAACTAATTAGGTTATAATGTTGTTTTTCTTATTGGATAATAGGCCTATTAGCATGTGGATATGGATAATGGAAAAGTCTATGAGCTAGTTCAGGGTTCAAATCATTCGACTAAGGAATATGATGATGCTCTCAAGTGAGAAGTGGATGGAATGTGAGTTTTCATGGAGTTATCTGACTAAATTCAACGAAGCAGTCGCTGCAATGCATAAATCTGACCCATTAACTATTCTTATGATGGTAACCAATTTTAATAAGGCTTTGTAAAGGGATCCACGGGGGATATAGCAGATTTCTACAATCAAACCGAAAGTACTTATGCCAGAAGAATGGGGAAGCTAAAAATGGTGAATTTAATGTCATGAAGAATAGAGAACCTCCAAAGCAAGATTTGGAAAGGGTAAAGGTAAAAGGAAGACCGATGATAGCTCCGAAGGATTGAGGCAAATGAAGGTGGAACCAAAGTTTTCCTCTTACACTAATTTGACATAGACTCGGAAAAGGACATATCTTGATGCTAGGAGCAGGTATCCTATAAAATATCGGCTAAGAGTGAGCCCATGGAATAGGAGAGAAAACTAGGTAGTACTTCCCATTCCATGAGCTGGTTGAGCACAAGATCAATGAATACGGACATCTACTAGATTTGATTGAAGAACAACTTAAGAGTAATCAATTACAATGATAAATGAGAAATCGTATTACTATAGCACAAACCCAGTGGTGCACCTGCAGTGATAACCAGCCATGGAGGATATACTCAGCTGTGGCCAAGGATCTGGATCGGTTATCATTATCCTATGATCGAGATGAATTGGAATTAGGTTTATTTTGTACACTTTGTTTTTGTTTTAAATAAACTATGAAGGATTACCATCGGCCTACTTACCTATTTATGGGATCTTGATCGGACCTATAGGCATGTCCTGAGTTAGAGTCTGAGAGTAATCTTTGACTGGATTAGATATTTTTTATTTTTGCTTGGTGCACCTTGATTTGAACTATATGAATAATTGATTGATGAGTATCTGAGTATTAATTGATTTGAACATCATAATTAGTATTGATATATTTACGTGGTGCTACTGGAACATAGTTATCCTTGCATATGATAGACAAACTGATAGACTATAGTCCCATAGACCGAAGAGATTAGATGACAAACAATAAAATATATGTCCACTCGTCGAAGAGTGTACGGATGGACCAATACCAGATATCGGGTCCACTCACCAGAGAGTGAGCATGTAACAATCCACACTTTAGTAAGTCTAAATTTTGATAAAAATTGAAACCCAAGTCATCAAATAATAGATCAATAAATTTGATACCTATAAATAAGTTTATGCATTATTAGAGATTTATAAAATTCTAAACTCGCAGTGGAAATAATATTAGGATATAAATACTGACTATAGCTACTACCTTGGAATTAACGGTATTCCTTGGATATCAAACCGCCACATCAGTACCGAGCATGAGAGATAAGCAGACTTCTTGAACAACCAATCGCGTCCAGCTCCAGCGACTTGTTCCTCTAAATCTATCATGGTTGTAATGAACAACAGGTCAGAACGACATTCTGATGATTGAAAAATCTATAGTGTCCATAACATAAATTTATACTGATTAGTTTCCTTTTAATTGTTATGTCTACTATTTAAGGTTAATCAGTTTAACCTAATATTGCACACACGATATTCCTACCTAGCATGATTCATCTACCTATCCTTACCATGGAATGAAATATTGACGTAAGTTTATCAACCACTTAAAATACTTCCAAATATGAAGCGGGCTCCTAGCATCGTCATCGTTGGTCTATTGGTCCTAGCTACCGAGACCTTCGACCACTATTTACCGCTTTATAGTATATAATAGCCACGCTACTAACGCGTTTATCATTATTAAAGTCTTATCCATGCGGGAGACAATACCCAAGTCACTTAATACCTTATTAATAAGGACTTGGCAGACCTCTGACCTTTTAATACCTATATTCTTGGTCGGCCTTAGTCATTTAATACCTAACCCTAAAGCAGACTCCTTACTAGTACTATCAAGCTGACATCGCTTAGGATCTCACTAAGGCATTTAATACTTCTTTATAGGAGAGATGCAAACCTTATTTCAGTCACTTAATAGCTCAAACTCGAAGTAGACCCTTCTCAGTATATCCATTACTGCTTCTAATCGTTAATTTAGACTATTTAATACATTTTAATTAGGAAAGAGGTGGGTTGTAACGACCCACTATTTCGAACCATTCAAATCAACAATCATTCACTCATGTCAAACTTGAATTTCTCAAAACAACAGATTGTTAATTTATATTTGGCAAAAGTTAGCATATACAGTAAATAAATCAATCACAAAATCACGGACACGGAGTAATATAACAATAAGCAGAAGAATAGATAAATAGCAGTTCGTGAAGCTATTATATAAACATAAGCAACTGGAAATAACAAAAGGCTGAACAAATATAAGACAAATCTAAAAGCAAAGCTCCAATCTCCAAAGGTGAGTCTCAAATGCTAGGACACTCACTCTGACCAAAGCATAAAGAAAAACACAAAACACTTCAGTCAGGACTAACATTCTTATACCAGTAAATCAATTCAAGCGAAATGTCAAATGAAATACAATATAACTTAAAGTATGTTTGGGATTCCACCCTCTAACGATCCGTGGAACTATCTACTATGTAGTAATATATGCTATTATAATATGTTTATCAGTAAAGTATTAAAATAGCGTTAAGGCGTTACTTATATCCCACTTAACACATTTTATATATTCCATAGTCTATACAGTACCATAAGCTCCACCAAACCGACGGTTTACTTAGAGGGCACTTATAAAAAAACTCATAGAAGGCGTGATAAGGCATGTGACAAGGCATGAGAGGCAATGTTAGGGTAGGATTTTACCTTTTAGCAGATCCGGACTGGTGGTAACGCATAGCAGCCACTACCGCCCACCTCGAAATACACTTCCAAATCTAAGCTGCACCTAATCAAATCACAAAGTAATAGAATGGTATCGAAGAAGCATGATCGATCGGAGGTGTGACCTCAATTAGCCCTGCGTGGCTGTAACAGACCACCTTTTTGTATGTTTTAAACCGACGATAAACCACACACGTCGGACTCAAACCATACAAAGGAGTGGATTGTTATTGGGGTGAATAATAAAAGCGGAGAAAGAAATAAAACAAAACAGAATCTCACAGCGGAATGAAAAATAATAATAATAATCAAATAACAGTTCATGAAGCTGTTTTACAAAACATTTGATTACTTACACAGCGTAGAATCAGAGTTACACATAGCAAAAGAATAATAAATACAATGCAGCGGAACAATGTGATGCAGTGGACCAATATAGTAAATAATAGTAATACAATCTTCGTCTTCGCCCTTCAAAAATAAAGTCTTCAAATCCTGAAATGCTCAAACTAACTCGAGCGAATTGAAAAAAACCAAACAATCGAGTCAGAACTAAAAGATCTGATATGAGTGAAATCAACAGAAATAAATATGAGTGGGACGACGTCAAAGATGTTTACGGGTTTTGACATCTCATATCCCATGTCTAACGTGTGTGCAGTAACTTAAGAGATGTTCGGGATTCACACCTCCTCAGGATCTGTTAAACTATTTACTATGTAGTAATATACGCTATTATAATAATGTCTATAGTAAAATAAACTTACTTTTAGATAGCATTAAGGCTTTACATTATCCATCTTAACACGCAATAGTCCTAGTAGTCCATCCAGTATAATAGTCCCTCCTGATCGGGAAGCCACCAGAGGGTACTTCATGGGCTACGGGAGGAAACCAAACTCATAAAAGGTGTGACAAATGCGGATTATGGATCTTAAGGACAGAATTAACACTAGAGGGGGGGTGAATAGTGTTTTAAGGAATTACTAAATCTTTTTGAGTTTATGTTAATATGAACACAAATGTATGCAATATTCAGACACAGATATGATCAAAGAATCAAACACAAATGCAGAAATAAAGTAAAAGCAACAAAGGTATAAGAACACGCCGAATTTTATACTGGTTCGGAGTTACCCTACATCCAGTCCTGCACACAAGTACAGTTTTCCTTTCAAAAGCAATTATTACAATTACACCCTCGATTTCAAGGCCACGAGGTACACCACTCTAGATTCGCAATCCTTTGGGTAGAGATGCTTGATTTTACGGGCAACAAGTTCACCCAATTGATTCACAGGGTACAATCACACCTTTTCTCACTTGATTGATTTTACAGTCTATAATCACACCTTTTTTCACTCAATTTATTACAAATAAGTCTATAACTCTGAATAGCACTGAGATCTTGTTGAGATAGTGATAGATAATCAAACCAGAGATGATCTAGTTAGATTCAATGGTTATTACGACAGAGTAATGATAAAAATATATATAAAGAAACGTGGAAGAAGAAGTGGAGTGAAATCAGAGAAAATATGAATGTAAATTCGTTTAAAACTTCCCTTATTTACAGTAGAACAACAGCCATGTCCATTCATGAAAGGATACGACAAATAGACACTTCTTTTGACATTCAAATTTTTGAAACAAACTGCCACCTTATCGACAGGGGTACCTAGGGGTTGTCGACAAGCCTATGGTATTTTTGGTGATTTTTTTTTTTGAAAATAACTTCTATTTTGTATTAAAATTATTTTTAAACTTTATAAATATACTTAATTATAGTTAAAATACATAAATAAATATAGAGAATAATATTTTGGTATATATAAAATTTTACTATAATTTTATATTTAAATCTAAGTATAAATATTAAAAGTTAAATATATTATAATTAAAAGATAGTTTAAAACCAAGGATAATTTGAATTTGAAGATAAAGATTATTTTGTGGCTAAAAGTATTTAAAACCAGGATAGACGTTTTGATTCTTTTAAAAGGAATGTTTTGAAATCATTTTGAAAACAAGATATAATTTTATAAAAACATTTGAATAAAAGTTAGCGGATACATAACAATGTTCCACTAGATTTTTCGTAGGTTCCATCCTGCTTAGGGTTCCATCCCTTTAATAGGCTCGAAGTGGATTCCATTCCATGAATAAATTGGATATTAAGATGCCAATGCTTTTCTAGGAGTTTTAAAAAAATTCCTAATTTATTATTGAAATCTTAAACTCTTGATAATCTTGATACTCATGAGTCTTCAATCTTGATATCTTGAATCTCTATGCTGTAAGTCCTCATTCTTGGTACCTGCATGGTTAAATCCTGCATATACATATATATTTAAACTATAATGTTGGTATTTATATTTTATAATATTATTCTAAGATTGTTTTCATCAAAGCCATCTTCTCAAGGACTAACAATCTCCCTCTTTTAGACGATGGCAACCTTTGTTTATCAAATATTACTTTTATTGTAATAACTCCCCCTTAATCTATGCCTAACTACCCTATTTTGTACTTCTCCCCCTTTGTCATCAACAAAAACTAACTCTAAACTATATGTAACTCCCCCTAAAACTAATACTATATGACATGTGATTATAATGATAGTGTTATCATAAATAATCATCACTTAATTCTAAAACTAAAATTTAGTCCTTAATTACTAACTATCCTAACTAAGAATCCATATATGATAATACTTATAATATTGATAATGTGAGAAATCAAATATAAGAACACAAATTATTTATTTTATATATATTGTTGTATTTACATTTGCATAGAAGACGAAAGTAAGAACATATAACAATAGGAAAAGGAGAAAAGATACTAATGTGTGTCCTTGAAAATGGGAGATCTATGAACCGAACAATTTGGGTAGTGGAAAATTTCCATGTTGTTCGAATAGATTTCCATCCTTGTCAAAGCACACTTGACCAACGCAAACGACTTTGTCGTCATCTTCAGCGTGCTCTTCTTCCATGAAGGCTTCTTCTTCTTCTTCTTCTTCTTCCTCGCTGTCCTCTTGCACTTGATCTCCTGAAGATTCTTCATCAATCAAGATCGGATTAGCATGATTGTCCATTAGAAATTTTTGCAAATTTCTGTGGATTTTGCCTCGCCGTTCTTGTTCTTTGGCCATTCTGAGTTGCACTACTTGAATTTCAGTCATTAGTTGCAGTGCATCCTTCAAAGAATCCTCTAATTTCATCACTCGTGCAAGCGTAGTTCGCTAAAATGGTCCAGTAGAAGGAGAAGGGAATGAAAAGGTTGAATTTTTTTTCGATTTGGAAGAGAAGGCTATTGTTTAATTATTTTCAGAAGATAGATCAGAGAAAGGACAGAAAGAATGAACAAAATTTCGAAATAAGAAGAATATATAACCATTATTTGAATTTTGGTGGGAAAATTTCAAAAATAAAAAAATCGTCATATGTCGACAGGGGTAGGAGGGGGTTGTCGACATGGTAACTATATTTTTTACTATTTGATTTTTAATTTAATTTTTGATTATACTTTGTTATTTAAATTCTATATTTCAGTTATTGAACAAATACCTAATTTTCTTCTTAATTTAGTAAATATAGATTCATTTAAGGGTTTTGTTAAGATATCAGCAATTTGGTTCTCAGAATTGATATAATCGAGAGTATTTACTTCCTTACTTATATTATCTCTGAGAAAGTGATGTCTGATATTAGTATGTTTAGTTCGAGCATGATGAGTAGTATTTTTGGATAAATTTATTGCACTAGTATTATCATAATAAATTAGTGATTTCGAGATATTTAGACCAAAATATTTTAAAGTTGATTGCATATACATATTACTTGAGAACAAGCCAAAGCAGCAGAAATATACTCTACTTCGGTTGTTGATAAAGAAACGGTGTTTTGCTTTTTACTACTAGGAAATCAAAGAATGCCCCAAAAAGTGACAACTTCCACTTATACTTTTTTGGTATGATTTACAACCAGCATAATCAGCATCACAGTAAGATATTAAGTCAAAAGAATCATTTTTAGGATAAAATAAGCCATAATCAAAGGTGTGTTTAACATATCTTATGATACGTTTTACAGCTTTTAAGTGGGTCTCTTTAGGTTGGGATTGATATTTGCACAGAGACAAACACTATGCATGATATCAGGTCTACTAGCAGTGATACAGAGTAGTGATCCAATCATTCCTCTATATAACTTTTGATCTACATCGTTCGAGAGATCTTCTTTACTTAGGTACTCATTGGTTGCCATGGGAGTGGGTTTTCCACTTGCAGTAGTCAAACCAAATTTACTAACTAGGCTTTACCATATTTTTCTTGACTAATAAAGATATCATTATCTAATTGTTTTATTTAAATCCTAGAAAGAAGTTTAATTCACCCATATGACTCATCTCAAACACTTTTGTCATTATTTCGGAAAATTATTTATTCATTTCAAAATTTGTTGATCCGAAAATGATATCATCTACGTAAACTTGTACTAGTTGAATATCATTTTTATTTATTTTAATAAAATGAGTATTATCTACTTTACCAATTTCAAATTTTGATTGCAATAAGTAAGATCTTAGTCTATCATACCAGGCTCTACAAGCTTGTTTTAGACCATACAGAGCTTACTTAAGTTTGTAAACATGATTTGGTAATTTTTCATTTTCAAAAAGTGGTGGTTGTTCAACATATACTTACTCTTTTACAAATCCATTTAAAAAGGTACTTTTAACATCCATTTGATATAATTTGAAATTATTATGATTTGCGAAAGCAAGTAGAATCATAATGGCTTCTAATCTTGCTACGGGAGCAAAGGTTTCATCAAAATCTATTCCTTCTTCTTGACAATAACGTTGAGCGACTAACCGGTCTTTTTTTCTTACAACCTCTCCTTATTCATTCATTTTTTTATAAACCTATTTTATTCCAATTATAGTTTTCTTTTTAGGTCTAGGAACAAGTTCCCAAACATTATTTCTAGTGAATTGATTTAGTTCTTCTTGCATAGCCAAAATCCATGAATCAACAATTGATGCTTCTTTTGGATTTTTGGGTTCAACAGTTGATATAAAAGCTACATTGCACATTTTACTTAGTTGATTTCTAGTTGTAACAACAGATTGCGTATCTCCTAGTATATTTTCTATAGGATGATCTTTTAAAAGTTTAATCTTTTTAGTAGGAAGATTAATTTCATTATTAGTTTCAGTTGACTCTTGATTTTGAGTGATTAAATCCTCTTCATCATTTGTATCTTCAAAACTTTTGAAATTTTCATCGAATGGAACATGTATTGTTTCTTCGATGGTGTTAGATCATAAATTAAACACTCTGTATGCTTTACTTCTATTAGAATATCCGATAAAGATACATTTGTCGGATTTAGGATCAAATTTATCTAAGTTATCTTTTGTATTTAAAATAAAACATTTACTTTCAAAAATTATAAAATAAGATACTTTTGGTTTCTTTGTGTGAAGAAGTTCATAAGATGTCTTATCAGTTAAAGGTCTAATTAAAATTTTATTTAAAATATAACAGACGGTAGCAACTGCTTCTGCCCAAAAATACTTTGGTAATTTACTATCTGAAAGTATAGTTCTCACACAGTCTTGAATCGTCCTATTTTTACGTTATACTACTCCATTTTGTTGTAGAGTTCTTGGAAATGAAAAATTGTGAGTTATTCCCTTTTTATTGCAGAATTCCTCAAACTTTTCATTTTGAAATTCATCACTGTGATCACTACGGATGGTTATAGTTTTTAGAGAAAGTTGATTTTGAATCCTTTTTGTAAAGTTCTTAAAACATTCAAAAGTATCACTTTTATGTTTCAAAAATATTGTCCATGTAAATCTAGAATAATCATCTACAATTGCAAAACCATATTTACTATGATTTATTAACTGAATTTGAGATGAACCAAATAAATCAAGATGAAGTAATTCAAGAGGTTTTGAAGTTGAAATCATATCTTTTAATTTAAATAAACATTTTCTAAGTTTTCCTAATTGACACGCATCACATAAACTATCTACTTTAAAATTCATTTTAGGGAGACCTCTTACTAGATCATGTTTTGATGGTCTAGATAAGAGTTTGAAATTCTAATGCCTAAATCTCTTATGCCAAATCCAAGGGTCACTTGTATTTGCCAAAAGAAACAGGTTATCATTTGAGACTTTCATACTAAGAATATAAATATTCTTTTTCCTAATTCCCTCAAATATTATGGTTGAATTATTATCTTCAATGTGACACTTATCTTTTTAAATTTAATTTTATATCCTTTATCGCAAAGTTGACTAATACTTACCAGATTATGTTTCAGATTCTTAACTAGCAAAACATTAGTAATAATAGGAGTTTCAGAGTTACCGACTTTGCCGATGCCAATCACATATCCTTTTGAGTTGTCTCCAAAGTTAACCAGTCCTCCTTCTTTGTATATTATATCATTCAGCATATCTGGATTACCAGTCATGTGTCTAGAGCATCCACTATCGAGTATCCATTTATTCTTTTTGATCGGCACAATTTGTCCATTGTGAATTGATTCCTCAACACCCATAAAGCATGTTTCCTGCACATCATATAATTTTGGTAGACAACTTAAATTTGAATATTGATTATATGCAGACTCAAGAGACAATGATGATTTGAATATTCCTAAACTACTATTAACAAGTTTTTTAAACATAGCCATTTTAAAAGCTTTTTCAAAAATCATATTATGAAACTTTGAAAACCTTGCTCCGGTACTAAATGTGAGAAATGCGGATTACGGATCTTAAGGCTAGAATTAACACTAGAGGGGGGTGAATAGTGTTTTAAGGAATTACTAAATCTTTTTGAGTTTATGTTAATTTGAACACAAATGTATGCAATATAAAGACACAGATATGATCACATAATCAAACATAGATGCAGAAATAAAGTAAAAGCAATAAAGGAAAGAACACACCGGATTTTGTACCGGTTTGGAGTTACCCTACATCCAGTCCAACACACAAGTATAGATTTCCTTTCAAAAACAGTTGTTACAATTACACCCTCGATTTAAGGGCCACGAGGTACACCACTCCAGATTCACAATCCTCTGGGTAGAGATATTTGATTTTACGGGCAACAAGTTCACCCAATTGATTTCATAGGCTACAATCACACCTTTTCTCGCTTGATTGATTTTACAGGCTACAATCACACCTTTTCTCACTCAATTTATTACAAAGAAGCCTATAACTCTGAATAACGCCGAGGTCTTGTTGAGATAGTGATTTAGAATCAAACCAGAGACGATCTAGTTAGATTCAATGGTGATTTCAGCAGAGTAATGATAAAAATATACATAAAGAAATGAGGAAGAAGAAGAGGAGTGAAATCAGAGAAATATGAATGTAAATTCGTTTAAAACTGCCACTATATATAGTAGAACAACAGCCATGTCCGTTCGTGAAAGGATATGATGAATAGACACTTCTTTTGAAATTCAAATTTTTGAAATAAACTGCCACCTTATCGACAGGGGTACCTAGGGGTTGTCGACAAGCCTATGGTATTTTTGGTGATTTTTTTTTCTTTGAAAATAACTTCTATTTTGTATTAAAACTATTTTTAAACTTTATAAATATACTTAACTATAGTTAAAATACATAAATAAATATAGAGTATAATATTTTGATATATATAAAATTTTAGTATAATTTTATATTTAAATCTAAGTATAAATATTAAAAGTTAAATATATTATAATTAAAAGATAGTTTAAAGCCAAGGATAATTTGAATTTGTAGATAAAGATTATTTTGAGGCTAAAGTATTTAAAACCAGGATAGATGTTTTTGATTCTTTTAAAAGGAAGATTTTGAAATCATTTTGAAAACAAGATATAATTTTGTAAAAACATTTCAATAAAAGTTAGCGGATACAAAACAATGTTCCACTAGATTTTTCGTAAGTTCCATCCTACTTAGGGTTCCATCCCTTTAACAGGCTCAAAATGGATTCCATTCCACGAATAAATTGGATTTTAAGACGCCAGTGCTTTTCTAGGAGTTTTAACAAAATTCCTAATTTATTATTGAAATCTTAAACTCTTGATAATCTTGATACTCATGAGTCTTCAATCTTGATATCTTGAATCTCTATGCTGTACAATCTTCGTTCTTGGTACCTGCATGGTTAAATCCTGCATATACATATATATCTAAACTATAATGTTAGTATTTATATTTTATAATCTTATTCTAAGGTCGTTGTCATCAAAACCATATTCTCAGGTACTAACACAAGGCTCGCTAGGGTAGGTGAGACGGCACAACGAGGCAATGTCAGGATAGATATACCAATTACGCATCAAGGCTGGTGGTGACGCATAGCGCGCAGCTACTTCCCACCTCGAGCCACACCTCTAAAAAAATTAGAGGCTCAAAGTAATCACAAAGTAATATAATGGTATCGAAGGAGTGTTTTCGATAAGAGGGGCTACCTCATTGGCCCGTTAGCGCTTCTGTTTTAGCCACCTTATGCCAATTCACGGGAGTCGGGTCCACATATATACCTCAAAGGAACGCCGCCGCCATCCTACTTCATTCTGGAATCTCCACCACGAACACAGTTGTTAAAGTGGTTTTCGATATCGACAGAGAGTATGCCCATATTCGATCCCGGTCTCTTAAAAATCAACTGTTATTATAACACCACGGCCATTTCAAAATAATTTATACTTTAAACCGAAATATCATTGCCATTCCAAAACCATATAAACATGATATCATTTCCATTTCAAACTAAACCAATATGATATCGTTTTTATTTAAATATATCCCTTCCAAAATCATAGCACTTTCAAAGTTATACACTTTGAAACCAATACATTTGAAATTATAACACTTTCATATCATAATACTTTTAAACTCGTAACTTTGAAACATAACTTCCACCACTTAAATGGTTTAAATGTTAAACTATTTTATATAACAAATAGCCTCTTCAATTTCACAAATCAATTCCAAAACAACTCTAATTCCAAAATTTTAAATTTAACCAAATCTCAAATCAAAAATTCCAATTCAATTCAAATTCCAAAAAAACCATTCCAAATTATGTTGATTTCAAGACAGATTTGGTCCACAAAATAAACCATTCAAATTCAGTATATTTTAAACTTTAAGTATTCAACAATTTCAAAACTAAGTTTGATAATTTCATCTATATCAAATTTAATTTTCTATTATTTAGTTTCGAAACATTTACTCAATAAATCCATTATCATTTAAATAGAACCCAAATTACAAATAACTAAATGTTTCCTTTAATTTATCTACACTTGAAATATTTATTTAATTCACTTTAAACCAAAATCAAGTTATAAATCATATTCTTTACAAATCTTAAATTCCATAAGTTCCAAATCGATTTCATTAAATAAATTTCTACATTAAATACAATTTCAAATCTATCTTCTCAACCTTAATTTTTATTAAAATCATTATAAACTCTATATAAAATAAAATTTAAATAAAAATTTAACCATATTATATTTTTTTAAAAATCAAACTTTATTATTAATTTTTTTTATATTTTAACAAATTTATACATGGCTTAAAATCAAGAATTTAATTATATATAAAATAACATTTATATAATATCCAAATCAATATTTTACAAAACCATATATTCCTTTCCAAAACCATAGAGATACTTTCCAAATATTTATATGCATATAGACCATGGTGTATGTATATAATTCTATCCTATGGCCAAGTGATACGGATATTTATCATTTCAATACGTAATTTAATATTTTGCGATTGTATATCGATTCAAACCGCAATCCCAAATGAAATAAAAATCCATAACAAACCTGCAGCTTATAACCATATAAAATAATCATCAATTCAACCAACATCAACAATCAACATCCATTACATTCATCATCCAAAACAACCCATAAATATCAATACAGAAACTGATAATAAATAGCAGGTATTTAACTGGCAGTTTAAATGCAAAAATAAATTAAATAACAATTTAATTCAAATGAATTCAATTTAACTGAGATGATGATTAAAAATATACCAAACAATCATAAATACTTTTCTAATCACATCATGAATTAAATTTAACAAGCATAAGAAATTTTAGAAGTTGTGAGTAGGTTAAAACACTCACCTTTTGAATTTAAATCGAATTTAAATCCAATTTAAGCATAAATTTAGAACGGTCCTAGAACTTATCCAAACTAGTTCCAAAATGTCCAAAATTTCGATACGATCCCAACGAGAGAAACTGCACGTGAATCGGACCTCGTAAGTGAAAGTTATTCATGTCAGAATATTACGTGATTTAGTTTGGAATAAATAATACAATAAATAAAACAAAATACCGCAACCCAGCACGCCAGCAAGGAAAATCACGTCTCCTTCATCTTCCTAACCCTAACGCATTCGAGCTCCTCTACCATGCACACAGCCGCCATCAAAAATTTCCATGAACGTCGACTATACAATAGTCGTGCCGCCCCATCCATGCCATCGATCGCACACCGGTCTCCCATCCCACGTCATCCACCGCGAGCCCCCCGGTGCCCCAAAGCTCTCGGCCACCGCTAAAATTTTCAAACCTTAATGAATTTTTCCGGGCGATCTAGCAGTTGAATCGACCAACTACCTGCGCTGATGAACTACGCATGCCTCTCTCCATAACCCGGTATTATTGTTTCGCCGATAGGTTGCAGTCGATCGCGGTGAATTTAATGGCCGAGAATTTCTCTACAGTTTCTGGACAATAGTGCTTCAAATTAGAGAACAAATTACAAATCTGAGTGGCGCTCGTCAAGAGTTTCAGATCGATATATATTGAGAAGTTTGATTTTTTGGAGTTTAACTCGGAGTTGAAATTGCAATTTGAATTTAGGTTTTGATTGTCTGCCATTGGAATAAGGAATTGAGAAGGAGATGTACGTACAGCCAAATGAGAATAAGGAGTGTCTAGGGTTTATAGCGAGGTATATATAGTTAGGTCAGAAATAGAGATGAATAGACATGATTTGATTGAGCGATAACGATCCAAAAAGCCCGTTCTGCCTCCGGAACGAATATGGACCAAACCATATATCAAAATAGATGTTATTGAATATTTTAAAATTGATGGAACAGGTTTGAAGTCCAAATTACATCGTATGAATAAGTTATGCAAAATTCATTTTATTTCAAATTGATTTCTATTAATTGATTTCTAGGCGTTTCGAGCCCGTATGATCAAACTACAGACCCGATCGCTATGAAACTAGAAATCCTACAACAATTCACTGTTACGAATCCGATGAAACTAGTTTTGTTGAAATCTGAGTCAGTGGCCAAAATGGTTATTTTCGCATTTTTGAAAAAGAATAAAAGCACTAAACTCACTTTGGTCGCTGGAAAATAATTTCGGTGGTGACTGTAGCATCATCGATGTTCGTTTTCGAGTTTCCAAGGGAGGAACTGGTACCTAAATGTTTTAAATTGGATTTGTTTGCAAAACTGGGTTTTGATTTTTAATACAAAGAAATAATTGGATATACTAAAGGATTTTGGGATACAATTGAATTCAAAAATGATTTTTGAAATACTTAAGTGATTGTTTTAAGACTTTGGAGTTGGTTTAAAAATGTTTATAGAATATCAATAAGTTTGAAGACTTATAAGATTTGAATTAAATTGGAAAGCAAATAAGTTGGAAAACTTATAGAAGTTTAAAAGTTGAATGGAAATGGAATTTAACTGAATTTTGTTAAATAAAAGTGAATTCTGAGGAATTGAGTCTGAGTAAGCTAAATGGAAGGTCATTGAAATAAAATTTATTAAGTTGGAAATAATTTGTGAATGAACAATTTAATTTAATTTGTAACTAAATGGAAATTGGAACTGAACATTTGAAAAAAATGTTTAAATTTCAGTTATGTTAAAATAAATAAGTAAAATAAACCAATTAGGTGAAATAAAATTGGTAAGTAAACTAATTAATTTAAATGGGTAAGAAAATGAATTGAAGTTGAATATTGGAACGATATTTAATTTAAATTGTGTAAGTAAAAGGAAATCGGAAGATTAGTTCGAATGGGCTAAATAAAATGAAAGGTTTGGAAATAAAAATTTGAGTGAGATATGAATAAACTAGTAAGTGGAACTAATTTAAAGAAATGGTTAATTAAGAATGAGTTTGAGATAAGGTGAATAGAGTTCAATATTAAATTTGATTTGGAAATAAATTAAGAATTGAAGGTAAATGGGATTGAAAATGAAATTGAAAATTTAAGTTAGATGAAAATAGACGTAAAAGCAGAAGTGGCGTAGTGAAAATAGATATTAAAGTGTATAGAATATTTATGTTGAACTTAACAAGAAATGGTAAAATTCTTAAGTAAAATTGGTATTGGGAAGATATTCTAAGTTAATATATGAATGAAGTATAAGTAAAGTGTGAAATGGGAAATTGTGAATAAGTGAATGGAAACCAAAATAAATGCGAATAAAAAGAGAATTGATATTGCTAACAATCAATTGAGATAAATACGTAGGATGCAGATATATTATTTTATTCGCATAGCGATTTGATGCAGATTCGGGCATAGAATTTTGAGGTAGTTATATCGATCCGACTTGGGATTTTTCACTCGATTTTCGGCGGCGAACCCTGGGTATGGATTTTTGAATTATTCTATAAATTCTCTATCATAGTGTATGGCTATGCAAGGAAAATGACAGTTTTTTATCAAGGAACCAGATCTGAGTCTGCGCTAGGAAGTCTGGTGGGAGGGGAGGACAATACTATTTCGGAAGTGAAATTGTGTGATCGAGTGAGCAAACGGATTTGATATTGCATACGGATGATATATGTACATCGTACAGCTTAAGTAAAGCAAATTTGGAAAATTCTGAAAAGAAGTGAATAAAATGATTTTGAATTTTGTGATTGGGTATTATGGCTAAGTAGGATACATGCATTTAAAAGCAATGAAAAATTGGTTTTGATTTCCGAAGATAAATTTGAATTGCCCGACAAAAAGGTATGTATTTAAATTGTCATATGAAATTTGATGATTTTCTGATCTAGGCACTTGGCTTTTGTTTTCTTTTGAAAATTTAGGGTCATTGAGGCAATTTTGTAGTTGTTCCGATCTAGCCGCGTAAAGGAGACGCATGCAAAAATTTTCAAAAATTTAGAGAGTTAGAAAGATTTTGAGAAAATAATGATAATTTAAAAGTTGGTTTTAAATTACAATTTGAGTGGTTGAGTAAATAATATTATTGGGAACTATGGATGATTTTGGGAAGTTAGTAAGAGTGATAGTGTGTCTTTAATAAAAAGATTTTTTTAGGCGGTTGATTGAAACCGTTTGATTTGGGAAAAATAGTTAACGGGTTGTGGACCATTCTTCTTGACTAGTAATTTCGGGGACAAAATTCTTTTAAGAGGGAGGAATTTGACGACCCAGAAATTTGGATATTAGAAATTGGAATATTTAATTGATTTTAAATATTTAAAAGTTTAATTTTAACTTGAATTTCAAAAATCATTATTTATTGGATAATTAAATTATTAAATCTAATTACTGAAAATTGGGTAAAATGTTAAATTGGGAGTTTTAAGCTCGTTAAAAATAATTGAAAGGATTGTAAAATTTATAATAACAATACTGAAGGTAAGTAAAAGTTTTAAATTTGAATTTAAAAGTGTTTTGTTTAGTTTTGAAAACATATCATTTACATTGACATTTAAAAATAGATTTCCGAGGCACAGTCTCGGATTTCGACGAAACTAGTTCCATTGGATTCATAATAACGTATTATTATTGAATTTCAAATTTCGTAGCTTTTGGAGTTATCTTGTGGCCGTACGGTATGTAAACGCGCTGGAAATTAATATCGAAAATTCAATATAATTCTTGCGTCCAAAAATCTATCTTCTTCATACAATCGAATTAGGACTCGAAACCTTTTCCATTGCGTTCGAAATAGGGGTAACATTATATAAGCCGGCACGCCTCGATAGGAGGTTGGGATTTTTAGCTGCAGTTTTGAGATGATTTAAAATTTAAATAAAATTATATATGTGTGTGTGTGCATGCGCGCGCGTGTGTATCTATGTATATTTTTAGTCTTTTAAAATTTGTATTTCCATTAGACCTTTTTGGCTTTCATCTCATGGTCATTGTAGCATCCTTTACACATGCCAACGTCTTGTTCTTTCCCCTCTTTCAAATTCACGTCATTCCATCCAAAACGAAAAGAAATATAAACATTTGAATATATGGTCTATGCCAGCAAAAAAAATCTTCAACCTTCTTCATTTCTTCCTTCCAGTTAAAATTTTTGGCCATATCCGATACTAGTTCAAAAGAAAATTCCCTGCAATGCCTTCTTCTTTTCCGTTCAAAACAAATCCCTCTCCTTCCCTTCAAATTTATTCGCAAGTCGAACGAAGTGGAGCTCAGTACAATTTCAAAAAGATCGAAATCAAAAATGTAACACTTACCGAAGTCGAAATCAATTTTGATTCAAGGCATAAGGGGGCGACGCTGTTTTTCGAGCATTTGGTAGTCGCGAAGCTTAGGTGGCGCTCGCGAGTGAGGTTTGGGTCACGGTATGGGATTGCTGGGCGTGATGTTTCTGGCGATCGGGTCGCGTGGGGCACACAAGGGGCACCGTGGCGAGTCGAGCAGTGGAAGGTGTCGGCATACTAAGGCTTATACGCGAGTAATGGGACTGTCGCGATCTTGCTGTGTGCGATACTGAGTAGTGAGGTATTGGGTTTTTTCATATATATATGTATGTATGTGTGTATATTAGGAAATGAATTTACAGTAAGGTTTTGGCAGCGAGGTGACCAGTTCTGTTTTAATGAATATGTACAGAAAAAAATAATTCTGTTTTAAATTTTTAAAGAAAATATAGGTTTGAAATGAATTTTATTTTATTAGAATTTAATGTGTGTGTGTGTGTGTGTGTGTAAGATTTCGGGAAAATATTGGAAAATTTCAAATGTTGAAGAGTTTATATAAAAACATAGATTTTTAAATCTCTTTAGATTATTTTTAGTATATGTAGTTTGAAAGAAAAAATAATAATAATATAAATACACATATATACATATTATCACTTACTAGTTTATTTTAAAATAAGGTAATATGGAGATTAACTTATTTAATTATTTTAGTAACTTAAAATTATTTATCACAGGGAAATTAGTTTAAATTAAATTATTAGTTAATTAAATTTATTTAAAGAGGATAATTGATTTTTCGATTTTTTCAAATGATGATAAACCGTATAATGTTTATACAAGGTCTGAAATCATGGAAGAAACAAGCCGGTTTGGATCGGGTTGCAAAGTAAAAGTCAAAGATGAGTTAATCTCACTCAAATTGGTTATACCTAATTTAATTAGTTAAAATAAATAAAAAATTTAGCTAAGCTAGCCGGCTATATAGTGGGCCGTGCCACTGAATAAATAATGGGAAAACAGGTGCTTTGCACATGCACAGAGCAACTAATAGGGCAAAATTTGAAAGCACGTGAGCTAGACAAAAGAGCCTAAACTACTATAATAACATGACTAATCTTCCTCATAAGAGGAAGAACAATCACGGCCAACAACCGAAGAAGGCCCAATGACATGAGAAAACCCTGAGAAGAGAGAAGATTCAGACGAGGATCAAATCCAACAGAGCCAGGAGAGTATAGAAATTATATCCCATGTGACATCATAAAACTTACTTTTGTTCTCCTCACCAATCTCACCATCCCTCATGAGGCACAAACCATCTCCCACAATATGGTAGATAAGATAACGACTCTCGCCATCAATATCACTGATAAATGCATAATATGTGTCCTTCTCTAGCGAATATCTCATATCAAAAGGAGCGTGAACCCAAGCACGTTCATCAGAATTCCAGGATATGATATCAGCTGTGGTAGCAGAAGGATCCAACTTAGGGGGCGAGGATGGAGAACCAAAAGATGGGGTTATATCAGGCACTGAAATAGAAGGATCTACGCAAAACGGGGCAACTGTAGGAGGATCCTCATTGGGGGGAACAGCAATGGGAACAACCGGGGAATCAACTAATGGAACAGGAGGAGCAACCTTCTTAACGCACTTCCGGATAGGCGGACGAGGAAGTGGAATCCGGTCAACAAGGGGAACTACCAGTCTAGGACATGCAACAGCACAATGGCCAAAGGTCTGACAAGTCGAGCAAATCTCAGGTTTCCAACTATAGCATACTCTGACCTCAGCTACATGGCTCTCATCTAATCTGACCTTTAACACCGAAGGCAAAGGCTTATCAGGAGTAATCTCAATAAGAGTTTTGGCATACACAAGCTTCTTTCTGGCCACAGTATTTGCATCATAACATATCACCTTACCAACTAGGCCAGCTAGCCAGTCAATCTCGATAAGAGGCTGGAGAACAGAAGGAATATAAGAAAAGTAGGCCCAGACAGGAATAGATAAAACTTGTTCTTCCACACGATCCACAGAAGGAATAGATAAAACGTTGCGATAATGAATGGTTTTCCATCAATAAGAGTTGGGTTAGCCTCCAGAATACGTTGCCTTTCATCACTACGCGTGAACTTAAAAAAGAACATTTCATTATCAAATTGAAATTAAATTATTGGTTGATTGCTTGAATTGATAATTTATTATCAGTCTGGATGTGGTATATTATATATAGTAGTATATATATATTGAAGTGATTGATATTCCCGCATTATACAGTGGATGAGACCCTATGCTCCCCGTATAATTACGGATGACCCTGTATACCGCGATGCCCTCCTCGAAGTGAGATTGTTATTTTTATATTGTGCTAACATCTGTGGAGGCGGAGAAACAGGTTGGAGGGATTCAACTGGATTCCTCAAAAATTGTTGAATTTATTTTCATATTCAGTTATATGAAATGTTGAATAATCTATGATATATTATGTTGGAAAACTAATTTATTTAATGTTAATATACTGCTAGATATATTGTGACATTTTGAAAATGTAAATATTGAATTTTTAAAAGGGGAATATAAAGGGAAAATTTAAAGTAAGAAATTTACAGTAAAGATGGATAAATTTAAAAGGAAAGAATTGGGAGAATGAATATTTTTATTTTTAAATCCTATTTAATAAATTCCGGAACATGGAAAAGAATAGAGTGTTTATATAAATATGAATTAAAGGATTTTAAACGGTAAGGACTTAAGCAATATTGGTTTTTAAGTACAAAGGTTTTATTTTAAAATTTTAAGTTTTAAATAGGTTGGGAAAAATAAAAGGAGAATTTTTAAAAAGAGTATGAAATTGGTATTTTAAATTTAAATAAGGTATTAAATCATTACAAGGGAGTAAAACTAGAATTAATGGATTTCGAAATAAATTTGGATAAATCGAGAAATAATTTTTCAACGGGAATCGGGTTTGGAAGAGACATGGATCTGGTTTAATTATCCGAAAACTACTTCGATCCGGTTTGAACGTTTGCCAATGAATATCATGAAGATGATGAAGATGGTGAAGATGGTGATTCGGTTTGTCCTGACCCTGGGCAACTTGTATGGACGAATGTTATTAGACCATCGTCATTGGAGGACGATGAGCATTCTAAGTGAATTTGTTCAAAATTGGTAATGCATAACCTCAAGCCTCATAAACCGGGAATGGCTAAACCGGGGAGGTGCAGCAAGACTAAGTGGGTAGCACCAAATTAGGGTAAGGTCAACCTTGTCTAGAGTCCCTTTTTGATCTCAGCTGTGTGGGCGGTTACTCATCCCAACCGCGGGGTGATCTTATTCAGAGTATCCATTAACGGGTAGCTCCGATCTTGCGTTGCAGGGGATCGGGAGTGGTCCTCGATATTCTGATCTAGGCCAGGTACTGTGACGGGGGGTACCCCTGTAGCCATGCCATTGTATGGAATCCAATTTCCAATAAGCGCCCGTGCGGTTTTGATTATGCCCAACTATGCTGGAACGTGAGATGCAAGCATTTCAGCTATATTCTATTTTATTTTCAATAGACACTACTATAATATCAGACGGACTTGATAAAAATATTTTGATTATCGTAACGTAAAAACCCAACATGTTTATTTGTGGCGTGGTCTTACGAGATACCTTTGATTTCAAAGAATTTTGAAAACTTCAATAATTCAATTGAGTGTGGTGTCCAGACCCTAGGCAACTTGTATGGACGAATGCTATCAGACCGTTGAGAAATAATATTTTAAAGAGAATTTAATTAAGAGAATCGATTTGAAAATCGATTAAGTGTTTTTGGAAAATGTGATTTAAAGGGAAATGAGATATGGAATTTATAGACTGGGTTTATAGATAAAGTGAATAAATATCAATGGATATTTGAGATTTTAAATTCACGGTGGGAATTTACAAGGAATGAGTAAATCGTTTTAAAAATAAAAGAGGTTTTTATTTTTGAAAGTATGGAAAAGAAAATTTATGGGATTGGGACGTAAATTAAACTGGACATAAATCAAGAAGGATTTATAAGATTATATGGGGTATATTGGAGTGGAAAGTGTATTTTCCTAAAAAGCCAAGTATAATTTCAAAGGAGATTTTTAAGTATAAATTAGAAGTTTTAAAAGTGGTTCTTGAAAGAATGTTTTAGAAAAATTATTATTTAGTTGTTTTAAAATTATTAAAGTAAATATTTATTAAGTTAATTATAGTAGTAATTATTTTTAAACGTTAAATTAGTATTTTGGTGTAAAAGGATAATTATTAAATGTTTATACCTTATGTAATTGCTTTATTTTAAAAGTAGTTTTGGCTAAAGTTTTACTTGGAAAATTATTATAGATTTTGATAACTATTATTTTGAATAAAGTGATTTAAGTAGTTTATTTTAAATGTTTTAAGTGTATATTTATTGATAAAGTGATTTAATTTATTTGAAATCTAAATTTAATAACACTTGGTGCTTTTTAGTGGAAATAAAATAATGGGTTGAATGATTGTTAATTTGATAGTTAAATAACCGACAATATTGGCCAATGCGCGGATCGTTTCAGAGAGACCGCGATCGGGTTTAATTATCCAAAAACCACTTTGATCCAGTTTGAAGGTTTGCGAATGAAGAACGTGAAGATGATGAAGACGGTGAGTTGGTTTGTCCAGACCCATGGCAACTTGTATGGATGAATGCTATCAGACCATCGTCATTGGAGGACGATGAGCATTCTAAGTGAATGTGTTCTAAAAATGTAACGCATAGCCTTAAGCCTCATCAACAGGGAATGGCTAAAACATTGGAAGTTTAGCAAGGCTAAGTGGGTAGCACCCAATTACGGTAAGGTCATCCCTGTCTAGAATCCCTTTTTGATCTCGGCTGTGTGGGTTGTTGCTGATACCAATCACGGGGTGATCTTATTCGGACTATCCAGTAAGCGATAGCTCCGGTCTTGTGTTGCAGGGAATCGGGAGTGGTCCCCGGTACTCTGATCTAGGCTAGGTACTGTGACGGGCGGTACTCCAGTAGCCCTGCCATTGTATTGAATCCAATCTCCAACAAGCGCCCGTATGGTTTTGGTTGTTCCCAACTATGCTGGAACTTGAGATGCAAGCATTTCAGCTGTATTCTATTTTACTTTCAATAGACACTATTATAATATCAGACGGATTTGATAAAACTGTTTTGATTATCGTAAGGTAAAAACCCGACATGTTTATTTGTGGCGTAGTCTTACGAGATACCTTTGATTTCAAAGAATTTTAAAAACTTTAATAATTCAACTGAGTGTGTTTTCTCACATAGGTTTCAAGACCGACTCGGGTGTTATTTTAGTATAATGCTCAGGTCAGACCGAGTATTACGGATACAGGATAGGATGTTATGGAGTTCAGAAGACGAGCTGGATGACTAGATGTATATCACGTATCTTATATTCTGCTGTGTATGGTAAGCTGTATAGTTAGCTTTTGTAAGGACAAGTTATTATAATTGTCTGGTATTGTGCTATTGATTTGTGTGTACTCTAATGATGTAATATATAAAAAGTAATAGTTATTTTTGTATAAAGATCAATTGTTATCTATTATATATTGTTCCGCTGCGATTGTGAGATTCTGATCCTGTTTTTCATTTGTTCTTTTACCCTAATGATTCACATTTCCGTCCAATTTGAGTTGTACTGATGGAAAATATTACCGACTCAAAGGGGTACGGATTTGCGGACCATTACATTCCGTCACACGACGACTTATTTTTACCATTTTAGTCAAATTTTATAAAACTTGTCCAAAGCACTTTTAAATCATTTTCATAACATAATAAACCCATTCAAACAAATAATTGATTATTTCACATGATTTAAAAAAATTACTTTCCATATTTAATTTTGTATTATTATAATATTAAATTTTCTTTCTTTTTTTAAATTACTTTATATCAAACCAAATGATATTTTTATATTATTTTTCAACTTTCAACTATTATTTTTCAAAATCAAAACATAGCTTATATTTTTCAAATAAAATATAAAAATCCATTTTTCATTTACATAGATTCCGAAATGTTATCTTTTCTCGATTTAAACCAAAGATGCTCAATTGTACCATATACACTATCTTGGCCATCTTGTAAGTGATTGTTATCAAATGCAAACTTTATATCAAAACAACCATGATTACCTTAACTAATTTTGATTATGTTATAATAATCATACATCATCACATATTTAGTATAAGTGTTCAAACAACAATCTATCATCGTATTATCAATCCAAACAGAGTTAGAAACCATGGTAATATTATTACTAATAACAAGCAATATTTCAACAACTTTTGATCTTAATTTGTCGACAAATTTATAGTTAAATTTAAGTGATAAATCAAGCAATATTTAATAGATATTTTTAAGTGATTTAGTAAGCAATTTATCAAGCAATTCAATGTGAGATTAACTCACTTTTATTTAACCCCAACTTTCTACCAACATTCTAATCTACGCAACGCTTTAATATCATCTTCCAACCTAACCAAAACATTACCAAAACAATCCATCCTCCCCTATAGCTCACGGCCTAAGGCCTCCTCCCTTCTCTCTTACTTATGGCCATCGCCATGCTCCATCCCAAGCTCCGCCAATACCTTCCACCATTATGATATCTACGGCAACCCTTCTCATCCACTACTTCGTGATGCTCATGGCCATGATAGGAATAGGCCATGAAACCTTCACGCCTTCGACTCTAACTTAGTATGCAAACTTCCATTGATGAGGCGAGGTCTTTGACCAAGTTTAAAAGTGTTTCGACTTTTTTTGATATTATTTTGAGAATTTAAAGTAAGGAAATAAGGAAGAGAAGAAGACATCATGGAAGTAACTTAAGAGAAGAGTATGGAAAGGTATATTTGAAGGTGAAGGTAAGGTTTCCATTCATAGGATTTGAAAAAAGGGCAACAGACACAAAATACCCTTTAGGCAAATTACAAAACTAGCCTTCAAAATAAAAAATATCATTATTTTAATCATATCAACTTCACCTCCACATCACTTAATCAATATCACACATAAAATCTCATTACGACATGGACATCATCATAATCCATGTGCTAATGTATTAATCAAGTTGCAAAAATGCCAAATCAAATAAAAAATATCTTGTTTTTATTATGACAAATGCCACATCAAAAACAAAATAAAATCTTTTTCCAAAAGTAAACCCTTCTATCTTACTTGCTAATGTTAATTTGGTCTAAAAATGTGTATGCATATGTTTAAAAATAGGTTAACAAAGTTACAATGATGTTGCACACACTTTCGTACGATAAAAAGTCGAAAATGTGAACGCTAAATCCCCGTCACATTTCAGTTTTTAATCAAACTATTTATTTATGTAAACAAAACTTGAAAATAAATTTCTTATCATTTCTAAATAATTAAAATAATATTATTTAAGCTATAAAACAATATTAAATAGCATTAAAATCCAAATGTAAAAATATGACGTCGATCTGCCAAAATGCGATAAAGTTTGTAAATTTTTATAAAATAAGTATATATATATATAAAACTATTATAAATCGATTATTATCATTACATAAAAATTAAAATGAATTATTTATCATTTAAAATAAATATTTGAATATTTTAAAAAAATATTCTAATTCCAAGTGATAAAATTACGGATCGTTATATTCTTCCCACCTTAAAACAAATTCGTCCCCAAAATTCAACCACAACCCAAACCCAAAAGAGTTTACCCAAAATATTATCTTTAAACTCAATTCTGAATGATACGCATAGATCATCCATACGCAATATCTGATTCTATCTTATATTCGAATCCACAACTTTATTCCACATTAGTATTGATCCTTTGACCCACTAATGCGGGCTCTAATAAGGCTTTCTTGATCAGAAGCTTCGTTTCTCTTACATAGCTCTCAACTATGACAGAAAACACAAGTACCCAACCATAATCCCTCATAATATTTGCCGTCAAGAATTGAGTGATAAATCCTTATTCGTAATTGTGTAAACTTTTCAAAGTTTCATATTCAAACCTTAGACCAAAATTATGCAATGAAGCGATCTACGTACAACATACAAACTTAGTTATATCAAATTCTTTTTCAAAATCATTTATGAAAACATTTCATAATATTCCAACTTAATGTTTTAAACCTTTTTATGCATCCCAAGTATTTATAACCCTCATTTAGACGATATCTTATTAAAAATTACTTTTCTTATTTTGAATATTCCTTTTAAATCGATTACTTAAAGAAGAGATTTAAGGAATGGCACCATCATTTACATCATAAAAGGCATGGACCAAGTCCAAAGGTTACAAAGGGCAATACTAAACATTCATTACCCAAGAGTCAAAACTCATACTTAGGGATTCACAAACAAGATGCTAAGATACCCCCATTTCAAAATGAAATGAAGAGTTTTATACCTTTTAAGATGTTTCAAAAAAAATAAAATTTTAATAAAACAAGCTTCACTAAAATCTTTCTACAAGTTTAACTCATCAAAATCTCATTTATCAAAACACTTATTTGTCAAATCACTCATTCATCAAAATAACTTTTATTTTGAATCAACTTCCTTAAGAATTCAAATACCAATTTTTATTTCAAAATATTTTTGAAATCACTATATATCTTTTTAACTTAAGAAAAATATACAAATCGAGTAACTTCAAAATGGTACCAAGGAACCGATACTACCAATACTATCATTATTCCCTTAGATAGAAGGGTAATACTCAAGATAAGTGTTCACCATCCAAACACATTTCGTACCTATTTTTAGTTACTTTCGAGTCACTCAGTCTAGTTAATCATAAGATTCTTTTCAAAAAATACCTAGATTTATATTCTAAAAATCCCTTTATAAGACGTATTTTATAAATCTTATAAAATCACTTATATAAAACACAATTATAAAATTTATTTATCTTAAATAAATTCCTTCAATCTTAAACCAACATTATTATTTATAGAACACCATATAGTAAATTCATGTGGTGTTCATATTTAACCTTTTGAATCAAACAACCAATCAATAAATGATAACAACCAAATATTGGCATTTCCTTAACAATTAAACACTACACAAATAACTATATCATTTGAAAGATATTACTTTATATTAAAAATATAATCCTAGGTAAAATTATTCATTTACTAATTTTTCAAAACAAAAATCATTTTTATATAGCATAAAACAAATGCAGACTCATATATATAATCTTAACTCTTTCTAGGGTGTTAGTTACCCTATTTCTAATGAGTTACTCATCCTAATGTATCATAACCCTATCTCTGATGAGATTTTACCCCTACTAAGCTTAGGTGTTCGCTCAACCTAAGCTTTGATACTAAGTGCAATGATCGGGATTTTCAATCCTTGAAAATTAACACTGATACATCCACCATATTGCACGCTAAGGATTCAAGTGCCAGAAAAACCAATCGTTAAGGGTAAAGAAATAAAATAAAGACATAAAACATAATCTCACACAAATTGAATAACATATATTATTAGACAATAATCTTTACAATTGAAAACTTTTCAATACATATATCAGAGACTATCCTTAACTCAACCTACACAGTTATAAACCTCTGTCCTTACAAATGCTAAAAACCAAAACAATAGAACAAATGCAGCGGAAATATAATCTACGACCATAGGTTGATGAAGATCTCCAACTCTCCACTGGAAACTCTAAGCATCTATAACTAATCCTGAAACTACTTGGATTTGACCTGAGTATTAAAAATACCTAGGTCAATTTGGCAAACCAACATGTCAAATGCAAATAATAAATATATATAACAGTTTCATAGATTGACTTTGATGCCAAATAAAAACTTGTTTGAAAGAAAGGGTTCTTGTAAGGCCAAGCCGTACATAAATATTGATAGGTTTTACCATACAATAACCAAACTCTTTTCTCAAAACATTTGATATTATTATAGTATCTCGAATACAAATACTTATTAATCATAGCCGAAATTGTTACATTGATTACATTCTGGCATAATAGTTATACAGCTAAGCCCGAAGGTACTTATTGGAGAATCAATTCCAATAATGACAAGGCATGATACTACATTCCATATAGTACATCTCTAGAGGAATGTACCAAGGCACAATTTAGTTGTCCTCTACCAACACAGAATCAGCCTACTCCTTTCTGGATAGTACCAAATATGACATCACCTGGTTGTTCCCGACCTATCCTTAGGCACACCATACACAACAAAGCTGAGGTATAGAGGGTAATTAAGAAAGGTGATAACTATGTCCTAATGGGTGCAACTCATATATCCGTGTTGCATCTACTCTGTTTTTGTCATTCTCGATGTGTGTGGGCTGAGGTAACATTTACCTTTCACATAACAGAAAATCCCACTTTGAATGCCATATTTACATTTCTAACGACACACTAATTGATTTTTATAAGTACAACCCCCAAGTTCATACGCCTCAAGGAAGTGTGTTAAGTATAAGAGAGATTACCTCCTACACCACCAAACAAATATACATTTGTAAAAACCAAAATACTGGTCTTAGAAATGTAACATCAAACACTCGTCCATGCAAGTTGCCCAGGAACAGGACAAACTGAAGGCACTTCTCCTACTACATATTGTTTGGGAATCACCCCTAGGATTAGTAGTAAGTACTCCTTGCAAATCGAGGATTTCCAGAACGAAGGCCTCGTGAGAAATGCGGATTAAGGATCTTAAGGCTAAGGATAAACACTAGAGGGGGATGAATAGTGTTTTAGAGAATTGTTAAATCTTTTTCAGTTTTTGTTTATTTAAACACAAATGTATGCAATATTCAGACACAAATATGATCAAAAAATCAAACACAAATGCAAATATAAAGTAAAAGCAGTAAAGGAAAGAACACGCCGGATTTTATACTGGTTTGGATTTACCCTACATCCAGTCCTGCACACAAGTACGGATTTCCTTTCAAAAACAATCTTTAAAATTACACCCTTGATTCCAAGGCTACGAGGTACACCCTCTAGAATCACAATCCTCTGGGTAGAGATACTTGATTTTTCGGGCAACAAGTTCACCCAATTGATTTCCAAGGCTACAATCATACCTTTTACACTTGATTGATTTCCAAGGCTACAATCACACCTTTTCTCGCTAAGTTGATTACAAAAAGCTTATAACTCTGAATAGAACTGAGGATCTTGTTGAGATAGTGATAGAGAATCAAACCAGAGATAATCTAGTTAGATTCAATGTTGATTTCGGCAGAGTAATGATAAGAATTTGTATATAGAAATGTGGAAGAATAAGAGGAGTGAAAAACCAAAAAAACTGTCTTAAAATTCGTTGAAAATAACCCATATTTATAGAGGAACAACAGTCATGTCCATTCGTGAAGAGGTATGACGAATAGACACTTCTTTTGAAATTTAAATTTTAAACTCAACAGACACCATGTCGACATGGGGTACATGAGTATGTCGACATCCTAAAGGATTTTTGGTGTTTTGATTTTCTTTTGAAAATAACTTTAATTTTATATTAAAACTATTTTAAGCTTTATAAATATACTTGACTATGTTTAAAATACATAAGTATGTATAAAGAATAATATATACAAAATTTTACTATAATTTTATATTTAAAATCTAAGTATAAATATTTAAAAGTTAAATATATTATATTTAAAAGATAGTTTAAAAACAAGGATAATTTGATTTTGAAATGAAAGATTATTTTAAGGCTAAAAGTATTTGAAATCAGGATAGATGTTTTTCATGCTTTTAAAAGGAAGGTTTTGAAATCATTTTGAAAACAAGATATAATTTTGGAAAATCATTTTGAATAAAAGGTTAGCGGATACAAAACAATGTTCCACTAGATTTTTCATAGGTTCCATCCTACTTAGGGTTCCATCCCTTTAACAGGCTCGAAGTGGATTCCATTCCACGAATAAATTGAATTTTAAGATGCCCGTGCTTTTCTAGGAGTTTTAACAAAATTTCTAATTAAAGAATAAATTTCTTGAATTATTGAACTCTTGATAATTTTGATAGTCATGAGTCTTCAATCTTGATATCTTGAATCTCTATACTTTACAGTCTTCATTCTTGGTACCTGCATGGTTAAATCTTGTATATACATATATATATATATATATATATATCTAAACTTATACTGTTAGTATTTATATTTTATAATCTATTCTAAGGTTGTTGTCATCAAAACCATCATCTCACATACTAACAATCTCCCCTTTTTGATGATGACAACCTTTGTTTATAAAATATTACTTTTATCCTAATAACTCACCCTTAATCTATGCCTAACTACCCTAGTTTATACTTCTCCCCCTTTGTCATCAACAAAAAAACTAACTCTAAACTATATGACACAAAACTATATAACTCCCCCTCATTCTTGGACAAAAATACCTGCATTAATAAACTTATACAATGGAATATAGAATTGATAGTCACAATAATGAATCAAATATAATTATACATGTTTTGTACAACAAACATCAATCCATACTAAATATCAATCAAATTCAAACCAAGCCAAAGAAAATGAAATCAAATCAATCAAGGAAACAAAGCAACCAAATAAAATTAAACGTTACATGGAACTTCCACCCATCCTTCTTCTCCAATGATAGGGTCTGCCTTAATAGCATCCCAATTTTAATTGTTGTTGGTGAGAGAGACTGGAGGATGTGCTTCGTTATCATCCTTATGTAGGGAGGAAATCATCCATCGTATTGCATCGAAATGCCTTTCTTGCTCCTTGATCATCTGCATTTGACTCAATTCTAAGTGCCGCTGGTTACGAAGAATGAAGGAGAGAATATGTGACGCCCCACCTCTATACCCACGCTAGCCAAGAACACTCCGGAGTAGTGCTGTCAACTAGCACGGAGAATAAGGCTGTTGAGGAGCGACCATCCATGTAATTGCTTATCACACGGTGGCTATAAATAATCTTCGGAAACAAACATAGAAATAACCATATCACAAATCAGTCACAGATATCCATATCACAAAGGCGGAAGAAGATATGAATATATAACTAACACATGAAAGTGTACATCAGAGTAGTGGTCAGTAAGATCCACGATAATACAAAAGAATAGCAACACGTGCTATACAAAAGAATACAACTATGAGTCTATATCTCAAGTGTATACAACAAAAAACTGCTAATCTAAACAGTTAGCCAAAATTCAGAGTGATGAATCCCTGGGAAGAAGTCAAGCAGAAGCACCTGTAACATCTCGGTCTGACCCAAGTATTATTTAAGAAAATAATAAACGGGTCAGTCTAGCTATAAATATCAGATGACATGATATAACATAAAAGATATGGCATAAACATAAACATCCATAATGACATACCACTATAAGTATGTAAATAATGATCAACAGAAGATCAATCAATAAGAGATAATCAATATCACAAGAATCTTCTCAAAGATTCGGAAAGGGCATCATACCCCAAACTTGTACTCATAACAAGTCAATGACATAAATTCTAGAAATCAATGCAAGAAGTCCAGAAATCATAGAAAAGAGAAAGAGGCCTATCACATGACGGTCCGAAGACCAAGGGGAGCTACCCCACATGTGTGAATGGAATCACACAGATTAAGGTCCAGACTAACCAAAAAGCAAAAAGGTATGTGTGAGTGGAATCACACAAGTGGTGTCTAGTCTAACCTCGCAACAAGAGACATCGCACAGTTGCTAGTCTAAATCATCAGAATGATCGTCATGATCAACGAGAAGTGTCAATTACACTAAGCTAGTAAATATAGAAGTTTAGCTTCATGTCCCATAACCACTTGCTTAACTTAAATATTTACGAACAAACTATAAATCTTCACTAATAAAATTGTCACAAGAGGTTCAATCGAACAAGTCCAATAATTAACCGACGAAGTGAACGCAAGCGTTTCATACCACTTGTTTTACTAAGTCGTTTAATTAGATTTCTCATCCGAGTGAGGTAAAGGTTTGTATATACTAATAGATTGGAAAACGGTTTAAGAAAAGAGCTTTGTTATTAAAAATAGAGTTGAAATTGTTTGTTAAAAGAGTTTTGATATTTACTACTAGTATTGAAACCTTTATATTATAAAGTGACAAAACACAGAAGAAATTGTAGAAACAATCAGTCACAAAAATCGCATACGGAGATGTGAATAAAATCCAAGGAAATCAGCTCAATGTTTTTCAGATAAGATCCCCTACGGAGGGAGGATCCAGGAGGGGTGGCAACCCCCCAAGGTGGGGGTGCGGGGGCAACGCCACCGCTTACGGGGTTCGACCTAGGGGTCAAGCGACTTAGTGGTTGCGACCTAGAGGTGTTCGCGACCTAACGGTGACTCACGACCCAACATGGCCGACTTAACAGAGGTCGCGACCTAACAGGGTAACTCGTGACCGACTTAAGAGTTGCGTGACTGAAGGGTTCCACGACTTAAGGGTTGCACGACTTAAGAGTTGCACGACTTAAGGGTTAGGCCAGGAGCGACCTAACGAGATAAGGTCCAACGACCTACGAGTTAAGGGTCCAACGACCTATCGGGATAACTCGTAACCGACTTAAGAGTTGCGTGGCTGAAGGGCTGCACGACTTAAGGGTTAGGCCAGGAGCGACCTAACGAGATAAGGTCCAACGACCTACGAGTTAAGGGTCCAACGAGCTATCGGGATAACTCGTAACCGACTTAAGGGTTGCGTGACTGAAGGGCTGCACGACTTAAGGGTTAACTCGTAAAGGACTCACGACCTATGAATGAACGACTTAACTCCGAACGAGCTAAAAATGGCCAGAACGACCTAGGGTTAACTCGTAAACGACTCACGACCTATGGATGAACGACTTAACTCCGAACGAGCTAAAAATGGCCAGAACGACCTAGGGTTAACTCGTGAACGACTCACGACCTATGGAAGAACGACTTAACTCCGAACGACCTAAAAATGGCCAGAACGACCTAAGTGCAGAAAATTCAACAAAACGCTAAAAATTGGAGTTTTTCGCCAATCCAATCCAAACCAAATGCTAACATGCATGCAAAAATGATAGGGAATCATTCCCAACAGTCCAATATAGTTATAGGCTAGAATTGTGAGATAAAAATCTCACCTTTGCACCAAATATCAATGAAAATGAAGTTTTAAGCAAGCAAGAATCAATCCTTCTTCTATCTAAGCACAAGAAGCTTGAATCCAATGTCTTCTTCTTGAATTTGGAGTAGAAAGATGGATTCCAATTGAATTTGAGTTTTGGAATTTTAATTTCCCATTCCCTCCACCATTAATGCCAAAGCTTGATTAGTTAGGAAATTTATGAAGAGTGAGGAGAAGAGGGTTGGAACTTGGGCTTAATAGGCTAAACTAACCCAAAGTCCAAAGCGGGAAAAGTTAGTGAAATTTCACTAACTCCAAACCTATCGATGTTTATACTTAAAAAAGTTGTAAACGGCATTTCGAACTCAATGGAAGTGGTCTCGAGTCCTAATTTGACCGTTTGCAAAAAGTAGCTTTTCGGACCAAAATCCGATTAACGAGTTAATATTTTAAATAAAATATTTAAATACAAACTCGATAAATATGCGGGTTGTTACAGAATATTCTTGAATGAATTAAGAGTTCTTCAAGATTTTCGTATAAGTTATGAATTGGATTAGTCATATTTGGATTTGTGGAAGAACAAGAGATATAGTAGATAAGAAATAGTTTTCAGTGAAGAATTCTGGAAGAAATAGGTATTTATAGGTGTAGAAATTCATTTGAAATGAATAGACATATAGTAAATATTCCAATTTAAATTCAAAATGGATTTTCGTTTCTGACCAGTACATGTCGACATGGTCATAGGGGGTATGTCGACATGGTATAGTGAAATTTGATGATATATTATGATTTTGCGAATAACTGTGTATATATATTATATAATATACTAACATTATTCTGGAGATAAGATAAGCTAGATAATAGAAAGATATTCCATTTCATTTCATACTAAAACGATACAACGATTAATCATAAAGAACTACACGAACATTCAAATCAAAATAAACTAGAACAAATACAATAAGATACGAAAAGGTAGAACTAGTTAGAGGATGATGATGGTGAAGAAGTCCAAGTTTCTTGTTGATTTTGGAAATGAACTTGTTCATCTTGGATGAAATTTTGTCCAATTCCTTACTAACGGATCGTTTAAGAATCCGTTGATTCTCAACAATCGTCTTATGTTTTTGAGAAGGGTTTTGGTGGATGGATTAGGAGGATAGTCGATGCTTTCCAAAGAGGTTTCACCTTCTTCTTCTTCAATTTCCATTCCATCCCCTTCTTTTTCTTCTTCAATTTCCATTTCATCCCCTTCTTCTTCTTCTTCTTCTTCCTCTTCCTCTTCTTCCATTTCCTCATGAGCCAAACGCTCTTCTTTTTCGGCAAGAGTCTCATAAGGTTGAAAAACATTTGGAATTTTATAAGCGAAATGTTGGAATGATTGAAAACTTTTCTCGAAAAAAATTCTTCGCCTTTGAAATCCACTCCAAAATAGTTAAAAATTCGAGTGAGATAAATTCCATGATACAAAGTATTCTCACCCATTTCAAGATTTTTAGGACGAAGTTCATCCAAAATAACTTGCGTCCAATTTATGTCATAATTTCCAAAAATAGAAAAAGTTATTTGCAAACTTTTGAAGTAGGATTGTTAAAATTCCTCGATCTTGGGGTCAAACTATGTTGCAAAAGAAGATTGACAATTCTTGCTTTTGGTCGAAAAATTCGATTTTTGAATTCAAAATTAACATTCCCTTCGAAAATGTGATGAAATGTCTCACGATCATTTTCATCGATTTTAAAAGTAGAAAGATCCATTCCCGTACTCTTGCAATTAAGAATGGTGCCCAAAAGATCACGATTCAAAACATTGCTAGTGCCTTTGACGCTACTCCAAATTTCATCCTCATTTCCACTATAAAATCCATGCTTTAAATTTGCATAGAAAATTTTGACAAGATTTGGATAGCAAACAAAATCATTTTGAGAAGCATCAACAAGACTAAGAATTTGATTGTTTGCAAAAAGATAATCAATTTCATAAGAGGAAAATCTTGAAAGATAGCAAACTTTCCGGGATTGACTTTGGCATAATTAGCATAATTGAGTATGCTTTTATTGCCTCCAGATCATTGAAGAGTTGCTCTTTTATCTTTCTGGAAATTCTCATGGTGGAGGGGTTGCTTGAAGAAGCCATTAAAGTGGAAAGTAGAGAGCTTGAAGTATTGAAAAGAGAGTTTGAATTTGAAAATGAGAGTGAAAAGATATGGTAAAAGATAGTGAATAAATAGATTCTCAAAGGACATGTTCTCTGGTCAAAAGGTAGCTTTTCAGAGAATTGAATGAAGTGAAAAGGTGGAGGGAAATTCAAACATTTGAATTTAAATTTTGAAACTCAAATTCTGGTACCCATGTCGACATCATGGTAGGGACCATGTCGACATGTGCCAGTGAATTTTTGTGATTTATTTTTCCTAAGTTCTCTAATAAATATATATATACTTTATTATTATTTTAATGTCTATATATTTCTGAAATATTATTGGACTTATAGTATATTTCAGAAAGTATTATTATACTATTAAAAATAATAAAATAATAGAATAATAATAAAAAATAGAAAATAAATTTTAAAATTCAAACAACACACCAATTCAAAATCAATCAATCAAGCAATTAAGCATCTAATTCTAAGCAAGCAATTTCAACCAATTATATTGTAAATGTGTACCTTTTTCTGAGTCCGTTTCTCTGAATTTGTCGGAGTCGTGAACTACTGTGAAACAAAAATTTGAATTATCTGTTTTCCGATCATCATCTCTGTTTTCTGATCATCATCACTTGACGACGAGTCTGAATCATCTAAAGTAGAAAGAAATGCACGCTTTCGTTTCTTTACTGGATCATTGTTCATAGGAGGATTCTGCCTTTCTGGATACGGACAGTCTCTTTTGATGTCACCTGGTTCATCACAGTTGAAACATTTGAATTATTTAGCACTACATTCTGATTTTCAGAGTTCTTATAGTTGTTTCTCTTGATATTATTCATCTTTCTGTATTTCAGGAATTTCCTATAATTTCTGGTCATAAAGGTTATCTCTTCATCATCATCACTGTTTGAGTCTGATCCATCGCTCAATGCATTGAATGCCATTGGTTTCTTTTCAGATGCTTTGCTTTCTCTTCTCTCGATCATTTGGACTTCAAATGACATTAGATTTCCAATTAATTCTTCTATCTCTAAGGTACTGATGTCATTTGCCTCTTCGATCGCAAGTGACTTTTGATCCCATTCTGGAGTAAGAGAATTTAAAAAATTTCTGACTTGATCTTCTTCAGAAAATTCCTTTCCTAAGGATATTAAAGAATACACAATATCCTGAAATCTGCTGTACATATCTAAAATAGACTCATTAGGGTTCATTTTAAATAATTAAAACTGATTTGTGAGCACGGAAATTTTAGTCTGTTTAACTTTGCTTGTTCCTTCGTGAGTTACTTGCAAAGTTTTTCAGATTTCATATGCAGACTTACAAACTGACACTCGATTAAATTCATTTCTATCAGGTGAACAAAACAGAATATTCATTTCTTTAGAATTGTTTTGTGCAACAGTCTTTTGCTCAGCGGTCCACTGTGCAAAATCAGTTGTGGGTTCAGAATATTCTGTTTGTGTGATATTCCAAGTGTCTAATCCTATAGATTGTAAATATATTTTCATCCTACATGCCCAATATGCATAGTTACTGCCATTAAAAAGTGGTGGTCTAACAGTAGACTTACCTTCTACAAATGAACTAGTGACAGGGATACTAGTGTTAGTAACAATACTAGTGTTGGTAGCCATTTTGAATTTTTTTTCAAAAATTAGATTATGAAACTTTGAAAACCTTGCTCTGATACCAAATGTGAGAAATGCGGATTAAGGATCTTAAGGCTAAGGATAAACACTAGAGGGGGTGAATAGTGTTTTAGAGAATTGTTAAATCTTTTTGAGTTTTTGTTGATTTAAACACAAATGTATGCAATATTCAGACACAGATATGATCATAGAAACAAACACAAATGCACATATAAATAAAAGAAGTAAAAGAAAGAACACACCGGATTTTATACCGGTTCGGAGTTACCCTACATCCAGTCCTGCACACAAGTACGGATTTCCTTTCGAAAACAATCTTTACAATTACACCATCGATTTTAAGGCTACGAGGTACACCCTCCAGAATCACAATCCTCTGGGTAGAGATACTTGATTTCCCGGGCAACAAGTTCACCCAATTGATTTCCAAGGCTACAATCACACCTTTTACACTTGATTGATTTCCAAGGCTACAATCACACCTTTTCTCGCTAAGTTGATTACAAAAAGCCTATAACTCTGAATAGCACTGAGAATCTTGTTGAGATAGTGATAGAGAATCAAACCAGAGATAATCTAGTTAGATTCAATGTTGATCTCGGCAGAGTAATGATAAGAATTTGTATATAGAAATGTGGAAGAAGAAGAGGAGCGAAAAACCAGAAAAACTGTCTTAAAATTCGTTGAAACTAACCCCTATTTATAGAGGAACAACAGTCATGTCCATTCGTGAAGAGTTATGACGAATAGACACTTCTTTTGAAATTTAAATTTTGAACTCAACAGACACCATGCCGACATGGGGTAAATGAGTACGTTGACTTCCCAAAGGGACTTTTGGTGTTTTGATTTTCATTTGAAAATAACCTTTATTTTATGTTAAAACTATTTTAAACTTTGTAAATATACTTGACTAATTTAAAACACATAAGTAAGTATAAAGAATAATATATAAAAAAAATACTTTAATTTTATATTTAAAATCTAAGTATAAATATTTAAAAGTTAAATATATTATATTTAAAAGATAGTTTAAAAACAATGATAATTTGATTTTGAAATTAAAGATTATTTTGAGGCTAAAAGTATTTGAAATCAGGATAGATGTTTTGATGCTTTTAAAAGGAAGGTTTTGAAATCATTTTGAAAACAAGATATAATTTTGAAAAATCATTTTGAATAAAAGGTTAGCGGATACAAAACAATGTTCCACTAGATTTTTCGTAGGTTCCATCCTACTTAGAGTTCCATCCCTTTAACAGGCTCGAAGTGGATTCCATTCCACGAATTCTAATTAAAGAATAGATTACTTGAATTCTTGAACTCTTGATAATATTGATACTCATGAGTCTTTAATCTTGATATCTTGAATCTCCATATTGTGCAGTCTTTATTTTTGTTACCTGCATGGTTAAATCCTGTATATACACATATATCTAAAGTTATACTGTTAGTATTTATATTCTATAATCTGTTCTAAGGTTGTTGTCATCAAAACCATCATCTCACAGACTAACAGGCACTATTGCCACCATATATATAATATGGGAATCACCTCAGAGGTTAGTGGCAAGCAGCCCTGCATTAAGATCGTCGTCTCCAAAATCATTGTCATCAACATGACTTCACTTCCAAATGCGTACATTGGTTCGAAGTGGTTTTCGGATAGGAATCACCCAAATCTGATCCCGATCTCTCCGAACCAATTATCGATAAAAAGAATGTGTATGTGCGTGTACAGGATTTTTAAGCCTCTTTCATTAGATCCTATTGTTTGATTAAAACTTCTTCTAACTTTTAGAAATCTTCAAATGATTTTTCCTAATTTCTTATGTAAACATTTCCATATATTATTACTGCTATAATTCTAATTTTAACAAAGACTTCATTTTCCAACACATGTTTTAAATGGGTCAAAAACAATATTATTTAAAACAGCGTTTAATGTAAACCTAAACCAATAATATTGAGTAAAAGGGATCCATGGAGATTAAAATAATTATACTCAATACCAATTTCCATATTCAACCTGTACTATTCGTTAAATAACAGTGAAATCACCTTTAAAATTAATACGGATGGTATGAGTTCCCACTGTTGAATACGCGAGTATATGATTTTTGTTTGATGATAATAAACATATATACATTCATTTAAGTGTATTTGTTAATGTACTATTTTATTTTTCATAGATTAAATAAATATTTGCTGAATAAAATAAGTACCACAGAATTTGAATTCAAACAAATATTTATTACAATTTTTGAATAGTACAAATTTCAAGCTCTCACTATATATATATACACACACACACACAACTTCAATTACAATACAATTTTGATTACATCATGATTCACATTTGACCTCACTACATATCACTCATTCACTCAACTCGTAATTTGTCTTTAACTTCATTCCAAATTGAATCCAACATCTGAGCAATCTGCAAAAATAAATATTGACGCAGTAAAATTGAAAATAAAATATTTTTTGCAGTATAAAATAAAATGTGATTTTGGAAATTTTATTTGCCTCATTTATTTGGGTTGTTCGTCATCATCTAAATTTGAATTCATCATACACGAACAGCTGTGACATGCACAGTGTATCACTCTACATGCCACAAGGCCATGCACACCGATATATGCACTTGATAAAATTACAGGGACAGGTGAGCATAGGTCAAACCCAAAAAGCCGGGTTCAACTCAAGTGCAATAAAAATAACGTCACAATATCAGCACAAGGTCAAACCCGAGCTTTAAGCTGAATTCAACACAGGTGCAATCCAATTGTACAGATGTCAAGTGAAGCAAAAGTCAGGTGAACCATGAAGAACACAAGACTAGCAACAAAATGCTCTAAGTCAGAATCAAGTACAATATGTACAAAGTCTATGCAAACCCAGACTCAAGTCAACATGAAACAAGATCAAGTCCAGCTACCACATAAAGGAATAAACACATAAAACATCAACGAACCAACTAAGTATACATGCCAATGAAGATTCAGTGAAGCCAGAAGTAATAGAGTTTCAAACGAAGACAAAATATCAATACAAAATTACCATGACCGAAGTCAACAAAGTGTCAGCAACCACCAGATGAAGCAGTTAAATATAGAACCACATGTGCACAAGCTAGGCTACTACATAGTGCAGCAGACATCATCATTACTGGATTAATATACAACTGCACTCAGACTACAAGTGCATCGAACCACAATACAGTGAACTACAGAAATCCAGGAACACAACTGACTTGATACAAACCAAATAGAAATGAAGACTGTGTGCCAAAAGGTCAGAAACAATGCAAGTGTAGACTCAAGTGGTAGAAGACCGAACCAAACACAATACAACTGAGCAAGCAAGTGCACCACAAACCAAACAAGGGCAAAACTGCAAACAAAATGAAACTGCAGCAAATACATGAATACAACAGTTCAAGTTCAAAAATATCAAGAGAAGATGACAACAGTGGTGCAGTAGACCATAATGAAACCAAACCAATATGCATATACAACTAAAAGTGAAATGAAGTGGATAGTACAACCCAATTCAACATACTTAGTTCAAGTGGACAGCAGCTACAACTACAAATGCACTTGCAACTGAAACTGTCTCGAAGTAAATGAAAACAAATGCAAAGACCAGTGAGGCAACTCAATGCATACACCATAATTATCGACCAGACTACACAATGAACTAGCAGGAAACAAAAAGGCGGTGCAACGGGACACTAGGCTAGCATGAACAAGATAACAGCTACAATACATGGAAATGGTCAGGCAATATGCATACAGCCAAAATTCAAGCCAGAGAAGAATGCACAGACTAGAATGAAACTGTGATACCAAAGACATGTACAAGTATAGTCTCAACAAAAATATGCAGCGCACAAATATCATGTACCAAACTTCGAATCAAGCAATGCATAAAACAGGGGCTTGAACACACATGTACAAAGTCAGTGACAATGTCAAATGCTATCACCATGGCTGAAGTCATCAGAATTTCATGGAATGGCAAAGAAAAATTGAACAAAATCAAGGTACAAATCAAGATCATTAGGAAGGAACTAAATGCCGGAAGAAAATAGTATCACAAATCAAAGTGGCCAAAGTCAACCATGACAACAGTCCAAAATTCAACTGGTTAAAGCAAATGTCAGAGCCGTAATGAACAAGGTGTCGAACAAAGGAACAAATCAAACAAGCTGTGGTGGCCAAGAAATTAATCAACACCGTGTTAATCAAGTAAACGAAATTATTCGGTATGAACAAGTCAGAAATCATCACCAGCATCGAAATAAAATCGAACGACCGGAACAAAGAAATTAACGAACTCAAACAAATACATACGAACGAAATTATAGGGGATTAAACCCTATATAAACCCTATCATCATCGGCCGTAAATGCATCGAGTTCAAGTACGCAAAATCAAAAGAAGTAAAAGCAAAAATTACATACTGGAGCAAGATCGAACTCGATCTTCGAAGGAGCCGCGAGCCAAGTGAAGAGACGATTGATCGACAAAGAAAGAGAGCGAAATCCAAATTCGATTGATCAATTTAAAAGCCGGCATTTCAAAGCCCTAATTTTTAATCAAAGAGGAACAAGCGAGAAAGCCTCCATTTTTTCAAGGGAAGCAGGCCAATAAAGAAATAGATAAAAAAAAGGGCCGGCCTTTATTGTTAACAATTATATTTGGGCTTAATTTTTCAAATAGGGTTTTGATTGTTTTAAATTTGTTTTAAATCTAAAATCTTCTGTAAAACTGTTGTAATTTCTAGTCGTGTGACTAGGGGACAAACTACGTGGCGTAGTTTGAGAATTCGCAACTCAATGGCTGAGTTGTGGCAGGGTTTTGAGCATAGAGTTAAGGCTAGTCGATAGCGGGTGTCGCGAGTTTACGTGTGTAAGCGTCTGACTGTTTAATTTCTAGTAGAAACCTTGGGGCAGCACATAGGCAGGGTTTTGCCGAAGCTTGGTAAATTCTGTGTCGTTCTATTTCTACATTTATTATTATGTTATTATCTGTGTTGTTGTTGTTTTGATATATCTGTGTTGAAACAATTTTATAAGTTTCTGCAATAATTCTTATAATTAATAGCAACACCCTATTTACCCCATCTCTAGAGTGAAATCAATCCTACAAGTGGTATCAAAGCTAGGAACAAAAGCCAATTTTTGTTTTAAAAATTTGATTTTTCAAAAAACCAATTTTTGTTTTAAAAATTTGAATTTTTAAAATGGCTTCTTCTAATAATGCTTTTGCGGAGGGCCAGTCCATAGTTAGACCACCAATGTTCAATGGTGAATATGCTTACTGGAAAAATAGGATGGAATTTTTTTTGAAAACAATTGACGCTAGGGATATTGTTGAGACAGGGTATAAAGCACCAATTATAATTGTAAATAATCGAGAAATAAATAAACCGAAGGATCAATGGACAGATCTAGAAAATAAGTTACAGAATTCTGATGCCAAAGCTATGAATTCGATTATTTGTTCATTGGATCAATTTGAATTTAATTGTGTCTCACATTGTCTAACTGCACAGGAAATATGGCACACACTCGACGTGACTCACGAAGGAACGTCGCAAGTCAAAGAATCTTGCCTTGCTATGCTAAGCAGCGAATACGAGAATTTCACAATGGCGAAGGAAGAAAATGTCAAAGAAATGTACGGACGACTTTCCAATATCATATACAAATCAAAAGCTCTCGGAAACTCATACACAGAGTTGGAGATAGTCCGAAAAATCCTCAGAGTCCTTCGACGAAGATTTGAAGCAAAATTGATGGCCATTTAAGAATTGAAAGATTTAAAACAAATGAAAGTTGAAGAACTCATCGAAAATCTCACCACTTATGAGCTAGAAATGAAATTCAAGGAAGAGCGTGAAGGAAGAGATACTCGAAAGAAATCAATAGCTCTCAGAGGAACAACTGAAAGTGATGATGATAACGATGATGATGGAGCAGCAGAGTTGGAAATGGTAATAAAGAAATTAAAATGATGGAACCACAAATATGGAAATCCAGCTCTAAATCAAAAATTAAAAAGCAGAATAATCAAAGTTTTAGATAACACAAAACAACGAAAAATCATCTGTCATAAGTGCAACCAACCCGGACACATCATGCCCAAGTGTCCTCAAATCGACGCGACTTTGAAAAGAAATCAAAAAGGAGAAATTTTGTAGCCACGTGGAGTACAAGTGATGAAGATAATCAAAGTACTAGCAGTGAAAGTGAGAAAGCAGATATGTGCCTTCAAGGAAATATAACTGATAGCGACGATGACGTGCCAAGCGAGGTATCAAAACTCACTCACTCACAACTACTTATATATTTCCACGAAGTAAATGGCTATTTTGAAAGACTTAGGGATAAATATGCTAAAATTGAATCACAAAGAGATAGTTTGATAGAAGTAAATGACCAGCTTGAACAATTAGTTAAAACCTATCAAAGTAGGATCCATAAGTGTGATAAGTGTCCAACATTCGAAGAAGAAATTAAAAAATCAGAAATTAAAATAAAATCGCTCGAAAATGAAATTCTGATTTTAAAAGAAAGCGAAAATACAAGAAGAGAAAATTCTATTAAAAAGTGCACACAATTGTTAAACGAAAATGAATCTCTCAAAACACAAGTCCAACAACTGTCAACAACTTTAGATAAATTTTCCAAAAGTGAAAAATCGTTGAATATGCTATTAGGGAAGCAAGCTGTTAATACAGTTAGACAAGGACTTGGATATAATCAATCTAAAAATGTTAGAAATGAAATTAATCAAGTCGATTAAATGTGCACAATTTGAAGAAAATTTGGACACAATCAGTATAGACCCAAACACGTAAAAACCATTCCAATTTAGGTTCCAAAAGACACAAATATAAAATCTCTCACAGTTAAACAAACCTGGGTGCCGAAAGAAACATATATAAATAGTTTTGGGTCTCCACAAAATTATTCTTCAAAATATTCTGCCACTGGACCTATAAAAACAAATAGGTCACAAAAATCTTTTATCATGTAGGAGTGGTGGCAAGCTAAGGAACAATAACAGTGTTATCTGGATTCTGGCTGTTCCAGAAACACAACGGGCGACAAAGCAAAGTTCCTTAGCCTAGTACAAAGGTGATAAAATCACAATCGGCAACAACCAAAAATTATCGTAAAGGTAAAACAGGTAATGGTATATTTTAAATGATATATTAAATGTGATAATCTGCACCGTAGTCCGAATTAAATCAGCCAATAATGTGATGATGAAATAAATGATGATTTTGATTCTGACTTATTCGAAATTGTTGGCCAATCGTATTCTTACGCCAAGAACACTACAAAAATCTCTAGAGTCTTTGAATTACTTCATATACACTAGTTTGGATTAATAATAGTGTTTATTGGATGATAATACATTGGGTTATTTTACGGCTGACTCTATATTCACGGTTTTGATTATTTACACGGTTTCAATTCAAATTCAAGAGAATGTCATTTAAAAAGCTGTTAAAATTGATTTTGAGATATTTTGTTGCACACTTCATGGTCTGGTCCATCAAATTCAATTAATGATAATTTTGAGTGAAAGAGAAATTCAGATGCAGATTACACTGGTAATCTAGTTGATCGAAAATTACTAGTGGAACGTGATTTATGGTGAGACATTTAGTAACTGCATTGTTTTTCAAAGAAAATATTTGCATATTTTTCATTTCAAATAATTTTCAAATAGCATAAATTTCTTCTCATAAAACCCCTTCTAGAAAATCATTTTTGACCTTGTTTTCAGATTGGTCATTTTTAGAAAAATTGATTTTATAACTATTTTTGAATTTAATTTTTCAATTATAACATTGACTAATCTGACTCCCTACTAATTATCAAAAAGATAAATAGTGATTGTAAAAATGATGAGTGTTGATATTTATCATATATTATGACCCGAGACGGTATAATTAGTAAATTTCTTTAGAAATTTAAACAAGAGTTATAAAACTTTTTGTTGGTAAAAATTCCATGACCATCTCTATTTCTATCATATTTCTAATGACCATCACTCATCAAAATTCAATATAGTTTGTCGATATGTGGTACTTTAAACAGGAATCATTCGTTTTTCATTTTATATTTTTTAATAATAATGAATAAAATCCAAAGTATTCACTCTCATTTAAAAGTCCTCACGGTTATGCATGGGTGAATTACTTGGAATTTGTTATGTGCTTCCATGCTCATTTAAAAGTCCTCACGGTTATGCATGTATGGAACGCATACCAAAATTGGTTTTTTTTAAGTAAACAAGTTGATTCTAATCATATTTAAAAGTCCTCACGGTTATGCGTGGTTAGAAGATACTTGAATTCATTTTTTAAAATAAAATTGGAATACCACTAATCTCATTTAAAAGTCCTAACGGTTATGCATGGTTGGTAGATATTCAAATTCCTGATATAAATATACCACAAATAGACACAACTGTATAGTTTTATATGATGATATCATTCCCATCATTCTAAAAGTGGAATATGCGCCCAATAGAGTATTTATGATTTTTGTTTGTTTTTTTATTGAATTTAATATTTATATTCAATTGAGTTTTAATGTTGTAGTAATATCTATCACTTTATCTCTATTTTTTTCTAACACTATTACTCTTTTGCTGATAACAAAAGGGGTAGAGAAAAGTTAAGATTTTGATAAATAAAGGTCAAATATTTTCTATTTGCATCTAGACTCATTTACATATTTTTATTTATATGCATATATGAAGGGGGAGCTTTGTGTAGAGAGGAAGCATTCAAATAGGGAGAGCAAATTGAATGATCAAATACATTTAACAAATTCAGATCTTAAATATATGTTTGTTATCATCAAAAAGGGGAGATTGTTGAACATGCGAGTATATGATTTTTGTTTGATGACAATAAACATATATACATTCATTTAAATGTATTTGTTAATGTACTATTTTATTTTTCATAGATTAAATAAATATTTGCTGAATAAAATGAATAACACAGAATTTGAATTCAAATAAAAATGTTATTCAAGCAAATATTTATTACAATTTTTGAATAGTACACATTTCAAGCTCTCACTATATATATACACAACTTCAATTACAATACAATTTTAATTACATCACGATTCACATTTACATTTGACCCCACTACATATCACTTATTCACTCACTCATTCAATCAACTCGTATTTTATCTTCAACTTCATTCCAAATTGAATCCAACGTCTGAGCAATCTGCAAAAATAAATATTGACGCAGTAAAATTGAAAATAAAATATTTTTTGCAGTATAAAATAAAATGTGATTTTGGAAATTTTATTTGCCTCAGTTATTTGGGTTGTTCGTCGTCATTTAAATTTGAATTCATCATACACGAACAACTTGTGACATGCACAGTATATTACTGTACATGCCACAAGGCCGTGCACACTGATATACACACTTGATAAAAGTACAGGGACAGGTGAGCACAGGTCAAACCCAAAAAGCCGGATTCAAATCAAGTGCAATAGAAATAATGTCACAATATCAGTACAAGGTCAAACCTGAGCTTTAAGCTAGATTCAACACGGGTGTAATCCAATTGTACAAACGTCAAGTGAAGCAAAAGTCAGGTGAATCATGAAGAACACAAGACTAGCAACAAAATGCTCCAAGTCAGACTCAAGTACAATATGTACAAAGTCTATGCAAACCCAGACTCAAGTCAACATGAAACAAGATCAAGTCCAGCTACCACATAAAGGAATAAACACATAAAACATCAACGAACCAACTAAGTATACATGCCAATGAAGATTCAGTGAAGCCAGAAGTAACAGAGTTTCAAACGAAGTCAAAATATCAACACAAAATCACCATGACCGAAGTCAACAAAGTGTCAGCAACCACCAGATGAAGCAGTTAAATATAGAACCATATGTGCACAAGCTAGGCTACTACATAGTGCAGCAGACATCATCATTAATGGATTAATATGCAGCTACACTCAGACTACAAGTGCATCGAACCACAATACAGTGAACTACAAAAATCCAGGAACACAACTGACTTGATACAAACCAAACAGAAATGAAGACTGTGTGCCAAAAGGTCAGAAACAATGCAAGTGCAGACTCAAGTGGTACAAGACCGAACCAAACACGATACAACTAAGCAAGCAAGTGCACCACAAACCAAACAAGGGCAAAACTGCAAACAAAATGAAACTGCAGCAAACACATGAATACAACAGTTTAAGTTCAAAAATATCAAGAGAAGATGACAACAGTGGTGCAGTAGACCACAATGAAACCAAACCAATATGCATATACAACTACAAGTGAAATGAAGTGGATAGTACAACCCAATTCAACATGCTTAGTTCAAGTGGACAGCAGCTACAACTACAAATGCACTTGCAACTGAAACTGTCTCGAAGTAAATGAAAACAAATGCAAAGACCAGTGAGGCAACTCAATGCATACACCATAATTATCGACCAGACTACACAATGAACTAGCAGGAAACAAAAAGGCAGTGCAACAGGACACTAGGCCAGCATGAACAAGATAACAGCTACAATACATGGAAATGGTCAGGCAATATGCATACAAACAAAATTCAAGCCAGAGAAGAATGCACAGACTAGAATGAAACTGTGATACCAGAGACTTGTACAAGTATAGTCTCAGCAAAAATATGCAGTGCACAAACATCATAAACCAGAATTCGAATCAAGCAATGCAGACAACAGGAGCTTGAACAAACATGTACAAAGTCGGTGACAATGTCAAATGTTATCATCATAGCCGAAGTCGTCAGAATTTCATGGAATGGCAAAGAAAAATTGAACAAAATCAAGGTACAAATCAAGATCATCAGGAAGGAACTAAATGCCGGAAGCAAATAGTCTCACAAATCAAAGTGGCCAAAGTCAACCACGACAATAGTCAAAAATTCAACTGGTCAAAGCAAATGTCAGAGTCGTGATGAACAAGGTGTCGGACAAAGGAACAAATCAAAAAAGCTGTGGTGGCCAAGAAATTAATCAACACCGTGTTAATCAAGTAAACGAAATTATTCGATATGAAAAAGTCAGAAATCATCACCAGCATTGAAACAAAATCGAACGGCCGGAATAAAGAAATTGACGAACTCAAACAAATACATACGAACGAAATTATAGGGGATTAACCCCTATATAAACCCTATCATCATCGGTCATAAATGCATCGAGTTCAAGTACGTAAAATCAAAAGAAGTAAAAGCAAAAATTACATACCGGAGCAAGATCGAACTCGATCTTCGAAGGAGCAGTAAGCCAAGTGAAGAGACAATCGATCGAAAGAGAAAGAGAGCGAAATCCCAATTCGATCGATCAATTTAAAAGCTGGCATTTCATAGCCCTAATTTTTAATCAGAGAGGAATGAAACGAGAAAGCCACCATTTTTCACAAGGGAAGCAGGCTGATAAAGAAATAGATAAAAAAGGGGGCCGGCCTTTATTGTTAACAATTATAGTTAGGCTTAATTTTTCAAATAGGGTTTTGATTGTTTTAAATTTGTTTTAAATTTAAATTCTTCTATAAAACCGTTGTAAATTCTAGTTGTGTGACTAGGGGACAAACTACGTGGCGTAGTTTGGGAATTCGCAACTCAGTGGATGAGTTGTGGCAGGGTTTTGAGCATAGAGTTAAGGCTAGTTGATAGCGGGTGTCGCGAGTTTACGTGTGTAAGCGTCTGACTGCTTAATTTCTAGTAGAAACCTTGGGGGCAGCACGTAGGCAGGGTTTTGCCGAAGCTGGGTAAATTCTGTGCCGTTCTATTTCTGCATTTATTATTCTGCTATTATTTGTCCTGCTATTATTTTGATATACATGTGTTGAAACAATTTTATAAGCTTCCGCAATAATTCATATAATTAATAGCAACACCCTATTCACTCCCCTCGAGGGCAAAATCGATCCTACACCCTCTTCAGAATTTAATACATAGTTTATAAAAAATGTTCTCTATACCACCAAAATCCTACTTTAAAATCTATTTAACCTTTAGAAAACCCAAGAAACCTTTTATTTTACCTGAAGAAAACGTAGCCAGAGTAATCAAATTTACTATCCCCATTGTCGGGCTAGTCCGGATAACTAGAGGGAGCAGGCAACTGGTTTCCTGTACTCCAACCTAAAAAACATCTCTCTATGACCCATAAGGCGGTCAAGATATTTGATCAACTCCAAACTTTTAAAAATATTTTATTTATCATTTGAAAATCATTTTAAAAGAGTTGGGAAGAAAAAATTAAGTTTAAACCGTTCATTTAAAAGTTAATAAACTATGTTGCTAAATTTTCGATGATCAGTGATTTTTAAAGCTTTACAGATCAAAATACCAATTTCATTATATATATATATATATATGTCCCTTTTTTAGCTCATATCCCTTTTAAAACATTTTAACATGTTTATTTCATAATTTTAAAGATCTAAAAATGCCTATTTTAAAGGTTTAAAACAATATTTTACAAACGGCAAAAACGCAATGATTTTGAAAACTTGATTTGGGCAAATCTCAAATTTTACTAAATTTAATCTTGATTTTTCTCCTTAATTTGAAAACTATGATTATAAGGGTCTGGAAAATTTCTTATTTTAAAGAATTTTGATTTGTATTTCAATCTACACATCCATTTAACTTTTCGGATTGGAAATCGCGAACTACCATCACATGATGGCTTATTTTTACCACTTTGGTCAAATTTTATAAAACTTGTCCAAAACTATTTTAAATCAGTTCATAACATAATGATCCCATTTAAACTAATATTTGACTATTTTACTTGATTTAAAAATCTTTATTTTCCATATTTAACATTATATTACTGTAATAATATTAAATTTTCTATCTTTTTATTTAAACTACTTTTTATCAAACCATATCATATTTTTATAATATATTTCAAATTTTAACTATTATTTTCCAAAATCAAAACTGATTTTATTTATCAATTAAAATTTAAAACTCCATTTTTCACTAAATAGATTCTAAAATGATATCCTTTTCTCGATTTAAACCAAAGAGGCTTAATTAGACCATATACACTGTCTTGGGCATAGTGTAAGTGATTATTATTAAATTAAAACTTCATATCAAAACAACCATGATTATCTTAACCAACTGTGATCATGTTATAATAATCATACATCATTACATACTTAGTACAAGTGTTTAAACAACCATCTATCATCATATTATCAATCCAAGCATAGTTAGTAACCATGATAATATTAGTACTAATAGCAAGCAATATTACAACAAGTTTCGGTCCTTATTGACAAGTTTATAGTTAAATTTGACTGATAAATCTAGTAATATTTAAGTGATATTTTTAAGTGATTAATAAGCTATTTATTAAGCAATTCAATGTGAGATTAACACACTTTTGTTTAACCCCAACTTCCTACAAACATTCTAATCACCACTACACTTCACTATCATCTTCCAACCTAACCAAAACATCATCAATACAATCCATCCTCCCTTGTAGCTCAAGGCCCAAGGCCCCCTCCCTTATCTCTTGCTCATGGCCATCCCAAGCTTGGCCAACACCTTCCACCACCATGATATCCATGGCCAACCATCCCCTCCATCGCCTCATGATGCCCACGATCATGCTAGGAACGGGTCATCAGACCTTCATGCCTTCGATTCTAACTCAAACCTTACATTGATGAAGCAAGGTCTTTGGCCAAGTTTAAAAGTGTTTTGAATTCGTTTGATATTGTTTTGAGAATTTGAAGTAAGGAAATAAGGAAGAAGAAGACACCATGGAAACCATGGATATAAATTTAGAGAAGAGTATGGAAAGATGTATTTGAGAGTGAAGGTAAGAGTCCTGTTTATAGGATTTGGAAAAAAATGGCAAAAAAACACAAATAACCTTTAGCCAAATTACAAAACTAACCATCCAACATCAAAAATATCTTTACTTTAACCAAATCAACTTCGTTTCACATCACTTCACCAAAAGCACACATCAAATCCCATTATGACATGTACATCATCTTAATCGATGTGTTAATGTCCTAATCAAGGTGCAAAATTGCCAAATCAAATCCAAAAATATCCCTTTTTTATTATGACGAATGTAACATCAAAAACAAAATAAAATATTTTTCTAAAAGTAAACCCTTTTGGTCTTACTTGCTATATGTTAATTTGGGTAAAAATATGTATGCATGTGTTAAAAATAGGCTAACAAAGTGGCAATGGTTTCGCACACACTTTCATTCGATAAAAAATCAAAATTTTAAAAGCTAAATCCCGGTCACATTTTCAGTTTTTTATCAAACTGTTTATTTATGTAAACAAAACTTGACAAATAATTTTTTTATCATATAACAAGATTATTTAAGCTATAGAACAATATTAAATAACATCATAATCCAATAGTAAAAATACGACGTCGATCCACAAAATACGACGAAGTTTGTAACTTTTATAAAAGTAGCATATCTTTATAAAACTACTATAAATTAATTATTATCATTATATAACAAATAAAATGAACTATTTATCATTTAAAACAAGTACTTGAATAAATTAAATATTCCAATTCCAAATGATAAAATTATGAGTCGTTACAGCAGACATATATAAAATAGATGGGAGAAGATTACCTTTTTGTTATTGCTAATTTCGTACATGTCAGCAATGTAGTTCGAACTTTGAGCTTTTCTTCTCGAGTTGAACTTTTATTGCTCTATCAAGGAAATTTAGTGGATGAGATGATAATACTTTTGTTTTGAAATTGAATAAATAAATGAGATCACTTGGGTCATATTTGTAGTGGTGAAATCATATGAGAAATATCTTATATTTTCTAGTACATCTAAATCAAATCAATGAAAAATATATTTATCCATTTTATTAATTAATAAATGGGCTCATATATTTTAATTCTGAATTTTAAGTTTATTACATAATATATGTCATGTATTTGTGTGTATAATTTTCCACTTACTAATTATTAATTCCCTTTATTAGTTATATAAAATTATATATAATGCTTATATATAATGCTTATATATAATTAAATAAATTATCTTCTATCTAAAAATTTTAAAGTAATATATAAATGAGATAATTTATTTTAGCAATAATTTGTATAACAGTTATGTAAATTTATCTTTATGTTAATTTATAATAAATATAAATTATCATTAAATCATTTCGTTTCAAACAACACAATGAAATACCCATTTCGCAACTTCCCATGACCGTTGTAACAGGCATAGACAATAGTTAGCCGAAAGTCTTAATATGTAAATTTGTAATAGGGTTGGAGCATTTTACAACTTTTTTGGACCATTGGAGGCTACCATTCTAATAAATCCTTTTACAACTGTCGTTGCCAATTGTAATAGTTGTTTAAAACAATTTTAGCTCGATTTTAGATATTATACAACTTTCTTTACTGGCTGTTATAAAGTGCAAGCTTTAAAAAAATACTAAGCATTGATGTAGTACCCACTTATAGGTTTAATATTATTTTTCAACTAAAGCTAACATTGTACTAATAACAACCAAAACATTCACATTAATTAAAAATAACACAAAAGATTCACATTTCAAAAAAGCTAAAATGATTTATATATTCATATCATTCATAAAGTCTTAACATAGTTGCACCATTCTAATATGTAGAATCAATACTTTTTATTATTAATTCATTATATCACATATTTTCCTCTGTAATATTAATCTTTCAAACAATAAATATATAAACTATAAACAAAATGGAAAAGAAAAATATTATGAACTATAACGTGCAAGTAGTTACAAATAATAAATTATAAACCTTTTCGCTACATTGGTTAGTTCGATAATTATACTTCTCTTACCTAGAGCGGAATAAAAAAATAGAGAAGTTAGTAGTTTTATTAAACTTCTTTAATAACTAGAGAGAGTCTAATATACCAATAAATGCCTTTTGTGTACTTATATAACAAATATATATGAACTCTATGCTATTAATATCATTGTGTAATAATATGCAAAACATGTGAATGGAACTGATTGCGGTGCAAAATTAGAGTTTTAGGTAGCAAAAGCAGGACGCCCAATAATCTAGATTATGGACAATCTCAACAATTCCAATCCAACAAATAGAATAAAAATAATATTAACGGACACTAAATTGTAGATAAAGAAAGAAAGGAAAGAACACACCGATATAATGAAGTCGATCTATGCCCACGTCCTCAGATCCAACAACCTTTATTATTTCTTCACTTCAAGAGGGAGTACAACAAAATGAAAATATAAATCAATTAACAAATTTCATTCACTCTAAAATAGATAGGAAAATAATGGTCTTATTAAAGATATTTTATACTCTTCAATCAAAAAGATGAACAAATGTCTTTGTATATATAGGTGTGAGGATGAAGACTACCTTGGAGGTAAGATTGAAATCTTTTCGGATTTAATTGATTTGATTTCAACACAAACTGCATAATGGTACTTGTTCCCACATTTATTTCCTACTTGATTGATTCTTCATACATATTATTATTCTTTGTGATATCATGAAATAATTAATGATTTAAATCAATTACTTGATTGTCTTTGCTTTCTATTTTCCACATATGTCCACATTTGATTGAGTACTTAAATCAATCAACATTTCATTCCATGGTCAAAAAATTAAATATATTAAATTGGGTTTTGAAAATTTTGTTGGATATTTGAATAAGAAATTCAATTATTTAATTATAAAAATTTCCGATCCAAATGCATGGAGCTTTCTTCTTTGATTGTGTTGCATAGAGCTCCCGATTCAGATGCATGGAGTATCATTTTCTTTTGTTTCTAGGTACTCCTAACACCTTAGTATCGGGTGATGGCCATGCCGGAACTCGATATCGAAATGAGATGGTGGTGGCCTTGCCGGAACTCATCTTAGGGGTACCTGATTTTTCTTTGATACTTGTATTTAGTTTTGTTACCTGCCAGGCATGTTGCAGCACCTTATTATTGTGATATATATAGTTGCATGTGTGCTCTCCTCTATTCACAAAGGATCACACATTTTTCTCAAATTATTTAATTATAAAATTTGGAATTGAAATTTAATATGAGTTTAAATATTGAATAAGTATTTTATATCAATAAATAATGCTAAAAAGTTCTAAATAATCTATCGAAATTAATTTAATAAATTAAAATTTTGGATTTAATTAATAATAAAAAGAAAGCATTGATTTAAAAATTCAAATATGGAACTTGAATTATGTTTTAAAATCCAAAAGTTATTTGGAAGTTTATTTGGGAAAAATAAAATATATAAGTGAAATTTTGAAATTTATTTTTAAAATAAAACAATTATTTTATAATTATTAAAAATTTTAAAGTAATATTTTTCAAAAAGAATTTTTTTTATAAAAATAAAATAAAATTTGGATTGAAATGCATTAAGTGGAATTCTAATCGGGTATTAAATAGCAGTCGGGTAATAAAGTGGTTAAGGGTTTGAAATCATTTAAGAAGAAAATTTTAAATTTTCCTCCTTTCTTATTGGACTATCATTTACCCATCCTTATCCATCCAAACATATTTAACTACTTCATCCCAATCCTAATCCTCAATTTCACATTCAAATACAAAAAGGAAAAAATGCATAGTGGGAAATTAATGCTCACATGTGATTGATGCTAGCTCAAGGATACTACGTCGGTGGTCGAGAGGTGACTACTCCTGGTGTTTATGAGCACGATGTTGGAGGAGGCAATAGGTGAAGGCAATGGTAGTAGTTTGATGACATGACCTACAAAGGGTGAAGCTCGTGTTTGGAATATATGAGGTGAAGCTCGAGACAAGGTGATGAAGTTCGAGCTTACGATGGTTGCTTAAGGCTCACGATTGTAAGTAGATGACCGCAATGGAGTAGTGTGCGATGCTAGAATGTGAATGAGAGTAGAGGACGATCAAGCTGGGCAAAGTAGGCAATGAGAAGAGTAGTGAAGTGAGTATTTCAAACTTTAAAAGATTCACTGTGAGTTTAACTACTTTTTGTTGAATTGCAATGAGTTAACTTCCCTCTTTTTTAATTGATTTCTAACATTGTTTCAAAAATATCTATAAGTATAACCTTCTACTTTGAATTTACAATGAAATGATTATGTTGTTTTGAGTTCGATTTGAAATTTGTTTGATTAAATTTTGATTGATGATGGCTTGTAGCCTAATATACATGAATTATGATTAATAAGTGTTTGATTTAATGGATCGTTTCATTGTAGAAGTGATGATATAGAATTTTTCTTGACCTCGTGAAGATTTTTAAAAATAACTTTTAGTATAAAGAATGCTTTAAAAATATAGAACTTAAATTTTAATTGAATGATTCGAATTTTAATCATAAGTAGGAAGGAAACTATTATATGAACTCATTTGGAAATAATTTTCATGAGAGAAATAGTTTTTAAATAAAGTTAATTTATTTTGTTACAAATGAATTCGAATTCGAATTATTTAAAAATATAATGGTATTTAAAATAAAATAAAGGATTAAAATCCTGTTCAAAAATAATTCAAATGATATATTTTTTCAAGTGATATAATCCATATTTTTATTGTGTACAATTTATTAGTTACATATCAGGAAAAAATGAACATTGTTTGAATTGGAAATTTTCTATCATGTTATTATTTGAATTGGACTATATATAATTCGATGTACACCTTTGGAAGCTAAATGCTTGATTGCTTAATCAATATTTGAGCATTGAATTTATTAACATACTTTGGACTTTGGATGAATGTGTTTGAATGTGTTTTGGAAGTTATGAAATATCAAAGTTTATTTTTGAAATATTTTAAAGCTTCCTGTATAGTGTTTTGAAGAATGTAATTCTAGAAACAAAAGCAGTGTATTCCTATTCTAACTTGATTAACTTAAAATTATGTCAATTTCTAAAAACAAATCTAAACGAATATTTTGATAATATGAAATATAAATTTTATTGAAATCTAATTGGTTTGAATTTAAATCATGAGAAAAGAGGGTTTTTGTATTTAATATCTTTAATAGGAATTCCAATAGATTCCATTAACCAAAAGGTTTTGTGTAAAGGGATTTTTAAACTACTTTAGAGTAATGGAATTTGGATTTGAATTATTTTCACATTCAAATTAGTAGGATTTAAATTGTGTTTGAATTTAAAAATCCTATCTGTGTAATACAAATATAGATATTTAAGATTTGAAACTAGAAAAACTTTGATGAATTGAAGTTAATTTATTTTCAAAATAATTTGAATTCTAATTTAAACCATAATGATGGGCGATTTAAATATATAAGCCGTTCTATAAAAGAATTTTAAGAACCATTCAAAACGATATTGAAAATATTTTATATGTGATTTTGAAATTCATTTATGCAAGTAAATAATTTTGATTTGAATACCAAATGGTATTAAATAATACTAGTTGAATTTGGAAAGAGTATATTGTGATTTAAAGAAAAATAAACCAAGTTTCTATACGCATGTATTATTTTTGAAATAAAAGAATGAGTATTTATTTTACAAAATTTGGGATACATGTTTTAAAAGTCGGCTGAATAAAATATTTGTTTGATTTTGAAATTAAGTATTAATATTTCACCCGTACTATACTATAGTACTCATCGCAGAGTGAACGATTGAAAACTTGCTTGATTTGGACTTGAATTGATGAATCGAGTGTTTGAATGAGTTTGGATGATTTTAAATACTTGTTTGGTTTAGAAACCCAAGTATAGGAGTATGAAATGTATTTTCATCCGTACGCAAGTGTATTGCATCCCAGTTATATTAAGTTAAATGGATGAATTGTCATGTTTTGATTAAAATGCTTGAATATACTATTTCTTGATGATTGAATTGAATAATACAAGACATATTAAGGATATAACATCATTTTGGGGAAATAATGATGTTTTAAGAAGCCAAATATTTTTAAAATATGAAGTTTAATATTTAATGAAAATGATATGAGGTATTGACTACTAGACTGCTAGAATCCATCCTAGCAGTCTAATTTGAGGATCACTGCTCGAATTGAGATGACTTTGTCCCTCATTACAAAGTCCAATGATCTTTTGCACAGACAATATAAAGAATAATAGGATACTGAAGATGTAGTGCTGCAGGAGCTAGCACCTCTAGTTGGAATTGGGCAGGTGACTACAATACATAAAATGTATATATCTGGAAGCCAAAAGAGCAGTGCAACTAAGGGATCGTGTGACGTGAACTCACAACTGGCCATAAGTAACATGTGAAAAACACCGCACGGGCTTGTCGAGCCAGTTAGTCTATGTAGAAGCTGAATCCAGAAAGGATTACCAATGAGTATTCCTGTTGAAACTCAAGGAAGAGAGTTAAAATATGACTCTCCTTTATATATATGTTTGTACTTATGTGTATGTGTGTGTATGTGTCAACATCATAAACTATTTGAATATTGTTTAGACATACGGTTGAAAAAGACCATGCTATGGTAAACAATGAGTATGTATAATTATTAGTTGTTTAGATACGCAGGTGAAAAAGGTCATACTATGGTAAACAACGAAATTGGACTCCGGAGATCGGATATATGAAAACAATATACTTGAATTTAACTCAAAGCAACCTCGATAATATGAATAGATTATGATATCTCGGTTTATTAGAGTTGAAACTATGGGTCACGATGATTAGAGCTGTGACACTTGTGTTAAAACCGTTTTAGTGAAATATGGCATAATATTGTTTGGTATGAGTGACATCATTGTCTTTGATTGGTATCTCATGTAATTATAATCAATAATACTCTTACATGTTATTATTAAGCACCATTATACTCACAGCTAGATTTCTAGCCTGACTCGGAATTTGTTATTTGTTTAACAACCTCTGGTCAGTCTGAGGTTGTTTTACAGGTAAATATTATTACTATATGTGCTTATTGGGCTATGATATGGAGTTTAAGCGAATGACGATAACAAATAATTACTTTGTTTGTACTTATATTAAAATGTCGCTATATTGGTCGATATGATGTACTGGTTTGATAAGTTGTATATATGTATATTTGTGTCTGTGTGTGTATACGAAATGATGTATTAAATTTTGGATATAATATAAAACTCATCATTTTTACTCACCCTGATTCTATTAATTGGAAGATTTTTATCTCTGTCTCTAATATTGTATTATTCAAGTCTATCACTTGTACATTGCCTTGTGTCGAGATGAGATGCGTATTATTTCAGATATATTCAGGAAATGATATGTATTCTTTTTGACCCAAAGTAGTATATGTGAGAGTGTGACGACCCATCCTCTCAACCCTTTAAAATCAACACTAATACATCCATGGTACTCACATGTCGTAATTCCAATTGCCGAGGAGGTAGATTATCGAGGGTAAACTAAAATAAAGGTAGAAGATAGAAATACAATTTCTCACATTTCATTTAAATATATAGATAGGTAGTACATACAACCACTCTCACAAGGGTACATAAGAGTTTTGTTATGAACTAACCAAGCCAGGAACAATCATAACTGCTTGCCCCCATGCTTGCTGGTACAAAAAAATTAAACGCAACGGAAAATAAAACAGTAGATAGCTAGATATCCACATAAGATGCTCCCACTCCATGCCCAAAAAAACTCCTTCCAAAATGCTCCTAAAATGATCCTGACTAAATGGCTGCCCAAAAAATGGGCACTCAGAGTTTAAGGGAAAAGAAAATAAACTCCGAGTCAGTACTGGGATGGTGTGAGAAAGCTTAAAAGAGCAGATACTTTTGAAATCTAAAGTATCTCATAAGACCATGCCGCACATAAACACAGACGATGTTTTTTTCTTATGATAACCAAAATACTTGCTATGTAAAATCATTTGATATTATTTTTAATGACATTCTTTGAAAACTCTTTTCAAGTAAACATATTCAAATAGCCGAAATTGTTACCATTATTAAATTCCAGCATACTAGGCTCTACAACTAAAATCTCAAGCTTGTATTGGAGAATGGGTTTCCAATAAATGACCAGGTAAGGGACTATCTTCCGGTAGTACATCTCTAGAGGAGTGTACCGAGGCTACAGAACATCTGTACCTATACCAACACAAGACCGGCCCACCCCTTCCTAGATAGTATTGAATATGTCATCACCTCAGTCTTTACCGACCTATCCGAGATGTCTCTTAGCATACACCACAATAATTTAAACCCGAACGTTATAGCGGGTAGAAATATATCTAGAAGGGGATGATCATACCCTTTGCGAACCACATAGTCTTGCCGCATCTACCCTATTTTTGCTATTTTCAGGTGCGAGGCCTGTGATAACAATTACCTTTCACATAGAACATCATTTTCCACTTTGAATGTCACATTGCTATTCCAAAATCACACAACTGATTTTTACAAACGTATAACTCCTAAGCTCTTACTTCTCATAAAAGGGTGTTAAGCTAAGAGAACTTGCCTTCTTCGCCACCAACAGATGATACGTTTATAGAGATCAATCAATGTGATTTAAAAATCTAATGTCAGACATTCGTCCATACAAGTTGTCCAGGAACATGAAAAACAAAAGGCACTTTTCGACCACATCCTACGATCAGTAGTGACTAGTCCTTGCAAATCGAATATTTTCATAACAGGGCATTGTTGCCACCATAATATATGATATGGAAATTTCCTCGAGGGTCTAGTACTCAACTTGCCCGACCTACCTCTTCCACTAGACCTCGTCTTTCTAGTGGCAAGTAGCCTTATATCATAAAGATCTTCGTCTTTAATGATCTTTATCTAAAATATGTTTTACTTCGAAATCATAAATTACTTTGAAGTGGTTTTCGAATAGGAATCACCTAAACCCGATCTCGGTCACTTCGAATTCAATTATCAGGAAAATAGGTGTTAAGTGTGGGTGATTAGTAAACAACATTTTCATACAGCAATATCTTTAGAGATATATATATCTCTAAATTCATTTCAGCATGTATGGATTTATTAAATCGTTTTCTTTTATTCTCGAAAAATATTTCTAAAGGATATCTTTTCTTTTTCGAAAAAATTAAATAGGATATTTTTAGGGCATTTGGGCTTTCCCTTCGATATGTTCCACCCATCGCCTGAAAAGAGGAAACAAAGGTCCAATAAGTTCAGGGCACCGGTTGCTCCATCCCTAAACTTAATTGCACACCTCGTTTTATCTTTCCAGATCTCATAGGTGGGACAAATATACTAGTCGTATCCACATACTCCTTTAATGATTAAAAATTTGTTTTGAAAAAAGTTTGGAAAGAAAACTAAGTTTTAAAATCATTTTCCAAAATTCGATCGATAGATAGTGGAGGAATAGTGATTTTGGAACCCTAAAGCTCAAATTTTACTTTTTACATTTTTTAAGCCCAAATTCATTATTTAAAATGCTTTTAATATATTTAAAATAAATTTTAGGAATTTATTCACTATCTTTAAGAATTTAAAAACAATCATTTAAAAGATTTTACCACTTTTATCGTTTAACTATTAAAGTGCGATTTTTCAAAAAAATTAATTTGAACATAATTTAAATTATTTTAAATGAAATCTTGAATTTTCTTTTATATTTGAAAACTAAAGTGGGAAGAGTCTGGAAAATTCTTGTTTCAAAGAATTCTGATTCCAAATCCATTGTATAAATGGATTTAACTCATGCGGCGCGAAATCACGAACTATCGTTATGTGACGTGTCTATTTTTTAGTTGATTTTCAACTATTTTCAAAAAATTCCAAAATCATGTTAAATACTTTTAAAACATTTCTAAGTCATTTAAAGTCATTTTCTCATGCTTTTTAAAGAGGTTCACAAGTCGTATACTCTTTTGAATTTAAATAAGGAAGTGATTCCTTTTGTGATTTTTCAACATGTAATTTATCGTGACTTGTTATGATATCAAACCAACAGTTATTCAACAACCATGTAACATCCAAATATGATATCAAGCAACATAACAAGTATGAAAACATGTCATATCATAAGAGTAGAGAGAGGTAGAGTTTTCTTATAATTTTGCTAACTTTGTTGCTACGGATTTCACTATAGCTTCGTTACTATTTTTCAAAACTTCTTGAAATCTGACTATTCTTCTGTTATCCTAGAAGATGAGATGAAAAGAGGTGGAGATGGTTTCTAGGTGGGAATGTCCTTGGGTGGAGGGATGGATGGAGCTTACTAACTTGACCTTGACTTAAGTGGTATACTTTTGTCAATTATTTTGCCATAACTTTGTTACGCTTTTAGAATTGTTTTTAGAGGCATGAAAGCCATTAAAACTCTAAGGAAGAAGAAGGAGAAGCTTAGAATAGAATGGAATGATGTGTGAAGAAATGAGAAGGAAGCTTGGTATTTATTGCCTTAATTCTCTTAACGCTTAAGCATTTTTCATTTACATTTTTACCCCTCCCATAACCTCATTGCACAAGGCCCAAGGCATCTCTATGTGCTTTCATCACTTTGTGTCCTCTTTTTTTATTTCCTTAGCTCTTAGGGGATGTATTTGGATGGAATCTTGGCTTGAAAAAAGGATTTGCATTGGTTTTGGTGACATTTTGCTGACTTTTACCAAAATATCTTACTTTTTTACTTTAAAATATGTTAAAGTAAATATTAGTTTATATATGTATTAATAATTATATTAGTATGTTTCAAAGTGTCATAACTTCAAATGCTGCGATATTTGAATATAACTTTTGACTGTTAAGCCGTTTTGAATCCGAAATCCGATTTCCGGTCACATTTTTACGTTTTTGCTAACTATTTATACATGTAAAAAAAATTGAAAATTAATTTGTATTTTTTATTTAATAATCAAGTGGCCTTATTTGAAAATTAAAATAATTTATTTAACAATTAAAACTTAATTTTACCTAAAACTGACTTTTTTCACTATTTGCTTGTATAAGCAAAAATTCCTATTTTTGTAAAAATATACTTTAAAATCTTACATAATATTATTTGTATTATGAAAACTTATATTTTAATATTTAAAATCCATTAAATATTATATCTTAGTGTGATCGAATCTTGGGTCGTTATAGAGAAAGTCTATGCCCATTGATCCGAGTTAGCAGATGGTAAACTCCCTCTGATATTTCTATCACTAGAGTCGGGGCGTCACATATATCTTCTTAAATTAATTGATTACCTTTCATATTTGCTTCCCTTATTTGATCGACTGCATGAATCAATTAATATATCTTCTCTTTTTTATTATTTGGAATTTATTTGAATCACCCAATTTTAACACACTACTTTAATTCAAAAATATCTACTAATTAACAAGACAGCCTGTTGGGTAGCGCCTTACGGTACTAGGCAGCTCGTACCACACTAATCAAGTTTTAGCAATGCTCAAAACTTGTCCTTCGGAACTGACTTTGTTAAAAAATCATCTATATTGTGCTTTGTGTGTATCTTCAATAGCTTCACTTTATATCTCTCTTCTTCAAGCATGAGAAATAAACTTCTAATATCAAAGTGTTTGTCTATAAGCTGTAGGCTTGATTCTCAACAAGACAAGATGAATGGCACTCTAGCTATCTGAAAACAACTTTACCATCTTATTTTTTATTGATAAATCCTCTAAAAACTATAAAAAAATACAATCCTTCCTTAGTTTCTTCCATAATAGAAATAAGCTATACCATTGTATTTGATAAAGTTATAATGGATTGTAGCTTGGATCTCCAAGAAATCAGGCTTAAGCCTAGTGTATAAACATAGCCCGAATTTGGTTTCCTGCCATCTCTATCCCTAGCATAATCTAAATTAAAATAACCCCTTAGAGTTATGCTGCTACTGGCTCCTCCAAACAGTAAGTCAATGTCAAGATTGCCTCTCAAGTATCATAGAATCCACTTTACTGCTTGACAATGAGTCTTGCTTGGGTCAGACATATATCAGCAAACATCACCAATTACATGAGTTAAATCAAGCCTTGTGCATACCATAGCATACATAAGGCTTCCAACTGCAATAGAGTAAGGAATTTTAGTCATATCTCTTTTGTCTTCATCCGATGTGGGGCACAAATCTGTTAAATGTTGAAATTAAAAGCCTAATGTAGAATCCACTAGTTTATATTTCTCCATACAAAATCGAGACAGAACTTTCTTAATATATCGACGTTGAGTGAGCTTCAAATCTCTTTGCTTTCTATCCCTTTAAATCTCCATTCACAAAATTCTCTAAGGCTTTCCCAAATATTTTATATCAAACTCCTTAATGAGCTCCATATTCAACTCTGAAATTCTAGTCATGCACTTAGAAGCTATCAATGTATCATCAACATAAAGCAATAAATAGATGATATCTTCATCACACTTCTTAAATTAGACGCATTGGTCCTTAAAGATTCTAGAGTGATCATATGAGATTATAAACTTATCAAGTTTCTTAATCCACCGTCTATGAGACTATTTTAAATCGTAAAGAGATCTGTTAAACCTATGAACATGACTGGACTTGCTACTGTCAATGAACCCTTTGATTGGTGTAGGTAAATGTCCTCCTCAAGATCACCATGCAAGAATGCTATCTTGGCATTTCATTGCTCCAAATCTATGTCGAAATGGTCAACCAATGCCAAAAGAATGCTAATCAAAGTGTGTTTGACAGCTGGAGAAAAAATATCATGGAACTTCACACATTTCCTCTGAACATATCCCTTTGCTACTAATCTTTCCTTATACCTCAAGTCAACATTATCACTGCCTTTCACCTTATATATCCACTTATACCCAGTTGCTCTCATGCCTGAAGGAAATGGCACTAAATCTCAAGTGTGATTTTATTGCAAAGGCTCAATTTCCTCCTCCATTACTAACCAGCTAAAATTATCAAACAAATTAATGGCATCTCTATATTCACTGGGCTAATCATTAACAATGATTAATGCAAAGGCTGTCGTGTCATCAAAGTCAATGTCTTCAATGCTCAATCCCATAAAATTATCAAGCGATCTAGGTTTATTACTCTCTTTGATTGGTCAAGTCGGAATTTGAGCTCCACCTTGAGATTGATCTCTACCCTTTCCTCTTTAACCATGATGTCATCAAAAACACCATTTGTACTTATATGGAAGTTTGATGACCTACTTAGCGTTTGGTATTCTTAATTTGTCCTCTTAACATCATCTTTAACTGAAGGAGAAAGCTCCACCTTCAACATATCCTTCTCATCAAAAGTAACATGCTTTCTATTAACAATCTTCTGGTTAGTAGGACACCACAACCTATAACCCTTAACTCCTCTCCTATAGCCAAGAAAAATACACTTGCGCGATCTTGGATCCAACTTCCCTTTGCTCTCATGCACATAAGCCAGAGAACTAAACACTCTAAGAAAGGAATATGTGAAACAGGCTTCTCCTTTTGTTCTTCTTCTGCAATCTTCATATCTATGGCGGTAGAATCCCATACATTTCAAGAAAAATCATCAAATGGTTAAATAAAATACATAGCTCCTCCACTAGAAAGGCATGGTGTGGGTCCCAAAAAATCAGTGTGAACATACTCAAAACATTTTTGGATTTATGCGCTTTAATGCCAAAAGGAACCTTCGTTTTCTTTCTAAGTATGCATTCCTCACAAAAGCCAAGTTTTGAATGATGAACTCCATCAATCAAATCTCGTTTTCTCAACACCTCCAAACTATGATGTTCAATGTGTTCCATACGAAAATGCCACAATCTAGTAGAGTCGTGATCAACAGAATCAACAAACAAAGAGGATTTTGCAACAATAATGGTGCCCTTCAACAAATATAGATTTCCAACTTTTACCCTTTTCATCACTATTAATGAGCCATTTGCAATTTTCAATGAATTTGTTTCCATTACACACTTCAAGCCAAGATTACACAAAACCCACGGAGATCAACCTACGCCTTAAATCAGGCACATGTTTGACATCACACAAAGTATGAACAACACCATCAAACACCCCAACCTTCATCGTTCCAACACCAATCTTGTAGCAGGTAACATTATTTCCCATGAGAACCTCTCCTCCATCAAACTGATGATAAGTGAAAAAAGAGTGTCTATCAAGTGTCATATCATAGGATGCTCTAGAGTAAATGATCCAAATAGTACTCTTCATAGAAGAGGAAGAACCTATAAAAGTGTCGGGATCACTCTCTGAATCTGATGTCTCCACTATAGAAGCTGAAGCCTTTTAGGCAACGACTTTGTTATTATTATCCAACTTGGGCAACTTGCAATATACTATCCAAGCCTTCCACAATAATGACAAACTCCCTTCGAAGCTCCCCTCGACTTTGATCTTGACTTGCCTCTATCTCCACCATATTTGGATATACTCTTACTTCTTCCCCGTAATGCAATAATGTCTTCAGAGTCATTCACCATGCTCATGTTTCCTAACTTTTTCCTTGACATCTCATTATGCAACGGTTTTTTCATATCCTCCAAGAAAATAGAAGCGTGACCATAGATCATAGAGCTAACAAATGTGTTATACTCCATAGACAAAGAACATAAAAGAATGATAGCTTGCACTTCATCCTTAATTTTTATTTCAGTTGTTCAAAAATTCATAACAAATGTGTTTAGGGAATCCGAATGAGCTAATACATCGGTTCCAAGCATCATCTTCAATGAATAAAGTTATTATTGTAGGATGATGTAGTTGGTGAGGGACTTTTCATAGAAATTTCTATAAAGATCATCTCATGATTCCTTGACAATTTTCACATGAAAAACTCTCTAAGCACTTCATCAGAAAGGCAAAGCCAGATGGTAGTAAAAGCATCGGCTTCCAATTCCTCAATCACTTCAGGTGTCTATTCTTCAGTTTCCCTAGATCTAAGACAATCTTAATAGTCCTCTCTTTCTTCGAAACTGTTTCCATTTTCATCTTCCATGTGCCAAAATCTTTTTTTCCATCAAATCTAACGCCTCCATAGTTCGTAGAGCTTCTACCATTACTACACTTTGTATAATTAGATATAGATGAAATAAACTTCAAATAAAACAACAAGCTCTAATACCAATCTATAGCGCCTAATCAGAGTTTTGGATAGCTGAAGCAGGACACCTAATAATGTTGTATATGGACAATCTTAACAATTCCAATCCGACAAAGAGAATAAAAATAAAATCAAAGGACACGGATTATAGACCAAGAAAGAAAGGAAAGAACATACTGATATAACAAGTTTGTGTATGTCTACGTCCTTTGACCCAACAACCTTTATTATTTCTTCACTTCAAGAGGGAGTACAACAATATGAAAAGAAAAAAAAAATCACTCAATAAATTTCACTTACCCTAAAATAGATATGAAAATTGAGATCTTGTTGAAGATATTGTATGGAGAACTCTCTTATCAAAAAAATGAAAAAATGTCTTCATATATACATACATATATATAGGTGCAAGGATGAAGACTTCCATGAAGATAAGGTTGAAATCCTTTCGCATTTAGTTGATTTGGTTTCAACACAAATTAAGGATAATGGTATTTGTTTCCATAATTATTCTCTACTTAATTGATTATCCATATATATTATTCTTCTTTATTGAAATCATAAAATCACATACTGATTTAAATCAGTTAATCGATTGCCTTTCTATTCCGCTTTCCACAAATATCCATATTTGATTGATTACTTAAATCAATTTATATATCTTCTTTTTTAGTTGATTACCTATCCTAATTGCTTCCCATATGTTATTAATTGCATGAATTAATTCATATATCTTCCCCCATTTAGTATTTAGAATATATTTGAATCGTCAAAATTTAAAATTGACGGCTAAACTTTCAAATATAAAAGGCAAAACATAAATATAAATAAGAATGTCAAATTTATTATACAGAGAAAACAGCACGTACCTGCAGGTCAACTTCAAGTTCGGTCAGAGTACTACTGCCCAGTGAGACACATTAATACTGCATCATGGTCGTTACTGATTAAAGCATCACCACCATTACCACTTGTGCATCATGGTTATTAGTATAGCTTTCTGCACATTCTAGAGTTTTATTATGTTGAATATCCTCTCAATCTTTTGCAATAAACTATGCATCATACTAAGCTTTATTTTGTGGTCTAGAACCATAATGCTAAAGATTCCACAAACAACAGAGTGGACAAAATGATAAAACAATGCACCACTCAAAATAAAGCCAATAATTATCTTGTATGCATGCCCACTCATACATATCGCGTATTGGCAAATTTATGATTTTATTTTTATGTTGCTCCTGCAATTTTGAAGAACCACTATTACAACATATATCATACATGATTTGCACACTTCCTTTGCGATCAGTAAGATATAAAGTGACCAACTACATCATTAAAATAAAGTAAAAAAAGACATAATAGAGATGATTTTGAACTAGATGTTTGTTAGCTAAAATTTCCTAAAACAAACTTATATTCCTACTGTGTTAAAACTTGATGGCCTGGAGTAATATCATCCAATGCATGACCTCTTTAGAATCTCTAAGATGCAAGCAGAAGCATGTTTTAACTTGATTGGAAATCTATAATGAACAATTGGAAATCTATGAAGTTGTAACTCGTTAATGTTCGTTAAACTCCACATACCAAGCAGGAAAACTTGATTGCTTGTACCTTATTTTTGTATATGAAATCAATTAGTTGTGTGTAAAATTAAACAGTTATTTGTGTGTAAAACATTATGCCCCCACAAAAAAATCATAAATGCACAACTTGTACACAATGTTAGAACTCAATAGGACATACAGGTTTGTGGAGATATACTAAATATAAATATAAAGTGTTAGTCAGCATTAATTTGGTCCACAAAAAATCTCTTTTGCTAACAATTTGGAATGATGATCAAGTAAATGACAAGGATAGTTAGATCAAATCAAAAAACTAAAATTAAAATTTTAAATTAGATGTTTTACTTATAGTATAATAAGAAATAATACATATTCAGTAACTTTACTCTACACGATGAGCTAAGTTTAGATTCAAGGAAGATGGTGTCTCAATATAGATTCCCTATTCAAGGGATTATTAAGGAAAAAAGTTAACGTTATTAAAAACTAAAGAGCATGATATATAGATGCAAGATCTATCTACAGACTTATATGTAGGCAACAACATGCTCATAATGCCAGCAATCTAAAAGCATAATGCCTTGATGGTGATTCCCTCATCTAATACTCGACATGCCTTATTAACAACTAAGAAGAAAACCATGTCTATTATGCCTTTATTGTTAATTTCACTTTATTTTAATAACCTTCAATTTAAATAACCTCAAATTTAAATGACCTTATAATTGAAATGGATGTTTGAGAATCAAATGAACCCCAAAATTAAAATAATGTTAAAAGAAGAGAAAGATGCTCCACGAATGAAGGTAAAAGAAACTGTTAGAACCTTATCATTTTATATTTTGATAGCGACAACCACATAAGAATATACTATATGTATAATCAAGTTTTGCATGAAATTATATCAACTATCAAAGAGATATACATGACCGAGATAAGGCGAAGATGATGTACAATGTATTATTTGTCATAGAGTGTCATGTCTAGAGTATAAATATATTAAAATATCTTCAATGCGTACAAAAATAATCAAAATAGCACTTTCATTTTGAAAACAGAAAAATACAGATTCAGTCGAAAATGCATAATTTTAGTCGGCTAAATCTATATCAGTCAACTAAATACAAAGTTTAAATTGACTAAATAAATATCAGTCGACTAAATTCATGTTTTTAGTCAACTAATCTGTGCAAAAATGAATTGTTTCTTTTCTGTTTGAAAACTCAACTTCTCCACCTTAAACCAGTTGACTAACTCAACATTTCAAGTCGATCGGTGTTCCAGTTCAGTCGATTGATGTAATGACACGGAATTTTATCGCTATGATTTGTGAATATTTATTAATTTTAAATATTCAATTAATGGTTTTAACAATTAAATAATCCTCTTTTAACTAATCAATAATGGTAGAAAATTCTTTTTTGAATTTTTTTTACAAAAGTAGGTAGCTCGATGGAAAACTAAAAATGGGACCGAAATCCGCTTTTTGGTTTTTCAACTTTTTATCAAATGACACGTTATAGAAAGTTAATATACTTTTTATCAAATGAAAATTCTTTTTTGAAACTTCTAGTGATCTGGAAAGAGGCTTGAGTCAAGGCGGAGGTAGTGAAGGTGGTCATGTAGTCTCTGGTGGTCGGAGAAGCTCAGACGAGCCCGAGTTAGGGTTGTGGGTCGCGTCTTTATGGTTTGTATGGTGTTGGTGGAGCATCGAATAAGCTATGCTGAGGCCTGGAGATGAGGTGTTGAAGTGGGGTTCCATTGGTAGTGATGGCAGAAGCTAGAAGTGGACGAGGCCATGGTATTGAGCTGATTAACATGCCTATAACGAATTTTGATTTGGGGTTGAATGGTCGAATTTTGATTTGAAGCACCGGGGTTGATGGCGAGGTTGCGGCTGAGTCGAGCACAATAGTGGAATTTGTAGGCGGGGTTAGTTTGGCGATTGGTAGTCGAGGATGGCATGTTAGTGTATGTACGTACATGTTTTTGTGTACAGGTAATGGGTTTTGAGGAAAATTGATCTGAGGATAGGGTTGGGGAAGAGCACCATTGATTTCGGGTTTGGGTTAGCGGTTGAGGGCTTAAGCTTGGGTTGGTGGAATAGGTTAATTAATTTAGTTTAAATATGCTTATTTAATTAATGGTTTAAACTTTGACAAAAGCATAACTCACCCATACAAGGTCTGTTTAACCTATGGATTTCGTCATTAGATTCGTATAAACTAGTAGAATACCTTAGTATAATTATTTGACACATTTGATGAAGTGTAAATTATTGCTGTTGAATTTAATTATAATAACGTAGTTAAATAATTATATTTCAGTGTTTAAATTCCATTATGCTATAGTAAATTTAATAGGTTATTTTGGGCATCTACTCAGCAAAATAAATCTTCATACTGCTATTATATTAATTTGGACATTTATATATATGCCAGTTGATTTTTATTGAGTGAATCTCACTTTTAAAAACCAATATTTAAAATTCATTATTTATTATAATAATATTAGTTAATTTCTTGTGTTTATAAGTGTTTGAAAGTAATGTTGTTTGGTTTGGCTCCCGCTTGAGGCGGATGACATATATGATAATTTGTTGATGGCTTGAAATGTGGTCGAAGTGCTTAAGTAATAATTTACAAGTGATAATCTTTCTTTATTTTGTGGATGTCATTTACATTTGTATATGCTTGTATGTGCTTATGTATATGGAGCATTGTATGTTGATTGGAAAATTAACACATTGGAATTGGTATATGTTTCGACATCGAGATCGGGTGTTCTTTTAAAACTAGTTTACTTTCTTGCTTTCTATAAATGTTTTTTTGTTTTTCAAACTTTACTTTTCGATTTCAAACACTTTATAAATTTATTTAAGTGTTTTAAATATAGAAGGAAAAGATTTAAAAAAACTATTTTGATGTATAAAACGAGTATAAAAGTTATGGTCCATATAACAATAGTCGTTACGGTGCAGTCTATAAATTGAAATTTTTATATAATCTAAAAGGGTTTCTACTTTAAATATTTTTTGAAACGTCTTTTAAAATATAATATAAGTATTAAAAAGGAATTTTAAGTATTATAAATAGTTTTAAAAGAGTATATGATTATTTAAATAAAAGATTTTAATTTTTAAATCATTTTATTTTCAAAAGTCGGGTTTTGTTCAAAACAAAATACCTTTAAAAAGGATATTTTTAAATACAAGGGATGTCTTTGTCTATGCCATTAAGTAGCCAAACAAATATTGATGTGTTTTATGGAAATTAATTTATCTTGTATTTAGCATCAAAAATCGACGAGTAGACTTTCCTCTATCTATGAGATCTAGAATCGGTTTTCTAGGCAAGGAATAGAGAAGTCGAAATATGGGAAACGTGATAAGTGTGAGAGGGTTAATTTTGGTAAATAGGTTAGGGGTAATTAAGTATACGGAAGGTGCTTTATGTTATACTTGACACCAAATTCCAGGGTATGGAAACTCGTCTCTATCTAGAGAAATAAGAATGTATGTCGAGGAAATGATAGTTTTCTTACTTGTCTGACAACATTATTAATCAAGAGATAGTACAACATGAAATTGAAAAGTGGTGATAAGTATAGGTTTCCTATTTTGCATATGCAAATTATACTTATACCCAAAAAGTGGTTTGTTCACTATCAATAACTTGATTAGTTTTGAAACTATCGATTATCGATTTGAAGAGACCAGGATCGGATAAATGTAAGTTATCCAAAAACCACTTCGAACTTGCATAAGCATTTGAATTGGAGACACTTTAAAGATGATGAAATCAAAATGGAGCTCTTTGAAGTGCAAAAGCTACTTGCTACTGATCCTAAGGATGATTCCAAAAGGATGTAGTAGAAGTAGTGCCTTCGGTTTGTTCATATCATGAACAACTTATATAGATGAATGCTGGAATTGCATTGTTTCTTGGAGGGCAGTGTTAGCATTCTAAGTAGGACTTGCTAAAAATGTAAAACTCAGCCTCAAGGCTCATACCTAGGAATGACAAAAATTAGGTGAGATGTAATAGGGTTATGTGGGTCGCACTCATTAGGGTATGGAATTACCCTTTTAGATCACTATTTATGGATTTGGTATGTGCATGTGAGATCTCATGAGGAAAAGGTTGCAAAGCAACTGGGGTGATGACATATTTGGAACTATCCAAAAAGGGGTAGGTCGATTTTGTGTTTGCAAGGGACCAATGTGAGGCCCTCAATACATTTTCTAGAGGCAAACTATGACAGTTGGTACCCTGATGCCTTATCATTGTGCGGAATACATTTTCCAATACGTGCATTTACGGAGTTAGTTGTATATTTAATATGATGGAATGTAATTAACGTAAGCATTTCGGCTGTGATTCAATATTTAATTTAGACATTGGACATCATTACAATATCACAAGATTTCTTATAGAAATGGTTTGGTTATTGTAAGGGAAAAATTCGTTCATAGTTCTATGCAGCGTGGTCTTACGAGATACCTTTATTTTTGAAAGGATTTTGTAAATATAACAATCCGTATGATTTGAGTTTCTCATATTGGTTTACCAGACTGATCAAAGTGTTATTTTTTATAATGCTCGAGTCAGACCCGAGTATTTTTCCAAAGTTAGCTTTGAAAGCTTTAGGGTTTCAGGAGACTTGTCAGATGTCTTGAGGATGTATTCCTGTATTTTTATTTTTCTGCTGAATTACTTGTTTATATTTTAGCAGCATTAATAAAGACATGTTATTATAACTATCCAGGCCGATGATAGGTTAGACTATGATTTGTTGTTTGAATAATAAAGTTTTCTTTTGTAAAGATCATTTGGATATTATATATTACTCCTCATGATTCAAGATTATGTTTTATCTTTTTGTTCTTTCGCTCCAATAATCTATCTTTCTGGCACTTGATGTTTCACATGTAGGTATCATGGATGTATTAGTGTTGACTTTTGACGATCGAAAAGGCGGCTCATCACATTTGTTATCAGAGCTAAAGGTTAAGCGAGAACCTTGGCCCGGGTGGGGTAAACTCATTAGAGATAGGGTAAGTGACACCCAAAAATGAACTTGTGTGTATTATATATAAGATCGTGTATTTGTTGATGCTATAAAAATATTTTATATTGTTTTGAAACTTGGTAAGCGAAATAATTTTACCTGAATTTATATTTTATATATAAATGATAAATTTTCAAAAAGAAAATTTACATCGTTATTTTTGTTGTGATTATTTTTTAGGGAGGGATGATATATATTTGTCATAAATTATTGATTGTTTACTTATGCTCGGCTAGTTTATGGGAATTTATTATTTGGTATAATTCAAATTATTTACGAATACCTTTTGAATTAAGTTTAATGATTTGACTAGAAGGCGTTCATTGATAATGACGGTATAAGGCTTACTCTATTAAAATGGTTAAAGGGGTATTATATAAAGATGATTTTATATAGAGTTTAGAAAAACTAGTAAAGAGGAAAAGGATTTTTGAGAATTCTAAGTAAAATACATTTTGGAATAATTTGGGAAATGAGCCCTGATTTGTTTTGCGATGGTTTGAATAATCTTCTAAGTGGTGCACTCAGTAAATTATTCCTTTTGTCATTGTGTGATCGAAATAAGTTCGAATCTGAATGAACCTAAGACAAGTCTAAGTAAATAAAGTGCTAAAGCTATTTTATATGTTTATAAGAAATATATATAGTATTGTTAAAATTCAATAGAGCTTGGTATGAGATTTTAAAGAATTTTGTTGTTTGCTTTTATATTGCACCCACAGTTGCAAGAGGAGCGCACATGAGGGTTAGGGAGTTGTTTTGTCAGGCCATAGCTAAGCATGGCATGGAGGTTCTGGATCTCTTGAGATCAGAAGTTGAGGAAGAGCCGATGAGGAGCTTGAGTTGAAGGAAGTGCCGATAGAGGAGCTTGAGCCGGAGGAAGAGCTAATGGAGGAGTACCCGGAAGAGTGGGAAAAGGAGGAAGTGGAGGACCCAGTAGAGGTGGAGGAAAAGTAACCCAAGGAAGACCTAGATAAGGTATGGATAGGGTTAGTGAAGGGCATGGAGCTTATAGGTGGGTGGATTTCAGATGATGCGAAATCCATGGATTTAGAGGGTCCCCCGTAGAGGACTTTGATGAGGAGAGCTCTCTTAGAGAGAGTTAGGGTCATTCTGCTTGGATAGCTCTTTCGAGACATTTGTACCATATCTGCTTATTGTGTATTGATAGTTAAGTAAGTACTTGGATGTTTTATGTACCTATATTTTGACTACTAGTCTGGTTGGACGTCTCAGCTGATACCTTTGGTATGTATTGGGTACTCTAGTATGTATCTTTGGATTTATTCTTGTATGCTATATGTTGTTAACCTTCCGTTAAAAGTTCTCTTTTGTACTCAAGAAATAGTAGTAAGGAGTTAAGGATTCTATTTAGACTTGGTCTTCTTGGGTTTGATGGGAAAGAATGTAACAATCTAGAATTTTATCGCTTTGATTTATGAATATTTAATTAATTTTAAATATTCAATTAATGGTTTTTAGAAATTAAATAATCCTCTTTTAGTTAATCGTTCATGGTAGAAAAAATTCATTTTTGAATTTTGTTTAAAAAATATGTAGTCGATGGAAAACTGAAAATGTGATCAAAAACTAGTTTTTGAATTTTCATCTTTTTATCGAACGAGAAGTTGTAGAAAGTTGTTATACATTTGTATACACATTTAAACAACATTGAAATACATATGTTAAGATATGAAAACATTTAAAATATATATAATGTTTAAATAAAATTTGAGATGATGGATTTGAAGTTTGAATTTAAGTTTTAAGATGCCTTTTTTACCTTAAGTGTAGGATTTAATAGAAGTATATAAACTTTTTAAAGTGATCATTTCTTTATGTGTGTAGTACTTTGGGTGGCTTAGGAAAAAATGGGAAAGAAGAAAAAAGAAATTAAGGGTATTATTGCCTTTAGCATTTTCCTGCATTTATAAAAAGTAAATACTTACCACATTTCTCATTTTATTTTTCATCTTCATTTCTATACTTCCTTTCATAATCATGTGGCTCAGGAAAAAATGGGAAAGAAGAAAAAAGGAATTAAAGGTATTATTGCTTTAGCCTTTTCCTGCATTTATAAAAAGTAAATACTTACCACATTTCTCATTTTATTTTTCATCTTCATTTCCATACATCCTTTCATAATCATCATCTCCTTTACCTTTCATAATTTGTGATGAATCATCTCTTTTTAGCTTAAAAATTTAAGTATAAACCCACATAACCTTGGTCATCATCACTTCACTCAAAAATATTAAAACTTGAAGCTTTCAACCATTTAGGAAGGTGTAATCTCTAATCTTTGCAAAATACTTTTGTAGATAATGAATGTTGTGTAATTTGATAGTAGTTTTATTATGATTTTCTATGTTATCAAGTATATGTAGTTTCTATTTGCATTGAAAAATAAATATTACGTGAGGGATAGATATGCATATTGTAAATGAAAACATACATAGAGACACATGAACACAGATAGAGATGACATTTCTATCTTCTTATTCTTTTCATGCTCTCTCTAAATGAAAATAAACCCCTATCTTGTATTCAAAAATCAATACCTCTTAATCGGTTGAGAATTAGCCATGTGATCAACTATAAAGTTGTTCATTCTAATCTCTAGTAATTTTTAAAAATGCTTGTTCATCGTTTCGTCAAGTGTGGTGGTAGAAATAGTTCGATTACAGTAATGGTCGAATGATGATGGTTTTTTGATGAACACGAATTGGAGAACGGAGTACATGGTCATGTTCTTCTTTGGAAGAAATGAATTTTGGATCTTGTCGCACGATTTTAGGAGGTTGGGATTTATTATGGTGGTTAGATGATGTTTTTCGATCATTTTGGAATTTCCGGTGATCTAGGGATCAAGGGAAGGAATGGCGAAGCTGGGAGGAGGCTTAGATCAAGGCAGAGACAGTGGAGGTGGTCATGAAATCTTCGATGGTCGGAGGATCTCGGGCAAGCTTGAGTTTGGCTTATTGGGTTTTGGTTGTGGGCCGTGTCTTTAGGGTTCGTATTACAGCAGTAAAGCATAGAGTTGGTCGTGCTAAGGTATAGATGTGTGGTGTTGAAGTGGGGGATCCATTGGTGGTGGCAAAGAAGGCTGAAAGTGGGGAAGGAAATGGCGTCGAGGTGATTAACGTGCATGTATGCGAATTTTGATTTGAGGCACTGGAGTTGATGGCGCGGTTGTGGTTGAGTCAAGCACGGTCGATGGATTTTGTGGGTGAGGTTAGTTCGATGATTGATGGTCAAGGATGGCATGCCAATGTGTTCACATACACGTTTTCGTTTACAGGTAATGGGTTTTAGGGGAAAATTGATTCCAGGATAGGGCTGGGAAGGGCACTGTTGATTTCGAGTTCCGTTTGCGGGCTGTGGGCTTAAGCTTTGGTTTAAGGAATTGGTTAATTAATTTAATTTATTAGTTTAGTTTAGTCAATTAATAGTTTAAAATTTGAAGAAAGAATAACTCACCCATACGAGGTCTGTTTTACCCGTGGATTTCGACAATAGGTTCATATAAACTAGTAGAACACCTTAGTACAATTATTTGACACATTTGATAAAGTATAAATTATAGTATTGAATTTAATTACAATAACGTAGTTAAATAATTATATTTTAGTATTGACATTTTGTTCTCGTATATAAACTTAATAGGGTATTTTAGACATCTACTCAGTAGAATAAATCCTCATACCACTATTATAATAATTTGGGCATATATATGTGTGTGTGTGTGCGCGCGCGCATGCACACCAGTTGATTTATATTGAGTAAATCTCACTTTTAGAAATCAAGATTTAAACTTTATTATTTCTGATAATAACATTAGTTATTGCTTGTGTTTATTAGTGTTTGAAAGTAATGTTGATTGGTTTGGTTCTTGCTTGACGGATAGCACATGTGATAGTTTGTTGATGACTTGTGTAACATCCCATATCTGGAGGCCAAAAGATAAGCGCTACAGATGTCGCGGTCATCTATAGTATCAACATCTGATGACAAAATATGGTAATGCTAATGGTATTCATAATATCAGAAGCACTTGATTATGAATAAAATCATAGATTTTAAAAAACAACATTTTATTAATTTCATTTCAAAACAATAATTCATGTCCACGTTACATAATCCCTTAACATTTCTAAGGATATGATCAAATATATCAATTACAAAATACACCAAGAGCGACATATGACGATGCCCATTTGGTTGACCAAAGTCAATATAGTCATATTTGACTTAATACACACAGTGGAAATAAAAAGAATAAGCTGTAACTCCTAATTAGCTATCCGTCAACCACATGCTTGTATCCGAAAGCTTTATTTGCCAAAATTACTAAAACCCGAAAACCTCAACCCTCAGCCTACTCAAGTCAATTTTTGAGTACCAGGGAGTTTAAAGGAAACATAAACATCGAGTCAGACATAAAGTCTGGTGTGAATAATACTATTACATCTCAGTTTACTGGTATTAAGTGAGACCACGCCGCTCAGCGAAACCGGTTTCCCCTCACTAATACCCTCTTCAAAACATATATTTTGCAAATCTTTTCATATAACCAAATTGGTTAATCAAGCTAATTATAATAAAAATAACAACAATAGCAATGCCTATTAAGATATAATCAGGTAACGAATGGACTATCCGTCCACAAGTAATAAATGAACTATCTGTCCGAAAATTGGACTAACTATTCGCAAACTGGACTAACTGTCAGGATCAAAATGGACTACCTATCTGAATCATTTTCTTAGGGTTAACTACCCTTCATATTTTTCCTTGTTAACCTTTTCGAAATGATTTAACCTTTAAATCGTACTTATACAAGGAAAATATATTCTTTGCTTTACTCTAAGCTCTTTTGCCATGTTATATATACTTTACTCAAAATAATGTTGATGAATTTTAGTGAGGATTACCTATCCCCTTAAAATAAGTTAAAATACTTTTTAACATAGAAAAACTTGGGCTACGTTACCTAGTTCTGAACCTTTGTTTAAAACGTTAAATAACACTTTCGAAACCCTTGAAAGTAACCCTTTCAAAACCATTAAAATTAACCCTTTCGAAACCATTAAAAGCCTTTCCTTTGAAAGCTTTAAAACATTAAACATCCTTCTTTACAACCTTTAAATCATGCCTTTCGAAAACATTGGAAAAACCTTTCCACTTAGACCTTTTGAAAGCATTGGAAAACCTTCCTTCAAAACCATTCGAAATCATTGGGGAACCACCCTTTCGAAACCTGCATTTAAAACCCTCTCAAAAGCCTTAAAACACTAAACCTTTCTAAAGTCCTTCGGTTTCAATTTAAAATTTGTGGAAACTTTTCGAAACCATTCAAAATTTTACTCTTTCGAAACCTTAGAACCGACTCGGTCGAAACCATTTGGATTATGACTTCAACTAAAGTGAAAAGATTAGAAACCCATTAAAGTCCAAAGCATTCCTTTCAAAATTATTCCTAAGTAAACAAGTGATGATGTCGAAACCATCCCTTCGAAAGTATTGGAGAAGTGGCCAATTTTTAAAAAGAAAAACAAAGCAAAGCAACACTTTCAAAACCAATCTGAGTGAAAGGTAGAAAGATGTAGTCATGGGTCTCAACCCAGTCGAAAGTATTTATTTAAAAACAAAAGTGCAACCCAATCGAAACCATTTCTTTAAAACCAATTGACCTAGTCAAAGCTAACCCAGTCGAAAACAAGCAGCTGCATTTTCATTTAAAAGCAAAGTATCGCTTCAATCCCTTCGGAATCCTTGGTTTCGACCCTATACCTTTCGTCTATATCCAATTCACTACGTACCAGTCACTTGATGTGCATCGGTTTCGATAGAGTCGGAAGCTAAGCTAAGAAGGCGAAAGCCTAGCGCCGAAAGCATCAAAATAGTAAAAACCATGTAGATTAGTTCTTTTTAAACTATTTCTTAGTACCTGACTTGCCTTGTTTATCAAATTTGATTGGTTGTAAGTTTCTCTCTTCTAAAAGTACTGCTAATTTTCAGAATGAACAATTTTGAAATATTTACAAAATACACCTTCTCCTTTTTATAAATATATATAACATTTAAGTCTCATACCTTAAATAAAATTGAATATCAATTAAAAAAACTTAGGAAAATTCTACAAAATTTTTAGAAAATCTCTTTTAATATGTTTTCTAACATATATTATTTTCAGACCCAAACCATTAAATATTTAACCGTAAATAATTTTTAATCCAAAATAATCTTTTCTTCACTAGAAAATTCATATAAAATCCACATAAGTTCAGAAAATTATGAAAATTGAATCCCGTCTCTAAAATATCAATTCTTGTGTATATAAAAATTCGCAAGCCATTTGGATGTCATTAGATATGATTTTCACCTTAAAACATGTCATAAAGTCTATGTAAACAAAAATAAATCATCAAAAAGTATATATAATCATTCCATCATTCAAAGACATGACAAATCATTACACATAGGTTCGGATTTCATCTTAAAACCGAAGCAATAAGAAATTTGAGATGTAATCATTATTCACCTTAGATTTAGAGACTAAGGAGCTTGACATTTGAATGGACTTAATTTGATTTAGCTTCTTCCTTAGCTTTTCTTAATCTTTTTCCTCTTTCTCTTGTTAATGGCGGCCAACCTCAAGTTTTAAAAATTTTGATAAATGAAAAATGAATGTGCATGGAGATACACGGCCAAGGTTTATAGATACAAGAATGCCCTCTTTCCTATTTTACCACTCCTCTATTTCATTCTAGCTCTTATTTTAATTCATTGGTTAAATGGCATAGCTACCCCTTAATAAAGATCGAATCTCAATCCCCTAATCAATACATTATTTTATTTAATTAAACTAATTAAATATCCTAAATAATGTTACCAAAAATATGGAGTTTTACAACTTGAAATGTGGTCGAAGTGCTTAAGTAATAATTTACAAGCGATAATCTTTCCTTATTTTATGGATGTCATTTACATTTGTGTGTATGTGTGTGTGTGTGTGTATATATATATATATGTATACTCTTATGTATATAGAGGATTGTACATATTGATTGGAAAGTTAGCGAATTTGAATTGGTTTATGTTTCGACATTGAGATCCGGTGCTTTTTTAAAACTAGTTTACTTCCTTGTTTTCTAAAAAAAAATAGCTTTCCAAACTTTACCTTTTGTTTTCAAACCCTTTACAAAGTTATTTAAGTAATCTAAATATAGAAGGTTTTAAAATCTATTTTGATGTATAAAACGAGTTTAAAAGGTATGATCCATATAGCAATAGTCGCTATGGATGCCGCTTTTAAATCGATAATTTTTTTATGACTAAAAAGAGTTTTTGCTTTAACTATTTTTGAAAGGTATTTTGAAATATATATAAGTATTAAAAAGGAACTTGAAGCATTAAAAATATTTTTAAAAGATTATATAATTATTTAAATAAAAGGTTTTAATTTTTAAATCAATTTATTTCCAAAAGTCGGGTTTTATTCAAAAATCAACTATCTTTTGCAAAGGATATTTTTAAATATAAGGGATGTCTTTGTCTGTGCCATTAAGTAGCCAAACAAATATGATAAGTTATGCTAAAACATTGACATATTTTATGGAAATTAAGTTACCTTATATTAGCACCAAAAGAGGATGAGTAAATTTCTTCAATCTGTGAGATCTAGAATCAGATTTTTAGACGAGGGATAAAGAAGTCGAAATATCAGAAAGGTGATAAATGTGAGAGGGTTAATTTTGGTAAATTGGTCATGGTTAATTAAGTATATGGAAGATACTTTACCTTATACTTGACACCAAATTCTAGGGTATGTAAACTCGTCTCTATCTCAAGAAGTAAGTATGTATGTGTAACGATCCCCATTTTTAATTAAATTTAAATTGATAATTAAAATAAATTTTTGAATAAAATTGATTTGAATTTTTCAAATTTAATAGGATATTTGTTTATTAGGACATATATTTTAAAATTTAACTATGGATTTGAAATTCTATATTTGATATCTTATTAATAAAAAGTAACATCCCAAAAATTTATCAATTAAAATTAATAATATATTTTAAACTTTTGAAATTTAATTTGAAAATATATTGAAAAAAATCTCAAACAAATAAAATAAGTAATAAACTGTATATGGATAAAACTCCAATTTCTTTTGAGTTTAAAAAAAAATCTTGAAATAATAAATATTTAAAAAAAATTCATTTGAATTCAAATTATATATATATAATACATACCTTCTTTTGAAAAGAAAAGGATTCACTTATTAATAAAATTAGTTTTTAAAATCATTTCTTTCTTTAAATTGGTGTAAGTAGAAATAATAGACATAAATGAATTTTTATTCAAGTGAATTGGAATTTGAATTTAAATTTAAAATAAATGTTTTAGAAAAAAAAATATTTGGCTCTTGAAAATCATTAAGGTGAAAATTTATATAGTATAAAGATTGGTTAAAAACAATTATTCTTTTAACGTTGTATATATACACATACAAATGAATAAAGAGGTGTATTCCTTTATAAAGTAAATATGATATAAAATTTATTTAAAATTTCTTTTGTCTTTGAAAATTACAAATGATAAACGTCACAAGGGGATGGAGTATAGGAATCAACAAACATTGAGATCTCATGATCATTTTTTACAAATGGCATTCAACATATTTAATTGGATAAAGTAATGAAATTTAAAATTATAAAAACTTTCCATCTCCCCATATGCAATCATATAGTATCTCAGCAAAATCTGAAAGAAAAGAAAAGTAACAAAGATTGGGTATCACAAACTCCAACACCAAAGAAAAAAATCAAAGATCTGAAAGCAAGCTTCAGATTTAGGTTCAAAGCTGAACAATTGAAGCAAATCAGAGGAATATACCAGAAATTAAAAGCCCTCAACCTGATGCAAAAACAAAAAAAACATTCCAGCTCAAAATAATTCAAGTCTTCTGTTTGAAACAAGTGCTTTCAAATTTTTAAAACTGAAAGCAAAAGATAAGCAAACCAGAAATCTGCAAATCTCTTTCAACATCAAGCAGTGGATTTGTATTCCATCTCTCATGTAGATTTTAACTTTATAGTTTAATAAATCTATGGTTTCAAAATCAAGTTTTTAACATAAAAACAAATTCAAGAATTGCAGGAAAAAAAAGAAACAGTGCTGCAGTTTTGGCCAGGAAGTAAATGCAAGATCAACTCAGATAATTGAAGGCAGGTAAATTTTTTTTAAAAAAATTTGAATTTGATATTAGTAATCAGTAATAAAAACAAAGATTTAAACAATCATATCAATCAGTTACAGAAGGAGCTGAGAAAAGAAAAACAAGAACTTCAAAAATATGAAGCAAATGGAGATTGATTCAATTCATAAAATGTAAATTGAAGCAGGTGATTCGCATTAAACTCAAATTTAAAATCCTAAGCAACTCAGTAAAACAAATCCAAGTTCCAATTCCAGGCCCAAATCTTTTCATTCCAGGCAAAACTCTGGTCTCTGTTCTCACGTGACAGGTGAGCAGATTGACCTAATTTATGTTTTAATCTGTTATCTATGGTTAATTTATGATGAATGCTTCAAGTTGTTGTGGAAAAATTGTCTGCATGTGCATATCTATGTAGATTTACCTATGTATACTTGTATGTATGTTTGTTGATACTTTGTTCAAGTAACAGGTTAACAAATATAAGAAGAAAATTCATATCTAAAAGTATAAAAGGATTTGAGTAATGGTTTTTAAATGAAATTTGGCTGCAATTACCTGTTTAATTTTTTTGAAAACCTTTGAAAGTATAAATAATTAACAATAATATAGAAAACAAGAGATTAACGTGAAAGTAAATCAAAGTCAGAAAATTGATATTTGAAATTTCTTATGTTAAATTTATAAACTGATTCGAGTTGTAAAATCATGAATTTTAATGGGTGAATCAAGATTTTTAATTTTGGTTCGAGATAAAATTCTCGAATTGAATGAAAAACACAACAACTGTTGAATTCTGGTGATTGGGGTTTTTTCCTGATCTTGAGTTTAAAGCCGTAGCTGGTTGGAAGGTCAGGGATCATCTGAAAAATGAGCAATGAATTTATAATCCATTGTGGATGGTAGATAAGATCGATCTAGGGTTTATCTTATGTTTTAGTTGCGTTTAGATGACGTGTTGCCATCGCTTCATTATCGCACTGGAATCAATCGCACTAGTGGCAATCGGAAGAAGGAAGATGAGCGATGCTCCGACCTGAGTTTCTTGGCCTCTGGTGGCCTGAGATGGTATGGAGAGTGTTTTTTTTGGTGGTCGAGCTTATTCCAGTATGGGTCAAACGACTAGATTTTCAGTTCTTCGACAATTGAGGGTTCTGGAGGGTCGATGAGCTCGAGTCGATCATCGGTGAGTTGTGGATGATGGCTAAGTTGATCGGAGGACGTCTGGGCATCGGTGCACGTGTACGTGATGTCGTTCGTGTCAGTTGCTTTCGATGGTTTGGGAAATAGGAAAGATCTCGGGACGGGCTCGTGAATGTTGATGGGTTAACTCGAAGAATGGGGGAAGACGTGAGTAACTCAAAGATAGGCTCGAGTGAAATAAGAAAGGGCTTGGTGTTTGATCCGTTACCAGATTTCAAAATTTAAAAAGGAAAAAAATATGTTTCAGGCTTTAAAATAAACAGTTTTTTTAAGTTAAAATGTAAATTTTTATTTAAACAAAGTTTCAAAGCAGATTTAAACTAAATAAGGTTTCAAAGAAAATATGAACAAGTTTTCAAAATTTTATACAAGTTTTAAACAAGATTTAAAGGTTTAAAATTAAAGTTAAATGGTATTTAACGATTTTGGAATAAAATATTTTAAAATTAGTTGAGTTTAAATTGCTTTAAACTTATATTTTAGAAGAGGTTACTTTAAATAAAACTTAACAATGTAATTAAGGAGTCAATCAAATATTTTTAATTATTAACTTAAAGGTTAAGTTAATTTATATTGTCAATGATAACTAACTAATTAGTTATTAATTAAAAGGTTAATTATTATTAAGGATTAATTAATTAAAGTAATTAATTAAGGATTAAAAAATTAATTAATTAATCAAAGGATAATTAAATAATTTAAGGTTAATTATTTAAATGATAAAAGGTGGTTTTATTTAGAAATTAAGGTTGATTAATTGTTGATTAAAGGTTAATTAATTAAGTAATTATAGAACAATTACTTAAGTAAAGAATTAATTGTTTAATTATTTAAAGAATACTAAATTAATAAGGTTAATTAATTAAGGTAATTAATTAATTTGAGAATAATTAAAGGTTAACTCATTAATGAAAGTAATTAAGGGACGATTATTAATTAAGGACTAATTAATTAATTTTTGTTATTAATTGGAGATAATTAATTTTTAATATAAGGTTAATTAATTTGTAATTAAGGATTAATTAATTAATGCAATTAATTAATGAAAATTTATTAATATAAGTAATTAAAGGTAGTTAATTACTTAAAGATAATTACTTAATTAAAAGAAATTAATTAATGATTAAAAATGGATTAATCAAGGGATAAATATTGATTTAAGATTAGGGATATATCCTATTAAACCTGAAATATTCAAAATAATTTACAATTTTATTCAAAAATTTATTTTAATTATCAATTTAAATTTAATTAAAAATCGGGATCGTTACAGTATGTCGAGGAAAGGATAGTTTTCTAACTTGTCCGACTTCAATGTTAATCAAGGGATAGCACTGTTTGAAATTTGAAAGTGGTGATACGTAAAGGATGTCCTATTTTTCATATGCAAACTATACATACATCCAAATAGTGTTTGTCCACTATCGATAACTTGACCAATTTTGAAATTATTGATTATTGATTCGCAGAGAACGGGATGTGATAAACGTAAGTTATCCAAAAACCACTTTGAACCGGCATAAGCGTTCGAATTAGAGACATTTTTAAGATGATGAAATTGAAGATGGTGCTCTTTGAAGTGCATGGGCTACTTGCTACTAATCCTGATGATGATTCCAAAAAGGATGTAGTAGAAGTAGTGCCTTCAGTTTGTCCATACCTTGAACAACTTGTGTGGATGAATATTGGCATTGCATTATTGCCTGGAGGGCAGTGTTAGCATTCCAAGTAGGATTTGCTAAAAAACTAAAACGCACCCTCAAGCCACACGCCCGGGAATAACAAAACTCAGGCAAGATGTAGTATGACTATATGGGTTGCACTCATTAGGATAAGGCATTACCCTTCTAGATCACTATTTATGGATTTGATATGTGCATGTGAGATCTCATGAGAAAAAGGTTGCAAAAAAACCGGGTTGATTTCATCTTCGATACGATTCAGGAAGGGATAGGCTGGTTCTATGTTGGCAGGGTGTCAATGTGAGGCCCCAGTACATTTTCTAGAGATGTATTATGACAAATGGTGCCCTAGTGCCATGTCATTTTATGTAATCCATCTTTCAATACGTGCCTTTACGGTCTTAATTATATACTTAATACGCTGGAATGTGATTATTATAACCATTTTAGCTATGATTTAATATTTATTTTAAACCGTAGACATTATTATAATTTCACAAGATTTCTTATAGAAATGATTTGGTTATCGTAAGGTAAAAACCCTTCCATGCTTATGTATGGCTTGGTCTTACGAGATATCCTTATTCTTGAAAGGTTTTTTCCAAAGTGACCCGAGTATTTTTCCAGAGTGTTATTTTCTTATAATACTTAGGTCTGAACCGAGTATTTTTTCAGAGTTAGCTTTGGATGCTTTGGAGTTTCAGGAGACGAGTTAGATGCCCCCAAGATGTATTCCTGTAAAAAAATTTTCTACATTACTTGTTTCTATTTATTAGCATTTGTAAGAACAAGCTGTTATAACTGTCCAAGACGACGATAGGTAAACTTGATGACAGGTAGGCCTACTTGTTCCCTGTTGTTATCCGGTCTTTTGACCAAGCAATATTCGAACAGACCGAGTGAATGGAGTTATCACGGCAGGATGCCGAGAGAGATAGCCCTAGATTCCAGAAACCAAGCACGAACATAGTCAGGGGATAAAAGCAAAGCTAACTCATGCCAAAGAAAACATGGATCTACCTAAGCGATGGGTCGGTACCGATCCAATACCCTGGATCGGTACCGATCCATATTTTCTCCTCTGTATCTGCCCATCATCTGCCTACACACTCTACTTGATGCTAAAAGCCTATTCCAAGTATTTTTTAATACAATGTAATTCTCTATCGATCTCCATGAACTCTTGAATCAACAATTTTGTTCTTTCAATGATCCATCATTTAGACTTGGAAACAAACTAATATTGATGCAAACAAGCTTGGAATCACGAAGCTAACAATTAATCGAAGCAAGACAAAGAGTTCAAGACAACCAAATAGGCTATCTCTTGGAATGCTACCGATCCAAGACCATGGATAGATATCCATCCATGCAAATTGATGAGGTGTCCCCCTATATCTTTGGAGAATGGTCAATGGCATGGAAAATGAGATGGAGATCTTCTAGGTGAGATTTTTGCCTTCCTATGTCTATATATCGAAGGGCATAACTCATTTCTAAGGATCTTTTGATCTCTTGCTTCCATAACTCTAATTTCTTGTTATCACTACTGGATTTATACCGATACTTCAAAACTCCTGCTTATAATCAGGAAGATAGTCAATAAAATCACTAAGTGGACATTGGTCAAGATTAGTCGAACCACTATAAATTGCTATTTATTCTTTTCTACTTGTTTTCATTTAAATTTCATCATTTATTCTGGGTGTATGTGCCATTTTCGGTTAAAACACACCGAGAGCTCCTATTCTCAGGTTACTTGATTCCATCATCTACTATTAGGTTTCATAGATCAAAGAGGTAGATTCTGTTTTCCAACTTTGCAGTTCTACTATTCAAATTTTCAATAATCTAAGAAAAGTTATGCACCATAGCCCCATCAAGGAGAGAACTTGCTACAACTTCCAAAGCTACTAATGATGCAAAAAATCAATATATTTACCATGTGGATGAAGTTGCCCAACATAATAACTAGAGATCCAAAACCCAACTGATGTCCTGACCAGTGTAGAAATGGATCAAACGATGAAGTAGATGGAGGATATATTCCAAGAAAGTTATAACCAGATGAACCAAGAGATGCAGCAGAGCTTGAGGCTATTGATTGAACTAATGCATAACAACCATAGGAGGAGCTGGAGGGATTCAAGTTCAGAATAAGAAAGTTAGAGATGGAGATATAGAATGCAAAAGAAGACTCAAAACACTACCGGGACATTATATCAAGGAGGAAGACAAACTCGGGGCTTGAATTGGTGGATCGGTACCAATCCAGCCGATGGTAGGCCCAGTGCTCGCCCTCTAGATGGAGGCATGGGTTTGACTTCTGGACGTGTCGTGGATAGTCAAAGTATGAAATACCAAACAACTGCTAATGATAATACGCAAGTGAATCAAGCAGGGGGACTATTGGACGAACGGATCTCTCAGAGTGTAGAGAACCCATATATCGAGAGTATTCACTAGGCCGAACATTCGGAACAGATCTGGATCACCGCCGTTCAATCGAACCTGTGGACCTGGAGTACTTGAAGGATATGGATAAGAGACATGTGTGTGAAAACTTAAGCAATGACGAATGGGGTACTTCTCCTAGTCGAAATCCATTTACTAAGAACATTCTGCATGTGAAGTATACACACGGATTTGTAATTCCAATGATGCAACTCAATGGTGGAAAGATGGACCGTATGCAGCATTTGATGAAGTACAAATGGCATATAGACTCAGCAGAGCGTGTGATGTCGTGAGATGTCATTGCATTTTAATTTTCCTAGAAGGAGTGGCAATGATGTGGTTCACTCAGCTCCCACTGAGATCTATATCATCTTTCACTGAGTTATCGCAAAAATTTCTAAAGTAATTCCATGTACATGTTGCACGTCTAAAGGATGTGATGTCGTTGTCAAACCACTTCTAGGGAGTAGGAGAGTCATTAAAAGATTTTTTGAATCGGTTCCATATAGCTATGATGGAAGTATGAAATACCAATGACGACATTGATGGCGCTGATAAGGGGGATTCATCCCAAGATGAATTTTGAGGAATTGTTGGAGAGAAAACCCTCGTCGACGATGGATGCTTTCTATAGAAAAGTTAATCGGTACTTATGCATGGAAGAAGCACACAATATTCCTTGAAGAAGCGGTGTAGGAAACTCAGACGAAGTAATACAAAATAACATTGTTGTAAAGTAATCTAGAGGAAGTTCTAGAAATGTGAATGTGAATATTGGCAACAAAAATGATAGCTAGAAAAAGAGTGATAATAGGGCCAAGAAATGAAAGTCAGATAATAGGAATCGACCTAGGATTCTTAACTGTGATAATTATACTGAATTGAATAACTCAATCGAAAACATCTATCTGGCAATGCACGGTACTGAGCAGTACAGAAAGTCGACTTTGAGAGAGTCAATCTAGAAGGAGAAAGGATCTGACAAGTTCTGTAGGTTTCATGAGACGCGCGGTCATAATACCAATGAATGTAGGCACTTGCATGATATGATTGAGGAGCTGATTCGAAAGATTATGTAAAAGCCATGTAGGGTAGGGAAATTCTAATCCCCCTGGGTCAACACCTCATGGGGGAAAGCTGGTCCAAGTGGTGAGGAGCCTATGCGATTTGAAAAACGTTTAGGATAAACAGGATCATTGGTGGACCACATCCAGCCAACAAGAGTTTGAATGAGACGGACATGTATGCTGGTGCTATGAAACATAAAACATATGAGAGTTGTTTAGTGGTTAAGGTTGGAATTTCGAAAAAACAATTCAGGACCAAGACAGATGACATTGTTTTCCAAAATAGAAATGCTGATGGGGTGGAACCCCAACAATTGACCCATTGGTTATAACGACCAAGATTTTCTTTGCTATTGTACGAAAGGTGTTGGCTGACTGTGGGAGTTTAATCAACGTTTTGTGTAAAAAAGCCTACGACCAGATGCTTTCGGAAGGCAAGGACTTGAAATCATGTAAAACTATGATCTAGGGATTTAATGGAATAGCTACAGAGCTAGTCGGATATGTGGAAGTACCGGTGATGCTTGGAGAGGGAAACAGCATGCAAGTACAGGCCATGCCTTCTGTTGTATTGGATATTTACTTTTCTTATAATGCATTTTTGGACTAGCCTAGGCTGAGTTCAGAGTGACTATGGCTCCTTGGTGTTTGACACTTAAATTTCCTATGAAGAATGGTGTGGGAGTAGTGCATGGAGATCAATTCCTTTACCGTGAATGTTATATCACCGAGCTAAGAGGGGCAAGGAAAAGAGAGAAAGGAAAAGGTGTAGAGGGACTCTTTGCATCAAGGATTTGGATGCATAGCAACCAATGCCTAATTCCTAGCTCGGGCAACACAGTCAGTTCCATAAGGAAATGGACCCATGTAAAGAGTCACTAGATGGAAGAGCAGCTCTAGTCGAGCAAATGATTAATGTCCCGATTAGTCAAGATGAAACAACACTGATCCTGAAAGTCGAATCAAAGCTTGGTGTTAGGATGATGAAGGAGCAGATTGGTTTTCCCCACATGAACCATGATCTGTTCGCATGGATGCACTCTGATATGTGTGGGATCTCGTTGGAGATAGCAAGCCCTACATTGAACATAAACCCCAAACGCAATGCGTACTTTGGATTTAATGGAACAGGGACTTAACGGAACAGCTTCCTACTTCCAAGGAATGATTAGTTGGTGGATTCAATAGCCAGACATGAATTGCTTTCATTCATGGATGCATACTCTGGATACAACCAAATTCCAATACATACCCCGAACCAGGAACATACAAGCTTTATTACTGACCTTGGATTGTATTGCTATCTGGTTATGCCCTTTGGATTAAAGAATGCCGGAGAAGCTTACCAAAGGCTGGTAAATAGGATGTTTAGAGATCAAATTGGATGTTCGATGGAGGTCGATGTAGATGACATACACGTGAAGTCATGAAATTCGAGAAACCACATTTACGATTTGGCAGAGATGTTCTCTGAAAATATGGAATGAAGTTAAACCATTTGAAATGCTCATTTGGAATTGTGTCAGGGAGATTCTTAGGCTTCATTGTGATCTCCCGTGGGATTGAAGCCGACTCAAAAATGAAAAAGGAATTAAGGGACATGGAGGCCCCAAAGATAGTTAAGGTGGTCTAGAGGTTGAATGGGAAGGTCGTCGCCTTGAGTCGATTCATCTTTAAAGGCACCGAAAAATTTATTCCTTTCATTGACCTGATTAAAAGGGGTAAAATCCAAAAGGGAAAAAGAACTTTCTCTTGGATGCAAGAGTGCTCACATGCATTCCAGGCCCTTGCTGATCACTTGGAGACACCCCCATCCTCTCGAAACTAGTAGATGACAAGGACTTGTTTATATATCTGGTAGTGTTGGTGCATGCTTTAAGCCCTGCACTCGTATGTGAGGATGCCTGCACCCAACGACCGGTCTATTATATCAGTAAGCGAATAACAGGAGCGGAAAGAAATTACTCGAAGTTAGAAAAGCTTGCATACCACCCGTTGATTGCTTCAAGGAAGCTCCACCCCTACTTTCAGCCTCATCCGATCGAAGTTCTTACCGATCAGCATTTAGGCAAGTCTTGCTGCGACCCAAGACTTTTGGAAGGCTGTCAAAATGGAACATTGAATTGAGCCAATACGATATAACCTATCACCCTTAGAGAGCTATCTAGGGTCAAGCTTTGGTGGATTTCATAGCTGAATTCACTATACGAGATGATACTCCAGAGAGGAGTGGTGAGCAAAATGATAGGTGGAAGATGTACACAAATGGGGCATCGAACGAACCTTGTTCCGATGCTGGAGTTGTACTTGTCACTCCCAAGGAACTTCAATTTGTTATGCCCTGAGACTTGATTTTCGTGCAACAAACAACGAAGTGGAGTAAGAAGATTGGATTATGAGACTCAAGATTGCCAAATTGAAGATGAAGACTTTACATAATTTCTGATTCTTGACTAGTGGTGTGTCTAGTGCAGAAAGATTTTCTAGAAAAAGGAGCAAGGCTAGCACCTTATATAAACTGAGTCCTAGAGCTACTTAGTGACATTGAATATTATACAAATGCATATTCCTAACAAGGAAAATGCGAAGGACAACTCACTGGCCAGTTTCGGAGATGTGCAGCTCATGGGCTTGGTTCTAGTGGAAATATTGTCGACACCGAGCATCGACTAGATGGATGTTGATTGGATCTTGGAGACTGAACCTGAAAGAGAGTCATAGATGACTCTGATAAAAGACTACTTGTATAAAGGAATCCTTTCTAATAGGAAGAATGAGCGATGGAAGCTCCTTCGCCAAGCTCCGAGATATATCATAAAGGAAGTATTGCTATATAGAAAGGGTTTTTCTATCTCTATGCTTTGGTGTGTCGCTCATGATGAGGCTAAACAAGTCCTGAGAGAAATGCATGAGGGGCCTATAGCGACAACTCTAAAGGGTAAACACCTGGTGAAGAAGATTCTTCGTTGTGGGTATTTCTAGCCAACTGTCAGCCAAGACATGGCTGATTACACAAAAAAGTTTGACTAGTGCCAGATATTTGCTAAGATTCTGAAATCCCTACCGACAGAGATTACTAAAATGGTCGCTCCTTGACCATTTGTAATTTGGAGAATTGATATTATCGATATGTTGCAGATATCTAAAGGTGACACAAAATACGCTATTATCACAGATATCTCAATAACTTACTTTCAACTGTAGGCCCAAAGCCATTCTCAATCTCATGCATCCACCATCAATCATGTCCTAACAATGTAAGAGAAAGTACCCAGGCAACTTAATACGTTTTTAATGAGAATTAGAACAGATTCTGACCATTTAATATTATATCTTAGGCAGGTCCCCGTCATTTAATACCTAACCCCAAATGAACTCCTCACTAGTACAATCTAGCTGAGATCGCACGAAATCTCATCAAGCTACATAGCTTCTTTTGGAAGAGGCTAATGCAACAATAGCCACTTAATACCTCAAATTCGAAGTAGATCCTTCCTGAGGTTTCCATCTACCGTGCCTAAACACTATCCCCAACCACTTAATACTTCCTAATTAGGAAGGAGGCAGACTGTAACAGCCCGCAAACCCGTACCCCTTGAGTCGACACTATTCTCCATCACTCAACTCAAGATGAACGGAAATACGAACCATTTGGGTTAAAGAAGAAAGGGAAGAAGAAGAAAATAGAAACAACATCAGAATCTAACCATCGCAGCGAAATAAAATATAATAGATAATAACAGATTTTACACAAAAGAAAACTATATCTGTTTTATATATACATCATCAGAATACATCATTAGAGCTCAACAACATCAATAACATACAACTGGACAGTCACATAAACTTATCCCAAAAACTGAATACACAGCGGAACAATAATCAAGTACGGAAGCATGTATCGCTATCCAGCTCGTCTCCTGAGCTCCACAGCATCCTTTTTGTATCCTATAATTCTCGGTCTAACCCGAGCATTATAGTGAAATAACACCCGAGTCGGTCTGGAATACCAGCGTGAGAAAACCACACTCAAATTGATTATTAAAGTTTCAAAATTCTTTTGAAAACAAAAGCATCTCGCAAGACCACGTCACAAATAAACACGTCGGGTTTTTACCTTACGATAGCCAAAACATTTCTTATAAAATCCTCTGATATTATAATAGTGTCTATATACAAATACTTATTCAAATAGCCGAAATTGTTACATTTATTAAATTCCGGCTAATAGGTACACAAACAAAACCGTAAAGGCTCTAGGGAGAATGGATTTCCAACTAATGACTAGGCACTGGGGTACCACCTATCATATTACGTGGCCTAGATCACCGTACCGAGGATTACTCCCAATCCCCTGCAACATAAGACCGGAACTACCCCTTACTGGATGATCCCGAGTAAGATCACCCCACGGTTGGGTTCAGCAATCGCACCACTAAGCCGAATAAAAGGGACATCTAGACAGGGATGGCCTCACCCTAATGGGCGCTACCCACCTAGCCTTGCTGCATAACCCTTGATTTTCAGTCATTCTTGATTGATGAGGCTTGAGGCTAAGCGTTACCTTTTCGAACGTTTCACTTAGAATGCCCATCGTCCACCTGACGATATTCTGAAAGCATTCATCCATACAAGTCCATCTCGGGTTCGAACGGAACCGAAGGCACTACATCTACTACATCCATTTTGGAAACATCCTTAGGATTAGTAGCGACTAGCCCTTGCACTTCACTGCTCCATCTTCGACTCCGAACTCGTCTTCCTCACGAAAACGTACAAACCGGATCGAATTGGTTTTCGAGAAATTAATCCCGATCCCGGTCTCTTCAAAACGATCATCGCATGTCCAATATTGATAGTCGGTTATTTAACTATCAATTAATATTCACAAACATCCATCAAACATAAATAATTTCCCAAATTATTTATTAACCTCAAAATATATTCACAATATATATTTCTATTTTCAACCCTTTTGAAAATAGTTTTCCAAACCACACTTTCCTCATAGAATAAATTTTCAAATATTTATTTCCACTGAAAACACCAAGCACTAAACTTTAGAGTTTTAAAATAATTTAAAACTCTTTATTATAAAATATCCTTCAAAACATTTAAATTAAAAATTACTTTAATACTTATTCAAAATATATACTTTAAGAATATTTAAAATAAAAATACTATGTACAATATAAAACTGACTTTCTAACTTTTAAAACATAATACCAAGCCACCTTTAAATAATTATTGCTATAATAGATTAAAAGAAAATACTTACTTAAAATTTAAACATTTAGGAATAATAAGTTTTCTAAACATACTTTTAAAACAACATTAAAACTTTAAACTTATATTTAAAAAAATTACTTTGAAACGTACTTGGTTATCCAAGGAAATATACTTCTCTTCACATTCTTTAAAAATAAATCACTATTTATTTTTAAACAAATTTACTCATTCCTTTAATAAATTCCCGCCGTGAATTTATTCTTCCCAATATCCACTGATATATTGCTTCACTTTTATAAACCCACTTTATAAATTTCTTAGTCCATCCTCATTTGTAATTCTAATTTCAAACACTTAAATCAATTTTCAAACTTTATTCCTAATCTACTCCATTTGAAATAAATTTCTTTACTAACTCGATATATTTCAAAATCCATTAATTTCATACATTATTCCTTAATTATGATTTAAAATCTTTTTAACTGAAAATACCAATTTCATATTCTCCAAATTTCTTCTTTATCCTTTCAAATAAATTTAAACCTTGAATTTTAAAATAAGTTCTTTATTTCTGGAAATAATATCACTTGAGTTTAAAATTCATTATTTCTCTGTTTATTCAAAATCCCTTTTTCATACCCAGAATTTATTTGGATTTAAAAAAATCACTTTTATTCCTTTCCAATTCATTATTATTTTTATTCAAATTCTTTATAATTATTTTACTTAAAAATTCACTCTTTTATTTTCATTTCAAAAATCCAATTCTATATATTTCGATCTCAGTGTACCGAAATATATTCAAACAAACCATAACATTCAATATTCCAAATATAATTCATCACAGAATATCAAATATTCATAACACAAAATATTAAACAATCTAAATAATTTTGAAGAATCCAGTTGGATCCCTCCAACCTATTTCTCTGCATCCACAGATGTTAGCACAATACCAATTCCACTTCAAGGTGGAATATCACGGTATATGGGATTAATATAACATCATCCGCTATTATGCGGCGCATAGGGTCTCATCCGCTATATAATGCGGGAAATCAATCACTCCAATATATACTATATTTACTATATATAATATAGCACATCAAATCAATTCAATCATCCAACCAATTATTTAAATTTAACCATTAAATTTAAATAGCAATTCAGAAGAGTGAGATTAACTCACCTTTGCTTTTATTTGCAATCCATTCCAATATTGCCTTGGTTTCTCGATTTTTAACCTTGAATAAACAATTATACGATTTATTAATATTCGAACTAATCGAATAATTAATTATCATTTATTTATTTAATTTAACCAACAATTTGGTTTTAAACATATAATTTAGTTTTAAACTAATTTCCTATATATATATATTATATTTTCTTTCTTCCTGAATTAAAACGTTTTAAAGCTTCTGTTTATCTACAATTAAAACAGGCAGGTGTATACATATTATTATACTTTCTTACTGCTTACATGTATAAATCTTTGAACTGAAAATAACAATTTTATATCCTACTGCGGATTTCAAAAAAATCTTACCTATGTACATAAAATTTAAACAAAGTTGTGTAATAAATTTTACTGTAAAATAATTCTCTTTTAACAACTCAAATTTAGTAACTAAACTAATCACAAAATTATACCTTACTGTAAATATTATATTTCTGCTTCCTGTATAGATATTACCAAATTAAATTGAAAAGAACAGCATGCATACCTCCTTTTTCGATCGACATGAACATTCCCAGCCTATAGGCTTTTGTCACCTCTGACATCGACGTCGAACTTGCCTTCCCAAATCGAACACGCGCGATCGAAACCAACACGACACACTGCCTCGATCAACGACCTCACAATCGTCTGCCCTAACTCAACAGCACTTTGACCAGATAGCAGTAACGACGTCGCTCACCTCCTCTCTTGCCGGCCAGAGCACCAATGAACCACACGAAGCTCTCGCCTAGCATCTCGAGCTTGAGCACAATTTTCGCGTCTGACCCAAACGCGCGCAGCCGTTGCAATTGCTTCGAGCCATCCTCGAATCGAAGAGGAACATTCAAGCTTTCGATTTAATTATTTTTTTCAAATTGGTTTTATATTTGGAGATTTTGATCGTGAAAAGGAATCTCGTTGAACTAGACATGAAATGGTGACTAAATTTGATTTTTATTTTGATCTGTAGACAAGAAGGAATGGAAGTAGATTTGAAAAGCTCGGCTACCATTTTTTTCGATCTGTAAATTTCGATTCCTTTATTTTTTTTCTTCGGTTATTTGAAAGAAGATAAGCCCTTGCTATATAAAAAAAATTAAAGAGTTGAGTCTTCGAGAGGAAGATAAGCTGGCTAGGAGATAATGACGTTTGACTTTGAATATATATTATAATATTAAAAATATCTCGTATATGGCAACATAAAATGCCAAATCCCTATCGAGGTATACCGCCAGGCGTTTATAATGTTATACCTCTACTCTGAACGCAATGAAAAAGGTTTCGAGTCCTAATTCGATCGTATGGAGAAAATAGCTTTTGAACCCAATTATTATATTGAATTTTCAATGTACGTTTCAGCGCGTTTACTTACCGTACAATCACATGACAACTCCAAACGCTACGAAATTTGAAATCTGATAATAATACACCATTATGGACCTAATGAAACTAGTTTCGTTGAATTCTTAGATTGTGCCTCGGAAGGCTATTTTTAAATATCGATTTAAACGATATATTTTCAAAACTAAACAAATCATCTTTAAATTCAATTTTAACACTTTTACTATCTTCAGTATTACCGATATAAATTTTACAAACCTTCAAATTGTTTTTAACAGGCTTAAAACTGAAGATTCAATAATCTACCCAATTCCAATTTATTAAATCGAATAACTTAATTGCTAAATAATAATAATATTTGAATTCAATTTAAAAATTAACTTTTAAATATTTAAAATCAATTAAATATTCCAATTTCGAACATCCAAAAATTCAGGGTCCTCACATTCCTCCCCCCTTAAAAGAATTTCGTCTCCGAAATTGCTAGTTAAGAAGAATGATCCAATACCCGTTTACTTTTCCCCAAAACCAACAATTCAACATCCTACCAACTATCTTTTTATAAAAGACCCATTATCATTCTTACTAACTTCCCAAACTCTCCTATAGTTTTCAAATAATATTATTTGCTCAATCATTCAAATTTTAATTTAAAACCAAATTTTGAATTATCAAAATTTTCTCAAAAATTTTCTAACTCTCTAAATTTTCGAAAAATTTCGCCAGCGTCTCCTTTGCGCGGCTAGCTCGGTACAACTACAAAATGCCTCTACGGGCTCTCAAATTCCTAAAGAAAACAAAACGCCAAGTGGCTAGATCAAAAACCCAATCAAATTTCATACAGAAATTTAAACACGTACCTTTTTGTCGAGCAATTCAAATTTATCCTCTGAAATCAAAACCAATTTTCCTTTCCCTTTACAATACCTGCATATCCTATTTAGCAATAATATCCAATCATAGCTTTTAAAATCATTTTATACATTTCCTTACAGAAGTTTTCATGTCTACTTCTTTTCAAATTAGTTTTTCCCATTTCCATATGAATTCAATTTATCTTCAACTCTAAATATTGAATTTTATCTTCCATTTATAACTGATTCATATCATTATTTTAAATTAGTTTCATCCACTAACTTATTTCAATTTGCAATTTGAAATCGTTTTGTTGCTAATGAAATTTTTTTTCAAAAATTTTCTAACTCCCAAAATTTTTGGAAAATTTTGGCAGAGTCTCATTTGTACGGAGGAGCTTTTGCAATTTGACAAGAGATATAAATATATATACATCGACCCACCCGGTCGGAAAATAAAAAACAGTTCATATTTCCTAATTTTTATTGCATAGGCGTACCTTTATTTAGCATTTTTAAGCAAGCGGCTTATTATTTTAGAAATTAGCGCGATCAAAATCCAGCCAAACGGCTTCCCAGTACGTATACTTACTCAATTTAAATATGTAAGCACTATATATAAGAAGTTTATAGCATTTCACTTATATTTAAATAGCTAAAACATGGATTCTATAACAATGCATATTATATAGTTTCATAAGCACATACGTAAGGTTTCGACACTTATTTCAATTGCTTTCAGTCAACTCTCAACCCATACTATTCAATTTAAGTGATTTACAACCCACTTGCTTGCATACGATTCATTTTTAAACCAAACGAACTTATATTCATTTCAATTGATCCAAAAATCAATTTTATTTACTTCCAATAATTCCTAGAATTTTATTTTCTTCCGTTTCGTCGAAAGACCCAATTTCTTATGCACTTCGACGATATTCATGTGAATAAGTAACCACTTAAGCTTTAACCATTTTAAATTGATCTCAATTCAATTTTCATTCCATTTTAAATTTATTCACACTCCATGCATTCTCATTTTCACTTCATTTTAAATTTTATCTATTTACTTACATTCCATTTCATCATTCAAACAGGTTCTATTCAAAACCATTTCATAAAGCTCACCAGCAACTATTTAACAATTTGCTTAAGTTGACAACTTAAGTTCATCTCCATTTCCAATTAAATTCCATTCTATTTAATTCAATTAGTATATTCATTCAATCCATTTTAAACTTTATTTCACCTTTTCATTTCACTATATTTCAATCATATTCAATTCACTTAGCACTTTTAAGTTGAATTTAATTTATAACTTAGGTTTCTTCTCAAAATCCATTTTTAACTCACAATTCAAATTTTATTCAAATTAGCTCATTTCCCACTTTTAATCCAGTATGTGATTTTTACCTTCCAAAAATCACTTCATTTAATTATCTTGAGTTCAATCTATTTTATAATTCAAGTTTTGGATTTTTATTCATTTCCTAAAATTCAAAATAATTCTATTTTGGCTTATTTATTCTACTTCTAAGCTTTATAAGTTACTCGCTTATTAATATTCATACTTCTCCATCCATTTACAGTCAATCACATTTTCGCTTTACTTTTAACTAGGGATTATATTTTATTTCAATGCTTTTTAATTCTTTTATAAGCTTCCAAAGCTTATTTATCCCAATTCAATATTTACTTAGTTTACGCTTATTTATTTAAGTAAGAATATTAGTCCATTCAAAATTATCTATAACTCAACTGAATTTATTTTAATTCAATTTTATTTAACTTAACTTCAGTTAAAACTAGCATCCTACCATTCTCTTGAATTTTGTTAAGCAATGACTTAATTTCATTTAATACCATCCCACACAATTCGCATTAATTTCTTTTCAATTCTTTTTAACTTATTTCAAATCCAATTCATTATTATCAACTTTGCTTAAGTTAATCTAATTCTAATTAATTTTATTTCTCAATTCAATTTCAATTTCAATTTCTATTTTCCCATTCCAATCACATTCAAGATTTACTAATTTATTTCTTCCAATCATCAATTAAATTTTACACAATTTAATTTCTCCAAATTAAGTTTATTTAACTTTTCATTTTAAATTTTAATTCCAACATTCAAAGCTCATATTTCCTCCCTTATTTAAAAACCATCTCAACTTTACAAGTTTATAACTTACCTCATCAGGACTTTCAATTCAAATAAGGATTCATGATTTCAAACACCCGGCTTTTGGTTCAAATCATTTTAAAATTATCTCAAAATCACACTTCTCATAATTTTAAACCAATCCTGGTTGTTTTCCCCAAAAAATTTCCTTTGAAATTTCAAAAACAAAACTAGTTCTTCTAAACAAATCAATTTGGCAGTAATCCATCACTTAGAAACTCGAAAATGAACATCAATGATGCTGCAGTCATCACCGAAGTTATTTTCCAACGACTGAAGTGAGTTCAATGCTATATTCCTTTCCAAAATTCATTTGAAACAATTTCCTTTCAGAAATACTTCCAAAATAATAATACTATTATTTGTCTTCAAAAAACTTCGAAAAACACTTCCAAAATCTCTGGGATTTTGAATTTTCAAATTTTGACTTACATCAAATTTTAACTATAATTCATTTGTATAATTTACTCTCATACAAATTCCCTTTTTTTGATTACATAAGTCATTCCAATTTTTATAATCTTATTTGTATAGAATATTATCATCCAAACATCCAAGTTATATAACGACTTAAGAAAATATTTCTTTTATATCAAAAATATTTTTGGATAAAATTATTTCATTCACCCACCCTTAAAACAATACTGTGTCTATCGTGTCAGGTGTTTATAAACACTTCTCGAATAGCGGCTAACTTACTCGATCAAAATTCATATTCCACTCAACCAATAAGTCAACACAATATTAAAACAATTTATATTCACTCACAAATACGCTCTTATCTATTAATACACTCAAACTCATTCTAGAGTACTACGGACTCTATTTTCAATGAATAATCCCCACCATAGCCAAGGTTATCACCAATCTAAGCTCTGATACCAACTATAACAACTCGCAAACCCGTACCCCTTGATTCGACACTATTCTCTATCACTCAACTCAAGATGAACGGAAATACAAACCATTTGGGTTAAAGAAGAAAGAGGTAGAAGAAGAAAATGGAAACAACATCAGAATATAACCATCGCAGCGGAATAAAATATAATAGATAATAACAGATCTTTACATAAAAGAAAACTATATCTGTTTTATATATATACATCATCAGAATACATCATCAGAGCTCAACAAAATCAATAACATACAACTGGACAGTCATATAAACTTATCATCAAAACTGAATACACAGCGGAACGATACTCAAGTACGAAAGTACGTACCGCTATCCAGCTCGTCTCCTGAGCTCCACAGCATCCTTTTCTATATCCTATAATTCTCGGTCTGACCCAAGCATTATAGTGAAATAACACCCGAGTCGGTCTGGAATACCAGCGTGAGAAAACAACACTCAAATTAATTATTAAAGTTTCAAAATTCTTTTGAAAACAAAAGCATCTCGTAAGACCACGCCACAAATAAACATGTCGGGTTTTTACCTTACGATAGCCAAAACATTTCTTATAAAATCCTCTGATATTATAATAGTGTCTATATACAAATACTTATTCAAATAGCCGAAATCGTTACATTTATTAAATTCCAGCTAATAGGTATACAAACAAAACCGTAAAGGCTCATAGGGAGAATGGATTTCCAACTAATGACTAGGCACTGGGGTACCACCTGCCACAGTACATGGCCTAGATCACCGTACCGAGGATTACTCCCAATCCCCTGCAACACAAGACCAAACTACCCCTAACTGGATAATCCTGAGTAAGATCACCCCACGGTTGGGATCAGCAACCGCACCACTAAGCCGAATAAAAGGGACATCTAGACAGGGATGACCTCATCCTAATGGGCGCTACCCACCTAGTCTTGCTGCATAACCCCTGATTTTCAGTCATTCCTGGTTGATGAGGCTTGAGGCTAAGCGTTACCTTTTCGAACGTTTCACTTAGAATGCCCATCGTCCACCTGCCTATGTTCTGAAAGCATTCATCCGTACAAGTCCATCCCGGGTTCGAACGGAACCGAAGGCACTACTCCAACTACATCCATTTTGGAAACATCCTCAGGATTAGTAGCGACTAGCCCTTGCACTTCACTGCTCCATCATCGACTCCGAACTCGTCTTCCTCACGAAAAAGTACATACAGGATCGAAGTGGTTTTCTAGAAATTAATCCTGATCCCGGTCTCTTCGAAACCATCATCGCATTGTCCAATATTGATAGTCGGTTATTTAACTATAAATTAATATTCACAAACATCCATCAAACATAAATAATTTCTCAAATTATTTATTAACCTCAAAATATCTTCACAAGATATATTTCTATTTTCAACCTTTTTGAAAACAGTTTTCAAAACCACACTTTCCTCACGAAATAAATTTTCAAATATTTATTTCCACTGAAAATACCAAGCACAAAACTTTAGATTTTTAAAATAATTTAAAACTCTTTATTGTAGAATATCCTTTAAAACATTTAAACTAAAAATTACTTTAATACTTATTCAAAATATATACTTTAAGAATATTTAAAATAAAACTAATTTGTACAATATAAAACTGACTTTCTAACTTTTAAAATATAATACCAAGCCACCTTTAAATAATTACTGCTATAATAGATTAAAAGAAAATACTTACATAAAATTTAAACATAAGAAATAATAAGTTTTATAAACATACTTTTTAAAACAACATTAAAACTTTTAACTTATATTTTAAAAAAATTACTTTGAAACGTACTTGGTTATCCAAGGAAATATACTTCTCTTCACATTCTTTAAAAATAAATCATTATTTATTTTTAAACAAATTTACCCATTCCTTTAATAAATTCCCACCGTGAATTTATTCTTCCCAATATCCATTGATATATTGCTTCACTTTTATAAACCCAGTTTATAAATTTCTTAGTCTATCCTCGTTTATAATTCCAATTTCAAACACTTAAATCAATTTCCAAATTGATTCCCAATTTACTCCATTTGAAATAAATTTCTTTACTTACTCAATTTATTTCAAAATCCATTAATTTCAGACTTTATTTTTTAATTATGATTTAAAATCTTTTTAACTGAAAATACCAATTCCATATTCTCCAAATTTCTTCTTTATCCTTTCAAATAAATTTAAACCTTTAATTTTAAAATAAATTGTTTATTTCTGGAAATAATATCACTTGAGTTTAAAATTCATTATTTCTCTGTTATTCAAATCCCTTATTCATACCTAGAATTTATTAGGATTTAAAAATCACTTTTATTCCTTTCTAATTCATTCTTATTTTCATTCAAATTCTTTATAATTATTTTACTTAAAAATTCATTCTTTTATTTTCTTTTCCAAAATCCAATTCTATATATTTCGATAACTCATTGTACCGAAATATATTCAAACAAACCATAGCATTCAATATTCCAAATATAATTCATCACAAAATATCAATATTCATAATACAGAATATTAAACAATCTAAATAATTTTGAGGAATCCAGTTGGATCCCTCCAACCTGTTTCCCTGCATCCACAGTGTAACAACCCGATATTTTCAGCCATTCGCATCCACACATGCTGGACTTGAATTGCTCAAAATACCACATTGTAATAAAATTTGGAGCAAATGAAATACAATCACAGAATCACAGACACAGAAATATCAGAATAACTCGCAGTGGAAATTAAAATATCATATTAGTTCATGAAGCTACTATAACAAACTCTCAATACAATTACATAGTAGCAGTTTGAAAACATATACAACAGAAATCTCAAATATATAGAAGATTATAAATACTAGAGCTGAAATAGAACAACTGAAACTGAAAGGGAACAGATAACTAGACAAGCAGAATCTCCAACGATTTCTAGCTCTAGAAAAGAAATCCAAAGCTAAGCTGTAAATACTCAGACTGACTCGAGCGTAAAGTAAAACACAAAACACTCGAGTCAGGACATATATACTTATATAATGTAAACCAACTCAAGTGAACTGTAGTAGTAATGTACAATAACTTGAAGGATGCTTGGGATCGCCCATCCTTTAAGGATCAGTTAAACTATAAATTAAATACATCCCGTGGTTAAAATTTCAAAATGGTATTTTATACTTCTAAATCAAATATCGTTTAAAAATTCAGTATCATTTCAAATTCATTTCGAAATATCAAAATATCGTATCTTTCCAAAACCACATTCATTTTTATTTAATTTAAATACAATTTCAAATCACATTTTAAAATGGTTTATATTTTAAATCAAAATATTCCATTTAAACCAATTAAATATTCCAATTAAACCAATTAAATATTCCATTTAAATCATTTAAAAGTGAAGTTATTATATTTAATAATTAAATATCAAATTCTCAAAAATTTAGCCTTTTCAAAGTTCATTTATTCTTTTAAATTTATCAAAACAGTGTAAATTCAACTTTCACAGCACTTAGAAGATGCTACGGAAAGTTATGTTTTACAACAATTCATTTAACAAAAGACAGCTTTTAAAATGCTGTAATAGGTTTAATTTAGTTTCAAATAAACTTTAGTTAAGTCCAGCAACTACAGCACTTACAAAGTGCTGTAATAGCCTTTGTTCAATCTAGCCATTTAATTCATTTCTATCAACTACAGCATTTACAAATGTTGTAATATCCTTTACATTAGAAAATAATAGCATTTCAAAAATGCTGTTAATTAAATTCCAAATATTCAATATAATTTCTCAAACAATTAAATTTTTATTTAAACCATTTTAAACATATAAAATCATAAAATTTCACTTTTTAAACAATCATTTAAATACCCTTATATTAATGATTTTATAAAGTGAAATTTTCATTTAAAAATCAAAATTTAATAAAAATTTACTTATATAATTCAAGCATTAAATTTCAATTCTTTATAATTAATTTTTTTACTTAACACTTAAGTTTAAATTGCCAAATATAACTTATTTTTCATTTTATTTTCTTAACTTAAAATTCATTTTCAAACAAAACTCACAAATTTCCAATCTAAGTTATATTTCAAAATTCAACTTAAATATTTATTTAACCTTTTAACTTATTCAAAAAAAATATTAACACTTTATAAAATCATTTTAAATTCATTTGAATTCAAATTTTAAATCTATTTATCATATTTCATACTTAATTTAAATTCCATTTATAATCAAATCCTAATTTCCAAAATAACTTATATTTCAAATTTTTAACTTTACCATTAATTCATTTCACTTATGAATTTTTAGAAAATCAATAATGCTTTATAAAATCATTTTTAATTAAGTTTAATCAAAATATTATAATATTTACATTTCTAAAATATTTTTAAAATTTTTACAAAAATATATTTAAACCACGGGTCTGTATATCATTTTCTAGCCTAGGTAAAGTGATACGGATAATATATCATTTCAATCCGTAATTTACAAAGAAAACCCGGGTTCTATCATTTCAAACCCGCAATCCCAAGTAAAAATGAAATAAATAAAAATCGTTCAGGCCTATCATTTCAGCCCATAACGATTTTTCCCAATTCTAAAGTTCGTTCGGGTATGTATCATTTCAACCATAGTGATTCTAATCTAAAGTGAACTTGCAGTGTGATAAACTGATATAAATAAACAAAATAACATTATATAACAGTAACAGATGGTACAACGGGTAAATAGCATGGGTGAACATCATATGATCATAACATAACACATATATCATGGTGATATGTTTTACAGATTCAATTGTGATCAGTTTATTAGTCATATAAGTATAAATTTGTCTGGTGATAATTACTCACTTTTATAGCTGGAGATGACAACCAAATGCACAAACAAGGAACTTCAAAGGCACGATAACACGACAGTGATTTGAGAGTGGGAGAGTCAAAGTTAATTGCCTTGAATATATGAAACAAAACAATATACAACACATGAATATACACTTAAAAAAAATTAGACAACACTAGAAATACATGCACAAAAAGTCACCAAATCTCTTGCACTTGCTTTCAACCACTTGTGCTTCAGCTATGGATTGGAAAAGCACTGTAATGGGATGTATTTAGATCAAGTTTGGATCAGGTTGGGGTCCAACAGGGGTCGGCCATAACAATATAAAGGAGATAAAGGGTATGTGTGCATGAATTTACAAAACAAGGCAACACAAGTGGGTTTTGTTGCCATTTAAAGTCTCGACCAAGCATGGATGGACAAGGTCGGATCTGGGAAGGTTAACTACAAGTGTTACAGAGGTCTTATTCTAAGGTTGTGGCTGGTGGTGGTGGTGGTGTATGGATCGGCCAAAGAATGATTGGAGTGGTGGAGACAAAGGGAGTTCGGCTATGGAGTTTTAAAGTAGAGTTTTCAAAATTTTGATGGATCATCAACTTGGAGGGTCTCGGCCATGGAAGGTCGGTGGAAGGAGGGGATGATGGCTGGTGTATATGGTGGTGGAGGCGGCCAAAGTGCTGGAGTAAGGAGGGGCCGAACGTAAGAAATGAATGCATGTGCAAAAATCAACAAAATCAAGTAGAAAATGTAAAAAGAAATGAAAGTTTTACCAAAATTTTTCTTCAGGTGAAGGCCGAACTTTTTGAGAGTTTGAGAAAGTTTTTTTCATGTGAGAAACTAAGGAGAAGTCAGATGAAAGAAGGTGGTATGGTCAGCAATTGAATGGATGTGGTGATTGAAGTGAAAAGGTAAGTTTGAATATGAAAAGACATGCATATTAAAGGTCAAAAACCTTTCAAATTTCCATAATTCTTTTTGAAATTTTAAATACATGTAAAATACATATAAATAAAGATAAAAACATAAAAACATAATGAATTCATAAAAATAAATAAATAAATTTTAAATAAATATAATTAAATTAAGAAAATAGCTAAAAATTGGAAACTAGGCTTTAAAAATTGAAAATAATTCAATAAACTTTGGAAAAATTAAAACATTACTTTAAAATACATTTTAAAATAAAATATATACCTAACATGTCATAACACATATTAGAACATAATTTGACAAACAAAAATATTATTTATATAAATTAAAATAGACAATTTTACTAAATAAATCAATTTACACACAATATTGTAAAAATCATAACTTTCACAATATAAATCGGATTTCGACGAAACGAAAAGCAGTATTCTTGGAATTAAATTTATTTTAATAATAAAAGATAAAATTCAAATATTTAAATTTTAAATTTAAAAGTCAAAGATTGACCAATTTGACCAAAATAACATTTTTTTGAAAATATCTGAAATCATAATTCACACAAAAATCAAAATATATTCTTAAAATAATAAAATTTATTCATTTTTAAGAAATATAATAAATTTTTTTAAATCAGGAGTTTCAATTTAAATAATTAAAATAATCACAAAATACTGGGTTGTTACACTCTTCCCCACTCAAATCTTTTCGTCCTCGAAAAGAACGAATAAGAAAAATAAGGAAAAGCAAGATAGACAACAAATAGTACCTAGAAAAAAAATTTGGATTCGAAGCACAAATGCTTTCCTCTGTTTTCCAGGTACAATATCGATCATCAGTACCCCATTGTGCTTCGATCAAACTAACAGATTTCCTTCTTAGCTGCTTCGTACCTCTGTCGACTATACGAAGTGGCTTACTCTCGACAGTCAGATTAGGCTCAATATCCCAACCATCAAGAGCAGAAGGCTGAACAAAAGAGATAGGTCATGAAGATGCCAGAGAAGATGTGAGACGTGGAATACATCATGCACTCTAGAATGCTTCTTGGGCAAATCCAAACGATAAGCCAAAGAACTAATTCTTTCCACAATGCAGAAAGGACCCGCGAAGAGGAAGAAGGTAGAAATAGCTAGAAGGAAGAATAGGTTGAAAGCAAAAGGATGATCCATATTTTAAAACCATATAAATTTCAATTAAAATTTTATGACATTTTAAACATTTTATAATATAATGAATAGTCATTTGATTCAAATTTGATAGTTCGAAGTAAACAATATTTAAAATATTTTAAATTATTTAGAAAAGTAAAATAAATGATCAAAATATCCTTTACATAATACTTTATCAAAATACTATTATAACTCGATGTCCTAACAAGTTTACTTTCGTTCCTGTAGACTCTGGCCATGCGATGATTAGGCGCAAAGCTAGAATTCTCCAGGTGCTTAATAGACTTGTTTCAACACCTAGTGAAAATACTGGAAAACCTTTTTAAAACAACATATATGGAAAGTACAATCCAAACAAATCAACCAAACTAAACATGTTGATCATGGATCATGGATACACAATGGTTACGTCTGGATCGCCCAGGAAACATCTGTACCCGTAGGCCTACTATCGCAGCCCTGCGATTACGCCATGAAGACTGGTAGTACCGCAAATACACAATGGTTACGCCTGGATCCCTCAGGAAACATCCATAACGTTAGGCTCTCGCAGCCCCTGCGGATTACGCTACCAAGCGACCCAATAGATCACAGATACACAATGGTTACGCTTGGATCCTCCAGGAAACATCCTTACCCTTAGGCTCTCGCAGCCCCTGTGAATTACGCTATGCAACCGCCCTCATAAGACTATCATATCTGAAAAACCCAAATCAGAGAAAAATATTGATAGAATGAATCCACAATATGGCCACAAAGCGGATATCAAGCAGAAGGCACTTTCCATATCTTTACTTCGAAAATATGTATCATATAGTACCTTTCAAAATCACTTTCAAATATCATACTTATATAAAGTCCATTATATATAATATTTCATTTCAAATCGAATACTTTCCAAATCAATAGTATATCAAATCACACTTATATAGACTTCGATTATATATAATATTTCAATTTACAAGTTGAGTACCTTTACAAATCAATAGTTTTTAAATCACTCTTATATAGACTTCGATTATATAAGATTTCAATTTACAAGTTAAGTACCTTCACAAATCAATAGTTTTCAAATCACTTCATACTTACACAAATCAATTTTATATAAGTTAGATAACTCCCAAATCAAAGTATTTAAATAAACAAGGTTCTCAATTTCAAACCATTTCAATATCAATTCAGTTTCAAAATCATATATGATTTCGCCAAATCATATATGATTTCGCCAAATCATTTCTTCCTAATTACATATATTTAGTTTCAAAGTTTCTTAAAACAATATATTTAGGAAATAATCCAAATTTCAAAATCAACAAAATTTATGTCAAACAAATTCATTTCCATTTCAAACATATATTCACTTTCAAAAATCATAATACTTTCAAAGTGATAAATCTTTCGAAACAAAAATACTTGAAATCATTACACTTTGAAAATCATAACCTTTCGAAATCACACATTTGAAATCATAAAACATTCATTTAATTCTTTACGTTTACAAATTTACTCAATTAAATCCAAATCTAAAATTTCCAAATTTTAATTCAATTCAAACCATTAGTTTCAATTCATTTTAGTTTTCCAACAAAACCATTTCAAATATTATCAAATTTCAAATAAAGATTTGATCTACAAAATAAACTATTCAATCTTTAATATATTTCAAAGCTTATTTATACCATATTCCAAAACTAAATTTTATAATTTCATATATCTCAAATTTTACTTCATTATTACTTAGTTTTGAAATCTTCATTTCATAAATCCAGCATTTTTAATTAAACTCAAATTACAAGTAAACCAAATATCCTTTTGTACAAATATGAACTTCAAATATTCCTTTATCGAAATCAATTATCATTTCAAATTCACATTCATTATCAAAATAAAGATTAAATCATTTCCAAACCATTTCAATCATCAAAATATCTAAAATTGTTACTAAGTTTAAAACCATCTTTTTTAAAAAAAACCTTCAAACTATTTATTTCCATATGGAAAATCCAATTTACCATTGGAAAGATTATTATTCTATATATATACTTTATTAAAAACATTTCAAATCTATATTTCATACCAGTATAATTCAAAATAGTCTTATTTATTTCACTCAACAAATAGCTTCAACTTATATAAATCGTATTACTTTATACTTTAATCATACCAAACTAAACTTATATTCTTTATCAAATACCCTTACCTTTCAAAATTACTTAGCTTTGAAAAGTTAACCGTGATTTCGAAGTGCTCGAACCTTCAAAATAGTTGAAGAAATCATATTTTCAATCCAAGAGTTGGAAATCACCAACAAATCGGTAAACCAATTCCAAAAGATAGGATTATACCAAAACAAATCTGAATCTCGAGGACTGAACACCGACTTACTTTAAATCATTTCAAATATATATATATATACACACACACACACACGTATATCTTTCGAATATCAAACCATACTTCAAAATCTTAAATCAAAATTTGGTTTCACAAAATCACTCGCATAGCAAAGCTACTAGAATGACCTCTCCCCATTCAGAAACTCGAAAATCAATGTCGATGATGCATGCATTCATCATCGAAATTATTTTCCAGCGACATAAGTGGGTTCTGGACTTCTATTTTCTTGAAACTTCTTTGAAATCTCTTCGAAATCATTGGAATTCACTCGAATACATTTGAAACATTTCATATTCAGAAAATATCTTTAAATCATAGTATTATTATATATTTTCTAAAATCCTAAAACCGATTTCAAAACACCGGAGTTCGATTCCTCGAAATTCAAATTCAAAACCCTTCAGTTATACATCATTTTTATATAAATCAAATTCTTATAAATTTTTCAAAATTTCAAATCTTTTCAAATTTTCAAATTTTCCAATTTTCATTTTTAAAAGGTATATAATCCTTATCGAAAACATTTCACTTTTATATACAAAATAGGGTCATCCTTATCAAAATAATAGTTTCGATGTATGCACAATTTCAAAATACAACCAAACACAAATTTCCAAAGGATGATTCAAGGTTAGATTTCAGACAAACAAAGATTCGATTTTAGAGAAATTCTAATCAAATAGAACTCTGGTTCGAAGATAAGCTCGAACAAAGATGAGATAATTTTATTACCAAATAGAAGATGGATAAGCCTATATAAATCGCGGGCGACCTTAACCAGATCAACCGTGAATTCAAGAATATAATCAATTCAGAAATCTAAGGCAAATCGACATTCGATTGCCAAAGATAGACTCCAGGTAGAGCAGGAGGTAGGTAGCATCGTAAACCGAGGATACAGAAATCTTCGGTGAATCAATGCCAATTGTAAAGGAGTTTCGCCCCTTTACAAATTATTCAAAGATTCGTGGAATCAACAATCTTTAGAGAGGTCATTCCAAAGTGGAGTTGTAGAATGCTCCAAAAATCAAAGGAATACAAATAGGGAAGACAAGACTGGATTTCAGAACAATTGGAAGCGTTCCAAAGTTCAAGGAATCCAAACCAATAAGAATCCTAACCAAAAGATTTCTAACAAGGTGGATACAGAAGGAATGAAGTTTAAAAAAAACTTGATTCCAAAATAAGAAAATTTTTATACCAAAATAATCTTTAAAAATCCTATAAAATCATTTAGAATTTATTTTATACTTCGAAAATACGCTCTCTCACAAGGAAATGATTCTGAGATTGATTTCACTCATTCTAGGGTATTTCTACCCTATCTCTAATGAGTTTTTGCTCCACAGGCTAAGATTTGCCTAAAACCAAAGCTCTGATACCAACTGTAACAACCCGATATTTTCAGCTATTCGCATCCACACATGCCGGACTTGAATTGCTCAAAATAACGCATTGTAATAAAATTTGAAGCAAATGAAATACAATCACAGACACAGAAATATCAGAATAACTCGCAGCGGAAATTAAAATACCATAGTAGTTCATGAAGCTACTATAACAAACTCTCAAAACAATTACATAATAGCAGTTTGAAAACACATACAACAAATATCTCAAATACATAGAAGTTATAAATACCAGAGCTGAAATAGAACAACTGAAACTAAAAGGGAACAGATAACTAGACAAGCAGAATCTCCAGCGATTCCTAGCTCCAGGAAAGAAATCCAAAGCTAAGCAATAAATACTCAGGCTGACCCGAGCTTAAAGTAAAACACAAAACACTCTGTAACAACCCGCAAATCCGTACCCCTTGAGTCAACACAATTGTACATAAATCAACTCAAGTTGAACAGAAATACGAACCATTTGGGTTAAAGAAGAAGAGGTAGAAGAAGAGAAAACAGAAAACAACAACCGAATCTTACCATCACAGCGGAATAAAATATAATAGATAATAAATGGTCTTTACAAAAAAACAAATATATATGTTTATCCATTACATCATCAGAGTACATCGATCACGTAACACACAATTGGGCAGTAACCATAACCTGCCCTCATACAACTGAGTACTCAGCTAATCAACACAGCGGAATATATATAAAACAAGTACGGAAGTACGTCTTGTCATCCAGCTCGTCTCCTGAGCTCCACAGCATCATATCATGTATTCTATAATACTCGGTCTGACCCGAGCATTATAGTTAAATAACACCCGAGTCAGTCTGGAATACCAGCGTGAGAAAATCACACTCAATTTGATTATTAAAGTTTCAAAATCCTTTGAAAACAAAAGCATCTCGTAAGACCACGCCATAAATAAACATGTCGGGTTTTTACCTTATGATAGCTAAAACAGTTTTATATTAAAATCCTCTGATATTATAATAGGGTCTATATACAAATACTTATTAAAATAGCCGAAATTGTTACATCTATTAAATTCCAGCTACTAGCCACGGAGTGGGTAATACAAACAAAACTCGTAAAAGGCGCGTAGGGAGAATGGATTTCCAACTAATGACTAGGCACTGAGGTACCACCTGTCACGGTATGTGGCCTAGATCACAGTACCGAGGAGCCACCCTAACTCCCCTGCAACATAAGGCCGGGACTATCCCTTACTGGATAATCCCGAGTAAGATCACCCCACGGTTGTGATCAGCAACCGCACTACTAAGCCGAAATAAAAGGGACATCTAGACAGGTATGACCTCACCCTGAAGTGGATGCTACCCACCTAGCCTTGCTGCATAACCCCTGATTTTCAGTCATTCCCAGTTGATGAGGCTTGAGGCTAAGCGTTGCCTTTTAGATCGTTTCACTTAGAATGCCCATCGTCCACCTGACGATGTTCTGAAAGCATCCGTCCATACAAGTCCGTCCTGGGTTTGAACGGAACCGAAGGCACTATTCCTACTACATCCATTTTGGAAATATCCTCAGGATTAGTAGCGACTATCCCTTGCACTTCACTGCTCCATCTTCGAATCCAAACTCGTTTTTCCACGAAAACGTACAAACCGGATCGAAGTGGTTTTCGAGAAATTAATCCCGTTCCCGGTCTCTTCGAAACGATCAGCGCATTTGACCAATATTGATAGTCGGTTGTTTAACTATCAATTAACATTCACAAACATCCATCAAACAATAAATAATCTCCCAAATTATTTATTAACCTCAAAATATCTTCACAAGATATATTTCTATTTTCAACCCTTTTAAAACAGTTCCAAACCATTCTCTTCTCATGGAATGAATTTGCAAATATTTATTTCCACTGGAAACACCAAGTACAAAGCTTTAGATTTTTAAAAATAATTTTAAACTCTTTATTATAAAATATACTTTTAAACATTTAAATTAAAAACTATTTCAATATTTTATTAAATATATATACTTTAGGAATATTTAAAATGAGGTTACTTTTATAAAATATAAAACTAAATTTTCTCTTTTAAAACAAATACCAAGTCACTTTTAATTAATTACTACTATAATAGATTAAAAGAAAATACTTACTTTAGAATTTAAATATTTAGAAATAATAAATTTTCCAAAACTTGCTTTTTAAAACAACTTTAAAACCTTTAACTTATATTTAAAAATTTACTTTGAAAACATACTTGGTTATCCAGGGAGAATTTCCAATTTCAATCACTTAAATCAATTTTCCAAATTGATTTCCAATTTACTCCATTTGAAATAAATCTCTTTACTTACTCAATTCATTTCAAAATTCGTTAATTATGGACTTTATTATTATTATTATTATTATTATTATTTTCCATTTGATTTTAAATCTTTTAACCGAAATATACAAATTTCAGATTTTTTTTCCCCAATTTCTTCTTAATTCTTTTCAAAATTTAAATCTTAAATTTAAATAAATGCTTTATTCTTTTAAATAATAATGCTGAAGGTTTAAAATTCATTAACTTCTGTTTATTCAAATTTCCTTTCATACACGGAATTATTTATTAGAATTTAAAACTACTATTATTCTTATCCAGTTTATTTTTAATTTATTTAAATTCTCTATAATTACTTCACCTTCAAATTTGCTTCCTTTTATTTTCAAGAATTCAATTCTATATATTTTGATAACTCAGTATACCGAAATATGTTTAAGTAAACCATAGCATTCAATATTCCAATATAATCCATCATAGAATATCAAACAATCATAACAAAGAATGTTAAATAATTTAAATAAATGTTGAGGAATCCAGTTGGATCCCTCCAACCTGTTTTCCCTGCATCCACAGATGTTAACACAATATAAAATACCAATTCCACTTCGAGGTGGAATATCACGGTATAAGGGTTTTAAATTAAATTCATCCGCTATTATGCGGCGCATAGGGTCTCGTCCGCTATATAATGCGGGAAATCAACCATTCCAAGATATATTATATACTACTATATATAATATTGCACATCAAACAATTCAATCATTCAATCAATTATCAAAATTTAACTATTTAAATTTAAATAACCCAGATGAGTGAGATTAACTCACCTTTGCTTTTTAAATTTGCAGTCCTGTGACGCCCCACCTCTATACCCACGCTAGCCAAGGACACTACGAAGTAATGCCGTCAACTAGCGCGGAGAATAAGGCTGTTGAGGAGTGACCATCCGTGTAATTTCTTTGTGCGAGCACCGATATGCCAGATAAAATATAACACGTATTTCATCTCAAGAGGAAATCCTACATGCCGACGCAAACTCAAAGCTACTACACAGTGGCTATATGTAATCTTCGGAAACAAATATAGAAATAAACATAACACAAATCAGTCACAGATAATTCATATCACAAAGGCGGAAATAGATATGAAAATATATAACACATAAAAGTGCTCATCAGAGTAGTGGTCAAATAAGATCCACAACATCACAAAAGAATAGATACAAGTGCTAGACAAAAGAATATGTATACATCAAGGAGTCTATATCTCAAATGTATACAACAAAAACTACTAAACAAGTAGTTAAACAAAAGTCAGAGAAATCAATCCCAAGTGAGAAGTCAAGCAGAAGCACCTGTAACATCTCGGTCTGACCCGAGTATTATTTAATAAGAAAATAATAAATGGATCTGTCTAGCTATAAATATCAGATGAAACGATATAGAATAAGAGATATGACTAAACACATAATAATCACAATGCCAAGCCGTGATATATATAAGTAATTGAAAATCAACAAGTGATTAATCAATATCACAAAAATCTTCTCAAAGTTAAAAAGGAATGTCATACTCCTAATTTCATTCACCAAGCCACAATAAATGACATATATATATATTAATGCCAATCGTAAAAGTTGGTGAAACATAAATTCCAGAATTCAATACACGAAATCCAAAAATCACAAGAAAAGGATGGCAAAGACATTGATGTAGTGCAAACGGTACATCCAATGAATCAAAAGCAAAGACATTGATGTAGTGCAAACGGTACATCCAATGTATCAAAAGCAAAGACATTGATGTAGTGCAAACGGTACATCTAATGTATCAAAATCAAAGACATTGATGTAGTGCAAACGGTACATCCAATGAATCAAAAGCAAAAGACATTGATGTAGTGCAAACGGTACATCCAATGTATCAAAAGCAAGACATTGATGTAGTGCAAATGGTACATCCAATGAATCAAAAGCAAAAACATTGATGTAGTGCAAACGGTACATCCAATGTATCAAAAGCAAAGACATTGATGTAGTGCAAACGGTACACCCAATGTATCAAAAGCAAAGACATTGATGTAGTGCAAACGGTACATCCAATGTATCAAATAATTCGGAGCATCGACTTCGTACAGCGTGACATCCGATGAACCAAATCAAAAAGACATCGCATAATGCTAGTCTAAAACATAAAAATGATCGTCATGATTACAGAGAAGTGTTAATTATAGTAAGCTAGTAAATATATGAGCTTAGCTTCATGTCCCATAACCACTAGCTCAACTTAAATATTTACGAACAAATTGTAGATCTCCACTAGAAAATTGTCACAAGAGATTCAATCGAACAAGTCCAAGAATTAACCGACGAAGTAAACGCAAGCGTTTCATACCACTTGTTTTACTAAGTCGTTTAATTAGATTTCTCATACGAGTGAGGAAAAGGCTTGTATATACTAATAGATTGGAAAACGGTTTAAGAAACGAGCTTTGTAATAAAATAGTGTTGAAATCGTTTTGATGAAAGAATTTTGATATTTACTACTAGTATCCAAAACCTTTATATTTTTAAAGTGACAAATCACAAAGAAGATTGTAGAAACAATCAATCACTAAAATTCACATTCGAAGATGTGAATGAAATCCAAAGAAATCGATACAGAATCCATCGAAATGGATATTTCAAGAATTCCCGAAGAAAAGAAGTCATCAAAGTTAATAACAAATGATAACACAAATAGGGGAATAACACGAAACGATTAAATTTGGAAACCGCGCAAAATAGGCGAAATATGCAAAACAGCAACAGGTCGGTTGGCCGGCTACAGAGCTCGGTCGACCGGACCTTGTTCTGGAAAAATCCTCGGGAAGCAGGTCGGTCGACTGAGCTCTGTAGTTGGTCGACCGGACCTGAGACAGAGAAGTGCTATGCACTTTTAGTAGCAGGTCGGTCGACAGGCCCAGTGGTTCGGTCGGCCGAACCTGTATTCTTGCACTTCCTGCCCTATGTCAAAAGAGGTGCAAACTCCCTCAATTTGCAAACGGTCGAGCAACGACACTAAGGGTTTATGCCAATCGACTACCCGGCCATAGAAGCTCTTCGGTTCATCACCAAATCATTGTCAAAACATAAAAGCTATGATTTTTAAAGGGTTGAACCCAAAACACCAAAAATTGGAATATTCACCAAATCAATCCAAACCAAAAGCAATTGCACATGAATAAGTGTTAGGAATTCATACCTAACAATCGAAGATAAATATAAACTAAGATGTGAGATAAAAATCTCACTTTTGAACCCAAACAAATGAAGATGAAGCTTGAAAGCAAAGGAGAATCAACCACTCTTCAAATCCAACTCAAGAAGGTTGATTCTAAGCTTTAAAAGAAGAACATTCCCAAAGTTAGGTTTAGAAATTTCTGAAATTGATAAGAGAATGAGTTTGAGAAGAAGAAGAGAAGGCTTACCAATGGGTTCTCTTTGATTTTGGAGCAAGAATTTGAGCTAGCAAGAGGAACTAGGGCTTGGAGTTTCTAATTCCCTTTCCTCTCCACCATTTTTAGTTGGAGCTTGAGTTTGAGGAGTGGGAATGAGTGAATGGAGAAGAGAGAGCTGAGCTAGAGTATAAGTGGGGTTAATGGGCTGAAACCCAACCCAAAGCCCTAAAGAAAAAGTAGCAAAATTCAACTTACTCCAAACATATCGAAGGTTATACTCAAAAAGGTTGCAAACGGAATTTTGAACTCAATGGAAGGGGTCTCGAGTCCCAATTCGACTGTTTGCAAAAAGTAGGTTTTCGGACTAAAATCCGACGAACGATAAAATATTTAAATATACAATTAAAAAATATGTGGGTTGTTACAGACTCCCCTCCTTAAAGAAATTGCTTCCTCGCAATACTTAAGAAGAAAATAAGAAGTAACAGCCATAGAAGCATATCAACACAAAAGAAAATTTGAAATAGGAAGTTCACCATAAAAAGCACGAAAGAGTAAGTTCGAACGGGTTCGCTCGATGAATTCCCAGGATTCCCAACAGCAATCCTTAGGATCTGAGAGAACTATTGAACTTTCATAAGAAGAACACCTTTATTTCGAAGGCGCTCAACCTCCGAAGTAATGATGCGAATAGAAAGTTGCTCATAAGTCAAATCTGGTGAAACTTCAATTTCATCAATAACACCGGGCTCAAGAATAAAAATAGGAAACCTAAAAGCATTTCCATAGTTAAAAGACGCATAAAACGTCAAGAGTAGAAGAAAATTGAGCCAGTGCAACGGCGTGGTACAAAAACGGTACGCCCAATGAACCGATAAACCGGAACAACGATGTAGTATAATAATGGTACATCCATTGATCCAGATGAGACGGAACATCGATGTAGTATAATAACAGTACATCCAATGAACCGAACACCATAAAAGAACACCGGACACTAGTCCATAAAAGGAATGAGATAAAGCTCAATAAAACGAAGTATATCAAAACGTCCGATGAAATTAACAAAAAGATAGTTCCATTCAGACATCATCAAAGAATCAACCACTTGTTGCTTACGACCAAGTGCATAGGCAACACAATTCTCCTTCCGAGAATAAAAAGAATATCAAGATCATAAGATGTAAGGAACTCGAGTCGACACGAAGTTCCTTATGAGAAAATAAATATTCCAAAGATTTATGATCGAGGTGGAGAACAAATTTCTCCCACAAAAATGATGATGCCAAACTCTAAAAGCGAAAACAATAGCCGCGAGCACTAGATCATGAGTGGCATACCTTGTCTCAATTGACTTTTAATGATTTAGAAGCACAAGTGATAGCACGTTATCTTTTGCAAGAGAACGGCATCCAAACCAATACGATTAGCATTGGTACAAAAGATAAAGTCTTGGTTCCCAACGGGAATCACGAGAATAAGAGTATCGAAAGGAAAGAATTTCTTTTAAATAATCTTCTTTCCTGAAAAGTTAAAACTTTCAAAATTACATTTATCTTTATGTAATAATCTTTCTAGAAAAATTTACATTTTTACAAGTCAATATATCGTGTCTGACTGTCTCATCAAAGCGTTTAGGAAATACCTATCGATAACGTTGATCAAGCGCATCGACCAAAATTCTTAAAACACTAAATGGGCAATACAATCACAAAATCATCTTCTATGTGATAAACATGTTTCTTAAAAACCTTTAGGAATATTCTTTGCTCGTGTAAGAACAAAATCCAACTATACTTATAAATAAATCTTATGAAAAAGATTTGCAAAGATTTTAAATTTCTATTTTCATCCAAAATCAATAAATACGAAAATGAAGTCATCGAGATATTCATAGAATACTCGATTCATAAAATGGATGAAAAGAGGTGTGCAAACTGAATGACATAATAAGTCATTCATAAGAATCGTAACGAGTGCGGAATGCGGTAAGTGGAATGCTAACTCCCGCAACTCGTAACCAAATGAAAATCGGTGGCAAGGTCGAACTAGAAAGACCTTAACACCACACAAAAGATTTCTTAGGTGATAATCGTAAGACAAACTCAAAAATACCGGAAAAGTTTCACAAATTATTTAGATAAGAGAAATAACACTTTTCTCATTTGGAGGGCTTAACGAATAAAATGATGCCTTCAAGAATTTGAAATCGGAATCTCAAGAAAAAAAATAGAAATCTGCTTAACAGATAGAAAATGTCGAAGATGAATAGTCCACATGGAAAATAGGATATGAGCTTCACAACGATTGAGCCAATCCTTACAAAAATCAATTCCGAAGCCTAAGTAAAAATCGGCTCGGAAAGAAAAATCACATAAAATAATTTCGACATCAATAGAAAGCAAATTGAGTGTTGCGGATCCACCAACCAGATTCGCAACTCTCAAAGAAGTCATCAAGCCCAAAATGTTTAAAGAAAAAGAATCAACAAGTTCTTTTGATATAAAAATAATGAGATGAAACCCATATCAAAAAGAACTCGAATAAGAAGACCACGAAATAAAATAATGCCATTAAGGATTGAATGTAAAATACCTTGACTAAGAGAAGAGTTGCTTGCAGCTTTCCTTCTCTCTTGCTTGGAAGCTTAGGACACGAAGATAAAAGATGACCCGAACCTTTGCAATAACGACAAAAGAGGAGTTTCGGGCACTCCCTTGCATAGTGGTCTGTGGAACCACAATTGTAGCATCGTCCACGACTAGAGGTAGGAGTCTTTGCTACCGGAGTTTGTTGCTTCCCTTTCTTATTAGAATTGGGGTCTTTGAATTTGATAGACCTCTTCAAGTTATTGTCTAAGTTTTGTTGGGCACGCGCAACTTCAACATCACCTTCATTATCGGCCTCTTCAAGACGAAGAGCGATATCAATAAGCTGATCAAAAGAAACTTCTAGTTTCAAAAGTAATGGCTTCTTAAGATTCTTATTCAAGCCATAGACAAATCTTCGATTTTTCTTCAATGGGGTATTAATATACTCGACCCCGTATTTGGACAGAGATTCGAAAGATGCGACATAGTCTGTCACAGAAGATTCATCTTGAACAAGGTCAATAAAACGTCGAACCAAAGTTACCTTTTCAGCCTCCGCACAAACTTTAGTTCGAATCGTTTCCGGAATTGCTCCCAAGGAAGATCCGCTTCGATAATTTCCGATGTCAAGAGCTCATACCAATCTAACGCTCTTTCTTGGAGCATACTAGAAGCCACTTGGACTCGATGTAGATCAATAAGGTTCATGCGAGAAAAGATACGATCGCATGATTTGAGCCAAGCTTGAATTTCTATAACACTCTCGGATCCTATGAATGGCCTTCCACCCAAATCGGTATAGTCTCTGCACAAGCGTGCAAAACCGAATCTAGGATGAATAGGCTCTGGATTGGGACCGGCTACTTGAGCGTTCTTTACTAGATCAAGAAGCTGCTGGGCAGACATAAATACTCCATCCTGAGGAGTAGCACTAGATTGACCGGCGCTGGGACGGCCTGGTCTAACCATTTCTCTTCTTTAAGAAAGAAAGGAAGAAGAAAAGTTATTCTCAAAATAAATATCGAGCAATCTTGATAGATAAAACATGGAATCATAAAGGAAAATAGGATAGGATGGTACGAAGACCCGAATAAAATCCTAAAGCACGACTTCTAAGATGGACTTAGGACGATGATCCTTGTTAAATTATTCTACATTGTTCCGAAGTTTGGCACTGATACCAAGCTGTGACGCCCCACCTCTATACCCACGCTAGCCAAGGACACTACGAAGTAATGTCGTCAACTAGCGCGGAGAATAAGGCTGTTGAGGAGCGACCATCCGTGTAATTGCTTTGTGCGAGCACCGATATGCCAGATAAAATATAACATGTATTTCATCTCAAGAGGAAATCCGACATACCGACGCAAACTCAAAGCTACTACACAGTGGCTATATGTAATCTTCGGAAAAAAATATAGAAATAAACATAACACAAAGCAGTCACAGATAATTCATATCACAAAGGCGAAAATAGATATGAATATATATAACACATAAAAGTGCTCATCAGAGTAGTGGTCAAATAAGATCCACAACATCACAAAAGAATAGATACAAGTGCTAGACAAAAGAATATGTCTACATCAAGGAGTCTATATCTCAAATGTATCCAACAAAAACTACAAAACTAAGTAGTTAACCAAAAGTCAGAGAAATCAATCCCAAGTGAGAAGTCAAGCAGAAGCACCTGTAACATCTCGGTCTGACCCGAGTATTATTTAATAAGAAAATAATAAACGGATCAGTCTAGCTATAAATATCAGATGAAATGATATAGAATAAGAGATATGACTAAACACATAATAATCACAATGCCAAGCTGTGATATATATATAAGTAATTGAAAATCAACAAGAGATTAATCAATATCACAAAAATCTTCTCAAAGATAAAAAGGAATGCCATACTCCTAATTTCATTCACCAAGCCACAATAAATGACATATATATCAATGCCAATCGTAAAAGTTGGTGAAACACAAATTCCAGAATTCAACACACGAAATCTAGAAATCACAAGAAAAGGATGGCCAAGACATTGATGTAGTGCAAATGGTACATCCAATGAATCAAAAGCAAAGACATTGATGTAGTGCAAATGGTACATCGAACGTGTCAAAAGCAAAGACATTGATGTAGTGCAAACGGTACATCCAATGTATCAAAAGCAAAGACATTGATGTAGTGCAAACGGTACATCCAATGAATCAAAAGCAAAAGACATTGATGTAGTGCAAACGGTACATCCAATGTAGCAAAAGCAAAGACATTGATGTAGTGCAAACGGTACATCCAATGAAGCAAAAGCAAAGACATTGATGTAGTGCAAACGGTACATCCAATGTATCAAAAGCAAAGACATTGATGTAGTGCAAACGGTACATCCAATGTATCAAAAGCAAAGACATTGATGTAGTGCAAACGGTACATCCAATGTATCAAAAGCAAAGACATTGATGTAGTGCAAATGGTACATCCAATGTATCAAAAGCAAAGACATTGATGTAGTGCAAACGGTACATCCAATGTATCAAATAATTCGGAGCATCGACGTCGTACAGCGTGACATCCGATGAACCAAATCAAAAAGATATCGCACAATGCTAGTCTAAAACATAAAAATGATCGTCATGATCACAGAGATGTGTCAATTACAGTAAGCTAGTAAATATATGAGCTTAGCTTCATGTCCCATAACCACTAGCTTAACTTAAATATTTACGAACAAATTGTAGATCTCCACTAGAAAATTGTCACAAGAGATTCAATCGAACAAGTCCAAGAATTAACCGACGAAGTAAATGCAAGCGTTTCATACCACTTGTTTTACTAAGTCGTTTAATTAGATTTCTCATACGAGTGAGGAAAAGGCTTGTATATACTAATAGATTGAAAAACGGTTTAAGAAATGAGCTTTGTAATAAAATAGTGTTGAAATCGTTTTGATGAAAGAATTTTGATATTTACTACTAGTATTCAAAACCTTTATATTTTTAAAGTGACAAATCACAAAGAAGATTGTAGGAACAATCAATCACTAAAATTCACATTCGAAGATGTGAATGCAATCCAAAGAAATCGATACCGAATCCATCGAAATGGATATTCCAAGAATTCCCGAAGAAAAGAAGTCATCAAAGTTAATAACAAATGATAACACAAATAGGGGAATTATACGAAACGATTAAATTTGGAAACCGCGCAAAATAGGCGAAATAGGAAAAACAGTAACAGGTCGGTCGGCCGGCTACAGAGCTCGGTCGACCGGACCCTGTTCTGGAAAAATCCTCGGGAAGCAAGTCGGTCGACTTAGCTCTGTAGTTGGTCGACCGGACCTGAGATAGAGAAGTGCTATGCACTTTTAGTAGCAGGTCGGTCGACCGGACCAGTGGTTCGGTCGGCCGAACCTGTATTCTTGCACTTCTTGCCCTATGTCAAAAGAGGTGCAAACTCCCTCAATTTGCAAATGGTCGAGCAACGGCACTAAGGGTTTACGCCAATCGACTACCGGGCCATAGAAGCTCTTCGGTTCATCACCAAATCATGGTCAAAACATCAAAGCTATGATTTTTAAAGAGTTGAACCCAAAACACCAAAAATTGGAATATTCACCAAATCAATCCAAACCAAAAGCAATTGCACATGAATAAGTGTTAGGAATTCATACCTAACAATCGAAGATAAATATAAACTAAGATGTGAGATAAAAATCTCACCTTTGAACCCAAACAAATGAAGATGAAGCTTGAAAGCAAAGAAGAATCAACCACTCTTCAAATCCAACTCAAGAAGCTTGATTCTAAGCTTTAAAAGAAGAACATTCCCAAAGTTAGGTTTAGAAATTTCTGAAATTGATAAGAGAATGAGTTTGAGAAGAAGAAGAGAAGGCTTACCAATGGTTCTCTTTGATTTTGGAGCAAGAATTTGAGCTAGCAAGAGGAACTAGGGCTTGGAGTTTCTAATTCCCTTTCCTCTCCACCATTTTTAGTTGAAGCTTGAGTTTGAGGAGTGGGAATGAGTGAATGGAGAGGAGAGGGCTGAGCTAGAGTATAAGTGGGGTTAATGGGCTGAAACCCAACCCAAAGCCCTGAAGAAGAAGTAGCAAAATTCAACTTACTCCAAACATATCGGAGCTTATACTCAAAAAAGTTGCAAACGGCATTTTGAACTCAATGGAAGGGGTCTCGAGTCCCAATTCGACTGTTTGCATAAAGTAGGTTTTCGAACTAAAATCCGACGAACGATAAAATATTTAAATAAAATATTTAAATATACAATTGATAAAAATGCGGGTTGTTACAAGTCCGGTTCATCTCGACTTGATTCTCCATGATTATTGACCTTGTATAAATATTATGTGATTTATTATGATTTCAACTTAATCGAACAATTTATTACCATTTATTGATTCAATTTGCTAAAAAAATTATTTAAACTAATATTCCTTTAACAAGTTATTTATAGTAAATAAAAAGTTAATTTGGTTAATAAAACAAGTTAATCACTATAAAACATTATTCTAAAATTAAATGGTAGGTTTAATATGTATATAAGTATATTTACCTTACTTTATTTTCTTTGAAACCATATATACTAGAAACCTATAAATAGATTTTTTTTTATTTCTAAAAACATCTAATTCTATAACAAATTTTAAAATTCCTATTTTTTTCAAACTTTATCAATATAAACTAACTTTCTCCGATTACCGTAAGTAATAGCAGTAATTTCTCTTTTAATATATATTATATATTTTTCTGCATGTATAAGCATATTCATGTAATTTTAAAAATAAATAATAAAAGAAAAACTCATGATACCAAAGCCAAGAACCTCACCAATGAATTGCCAGGTTGCCGCCTCGAGCTAGGCAAAAATTGTGAACCCTAAATTGCGAATCCCAGACCTCGACGAGCTCCACCCTGCAATCGCGATGAACGCCAGACACCACCCAAGAAAACTTGCCCACCACCTTGCCCTACCATGGGCCTGAACGCCGCCGTACTACCCTCATTTGTGCTCGACTACCAATTTGTGAACATTCTCCCTACTTTAGCTCAAGCGCGCAACAATCCCTAGCAGCCATTGAAGAAATCGCCGAGCATCACGAGTCGTGCTTGTAAAACCACGACACGCGCTCGATTTCCTCGCGTACGCGAAACCCCTCTGAGTTGAACGTGATTTGGTGTTAAGCGATTTACCAATGGACGAGATTCCGCTCGATTTGAGAATTAGGTTAATTTTTTTCGTTCCTACTTAATCTCGTTGTGGACGAAAGAGAAGAGGGTACGAGATTTTTATTTCGTATAGTTCGGCCCCCTTTTTCGATCTAGAATTATTATTATTTTCTCTACTGTTCAAACAAGCGAAGGAGGAGAGATTGATTTTATAAAGGAGAAAACGAATTGGATTTCCTTGCGTGAGAAGACAATTTACGTATAAAAGATGGAAGGCGGCTGGACTTGATTTCTGACTTGAATAATATATAAATTTTAATGTTGAAAATATCTTGTTTAAGCAGCTTAAAATTTTGATCTTCTATCGAGGCGCTCCGCTAGGCGTTTATAATGTCAAACCCCTATTCCGAACGCAATGGAAAAAGTTTCGAGTCCTAATTTGATCGTATGGAGAAGATAGCTTTTTGGGTTCAGTTATAATATTAAATTTTGATATAGATTCCAGCGCTTTTATATACCGTATGCTCACATAACAACTCCAAATGCTACGAAAATTGAAATCCGATAATAATTCAATATTACGGATCCAATGGAACTGGTTTCATCGAATTCCGAGACCGTGCCTCGGAAGGCTATTTTTAAATTCAATTTAAACGATGAAATTTCAAAACTGAACAAATCACTGTTAAATTCAATTTTAAAACTTCTATCATTCTCAGCATTATCAATATAAATTTTATGAGCCTCCAAAGTATTTTTAACCGGCTTAAAACTCTAGATTCAACATTTTACCCAACTTCAAATTATTAAATTCAATAGTTTAATTATCAAATAAATGGTGATTTTTGAATTCAAGTTAAAATTAACTTTTCAAATATTTAAAATCAACTAAATATTTCAATTTCAAATGTTCAAAAATTCCGAGTCGTCACATTCCTCCCCCCTTAAAAGAATTTCGTCCCCGAAATTGCTAGTTAAGAAGAATGATCCAATACCCATTACTATTTTCCAAAACCAAACTGTTTTATCAACTTGCCCTAACATATCATTTATTAAAGACCTACTATTACTTCAACCAACTTCCCAAACCTGCCATAGTTTCCAACAACATTTTTACTCCACTTTTTCAAATTTAAATTTAAATCCGAATTTAAATTATCAGAAATTTCTCAAAAAATTTCTAACTCTCTAAATTTTCGAAAAATTTCGCCAAATTCTCCTTTGCGCGGCTAGCTCGGTACAACTACAAAAGGCCTCTACGGGCTCCCAAATTCCAAAAGAGAACAAAAGGCCAAGTGGCTTGATCAAAAACCCAATCAAATTTCATACTGGAATTTAAACACATACCTTTTTGTCAAGCAATTCAAATTCATCTTCTGAAATCAAAACCAATTTTTCTCCTGCTTTTAAATACCTGTATATCCTACTTAGTAATAATATCCAATCACAACATTCAAAAATATTTTATTAACTTCCTTACAAAATTTCAATATCTATTCATTCAAGCCGAATGATGTACATATATTTTTATTAAATCTTCACTCAAATGCTTATTCAATATATTTTCCCAACACCCATATTACTTAAGAATTTAACCATTTCTACTTAAATTCTATATAAGTATTTATACGCTTCTTATATTTATTTTCACTTCACCACTTTAGTTTACATCTACTTCTATTCAAATTGGTTTTCTTATTTCCATACGAATTCAATTTATCTTCAACTCTTTTATCTTCCATTTGTAACCGATTCATATTATTATTTTAAATTAGTTTCATTCACTAATTTATTTCAATTTCCAATTTGAAATCGTTTTGTCGCTAACAAAATTATTCCCAAAAAAATTTCTAACTCCCAAAATTTTCAAAATTTTTTGGCAGAGTCTCATTTGTACGGAGGAGCTTTTGCAATCTGACAAAAGATATAAATATATATACATCGACCCACCCGGTCGGAAAAACAAAAACAGTTCATATTTTCTATTTTTATTGCGTAGGCGTACCTTAATTTAGCATTTTAAGCAAGCGGCTTATTATTTAGCAATTAGCGCATCCAAAATCTAGGCAAACGGCTTTCCGGTACCTGTACTTACTCAATTCAAAAATATAAGTACTAAATATATGAAATTTATAACATTTCTCGTATTTAAACAACCACAACACATCAACTCTAAAAGAAATGCATTCTAGACCACTTCCATAAGCAATTTATATGATTTGCAAAACCAATTCAACTGCTTTCAACCGTTTCATATGCCATTTCATTCAACTTTAAATGGTTTAATACGTTCAATTTATTTTTAATCCAAACAAGCTCATATTCAATTCAATTGATTCCAAAATCAATTTATTTAACTTCCATCAAGTCACAGAATTTTAATTTCTTCCGTTCACGTCAAATGACGATTTATTCTATACAATTTGACTATATCTATGTGAATAAATAAGTACTTAAGTTTTATAACCCATTTATATTGATTCCGACTCAATTTATACTTAATTGTATTTCATTTTTAAATTTATTCACATTCCATATATTCCCATTTTCATTACATTTTAAATTTGAATCCATTCACTTGCATTTCATTTTACTAACCAAACTAGTTCATGCAAAACCATTAACAACTTAGGTTCATCTTCATTACCAATTAAATTTCCTTTTATTTTAATTCATTCATAGCCATTTTATTTAGCTCGACACATTCCAAGCTTGCATATTACTAACCATTCTCGAATTAATTCAACCCAAGCTTTAATTTAATGGTCTTCCATTTTTACTCGTAGTCGATCTTCTAATTATTCTTAACTTAAGTTAATTTACTTCAATTTATTCCAACTTCAAACTTAAGTTCACTTCCATTTGATTCTCATCTAATCAAATTCCATTTAATTTTAATTCACCTTCTCAATTTATCAAAACAATATCCAAGCACATACTTAACTCATTTATACTCGAATTGGATTTTATTTGCAACTCAAATAATTTCTATTATAATCCAATTCCATTTCATTTCACCATATTTCCATCACATTCAATTCACTTAACATTTCCAGGTTGGATTTTATTTATAACTCAAGTTAACTTCACAAAATCCATTTTTAACTCATAAATCAGAAAAAATATTTATTCAACCAATCTAAATTCCATTAACATACTCACTTATCTAATTTATTCAAATTAGTTCATTTCTCCACATTAAATTCGATATTTGATTTTCACCTGCAAAATCACTTTAGTTAATTTTCTTGAGTTCAATCTTATTTTATATCCCAAGTTTGGATTTTTATTTCATTTCCAGAATAACATTACTTTATTCCGGCTTAATTATTCTCTTTTTTTAAGTTTTATAAGCTACTCATTTATTAATATTCATACTTCTTTGCCCATTTACAGTCAATTGCATTTACATTTTACTTTTATTCAACTCCAGCTAAATCTAGCTACATACCATTCCTTCGAATTTTATTAAGCAAGGACTTAATTCCATTTAATATCGTCCAATTTTCTTTCCAACTTACTTCAAAACCAATTTATTATTAATTTTGCTTAAGTTAATTTAATTCTAATTAATTCTATTTCTCAATCCAAATTTAATTTTTATTTAACTTAGCTTGTGCTAAATTCAACTTCCTTCCATTCTCTTTAATTCACTCAATTCATTTCAATTCTTTCAATTCACTTCTATTCCAATTTTTATTCAACTATATTTTATTTTCGTTCTAGTCGACTCCAACTCAATTTCATTTGGTATAAGGTAATCTCAATTCAATTTCAACTTAGTTTTAATTTCCCATTCAATCACAGTCTTTCAAAATTTTAATTCCTTCACTTTATTTCAAGGTAATTTTTTTTTCAAATCACCATCAATTAAATTTTTCCACAATTTAGTTTCTCCAAATTAAATTTATTTAACCCTTTCACTTTAAATTTTAATTCCAACATTCAAAGCACATATTTTCCTTCCTTATTTAAAAATCACCTCAACTTTATAAGTTTATAACTTATCCCATCAGGATTTTCAATTCAAATAAGGATTCAGGATTTTAAACACCCGGCTTTTGGTTTTCAAATCATTCTAAAATCACCATTGTCTCAAAATCACACTTCTTAAATTTTTAAACTAATCCTGGTTTTATCCCCAACAAATTCCCTTTGAAATTTCAAAAAATAACCAGTTCTTCTGAACAAATAAATTTGGCAGCAATCCGCCACTTAGAAACTCGAAAATGAATACTGATGATGCTGTGCAATCATCACCGGGATTATTTTCTAGCGACTGAAGTGAGCTCAATGCTATATCCCTTTCCAAAATTTATTTCAAACAATTTCCTTTCAGAAATACTTCTAAAACAATAATGCTATTATTTGTTTTCAAAACACTTCGAAAAACACTTCCAAGATCTCCGCGGTTTTAAATTTTCAAAATCTTGGCTTAAATCAAATTTTGACTATAATTCATTTGTATAATTTATGCTCATACAAATTCCCATTTGATTATACAAGTCATTTCAATTATTATAATCTTATTGTATAAAATATTATTATCATCCAAACATCCAAGTTATATAACATTTTAAGGAAATATTTCTTTTATATCAAAATATATTTTGGGTAAAATTATTTCATTCACCCACATTTAAAACAATATCGTATCAATTTATCGTGTCGGGTGTTTATAAACTCTTCTCGAATAGCGTCCAACTTACTCGATCAGAATTCATATTCCACTCAACCAATAAGCCAACACAATATTAAAATAATTTATATTCACTAACAAATACGCGCTCATATCTATTAATACGCTCAAACTCATTCTAGAGTACTACGGACTCTATTTGAGTAATTCGCACCAGAGCCAAGGTTATCACCAACCTAAGCTCTGATACCAAATGTAACAACCCGCAAATCTGTACCCCTTGAGTCAACACAATTGTACATAATTCAACTCAAGTTGAACAGAAACACGAACCATTTGGTTTAAAGAAGAAGAGGTAGAAGAAGAGAAAACAGAAAACAACAACCGAATTTACCATCGCAGCGGAATAAAATATAATAGATAATAAATGGTCTTTACACAAAAACAAATATATCTGTTTATCCATTACATCATCAGAGTACATCGATCACGTAACACACAATTGGGAAGTAACCATAACCTGCCCTCATACAACTGAGTACTGAGCTAATCAACACAGAAGAATATATATAAAACAAGTACGGAAGTACGTATCGTCATCCAGCTCGTCTTCTGAGCTCCACAGCATCATATCCTGTATTCTATAATACTAGGTCTAACCCGAGCATTATAGTTAAATAACACCCGAGTCAGTCTGGAATACCAGCGTGAGAAAAAATCATGCTCAATTTAATTATTAAAGTTTCAAAATCCTTTAAAAACAAAAGCATCTCGTAAGACCACGCCACAAATAAACATGTCCGGTTTTTACCTTACGATAGCTAAAACAGTTTTATATTAAAATCCTATGATATTATAATAGGGTCTATATACAAATACTTATTAAAATAGCCAAAATTGTTACATCTATTAATTCCAGCTACTAGCCACAGAGTGGGTAATACAAACAAAACTCATAAAAGGGGCGTAGGGAGAATGAATTTCCAACTAATGACTAGACACCGGGGTACCACCTGTCACGGTACATGGCCTAGATCACAGTACCGAGGAGCCACCCTAACTTCGCTGCAACACAAGGCCGGGAATCCTTTACTGGATAATCCCGAGTAAGATTACTCCATGGTTGTGATCAGCAACCGCACCACTAAGCCGAAATAAAATGGACATCTAGACAGGGATGACCTCACCCTGAAGTGGGTGCTACCCACCTAGCCTTGCTTCATAACCCCTAATTTCAGTCATCTCGGTTGATGAGGCTTGAGGCTAAGCGTTACCTTATAGATCGTTTCACTTAGAATGCCCATCATCCACCTGACGATGTTCCGAAAGCATCCGTCCATATAAGTCCGTCCCGGGTTCGAACGGAACCGAAGGCACTATTCCTACTACATCCATTTTAGAAATATCCTCAGGATTAGTAGCGACTAGCCCTTGCACTTCACTGCTCCATTTTCGAATCCAAACTTGTTTTTCCACGAAAACGTACAAACCGGATCGAAGTAGTTTTCGAGAAATTAATCCCGATCCCGGTCTCTTCGAAACGATCAGCGCATTTGGCCATATTGATATTCGGTTGTTTAACTATCAATTAACATTCACAAACATCCATCAAACAATAAATAATCTCCCAAATTATTTATTAACCTCAGAATATCTTCACAAGATATATTTCTATTTTCAACCCTTTGAAAAAAGTTCCAAACCATTCTCTTCTCATGGAATGAATTTCAAGAATGAATTTCCAAATATTTATTTCCACTGGAAACACCAAGTACAAAGCTTTAGATTTTTAAAAATAATTTTAAACTCTTTATCATAAAATATACTTTTAAACATTTAAATTTAAAACTATTTCAATATTTTATTAAAAATATATACTTTAGGAATATTTAAAATGAGGTTACTTTTATAAAATATAAAACTAAATTTTCTCTTTTAAAACAAATACCAAGTCACTTTTAATTAATTACTACTATAATAGATTAAAAGAAAATACTTACTTTAGAATTTAAATATTTAGAAATAATAAATTTTCCAAAACTTGCTTTTTAAAATAACTTTAAAACCTTTAACTTATATTTAAAAATTTACTTTTGTAACGTACTTGGTAATCCAGGGAGAATTTTCAATTTCAATCACTTAAATCAATTTTCCAAATTGATTTCCAATTTACTCCATTTGAAATAAATCTCTTTACTTACTCAATTCATTTCAAAATTCGTTAATTATGGACTTTATTATTATTATTAATATTTTCCGTTTGATTTTGAATCTTTTAACTAAAATATACAGATTTTAGATTTTTTCCCAATTTCTTCTTAATTCTTTTCAAAATTTAAATCTTAAATTTAAAATAAATGCTTTGTTCTTTTAAATAATAATATTGAAGGTTTAAAATTCATTAACTTCTGTTTATTCAAATTTCCCTTTCATACATGGAATTATTTATTAGAATTTAAAACTACTATTATTCTTATTTAGTTTATTCTTGATGTTTGCACAAAAAATGGCAAACGCCTCCAAGTCGTATGATTTAGTTGATTATATGTTGTTCTTAGTGATTTGGGTGATTTATGCAAATATATAAAATAGATGGACTAAACTGTAAAAGACACACATATTTATAGTGGTTCGGCCAGAATGTGCCTACGTCCGTTGTATATGTTATTCTCCTTTTTTGTTCAGATTACAAGTACAAAGCTTTGGTTACAAGTATCTGAAAGTTGTTTGAAAGTTCTATCCGTGCTTGAGCTCTCAAACTTGTCTGCCATTGTTGTACCCCTGCCCCTCTATTTATAGAGTCAGGCTGGGGGCAGGGGTCCTGGAGGTATATAGCAGCTGGTGGGTCTGGTCTGATGCAATCTGGCCTGGAAAAGTTGGTCTGGAACGCCTTGATTCAGTGGGACTTGGTCCGGTGATGGTTGGTTGGAGCTTGATTCGGCTATGTATAGGAAGTGTGTTGGACCGGTAGTGCTTGGGAAAGGCGTTGGTTCGGTGGTGAGGGTGTAGCTTGGTCCGGTGGTGAGTGGTTCGGCAGTGCCTTAGGGGTGAGTTGGTTCGGCAGTGCCTTAGGGGTGAGTTGGTTCGGCAGTGTCGTAGGGGTGAGTTGGTTCGGCAGTTGGTTGGTTCGGCAGTTGGTTGGTTCGGTAGGGACGTGGAAAGGAGATGGTTCGGTGAGACATTGGTTCGGTGGTAGGAGCATGGTCGAAACACACCCAACACTTGCCCCCCAAAGTAGGGCATGTGCATGCACATGACGTGCTTTGTTTTCTCGTGGTTTGGATAGCTTCATTCGGTCCTAAGCGGCGAACCGTTTGGTCCGGTCTCCCTGCGTTCTTCTATAAGTACGGGACTTATTCTTCCTTCATTCCTTACCTTTCGAAATAGCCGGACCAAATTCTCGACTGCCGGATTGATTATAGTGCCGAACCAGTTCCGATTGCCGAATCGCTTGAAGTGCCGAATCAGCTCCATTTGCCGAACCGTTTGAAGTGCCGAATCAGTTCCGTTGGCCGAACCATTTGAAGTGCCGAATCAGGTGAGACGTTCTCTTGCCGAATGGCTTTTTTGACTTTGATTTACTGAATGATCTTGGGGAGTATAATGCCGAATGACCTTTTTGCCCTAGAACTAACGAATGTTCTTATATGTTTTGAATTATGAGTGAAATTCCAGGCTACATACACTTGCATGTTTATATCTTATGGTCTAACGACGTTCTTTTTTGTGTTTGCAGATAAATGTCTCATAAAGTGGAAACTCGATCAGATAAAAAGAAATCTATGGACAGGAGAGAGCCCCCCGTCGTGCCCCCAGTTCAGCCGGAATCAGGGCGACATGGGCCCACACCGAGGTCACTAGTGGATGGATACGGCCCTCAGGAGCTCTTGAACTCTCCTCCTGACTTCTTTCCTAGCTCCCTCAAAGAGGAGCAGCTTGATGTTATCTCTCGCTCCTTTGGGATTGATAGAGCGTGTATGCTGTTGCCGGGGGAAGGAGTGAGGCCGTACGACCCCCCTAAAGGATATTTCGCTTATAGTAGGTACCATTGCATGTGCGGGGCCATTCCCCCGATCAATGCTTGGATAGTCAGCTTCATCACCTACCTAAAGGTGGCCCCTTTCCAGCTTCAGCCGAACTCTTACGCTATCTTGGTGAGCCTATTCATTATTTTCCAGAGAAAATATGGGCGTCCCCCTTCCAACCGGGATATCCGGTATTTGTACAACTTGAGAGGCTACAAGAAGGGGTCTCCATACATCAGCTTGGAATCGGCTGTGTCCTTCAAGCCGGTCCTGGACTTATATTCGAAGTTCAGCATGTTCAAGAAAGAATGGTTTTTCATCAAGGATGACTCTGTTTCTATCCGTCGCTTCACCTCCGGCTGTAAGTTGAAACTTATTTATAATTTCCGTTCTGAGTGCAATGCTTTTCCTTATGTGCTTTTATTTCTTGCTAGCGACAGGTGGCTTTGCGGTCGTGGAGAACGATTGCCTGGTTCAGATGGCTGCGGAGATAGAAGCCATTTCGGGAAGGGAGAGGTCAGCTTCTTACCTGATCAGAAATGCTACTCTTCTGCAGCACAACTTGATTCTACCACGTCAGTCTGTGGTCAAGCAGAGAGACACAGCCGAGGAAAGGGCTGCCAAATCCAAAGGAGGGGCCACGACAAAGAGCGGCAAGAGAAAACTCTTCTCGATACCTCTAGTCGTCGGGGGGAAGAAGCTCAAGAAATCCGATGGACCCTCCCCTAGCACATGTCCAGATGTTCTGGAGGAGGAAAATGTAGAGGAGGAAAGAGGCGAGGAGGAGAGCGGAGGTGAAGGAGAAGGTGATGGTGGTGATGGTGGCGAAGGACAGAGCGGTGATGGCGTCGGGGCTTTGTCTTCTGGGCAAGCGGGGGAGATCCAAGAGTGGATAGATGGTGCTTTCCGCCAGGCTTTTGAGGGATTGGAGGAAGGATCAGCCTTGGTGGAGAAGCCAAAGAAAACTGATAAAGCCGGGACTGGCGCCGGTCCATCTTCCGAGAGCGTTTCAGCTAGGGCATCTCCGGCGATTCAAGGTGAATTTTTGACTTCTCTTTTAACTTCACATATTTCTTGGATTATAGTCCCATGCATGCTTGTAACACTTGGTTTTTATTCCAGGAACGGGTAAAGCGGCCAAGACATCAGACATTCGGCACCGCCTCGAGCAATTCAAACTCCTCAAAGCTTCCGCTAAACCAAAGCCTCAGACCAACCGCTCCGGGAACGTAGTCGGCTACCGTCCTCTTCTCAGAGTTATTGAAGAGGATATTCAAAAGAAAAAGAGGAGGCGCTCCTTATTCGAACCTTCACCCGGTCCTCAGCCCCCAACCCAGCCTATCCATGATATCACGAGGGAGGATACTGAGTACATACCCTCTCCGCATCCATCAGAGAATCCTACCGTTACTCATATTGATCGTCCCGGCTTGGCTTGTAATCCATTTGCGGGTCATCCAGATCTGGATCTGGGTTCTCATGATATTTCCTTTGACGAGGTTACTGGTGAGCACCTTCTCCCTCGCAATCCTATGGTAAGGGTGCTTGATGAGGCCAAGTCCCTGGACCTTGATTTGCTTACTAATCGGATTGTAACTATGGGGGATGAAGCCAAGGCAAATATCGACCGGGTTGCTGAGGAGACTAGGAAGTTGATGGGGAATCACGCCCGACTGGTCAAGGCCGGGGAGGAAATTGGGAGTGCCAACATAAGATTGCGGCTAGTGGTTGCCGACCAGGACAAGCAACTCGTCGATCAGGCCATCCAGATCTCTCATCACGAGGTTGCCTCTAGACGGCTAAAGAAAACTATGGAAGAGGCTAGCAGAGCCGAGCTGCGGAAAATGGAGGCCATCTGCAAGGAACGGATCGATATGGCCATTGCAACGGTGGATGAGGTTCGAAAAGCGGATCTCGAGCGGGTAGAGGAGTTATCTGGGAAGCTTGAAGCTGCGGAGCTTGCTCAAGCTAAGCTGAAGGAGGAGATGGAGGCGATGAGGAAATCCCTTCAGGCTGACCGCTCGCGATACCGTTCGGAGAGGGACGCTGCCATTGCAAAGTTGTCGGCTTCTAAGGTCCGAATGAGAGAGTTTGAGGAGAACGAGGGGATGATGGATGAGATGCTCCAGGATATGTATTTCCGTACTTGGAAGCAGGGCAACTTATCCTGGATGGATGATTATCCCCGGATCATGGCCAGGATTTATCTTCGGGCTCTGGAGGAGGCCAAGGCTGATGCGGATAAGGAGGGTGTTATGGCCTTCAAGATGGATGTGGTTACGACCCAGTTCACTAAGGAGGAGAAAGTAGCGGTGAAGGAGGGCATGCGGTTGCTCGCTGCCGAGGAGGTAGGTTTGCAGTTGGGGGATGATGATTAAGGAACGGATGCTGGTAAGTCTTCCCTTTTAGCCTTTTCATAGCTTGGTTGCTTATTGTTTATTTAATGAATTCTTCTCCTGAATTGGACAGGCGGGACCTCTGAAGCGCCAACTACCTCTCGTCAACATGCTGGGAGCTCCGATCCAACGGCTAAGTAGACCTCGGAGGGCCAGCAGGATAGAAGCGAGACCCCGATGCAGTCGGCTCCTTGGCTTGATCTGGACATTTTTTCAGCTTATTTGACATTGCTATCTATGTTAGTCTTAAAACATTAATGTAATTTTAAGGCTGTAATTATGTAACGAACAACTTGATTTTTGGCATGTAACTTTATAACGTAAGCTGATTTTGTCATGTTTGAATGCTGTTGTTATTTCGATGTGTTGCACAAAATATAGTTGCGCATGTGTTAGTGATTCAACTGTGTTTGATGCTAAGTTTTTGCTTAAAATATAATTTCATGTCTTGCAATGTTAGTGTGATGTGCGTAGAAATTATATTTACATATTTATGTACAAGAGAAAAAAGTACCGCCCTTCAAGTTTTTGCTATAGACGGTAGCATTGAATGCCTTGTGTAATCGAATATGGAATGCAGCTGAATGACCTGTCATCCAGCTGTGAGTACTTATTCCCATTAGCGAGTGTCTCCTATTTTGTGTCATGTACTTTAGTGATCGTTATAGAGGATAGGAGGAGAGCTTTTATAAATAAAATGGAAATATAAGAAATAGTAAAACTTCCAATCACGGAAGGCCTTCGATGTGCTTAAGTTCGTGGCAAACGGGTTTTGTAGTCACTTTCCCTAGCTGTGGGTCTTGGAGACATTTATCACCCATCTTACGCCTCCGCGGGGAGTTTTCTTTTTTACCACAGCCGTACTTAAGACACACCGGAGCCGAGATCGCGCACAGTAACTACCCAGGCCATTATGGCCCGTAATCGTGGGTATTATTCGATTTACCGTGGCTGGCTAGCGCGGGTGCCGATCGTCAACTGTGAAATGCCCCTGGCTGGCCACACCATATGTTGGGGCTTATAATCGGTTCACAGTTGCCGGCGAGCCGAACGCCGTAATGAGCTGCCTAGGCTATTTTCGGCCTCCTCGGTGGCTTATAATCGGCTCATTACAGTTGGCTTTGAGGGCCGTCGCGAGCAATGAGTTAACCCGCAGCAGAGGGATGCTGGAGCAAAATTGTCCCATTGGCGAGGGCATAGATTCGTATAGTACCTGTTAGGTCTTGTCCAGGTGAGGTTGCACCGTGAAGTGTCTAGGATGGAAATGCCATTACACAAGATTTTGTTCAACGGAAAAGGATAAAGCTTAACAAGTAGCCAAGATATAAAGGAACAAGTTAAAAAGAGACAAGATTTTTAAAGTGGCTCGGCACGAAAATGCCTACGTCCACTGATTCTCTTTGTTAATCCACTTTATATGGGCAGTACAAGTTAAGAAAAGTATCGACGAAGGTGTTGGATGTTCCATGCCCTCTGGAACACCTCTCCGTCCACTGTTGACAAAATATAAGCTCCGTTGTGGAGATCTTTATGAATTACATATGGTCCATCCCAGATGGGATCTAGCGCTCCGGGGCGTAGGAAGATTCGCTTGAGGACAAGATCTCCTTCTTGTAAGCTGCGATGCTTGACTTTGGAGTTGTATTGTGCTGCCATTTTTTGCTTGTGAGCTGCTGCTTTGAGTGCTGCATCATTTCTTCTTTCTTCGATTAGATCCAAAGACATGTGGTGGAGTTCTTCGTTCTCTTCTGGGTTGTAGTGGATCCTACGGTGGGATGGCACTACAGTTTCATTTGGGAGCATGGCCTCCGATCCGTATGCCAAAGAGAAAGGAGTATGCCCTGTTGATGTTCTGAAAGACGTGCGGTAGGCCCAAAGTGCCGTAGGAAGTTCATCCACCCAAGCGCCTTTTGACTTTTCAAGCTTCTTCTTGATTAGAGTTTTAAGAATTTTGTTGACAGCTTCGACTTATCCATTTGCCTGGGGATAAGCCACAGATGAGAAGCTTTTGTGAATTCCGTACTCTTGGCACCAGTCGGCGAACTCCTCGCTGTCAAACTGAAGTCCATTATCCGATATGATTTTGAGTGGTACCCTATACCTGCATAGAACATTTTTGATCAAGAAGTTAATAACTTTTGCCGAAGATATTTTATTTAGAGGTTCCGCTTCCACCCATTTGGTGAAATAGTCGACTGCCACTATATCATATTTGGCTCCGCCTCGGCCCATCGGCAGTTCGTCAATCAAGTCAATTCCCCATACTGCAAAGGGCCAAGGGCTGGTCGTTTGAGTAATCTCATTTGTTGGTAGTCGAGGAATCTTAGCAAATTTCTGACATCTGTCGCATCTTTTGACAAAGTCTAAGGCGTATTTGTTTAAAGTGGGCCAGTAGTATCCATATCGGAGCGTCTTCTTTGCCAGAGTCTGCCCACCAGTATGATCTCCGTAGCTTCCTTGATGGATGTTGGATAAGATTTTCTTAGCTTCCCTTCCAGCAACACACCTTAATAAGGGGTTAGAGAAGCCACGCCGATAGAGGATGTCTTCTTGTATTGTGTAGTGGGAAGCTCTCCTCAAGATTTTCCTGACTTCGTTACGCTCGTTGGGTAGTGTGCCATCTTGTAAGTATTTCCGGATAGGAGTCATCCATGTTTCTTCTTCGGTTGCAGCTATCAGATCTTCTTGTTCGAAACTTGGGGCTAGTTGTTTCGAGACGGCTACTATTCCGGAAATGGTGCTGTTCTTCATGCTAGCTTGCTTTGCCAGCTCGTCGGCCTCTCGATTCTCTTGTCGAGGAATGTGTTTGATTAAATAGTGATCCAATTGATCGAGCAACAGCTTGGTCTTCTTTAAATATGTTGTGAGTCGTTCTCCTCGAGTCTGAAACTCTCCTAGCACTTGGTTTACGATAAGTTGAGAATCACTATGAAGACATAAAAAACTGACTCCAATTTCTAAGGCAAGTTCTAATCCTGCTATTACTGCTTCATATTCTGCATCGTTGTTGGTGGCGGCGAATTCCAACCTTAGGGCATAGTGCAGCTTCCTTCCCCTGGGGGTGATCATCACAATACCTGCCCCCGAGCCCGGTTCGTTTGATGCTCCATCAACAAAGAGATTCCACTTGATATCTCCTGTTATTTCAAATTGCTCCTTACCTTCGTTGGTAGTGAATTCGGCGATGAAATCGGCCATGGCTTGTCCCTTGATGGCGGTGCAACGATGGTAAGTGATATTATATTGACTCAGTTCAATGCACCATTTAAGTAATCGTCCCGAAGTGTCGGGGCGATGAAGTACCTGCCTTAGCGGTTGATCGGTTAAAATTCTGATGGAATGAGATTGGAAATAGTGTCGTAGTTTCCGTGACGTGATTAGCAAACAGTATGCTAGCTTCTCAAGTTTAGGGTATCTGGCTTCTTCCCCCGTGAATCTCTTGCTTACAAAGTATACGGGCCGCTACGCGCGGTTGTCTTCGCTCACCAAAGCGGCGCTTAGGGCATGGGACGATACAGCAAGGTATAGGTATAGTTCTTCGCCTTCATTTGGAGTTGAGAGTACTGGTGGTCTCTGGAGGTGTTCAATGAGGTTAAGGAAGGCTGTTGAGCATTCGTCAGTCCATTCGAACTTCCCTTTGTCTTTCTTTAGAGCTTCGAAGAAAGGGATGCATTTGTCGGTTGCTTTAGAGATGAATCTGCTCAGGGCGGCCACCTTCCCGTTTAGGCTTTGCATCTCTCTTCGAGTGGATGGTATCTTAATATCTCGTAAAGCCCGGACTTGTTCGAGGTTTGCTTCAATCCCTCTGGCATGAACGATGAATCTCAAGAACTTTCCTGACGATACTCCGAAGGAGAACTTTAGAGGATTCAACTTCATTCCATATTGGCGAAGTACTTGAAACATCTCGTCCAGGTGGCTTACATGATCGTTGGCTTTCCTCGATTTTACCCGCATGTCGTCCACATAAACTTCCATAGTTCGTCCTATTAGTTCTGCAAACATCTTGTTGGCGAAGCGCTGATAAGTAGCCCCGGCGTTTTTAAGTCCAAAAGGCATTACCCTGTAGCAGTACAATCACCGATCAGTGATGAAACTAGTGTGGTCTTGATCGGGGGCGTGCATAAGAATTTGGTTATATCCCGAGTATGCGTCCATAAAAGATAAGAGTTCGTGCCCGGCTGTGCTGTCCACGAGTTGATCGATTCGGGGGAGTGGAAAGCAATCCTTCAGGCAAGCATCATTTAAGTTGGAGAAGTCGATGCATGTTCGCCACTTTCCATTAGCCTTCTTTACCAGTACCGGGTTGGCGATACATTCTGGGTAGATGGCTTCTCGTATAAAGTTATTGGCAAGTAGGTTCTTTACTTCTTCCTCGTGGGCTGCTGATCGTTCTGCCCCCATGCTTCTCTTTTTCTGCTTTACTGGCACCTTGGTGGGATCGATGTTCTGTATGTGGCATGCTACGTCTGGAGAGATTCCAGTCATGTCAGCGTGCGTCCATGCAAATACATCCAAGTTGTGGCGAAGAAAATCGACGAGTTGATCCTTCAACTCTGCTCTTAACTGAGACCCAACTCTCAGCAGTCTACTTGGGTCGTGTTTGTCTACAGATACGAATTCCATGGCCTCTGCAGGCTCGGCGGTGGCCTCCTCCTCTTTGTCCCGGGGGTCTAATTCATTGAAAGGATCACTGGTATATCGAAGAGGAGAGGCTTTCTTTAGTTTCTATGCTTCCAAGTTTTTCTTGCAGAGAGTAGTCTCTGCATCCTTCCCTTTATCCTTCCTGCGGTTATTGCGAAGTTCAGTTACATAGCAGTCTCGAGCAGCGTCTTGATCTCCCTCTACTTCTCATATTCCGTTGTCTGTTGGAAATTTCATCTTCAGGCACCACTGGGCCAGGACAATTTGGAAGTCGGACAAGCCTGGTCTTCCCAAAAAGGCGTTGTAGGCCGAGTGGTTATCTATCAGCACAAATGTTTGTTTCCGCACAACGGAGCGGGGATGACTTCCTATTTCGACAAAGAGGTCCAATTGCCCGAGGGGCATCTTCGCATCTCCAGTGAAACCGTGTAGTGGTTTGTTGCAGGGAGACACATCCTTCATTGACAGCTTCATTTTGTCGAAAGCATGCTTGAATAGAATGTTTACGGAGCTTCCAGTATCTACCAGAATTTGAAAAACTTCGGCTGGGCCGAACCAGGCAGAGATAACCATGGGATCCATGTGAGGGTACTGCCTTCCTTCTAGGTCTCACCTACTGAATGTGATGTCATTATCCTCTTTTCACTTCGGGCGGCGTTCTTCCACGACGGAATTGATGCAGTCCACATTGTTTCTAAGTGACTTTCCATATTTCTCCATTTCTGCCCAGTTTCTGTCGGCGATGTGTGGTCCTCCCGATATTGTATGGACCACTATCTTCTCTTGACTGGATCCGCTGGTGTTGTGATTTCTCCCGCCTATCTCTGGGTGGAGTTGCCCTGGGTTCTCCTTGGCAGGAGCTGGAGTCCTGTCCTGACCCTTTACATAGTGTTCCAATCTCTTCCTTCGGATGTGTTCTTCAATCAGGTCCCGGAGATGACGGCATTCATTGGTATCATGCCCATGGGATTCGTGGAAACGACAGAACTTTCCAGACTTGATTGCGTGATCTGATTCCTTCTTGTATGGGGGGCGTTTGTATTTAAGCTCGTCTTGGGTGGCCAGGAAGATGTTTTCGACTATTTCATTCAAAGGAGTGTAAGCGTCAAATCTTGGTCCTGGCCGATATAGGCGTTTTTCTCCCTTCTTGCCCCCAGTACTATCTCTGGAGTCATTTCTTCGAACGTCCTTTGCTACTGCGGGTGTGCTGCCATGAGCTGCCTTAGCTTGTTGCCCTATCTGCCTTTCAGTGGTCGCGTCTTCAAGTTTCATATATTTTCCGGGTTCATGGAAGAAGTTGGGTAAGGTAGCTGGTTTTTCTTTCGTTAATCTTCTAGCAAACTTGGTATCCGGATGTACGCCACTACAAAGATCCATTAGGATAAGTTTCTCATCGGCATCTTGGACTGCGGCCGCTGCGGCGTTGAATCGGGTTAGATATTGTTGCACTGTCTCTCCGGGCTTCTGTTTGATATTAGATGGGGAATAAGCGTCCTTGGGTTGTTCCACATGAATGCGGAACTGGCTGATGAACTTTTCTTTCAACATTTCCCATGAGCTGATGGATCCTTGGGGTAGTGGCAGAACCAGGAGGTAGCTAGATCTGCCAAGAATAGTGGGAAGCATTTACACAACACTCCCTCTGTTGCTCCGCTCATGAGAATATGCTGCGTATATCTCTACAAGTGTACAACAGAGTCAGAGGTTCCCTTGTAAGGTTCCATTGTTGGCATTTTCCATTCTCGGGGGGTGATGGCAGTTTCGATATTGCGGGTGAAGGGGCTGGTTACCCTAGCGCCTATCCCCCGATCCCTTTGATCCCGTTGGACGCACTCTCTAAACAATCGCCCCATCCTTTCATCAGAATTTGGGGTGGATAGAAATGAGTTTGGTTCTTCTCTGCGGGATTGATTCCGTCCGGATGACCTGTAGGGATGGTATCGCCCATCACTCCTAACATTTTCCGATGGCTATCTCTGGTCTTCTGGAGCATGCTGGTGTCATCCACAGTTGGCCCTTGTCTCGATCTTCCCCTGCTGGGCTTTGTTCTAAGCATTCCCTCGGGCCCAACTTTAGGCTGGACTCCAGCTCGGCCCCGTCCATTGGTGTTCTCATGGTTAGGTAGCATGACAGGCTCAGCCATATCCGACCCCTGCCTGGTACCTCCCTCGTTGGGTTCGGTTCCAAGTGTTTCCTCAGGTCAGAATTCGAGCTGAGTCTGGGCTCGGCTCCTACCATTGCTGTTTCTATTGTTAGCCTCTTCGAAGAAGAAAGATCTTTGTCGTCTCCCAGATCCTCCAGACTGAGACTCGCCCCATGATTCGGTGTTGCGGTTGGATTCTTCAGCATCCCTTAAGCGTGACATGAGTTGGTCCACCAAGGCTTCTTATTGAGATGTGAAGCAGTTAGTTACTTCAGCCACAACCCTGTCCAGATCTGCCCTAGTAATTGGTTGCTCCGTGGCAGGGGCTGTCGGATTTGCCTGATTTCCATTTGCTGTTGGAACGGAACGATTCCCTTGATCTGTGATTACTGGATCCGGAATACTGCTATTCGCGATGTTTTTTCCTTTGTTAACATCTTTCTTCTGCCTGGAAGGAATGTTTTCCAAGCAATGAGCGAAGCTATTAGGAAGAAGGTTGAGTGGGAGAAGCTGAAGCTTCTATATCGAGCTCTCAGTGAAAGCACCAAAAATGTTTGCACAAAAAATGGGCAAACACCTCCAAGTCGTATGATTTAGTTGATTATATGTTGTTCTTAGTGATTTGGGTGATTTATGCAAATATATAAAATAGATGGACTAAACTATAAAATACACACAGATTTATAGTGGTTCGGCCAGAATGTGCCTACGTCCACTGTATATGTTATTCTCCTTTTTTGTTCAGATTACAAGTACAAAGCTTTGATTACAAGTATCTGAAAGTTGTTTGAAAGTTCTATCCGTGCTTGAGCTCTCAAACTTGTCTGCCATTGTTATACCCCTGCCCCTCTATTTATAGAGTCAGGCTGGGGGCAGGGGTCCTGAAGGTATATAGCAGCTGGTGGGCCTGGGCTGGTGCAATCTGGCCTGGCAAAGTTGGTCCGGAATGCCTTGATTCAGTGGGACTTGGTCCGGTGATGGTTGGTTAGAGTTTGATTCGGCTATGTATAGGAAGTGTGTTGGACCGGTAGTGCTTGGGAAAGGAGTTGGTTCGGTGGTGAGGGCGTAGCGTGGTCCGGTGGTGAGTGGTTCGGCAGTGCCTTAGGGGTGAGTTGGTTCGGCAGTGCCGTAGGGGTGAGTTGGTTCGACAGTGTCGTAGGGGTGAGTTGGTTCGGCAGTTGGTTGGTTCGGCAGTTGGTTGGTTCGGTAGGGACGTGGAAAGGAGATGGTTCGGTAAGACATTGGTTCGGTGGTAGGAGCATGGTCGAAACACACCCAACACTTAATTTATTTAAATTCTCTATAATTACTTTACCTTCAAATTTGCTTCCTTTTATTTTCAAGAATTCAATTCTATATATTTTGACAACTCAGTGTACCGAAATATATTTAAGTAAACCATAGCATTCAATATTCCAATATAATCCATCATAGAATATCAAACAATCACAACAAAGAATATTAAATAATTTAAATAAATGTTGAGGAATCCAGTTGGATCCCTCCAACCTGTTTTCCCTGCATTCACAGACGTTAAAACAATATTAAATACCAATTCCACTTCGAGGTGGAATATCGCAGAAAATATGGTTTTTAAATATAAATTCATCCGTTATTATGCGGCGCATAGGGTCTCATCCACTAATGTGGGAAATCAATCATTCCAAGATATATTATATACTACTATATATAATATTGCACATCAAACAATTCAATCATTCAATCAATTATTTAAATTTAACTATTTAAATTTAAATAACCCAGATGAGTGAGATTAACTCACTTTGCTTTTTAAATTTGCAGTCCGGTTCATCTCGACTTGATTCTCCATGATTATTGACCTTGTATAAATATTATGTGATTTATTATCATTTCAACGTAATCGAACAATATATTACCATTTATTGATTCAATCTGCTAAGAATTTTATTTAAACTAATTTTCCCTTAACAAGTTATTTCTAGTAAATAAAAAGTTAATTTGGTTAATAAAACAAGTTAATCACTATAAAACATTATTCTAAAATTAAATGGTAGGTTGAATATGTATATAAGTATATTTACCTTACTTTATTTTCTTTGAAACCATATATACTAGAAACCTATAAATAGATTTTTTTTTTAAAACATCTAATTCTATAACAAATTTTAAAATTCCTATTTTTTTTCAAACTTTATCAATATAAACTAACTTTCTCCGATTACTGTAACTAATAGCAGTAATTTCTCTTTTAATTATATTATATATTTTTCTGCATGTATAAGCACATTCATGTAATTTTAAAAATAAATAATAAAATAAAAACTCACGATACCAAAGCCAAGAACCTCACCAATGAATTTCCAGATTGCCGCCTCGAGCTAGGCAAAAATCGCGGACCTTAAATTGCGAATCCTAGACCTCGATGGGCTCCACCCTGCAATCGCGATGAACGCCAGACACCACCCAAGAAAACTTGCCCACCACCTTGCCCTGCTATGTGCCTGAACACCGCCGTACTACCCTCATTCGTGCTCGACTACCAATTTGTGGGCATTCTCCCTACTCTAGCTCAAGCGCGCAACAATCCCTAGCAGCAATTGACGAAACTGCCGAGCATCACGAGCCGTGCTTGTAAACCCATGACACGTGCTCGATTTCCTCGAGCACGCGAAACCCCTCTGAGTTGAACACGATTTGGTGTTAAGCGATTCACCAATGGACGAGATTCCGCTCGATTTGGGAATTAGGTTAAATTTTTTTCGTTCCTGCTTAATCTCGTCGTGGACGAAAGAGGAGAAGGTACGAGATTTTTATTTCATATAGTTCGGCCCCCTTTTTCGATCTAGAATTGTTTTTTTTTCTCGGCTGTTCAAACAAGCGAAGGGGGAGAGATTGATTTTATAAAGGAGAAAATGAATTGGATTGCCTTGCGTGAGAAGACAATTTACGTTGAAAAGATGGAAGGCGGCTGGAGTTGATTTCTGACTTGAATAATATATAAATTTTAATATTGAAAATATCTCGTTTAAGCAGCTTAAAATTTTGATCTCCTATCGAGGCGCTCTGCTAGGCTTTTATAATGTTAAACCCCTATTCCGAACGCAATGGAAAAAGTTTCGAGTCCTAATTTGATCGTATGGAGAAGATAGCCTTTTGGGTTCAGTTATAATATTAAATTTTGATATAGATTCCAGCGCGTTTATATATCGTATGCTCACACGACAACTCCAAATACTACGAAAATTGAAATCCGATAATAATTCAATTTTACGGGTCTAGTGGAACTGGTTTCATCGGATTCCGAGACCGTGCCTCGGAAGGCTATTTTTAAATTCAATTTTAACGATGAAATTTCAAAACTGAACAAATCACTGTTAAATTCAATTTTAAAACTTCAATCATTCTCAGCACCATCAATATAAATTTTACGAGCCTCCAAAGTATTTTTAACTTGGTTAAAACTCTAGATTCAACATTTTACCCAACTTCAAATTATTAAATTCAATAGTTTAATTATCAAATAAATGGTGATTTTTGAATTCAAGTTAAAATTAACTTTTCAAATATTTAAAATCAACTAAATATTTCAATTTCAAATGTTCAAAAATTCCGGGTAGTCACACACTCGAGTCAGGACATATATACTTATATAATGTAAACCAACTCAAGTGAACTGCAGTAGTAATGTACAATAACCTAAAGGATGCTTGGGATCGTCCATCCTTTAAGGATCAGTTAAACTATAAATTAAATAGATCCTGTGGTTAAAATTTCAAAATGGTATTCTATACTTCTAAATCAAATATCATTTCAAATTCATTTCGAAATATCAAAATATCATATCTTTCCAAAACCACATTCATTTTTATTTAATTTAAATACCATTTCAAATCACTTTTTAAAATGGTTTATATTTCAAATCAAAATATTCCATTTAAACCATTTAAATATTCCATTTAAACCAATTAAATATTCCAATTAAACCAATTAAATATTCCATTTAAATCATTTAAAAGTGAAGTTATTATATTTAACAATTAAATATCAAATTCTCATAAATTTAGCCTTTTCAAAGTTCATTTATTCTTTTAAATTTATCAAAATAGTGTGAATTCAACTTTCGCAGCACTTAGAAGATGCTACGGAAAGTTATGTTTTAAAACAATTCATTTAACAAAAGACAACTTTTAAAATGTTGTAATAGGTTTAATTTAATTTCAAATAAACTTTAGTTAAGTCCAGCAACTACAGCACTTACAAAGTGATGTAATAGCCTTTGTTCAATCTAGCCATTTAATTCATTTCTATCAACTACAACATTTACAAATGTTGTAACATCCTTTACATTAGAAAATAATAGCATTTCAAAAATGTTGTTAATTAAATTCCAAATATTCAATATAATTTCTCAAACAATTAAATTTTTATTTAAACCATTTTAAACTTATAAAATCATAAAATTTCACTTTTTAAACAATCATTTAAATACCCTGATATTAATGATTTTATAAAGTGAAATTTTCTTTCAAAAATCAAAATTTAATAAAAATTTACTTATATAATTCAAGCATTAAATTACAATTCTTTATAATTAAATATTTTTTACTTAACACTTAAGTTTAAATTTCCAAATATAACTTATTTTTCATTTTATTTTCTTAACTTAAAATTCATTTTTAAACAAAATTCACAAATTTCCGATCTAGGTTATATTTCAAAATTCAACTTAAACATTCATTTATTTAACCTTTTAAATTATTCAAAAAAATCATTAACACTTTATAAAACCATTTTAAATTCATTTGAATTCAAATTCTAAATCTATTTATCATATTTCCTACTTAATTTAAATTCCATTTATAACCAAATCCTAATTTTCAAAATAACTTATATTTCAAATTTCTAACTTTACCATTAATTCATTTCACTTATGAATTTTTAGAAAATCAATAATGCTTTATAAAATAATTTTTAATTAAGTTTAAATCAAAATATTATAATATTTACATTTCTAAAATATTTTTAAAAATTTTAGAAAAATATATTTTAACCACGGGTCTGTATATCATCTTCTAGCCTATGTAAAGTGATACAGATATATATCATTTCAATCCGTAATTTACGAAGAAAACTTGGGTTCTATCATTTCAAACCCGCAATCCCAAGTAAAAATGAAATAATAAAAATCGTTCAGGCCTATCATTTCAGCCCATAACGATTTTTCTCTATTCTAAAGTCCGTTCAGGTAGGTATCATTTCAACCCATAGTGATTCTAAACTAAAGTGAACTTGCAGTGTGATAAACTGATAAATAAATAGAATAACATTATATAACAGTAACAGATGGTATAACAGGTAAATAAGCATAGGTGAACATCATATGATCATAACGTAACAAATATAGCATGGTGATATGTTTTACAGATTCAATTGTGATTAGTTTACTAGTCATATAAGTATAATTTTGTCTGGTGAGAATTACTCACTTGTATAGCTGGAGATGACAACCAAATGCACAAACAAGGAACTTCAAAGGCACGATAACATGACAATGATTCGAGAGTGGGAGAGCCAAATTTAATTGCCTTGAACATATGAAACAAAACAATATACAACACATGAATATACACTTAAAAAAAATAGACAACACTAGAAATACATGCACAAAAAGTCACCAAATCTCTTGCACTTTCTTTCAACCACTTATTCTTCAGTTATGGATTGGAAAAGCACAGTAATGGGATGTATTTGGATCAGGTTTGGATCAGATTGAGGTCCAACAGGGGTCGGCCATAACAATATAAAGGAGATAAAGGGTATGTGTGCATGAATTTACAAAACAAGGCAACACAGGTGGGTTTTGTTGCCATTTAAGATCTCGGCCAAGCATGGATGGACAAGGTCAGATCTGGGAAGGTCAACTACAGGTGTTACAGAGGTCCTAGGCTTAGGTTGTGGCTGGTGGTGGTGGTGTATGGAGTTTTAAAGTGGAGTTTTCTTCAAAATTTTGGTGGATCATCGACTTGGAGGGTCTCGGCCATGGAAGGTCAGTGTAAGGAGGGAATGATGGCTGGTGTAGGTGTGCTGGAGTAAGGAGGGGGCGAACATAAGAGATGAATGCATGTGCAAAAATCAACAAAATCAAGTAGAAAATGTAAAAAGAAATGAAAGTTTTACCAAAAATTTTCTTCAGGTGAAGGCCGAACTTTTTGAGAGTTTGAGAAAGTTTTTTTCATGTGAGAAACTGAGGAGAAGTCAGCTGACAGAAGGTGGTATGGTCAGCAATTGAATGGATGTGGTGATTGAAGTGAAAAGGTAAGTTTGAATATGAAAAGACATGAATATTAATGGTCAAAAATCTTTCAAATTTCCATAATTCTTCTTGAAATTTTAAATACATGTAAAATACATATAAATAAAGATAAAAATACAAAATATAATGAATGCATAAAAATAAATAAATACATTTTAAATAAATATAATTAAATTAAGAAAATAGCTAAAAATTGGAAACTAGGCTTTAAAAATTGAAAATAATTCAATAAACTTTGAAAAAATTGTAACATTACTTTAAAATATGTTTTAAAATAAAATATATACCTAACATGTCATATAACACATATTAGAACATAATTTGACAAATACAGATATTATTTATATAAATTAAAATAGATAATTTTACTAAATAAATCAATTTACATACAATATTGTAAAAAGCATAACTTTCACAATATAAATCGGATTTCAACGAAACGAAAATCAGTATTCTTGAAATTAAATTTATTTTCATAATAAAAGATAAAATTAAAATATTTAAATTTTAAATTTAAAAGTCAAAGATTGACCAATTTGACCAAAATCCACATTTTCTGAAAATATCCTATTTATTCAGGTTTGAACTTATAATTCACACAAAAATCAAAATATATTCTTAAAATGATAAAATTTATTCATTTTTAATAAATATAATAAAGTTTTTAAATCAAGAGTTTCAATTTAAATAATTAAAATAAACAATTTAAATAATCACAAAATGCTGGGTTGTTACACACAGATGTTAGCACAATACCAATTCCGCTTCAAAGTGGAATATCGCGGTATATGGGATTAATATAATATCATCCGCTATTATGCAGCGCATAGGGTCTCATCCGCTACATAATGTGGGAAATCAATCACTCCAATATATATTATATACTATATATGATATAGCATATCAAATCAATTCAATCATTCAACCAATTATTTAAATTTAACCATTAAATTTAAATAGCAATCCAGAAGTTTGAGATTAACTCACTTTTGCCTTTATTTACAGTTCATTCCAATATTGCCTTGGTTTCTCGATTTTTGACCATGAATAAACAATTATGCGATTTATTAATATTCGAACCAATCGAATAATTAATTATCATTTATTTATTTATTTTAACTAACTATTTGGTTTTAAACATATAATTTAGTTTTAAACTAGTTTCCTATATATATTATATTTTCTTTCTTCCTGAATTAAAACTTTTTAAAGCTTCTGCTTATCTATAATTAAAACAGCCAGCTGTGTACATATTATCATACTTTCTTACTGTTTACGTGTATAAATCTATGAATTGAAAATAACAATTTTATATCCTACCGTGGATTTAAAAAAAATCTTACCTATGTATATAAAATTTAAACAAAGTTGTGTCGTAAATTTTACTGTAAAATAATTTTCTTTTAACAACCCAAATTTAGTAATTAAACTAATCACAAAATTATACCTTACTGTAAATATTATATTTCTGCTTCCTGTATAGATATTACCAAATTAAATTGAAAAGAACAGCACGCATACCTCCTTTTTTGATCGACATGAACATGCCCAGCCTATAGGCTTTTGTCACCTCTGACATCGACATCGAACTTGCCTTCCCAAATCGAACACGCGCGATCGAAAACCAACGCGACACACGGCCTCAATCAACGACCTCACAATCGTCTACCCTAACTCAACAGCACTTCGACCAGACTGCAGTGACGACGTCGCTCACCTCCTCTCTTGCCCGCTCGAGTGCCAATGAACCACATGAAGCTCTCGCCTAGCATCTCGAGCTTGAGCACAATTTTCGCGTCTAACCCAAACGCGCGCAGCCGTTACAATTGCTTCGAGCCGTCCTCGAATCGAAGAGGAACATTCAAGCTTTCGATTTAATTATTTTATTCAAATTGGTTTTATATTTGGGGATTTAGATCGTGAAAAGGAATCTCGTTAAACTAGACATGAAATGGCGACTGAATTTGATTTTGATTTTGATCTGTAGACAAGAAGGAAGGGCAGTAGATTTGAAAAGCTCGGCTACCATTTTTTCGATCTGTGAATTTTGATTCCTTTATTTTTTTCTCTTCAGTTATCTAAAAGAAGATAAGCCCTTCCTATATAAAGAATTAAAGAGTTGATTCTTCGAGAGAAAGATAGGCTGACTAGGAGATAATGACGTTTGACTTTGAATATATATTATAATATTAAAAATATCTCATATATGGCAACATAAAATCCCAAACCCCTATCAAGGTATACCGCCAGGCGTTTATAATGTTATACCCCTATTCCGAACACAATAAAAAAGGTTTCTAGTCCTAATTCGATCATATAGAGAAAATAGCTTTTGAATCCAGTTATTATATTGAATTTTCGATGTACGTTTCAGCGCGTTTACTTACCGTACAATCACACGACAACTCCAAATGCTACGAAATTTGAAATCCGATAACAATACACTATTATGGACCCAATGAAACTAGTTTCATCGAAATCCAAGACTGTGCCTCGGAAGGCTATTTGTAAATATCGATTTAAACGATATATTTTCAAAACTGAACATATCACCTTTAAATTCAATTTTAATACTTTTACTATCTTCAGTATTACTAATATAAATTTTACAAGCCTTCAAATTATTTTTAACAGGCTTAAAACTGAAGATTCAATAATCTACCCAATTTCAATTTATCAAATCCAATAACTTAATTGATAAATAATAATAATATTTGAATTCAAGTTAAAAATTAACTTTTAAATATTTAAAATCAATTAAATATTCCAATTTCGAACATCCAAAAATTCAGGGTCGTCACACAGACCATACAACAGCTACACATTACCCCCGATCCTAAAAGTAGGTCCTATGTATTATGATTCGTAACCTAACCTTAACGTCTCACATTAGTCCGACTATTAGTAGGTACTGGTAGCCAGATTAACTGGGCAGACTTATCATGCAGGATTAGGACTAACCTCGAGTCCTCCATGGGTACTTATTATAGGGATGTCTCACATCAGCCCTAAAGTCACACTGTTGGTAGCCAGATTAGCCGCACATATTTCCTCGTGCTTTTAGCCGATCCTTCATTCCTATAACTTAGTCATAATTTACAAACTCCTACCATGCTACCATATACCTCATCGCATTCTACTAAGGCTATAAAGATGGATTCTTTATTCCGTCAGTAATCATATTCATTCTTAATTTTAATCCTAAGGGGTTTTAATGCTAATAACGAACCTACTTATTACATTATTAACATGGTATTAATTATAAGTCATATGCGCCGACATATATATATATATATTATTAATATATTCCAAGGCATGCAAAGATTTCACCCTATACTAATCGTTAAATGTCAAAACTTCTAGTTGATACATGTTTAATTTCTTACCATAACATACAATTTAGTTAGTATCCTTATCCCAAAATAAACTTGTATAAGAAAATGGAATCAATTACCAAACTTATTTCATATCAAAATAGTATAGTAAACATTGAAAGAATTTATAGTTCAATCTTTTACACTCTATTAAATTTCACATATAAAATGCAAAAGGGATGCATATTTAAAAATCCTCAATCGTACCAAAGAGAAGATGAGAAGTGGAATAGAATGTAAAATATTAAAATTGCAATAATTATACAAATTCTACCATTACAATATAAACTAATTGACTATAAAATCGCCGTGAATGCAACGACGTAACTTTTTTAGCCAAATTCCAACATTTACAAAAAATATTATTTTTAGCCTTATTATCATTAATTATTCCTTATTAGTTAATTTTTTGTTAATTTTTACAGAGTGTTACATTCTCCCTCCTAAAAAGCATTTCATCTCCAAAATCCCTAAGTGGTGGACAGTGTAACGCGAATAAAGTATTCGTATTATAAAACCATGTTATCTACACAACCATCTACTCAACCAAAAAGTGCAATGTGATTATGTATGCAGACATAATATAAGTGAGCTCAATCCTAGTGTGAAAGCAAGTATTGTGACATGTAGGCATGTATGCAAACATCCTAAACATACAAAAAGTTCTACATAAATGTAAAAATGACTATAAAAAAGTGTGGCAACCATTTCCTACCATCTACTCTACCAACCACAATGCAACCAAACCTAATTCCGAAGAGATAAAGTTTACCAGAGAAAAGTTGAGAATTAGAATTCCTCATCTACTCCTCAATTTCTCATGTTCTTTCCACCAAATTATTTCCCCATTACACTCAAACTAACCTAATTTTTTGCTGCGAAGCTTCCAAGTTCCATGCTCCACTATGCATGTGGTGACATGGGATGCTACCGGCTTCGTCTGAATGCCTACTAAATGATCGGGCTCTGTTATAATGGTGATGCTATAAGGGCATTTCCACAAATGAAGAACGTGAAATATGCCATGGGCTCCTGCTAACTTATTTGGTAGCTCTACTCAATATGCAAGTTTACCCATTCTTTTCAAGATCGAGAAAGACCCAATTAACCTTGATGCTAACTTCCCTCGACTTACCAAATCTCATGACCGTTCTAAGAGGGGAAAATTTAACAAACACCATGTATCCTACCTTAAACTCCAATTATTTCCTTCGCTTGACTACATAGGTCTTCTGGGAATTATGTGATGCCTTCATTCACTGCTTAATCAACTTTATCTTTTTTGAGGTCTCGCGAATTAATCTGGTTCCAGTAGAATTTTGTCAATGGTTCTCACCAACAATTGCCTATTTGCATGGCTTCTGTATAGCGCTTCAAAAGGTGACATACATACCAATCGTTACTTGGTGACTATTGTTGTATATGAATTCTACTAAGGTAAGTGTAACTCCCAATGTCCTTCAAAATCCATGATGCAAGCTCTCAACAAATCTTCCAAAAGCCTGTTTACTCTTTTACTCTGACCGTTGGTTTGTGGATATTAAGTAGTGCTAAGGTTCAATGAGGTTCCTATAGCTGACTGTGGACTTATCTAAAATTTATTGGTCAGTAAGGGTTCTCTATCACTAAGAATGCTAACTGCGATTCCACGAAGTCGAACCACCTCCGTAATAAAAGTTTGTGTTAAAGATGTTGTAGTCCTATTACTTCCAACGAAAATAAAATGAGTGTTTTTAGTGAGCCTACCTACTTGTAATGACCCTAATTTTAATTAGCATTATTTAGACATATAATTAGATAAATTAAATTAAATAATGTAGAAGGTTAAGAGGTTGAGATTTAATTATTAAACTTGAGATGTCCATATGAATGAACCAAAATAAGAAATTAAAATTAAAGATAAAGAGGAGGAAAATTAGAACGGCAAAATAGAAAGAGCCTTATTTCATATCCAACACCCTCTCGTTCTCTACTTCATTTGATCATATGCATCTACAAACCAAATTAAAACCTAAAGGGTGTGGTCGGCTATTAAAGAGAAGGAAAATCAAAGATTAGAGCTAGGAGATTCGAGATCAAAAGTTTAGGAAATCAACCCTAATCCAAATCTCAACATTCTTAATCAAACCAAGGTGAAAAATTAGTTTACATCTCACTTTTGATAATGATTTCGATTTCAAGTAGGTCTAAACTATGTTGGAAAATAATATGTCATGTTATGTTTGTTAAAATGGATGTATATGATTGTTGATGATTTATATGATTTAATATAGATTTTATGATATGTTTGGATTAGAAAACCTATCAAATGACATCCAAATGAGTTGCATTTTTTATATATGGTCAAAAACATTATTTTAGAGGTGGGTTTTAAGTTTCACAATTTTCTAGGTGATTGTGGATTTATTATGAATTTTCTATGTGAGAAAATAGTTAATTTTGGGCTTAAATTATTTAAGGCAATTAAATAATGTTTTTGGGTCTGAAATTTATATATGTTAGAAAACATATTTAAAATGAATTATGTGATTTTTTGTTTGGGGGGGGGGGGGGGGTTTCTAAGTGGTTTACTATAGATATTAAATTATTTAAGTTAGAGGACTTAAATGTTTTATTAAGGAGAATGGCTTATTTGCTTAAAATGTTTCAATTTTTAAATGCGGAATTCAACAGCCTTTTTTGAAAAGAAATTTGGTAAAGAATCGGAAACCAATCATAGTTATGTAACTTAGGGGAAAAGAAATTACTTTAAAAAGCATAAAATTAGTTTTGTTTCGAACTACAACTTCGTCACTTCCATTGTTGCTACTGTCACCATACCCAGTAACCCTTTCGCACCCACTCGAACATATGCACATGGAATCAAGAAATTGGTACGTATTGTAATGGATAAAGGTAGAAGGAAATGATGGTGTTAAAGTATGCTTTCGAATGGGTTAAAGCCACTTTTATTAGCTTTCAAATCCATTAACTTGCCTTTGTTTTTAAAAGAAGCTTTCGAAAATGTTGCTGCTTTTGAACCCCTTCAATACTCTAGCTGCCGCATTCTATCTTTTGCATTAGTTAGAGGTTGCTTTTCCTTATAACCTAAAAACAATGTATTAGAAAGGTAGGCTTTCGTCTTTTCAATATCGAAGCCGCCTTCCCAATGTTGTCGAAAGGGGTGTCTTAGCTTCTTTTACAAACAGTTTCAGAGGCAATGGTTTCGAAAGGGTAGTTTTGAAGTGCTTTCTTCCCTAATTCTTTTGCTTGATATCAATGCTTTCAAAAGTGATGCTTTCACTTCTGTTTTCTTTGACCCTCTAGTTATAGTAAATGTTGAACCTAATGATTTTGAAAGAAATACTTTAATAGGGTTTCGAAGCTATGTTCCCACAAATTCTTACATGAACCCAATGCTTTTGAAAGGTATGTTTTAAGTGTTCTGAATGGAATGTTTCCAATACTTTTGAGAGGAATGTTTAATGGTTTCAAAAGAGGATGTCTAAGAATATAAGCGATGATTTTAAAAGGGATGTTTTCTATGATTTCGAAAGGGATTGTTTAAAGTTTTAAACAATGGTTTCAAAGGTACTGTTTTTCCTTTATTGCCTAATGTTTTCTAAGTTAAAAAGGGCTTTAACTTATTTCAGAGGGATAGGTAAACCTATTAATTTTAGATTTTAATCAACATTGTTTTGTAAAATATATATAATGGCATAAATATTTTGAGTATAGCAAAGAGTATGATTTTATTGTTTTATAAAGATATGATTTCAAGGGTAAATCATTTATAAAGATGGTTTTCAAGGAAATGAAATATGAACAGGGCAGCTAACCGTAAGCATATGATTTAGATTTGGAAGACCGGATGGGACTGGGGTGGGGTCGCGCCATATACTTTAGCTAGTACCCCTAGCTAATATAAGTCCAAAATTCCAGCGTGTAGGGTATTATCACATGTAAGACTAAAATGAAGTTACACGCAGAAAGGAATAAACCGAGCAAAGGTAGGTTATTGGTGAGCCCGCAAACCCCATTAGGATCAACTGACCCTAGGAGAAGTAAGTTAAGGATAGATCGTCTGGTATTGTATCTAACATGTGTTAGAATATTTATTATGTATGGTAGGCCCAAGTCAGCCAGTGGTTAATAGCCAGTCTGATAGAACTAGATTGTTTGGATAGATAGTCCATTGATTATCTGATCTATTGCATATATATTATTGTTATTGCTGTTATAATTAGTTTGATTGTAGGATTCTGATTTGCTAAAAATATGATTTTAAAAAGATATTAGTGAGGGGAAACCCATTCCGCTAAGCGACATGGTCTCACTTAATATCAGTAAACCAAGATGTAATAGAATTATTTACACCAGACTTTATGTCTGACTCAAAGTTTATGTTTTTTCCTTAAACTCTCGGGTGCTCAATATTAAAGTTGAGTAGATTGAGAGTTAAGGACTTTCCAGGTTTAGTATGTTGGACGAATAAGCTTCCATAGACATGCAGGAGGCAAAGCTAGCCATGTAGGGTTATTTAGTAGTATTTCCACTATGATGTATTGATGAATGATACGTCTATCTATCTACGACTCTGATCATCCAAGGGGGCATCTACATATGTCGCTTTTGGTGTATTTTCTAATAATTATATTTGATCAAAACCTGAGAATCATTTTGGAATTATGTAATTGTATATTACATATTAATTTAAAATATAATCAGAAAAGCTGTTTTTGAAATCTGTGTTGATTTTATTCACATTCATGTGCTTATGATATTATGGATGTCATTAGCATTACCGTATTTTGTCACCATAAGTCAATACTATAGATGACTGCATTATGTGTAGTGCGTAGCTTCAGACCTCAAAGTAGGGGTTGTCACACTACGATAACTCAAATCATTGCATGTTTGACTCCTGGGCAATCCATTTATAAAGTCCTTTGGTATATGCTCCCATTTCCAAGTCGGCACCTCCAACCGAAATAAAAATCCCTCGGACTTTCCTTGTTCGGCCTTTATCCTTTGACACGTCAAACACCTAGAGATATATTTGGCCACCCTTTTCTTCATCGCTGGCCAATAGAAATTCGCTTCATATTCCTATACATCTTATCCCCTCAGGGGTGAACGGTCATCCTAGAAAGGTGAATTTCTGCTAACAGTTCTTCTAAAACATCCTCAATCCTAGGGATGCAAAACCATCCATCTCTCCTCAAACATCCTCTTTCGTCTACTGCCTATCTTCCTACATGGGAAAAAATGTTCTCCTCTACTTAGCTTGTCCAAAATGTCTACTATCGATGCATCCTTCTTTTGCTCCAACCCAATATGGTCCATTAATGTTGGCCTAACCTTCATTGCCGCCAAATAGCCTAGAGAAGGTTTAATTGGTGGTTGAAAATTGAAATTAGAGAGGAACTCCTGTTATCACTAGTTAAGTGTCCTTATGAGATCCCCTTATTTATTTTAATATATTTATGGTGGTCGAAGCTCATCCAAACCATCAAACACCATAATAAACCAGGAACATATCTCATATCATATCGTACACTTTTCCAATAACCTAAGGGAGATACCTAGCAACTACAATCCAAAAATCCTAGAAATTGTTTTTTGCTGGAAGCTGTCATTCATCATCAACTGGCGTTAACATGATGTGGCCCTTACACTCATTATTAAGTTAAGATTGATATTTCTAGAGCGCCATTCAATTATAATACACATGTCTTAACTTACCTCCTTGGCTCCTAATAAGATTTATCCATTACTTCAATTATTACACCCAACTATGGAATAAACTGCGCATTCCCATATTGCAATGGGCAAAAATATGAACTATGCACATCTAGAATAACTCATTAGAAAATTAGTTTGATGAAATAGCTTTCCAATAATCTATCCCACCTTCTTTAACCCTAAGTCAACTAACACCCTTTATGTTTGTTTTCCATCTTATTACACACTTCCTTAATCATACTACTATCTTCTCTAAATCACACTCTCTTGATGGTATCCTCAAACTTTGGTATTTACTTCCTCTCTATTCTTGATCCTACATGTGAGTATACCCTAGGACTCACAAAATATTACTTTGATACCGTTCCCCATTCCTTTGAGGGTTCTCCTTGTGACATTTAAACATCTCCAATCAACCTTCCTAGATTCATACCAATATTCCTCATATTTGATGAGGATTCCTTGTTGCTGCCCTATGAGCATCCATAGTTATTTTATTTGTATCCTTACCTTTCCCCTATCTTATATACACAGTCATCCGTATCTACTCCATATCAAACTTTGGTTTGGGTTTCACTATTTTTAATAAAACTAAAACTTCATAATCATAAAGTACCTAATCCAATACTTTTATCTTTAAAAATATAAACTTAGAAACCTTTTTATCAAATTCAAAAATTACCTGATCTCTAAAAAATAAGCCATGAAATTTTTTCCTTTTCTAACTTAAGGACTCTCTACAACAGAGATTTACTTCTTTTAAAAATAGGGTTTTAAAATTTAAAAATCAAGTATCATACCGAGCCATTTTTTTCAAAGACAACTTCTAAGACTTTAAATAATGAAACATGGAGTAGATATTTTAACTTCCATTCTATTATTTTCTTATTACTCATGCTATTTCCGCTTCCGCCTTCGATAGAGATTTTAATAGCATATGAGAGGGACTTCTAAAACATATATGTAATTGCTGCATCTATCTAAGCATCTATTTAAATATTTGTGCAATTACTACATTTCTATGGAATTTATCCATTCGTTCTACTCTATTCCTATTTCATCTCTCCTATATTATTTCTATCTAAACTACTAATCCTATTTTATATAAATCCCTAATGAAATTTTTATCCAAATCTTCCAATATTGCAACTATTTGTATTTCTCCTACCTAAATGGCTACTGCTTCAGTTGTTATTCTCCATATTTTCCTGATACAGAAATGTTCCTCCTATCTTAGTTATCAGGCATTCTTACCCTTCTATTCTCTATATCCTAATTTAATCAAGTATCATTTCCATTTATCCATCCCATAAAAAGATTATTTTTAAATGAAACTAAAAAATTTATAAAAATAGAAAAGATCATAGAGCCAAATCTACGCTCTTACCATTTATTTTAAAAATGAAGAGCCCCTTTATCAAAAATCTTTAAACCAAAGCCTTTTGACTCGACCAATTTTAAACTAAAAAAATTCCAAATTTCCTCACTTTTTCAAAACAATAAGTTTCCAATGAATCCTATAAAAAAACCCATTCAAAATATTTCAAGAAACTTCCAAAATCTTCTTGTTAAATTCTTTTACATAGGGTCAGACTCGAAAATGGACTCTTATTTTTCTTTCTTTTGGACTTTCCTTCTTCCTACTCCTTCTTAACTCTTCTTCATCAAAAATCCTACTACCTTCTAGTGGTTATTAGTGCATACCTTCTTGTAAGAAATTTCTTTACTCCTTCTCCATACCTGAATTTCTATATGCTTGCAACTTATGGTTTCTTACTTCCAATTTGTGTGGATAAACTGTGCATATTCTATTGGAAATCCATCAAAATCCATAGTCATAAGACAAGGCCTAAAAAAGAAGTATTGTACCATCCAGCCTCTGGGATTCTTCTATAAGTCGTGCTCATGCTCTTATTCATCAGCGTCTTACGATATGGCCTACACTTGGCAGGGTAATTGGGGTAGATGAATACTTTTAACTCTATTTATTGGTCCAACTCATAGTTGCTACATCCATCCTTTCAAATATGATTGCAACTACTTCTATAATTAGAATGTATAGAGTTCGACGTATAATATATATAGGGTTTTTGAAAAATGCTTTCAAAAATAAGAAGTACGCACTTATATGTACACATATACCCATTGATGGGGTGACCTAAGCTTTGATACCAAATGCAACAACCAGCTTCAAAATGGGCCTAATTTTCGACCCAGAAAAGGCCCATCGAACATTATAATTATTCCAAATCTAGCAGTTGGTTGGTAAAAACAAAACATAGAGCTATCTAGTAATGCTATCAAAATCTCACAATTGAAATGAAAAAATATAATATCAAAGATAGTACCCATTTTATAAAAATACAAGTTTCATAACAAAACATAATATCTCAATATCTTAGTACAATATCCCATTATACAATACTATCATGTCTATACTTTAAAATATATATAAAAATATAAGTAAATGGATTACTACCACAAGACTCTGCCTCCATCTTCATCCTCTTGATTTGCATCGCCTTCCCTAATCTATGTTGTAATGAGGAGGGGTTAGAACAACAATGTCTAATGAATGAAATCTTGAGTCTTTCCATAATAGTACTTGGAAAGTGGAATTCAGATAAGAATATGTCTTACGTATCCTAACTATATTCCTTATAAATACCTTCAACAGTTGGCCTGAAGACTTTTCTAGTCCAATCTTATAATTTTTTCTAATTATTCTCTATAACTGACTTTTAATTGTAGGCCCAAGGCCACTCCCAATACCTATGTCTTATGACCTAACTATCAATCATGTCCTAACAACGTGAGAGAAAGTATCCAAGCCACATAAGAACTTTTCAACAGGAATTAGGCAGACTGTCGCTATTTAACACCTTTATCTTAGGAAAATCCCAGTCATTTAATACCTAACCAAAGGCGGACCCTCATTAGTACAATCTAGCCGACATCGCATGGAATCTCATCAAGCGACTTAATACTTCTTTTTGGAAGAGGTGTTAGGGAGAAGGCAGACCGTACAATAGCCACTTACTATTCGGATCCCTGAAGCAGATCCTACATAGTATGACCCGAAACCAACTATGATATCTCACATTAGTTGGCTATTCATAGGCACTGCAACCAGATTAACTGGGTAGAATTACCCTACAAAATTGGGACTAACCTCGCGTCCTCCATAAGTACTTATTATAGCCTATGTCCCACATCATCCCCAAAGTCACACTGCTGGTAGCCAGATTAGCGGTGCATACTTTAGTGTGCTTTTGAATGACCTTGCATCCCTATAACTTGGTCATAATTTACACTCTCCTAACCATACTACCATATACCTCACTACATTCTACTAAGGCTATAAAGAAAGATTCTTTATTCTACCACTAAGCATATTCGTTCTTAACTTTCATCCTAGCGGGTTTTAATGCTAATTATCCCATTTATTACGTTATTAATACGTTATTTGTATGCTAATATATATATATATATATATATATATATTATAATATATTCCTAGGCGTATGAAGATTTTGTCCTATACTAATCGTTAAAAATCAAAACTTCGGGTTTATACAAGTTTAACTCCATACAATAACATACATTTTAACTGATAGCCTTGTCCTAAAATAAACTTGTATAAGAAAATGGAATCAATTAACCAAACCTATTACATGTTAAAATAGTAGAATCAACATTAATAGAATGTACAATTCATTCTTTTACACTCTATTTAACTTTCACATATAAAATGGAAAAGGGATGCATATTTAATAACCTTCAATTGTATTAAATAGAAGATCGGAAGTGGAATAAAATGTAAAATTTTAAAATCGCAATAACTACACAGATTCTACCATTTTAATATAAAATAATTGAGATCCAAATAACGTAAGAATTGACATTTCGCTTTGGGGAAACTTTGGGGGTTTAGATATGAAGTTTTAGTAAACCAAAATTCCCTAAGATATATATCAAATCCAACCTATACTATACAATTACTAAAATGAGAAAAACTAAGATTTTCACTCATAGATAATTCCTAACTTTCTCCTTGGATTTGAATACGCCTACTATTTAATCTCTTCCTAGATCTCTTCCTTTTAAAATATACAATAATTGGATTGTATATTAGTTAGATTCAGAATTTCAACGGTTGGAGGAGAATAAAATTAGAAATTTAATATTAATACATAAAATCCTTTACTTGAAAGCCTTAAGAAAATTTTGAATTGTCAGAAAGAAAGAAACCGACATAGCTCCGGTACATTTCTATAATTTATGAATAAAAATGTGGGGGCTAGGCTCTTATTCATAGTAGTTAGAAGTCACCAGAACTGACAGATTATTTCAGTTTAAAACAATAAAATCTGGGCTATTCGTGATCTGAATAACCATAGCCTCCACAACTCGCACTGATCAACAACTCATACCTGGGCAGTCGATCGGTTGCATATAAATGGCAGCATTTTCTTTCATGCCATTTAATATACCTTATTTAATTTTTAACATTATCGTTTCTTTTAATTTTTAATTAACCCCTAAGTTTCTATTTACTATTAATTTTTAAATTTCAAACTTTTACATTAATTACAATTTGAATATGAATTTCATTTAAATTATTTTTAATTCAAAAACTTCAACCATCAATAACATTTTCATTTGAGCTCCCATTTCAAAATATTTCATATGGAAATTGATCAAAAAATCATCAAGAACGAAACTACATAACTTTCGTGGCTAAATTCCGACATTTGCAAAATTTTCATTTTTAGCCTTATTAATTAATTAATCCTTATTAGTCAATTTCTTATTATTTTTATGGAGTGTTACACTGGCCTAATTTTTTTTTTGAGGGAACAGATCGATGAAGTTGGAATAAGATATCATAATTGAACTCACGTGCAAGTGGGATATTGGTAGAGTTCACGGTATACCTAGGGGCAATAATGTAACTTGTTACACATATGTAACTCAATAACCAATCTTGTTCAAAATAAATGGTGTTTTTATTTATATTATATACTTAATCTAATATGTTATATTAATTAATTACTAAAAGTATAAATAATATAGAAAATTCATTAGTGTTATGTTTTGTGATAGTAGGTATAATGTGTTGATTTATCATAATAAAATAAATTTACCATTTTAAATATTTATAGTCAAGATGTATTGAGACTGGATATCGATACATCCATTAAGACTAGAGTACGTAATGCTATCAAAAAGTTGGGCAGTGTATTACTCATGGCTCATGGGGGTATAAGGGGTTACGCATTGGTAGTTATTAGGTAACCATGAAATGGCTCACTCGATAGTTTTTTGATGTTTAATATAGCTAAGGTTTAACAAAAAACATTGACGAGATAATTTTTACACAATTAACTTGACTTGAGTCAAGCTTCAATGTGGAAATTCTACTTTGATTATAGTTAAATCATGGAACGACATCCATCGAACAACTATAGTTAGGTCGAGTAGAAGAATTAGAAGTGAAACACTATTTACGAGAGAATTCGCCTCCTTTAATATATGAGTTTAGTATCACGAGGTCAACTTTGGTCAACTCAAGTCAACTCAAAATTAAATCACTGGCCAGAGTAGTATGGCTAATAATACTTTCTGTTATTGAATAAGCATTTTGTGTTTGCACTTAAAACATTGAATGTGGATGATATTGAAATTTTGACCAAAACCAGATTACATAAGTCCTAGTGTGATATAGTTTCAACGAAGAGAATTGGTTTAAATAGTCATCAATACCGGGTACTTCTTATAGTAATTAAAATTAGACTTTTACCAAAAAGATGTGTGAGCGATAAACTCAACCATAATGTCACATCACTAGCTAAGGTGATGTGTAAACGTTAATGTTTGATATGTTCGATATTGATAGCTAACTGAATTTTTACATTTAAGTCTCACAACCATAACGATGAATTCTTTGAAAATCACATAATTTAACTAATTTATAAAATATAGTAAATTAAATTAAATTAATTAATAAATTTTAAATATTATTTAATCTAATTGATGTTGGGTAGTTGTTTGTAATTATTTGAATGCGTTTGTAAAAGGTATACTTGCACACATCAATATATGATATCGGTGTAGTTTTAAATGAGTTAAATAAAAGATAATCGAATGAAGGGTTTATGGAACTTTTATGTCATTTGATGGGTAATTTTAGCCATACTATATGAAAAGAAAGGAGTGGAGGGAGAGATAATTAAGACAATTGAATCGGGAAAGTTTTAATTAAAGAATGAAAAAGGTTTCGTTCTTTCAATGAAACAAATCAACTAATTCATTTCCGATAGACATTCATTTTTTTTTCATTTTTTTTTCTCACTACTCTTCCTAACCTCCCACGGTAGAAAAAAATAAAGACTTCCAAAAATTTTCAACTCCAAATCAATGCAACTATCAAAATTAATAAAACATAAGTGCTTCATCCATCTCTTGCAAGAATAAGGTTTGGATCCTAGAGATATAAGGAGACAACTTCATTCAAGCTATGACTGTTGGCAACATCTGTAGGTAATTATCTAATTTAATTTGTTTATGTTACTTGCGTGTCTAGAGCTCATATGGTTCATGTATTGTTTTATGGTTCATCTTGTAACAAGTTGTTCAAACCCTTTTATCACTGTCTCTGTTGAAAGTATGATAATTAAGTTGATCTAGTTCAAATCTATTTTTTCTTTTTAGCTCATCTCAAAATATGTTCATTACTATTGATATGATTTTGTCCTCTTTTCGCTTTTAATTTGTTAACTTATGTTGTGTTATTGGATTTGAATGTTCCTATCTATATATGCCTAACTTGTCCAATTCTTTTTCTAATGCATTGAAAGTCTATAAATAAAAAGCAAAAATTAATTTAGATTGAGATTTATTTTATAATTTTGTAATATTTATATACATAAGTCTAAACAAAATATTAATGTTAATTAATTTACTTTCACCATGAATTTATTCTTTTTGTTAAATAGTTTATATTTTGAGTATGAATTATGATTTTATCATTGTTTAAAAATTATTTATTTTTGATCTAAAATTCATAAATGGACTTTTTTCTAAATTATATCCTTCATTTCTTTCCAATTTTAAAGCTTTGTGTATTCCCTTTCTAAATTAGAAGTTTAATTTAAATGTTAAACTTTAAATTATAATACACACACACACACACACACACACACACACACACACACACACACACACACACACACACACACACACACATATATATATATATATATATATATACAACGAATAATATTGCTGTTATATCGTCGATATATCTCGTATCACTTCTAAGCTGATACTATTCTCAAAATATCGCTTAAAATATCCTTATCGATGCACCTCCTGATATTTGTCTATATATCTCTCTGATATGTAGTGCAAAATACCCTATAATTTAAGAATATAGTTCATTATTTTATGTTGTGGAGAAAATATATTTACAAATAATTATTTTCACATTCTCGGTATTAGTTTTTTGCATATGACGAATGACAATATCTAAAACATATTAGAAATCCTAATGGTCTAATTTTTTGTTTTAACCATACAGTTTTAGTCTTCTTCATTAGTCCTTCAATAAAGAAAACTCGGCTTATTCCATTACTTTTATGTGAAGATTTTACCATTAAAAACAGGATCATGAAAGTGATACTTCTCTTTTTAGTTATTTTTTGTTCACAAATTCTAATTGATGAATTAGCTTATGAAAATTCATTTTATAAGTTATTATGATGCATCAAAAACTAAAAGTTGAAGAGCAATAAAGTTATATTTGATATATTGATAAAGAATGATATAAAGTAGTAATTGGTATCATATAATTACTTATTCGATAAATTAAGTTAAAATGAAAATGCCGAAAATTTAAATATGGAAATTTTAGTAAAATAATATAGATGATTGAAGAAACAATGAATATAGTATAAAATGAAGAAAATAATAAAGATGTACAATATATGAATTTCTCGATTTTATGAGTATATATTATGATTTGTATTTAATAACATATCTCAGTAAATGGATTGTAATCGGTAAACTATATGCAATCATTGATAGTAATTTGACATTATTAATTCAAATATTTTGAAACTTAACATCAATATAACTAGTACAATATCGCTCATAACATGTTCTACACATGTCCGATGTCTTACCAATATTATCAAAATATTTTAAAATATCTCATATCGGTAATTAGTACCGATGTTAACTATATGTGTGTGTGTGTGTGTGTGTGTGTATATATATATATATATATATATGTGTATATATATATATATATATAATTTTTGAATATTTGTTTCTTTTTATTGACGTATAAGAACCTTAATCGGTCCGTTTTACTAAAAAAAAAAACCATCGAAATAGTAGGGAAAAAGAGTACGGCACTAAGCACATGCCCATGTTTACATCTGCATAAAAAATACGAAAGGAAAATTACATACGAGCAAGTAATAGAATAATAAACAAATCCACAAAAGCCCGGTCCATTCGGAATTCTATTTTTTTTCATGCTAGTGTGAACAAAACGCTAAATCAGGTGCGTTGATTTCAACCGCTTTTTTTTCACACGGGGAACAAAATAGCACTCAGTCCATCCGTCCTTGTCACTCCAAGCCCAACCTTAAAAATTAGGGGGCATTAAATATCTCTTTAGCTGGCTTCGAAGTAAGGAAACAGCAATGGTCAATCAGCCATTGTCACGAAGATCTATTCCCCATCTCCTTAGAATATCCTTGTTTCTGGTAGTTCTTTTCGTCTTGGCTGTGGATCGCCTAACCAGATAAGTGACATCCATTGAATCAATTTTGCTCGCTCCAACTAGTTAACCTTCTTATGCTCAAATGCTCGCTTGTTTCTTTCATCTCACAGGTGGTACGCCGTAGTAACCAAGCAGTGGAAAGCTAGCTGGCCAAGTTGATCGTTGGCGGTGAAGTTATCCCTTATAGCTTGGCCCTTATCTTCTATGCTCAGGGAAGTGTCTGAATTTTGTGGAAACTGTAATTTTATTTTGAGTAGTACTCATATAAATGTGCTGTAACTGCAATCGAATAAAATGTGTGGTAGTTTCCGGTTGTTCTTCACATAGCACACACTGATCATCAATATTCATGCCCCACTGTAGAAGCTTATCTTTTGTATTCACTCTGCCTAGAATAGTTCTGTATGCACATAGACATTTTTTGGCTATTGATTTTGTTCCATATCACAGCATTCCAGCTGTTTTGATCTGCAACTTCCCTACACACCTGCCAAGTTTTAGAAAAGGAAAATTCTTGTTGCCCGCATCATTCCCAGTAGCCAGCATCCCCTTCAGTATGAATTTGTATAACATTGATCATCTCACTGCACTCTAGTTTCAGATAGGAGTGAAGTGTTCCAACAATCCTGATGAATAATGCGTGATACTGATGCATGTTTGTTTTCAGTAATATGATACTTGTCCTAACCAAGCACATCCATTAAGCTTTTGTAATTGATCCATGGTTCAGTCAAGAACATTGTTGAGCAGCCATTTACTGTTACCCTTCTGATGCATTTAAGACTTTCATTTCTGAGTTTAATCTTGTTCTTCATAGTGCATGACATGTTGTTATTAAAAGGTAGTTGCCAAAAATTGTGTGCAATGCAGTATCTCCCTTTCATTCAGTTTGGCTATAAATTATCCCTGAAGTGTAATTGCCATATCAGTTTCATACAAGCTGTAGTTCTAAGATCGGGGTGTGTGTGTGTGTGTGTGTGTGTGTGTGTGTGTGTGTGTGTGTGTGTGTGTGTGTGTGTGTCCCTATACCACCCTCAATTATTGGTCTACATAACTTTTACCACACAGATTGTCAATCTTAATCAAAGTAGCTATTGGCATATGACATACCAATAGCCAATATAGAACCATAGGGGTTATGGCAGTGTGTATAAGCTCTGCCCTCCCAGCCATGGAGAGTAGTTGACCATCCCAGGTATCAAACATGTTCATAATTCGTTGAAACAGGCCATTACATTCTGAGCAGTGGAGATAATCTGTAAATAAGGGCACCCCAAGATACTTGATAGGAAGTTGAGCCTCATATAATTGCAGAGTATCCAACAGAGCATCCTTGTTCTGACAGTCCTTACTGAAGTAGACCTTCGTCTTCATTTGATTTACACTTAATCCAGCTGCTAGTGCTAGTTGATCAGTGACAACTTTAATAATTTGCACACTCATTAAGTCAACTATAGCAAATAACATTATGCCATCAGCATATAAAAGATGGGAGATCAATGGCTGAGCATTGTTTATAGGAGTAATTGATCTATTTCTAATAGCTACCTCTAGCTTCAATGACATATATTCCATTGCTATGCAGAATAAATAAGGGGATAGGGGGTCCCCTGTCGAATGCCCCTATTAGATGTAATATAACCATGAGAAGGAAACTGGAGTAGACATACATTTTTTGATCAATATAAAGAATTGCTCAGGAAAGCCCAATCTGATAAGCATATGACAAATAAATGCTTTATTATTTTGTCATAGGCTTTTTGTAGATCCACTTTGATGCAGAACTTTTTTACGCCCTTTTTGTTAAAATTCGAATATTTTCATACGCCAAAAGGATATTCTCTGCTATATATCTTCCAGGTATAAATGCACACTGTGCAGGTGAAATCAAATAAGGCAACAGACCCTTAATCCTGTTGCAAATAATTTTTGGTAATTATTTTGTATAACAATGTAGTCAGATATTCGTGAAGGGTTTTCTGTTTTTGGGACGAACATTATAAACTTGTGGTTCAAATCCTCAGGGATATCTGCAGTCTCATATACATAATTAATGGTAGATGTTAGCTCAACTTGCATAGAATCCTAGCGTAATTTGTAGAACTTGGATAAGAAACCATCCGAGCCGAGAGATTTATCATCCTGGATGGAAAAAATTTACTGCTTTAATCTCCACTTTGCCACTTAGTTGAAGAAGGAAATCTCTCCCTATATGGTTGACGCACATTGACATTCTGCAGTTAATTTCATCAAATTGTTCAGCATTATGTTCCCCAGTCAGTGTAATACAAAATTGCTTGTTCATCTATTGGCTTGATATCAAACACCAGTTCTCCAAATTCATTGTATAGAGCTTGAATATTATTCCTGCATTTTCGTATAGACATCTTTTCATATGCATCAACATCCTTTGGGTTGCGGTCAGAGGCTAAAAGTTTATCTTTGAAGATGATTCAAGAGATGCAAGGGACCCTGAAACCCTACTCCTTGTTTAGTCTAAGATTTAAGGTTCTGCTTGATTCTCCTAAGTCGACAATAAATTTCTGAATTTCTGAACCCCATGGCAGTTGTGAAAAGACATGTAACACTTGTTCTTCGTATCCAGCAACTAAGTGCCAACCATTTACATATCTAAATGGTATATTCTTGTGAGTAGGGTTTTGTGTATGTAGTTTTATGATGATAGGGTTATGGTCACTCAAAGAAGATGACATGTCTGTAGCAAAAAAATCTGGAAGGTGTTGTAAAAAGTTGTCGTTGATCAGAACTTTATCTATACGTGTGGCCACTCCTTTTCTCTTCCATGTAAATTGATGTCCCTCTTTTTTATCTTTCGGCTTAAGCCCATTATTGAAGTCACCCATCCATAACCAAGCTCCATCTACAACACTTGCTAGATTTATAAGCTCTTGCCATAAACACTAGCATGCACAAGAGTCATGGTCATTGCAAATCCACCCATATTCTAAATATCACATGTGATTTGTTGCTCTGTTTTACTTATGACAGTGGTGTGTTGTTTCATTCATTGTGGTATTGAACTGCATAACGATGATAATTATGGTTTCAGTTGGATCTTAACTTGTTAAATTGTCTGGTAATGATGGTTTTGATACAATGAAAATAAAAGTTACCCTGGTTTTCGTACAAACAGTCAAATAGATTGATAGATCCATGTTATGAGGTGATTGAACTTGACAACAGTTTCTTCATCTATCGAGTAATCAACGTATAGAAGTATGTGGTAAACAAAATAGTTTGCATTAAATTTATTTTTGATATATATATATATATATATATATATATATATATATATATATATATATATATATATATATATATATGAGACGATCATCACATCAATATAATTGTTTATATGTAAATAATTGTTTCAAATCTAAAACATTAATTGCAATTTATATAAAGGGAATTTTCACTTCAAGGGCTTATTTGTGAAGGGAATAAGTTTTAAGGACACTATTTCTGAAAAATTAGTTTTAAGGACATTTTACAGGAAAAAGGTAAAAGAATTTATCATTTTCAGTTATACAGAAAAAATGATAAAAGGATTTATCATTTTTCAGTATAACTTAAAAAATAAATGAATTTATCATTATGCTGAAAATTGTCCTTAAAACTAGTTATTCGGAAATGTTGTCCTTAAAACTTATTACCCTGCAAATAGAAGCCCTTCAACCTAATTTCCACTTATATAAATATGTACATACAAGTATGGGTCTGCTTTGAAATCAAAAGATGAATCTTGTGTAACAAATGTCATATTTAATTTCAAACATTTCCTGATTAAACTAAACTCATTATTGATAACTTTAGATTTCAAATCCTATAAGAGTTTCTAATATGGCACACGAGCGCGCGCGCACACACAATGCTCCATTTTCATTATGTATAAATATTTTTAGATTAAAATTTTAGACAATAAAGGCATGTGTAAACGGGAATTGGGTTTGTTGCGGTGTAAAGCCCAACACCTACATATGTTCTCATTAACTATGTACATTTTTTGCTTATTGCACTTACATAGTATTCACTTGAGTACATCTGGAAGTATTCATATTTATGTTATGTATTAATTAAATGCTCATTAATGATATTTAATAAACCAGTTATTTCAATCAAAGAAAGAGAGAAATAAAAGAATTCTCTCTCAAAATAATGCAAAATCTACCTTCAATTAATTGCATTAATTCTAGCGAGCCTTCTCATATTAAGAAGTAATTTGTATACGCATGAGTGTATTTGATGCTCATACATCTAAATTTAAATTAAATTCAAACACCATTTTAAATTGACTAAGTAAAATATATGATTTTATTTGAACGCCTTTTAGATTGCGTATAAATAAATTTTAGACTTCATAGGAAAAATAGATTCAAAGAGGAATTTTTTTTCAAATCTACCTATTTCACCCGCTTCCTACTGGGTCGGTTTCAACAATGATACAAGAACCCAAATTGTATATGCTGTCAAAATTAGTCTTGTTAGGGCAAACCAATTAAGCTTACCAATTTAATAGGATATCTAAAAACATAGTGTCTAGGCTTGAGTTTGGGTAATCAAGTAACCTACCCTTCCTAGCTACCGGCATGGCCCGAAAAGTGAAGTGAGTGCCTTTAGTAAAAAAAGACCTAATTTGAATTGGGTATTGGATTAATTTTAAAGATTTTTTCGAAAATAAAAATGAAATTTTGAATGTAAAAGTTAAATTTAAAATAAGAAATACATTATAAATGTTATAATGTAATTTCAAAATTGTTTTGAAACTGAAATAAGATTATAAATTTAAAAGTTAAATTTAAAATAAGAATTACGTTATAAATGTTATAATATGATTTTTAAAGTTGGCTTTGAAAACAATCTATCATAAATGTTTTATTACAGTTTTCAAAAGTGCTTTGAAAATATAATAACATATTTCAAATTTTTTAATATTTATTAATAAGAATAATAAATTAAATAAATTAATTAAATATTTAATTAATTAAAGTATATACATGTATAACACACACACATATGTTACATTATCTTGATTTGTTTAAGATGTTGTAAGTATATATGTATATAAATAAATAAATAATTGAAATTAATGTCTAGTCAAATTATCTAATTAAATAATTTGATTAAATAATTCGGTTAAAGTGTTTAATTGAATAACATTAATTAAAATGTTAATTAATGAAATTAATTAAATAAGATTTAATTAATGTAATGTACATAAGATTATTATATAAGTTAATTAAAATATAAAAGTTATATAATAATTAAACTTTTGAGAGAAATGAGTGATCCTCCATGAGGAAGAGAGTACTCATGTAATTTTATTCCACGCTAAAAAAAGGAGCTACCAACAAGCCTGATAGGTAACTCATCTCCATGAACCTGCACAAATAAAATAGAAAAAAACCCACCCTCAAAGGAAAAAACCTAGGAAAATCTAAAAAGCATGAAAAAGAAAAAAGAAAAAAAGTAAACAGATTAGAGGCAACATAACCTGCTTGCAGCAGCAAAGATGCGACCATGGAATGACCTCATTCAGTGCCCATAGGGGAGTGAAGCATAAAAATAAATGTGAAGATGGTCCAAAGAAGTTGCAGAAGTCCCAGCAATAAATCAACCCTCCACGGGACCATGGAATGCGAACGCCTACCTTGACCTGACCACCTTAACAGTTGAAACTGCAAAAACTCGGTAGGCAATGTGAGACTTAAACATATGCATGGATGCATGTATATATGTATGTCGACTATACACATATATATATGCAAGAGGAGATAAAAGAATATGAACAAGATAAAGCAACTTAAGCGTGACAAGGACTGTAAAAGACATTAACACCAGAAATAAGCTAGTTTTCTAAAAAGCAAGTGAGCCAGGAAGATCGTGTCTGTTCTCCTCTAGAAGAATTTGTTAGGGTGTTATTATTTCTATTGTTAACAGTAATTCTCTCCCTTAAGACATCAATACGAGACTTTACATTTTTAAGGAACTCTTGAAAGCCATTGTTATAAGCTAATTTATAATTTTTGTTCAAAATCCAGTTGAAATAAAGCAGTTATATAAGTTAGATTATACGTTGTGTTAGAGTTATTATAATTAAAAAGTCTTTGATTTCTGTCAAACCAAATATACTAAACTGTGATAGTAAAGATAGTGTGTAACCAGAATCATCGATCATAAGTAAAGTAAAATTTCAACCTTGACCAATAGGACCCGCAATTAAGAATATTTGGAGTGATATTAAAATAAAAAATTCTAAGGGTGCGCAGAAGTGTAAACCTAGTAAACTGATATTCATATTATAAGTGTGTCGTTGTTTCTAAGTTCACTTTGCAGTAGATGCATTTCTTATCAATACGCACATTCTTCTTTTTTAAAAGCACAATAATATTAAGTTTGTCATGTAAAATTAACCACATATGCAACTTGGATATTTTTTTTAGGGGGAGGGGGGCGGCGCATTCGCTTTTCGTAAAAGTTTAAAGAGATTAGATTTAATTCCTGAGGAATTTAAAAAGTCGTAAAATGAATTAGAGGTATAGTTGTTATTCTTAATCCTACATCAAATTTTGATATCGTTATTATTGTCAATATTATAAGTTCTAATTTGACACATAGAAGGGCAAGTTGGTAGAAATTGGTTTCTTCTAGTGTACGGTTAAAGTTAAACTCCCAGAGAAAGTTCAAAAGAGGTCCACAGACTTCTGAAATTAATACATATTTAAAGTTACAAATATTGTAGAGTTCTTCAAGTTCTATGTTAAGAGTAATAGGAGGATCTAGCAATCATGCCAGAACGATGTGCTGTTCCCCGAATGCACTATGTTACCAACACCTAGCTTAAAATATCCAAACCTTTTAATACCGATCTCCAACAGTATGACAGAATATTATGGTTGCTAGATGTTAATTGGTGCAAGTTATGAGAGCCTCCGTAAAATTGATTAGAAATTATTTCTTTCCAAATCAAGTTATCATTATTAGCTGTAAACTTCCACAACCATTTCCTTAAAAGAGAAATATTGAGGTTATAAGGACTAGTTATCCCTAACACCCTCTTTTTTTCAATTTACAAACTGATTCCCAACCGACAAGGCACATTAGACTACTACTGGGGTTGTCCCTGGTCCACAAAAAGTCTCTCCTAATCTTATCTATTTTATCGATTACTCATTTTGGAAAGAGATAAAACGACATCATATAAATGGGTAGTGGTGATAAAACAGAGTTGATTGAAACTACACTACCCGCCCTTGATAAGAATTTGTCGTCCATTCACATAATTCTTGGCTAATTTTATCGGTGATAGTTAACCAATCATCGTGTCTAAGTTTGGTTGGTCTTGTTAAGAACCCTAAGAAATCAATGGGAAAGCACATTATGTTAAGTTAAAGTGGTGACAACCTGACTCTCTACATTACAAACATCGTTTAGCACTGAGATTGAACTTTTATAAAAATTAAGTTTTAGCCAGATAGTAACTCGAAGCTATACAAAATAAACCTAAAAGCTATGATATGACTAGGTAAAGGCGAAATAGAAAGCATGGCATCGTCGGCGTACTGGAGGACGGAGAGACCATGACTCGTAACCTCATTTCCAACCTTACCTAAAATCCCATTATTAGTAGCTAGCTTAATAATTCTTGCAAAAACTTTAGTAGCTAAGTTGAACAAAGGAGGTGACAAAGGGTTACCTTGCCTAATCTCATGTTTTGATTGGATTTTATTACCTAAAGTACCGTCAACCATAATACTAGAATTACCAGTTCTAAGAAGCCATAGTCCATCCTATCCATTTTGCGCTAAAACCTCTAGGCAGTAATAAGTCATCAAGGAACGTCCAATCTAAAGAATCAAAAGCTTTAGCCAAGTCTAGTTTCAAAAATGCACTAGTAACATTATTTTTACAGCAGTAATTAATGAATTCCTAAACAACCGCAACTACATCCATAATATTTCTACCCATGGTGAAAGCAGTTTGCGAATAATCGATTAGATCATTCATTTTGGAGCTATGCTTATTTGCTAATACTTTCGAGATGGTTTTAAAGGAGAAATTTAGAAGGGAGATAGGTCTAAAAAAATTAATTTGTTCGCACCAACTTTCTTGCGTAATATATTACATTAGCATAATTAAACCTACCTAATTGAAGCATATCATCATAGAATTCATTAAACATTTTAATTAGATCGGATTTTATAACGGGCCATAACTCTTTGTAAAATAAAACAGGAAACCCGTCGGGACCTAGCGCCTTGTTGCAGGGCATATCGTAAATAGCCATGAAAATTTCCTCCTATAGAAATATGGAGTCCAAATTGTCTAAATCGATCCTCGTATCAACGGGATAAAAATCATCCCAATTAGCTCTAATCCTACAGTTTATCCTAGTTCCAAAAATATCCTTGTAACATTTAGTAAAAGCCTCGGTTAATTCATGTTGATCAAAAATTTCTACCTCATTAATAATAATTTAGTTAATGGTGATACTACGCTTTCTACCATTAGCTATTTAATGAAAAATGTTGGTAATCTTATCACCATCACCCATCCACTGAATTCTAGCTCTTTGTTTCCACATATTTTCCTCTTGAGTTAAAATTTTATTCAAATCCTCCTTTAAATTTGTAAGGACATTCTTCTCTGATAAATTTAAGGCTCTAATTTCTTCAATTTTATTTACTTTAGAATCTGATAAAGTAAATTATCTTTTAAAGCTCTAAAATTCCCGCTGTTCCATTTTTGAAGAAAGATTCTTATAACTCTAAGTTTGCTTATACATATCTTGGTTGAAATATCCAAAAATCAAGTGTTATAAAAATAAAGAAAATCCATTTGTTTATAGCTATATTTGTGAAGTTATTTTCTAACAAACATATTTTTTCAAATCTATATTTCTTTGGAATGCCACTAAGATTGTCACAAGAAAGAACAATCGGACAGTGATCCAAATAGATACTCCGAAGACCAACGACCTTACAGATGGGGAATTTATCTTCAATCTGATCACTAATGAAAAACCTATCCAACAGTGCCATTGAAGGGACTTCTCTAGAGTTTGACCAGGTGAAACGTCTATTAGTTAATGGAAGCTCGATCAAATTACTATTAATGATAAACTGGTCGAAATCTTCCATAGTGATAAAGTCTCCTTCTCCACAAGCCCTCTCCCTTAAAATCTAGCAACGTTGGAGTCACGAACCAAAACCTAAGGGCCCAGGGTGAGTGCTCCAAAAGCAAGACATTCGTGCCAAAGAGGCTCATAAACATTAGAAACAAGGATCGAATTATCAGTAATGTCTAAAAAGATAAGGTGTATAGAGTGAACATTATTAATTTGTTGTAAAAGCTGGATGCAACTATCATGCCAACCCATCAATAACCCCCTTCCTCCCTCCTCCACCATGAGCTGCCCCTAGCCGGGAGACAAACCTGGTGACTAAAGTGAAAAACTCCTAAACTCCTATAAAAACGATAATTAGGATTTTTAATTTTAGTTTCTTATATTAGTGCAGCATGAATGTTGTTAACTTTAAAAAACAATCTAACGTTACTACACTTGTCTAAAACATAAAGACCACTAACATTCCAACTATTGTGCCTCATGCTCTGAATGATCGAGCCCTCTCAACTTCCCTACTCCAACTAAACTTAGAATCACATGAAAGTCATCAAAGGAAAAGCATGCACTAGTAGTTCAGTGGTGCAAAGCCCGAGTAGATTGAACTTACATGATACGAATGTATAACAAAAAGACTTAAGGAATAAATACATATATAGTATGTGTACCATGATTTCTGCTGTGTCCGACACATAAATCATGAGAGTATTTCATAAGAAATGCTTTATTCTATGAGTCAATTTCACTCAATATAATATGTTAAAGATTATGAATCTTTAATATAGAGTTATCCTCCACCCGTTATATATTAATAGATTTCTTGCATACTCTCCAGTGGTTGATATTTCTTAAGCTCGAGATGTTATGTATAGCACTATTGGTATATTAACTAGAAGAGGTAAGATGCATGCACATATTTGTTGATATTTCCCAAAATACATGCATTATGCTTAGGTCATTGTGAAATGGTGGGTATGAGTGAATAACGTCTTTCAATTTGTTGATATTCCTTAAGGTCGAGGTGAGACTAGGAAAAGACGATGGGTTAGGAGCTATATTTGATACAATCAATAAAGTGTTATCCATCCATTGAGGGCTTATGATTTGTTGATATTCCTCAAGATCATAATCCCAAAGCAAACGAGTCCTAACATCCACTAGACAAATCAAATGTGTTCTATGTTTTTCTTAAGGTTTTGATAAACATAAAAATCTAATGGGAACCTTATTAGCAAAATGAAATGGTAACATTTAACGTTTCTAATATTGTAAGAACGTTTGTTATACAAAGTTATAATAATCTACATTGATAAATTTGTGCAATTCATATAATTTATGAAATGTTTATCAATTAAGATATATGAATGAACTGAATTAAAAATTGACAAAAGAATTATAAAATATAATTACTAATATAATATTTTCTGTATGTTATTGTTTTATACCCATTCAAGAGCCTAATTTTATAACAACTAAGTACATCCGTAATTGGTCACTTATGTCTTTATTTTCCTGAGACTGTATGTTGTCCTTTATGAGTTTTGATATCTAAATCAATACTTGAGTATGGATATGTAACGGTCCGTATTTTACATATTGGAGGATCGTAAAATAATTTTATTTAATTCATTTGTGGTCGTATAATTCTAACATTTAGGATATGGTTTAGAGATGTTTTACACATCTATGATTTTTCATGAATTTCAATATGACCATTTTACCGCTGGAGATCTTATTTCGGCTATAACTTTTGGTAGAAGCCAAATTAGATGCTTTAATCTATTCATTGCTTCGGACGGTTGTTTCCCATTCCATAGAGTGATCATATAGGAAAATCGGATAAGTGGTTAGAAGTTATAGCAGTTTTAAGTTTTAAAATACGTTGGCCGGAATTAGACAGAGATTAATGTGCTGAATTAGCAAGCTCATTAGTCTAATCAGGTTGGGCTATAAATATGAGGTGAGAGAAACCATTTGAAAGATTATCTCTTATTTCAAATTTGCCCCAAACCCTAACTCCTCTCTAATTCTCAATTCATCTCAAATCGTCTCTAATTGCAAATTAAAGGCTAGATCTTCAACTAGAAGCTTGATCTCATCACTTTGGTTGCATCTTCATCCAATTTCTCACTGTTTGGATTGGATCTTCATCATATTTCATAGGTTTGGTAGATTTGGTGAGTGGTTATGATCTCTCACTAGTCTATGATGGATTTTATGTAAAAGTTAGGTGATTATAGGTTAGAATTATCATATTAAATTGATTAGACTTTGGTAATTTCAGATTTAGAAACTCTAGATTAACCTAATTAAACATGTTATTAGAACCAGATCATTGGCTAGTATCATTTGTGTATATTTGGCCATGAAATTATATGTGTTAGATTAGACCTATGCTAGAATTGTGATGATAGATTAAATTGGATGATTTGTATGTTCACATTGGATGTAACTGGATGATTTGCTATGTTTGATTCGCTGTTATGTTTGAATTGATTGCTATGCTAGATTCGTTTGCTAGTGTTATGCATGTTTTAGGACATAGATCGGTAATCGAAGTATATCGGGAGCAAAGTTCATCGGAATTGCATGAAACTTGGAGGATATGATCTGGAGCACGTCAGGAGGAAGTCCTGTGAATTGCACCACAATTAAAGCTAAGTCTTTTGATCGGCATTGATCCGGTTGGATCTGATCGGTACCGATCCGGTTGGATCTGATCGGTACCGATCCGAATTTTGAGCTCCAATTGAGGAGAGACTCATAGAAGGAATAAAGCATGGGTTCTGGAGTGGCTTTATGAAGTTGGATCGAAGGATAGGCCAAGTGTTGAAGATTGGATGGATCATCTTCGTTGGATCGGCTATGGTGCGTAGAAAAGAAGACGCGAAGGTTAAGAGGGATGACTAAGTGTCTATGACATCTAGAGGGAGTGCACTAGAGGCTGGAAGAGAAATGAAGTCCAAAATGGTTAAGTATTTAGATCGGTACCGATTCAAATTATTGGCTTTATTGGATGTGAGATCCAGGGTGGAGACTCTGGTGTTGTAGTGGATCATGCTGGAGGTTGTGGCTCAATGATTGCTTCGAAGGTTTGGAACTTATAGCCTGATGAAGTTTCAGCTTTTCGGTTGGGTGCTCGGATATGGATTAGGATCGAAGGAGTTGATACACAGCTCAGGATGGAACGAGGCTGTGGTATAATGGATTGGGTTGAGTGGCAGGACTAGTGCTCGGAAATGGGTTGGAGTTATGAAAGCTCTGAATAATTGGGAGTGCCAAGGAATCGTTGATAACTCGGAGTGTTTTGGTTATATTTAGGTAGGGGTACTATATCTGGGGGCACATGAGGGCTAGTAGCGCCAGTCGTGTATCATGGACCGCTTTGAAAGGGTCTAGTTTCAGACGGTACAGGGATACTGTATGAGACAACAGTGTAGGGTTTTGGACCCGAAAGTAAGGGGGAACACAATCGAGAACCATGATTTTCATTAGTCTCTGGCAAGCGAGGACGGAGCTATACGTGTTATCATATATTCAAGGCTTTAGAAGATAATAGCTAGATTTTGGTTGATGGATGCTATGGTTGTTATGTTTGTTATTTCTCTTGGGTAGACTATCATCTATAGGAATGCTGGAGAAGGGATTAAGAATATGGTCAATGAAGGAGACTGCTTAGATTCTTCTATCCCGTTCCGTTACGTATCCTATTGTTGTTTATATTATTATGCGCTAACTTTTTGGTTGCAGGGACAGGTCAGGTATGGTTTTTTTTTGTACCCGTCTAGCACCACAATTTCCAGTATAGCTTTTGATGGTCATTTACCGCTCACGCCAGACTGTTGTCTGACCCAAGGATTTATGTTTTCTTATATCATCTTAGGTACTCTTAAATGAGTAGATTAGATGACAGGTTTGGAGTCGCGGCTGTTGTATAAAGACGAGCTTGGAGAAGCTATGGCGTATTACTCTATATTTGTAGTTTCTGCTATCTGTTTCTATGTACTCTGAGAGATGTACTAAGGAAATGTTGTAGTGAGATATTATGGCATTTGTACCTAACTCATGATCTAGTGGAGATGTTATTTTCATTTTTTATGGCTCACTATATTATATTGTATACTTTTCATATTATATTGTACCCATGCGCTATGAGATACGCAACATGTTTTCTACTTTAAATTTCAGCCTTGATGATCCTTCCATATCAGCGTGGCATGGTTTCAATGCTCTTTTAGGTCATTGAGGTGCGGGTGGCACGAGGCCATCGCCATATGATATTCGATCCATGTATGATTACGTATTAATATTATATTGTGAACTGTTATAATTCGTAATATACAAAACCTAAATAAAATTGGTTCATTCAAAATAAGCAAGTATATCGTAGTGTTATATCATATATTCAATATAATTGATTATAATAATGATCTTGTCATGTTAAATGTAACACTAAAACGAAAGCTACAAGATAGATATAAGAACTTAATCATTGAAATGTCACTTTGATCAATTTACAATATTTGATATCCTTGAATGTTAGGGATGATCAAATGCACTTTTGTTAAAGGTTCCTTACGATATTGCAGTAAGGCTTTATTTTTGAATGGTTCGATCTAGAAAGCAAAACAAATGTACAGTGGTAGATGTAACTTAAGGTAGCTGGGATGAAGAGAGCAAATGGTCACTTTTGCTTCATAAAGAAACATAAAAAACGAGAATTATAAAATAATAATTGATACTTAACATTGGAATGAAAAATATGAATTCTATTCCAAATTGTATTTTTGAATAGAAAATTATTCTCTTTGAAATTTATTCCTTTCAGTTCAAGATATTTGATCTAAAAACTCACAACTGTAAGATAGTTACAGCGGATGGAATAAATAGCCTACATTAAACGGTTAAATGGACCTTCATATTTCGCACGATATTACAGTAATGTCAGAAACAGTGGGAGAATGTTATATGTTAGTTATTGGTCGCATCAAGTTATGAAAATTATTTTCGCAAATCATAACAAACATTATTTATGAAATAATAGCTGTTTTTCATCGTTGATTGAAAATAGACATAGATTTATTTCAATATAAATACTTGTTACAAAATAGAATTATAATATGGTATTTTTTTTTTGTAACAAAATTGATGCATTGGAGATTACATATCTATCTCAAATTATTTGCAGTTATTTTGGAATTATGGACTACGTCTGTGACGACCTGGAATTTTGGATATTTAAAATAGGAATATTTAATTGGTTTTAAATATTCAAAAGAGTAATTTTAACTTGAATTCAAATATCGCTATTTATTTGATAATTAAATTATTGAATTTAAAAATTGAAAGTTGGGTAAAATGTTGAGTCTGGGATTTTAGGCCTGTTAAAAATAATTTGAAGGCTTGTAAAATTTATATCGATAGTACTGAGGATAGTAAAAGTATTGAAAACTGAATTTGGAAATGTTTTGTTAAGTTTTGAAAATATATCACTTAAATTGATGTTTAAAAATAGCCTTCCGAGACATAGTCTCAGAATTCGACGAAACCAGTTTCATTGGATCCGTAATATTGTGTTATTATCAGATTTCAATCTTCGTAGTGTTTGGAGTTGTTGTGTGAGCATACGATATACAAACGCGCTTAAATCTATACCGAAAATTCCATATAATAACTGGGCTCAAAAATCTATCTTCTCCATACGATCAAATTAGGACTCGAAACATTTTCCATTGCGTTCAGAATAGGGGTCTAGCATTATAAACGCCTAGTGGCACGCCTCGATTGGTGATCGGGATTTTTCGGATTCGTTTTCTCAACAATTTAAATTTGAATTTAAATTTAAAGATGGATAATGAAATTGCATTGAATACTGTAGCTAGCATCACGTATAGAGATTTAAAAGCTCGAGTTACCTTCTTTAATACGCTTCCTCGTTTGAAAATAATAATAATAAAAGGTAGATATTTTTCTTCGTTCGGAAAACAAGACGAAACCTCTCTCTCTCTTTCTTCGTTCGAATTCAAGCTAATGGCCGATCTAAAATCATCCACCTTGTCTCCTTCGTTTTCAAATTCAACCGAAAGCCTATTCTAAAAAAAAAAAGAGGAGAAGCCCTAAATCGATTCGAACTACAATTCGTTCGAATCAAAATTTATTGCCGCTATGGACTGAATTTAATTTGAGTTCGCGTGATATCATCGAAGGGTTGCTCATGATTTTCTGTTTAGGGTTTCTCGTGCTGCGTGAGGCGGTGTCGTGGTGTTCATCGTCTGGGAGGAAGGGGTGCGTTGCGTGAAGTGGGTTGCGAAGGAGGAAACCGGAGCGACAGTGGTCATGATTCGAGGGGTCGCGTTAGGGGTCGTCTCGAGCCTGAGCTGATCTTCGTGTGTGCTGGAGCTTTAGCAGAGAAAGGAACGAACAGCTTTGTTAGTGAGGTAATCTTTAGCCTATATTATTATTATTGCATAATTAACTTTAAAAAAATGTTGTTATCAGTAAAACAGAATATATATATATATATATAGGTCATTTTAAGTATAAATGTTGGTTTCTTGTTTACTTAAGGTAATTTAATTTTAAACTTTAATTAGGTTTAAAACTTATAAATGATTTGTTGATTTTTATTCCTCTTATCAGTACTGTTTAGTTTAATTTAAATAAATAATTATATATATTTTCACTTGCTGTTTAGTTTAAAAAAAATTAAAGTGGTTAACGTATTTAATTAGCTTATTTAATTATTCCAGAGATTAAAAATAATTTATTAAAGGGAAATTGGTTTAAAATCAATTTATTAGTTTAAAACCAAGTTATTAGTTTAAATTAAATCAATAAAGAGAAATTAAGGTGTTCGATAAATTCAAATAGTAATAAATCGTAAATTGTTTGTTACAAGGTCAAAAGATCGTGAAAAACACACTGGAATGAAAATGGATTGCACGCAAAGCAAAGGTGAGTTAATCTCACTCATCTGGTTGATATTTAAATTTAAACTGTTAATTTTAAATATTTGGTTGAATGATTGAATTGTTTTGAATGTGCTATACTATAGTATATAATATATCTTGGACTGATTGATTTCCCGCATTATATAGCGGATGAGACCCTATGCGTCGCATAATAGCGGATGATTTTATATTAATCCCATATATCGCGATATTCCACCTCGAAGTGGAATTGGTATTTTATATTGTGCTAACATCTGTGGATGCAGGGAAACAGGTTGGAGGGATCCAACTGGATTCCTCAACATTTATTTAGATATTTAATATTCTCTGTTATGATTATTTGATATTCTGTGATGAATCATATTGATAATTGGAATATTGAATGCTATGGTTTGCTTGAAAATATTTTAGTTCACCGAGTTATTAAAACATATAGAATTGGATTTTTGAAAAGAAATAAAAGAGTGAATTTTTAAGTAAAATATTTATAGGGCATCGGAATAAATTTAAAAATGAACTTGATAAGAATAAAGTGGTTTTAAAATTCTAATAAATAATTCCGAGTATGGGAAAAGGAGATTTTGAATAAACAGAAAATAATGAATTGTAAAACTTAAGTGATATTATTTAAAGGAATAAAGAATTTACTTTAAAATTTAAAGTTTAAATCTATTTAAAAGAATAAAGAAGGAATAAAAATATGAAGTCAATGGGTTTTGAAATGAATTGTGTAAGTAAAGAAATTTATTTCAAATGGAGTAAACTGGAAATCAATTTGGGAATTGATTTAAGTGTTTGAAATTGGAAATTTAAAGGAGAATGTGACTTTGAAAATTTATAAACTGGGTTTATAAAAGAGAAGTGATATATCAATGGATATTTGGAAGAATAAATTCACGATGGGAATTTAATAAAAGAATGGGTAAATTTGTTTAAAAATAAATTGTGATTTATTTTTAAAGGATGTGAAAGAAAAGCATATTTCCCTGGACAGCCAAGTACGTTTTCAAAACAAATTTGAAGGTAAGTTAAAAGTTTTAAGTTGTTTTAAAGTATGTTATATAAAACTTACTTTTTTTCTTAACGTTTAAATTCTAAAGTAAATATTTTCAAATCTATTATCGAAGTAATTATTTAAATGTGACTTGGTATTTAGTGTTAAAAAGAGGAAATCTAGTTTTATATTTTATAAAGTAATCTTATTTTAAATATTTCTATAGTATATATTTCTAATAAAGTATTAAAATAATTTTTAATTTAGACGTTTTAAAAGATAATTTATAAATAAAGTGTTTTAAACTAATTTAAAAATCTAAAGTTTTGTGCTTGGTTATTTTCAGTGGAAATAAATATATGGAGATTTTAATTCATGAGAAAGGTGTGTTGAAACTGTTTTCAAAGGAATTGAAAATGGAAATATATCTTGCGAAGGTATTTTGAGGTTAATGAATAATTTGGAGAAATTATTTATATTTGATGTTGTTGTGAATGTTAATTGATAGTCAAATAACCGACTATCAATATTGGCCAATGCGTTGATCGTTTCGAAGAGACCAGGATCGAGATTTATTTCTCGAAAATCACTTTGATCCGGTTTGTACGTTTTCGTGGAAAAACGAGTTCGGAGTCGAAGATGGAGCAGTGAAGTGTAAGGGCTAGTCACTACTAATCCTGAGAATGTTTCCAAAATGGATGTAGTAGGAATAGTGCCTTTGGTTCCGTTCGAACCCGGGACGGACTTGTATGAATGAATGCTTGCGGAACATCTTCAGGTGGACGATGGGCATTCTAAGTGAAACGTTCTAAAAGATAACGCTTAGCCTCAAGCCTCATCAACCGGGAATGACTGAAAATCAGGGGTTATGCAGCAAGGCTGGTGGGTAGTACCCATTTCGGGTGAGGTCATCCCTGTATAGACGCCCATTTTATTTCGGCTTAGTGGTGCGGTTGTTGATCACAACCGTGGGGTGATCTTACTCGGGATTATCTAGTAAGGGGTAGTCCCGGCCTTGTGTTGCAGGGAATCGGACATGGTCCTCGGTACACTGATCTAGACCAGGTACCGTGACAGTTGGTACCCCAGTGCCTAATCATTAGTTGGAGATCCATTCTCCCTACGCGCCTTTTACGAGTTTTGTTTGTATTACCACTTTGTGGCTAGTAGCTGGAATTTAATCATGTAACAATTTCGGCTATTTTAATAAGTATTTGTAAATAGACCCTATTATAATATCAGAGGATTTTAATAAAAAGTGTTTCGGCTATCGTAGGGTAAAAACCCGACATGTTTATTTGTGGCGTGGTCTTACGAGATGCTTTCGCTTTCAAAAAGATTTTGAAACTTTAATAATCAATTTGAGTGTGATTTCTCACGCTGGTATTCCAAACTGACTCGAGTGTTATTTAACTATAATGCTCGGGTCAGACCGAGTATTATAGAATACAGGAAAGAAAGCTGTGGAGCTCAGGAGACGAGCTGGGTGGCGTGACGTACTTCCGTACTTGATTTATATTCCGTTGTGTATTATGTTGTGTGAGGAAAGGTTAAGATTACTGACCAATTGTTTTATGTGATTGATGTACTTTGATGATGTATGTATAAATAGATATAGTATTTGTTTTTGTGTAAAGATCTATTATTATCTGTTATATTTTACTCCGCTGCGATGGTTAGATTCTGATGTTGTTTTCTATCTTCTTCTTCTACCTCTTCTTCTTTAACCCTAATAATTCGCGTTTCTGTTCATCTTTGAGTTGATATGTTGGAAAATAGTGTTGACTCAAGGGGTACGGATTTGCGGGTTGTTACAGTTGGTATCAGAGCTTAGGTTGGTGATAACCTTGGCTCTGGTGGGAATTACTCATTGAAAATAGAGTCTGTAGTACTCTAGAATGAGTTTGAGCGTATTAATAGATATGAGCGCGTATTTATTAGTGGATATAAATTGTTTTAATGTTGTGTTCACTAATTGGTTGGGTGGTTATGAATTCTGATCGAGTAAGTTGGCCGCTATTCGAGAAGAGTTTATAAACACCTGACACGATAAATTGACACGGTATTGTTTTAAATGTGGGTGAATGAAATAATTTTACCCGAAAATATATTTTGATATAAAAGAAAAGTTTTTGTAAACTATTTTAGCTAATATATCGTTGTTGGATGTTAGGAATGATAATATTAAATTATTATCATTGTTATATAAAATTTAACTAGAAATTGAAAATATAACCAAAGGTTAAGGACATAAATTCATTTATAAAATGGAATTTATAAATGTGAATTATAAACATGATTTATAAATTGAAATAAAATCGAATGGGAATTTGTATGAGCATAAAGTATACAAATGAATTATAGTTAAAATTTGATTTAAGCCAGAATTTGAAAATTTAAAATCCCGGAGATTTTGGAAGTGTTTTGAAGATAAATAATAGCATTGAACTCACTTCAGTCGCTGGAAAATAACTTCGGTGATGACTGCAGCATCATCGATGTTCATTTTCGAGTTTCTAAGTGACAGATTGCTGCCAAATTTGATTTGTTCAGAAGAACCGGTTGTTTTTGAAATTTCAAAGGAAACTTGTTGGGAATAAAAACTAGGATTGGTTTAAAAATTTTGAGAAGTGTGATTTTGAGATATTGGTGATTTCAAAATGATTTGAAACCAAAAGCTGGGTGTTTAAAAATCCAGATGGGATAGATTGTAAGTTTATAAATTGAGATGATTTTTAAATCAGGAAGGAAATATGAGCTTTGAATGTTGGAATTTAAATTTAAAGTTGAAATTGAATTGAAAAGGAATAAATTGAGATTTAAATGATATTAAGTGAAAGTAAGTTCTTACTTTGTGAATTGAGTGGATTAAAGAAAATTTAATCGTATTGAATCGAATAAATCTGAGTTAAAATAGAATCGAATCAAATAAATCTGAGTTAAAACAGAATTGAATTGGAATAAAATTCAGTTGAGTTATATGTGGTATTGAATGGAATTAGATTCTTACTTTAATAAATGGAAGTAAGTTGGATAAGAATTGGATTGAAATAAATGAATTAGAATAACTTATAAAAGAATTAGAATTAAAAATCCATAGAATAAAATATGCTTGGGCTATAAATAAGCGTAAATATCGATTTAAAGATAAAAGATGAATATAATCAAGCCTAGAATGAATGGAAATGTGTAAAATAATAAGTTGTGACTTATAAAATATAAAAGTGAAATAGAAAGCCCAAAATAAATATTGTTTGATGTTTTGGAAAATGAAACAAAAATCCAAACTTGAATTATAAAATAAATTGAACTTAAGAAAATTAAATGAAGAGATTTTGAGATATAAAAATCAAGTATTGAATTATAAACAGGGGAGAACTAATTAGATAGTAAATTAGTTAATGAAATATGCAAATGGAACCTAATGTAGTTAAATAGAAGCTAGATTTGTGAGTTAATAATGAAGTTTGGAAATGGAACTCGAGTTGTAAATCAAATTTGACTTGAATCGTTAGTGAAGTGAATATAATTGAAAATATTGCCAAATAAAATGCAATTGGATTAGAGTAGGGATGGTTTTAGTTGTAAATAAAACCCAGATGAATTTAGGAATAAATTGAAAATGACCTTGTAATCAATTAAATGAATTGAATCTGAAAATTTAAAATAACTAATCAAATAAATTTCAGATTGAAATGAGATTGGATTGAAATAGAATCAAGTTAAATCGAAGAGAAAATTTATTTGTAAAATGAAGATGAGCTTAAGTATAAAATTTGAATAATTTGAAGTAAATTAATTCAAGTTAAAATTAGAGGAAGCTTGGCTTCGAGTAAGGGTCAAAATCCATTAAATAAAAGCTTGGGTAAATTTAAATTGGTTATAAAACTTAAGCAATTATTTATTCACATGGATATCATCAAATTATATAGAATGAATTGTCGTTTGACGTAATCGAAGGTAATTAAAATTCTATGGATCATCGCAAGTAAATGAATTTTTTTTTGAATCAACTGGGATAAAATTTAAATAGAATGTATCGAGCTAAATAAAATGGTTGTGAATGAATTAAAATAGAAGGAATTAAATAATAAATTTAGTTGGAATCAATTTAAAATGATTATAAGCTTAAGTAATTGTTATTTGCATGAATAACATCAAATTTGCGCAGAAAATTTATCATTCTATCGTAAACGAAAGTAAATGTATTAACAGAGGTGGATAGAATTGATTTTTTTAAATCAATTGGAATAATATGGGTTTGTTTAAAATTTAAAATGAATTGAATGTAAGCAAGTGGGTTGTAGACCATTCAAATTGAATGAAAATGGTATATGAATCAATTGAAAACAGTCGAATTAGTATTAAAACTATATAAATTGCTTACGGAAAGTGTTTAATGTGCATTGTTGTTAGAATTCATGTGTTTAACTTTTGTAAATAAGTGAAATGTTGTTAAACTTCATATATATAGCACTTACATGTTAGAATTGAGTAAGTCCAGGTACCGGGAAACCGTTTGGATGGATTTTGGCACGCTAACTGCTAAATAAATAAGCCGCTTGCTTAAAAATGCTAAATAAAGGTATGCCTACGCAATAAAAATAGGAAATATGAACTGTTTTTGTTTTTCCGACTGGGTGGGTCGATGTATATATATTTATATATCTTGTCAAATTGCAAAAGCTCCTCCGTACTAAAGGAATTGGCAGGCTGTGCAAAAGGAATTGTCAAAAGAATGGTTTAAAAAATAATATAAGATAAAGGTTTATTAAAAAAACCCAACATATCCTAAACTAAAGGAATTGGTAGGCTGTGCAAGTCGAAAGACTACACATAATAATTGTACTTGAGAGGTCATGTATGAGTCACCCCAAAATTTTTTTAGGAACAATTGTCATTGGAGGACCAATTTATATTTTTAAAATAAGTTTTGTAAACCAAAATCAAATCAGTTTAATATAATGCAATTCATAAAATGTTTATGAATACCTATTCCGTTGCACAGAGAAACTACTATTATTTCAAGAAATACCAACTTCGTAATGAAGGAATTTCTTTTTGAAATTATTGGTAGTAAAATGGATTTGGATACGATCCAACGATAAAACTGATTATGAGGAATGAAATGAAATTAACTTAACCTTCATGAACAATACACATTAGAATGTCTAATAAATAATTCTTACACGTTGAGGAGAAACTACGAGTCTCTTATCAACATCGAGAATATGTAATTCTCGGTAGTCAATTAAACCATTAAGAGTATTGACTTTTCCATATGATATGATTCCCAACTCCCAAAGGATTCCAAGTACATTATCAAAATGTGATTAGATAATGTACTAGTATGATTCATCAGAACCAAATGTGTCTTCAAGAGAAAGACTAATACAGTTAGGATATAGTGAGCAATATTGATAAGAATAATATCGTAATTTTCAATCGTTGAAATTAATGTAGCAGATTCGGCATTCAGTATGCTCAAGATTATTCCGATTTTACTCATAAAATTATCGCTTATTGTGACTTTGTATTTTCGTACATATGTGTTGAAATGGAAAATTCTAAATAATGATTTAGAATGGACTGTTTGCATATAACAACCGAAGTAGTCGGAGCGAGATCAAGTTTATGGGTTTTTTGAACATGATCCAATATGTAAGTATCATCCTATAAGTGTGACGACCGCCCATGACTCCCGCACCAAAACAAGGAAATAATGCGCTGAAAGGCGTGCCAGGCAGCCATGGACGACAGTCAGGGAAAAACAAAACAAAAGAATCTCTATCGCATAACTCACAGCGCATGGATAAAATACAATAGAGAAATATAATATAGTGAAGCTCCATAGAACAGAACATCATCATATAAGCATCACAGTAGTTTTGTACAACCATCTACTCAAATCCATACATGAAAGCCTCACTACAAATCACTCAACCAAATACAGCAGCGGATACCCAGTACATATAGTAAGAAAACTAATATGCAAAGCCTCCTGCTCGTCTTCGTCATCTTCAGCGTAGAACTCCTAGCACAGCACCTGTCACCTGCTACCTAGTCTGCCCATCCCAAACATGGATGAACAGCCCAAGGTAATAAGAGGAGACATAAAACCTTGAGTCAGACAAAGTCTTAGTGAGCAGTAAATTAACTATCAAGCATACCAAAAGAGCATAAGGAATAAAAGGAATAGGAACTAAACCATCCCACTCCACCTCTTCTCACAGTGATAGCCCCCAGACACACACTAAGGAGAAGCAATCATAGCATAGCAGGTAATTAAAATAAAGCAATAATCACTCGAGTCAAGGACGATGTTTTCCAAATACAAACCCCCAAGGCCTAAACCAAGATCAGATAAGCACCCAGAAAACACCGCACTTGAGACCGAATGATAGTACAACCAAACATCCATGACTCTGGCTATCACTGTATCATTGCCTTGATATCACCGTTAGTTGAATGACCACCTGTCAAGGGCTAATGGTAACCCCGGTTCTAGCCATAACTCCGCACGTCGTCGCAGCCCGTGCCTAGGAATTTTCGCAACTACCCAGAGTACTAGCACGTCGTCGCAGCCCGTGCCTGGAACGTCGTCGCAGCCCGTTCCAACGTACCCTTGCTTTGAGCATGCTAGAACCTTCAACAACGATAAGATCTCAGCCTCCTAGTCATCCTCCTCGACGACTATTTCCATACTAGCTCAAGCGCCTCTCAAGCTAACCATTATCACCAACTCGGATCGCATCACCGAGTAATCAACATAACTTTGCACGTCGTCGCAGCCCGTGCTTGGGACGTCATCGTGACCCGTCCCATCACAACATATGTCTTGCCTCATCACATCATAGCAAAGTCTCTCTTCTTGGAACGTCATCATGACCCGCCCCATTTCAACATCACACCTTGCTTTATCGCATCATAGCAAAGTCCCATCTCAATCATGCTTTGCCTTCTCGTATCATGGCAAGATCCCACATCCTCGAATCCATCCATATGAGCTTCCACATCCGCTTCATATGCTACAGGCAGCTTCCACATTCAAGAGCTTTTCCACCTAGCTTTTGAATCATCTCGAACCATCTTGTTCCAAATCAACCACTAGCTAACTTGAAACAATCCAAATCATTCATCAATACAAACAATCAAGCATTCAAACAAGATTTAATAAGCAATATCAACAAAAACGGCAATATCATAAATAAATGAGCATAAGTCCAACATGCATGATTCATAGGTTTTTAGCATAGATCTATCAAATATAAAACATGGGTTTTGTCTCTAATACTTGTTAAACAAATATGCATAGGTAAACATCTTCAAAAATGATGGATCTACATGCAGACTTAAGGACAATGCGAGAAAATGCTATTTCAAACACATAAACTAGCTACCAATCCACTACACTCCTTTGGGTCCGCGTGAGAGATAACTACCACTCACCAAATCACCCAAACACTACAAAAACTACACACTTCAGATCTGGACAGCAAGGACTTGGGCTTGATCCGGAGAAATTTCACTTGAAACGGTGAAATCTAGCCTCTTCGGATGAAAATCTTCAACTTTGGCTCTTGATCTTTGATCTTGATCTTCAATCTTCAATGGATGTTAGCACTTGATAGAAATAGAGAAAGAAGTGAAGAAAATACTGTAGTCGAGTCTTCAAAATGGCAGCACTTCGTCGCTTCAAAAACCGGTGCCAAAAAGTGAGCCAAACCCCTCTATTTATAGGCTGGAAACTCCTTAGGTCGTCGCCCCTTAGGTCGTCCCCGACCTAACTATGAGTCGTTGCCGACTCATCAGCCCCTACGACCTACGACCTAACCAACACAACATACAACCAAGGCCGACTTACGACTTAACCCAGACGCGACCTAAAACACAGGCCGACCTAACGACTCAACGCACTGCCGACCCAACTGTCACACGACTCAACACACTGCCGCATTTCCTAAGTCCTAGGTCGTATGACGACTTAACCACCATGCCGACTTACGACTTAATACCAGTGCCGACTCAAACCCCTGCCGACCTATGTCCCCAACGACCTAACAAACACACAATACAAAAGCCTCCGACCTAACTTAGGTCGTTGCCGACCTATCATGCTACGACCTAACAACATAGCCGACTCACGACTCAACCTATTTCCTTTAGGTCGCGCTAGCGACCTAACGACTCATCTACCAACGACTCAAGCATGCCTCTCTAAACCCTAAGTCGGCTACTTTCCTGGGTCGGTCCATCTCTAAGTCGCCTAACCTTTAGGTCGCTACCCCCTCTTAGGTCGCTCTCCACTAGGTCGGTCACTTTCTTATCTCGGCCAAACCTATAAGCCGCCCCTCCTATGAGTCGGTCACCCCCCCCTTGACTCGTCTAAGCCTATGAGTCGGCCCTCTATGAGTCGGCCACGACTCATCACTTGACCCCTATCTCGCCTCTCTTCTTAAGTCGGCAACTACTATGCCGTTCTATCCCTTAACTCGGTCCATCCCCTTAAGTCGTCTACGACTTATCTATGAGTCGGTCACGACTCATCACTTGCACTCGGGTCAACTCCTAAACGACTCAAGCTAGAGGCCACACAAACAACACTATCGACCTGCAAATTCTACGTTTTATCGACACGTAAAATACGGGTCGTTACATTCTCTCCCCCTTAGGAATTTCGCCCCCGAGATTCCAAGCAAACAACAGCAATCACAATTATTCCGCATGCCTACCATCCATAGCAATCAACAAACCATGCATCCAATTCTAACCTAGCATGCAGAATTCTATGACTTAGAACAAGCTACAAATTCATGAGATGTCACGACACTTTAGGGCCATACCTCGAAGAGTCCGGGATGAGCTGCCTTCATCCTCTCTTCCTCCTCCCACGTACAGTCGTTAACATCATCACTCCATTGTACCTTGAGCAACGTAATCGTCTTCCTCCTAAGCTGTTTCGTATCAGTTTCAACAATACGAAGCGGCTTACGAGGTCTTGTAACAACTGGATCAACCTCCAAATCTTCACAGCTATCAGCAGAAACCACCGTAGTTGGGTCGTGCATATACTTCCGTAGATAAGATACATGAAAAACACTGTGCACACCCGCCATCTTTTCCGGTAACTCCAATCTATAAGCGAGCTTTCCAATACGCTCGATAATCGGGAATGGTCCAACAAATCTCGGAGTTAACTTTCCTTTGTTCCCGAATCTAATAACATTCTTCAATGGAGAAATCTTCACAAAAACCCTATCACCCACGTCGAATTCCAAATCCTTTCGACGATTATCTGCATAACTTTTCTGACGATCTTGGGCTGCCTTCATTCGTTGCCGAATGATCTCTATACAACCTGAAGTCTGTCGAATCATCTCTGGCCCAAGTATCAGCTTTTCTCCAGTTTCCAACCAACATGTCGGAGAGTTACACGGTCTTCCATATAATGCCTCATATGGTGCCATACCAATACTCGACTGATAACTGTTATTATAAGCAAACTCCACCAAATGAAGGTGATCTTCCCATGATCCTCCGAAGTCCAAAACACATGCTCTAAGAAGATCTTCCAAAACTCGGTTGACTCTCTCAGTCTGACCATCTGTTTGAGGGTGATAAGCTGTACTCAAACACAACTCAGTTCCCAAAACTTCCTGGAAGCTCTTCCAAAATCTACTGGTGAACAATGGATCTCGATCGCTCACTATACTCTTCGGAACACCATGGAAACGAACTATCCACTTCACATAAAGCTCAGCCAACTTCGATGCAGTCCTATTCGATCGAACAGGAATGAACCTTGCACTCTTGGTCAAACGATCTACTATGACCCAAATCCCTTCATTCCCTGTCCTAGTTCTAGGTAGACCATCGATAAAATCCATCGACACTTGCTCCCACTTTCACGTAGGAACCTCTAATGGCTGAAGTAATCCACTGGGCTTCTTCTGCTCAGCTTTTACCAACTGACAATTCATACACTTGGAAATAAAACTTCCAACATCTTTCTTCATACCTTCCCAGTAGTAAGCTCTCTTCATATCCCGATACATCTTATTACCACCTGGATGAATTGTCAACTTCGAGTGATGACTTTCCCTCAGAACTTCATCTCTCAATCCATCTACATCGGGAATAACCAATCGTCCTTGCTTTCGAAGCCAACCCTCTCGATCGACCTCGAATCCCTTATCCTTCTCTGGTTCCAATCCAGATTCCAAATCACGGATAATCTTGACAAGCTTATCATCTCTCTTTTGGCTTTCACCAATTCTTTCCACAAGAGTAGGCCTTATCGATAAGTTTGCCAACATCTCAGGTTCCAATTCGCATCTAGGCCTGAAATCAAATCCAGCCAAATACTCAAGACTCTTCCATTCCGAAAACATGGCTCCCAATCCTGCATGTCTTCGACTTAACGCATCAGCCACTGCGTTACCTTTCCCTGGAGTATAGGCTATACCAAAATCATACGATGCTAAGAACTCTAGCCACCTTTGCTGTCGAAGATTCAAATCCTTTTGGGAAAACAGATACTTCAACGACTTATGATCTGTAAACAGCTCGAATCTAACTCCCAATAGATAGTGTCTCCACATCTTCAAAGCAAACACAATCGCCGCTAACTCCAAATCATGAGTCGGATAATTCCTTTCATGCGGCTTCAGTTGTCGACTTGCATACGCAACAACTTTATGCTTCTGCATTAGCACCGCTCCTAGTCCAGTGCCACATGCATCGGTGTAGACCACCATCTCATCATTCCCACTAGGAATTGTCAAAACAGGAGCACTTGTCAGTCGCTCTTTCAGGATCACGAAAGCTTGCTCACATTTATCATCCCATTTGAACACTTGGTTCTTTTTCGTCAATCCTGTTAACGGTGCAGCTATCTTGGAAAAGTCTTTGATAAACCGACGATAATATCCTGCTAATCCAAGAAAACTCCTCACATCAGATGCATTCTTAGGTCTAACCCAATCCTGGATTGCTGCCACCTTAGCGGGATCAACCGCTATTCCATTTCCAGAGATAACATGGCCTAAGAACCTCACTTCACTCTTCCAGAAGTGACACTTCGAAAACTTAGCCTTCAGCTGATGTTTCCACAAAATTTCCAAAACAATCCTCAAGTGTGTCTTGTGCTCTTCCTCAGTTCTGGAATAAACCAAAATATCATCCACGAACACAAGCACGAACTTATTCAACTGATCTCTGAATACTCTATTCATAAGATCCACAAAATATGCTGGCGCGTTAGTCAATCCAAACGGCATCACCAGCCACTCATAAAACCCGGATGGTGTCCTGAAAGCAGTCTTCGGCACACTATCCCTCGCCACTCTTAACTGGTGAAATCCCGTTGCCAAATCCATCTGAGAAAACACCCTAGCCTCGTGAAGCTGATCAAACAAGTCATCTATTCTCGGCAATGGATACTTGTTCTTCCTAGTCACCTTATTCAGCTCACGATAATCAACACACAACCTCAACGATCCATCCGTTTTGGTTGCGAACACAACGGGCGCACCCCATTCGGACACACTTCTCCGAATGAATCCTTTCCGTAAAAGGTCATCAACTTGCACCTTCAGCTCTTGCTGCTCCCTCGGTGCCATCCGCCTAAGAGGCATCACAACAGGTCTGGCTCCCTCAACTAGATCGATACGAAACTCGATCTCCCTATGCGGCGGCAACCCTTTGACTTCGTCAAAGACATCCTCAAATCCATTCACAATAGGCACCAATGACAGTCCATCCCGTGGAACAACCAGCGAATACATGAAGCTCATGAAGACGCCTTCCTCATGCTTACATCGTATCACAACCTTTCGCCCATCCACATTCCCGACTGTCACCTCCAGCCTCTCACAATCAATCCTAGCCGCATACTTCCTAAGCCAGTCCATACCCAAAATAATTCCGAACCCCGCAAAGTTCAGAACAAAGCAATCACAAACAAACGAGCAATCATGACTCGACACAACCAGACCACGGCATATCATACACAAACATGACGAACCCCCAACTGGATTAGTCACAACCAATGGCCTATCAACAATATCCGGTTTCAAACCTAACCGGCCTACCAAATCATCACAAACAAAAGAATGCGACGCTCCAGTATCAAACAACACTCTAACTGGAACACCACAAATAGAAAGAGTACCTTGGACCACCACACTCTTCCCCTTCTCCTCAGCAGTAGGAGCTCTTGAAGACGACGGCACAGCTTCCAGAACATAAGCTTGCACAACCTGCCTATCCTTCCTCGGCTCTGGACAGTCCTTCCTGAAATGCCCTGGCTTATCACAGTTATGGCACTTCGCCGGCGCCTTTGGATTCCTACAATCCTTGGAAAGATGGCCCTTCTTCTGGCAATTATAGCAAGTCACCTCGCCCTTTGGCTTCTTCTGACCATCCTTTCCCTTCTGTTGCTGCTGCTTCCTCTTCTTGTTGCCACTCTGCTGTGGTTTAGATCCTTCCCTGGTTACAGCAACAACAGAACTTTCCCTAGGAAACAAACTCTCATGCCTCAAAGCTTTCTCCACCAGCTTCTCGAATGGATCGTCCAAGTGATCCACCAACTGCCTTCCAAGATAAGCATCCAGACCAGTCACAAACTTCTCGTTCTTCTGGTAGGGAGAATCAACATATGATCTGGCATACTTAGACAAGGCCTCGAACTCAGAAATATACTCAAGAACAGGCCTCCCGCCTTGTTTGAGCTCCACAAATCTCTTGAACAAAACAGACCTCTGAGCAGTAGAGATGAACTTGGCTTCAAATCTAACTTGGAACTGCTCCCAAGTAATCTCCTCCTCTGGTGTATCTATAGTGATAGAATTCCACCAATCCGCAGCTCTCCCTTGAAGCTGCCTCGATGCAAGCTTTCTCTTGGTTGCATCCTCAATCCCTAGATCACCAAAAATCCTTCGGCAAGCATCCATCCATCTCTGCACTTCAATAGTAGACTCCGTCCCTAAGAAAGCTTTTCCTCCAAGAGAAGTATAATCCTTGCAGAGCTTGGCGAAATCCACTGGTCTTGGAGCTTGGACTTGAACCCCAACATCAACAGTAGGCCCTGGAACGGGCATCCTCCTCATAATCGAAGTCATCATCGCTTCGAACATAGCCCCATAATCTGCAGCTCCTTCTGTAGCACGGCCTTCCCTAGCAGCTGGTCTTCCTCTACGACTCATTCTTAATATCTGTAAAAAGAATGATTAGAACACCTTAAGAAACAACTGCATAAGGAGTTCAAATCCTTCTAAGCTACTATATTATATATAGTAATCATCCATCAAAATACAATTACGTCTCTCTTACGTAATTACGTCAGCGAGCGTTGGCTAAAATCGACTAACCAAAGCTCTGATACCAAATGTGACGACCGCCCATGACTCCCGCACCAAAACAAGGAAATAATGCGCTGAAAGGCGTGCCAGGCAGCCATGGACGACAGTCAGGGAAAAACAAAACAAAAGAATCTCTATCGCATAACTCACAGCGCATGGATAAAATACAATAGAGAAATATAATATAGTGAAGCTCCATAGAACAGAACATCATCATATAAGCATCACAGTAGTTTTGTACAACCATCTACTCAAATCCATACATGAAAGCCTCACTACAAATCACTCAACCAAATACAGCAGCGGATACCCAGTACATATAGTAAGAAAACTAATATGCAAAGCCTCCTGCTCGTCTTCGTCATCTTCAGCGTAGAACTCCTAGCACAGCACCTGTCACCTGCTACCTAGTCTGCCCATCCCAAACATGGATGAACAGCCCAAGGTAATAAGAGGAGACATAAAACCTTGAGTCAGACAAAGTCTTAGTGAGCAGTAAATTAACTATCAAGCATACCAAAAGAGCATAAGGAATAAAAGGAATAGGAACTAAACCATCCCACTCCACCTCTTCTCACAGTGATAGCCCCCAGACACACACTAAGGAGAAGCAATCATAGCATAGCAGGTAATTAAAATAAAGCAATAATCACTCGAGTCAAGGACGATGTTTTCCAAATACAAACCCCCAAGGCCTAAACCAAGATCAGATAAGCACCCAGAAAACACCGCACTTGAGACCGAATGATAGTACAACCAAACATCCATGACTCTGGCTATCACTGTATCATTGCCTTGATATCACCGTTAGTTGAATGACCACCTGTCAAGGGCTAATGGTAACCCCGGTTCTAGCCATAACTCCGCACGTCGTCGCAGCCCGTGCCTAGGAATTTTCGCAACTACCCAGAGTACTAGCACGTCGTCGCAGCCCGTGCCTGGAACGTCGTCGCAGCCCGTTCCAACGTACCCTTGCTTTGAGCATGCTAGAACCTTCAACAACGATAAGATCTCAGCCTCCTAGTCATCCTCCTCGACGACTATTTCCATACTAGCTCAAGCGCCTCTCAAGCTAACCATTATCACCAACTCGGATCGCATCACCGAGTAATCAACATAACTTTGCACGTCGTCGCAGCCCGTGCTTGGGACGTCATCGTGACCCGTCCCATCACAACATATGTCTTGCCTCATCACATCATAGCAAAGTCTCTCTTCTTGGAACGTCATCATGACCCGCCCCATTTCAACATCACACCTTGCTTTATCGCATCATAGCAAAGTCCCATCTCAATCATGCTTTGCCTTCTCGTATCATGGCAAGATCCCACATCCTCGAATCCATCCATATGAGCTTCCACATCCGCTTCATATGCTACAGGCAGCTTCCACATTCAAGAGCTTTTCCACCTAGCTTTTGAATCATCTCGAACCATCTTGTTCCAAATCAACCACTAGCTAACTTGAAACAATCCAAATCATTCATCAATACAAACAATCAAGCATTCAAACAAGATTTAATAAGCAATATCAACAAAAACGGCAATATCATAAATAAATGAGCATAAGTCCAACATGCATGATTCATAGGTTTTTAGCATAGATCTATCAAATATAAAACATGGGTTTTGTCTCTAATACTTGTTAAACAAATATGCATAGGTAAACATCTTCAAAAATGATGGATCTACATGCAGACTTAAGGACAATGCGAGAAAATGCTATTTCAAACACATAAACTAGCTACCAATCCACTACACTCCTTTGGGTCCGCGTGAGAGATAACTACCACTCACCAAATCACCCAAACACTACAAAAACTACACACTTCAGATCTGGACAGCAAGGACTTGGGCTTGATCCGGAGAAATTTCACTTGAAACGGTGAAATCTAGCCTCTTCGGATGAAAATCTTCAACTTTGGCTCTTGATCTTTGATCTTGATCTTCAATCTTCAATGGATGTTAGCACTTGATAGAAATAGAGAAAGAAGTGAAGAAAATACTGTAGTCGAGTCTTCAAAATGGCAGCACTTCGTCGCTTCAAAAACCGGTGCCAAAAAGTGAGCCAAACCCCTCTATTTATAGGCTGGAAACTCCTTAGGTCGTCGCCCCTTAGGTCGTCCCCGACCTAACTATGAGTCGTTGCCGACTCATCAGCCCCTACGACCTACGACCTAACCAACACAACATACAACCAAGGCCGACTTACGACTTAACCCAGACGCGACCTAAAACACAGGCCGACCTAACGACTCAACGCACTGCCGACCCAACTGTCACACGACTCAACACACTGCCGCATTTCCTAAGTCCTAGGTCGTATGACGACTTAACCACCATGCCGACTTACGACTTAATACCAGTGCCGACTCAAACCCCTGCCGACCTATGTCCCCAACGACCTAACAAACACACAATACAAAAGCCTCCGACCTAACTTAGGTCGTTGCCGACCTATCATGCTACGACCTAACAACATAGCCGACTCACGACTCAACCTATTTCCTTTAGGTCGCGCTAGCGACCTAACGACTCATCTACCAACGACTCAAGCATGCCTCTCTAAACCCTAAGTCGGCTACTTTCCTGGGTCGGTCCATCTCTAAGTCGCCTAACCTTTAGGTCGCTACCCCCTCTTAGGTCGCTCTCCACTAGGTCGGTCACTTTCTTATCTCGGCCAAACCTATAAGCCGCCCCTCCTATGAGTCGGTCACCCCCCCCTTGACTCGTCTAAGCCTATGAGTCGGCCCTCTATGAGTCGGCCACGACTCATCACTTGACCCCTATCTCGCCTCTCTTCTTAAGTCGGCAACTACTATGCCGTTCTATCCCTTAACTCGGTCCATCCCCTTAAGTCGTCTACGACTTATCTATGAGTCGGTCACGACTCATCACTTGCACTCGGGTCAACTCCTAAACGACTCAAGCTAGAGGCCACACAAACAACACTATCGACCTGCAAATTCTACGTTTTATCGACACGTAAAATACGGGTCGTTACAATAAGCATCAAAATTGAATAAATATTTTTATAAAAATAATGAATAGTTTGATTTTTAGTCCAAATGCGTAGGAAGTGTGTGTCCATAGGAAAGAACATTAAAGGGTACATAGGTATTTATAAAATTATAAGTAAACAACATATGGCTGATTGTTAACATGTACTTACGCTAAAATCGGTAATAATCTAATTTTTAACACTCGATATTGGATTTGTAAACTATATCTTTTATATATAAAGAATGTTGAGAATGTCACCAATGATATGCATAGACACCATATCAAAAGGTTTAAAATGGAACATGTAAGATGAATCTATTATGTGTTGACAATAGGAATAATCATACATGTCAAATTAAGATCACTGAATGGTAGTTTAGAGTATTCTCGAGTATTTACAAAATACTAGGGAATTGTTTACATAAACAATGAAATTGCGATGAAGGAGCATTCAGACTCGAACTTCATAAGTGCTATCAAGTTTAATATGTCAATATTAAATTTATGTTCAAACTTTAACTAAGAAGTTTTTGGTTGGAACTGTTCTGATTAATAAATAGTATCTGATTCAACCAAAGGCTAAGACAATATAAGAAGCATAAACAACTGCACAAAATTATAATTAAACTAAGGGTGATTCCAAATGTTAAGAATCTCATGACATTATTGTATGATAACTATGCCGTGACATAGTTTGTGAAATAACTTAGAGTTCACTGGAAGTCAAGTGACATAATTTGAATAGTTCCACATGATAAATGCAATTATCAATATCGAACAGAGTTGATTAACAGAGTAGATAATTAATACAACACATCATACCCATTCACTAAGGGACTGGCTCGATAATTTTATAGAGAATCGATCGATGAATTTGGAGTAAGATTCCATTATTGACCCTAAGTGCATCATACCTAATTGTAAAAGCAATTAAAGGAACATTCTCGTTTGCAACTCTTAGTTGATGGAATTTTGAAGATGAATCTAACTACAAGGACACTTTAGCTCCATTCATCTGATAAAAAACATCTATCCACAAAAAAGGATATATGTTCTTCATTGTTCTTTCATTTAGCTCTCGATTGTCAATGCATAATGTCAATGACCTATCAAACTACTTCACTAACATCGTTGAAGCACCTATGATGAACAACTCGGCTTGACAAAGCTCTTACTTTCCAACTCTACTACTTCTTCTTAAACTCTTCCATCTCATTTGGAGACATTCTATCAGGAGAACAATTGAATGACTCAGCTCCTGGTATTAACTCAATCGAAACTCGATGGCTCTTATGGGTGGAAATTCCAAGTCTAGTTCAAACAAATCGAGTAATTATCAACTACTTGTACTTATTTAATACCTTCTTCCTTCGAAGTAAAGGCAAACGATCCACCCATGCACCTAGGTTTTGGCTTTTCCGAAACTATAAGCATTTTTTTTTATTTTAGTTTGGGTGACTTAATGTTATGACCCTTTCGGCCCATATATTCTACCATCATAATGCTACAACCAATCCATCCCTAAAATTAACTTTGATCCTATGAAGAGAAACACATAGGGATCACACAGAAACTTATACCCACCTAACTTAATTTCTAAACTAGTGCACCAAAATCCAAGAGCGGCATATCCCCTATCAAATTACTACACAAAAGAAAGTGTAATGACATAACTTTTCACGGCCATAAAATTGCCTTAGATTGAAAAGCCGGATCGTTATAAACAATTTCAATTTTATACAAAGAGCTATATAACTAACTAACTAAAACTTTCAGAACTCATGTAGGAATGGATCAAACTATAGATAAAATATAAAAAATTCATATGTGTACAACATAAGTCATACATTGTCTTTTATATGTACACAAAACGACATGTTATGTATATAATATATACAAATAACGGACAACATATATAAACATCTCAATTTCTCCATCTTCGAACACACCACACTGTTATGTTTACTTCATTTACCTATAGTTTATGAGGAGGGGGTTAAAAACACATTTTTTGCGAGTAAAAATATTACCAAGTATATACCGATACACGATTTCATAAGCATCACATGAAAAATAATACTTACTTACCTCAACCTATTTCACCAGCACCCACAAAGTTAGCCCATCATAGTAAACATAATATGATGACTTCTATTATATATTTGTTAATGTTACATGTATACTAGAATAAATTAAACGAAAGCTAAACCCATGGTATAGTCAAATATGAACTATTTCTGTAAACATAAGCAAAAGCACGAGCCATATAAACATAGTCAAACCCACGTATACGTGAAGGTTAGGAAATAAAGCCTAATTCCTTTACATATGATTAAATCCACTTACCAAAATGCACAATCAATAGAGTATGTATCTACATGTTAACACTCCTAATCATCACTAAAAACTCAACATGGTATTCAACAACTATTTCGTATAGGCCTGGCTGAAGTAAAATTGCTCCAGTTTGGTCCAGGTTCAGGTTGGCAAATAAAATGCCCACCGATGGACCGGTGGACATAAAAATTTCAGTGCTCACAATATGATATTTCGATTGTTTCTTCTCCATTCGATTTCTACATCATCGTTTATTGATTTAATGCTTCATACCTCTCTTAGACATTATATTTCACTATCCTAACCTTTCATATATCACATATTATCAATATAGCATAATCATTTCTTAATTTACATAATCCATACATTGCACACAATTTCTATTTAATAAACAATCTAATCCAAATTTAACCCAAATTTGACTATCATCAACATCGTTAATCCCTCTAATCATTTCATTATCACTATCCTAATCTCAGTCTCCCATATTCATAATTTAATTAGATTCCTTAGCATTCATGCAACATAAACTATTTTTATGCAACAATATATCCTCGATAATGATTCGCACTCACAAAATTGCAATGTAAAGCCCAAGAATCCATCAATTTGCCCCAAAACCTTCGCCGTCCAGAAATGCAATCCTTTCACATTCCCCAAATGCATAAAAGATTGGTATATTCATGTAACCCGCGTCACTCTCTTCGTTTTGATATAAAAATTACTAGGTTTTCATAAAGATTCAAAGGAGGAGAGAGAAGGCAGTGCGATTGAGGAAGAAGGGAAGTTGAGAAATGAAATTGTACATGAAGTGAGAAACTGAAAACTCAAACGTGCTTGGCCCGTTATATAAAATTATGAACCGTTGTTTCATCCTAATGGGCTTAGGCCCATTTAACCCAAATCAAAACCTGAAACCTATAACCCACGTAACTTCTTCATACGGCCTTCGATCCGAACAAACTAATATAACGTGCTGACAAGAAAAATGAGCTCTATGCAATAGTATAAGTCTCATTGTCTAATTATAAAGTTTATAAAATTACCATTTTGCCTTTTTAGTTAAAATTACCAAAATGTCCTTAAAATAGATATATCAAATATACATGGTATTAAAAGAAGTGACTAAGTCTATCAACTAAGTCTTTAGCAATAAATGAATGTGTAGCTTTAGTATCAAAATATTACTCTAATCGAAAAATCAAAGTCATACCTTCCAAGATCATGCCCTTGCCTTTCTCTTCGGCAAATGGACCTCCCTTTGGCTCTTCCAAAGCAAAGTCCTATGCTTTAAGCTCTGGATAATCTTTCTTCTTATGGATAGGATTATCACAAATGAAAGTGCTTGACCTTCTCCGCTCATTCAGAGTTCGACACTTTGATGCACAGGGTCTTAAATGTCCATAATAGTAGCAAGTAACTTTAGAAATTTCCTTCCATCCCCCTTAATTCATCCCCTTTAGTTGCTGGTCTTTCTTCCTCATTTGATAAGGGGTAAATCTTTTCTCCTTGTCAGCAAAGGCTTTCAGTCCTATACCCCTCCTTTCAGTGTACATTAGCTTATATCCGTTCTTCAAATCCATCATTTCGTTGAATGAAAGTTCCAAATAGGCCATAATCTTATCATTTACTTCCGACCTCAATCCAAAGATAAGCATCCCCACCTTCTTCCTTGGTTTTCCAATCAAGTCTACCCCATACCTCGACAGAGCAACAAACTTCTGCACATACTTCGAAACTGATAGGATTCTTTATTGCAACTCAACAAACTCTCGAAAAATAGCTGACAACTCGGATCTCGGAATGAACTTATCCTTAAACATTTATTTGAATCTTTGCCAAGTAAATTCGTACTTAGGAATTACCATTCTTACATTCTTCCACCAAATATTATCTAGTTCTTTAAATTGCCTAGATGCTATCTACATCTTCTGGGCATTGGTGAACTAAAAGTCTTCACAACTTCGTTGACACTTCTTTAGCCAAACACTTTCTTCTAGAGCCGGTTTTATTCCATCAAATATTTCTTCATCCAAGCTCCAAAAGTCTCTATTCATCTTAGCAGTGTTATCTCCAAAAGTCTTGATTCCTCTTAGCAAAGTCATCTCCAACATTTTGCACCTGGGCCTCCATAACTTGTCGGGCTTGCATTAGGTTTGCCATAAACCGTTAGAAAAGCACATTTGATTGAGTATTCAAATCTCAACTTTGGCATTCAGTGTTGTTTCCCACCTTAGCCATTTGATTGAGTATTCTCAACCTCTCTCCTTTACTTTCCCTCCTAATGTAATTCGTCCACTCCTCGTCTCCATCTTGCCTTTTCTGTTAAGCAAGTCTTTATTAGAAACAAAAGAAAAGAGAGTGAAATAACAATAGAAGTATAGATATATCTACTTATACATCTATATATATATGTATGTATGTATGTATGTATATGTATGTATGTATATAGCAAAGTACAAGTACGTTATATAGTAATATATACCTTTCATAAGATGTTTGTTTTCTACCAAGTACTTTAACTATTTCTAGCTATGTTTTCCTTAAGTGTCCCCTAATCTAAGCTCTGATAACAAAGTGCAACATACCCTATTTTGAAATCCAAACATGGAGTCCCAATGTGTTGTGGTCATCTTGGAGTAATCTTTCAAAGATAGAATAAGTTTGTATACATAAGATAGTCTAATAAATATAGCAATTAAATAAATTCATTACACAAAGTTGTCTTGATAATCCTTACATTTTTTCATACATCCTAAAACGTTCCCATGCATGAGTAAAATATGATAAAACATATATAGAATGTCACGCTTAATATATGAAGATGTCATCATGAATGCTTAAATAACATCAACAACCAAGCCTCCTACTTTCATCTTCGACGTGCTCTATTCATCTTTCCATAGCTACCTGTGTAGTCCATTAACTCAATCTACTAGTATCAACTAGTTTATAAAGATAACAGTAATAAAAGATCAGGCCAGGCATAAAGCCTGTTATGACTAACACGTTACCCTTAAATATAACATATAGCGAGACTATGCCACTAAAGCGCAAAACAAGTTTAGCCTTCACTATTCAACAATCATAATTCATCATCCTGAATAGAGCACAAATCCTATACATATAAGTGTTCCCACACTCATTACTACATCAAGCTAGGATACAAAATTAGTCTTTCATCACTCTACTCAGGCCTTGTCCAGCCTCTTAGGAATATATTGGTATTTATTGTTTTTGGCTGTCACAGATGCCTTTTGCCTTTACCGATACTTAAGGTCATATTGCTACTTTTGGCTGCCACTAAAGATTTAAGCTTTTCCAATATCATATCATAATTTTTATTTTATTTTTTGTCTAACTAAGGCCTTAGTCCTTAATATTTCATTTACAAGTTTTAATTTAGAAATTGGGATGCCACAAAGGCCTTATACCCAATAATAAACGTATGTCACATTCAAAGCTTTGATTGCAACACAGGCCTTATATAATCACATCGTAAAATGATCATCTTTAGACACTTAGATACAGCAAAGTCCTTATACCTCGTTACCAAATGCAATGTCATATTTAGATATTAGGCTGCAACTAAGACTTTACACCACGTTACAAAATGCAATGTCATTTTCGATATTCAGCTGTCATCAAGCCTTATGTCTCGTCACCGAAATCTTAATCTTATCTAGACTCTAGGTTTCCATACGGGCCTTACACCTTATTACTGAATTGGGTTGCCACATAGCCCTTATGTAACACCTCGTAAAAATTTATAAGAAATTAATTACTAAGGCTAAAAATGAGGATTTTTCAAATATTGGAATTTGACCACGAAATTTTGATTATTGTGCTCATGGCATTTTTCTGATCAACTTTCGAATACAAAGTTTTGCAATCGAAGCTCAAACAGAAAAGTTACTAATGTTTAATGTTTTTGAATTTAAAATAATTCAAATGAATTAAAAATTAAAAATTAAATAATGTCAACGTTTGAAATTAAAAAGGTAATAAATATTTTTTAATGTTAAGAGGAGCTTATCGTTTAAGGAAAACATTAATATTAAGGATTAATGGATGGAATTAAATATTAACGTCGAAAAAATAAAAGACAAGAAATAAATCTCATTTATAGAAGAAGGCTAATCGACCACCTCCACTAGGCCAGTTGATCGTAACAGTCGAGTACCTAAGGAGGAGAGGTCAACTGAAACCTGTATGGCAACTAGGGTTTGGTTAGGCCAGAAATGGCCCAGATTTTATTATATTAAGCCAACTTAAATCATACGGTCCATGCACATTCTAATCACTATAATTAAGAGGCTTGCCCCCTCACTTTTATTCACATGAAAATTACAATGCTAGGAAAACTCTATTAGTTCTTTGTTAAACTTTTAGGGAAGGAATCAATCAATAAGTTTTAGATACACACATACATACACACACATGTTTTTCTATTTTTATTCTTTTATAATCTCTGAATTCTGAATCTAATTATATACAATTCAATTGCTGTATATTCCAAAAAGAAGGAAACTAAAGGAGGAATTAGGTGAAGGCGAAAATGGAATCTAAAGGAAGCTATGGAAACTATCTGTGGGTGGAAATCTTAGTTTTTCACATTTTAGTAATTTGTATGCCAAAAGTTTGGATTTATTTTATGTCTTCGAGAATTTTACGTATGGAAACCCAAAAATCAAAACCTCCAAATTTCCTAATAAAATTTCAATTCTTGGATAATTGGAATCTCAACTGTTTATGTTAATATAGTAGAATTTAATATTGTTTATGTTAATTTTTTGTCACAATTTAAATAATTTATGTTCTATTCAGCTTTCACTTTTAATTTTCTTTGTTGCAATAAAGGGTATAAAAAGAAAATTACTAAGAAATGGTGTGTAAATTATGAATTTTCCTATTTGTAGTTTGTAACACCTATTTTTGTAATTTAGACAAAATATGAATCTCCTTTTTCGCTTCAAGTTTGTATATGTAAAAGTTGAATAGAATAAAAATGGTTTAAATTGTAAGGTTTTGTTTCCTTAAAATAGAGGCATTGATTCTATTATATTAGTGTAAAAAATTTTGGTATTTTGATTTCATTTTTGAATACACATACATACACATACACCAAAGTTTTTTATCTAACTAAGGATATTAGCTATTTTTGCATTTATTGTATGGAACTAAGTCTTGTATGAATACGAAAGTTTTAACGTTTTAACAATTAGTATAGGAAGCGAAAACCTTAGACTATGAATATTTCTACACATGGTTGGGAAATTTTAATTAGCCTAAAATTTACGTACATACAATATATTAATAGTGAATAAATAGTAACGTATAAATCATATCATATAGAGTAAATATGTTAATAAATAGAATTAAACCCTATAGGAAGGAAGTTAAGATGAAATAAGGAGTTTTCCTTAAGTGACCTTAATGTGAAATTCCGGGTGAGGTATAATATATTTTTTTGTTTGTCTACATATATATATTTATGTATATATATGTATGTATATGTGTATATATATATATATGTATATATATTTATGGAAGTATATTTAGAAATTGGAAATATGGCTAAGTTATAGGGATGCATGGTCAGTCAAAAGCACATAGAAGTCTATCCAGCTAATGTGGATAACAGCAGTGTGACTTTGGTACTGATGTGAGACAACGCCCATGAGAAGTACCCACGGTTGATGCGAGGTTAGTCCCAATTCTGTAACATAAGTTTGTCTAGCTAATATGACTACCAACACGTACGAATAGTCGGACTAATATGAGACGTCATAGTTTGAGTTACGGGTCATAAGATGGATATCCCAATACGGATCTACTTTTGGGTTGGAGATATTAAGTAGCTGTTGTACGGTTTACCCCCTTCCCACTCAAGAACCATTAAACGGTCAGGATTATCTTTTAGGTGCGGTAGTAGAAAATCTCTAAAGGATGTCCTCTTCGGGATTGGGGTATAAAGTGTAGGGTCCTCCACTTTTCCATAAAAGAAGTATTAATTGGCCTTGTGGATTTTTTACAATGTTAGTTAGGAAGTACCAAAGAGGGGTCTGCATTGGATTTAAGCATTAAATGATAGGGATATACCTAAGGAATATGTTTAAATGGTCAAAGTCCGCCTAATTCCCATTAAAAAATGTATTAAGTGGCTCAGGTACTTTCTCTTGCATCGTTAGGGAATAATTGATGGAGATGGGTTGTTAGGCCCCATAGTTGCATTGAGCTCGAGTTGGAGTTATAAAGTTGGACTAGAAAGAGCTATGGGCCAACAAACAAAAATATATTATGGAATTAAACTGGAAAAGCCTGTGGCTTACGGTGTAGGTATAGTTAGTAGTATAAAGTATAGGATGCATAAGACAAATTACTTATTTAAATGATACTGTCCAAATACTATCACTACAAGTAATAGTGAAATTTATGGTGGAAGCTTCGGATGGCCACCGATAGCTCCGTCATTATGTTTTCGACGGCTATCGATGGACCATAAATTTATTTATTTAAACTTATTACTTTATTGTTCCATATTTGTTAAATAAGTTGGAAATTCGATTAAATATATAATAATTCAAATCTTAAGAATTTTATAAATATATTTCTATTCAATTATTCAAATTTCTGATTATTTAAATTAGTGTTGTTGATGATCTTTTCTATTGTATAATTATATTCGATAATTAAAGCCGTTGACGGCCGTCGGAAGCCATCGTTGGTTAAAGTCGTCAACGACCGTCGAAAGTCGTTGGAAGGCTGCATATGTTCAGCCACCAGGTCGAGATCTACTTCATCTCATTTACCTTCCCCAAATCACACAAAACCCTAGCTCATCATCCCCTCTCCGTCGACGGTGAATCCGCACCACTCCTCGACCATCAAGTTCATCATTCTCCACTCTCCACAACCCTAGGCCACTAATGCATCTCCAATCAGGTTTTTCCTTAACCCTAAATAAATTTCATTTGCTAAATTAAGGTTTATTTAGGACTTTAGTTATTTATATTATCTATTCATTGTTTACTGTAACTCATTGAATTCTAATTACAATTATTATTGTCTAAATCCAAAAAATTAATGTATGATTAAGTGTATGTGTATATGCACATTAGGGTTAGCTTGGTTTAATTAGTATAGATGCGCATAATTTAGTGTATGTGCATGTTTTTTAAAATGTCGAAAATAATAATTTATTTACATAATAATTTATTAGTTTAGACCCATAATTATGTATAAACTTGGTTTGTTAGAATGTGTGGCATGCGGTAAACTAGTGTATATTGTATTTTATTTTTTAAAATATACTATTATATTCATAATTCGTTAAATTTGAAAACATAACAGATTTTATGAAAAAAGTAAAAATTATATAACATATTATATAATTAATAAAATATTAAAATATAAACAAATTATTGTACAAATGTAAATATGTTATATAACTAACAAAAGTTATGGAATAGTAATATATAAACAAATTGGTGCATAATTAGCTTTATTTTTTAAAATCTCTTAAAGAGTTTTTTTCCTCATCTGACAAGTATTGTATATGATCGGTACATGGATATTCATTTTTGTTATAGAATGGATATCAATATTCACCTAGTATAATATTTGTCGGATTTTTCCCTACATTGGACAAGTTGCAAACATAGTAAAGTAACTACATTTTGTAAATCATTTCATTTTAAATGGTTTATAAAATTTCAGCAATTCCTTTTTATTCCCTGTGTCACACATTTGTGCACGATACAAAGAGGAAGTGCTGTTGAAATTTTGTTGAATCGTTCAAAATGAAATGATTTGCGAAATGTAATTACTATTGTGTTTGTAATGGAAAGTAGGATGACCGACCATCAATGTAGAAAATAATAAACTAAAAATTAAATATTATATTCATATTCCATAAAATGTATAAATGATAATTAATAAATGAATTATGGTTAAAGAAACATTAAAAAGTATAGCTGAATCGAAAAAAAAAGGAATAATATATTGTATGATTAATAAAATATTAAAATGTATAAATGAATTAAAAAATAAAATGTCAATATATAAAATGATTAATACCTTCCCGATTTTCTATTATATTTTCTTAAATAGGAAAAAGAGCACCTACTTTGTTGATCGGAACTGGATATATCAACCACGACGGGTTTGAGAGGTTCAATGAAGATTTTTTTTATAATGGTGTACACATATTTATTGAATTTTCTTTAAATACCAGTTGAAATGACCAAGAAATTTGTTGTTCATGTAGTAGGTGCAAACTCTTGAAGCATTTGGTATTGGATATGGTTAAAGTTCATTTGTGCTAATACGGTTTCATGCCAGATTACATGTGTGGGATTGTCATGGAGAACTTGTAGCACCTAATTCTATACAGTCAGAGGAGGAGGTGGGTAATGACATTGTCATGGCGAATCTCATAGAAGATATGGTTGAAGATGCAATACAATCAATGTTTCCTACTATTAAAGTTGATGATGATGATGTAAATGTCGAAGAAGAACCTAATATTGGAGCAAATTTTTTTGTGATTTATTGGATGCTGCTAAGAAACCCTTTTAGAATGGATGTAAAAGCAGCACCCAATTATCAGTAATTACACAGTACATTGCGATGAAATCAAAATATAAATTCACAGAAGTTGCATTTACAACTGTTGTACAAGCTGTAAAACGACAAACGCCACCCAATGAATTTAATATGCAAAAATCATTACATAGTGAAAAAATTATGTCTACTTTTCGTTTGCCATATCAGAAAATAGACACATTTTTAAATGATTGCATGTTGTTTTTGAAATGGACATCGATCTTAGGAAGTGTAGAATATGTAATGAGGAAAGATACAACCGAGAAAAAAGAATGCAAATGAAGTTCCGCACAAGCATATGCATTACTTACCTGTCACTCCTAGGTTTCAAAGGTTATATGCATCTTCTATAAGCACGTTGCATATGAGATGACATGTTAACACATCTAGCTGATGGAGAAATATGAAAGCATTTTGATAAGGCATATCCAGCTTTTGTAATGGAGAGCCGTAATGTTAGACTTAGTTTATGTATGAAAGGATTTTCACCATTCTCTCAGTTTGGTTCTAAATATTAATCTTGACCTATTATCGTTACATTTTATAATTTGTCTCTGTGGATGTGTTTGAAAACTCCATACATGTTTCTCATATTGTCGTCTCTGGCCCTGATGATCCGACACAATGAATAGATGTTTATTTACAATCATTGGTTGAAGAGTTGAAAACATTGTAGCATGAAAGAGCTGAAACATACGACATTTCAAAAAAAAAATCGTATGTTCACTTCTTTGTTAGGGAATATTAGCGATTTTCTTATGTATGCAATGCTTTCAGGTTGGAGTACGACCAGTCGTTTAGCTTGTCCGTATTCATGGAAGAAACATGAGCATTTTCTTTACTGCAAGGGAAGAAAATTTTATGGTTGGATTATCATCAATGTTTTTTCCATAGTAATCATCCTTTTAGGATGGAAAGAATTTTTTTATAGCTAATAGACAAGAAATTATGTAACCACCAACGATTTGGTCAAGCGAAGAAATATATGAACTTGTAAGGAATTATCCAAAGATACATGAATCTGAAGTACAAATTGAAATTCCAGGTGAGTCGACGATTCATAATTAGTGCCAAAAAGTATATTTTGAGATTTTCCTTATTGGAAATATCTCCTACTTTGTCATAATATTGATGCGCTACATAATAAGAAAAACGTGTTTGATTAATGTGTTTAATACAATTTTGAATGTTTAAGGGGAAGACTAAGGACAATTTCAAATCAAGACGCGATATACAAGAAATATATAAGCGTCCTGAGCTTCATATCAAGCCAAACGACATTGAAAAACCCAAGCATGTTATGAGTCTAACAATAACCAAGTTAAAATTCTGTTAAAATGGATGGAAGGATTAAGATTTCCTGATGGGATTTCTTCTAATCTTCATAGATGTTTCGACTATAAAAATGGTAAACTGAGTTGGATGAAAAGCCATGACCGTCACATAATGATGGAAAATTTATTACCCGTCGCTTTCAAAGAACTGTTGCCTGTAAAAGTTTGGACGGTTATAATGGAACTTAATTTATTATAAATAAAGCTTTGTTCGACTATGTTAAAAGTTGATCGTCGATGTAAACTTAAAGTAGAAATTCATATACTGCTATGGGAATTGGAAAAAATATTTTCTTCATGTTTCTTTAATGTAATGGAGCATTTACTTTCTCATCTTCTATCTGAAGCACGTCTTCGAGGTCCTGTGCAATATAGGTGGATGTATCCATTTGAAAGTATTAGTATTGAGTATGTTAAATATTAGTTTAATTACATATATAAGTAAATTTTAATTTGAAATAATTTTTTAATAGGTACTTAAATTACCTAAAGAAAAAGGTTAGACAAAACGCACGAGTTGAGGGTTCAGTTGCAATTCATATATCGAAGAAGAAGCTTCACTCTTTTTGTTCCATTATTTTAGTGGCCATATTAACTTATCATTTGCAAGTGTTCCACGTAATGATGAAGGCATTGAACAAGATTCTTCGCAAACAATGTTATCTAATTTTAGACAACATAGCCGATCTATTGGAAAATAATGATAGAGATAACCATGTAGCATACACACATATATTCTCCTTAATTATGCTGAAGCTGCACCATTTATTAGGTTATATTAATTAATATATCTTAATATTTTTATTTCAATAATACATGTGTACATTATTATGCAATATAATATCTATATCTATAGTGCTTATGAATCACAACATCCACATGACGATCTCAGTAAAGAATTCGCTGGTGGGTTTTGTACCTCATTTAAGATCTGAGATATTGTGTGTTAGATGAAGGAATGAAATATCTTGCGTTGGGACTACCAAGAAATGTCAAGACATATCCAATATTCTTCGTCAATGGTTTTAAATTCAACACTAAGGAACATGGTGCTGAAAAATCAAATAGCAATACCGGTGTATTTGTTAACAGTAGTGATGGTTCAAATAATCATATAATGATTTTTATGGCGTGTTAACTCGGGTTTTGCAATTGACATATTTTACACGACCCATAGAGGAAGTTTTTTTGTTTAGATGCAATTGGCTCTGCAATGTTTCAAGTTCTGGAATCAACATGCACAAAGATCATAATCTTATTGAAATAAAGCATACCTCGCATTATCATAAGTACAATCCTTTTGTACTAGCCAAACAAGAACTACAAGTTTATTACGTTCTGTATCCATCTCTAAAAAGTGATAAAGCATACTGCTCGACAGTTTTTTAAAACAAAGGCAAGATTTACGTTTGATGGAAAGAATATTCCAAATGAACAAGCTTATCTGGAAGATGTTCAGGAAAATAGAGAAATAATAATAACAGACGATCGTATTAATTTTAGGCCTCTAAACGATAAATCAAATGTTTTAGTAGAAGCATTTGAGACTACAGAGGAAAACTATAAAGAGTATGAGACCAAGTCTGAATCAGGGAATGACGAGGACTGATTAATAATGTACATTTTGATGGAAGGTAATTTATGTGATTATTAATGTTACATTTTTATGATAAAAAATGGTATATTTTCTAATAATAAAATGATATTTTCTACCGCAATAAAATAATATGTCCATGATAGGAATCATGTCGTTTGTTTGACGTCGAAGTTCTTTCCATTCAAGTTCCCCCTCTTCTTCACAGAGAGAGACCGCCGTGGGAGATGATGGCAGCGACCCATCAAACAGGCACAGCGTCCAATAGTGACGTTACAGCCCACAGAGAAAGGGTAAGTATTAGATTTATTTCACCATCATAAATATTTTGTGTTGATATATTAGTCATGATTTATTAAAGGTCTGTATCATATTTAACATCGGGGATTTGAGCTGATGCCATCGAAGCTTGTACTTGGTATTTCCAAGCTTGCTTACAAGAGCAGGATGACCGCATGATCGCCTAGGCGGGATGAAATCCCACCCTACAACATAAAGTGTATCTAGCAGGACTTCCTTGTAAGTATAAATTTATATATCATTGTATATAACCATTGTACATATTTGCTAACTTAGTATAAATATATAACTTATATTTTTTCAATATGGAGGGAAGGGAGGGGTGGGGGTGGATTTGCAATAATTTGATACTCTCCTTCGCAAAAACTAATGGTTGAAGAAAATCAAGAAGAACTACCGTGATACGATGTCGGCCGTAAAAAAGCGGGGAAGAAACCTGACTGATGAGCGTAAGCGTGTGGGATGCTTAGGTTGTATGGTGGAATAGCAATGAAGCCAGGGTAAGTTTACTAATCTCTTATTAATTGTTTAAATTGAAGTTTTATATACAGTCTATCACATATTATATAGAGCATACATATAATATCACTTTAACTTATTCAATTTAAATTTATAGGTGGAGTCAGATAGAAACTCTACGAATAGAAAAAGGAATCTAGTTACACATCACGATGGTTCTAAGTCATTCAAGCGTTATCGTCAAGAGCTGGTAAATTTATTAATTTCGATTATAAACAGTTATTACATCGTATCATTTTGTATATATGAAATTAATATATAATAATTATTTCAAAAAAGAGTGTATGAGTCCCGTTTCCTACATGGACATATTTGCTCATACTCATGCCATCGAATATCAAAATGAAGATGGCACACTCTCGCACACATGGCATGATGAGAAATCAACCAAAGCACATGTAAGCATATTTTAACTCATAAGTTATTAATAATCGGTTTAATTAATTAGTTATAAAGAACTAAAATAGTGTATATAAATTTCAATTGTATTTTTATTTTGCATTGCAAGAAAAATTTATGCAACAACGAGTTGCTTGAGGGAACGGACATGATCAGTTGACTACTAACGAGGAGGACGTGATTTTTGAAGCTACCATGGATCCGCCAACATGGTAGAGGCATTATGGCTTTGGCGACCAATAGGTAATGAACAATATGTGACGATCCAGAATTTTGGACATTTCAAATTAGAATATTTGATTTTAAATATTTAAGGTTATTTTCAACTTAAAATTTCAATTATTATTATTTATTTGGAAATTAAAATATTGAGTTAATAACTGAAAATTGGGAAAATTGATTGAATCTGGAGTTCCAGGCTTGTTAAAAATAATTTGATGGCTTGGAAAATTTGTATTAACAATACTGAGGATAATAGAACTTTTAAAAATTGAATTTGGAAATGCTTTGATCAGTTTTGAAATTATATCATTTAAATCGATGTTTAAAAATATCTTTCCGAGGCACAGTCTCAGATTTCGACAAACCTGTTCCATTGGATCCGTAATAGTGTGTTATTATCGGATTTCAATTTTCGTAGCATTTGGAGTTGTCATGTAACCGTACGGTTAGTAAATGCATTGAAATTTAAATCGAAGATTCATTATAATAACCAGATCCAAAAAGCTATCTTCTCCATACGATCGAATTAGGACTCTGAACCTTTTCCATTACGTTTGAAAAAGGAGTATAACATTATAAACGTCTGGCGGCATGCCTCGATTGGGGATCAAGATTTTGAGTTGCGGAAATCGAGACGATTTTAATTTGAATTTAAATTGGATATATATATATATATATATATATATATATATCTATTCACATTCAATCAACAAATTCAACACGTGGTCGCCTTTTTCAAACACGTGTCCTTCATCTTAACATGCGTTCGTTTTAAAAATAATAATAATGCAAAAGAAAAAATGGGTAAAAAAAAAGAACCTAGGCTTTCATTCTCTTCAAAATAAAATCGAAATCAAAGCTTCAAATCGAAAATGGCCCAGCATTTTTTTCCCTCTTTTGAAATCACGACCGCTATTTCATTAGAGTCGCCTCCTTTTCTTTTCATTTGATAATCTGGAATATCATCCTTCTCTAATCAATTGAATCCACACAATTTGAGAATCGCGTTCGTAATAGCTGAAGCCTTCGTCGTCGACAAGGGGTAGGGCTGCGGCGGCATCGAGGCTGCATCGATTCGTCGGCAACAAAGCAGCAGTCAAATCAAGTGGTCAAACTCGAAGGGACGTCAGATCGTACGAGGGTGGAGATTCAAGGTTGTCGAGCTCGAGCGTGAGTAAGTTGATGGACGCGACGGTGGAGTAGGCGAACCCTAGGTGCGCATAGGCACGCGTGGGGGGACGCTCTCTCTGTAGCTTTGGGGGTTTCGGCATATATGGTGGCCGCGATTCCGAGGTATAGATTTCTATTTGTTTAAAATTATATGTAATAAACGTGTTTTTAATTGAGAAAATATTGCATGTCGGTTAGTAGAAAATTGATTTACACTAAGTTGTTAAAACAATTTATTTCTTTAATTTATATATCTATTTATATATATACAGAAAAGTTATTTGTGTTGAAAGGGAAACAAATTTTATACACACATATTCACACATCTATTTTAAAATAAATAGAATAAGCAGTAAGTATATGTATATAATTTTGGAAAAATAAATAGGAATTTTAAATGTTTAAGTAGTTTATATAAAATCAAAATTTTAAATCTATATAGATTATTTTATAAGTATGTGTATATATATATATATATGATGTTTCAAAAGAAAATAAATGTATAACTTAAATTTACCAATTTATTAATATATTAAGGAAATGATTTTTTTAACTAGTTAATCAATTATTTTGGTTACTAACGATAATTTGTTAAAGAAAATCAGTTTTAAACCAAATCGCTAGTTAATTAAAATTAATAAATAGAAAATTTATCTGTTTGACTAATTCAAATATTAATAAAACCTTATAATGTTTGTTATAAGGTTTAAAAAAATCGTGAAAACAAGCTGGAATGGAAATGGATTGCAAAACAATAGCAAAGGTGAGATCTTCTCACTCACTTGGTTTGCCTGTTTAATTTAAATAGTTAAATTTAAATTATTGGATGTGCTTAGATGAATTTGATAATTTATCTGTTGGGTGATACTATATATGATAGTATATATATATTGGAGTGATTGATTTCCCGCATTATATAGCGGATGAGACCCTATTGCGCCCCGCATAATAGCGGATGACCCTTTATACTGTGATATCCCGCCTTGAAGCGGGATTTGTATTTTAAATTGTTATGCTAACATCTGTGGATGCAGGGAAACAGGTTGGAGGGATCCAACTGGATTCCTCAAATTGTTTGAATTTATTTCATATATTGTGATGTGATTTATTGATAATCTGCGAATGATTATATTGACGATTGAAATTATTGAAGGCTATGGTTTAGCTGAATATATTTTTGGTAATTTAAAATGCCATAAATATAAAATTGGATTTTTGAAAGGAAATTAAAGTAGAGAATTTGATGTAAAATAATTTTAGAGAGTTATATAAATTGAAAGAAGGAATTTGGAAAAGATAAAAGTTAATTTTTGAAATCTTATTGAATAAATTCCAAGTATGAGGGAAAAAGATTTTTAATATTGAAGACATTATTTAAAAATTTGGATTTTAAATGGTTTGAGAGAAATAAAAGGGAGAATTTTAAAATTTAGTATGAAATTAATATTTCAAATTTTAAATAAGATTTTAAATCTAAACAAAAGGAGTGAGTTTGGAATTTATAGATTTTGAAATAAATTTGGATAAGTAAAGGAGTAATTTCTAAATGAAATAAATTTTGGAAATCGATTTGGAATTGATCTAGTGTTTGAAACTATGTTTTAAAAGGGGCATGTGACTATGGTATTTATAAACTAGGTTTATAAAGTGAAATAATATATCAGTGGATATTTGGAAGTATAAATTCACGATGCAAATTTATAAAGGAACGGGTAATTTGTTTTAGAAATAAATATTGGTTTATTATTAAAAAAAAGCGTGGAAAGAAAATTTACGAATTTGGGATGTAAATTGATTTAAAGGGACTATTTTAGAATGGAAAGTGTATTTTCCCGGGAAATCCAAGTATGTTTTCAAAGTAGCTTTTAAGTATAAACTAAAAGTTCTAGAGTTGGTTTTTTTTTAAAAAGAATGTTTTTGGAGAAATTATTTTCTTAAATTGTTTTAAATTTTTATAGTAAATATTTATTAAGTTATTTATAAAAGTGATTATTTTAAGATTTAATTAGTATTTGATTTAGAAGACGATTAATTAAATAAATATACTCTATCTAATAATTTTTATTTTAAAACTAATTTGGGCTTAAGTTTTATATGAGATATTTGTATAAAAAATTCATAACTAATATTTTAAATAAAGTTATTAAAAATAGTTTTTATTTTAAGCGTTTAAAGTATATATTTTTAGATAAAGCGATTAAATTTTTCTTTAAAAATCCAAAGTATTTAGTCTTGGCAAATTTTAAATGGAAAATAAACAATGTTTGGAAATTTATTTCATGAGAGGAAAGTGATTTGAAAATTGTTTTCGAAAGGTTGAAGTGTGGACTATATCTTGCGAAGATATTTTGAAGTGAATAAGTTGGGAAAATTATTTAAATTTGATGGCTGTTGTGAATGTTGTGCGATAATTAAATAACCGACTATCAATATAAACAATTTGGGAAATTATTGAGGCTTGATGATTGTTGTGAATGTTGTTTGATAGTTAAATAACCGACTATCAATATTGGCCTTTAAGATGGCACTTGAATTTGTTTTTAAAATAAGCGCTCATTATTCGGTTAAACCCGGGGAGGACGTTAAGTCATAAAAACCCATTCTTAGTAAATAATACGATGAAATGGAATTGCATTTGAAGACAGTGGTTGAAGACCGGGTATTTTCGAGAACGAAAGGATTACCTATCGATTGTCTCTGCACTAAGTTGCTCCTGTATAGAGATTACCCAATGTGATAGGGAGTTCGGACGTAATTAGGGGATATCCGGATTTGCGAGGACTTCTTTCCTTAATTAGAGGAAGTGCCTTCGGTTCCATTCAGACCCAGGATGGACTTGTATAGATGTATGTCTGACATTACACTTTGAGATATAAGGCTGGTTTCTATCAAATACATTTTTGTTTGATGGCAGAGAATTTATTCTCTTAGCTTAACATCCTTCTTTGAGACGTACGAGCTCAGAGGTTATGTAGTTGATGGTTATTAGTGATATACTCCCAATTTGGTAATGTGGCATGCTAGGTGTTGATCATTGGTTGATCGAAGCATGGCTTTTTTGAAAAGCATAGCTTTGTGGGTTGAGACTTCGTCGAAACTCACACCCCTGAAATGATTGAAACAGGAAGGATGCGGCAAGGTTATGGGGACCGCATCCCCTAGGGTATGTGCATTTCCTTCTGGATAAAAAGTGGTATCTGGTATGGAGCCCAGATATTTAAATTATGTGGATAAAAAGTGGTATTCTGGTACGGATCCCAGATTATTTACTTATGTGGTTGTTGGTTGTTGAGGCGCCTCGGTAAAGGTCGGTCTAGACCGGGGAATGGCATACTCATGACAGTTAGTTACCTAGTTACAGAGGTAACCCGGCCTTGTGTTGGCAGAGATCCGGTTAGGTTCTCGGGGCCTCCCTCCAGAGGCATACCTATTCGAAAAGGAAGTTCCTTAGCCTTGACCAATTGTTGGGAATCCAAACAAAACAATACGAGCCCTTTATGATTGTAATTGTAGAACCTGCCACCTCAGGTGGTAGCTATAGTACGCATAATATAATGGCACCTATGTTGGCTAAGATTAATATTATTCTTTCGAAATGTTTTTCACACTATGCACTAACAATATTATCAAAAGGATTTTCACGTATCAAACATATTTGACTACTATAAGGAGAAACCTCCCCCAAGTGTGCGATTACATTATGTGTGTGGCGGGAGGCCTTATGGTAGTTTCATTTTCCAAAAGTATGAACGGATTTCTTTTCCTTTTCTTTTTTTCAAATAACTGTTTTTAGATCTTACACCAGTCCCATGACTGACTTGGAGTTTATTGTTCCCTTTCTAAACTCTAGGTGCCCATTATTTTTTACACAGGCAGCCTAGAGTCAGGTTATCAGTTGTTCTGGAGTGAAGTCGGGAAAGTATGCTGTGGAGATCAGGAGACAAGCTGGATGGCGAGATGTATCACTTATATTATCCACTGCGTATGGGTTGCTGCAAATTTAATTTCCATATGGGCAGGTTATCATAACTGCCTATGTTGTGTTTTGTTGCCGTTGTACTCTGATAATGTAATGTGTGAACAGATATAGTTCTTTAGTTTTAAAGATTAGTCATTTATCTATTATACATTGTTTTGCTGCGATTGTGAGATTCTTGTATTGTTTCTGTTTCTTCTTCTATCTTCTTCTTCTTTAAACCTAACGGTTCAGTTTTTTGGCATTCTATGGTTCGGCATTTGATACAGTGGATGTATTGATGTCGATTTTCGGACGTCGAAAAAGCGGGTCATTACAAAGAGGTATCAGAGCTGAAGGTTAAGCTAGAACCTTGGCTCCGGTGGGTATTACTCACTGGAGATATAGTCAGTAGGACTCTAGAATGAGTTGAGTGTATTAGTAGATATGAGCGCGCATTTGTTAGTGAATATAAAAATTATTTTTATATTGTGCTGACTTATCGGTTGAGTATTTATAGATTTGGGTCGATATGTGGGACGACATGTTATCGATAGGCGTTTCTAAACTCTTAAACAAGATAAACCGACACAGTATTGTTTATAAATACGGTAAATGAAATAATTTTACCCAAATTACTTTTGTATATGAATGGAATAATTTTTCATAAATTATTATAGTATATGGTTGCTTGGTTGTTAGGAAGTGATAATATTAAATTATTATCATTGTTAAGTGAAAGTTGAATAAAAATTAAAATAATAACCAAAGATTAAGAAATAAATTCATATACAAATGGGATTTGTATATGTAAATTGTAAATGTGATTCATAATTTGAAATAGAATTCCATAGAAATATTTGAAAATATTTTTGAAAGGATTTGGGGTTTGAGATTTGGGAAATTTAAATCCCTTTTGAGTTTGAAAATGATTTTCAAAGGTTTTGGAAAAATAATGGTGAAATTATTAGGGAAATATTTTTAGAATTCGATTTGAAATCTGATGGGATTTGGAATTTAAAAATATTTGGAAAATATTTTTAAAGGGACAAAAGCACTATACTCTTTTCGGCCGTTGAAAAATAATTCCGAGGATGATCGCGACATCATCAGTGTTTATTTTCGAGCTTCCAAGGGAGGAATTGCAACCCGAATGTTTTGAATTGGGAATATTTGCGAAATTGAGTTTGATTTTGAAATAGTTGATTTTGGATAAAATTGATTTCAAAATGATTTTGAAATGCTAAGAAATTGTTTAAAAACTCTGGAAACTTATTTAAATGTTATGGAATGGAAATAAGTTGGAAAACTTATAGAAGTTGAAATTTTGATTAAATTGAGGTGTAACTGCATCAAGTAAGATAAAAGTAAATTTTTAGGGAAACTTATAGATCTTTAGAAGTTTGAATGGGAATGAAATGTAAACTGAATTAACTTAAAAAAAATAAGTTTAAGGAAAAAGTCTAAGTAAGCTTAATGAATAGCTTTTGAAATAGAATTTACTAAGTGTGAAATAAATTGGTAAATGAACAAATGAATTTTCATTTCTAAGTAAATAAAATTGGAAACGGGATATTGGAGTTAAATTTAAATTGTAAGTAAATGGAATTTAGACTAAATATTCGAATTCATTTTGAATTGTGTTAAGTAAATTGAAATTGTAAAATTTGTTCGAGGGAACTAAAAGAAGTAAAAGTTTGGAAATAAACTTTTTATTGAGATTTGAAATTTAATTTGGAAATAAAGTGATAAAGAGGGAATCGAAATAAGAAGTATACAGAATATTTTCATTGAACTTAAGTAATAGATGGTAAAATTCTTAATAAATTTGGTATTGGAAATATACAAAATTAATAATCGAGTGAAGGTTAAACTCGAAGTTGTAAAATGGTGATTGTGAATAAGTGGATAGAAATCAAAATCAATGTGAATAAAAGAAAAAAGAATTGATATAGCTAATAATCAATTGAAATAAATATGTGGGATGTACGTATATTACTTTATTCGCATAATGATTTGATCCAGATTCGAGCACAGAATTTTGAGATAATTATATCGATCCAAGTTGGGATTTTTCATTAGATTTTCGACGGCGAACCCTGAATATGGATTTTTGGATGATTCTGGAAATTCTCTATCATAGTTTACGGCTATGAAAGGAAAATGACGGCTTCTAATTAAGAAACCAGATCTGAGTCCGCACTAGAAAGTCGGGTGAACGATACTAGTTCAGAAGTGAAATTGTGTGATCGAGTGAGCGATCGGAATTGATATTGCGTACGAATGATATACATACATCGTACGGGCTTGAATGTCGTAATTGGACATTATTGCTAAGTAGGATATACAGGTGTGTTAATGGAAAATGAAATTTGATTTTTGATTACATAAAATAAATAAAATTTTCTCGACAAAGGTACATATTTAAATTTCTGTGTGAAATTTGATGATTTTCTTGTCTAGCCACTTGGCCTTTTGTTTTCTTTTGAAATCTGGGGGCCCTAATGGCATTTTTTAGTCGTACCGAGCTAGCCGTGCAAAGGAGACGCTGACAAAAAATTTCAAAAATTTAGGGAGTTCGAAAATTTTTGAGTAATTTTGATAATCTAAAATTTGAATTTAAATTTAAATTTGTATTATGGAGTAAATAATGCTATTTGGAAGCTATGGAAGATTTTGAAAAGTTAGCTGAAGTGATAATGGGTCTTTAATAAAAAGATTTTTTTAGCAAGTTGATAAAACTGTTTGGTTTTTTGGAAAATAGTGAACGAGTTATGGATCATTCTTCTTAACTAGTAATTTCGAGGATGAAATTCTTTTAAAGCGGAAGAATGTGACGGCCCAGAATTTTCGACATTTGAAATTGGAATATTTAATTGGCTTTAATTACTTAAAGGTTATTTTCAACTTAAAATTTCAAATATCATTATTTATTTGGAAATTAAAATATTGAGTTAATAACTGAAAATTGGGAAAATTGATTGAATCTGGAGTGCTAGCCTTATTAAAAATAATTTGATGGCTTGGAAAATTTGTATTAACAATACTGAGGATAATAGAACTTTAAAAATTGAATTTGGAAATGCTTTGATCAGTTTTGAAATCATATCGTTTAAATCGACGTTTAAAAATAACCTTCCAAGGCAAAGTCTCAGATTTCAACGAAACTAGTTTCATTGGATCCGTAATACTGTGTTGTTATCGGATTTCAATTTTCGTAGCGTTTGGAGTTGTCGTATGACCGTACGGTAAGTAAACGCGCTGAAATTTAAATCGATAATTCAAGATAATAACTAGGTCCAAAAAGCTATCTTCTCCATACAATCGAATTAGCACTCGACACCTTTTCCATTGCATTCGAAATAGGGGTATAATATTATAAACGTCTAGTGGCACACCTCGATTGGAGATTGAGATTTTGAGTTGCGGAAATCGAGACGATTTGAATTTGAATTTGGATTTAAATTGAATATATATCTATTCACATTCAATCAACAAATTCAACACGTGGTTGCCTTTTTCAAACACATGTCCATCATCTTAACATGCATTCATTTTTAAAATAATAATAAGGCAAAAGAAAAAAAATCAGCAAAAAAAAGAATCAAGGCTTTCATTCTCTTCAAAATAAAATTGAAATCAAAGCTTCAAATAGAAAATGGCCAAGCATTTTTTCCTCTTTTGAAATCACGGTCGCTATTTCATTCGAGCCGCCTCCTTTTCTTTTCATTTGATATTCTGGAATATCATCCTCCTCTAATCAATCGAATCCACGCAATTCGAGAATTGCGTTCGAAATAGCTGAAGCCTTCGTCGTTGATAGGGGGTAAGGTTGCGGCGGCGTCGAGGCTGCATCGATTCGTCAACAACAAAGCAGTAGTCAAATCAAGTGGTCGAACTCGAAGGGATGGTAGATCGTATGAGGGTGGAGATTCGAGGCTGTCGAGCTCGAGCGCGAGTAAGTTGATGAACGCGACGGTGGAGTAGGCGAACCCTTGGTGCGCGTAGGCACGCGTGCATGGGGACGACTATCTCTGTAGCTTTGGGGGTTTAGGCGTAAGTGGTGGCCGCGATTCTGAGGTATAAATTTCTTTTTGTTTAAATATATATTTAATAAACATGTTTTTAATCAGAAAAAATATTGCATGTTGGTTTGTAGAAAATTAATTAGCACTAAGTTGTTAAAACAATTTATTTCTTCAATTTATAAATCTATTTATATACATATACAGAAAAGTAATTTGTGTTGAAAGGGAAACAAATTTTATACACGCATATTCACACGTCTGTTTTAAAATAAATAGAATAAGCAGTAAGTATATGTATATAATTTTGGAAAAATAAATAGGAATTTTACATGTTTAAGTAGTTTATATGAAAATCAAAATTTTAAAGCTGTATAGATTATTTTATAAGAGTATATATATATATATATATAAAGTTTCAAAAGAAAATAAATGTATATTTTAAATTTACCAATTTATTAATATGTTAAGGAAATGATTTGTTTAACTGGTTAATTAATTATTTTGGTTACTAAAGATAATTTGTTAAAGGAAATCAGTTTTAAACCAAATCACTAGTTAATTAAAATTATCAAATAGAAAATTTATTTTTTCAACTAATTCAAATATTAATAAAACCTTATAATCTTTGTTACAGGGTTTAAAAAAATCGTGAAAACAAGCTGAAATGGAAATGGATTGCAAAACAATAGCAATGGTGAGATCTTCTCACTCACTTGGTTTGCCTGTTTAATTTAAATAGTTAAATTTAAATTATTATATGTGCTTGGATGAATTTGATAATTTATCTGTTGGGTGATACTATATATGATAGTGTGTGTGTGTGTGTCTATATATATATATATATATATATATATATATATATATATATATATATTGGAGTGATTGATTTCCTGCATTATATTGCAGATGAGACCCTATTGCGTCCCGCATAATAAAGGATGACCCTTTATACCGCGATATCCCGCCTTGAAGCGGGATTGGTATTTTAAATTGTTGTGCTAACATATATGGATGCAGGGAAACAGGTTAGAGGGATCTAACTAGATTCCTCAAATTGTTTGAATTTATTTCATATATTGTAATGTGATTTATTGATAACATGTGAATGACTATATTGGTGATTGAAATTATTGAAGGCTATGGTTTGGCCGAATATATTTTTAGTATTTTAAAGTACCAGAAATACAAAATTGGATTTTCAAAAGGAAATTAAAGTAGAGAATTTGAAGTAAAATAATTTTAGAGAGTTAGACAAATTGAAAGAAGGAATTTGGAAAAGACAAAAGTTGATTTTTGAAATCATATTGAATAAATTCCAAGTATGAGGGAAAAAGATTTTTAATAAATGGATTTTGAGATTTTAAGTAGCATCGTTTAAATATTGAATAATTTATTTAAAAATTCGGATTTTAAATGGTTTGGGAGAATTTTAAAATTTAGTATGAAATTAATATTTCAGATTTTAAATAAGATTTCAAATCTAAATGAAGGAGTGATTTTGGAATTTATAGATTTTGAAATAAATTTGGATAAGTAAAGGAGTAATTTTTAATGAAATAAATTTTGGAAATCGATCTGGGAATTGATCTAGTGTTCGAAACTGTGTTTTAAAAGGAGAATGTGACTATGGTATTTATAAACTGGGTTTGTAAAGTGAAATAATATATCGCTGGAAATTTGGAAATATAAATTCACAATTGAAATCTATAAAGGAATGGGTAATTTATTTTTAAAATAAATATTGGTTTATTTTTACAAAAAAATGTGGAAAGAAAATTTACGAATTTGGGATGTAAGTTGATTTAAAGGGACTATTTTGGAATGGAAAGTGTATTTTTCCTGGAAAGCCGAGTATGTTTTCAAAGTAGCTTTTAACGATAAATTAAAAGTTCTAAAGTTGGTTTTTTTTTTAAATGTTTTTGGAGAAATTATTTTCTTAGATTGTTTTAAATTAAGTAAATATTTATTAAGTTATTTATAAAAGTGATTATTTTTAAGATTTAACTAGTATTTGATTTAGAAGATGATTATTTAAATAAATATACTCTGTCTAATAATTTTTATTTTAATATTAGTTTGGGCTTAAGTTTTATATGAGATATTAGTATAAATAAATTCATAACTAATATTTTAAATTAAGTATTTAAAAATAGTTTTTATTTTAAGTGTTTCAAGTATATGTTTTTAGATAAAGCGATTTTTTTTTTAAATCCAAAGTATTTAGTCTTGGTAAATTTTCATGGAAAATAAACTATGTTTGGAAATTTATTTCATGAGAGGAAATTTTCAGTTAGGTTCTCGGGTCGTCCCTCCAGAGGCGTACCCATCGGAAAGGAAGTTCCTTAACCTTGAAATCCAAACAAAACAATATGAGCCCTTTGCGATTGCAGTTGTAGAACCTGCCGCCTCAGGTGGTAGCTATAGTAGGCATAATATAATGGTACCTATGCTAGCTAAGATTAATAATATAATTTCGAAATGTTTTCCAAACTACGCACTAATAATAATATCAAAAGGATTTTCATATATCAAGCATATTTGACTGCTATAGGGAGAAATCTCCTCCAAGTGTGCGATTACATTGTGTGTGTGGCGGGAGGCCTTATGCTAGTTTCATTTTCCAAAAGCATGAACGGATTTATTTTCCTTTTCATTTATGCAAATAACTGTTTTTAGATCTCACACCAGTCTCATGGCTGGCCTGGAGTTTATTGTTCCCTTTCTAAAATCTGGGTGCCCATAATTTTCCACATGGGCAGCCTAGAGTCAGGTTATCAGTTGTTCTGGAGCGAAGTCAGGAAAGTATGTTGTGGAGATCAGGAGACAAGTTGGATGGAGAGACGTATCACTTATATTATCCGTTGCGTATGGGTTGCTGCAAATTCAATTTCCATATGGGCAGTTTGTCATAACTGCCAGTGTTGTGTTGTGTTATGTTGATGTTGCACTCTGATAATGTAATGTATAAACAGATATAGTTCTTTTGTTTTAAAGATTAGTCATTTATCTATTGTATATTGTACCACTGTGATTGTGAGATTTTGATTGTTTCTGTTTCTTCTTCTATCTTCTTCTTCTTTAACCCTAACGGTTCGGTTTTTCGGCATTCGATTGTTCGGCATTTAATACAGTGGACATATTAAGGTCGATTTTCGGGTGTCGAAAAAGCGAGTCATTACACAATATGTTTGGATTTACACAGACAAAAGAACATACATTATTAACCCCGACAGAAATCTCAATAGACAACTACTGCTTCTTACAAGTATTCAATCATTATATAAAATCTTAAATAGAAGAGAAAAACGATGCCATTTCATGTAATTACTAATCATAATGAATATACATATTGTAACCCAAAATATAAAGAGAATTGTTAAAGGGAGACTAACTTTTACTAAAAATAAGTTGAAATTTAACTAAGTTTTATAAAAATTAACTAAGTTGTAATTTTATAATTTATAAAAGTTAACTAATTTTTACTAAATTTATGTAAGCTTTAAAAAATTGAATAAATTTATATCAATAACTAAGTTGATAAAAATAAATTAAGTTCTTAAAGAATAGTTTGTAAAAATAAATAAGTTAATAAAAATTAGTTTGTAAAGAAATAACTTAGTTTATAGCAATAACTTAGATTATGAGGATGCAATTTCTTATCAATTTGGTTTCTCTTTGATATATATACATGTACAAACACTGGATTGAAAAGGCAACCCAACCATTCTCAATTTAATTAAAGCAAGTAAGACAATAACATCTTTGAATCGCAACGCTATTCCATTTCACACTGTTATAGCGGCTGCTAATCTTATATACCACACTATTATAGCGGCTGCTAAACCTGCATTTTTTGCTAGCTATTAGACACAAATCTCTTATTAGATCATGTGTACCAGGCTAGGAGCAAGTAGAGTGCGTACTAAAAAGCTCAAGACAAAGAAGAGAATCAAGAGCTGAGAGCCGGGTTTACAGAGCTAGAGGTGCGAGACCGTTGTCGCTATATGGAGATGACGCAGTTGGACAAGCACTTGGCTACGTATATGCAGCAAAATGAGATGTTTCCTTCATCAGGTGGTTCCATAAGCGATGATGAGGCTTGATAGGCGTGATTTTTGTGTTTATATTTGGATATTGTACATATATGCACTTGGAGGTGGCGATGATGATGTATTTTGATATGTTTGATACATTTTGAGGAGGTGTTGGATGATATGTTGGTTTGTTTTGATATGATTGATACATTTTGAGATGTTGAAGGTTAATTTTATGTATGTTGGTAGAATTTTTTGTTGTTTGGTGGATTGCTTAAGTTTGCTTTGTTGCAAATAGTAATTTTTTTAGTATTGATGTTTTGTACGTCATTTGGGCTTATATATTGTATGGGAGACGAATGGCAGCAAAAAAAAAACATCCTGGATTTGCGACTGCTTCCGACGGCTTACCGGTCAACAATATTCGACGTCTAACGATGATTATCGATGGATTATTGGATTGGTGTTATCAACGGCTTATAACGGTTTTCGATGGCTTAAATGCAACAGTTTCCAATAGCCTTTGACATATGTCCAATTGAACCACGACTTCCCAGGTGTATACGGCGTTCATCGGAATCCGTCGGAAGTAACCGGTGACAGCCATCGCAAAACCATCGATGAAGCCATCGAAAGCACTATTTGGTGGCGGCTTTATTTCTGATGGCTTTTTGTGACGGCCGCCATTCGACGGCTATCGACGGTTTTCAACCGTCAGCATTGACGCTCTTTCTTGTAGTGCATTATGGTAAGACTTGATATTTTCATTCATGAGTCATTGTTGTTCTAAATCCCTATTCACTACAACGCACAGGTTAGAGGGACAATGCTGATGGAGAAAACGAAGGCGGTGGTGAAGATTTGTGGTAGTTTAGTTATTTATCAATGTCTTTGATGTATTCAGATGTACCTAGATTTCAGATATGTTGATGTTTTAGAGATATCGTATTATGGGTATTTTAGTATATTATGATTTTGAGATTTGGTTTCTATGACATGTGTACGTATTTTTGTTATTATATTGCATTCCTTCTGCTGTAAAATCATGAAAGCATAGATAGGTAACTATGTATATGTTCATTATGTCAATTTTATCAACCAACATATCATCCGGCTTCCAACATAGATAGGTAACCATAAAAGACCGGAAAGGTATATTCTAGGAGTTGGGATGTGAAGATCAGATCAAAAGGAGGATGGGTGCATGGCATTTAAAAAGGGAGGCGTTGGATTGGTGGGACCATAGTAGTTGCAGAGAATACCGAGGAAGGAATTACATAGGCTAAATTCATAGCTTTCTTTGAGTTGGGATTTATGCCTAAAGATGAAGTAAGTTTGCAATTAGGGAAGTTTATACGACTGAGGTAAGTCGACGCCATATTGAATGAGTATATCAATAAGTTCATGGAATTAGCCAAGTTTGGATTGAGTCTTATTGACACCCCTGCAAAGAAGGCTATGAAGTTTGTTAAAGGCCTAACTTCTCCATTTAGGTTGTTGCTTTTGACCCAAGTACCCATAGACACCACTTATGAGATGATACTTAAAATGGACTTGCTTCAGACTGTTGGAATTGAGAAGAAAGAGAAGGTAGAACAGAGGCAAAATCAAGGTAGATCAAAGAAAGGAAGATTTTGGACTGACAAAAAAGCCAAGGGAAGGATCAAGAAAAGAGGTGTGACATGCTGTAGGTGTTAGAAGAAGGGGCACGTTCCAAAGGACTGTAAAGTGAGTTTGGTAAGGGAAGAATTCAATGGGAGGTGTTATCACTACCATGAAGTAGGGCACCACAAGAATCAGTGCCTGAAGCTAGTAAAGGGGGGACAAGGTGGGTAGGCTTATGCCATCGAAGTTGTACCTGTCTCAAGTAGATCTCCTCCTAGAGATAAAGAAAAAGCAGCACTGGAAGGTACAACTATTATCTTTAGAAATACTATTTATACCTTATTTGACTTAGGAGCATTACATTCATTCATAGCTAGAAATAAAGTCAACTCCTTGGGCCTAAAAACCTAAGTTGTCACCAACCCAATAGTCATATCAAATCCTATTGGGTGGCCGACACATCTTTCTTTGATTTGTAAACACCTAATAGTGGATATATGTAACATTGGTTTTACATGTAATGCGTATATTTTGGGTTTTTAGGGGCGTTAACTTATCCTAGGTATTGATTGGTTATCTTACTATGAAGCTGTCTTAGATTGTGATAAGAGGATCATTTGGTTACTGTCCAATATTTAGATCCAAATGGAGAAATATAGATTCATAGATCATGGAGTATATTATAGAGAAGTAAATGAACACACAAATTTTATAGTGGTTTGGCAAACTCCAGCCTACGTTCACTCCGATAATCTTTTATTTATACGGTAAGATTACAAGTATAGTTGTTTTTTACCTTAGAAAAATAATGAAGGAAAAGATAAGAAGTGAAGATGGAGAGCCAGCCGAAAAGTCCTTTGCAGTGAGCCAAGTCCGTTACATTTATAGGTGAAGACGTGCATGGATCGGGTTGAAATTTCGCCAGAAGAACCTACATATGTGTACGACCCGATCCATCAATTTTCAGATCGATCGCACATGCATGGATTGGGTTGAAATTTCACCAGAAGAACCTCTAGATCCATATGACCCGATCCACCAATTTTCAGATCGATCGCAAACTGTATGAACGATCGGTGCCAATCATTCCTATTAGCTGCAATGGGGGTGCGATTGTTCCTGTGGGGTCCCACATGCCTCTACTCCATGCTCCTAAAATTTCCCACCATTCCGATTTACTATTTATGAGATATCAATCAATCTTCGTTGTTTTAAGCAGAAAACGAATCATGGGAGATCATTCCATGCTTACTCCTTTTAAGATGTGATCATTTTGGTGTGTTTCCCATGATGATAGCTACTTGCTCTCTAAATTTTGTGCCATCTTGACTTACTATTTGTGAGATATCGCGTTTTCCGTGAAGTTGCATTGAGTTATAATCAATCATGGGTGATCATTCCATACATGCTTCTTTTGAGGTATGTTCGATATAATGAGTTTGCAATGATGTTAGTTACTCACTCTTCAAATTTTGTATCATTTCGACTTACTGTTGTGAGATATAGCGTTTTCCATGGAGTTAGGTTGAGTAGTTTGTGCTGAAAATCGATCTTATCCCTCTTCTTTTCCCCATAACTCGAGCACACAAATTCCAATCGACTTTAAATTTGAAACGTAGCCTCATGGGGCCCTCCTTGTCACTTTGTGTCTATTGCACCATGATTGGGACAAAAATTGAGGATGCGATCCAATCTATTGCCTAGGTGAAGTGCCAATTCCATACTTAGCCATTTTTTGAATGTTGTTCATTTGAATCCATTCAAACTATTGTCCATAGTTTCAACTGTAATCAATTTCCAATCCTTCCATTTTAGCTAAATCTATGGCATCCCGGCTTGACCAAAAGGCGGGATAACATTCTCCCACCAAAACATGCCTTGCGGTAGGAAGCCGTGTTTTGAATTGCTATAAATCCAAAATCCGAAATCCATAATCCATTGATAGTCGAATATTTCAATCCATATCCAACCTGTTGGTAATCCAATTCCTTGGTCTCTTTAGATTGTTTGTTGTGGTCATTCGAGATCTTTGATTAGATCTGTAGCCATTCAAGATTGGCATTTATTCGAGGTTAATGTTATTGTTCAAGGCGAGTGGTGGTCATTCGTGACTGATAGCCATTCGTGGCAAATGATGGTTGTTCATGATCGATTGTTGTTCAAGATGAGATCGAGTGTTGTTCGGGGGCATATGATGATCGTACGTGAACAAGTGCCATTCAAGGCGATATACGATCGTTTAAGACCGAATGTTGTTCTAGGTGAAATATGATCGTTCGAGATCGGGTGCCATTCAGGGTGAAATGTGACCGTTCAAGGTCGAGTGCCATTCAAGGCAAAATATGTTCGTTCGAGATCAAGTGCCATTTAGGGTGAAATACGATCATTCGAGATCGAGTGTCATTCAGGGCAAAATGTGATCGTTCGAGATCGGGTGTCGTTCTAGGCAAAATGTGATTGTTCGAGATCGTATGCCATACGAGGCGTTGGCCAAGCCCAATCCACTCTCTTGTCGACGAGGGAGCTTGTTTTTGCCTTTTTGTCTCATCTTTCTAGACAAGGTTTAGAATTATTAATGTCAGGTTTCACGTTCAAGTGAGTTTTGCAATCAAATAACTCAAGTGATAAAATCAAGTACAAATGTTAAATGGAAAAACAAAAAATTATGCAACACGATGTGTGCCTCTCTAGGCATGATGGTTCATTATTAACTATGAGCATGCCTAGGGACCATTCATAATCTCATACATGTGTAAGTGACTTAGCCGTTTTGTTATGTGGAAAGAAATTGCAAATAATTATTACGACCGAAGTCTAAGTCCCGAACTCGGCCCTTGCCATAACGATCAATTAATGACGAGCCTTGTCCCCAATCCAGGGCCATTCCTGTTTCTTGCGGATGGTGGCTGCTCTTGTTCCACCACTGTTGTAAGTTCCCTCGCGCACTGTGGTAATCTACTGTTCCTGATGTGCTCCTCTATCACATCCTTTAAGCGCATGCAATCATTTCTATTGTGCCCGATCAACTCATGGAATGCACGATATCTTACTGATTCTTTTCATTGTCTGTAGGCTCTCTCCTCATTGGCATTCGATAGGGGATCTGCCCCTTAGTATTCAGATATATCCATTACACTGATTCAGTCAATTCCATGTAAGAGATGGATCTCGGTTCCCTCCTTGGTTGCTTTAATTCGTTAAAGCTATCGTTAACATTTCATTTTCCTTTATCTGTCTTGGACCCTTCTCTAGATGTTCCTTCATCCCAAACTGTGTCTACTTCTTTCTTATCGGCTCGTGCATCCTCTTGGCACAAGAACCTTATTGCTACGAGGTAAAATACCCTGAGATCCATTAGTGGATCCCATGCCAGTGATCCTTTAATTCTGTGTTGTTGGCAATTTCAAATAATGTTGCCATCAAAACCATGGATGGATCTGGTCGATCCATCGATGATACCATGGCATTGAATCGTGTTAGAAAACTCCTCAAGGACTCTCCGGCCCTTTGCTTTAGTGTCGCCAGAGTCATCACATTTTTGGTTTCAAGATGTGAACCCTGAACAGTCTCATGAACCTATCTATTAATTCTCCACAAGCTCTAATTGATCCATTTTCAAGCTGTCTAAACCAGAGCACAGGCAAATCCGTCAAATATAGTGGGAAACACCTTGTTGTGACTTCTTTCGATGCCCCCAGCAACTCCATATGTCGGATATACCTCATCATATGCATAGTTGAGTCTGACTATCCGACATATACTTCCAGTGTTGGTAGTTCGAATTTTGATGGATTCCTTGCATTCTTGATATTCAAAGTGAACGGACTCTGATTGGCATCTTCCAAGCTCCTATTGGTTATTCTGCCTCTTATTATCCATCGCATCATCTCTGCTATCCTTTAATTTTTTTCCTATGGGTAATCTCCTATTGTCATTTGCAAACTGCCCCTTGAGTCCACGTAGGAATTCTGGAACATACTCCTCGTGACGTACATTCGTAGTCCGATCAGTACCAAACTGTGCAGCACCGTTCATCACCCCGTCTGGGATTGATCCAATAAGACCTTGGGGCATTCACTTAAGTCCTGATCGATCGACGCCGATCGTTATGTGTCGGTCGGGGACTGCCCCGGCTATACTACTCCATCCTGCTGTCTGTTAGCTTCGTTTCCTCGGTCATGATTCTGTATTTCCTCAACTCCTGCTGCTTCAAATCTATGATTCACATTTCCAGCAACTTGAGCTACTCTAGTCCCTTGGTTTTGCGCTCTAGCTTGTCCAATCTGTTAGAGTAGGTTCTGCATCATCTCCTCATGTCTCTCTAGCATCCTTTCCTCTATTGCATCCATCATCGTTTCCATCTTGTCTCTGGTAAAGAAGACCGAGGTTTGATTTGCTCCTAAGGAAGCCTCCTGAATCCCTTCATGATGGCTCGTATTCGCTATCAGTCTCCTTGCTGAGCGTTTCACCATTGCTTTAATTCCAAGTTCTCTAGTTGATTCCAAATCCGAACTCTAAATCCGCGGAGGCTGGCTCTCTCAGTGAAAGCACCAAAAATTTTGCACCAAAAATGACCACAAACACCTTGTCGTGTGCGGAAGCACCAATATACAATATTTAAAACTAAATAGAGAAATCATATGTTCATAGATCATAGAATAGATTATAGAAAAGTAAATAAACATGCAAGTTTTACAGTGGTTCGACATAATTCTGCCTACATTCACTCTAATAATATTTTATTCATACTATAAGATTACATGTACATTTGTTTTTTGCCTTAGAAAAATATGAAGGAAGAGATAAAAAGTGATGAAGGAGAGATAATCGAAAAGCCCTTTGCAATGACCCAAGTCTCTTGTATTTATAGGTGAGGACATGCATGGATCGGGTTGAAATTTCACCAGGAGAACCTCCAGATCTATATGACCTGATCCATCAATTTTCAAAGTAATCGCACACTATATGAACAATCAGTGCCGATTATTCATATTAGCTCTAATTGGGGATGCGATCGTTCCTGTAGGGTCCCACATGCCTAACGTCCATGCTCCTAAATTTTTGCGCCATTTCGACTTGCCGTTTGTGAGATATCGATCGATCTTCGTTGTTTTGAGCGGAAAATGGATCATGGGAGATCATTCCATACTTGCTATTTTTGGAATGCTATCATTCTGGTGATTTTCTCACGATGTAGCTACTTTCTCTCCAAATTTCATGACATTCTGACTTACCATTTGTGAGATATTGCATTTTCCGTGAAATTGCATTAAGTTGTAATCAATCATGGGCGATAGGTCCATGCATGCTCCTTTTGAGGTGCGATCATTCTGGTGAGTTTCCATGATGTTAGTTACTTTCTCTCCAAATTTTGAGTCATTCCGACTTACCATTTGTGAGATGTCGCGTTTTCCGTGGAGTTGGGTTGAGTTGTTTGTGTTGAAAATCGATATGATCCCTCTTCTTTTGCCCATAACTCGAGCATATGAACTCCAATCAACTTGAAATTTGAGATATTATAGGGATCTCCTAGCCACTTGTTACAAATTACACCTTGATTGGGTAAAAAAATTGGGGATCTGATCCAATCCGTTGCCTAGGTAAAGTATTAATTCCATACTTAGCCTTTTTTTAGTGTTGTTCATCCGAATCTATTCAACTATCATCCATAGTTTCAGATATAATCGATTATCAATCCATCCATTTTATCCAAATCCATGGTATCCTGGCCCGACCAAAAGTGGGGATAACAGTTATGGAGTTGTAAGGGGATATATACGGATGTTCATTGTGCATAGCTTAGTAGAGTCAAACTACTTATATTCTCTTAGCCTATCACAGGGTGAGCTTTCATTTGTGGCTATAATCCAAGACTTTCCAAACATTTTTGAAGAATTCTCTATTCTCCCAACCTAAATGGAGATTAAATTCAGGATTGATTTAGAAAAGGATGCTAGATCAATCGTGCTGCCATTAAGGCATATGGCTCCATAGAAAGACGAGAGTTGGATAAGCAGATTTTAGAGCTACCGTCGAAAAGATTTATTCATCGTAGTACTTCAGAATAGGTAGCACCGATTGTCTTTGCCACTTAGGCAGATGGCTCTTTAAGGCCATGCGTTGACTATTGAGAGCTTAATAAGCTAACCAAGAAAAATAAGAATCCCTTGCCTAGAATAGATGACCTATTTGACCAGCTTGTTGGAGCCCAAAAAATGTCTCACTTGGACTTAGCCACTGGATTCACCAATTGAGAATAGGTGCGGATATCAAACATAAGACTGCTTTTCGCACTCCGAACGTACTATATGAATGGGAAATAATACCCTTTGAGTTGACAAAGGCCACTGCATAACTTGTAGACTTGATGAGTACACTCTTCAAGAGGCGACTAAATAAGTTCATCACAACATTCGTATACGATATTCTTGTATTCTCTAAGAGTGAAGTTAAGCATGAAAATCACTTAAGGAATGTACTAAGGACTTTGAGAAGGCACCAACTAAAATCCAAATTCTCTAAGTGCCACTTTTGGAAGAAGGAGATGAAATTTCTCAGTCATGTTATCTTTGAGAAGGGATTTTCTGTTGATACTGTAAAGGTCGAAGCTATTCAAGACTGGAAGATTACGAAGAACACCACAAAAGTTCAAAGTTTTCTAGGGTTGGCAGTTTACTATAGGAAATTCATCAAGAACTTTACAAAGGTAGCAGTCCCACTGACTCGCTTGACCAAGAAAAGTTTAGTTTTTGCTTGGGATGAGAAATGCATGAAAGCATTTGAGAATCTGAAGGAGATGTCGACTGTTGCGCCTGTACTTACTATTCTGGATGGGACGAAGCCTTTCACTATGTATACCGATGCATGTGGTACCGGGCTAGGAGTTGTTCTTATGCAAAAACGTAAAGCGATAGCTTATGTAAGCAGACAGTTGAAGGAAAATGAGAAAAGGTTTGAGTTATTCATAGATCAAAATCCCTTAAACATATGTTTTCCCCAAGGTATTTGAATCTTAGGCAATGGAGGTAGATAGAGTTTATAGTATCATATGACTTTGAGATACATTCATCCTCGAAAAAGGGAATGTTTTGCCAATGCTTTAGTCGAAGGCACACTACTCTTAGTGCTATATATGAGTGGAAGAAGTTGGACTTCCTCTCGAATTTCAATCTCCAACCAGCATTAGAATTCACTCTAGGTTATCTTGCGGCTATGGAAGCGAGGCCAACATTGATTGACCGCATTAGGTAAGAAAAAAAAGAAATTATAGCAATGGTAGATATTTTGGGAAAGCTATGCAGAGGAGAATATTTCCCACATGTCAGTAATTATGCAATAGACAAAAGGAAAGGCTAAGGAGAGATGGACGCCTACGTGTTCCAATGGTTAGCATCACCATTATAGGATGACTATTTACCCTAGTAGAGATAAAGTGTATATGGACATGAAGTGAATTTTCTATTGGCCAGGAATGAATAGTTACTATTGGAGACTTCAAACCTCACCTTAAATACAAAGATCTGCAAATAATTAGTCTTATGTTTGCTGATGACTTTATTGTATTTACCAAGCTAACTATGTCATCTATTTCTAGTATCATGCAAGTGCTCAAATAATTCTATAGGTTGACTGGCCTTAAAATTAACATGTCTAAGTCTGAGATACTTATGGCTGGTGTCCCACAGCAACAACACGGTGACATTCTAAATATTACTTCCCTAAGGTCTAGTTGATGCAGCCCAGCCTGATATTCAAATTCGAGATTTGAAGCGGGAAAACGATGAGGCGATGCGAGTTAAAGAAGTCCTAGGTCGCTTAACGCGAGTTAAAGAAACTCTAGGTCGCTTACGATCTAACGCGATGTTAGGTCGCTCCAACGACCTTGTGATAAGAGAAGCAAGCAACCTCAGGAAAACGAGTTACGACCTAAAGGAGTTACGACCTATCAAACTAACGCCAGCAAGTATGAAGCGAAGCAACATAACCAATGAAATGCAGCGACCTAACGAGCTAATTCTTAGGTCGCGTGAAGGGTTAGGTCGTTCAAACGAAACCCAACGACCTAACGAGTTCTCCTTAGGTCGCGGAAGCCTTAAACGACCTACTGCCTTAGGTCGCTAAAGCCTACCTGAAGCCTAGGTCGCAAGTCTTTGAAGAAGTACTGTTTCCTTAGGTCACTGAAGGGTTAGGCCGCTCCAAAGGATAAGTTGTTATCTCATAGGTCGCTCACAAGGCCGAAGCTCAACCTGAAGATGTGGTAGTTTTTAGGTCGCTCAAGTGTTAGGTCGTTATGTCGATTGATGTATTTTCTTTTAAGTCGTATGTTGTTGTATATATTGATAAGTCGTGAGTCGTAGGTCGTTAACATGGTTAGGTCGCATGTTGTTAAGTCGCATGAGCTGTTGTAGTTGTTTGTTTTTTTTTAAGTCACGTCTGTTAAGTCGCTAACGACCCATGTTAGGTCGTAGGTCGCGGACTAGAGTTAGGTCGGTGAGTCTGTGTGAGTTGTAAGCCTATAAATAGGCAAGTCGTGTCACTTTGTAAGGGGGTTCATTTTTTGAATAAAATTCTTGTTTGATAGCTTTGTGCTTTCATTAAATTGGTAGTTGAGTGTGATCTCCTATCTCCACTTTCGACATTCGAGTGCGCTCGAATCTTTGATCGTTGAAGCCAATTCACGGAATCAAGTGCGCTTGATCAACGCTCGAAGAATTGCATATCTCTCTTCACGGTATCGTACACGATCAACGTGTCAGAGGTAGCTAGAATTCGGTATCTTCGGATCAACGAATTTGGACCTTGCAGTATTTTCAATCCACCGATTGCCATTTTCACCGTTTCATCTGTTTTCCGTATATCCGCTGCGTCACTAGTCAAGACTCTATGACTTATCTTGGGATCCCCTTGGCCACTTCAAAGGTTTCAAAGATGCGATGTTTGCCTATGTATGAAAGAATAATGGCATTTTTTAACTCATGGACCAATAGATTCTATTCCAGGCTGGAAGATTAACTTTAACCAAATCTGTTATTTTTGCTATGGTGGTTTACTGGAGCAGAACCTTTATACTCCCAATCAAGCTTGTTAACATGATTAGGAGTGCTATGTTATAATTCTTTTGGACTGGCAGAACCATCACCACTAAGATGACTCCTTATTCATTCAAAAAATTGGAGCTCCCCCATAGAAAAGCTGATCTTGGTATCAAGAATACGATATACTGGAATAAAGCTGCCTTTGGTAGGCTTGTTAATGATGTCCTAAGCAAGTTGGGTTTTACTTGGTTCAGTGGACCATCAAGCATAACCTAGGTAATAAAAACTTTTGGCCTATGGAAATACCTCAGTATAGTAGTTGGACTTAACACAGTATACTCAAACATAGGCCAATCCTTCTACCTCATGTTCGTTATGCTGTTGCTATTGGTGGGAAAGTGAGATTCTGGGACGACCCTTGGATCAGCCATGGTGTCATCCTCAGGGTCATCCTCAGCAACATTTTAACTCATCAACAAAAATCTCAAACTGGTATTGGTATTATTGCGAAAGCCCATGAGTTTGTTCACGATGCCATTTCATTCTTCCCTATTCCTCTAACCAGATTATTAGCCAACTCTGGTTATATATTCAACAAACAAAGGTCATAATGGTGGAGGAGGACTATGTGTTATGGACTGTCAAAGATATGCAATTAAATATTAGCGATGTGTATTATGCTATCATGAACATTAATTCTTACCCTCAATTCAGTTGCAATAAACATGTTTAGCTTAAACAAAATAAGAAGAGAGAGAATCTAACACTTCGAATAATCATAAATAATGCCATACATATGAAGGAAAACCTAATGGCTGAAGGGTTTGCGGTAAATCTGCATTATGCTCTCTACAATAGTGCTCCTGAGGACACCTTACATATCTTCTTCACCTGTCAATATGTTTACAGACGTTGGTCAATGCTAATGTCTAGGATTGGTCTACATAATTGTACAAGAGACAGTATGAATGAATAGAGCATCATTTTTAAAGCAACCAGATGGAAAGGGTTGCAGATTTATGTACTTACTTTTATATTGAAGAAGTTTGTGAAAGTTATATGGACAGAGAGGAATCAAGCCACATTTAATGAAAAGTTGAAATCACACATTCAAATAAAGAACTTACTGTTGCATGAAATAAGGGAGGGGATGAAGCTGTGTCCTTTTGATTTCCCTGCCCATATCAAACTCTGTTTGGTTTGAGTTTTCGTGGTCTTTTTATTTTTTTTGCTTCTATTCTTGTTTGGTTTTTTCTTTACTGTAGTGCTTGCAGTTGTGTTTTGTCTTTTCTTTATTTGCTATTTGACCTCCCTGTTTTGGTCTCAGATGTTTTTTTGTTTCTTTTTGTTTGTGTTGCTTGTTTGTACCTCTCTTTGTTTCTTGCTCTGCAATAAAACTGGGTGGGGGCCGGTTAACCCCGCTGGCTTTGCCAAAAAAAATTGAAAATTAATTTCTTATCATTTCTAACTAATTAAAATGATCTCTTTTGAATTTTAAAGCCATATAAATTAATATTGAATAATTGTTTACAAAAAAGATGTTGTATCAATGAAGTTATACGAATTTTCTTATATTTTCAAATCAAGTGTATATCTTTACAAAACTAATATAAATAATTCATTATCTCTATATAAATAATTAAATGAATTATTATTATTTGAAAACATTTATTTGAATAATTATAATAATTATTAAATCATTAAGTCTTAATTTAAATTCATAAATCAATTATTAAATATGATGTCATTACTGATGATGTTATAAATACATTTTATTCCCAAAAATAAAATAAATAATTTTATTTCATATTCTTGTTTAAACAGATAAATAATTATATGTATCCGACTCCGTGTGCAACCTTTGTTAATTACAGGGCTGTTTATTGATAAAACGGTTTTCGGTCATTATATCGATATTTTTTCAAAGTATATATTTTTGTAAATACTTATTCAAAATAAGATTAACATCACTATTTATTGTTCAAGACAGCCTAATCTATGTTGAAAGTTTATATTTAAATATTTTAAAAATAAATTTTTAACAAAGTGAGAAATTTGCGGGTCATTACAATATACAATTGAATTGTTGTATATTCCAAAATGAAGGAAGCTAAAGAAGGAATTAGGCGAAGGAATAAAACCGAATCCAAAGGAAGACATGGAAACTATCTGTGAGTGGAAATCTTAGTTTTTCACATTTTAGCATTTTGTGTGGTAAAAGTTTGGATTTTTTTTATGCTTTAGGAAATTTTGCATACAAAAAGCCTAAAATCTAACTCCAAAATTCCCAAATAAAATGTCAGTTCTTGGATAGTTGGAATCTCTATTATTTATGTTAATATAGAAAATTTTAATTTGTCTTTTGCAATATAAATAATTTATGTTCTACTCAACTCCGCTTCTAGTTTCCGTTGTTGCGATAATGGGTTCAGAAAGAAAATTATTGGGAAATGATGTTCAAAGTATGGATTTTCCTCTTTGTAGTTTGCATCGTCTATTTCCATAACTTAGACAAACATGGATCCATTTTTTCGTTTCAAGTTTGTATATGTAAAAGTTGAATAGAATATAAAGGGTTTAAATTGAAGTTTTATTTTCTTGAAATAGAGACGTTGATTCTATTAGCTATTTCCTTCAAGTTTGGTATTCTGATTCCATTTTTGAATACACACGCACACAAGTATGTTTTGTCTAACTAAGGCTATTAGCTAGTCTGAAATTTATTGTATGGAATTGAGGCTTGTATGAATATGGAAGTTTTGACATTTAACAATTAGTATAAGAAGCAAAATTCTTAGAATAGGAATATTCCTATGCACACTTAGGAATATTTAGTTAGCCTGAAATTTACGTACATATAAACATATTAGTAGCGTATAGATAGTAACATATAAATCTTATCGTATATAGTAAATAGGTCAATGAATAGCATTAAAATTTATAGGAAGGAAGTTAAGGATAATTATGGAAATTAACCCATAGTTGAAGGTGAAATAAGAAGATTTCTTATATGGCCATAATGCGTAAATGCGAGTGAGGTATAATATATATAAATATATATATATATATATAGTATATACTTGGCAGTAGATTCGAAGTGTAGAAATATAACTAAGTTATACAGATGCAAGGTCAGTCAAAAGCACACAGAATTATGTTCAGCTAATCTGGCCACTAATAGTGTGATTTTGGGACTGATATGAGATATCGCCCATAATAAGCACCCATGGTGGACGCAAGGTTATTCCCAATTCTACAAGGTAAGTCTACCTAGTGAATCTACATACTAGCATCTACGAATAGTCGAACTAATGTGAGACATCATGGTTTGGGATATGGATCATAAGAAAGATATCCTAGTACCGACTTGCTTCTAGATTGGAGGTATTAAGTGGCTGGTGTGGGGTCCACCTATTTCCCGCTCAAGAAGTTTAAATAATCGAGATTATTTTTTAGGTGCGGTAGTAGGAAAACTATGGAGATGCTCTGCTTTGGGATTGAGGTATTAAGTGGTTAATGTAGGGTCCGCCTCTTTACCATAATTAAGTGGCTTTATAGGGTTTCTTACGATGTCAGTTAAGAAGTACCAGAGAAGGGTATACCTTAGGCATATGTATTAAATAATGGAGATCTACCTAGGGTATAGGTAATAAATAACCAGAGTCTGCCTAATTTCCATTAAAGATTTATTAAGTGGCTCATGTGCTTTCTCTCGCATCGTTAGAGCATAATTGACGGAGATGGGTCGTTAGACCCCATAGTTGAGTTACACTCATGTTAGAGTTATGGAGTTAGTTTGGAAAGAGCCCTTGGCATACAATTAATGGTACATTATGGAGTTGAATTGGAAAAGCCTTTGGCTTACAGTATAGGTATACTTAGTAGGATAAAGTATAAGATGCGTAAGACATATTACTTATCTAAATGATACTGCCCAAATACTATCATGGTATGACTTAAGATTTTTATTCATTGGACATTGTTGTTAGGACTCCCTCCTCATTACAATCCACAGGTTAGAAGGAACGATGTTGATCGAGAAGATGGAGGCAATGATGAAGATTTGTGGCAGTTTAGTTCTTTCCATATTTTTGATGTATTTAGATGTACCCAGATTTCAGATATGTTGATGTTTTATTTTGAGATATTGTATTATAGATATTTTGGGATATTGTGATTATGAGATTTGGTTAATATAACATAGGTATTTATTTTTGTTATTATATTTTATTTCTTCCACTTTTGAGATTCTAAAGCATAGATAGATAGTTATGTATATTTTTCATTCTATCAATTTTACCCGCCAACAGCCAGCTTTGGAATGAATCTAAGGTTCGATGAGATTTCACTGGGTCAAAAATGAGGCCCATTCCAGAGAGGGTTGTTACACCTTGACATGGAATGCAATATCTCTTTTAAGCACTAGGCATATAGACCGTACAATTTATTATTGAATGCAATGCCACTTTTTTTGGACATTAGGTTTCCATTTAGGCCTTACACCTTGCTTCCACTTAATTCCATGATTAGGTCTTCAAATGCCACACAAGCCTTATGCTACTTCATTCATTTAATATCATGAATAGGCTTAAGGATGCCATACCTTCCTTATTCCAACATTATTGTTTTAATGTTTTAAAATAGGCTTTTGGTTTCCATATATAGCTTTACTCTAAAACCTTCGTCTCAAGACTGAATCTCCTCCGAAAGTCTATAAGTCTCGACTACACTACCCTTTGTCTTATCTAGGGAAGCTGGTTTATTCATTGGTTCGTTCCGACACCCCATCTCAACACCACGCTAGGTCCTGGCATACCCTTTTCGTTTTTGGCAACTCTAGCTCTCATATGTTGCCCTCATGCTTGCCTCTGGATCCAATCTCCTCCTTCAGCACTCACCTTTGCCACTATTCCTCGCATTTGGCTAATTTATTATACTTAGACATTTACTTAGTCATTTATCAATTCATATTAGCTTTTGGTTCCGATCTAATCCTTCCGCAACCATACTCTCACTATCCACCTCGCCTCTGCTACAGACAGTAAAGCCTGACATGCGAACGCTTCCTGCATTCACTTTTACATGTGTCGACTCTTGATTTGTTTATACTCCACTTTTACTTAGTGGAAATGTCCTTTATATTTTTTACATCACTTTCATACGATCATGTCCCCTTATTACCTAGTCATATAATTTGTATGCATAAATAGGTCTCGGTAACCTTATATATGGTTTCGCCTTCGCATTAATCTTTTGGTAATGATTATTTTAGATTGGAAACTTACTTTCAAAATTCCAAAAATATTTAAACATACTCTTTACAACCTTTTTACTCATATTTTTATTTAATAGTCATTTCCCGTATTTATTTAGTATACGGATTACTTCAAAAGTTCATATCTAAATATTTTAATGTGGAAAAACCTTCTAACTTAAAAACCATCTCTATAATCATTTTTAAAACATCATATTAAATTATTTTATCATTCTGAAATCATTTAAGTTGGGAAATATGACAAAACATCCCTTGGTATAGATATTTTAATCATGATTAAAATATTGTTTATCTTATACAAAGAACCAACGCATATGAACTCTATGATATTTAGCCAAAACAAAAATCAAACAACAATGAAAATGGAAAAATAATTTTGTATTACTCACCTATGTCGTCATATTTACTTGATCTTAAGTTTCCTTAGCTTCCTTATCTTTTCCTCTTCCTTTTCCTCATTTTCTTCCTTAGCTCGCCAATAAGAATTTTCAGGCTTTCATTTTTGTTTAAGTAAAATGATAATGCATGAAGAATGTTAGGATTATTTGTTTTATTATATCCCTCCCATATTTAGTTAGGCATAGGCCATATAGTCTTATTCCTTATTTTAATTTATTCTCAAGTTGTGCAAACTATAATACACAAAGTAAATGAACATCCAAATACTTACTATAATAGATCATCTTTCACCTTAACTTTTAATGACATAAGTAAATAAATGTCCCTTAAATGTTTACCTTGTCCAAAACATGTGTTTTCTTAAATAATTACTTATTAATCGTGCTTTGAAATATAGGGTGTTACATGTAACGACCCAAAATTTAACCACATCAAAATATAATATTTAAAGTGATTTTAAATGTAAAATATAAAAGGTTTTATGATTCAAACAATATTAGATATGATTTGAAAATATAAATATACATAAAAATAGTAACATTTGCTTATATTCACAAAAATGATAAAATCCTGATTTCAAAAAAGTAAGTTTAAGTGATTTAATAAAATATCTTAACTTATTTACAAGTATTTATACTTTTAAATCACATTATACAAATTTATTTTTAAATTTGGTTTACATAAATAAATAGTTTATATAAAACGTTAAAATATGACCATAAAACATTTTGTCAAAAATCAGCGTTCTTGTCGAATTAAAGTTGTCGCAACGTTGTTGCACCTTTATGTACACAATTTAATAAATATGTTAATATATAAAGATAGTTAAAAATTAACTAAACAATGATACTTTTAATAACCACACTTAGAAAATTATAGAAAGTAGTTATCAAAAGTAAACTAAAAAAGACAAAACACGTGTCACATCATATGTGACATAAAGTAAAGAAATATGATATAAAGTGAAGTAATCTTTCTTATTCTTTACTTAACTCTCAAATGTTTGAATTTAAAAGTGTGATGTGATGTGGATGGTAAGTTTTGAATTAAATAAGTTTATTTAATCCTTAAGGAAAGTCATTTTAGTAAAAATGCAAATCTATATTTTATTCTCAAATATTTTCTATAAATACCCATCCACTTCTTCTTCACTTTTGTACCATTTCTTCTCTACTTTTTCAAGCTTCTTCTCACTCTTTTAATGGCCTCTGACCATAACAAAGTTATGCCAAAATATACTCAAAATAAAACAAAGAAAAATATCGACAAAACTCTGTCTGAACCACTTCAAAACGCCTCCCTCCCTCTTCTATTGCTCATGTCCCCCTTCCTTTATTTGGCCGAGCACTCCTAGACTTCCCCAAGCCAAGCCGAGTTGTCAAAGTCTAAGCGTTCAAGGGATCGTAAGCTAAAAACGTCGAGTAGCGAAGCTATAGCCGATTTTCCATTCGCCAAAACGAAACAATATGATAATTCCTTATTTTTATTTATATATTTGGTTGTGATATTGTGATATGTTTGTTTGGATATTTGGTTATGACATTGATTTCCATATGTTGTTTATTGCATAAAAATATTGAAACAAGTCACGTATTTATATGACGTATAATCACATGGAAATCACTTTCCAAAAGAAATGAAATGTGATATGCAATCATTTATACCTTTGAAAAGTGTTTAAATATGCTTTAGAAATGATTCCTTAGTGCTTAAACTTTTCTCGGCAAAGTTTGGATATGAATATCAAAATACGTCTAAAATTTGACGCGTCGCGTAACTCTAGTTCATGTTTACACGTCAAAAGTTCAAATGAACATACGAAGTGGAAAATAGTTAGGAATTCTTCAAATTAAGAATTTTCCGAATCCTTATATCCATATCTTTTATATAAAAAAATAAAATCAAGATTTCATTTTATATATTTTGAAATATGACAAAATCAATTTTCAAGAAAAATCCAGTTTTTGCACTAAAATGACCAAAGTTGAAAACTGATAAAATAATCATTTTAAAAATATATAATAAATTCTAAAAATCTTTTAAAATTTTTTAAAAGTGATTTAAGTTGAAAATATGGTTTTCTAAATGATATAAAAGTCGTTTGAAGAATATAGCTTTTAGAGCACTTTTTGTAATACTATTTGCTACACTTTTCGCAACGCTTTCAATAACTTTTGAAATAAAGGTTGAAACTTAACAATTCTTTTCCAAATCCTTGATAAATGTTTTTAAGTAAATAATATATCATTCAAAAGAAATTTGAACAATTTAACATTATTTCAAAGATGGTTAAACAAATAGTTAAGTGATTTAAAAAGGGAAAATAAGTATATGAAAATGACGGTTACATTTGTCCCGCCTATGAGATCTAAAAGTGAAAACAAGGTATGTAACTAAGGTTATAGATGCAGCAGCCAGTGCCCCGAACTTATGACCTCAATTTTCTCTTTTAGGCAACCGGTGGAACATATCGAAAGGAAACCCCGGATGCTCAACTTGGATTTTATAGAAATAATCTTCTTATACTCATTATTAAAATCCGAAGAGGGAACTTGCCCTATTCATGGAATTTAAAAGATGATCTCACCGTTATTTCACCCATAGCACTTGTTAAATATGGAAGTTTATTTTAAATAAAAGTCGAATGATTTCTATAATCCTATTTTCTCAAAAGATACTTTTAAAACTGATTTGAGAAATATTCAAAAAAGAGGTTTAAATTATTCTTTATTCACTAAAAGAATATTTTGAAAATATATATCTCTCGAAGATATTTTGATAAAGGAAATGAATGAATCGAAAAACAATCACCTAATTACATCATTTTTATCGATGATTGGATTTCGAAGGAACCGGGGTCGGATTTAGGTGATTCCTATCCGAAAACCACTTCGAACCTATTTACGTGTTTAAAGATTAAAGATGTTTGAAGATAGAGATATTGAGACAAATAATAGTAGGGGACTATTTTTTGATTAATTGGGAATAAACTCTGGATTCACTATATTGTAGCGGTGGTCTCTTTGTTATGAAAAACCTCAAAACCACAAGGTCTTCTCGTCTAGTAATGGCCGAGGAAAGTGTCTTCGGTTTCGTTCGGTCCCATAACGAACTTGCAAGGATGAATGTCTGACCTTGCATTCCAAATCATAATGAGTGGTCTCTGTAGATGTTTATCAGTCGATGGCGGAGAAGACACATTCTCTTAGCTTAACACCCTTTCCTGATACATATGAGCTCAGGAAGTTATACGTTTGTAGAAATCTGTCGTGTGAATGTGGAATGGCAATGTGGCATTCAAAGTGAAAGAAGATGTGTTATGTGTAAAGGTAATCATTGCCTCGAACCTCATTAACTGAAAATAACGAAACAGCGTTAAATGCAGCAAGGCTAAGTGGGTCATTTCCAAGTAGGGTATGATCATCCCCTTCTAGATGTATTTCTTCCTACTATGACGTTTGGGATGTACATTAATGTGGATGTATGCGAAAGAACTCTCAGATAAAGGTCGATAACAACCGGAGGATGACATATTTGGTAGTATCTAGTTATCGAGATAGGTCGTTCTTGTGTGGTAGAGGAGCTTTGTGATGGTTCCTCGGGACATCCATCTAGAGGTGTCCCAATTAGAAGGTAGTTCCTTCACCTGGTCATTTGTATGGAAATCCATTCTCCAATAAGAACCTTCGGACTTGATTGTAAACCTCTTATGCTGGAATTTAATCAATGTAACAATTTCGGCTAAGATTAATAAGTTTATTTGCAAATGTTTTCAGAGAAAGTCATTAAAAATAAGATCCCCAAATTTTACATAATAAAGAGTTTTGGTTATCGTAAGATAAAAACCCATTCCGTGTTTATGTGTGGCGTGGTCTTATGAGATACCTTTTTGTTTTCAAAACGTTGTACATTGAGTCCTCACACCAGTCTCATAACTGATCCGGAGTTTGTTTTTCTCTTTAAACTCTGTGTGCCTTATTTTTCAGGCAGCCGTGTAGTTAGGATACCTTAGGAGCATTTTGGAGCATGTTGGAAAGCATTTTGGAGAAGTCTTTTGGAGCTATAAAGTTGAAGTACCTTATGTAGATATCTATCCATTTTTCGCTATGTTATGTAGTATGTATTTTCCAGCATATATACGAATAAACAGTTGTAACTATCATAATGGATTTGTATTTGACTCTGATCATGTATGTATAATTAAAAAGTTGAATGCGATGTGAGATTCTATTATTGTGTTATCTTCTATCTTTATTTTCTTTTACACCCTTGATAATCTGCCTCCCCGGCACTTGGATTTATGGCATGTGAATACCGTGGATGTATTAGTGTCAATTTCTAAGGGTCGAGGAGACGGGTCATGACATGTGGTATCAGAACTGAAGGTTAAGCGAGAACCTTGGATTTGTTGGGGTATAACTCATTATAGATAGGGTTAGTAATGCCTTAGAATGAGTTTAGTCTGAGAGAGAGCAAAATTTCAACTTTTAACTTGAATGAATATATTCATACTGTATAGCATTCCCTAAGATATCTCATTTGTATATCCTAAAGATTTTTTTTCTTACTATATACAGATAGTAGAAAATGAGTGGAAGAAGAGTACGAGGTAGGGGAGGAAGTAATACCACAAATGGTCAAACTCCCGTAGCTACAGTAGTTGAGGAAGTGGTAGTTTTGGTACAGCCCCAAATCAACTTTGCAACTTTATGCAAGAACTATACTAACTTGGTGGTAAACCTTTTAAAGGAACAGAAACCATCATTGAAGTACAAGCTAGGATCTACTCTTGTGAAAGAATTTTTAAAGGACTGAATATTGGAGATGAGAATAAGAGATTCTTAGCTTCTTGGCATCTACAAGATGGAGCTCTATTTTGGTGGGAATCTATTACTCAGAATGAGTCAGAAAATGATTTCTCTTGGGAACGATTCAAAGAAATTCTGGAGGAGCAGTATATGCGGAAGTAGGAAAATCCCGTCTTTACCAAAATTTTATGGATTTTAAACAAGAGGAGGAGATGTCATTTGAGGAGTATGCTAACAAGTTTAACAAATTATCTCATTTTGGGCCTGGATTGATAGATACGCCCCTAAAAAGGAATGAAAAGTTTATTTCTGGAATGAAAAGTTTATTTCTGGAATGAAGAAGCAATACCATGTCAGAATGACTGGGCATGTGAAAGAACCATTTGTAGACTTAATAGATGTGGGATACAGATATGAAGCTTTGGATAAGATAGATCCACCCGTAGTACAAGAAGGCAATAACAAAAATAACTGGAAGAAGAGGAATTTAATGGCAAGAGGCCATGGCAAGAAAAACCCAAATGAGGACCTCAGGATAACCGCTTTAAAAATGTCACTTGCTACAATTGCCAACAAAAGAGCCACCTATCAACTCATTGTAAAAAACCCAGAACTCAAGGATCAACACCAAGAAGCTACTTTAATTGTCATCAATCAAGACACATGATAAAGGATTGTCCCTTAATGAAGAAAAGAGAACAAGCCAAAGTGTACGTTATCAAGGATGAGCCTTCAATCTCTCAAGATGTGAAGGGCAAAGGAGTGTCGGAAGGTAATATTTTTATTAAAGATATTATAGTTAGCGTATTATTTTAAACAGGAGCTTCTCATAGTTTTATTTCAAAAACGGCTATAGAAGAATTGGAACTTAAACAAAAAATTATTGACGACCCTATATGCGTAACAAATTCTATAGGAGGTTTCACTAATCTTTGTATGCACTGTGAAAAAGTCCTAATTTCCTATCCTCCTCATCACTTTTCTTTTAATTTTTTCATCTTAGATTTTGTTGGATTCGAAATTTTACTTGGTGTGGATTGGTTAACTAAAAATGAAGTTATTCTATATTGTTTGAAAAGAACTGCTGTAGTGAAAACAAAGTTAGGGAAACTCATTGAAATACCTTGTGAAGGTCCTAGTCCAAGAAGGGTTAATTTTCTTTATGCTTTAGATACAACCCAGATTGGATTAGAAACAATACCCATTGTCAAAATTTGCAGATGTCTTTGAGGAAGTAAAAAGTTTGCCCCCATATCGAGAAATCAAATTTCGTATAAATTTAGTTCCTAGTGCAATGCCAGTTAAACAACAAGATAGAAGGATGGCTCCGAAAGAAAGGGAAGAGTTGAATAACCAAACCCAAGAGCTAGTAAAGAAAGGATTGATAAGATCCAGTCGTTCGATTGGGGATCTGTCGTAGTTTTTGTTGCTAAGTCAGATGGATCTTTGAGATTGTGTGTAGACTATCGAGATCTAAATAAGAAAACCATTAAGTACAAGTATCATCTACCCTGAGTAGATGACTTGTTTGACCAGTTACACGGAGCTCGAGGTTTTTCTAAAATGGACCTAGCTACAAGATTCCATCAGTTAAGGATCGCGGAAGATAACATCCATCTAACTGCATTCGAAGGTCCGAATACTTTCTATGAATGGTTGGTTATGCCTTTTGGGCTAACTAATGCACCCACTTATTTTGTTGACTTTATGAATAGAGCGTTTAGTGATGTGCTAAAAAAAATTGTATAAGTCTTTATTGATGATATCCTTATCTACTCAATGATAGAAGAAGGAACATGCAAGACATCTAGAAGTTGTGTTGGAGATATTGAGGAATAATGTGCTTAAAGCAAAATTCTCAAAGTGTCATTTTTGGGAAAAGGAGGTAAGATTCCTTGGACATATAAAATCAAGAGATGGAATTTCAACAGATCCAAGAAAAATTGCAGCTATTCAAGATTGGAATCATCCACAAACTCCTAAAGAGATTCATAGCTTCTTAGGTTTGGCAGGATATTATAGAAGATTCTTTCAAGACTTCTCTAAGATTGCCTATCACCTAACGAAGTTGACAATGAAGGATGCTAAATTTATCTGGACTCTAAAATGTAATGAAGCATTCCAAGAACTAAAGAAGAGATTGACAACCGCTCTAGTTTTAGCAATTATAAATGGAAATAATGGATTGACTATTTATATATATGCTTATGGAGAAGGAGTTGGGGCAGTTTTAATGCAAGATGGGAAGATGATTTCTTACGTAAGTAGATAGCTGAAGACGCATGAGAAGAATTATGCAACACACGACTACTTAGAATTATTAGCCGTTGTGTTCACTCTAAAGATATGGCGACATTATTTGCTGGGTAAGAATCTTTCATAGTTTATTTTGATAAAACTTCAAATTGAACTTAGTAATTAATATTCCATCTTTTAGGTGAAAAATTCAAACTCTACGCGGACCATAAAGCTTTGAAGTATCTTTTCACCCAGAAGGATTTGAACATGAGACAGCAACACTGGGTAGAATTTCTCATGTCATATAATCTAGATATTCTATATACATCCGGGAAAGCCAACGTAGTAGCGAATGCATTGAGTAGGAAGTTAGTTACTATTTCTTATTTGGTAGTAAATCCAACTCTTCAGGGGAAAATAACTAGCAAGCAAAAAGAAGATCGATTCCTAACGGAGATTATTGAAGATATACACCGAGGAAGGAGTTCAAGCTTTAAAATGGACAACCATGGAATGCTGCAGTTAAATGGAAGAATTTGTGTTCCATATGTTGGAAATCTTAAGCAAGAAGTATTAGTTGAATGCCACACAGTCAAACTAAGCATTCATCCAGGGATTCATAAGATGTACAAGGACATGAAGCGTATATTTTGGTGGAGAAGCATGAAGAGGAACATATCTATCTATGTAAGCCATTGTGAAAAATGCCAAAGAATCAAAAGGACCAATAGAAGACGGTAGGATTACTTCAACCTTTGGAGATTCCGACTTGGAAGTGGGATCAAATATCCATAGATTTCATTGATGGCTTACTTCGAACAAGGAAAAGAAATGAAGGCATTTGGGTTATCATAGACCGATTAACCAAAAGTGCAAACTTTATTTCGATAAAGCCAATGCAGCAAGCCTTGCGGATATAAATATGAAGGAGATTGTCCAATTGCATGGAGTTTCGAGCAGTATAGTAAGCGGTCATGATCCGATCTTCACTAGTCAGTTTTGGGAAGCATTACAGACCGCTTTAGGAACAAACCTGAGTATAAGCACTGCATATTACCCCCAAACTGATAGACAGACGGAAAGAGTCAACTGTATTTTAGAAGATCTTTTAAGAGCATGTATCCTAGACTTTGGAGGCTCATGGGAGAATCATATACATTTAGTATAGTTCTCCTATAATAATAGTTATCAAGTTAGTATCAGAATGGCACCGTATGAAGCTTTGTATGGTCGTCCATGTAAATTGCCAGCATGTTGGATAGAATCCGGAGATCAGTTAGTGCTTGGCCCAGATATGATACGAGGAGCTTCAGAGAAAGTTGATATGATTAAAAAGAAGCTAAAAGAAGCCCAAAGTAGACAGAAGAGTTATGCAGACCAAAGGCGTAGAAATCTAGAATTCTCAGTTGGAGATTTTGTCTTTTTGAAAGTCTCTCCAATGAGAGGAGTAGTAAGATTTGGAAGAGCTGGAAAGTTAGCACCTCGATATATTGGACCTTTTCCCATTCTCGAACGAATCGGCCCACTAGCTTATCGAGTACAATTGCCTGAAAGATTGTCTGGTGTACACAATGTTTTTCATGTATCATATTTACGGAAGCATGTATGTGACACAAAACAAATCATAGAAACAACTTCCCAAGATGACTTAGAGATAGGACCAAACTTAGCGGTTATAAGAAATCTCGTTCGAATCGTGGATCAAGATGAAAAACAATTAAGAAGAAAGGTAGTACGATCAGTCAAAGTTCAATGGAGCGGGAATGCTGATGATTGCACATGGTAAACATAAGATAGAATAAAAAAACATATCCCAAGTTTAGGATCAATGTATAGAATTTATCTATCGTTTGAGTGTACTCACCGCCTGTGGTCTAATCACTTATTATATATATTCTATCTTATTGAAAATATATTTCCGTTTGAGCTATTTTCTTCTTACCAAATTTCGAGGATAGAATTCTTTTAAGTATGTGAGAATGTAACGACCCAAAATTTAACCACATCAAAACATAATATTTAAAGTGGTTCTAAATATAAAATATAAAAGGTTTTATGATTCAAACAATATTATATAGGCTTTGAAAATAGAAATATACATTAAAATAGTAACATTTGCTTATATCCACAAGAGTGATAAAATCCTGATTTCAGGAAAGTAAGTTTAAGTGGTTTAATAATTTATTTTAACTTATTTATAAGTGTTTATATTTTTTAAAATAACATTATACAAACTTATTTTTAAATTTCGTTTACATAAATAAATAGTTTAAATAAAACGTCAAAATATGACCGTAAAACATTTTATAAAAATTCATCGTTTTTGTCGAATTAAAGTTGTCGCAACGTTTTTGCACCTTTATGTACATAATTTAATAAATATGTTAACATATAAAGATAGTTAACAATTAACTAAACAAGGTTACTTTTAATAATCACACTTAGAAAATTATAGAAAGTAATTAGCAAAAGTAAACTAAAAAAGCAAAACACATGCTACATCACATGTGACATAAAGTAAAGAAATGTGACATAAACTAAAGTAATCATTCTTATTCTTTACTTAACTCTTAAGTATTTGAATTTTATAAGTGTGATGTGATGTGGCTGGTAAGTTTTGAATTAAATAAGTTTATTTAATCCTTAAGGAAGGTTATTTTAGTAAAAAAACAAATCTATATTTTATTCTCAAATATTTTCTCTAAATATTCATTCACTTCTTCTTCATTTTTGTACCATTTCTTCTCTACTTTTTCAAGCTTCTTTTAACTCTTTTAATGGCTTCCAGCCTTAACAAAGTTATGCCAAAATATTCCTAAAAATAAAACAATGAAAAATATCGATAAAACTCCTCCCGAACCACTTCAAAACGCCTCATTTCCTCTTCTATTGCTCATGCCCCCTTCCTCTATTCGGCTGAGCGCTCCTAGCCTTAACTAAGCTAAGTCGAGCCATCCAAGTCTAAGAGTTCAAGGGACCGTAAGCTAAAAACGTCGAGCAGCGAAGCTATGGCCGATTTTCCGTTCGCCAAAACCAAACAATGTGGGAACTCCTAATTTATATGTATATATTTAGTTGCGATGTTGTGATATGTTTGTTTGGATGTTTGGTTATGATGCTGATTTCCATATGTTTTTATTACATAAAAATATTGAAACAACTCACGGATTTACACAACTTATAATCACATGGAAATCACTTTTCAAAAGAAATGAAATGTGATATGGAATCATTTATACCTTTATGAAATGTTTAAATATGCTTTAGAAATGATTTCTAAGTGTTTAAACTTGTCTCGGCAATGTTTGGAAATGAATATCAAAATACGCTAAAAATTTGACGTGACGCGTAACGGTAGTTCGTGTTTACGCATCAAAAGTTCAAATGAACATATGAAGTGGAATATAGTTCGGAATTCTTCAAATTAAGAATTTTCCGAATCCTTATATCCATATCTTTCATATAAAAAAGAAATTGAAATATGGCAAAATCAATTTTTAAGAAAAATCCAGTTTTTGCACTAAAATAACCAAAGTTGAAAATTGATAGAATAATCATTTTAAAAATATAAAATGAATTCTAAAAATCTTTTAAAATGCTTTAAAAGTGATTTAAGTTGAAAAGATGATTTTCTAAATGATATAAAAGTCGTTAGAAGAATATAGCTTTTAGAGGACTTTTTGTAACATTATTTGCAACACTTTCCGCAATGCTTTTCAATAACTTTGAAATAACCGTTGAAACTTAACAGTTATTTCCTAAATCCTTAGTAAATGTTTTTAAGTAAATAATAGAGCATTTCAAAAAGAAATTTGAACAATTTAACATTATTTCAAAGATGGTTAAACAAATAGTTAAGTGATTTAAAAGGGAAAATGAGTATGTGAAAACGACTAATACATTAGTCCCGCCTATGAGATCTAGAAGTGAAATAAAGGTGTGTAACTATGATTAGGGATGGACCAGCCAGTGCCCTGAACTTATCCGGCCTCAGTTTTCACTTTTAGGCGAGGGGTGGAATATATCGAAAGTAAAGCTCTGATGCTCGACTTGGATTTTACAGAAATAATTTTCTTATACTCATTATTAAAACTCGAAGAGGAAACTTATCCTATTCGTGGAATTTAAAAGGTGATCTCATCGTTATTCCACCCATAGCACTCGTTGAATACGGAAGTTGATTTTTAATAAAAGTATAATGATTTCTATAATCCTATTTTCTCAAAAGATACTCTTTAAAAATAATTTGAGAAATATTCAAAAAAGAGGTTTAAATGATTCCGTATTCACTAAAAGAATATTTTGAAAATATATATCTCTCGAAGATATTTTGGTAAAGGAAATAAATGAATCGAAGAACAATCACATTATTACATCATTTTTATCGATGATTGGATTTCGAAGGAACTTGGGTCGTATTTGGGTGATTCCTATCCGTAAACCGCTTCGAACCAATTTATATGTTCGAGGATTAAAGATGTTTGAAGATGGAGATATTGAGATGAATAATAACGAGGGACTACTTGTTGATTAATTGGGGATAAACTCCCGATTCACTATATTGTAGTGGTGGTCTCTTTGTTATGAAAAACCTCAAAACCACAAGAACTTCTCACCTAGTAATGGTCGAGAAAAGTGCCTTCGGTTTCGTTCAATCCCAGAACGAACTTGTATAGATAAATGTCTGACCTTGCATTCCAAATCACAATGAATGGTCTTTATAGATGTATATCAGTTAATGGCGGAGAACACACATTCTCTTAGCTTAACACCCTTTCCCGAGACATATGAGCTCAGGAAGTTATACGTCTGTATAAATCAGTCGTGCGAATGTGGAATGACAACATGGCATTCAAAGTGAAAGAAGATGTGTTATGTGAAAAGGTAATCGTTGCCTCGAGCCTCATTAATCGAAAATGACCGAAACAGGGTTAGATGCAGCAAGGCTAAGTGGGTCATTCCCAAGTAGCGTATGATCATCCCCTTCTAGACATATTTCTTCCCGCTATGACGTTCGGGATGTAAATTAACATGGATGTATGTGTAGAGAGCTCTTGGATAAAGGTCGGTAACAACCGGAGGATGATATATTTGGTACTATCTAGTTATAAAGATAGGTCGATCTTGTGTTTGTAGAGGAGCTTTGTGATGGTTCCTCGAGACATCCATCAAGAGGTGTACCCATCGGAAGATGGACCCTTTACCAGGTCATTTGTATGGAAATCCATTCTCCAATAAAAACCTTCGGACTTGATTGTAAACCTATTATGCTGGAATTTAATCAATGTAACAATTTCGGCTAAGATTAATAAGTTTATTTGCTAATGTTTTCAAAGAAAGTCCTTAAAAATAATATCCCCAAATTTTACATAATAAAGAGTTTTGGTTATCATAAGGTAAAAACTCGTTCCGTGTTTATATGCGGCGTGGTCTTATGAGATACCTTTTTGTTTTCAAAACATCGTACTTTGAGTTCTCATACCAGTCCCATCTGACCTGGAGTTTGTTTTCCCTTTAAACTCTAGGTGACCTATTTTTCGGGCAGCCGTGTAGTCAGGATACCTTAGGAGCATTTTGGAGCATGTTCGGAGCGTTTTGGAGAAGCCTTTTGGAGCTATGAAGCTGAAGTACCTTACGTAGATATCTACCCATTTTTCGCAGGTTATGTAGTATATATTTTCCAACATATATACGGATAGACAGTTATTACTATCCCGCTGGATTTGTATTTAACTGTGATCATAATGTATAGTTAAAATGTTGAATGCGATGTGAGGTTCTATTATTGTGTTATCTTCTGTATTTATTTTCTTTTACACCCCTGATAATCTACCTCCTCGGCACTTGGATTTACGGCACGTGAGTACCGTGATGTATTAGTGTCGATTTTTGAGGGTCGAGGAGATGGGTCATCACATTACACCTTCAATTAGGGTTGTTAGTGGATACTCAATAAATCTGTAATCCTTCTACATCCGTATCCGAAAAGCAGATAAATATCTGATGTTCAGAAAAATGGATATGGATGTGGATATGAATACATCCACCTCTGAAAATTATCCGTCTGTTTTTTTCAATACCATAGTTTAAATTATGTATATTTTTGAATAATGAAAGACATTTATTTATTATTTTACTAAAATGGTAGTTTATATTACATGCATTTAACGCTTATTAACTGTTCAAAACTATTTATTATCATCATATTTGTTAATTTTTAGCACTTTTATAAGCAATAGGATTGAAAAAAATTATGTTCGACTAAAATTATTTTTTTATATGTCTTGATTTATCGATCATTAGTGGATAGGATAAAGATGTGATATCCATCTGTATCCGCTGATGCTTATGTCTGATATCCAGAAATGATTTCAGATGCAGATGTAGATTTGACACTATCCGCATCTAAAAGTATCCGTCGATAAGCCTACTTTCAATCTAGTATTGCGATGAGCCTCGAAGACTATGAAATTGATCTAAGATGACTAGAATCAGATTTACCTATGTGATATGACTCTTAAAGACAAAAAATATATGCAAGAAGGACGTCACTACGAATAGATGGCGCACACTGGATGCTAGAATATATTATATATATAAGTGAATATGTGATTATTTGAATTCTTGCTACTCATTCACTCTCATTCAAAATCCTCTTCTCTCATTAATTTGAGGGAAAATTTTCACATACCCCAGCAATTTTTTACCATTTCAAACTCACATATAAATTTCCATTATATGGTAAAACCATAACATCTTTCATTTTCTATTTCATCTATTCAGAAATATATTCCACCTTCATTTTCCAATTTTACTTTCATTTCTTTATCTAATTTCATCCACTCGGATGTATCTTCCACTTTCATTTTCCCTTTTTACTTTCATTTTCACCACTTCTAATCCTTAATACTATTATCTCTTTTGTTTTTTTCCTTTATATTAAAGTGGAAAGTCTGCCCCTTTTGTTAGTTGTATTTTATTCTTGCTTTGGTTGTGGTCGTAGAATTATCTCTTCCATCATTAATGGCATGATGTTGGGTATGTTATATTTAATTATTTTTTTCTATGTTAGTTTGGTTTATATTGATTAGGGTTGACTTATTTTGCAAATTAATATGTGAATAAAAAATTACTTAATCCCAACAAGTGGTCAACTTAAAAGATATCATTTTCTGAAAAATTATTATAGCTGTCTTCTTTAGTTGTGGATAATATGTTTGCTGAAATATCAAAGTAAAGAAATTGGAAGTGATTTGATTCAACATCCATGATAATTTTAACACACATAAATTTGATTTTTTTTTAGAATTTATTACCTTTTTGCATCAATTTTTCATCAATTCTAATTGGTTCAACTTCCTTACATCCAATGATTGTGTTGGTATATCTATATTTTTTTCTTAATTCATTTATCCTTTTACTTTTATTTCCTTAAATTCTCATTCTAATATAAAATTTTAATCCTTAAATAATATACCTCCTAATTTTTTTACCTTTAAATCAAAGTGAAAAGTTTGCTTCTTTGGTTGTTTTTGTTTTCTTCTAGCTTTGTTTATAGTTATAAAATAATTTCTTCCATCTTTCATAACATGTGCCATGGTTTTGGGTATGTAACACTTTATTTTATTCTATTTTAGTTTGGCTTATAGGGACTATTTTGACTTCTTAAGAAAATTACAAAGTAAAATAAGTGATCATTTTTATAGAATTATGATTAGAAAATTCAAGTTGAAAGATATTGTTCTTCCAAAAAGTTAATTTGGTTGCTTTTGTTTAATTGTAAGTGATTTGTTCGTTCAAAAGTCAAAATAAAATAAATTATAAAATAAATCAAAAGCATGTGTACCAGGGTTACCATGGAAGTTGAATCATAATCTCTTCTTATTACATTTTTATATCAATTCTTCATCGATTCTTATTTTTCATATTTTTATATCCATTGAATTACATTGTAGTATCTACAATATTCACATGTCTGTTAATTCGTTTTTTTCAGCCTTAAGTATATATAATAGTTTTCATGTTTTAGCATAATGTAATTTGTTCTATTCTTTGTTTTGATTACTTTAGATATCATTTTGTGTTTATGACCGCTACTCTATAATGTGAAGGATAACTTATGAGACAACATGCCTACCTTGAAGTGTAGTAGGTATAATTTGATTTCTATAAGAATATATTCTAACGGTAGATAACTTATACTTAAGTCTATTTGTTCATTATTGGTATGATTGATACTGTTTTATAAATGAATCTATTTTAATATATAGATAGAAGTTCGATCGTTGACCGTCTATATTTTTCTCTCTCATAATTTACAGAACAAAATCCAAATTTTGTACCATTTTAACTCTTTATTTATAAAATTTCATGTTAAAAAATTATATTATTTTCATTCCCACACTCTTCACCTTAATTATACATTTATAATTGTAACGACCCATAATTTTATCATTTTGAATTGGAATATTTAATTAATTATAAAATATTCGGATAATTATTTTGATGAATAATTCACTTTAATTATTATATAATAATAATAGGTGATTTATAATGGTTTTATAAATAAATAAACTTATTTTATAAAGATATATAAACTTTATCGCATTTTGGCAACTCGACGTCGTATTTTTGTAAATGGAATTTTATATTATTTAAAATAGTTTTATAGCTTAAATAATCTTGTTTTGATTATTTAAAGATGATAAAAATTTTATTTTTAAGTTTTGTTTACATAAATAAATAGTTTGGTTAAAAACTAAAAATATGAACGGGATTCGGATTCCGTATTTTCCATGGTTTAACAAATAAAAGTTATATTTCAATGTTGTAACGTTGAAAGTTAAAATGGGGTGTGTGTGTGTGTCTATGTGTGTGTGTGTGTGTGTGTGTGTGTACAGACACACATATAAATATAATTTAACTATAATTAATTAAAACTAAGTATTATTAGTAAAAGTACTTAAGGAAGATATTTTTTACAAAAGTTAGACTTAAAATCAACTCACTGTCACTTATACACCTACGCACCTAAGACATCATGAAGCGATGGAAGGCACATGGAGAGGGAGGTTTGGCCAAAGCTACGATGAAAGGTGATGGGCATTTTGGTAATTTCATTCACAAAAATTTCTACCTTATAAATACACATGTATATATTCTTCCTTTCTTTACAAATTCACTTCATATCTCTTTTTCCTCTTCTTCTTGAGCTCGCTAATAGAACTTCACTAATGGCTTCCCAAATAGTAAAAAATATTTCATCACCACGTCGAAATTCTGCTAAAATTGTTTCCATACACATACGACATTAAATCGATTCAAAAAGTTAGCCAAATTCCACATCTTCCTAACTAAAGTGCATGGCCCACACCATCACCATCTCAAAGCTGAGTTTCCACCTACACACAATCTTGGTTGAGCATCACTACGGTCCGAGGGAAAGTTCTATAAGCTTCGGTGCGGAGAAAGGGATCGTTTCGTCGATTAAAAAAGACTTAGAGTCTGATAGAATGAAAGTGAGAACACTATTTCCATCTTATTTAAATTTACTATGATTTATACTATGCAAGTATACTTGGTTGATTAGCATAGTTTGGATGCTAAAATGCTTAATTATTCGATGATATGTTGATAATATTCTTGCTTGGTATGGAAATTATTCATGGTAAAATACACGTCGAATTTATACAAAGGAATCATTTCCCTTTTTGAATTATAATGGTATATACAGCATTGTTAACTTCTTTACAAATGGATAAAAATGGTTTATAAATATTAAAATTCATTTCGATAAAGTTTGAAAAATATTTGAAAATAGAGTTAAATAAATGCATCGTGTAACGGTAGTTCGCGATTTCATCCCGTAAAATGTTAAACCTATTTATAGAATGGAATATGAGTCGGATTCTTTGGAGTAAGAATTTTCCAGAATCATATAACCATAGTTTACAAATTAAAAAGAAAAAAATGAGTTTTCATTTAATAAAATTTGAGATATGTCCAAATCAAGTTTTCAAAATCGCTGCGTTTTGGCAGTTCGAAAAATATTGATTTCAACACTTTAAAAATAGATAATTTTAATCTTTAAAAATGTGAAATAAATTCCATAAATATATTAAAATGTTTTAAAAGAGATTTGAGTTATAAAAATGGATATAAATATATAATGGAATAATTGTTTTGATCTATAAAGCTTTAAAATCACTATTCACTAGCAATTTAACAACTGAATTTGGCAATTTTTTGAATAAATGATTTAAACTTGGATTTCTCTTCTTGAACCTTTTTGAGATGTTTTCCAAATAACCATACAAGTATTTTAAGGTTTAGAGTCGATCAAATAACTTAACCGCCTTGTGGGTGACATAGAAGTAGTCTCTAGGCTAGAGTTTGGTAAAACAGTCGCCTGTTCACTTTGGCTATCAGGATTGATCTGTTAGAGAGGATAGTTAATTTGATTTATTCGAACCGCATTTTTCCTAAGATAAATAAATAGAGATTGGGAGTTTTTTCTGAAAGTTAAACAAGTTTTAAAATAGAATTTTGATGGTATAGAGAACTTATACTTTCCGTGTAAATTTAAAAGGTGATTTCACCATTATTCGACGAATAGTACAAGAATACAAAAATTAGTATTGAGTGTAATTAATCTGAAATCTATGAATCCTTTTTACTCGGTACTAATTGGTTTGGGGTTTAAAGTAAATGATGTCTTAAATAACATTATTTTTAGCCCATTAAAATATATGTTTGAAAATAAGTAATCTCCATTAAGATTGAAACTATACCATAAATAGAAGATGGAAATATTTTTTCTAAGTAATTTAAAGGAAATGATTTGATATTTTCAAAGCTAAAAATAGGTTTAATAAATCAATATATACCACGAAATGGTTTGAAATATATCACTTAAGATATTTTATTGGACAAAAAGATATTAATTGATTGAACGATGATCACCAATCACCCACATGCTTAACATCTTTTCATCAATAATTGGTTCGGAGAGACCAGGATCGGATTTGGATGATTCCTAACCAAAAAACCACTTCTGTAACGTCCCACCCCGAGACCCACCATAGCAAAGAGAATCAGCGAGTAATTCTATCTTCTAAAGTGGAGAATAGGGCTGGTTAAAGGCGACCACCTATAATTTTGTCTTAAACATCTACTGAATACGTCGATAAATGCAATATGATTTTTCTTTTCTATCTCAAGAGGATCGACATACCCAGTAAATGCTTAATCCAAAACTATAGGTGGCTAACAGATCTATCAGAACGAAATACAATAACTAAATGAAAAGCACATCATAGAACAGTAATCAACATCGTATATATACATATACACTGATACATGTTTAGTACAATACAGTATGAATACAATAAAGGTGGTGCTCGACCACACTATATACATCGAATTAAGTATAACTACATCAGAGTGTGCGAAAGAACAGAAACTACTTAAGAGAAAGAAGAGCTGATATCCAACATCAGCTTCAAGCTAACCCCAATAGATGATACCTGAAACAACTCGGTCTGAACCGAGTGAAAACACACAGGTCAGGCTAGGTAGAACTTATCATTAGTAAAGGTGATGATAAAAGATAAAGGGAAAATCATTCCATCGTTACCAATGGAATGATATAGGTCATCAAGTTATCTCTAGAGTGATACATCAATGGTTCATCATGATTGCAATTAGGAATAAAATATGTATATTAGATAGACATGGTTCAACTAATTATATATATAACCAAATGAAATGGGTGAGGATATGGACCATAAAGTAAATCTTCATAAGATAATTAAAACTTCAAGAATCCATCATAAATAAAACTCATCTAATAGAAACTTCTTAATTATTATACCTCATCTCATCGGTATAAATATAAATACACCTTAGCCCATCATTAAACTTATTATAAAGGAATCTCCATAATCATTTATACCACATATCATTGGTATAAATATAAATATATCTTAAATCTATTATCAACACTCATCATAAAAGCATTACCATAATTTATATCTCATCTCACTGGTATAAATATATAATGTCTCAAATCCATCTTGATAGTGCTCGGAAAGAATCCAAAACATCATGTTCAAAATCACAAATAAAACCATGTATGTCGATAAGCCTTTTTCTTACATAAGGCTATACTAAATCATCATCATCAAAATATGAAATCGAAACACCTAAAACCTCATGGAAAATAGCACATGCATTTACATCTTGATGAGTACTACCATTATTTGGTACCATTCATCGTGATGACTTGGGGTCACATAACATCATAACATCGTGATCATCTTGATTGACTATAGTCAGAAACATCTTGATCACACCCAGTCACAAAAACCCGAGTAATAACATCGTGATGATTGGAGTCGAGTAATAACTTCATGAACATCGTGATGACTCCAATGGAGTACTCGGTCTATAGCACTAGTAACATTGTGAATGTGTCTCAACTTCTCGAATAGGAACCCAATAGGCGTCAACGTACGTCCCATACTATACGTTCGTACCTATTGGTTTACTAATCGTTAGTCGATGCCACATTAGAAAACCATCATAAAACATCATCAAATAAACACTGCCTCATCTCATCGGCGAGCGTAAGATACCTAACTCGTCTTATCTCTTACTAGGACGAGTTTTAAGTGACATCGAGACTTGTCTCATTTCATCGACAAGTAAAAATTCATCATAAATATCGAAATCATCATCAATCCATCATAACAACTTTCCTCATCTCCTAGGCAAGTAAAAGAACATCGTAATGGTTATTTCTAACCATAGTTGCAAATTAGAACTTAACATCAATATTGCCTCATTTCATCGGCCATCACAAAATGCATCTAGATTGGTTCATCGTCGAACGTACTCAAAGAGTAATTCTCAAACCAATAATCTTCACCAAAATTTGGTAACTTCTAAATCAACTCAAAATAACACTTCTAATTGGTTTTGATTGTACAAGTCCGATATTAAGTGATAAAGAAAAAATACATGTCTCATACCACGTATTTTTTTACTAAATCGTTTAATTTACTTCCTCATACGTCCGAAAAATCATCAAAGTAATTGAAATAAACAAAATTAATTATAAAATATTTTACTTGAGAAAAAGGTGTTATAAAACAAATTTTAGAAATGCATCTAAAAGATTGTGAGAGAAAACACATCATTAAAAAGGATTTTAATAATTTTTAAAATCCTTAAAAATAAAGAATAATTGATTAAAAACCTCTAAAAATACATAAAAATATTTATTACTCCAACCATGATGTTGGAAGATTTTCTGGAATTTATTCGGATTTTTTTTTAAACTCAAGAAAACATCAATTTGCAATTTTAATCGGCCTAAACGATATTCAAATTTAAATCGAATTTAAATTAATTTAAATTCTACTCTCATCCTAACTTGATTAGTCCATTTATGGACAAAATGATCAAATATTAGCATCAGATTTCATATAAAAAAAATTCAAAAGAATGCAAATGAAATCGTCGAAATCAGACAAATATATAAATATTGTGGCTGTCAATGACAAGCCAGAAGTAAAATGTCAATTTTCCATTACATAAACTTTGAAACTCTACAAAACTTAAAACATGAAAGTTGTAGCCTACATCATATGGTTTCCAGAACATCAAACATTTCGATATTTCGATCAGTAACGAATAAGGTATGAGCGAAATACTACTTAGAAAAATTTGTGTGCACTGGCTATCAACACAGGCTAGCGATAAAAAAATCAGTTATTCACTATGTAAACCTCAAATCCATTCAAAACCGAAAGAAAAAAGTTGTGGCATATTTCACAAGGATTTAAGAACATATAAAAATTTTAAATTCCGATTTAAAACAAGAAAGTTATGATCAAATTACTAGAACAAAACATCAAACTCAGCCTGAATTTATGCATTTACAGAACAGCGACAAACAATTGCAATTTTAGCATAGATAACTTCGAAATCAGGCAAAATGAATAAAAATAAAGTTGTATCTTAGTTTCTAAGCTTTTTGGAATGACCAAGATCATCAAAATCGGTTAAGAAACGAAGTAGTTATGGTTAAATTCGTTTCAGCTTCAATGAAAGAGCAAATATTGGTTTTGCTCTCGGGTTTGCAGTAGAAAAATTAAATTTTGACACAGAAAAATCAAAACAGGAAAGTTGTAGCACATGAATTAAGCTTTCCGGAACATCCAAAATTATCAAAATCGGATCAAAAACGAGAAAGTTATGCCTAAATTTATTTCGGCTTCAGTAATTCACCGGTTATAACATTTTGATCATATAAAGAGCAAGGGTTTGTGAGTTTTACACTCACCTTGCCTTCATGAAGATTGAATTATGATTTAGATGCCAAAGGTTGATGCTTTTAGCCAAGAACAGAGCATCCAAACCAGTAAAACTAAGAACAGGTACATGCAAACAAGGAGAGAAGCAAATCAACAATTATCATTATAAAAATAGATTTTTTGATGAAGAGAAGGGTTTTAGAAATCGACTACTTGAGTTTAGCTCTTGTGTTAACCTTTTAAATCATCAATTTTTCTTTTAATTTTATGGATTTAGCATAGATTGAAGGAGGAAAGAGGGTTTCAACCATTAGCACGCTTCTGGAGGCGAGAGGAAGAGGTGAGAAAAAGGTACGTACAGGTTTTCTTTTTTTCATTTCTTAAAGGCCAAGTTGGGATTAGGTTAATGGGTTAAGTCCAATTTAAAAGAAAATTAGCTTAAGATAATATTCATTCACTTATTTAAACACTTAACCATGTATGTTAACAAATAAAATCACAATAAAACAAGTTTGTCTTCTTTAAAAATTATGAACTTCATACTCTTGATGAATAAAATGTTTTACACTCAAAATAAAAAATTATTTATATATTTAAAACATTCTATTATCATATTTCTCTATTTTAAATAAAATAGCAAATTTACATCTTTAGTTACAAAACTCATTGTAACTAACATTATAAATTACACAAAAATCACATTTTTGTGTAATAAAATTCTATAACTCATTTCAAATATAATTTTATGCTAAAATTATTTTTTAAACTCAATTCCATCATTTTATTAAAGATATCCCATTTTAAAAATTAATTACTTCTTTTAAAAATTATTAAAAGAAGTAAATAGCAATAATTAACAAAATTATTGCTTTAACTCCAAATAAAACACATTTCCTCGATCTTTTAACTCAAACCATCTTAATAAAGTTTCCAAAATTCTATTTTTTCATTTTATACTCAAATATATTATTTATTTCCAATAAACAATTTAAATTCCTCTTTAATTATTAATTTACACTATTAAATTATAATTGCCGCTATAATTTAATATTCTAAGGTAATCGCTAAAACCTGGTTTGTTACAGACTCCCCCGCTTACAAAAATTGCGTCCCTGCAATTTTCTAGAAAAAGAGCTGTAAATAACATAAAAGATACAATCATCGAAGGATAAAGACAAGCTCGAATTCAGTGTTGCATCTATTTTGGTTGGTTCAGACCTGTAGCATACATGTGCATTCCTTGGTGTTGTTGCATATATTTTGTTATATTCACTTCATAGTTGCTGTTTCAATTGATGGATTGTGTTATCATACTCACTTGGTGGCATACCCATCACTGCACTGTTCGGTTGTGTTTGAATTTATGCTCGATAGTTTTAAGTGGTTTCATGTGGGATCTTGTGGTGGCTGCAGTTTTGTTGCAGTTTGCCCTTGTATTCATTTATGACTGCAGTTTAGTTTTGTATGTAGTCTTGCCCTTGTTGGTTTGCGTCACATTGATGCAATTGGGATGTTTTCCTAATTATACTTGTGTTGAATCCAGCTCGTAGCTCGGATTTGACCTTGAGTTGATTCCTATTTTATACTAGTGGCGAGGCAGTGCACGCGTGCGTGTGCTGCAGCCACACAGATTGAACGTTTTAAATGTGGCGAGGCCATACACGCGTACGTGTACTGCAGCCAATCGGTTTTTGAAATTTTAAAGTAACTTTTCAATTGTTTGAATTGATTTGGTTATAATTTGATGATTTTGTTGTTATTTGCCGTTTAGGCAATTTTGATGTTTTTCTAAATTATCTTCATTAATAATCCCTTCATCTATCTTCGTTAATAATTTGAATTAGCTGATTTATTGTTAACACTGTTAAGTGTTATGTTTACCGTTATCCGATTTTTTGTTAAAAGGGTCGGATAGAGAAATTTATCTTTGACTGTCGTCTAATTAATTATTTGATTATTATTGCCTCTATGCACTAATAACTGAGTTTGAATTAGACTGACCCGTGTATTATTTTCTTTTGAATGTAATACTCGGGTCAAACCCAGTATTTTACAACTTGAAGATTTTCGGGCAGCGAAGTTAGAGAGAGAGGGGGAAAACGCTTCACTTTAGTTTTTCGGGGATTTATTTTTGTACTTAAAGAAATATTCCGCTGTATAAATTTAATTCATTGTATAAACTCTGATATATGTACAAAAATTCATTTATGTGAAATATAATTATTCTGTGTTTCTGTGGCTGATTCTGTTTAAACTCTATAAACTGAATAACAATCTGTCATTTTAAACGTTTCAAGTTGGTTTAATTACCGACTAGGGGCGGTCAGAAGGGCGGGTCGTTACAAAAGTGGTATCAGAGCTTTGGTTTATACAAAGCTCAGTTTATGATGTTTAATATGAATATTTACTAGAATCACTTTAAGGAAAACGTTTTTCAAATCTAAAGAAATATAAAATTGTTTTTTTAATAAAAGGTATTTTGAAAATTCAAATCCTTTTTGGAAATTCCCCTCTCTAAATTTAGGTTTACGATAGTTTCTCTTCGATAAGGTCTCCTTAGATTTGAGTCCCGATCATTTGAAAACCCATTATCGAATTGTTGAGATTTATGAAAAATAAAATATAAGTGAAGTGAATTAATGAATTGGTTTAAATCAAATATTTTGAATATCTCCAAGTAATAATTGTGAAATCAAATGACATGTCAATTTAGTTATAGCCAACGGGATCATTAAATATAACTAGGGAATTTGATTGTGTTGGCCGTGTTTTCGCCAAACCAAGGCATCACCGGCCCAGAAGCCTCTCCAAAACCAAAACCGGTCCAAGCCCATTCCTACGCATAGCCGAACCAACACTCGACCGGCACACACCGGACCAGCCCACGCCGAACCAACACTCGACCGGCACACACCGGACCAGCCCACGCCGAACCAACATCCACCGGACCAAACCCCACATAACCACTGCCGAACCAGCCTAGCTGAACCATCATCACCGGACCAGACCATCCTCCTACTACTGGACCAAGAGACGAAGTTACTATCACCGGTCCAAAGCATCACCGAATCAAACTCCACCCAGCTTCGCCGAACCAAGCGCCTCCGAACCAAATGTGTCAGGCCATATTGCTTCAGCCCAGACCCACCAGCAGCTATATACATCCAAGACCCCTGCCCTCAACCTCACTCCATAAATAGAGGGGCAGGGGTACAACAATGGCGGACAAGTTTGAGAGCTCAAGCATGGAAGGAACTTTCAAACAACTTTCATATACTTGTATACAAAGCTTTGTACTTGTAATCTGAAAGAAAAAGGAGAATAACATATAAAGTGGACGTAGGCACGTTCTGACCGAACCACTATAAATCTGTGTGTCATTTACAGTTTAGTCCCTGCTTTTTATATATTTGCATAAATTACCCAAACCACTAGAAACAACCTAAAATCGACTAATTCACACGACTTGGAGGTGTTTGTCCATTTTTTGTGCAAACATTTTTGGTGCTTTCACTGAGAACCAAGCTAGAAGCTACAGCTTCTCCTACTCAACCTTCTTCCTCACAGCATCGTTCCTTGCTCCGACAACATGACTTCCAGGCAGAGGAGAGATGTTAACAAAGGAAAGAACGTCGCAACTAGCAGTATCCCAGATCCAGTGGCCCCAAATCAAGAGAATCATCCCGTTTTAACAGCAATACCAGATGAAAATCAGGCAAATCCAACAGCCCCCGCCGCGGAACAACCAATTACTAGGGCAGATCTAAACAGGGTTGTGGCTGAAGTAACTAACCACTTCGCATCTCAATAAGAAGCCTTGGTGGACCAACTCATGTCATGCCTAAGGGATGCTGAAGAATCCAACCGCAACACCGAATCATGGGGCGAGTCCCAATCTGGAGGATCTGGAAGGCGACAAAGACCTTTCTTCTTCAAAGAGGTTAACAACAGAAACAGCCATGATAGGAGCCGAGCCCGGTCTCAGCCCGAAGTCCGACCCAAGGAAACACTTGGAACCGAACCCAACGGGGGAGGTGCCAGGCAAGGGTCGGATTTAGCTGAGCCTGTCATGCTACCTAACCATGAAAACACCAGTAGACGGGGCCGAGCTAGAGTCCAGCCCGAAGTTGGACCCGAGGAAGCGCTGAGAACAGAACCCAGCAGGGGAAGATCAAGGCAACGGCCAACTATGGCTGACCCCAGCATGCCCCCAGAAGAGCAGAGACAGCCTTTGGAGAATGTTAGGAGTGACAGACGATACCATCCCTACAAGTCATCTGGACGGAATCAATCCCGCAGGGAAGAACCAAGCTCATTTTTGTCCGCTCCAAGTTCTGATGAAAGGATGGCGCGATTGTTCAGAGAGTGCGTCCAACGGGAGCAAAGGGATCGGGGGATAGGTGCTAGGGTAACCAACCCTTCACCCGCAATATTGAAACTGCCATCACCCCCCGAGAATGGAAAATGCCAACGATGGAACCTTACAAGGGAACCTCTGACCCCATCGTACACTTACAGAGGTACGCCCAACATATGCTCATGAGCGGAGCAACAGAGGGAGTGTTGTGTAAATGCTTCCCACTATTCTTGACAGATCTAGCCACCTCCTGGTTCTGCCACCTACCCCAAGGGTCCGTCAGCTCATGGGAAATGTTGAAAGAAAAGTTCATCAGTCAGTTCCCCATTCATGTGGAGCAACCCAAGGACGCTTATTCCTTATCTAATATCAAACAGAAACCCGGAGAGACATTGCAACAATATCTAACCCGATTCAATGCCGCGGCAACCGCAATCCAAGATGCCAACGAGAAACTTATCCTAATGGCCCTTTGCAGTGGTGTACATCCAGATACTAAATTTGCTAGAAGACTAACCAAGGAAAAACCAGCTACTTTACCTGATTTCTTCCATGAAGCTGGAAAGTATATGAGACTTGAGGACGCTGCCACTGAGAGGCAATCAGGGCAACAGGCTAAGACGGCTACAGACAGGTTCCCTACTGCAGGAAAGGATGTTCGAAGAAATGACTCTAGAGACAATGCTGGGGTCAAAAAGGGAGAAAAACGCTTATATCGACCAGGACCAAGATTTGACTCTTACACTCCTTTGAATGAAACGATCGAAAACATCTTCCTAGCCACTCAAGGCGAAGTTAGGTACAAACGCCCCCCGCACAAGAAGGAGTCAGATAGCGCACTCAAATCTGGAAAGTTCTGCCGCTTCCACGAATCCCATGGACATGATACCAATCAATGCCACCATCTCCGGGACTTGATTGAAGAACACATCAGAAGGAGGAGACTGGAGCGCTATGTAAAAGGCCAGAACAGGACTTCAACTCCGGCCAATGAGAATCCTGGACTACCCCCCCCCCTAGAAGTAGGTGGGGGAAATCGCAACACCGGCGGCTCTAGTCAAGAGAAGATAGTGGTCCACACCATATCAGGAGGACCGCACATCGCCGACAGAAGCTGGGCGGAGATGGAAAGATACGGTAAGTCACTGAGGAACGCTGAAGGCTGCGTTAATTCTGTTATGGAAGAACGCCGCCCGAAACGGAAAGAGAATTACGACATCACATTCAGTAGGCGTGATCTAGAGGGAAGACAATACCCGCACATGGATCCTACGGTCATCTCTACATGGTTCGGACCCTCCAAAGTTTTCCGAATTTTAATAGACACTGGAAGCTCGGTGAATATCCTATTCAAGCATGCTTTCGACAAAATGAAACTATCGATGAAGGATGTGTCTCCCTGCAACAAGCCACTACATGGTTTCACTGGAGATGCGAAGATACCCCTTGGGCAACTGGACCTTTTTGTTGAAATAGGAAGTCATCCCCGCTCCGCTGTGCGAAAACAAACATTTGTGCTAATAGAGAACCACTCGGCCTACAACGCCTTTTTAGGAAGACCAGCCTTGTCTGACTTCCAAATTGTCCTAGCCCTATGGTGCTTGAAGATGAAATTTCCGACCGATAACGGAATAGGAGAAACGGAGGGAGATCAAGACGCTGCTCGAGACTGCTATGTAACTGAACTTCGCAATAACCGCAGAAAAGATAAAGGAAAAATGCAGAGACTACTCTCTGCATGAAGAGCTTGGAAGCATAGCAACTAAAGAAAGCCCCTCCTCTTCGATATATCAGTGATCCTTTCAATGAATTAGACCCCAGGGACAAAGAGGAGGAGGCTACCGCCGAGCCTGCAGAGGCTATGGAATTCGTATCTGTAGACAAACACGACCCAAGTAGACTGCTGAGAGTCGGGTCTCGGTTAAAAGAAGAATTAAAAAATCAACTCATTGATTTTCTTCGCCACAACATGGATGTATTTGCATGGACACACGCTGACATGACAGGAATCTCCCCAGACGTAGCATGCCACATGCTGAACATCGATCCCACCAAGGTGCCAGTGAAGCAGAAAAAGAGGAGCATGGGGGAAGAACGATCAGCAGCCCTCGAGGAAGAAGTAAAGAACTTACTTGCCAATGACTTCATACGGGAAGCCATCTACCCAGAATGGATCGCCAAACCGGTACTGGTAAAGAAAGCTAATGGGAAGTGGCGAACATGCATCGATTTCTCCAACTTAAATGACGCCTGCCCAAAGGACTGCTTCCCACTCCCCGAATCGACCAACTCGTGGACAGCACTGCCGGACACGAACTCTTATCCTTCATGGACGCATACTCAGGATATAACCAGATCCCTATGCACGCCCCCGATCAAGACCACACTAGCTTCGTCACTGACCGGGGATTGTACTGCTACAAATTAATGCCTTTTGGACTTAAAAACGTCGGGGCTACTTATCAGCACCTTGTCAACAAGATGTTTGCGGAACTAATAGGACGAACTATGGAAGTTTATGTGGATGACATGCTGGTAAAATCGAGGAAAGCCAACGATCATATAAACCACCTGGATGAGATGTTTCAAGTACTTCGCCAATATGGAATGAAGCTGAACCCTCTAAAGTGCTCCTTCGTGGTGTCGTCAGGAAAGTTCTTGGGATTCGTCGTTCATGCCATAGGGATTGAAGCAAACCCCGAACAAGTTCGAGCTTTACAAGATATCAAGATACCATCCACTCGAAGGGAGATGCAAAGCCTGAACGGGAAAGTGGCCGCCCTAAGTAGGTTCATCTCTAAAGCAACCGACAAATGCATTCCTTTCTTCGAGGCTTTAAAGAAGGACAAAGGAAAGTTCGAATGGACTGACGAATGCTCGACAGCCTTCCTTAACTTAATTGGACACCTCCAGAAACCACCGGTGCTCTCAACTCCAAATGAAGGCGAGGAACTGTACTTATACCTTGCTGTATCGTCTCATGCTTTAAGCGCCGCTTTGGTGAGAGAAGACAACCACGTACAGCGGCCCGTGTACTTTGTAAGCAAGAGATTTACAGGGGCACAAGCCAGGTACCCTAGACTTGAGAAGCTAGCATACTGTCTGCTAATCACGTCATAGAAACTGCGACACTATTTCCAGTCTCATTCCATCAGAGTTTTAACCGATCAACCGCTAAGGCAAGTGCTCCATCGCCCCGACACTTATGGGCGATTACTTAAATGGTGCATTGAACTAAGTCAATATGATATCACTTACCATCCTCGCACCGCTATCAAGGGGCAAGCCATAGCTGATTTCATTGCCGAATTCACTACTAGCGAAGGTAAGGAGCAATCTGAAATAGAAAAAGATATCAAGTGGAATCTCTTCGTAGATGGGGCGTCGAACGAACAAGGCTCGGGGGCAGGTGTTGTGATAATCACCCCCAGGGGAAAGAAGCTGCACTACGCCATAAGATTGGAATTCGCTGCCACCAACAATGACGCAGAATGCGAAGCAGTGATAGCCGGATTAGAACTTGCACTAGAAATTGGAGTCAGTTCTTTATGTCTCCATAGTGATTCTCAACTCATTGTAAATCAAATACTGGGAGACTTCCAGACTCGAGGAGAACGACTCACAACATATCTAAAAAAGACCAAGCTGTTGCTCGGTCAATTGGATCACTATCTAATCAAACACATTCCTCGAGAAGAGAACCAAGAGGCCGACGAACTAGCAAAGCAAGCTAGTATGAAGAACATCACTATCTTCGAAGCATTAACCATCTCAAAACAGCCGGCACCAAGTTTCGAGCAAGTGAATCTGATAGCTGCAATCGTCAAATAAACTTGGATGACTCCTATCCGGAAATATTTACAAGATGGCATACTGCCCGACAGGCGTAACGAAATCAAGAAAATCTTGAGGAAAGCTTCCCGCTATACATTACAAGAAGGCATCCTCTATCGGCGCGGCTTCTCTAATCCCTTATTAAGGTGTATCGCTGGAAGGGAAGCCAGGGAAGTCTTATCCAACATCCATCAAGGAAGTTGCGGAGATCACACTGGAGGACAGACTCTGGCAAAGAAGATACTCCGATATGGATATTACTGGCCCACTTTAACGAAGATGCCTTAGACTTCGTCAAGAGATGTGACAGATGTCAGAAATTTGCCAAGATTCCTCGACTACCCACAAATGAGATTACTCAAATGACCAGCCCTTGGCCCTTTGCAGTATGGAGAATTGACTTGATTGGCGAACTGCCAACGGGCCGAGGTGGAGCCAAATATGCTATAGTGGCGGTTGACTATTTCACCAAATGGGTGGAGGCGGAACCTCTAAATAAAATATCCTCGGCAAAAGTTATCAACTTCTTGATCAAAAATATTCTGTGCAGGTACGGAGTCCCACTCAAGATCATATCAGACAACGGACTTCAATTTGACAGCGAAGAATTCGCCGATTGGTGCCAAGAGCACGGAATTCACAAAAGCTTCTCATCTGTAGCTTATCCTCAAGCAAACGGACAAGTCGAAGCTGTCAACAAGATTCTCAAAGCCTTAATCAAGAAGAAACTTGAAAAATCGAAAGGCGCATGGGTGGACGAACTTCCTACGGCACTTTGGGCCTATCGCACATCTTACAGAACTTCAACAGGGCATACTCCTTTCTCTTTGGCACACGGATCGGAGGCCATGCTCCCAGTTGAAACTATAGTGCCCTCTCACCGCAGGATCCACTACAACCCGGAAAAGAGCGAAGAACTCCTCCTCATGTCTTTGGATCTAATTGAGGAGAGAAGAAACGATGCAGCACTCAAAGCAGCGGCTCACAAGCAAAAAGTTGCAGCACAATATAACTCCAAAGTCAGGCACCGCAGCTTACAGGAAGGAGATCTCGTCCTCAAGCGGATCTTCCCGCGCCCCGGAGCGCTAGATCCAATCTGGGACGGACCCTATGTAATTCATAAAGATCTCCACAACGGAGCTTATATTTTGTCAACAGTGGACGGAGAGGTGTTCCAGAGGGCATGGAACATCCAACACCTCCGTCGATACTTTTCTTAACTTGTACTGCCCATATGAAGTGAATTAACAAAGAGAATCAGTGGATGTAGGCATTTTCGTGCCGAACCACTTTAAAAATCTTGTCTCTTTTTAACTTGTTCCTTCATATCTTGGCTACTTGTTAACTGTATCCTTTTCTGTTGAACGAAATTCTGTGTAATGGCACCTCCATTCAAGCCACATCAGGGCACGGCCTCATCTGGACAAGGCCTAACAGGTACTATGCGATTCTATGCACTCGCCAATGAGACACTTTTGCTCCAACATCCCTCTGCTGCGGGTTAACTCATTGCTCGCGACTGCCCTTAAAGCCAACTGTAATGAGCCGATCATAAGCCATCACGAAGGCCGACTATAGCCGATGGCAGCTCATTACGGCGTTCGGCTCGCAGGCAACTGTGAACCTACTTTAAGCCCCAACATAAGGTGTGGCCAGCCAGGGGTAGTTCACGGTTAACGATCGGCACCCACGCTAGCCGGCCACAGTAAATTGAATAATACCCACGATTACGGGCCATAATGGCTCGGGTAGTTACTGTGCGCGATCTCGGCTACGATATGTCTTAAGTGTGGCTATGGTAAAAAAGAAAACTCCCCGCGGAGGCGTAAGATGGGTGACAAATGTCTCCAAGACCCACGGCTAGGGAAAGTGACTACAAACCCGTTTGCCACGAACTTAAGCACATCGACGGCCTTTCGTGACTAGAAGTTTTACTTTTCCTATATTTTCATTCCATTTAAATACTTTTCTTGTATCCTGCATAACGGTCCCCAAAGTACAGGACACTAAATGGGAGGCATTCGCTCATAAGGACCGGAGCCCGCAAACTGGATAACAAGGCACTCAGCTGTATCCATGACCAGTTACACAAGACACTCAAAGCTACCCCCTGCAACTAAAACATGAAGGGCGGTACTCTCTTCTCTTGTACATAAACATGTAACTATAACTTACTCATACATCACACTAACATTGCAAAACATGAAAGCAAGAGCTTAGCATCAAACACAACTAAATCACAGGCATATGCAAAGTTATACTTCTTATGCAGCACATCAAAATAATAACAACATTCAAAATATAACAGAATCAGCTTGTGTTATAAACTTACATAAAGTCGTTCAATGACATAATTACAGCTCGAAAGTACATTAATGTTTTGAACTAGCATATACATGAATGTCAGGCAGACCAAATAAAATAACCAGCTGCATTAGTGCTAACCACTACATCTCAGAACCAGCTCTCCGAATCTACTTGGTTGCTGGATCGGAACTCCCAGCATGTTGACCAGAGGTCCACCTGTCCAATTCAGGAAAAGAATCCATCAGATAAACCGCAAACGATCAAGTTATGAAAAGCTAAAAAGGAAAAACTCACCAACACCCGCTTCTTGGTCCTCATCCCCCAACTGCACACCAGCTTCCTCCGCTGCAAGTAGTCGCATCCCCTCCTTCACCGCTACCTTCTCCTCCTTTGAGAACTGGGCGGTAACCATATCCATCCTGAATGTCGCTCCACCTTCCTTATCCGCATCGGCCTTGGCCTCCTCCAAAGCCCGGAGATATATCCTAGCCATGATCCGGGGATAGTCATCCATCCAGGATAGATTACCCTGCTTCCAGGTACGGAAGTACATATCCTGCAACATCTCATCCATCATCCCCTCATTCTCCTCAAACTCCCTCACCCGGGCCTCGGAGGACAGCAACTTAGCGACGGCAACATCCCTCTCCGATCGATATCTCAAGCGGTCAGCCTGGAGAGACCTCCTCATTTCCTCCATCTCTTCCTTTAGCCTGGCCTGAGCAAGCTCTGCGGCCTCAAGCCTCCCAGATAACTCCTCTACTTGCTCGAGATCCGCCCTCCGAACCTCGTCCACCGTAGCAATGGCTATGTCAATCCGCTCCTTGCAGGCGGCCTCCATCTTTCGCAACTCAGCTTTGCTAGGCTCCACCATGGTTTTCTTTAGTCGTCGGGAGGCCGCCTCATGCTGGGATATCTGGATAGCCTGATCGGCAAGCTGTTTGGCCTGATCAGAAACCTGTAGCCGCAACCGGATGTTAGTACTTCTGATTTCCTCCCCAACCCTGGCCAGTCGAGGATGATGCTCCATTAGCCTCTTGGTTTCCTCAGCTACCCGATCGATGCTTGCCTTGGCCTCATTCCCCATGGTCACAATCCGAGTAGTAAGCAAATCGAGGTCTAACGACTTAGCCTCATCAAGCACCCGTACCATGGGATTGCGAGGAAGAAGATGCTCACCCGTGACCTCGTCAAAAGAGATATCCTGAAAACTCGGGTTCAGATCCGGGTGGCCGGCAAATGGGTTGCGATCCAAACCAGGACGGTCTATCGGGGTGACGGTTGGATTTTCGGACGGATGAGGGGAAGGCATAAACTCAGTATCCTCCTCAGTAATATGATGGATGGGCTGGACTGGAGGCTGAGGGCTAGGTGAAGGGTCAAACGAAGATCGGCCCCTCTTCCTCTTTTGCATATCTTCCTCATAACTCCAAGAAGAGGGCGATATCTAACTACATCCCCAGGACGGCTAGTTGGCGGCTTTGGTTTGGCAGTAGCTTTGAGTAGCTTATACTGTTCGAGGCGGTGCCGAATATCTGATGACTTGGCCGCCTTACCTGCTCCTGGAATAAAAACCTAGTGTTACGAACATACAATGATCCACAATTCAAGAAATATGTTAAGATAAAAAGAGTGAGAAGGCACATCTATTATACAAACCCTACGGAGGAGTAGGATACTGCAATAAGTCCTGAATCTCATTCCAGGACGGAAGCGAACCATAAAATATTCCTAAGTCCCTATCGTAAATGGAGTCTGCAGAAGTCAAAAGTTCACCTTGAATCGCTGGAGTCGCCTTAGCTGAAGAACTCTTAGAGAATGGATCGGCGCCAGCCCCAGCCTTGTCAACCCCCTTTGCCTTCTCAACCAAAGCCGATCCTTCCTCCGACTCCCCAAAAGCTTGACGGAAAGCATCATCCGTCCACTCATGAATCTCTCCCGCTTGCCCGAAGGTTAAGGCACCAACGCCACTACCGCTCTGTCTATCGCCTCCTTCACCCTCACCTCTATCTTCCTCCACATCTTCCTCTCCCGGAGCAATTGGGCAAGTGCTAGGAGAGGGACCATCAGACTTCTTAAGCTTCTTACCTCCGACAACGGGAGGCTTTGTAAAAGGTTCCCTCTTGCCACTTTTCACGTGGCCCCTTCCTTGGCTTTGGCAGCCTTCTCCTCAGCCGTATCCCTCTGCTTAACCACGGACTGGTGTGGCAGGATCAGGTTGTGCTCCAGGAGAGTAGCATTTCTGATCAAGAAAGAAGCCGACCTGTCCCGTCCCGAAATGGCCTTTATTTTCGCAGCCATCTGGACCAGAGAATCACTCTCCACGACCGCAAAGCCACCTGTCGCTAGCAAGAAATAGAAGCATATCAGAAGAAGCACTGCAATCGGAACAAGGAAACTGTAAATAAAGTTCAACTTACAGTCAGAAGTGAAGAGGCGGAAGGAGACAGAATCATCCTTGATAAAAAATCATTCTTTCTTAAACATGGTGAACTTTGAGTATAAGTCCAAAACCGGTTTGAAGGGCACGGCCGCTTCTAAACTAACATACGGAGACCCCTTCTTGTAGCCTCTCAGATTATACAAGTATCGGATTTCCCGGTTAGAAGGAGGGCGCCCATACCTCCTCTGGAAGATAACAAATAAGCACACCAGGATAGCATAGGAATTGGGCTGGAGCTGGAGAGGGGCCACCTTCAGATAGGTAATGAAGCTGACTATCCATGCATTGATCGGAGGAATGACCCCACACATGCAATGGTACCTACTGTATGCAAAATATCCTTCGGGGGGATTATACGGCATCACCCCGTCTCCCGGCAACAGCATGCGAGCCCTGTCAATCCCGAAGGAACGAGAGATGACATCAAGCTGCTCCTCCCTGAGGGAGCTAGGAAAACAATCGGGCGGGAAATTCAAGAGCTCCTGGGGGCCATACCCATCTACTAGCGATCTCGGAGCAGGCCCAGGACGTTCGTCTCGAATTGGGGGCACTATGGAGGACTCTGCTCTGTCCTTGGACTTCCGTTTATCGGATCGGGTTTCCACTTTGTAAGACATTTATCTGTAAACACAAAAGCAAAAGCACAATGTTAGAACAAGGAGTATGGAAATGGAAACCAATAGTCCATTCGGTGTCAAGTCCATTCGGTATCAAGTACATTCGGTGTCAAGTCCATTCGGTATCAAGACCATTCGGTATCAAATCCTTTTGGTATTAAGATCATTCGGTAAATCTCATTCGGCAAAAAAGAACATACCTGGTTCGGTATTCGATTGATCCGGTGCTTGGCTGATTCGGTACTCAGATTGATTCGGCTATCTCAAAATGATAAAGGATAACAGTAACCTGAGACCCCTATTTATAGGCAAAGCATATCGACCGGACCAACTGGTTCGGCACACCCAGGGCCGAACAAAGCTATCTCAACTGCAGGAAAACAAAGCGCGACACATGCAAGCACGTGCCCCACTTTGGGGGGCAAATGTTGGGCGTGTTTTCGCCAAACCAAGGCATCACCGGCCCAGAAGCCTCTCCAAAACCAAAACCGGTCCAAGCCCATTCCTACGCATAGCCGAACCAACACTCGACCGGCACACACCGGACCAGCCCACGCCGAACCAACATCCACCGGACCAAACCCCACATAACCACTGCCGAACCAGCCTAGCTGAACCATCATCACCGGACCAGACCATCCTCCTACTACCGGACCAAGAGACGAAGTTACTATCACCGGTCCAAAGCATCACCGAATCAAACTCCACCCAGCTTCGCCGAACCAAGCGCCGCCGAACCAAATGTGTCAGGCCATATTGCTTCAGCCCAGACCCACCAGCAGCTATATACATCCAAGACCCCTGCCCTCAACCTCACTCTATAAATAGAGGGGCAGGGGTACAACAATGGCGGACAAGTTTGAGAGCTCAAGCACGGAAGGAACTTTCAAACAACTTTCATATACTTGTATACAAAGCTTTGTACTTGTAATCTGAAAGAAAAAGGAGAATAACATATAAAGTGGACGTAGGCACGTTCTGGCCGAACCACTATAAATCAGTGTGTCTTTTACAGTTTAGTCCCTGCTTTTTGTATATTTGCATAAATCACCCAAACCGCTAGAAACAACCTAAAATCGACTAATTCACACGACTTGGAGGTGTTTGTCCATTTTTTGTGCAAACAGATTGTGAATTCTTTTGAAAATTGATTTCAAAATGTTTTGAAAACAATACTAGTAGTATATACAGGAAGAAAAATTTTCAAGTAATTTTACAAAATATTTTCGAAAATAATAAAATAAAATAAATTTTGTTTTTATGTTTCAAGTAAAGTTTAATACGCAAGTATGTATATATATGTATATTTCAAATGTTTGAAATAAAATCCGGAGTTGAATCTCAAGTTTGGTTGAATAATAATAATCCTATATATCAGGATAATGTAAATTTGCAAATTGTCTTGGGGAAATGTAGGAATTGGGGACATGTTGATTTTGAATGTGTTAATCCTCCTTTAATACAACCTGAAATAGTGCGAACCGAAGAGGGAAGTTTGGCAAAGATGCGTACTACCAGACAAGAAGTCGATAGTCCTCAATAATTCTGAATCTTAAACCAATCAATATATTTTGTAATACTATCTTTTGTAATCCAAAATCTTCTATGTACGTATTTTAAAAGTATGAAGCTATGGATAGTTTGTACGGAAAGAAGTATTTTAGTAAAATAGCGTCTTGGGAAGGAAATTTATTTGTTGACTTAACTGTATGAATCAAACTAGTTTTGATGTAAAGCTTATATTTCAAGTGTAAACTAATGCCTAAAATAGTTAATGTAGAGATATAAATCTAATAAAACCAAGTCGATGAATGGCTTACTAAAGAATTAGTTGATTAATTTGGAAATAGAAAGCAAATGCGAAAATTCAAATGGAATTTAGATTTAAAATTTGCAGTTGTCAACATGATAATCCATAATAGGTTTAATAGATTCAGTGATGAATTTGAATTTGAACATCAGAGAATTAGGTTAAGTGAAAAACTTAATATTGAAAAGTTTAAAATCAGTTTAAAACCAATATTGTGAAAGGTATGCGGAATTCAAACTATGAAATAAGTCCAAGTGTTGAATTCGGTAAACGATGTATATCCACGATTTTGGACAGTGGATAATCTTTTGATAAAAGTGTAGAAATACTGAATTGGGTAAATAAGGTATATTCACGATTTTGGACAGTGGATAATCCTTTAAATAAATGTGTAGAAACATTGAATTGAATAAATAAGTATATTCACGATTTTGGACAGTGAATATATAATTAAATAAAATGGATATGTTTTAGGGAAGTGATATTATGAAATGAAGTTAATGGTTTTAAAGATGTTTTAAAAATGTATTAACTATCGAATACATAGATTTCAACATTCATTGTCGAAATAGACGTTTTCTAGAAATAAGGAAATGGTGGACTATAACACTGTTGTTATAGTAAATGATTTTCGAAAGGAAATGTTTTATATAGTACTGGGATTTATATATCTATCTAAATTTCGAATCCCTATACTAGTGATTTTGGGTCGTCGTAACGATGTTTTACGCGACATTCGTTTTGACTCAAATAAATGTGTTTAAAAGAACGCTTTCCTTAAAGAATGAAATATATACTTGATTATGATTTAAGTATATTGAATATTTTCAAATGTTGAAAATAAATGGATTTGTGAATTACTTATTATTAAATAAGTATGGAAATGTTTTCCAATATGAAATGAAAGGTTTGAAATTCTATCTTTTAAAGATAAATTGAAAAGTGAATATTTGAAAGTTGTTTCAAATGGTTAAGTGTGGAAAATTATATATATCTTGTAAAGATGTTTTTGGGAAATTTGAACAATTAGTTCAACTTGAATTGTTTCAAAAAGATTGAATTTTGAGTTAAATTGAGTTTAACTTCGACACCAAAAACAATATAAGTTGAGTTTTGAATTTCGGATAGTCGATTGGGATTGTATGTCTAACATTGTGAATTGATGACATAGCAATTGATCTCTATTAAATATATATCTGTTTGGTGGGCAGAGAATTTATTCTTTTAGCTATATACACCATTCTCTGAGACGTATGAGCTTAGAGGTTATATATCGATAAACATCAATTATATGTTGAGAATTGACGATGTAACGTGAAATCCAAATCGAATGTGAAGTCGATAATAAATTGGATTATGAATGTGAATTTTGTTTGAGATAACCTTAAATTTCCAAATCGATTTGGAGAAAAAAAATTAATTGGTAATGAGATGGAAAATTTAGAAATCCTCTATTTGTTATGGGTATGGGATATTGTGGTTTTCGGAACTTATATATGTGAATGTAATAATTCGAAAACCATCAGTTTGGAAAGTCATTATTATGAAAATCCTATGTAAGTTTACATAGGTATGATATGTACGAAATGTGAAATGAAGTACTATATGTATATGACATTATGTTTTCTAAACTGAGGATATGGAAATGTACCTTTCATTTAAAATTTGTGAAGGTGTTGGAACTCGGTGTGAGTGTCCATTTGAAATTCGTAGCTACGTAGAATTTCCATAAGTTGGAGTATCCATTTGGATTAGAATCCCTCATGATGGATCATCATGATGGGATCATGTGAATTGATGATGTATGCTAGCGTAATTCGTGGGGCGTGATGCCTACAGTTACAAGCGATTCCACTGGGATAGTGGCGCAACCGCCGCGTAAACTGCGATCTAGAGGCCAAAGCATAATTTGAGGGGAGAGATGCCTACAGTCACAAGCGATTCTACTGGGATAGTAGCGTAACCGCCGTGTGAACCGCGATCTATGGCAACAACCATGGCGAAATTCAAGATATGTGAAATCTACAGATTACAAGCGATTCTACTGGGATAGTAGATAACCGCCGGGTAAAATGTGATCCATGGGGGAACGTGCTTTCCATATCCATTTTTAAAAGATTTTTAAGTATTTTCACTGGGAGTTGAAGCAAGTATATTTAGTACTTGGAGATTTTTAGTCCTGCGCCTGGCCAGCGTATGCCTAATGTCTGTGAGAACGACGATAGACTTGTTAAACTTCGAGTTAGCAAGTATTTTCAAACTTTAGATAGCAAATCTATAGTCTGAAATTAGAATTACATAATTCCAACCTAATTGAATTAAAGAAGGTCTTTAAAATATCTTGAAAGTCCACAGCTTTGAAAAAAAAATGATATGCAAATCTCTAGCATGAAGAATTTCAAGTTTAAATCTGAGTTTTGTAAGTCGAAAATTTTGGTAAAAGACTTTTACGTCTTGATTTTAGAAAATAATAAACAAAACTAGGGAGATAAAATAAATGGAATGAATCCTATATTTATTTATTTTAATAAGATTCGAACTTGGTAAAAAAAATTGTGGAGGGTATAAATATCGGTGAGATTTTAACAATCGTTTTTCCTAACTTATAATTTCGGGACGAAATTCTTTTAAGGAGGGAAGATTGTAACGACCCTGAATTTTGAACGATTTAAATTGAAAATATTTAATAAATTTTAAATATTTGAATGATGGTTTGAATTAATATTTTCAATCTGTAACGATCCCAATTTTGAATTAATATTCAATTGACAGTTAATGTAGATTTCGAACAAATTTTGGAATAAAAGTTGAATAAAAATTTGAATTTGACTTTGGAGTTTGAAAGTGAATATTAAATTTGTATTTAAAATTCGAACTAATGACTTAGAAAAAATAATTTGGATTTAAGAATTATTATTTATGTAAATTAATAAATTGATGGTTAGTTTTAATAACATTTTTCTTTAACTTGAATAAAATGGAATAAATTTTATCAATACAAAATACAAGTATAAAATCTAATTGTAAAACATGTTAATATAAATTGATGTGTGATAGTTGAACTTCAAAACGTTTATATATCTATGAAGCTTACTAAAGAAAATATCTACAAAACAAATTGAATTTAAAATGGAAAATAATAATAATAATAATAATAATATATAATATAATGATTACAACTGCCATATTTTTATCAGCTATAAACACGCCGTTACATACGCCTTTAACTACGCAGAGAATCACGAAGAAAATCGTGTAAAGTATGTCTCGTTCTATTTTAAGTACCCCGATACCCCTTCCTTCATCACTTCAAAATCAAACGAAAAATGAAAAAAAAAGAATTTAAAGGGCGGCCTATCTTCGTTTCTTGTTCGTCTCCAAAATCTAGGGCTTGGTTGAATGCGAAGGCGCTGGCTCGCTCGTTCGATTCTTCGCCTCGTTCGCGGCTGCGTCAGGCAAAGGTGAGTGATCCCCTTCACTCACATCTAATTCCACTCGTGTTTCGACAGTTTAGTTTTATTTGAATGTCGATGATTTTTGATGGTTTCGATTCACCCACGGTTTCGATTCTTTTTTTTTGTGACTTCAGTCACTTGATTTTGGGGACTTTTGTTTGGTGGACCATACTATGCTTCAACTTGATTTTTACTAAAGTTGATTTGGGTCGATTTTGGGTACTGACTTGTTTAATGTCGGCCTGGGCATTTTTTTTTAGTGAAGTTTTATTTCTGATTCTGTTCAAGTTTGTGATTCTCTGGCCATTCTTTGGTCTCGTAGGATGGTTGCACTGTCTTTGTCATCGTACCGGTTGTTATTGCATTTTTCATTGTGACATTCTTGTTGTTTGCATTGCATCACCACTTTTGCAAGCATTCTCTGTTGCTTCTTGCTTCAGTGAACCCTTCCTGGCTTGTATTATGAACACTTTGAGTTGTTGATACATCACATGTTGTCTTTCATCTTGTTTGGCCTCATTCCACCTGCTGTCATGTTGAACTGTACTGTGTTTTGGACTTTGAGGCATATCATATTTTCATATGTGACTTCATATTTTTCGTCACACGTGACTGCATCCAAAATTAATGCTTGACTTGTTCATTTAAACTTGAACTTTGATACGAACTGACTTGGGTTGAATTTGTTGGTTTGAATTCTCGGTCGTTTCTAAAGTGATTTCGAGAAAACAAATTTCGTCTTTGATCGAGACTGCCTATATGTGTTTGTCTGTTGCATACCTGTACACAATTTTGGTCAGGTATCACTTGGCTTTGAGTTTGGTTATCTTGTCGATTCTGGCATTAATAATTTTATAAAACTTAAACATTATAACTAGTATACAACCTGATCTAATTTCATACTTTAAGATTTGATTTTGAAACTTTGTTAAATTCAGTTTTCAACTTTAAACCCAGACCAGAGTTTGGGACAAACAGGTTTTCAAAAACCTGAGACAACTACACTTAACATTTAAATTTCTCTAGACACTTTCATTTAAACTAGGATACAAAGTTTTCAAAACATTTGCATTTAAACTTGACTAGGACAAAAAGTTAATTTGAATCCCTGCTTAAACTTGACTCAAAATTATGTTAAATATGGCTTTACATTTAAACTCGGTTTTCTTTCTTTAAATTTTCAAAACATTTGCATTTTAACCTTGCCATGTTGCCTTTGGTTGCATTTCTGACTTTTGCCGAACTGGTCTTGATTCATGTTTATTTGCATTCTAACCATGTTGCACTATAATCTGTTTGACCTGTAGTTTGCACACTGTTCCATCCTGTTGCTTTCACTTGCATCTACATTTTCACTAGTTTGCGGTCTCACTTCCATACTGCTATCTTGCATTCACTCCAGATGTTGTTGATTTCAATGGAGTATATACATATTAACAATGTTTCATCATTTAGTTGTAGCTTGATAATCATGTCTGCACTCTCTATCTCTTGTCTGGGTCCACTACTGTCCTGTAGTGTCCATTAGCTCAATTGTTTCAGTGTTGCATCTATTTTGGTTGGTTCAGACCTGTAGCATACATGTGCCATTCCTTGGTATTGTTTCATATATTTTGTTATATTCACTTCATAGTTGCTGTTTCAATTGATGGATTGTGTTATCATACTCACTTGGTGGCATACCCATCACTGCACTGTTCGGTTGTGTTTGAATTTATGCTCGATAGTTTTAAGTGGTTTCATGTGGGATCTTGTGGTGGCTGCAGTTTTGTTGCAGTTTGCCCTTGTATTCATTTCTGACTGCAGTTTAGTTTTGTATGTAGTCTTGCCCTTGTTGGTTTGCGTCACATTGATGCAATTGGGATGTTTTCCTAATTATACTTGTGTTGAATCCAGCTCGTAGCTCGGATTTGACCTTGAGTTGATTCCTATTTTATACTAGTGGCGAGGCAGTGCACGCGTGCGTGTGCTGCAGCCACACAGATTTAACGTTTTAAATGTGGCGAGGCCGTACACGCGTGCGTATACTGCAGCCAATCGGTTTTTTAAATTTTAAAGTAACTTTTCAATTGTTTGAATTGATTTGGTTATAATTTGATGATTTTGTTGTTATTTTCCGTTTAGGCAATTTTGATGTTTTTCTAAATTATCTTCATTAATAATCCCTTCATCTATCTTCGTTAATAATTTGAATTAGCTGATTTATTGTTAACACTGTTAAGTTTTATGTTTACCGTTATCCGATTTTTTTGTTAAAAGGGTCGGGTAGGGGAATTTATCTTTGACTGTCGTCTAATTAATTATTTGATTATTATTGCCTCTATGCACTAATAACTGAGTTTGAATTAGACTGACCCGTGTATTATTTTCTTTTGGATGTAATACTCAGGTCAGACCCAGTATTTTACAGCTTGAAGATTTTTGGGCAGCGAAGTTAGAGAGAGAGGGGGAAAACGCTTCACTTTAGTTTTTCGGGGATTTATTTTTGTACTTAAAGAAATATTCCGCTGTATAAATTTAATTCATCGTATAACTCTGATATATGTACAAAAATTCATTTATGTGAGATATAATTATTCTGTGTTTCTGTGGCTGATTCTGTTTAAACTCTATAAACTGAATAACAATCCGTCATTTTAAACGTTTCAAGTTGGTTTAATTACCGACTAGGGGCGGTCAGAAGGGCGGGTCGTTACACAAACCATTCATACTCTCAATATTGAATGGTAGAAAGAAACAAAGAAACAAAGAAGCACTCACTTGGTTAATTCAATGGCCTATCATATGCCAATATAGTGATCAGCAAACCATCGAATTTTCCAAGCAAATCGAAAGAATTTCGAAGATCTCCTGTCTCGAATTAAAACTCAATAAAATGCTCAACAAATAATCAATCGAAAATGATTGATTGCTCAAAATTCTATGAATATAGTTGGGACCAAACTCACTCAAACCCGATCTCTAAGCAATAAAGAAGATCATCAATAAGATTTTCCGCATAAATATACGGAAAGAACATCCTCACAATAGGTTAGACACAATAGACAAGATTGATAAATCACAAGATGGCTTATCACAAGGCCACTAACTCAAACGACCGCGAAAAATGCACGCCATTAATAATAGCTCAAAGATAGAATATACTCACGAACAAGGATATAATCTCGAACTATTTTTTAATCCAAATATTAAGAATTTTTAAATCTCAACATCTTTTAAATTTTAAATCTCAATTTTCAACATTTGAAAACTTTCAAACATTTTACTATATTACTTAGTAGGTAATTTAAAACTCAAATAATATTCCTCAAAATAAATTAAGGGTTTAGTCCTCTTTACTCTTTTTATTAAACCACTTAAATAGTTTAAAAACAATCTTTAAATTCTCTTATAACTCTTCTCTTAAAACATCCAATGTATACAATATAGATTCTAAAATCTCAAAATATACTTCGAATAAAGCACAGCTCAAAAATAATCTCATTTATATTCTCATCTTTATAATCTAAAAATAAATAAATGGCATTTCCTTGCCATTGAGTCTCTAATAAATAAATATATTTGTTGGCTGCAGAGTTGACCGAATGATCCAAACTGCCTCGCCACTCTATTGCTCGTCTCTAAAATCAATGGCTGCAATTACCAAAATAAATTTAATATTCAACCTCAAAATATTATTTTCAAAATCTCAATTTTTAAAACACAAACCATCATGTCTTATTGCCTCATCATATCATTTAGGAGATTCCTATCGATAACGTTGATCAAGTGTATCGACCAGAACTCTTAACTACTCGACGGACAACCCAACAGTCTCAAATTATTTCTATAAAAGAAATACTACTCATATAAATATATTCTCAAAATATTCTTTGATTTCTTTTAAATATCTCAAAGCTCAAATTTCTCTTTAAAACTCATATTTATATAGCTTCAAAACTCAAACCAAAGAACATTAGAGAATGCATCGAGTTATTCCCAGAATACTCAATTCTCAAAATCAACAGAAGGAGATAGAGTGTTCGTCAATATTACGATGTCATGAGCCATTCCTAAAAATCATCAAGATATAGGATAAGCGGGATATTCTTCTCGAAGGAGAAGAAGCACACAATCCACGAATCACTACTTTAAACGGAGTAATGCTACAAAGGATAAAATTGATTGAGTATCTAGAAAGAACACTCATACGAAGTTGAATGATAAACTCAACCAAACTCAAAAAATTTAGAAACTCACCTCATTCCTCAGTGGATATCCTCAAGGAAGGATAACCGAAGAGCTAAGAGCCAGGAATAATGTTACCTCAACACTTGATTGCTCGATTGGATGTCAAATCCACGGACTCAAAAAACTCAACAAAGTCACCATGACTGGAATTTGAGATACATCATCATCATATCGATACTCAAGAGTTAATTCAGAAACTTCGGAATCATCATTAATATTCCAAAGTGATAGAAATAATAAACCAATCAAAATAGGAAACCTAAATATACAATAGGATCTTATAAAACAAAGGGTTGGACTTAATATCAAATAAGTCAACCCATCTCAAATCAAATGCATCTCAAGATTGTGAGTAAAAAAAAAATACTCACAAAAGCAGCAACAAAAAGAAAACTCAAAATTCTCACAACAAGCCCATCATTGTGGATCCCTTCACTAGGATTCACAACTCTCAAAGGAATGCACAAGAATGCTCAAAGAAATCAATCAGCTCCATCGATACGAACTCACTCGTATCGACAAAAAAAATAGAATAATCCCAAATAAGATTTTATATAAGATAAGATGACATCAAACTCTATTATGGAATACTACGGAATACAATATATCTATATTCCTAGACATATTCCTTCTCAACAATCCCAAAACTCAAAAAAGAATCAAAGCTCGATTCGAAAGCAAGCTTGAATAAAGGACAGTGATTCACCCGTATTGTACTTCGATGTATCATGATACACATACTGTTCTGTGTTTATTCTACTTTGTTCTAACCACAACTCTGATACCAAGCTGTAACGCCCCACCCCGAGACCCACAATGGCAAAGAGAATCAACGAGTAATTCTGTCTACTAAAGTGGAGAATAGGGCTGGTGAAGGGCGACCATCTATAATTTTGTCTTAAACATTTACTGAATACGTCGATAAATGCAATATGATTTTTCTTTTCTATCTCAAGAGGATCGACATACCAAGTAAATGCTTAATCCAAAACTAAAGGTGGCTAACAGATCTATCAGAACGAAATACAATAACTAAATGAAAAGCACATCACAGAACAGTAATCAACATCGTATATAAACATATACACTGATACATGTTTAGTACAATACAATATGAATACTATAAAGGTGGTGCTCGACCACACTATATACATCAAATTAAATATAACTACATCAGAGTATGCGAAAGAACAAAAACTACTCAAGAGAAAGAATAGCTGATATCCAACATCAACTTCAAGCTAAGCCCAATAGATAATACCTGAAATAACTCGGTCTGACCCGAGTGAAAACACACAGGTCAGGATAGCTAGAACTTATCATTAGTATAGTTGATGATAAGAGATAAAGGGAAAACCATTCCATCATTACCAATGGAATGATATAGGTCATCAAGTTATCTCTAGAGTGATACATCAATGGTTCATCATGATTGCATAGAGGAATACAATATTTATATTAGATAGACATGGTTCATCTAATTATATATATAACCGAACTAAATGGGTGAGGATATGGACCGTAAAGTAAATCTTCTTAAGATAATTAAAACTTCAAGAATCCATCATAAATAAAACTCATCTAATAGAAACTTCTTAATTATTATACCTCATCTCATCGGTATAAATATAAATACATCTCAATCCATCATCAAACTCATTATAAAGAAATCTCCATAATCATTTATACCTCATATCATTGGTATAAATATAAATATATCTTAAATCTATTATCAACACTCATCATAAAAGCATTACTATAATTTATACCTCATCTCATTGGTATAAATATATATAATGTCTCAAATCCATCTTGATAGAGCGCAGAAAGAATCCAAAACATCATATTCAAAATCACAAATAAAACCATGTATGTCAATAAGCTTTTTTCTTACATAAGGATATACTAAAGCATCATCATTAAAATAGTGAAATCAAAACACCTAAATCCTCATGGAAAACGGCACATGCATTTACATCTTGACTAGTACTACCATTATTTGGTACCATTCGTCGTGATGACTTGGGGCCACATAACATCGTAACATTGTGATCATCTTGATTGACTATAGTCGGAAACATCTTGATGACACCCTGTCACAAAAACCCGAGTAATAACAACGTGATGATTGGAGTCGACTAATAACTTCATGAACATCGTGATGACTCCAATCGAGTTCTCGGTCTGTAGCACTAGTAACATTGTGAATGTGTCTCAACTTCTCGAATAGGAACCCAATAGGCGTCAACGTACGTCTCATACCATACGTTCATACCTATTGGTTTACTAATCGTTAGTCGATGCCACATTAGAAAACCATCATAAAACATCATCAAATAAACACTGCCTCATCTCATCGGCGAGTGTAAAATACCTAACTCGTCTTATCTCTTACTGGACGAGTTTTAAGTGATATCGAGACTTGTCTCATTTCATCGACAAGTAAAAATTCATCATAAATATCGAACTTATGCATTTACAGGACAGTGACAAATAATTGTAATTTTAGCATAGATATCTTCGTAATCAGGCAAAATGAATAAAACGAAAGTTGTAGCTTAGTTTTTAAGCTTTCCAGAATGACCACGATCATCAAAATCGGTTAAGAAACGAAGTAGTTATGGTCAAATTCGTTTCAGCTTCAATGAAAGAGCAAATATTGGTTTTGCTCTCCAGTTTGCAGTTGAAAAATTAAATTTTGACATAGGTAACATCAAAATTATAGAAAACTGGAAACAGGAAAGTCGTAGCGCATGAATTAAGCTTTCCTGAACATCCAAATTTATCAAAATCGGATCAAAAATGAGAAAGTTATGCCTAAATTTATTTCAGCTCCAGTAATTCACCGATTGTAACATTTTGATCATATAAAGAGCTAGGGTTTGTGAGTTTTACACTTACCTTGCCTTCATGAAGATTGAATTATGATTTAGATGACAAAGGTTGATGCTTTTAGCCAAGAACAGAGCATCCAAACCAGTAAAACTAAGAACAGGTACATGCAAATAAGGAGAGAAGCAAATCAACAATTATCATTAAAAAAATAGATTTTTTGATGAAGAGAAGGGTTTTAGAAATCGATTACCTGAGTTTAGCTCTTGCTTTAACCTTTTAAATCATTAATTTTTCTTTTAATTTTATGGATTTAGCATAGATTGAAGGAGGAAAGAGGGTTTCAGCCATTAGCACGCTTCTGGAGGCTAGAGGAAGAAGTGAGAAAAAGATACGTACAGGTTTTCTTTTTCTCATTTCTTACAGGCCAAGTTGGGATTAGGTTAATGGGTTAAGGTCCAATTTAAAAGAAAATTAGCTTAAGATAATATTCATTCACTTATTTAAACACTTAACCATGTATGTTAACAAATAAAATCACAATAATACAAGTTTTTCTTCTTTAAAAATTATGAACTTCATACTCTTGATGAATAAAATGTTTTACACTCAAAATAAAAGATTATTTATATATTTAAAACATTCTATTATCATATTTCTCTATTTTAAATAAAATAGCAAATTTACATCTTTAATTACGAAATTCATTACCATTATAAATTACACAGAAATCACATTTTTGTGTAATAAAATTCTATAACTCATTTCAAATATAATTTTATGCTCAAATTATTTTTTAAACTAAATTCCATCATTTTATTAAAGATATCCCATTTTAAAAATTAATTACTTCTTTTAAAAATTATTAAAAGAAGTAAATAGCAATAATTAACAAAATTATTGCTTTAACTCTAAATAAAACACATTTCCTCAATCTTTTAACTCAAACCATCTTAATAAATTTTCCAAAATTCTATTTTCTCATTTTATACTCAAATATATAGTTTATTTCCAATAAACAATTTAAATTCCTCTTTAATTATTAATTTACACTATTAAATTATAACTGCCGTTATAATTTAATATTCTCAGGTAATCGCTAAAACCTGAGTCGTTACAACTTCGAACCAATATACGAGTTTGAAAGTGAAGACATGTTGAAGATAGTTATTTTTACGACGGAGATCTTCATATTGTAGGGATGCTTGCCACTAACCTCATGATTCCTATATTACATACATATAGTGGATGTAGTACCTTTATTTGAAATCTTCAATGCAAGGACAGGTCACTACTAATCCTAGTGGTGATTGTCAAATAGGATGTAGTAGGAGTATCTTCAGTTTGTCCTGTCCCTGGGCAGCTTTTATGGACTAATGTCTGATATTGCATTTCTAAGATCACGTACATTGGTTTTTACAAACATACATCTTTGGTGGTGTAGGAGGTAACTCTTCTTATACTTAGCTCCCTGCTTATCAGAAATGGAAATATGGCAGTCAAAGTGGGATTTACTATTTTGAGAAAGGTAAAACGTTACCTCAAGCTTCATACATCGATGATGGAAAAACAAGGTAGATGCGACAGGGCTATGTGGGTCGCATCCATTAGGAGATGATCACCACCTTTCTAGATTTCCCTCTATATAAAGGGTTTGTTGTGCATGTTGTGGCCATGGATATGTCAGGAACAACCGTAGTTATGACATATTCGGCACTATCTATGCTAGAGGTAGGCCATGTTGGTAGAGGGCAACGGGGATATGCCTCAGTACATTCTTCGAGTGATGTACTGTACGGTAGGTAGTCCTTTAACTTGTCATTGTTGAAATCCATTTTCCAATATGTACCTTTAGCATACTTGATTATATACCTAAATATGGCCTTGAATTTAACAAATGTAACAATTTCGGCTATTTTAATATGTTATATGAAAGGATTTTCAAAGCAATGTCATTATAAATAATATCAAACGATTTGATAAAAAAAATTAGTTATCATAAGGTAAAATCTTGTTTGTGTTTATATGCCGCGTGGTCTTATGAGATACTCTTCTTTCTAAAAGTTTTGTTTGGCATCAAATTCAATATATAACATTGTCATATATATTTATATTTGTGTCTCACACTGGTTTTCCAAGCCAGATCCGGGTATTATTAATACTCGAGTAAGATTCGGGTAGTTTCAGGATTAGTTGAAAATGCTTGGAGTTTCCAAATGAGAGTTGAATATCTTCATAAACGTATCAGCGTAGTTTACTTTTCCCTTATGTTTGTTGTTTATTTAGTATTTGTAAGGACATGTATTTATAGCTACCTAGATTGAGCTTAAGATAGACTTTGATATATGTATTTAAAAAAATTCTGCTGTAAAAATTATTGAAATAATATATGTTATTTCATTCGTGTGAGATTATGTAATGTCTTTTTTTTCTTTTTACCCTTTACCATACGTCTTTATGTTCAATTTAGGTTGGACACTTGTGGTTTATTGTCAACCTAAATAATATGGAACCGCGGTTCGTTACACGTGGTATCAGAGCTTAGGTTGAGTAAACACCTGAGCCTGATAGCGGTAAAGTCTCATCATAGATAGGGTTAGTAGATGAGTAACTTATTAGAGATAGGATAAGTGACACCTTAGAATGAGTTGAGAGTGTTATACGTGAGCGCGTATTTGCTAATGCTATATATAAGTGATTTTTTTTTGTTTTGAAAAATTAGTAAATAAAATAATTTACCTAGGATTATATTTTGACTATAAAAGGGTCATCTTTTAAAAGATATAGTTAATTATGAGATAATAATATTTAGTTATTACCATGGATCGGTTAAAAGATATAAATGGTATGGTAACATCTTGTGATTAGTATTCCATAGGTTAACTATTAGATGTTTCACAAAGATGATAGTTTAAGAAGTTAAATTAGTAAGAAAATTGTTAAAATATGATATTAGATTCAAGTTAGAATAGTTAAAAAGCTTAGTATATGTTTCTAAGTATTTCGTTGTCTATTGTGGAAGTCTTCCAATTACGATAGGAATTATTCCAAAGAAGAATCCTCAAGAGCAAATTGGGAAGTAAAGAATGACTTAATAATCCTTTCTAGTGACGATGGGGGAATAGATAAGTGGTCACTTGAAAACCATATTCCATAGGTGAAGGAAGAGTTTGATGAACATACCCGTTACGATGAGGATGGGTATCCCATGGCTGACATGCATGTAAAACCCAAGACTTCGAAACTTGTCTTATTATACAGTAACAAAGAAGTGATCCAGATAACAGATGATGTAGAAGTAAGTCAGGGATCGCAAGACAAAATAATGTGGGTAATAGATCCTGAAGAATAAAAACCAAAAGAAGTTTCAAAAAAGAACCCCAATATGATGTTAGAAAGGAATAGTCTAGATTTAACAGCATATGATGCATGGATGGATGGCATCCCCAACGAATCAGAAGACAGCATTGACGATCACATTATCTAGGAAATGGGCTTTCCCAAATCTGAGGTAGAGTCGCACATTTCAAGTTTTGATTTGGAAGGAATGACAGATAATGAGGAAGAAGAGGAGGTTTCAAACATCCTTTTAGGAAACCTTGTTGCTCAACCTTGGGTTCCCTAAAAATAGCCTTGGCATCCTATAGGATGGAATCTTGAGAGCAAAGAAGATGACATAAATGAAGTAGATGATGAACAGGCGGAAGAAGAGTTTGAAGTGGTAGTGTTCTCATATTCGGATGGTCCATCAACCTCCGAATCCGATTGATTTAATATGCATTTTGGTAGGGTTGGAAGTTTCTAGGGAGCAATAGTATTTTGGATATTCTACGTATATTAGAAATATGTTAATTATCATGGGTATGTAAAACAATTAATTATGGTTTATGTACGGTCGATTAGAAAATGTAATGGTTTGGATTATGATATATATATATATATATATATATATATATATATATATATATATATATGCATGATCCTTATTATGGCTTCTCTTATCTCATGTTTAAATGACTTAGCAAAAAAATTTATACGAATTTTACTTCTTTGATAATTTTCTTTATGAAGTAAAGCTATATCTTTATCAAAATGTTTGAACTAAAGGTATATAGTGATATTTTGAAATAATAAAATCAGTATTTGAATTCTTAAGAAACTTGATTCAAAATAAAAGTTATTTTGAAAAATGAATGTTTTGACAAATAAGTGTTTAGATAAATGAGATTTCGATAAGTTAAACATGGTAGAAGATTTTAGTAAAGCCATTTTTATAAAAATTTGTGTTTTTGTGAAACTTTTAAACAAGAGTATTTAAATAAAAAGAATAGCTTTTAAATATATCTTCTAAATGAGGGTTAACATATTTAGGATATACAAAAGGTTGTCGCGTCTCTGGTTTTGTTGATAGCACTCACACCAATTTGGTAGATGCTTAGATCATTTAGATGGGATTTTATGAAATGTTTTCATAAATATTTTGAAAAAGGAATTTGATATAACTAAGTATGTATGAGATATGTAGATCATTTCGTCGTATGATTCTAATCTAAGACTCGAGTATGGAATTTTGAGGTGTTTACACCAGTCCGAAAAAGGATTTATATTTCGATTTTTGACGACGAACATTGATGAGGATTCATGGTTGGATACTTGCATTTTCTATCATAGTTGAGAGCTATGTATGGGAAGCGAGGGTTTCAGATCAAGAAGCCTGATCAAAGTCCATACTAGAGGATCAAGGGATCAATACTAGTTTGGAAATAAAGTTGTATATTTGAGTAGAAGATCGAATCAGATATTATAGATAATCTATATATATATATATATCATACGGAATTAAGTTCAAAGATAATATTTTGGGTAAACTCTTTTGGGTTTTGGGTTATGGTGAAATTTTAGGGACGAAATTCTTTTAAGGGGGAAAAATGTAATGACCTGTAATTTTATCACTTTGAATCGAAATATTTAATTAATTTTAAATATTCATATAATTTTTTTAAATGATGAATAATTCACTTTAATTATTATATAATGATAATAAGTAATATATAATGGTTTCATAAATAGATAAACTTATTTTATAAAGATATATAAACTTCGTCGCATTCTGGAAGTTCGACGTCGCATTTGTATAAATGGATTTTTATATTATTTAAAATAGTTTTATAGCTTAAATAATTTTTTTAATTATTTAAAAATGATAAGAAATTTATTTTCAAGTTTTATTTACATAAATAAGTAGTTTTATTAAAAACTAAAAATATGACCGCGATTCTGATTTTCAACGGTTTAACAAATAAAAGTTGTATTTGAATGTTGCAACTTTAAAAGTTAAAATGACATATATTGCACATAAACAAATTAATAACGTAGAAGTTATCCATAATTAATTAAAACTAAGTGTTATTAGTAAAAGTAAGTAAGAAAGATATTTTTCGCAAAAGGCAAAATGAATAGCATACTTAGAATCAACTCACCATCACTTACACACCTACACAGCTAAGGCAAGTGATGGAAGGCACATGGAGGGGAGGTTCGGCCAAAGATATGATGGGAGGGGAGGGGAATTTTGGTAATTTCATGCACAAGAATTTCTACCTTATAAATACACATACATATCCTCTTCCTTTCTTCACAAATTCACTTCACTTCTCTTCTTCTTATTCTCCTTGAGCTCTCTAATAGCTCTTCTTCATTGGCTCAATATCGCATCGAAGTTCTGTTAAAATTATTTCAATACACACACGATATCAAATCGCTTCAAAAAATTAGCCAAACTCCACCTCTTCCTTACTAATGTGCACATCCCACACCACCACCATCTCAAAGCTGAGCTTCCACCTCCACACAAGCTTGGCCGACATCACTAAGGTCGGAGGGCAAGTTCCATTAGCATAGATGAGGAGAAAGGGATCGTTTGATCAACAAAAAAAACATTTAGAGTCAGATAACATGAGAGTGAGAACACTACTTCCATCATATTTAAATATACCTTAAAATTACCTCTGATTTGTGCTATGCAAGTATACTTGGTTGATTAGCATATTTTGGATGCTAAAATGATTGATTATTGGATGATTAGTTGATAATATGTTTGCTTGGTATAGAAATTACTCACGGTAAAATATATATCGAATTTGCACAAAGGAGTCGCTTTCCTTTATGAATTATAATGGTATATATAGCATTGTTAACTTCTTTAAAAAAATGGTTTTAAATATTTCATAAATAGTAAAAATCATTTCGGTAAAGTTTGAATTTTTTTTTAAAATAGAGTCAAAATAAGTGCGTCGTGTAACGGTAGATTGCGATTTCGCACGGTAAAAAGTTAAATCCATTTATAGAATGGAATATGAGTCGAAATTCTTTGAAATAAGAATTTTCCAGCCTCTTATAACCATAGTTTACAAGTGAAAAATAAAAATCGACTTTTCATTTAATAAAGTTTGAGATATGTACGAATCAAAATTTCAAAATCGTAGCATTTTGGCAATTCGAAAAATATTGGTTTCAACGCCGTAAAAATGGATGTTTTTAATCTTTAAAAATAGGAAATAAATTCCATAAATATGTTAAAATGTTTTAAAAGGGATTTGAGTTATAATAATGGACATAAATATATAATGGAATAAGTGTTTTGATCTACAAAACATTAAAATCACTATTCACTAGCAATTTAACAACTGAATTAGGCAATTTTTCTGAATAAATGATTTAAACTTGGATTTCTCTTTCCTAATCTTTTATAAATATTTTTAAAATAACCATATAATTATTTTAAAAGTTTAGAGTCGATGAAATAACTTGACCACCTTCTAGGTAACAGATAGGCAATTTCTAGGCTGGAGTTTCAAAAACGAATTGTCTGCTCCTCCTAGCTCTCCGGACTGGCACGACAAAGGGGATGGTTAATTTATTTTACTCGGACCGCGTATTTCCTAAGATAAAAGAAAAGTGACACTGCACCAAATATGCTAATTTGCAACACTTAATTTGTAAATTTCCCAATAGAAATAACAACCACTATTTTTGTTGCAACTAATTTGTCACACTTATAAAAGTTAGGTTATTATTGACAATGTAAATAAGGCAAAACCATTAGGATATGATGGAAATTTTCTTTATTCATGTTTTACACGCATTATCTTCTTACATTTCTCATCTTTTTGCCTTTTCCAAACTGCTAGGGTTCTTTGTTCCATCACTCTAAAAATCTACCTAGGTAGTTATTATCCTAAATTAGTCTCAAAATAAATTATCATTCTTTTACACTCCTTTAAGATTCTACTTCTGCAAGCTGCTAGGTTTCGAATTGGTTCCGCTTCGATGTCCTTCTTCTATTCATTCCCCTTCCTCAAACTACAGGCATGGACTAGAAGGTAATTGTTTTAGGCTTTTGTTTAATTAAATGGCTTATAGCTTGTTTGGAAGACCACTTCTTGTTATTTTATACTTATGGTACAATAGTTTCTATTATATTGATGAATTTACCACACTTATGTTTAACGAATTTACATCAATTATAAGAGAATTTCAATTTTCTGGATGTTGAAAATAAATCGTGGGAAGGTAAAGACTACAACAATCAATGGTATGAATATAGTTATTGCCATTAATGTGTATTCTTTGTTTAAATAAAATATTAAAAATTGATCAGTGTGAATTTCATTGTTATTCTCAGATTGATACTAGTAAATAACTAACTAACGACATTCCTTGGAATTTGAGAAAATTTGATGGTTAGAGTACTTCTAACCTAATTGATGTTATAATAACAACATGAAACTGCCTTTAGCAACAAATTTCAAAAGAACTATTTAAAATTTTAGATTTGAAATTTAAATCGAATTAAATAGAAATTACTACGGCTTATACGGTGATGTCATCTTAGGAAGAACAAAGTGATGACATGCATCGTTTCCATTCAAAGCAGGAAACCGTTAGACTTATGATCTTCCAACATCTCATTAACACTATATAATTACATATAGAAGAGAATTTTCTATGTACTTTTTTTGTAATTTAAGCTGCTACAATAATAATGAAAACTGAAATTAATTACTTACATTCCCAGTTAATGATTAAGCAGATAAAAATAGACAATATGGAGAATGATGCAAACGCAAACTTTCCAGACTGCGGTTGGTCCCTTGACATACTTAAATGTTTAACTTGCTATTTCTCTTTGAAGTTCTACCTTGTGTATTAAGGTTGTTTTACTTATATTGTTTATTTTCATTTTTTGAATGATGATTAAATTCTATCTATGTTTAGTTTTTCATTGAGTTAGTAAGCATTGTCCGTTTTTGTTTAATTTTTTAGTTACATTTGAAGTCTTTGCCATCTACACATTATTTTAGAAAATATAAAGGTAGAATGAAATTATAGGATAACATTATGGTCCAGCTTGTCCAAGACTAGCTTAGCTAATTCTGTAATTTCATTTCCACTTTTCAAGTTTAGGTCAAATCACAATTTTTATTTTTTATTCATATATAAAATAAATAATTTCAAGTATAAGTTTCTGGATTAGAATCATGTGATAAATTTCTTGGGACAATTATGGTCATGATCAACAACTTAATGAGTCACCTTTACTAGAATATGGTTATTTATTCATTATGTCCGACGATATGGTTTTCTTTTATAAACATGGTAATGTATCCAAACCATGTCAGTGTATAGGAACTGAGAGGATTTATACATGCGATAATAGCTATAATAAACTATTATATGTTTCTTTATTTAAGAATTATACATGTGACTGCAATGATTTTACTATGAGTGTAAATTTATATATACTTATGTTGTGTGTGTCAAACAAAAGATGCACAATATACTGTATGAATAAAGAAATTTCATTCAAATCGCACGGTTACACGTGGTGGGTAAGAAAACAGACATAATCTGTTGCTTCTTAGTTTCAAGTAGAACCAGTTGCAAATATAGCTTGATTTCTACTTCGTTAGCATTAAAGCTGCAATTTTTTTAGGAAACAGATTATGAGTGCAATTGTTTCACAATTTTTATACTTCATCCATTGGAAGCTATAACCATGTCAGTGTAAAGCACACTAGTGCTGTCATGGTAAAAGTCAGTCTACAATCTCAAATAGTTTGAAAGCTTATCTAAGAATGCAATAAGTTTGAAAGATAGTCTAAAATAAATTAGAGAATCAATTAAATAATATACATGTATGCATACAAATTAAAATAAATATACATTGTGTGGTTTAGCAGTTGCTTCATGTTCACTTTATATAGACTGATAATACTACTTTCTTTTTCTACGCTACTAACAGTAATATATTGTATTAAAAATGGTCCATTTGGTAAAGCATCTAAATATGAATAAAGATTTGCCAGGCTTATATATTTTTTTTAATTACATTATATAAATTTTATGACACTTTTTCTAATATGTTTAACGAGTCTTAAATGATGAAATAGGACTAATAAGTTTGAATTTTATAATATCATATTTAGATGCAAGTGTCTTCATCCAATTATACTTCTTGAGATCATTTTGTTGGTTGCAAAGTTATTTTAATAGATTGGAAATATAGCCTTTTTCGTTTGACTATTAGCACCCAGTTGCAACTGTGTATAAAACAAAGGATATAAATGAACAATTAAAATATTGTTGAGATTCCTCATGTTAGAGTAATGTATATATGAAATGGAAATATTTACACTAGCGCCATGGTTTGGATTTACCTTTTCTGCCTGTTAATATATCTCCTCCCTGATGGATTCTCATGGTTTGATGGGTTTTAGGTTTTCTTAAGAATGTTAAAATGATATAAAGAACCAATTTTTCTTTTTAAATACCGGGTATTCTAGCTCTGGTAGGAATCTTTTCTCCATTCCATTCTTTATGTTGGGTAGTGAAAGATCAAATTTTTTATGTAGGGGTCACTTTTTTAAGTAGAATAATGATAAATTCTATAGTTATTTGTAGAATTGGATTCTGATACTTGGAATTTGTTTTACTTTTTTTTCAACCTTTGCATAAAGCCGCAAAGTTCATTGATTCCTTGTTGATACATACAAGAAACAACCAGTCAAACGCTTCTCCTTTTGTTAACGCACATCTCTAATCACTGGTTCTTATTTGAAGTCTTTTGAATTTTATACAGAAACGTGCTACTATCTAGCTAGTTCTCTAAAGTGAGTGTAAGCATAAACTGTTGAAGAATTTTAAACTGAAAATAAAGAGGTAGCTAGTTCTCTAAAGTTCTGTCAGTTTCTTGCCGTAGGTTAGCAACATAAAAAAAAATATAAACTGTTGAAGAAGTTGAAAAAACTAAAAATGAAGTGGTAGCGGGTTGCTTCTCATTTATTAATGTCATGTTTAACTTTTAGATTGAAAACCTTAATTTTCAAAACAAAAATATAGAGCAATTAAGTATAACTTTGTTATAAATATGATACTATAAATCATAAAAGCAAGACATATGATTTTTTTTAAAAAGATTACCATGAATTGTTATGCAAGAAATATTTGCGTTCATTTATTGCACATTATTGAGTTGCCTTTGCTTTGAATGGTTGTTATTGAACGAATTTATTCTAATTATGTTATAAGTATTAGATTATATTTCTTATTAATTATCTTACATGCCATTGCTAGCTGACTACAATAGATTTATTTGATAGTAATATATGTGGAACAACTATCTTTACTACATAGATGTCATTATATCTATATTTGAAATAATTTAATGCTCATTAGCTTAACTTATTTAACATAGTGTATGTGTAACCACTGTGTATATTTTTCTTGCCATTAGACATATCGGACTAAAGCATATTTGAAATTGTTTGATGTCTCTAGCTTACCTTATTTGTTATTATTAATTATGGATCTTTTAACTGTTGTTTTTTCATTGATTTTGAAAAAAAAAATCTTCCATAAAAACACGAATCTTGCTTATGTGTATGTCATTATTCTTACAACAACAAATTAAATCCTTAGCCCTAAAAGGCCGTAACTTTTGTTAGAATATACAACAGCAGCAATACAGCCCTTAGATGCAAAGTTATGCGTAGAAGAGAAGTGAATTGCTGTCGAAATTAGACAAAAGTGAAGAGAAGTGAATGATATCCTTTTATTTGATGTCTTCCAAGTGTTATATTACATTATAATATATTTGCCTCTTTTTATACAGATTTCACTAAAATGACAAACAATTCAAACACCAATGCAAATTTAAGTACAACAGAGACTATTGGACCTCACCCACCTAAAGATAAAAAGCACTTTATAATGGTCGATGTTGAGGGGTCCACGGGTGCGGCGCAGTGGAAAGGAACCTTGGGTTCCGGTAAAAAGACTCAGGTTCGATTCCTACCATACGCTTCTCTATCCTATATAAATTTACCCAGGGGTATGGGGCTTGGATCAGCGTATGACTTTACTATACCCTCCTCAGGAGTTTACCGGCCCGTCGGGTTCTTCTGGGTTTTCAAAAAAACAAATGGTTGATGTTGAGGATGCAAAGGGAGATGATGCGGCTAAATGGAGTTCACATTGTGATGATTTGATTCATTGTCATATACCTGTTGGCTACAAAGAATGGAGGAATGTAGATGCCTTCTATAAGGATAAACTATATGAAATTTTGGTATTTCACACTCTTATTTACATATTTAATTTTTTTTCCAGTTTAGAAAATGGTCGAGTTTAAATTATGCTATATATTACCATTTCATGATGTTTTTTCTTCCTTTCTAGTAATAGGAAGAATTTGACCTGGATGTAGATCCTACAGTAGCTCGCCGTTATTAGAGAAACATTTTCCACCATTTTGTAGATTAACGAAGTCATCATTACAAAAAAGTCTTCTTAGGATTGATGGAACTATGATCCCTAAACATGTTGCTATTGATAGATGTCCAAATGATATAGATAAAGTGTGGTGGGAAAAGTTTCATGATAGTGAGTATACCGATGAAAAGATGGAGCAATGTAAAAGAAATGCCAAAAACAAAGCAAAATGTCTGATCACTCATATTCTAGGAAGAAAACATGCCATAAGGTGCACGATGAAATGGTATTGGAAATATTTTTTCTAAATTGTCGTTGATAATAAATGTTATGCTAATTATGTATTAACTTTGATCTTTCCTGTAGGTCTTAGCAAACCCAGAAAAATATATTGCAAAAACGATGATTTGGAAGGTTGGGCATAAAAGAAAATCCGGAGAAGTACTACCATGTGCCGCGGAAGCATATGTAAGTGTTTTGGTTGCAACATTAAAATCTATTTTTATTTTGAAAATTAGCTATTCATCGGTTTGATGCTTGTGCAAAAGTTTTACAGAGGCTGCGGTGGCCTCGGTTTTACTGAAGCATTAAGGCTACTGGTCTCGGTCCTCAATTGCAAACCTGAGGCTATTGGCCTCAGCTTTGCAACTAAGGCCACTTGCCTCAGTTTAAATGAGGCCAGTGCGGCCTAAGTTCATCGTGGCAGTTTATCACGACATAATTGCTTGTTTATTGTTTTTTATTGTCAATAATGCTTGTTTTATTTAATGTCCTTTTATTATTAAATCATGCGTCATCACCTTGATTGCTATTTGTCATTATTTTTATTATAAATATCATTTTAGTATGATATTGAATGCATGTAGGCACTTATAGAAGAAGTAGAATAAAAGAGAAAATTGGATGGTAGTTTTAGTGGGAATGGTGAAGTAGAAGATCTTGAAAATGGTCCAATTGCGGATGTTTTTGGTTCCGATAGAAAGAAAAATTATTGTCGAACAATTAGTTCTACTTCTTCTATGAAACAAGTAAAAATGAATCAAGTGGTGAAAGCTATAGCTGAAAAAAAGAAAGTCGTGGATTTGTCAATTTGGAAATTGGAGGTAGAAAGAAAAGTAGCTAATCAAGTTAATGATGCCATCAAACCAATTACTTCAACTTTTATGAAATTTATACCTAATTTTTAAGAAAAGCATGTTGCAAGTCCTATGGTGACTCTAGATATGGAAGGTGCTATTAATTTAGGAGATTCTCATGTGAACAATAATCCAATTGCCACTCTAACCGTCTCACATAATGATATTCATTCATCTATAATGGAGAAAAAATATGTAATGTTATTGTCACAAAATTTAGATATGTACGTAGCCAAAGGTTATGTTGAAACACAAACAACTTATCATTTTAGGAAGGTGATATCAAATGTAGAGAAAGTTATTTGGGTGTTTGAAGTTCTTGAATCGGATTCACCTGTTTACGATGGTCCTCAAAATGGAATGTACAAGCTATGTGAATTTTCAGATTGAGGCTTCGTTATGTGGCCAGAGTTTCGTATTCAGTATTTATAGACTTTAACTATGAACTATATCTTATCTTTTGTTGCTGCAATTTAATATTACTGTGGAATTGGCTAACTATGTATTCATAACTTAATTATGTTTTGAATTTCTCTTTTGTTAATTGATGCTCCATTTTATTACCATGATTATGAATACTATTTATTGACATATATTGGGTATAATTTACTAAATTAAGACAGTATTTCACATTAAATATAATCTATTTTATATCTTTCAACATTCACATTGGAGATAAGTGTTTATTTGTTTGCAACGGTTATAAGCATTAGTGAAAAATATGTTCCAACGCTTATAGGCATTGGGGGAAAATGCAATCCAACGCTTATAAGCGTTGGGTGATATTTTTTCGCAATGCCTGTAAGCGTTGGGTGATATTTTATTGCAATGCTTATAAGCGTTGGGTGATATTTTGTTGCAATGCTTATAAGCGTTGGGTAGTATTTTCCCCCAACGCTTATAAGCGTTGGAACATATTTTTTCTCAATGCTTATAAGTGTTGGAGAAAAATATCAGCCAACGTTTATAAATGTTGCAAACAAATGCCCACGCCCCTATAGTAACACATATAAGTGTTACTGACTTTTTCCACAACGCTTATACTCGTTGAGAATCGTCTGTTTTGATGTAATGAGATTGAGAGTTTTTTTTCAAAAGTTAAACAAGATTTAAAATAGAATTTTGATTGTAAAGAGAACGTTTTAGTTAAACTCTGTATTAAATTCCGAGGAGGAACCCATACTATCCATGTAAATTTAAAAGGCGATTTCACCATGATTCGACGAATAGTACAAGCTGAATACGAAAATTAGTATTGAGTACAATTAATCTAAAATCTATGAATCCTTTTTTACTCAATACTAATTGGTTTGAGTATACAGTAAACGATATCTTAAATAACATTGTTTTTAACCCATTAAAAGATATATTTTGGAGATAAGTAATCTCCATTAGGATTGAAATCATACCAATAATAGAAGATGGAAATTTTTTCCTACGTAATTTAAAGGAAATGGTTTGGTATTTCCAAAGCTAAAAAGAGGTTTAATAAATTTGTACATACCAAGAAGAGATGGTTAAAAATATACCTCTTAAGATATTTTATTGGATATAAACATATTAACTGATTGAATGATGATCACCAATCACCCACATGCTTAGCATATTTTCATCGATAATTGGTTCAGAGAGACCGAGATTGGATTTGGGTGATTCCTATCTGAAAACCACTTCAAACCAATATACACATTCGAAAGTGAATACATGTTGATTTTTTTTTTTTGAAAGATGGAGATCTTCATATTATAGGGCTGCTTACCACTAACCATGTGATTTTATATTATATACATATGGTGGCAGTAGTACCTTCATTTTAAAATCTTCAATGCAAGGACTGCTCGCTATTAACTCTAGGGGTGATTCCCAAATAGGATGTAGTGAAAGTACTTTCAGTTTGTCCTGCTCCTGGACAAATTGTATGGACGAATGTATGACATTGCATTTCTAAGACAATGTACATTAGTTTTTACAAACGTACGTCTGTTTGGTGGTGTAGGAAGTAACCCCTCTTACACTTAACACCCTTTCCCGAGGTGTGTGAACTCGGGGGTTTTACTTTTATGGAAACCAATTAGTGTGTTGTTGGAAATGAAAATGTGACATTCAAAGTGGGATTTTAGGTTTTGAGAAAGGTAAAATGTTACCTTAAGTCTCATACATCGGTAATGGCAAAAACAAGGTAGATGTGGCAGGGCTATGTGGGTGCACCTATAAGGAGATGATCATCACTTTTCTAGATTTCCCTCTGCATATCGGGTTTATTATGTATGCTATTGTCACGGATAGGCCGGGAACGATATGAATGACTACATATCGGTACTATCTATGGTAGAGGTAGGTTGGTTCTGTGTTGGCAAAGGGCAGCGAGGCTGTGCTTCGGTACATTTATCTAGAGATGTACTGTACAGAAGGTAATCCCTTACCTTGTTATTGTTGGTATCCATTCTTCAATACGTGCCTTTAAAAGACTTGATTGTATACCTAAATATGCCATTGAATTTAAAATTTCGAATATGTCATTTAAAAGGATTTTCAAAGCAATGTCATTAGAAATAATATCAAATAATTTGATAAAAATGTTTTAGTTATCGTAAGGTAAAAATTCATCCGTGTTTACATGCAGCGTGGTCTTATAAGATACTCTTCTTTCCAAAGGTTTTATTTGACATCAAAGTGGATCTATAGCACTGTCATATATATTTATAATTCACATCTCCCGTTGATTTGTCAAGCCTGATCCGGGTTTTTTTAATACTAGGGTCAGATCCGAGTAGTTTTAGGATTAGCTGAAGACGCTTGGAGTTTGTATAAGAGAGCTGGAGGTCTTTATCAATGTGTGGGCACAGTTTACTTTTCCGCTATGTTTGTTTTTTTAGCATTTGTAAGGCTGGATATTTATAGTTGTTCAGATTGAGGTTAGGACTAACTCTGATATATGTATTTAAAAGTTTTTCACCGAAAAGATTATTGAAATAATATATGTTATTCCATTCATATGAGATTCTATTCTGTCTCCTTTTTCTTTTTACCCTCAACCATCTGCCTTTTCATTCAAATGGGATTGGACATGTGTGGTTTATTGTCAATGACCTAACTATATGGAGTGAGGGTTGTTACAATAATCTAATAACATGTTCCTTTCTCTTCCCCATACCTTCATTACAATATTTTTTAGAAGTTCTTAGTTATTTTTCATATTACCTTTTCCTATGTTACATTTCATGTTTTATCATGATTTTCTCTCTTTTCCATTTTTATCTTCATATTTATAAAACAATTCTAAAAATTGTATTCTCGATCTATACCAAATTAAGAATTCATTCTAAATAATTTTTTTGATTGATCTTATTAGTTTTCTAATCTTAACGGAATTTAATTTAATTATTTAATAGTCACCCACTATTGTACTCTCCTCAAATTTTGTATGATTTCATCATTTTCTAGTAGTTATGTTCCTACTTATTGTTTTTAAGGATTGACTTTCATGGAAACGTTATTAAATAGTAAAAAACATCTGTTTATTGGATTAATTCAGCATAATTTAAAGATTTAATCTTTATTTTTTTGTTTGTATGTTTATTTGATTTATGGTTAAATTTGTTGTTTTTCTTCATGATTTCGGGATTCGGATCTTTTCTTTGAGTTTTACATTTGAAAATTTGTTTTCAAATTATTATTTTTTAGATTACTATGATAACCAACTTAGTTTCCTTCATTCAGTTTGTAGAAGGTTATTAGATTATAAATACATAGAATCTTTAACCGTTCTTCAAAATCTGTTAAAAGTAAAGTTGAATTATTATTTTCATTATCTAGTTTTACACCAAATTTCAATTTTGTCTTATATTTATTCGATTGGTTTGACTATGATTTAGTTTCTTCATTATTTTGTTGGACATCATTAGATTATCGATGTTTAGGTAACAAAAAATTTCAATTGTTTTGAATAATTTATTAAAGGAAAAGTTGATCTATTTTTCTATTATTAATCATAAGTATATAAAAATCAAGTTGGCTAAGAAAGATTTATTCAAAAAATAAGTTTTCATATCATATTTTGAAAAAGGATATAAATTTAGGTGCTGCACTTTTGTATTACCTACAGTAATTAAGTTTAGAATTTGGTTAAGAGTTTAGTTTTAAATATGTGTTTGCTAAATTTATTTCTGTTTTAAAGCTTTTTGTAGTCTTAGTATATCTAAACTTAAATTGTAAAATCTAATATTATTCATAATAATCAACATTGAGTTTATAATATCCTTTTATGATACCATCAAATTCTTAGGTATCTTATAGAATAATTTGGCGATTATATCACATAAACTGATAATAAAGAATTAATTATAACCAATTCAATTTGATTTGAATTGAAATTTATTGGAGTACTAGATACAATAACTTATCTTTAATTTAAATTCAATTTAGTGGGAGAATCAATCTAATTAGTCGAGGAACTAAATTTAACGTGTTAATTCATATATTATCCATAAAAATTCAAATGCATTGTAAGTTTCAAACATACGAAGGAATATATAAAGTCGGTTGTTATGTAGCTTTAACCATCGTCTATAGTATAAAAGGTTGAAAGTAGGAACTCAATACTTATATGATTATAAAAAATTGTTTCTTTAACGAACTTAGCATGAGAACAAATAAATAATAAAAGGACATGTGTGTAAATTACCAGAAAAACTTACCAAAATATTGTTTGGATAATAATTGATTATGCTTTGATATTGTAATACTATATTTTACTCTTTCCTTCTGCTTGAAAGGTAATATCGTGTACTCATTATATTATAAACTTTATTATCATTTTCATCCTAGATGCATAACAATCGCATATGTTATGAATATTATATTTTTATATATTGGATATACATTCAAAAATATGACAAACATTCGTATCAATGTTGGATTCATGAATGCATCAAAGAAAATTTATGGACAATGTCCTATTCGAACAATAAAGAAAACTCTTGGTGAACGTTAGAAGTCACAATAATATAAAAAGAATGAAAAGCTAAAATTGTTAGTTGTATGATTAAAAGAATGTAAAAGAGATCAATTATAGAATAAGACATCGAATTTAAATGAAACTATTTTTGAATGCATAGCTAGGCGTGTGGTAAAGTTTGTTTATTGAAGGAGTGGTATGACAGATGTCCTTTCATTTTAGACAGAATTTGAAAAAATAAAGACGATCTTTGGTATACAAGTTGATACGCAAAAGTTTATTTTTGCGATTTATCGAAAAATGACATAATTTATTTCTCAGTAAATCATGGTTCCTCTAATATATAGTTCATAGCAAAACAAATTAACATTGATAACTTTTTGCATTCTCTATAACCGTTTATTTACTAGATATTATTGCTAAATCCATTTAAACATTTCTTGTTTTCTATGCATAGGTACACATTTTACATATTACTTTGTTATTTTATTATACATCATACTAAAGTAACATTTTATAAATTACTTTGTTATTTTATTATACAACATACTAAAGTAAATTTATTCCAACAATAATAATAAGTTTTTAGTAGTTTAATTCATTCCAACAGTAATAATCAATTTTTAGTAGCTTAATTCATTGATTGCACTTGTCTTACTATCATCTTCAATCCAATGCCATCCACAGTATTTTCTATATGTATTCATAAGTATTTTTTATCATGATAATATACTATATCATTTTGAATTATTCTACTTGATGTACTATATAAGTTATCGTATCTACATGAATACTTAATTTTGAGAAAACATAATCTGATTGTTTAGAAAATCAAACTACACAACATTTATATTTTACGTATATTTTTCATATAATTTTATCTTAGATGTATTTTAAAACATCAAGTTTCAAAGCTACTATATTTTTTTTCCAAGTCAATTAGTAATGGATGATGCTAAAAAGTGTATCGATACAATTCTTGGACTGTTGTTTTTTAAAAATACACTTGGACTATTTCACTTTTAGAACAGGTTTTCTATACAAGATTTAGAATACTATTATCATATAGAATCATATACATATTCAAATCCATATGTTAAAAGTATGATAAACCCTTTTGAACTTATGTTTCCTGCATTCCATAATTAACAGGTATGCTTAGTATGTAATTTTTATCAAATTAGGAATATTGATAGTTGATGTTGGTATTTGTTGTATAAAAATATTATGTTTTGAAAAAATTAATTATTTTTTGTGTAGTTCATGATTAAATAGGCATATGTTTGATTATGTATGTTTTATATCATTTTTTGCAAACTTTATGTATGTAGCATGGGTTCGTACTGGCTATTCTAAGAAGAGAATCTTCAAATGAAGAACATTACAACATTCACATGTATCAACAACTAACATATCGAAACACAATACTACAAAATGTGCTACAAAAGAATTTAATGGATCATACTTGGAATCATTACGAAAATTATTAGGTAACTTGTATGTTTATGCTTATTTACTTCATGTTTATACTTTTTTACGGAAGGATAGCTTTGTTTTTGGTGTATTAATCGATCATCTTATGTTGTACTTTGCTTCTAGTAGATTTAAAAACAAAAGATCTTTCATTAATAACTAGAATTCAATGAGTATTACACATAACCAAAGATACAATACGCTATTTCCAGAAAATAAAATACATAGCATTTCAAGGGGAAAAAGTAAATATTTAAGAATACAAATTGCCGTGGTTGAAAATACACTATGATTTACCTAAGTTAGCATAAATATTCGTCATTTGCACCTCATTCAATATTGGGTTGTAAGTTCATCCATCTCCATCAAATTCTTTTGCATAACCATAAGGCTGTCAATGGGTACCCGAAAAATCCGGTATCCGTCCGAATCCGTATCCGAAAATATGAAAAATATCCGTTATCTGAAAAACGGGTATGAATATCCGATATTCGAAAAGCTTTCCGGACACGGATATGGTTATTATGGTATCCGTATCCGAAAAATATCTGCCCGGTTAACTGATGCATATATATATATATAATTAAAATTATATTTAATTAATATATGATTTTCCACCTATTTCCTAACCATTGGATGTTTCTACGATATTGTTTTTTGCACATTTTTAGTGAAAACAGACAGTTTTAGTGTTTAATTTTCGAATATTTTTGGATACACATATAGATATTGGTATAAAACAATGTTTTATCATCACATTTTTTTATTCCTTGGTTTTTTATGAACATTAGTACAAAAACAGTTTTATGTTGATCCAAGTCCTTTCATTTATACTTTTAAATTTATTGATTATGGACGGAGTGGATAAATATCCGATATCCGTCCGTATCCGAAAATTAAACGGATACAGATATCCAATATCCGAAAATTAAATGGATACGGATATTCGATATCTGAAAATGATTTCGGATACGGATACGAATATGGCACTGATGTAACGTCCCGCCTTTTCGCACGATTTAAATCGACGATAAACCACACACGTCAGACTTAAACCATACGGGAGGGCGGATTGTTATGAGGTAAATAAGAAAAAGAAGGAAGAAATAAAACAAAACAGAATCTTGCAGCGGAACGATAAAATATAATAATCAAATATATAGTTCATGAAGCTGTTTTACAAAATATTCGATTATACTTATACAATACATATCAGAGTTACACATATCATAGAATGATAATTAATGCAGGGGAACAATATGGATGTAGCGGAATACTATAATAAATAATAATAAATCTTCGTCTTCGTCCTCCAGATATAAAGGCTTCAAATCCTGAAATGCTCAGGCTGACCCGAGCGAATTGAAAAGACAAAATACTCTAGTCAGAACTAAGATATCTTATGTGAGTTAAATCAACAGAAATAAATATGAGTGTGACGGCGTCAGAGATGTTTACGGGATTTGACATCTCCTATCCAATGTCCAATATAAGTGCAGTAACTTAAGAGATGTTCGGGATTCACACCCCCTAAGGATCCGTTAAACAATCTACTATGTAGTAATATACGCTATTATAATAGTGTCTAAAGTAAAGTATAATATACTGAAAATAGCGTTAAGGGGTTACCCATATAGCCCTTGACACACTTTTATATTCCCATAGTTTATACAGTACCGTAATCTCCCCCGTACTGGGCGTCGTCAGGGGGCACTCCATAGGTATGGTACAAAACAAAATCGTATAAGGCGCGCAAGGGTAGGTAACACGACACAACTAGGCAATGCCATGGTAGATATACCAATCGCTATCCGGACTGGTGGTAACGCATAGCCGCAACTACCGCCCACCTCCAGCCACACCCCCAAATATAAAAAATCAAAAGTGGCCACCGAATAAATCCAAAAGTCAAAGTATAATATCGAAGGGATGTGTCCGATCAAAGGTGCTACCTCATTGGCCCGAGAATCACTCATGTTTTAGCCACCTTATGCCAACTCACGGGAGTCGGGTCCATGTATTTACCTCAAAGGAAACGCCACCACCATCCTACTTCATTCTGGAATCTCCACCGCGTACACAGTTGTTAAAGTGATTTTCGGAGTTGGCAGAGAGTATGACAACTTCCGATCCCGGTCTCTTCAGCAACCAAACGTTATTATAACACCGCGGTCATTTAAAATAATTATACTTCAAAACCGAATAAATATTCATTTCAAAACCATATAATTATGATATCATTTTCGTTTATAAACCAAATCAATATGATATCATTTGTAAACCCAAATCAATATAATATCATTTTTATTTCAAATATACCCTTTTCCCAAAATCATAGCATTGTTAAAGTTATAAAATTTCGAAACCAAAGATTTCAAACTATAACACTTCCAAAACGTAATACTTTGAAATTAATAAATTTGAAACATAACTTCCACCCTTATATCGATCAAATATTAGATATTTATAAAACAAACTAGCTTCTTAAATTTCACAAATCAAATTCCAAAAACAAACGAATTTCTAAATTTTAATCTTTAATAAATTTCAAAGCTTAAATATTCAATATTTCAAAACTAAATTTTTATAATTTATATATATACCCATTTCACTTTTACTATTATTTAGTTTTGAAATATTTGCTTATTAAATCCAATATCCTTTAAATAAAACCTCAAATTCAATAACTGAATATTCCTCAATCTATTCGCTTAAATCACCTTAAACCCGAATTAAGTTATAAAACCATATTCTTTAAAACCTCAATTTCAATAAGTTCTAAATGGATCCTTATTAAATATAACTCTTAATTAAATAAAATCTCAAATCAATTTCAAACTATCATCTCTGCCTTGATTTATAAAGTCAATATAAACTCTATATTAAAGTATAATTTAAGTAAATACTTATTCATATTATATTTTAATAAAATCAAACTTTATTATTAAACTTATTTTATACTTTAAACAATCTTATACATAGTTTAACCAAGGATTTAACCATATATAAAATAATCTTTATCAAATATCCCAATCAATATCTCATAAAACCATATTTATTTCTTTACAAAACCATAGAAATCCTTTTTAAAATATTTATATATAGACCACGGTGTCTGTATATAATTTTCTACCCTATGGTCAAGTGATACAGATATTTATCATTTCAATTCGCAATTTAAAAATAAAAGTGCGGTTGTATATCATTTCAAACCGCAATCCTGAATCAAAAGTAATAAACCAATAAAGAACTTGCATATTATAATGATATAAAATAAACATCCATTCGTCCATCAACAGATCACACATCCATCATAATCATCATCAAAACAATCAATCAATATCAATATATAACTGATAATATATAACAGGTAATTAATTGGCAGTTATATTCAATAATAAATTAAATAACGATTAAATTTAAATAATTGCAATTAACTGAGATGATGATTAAATCTATACAAAACGGTCATAAATAATTTCAAAATCACAACATAAACTAAATTTAACAAACATAAGAAATTTTAGAAGTTGTGAGTGGGTTAAAACACTCACCTTTTGAATTTAAATTGAATTTAAATCCAATTTAAATCCAAAAATTGAACAGTCTCGGAATCCGTCCAAACCAGCGTCAAAATGTTTGGAATCCCAATACGAACCTAGCGGAGAAAACCGCGTGTGAAACGGATCATAGGTAAAAGATATTGCGATTAGAATGCATAAATTTCAAATTAAATAGATTAAAAAGAAAAGGAGAGAAGAAAGCTTGCCATGTCACCTATGGAAAACGTCAACATCGCGTACCCATCTCTGCACGTTTCACAGACCGGAGCCGCCACCGTATAGCAACAAATCGCCACCGCTACGACTCCCTGACCACGATCTAACTTCGGCGACAAGCCGCTCGCCTCAGGCCGACCACGGGGGTGAAGCCGCGCCGCCTCTAGAGGGCTGGAAAAACCCCTCGCCGCCGTGACTATATGCTCGAATTCTGACGAATCTCGACCAGTTGATGGCAAACGAACGACAGATCCGTGAGCTGCTCGTCACTAGCTTCGCAACGACACCACCCGATCGCCGATCGGAAGCAGATCCACCGTTGGATCGATTAATTTCCCATACGAACGGCTAGCATTGATTTGCAATTTCAGGACAAATGATGATTCGAAACCAAAGACGAATTGCAGATTTGAGATGCGTACATCGAGAGCTTCGATATTTAATTTTTTTGAATTTTTCTGAGGAGTTTGAATTTCAATTTGATTTTCGAATTGCAATTGGATTTGGTTGTCTGCCATTGGAATGAGGAGGTGAAGAGGAATTGTACGCATAGACAAATGAGGAATAGAGGTAGGATAGGGTTTATAACAGGGTAGACAAAGCTGAAATAGAATAGATGGATCGGATTGATAAACGCGCTGAACAGTATATGGCATGAAAAGCCCGTTTCGACTCCGAGACGAAATTGGGTCAACCCGTATATCAAAATAGATGTTTTAAAATATTTTAAACACAATGGAAAAGGTTTCAGGTCCAAATTCCATCATATGAAGATGTTATGCTAAAATCAATATTTTTCAAATTAATTTCAAGACGTTTCACGTTCGTACGATCAAACGACAAGTCCGATCGCTACGAAACTTAAAACCTTACAATAATTCACCGTTACGGATCCGATGAAACTTGTTTCGTCGAAATCCGAGTCAGTGGCCAAAATGGCTATTTTTACATTAATTAATTAAATTAATAAATTAAATCAAATTTCAACTCTATAATTAACAAATTTGATCATTTTTAAATTACACCAATTTACCCAAATTTAAATGTCAATTTAGAGTTGATTAATTTACAAATTTCAGTATTAACCATAATTTCATTAAATTCAGAAATTATAAATTAAATTTCCTAAAATTCTATTAAATTTATATTTTTTTCAGTCTATTATTCAATTTATTGTTATCAACTGATGAATTTTAACATTGGATTCAAAATCTATTGCAATCCTCCCATTTCATCTTAATTAGCGTAATACTTAGATTCTTAATTTCATTAAATTGCAATTTCTCCACTTATTATGGTTCAAAACCAAATAAATTGATAAGGCTTTATTTCCAATACTTATAATTCAACAAATTGTCCAATATGAATAACCTTAACATTACTTACAAATATTACCTTAATTAGCATTAACGTAATATTAAATTATAATTATTGTAACTGATTTCCAATTGTAAATTAACACTCTACACAAATAGGTAACATACAAAAATCGTTACGCTAACTTTTAGTCACATTAATAAGCTTTTATTACTCACAAATCAAAGTTCCCATTTATTTTCATTAATTGGCCTTTCATTCAATTCATTAATTATTAATTTTAATTAGCATAGACTATATATTGGCACATTAATATTTCCCAATAATTCCATTAAATTGACTTTCCACTCAATTTATAACTTTACAATTTTAATGAATTCATTAATTGTCATTCCAATAAATACATTCATTTGATTTTTTTTCTTATTAGGAATCAATTATAAACTTACCATCTTAAAGGTGATGTCAACATGGGTACTTATCTATTACACTAATATACGCCCATTTACATCTTACATTTGTATAATGTTACATTAATATATTCAAATTTCTGACTCCTTTGTTATTAACTGTCATATTTCCATTTATTATTTTTATTATATCTTTGCCCAACATATACATTAATTACAATTAAATATTCTCAGTAAATTTATTTACTTGGTTTCATGCTTTTTATTACACCAATTTCTACCTTATAAATAAATGTACGTTACTATTTTAATTTACATTCACCCTTTCCGTTATTAGCTTAAACTTGCTAATGTAACATTAAAGTTCATTTAATTCTAATTGATTCGCCGTTTAAATTTAATAGACTAATTAAACAGGTAACTTATAACCATCGTTATCATAACTTTTATTTACACATATGAATTCCCTATTCACAAACAAATGTTACAATTCTTACATAAAATTGATTTTATTCAATTACCATTAACTATCTATTATCTCATTAATTAATTCATATCCATATATAAATTTTGTAACCAAGTTATAACATTTACATTGTTTCACTTATTGGAATTACATCCAAGTTATTAACAATTAACTTACATTTATGCAGTTGCAATTCATTTTAGTTATTATTTCATTAATATTATTTTCAATTTTATTTCTTTCAGTATTAATTACACAATCATATTAAATTAACAAATTATAATGTTTTCCACTATTTCTTTATTGGGATTTCATTCCAATTGTCAAAAATAAATTTTATTTACCATTGCAACATTTAATTTCTAACATTCGCTCCAATATAAATTATAAGTTTTTCATTTCTTTCTACATTTAATTACAAAATCTTACAAATTTAACCAATTTTAATTATCGAAATTTACGGGTCGTTACACTCTCCCCCACTCAAAACGTTTCGTCTCCGAAAAGGAAAAGAAGGGAAAAGAAGAATTTGGAAATCAATATATCTTACTTAAAACATTAAATTTATAAACAAATAAATTCTATAAAATTAATTAATTTAAATAAAATATACAAATTTATAACCATTAGATCATTTTATACTCAAATTAATAAAGTTTGGAAAACCTTTTCAAAAATTCTAAGTCAAAAATTTACGGAAAATTTCGGCAGAGTCTCCTTTGTACAGAGAGGCCCGTGAGAAAATATAATATCAAAAATAACAATATACAACATATATTTTCCAAAATAATATATATCCCAACACGGGAAAACAATATAATAGCGCTATAAACCGTAATCCGAAAACGTACCTATTTGTCGGGCAAACAACGCTTAAGTTATGAAACCAAAAGCAGTAGCAATTGCTTCCATAACCTGTATTTCACTTATTTAATCCAAAAGAGTCAATAATTATATAAAATAAATGTTTAACTTGTTTCAATCAATAACAAACAAATCAATACAAACAACAATCACTTGCATCCAGGCATCCAACCATCACATAGAATCATCACAAATCAATCATTCATTCATATTAACAAAACAAATAGTTGTTCAGGTTCAAAACTTCAAATTGTACATAATGAAAAATAAACTACTAAGCGCACCATTTACTCAACAATCTCTGATGAAGCTAAATAGATTATTCATACAACCAAACAATTTTCAAGTATCCTTACCCAAACAACCATAAACCAAAACAACAACAACAATTTCAAACAACAGATTAAGTTTATCCTTATTAATTTCATTCATACATTTGTTGTTTGATTTCTCTTTTCCGTTTATATAATGGTTTATCTTTTTAATTTACATTTATTTCTTGCAAATTTTCATTTTTATTTATTCATATCAAATAGTTTCTTTTTATTGCATTACCTTCTTTCATTCACTACTTAATTTCATTTATTTACAGTATTCATCCTTCTACCTATTTTTATTATAAATAACTTCAACTTATTTACTTAAGTTTATAATTTCTTACTTACAATACCTGCCTTCTATTATATTTAATTAGTAGTATTTCAATTATACTTAAGTTTATAACAACTCATTCACCAAATTCTTATTTATTAAAGAATTTCATTAATTACTTTCATTACCTCCACTTTATTACCTGTATAATATCCATTACGTTTTCTTATCAGACATTTCAACTTTTTATATCTTTTGGTAAGTTATATATATATAAGCCTTTAAGAATGTAATTGAAAGTTGTACAATTTTATCTTATTTCCTTTAATTTAATTAAATGTTCAATAATAATATCATTTGTTTTATATGTTACAAATTTATAACTTAGCATTAAATCTCTTATTTCCTTTAGAGGTTTCAATTATTAATTGCCTACGTTCCAATTCACTACCATAATTGAAACTATTAATAAATGGAAACTTAAGAACTAAATACCGGGTTAAATTTAAAATCATTTTAAAATAATAGATAAATGTATATACTTCCAGTTTATATATCCAATTATATTTAAAACAATTTAAAAAAATTATTTGTTTATCAAAATAAATCTTGTAGTAAAACTACTACAGTGGCTTTCCCACTTCGAAACTCGAAAATGAATGTCGATGATGCGGCCGCCATCACCGAAGTTATTTTCCAACGACAGAGAGGGGAGTATTAGACTTCTTACTTTCCAAAGTTTCTTTAAAACAATTCTTTTAAATTGTATTGAAATATTTATATCAGAAAATACTTCTAAAATATTATTATTGTATTTCAAAATCATTCAAAAGAAAGTTTCAAAAAAACCCCGGGACTTAAGCTCTAAATTTCCAATTTTATTTATTTCAATTTCAATCTTATTTCAACTATTATTTATAAATTTCATTACCTAACAACCAATATATTGCAACCAAATATATATATATATATATATATATATCTTATTTATAAAATTTATTTTATATATAGAAATATATAATTGGCAAAATTATTTCATTCGCCTATATTAAAACAAATATTATGTCGGTTTGTCCTATTAAGTGTTTAGAAACCCATATTGATGTCATAGCGTCTCATGCATCAACCAGAATTTATAAATACGAAACGGAACAGATTAACACAATATTAAAACCTTTTTATAACACTAACAAATACGCTCTCTCATATATATACACTCAACGACTCTAGGGTAGTACTACCCTATTAATAAAGAGTCAGACCCCACAAAGCTAAGGTTTATCGCTAAACCAAAGCTCTGATACCAGATGTAACATCCCGCTTTTTCGCACAGTTTAAATCGACGATAAACCACACACGTCAGACTTAAACCATACAGAAGGGCAGATTGTTATGGGGTAAATAAGAAAAAGAAGGAAGAATAAAACAAAACAGAATCTTGCAGTGGAACGATAAAATATAATAATCAAATGTATAGTTCATGAAGCTGTTTTACAAAATATTCGATTATACTTATACAATACATATCAGAGTTACACATACCATTGAATGATAATTAATGTAGTGGAACGGTATGGATGCAGTGGAATACTAAAATAAATAATAATAAATCTTCGTCTTCGTCCTCCAGATATAAAGGCTTCAAATCCTGAAATGCTCAGGCTGACCCGAGCGAATTAAAAAGACAAAACACTCGAGTCAGAACTAAGATATCTTATGTGAGTTAAATCAACAGAAATAAATATGAGTGTAACGGCGTCAGAGATGTTTACGGGATTTGACATCTCCTATCCAATGTCCAACGTGAGTGCAGTAACTTAAGAGATGTTCGGGATTCACACTCCCTAAGGATCCGTTAAACTATCTACTATGTAGTAATATACGCTATTATAATAGTGTTTAAAGTAAAGTATAATATACTAAAAATAGCGTTAAGGGGTTACCCATATAGCCCTTAACACACTTTTATATTCCCATAGTCTATACAGTACCGTAATCTTCCCCGTACTGGGCATCGTCAGAGGGCACTCCATAGGTATGGTACAAAATAAAATCGTATAAGGCGCGCTAGGGTAGGTGACACGGCACAACTAGGCAATGTCTAGGTAGATATACCAATTGCTATCCGGACTGGTGGTAACGCATAACCGCAGCTACCGCCCACCTCGAGCCACACCCCCAAATAAAAAAAAATCAAAAGTGGCCACCGAATAAATCCAAAAGTCAAAGTATAATATCGAAGGGATGTGTCCGATCAAAGGTACTATCTCATTGGCCCGAGAATCGCTCTTGTTTTAGCCACCTTATACCAACTCACGGATGTCGGGTCCACGTATTTACCTCAAAGGAAACGCCGCCACCATCCTACTTCATTCTAGAATCTCCACCGCGTACATGGTTGTTAAAGTGGTTTTCGGAGTTGGCAGAGAGTATGACAACTTCTGATCCCGGTCTCTTCAACAACCAAACGTTACTATAGCACCGCGGTCATTTAAAATAGTTATACTTCAAAACCGAATAAATGTTCATTTCAAAACCATATAATTACGATATCATTTTCGTTTGAAAACCAAATCAATATGATATCATTTATATACCCAAATCAATATAATATCATTTTTATTTCAAATGTATCCTTTTCCCAAAATCATAGCATTTTCAAAGTTATAAAATTTCAAAACCAAAGATTTTAAACTATAACACTTCCAAAACATAATACTTTGAAATTAATAACTTTGAAACATAACTTCCACCCTTACATGGATCAAATATTAGATATTTATAAAATAAACTAGCTTCTTAAGTTTCACAAATCAAATTCCAAAAACAACGCGAATTTCTAAATTTTAATCTTTAATAAATATCAAAGCTTAAATATTTAATATTTCAAAACTAAATTTTTATAATTTATATATACCCATTTCACTTTTACTATTATTTAGTTTTGAAATATTTGCTTACTAAATCCAATATCCTTTAAATAAAACCTCAAATTCAATAACTGAATACTCCTCAATCTATTCGCTTAAATCACCATAAACCCGAATTAAGTTATAAAACCATATTCTTTAAAATCTCAATTTCATTAAGTTCTAAATGGATCCTTATTAAATATAACTCTTAATTAAATAAAATCCCAAATCAATTTCAAACTATCATCTCAGCCTTGATTTATAAAGTTAATATAAACTCTATATTAAAGTATAATTTAAGTAAATACTTATCTGTATTATATTTTAATAAAATCAAACTTTGTTATTAAACTTATTTTATACTTTAAACAATCTTATACATAGTTTAACCAAGGTTTAACCATATATAAAATAACCTTTATCAAATATCCCAATCAATATCTCATAAAACCATATTATTTCTTTACAAAACTATAGAAATCCTTTTTAAAATATTTATATATAGACCACAGTGTCTGTATATAATTTTTTTATCCTATGGTCAAGTGATACAAATATTTATCATTTCAATCCGCGGTTTAAAAATAAAAGTGCGGTTGTATATCATTTCAAACCGCAATCCCGAATCAAAAGTAACAAACCAATAAAGAACTTGCAGATTATAATGATATAAAATAAACATCCATTCACCCATCAACAAATCACACATCCATCACAATCATCATCCAAACAATCAATCAATATCAATATATAACTGATAATATATAACAGGTAATTAATTGGCAGTTATATTCAATAATAAATTAAATAAGATTAAATTTAAATAATTGCAATTAACTGAGATGATGATTATAGCTATACAAAACGGTCATAAATAATTTCAAAATAACAACGTAATTTAAATTTAACAAACATATGAAATTTTAGAAGTTGTGAGTGAGTTAAAACACTCACCTTTTGAATTTAAATTGAAATTTAAATCCAATTTAAACCCAAAAATTGAATAGTCTCAGAATCCGTCCAAACTAGTGCCAAAATGTTTGGAATCCCAATACGAACCTAGCGGAGAAAACAACGCGTGAAACAAATCACGTATGTAAAAGATATTGCGATTAGAACGCATAAATTTCAAATTAAATAAATTGAAAAGAAAAGGAGAGAAGAAAGCTTGCCACGTCACCTATAGAAAACGTCAACATCGCGTACCCATCTCTACACGTTTCACAGACCGGAGCCGCCACCGTATAGCAACAAATCGCCACCTCTACGACTCGTTGACCCCGATCTGACTTGGGTGACAAGCCCCTCGCCTCAGGCCAACCACATGGGTGAAGCCGCACCGCCTCCATGTTGCTGGAAAAACCACTCGCCGCCGTGACTATATGGTCGAATTCTCGAGAATCTCGACCAGTTGATGGCAAACGAACGACAGATCTGTGAGCTGCTCGTCACTAGCTTCGCAACGGCACCACCCGATCGCCGATCGGAAGCAGATCCACCGTTGGATCGATTAATTTCCTATACGAACGGCCAGCGTTGATTTGCGATTTCAGGACAAATGATGATTCGAAACCAAAAACGAATTGCAGATTTGAGATGTGTACATCGAGAGTTTCGATAAATAATTTTTTTGAATTTTTCTGAGGAGTTTGAATTTCAATTTGATTTTCGAATTGCAATTGGATTTGGTTGTCTGCCATTGGAATGAGGAGGTGAAGAGGAATTGTACGCATAGACAAATGAGGAATAGTGGTAGGCTAGGGTTTATAACAGGGTATTTATAGACAAAGCTGAAATAGAATTGATGGATCAGATTGATAAACGCGCTGAACATTATATGGCCCGAAAAGTCTGTTTCGACTCCGAAACGAAATTGGGTCAACCCGTATATCAAAATAGATGTTTTAAAATATTTTAAACACAATGGAAAATGTTTCAAGTCCAAATTCCATCGTATGAAGAAGTTATGCTAAAATCAATATTTTTCAAATTGATTTCAAGGCGTTTCACGTTCGTACGATCAAACGACAAGTCCGATCGCTACGAAACTTGAAACCCTACAATAATTCACCAATACAGATCTGATGAAACTAGTTTCGTCGAAATCCGAGTCAGTGGCCAAAATGGCTATTTTTACATTAATTAATTAAATTAATAAATTAACAAATTAAATCAAATTTCAACTCTATAATTAACAAATTTCATCATTTTTAAATTTCTAAATCATTTACACCAATTTACCCAAATTTAAATGTCAATTTAGAGTTGATTAATTTACGAATTTCAGTATTAACCACAATTTCTTTAAATTCAGAAATTTTAAATTAAATTTCCAAAAATTCTATTAAATTTATATTTTTTCATTCTATTATTCAATTCATTATTATCAACTGATAAATTTTAACATTGGATTCAAAATCTATTGCAATCCTCCCATTTCATCTTAATTAGCGTAATACCTAGATTCTTAATTTCATTAAATTGCAATTTCTCCACTTATTATGGTTCATAACCAAATAAATTGATAAGGCTTTATTTTCAATACTTATAATTCAACAAATTGTCCAATATGAATAACCTTAACATTACTTACAAATATTACCATCTTAAAGGTGATTATCTATTACACTAATATACGCCCATTTACATCTTACATTTGTGTAATGTTACATTAATATATTCAAATTTCTAACTCTTTTTTATTAACTATCCTATTTCCATTTATTATATTTTTGCCTAATATATACATTAATTACAAATAAATATTCTTAGTAAATTTATTTACTTGGTTTCATGCTTTTTATTACACCAATTTCTACCTTATAAATAATGTACGTTACTATTTTAATTTACATTCACCCTTTTCGTTATTATCTTAAACTTGCTAATGTAACATTAAAGTTCATTTAATTCTAATTGATTCCCCATTTAAATTTAATAGACCAATTAAACAGGTAACTTATAACCATCATTATCATAACTTTTAATTACACATATGAATTCCCTATTCACAAACAAATGTTACAATTCTTACATAAAATTGATTTTATTCAATTGCCATTAACTATCTATTATCTCATTAATTAATTCATATCCGTATATAAATTTTGTAACCAAGTTATAACATTTATATTGTTTCACTTATTGGAATTACATTCAAGTTATTAACAATTAATTACATTTATGTAGTTGCAATTCATTTTAGTTATTATTTCATTAATATTATTTCCAATTTTTTTTCTTTCAGTGTTAATTACACGATCATATTAAATTAACAAATTATAATGTTTTCCACTATTTCTTTATTGGGATTTCATTCCAATTGTCAAAAATAAATTTTATTTACCATTGCAAAGTTTAATTTCTAACATTCGCTCCAATATAAATTATAAGATTTTCATTTCTTTATACATTTAATTACAAAATCTTATAAATTTAACCAATTTTAATTATCGAAATTTACGGGTCGTTACACTATCTGTATCCGTAACTATCGGTTGACAGCCCTACATAACCGTTGGTCGTGTCTGAAACAGTGTCTTTGTGCCTATTTTTTAGTAAATAAAAATGTTCAAAGATTTTTTTTCTTTTTTCATTTTTCTAGGTAGACAATTAAGAAAGTGCACTGGTTACTAGTAAACAATATCGATGAGAAATTGGGGTAGAATGCTTAAAAGACACATTTTATTAAAACCATAATGCGAGAGAAGTTCTTTTAGCCAAATTTTTATAAATAAAATGCAGATTTCGAGAAAGAATTAAAAATAAAAAAATAAAATAAAACAGTAGATGTAATCATTAGTTAAGCATGTCCCCTAAAATATAAACAGATAACCTGTTCCTGCAGTCCAAATTGCTCCCGTAAAACACGTCACAAAGTTAAAATTCCTTTTTGTCCACATCATTAATTTCTTTTATTCTTCTTCTTAATCCATACAAACTATATAAAAGTACCATTTGGCACACAACATTATCAATTTGTATAATTTTATATATTCATTCATCACAGTGCGACATTTGTTTATTCCACAGAACAATCTAGACTTTGTCGCATCAAATTCAGCCAAAAGGTTTTAATTTTTCTATTCCCCACCCTCCCATTGTTTATTGTCAGCTAGCATCACGCTTGCAAACTGAACGTCGGTAATATCAGAAAATGAAAGGATTAAAATGCAAAAAGCCCCAGCATCATTATTATTGCTAAACCAGGAGCTACTCACCTACTTATTGTAACCTAAACACAAGATAAAAACTTTTTCCTAGCTTAAAACATTCGAAAGTACATATAATTTTCAAGAAAATCAAATCTGTAGCGTGCGAATCGACACCCTAGATCTCGAATCGTTCATCAATCAATGGCGTCGTAGCAAAAAGCAAACCCTGTTAGTTCGAAAGTACGATACGGACTCGTATCGTATCGTATTGTACTAGTACTACTGTTGCTTCTGCTGAACCTATACATATAGGGTGGGCACTCGATTCGATCTGTACGCTTGTCGATTCGATTCGATTTGGATCGATCGCTTTCAGTACGAATTTGAATTTCGCGATTTAATGCTTTGAGAGCTGTGCCGATACGGCGATTGCTTTGATTGCACGTGCATGTTTGCCCTGATCTCGAGGCAATTTGAAGGTATTTGTGTGGTTTTATAGACGAAGCGGTTTTTATCGCTTCGTTAATTTTGTGCGTGTACGGTGTTTTAAATTGAGGTTTGCGATTTTGAGTTGTTTTTAAGGTGAAACTTGGATTAAATCGAAGGAATTTTGGTACTTGGCGTGGATTTCGATGGGAATTGAGGTAAGAATTGGGTTTGCCGCCTTAATTTTGACATAATTTATTATCATAATGTTTATGAGCTTCGAAGAAACAGCAATATTGCATATCTTTGCAATATTGGGTTTTTTTTTTCCCGAAAATAATTTATTGTGAATTTAAGGGGGAACGAAAATGTATGTTAGCTGATAGAGGAGAAATTTCAGTTCAATAGGTTTGTTTCTGTTTCTATTAAGCTATATTGCATAATTGTATTTGTGCCAGTAGTTTTCCCTGTGCCTAGAATTTCACTAAATTCCCTCTTGTTTAGAAAAGCTATCTTAACGACTTATAATTTCACATCCACTGTTTTGTACTTTTATGTTTCCCAATGCTACAGTTATGTTAATGCTATGGTAAATCATCCCTTTTATTCTCGTTATGTTGGTTCCTTATAGAATTGCTTGATTTTTCTTGATCAGTTAATTTGTAAATTACTATATTGTAGCTGCTTACAAACTGTTGAGAAAATTCATATTTACATAGTTTATACCTGTATGTGCAAATACTCGTAAATCAATTGAGGATTACTTGCTATTTGTTGAACTTGCTTGTAATATGATTCTGTACATTATACTTTTGCATAATCTTCATCTACATTGCAGGAAGTTTTAGAAACTATTGTATATGAAGCTCAATTTGCTTCTATGGATTGGTTCCAAGCTCCTATGAACTTTCACACAATTTCAAAATAAATTCCTAAATGGTCTTCTGCTGGTTTTTGCTCTATGCCAAGTAAATAAACATGCAAAGCCTCTGCCTAGAAGAAGATGTCTTCTTTGACACGTTCGATTACTTCCCTATAGAATCTTCACAATTTTCTATGTCCATAGATGATGAACTAGATGTAAAACATAGTAGAATTGATTCTGAATTTTGGAAGAAGGATGTAATGAGTGTTTGTGTGAGAAGAAATAAATTTTTCACTAAGGTAGGCCTAGAAGATTTTGCTATACTAGGTGTAAATCGCTCAAGAGATGTGGAAGAATGTGATAACTCGATAGATACTTTGAAACTGAACACAGCATCTGGTTATGGTGACATGGACAAAATAAACTTTGATAGCTGTACAAAGGATCTTGATAGTGAAAGGAAGCTTACCATTCAAAACTACACACAAAATGTTCCATCTACCACACTTGAGAAAGACTTGGACAAACAATTTTCATTCGAAGAACCAGAATCATCTGTCGGTCTGTCTTGCTCTAACCACAATCCCATGCAAAGCAGAGCATCCGTAAAATCCACCAAATATGGCGAAGGCTGTAATGGAAGAGGAAGAAAACAAAAGTGGTGGAAAAAGTTTTTACCTTTAGTAGGATCATGTAAAAAAGATGTATATATAAAAGATTCCAAAGTACCGATGACCAGTAAATCTAAAGTTCTACGAAACAATAAAAGCTGCCTAGAGTTTACTGCATTATACATGGGCCAAGAGATTCAAGCTCACAAGGGTGCAATTAGAACTATGAAATTCAATTCTTCTGGGTGCTATCTTGCAAGTGGTGGAAAAGATTGCATTGTTCGCATTTGGCAAATTAAGAAAGTCGAATCTCCTTGCCGATGCGAAATTGTTGATAAAAAGATACTACTTGGAAGGAAAGGTGTAGATTCTGCACAAATTGTTATTCCAAGGAAGGTATTCAAGATCCACGAATCTCCACTTTTGGAACTTTGTGGACATGCTGGTGATGTTTTGGATCTCTCATGGTCAAATGATAATGTAAGCGACTCTTGCTGTCAATGTGAAGTGGTTTCATTTTGTTATTGGATAAAACTAAACAATTTTTAACATTTATGTGGCAATATGTTCTAATTTCCCAAAATAAAAATAAAAAATGCTCACCTGATTCATGATCGCATTCTAATGTGCGTATTATTTGCCAACTCTACGTTATTCTCACGCTGACATTGTTTCTCCTTTATTTTTCATTAGAAAAAATTGCTCACCTGATTGACACCCACATCTTGCATTGTTAATAACTAATATATTATATTCTCTATGTTATAGAGCTCTTATTAAAGTTAGTCTTACGCCTTTTCTTGATCTCATGTTACAGCACCTTCTTTCATCATCTATGGACAGAACTGTTCGCTTATGGAAAGTTGGTTTCGATGGGTGTCTTAAAGTTTTTCAGCACTATGATTATGGTATTTTGATCATCTATAAATTCTTGATTTTCAAGTATGAGATTTTATGATGTAATTTGGTCGATTCTTCAAGAGTCGAAACACAAATACTGAGCACTGCCTCCTATTATTATTATTATTAGATAATTAAATAATATTTTTGTTTCAGAGACAAATTATTTGTTTATGAAGCTTTTAGTGTTGTCATTTTTTTTAAAGATAAGAACTGTAACGGGGATTAGGAAAATCTGCCTTAAAAAATAGTTAATTAGTGATTAATACATGGGATTTCAGACTGTCATATTTGAATGTTCTTGTTTTTCCAAGATAAAATTTATTCATCACTTATAAATTGACTCTCTCATCTTTCATATCTGTATATTTCAGTGACATGCGTTCAATTCAACCCCATTAATGACAAACGCTTCATTACTGGCTCCATAGATGGCAAAATTCGTGTCTGGGATGTCGCAGAGAAACATGTAGTAAATTGGGCTGATATAAAGGATATTGTAACTGCTGTATGTTATTGTCCTGATGGAGAGGTTTCTTCTACCCCTAATCTTTCATGTATTTATTTTGGTTTCTTTTGCCTGAACAACCGAATAATGCAATTCTTGCAATACAATTATTCTTTTTGTATTTTGCAGGGTTTTGTTGTTGGTACGTTCATGGGAATATGTCGTTTTTACAGTTACTCGGGTGAGCTCTTCGGTGTTACTTCAGTGTTTTTCACCTAATCTAACTGAACTCGTATCCATATATCATCATGAATAACTTGCTTGATTTTTATACATCTTATGGCTAGTATAGATGATGTTGTGAAGCTGGATGCACAATTCCAAGTCCAGGGCAAGAAAAAATATGGCGGGAAACCAATTACTAAATTGCAGGTAGGATACATAGGGATGCAATAAAGATGTAAGTATATAATCTTTTGATTTAAATGTTTTTTATTCGTTTGTTTTTTATTTCCTCTAGTTTGCACCGGAAGACTCTCAAAGGGTTTTGATAACATCTGCGGACTCCAGAGTTCGAATTTTTGATGGAGATGGTGTCATTCACAAATTTCGAGGTATCTCTTAAGTGAGGTTAAGCTTATTTTAAGTCATTTTGAGTGAAATTCATTGAAATTCTTCTGTTGCATATTGTTTTAGGAAGTGTGTGTAAAATCACTAACAGAAGAATAGGTAGTGGCATTCTTGCTTTAGGTTTCTTCCCGGTCTCCCGATATTCTTGTAACAGCCTCGGTTTTCCAAATCATCTAATTTCGTAAATATTGCAATAAAAGAAGTCCTACGATGAATGAGTATTTACCTCATTTTAATTAGGGGTAAATGTCAATACAGTTTTCTGTTTTGACACGTATAATTTATTTATTAATCTGTTCATATTTTTATCGAGATATCTTTTCTCATGGAAAATCTATGTCCAACAATTCTTGGTTGTCTTTATATGGTTGATATAGACCTGTCAAAATATGACCCAACCCATTAACCCAACCCATTTACCCTACTTTTAAGTGGGTTGGGTCAACCCATTTATGAATTTTATTAAATGGGTTATGGGTTGGGTTGACCCATTTTTAAAAGGGTTATAAGTGGGTTACCCATTTACCCATTTATTAAAATCATTAAATTTTAATATAAATTTGAAAAATAAGAATTTTAAACATACAATGTAGTTTTCATGAAAATTGACAATTGTACTTAAAAATAACAGGCCACTACATCTTCATATTTGAACTTCACCTACTGTAGAAGCCGCTATTTTTTCTGTTCAGACTGCAATTAAAATTTCTATTTCCAAATTATAAATTCGAAATTTCCAAAAATTTCAAAATTTAAATTTCAAATTTCAAATTTTCATATTCCAAATTTCAAATTCGATATTTCCAAAAATTTGAAAATTTAAATATCAAAATTTCAAATTTCAAAATTCGAAATTTCCAAAAATTTCAAAATTCGAAATTTCCAAAAATTTCAAAATTTAAATTTCAAATTAAAAAATTTCGAACTTCAAAATTCGAAATTTCCAAATTTAAATTTCAAAATTTCGAATTTCGAACTTCGAATTTCAAAATTTTCAATTTTTAAATTCAAAATTGAAAATTTAAAATTTCGAATTTTAAAATTCAAATTTTCAAAATTCGAAATTTCAAAATTCAAAATTTCAAATTTTAACAAATTTCAAAATTCGAATTTTGAAATTTGAAAATTTAAATTTGAAAATTGGAATTTGAATTTTTAAAGTTCAAAATTCGAATTTTGAAATTTTAAAATTCTGAAATTCGAATTTTGAAATTTGAAATTTTGAATTTTGAAAATTTGATATTTGAAATTTGAATTTAAAATTTTGAATTTTGTACTGTGAAATTTTTAAATTTCAAAATTTGAAATTTTTAAATTTGAATTTTGAAATGTGAAATTTTGAAATTTGAAAATACATTTTTTTAGAATTTTTTCATATAAAAAATCGACTTATGTGAGTCGGAAAGCAAAAAAAAATTGCTTTTGCAATAAGTTGAAAAATGATTTTTAAAAGTCGGTAGATTTTGTTTATCCATATTGACTTTTTAATTTTTTCATTTTATAAGCAAAAACTTATTTATTGTAATCCAAACGGCCCCTAAATCTTTAAATGGGTTAAATGGGTAACCCGCTTATTAAACGGGTTGGATCATATATGGCTAGGGTCATAAGTGGGTAAAAAAGAATGGGTCATAAATGGGTTGGGTCAAACTCGACCCAACCCATTTTGACCCAACTCAACCCATTTGACAGGCCTAGGTTGATAGACAGTAAATTCTTTTGCGCTGAATCTGTATTCCGTGAACAGTTTTTTGTAATTACAGAAGCGGCTGATCTTGGTATTCCGGGTACTTGTACAATTGTCACATATATTATTGATTTATTTAATTCAGCCTCGGTACAGACATACACACATATATACATACTTATAGCTACATGTATACATAGATTGTATATATCTGCCTACATTTTAATGCTCATCTGCTCTTCTTTTGACCAGTTGACTGCTTTTCTTTTTAAGCTTCTATTTTGTCAGGGAAAAAATGTTGGTATTTATAGATCAGATTATGTCCAGCTGTTTAGAATAATGTTGAACCAAAACTCTCCTTGACGATTCATGACACTCCATTGATACATTATTATGCAAAATTGCCAGGCCTACGGAAAACGAAGCAACAATCTTGCTCATCATTCACCCCAGATGGTCGATACATAATATCAGTAGGAGACGACTCCAAAATCTACATATTCAACTCCGACCTCACCACACCGCTATCAAAGAAAAACCACCTCTCAAAAGATTCAAAACCCTTGAAATCTATACGCTCCTATGAGTTCTTCACTTCCAAAAATGCGTCGATAGCCGTACCCTGGCCAGGGGGCCTCGACCACAAAAGGTCTGCTTTGAATGCCTACAACAAACTCCAAATACGATCCCAACCAGTCAAGCTTCTAGAACCTTCCACCTGGCTTTGGGACTCCGACTTCTGCTCTCTTGGCGCGTGGCTGTTTTCCGATTCCGTTTGCAAAGGAGGCTCCGCCACCTGGCCGGAAGAGAAGCTTGTGGAACCTTCTAGTGATTGTACCCATTGTCATTATCCTAGGCTTACACATCTATCGGCTACGTGGAACATGGTTATTGTGACTGCTAGCTCTGATGGGGTTATTAGACCTTTCCATAATTATGGCTTGCCAGTTCGACTATGATGTCTAATGTAGAGAATATAACTTGGCGTGAGTGGAGTTATGATTTCAGACAACGTATTGGATATAGATGTGTCAATTTTTCTGTATAGATTGTGTTGAATTCGGAAAGTAATCAATCAGGCAGAGTGAGGAGCATGCGTTGTCGGCAACCGAAACCTTGTACTATATACGAGTAAAAAGAAGGCCAGCAAATAAACAGGTGACCGTACAGAAAAATTAGGAATTTTGTAGTTGGGTGTTGATGATGTTATAAATGCACAAAGAATCGTAACTTTTCTCGTGTTTCTGCAATTTTGGATTCTTTTGTATTACCCTTGTGTTGATTGTTCGTGATTTGATAGTTAGGTAGCGGGTATTTACACTGCCAAAAATGGATTGCTCAGTGTCTTCTTGTGTACTAAATATTGTTCTTTGTGCTAAGTTCTGTTTACTTTGATGGTCAATGTTCCACTTAAGCTAATTGTATTAAGTTGCGTTATAGTTGCTTATTTGATTATTCTATCCGAGTGTTTTAAAAAGAAATTGGACTATTAATGGGAAATCTTTGCGCGGGCTTTCAGAAAATTATGATTCGAGGCCAAGTGAGGAAATTGGTAGGTAGTGTCCGATTTAAAAACAAATTTTGAGCCTTTTGTTTTCAATATGTATGTTTATAGAAGTGAAGTGACGATTGAGTTGATGAAAGAAAAAGAGGTAGGAGTGGATGTCAGGATAAACCGTTTCTCGTGTTTTTAATTTTTATTTTTCAGCGCAGGTAAACTAAAAAAAGTTGTTTTATATTTTATATGTTAATTTTTTTTTAAATTGATCGTTTTCAACAATATGCATGTGTTTTGCGTATTTTTGTATTAGAGAAAATCCAAAATAAAAAATTGCAAATCAAAATACAGCCTGTTTCTTCAGTTCAGTTCAACTAACAGATGGTTTCTTTTGACAGATTGAGCAGCATGAACTCTGCTTATTCTAGAAGTTGCGTTCTTACTTCTTAAGAATTTAGCCGAGTCATGAAAGCCCTGTTTTGACATCTTCTCGGAACAAATTAAAAATTAAAAATTAAAAATGATTTTACCTTTGTTTTAAAAGCTACATTGGAGCTGTAGATGGTATGCTCATTTGATGTTTACACATGTTCCACGATAGTATTAGCGTTTGAAATTCCAACTTAGTTTGTCCTCATGAATACCATTTAGTTGATTTAGGATAAGTTTTTTAAATAATTATTTATCCTTCTATCGATCTACAAGATGACATATGTATCTTTTCGTTTCTCAAAGTTAAAAGGTTAATCAAAATTACAAGTACTTCTATAATCCAAGTTTAAGTACCGTGATTGGACGAACAATTATAATGAAAGGGAAAATTTGTGAGTCTAAACAAATGTTGGTATAAAGTTTTAGAACTCCAGTCAAGGTTGTCGATGCTAATTCATCATTTAGAATTTTATATTATAACACACACGTTGATAAAGAATTTATGTCATATGCGTATAATCCTAAACTTATACAAGCACTAGATGACCACATTGAAGAATGCTATAGTCTTCGAACGTTAGATGAAAGTGAAAACGGAAATAAAAAACAATCTGCTCTTTGCATTTGTATCAGTGTATTCGTAGTTTAAAATCTTTATACATATATCTGTGGTTAACGAACTAATCGTGTTTTATGCTAAATAGTATTAGTCTAATCACATACAAAAAATAGTTATTGAAAACAATGTTAGGAACTGGAGATGGTGGTTTTGATGACAACAACCTTTATAACTTATTTTATTATAACTTATATACTAACACTATTATCTTGATATATATGAATGTTTTTATGCAGGATATATAAGGCAGATAATGATTATTGAAGACTATACCGTATAAAGATCAAAAACGAAGAAATCAAGTTCGAAGACTCGTGGGTATTAAGATCAAGATTTCAAGATATGTGACTAGTTTTTGTTAAAACTTCATAATAGCATGAAAATCTTCATTTCGAATTCATTTGGGATTGAATCCATTTCTACCTTGTTAGTGACTTGCAAACCTACGACAAGTAGCTTACAAACCTACGACAAGTGGCTTACAAACTCACGAATATCCTGCTTTTGTACAAGTTCTCGAGTCCTGATGTGATGGGATATTCTGCAGGAAGAAGCTTGCAAACTACTTCAAAATGGTTCTTCAAAATGATTTTCAGAACTGCTTTTCAAAATATTTTAGCCTTAAAATTATCTTTTCAAATGATTTACAAAAAGATGTTTTAGCCTTAAAATTTTATTTGTTTTTGTTTTAAAATAAACTCTTGTTTTAAACTTCATTTTCAAAAACAAATTTTACATTGTTTTTTACATAGGGATGTCGACATCATGGGATACCCCATGTTGGCATGGTGGCCGTTGAATTCAAAAATTTCAATTTTCAAAAGAAGTGTCTATTCGTTTAAATCTCTTCACGAATGGTTATGACCGTTGTTAGGCTTCACAAACGAATTTTTTTAACTAACTAATTTCATATTTTCTTCACTTCTTCTTCTCCACGAATCTATATTCTATAATTTTCATATTTTTAAGATCGTGCCTAAATTCTGCTGAATTCTTAAGTGAATCAAATTTGAATCTCATTCTTATTTGATTCTCTGTCCTCTCTCGAAGATCAAAGTGCTATTCAGAGTTATAGCATCAATTTGTAATCAAAAGTTTACAGAGTCTCTCTATAAGGTGTGGTTGTGCTTGGAAATCAAGTGGGTAATCTTGTAGCCCGTAAATCAAGAGAGTTTGCCCCGGACTCGTGAGACAGGAGGGTACCTCAAGGCCTTTAGAATTTGAAGAATGTAATCTCGACATTGGTATAATAAAAATCAGTGTGAGATGGTTTTCCTTGTACATGACTGGATGTAGGGTAACTCCGAACCAGTATAAAATTCGGTATGTTTTTTTTTCCTTTTACCGTTTTTATTTACTTTTTGCATCTGTGTTTGATTCTGTAATTGTGTTGTGATTAAATTTTGCATTTGTTTGTGTCATAATATTTAAGTTAGTTCATATAAGTCTTATAATCCATTAAACACTATTCACCCCTCCCTCTAGTGTGAAATTAGCCTAAAGATTCTTAATCCGCTATCCCTTTCAATTGGTATCAGAGCATAGCTTTTCATAGTTTTCGTAACATGAAACTTGAAAAGTTAAAAATGGCATTTTTAGGAAGTTTTGTTAATACTAGTTTGAATTCATACATTTCATCAAAGTATCATAAGTCTGCATATAGTATTATGAAAAATCAAGTTATCTACCGAATTGGATTGTTATGCAGGAACAGACATGTTACATGGCTTTTGAAGAATCAACAACCAATGGACAAACTATGCAAATTGAGATACATAAATGGATACTTGATAGTGGCTGTTCAAGACATATGATTGGAAATCCCGAGATACTCAATGACATTATATATCAAGATGGTGGATTGGTCAACTTTGAAGATAACTCAAAAGGATATGTGATTGGCATCGGCAATGTCGGTAATTCTAAAACTTCTTTTATTTCTGATATTTTGCTAGTTAGGAATTTAAAACATAATTTGTTTAGTATAAGTCAACTATGTGATAAAAGATTTAAAATTAAATTCGAAAAAGATAAGTGGCACATCGAAGATAATAAGTCAAATATTATCTTTGAAGGAATTAGAAAGAAAAACATTAACATCCTTAGTATGAAAATTTCAAATGATAATTTATGTCTTTTGGCTAATACAAATGACCCTTGGATTTGGCATAAAATAATTGGTCATTTGAATTTCAACCTGTTATCTAGGTTATTAAAACTTGACTTAGTTAGAGGTCTTACCAAGATAAACTTTAAAGTAGATAGTATATGTGATGCTTGCCAATTAGCTAGGAAAACTTAAGAAAAGTTCATTTAAATTAAAAGGTATAATTTCTACTTCTAAACCTCTATAATTACTTCATTTAGATTTATTTGGTCCATCTCAAGTTCAATCAATTAATCACAATAAATATGTTTTTGTAATTGTAGACAATTATTCTAGATATAGTTGGACAATTTTTCTTGAACTTAAAAGTGATGCTTTTGAATTATTTAAAAAATTTGCTAAAAGAATTCAAAATCAACTTTCTTTAAAAATAAAAACTATTCGTAGTGATCACGGTGGAGAATTTGAAAATGAAAATTTTGAGAATTTTTGTAATCAAAAAGGAATTACTCATAATTTCTCTTTTTCTAGAACTCCACTACAAAATGGAGTGGTAGAACGTAAGAATAGAACGATTCAAGAGTGTGCTAGAACAATGCTTTCTGGTAGTAATTTACCTAAAAACTTTTGGGCTAAAGCGGTCGCTACAGCGTGTTATATGTTAAATAGGATTTTAATTAGACCATGAAACACCATATGAATTACTTTACAATAAGAAACCCATAATAGCTTATTTTAAGGTTTTTGGTAGTAAATGTTTTATTCTTAATACAAAAAATAATTTAGATAAATTTGAACCTAAATCTGAAAAATGTATCTTCATCGGATATTCTAATAGAAGTAAAGCATTTAGAGTTTATAATTTAAGAACTAACACTATTGAAGAAACAATGCATGTATCTTTTGATGAAAATTTTAAAGATACTATACAAATAGAAGATGAAGAAAATTTTGTAACTTTAAATAATGAGCCTAATGAAACTAATTGTGAAATCATTCAACCTAATAAAAGAATTAGGATATTAAAAGATCATCCTATAGAAAATATACAAGGAAATATTGAATCTATAGTTAAAACAAGAAATCAACTAAATAGTATGAGTAATGTAGCTTTTATATCAACTATTGAACCTAAAAATCCAAATGAAGCTTCATCTGATGATTCATGGATTCTTTCTATGCAAGAAGAATTGAATCAGTTCATCAGAAATGATGTTTGGAAACTTGTCCCTAGACCTAAGGATAAAAGTATAATTGGAACAAAATGGTTTTGTAAAAATAAAATGAATGAACTTGGTGAGGTCGTGAGAAATAAAGCTCGTTTAGTCGCGCAAGGTTATTGTCAAGAAGAAGGAATTGATTATGACGAAATCTTTGCACCCGTAGCAAGACTAGAAGCTATCAGGATTCTACTTGCTTTCGCAAACTATAATAATTTCAAGTTATATCAAATGGATGTTAAAAGTGCTTTTCTAAATGGTTTTGTAAAAGAAGATGTTTATGTTGAATAACCTCCACTTTTTGAAGATAATAAATTTCCAAATCATGTATATAAATTAAAGAAAGGTTTATATGGTCTGAAACAAGCTCTTAGAGCCTGGTATGAAAGACTAAGATCTTATTTACTGCAATTTGGCTTTGAAATCGATAAAATAGATACAACTTTTTTTATTAAAAGAAACAAAAATGATATTCAATTAGTACAAATATATGTAGATGATATAATATTTTGATCAACTAATAACATAATGAATAAAGAATTTTCAGATATAACGATTAAAGAATTTGAAATGAGTAATATGGGAGAACTAAGTTTCTTCTTAGGACTTCAAATCAAACAATTAGATAAAGGAATTTTCATTAGTCAAGAAAAATATACTAAGGATTTAGTTAATAAATTTGGATTGACCACTTCTGGTGGGAAACCGACTCCAATGACAACTAATGTAGCTTTAAGTAAAGAAGATAAATCAAAAGATGTTGATCAAAAATTATATAAGGGAATGATTGGTTCGCTGTTTTATATAACAGCAAGTTGTCCTTACACCATGCATAGTGTTTGTCTTTGTGCAAGATATCAATCTCAATCTAAAGTAACTCATTTAAAAACTGTTAAAAGAATTTTAAGATACATAAAACATACTTTAGATTATGGTTTATTTTACCTTAAAAATGATGTATTTGATTTAATTTCATATTGTGATGCTGATTACACTGGTTGTAAATCAGACTGAAAAAGCACAAGTGGAACTTGTCACTTTCTAGAACATTCTCTGGTTTTCTGATTTAGTAAGAAGCAAAATACTGTATCCTTGTCAACAACTGAAGCAGAATATATATCTGCTGCTTTGGCTTGTCCTCAAGTTATATATATGCAACAAACTTTAAAAGATTCTAGATTACCTATAACTAAATCACCAATTTATTGTGATAATACTAGTGCGATAAACCTATCTAAGAATCCAACTCATCATGCTAGAACAAAAAATATTGATATTAGACATCATTTTCTTAGAGATAATGTAAGTGAAGAAGTCATAACCCTTGAATATATTAATACTGAAAAACAAATTGTTGATATATTAACCAACCATTAAATGAACAAATCTTTACTAAATTTAGAAGAGAATTAGGTATATGTTCATTAACTGAACTATAAATTATAAATAATACAAGTATAATTAATAATTAATATAAATAAAAATTTCGCAAAAATTATACTAGGCATGCCGACATGACCCATCCCACTATGTCGACATACTAGCCGTGATTTTCAAATTTGAATTTCCTTCTAAAATTAGTTATTAAGTTATATATTTATATATTTCGACTTTTACTCCTCTCTGTTCTATTCTCTAACTTCTGAAACAGTACATTAATGGCTTCCTCTTCTAATAATGAACCTTCTTCACCCACTTCTTCTCATTCTAGTCCTTTTCAACGATCCACACACGTACAAGTCATCAAATTGCAAGAGAATATGAAAGATTTACTTCAAATGATGATGAAAATTCAAGTGAGTCAACTGTGAATGGTTAGAGAACAAGATAGGCACAGCAGAATCCTTAGGAATTTACAAAAATTTATGGATAACCATGCCAATCCCATAGTTATCGAAGAATCATCACGAGCCATGGATTCTGAAGGAGAAGAGCCTCTAGAAGAACCACAAGAATATCAAGAAGAAGAACGTCCTCTGCCCAATCCGGATGTTCATATGGATGAAGACGATGGCGTGATTTGCGTTGGAGATGTCCTTTTTGACGCTAATGGGAACTTGGTTGAACAACGTGGAAACTTTTGTCTCCACTATCCAAATTGTTCAGTCCATAAATCATCAATAGTTAAGGGTCCTCGTTAAGCGTTTTTCATTTTTCTCTTTCGTGATTATATATTATTTTGTTAATTTGTATATAAGTGTTATCTTAAGGTTCTTCTAAAAACAATCTTCGATGTATAGAAACATGAATTCCAGTTAAGATGCTATATTATTCTTATGTTTGTTTATCTCATTTTCTATTAAGTTCAAGGTTTTTAGGATAATTTTTTGATGACAAAGGGGGAGAAGCTTTATAAAATAATAGGCTTGGAGTAAGGGGGGTTTGTTGGTGTAAGGGGGAGTTATGGTACGATCGAAGTGGTAAGTAATATTTTACAAGGTTGTCATCATCAAAAAGGAGGTGATTGTTAGGAACTAGAGATAGTTTGATGACAACAACCTTTGTAACTTATTTTATTATAACTTTTATACGAACACTATTATCTAGATATATATGAATATTTTTATGCAGGATATATAAGGCAGACACTGATTATTGAAGACTGTACAATATAAATATCAAGAATGAAGAAATCAAGTTTGAAGACTCATGAGTATCAAGATTAAGATTTCAAGATATGTGTCTATTTTTTGTTAAAACTTCATAATAGCATGAAAATATTCATTTCGAATTTCATTTGGGATGGAACTCATTTCTACCTTCTTAGTGGCTTACAAACCCACGACATGTAGCTTACAAACCTACAAAAAGTGGTTTACAAACCCACGAATATTCTGGTTTTGTACAAGTTCTCGAGTCCTGATGTGATGAGATATTCTACAGGAAGAAGCTTGCAAAACTACTTCAAAATGGTTTTTCAAAATGCTTTTTAAAACTGCTTTTCAAAATATTTTATCCTTAAAATTATCTTTTCAAATGATTTTCAAAAAGATGTTTTAGCCTTAAAATCTTATTTGTTTGTGTTTTAAAATAAACTCTTGTTTTAAACTTCATTTTCAAAACAAATTTTACATTGTTTTTTTACATAGGGATGTAGACATCATGGGATACCCTATGTCGACATTGTGGCCGTTGAATTCAAAAGTTCCAATTTTTAAAAGAATTGCCTATTCGTTTATATCTCATCACGAATGGTTATGACCGTTGGTTTTTTATAAATAGGCTTCATAAACGAATTTTTTAACTAACTAATTTAATATTTTCTTCACTTCTTCTCCTCCACAAATCTATATTCTATAATTTTCATATTTTTATGATCGTGTCGAAATTCTACCGAATTCTTAAGTGAATCAAATTATAATCTCATTCTTGTTTGATTCTCTGTCCTCTCTCGAAGATTAAAGTGCTATTTTGAGTTATAGGATCAATTTATAATCAAAATTTTATGGAGTCTCTCTATAAGGTGTGGTTGTGCCTGAAAATCAATTGGGTAATCTTGTGGCTTGTAAATCAAGAGAGTACGCCTCAGACTCATGAGACAGGAGGGTACCTCAAGGCCTTTAGAAATTGAAGAATGTAATCTCGACATTGGTATAATAAAAATCTATATGAGGTGGTTTGCCTTGGTACAGGACTGGATGTAGGGTAACTCCGAAACAGCATAAAATCCGATGTGTTCTTTCCTTTTACAGCTTTTTATTTACTTTCTGCATGTGTATTTGATTTAGTAATTGTTCTGTGATTATGTTTTGCATTTATTTGTGTCATAATTTTTAAGTTAGTTCATATAAGTCTTAGAATCCATTAAACACTATTCACCCTCCCTCTAGTGTTAAATAAGCCTTAAGATCCTTAATCTGTTGTCCCGTTCAAACAATTCCTCTTTCTCAACCCTTTTAAGCACAAACACCTACTTTTTAATAAAACCACTCTTCTCCGAACTTTAGGAAACCCAAAGAGTTGATGGTGGTAGTTCAAAGTCAACACCTTTTAGTATGCAAATCAAAGCAAACCTAAGGCTTTCTGGTACTGACTTTGAGTTCAAGTTAGAGTTTTCTTTAGGCAATTTGAATCCCAAAAGTGATTGGGGCATGGGAAAGTGATCAACCATGAACCGAAGGGGTGGTCAAATCTTGCCATCACAACATCCATGGTAGCGACATGCCATGAAAACCCACATTAGTTGAGATCTGGAAATCAAAAAACCCAATATGTTAGGACTGAGTTCTTTGGTATTATGGAGTTCGTCTGAGGTAGGAGCGGTGACCAGATTTGAGGAAGCGGAGGAAGCGACGTCTAGATGGCAGTGTCGAGGCCGTAGTCAGCGGTGGTTGAGGAAGTAAAATCATTAGACCAGTATTCGGGGTTGAGAAAATAAAGTGAATGGAAAATCCTAAGTTTCTAAATACTTATGCTGATCTAAGTGACAGTTCACGATTCGTGTCGGTACTGACATAAAGAACTCAGCACCGGCATGATTCAACCTGTATAAAAAGAGATGAAGTGGAGTGGAATAGGAAGGAAAGAAGAGAAGGAATTCTCACTTGGCCACGAAACGATCTTCAGAGTGATGCAGATCTAGACCTTAGTGTGGAGAGTGATCCATCAACTATATGAAGTGGAGGAACGTATGCTCCTAGGACAGCGACGACACTTCAAAAGATTACTGAACAGCCACTGGATTCATGAAGATGACTATATACCGTTTGTTTTGATCCAAAGCATGCTTCATTTTCAAAACAAGCATACTTTGGGGGAGGGGGGCAAGCGTTATCCAGTATTTGAACCAAGCAACTTCCAAATGTATATGGACATCGAGACGAAGTAGTTCACAAACTTGAGGGGAAAATCTAAGTGATCATTGAAAAGACCTTTGGGAATTTGAAGTCCAAGCACGAAAGAAAAAGGAAGTCGGTACTGACATGAAACCATGTCAGTATCAACTTGTTCTGATTGTGGGAATTTAAGCATTCATGTTGTGATCAAGGAATAGGGTATTATGTAGATAATACCGAGGCCCACTTCTGAAGGAGTAGGCGAACAATTCCAAAGCGCTATAGAAAATGAAAAGTCATATATGTGGCTAATCATCTCGGTATCAAGTGGAATTGATAGGTAAAATTGTACTTGAAGCTTGAGGACTTGGAGATGCAAGCTGACATGAGGAAAGCCAAGGCAACGCAAGGCAAATCATCCTAGTACCGACATGAATCCATGTCGGTACCAACATGATTTTTGGCTACAGGCTAACCTTCTCTTCCTTTCTATTCTCTTAGATCTGGATCTTTACCTGGTTTTTCGCGATCCCACAACTCTGATAGACGATTCTTCTACAAATATAAGACTAGAGCAATGATGTGGTTTTTAGGCCTCAATTTTCTTCATCTTCTACCTCATACACACCATTGTCATCTTAGAACTTAATTTTGATGTTTACTAGTGACTAACCATCTATAATAAAATTGAAGTTGACGCAGGCCATAGACTTTGTCGAACCACAATAAAATTCCTATGCGTTTTTACTATTTTCTTACCGATTCTATTTTGACCCACTCATTATAATTTTAATAGGAGTACTGTGCCAGTTTTTGGTTCAATGGTAATTAATTTAAATTATATTAATTAGAAGACCCTTAAATAATATGTTATGTGGTAATATTTACATATTGATTTAAATATTCTCGGTCGAGATGTTTCAAAAATGTGTATCGATGCATCCGTTAAGACCATAGTATGTAATGCTCTCCATGTGTTGAGTAGTGTTTTACTCATCGCTGTTGGTGGCACCAAAGGGTAACGTACTCATAGGTATTGGATTTCTATAGAGTATAGAATGACTTACTCGAGAGTTTCATGTTTGTTATAACAACTCAAAATTTTGGTCATTTGATTTTAAATGCTTAATTTATTTTAAATATTTAAAATAATTGAATTTTAGAATTTAATAACTTATAATTCATAGGGAATATTTAAATATTTGAATTATGAAATTTAATGTTAATTAAATGGATTTAATAATATTATTAAGCTCAATTTAATTAATAAATCATATTGATGAGTTCAATTTGTAAATTTATTTACAAATATAAATAGATAGGATAAATATCGATAATTAAATATAAAGCAATATTTAAATCCTTGAAATTGCCATTCAGGGGCATCGTCTCGGATTTCGACGAAACTAGTTTCGTTGAATCCATAATAATGAATCACAATATGCCATCAAATTTCATGTCGATCAAATGTATCGTTTGGTCGTGCAAATTCGAAATGCATAGAAATTAATGTTGAAAATTTAATATAATAACCGGGTTTAAATAGTTATCTTCTACATATGATCGAATTAGGGCTTGAGAGTAGTTTCATGCGTTCGGAATAGGGTTATGTAATATTGAAAGCCAGGTGTCACGTCCCGTTTGGAGTTCGATATTTTTGGGCATGTTATGTTGAATATTTTATTAAAAAATCATATATATATATATATATATATATATATATATATATATATGTGTGTGTGTGTGTGTGTGTTTGTGCGCGCGCACGCATATCCACCGTTTCTGCCATACCATAAGCCCATATCCCATTTTTTCTTAGCCCATGCTTCTCGCATACCCTTTTCACTTTATTTAAACTTGCCTGAAAATGAAAATGGAGCTCTTCTTTCAAATTGGAAAGTTTAAAAATAAAAAAAATAAGGATGTACTCAATAAAAAATAAAAAGTTGACATCTTTGTTCTTGTGTCTCTTTGATTTTCACGCCTTGATGCTTTTAGTTGGGTACGTTCGTGCTTAGGAGGAGGCTGAAGTTGAGAGGCCATTAGGGTTTGATTTTCAGCAAGATTTAGAGATCGCTAGGCCATGTGGAGCTTTGATTTGGGTTCGGCATGTTGGAAAGCGGCTTAAGCAGAAGTTTTGACGGGGATTGGTGATGAAGTTGGTCAGGTTCTGATGTGCGTGGATGGGGTGACCTATTGGTCGCATTTCATTTGGGTCATGGGGGCGATGATCTGAGGTGTCGGGCGAGTCATGTTCGCGTAGAGCGACGCGATGTCAAAGTTGGATTGGAAAAAGGTCGATTATCTTGTTGTATCAGTGCTTTGCATGCACGTTTGATTTGGTTCCTCGCCGTGTCTCTGTGCACATTTTATTTTGGGAGGAAGAAGACGAAGGTAGGTTGATGGGCAACTTGTAATTAATTTAAAGTTGTTTAATTGCAATTTTAAATAATTCGGTAACTAATTAAATACATAACTTTTGCATATGAGGTCGGATTCAAGCGCCATTTTTTGCATTGGACTCATGTCATTGCTTGATGAATTTGGTTAATTGGATTTGGAGCAAGTGAAAATTTAAACTAAAATCGAACGGTCGTTCGGTTTTAGTCAAAATCAGAATGTTTCGGTGAAATCGAAAATCAATGTGAGTTTAACTCACATCAAATTTTATTATATCATGTTTATGATGTTATTAACATTTATTGATTGCTTGGATGTTAGTTGAATTGTTTGATTGCTTGTTTGATCGAATTTTCGTTTGCAAAATGGATGACATATTAATTTGATCGTTATGACCCCATACGATTATATATACTATCCATAACCATTGTTTTACAGGAAAAATCTGTAGAGAGGCCCTGAGGAGTTTCTCGCCATTTATTATCTATTTACATCCATATGCTGCTTTATTAGCGACTAACTGAAATAAATTCTGATATTCCATTTAACTTGTTAATTATCATTAGAGTGATTTCACTATATCGTCATTTATCAACTTTCATCTCCAAAACCCTGTCGTATGAACTTGGACTTGCTTTTCCGCTAAACTGAATATTAAAATTCATTAATCATTTTGATTAATTACAATTTAAAATAATTAATCATTTTGGCTAATGATTTTGAGATTAATTAACTAATTTAATAAAGATGTTTAAATCGGTTTATCTTTGATCTAAATGAGATAAGATTTAACCTATCATTTTAACTAATGATTTCTTGGGTTTAATTAATTATTTTAATAAATGATAATTGAAATTAATAATCATTTTAATTAATGATATTTAAAAGTAATTAATCATTTAAATAATGATGTCTGAATTTATTTAATCATTTAATTAATGATTATATTAAATTTAACTAATTGTTCAACTAATGATATTTGGAATTTAGGTAAATCATTCTAACTAATGATGTTTAATAGTAAAATAAATCATTTTAACAAATGATGTTTTAATTAATCGTTTTAACTAGTGACGTTTGAATTTAGTTAATCCAATTAATTTATGGAATTTAATTAGTTGTTTAATTAATTGCATTTAAAATTATTTAATCATTTTAATTAATGATTTTTTAGATTGATTATTTATTTAATTAATGATTATTTGAATTCAATAAATTTTCTTAATTATTGATGTTTAAAATTAATCGATTGATTTAATAAAAGTGATTAAAGTAAATTAACTAATATAATAAAAGTGTTTTAAGTTAACTAACCAATTTATGGTTTTAAAAAGTTAATAAACCGATTAAATAAAGATTTTAAAGTAAATTTACTGATGATATAGAAGTGTTTGGAGATAATAAACTATTTTATTCCACACGATGGATTTGTTTAGTTGAAAGAGATTATAAATGTGATTAGTTATCTTTCGGGATTATTAAATTGTTTTAAATTTCTAAAGGTATTTAAATTACTTTATTATCTTTTGGGATAATAAATATTGTTTTAAATTTATAAATAATGATTTATAAATGAGAAAATACTTTAAAAGTGATTATTTGTAAATAAAGCTAAGAGTGAATTGTTTTTGGGTTTATAGTGGGCAATGTTTTAACGACATTGATTTTGACCCTCGTTTAATACACTTAGTATTATAAAATTCGTCTTATAAAAGAATGGTTTGAAAGAGTCTTTCTAAAAATATTTTATCAATAGTATAATATGGAAATCAAGCACAAGTTCAGTTCTTTTTAAAAGAAAAGGCTTGATTCATTTATGAAAATGAATTATTTCTGTAAAGCGAATCACTTACATGGAATCGATTAATTTGCATAATTAGCACTAAACACCAAAGGAGTAGACATGTCGCTATTTCAAAAGTTAAGAAAAATCATGAGACATGACTTTGAGGTAACACTGCCTTGACTTGTCCGGTATTATTGTTAACCAAGAAATAGTACAAGTTTGAATTCGATGAGTGGTGGTAAGCATATAAGACTTAATTTCCATATATGATCATTTTATATCCTTGGTGATTGGTTTCTCAGCTATCGGTTAACTCAGCTACTTTATTATCGTCATTCTATGACAATTTTTTGCTCCGTTCTGCGTTAGCGGCGTGGTCTCACTGAATTTATAAATGTTCCCCATTATTTGAGTTATCTCACGCTGATATTTACAGGATGATCCGGGTGTTATTTTAATTAAAATGATTGGGTCAGACTGGGTATTTTCTCAGGTTGTCCTTAGTTATGGAGGACTAGAAAAAGAGCTAAAGATTCACCTATCGTAGTATTTTATTTTCTGCTGTATTATATATTATCCCTTTCGGCATTTGTAAGTCAGGATTTTATAATTGTCCTGCCAATAATGTTTGTTTTTAACTCTGATATTCTCTGTATTTTTAGAGTGATAGTTTATACTATCCTTATTATATTATATGTTGTTGATTTTGCTATGAGATTCTATATTCCTCTGTTTTTCTGTTCTTTTATTTTTTTTACCCTAACAAACTGTCGTTTTGTCGATTGGATGCACGACATTGGAACACGGTGGTAGTGTTCAGTGTCGACTTTCGATGGTCAAAAATGCGGGTTGTTACGAAGTGGTCTCAGAGCGCAAGGTTAAGCGAGAACTTTGGCCTTGGTAGGATTTGGTTCATTAGGGATAGGGTAAGAAACAACCTAAAATTAGTTTGCGAGTAATGTATATGCGAGAACGTATTTGTTAATTATACAAAAACATATTTTGTTAATTGGTCTATTGAGTTTTTATGAATTCTGGTCGAGACATGGACGCTACGATATCGATATGGATTTATAAACACTCGACCAAGGCCAGTAGACATGGTATTGAAATTTTTTGAAAATCTGGGAAATTAAATAATTTGCCTAAGGATTATATCTTTTTACATATAAAGGAATAATTTTCAAAACTTTATACAGTTATAGAGTGTATTTGTTTAAAGAAGATAATATTTATTTATTGTCACTATTGCTTGTTCGATTATGCTTAATTTAAATAAGCATTGACCGTTGTTTGTTAATTAATAAATTATGCTCGGTTATTTAGGAGCATTTATCGATTTGATTTAAAACGAAACCTTTGTGAACTAATTTTCAAAAATTGACTATAAGGTGTTCGGGGAAGGTATTAGTTTAAAAATTCACCTTTTAATAATGGTGGGTTCAGGATTAAACTTTACTAAAAAGTTGTTAATATAATCTAAATGGTAGGATAAGATCTTTAGAGTATAAATATTTGAGATAATTCTATTATAATAAAGAAGGATTATTATAATATGAAATAATTTTTATATAAAGGAAGTTTTATATCAATTAAATTTACAAAATGTGTTGCAAATAGGATTTTTGAATCTATATCTCGAAATTTTCGAAAATAATTTCAAAGGAATTTTGAGAAATGAAATAGTAATATTTTTGTAAATAATTTTAAATGGAATGCATTTTCTTTGGACAATTAGGAGGAAATCGTTTCGATTAGCTTTGTGGTAATCTGAATAATCTTCTAAGTGACGACCATATGTATGCTTAGGCGAACGTTGTGGGGCGCTTAATAAATTATCCTTCTTATCATTGTGCAATCGAAATGAGTTGAAATCCAAATAAACCCAAAGTGATTTTTAATAAATAAATAATTTGAGGTTATTATATATATAATTATATGTAGTATGCTTTCAAAGATGAGTTTTGAAAATCTAAAAATGGGTATTTAAATTTAAATTCCTATAAAAGGGATTTTTTTTTCAAAATAAAAAGCATTCTAATAAGAGATTGATTGGATAAATGAGATTTTGCCTTTAGATAAAAAGGGATAAGTTAGAAACAGGTTCATAATTGGTTAAATTGGATAAGAAAGTTTTGATAAACATTGTTTTGTTAAAAGCATATATTTGTTTAAAACATCTTAGCAGTGTAAACTATTTGTATTTGGTCAACCCATAAATATCTTTAACGCTCTAGGTTAAAGAGGTCGAGAAGTTGACTCAGTTTTAGAAGACCCAAATTTTGATTAGATCTTCACCTAGACCGTGAAGAGTAAAATAAAAATTGTATGCGCTCTTAGGATATAGAAGAGTATTATACAAGTAAGTAAAGTTGAAATAAGTTATTATTTGATGTTTTATAAAGAAATGACTTTATAAAATGTTTTACAACTTGGGTGAGAATTAATGAAATAATTTTAGTATTGAATAAAATACTAAGTTAAAATATAAGTGATTTAGAAAAAAAATTATATAATTAGGGAACCAATAAATTTAGAATATAACTTTCCATTTTATCCGAGTGAGTTTGGATAATCTTCTAAGTAATAACCAAAGGCTAATGAGAAAAAAATGTAGTCTTAGATAACTATCTATATTTTTGGACAATCAAGAAAGTTTTGACCCTAAATTGAGATTTGTTTGTTAGTCATTTGACATTTTGAAATAATGCTAAGAGATAAGTTTTCCTATTTGAATTTGATTGACTGTTAGTGTTAGTTTATTCCTTCACGGAATTTGATTGATTTGATTTGATTGAATTGAATTGATTGGTCGTGTGATTGCATATACCATTGTTTATAAAGTTTAAATTTATACACAAATGATTTTGAATTGTTATTATTAGGTCCTAAGTCCCGGTTATTTCTAGAAAGATATTTTTGAAAGATTTTGGGAAAGAAATGATACTTATTCGCTCTAGTTTATGTTTTTGGAGGAACCGAAATACCATTGGATGCTCCATGTTTTTTTTAATTCTAAAGTTTCATCATCCTTTATTAGGAGGAGTTCCCTTCTTGTCATTTTGATTTTTGATCATTGATTTTTCTCATCTAAGAAATTTGAAAATAAATTTTTGGATTGAATAAAACCCGAATATTTAGATCTTAATTTATCGTCTAAAATTTTTGGATGCATAACATCTATTACAAAATATTCTTTATATTTTAATCGCATATGATTTTTGATTTCATGTAGATTTATATCAGACAAGTTTTTGGATGTAGAGTTACATCACATTTCTTTTATCAGCCTAATTGTCTTTTAGATTATTTAAGTGCAGAAAAGCAAGAGATTTCAACTCGATTTCTTACGCATCTGCATTTGCATAGAGAGAATAAACTATTTGCCAAAATATAAATCAAATGCAAAAGGTACGTAATAGATCTAAAAATTTGAATTGGTTAATGATTTTATGCCTCGGATATGGAAGGCCACTTGGCTTTTATTTCTTTGTTTGGTTTAGAGCCTGTAGAGGCAATTTGTAGTTATTCCGATCGAGCCGCGCAATGAATACGCTGGAGAAATAAGAGTTCGATTTTTTTGAGAATTTTGGAAAATTTATGATAACGAAAATTTGACTTTTAAGTTATATCTTGGAATGAATGAATGGAAGAGAATTAGTTGGTATAGGTGGGTGGATTTGAAAAACTTGGAAATTTTAGAATATATTCCACCTAATTGGTTTTGAAAATAAGTTTAATAACTTAGTTTAATTAATAGTTTTAAACTTAAGGGTTTGAAAATATTTTCTTCCTTAGAAATTTCGGAGACGAAATTCATTTAAGGGGGGAATGTAACATCCTAAAATTCTAGTCATTTGATTTTAAATGTTTTATTTATTTAAAATCATTAAAATAATTAAAATAATTGAATTTTGGAATTTAATAACTTATAATTCAAATATTAGGAATGTTTAAATATTTGAATTATGAAATTTAATGTTCATTAAATGGATACAATAATATTATTAAGCTCATTTTAATTAATAAATATTATTGATGAGTTCAATTTGTAATTTATTTACAAATGCAAATAGATCGGATAAATATCGGTAAGTAAATATAAAGCGATATTTAAATCCATGAAATTGCCATTCTGGGGCACTGTCTTGGATTTCAATGAAAACCACTTTCATTGGATCTATAATAGTGAATCATAATATGCCATCAAATTTTATGGCGGCAGACGTATCATTTGGTCGTTTGAGTTTGAAATGCATAGAAACTAATATTGGAAATTTAATGTAATAACTGAGTTTAAAAAGCTATCTTCCGCATATAATCGATCTAGGGCTCGGAACTAGTTCCATTGCATTCGGAATAGGAGTATAAAATATAGTATTCCAGGCAGATGTCTCGTTTTGAGTTCAAGTTTTTTGGGTATGTTATGTTGAATATTTAATTGAATAAAATTAAAATAATATATATATATATATTTAATGTATATATTCACTATTTCTGCCATATCATTAGCCCATACTCCATCTTTTCTTATCCCATTCTTCTACCATACCATGTTCCCTCTATCTAAACTTGCCTGGAAATGAAAATGAAGCTCTTCTTTCAAACTAGAAAGTTTAAAAATAAAAAACTAAGCCTGTGCTCAGTGAAAATAAATAAAAAGTTGACATCTTTTTCTTGTATCACTTTGATTCTTCACGCCATGATGCTTTTGGTTGGGCGCGTTCGTGGTTAGGAGGAGGCCAATGTTGAGTAGGCAATCAGGGTTTGATTTTCAATAAGATTTAGGGATAGTTAGGCCATGTGGAGGTTTGATTTGGGTTCAGCATGTCGGAGAGTAGCTTAGGTCAAAGTTTCGGAGGGATTAGCGATGAAGTTGGTCATGACCTGACGTGCATGGTGGGGGTGACCTACTGGCCGTGTGTCATTTGGAGGCATGGGGGTGATGATCCGTGGTGTTGGGCGAGTCGTGTTTGCGTAGAGCGATGCGACGGTGAAGTCAGATTGGAGAATTGTCGAGTATCTTTCCGTGTTAGTGCTTTGCATGCACTTTTGATTAGGTTCCTCATTGTGTCTCTATACACGTTTTATTTTAGGAGAGGAAGAAGATAAAGGTGCGTTGAGGGCAATTTTGTAATTAATTAAATTTGTTTAATTATAATTTTAATTAATCCGATAACTTATTAAATCATTTTGCGTACGAGGTCGGATTTGAACGCCTTTTTTGCATTGGACTCGTGTCTGTAACGATCTGATATTTTGGACCATTCAAATCGACAATGATCCACACATGTCAGACTTGAGACTCAAAATATCAGATTGTTAATTTAAAATTTGGCATAGCTCGGCATATACAGTAAATAAATCAATCACAGAATCACAGACACAGAGTAATATAATGCAGCGGAATAGAAAAATAGTAGTTCATGAAGCTACTATATAAACATTAGAGTTAGAAATAAAATACAGAAGGATAACTCAAATACACAGAAGTCTCGAATACAAATATATGACATCTTTGAACCAATCAACTGGAAAAACTGAAAGCTGAATCGATAGTTGGATTATCAAATGAGCTCCAAACCCCAAAGGTGAGTCTCAAATGCTGTATCACTCAGTCTGTCCCGAGCGTAAAACAAAACACAAAACACTCGAGTCAGGATTAACATTCTTATATCAATAAATCAAGCTCAAGTGAAATATCAACTGAAATACGATTAGCTTAAAGGATGTTTGGGATAACCATCCTCTAAGGATCCGTGGAACTATCTACAATGTTGAAAATATACACTATAACACCATGGTCATTTCAATAAATTTATACTTCAAAACCAAATTGTCATTTCCATTAAATATATATGTTTCCTCAATTTCACAAATAGATTCCAATCAATTCGAGTCCCAAATTCACATTTAATTCAATTTAGATTTATCCGTTTTAATTTAATTCAGTTTCTAAATAACAAAGTCAAATTTTATTGATTTCAAATACAGATCTGGATCACAAATAAACCATTTAAATTCTAGCATTTCAAAGCTTTAGTATTCAATATTTTCAAAGGTCAATTTAACAGTTTCATATAGATCTCAATTTAACCTTATATTATTTAGTCTTGAAATATTCACTTAATAAATTCAGTATTTTTAAACAACCTTATTTTACCCTTAGACTAAATATTCCTTTCGATTTATTTAAACTTGAAATATCCATTAAATCACTTTAAATAAAAAATCAAGTTAAAAAAATCTAAACTTAAACTTCAAGTTCAATAGTTCAAATCGATTTAATTAAGTAGAATTCTTAATTAGATTCAATTTTACTTAATTCAACCTTATCTTCCTTAACTTATACAAATCCTTGAAAAATCCGTTCAAAGATATAATACTTAGACATATTATATTAATTAAATCAAATTTTATTAGATTAAATTTATTATTAAATCTACTTTATATAAAACTTAAAAATATTTCCAATATTAAATAAAACCCTATATATATCCCCTTTCAAAACCATAGAAATCATTTTTAAAATATTTATTTGTAGACCAACGGTGTCTGTATATAATTTCTTATCCTATGGTCAATTGATACAGATATTTATCATTTCAATCCGTAATTTAAATATATACGGGTGAATATCATTTCGACCTGCAATCCCAAAACAATTCAAGTGAAAATCGCTTGGGTCTATTATTTTAACCCATAACGATTTTCTCCTATTCTAAAGTCCGTTCGGGTATGTATCATTCAATCCATAGTGAATTCTATACTAACAGGGAACTTGCAGAGTGATAACAGATATGATAATAATATAACAGATAATAATATCATAGGCATATATCATCAGGAAATAAATAAAATATAAATAATAGAATATGGTGTCATATCCCACAGGTGAACAGATACATATAATAGCATATCTAACAATAATTAAAAATTTAACAGTTCAAATTACCAGCATATTTCATTTGTCGTTTCAATTGAAATCAAATTTAATAAATATAAGAACGTTAATCGTGAGTGATTGCTCACCTTTCGAGGCTAGATAGATTTGACAAATAAACGAGCAATGAATCCAGGCACGAATTTCAAAGCAAAGCACGATTGAGCACAAATTCAACGACAAAGCTGAAGATGAGGAATCGATGAGAAAATCAATCAGTTTAATATATACAGAAAATATATATTATTATTATTGTTTTATAAAAAACAATATCTTAATTTCAAAAAAATATTAAAATAATATGTGTATATATATACATAATTAAATCACTATCCTTAAAACACATATTTTTTTACAATATTATAACCAAAATGTTTTACATATATATATATATATTCAAACTATATATGTAATATAGTATATATGCAGATCCATATTTTAATAAATATATGTAGTGCGAATATACATATATGCATAACAAAAAAAGATAAAGCTTTATATTCAATATACAAATATGCATAGATATTAGAGCTACATAATTTACTGTATCCTAAACATATACTATATGTATATAATATGGGGAAATCTAAACACATTGTATGTAGCAGCAATTAAAAATAAAATAGAAGAATCAAAACAGCCTAAAATTCACATACTTATGAATATATAAGTTGTTGATATAAATCTCATATACCCTAACAGACATGTTATATAACTTTTTAATATAAATACCCTAAGAATTTTTTTATTACGCATATAAATGACTCACAGATTTATGTGTATAGGCTTTTACATAAATGAACAATGAATGATATAAACTTATATAGTATATGCAAACTATATATATAATATATCAATACCAAAATATCCTATAATACAACCTATCATAAAATGCAAATATTTGAAATACAAATATAGTAAAATTATATACTTTGAAACAACTTTAGATACATATATGTTGTATATATCCTGAAACCACCTACCAAATATATAACACAAAAATCACAAAATTTTTCAGATTTGACTTAAATAAAACCAAGTAACTCATTTTATTAAAGCTTATATCCATTAATCGATCCAATACCAACTTATAAAATTTATATACTTTTAAAACATTAATTTAAAGCATAGATTGACAGAGATGTATATATATATATATATACATAAACCCATTATAGTTTTACACATACCTCTATATATACACACACAGAGAAACACGGCAAGGACATATGTGGAGGATGGCACGACACACGAGGAGATGGGTTGGCGGAGAAGGTGGTGGTGGTTAAGGTGTTTAGGCCGAACAAAGCACAAGAGATCAAGCAAAACAATGTAAAATTTCAATAGAAAAATGAATAGAAAAGTATAAAAAAGAGAAGAAGCCATTACCTAATATTCTTTTGTGGCCGTGAGAAATGAAGATGGGAAGTAAATTTTTTCACGTGAAAAAGTGATATAGGCAGCTAGGGTTAAGGAATGTATGGCAAAATTTGTGGAGAAGTTATTGTAGGAAATCAAAGGGGTGGAAAGATATAAAGGCAAGAAATCAAACGTAACGTATTGCCTATAATTAAAACAGGTAACGTATCTTAATTCGATGTGTTTCCAATATATTAAAGAAAGGTGTACACAAAAAGCTTCAATAAACAAATAAATACAATAACGTTTGATAAATACATTTTAAAAGATATGCCCCTTATGGCAATAACATATATCTACTTGAAATTTCTTTCCAAGAAATAAATAAGGAATCTAAACGCTTAACAATTTAATTAATAAATGAATGTCTAAATAGAAAAATAAGGTAGAAATAGATATTATGAAAAATAAATAAATAGTTTTAGGAAAAATAGGAAATAAATAAAGAAAATATTCTATTTAATGGAAACTAGAATTAAAAATTGTAAATAAAATTTAACCGACTTTTTCAACAACACTTCTAAACAAATAAAAGTCAAGTAAATAAAATAAATGCTGAACAAAATAAGTGTAAATGAAAATAAAATAAGGTCTTAAGAAAATAGAAAAATAAATAAAGAATTACTTTAATTAATTGAAACTAGAAATTAAAAATTGTAAACAAAATACGACTGACGTTGGAAAATTTCAATTACACTTTTAAAAATGTTTTTAAAACTAAAATATATACATCACATGTCATGTTACACATGTAAACATAAATTAGAACATGACATGACAAACAAAAATATTATTTATATAAAAATAAAATAAATAATTTTGTTAAATACAACAAATTACATCCAAGAGTGTAAAACCATAACTTTCACGATATTAATCAGACTTCAACGAAACGAAAAGCGGTATCCTCAGTATTTTATTTATTTTCATAAAATAAAGATAAAATTCGAAATTTCAAAATTTATTTAAAAAAACAATTAAAGTCAAAGTTTGGCCATATTGACCAAAATTCACCCCTTTTGGAAAATATTCTATTTATTCATGTTTGGAATTCTAATTCACATCAAAATCAAAATTTATATTTAAAATAACAAAATTATATATTTTAATAAATAAAATAAAGTTTTTAAATCAAACTTCAATTTAAAATAATTAAAATAGGCAATTAACATAATCACAAAATACAGGGTTGTTACACTCTCCCCCGCTCAAAACTTTTCGTCCCCGAAAAGGAATAAGGTACGGGAAAACACAGAAAATATAAAAATAGAATAAGATTAAGACAAGATGACAAGAAGGTTGAAATTATACCTGATAACTATGGTTATAGGCAGGCTTGTTTTAATAAACTCGGTTCTATCAGCCTTACCGATCTATTGGATGTCTATGCATCTGTTTCCTGATTGGGTTATTGATAAAATCGATAAAACTAGAAAAGATTTCTTATGGAGTGGTGATAACATTAATAACAGTATTAAATGCCTAGTTAACTGGGAAACTGTTTGTAAAGCTAAAAAGAGGGCGGTTTAAGAATTATAAACTTGCGTAACATGAATTTGTCTCTTTTAAGTAAATGGCTTTGGAAGTTTAAAGATGTTAATGAAAACGCTATTTGGAAAGTGATCATTTCCAAATACTGTTATAACGATAACATCAATTTACACCAAATTGATCATTCCTTTTCCTATAAATTCTCTAGGTTTTGGAAAAACATTTTAAAATACTTTGAAATCTTTAACTTAGGAACTAAGACAATAGTGCACTCAGGAAATTGTACCTCTTTTTGGCATGACTGTTGGATTTCGATTTTGCCCCTTAAGTTTGAATTTAAGGATTTGTACGATATTTGTAACTTTAAGTATGCTTTAATCAATGAAGTTTATTCTCAGGAAAATGATCCTCCTTGGAATTTCAGTTTTAACAGAATTTTAATAGGATCTAACCTTAGGCAACTTTCTTTGCTTTATGCCAGATTACATCTTTACAACATCGATAATGATAATGATTTTATTACTTGGGAATGGGATAAGAGTAAGAAATACACCCCAAATTCTTTTTATAGATTTATCAATTTTTCGGGAACTTTAAATAACTCTTTTAAACACTTATGGAAATCTAATGCTCCTCCTAAATCCAAAATCCACATGTGGCTAATACTTCATGGTAAACTTAATACAACAGAATTTTTAAAGAGAAAAAACATTCAAAACGATAACAAATGTTATTTTTGCAATCTGCACCTTGAGGACATAAACCATTTATATTATGATTGTCTGGATTCTAGTTACATTCTAATTAATACTCTTAAAATTTTTAACTTTAATACAATAACTAAAATTACGGACTGTGATTTCTATTGGAAAAACTATAGATTCAAATTCAATAAAAATATTAGATTTTTACTAGACACTCTTTTTATTATTATTAGTTGGTTTATTTGGTTTGAGAGAAATCAAAGAATTTTTAAAAATAATAATAGTCATCTCACTAAATTGATTTTTTCAATTTCCACTTTTTGTTTTAATTGGATTTCTAATCCCAAATATAAATTAGCTAAAAATTTCCTTTTCAAACGGTATCTTAACAAAGTTAGCTATAATATTAATTTCTTTAAACATATAAACAACTTTTAAAGCACTAATAATAGCATTGATAATATTTTTCCAAATTCATATGATAATCTCACTTTAAATAATATCTTACCTATGATTAATGACCAATAACTATGATCCATCTTATGTTTTGCTCTTGACTTTGTTCTTGTCTAAAGTTTGGCTTATATTGGTTTTATTTTATATCATTTATTATAGATACAAATATATGCATATTTACTCATTAAATATACATAGATTTGTATCTTTCTAAATCTTTTATTCCAAGTCTTGTTTCAGATGCAGGCTTTGGGCGATTGGTTATCATGTTCATTTTGCAGGCTTCTCTTGTCTTCAGATCCCGGGGTACCAGTTTGTAGAGAGGTCATCGGAGCAGAGTTTCTTCATCCAGGGCTTCTTACAGATAGCCCTTTAGTCATGGGATTCTGCTACCTTCACTATGGAGTATCTGTTCAGGATGTTTCTACTCTCCAGGTTGGCACTCCTCCTTCTTGCTCAGAGCCTTCAGAGTGGTCTCTTTATTCAGCAGCCCCTTTTCAGAGCAGATGCTTTTCCCTTTAGACTTTTCGGTACTTCCATCATCCTAATATCGGGTGGTGGCCTAGCCGGAATTTGTTATCGAGGTGCGAGGGGTGGCGGCAACGCCGGATATTATCTTAGGAGTACATGAGATTAGCTTTATGTATTTTTGCTCTTGTTACCTGCCAGGCATGTTGGCAGCTCCTTATATTTGTGTTATTTATATATATTCACACGTGTGCTCTCCTCTACGCGTAGAGGATCACACATTTTTCTCAAAAAAACTGTGGTTATAGGTAAGTAGATTTTTCTCAGCCCTGTGGATTTTGCTACTAATACGACCTACATAGATCGCAGGATACACAATGGTTACGCCTGGATCTCCCAGAAAACAATCCGTACCCTTAGGCCATCTCATCCAGGCGAATTGCGCTATGCAGTTGCGCTCAAAAGACCATGGGTTACGCCATGGTAGGACATTCGAGTATCAAGGAAAACCAAAATTAGAGAGAATAATATCGATAGAATGAATCCACAATGTGGCCGCAGAGCGGATATCAAGCAGAAGGCACTTCCCATATCTTTACTTCGAAAATATATATCATATAGTACCTTTCAGATCAATTTCAAATAACTTACTTATATAAAGTCCATTATATAAAAGATTTCATTTTCAAATCGAGTACTTTTCAAAATCAATAGTATATCAAATCACTTCATACTTATACAAATCACCTTAATATAAGTTCGATAACTTCCAAATCAAGTATTTAATAAAACAAGGTTCTCAATTTCAATTCCTTTCAATATTAGTACAATTTTCAAAAGGAAAAACATATACGATTTCACCAAATCATTTCTTCCAAATCAATTATCTTCAGTTTTAAGTTTCCAAAATAATAAGTTCAGAAAATAATCTAAATCAACATAATTTATGTCAAACAAATCCGTTTCCCAAAAATCATCATAAACATACTGGGTTTTAAAATTTCAATCTATTTCCGCAACCAAATCTTTTCCTCAAGAATCACTTATCCTCAAAACGATTACAATTCTATACCTTTGAAAATTATTATTATTATTATATATATAGTTTTATAAAAGATGTTACTAAGTTAAAACATTTAAACTAAATTTTATTTAAAATATTTTGAAAACTAAAATTTTCTTCATAGTGTTTCAAAACTAAATTTCATATTAGTATAATTCAAAATAGTTTATTCATTTCTTAACAAACTAGTTTCAAACTTATTTAAATCATATTACTTCATACTTAAACGTATAAAACTATATTTATATACTTTATCGAATAATTTATACTTTTCAAATTTACTTAGCTTTGAAAAGTTAACCTTGACTTGGAAGTGCTCGAACCTTCAAAATAGTCGAAGAAATCATATTTTCAATCCAAGAGTTGGAAATCACCAACAAATCAGTAAATCAATTCCAAAAATTGGGTTATATCAATCAAATTCGAAAATCAAGAACTAAACACTGGCTAATTTCAAAACTATGTCATATATATATGCATATCTTTTCGAAAATCAAATTATACTACGGTATTTGAAATCAAAATTGGGTTCGCAAATCAATCACATAGAAAATCTACCGAACGGGCCTCTCCCCTACTCAGAAACTCGTAAATCAATGTCGATGATGCATGCATTCATCAGCGAAATTATTTTCTAGCGACATAAGTGGGTTATGGACTTCTATTTTGTCGAAGACTTCTTTTAAAATTTCTTCGAAATCATTGAAATTCGTTTGAAGTCATTTGTAACATTTCTTATTTAGAAAATACTTTTAAATCGTATTATTATACATTTTTCGAAATCTTAAAACCAATTTCAAAACACCGCAATTCAATCTCTTGAATTTCAAATTAAAACCATTCAATTATAATAATTTTTATATAAATCCATTTCTTATATAAAATCTTCAAAATTTCGAGTCCTTTCGAAATTTCAAATTCTCGTTTTTAAAAGGTATATAATCCTTGTCGAAAACATTTTCACTTTTATATATAGAGTAAAATCATACTTATCAAAATAATAATTCAACATATAAAACAATTTCTAAAATACAAATAAACCCGATTTTCAAAGGATGATTCAAGAATGGATTTCCAAAACAATGATAGGATCATCCGAACCGAGGGTATAGAATTCTCCGATGAATCAATGCCAATTGTAAAGGAGTTTCACCCCTTTACAAATCATTCAAAGATTGGCGGGATCGCCTATTCTTATAAAGATCATTGAAAGTGGAGTTATGGGATATTCCAGAATCAAGAAACACGAATAGGGAGAAAAGATAATGGATTTTGGAACCGCAGGTCACGTTCTAAAGTCCAAAGGAAAAAAACCAAATCAAGAGGAAGAAATTCAAGCTCGAAAAAAAGTGATTCTGCAAACAAATTTACTATATATGCTAAGCTTGCCTGGAGCCAAAGCTCTGATGCCAACTGTAACGACGTGATATTTTGGACCATTCAAATCGACAATAATCCACACATGTCAGACTTGAATTGCTCAAAATATCAGATTGTTAATTTAAAATTTGGCAAATCTCAGCATATACAGTAAATAAATCAATCACAAACACATAGTAATATAATGCAGCGGGATAGATAAATACTAGTTCATGAACCTACTATATAAATATTAGAGTTAGAAATAAAATACAACAGGATAACTCAAATACACTGAAGTCTTGAATATAAACATATGACATCTTTGAACCAATCAATTGGAAAAACTGAAAGTTGAATCGATAGTTGGATCTCCAAATGAGCTCCAAACTCCAAAGGTGAATCTCAAATGCTGTATCACTCAGTTTGACCTGAGCGTAAAACAAAACACAAAACACTCGAGTCAGGATTAACATTCTTATATCAATAAATCCAACTCAAGTGAAATATCAATTGAAATACAATTAACTTAAAGGACGTTATGGATAACCATCCTCTAAGGATCCGTGGAACTATCTACAATGCAGAAAATATACACTATTACACCTTGGTCATTTCAATAAATTTATACTTCAAAACCAAATTGTCATTTCCATTAAATATATATATATATTTCTTCAATTTCACAAATAGATTCCAATCAATTCGAGTTCCAAATTCACATTTAATTCAATTTAGGTTTATCCATTTTAATTCAATTTGGTTTCTAAATAAAAAATTCAAATTTTATTGATTCCAAAAACAGATCTGGACCATAAATAAATCATTTAAATTCCAGCATTTCAAAGCTTTAGTATTCAACGTTTTCAAAGTTCAATTTAACGGTTTCATATAGATCTCGATTTAACCTTATATTATTTAGTCTTGAAATATTCACTTAATAAATTCAGCATTATTAAATAACCTTATTTTACCCTTAGACTAAATATTCCTTCCGATTTATTTAAACTTGAAATATCCGTTAAATCACTTTAAATCAAAAATCAAGTTAAAAAAAATCAAAACTTAAAATTCAAGTTCAATAGTTCAAATCGATTTAATTAAGCAGAATTCTTAGTTAGAGACAATTTTACTTAATTCAACCTTATCTTCCTTAACTTATACAAATCCTTGAAAAATCTGTTCAAAGATATAATACTTAGACAAATTATATTAATTAAATCAAACTTTATTAGATTAAAGTTTATTATTAAATCTACTTTATATAAAACTTAAAAATATTTCCAATATTAAATAAAACGCTATATATATTCCCTTTCAAAACCATAGAAATCATTTTTAAAATATTTATATATAGGCCAACGGTGTCTGTATATAATTTCTTATCCTATGGTTAATTGATATGGATATTTATCATTTCAATCCGTAATTTAAATATATACAGGTAGATATCATTTCGACCCGCAATCCCAAAACAATTCAAGTGAAAATCGCTTGGGTCTATCGTTTCAACCCATAACGATTTTATCATATTCTAAAGTCTGTTCGGGTATGTATCATTTCAACCCATAGTGAATTCTATACTAACAGGGAACTTGCAGAGTGATAATAGATATGATAATAATATAACATATAATAATATCATAGGCATATATCATCAGAAAATAAATAAAATATAAATAATAGAATATGGTGTCATATCCCACAGGTGAACAGATACAGATAATAGCATATCTAACAATAATTAAAAATTTAACAGTTCAAATTAGCAGCATATTTCAATTGTCGTTTCAATTGAAATCAAATTTAATAAATATAAGAACGTTAATTGTGAGTGATTGCTCACCTTTCGAGGATAGATAGATTTGACAAAGAAACGAGCTATGAATCCACGCACGAATTTCAAAGCAAAGTACGATTGAACGCAAATTCAACGATCAAAGCTGAAAAAGAGGAATCGATGAGAAAATCGATTAGTTTAATATATACAGAATATATATATATATATATATATATATATTATTATTTGTAAAAATAAATATCTTAATTTTAGAAAAATATTAAAATAATATGTGTGTGTATATATATACAATTAAATCACTATCCTTAAAACACATATTTTTTTAAAATATTATAACCAAAATCTTATATATATATATATTTCAAACTATATATAATACAGTATATATGCAGACCAATATTTTAATAAATATATGTAGTGCGATATACATATGTGCATAACAAAAAAAGAGAAAGCTTTATATTCAATATACAAATATGCATAAATATTAGAGCTACATACTTTACTGTATCCTAAACATATACTATATGTATATAATATGGGGAAAATATAAACACATTATATGTAGCAGCAATTAAAAATAAAACAAAAGAATCAAAACAGCTTAAAATTCACATACTTATAAATATACAAGTTGCTGATATAAATCTCATATACCCTAATAGATGTGTTATATAAATTTTTAATATAAATACCCTAAGGAATTTTTTATTACACTTATAAATAACTCAAAGATTTATGTGTATAGGCTTTTACATAAATGAATAATGAATGATATAAACTTACATAGTATATGCAAACTATATATATAATATATCAATACCAAAATCTGCTATAATACAACCTATCATAAAATGCAAATATTTGAAACACAAATATAGTAAAATTATATATTTTGAAACAACTTTAGATACATATATGCTGTATATATCCTGAAACCACCTACCAAATATATAACACAAAAATCTTCAGATCTGACTTAAATAAAATCAGGTAACTCATTTTATTAAAGCTTATATCCATTAACCGATCCAATACCAGCCTATAAAATTTATATACTTTTAAAACAATAATTTAAAGTATAGATTGACAAAGACATATATATACGTAAACCCATTATAATTTTACACATACCTTTATATATATACACAAAGAGAAAAACGGCAAGGGCAGATGTGGAGGATGGCACGACACACGCGGAGATAGGTAGGCGGAGAAGGTGGTGGTTGAGGTGTTTAGGCCGAACAAAGCACAAGAGATCAAGCAAAACAATGTAAAATTTCAATAGAAAAATGAATAGAAAAGTAGAAAAAAGAGAAAAAGCCATTACCTAATATTCTTTTGTGGCCGTGAGAAATGAAGATGGGAAGTAAATTTTTTCACGTGAAAAAGTGATATAGGCGGCTAGGGTTAAGGAATGTACGGCAAAATTTGTGGAGAAGATATGGTAGGAAATCAAAGGGGTGGAAAGATATAAAGGCAACAAATCAGACTTAACGTATTGCCTATAATTGAAACAGGTAACCTATCTTAATTTGATGTGTTTCCTATATATTAAAGAAAGATGTATACAAAAAGCTTCGCTAAACAAATAAATACAACAACGTTAATAAATACATTTTAAAAGATATGCCCTTTAAGGAAAAAACATATATCTATATGAAATTTCTTTCCAAGAAATAAATAAGGAATCTAAACACTTAACCGTTTAATTAATAAATGAATGTCTAAATAGAAAAATTAGGTAGAGATAGATATTATGAAAAATAAATAAATATTTTTAGGAAAAGTAGGAAATAAATAAAGAAAATATTCTATTTAATGGAAACTAGAATTAAAAATTATAAATAATATTCAACTGACTTTGTAAAATTTCAACAACACTTCTAAACAAATAAAAGTCAAGTAAATAAAATAAACGCTGAACAAAATAAAGTGTAAATGAAAATAAAATAAGGTCTTAAGAAAATAGAAAAATAAATGAATAATTACTTAAATTAATTGAAACTAGAAATTAAAAATTGTAAACGAAATACGACTGACATTGGAAAATTTTAGTTACACTTTTAAAAATGTTTTTAAAACCAAAATATAAACAAAATACGACCGACATTGGAAAATTTCAATTACACTTTTAAAAATGTTTTTCAAACTAAAATATATACATCACATGTCATGCTACACATGTAAACATAAATTAGAACATGACATGACAAACAAAAATATTATTTATATAAAAATAAAATAAACAATTTTGTTAAATACAACAAATTACATCCAATAGTGTAAAAAGCATAACTTTCACAATATTAATCAGATTTCAATGAAGAAAAGCAGTATCCTTAGAATTTTATTTACTTTTATAAAATAAAGATAAAATTCAAAATTTCAAAATTTAAATCTTTTTTTTTTAAATTAAAGTCAAAGTTTGACCATATTGACCAAAATTCACTCTTTTTGGAAAATATTCTATTTATTTCACATTAAAATCAAAATTTATATTTAAAATAACAAAATTATCTATTTTAATAAATAAAATAAATTTTTTAAATCAAAATTCAATTTAAAATAATTAAAATATGCAATTAACATAATCACAAAATACAGGGTTGTTACAGTGTCATCGAGATCGTCGTGATGGAGTTAGTTTGGATGGATATGGAGCAAGTGAAAATTTAGGCTAAAATCGAACGGCCGTTCGGTTGTAGTCCAAATCGGAACTTTTCAGTGGAAACAAAAATTAATACTTTACTCACATTAAATTTTATTATATCATATCTATGATGTTATTAATATTTTTTGATTGCTTGGATGTTAGTTAAATTGTTTGATTGATTATTTGGCTAAATTTCCGTTTGGGAAATGGATGACATATTAATTTGATCGTTATGAACCCATATGATATATATATATATATGTATATTACCTATAACCATTGTTTTGTAGGGAAAATCTGTAGAGAGACCCTGAGGGGCTTCTCGCTTTATTTACATCCGTATGCTATAGCATTAAAGGATAATTGAAATAAATCCTCATTTTCCATTTAACTTTTTAATTGTCGTAATAGCGATTTCACTATATCGTAATTTATTAACTTTCATCCCCAAAACCCTGTCGTATGAACTTGAGATTGTTTTTCCACTAAACAGAATATTAAATTCATTAATCATTTTTATTATTGACAATTAAAATAATTAATCATTTTAACTAATTATTTTGAGATTAATTAACCAATTTAATAAAAGATATTTAAAATCAATTTATCTTTGATCTAAATGAGATAAGATTTAATTTATCATTTTAACTACTGATTTTTTGAGTTTAAGTAATTATTTTAATTAATGATAATTGAAACTAATAATTATTTTAATTAATGATATTTAAAAGAAATTAATCATTTTAAATAATGATGTTTGAATTTAATGAATCATTTACTTAATGATTATTTTAAATTTAAGTAATCGTTTTAACTAACGATATTTGGAATTTAGTTAAATCATTCTAACTAATGATGTTTTATAGTTAAATTAATCATTTTAACAAATGATGTTTAAATTAATCATTTTAACTAATGAGGTTTGAATTTAGTTAATCCAATTAATTTATTAAACTTAATTAATTGTTTAATTAATGGCATTTAAAATTATTTAATCATTTTAATTAATGATGCTTAGACTAATTATTCATTTAATTAATGATTATTTGAATTTAATAAATCATTTTAATTATTGATGTTTCAAATTAAATAATTTATTCAATAAAAGTGATTAAATTAAATTAACTAATATAATAAAAGTGTTTTAAGTTAACTAACTGATTTATGGTTTTTAAAAGTTAATAAACTTATTAAATAAGGATTTTAAAATAAATTTACTGAATGATATAAAAGCATTTGGAGATAATTAACTATTTTATTCAAGATGATGGATTTGTTTACTTGAAAGAGATTATAAATGTGATTAGGTACCTTTCAGAATAATTAATATTGTTTTAAATTTGTAAAAGTATTTAAATTGCTTTATTATCTTTTGGGATAATAAATATTATTTTAAATTTATAAATAATGATTTATAAATGAGAAAATCCTTTAAAAGGGATTATTTATAAATAAAGCTAAGTGTGAACTGTTTTTGGATTTATGGTAAACAATGTTTCAACGACATTTGTTTTTTACCTATGTTTCATACACTTAGTATTATAAAATTCGTCACATAAAAGAACGGTTTGAAAGAGTATTTCTAAAAATATTTTACTAATACTATAATTTGGAAATCAAGCACAAGTGTAGTTCTTTTTAAAAGAAAAGGTTTGATCCATTTATGGAGATGAATTGTTTCGGTAAAGCAAATCACTTATATGGAAATGATTTATTTGTATTATTAGCACTAATCATCAAAATAGACTTTTCACTACTTTGAAAGTTAAGAAAATTCGTGAGACATGACCTTGAGGTAACACTACCTTCACTTTTCCGGTATTATTGTTAACTAAAAAATAGTACAAGATTGAAATCAATAAGTGGTGGTAAGTATACAAGACTTAGTTTCCATATACGATCATTTTATATCCATGATAGTTGGTTTCTCAACTATTTGTTACTTCGGCTACTTTATTATCATCATTCTAAGATGATTTATTGCTTCGTTGAGCACTGCTATCCTTCGTCAGAAATGACTAAACCAAAAGCCCGAGAGGAAGCCAAGTTATATGGGGTTGCCCTATTAGGGTATATTCACATGTCATCTAGTTTGGATTCAGTTGCTCATTTAGATGTGGAAATATTCGAATACTCGGTAAGGTTTGGCGGGGTCCGAGTTGGTATTGTCTGAGAAGCGTCACGGAGTATATGTGCTTCAAAGAAGTATATTACTAGAGGTATACTTCAAGAGGAGTGCACCTTTCTAATCATTTGTTGGAAAATTTCCTTTCCTCATTTGATATGAATCCTTCAATCTGTTTATCTCTAAAATTGCCACGAGAAGAGTCAACCACTCTTTGTGGTATTTAAGTATTGATTTAGTTCATTCTATGAAGTTTGAATTGTTTTCTTATATAGTCCATTCTATCAAGTTTGGACTGCTGTCTTATTTTTTCCATTCAATCAAATTCGGATTATTTCCTGGTTTTATCCATTCTTCCCGTTTGGATTTTACTCGGGTTATTTCCATTCTTTCAAGTCTGGTTTTAATATTAATCATGTCCATTCATATTTGGATTTGTTTCTTGATGTTTGTTTCTGCTCTGGTGTTGTAAGGTAAAAAACCATTTCGCATCAATGGCATGGTCTCACAGAAATTTTATAAGTTCCCCATTATTTGTGTTATCTCATGTGGTATTTCTAGACTGATCCAGATGTCATTATAATGCTCGAGTCAGACCGAATACTTTCCCAGATTGTCCTTGGTGTTATGGAGGTCTAGAAGGAGAGCTGAAGATTTACCTATCGTAGCATTTTATTTTCCGCTGTATTATATAGTATCCTTACTAGCATTTATAAGGTCGTATTTTTTAACTGTCCAGCTAATAAGGTTGTTTTTAACTCTGATATACTCTGTCTTTTTGGACTGACAGTTTCCACTGTCCTTGTTATATTATATGTTGTCGATTCCACTGTGAGATTCTATTTTCCTCTGTTCTCTATTCTTTTGTTTTTATTTACTCTAACAATCCACCCTTTTGTCGATTGGATGCGTGACATAGGAACACGGTGGTAGCGTACAGTGTTGACTTTCGACGGTCAAAAGGCGGGTCTTTACATTTGTAATAATAACTAAGGTCAAATGAGAATACAAAAATGAAAATGTTACGCAGTTCTCTCCACTTTAGTATATAGTTGAACTTCGATATGAATACTCCACCTTGTTTATAGTTAAATCATAGCATGAAGACCGTCGAGTGATTGTAGTTAAGTCCAAGGTTAAGCATCGGAAGTGAAACACTATCTATTAGAGAATTCATCTCCTCGGCTGTATGAGGTTAGTATCATGGTCAATTATAGCCAACTCAAAGTCAAAATATCTGGCCAGAGTAACATAGTTAATAATAACTGTTATTATTAAGGCACGAACTTTGTTTGGTGACTAATGAAGTTCAACGTGGATGGCTTGGAACTTTGACCAATATAAAATTCCAGATATCCTAAAATTATATAGTTTTTATGAAGAGTATATGTGTGATTATTGGTACTAAAAGGTAGCGTTTAAATGTAAAATATGATTTTACCGATGAGGATTTATAAGCGATAGACTCTATCAAAGTGTCATACCATCAATAAAGGTGATATTCGAATGTTACTGTTTGAATTGTTTGATATTAATTGCTTTATTCGTCGAAAAACCAAATCTATTCAGTCTTCGAAATGCCACCTGATTAATTAGTTTATAATGGTTATATAATGGTTAAATTAAATAATATACATAAAAATATTAATTATGAGTATATTTAGTTTTTGGGTTCCATTAGCAAGTGGGTTAGCTCTTATAAATGTTTTGGGTACGTTTAGTGATTATTTATTTATATATGTAATTGTTATATGTATATACATCGTTTTGTATTTAGTTAGTTAAATATGAAATAAATAATTGGAAAGTGACATGGATTGCCACATCATCATATAATGGTTGGTGATACATGGTAAAAGGACGGTTTGAAGTGGAGTTTGAATTAGTATTGTTATATTATAGAAAAGTGGTAGATATTTGCTTAAATGTCTCCCTGTATTTCTTCATAAATATAAGCTCACTCCATTCACTTTTCTTTCTTCATTCTTTTTCATCCTTGGCCATCACCCCGTACTCCCATAGCCAAGCCTCACTTTCATCATTCGGAATATAACTACTCAGATCTAGGAGGTTTGACAATGAAGGTTGCATCTTTAGGTACCGATTTTGGAATCTAGGAGAGAGATTAGATTAGAGTGTATTTAAAAGCTTTATCTTCATTCAAGCATATTCATAATTTACATAACGATATAACATGCTATTATCACATTATATATATATATATATATATATTATTGCCTCACTTTGAATTAGTATTATAATTTAAATAACATTAAATAATATGATTTAATTTGACTATTACTTTCAAAGTAAAATATATATGTATAAAATTATAGTCTTAGAGAATGTTTTAATATACATGAAATAATAAAATAAATAAAATAAATAATTTTAAATAATTGTACTCTTGTTTTAATCAATTTTCAAACAACAAGTTATTAATATTTTATTTCAACTTAATATATCTTTATTATCTTAAATTCCTTTAGGCTAAAAATCCGGCTGAAAGATATATACATATACATACACACACACACACACACACATATATATATATATATGTGTGTGTGTGTGTATTATCAAATATGTAAATCTTGTATTTAATATTAAAATAAATTTAAATTTGTTTTTTGAGTTATAAACATTCTAGTTGAAAGTATATATATATATATATATATATAATTTTATTATATATGTATATTTGCATACATACATATATTAAAATAGTTTTAAATTAATATTTATGTAGATTTATATTAATTAAATTATTTTCAGCTATACTATATAACTAGACGCACATACACATATATGCATTTTATTATATTAATCTTAGCCAATTAACGATGGTTTAAATTTATTTACATTAATCTAGATTCAAATTATATATATTCTACCAAGTCAAATTTAGATATTTTTAATGTTAAATTTGAATTTAAGGTTCTAACTTAGTTAAAATATGTTAAATATTTTACTTAATCAAATTTTATTTTACTTAATGTATTATATACATTTAACATGCAATTAAATAACTAAACTGAAGCAACAACATATAATAATTAGCCAAGGTATACATGGTAGTTATAAATCCCAATATCAACATATATGTATATATTAACCATAGTACTACATGTTATATCATTCTATTACACCCAATATATCATCAATATATATATTAGATATATTTATACGTATATACATTAAATATATCAACATTATTACAATACACGATTATGACTTTTCATGTCTTCCTCTTCCATCCCCTTCCCTTCCATCCTCGTTCCTTTTAATCACTTCACCACTTACCTTACCCGCTCATCCTTCTCTCCTTCTCCTCTCCTACCTACCAACCCTACTCCTCTACCCATCCCACTTCTTCCATATTTCTTCCTCAACTTCCTCCAAACCTGGCTGACAATCCACCGTATACTAACCAACAAAATTCTCTTCCACTCTCTATTCATCCTCCCTTACTTTCTAACTAGTGTGTAACCCGTGCGTTGCACACGGTAATGTTACAAAAGAAACTGTCAACCATACATAGTTAAATAGTCGACGTACAATGTAATATGCTAATGTTAAACATATATTTTTTGATTTTAGCATGTTAAAATGTTATGTTTTCATAGTAAAATATATTCAAAAATTATTTTCGAATAGTTAAAAATAATCATATATTCATTATTTTCATATTCTAACTATTTAAAATGATAGATTTTGTTTCAAATTAGTTTTACAATAATATTTCTAAAGTTTAAGGAAATTATATGTTAAACATATTATTTTATTGATTTATACATTTAAAAAACATGTATATATATATGTACTATTGTTATTTCCAAAATTTTATATTTTAAAATATTTTATGTAATTTTTAAATAAGTTTAATTTATATTTTGAAATTAAGAAATTATGCGTTAAATATAATCGATACACCGATGCATGTGATACAATTTTTAGTGCTTATGCATACAATAAATTTCAAAGAAAAGTATAGATGCAATATGTTCCTTGTTGAAGTAATATTTAGTAAATTCATGATCTTGTGTGTTTCGATGCGCATGCGCACCCGCACATGTACATGATGATGAGTTTTAGATGTCAAATTGCAAATCTATATTGATAAGAATTTTAAATGTAACATGAGATATTAAGTAAAAAACTATTTTTTTTAATTTACTAAAATTGTGGATAATAATAATAATAAAGTAATAAAACGTATCTTATGCATTGCACCAGCTAATTTTGTAAAAACATGGTACTCATACTTTGAATGTTGTTAAAATAAAATTTTGTTATGTAATATTCGATATATCAATCATAAATTAAACGTTTTATGATTGTTTATGCCTATAATTTTTGTCAAGTGATTCTGATATTTTTATATTTGAAAGAAATATCTATCATGTGTTACTACTAATGCGGTATATAAATTGAAATTGTCATTTTGTTTATAAATTACCAAAGAATTTAATGAGTATTAATTACTTGAATTTATTTATATAGTATAGATTTATAGTGTTTGGTTAGTTTAAATACATAGATTTGAATGTAAAATAATAAAAGAAAATTGATGAAAACTTTGTAAATGACCGTTGAAATTATAAAATTTCGGTATATATGAATATAAAATCATGGAAAATTAATATAATATTTTGGATAACTATAAAGTGATAATTCGTATGGATTCAAAAAAACAAAGAGAATTAATGAGTAAGGGTGAAAATTTTGTAATTATTGTGATGATTTGTGATCTTTAAACTTCAATCATTTAACTAATAATTTATTTAAATTAATAATTATACATTAAAGTCGTTCATATTATTTTTTATGTGATCCATATTTATACTGTTTTGTTACAATAAGCGTCATATTTTATTGATATGGTTATCTATATTATTTATTAGACAAATTAATAAATAATGGTTAATTTTTTAAATAATTTGTAATGAAATTATTTAATTAATTTAAATATACGGACTTAATTGTAAATTGTACATGAAAATTGAGGACTTTGAAAATAATTGTAGAAAGTAGTAAGTGTAGATTTTTGAATGTAAAACAATAGTGTAAAATTAATAAAATCTTATAAACAATTCAAAACTAATGCATTGTATTAGGTCTTTAAAATAAAATTTAAATAAATATCTAGAGAAAATTAAGGAGAGGTGAGAGAAATGCTAGAATTAATGTGAGAGCTAGAATTTCTTCTGCTTTACTATTATTTAATAGATCATTCTTCATGGACTTCAGTTTAAAATTTTGAATCTAAGAACGTAGGAATATTCACTCCTATCGACTTTAACCTTGAATAAACTGGTGCCTCATTGTCTCGATAACTATCAAAGAAGCTGGCATTGAATATTGGAAAGAGCATCCTGTTGGATTCATTTTTAATGGAAATTTGGCTTACACTATGGTCATGCTTCACTTCTAGAAAATCTGGAAGTTCAAAGGATCTGTTAAGGTTAAATCTGATTCAATTAATTTCTACTTTGAGTTTTCAAGTGATGAGGATCAACAAAATATTTTAGAAGCCGCCCTACTTCTATTCGGGACAATGTGTTTATCATCCTTACATGGAATCCCTCATTTGAAAATATTCATGTCATTGTTAAAAGTATCCTAATTTTAGTTCATTTCCACAAAATCCCACTAATCACTTGGTCATTGCTCGGTATAAACTAAATTGATCACCATTTGGGTAAGTTGATTTGCTTCAACGAAGAAATAGATAAGTTAAAACAATTCACCATTATGTGAAGTGTTTGATTGAGATCTTTACTGAAAAAGAACTTCCTGATTTTATCAATTGTGGAGAAGAGGATAGTACAGCTTATGTTGAAATCTCTTATGATTGGAAGCCTAAAATTTGTACTCGTTGCAAGTGCTGTAGACATGACTCAGTTGAATGTAGTAAATTAATAGTACAGAGTAAAAACGAAGTAATGCAAGAAGTGCAAGACAAAAGTAAAGACAATGTTGCTTCTCTTGTGTACAAAAAGAAGCAACAAAATGGGAGAGAAAAAAGAGTTCTACTAACAATTTAATCTGAAATAATTCACCGCGGAAAGGGGAGTTAACGCGGCTAAGTTACATAATCCTAATCATATGCAAATCGATAAAAGCACCTTTAACACACTACAAGAAAACCTACTTTTAGTTGCAAATATTGGTAGCGTTTGTAAGGTAAGTGCATCCATAGGCTTAGGGCAAATGCTAGGGTAAAATTTTACTCATGCCGCCTAAAATTTTCGTCAAAAATGTTCCGAGTATAGATTCAATTTTCATTTCTTTTGTCTCCACTTCACAACACTCTCAGAAAACCTAAGTCGCCATCTTTATAATCCATCTTCAAATACAGACGCCGTCGCCACCAAATCATTATCAATCCACTAACATACCAGAAATCCTAAATCATTGATCCACTAAGGCACCCGGAAGCTCCATCGTAGTTAATCATAGTCGGTCTATCTAGCCACAATAGACTGACTATCTAGTGTCAAAAAGCTTCACCTCCTTAGTCACAAACCCTAAATCATCATCTCACAGTACATGTAGAATTTATGGTAATTCTTCTAGTAGACGTGTTCTTCAAATTTCTAACTTTTAGTAGCTTTGGCCCCTTTCTTGATTTTTTTCAAAGAATTTTGAATTAACGACGTCACATTTAAAGTTGTTGGATTAAGCGATTTCAAACTTTTGTTTTTCCCAGTGGCTTATTTAATCTGGGAAGCTAATAAGTAATCTTTCTTTGAAACAAGGTTTATTACTATATGTGCAATTAAGGAAAAATTAAATAAAATAAAAGTTTTTCATATGCATATAAGTGAATATTTAGCCTCAAAACTTAAATGTGTTAGGGTACTCATTTTCTAGAGTTGGTAGATTTATATAGTAACACAATAAATTTTTATAAACCCTTACAAATTAATGAAGTTGAGGTAGCTGCAGTATATAAAATACCTCAGACATAATCTATGTAATTGTGTATCAAACAATTAGTTGGCAAATTAATTTGTTAATCATGCATGATTCTGTGTGCGTGTTATCATTTGCCCAAATGAGAATAGTACTGGGAAAATTTGTTGCATAGGAACTGAATTGATTGAAGTAGGTGTTCATTAATTCACTTATATTCTTCTTCTTCTTCGTTTTCTAATTATTATTTTCTATGACATTGAAAATATTTTTTTATTCAAATAAAGTATATGAAAATGTATTGAGAATAGGTGGAAATTATTATACTATTATTAATTTATAATTATTATGAAAAAAGGTATCGAATTTTTTTCTTTAATTTAGAATATCCAGAATAGTGTTAGATATGAGTGAACTATAATTTGCATATATAACAAATTCCAAAGGTTACTTTGATAAAGTAACAGATAAACATGAGTTATGAACATATGTTGCCTGTTTTCACAAAATAATTGGATATAACCAAAAAAATTCTGGTTTTCTGAACATTTGGGTAAACCAAATGTAATTGAATGATGTGTTTCATAGATGTTTTTTCATAGATTTTTTGATCTCCTACCATCATTTTCTCGGGTAAACCAATGATACTTTTTTGAAAACTCTGGTAAACCAATTATTAATAAAATAAATGATGTTTTTGATCTACTATGATCATTTATTACTAAATAAGTAATCATAATTCATTATCCAGTAAGAAAAATATGTAATCTTTTATTACTACAACTTATTGGACTAATTTTATTACCTGTAGTCCTGAAATATATTTATGAATGTAATGTTTTGTTTAAATGAAACTAGAGGGAGGAACCACAAGATTATTGTTAGTTATAAGCGTTTTTGAGTAACTGATCCCAATCAATACCATCTGAATTCTCTGATATCTCTTCATAGTCAGTATGTGTTTTTACAGTTTTTGGTATATTTCTGATAGTTCCTTCTCTGTTTTGTATTTGGCAAAGGGAACCTCTATCTTGATCGCATAAATAGATTAATCTCTTAGGATTCCTTGTATTCAATGTAGTTAGTGGAGGTACAGGCTACCATCACAAAAGTATAATTGAATGCCCTCATATATTATAGTTTACTTCAATATTTGTTTAATGAGATTTAGTGTTTATGTAGTTCTTCTATGCAAAATCCAATTTGAATTGTAATAACTCTCCTTTAAAAGGTCACTTTAATTTGTTATATAATATTATCTGGTGCAACAATAATGTGGAAAATGAATATCAATGTATTTTATTATTTACTCTCATTTTGGTTTGCTTTATAAATGAACTACTTGCAATTAATTTGGTAGTAAAAATTCCATTTTATGTCATTATCATTTTATCTCAAAATTCAGTATTTCTTGCTTATAATTACAAGTGCAAATGATCTTTAATTCCATGTAATATTATAAGAAACACTATTTTTTCCCCTGTCCTCATTTATTGAATGATCCAGAATTAATTATAATTAGAATTTCGATTTACATTATATTAAATTATATCGCTATCCTTTATTTAACTAGCACATTTAGAAATACATTACTATACACTATATCATTTAAATTTTGTTGCTTTGCATAAAATACATTATTATAACTAGCACATGACATATTATTGTCGTAGCATTAAATGTGTTGTATCGACAGGCATTTTGTATGCACTAGCATTAAGAGTGCAGTAGCATCTGATCTGACTGGTTCTTGAGTTGGACCACATACATTAAGTATGCAATATCATTAATTGTGCAGCAACACTAAGTGGCTAGACTGAACTTAAGGGCCTAAAGCATTTACAAGAAGCAGGCTTAAGTATGCATTAGCATTAAGTGTGCAGAAGCGTCAAGTGTTTAGACTGGAGATGAGGGTATGAGGCATGTATTGGGTATACTTAGAACATAAATCAGACTGAGTATTCTTGACTGAAGCTTATAGACTGAGTAGCAATTGTATGCACATAGTAATATGTAGTAGACCGAAGCTTGACTGAACCAGGGAGTGCAAACAATACGATGCATCTAGTCAGCTTGGTAGTGGTTTGAAAGAAAGATCTTATGTTCAACCTTGTGGGCATGAGGAATAGAGACAGAGAAGTAGGAAAAGTGAGCCGCATTAACTAAACGTGGACCAACATGTCTCATGAGCTTGCAACGGGGCAGTATAAGACAACATGCTTCAAAAAAGTATATCTCATGCTTATGACAGGAATTAGATAGAACCGAGGCAGTGTCAGGTAATATATTAGTTTTAATTTATTTATATAATATAATTTCAATATATAATATAATTATAGAGTACATAACATATATAATATAGTTTATATGAAATTATGCAATCAATATATGTGTGTGTGTATATATATATATATATATATATATTATATCGTAAGTTAATGTAACCAATATTTTCAAACTATTACTATTGAGTGTTGAGGTTTAGTGTTCAGTTTTAAGACATGTTATTTAATATTCGATATTTTTTGTCAAAGTGGATGCATATTATTTTAAAATATATTTGATCCATAGATTAACCCTAGATTAATGTAATCTACAAAGGGATTGGCTTTTGTATGCACAATATATTTTAAACACAAATGAATTTTGTATTCTTAGACAGCCACTTTAGTAGAAAATATGTTTTTGTGTTCTTAAACATAAACTATAAACTATTCTTAGACAACCACTTTAGGTATACATACATTTACTTTCTCTACTTATTTCACCCCTTTGTTCGTAATTTCACCTCTAATTCATGCAATCTTACCTTTTAAGATTAAGAATTTTTGTATGGTAGGCTATGAAGTACTATTATACTTGAGAAAACACTTTTGACCTTAAATAGAAAAGACTCTTTTGGCAATTTTATAAATAGCATTCTGCATATTTGTTGCATATTACTAGTGTGTATCTAAGCTTCGTTGTGTATTCATGTATCAAAGGGATGACCAATTGAGCCCGGGCATAATGGGTCTATGAATGAGACGGCTTTTCATCCAACTGAGCTAATTATCGGTCCTAGTAGTAGAAATAAACAGATATACCTTAGAAAGCTTTAGTTCTGCGAATTTGATTTAGTTTGTATATGAATAAACTGCTGTTGAAGAGTGAGACAAATCCTACTTTTAAAATAATTTGAAGTCTTGCCGTTAAAGATCAATGTTGGGAAGAAAGTGACCAACTTCTAGGAGATCTATTGGTGCGACAATTGGTAGTGATGAACCAAACCGCCAGTGGATTGTAGTAAACAACACCAAAAACTTACCAATAGTAGTTAATACTGGAGATCAAGCACCAAAATCTTCTACCCATCATGAAGTTATGACAGAAGAAGAATTTAACCGGATGGTTGATTAACTTAACCAAAAGATGAATGATAACCAAAAAGCTTTTTTGGACAAAATAGATGCTTTTCTAGCGCTACAACCACCAACTACCCCGAGAACTAAGCCAGAAACTGCGGGGGCTATGGAATAAAAAATTTCCTCCATCTCAGGCTTGAAATAGGAGGGTAGCAAGCAAAAGAAAAAGGGGATAGATGGTGAAGCGACTAAAATTGTTATTGAAGGTAATGGAAGTACCCCTCTCGTCAGAGAACAACCTATCACAAACCCTATCCTTGGAGTGAAGGTTCCATAAGGGAATATTGCAATGCTTCTCTCCGATTCTAAAGATGACATGCAACTCGATGCTAAAGGATTGAAATTGAGTGTTGACATAGGCAGGTAATACGTTGGAAAAGAAGTTCAAACTACTACTATATAGCCAACCACGCTCCAATCCTGTAGGAGTGGTTGTCCCGGAGAATGGAGAACCCAGACTTTAGTTGGCAAACCAAGCTCGTTTATGGAATCAAACGCTTGGCATAACCCTTGACAGTCGACCTATGAACTACCAGACTAGTGAGGCATACATAGATGACATGTTCAAATGCATGATGGAAGAAAGTTAGGGCAAAAAAGATGACGATTAGGATTCTGCACCAAGCTGGTCTCCATTCACTGAAAATATCCTAAGGGAAGAATATCCCAAGAAGTTCACTATGCCTACTATACTAGCCTATAATGGGATGACAGACCCTAAACAACACTTGTATAAGTACAATTGGCACATGGACAGAACTAGGGAAATGGATGCAATTCGCTGCAGATGTTTCCCTATCTTCCTAGAAGGTGTTGTTTCTATGTAGTTTACCAGACTCCCACTAAGACCCATTTCTACATTTAACAAGTTAGCGAGGAAATTCTTCAAATGGTTCAAGCTTCACATGGCATTGTTAAAAGATGTCATGTCTCTGTCTGGCTTTTTCTGAGGACCAAATGAGTTAAAACCTTTATGAGCCAATTTAATACCGTGATTATTGAACTGAGCAATCCAAATAAAGATATGTTATTTATGGATTTATTCAGGGCTATGCATCTAAACACAGACTTTGGAAGATGGATCAAGATGAAACAACCTACCGCCGTGAAGGAGTTCAACCAGAAGGCAAGTCGGTATTTGAGATTGGAAAAGGTAGACGCATTGGAGGGCAAGACTACTAGTGTACAACAAAATGAGGTAGTTCAGAGCAATGTAGCGGTTAACCAGGATGGAAACAAATCTAGTGTCATGCCAGGAAATGCAGGGAAAGATGGGAATCAAAAAATAAAAAACCAGAACACTACTAGGCGTGATAGGAAAAGAAAGCGAATCAGGAACCTGAGACTCGAGGAGCATACGCCATTGAAAGATAGCCTATAGAACATCTACCTTGCAACTCAGAGAACCGAGTGATACAAGAAGCCCATTAGAAAGGAAGAATCTGAACAATAGAAGCAATCAAGGAAGTTTTGTCACTTTCACAAGACTCACAGGCATAACACAAATGAGTGCCAATATCTGAAAGATGCACTTAAATTGATTAGGAACAACAAGCTTCAGCGGTACGTGAAGAAATCGCAGAACCCTGACCAACCTGCTAGACCCTATCACTGCTAAGAAATTAATTAACTTCATTACTAAAAATATTATTTGAAGGTTCAGAGTACTGTAGAAAATCATCATAAATAATGGAACTCAGTTTGAGAGTGTTGAATTCAAGAACTTCTACGAGCTTTTTTGGATCGAGAAGAGCATCTCCGCGGTGGAACACACGCAAGAAAATGGGCAAGTGGAGGCAGTAAACAATCAAATCCACCATCAAGAAGTGGTTGATGAAAGCTAAAGAAAATTGGGTTGGTGAACTTCTGCTTGCACTATTAGGCTTACAGAATGACTCGTTGATCGGCAACCTGGCACTCACCTTTCGCCTTGGCATACGGTTCGAAAGCAATGATCCTACTAAACTTGAAGTCCCCTCTCATCGGAGATGACACTTCAGTTGAAAAAAGTTAACAACTTCTACTTAAGTCACTTGATCAGATCAATGAAAAAGCGGGAAAAAGTAGATCCAAGATTACTACTAAAGAGAGTGACATGACACTTCAATGCCAAAGTTCGCAACCGCACCTTTGAAGTAGGGGATCTCATTTTGAAATAAATCTACCTGGGAATGGGGGCACTCGACGCAAACTGGGATGGACCCTCCATTATCGACCAAAAACGTAGAGATGGAACTTTCAAGCTCACAACGATCAATGGAATCCAGATTCCTCGCACTTGGAACAGCAATTTACAGCGGCACTATTTTGCTTAAATTTCTATATGTTTATTTTCGACTTTCACAAATAAACCATCTAGGGATACTGAGGGCATTGTGAATAAGCAGGATTTGCCTTTTCCTTTATTTTATCAATAAAGCTATTTTGCTTCTTGAACCAATGGAACCACATTCATATAAGTAACCTACCGAGTCGAAGTGGTTAGATCTACTCAAAAACCATACACTCCTTGCTTGGATCGATGGAATCACATTCATGTGCGCTCCACCCACACATTTCTTGAATCGATGGAATCACGTTTAAGTAAGAAACCCGCCGAGTCAAAGGAAGCAAATCGACTCAAACCATCAGATCGATGGGGAAAATCGATCCCTGTCTTCTTAGATTCGGCGTTGCTCCGAAAAAATCGAGAAGGCCCAAACCCTTTGTGCATAAACCGTGCCGCGCTTCTTAGACCGATGCAACCACATCCAAGTAAGCATCCATTTTTTTAGGCACTTAAACTGATGGAACTACGTTTAAGTGTGCGCAACTCCTTCGCTTCTTGGACCAATGGAACCGCGTCCAAGCAAGCTTCCACTCCATTGTTGTTTGAACCAACGGAACCGCGTTTAAGCAGGCTCTGAACCATCATTATTACCCCAGCAATATTGTTAGTTTGTTAAAACCTCTTAAGTACCGATATTACTTCGGAATTATCGAAAAATTTACCAGTTGTAGGACTGGTAGAAATCAATCCCCATTGCACAAGACTCCACATCGCCCAGATATCGGCAACGTTGAAGCACAATCCAAGGAATTCAGCTATCTTCACATCTTAAGAAATAGAGGCTGATGTACAGATATAACCTCAACACCTAACTCAGAGAAAATCAGTTATGACCAAAGTACATGGTGCTCAGATTCGAGCATTCAGATAACAAGTTAATGGAGTTAGGAGCTGTAATACATCCTTTATCATGGGCAAATAGAGAGTTGCCCGGAGCTCCCGGTCTCGCATCAAGTGTTCGAAGTAACCATCCTCACTGGCTAGGGAGCATACAACACACCAGCACTTGGTCGGAATAAAAGTCACTTAAATTCTGCCAAGCCAAAAAAAAATTCTAGAAGCTACAACAGAGCTAAGTAAAATAGTAAAACTAAATAACTTCAAGTTACACTATTTACATGCATATAATAGTGGTAAATAAACACATCATCCATCATACAATGTATCATTATATAAGATGAAAACTTGAGATGATCAATCATATTATGCACAATTAATGCAATATATAAAAAGGCACAATACACATAGGAGATTACAGTAGAAATACTAATCTTTTCATTTCTTATATCACTTTATGTGCAAAACCAAACAGAAGGGGCCGTTCCTGCACAATGTCGGCCTATTTCGACACCAAAAAGAACAATAAAGACTCTAGTGACGCAAAAGCAAAATAAAAAACCTAAGTATAGACTCATTGCACAAAAGACTCAAAAAAGCAAAAGATGCATAAAAAAAGACCGCAAAACCCCGCTCCATTGTTACTCGAGCTCTTCAAGACTTCTTTCTGCCCTTTCCACATCTTTTGCTGCCCTTGCCTGGATGAATTGGGCACTTCTTCCTATCCTTACTGGTGTCTCTTGCAACAGAGGGCCGGATCCTTCGACCCTCCGGTGGCCGCACTCTCTTCCTTCGGCATCTTCAATGTAATGGTTGTTGGAGTCTTGAGCTGCTGCTCTTCTCTCTCGTTCTTCATCTACAATCCCTTTCTTTCTTCCTCCAATCCGTCTAACATGGCCGTCTTCTCTGTTGTCTCCGACTCACTAGTGATCATTCCTCGTCTACAGACATAGAGATGTCCTCCAAGTTCTGTAGCACCCCTATCTTTTCATCATGGTCCAAGCTTGGGACTAGAGACATGAATAAGGCTGGAGTCCATGGTAGACATAGTGGTGGAAGCAGTAAAAACGACACCAGCACTTGAAATTTATACAGCTGGAGGAGGAAGTGGGAGAGTTGGGGAGCCTACAAGTTTGGAAAGCGGGGTGCGTAATTTGAGAAAAATCCTAGAGAAAAATTGAATTGCCTAAAGCATTGGAGAGATGAGATAAATACCCGAGCAAGGAGTGTGGTCGTGAACTTCAAACCTTTGCCATCGGTCCCCATTTCGGAGGGGCGCACTATGGCTGGAGTAGGATGTGGCCCGCCCAAGACTTAGATGTTACATACGCATGAGCTACTTCAAAGGTTTCAATGTTGACACCAAGATGGCCATAAATTGCTCCTATGAAGTTGGAACAAGTATTTGTAGCTGACCCAAAGAGATTGGGCCAGCAGTGCCAAAGCTTTGGCAGTGGCATCGGTGACATCTTTCTCTCTTTCTTCTCTAAGGATCTCTTTGTCAGTGGCTAAGAAGTCAACGTCATCAAGGCTAATACCATGGCAAGAGTCTAAGGATAGTTCACACCAAGTTATCTCAAGCTACCCTTATTCATTACACAGCTTGTATATAGATGAAGTACACTGGCATCGATTTGATCGATCACATTATCACATTATGATCGAAGCTCGGTTAGTTCATATTTGGTGCTTAGGTGTTGAATCTCTTTCGCTAATTTTCCAGAAACAGCCTTTTCTTTTTCTTCCACCAACTGCACATTTTCCTTACGAAGCCGAGTGAGTTTCTTCGCCTACTCGGCGATCACAGCAGCATGTCTGATGATGGTCTGTTTCTAAGATTTAACATTATTTTCTACTTCAGTTAGCTTCCCTTTCAACTTCCTGAATTCAATATGAGCGTCCTTAAAGCTATTTTTGATCAAAATCACCGCTCAGTCATGAGCCTGGTCACCTCGATTAATAGGCTATCGCTAGAAGCCTTACTCTTCAAGGCTGCATCCCTCTCAGCCTTTAACTTGGTTACCTCATCATCACGATCTTTAATCGCCTTGGCTTGATCATCCCTCTCGGCCTCAAACTAGAAGATCCCTTGATTGTTTGTATGGTTTACGTATGATATGGCTTTTACAAGATGCTGAAAGTCACACCTGGCTTTTATGTCCTCACGGACTGTTTCCAAATTGCTGAGGGAAGAAGCCTAAATAAGGGGTTTTATTTTCTTATCAAACTTGACTCCCATCAAGAACATATTGGAAAAAGTAGCTTGAAGCATGAGTGGACCAGGTGAGAGTTCAAACTTTTGCCTTCGGTTGGAAGAAGTGGGAGCTACTGTAGTAGTTATCTTCTAAGAGAGTGGAATTGCTTGGATCTCAATAGTCTGGACATTAGTGCGAGGTGGAGTAATCAATTGCTAGGGCCCACGGTGGTCATGAGAGTCTCTATGGCGTTTGTGCGCATTGCTAAGGGCACTACTCCCATTGTCTCTATTCCGTTTATCTCCCCTCTTGCATTCTTGCCCCAAGTGGCGAGCTTCATCCTCTTTTCTTTTTCTTCTTTCGTCATCCGTCTCGCGAGGAGGTAATAAGATGGATCAGAAGTCTAAGCTTTTTAGGAGTTGGTATCTTGGCATAATTGATGATATGATCCACATCCCATGGTACCTAAAATTATAACAAGAATGAAGTTAATACTTGAACTTAGGAACTTAGTGCAATGCATAGATGTGTGCTTGTGATCCTATAGTGAAGTGTTTAGTGCTGAAGACTCCCTATATACTCTACCAACCATATTGGTAGGGTTTAAGAGTCGAAGTCTTTTCACCACTGCTCACAAATGCACGTGATGAAATGTTGATTTCCAAGCCGATCTCAGATATCATTTCGCTAATGTAGATATCCTCGTGTTTTTCTACATAGATAGCGACATCTCTAATGAAATAAGAAGTAGACGTATCTCTTGCAGGTGTCTCGGTAGCATGACCTCCACTAGAAAGTGGAGCCTCGATAGCTAGTTGTTCTTTAAGAGGAGAAATTGAGGGTTTGAGGCTTAATGCCTTAGTAGTTAACAAGATCGGGAAGGGCAGTTGAGGAGAATAGTACTCATTTTCGGCGACTTGCCGAAAGATGCATCTCTTTCTATGGAGATGCAAAAGTTGCTATCGTGACCATCCGAGCCTTCTTTCTCTCCTTCCTCAACCAAAAGCGGCTTCCCATCTCTCCTATGAAATGTTTCATCTTCTTCTTTAAGGATTGAGACATCCTACGAGCCTCATCCCGATTCCTCGTAATGTCCTCTCCTGAGGGTAGGTCTATATCAACTCCAGGAATCTCTTTAGGCTGTGATTCCTTTATCGGAATAGCCACTTCTTCTTGAGCGTCATCGACGGAGTCATAAGCATAGGCAGGAGAATAAGTGCATCTTCCGGGGCAACTAGAAGTTGACGGCTCATCATCCACAAAAAATCTACTTGGATGAAGTAACCCAAACTGCCAGAGATTCTCATTCGTCAAAAGAAACTCCACTGAGCCCTTGGAAGCTGTCACAGCCTTGAGAGTTTCAAGCCTCTATTTGAGCTCTTTGTTGCTTTCCCTCCTTGGGATAACCGCAATAAAACATGATAGGATAAGCAACTGGAAAACTAAATGAAATTGCAATTGCAAGGAAATTGGTACCTACTTCTAGATAGCCAGAAGCAGTTGGACCCCTCTGGACATCTAACAAAGAATAATTCATTCTTAAAAGCCAAGCACTTGTTATGTAGGTCTGTGGTTAGCTTATAATCCCTCCAAGCTTCTATAATTATAAAAGATGGGCAATCCTACCTCCTCCTAAAGTGTAAAAAATTGCAAGCTCGTTTAGCCTTGGGAGATGTCCGAATCTTCTCATAAAAAGAATATATAAAGAACTTAAGAGCGCATAACCGTTGGGGTGGATTTGAAACGGTGTAAATCATAAATCATGAAGCACCATAGACAAGAACAGCTTTAATGGTGGTACCACACCACTCAAGCACGTGTATCGATTACAAGCAGTAAAACAGTCTGGAGGGTTATAGGCAAATATAGCTCGAGTGAGCAGATGAAAGTCAACCTCAGGGATGTCGTACTGTACACATATATTCCAAGCATTTTAGCTATTAGAATTAAGGGCGCTTGCTCTAGAGGATCAGTTAGAATTCTCAGTCTAGGAGGTAGTTGGTCAAGTATAGGTCCTACCGGAACTAGTAAGCCATAGAAATCAGAAGCTACATGCTGACTTGGTCCCATGGGAATAGAGGGAGAAGCAGAGGCAGTTATTGACTTAGCTTCGGATGACGTGGATGATCCATCAACGGACTTGTGGTGCATCGACTAACACATCATTTTAGACAATGAAACTCATTGATCGCTGTTAGGTACATTTTATTTCTATTTAGGATTCCCATATGGTAAACACTTGAGATCCAAAGGAAGTCGGCAAGTGTTGGCCAATCAGACTCCAAGTATTGACCGGCTCAGATGTAGCATGTTATCTATGTGGAATGAGTCGTGTCCTAAACACTACGAATGGTTCATACCATGTAGATAGCTCGCTCGTAGTAGAAGAACAATCCATATTGTCCCTTCAAATCACTTTTTATGTATTTACCCTTATTGATCAATAATCGATAACTGATCCGTTGTGCAAAGCGACATAGAAAGTTCTTTCTTTTCCAAAGCCATTAGATGTGAAAAAGTATAATGCAGTGGAGCTATCCGATATGTTAAAATCTATGTCGATTCATCAAACCGGAGTCAGTTCAATGGTTTAGCTTTAGTCGATTCCATGGAAAGAGATGGTTGAAACTGGAAGGCATGTCTCATCTCGAATCATATGTGTCCAACATGAAACTAAACCATAGCAACATCACTCACAAGACAAGTGTGCATTCAACCATCTCTTTCTCCACAATTACAATCAACCAAAACCAATCATCATGTCCACCACTATCAAAGCATGAATTCGTCATCGCCAGAGTTTCCATTCACCACCATCAACATTCACTCGAAGCAAGGAATAAGTTCGGCCTGGGGTTTGAACATTGATTTGGATCCGATTATTGGGGTTGGTGAACTAAAGCGGCACATAACCACCAGGCAACAGTGAGTATTACAAGAGGACAGCAGAGTATGCGACGGTGGCATAAGGCTAATGGCAATGATGTGGCACCTTGAATCAATGAAACTATGGTTTGAAAGCTTAAATCAGCTGAAGGCTTGTAAACTAGGAATAAGAATGAAGTAGGTAAGGAGTAAGAATAGGGAAATGGTAGAGGAATCCTCTAAAATTTGTTAAGCGCTTAATTGGGAGCGAATCAACACGCTTAATAGTAACTAAGGTAGTTCCTATAGGCAATTCTAGGACTTAGAATCTGCCTTACACATTTACTTATGACCACATCTCCTTCAATCACTTTGTAATCATACTCTATCAAGATCAAATCAAGATGCAAAGCTATAAAGTGGCGTAGGCTTAGTTAACAGCCAAACCACTATAAAAATCCCCATGTTTCATTTACTTTTCTGCTATTCCATATTATATTTACCTTGTTCTAACAGGGCTGGTGCTTTCACATCATACTCCAGGGTGTTGATCCTTTTTTGGATTAACATGCTGTTTTTTGGACTTTGATGATGAATTTGACATGGATGATTCACCCATTTGACATTGATCCATGATTTCTTATTTGATGTGATTTTATACGAGTGATGACATCTTTATGCGTAGTTTCATGATGGTTGTTGTCATGAGTTATTTTGATGCTATTTATCATATTATTATACCATGCATATACTAAGTTACGTATGTATATTGACACCTACAATTAGACATAGCCTGACTCGTGTATTATTTACGAAATGTTCGAATCATTCCGAGATATTATAGGTTCAAGGACAAAGAGACCAGCTTATGCTGTCTGGGCATAGTGGAGACTAGTTATATAGTATTGTTAAGTATCATTTATATATGTAGCTTCATTGTATGTATGATTATGTGATGTATTGGTGTACTTTGTATTTTTTGAGATATTAGACATTTGAGATGTTTAGTATTCACATTGTCTCTTATACATTTCATATTATATTTTGTCATTGTGATACTGTCTTAGATATTTATTATAGATTATGTATTGTTCTATTCTAGAAATGCACGTGTTTATTAATTCATGCTAATACTGTGTACGTAAAGATGTGTTATTTAATTGATTTTGAAATACGTACCAGTGTTAGCCTAAGGGAATATTCACGTGTGTAGGCATTTTGCCTGTGTAGGCCATTTTGCCTCATTCTTTGTATTATCTGATAGTATTAGTTTAATATTTAGTAATACGTTTGGATAGTATGAATATAGAGGCATGGCGGCTCAATCATGGTCTATAATTAGCAGTTATTTTACTAAAGTAATTAAACACTTTCCACTACTAATAAATCTTTAGGTGAATCAGTGCTACCAGCCTGGCTATGATTCCCAAAATAGATTGCCCTACTTTATTACCCCACTCAGACCCATTTCTTGTGGTAACATGGTCTATAGATGCATCACCAAGATCCTTTCCTTTCGAATCAAAACTATTATTTCCAATATCATCTCACAGAGTCAAACAGCCTTCTTGCCTAATAGGAATATTACTGATAATATCCTTCTAACCTATGAAGTTCTTAATGTCTATATAAATAAAAAAAACTCACTTAGATGTATGATGAAACTTTATATTCAAAAAAATTTCACTCTCTGAATTGGTCATTCATGTCAACTGATATGTTGAAAATGGAATTTCTAATGACCTTGGTTGCTTGGATTTATACTTGCAGATCTACCCTTCGCTTATCCGTAATTTCAATAGGAACTCTACTAGGTACTTTCAATCTAGACATGCATATGGCAAGGAGACCCGATATCTCTCTATGTTTTCATTGTTGTGATGAAATACCTCAATAGTATGTCGTATCATCATGTATTGCTAAAGAATATTCAACTCCATCCTAAATATAAGGATCCTAAAATCATTGACCTTCTATTTAGCTGGTGACATGGTCATTTTTACCAAACTAAATAAGCCATCCATAACTGGTATTCTCATAACTCTGGAAGAATTAAAAAAATCTACATGCCTCAAAATCACTCAAAATCATTTTTTATATATATAATAGGTTTGGACACTAGAGAAAAAGAGAACATCATTCTACTTTCATCATTACACTACATGCCTTCCTCATTTGTTTACCTTGGTATCCCTCTGACCACATTCAGATTATCTACCAACCAGTGTCTTCCAACGTATGAGGCTATCACAACAAGCTGAATAGTTGATCTTTACACCTCTTATCTCAAGCAAGAAGATTGAATATCATTAACTCTATGGGTATTACGATGGCATTTTATTATTATGGTACATTTATTCTACCTTAAAAGCTTATTTCCCTTGTCAACAAAGCTTCTGGAAAAAGGAATTCTCTCCAATGATAGCTGCCCTATTTGCAATGTCAAACCTGAGAGAGATACCTATCTATTTTTCGAATGCACCTATGTTGATCAAATATGGGGTAGAATACTAGCTAATGGAAATTTCCATAGATCTTCACTTGACTCAAAGAGGAGTGGTTCAATATTTTTAAGGCCACTAGACGGAAGTCCCCAAAAACTAAAATTTTACTTATCATTCTCAAGCGATTTATGCATGCAATATGGTCAGAGAGAAATGAAAGAGTATTTGGGAACTCGGCTAAATCTGCTCCGAAGCTTTATCATGCAATTCACCTCCGTATTTTGAGAAGGATTAGAGCTTTAAGACACGAGCGTGATAGTCTCTAGTTTCTCCAATCTTGTTCTGGCTTCCTGTTATTTTTCTATTTTAGCTGTTTTCTTCTTACGGTATAGACAACCATTCTTGGCTTTTGTGATGTTATTTTAAATTTTCTTAATATAACAAGCAGGGCTCCCTTAGCCCAATTACCATCCCAAAAAAGTAAAGATCGTAATCAATTCCTTTGGAATAAACAACTATTTTCTAGGAATTCTATCCCTAATTCTTTTTACAGAGTTTGCTACCCAAAAAATAAAGGTGGCTTAGACATTATTAATATGTCTACTTGGAGTTGCAGCATCTAAACATGTCAGTGCTATATTTTTTGGAAGTTCTTCTTTATGGGTTGAATGGATTATGAAATACCAAATCAAATACTATCCTTTCTGGACCATGGCATTCCCACTCTGCTAGTTGGATATATTGATGCATGCTTAACCAAAGAAGTGCAGTTATTCCACCGCTACAATTCTCTAACATATCCAACAGCAAACACAATTTAAGGCACACTCCTTGGCCTAGGAGAAGCCTTATTCTCGATAACACTTTAACATATAATCAAAAGTTAGTTTATACTTGCAAATGCAATGGCAAAGATATAACAATCCACACCTTAAGGGCTCGATTTTTTGACTAAACTGAAAACCCGAGTCGATTAGGGTACAGATCGTCGGTGTTCGTAACTTGTAATAATATTAAGAATGTTAGAGTGCTATCTATATGAACTTACAACAGAATAGTAAAATATAATAAACTAATATACCGACTAAGGCTAATACCTTTGAACCAATATTATTTCTTTGATATTTATTGCCTGTAAGTGCACAGTATGAATGAGAAGACCTATCCACCTACCGTTCCCTTCTTATACCAGTATTATATGCCTTAAAATCTACCCTGTGAGTTATAATGAGGAAGGTTCAGAACAACATTCTGGTGACTGGTAAATTATATACTTTATCCATAAATTAATTCATGCCAGTTGATCTCCATTTAAGTGTCTGTCTATAATTTATGGATTTAAGATTTATTGTCATCTGTGCATGCGATATACCTAACCTACTCTGAGGTATAAATATGTGTGTGTATATATAAGCGTCTCTAAACTCCCAAAAAGGAAATCTCTTCAGAATGTAATCAATAGCCAACCGGCCCTAACCATAAAGACTGATGACTCCTAGACATGGCTTTATAATTTGACCAGCTGTAATAATACTTAGCCATATAATAGTTCAAATCTGATGCGATCCTCTTAATATATTTCCCCAAACCTATACGCAAATCTATATCCATATAGGTCTTATAGTTGGGGATGTCTCACATCAGTAGTATATATACATAATTGCTGGTAGCCCCTTGCGGAGGGCAAACTTCTGTTGTATAACTCAACTGACCTCGCATCCCAACTCATACTAAACCAAGCAATTTATAATTAATTTAAATATTGGACAAGATTCACAACCATCTCAAACATATTAATGAGTGCATATAATTTCAACTATGGAAGTTATTATGCACCTTAAGTCTGTGATGTATTCATATTCATTTATTTACTTGTTATGACTTGTTCTTATTTTATACATTTACTGCCTTTAATTCTCCCTTCCATAAATGTTGCTAAAAATATTTTTTTATCATGGTTATCTAATTTTCCTTTTCCCGTGCCATATTTGATTTTTGTAATTAAATTCTTTAAATGGTTTATTACCTATATTGACTTAATTATAATTACTTCCCATTTACTCCTTAATTTATTATCTTATCTGTATTTAGCATTTTATTTATGGTTAATATGATAACATACAATTAATTACACGTTACTGTATGCGCACACACACATACATACTTATGTTATAATGGACGTTTATTTATTTCTTAAGCTTATACTTTACTCTTAAATACACATACAAATACACACACATATTTATATATATGATTGGTAAACGAGATTATTTGTATTTCTATTTATAACTTTTTAGTTTCTTTACATAGGAATTTCTCAATATACACCTATGTGTAACTTCCACAAAAATATTTATTTCCACATTTTAATGCGTTGGAATCATATCTTTCCCGAGAATGAAATGTTACCGTTGCAACTTTCCATAAATTACCCAATTTGTATGGCACTTGAAACTTCAAGGGACTGTCTTTTTTTCTATTTTTATTGAAATAGATAGTGCAAATTATGAAAAAAAACCTTCTTTACACATCTCTTTCATTTGGGCGTATTCCTTATTATTTCAAATGATGCACTTTTTATTAAAAAAATTAAGGTTGGAGAATTATGGAATTCTCATGGAGATTCTATAATTCTAATGAATTAAAATATAGAAATTTAAATACTAAATCTAATTAAAGAACATGTACTTGATGATTATTAAGTTTAACAATTTACAACCTAAATAAACGAAACCTGAAATAACTACACAACTCTGTCAATATTATATTTCATAAATTTTAGGGACTAATCTCCCTTACTTTCAGATCTAGGCTGTATATACATTATTTTCATCAAATTTAAATGATTTTAGAACATGCAGGCAAGGATTTCAAGTTAGACTTATTCATTTAAGCCTATCATTCAATGGTTTTCACTTAGCATAATAGCAAAAATAGATTCAACCATATAAATTCAGTATTATGAAAGTCACATAATTTCCCACCTGCTTTATGGCTTTCAAAATTCAATATCCAAACACATTCTTTTTGCTTGATACTTATTATTTTCAACCAAAAATATGTATTTAAATGTGCATACATGCCTATTAAAGTTTAAGAATTAAGAAGAGATTTGAACTAAGTGTAATCTAAATTTATTATTCTATAATTTACCTTTTACACAAAATTGTTTCACTTCTTCTCTTCTTCTCTTTCATTTTCTATCTTCCTATAATATGTATATAAATAATATTCTTATAATTTCTAGAACGGAGAATGAGAAATGGCAGAGCTACTCTACTCAGTTTAGAAAATATGAGAATAGAAGTAAGGTTATAGGCCTGTATTTATAGGCATTGGAATCAGTTATGTCCATTAGATTATTGTTTATTAAAGGCCATTGGGTCGAGGTTTAAATTGCCATTGGCCCTAACTGATCGAGTGGGCAGACGAACGTCACCTCAAGGATGCCATGCTGTATGCGTATATTCCCATGCATTTTAGCTTGAGGACGCTTGCTCTGGAGAATCAGTTAGAATTCCCAGTCCACGAGTCAATTGGTCAAGTATAGGTCCTAGCAGAACTAGTGTGCCAAAGAAATCAGAAGCTACATGTTGACTTGCTCCTACAGGAATAGAGGGAGAAGCGGGGGGAAATTATTGACTTAGCTTCGGATGGTGTGGATGATCCATCAACAGACTTGCGGCAGGTCGACTGGTGCGTCAATCTAGACAATAAAACTCACTGATCAGTTTATTTCTAATTAGGATTTCCATATGGTAACACTTGAGATACGAAGGAAGTCGACGAATGCTTATCAATCAGACTCCAAGTATTGACCAGGGTAGATGTAGCGTCTTATCTATATGGAATAAGTCCAGTGGCCCAAACACTGCGAACGGTTCATCCCGTATAGATAGCTCACTCGTAGTAGAAGAACAATCTGTATTGTCCTTTGAAATAACATTTTCTATACTTATCCATTATCGATCAATGACCGGTAATGGATCCATTGTCCGTAACGACACAAAAAGTTCTTTCTTTTTCGGAGGCACTTAGATGTGTAAAAGTGCAATACAAAGAAGCTATCCAATATGTTCGAATCTACGGTGAATCATCAAATCAGAGTCAATTCTGTGGTTTATCTTTAATTGATTCCATGGAAAGAGATGGTTGAAACTAGAAGCTATGTCTCGCCTTAAATCATACGTGTCCAACATGAAACTAACCATAGCTACACCACTAACAAGACAAGTGTGCCTTCAACCATATCCTTCAACAAAATCACAATTAACCAAAACCAATCATCATCACCTTCACCATTATCTAGGCATGAATCTACCATTGCCAGAGTTTCTATTCATCATCAGAAAACTTCACTCAAGGCAAGAAATAAGTTTGGCCTAGGGTTTGAATGTTGATTTGGATCCAATTCTTAGGGTTGGAAAACTAAGATGGCATGGAACCATAGGGCAAAAACGAGTATCATAAGAGGGTAATGGAGAATGGCGACGGTGGTAGAAGGCGAATGACGATGGTGCGACACCTTGGATTGACGGATCTAAGGTTTGAAAGCTTGAATCGGCTAGTGGCTTGTAAACTCGGAATAGGAATAAAGTAGGTAAGGAGATAGAATAGGGAAATAGTATAATTAGAGAAAAGGAATCCTCTATAATTTGTTAATTTCTTAATTCAGATCGAATAAACATGCTTATTTCGATACTAAATTAAGCGTCCTGGACCCAGGACAACTTTGGCTTCTTATAATGGAACCACATGTTGACCTAAAGCCTTGCATAAATTCCAAAGCAAAGATTGCATCACTGGTTCAGAGAATTCAAATTTAAGTTGAAATTAAAAAGGAATAGCTGATCAGAAGTCAACCAATTGAAGATAACATCTGGAGATGGAATCTGACAATCCACTAAAATTGATAGGATAATAATTCAAAACTTGTCTTGTTCAAGATTACACTTTATTTCTAACTTAAGCTACTCTAGGAGGAAAATGTTAACTGGGTTTTTAGTAATGCAAAAATCAATAGGTGTTATGAAGACAGTATGACCTGAAACTTGGCAAAGACATTTAGAAAGACAAGAGAAGAATCTCAGGAAAATATGGAAACAAAGTGGGCTATCCTATATATAAAATCTAAATTATCACCTCCTAATTCAGTACCGAATCAAGCTACTAAGGCTTAGGACCTTCATACTCTTAGCAAAGGATACCTTAGTCCTCCTATGCATATCTGTGAAGTTTCATACATTTCCAAAGAGCCTATCATCAAGAATGAAGACGTGACGAATCAAATGGCAGGATAATCTAGGTCATGGAAGAACGATTACCAAATTTATCAAAAACCTACCAAATTACATGGAGAACATCTAGATGAATCATGGAACTCAATGTAAAAGGATTTAGTCATCCAATGTCTAAGGGTTAGATTCAGCCCTGAATTAAGGCTCTAATTGGGTACCGAATCTATTCCTTAGCTCCTCTGATCATGACATTTATTGCATTGTCTCGGACCACTCTCTGGACTTATTTGGTACTGGGCTGTTTATCCAATATAACTACTACCCCAATCAACACAAACCAAAAAGCAACAAAGAGGTAGGCTGATTTCTGCCATTACTATGCGGAATCTCTGTTATTTCTTCGATTCTATTTTTACTTAATAGTCACCATGGCAGTTCCTATAGGCAATTCTAGGACTTAGAATCTGCCTAACACTTGTACTTGTGACTATCATACTATATCAAGATTAAATCAAGAATCAAAGCTATAAAGTGGAAGCGGGCTTAATTAACAACCGATACCACTATAAATATCTTTGTGTTCCATTTACTTTCTGTTATTCTCTATTATATTTGCTCTTTTCTAACAGAGCTGGTGCTTTCACATCATACTCCAGGTTGTTGATTCATTTTTGGGTTAACCTGATGTATTCTGGACTTTGGTGATGAATCTGATACAGATGATTCACTCATTTGGCATTGGTCTTTGATTTCCTATTTGATGTGATTTTATACGAGTGATGACATCTCTATGCATAGTTTCATAATGGTTTTTGCCTTGAGTTATTTTGATGTTGTTTATCATATTATTATACCATGCATATACTAAGATACTATTCGACGATGGAAATTCTATCAGATTAGAAATCCATCGAACGAATTTATAATAAAAATAACCGCAAGTGCATGGCATACTATTATAGTACGTAGTGAGCACGGGTCAATCTACAGGGAATTGTTGATTTTAAAAATCTGTTCAATCAAATTAAACCAAAGTTGAAGAGAGTGTTAAGCTAGAAAAGGAGAAAACTAACAAACTAACAGAAAGAAAGTGATAAAAATATGAGAGTTAAATGACAATTCAGAGTTAATTTCCACTCTCTAGATCACATAAATTAACAAGTGAAGTTATGATGTCTCTTTTCTTGTCATTAATGTGATTATTCAATGTGCTTATCATAAGTATAACATATTTATGCTATTAATTAGCCCAACATAAGCCATCAAACTCTAACACAACCACTAATACACTTTTAACTTTCATGAAATATGACAACTAAGTTGAAAGAAAAATCTATTTTAAGCATGGCCTATTAACTATGAATTAGAAATATAGACCATCAAATTTTAATTTCAACATTCACTTCATTATCATCATCATAAGTAGATGAAGAGGTAATTTGTGTTAGTGATTGTTTAGGCATAACCTATTTGGTGTCAACAAAATATGTTATCAAATTAAAAGCAAAAATAGTTAACCACTTCATGCATTATCATTAAAGCACAAAAAGAGTGCATAGACATCAAAATGTTGGATCAACATACTAGAGAACTTCATTACCGCTAAATTGAAGGGATTAACCTATCATATTTGTTATCAAATCAACAAATGTAGAAAGTAACATTAAACAAACAAGAGGAAAAAGAGAGCAAAAAAAGAACTAATTTAGTTGCATGAAATGTAAATCTACACTACTAACATGAAAGTAAATAAGCATATAAAGGAAAAGAACATGTATTAAAATTGCATAAAAAAGGTACATAAAGAGAAAATGGCTAAGTAGCCATAAAAAGAAAAGAGAAGAGCTTGGATCTATTTTCCTAAACTAAGAAACTAAGGGAGAAAAGAGCCTAAAAGAGACTAAAAAAGAGAGTTACATGAACATATGGGGTATTTATACATGATTTAAAACCCCAATTCACTTTTTTGGGGAATGCCTAAACTAACCTCTTAGGAAGTGTGGTAACCAAGTAATCATTAGCATCAAATAATCATCATTGTATGGTGGAGTATTGATGGTATTGTGTGGTGGAAGTTGCGGTTTATGGCAAGTGACTTTGAATGACACTGCAGTGGGAATTGATGTGGCAGAGTAGTTGAATTATAGTCCAGTGGGAATTGTGTTGTGATGAATAGAATGATCGAGGAGAAGTTGTGTGGCCGGTAAAGAGCATAGCAAGTGAAATGTTTTGTAAAGAAGACAAGGCAAAGGACTGTGTATGTTAGGCTGAAGTGCAGTTTTTGGTTGAGAAGTTGTATATAAATGTTGGAGTTTTCTTAAGGCAACAGCCAGTTGGATGCGAGGAGTAAGGTTCAGGTAGGTGGTAACAGTTTGTAGAGGTGTAGTGTGCACTTGCACATGCACAGTTTGATAGGATATGGGTTGAACTGGGGTTGGACTGCGAAATGAAGGTGTAGTGATCATTTGGTTGATAAAGGGACAATGTGATGTTTTCCAAGGTGGTTTGTATGCCAGCGGTGAGTGTATGAGCGGGGATTTGAATGGTAGGAAGTAGTTGTTATGAAGTGAAAACCGTGACAATGTTATTGAATAGTCAGGGAACAATAGAGGGTGGAAGGCGTTTGTCTGTGCAATATAGTGGAGCAATGCTTGTTTCCGACAGTAATATGGGTTTGAGTGGTAGTTGATAAAGTAGGAAAGATGTATGTATGGTGGCAGTGGAAGATGTTGGTTGAGCAAGGTGATGATATGTGATCAAGGGGATATCAGAAATGAGGGCATAGTAGTGAGGGAGGCAGAGCAAACAATTGCATTTTTTTTTGTAATTTGTAAACATAAAATTATAGTTTTAATGCAGCTGTAAAACTGTAGATGCAACTTAAAATGAATTTTTTTCTTTTTGAATTGTGTATGATTTTCCTTTTAAATGTAAGCAAATGCAAATGAACAAAACACTAGAAAACAAGCACATAGACAAATGCACACAAAAATCAAACAAATACACACAAAAAATTTTAAATGCAAACACACACAAAACAAACACACGAAATCAAACATAATAATTCAAAGAATAGAATATGAAATCAAAACAATTCCACGACAATGGTGTCAAAACTTGTTCGACGACGAAAATTCTATTGGATTAGAAATCCGTCAAACGAATTCGTAATAAAATAATCGCAAGCGCACGGTGTACTATCGTAGTACGTAGTGAGTACGGGTCGATCCACAGGGAATTGTTGATTTTAAAAATCTATTCAATCAAATTAAATCAAAGTTGAAGAGAGTGTTACGCTAGAAAATGAGAAAACTAATAAACTAACAAAAAGAAAGTGATAAAAATACGAGAGTTAAATGACTATTTAGAGTTAATTTCCACTCTCTTGATCACATAAATCGACAAATGAAGTTATGATCTCTCTTTTCTTGTCGTTAATGTAATTAGTTAATGTGCTTATCATAAGTATGATAAATTTGTGCTATTAATTAACCCAACATAAGCCATCAAACTCTAACACAACCGCTGATACACTTTAACTTTCATGAAATATGACAACAAAGCTGAAAGCAAAATTTATTTTAAGCATGACTTATTAACTATGAATTAGAAATATGGACCATCAAATTTTAATTTTAACATTCACTTCATTACCATCATCATATGTAGATGAAGAGGTAATTTGTGTTAGTGATTATTTAATCATAGCCTATTTTGTGTCAACAACATAGGCTATCAAATTCAAAGCAAAAAGAACAAGTTAACCACTTCATACATTCTCATTAAAGCACAAAAAGAGAGCATAAACATAAAAATGTTGGATCTACATACTAGAGAGATTCATTAATCCTAAAATGAAGGGATTAGCCTCTCATATTTGTTACCAAATCAATAAATGTAGAAAACAACATTAAACAAACAAGAGGAAAAAGAGAGCAAAAACAAAAGAAAAACTAATCAACTTGCATGAAATGTAAATCTACACTACTAAGATGAAAGTAAATAAGCTTGTAAAGGAAAGAACATGTTTTAAAATTGCATTAGAAAAAGTACATAAAGAGAAAATGGCTAAGTATCCATAAAAAGAAAAGAGAAGAGCTTTGATTTATTTTCCTAAACTAAGAGCCCAAGAGAGAAGAGAGACCAAGAGAGACTAAAAAAGAGAGTTATATGAACATATGGGGTATTTATACTTGAATAAACCCTTATTCACCTTTTTGGAGAATGCACAAACTATCCATTTAGGAAGTGTGGTGGCTAAGTAACCATTAGCATCAAATAATTATCATTTAGATGTGCATGCAGCTTTAAACTCTTTTAGCATGTGCATCAGCCTCTAATTTGTACATGAAAGTATGTGGGTAGGTGGGGTCCTCCATGATCCATAAAATGAATTATTTCCATCTTCATTCCTTTATATTCACTCTTGTGCATGCATATATCTTCATGAAGCCATTTGTATTTGAATTTAAATTCCTACAAAATAACATAGAAATTTTCAATTAAATTTTTGAAAATTAATATATGCACAAAATGACAATTTTGCCCCTGGATGAAGATGAATATGTGACGATTTGAAATAAGTTGAATTTTGGTTTAAATATGATAAAATACACAATATAATCGTTTATTTAATTTGAATAGATTAAATATGGTGGTAAAAATATGCACATTTATGTGCACATCAGATACACATGTATATTGACACTTATATTTAGACATAGTCAGACCCACGTATTATTTACATAATGCTCGGGTCTGACCGAGATATTAGGTACAAGGATGAAGAGGCCAACTTGTGTTGTTCGGGCATAGTGGAGACTATTTATATAGTATTGTTATGTATCATTTTATATATACAGCTTCGATATGCATGATTATGTGATGTATTGGGTATACTTTGTATTGTTTTGAGATATCAGACATTTGAGAAGTTTGGTATTCACATTGTCTCTAACATATTTCATATTGTACTTTATCATTGTGATATCGACTCTTTGTTCTCAAATATTTATTATACATTATGTATTTTTCTATCCTAGAGATGCATGTGTTTGTTGCTTTGTGCCAATATAGTGCACATAAAGGTGAGTTATTTATTCGATTTTGAAATAAGTAGCAATGTTAGCCTAAGGGAATATTCACGTGTGTAGCCCATGTCACCTTATTCTTCTTATTATCAAATGGTATTACTTAAATATTTAGTAATACTATTAGATAATATGAATATAGAGGTGGGGCGTTTCAATCATTGTCTTTAATTAGGTTGTTTTACTAAAGAAATTAAACACTTTTCACCATATAATAAATTATTAAGGGAGTCGATGCTACCAACCTTGCTATGATTCCTAAAATAGACAACCCTACTTTATTACGCCACTTAGACACATTTCTTGTTGTAACGTGGTCTATAAATGCATTACCAAGATCCTTTCCTTTCGAATCAAAACTATTCTTTCCAGCATCATCTTATAGAATCAAACGGCCTTCTTATCGAATAGGAATAATATTGATAATATTCTTCCAACCCATGAATTTCTTAAATTCTATACGACTAAAAAAAATCTTCCAAGATGTATGACAAAACTTTATATTCAAAAAGATTTTCACTCTTTGAATTGGTCTTTCATGTCTACTAATATGTTGGAAATGTAATTGTTTATGACCTTGGCTGCTTGGATTTATACTTGCATTTCTATCCCTCGTTTATGCATTTTCCAATAGGAACTTTACTGGGTACTTTCATTCTAGAGATGACATAAGGCAAGGAGATCCTATATCTCCCAATATTTTCATTGCTGTGATGAAATACCTCAATAATATGTTGTATCATTAAGTATTTCTAAAGAATTTTCAACTACATCCTAAATGCAAGAATCCTAAAATCATTGACCTTCTATTTAGCTAAGGACTAGGTCGTATTTACCAAACCAAATCATCCATCCATAACTGATATTCTCATAACTCTTGAAGAAATAAAAAAAAATCTACAAGCCTCAAAATCACTCAAGACAAATCATATATCTTTATAATAGGTTTAGACACTGAAGAAATGTAACGACCCATAATTTTTTAATCTTCGAATCTGGATATTTAATTTATTTGAATATTTGAATTTGAAGTAAATTATAATAATTTTTTTTCAAATTAAGACTTGATTTTTAATGATGTGTTTTTATTTTAATATAAAGAATTTTTCCATAATTTATAATTTGAGAAAATAAAAATTCTTCATTTGATGCTTTTTATGTCAAACGTCGGTATTTTTGAAATTTTACGGAATAAATTAACTTGTCTATTTTAGTTATTTTGTGAATGCATTATAGTTCTGTACACGACTGTATTTTTATTAATTTCATTCCCTTTTTGGATGTGCACACGATATGATATGTCGGGATACCGGAAACAAACAAACACATACATCTGCACATCAAGTACACACACTTTTCTCCATAGTCACCATATTATCTCAGCACACAATTTTATCTTTCTTGTCCTAACTGATTCACTTCATAATGATGATGGTAGCCATTTTGCCACCTTGTCCAAGATGATCGAGTATGTGTGTAAATGTATACATGTTCATGCGCAGGCAAGGAGGACATCTACTTCTTCTACTTTTGTTTTGCCTGAAGATGAAACAAATACCACTTCCTCTCCTTCAAAAATCAAAGGCTCGTACACCATCCACTTTTAGCCTCGGCTTTCAAATAAGAAGTTGATCGTCATCCACTCTTGTTTTTTCTAATTGATCGCGTTTGATTTCGTCGAGAATCGAGCGAGATATCTCATATGTCGGTAAGGAGGAAATTTTATTCACAAATTTCAAAAATTAATTTCTCTCGATCCATGAAGAATTGATCGACACCCTAAACGTTATTGGGTTCTTATGGAGTAATAGGATTTTGGTGAGATTTCGGTGGTGTTTGGTGATGATGATGGACGATCATGGAAAACTAGGGTTCGGACTTATTTTCGATTTGAGCATCGATTAAAGATTTGGAGCTTGGCGTTGTGTTCAAGGAGGAGAGCCGCTTGAGTGGTGAACATTTGGTGGAATTTGGAGAGAAAAAGTGTCGTGTTTTTATTTTGGTGCACAAAGTTTCGAGGGTCGGTTGGAGGTAGGCATAACTAGAGGCTAGGCAAAGGGCGCGATCGAGTCGAGCTTGGTGAGGTAGGCATGTTAGTGGTCTTCGATGCGACAATAGGTGTTCAGAGTTGTCATCCACGTGCACGTTCATGCATTCGGTTTCATGAATTCAAGATTAAGGAAGGAGGAACAATGACACGGGTGGGTTTTTGAAGAATGGGCTCGGCCCATTTGGTTTTGAAGTAAGAAATCCTCTTATGGTTATTTAATTTAGAGATTAATAAAAGTGTTAAACTTAAAATCATGATATCTTGTTCGGTTTCAATTCTGGTCGATAAGCAGTTTTCGTTGGGTTTGTATGGATGAGTATGACATTACAGTGTACCTTACCAATAGCCTTCGACAAGTATAAATTTATGTCATTTAAAATATTTAAATTATATTATTTTAATTAATAACATCATTTAAATTTATATACCTTAATTATTGATGTTTATTTGGTCAAATAAAATACTATTGAGTTCAACTGGATTGAATATGGTAATTGTCGTTTGTTTAGCGGAATAAAACACCATTCCACTAATTAAATTAATTGGACATCTGTTTAGCAGAATAATCACCGTTCTGCTATTATTAACTGGATATTTTAAATTTGGACTTTTATTTAGAATAAATAAATCCTGATTTGCTATAACATTCGTATAGACACTTTTATGCCTTCGGTTTATTAATATTGGTTAGGTGTTATATTAATAGTTATTCGTTAATAATGGATTTAATTTACATATCTGAGTTACGTAAATACCTGAATTGTAACTTGAATAGTTTAATGGAATAAATGGTGACTTGATTAAGTACCATTGGAGTTGCTAAGCCTCTTTTTAAAATTGAAAGCTAATTCTTGAGTCAAATTTATTTTAAGAATAATTATTATTTATTAGTAAGGTTTTAAAGGATATTTATTATTTATTAATAAGGTTTTAAAGATAATTAATAATGATTTAAATTAAATTATTGCATTAATGATAACTTAAGCTATTGAATTACATTAATTTAAGTTATTTAATTTTATTGGTGTAAGTTATTTAAATTGCTTTTAAAAGTAAATAATTATTATATTAATGATTTTTAAAATTAAGTGATAAATATAGTAACAATATTTTGAAGACAATTATTTATTTATTTATTAACATTGATTAAGAATTAAATCAGTAGTATAGAAATACTATTGAAAGTTAACTTATATATTGTTAATGTATTCTAAAGTTATTATTTTGAATAAGGATTAGAAATAATTAAACAAAGAATGTTAAATAATAACTTGGTTGTTAAAGGTGTTTAAATCATCAATTGTATCAAAGGAACTTTATTGATGGAAGTTCATGTAAGAGTATGTTTAAAACAAGGAAAGCTTATAAAAAGGTTTTATAAATTAAAATAGATCTTGGAATTGGAAAAGAGTTGTAAATGATGTGGATATTTATAGAAGGATTATAAAGTGTTTGGTATTTATAAAAGTGATTTGGAAATTAACTAGGTGATTTGTGAAGAGTTTTGTTAATAGATTTGGAAATCTATGAGTGATATATTTATAAAATAAAAGAGATTTATACTAAGAGATGGGTTGTGGATCATTTATATCTCCATTTTAATATGATTTTTAATAGGAAATATCTCTAAGTGTTGTTGAATATATTTATACCGTTTTATAAGTATGTAGAAGTAGTTTTTTCAGGTTTCTAAAAGTGAATGGGTTTATGGATATACTTTATTGAGATAAGCATATGGTTATATTTTCTAAGTATCGTAAACGCAGTAGTCTGTGAATATATTAATCTTGTAAAGATAAGTATATAGAGGTGATTTCCAAATTTCGGAAAGTGATGTTAAATCAATATGGTAAACTTGAGAGGCTAGTGATTCCAGGGGAAATGTAATCTCTGTTTGAATAATTGTTATTTGATAGTTAAATAACCGACTATCAAAATCTGGACTAAAATGTAACTTTGGAAATATCTTGGAGAAACATGGAAATTATATGGTATAGTTACCATCGTGGTGCTATACTACACGTATAAACTCGTTTTTTTCTCCTAGGAAAATGATAAGGAAATCCATCCACTAACGGTAGGAGGTGATCTCCGCTCTTATCTTTGTTTGCATATTTCCTAAAGAACCGGAGTTGAGTTTACCAGAAACCATCAAATGTTGTTTCGAAGAGACCAGGATCAGATATGTTATTCGAAAACCACTTCGATCCTACTCAAGCATTTCTAATGGAATACATCTTAAAGAATATGGAATCGAATACAGAGACTTGAAGTGCAAGGCTATTTGCTATTAATACTAGAAGGGATTCCCCAAAATGGTTGTAATAGAAATAGTGCCTCTGGTTTCATTCAGTCCTAGAACGAACTTTTATGGATGAATGCTGGCACTGCATTACTGCCTGGAGGACAGTATTTGCATTCCAAGTGGGTTTACTATTTAAAAGGTAATATATAGCCTTAAGCCTCAATAAACGGGAATGACTAAAACGGGAAATATGCAGTAGGGCTAATTTGGTCGCTCCCAATTAGGGTATGATCAACCCTATCTAGAATTGATATTATCTCTTATTGTATGCTTCAACGCCCACTAACGAAGGGGTGTTCATATTCGGTACTACTAGTCAAGTGGTAAGCCGATCTTGTGTAGGCTGGGGATCCTGGTGAAGTCTTTGGTGTTATTTTATCTAGAGATGCACCATGTCGTGCGGCACCCCAGCAGCCCAATCATTTTATCAAATCCTTTCTCCAATACGAGCCTTTATGGTTTTTAGTTGTATACCTATTAGGCTTGAATTTAATTAATGTAACAATTTCAGCTATGATTAATGAGTATCTGTATCTTAAACACTATTTATAATATCATTAGATTTTCTATCGAAAATGTTTTGGTTATCGTATGGTAAAACCCATCCATGTTTATATGAGGCATGGTCTTATGAGATACCTTTGATTTTAAAGATTTAACAAGTTATAATAAATAAATTTCCTTGTGATTTGAGTTCGTTATGCTGATTTTACCAAATTGACCCGGGCATTGTTTTTCCTAAATGCTTGGGTCAGACCGAGCATATTACAATTAGTTTGGCTGCTTTGGAGCTTCAGGAGACGAGCTAGCAGGCCTAGAGACGTATTCACGTATATGGTTATTATTCCCTTGCATTCATTTCCGTATGTATCAGTAATTATGAGGACTAGTTATAACTGTTCGGGCTGAAATAGATTAGTGTACTCTGATTGATGTCTGTATTTATGTATATTACAGTTTGTTTTTGTGTAGTTGTATGTACATATAAAGATTTATTGTATATCATATATTATTCGTTCCACTGTGAGATTCTATGTTGTTTAGTTTCTTGTCTTCTTTCTTCTTTCTTTCCCCTAACTATCCACCTTTCCATTCTATTTGAGTGGGTCATGTGTGGCTGATTGCCATTTAAACTATATGAAAAAGTAGGTCATTACAATGTGGTATCATAGCGTAAGATTAAGCGAGAACCTTGGCTTTGGTGGGGTAACTCATTAATAAATAGGGTAATGGAATGCCTTATATGAGTTTGAGTTTATATATGAGAGCGCGTAATTGTTAGTGATATAAAAATATTTTATACTGCATTATTTGATCGGTTGAGTGGTATATGAATTCTGGCCGATGCATTTGGTCAATGTTATAGATAGGATTCCTAAATAATTAAATAAGCCTAACTAACATAATATTATTTTAAAACTGGTAGATGAAGTAATTTTACTTAGGAATATATTTTATATATAAAAGAATAAGTTTTCAGAAATTTAATATAGTTATTCTTGGTTATGGTTGATTGGTAGGAAATACGATAACATTCCATCATTATCAACTTGGATTTGATTAGTCGCGCTCGTCCAGTTCTTAGCATTGATTATTGTCTGTTAATCTAACTTGAATTTTTCTTACCTGGGTTGGGTAGATAGGTATTTTGGAAACATTGAATCGAACACTTTTGTGAATTAAGTTTCACAATTTGATTATAAGACATTCGTTGTTAGGGTTGGGTTAAAATTTGGTTTTGATAAGAGTTGTTTATTAAAAGGAATATGGAAAATTTTGAAGTAAATGTGTTTTGAATAAAAACCCAGGTGTTTAAATTCGTAAGTGAATTTAAAAATAAAAGTTGGATGTGATGGTTTTGAATGTATGGTAGGTATTTTACAAGTTTTACAACCTGAGTTGTGTTGCATGAAATATTTTTAGAATATAATTTAGTGGAAAAAGAATTGGTAATTATGAGAACCAATAACATAAGTGCGTAAGCTGGACGTAGATCATTTCTCTTCCATATAATTTTGATCTAAGATTCGAGTACATGATTTGTGGTGTTTAAAACCATTCCATATAAGGATCTATTATTCGATTTTTGATGACGAATAGTAGGTAAGAGTTCTTGATTTAGAACCAAGGTTTTCTATCATAGTATATGGCTATGAAAGAAGAACATATGTTTCTAATTAAGGAGCCTGATCGAAGTCCACACTAGTAAATCGGGCGAGCGATACTAGTTTGGAAGTGAACTCATGTATTTAAGCAACGATTTAATCTGATTTTGTATATGGATGATCTATGAGCATCAGGCAGACTTATAAATTGTAATGGGTGTTTGGATGGTGAAATTTCAGGAATGAAATTCTTTAAAGGGGGGAAAGAGTGTAACGACCCGTAATTTTTGAGTCTTCAAATATGAATATTTAATTTATTTAAATATTCAAATTTGAGGTAAATTATAATAAACTATCCGTTTCAAATTAAGACTTGGTTTTTGATGACGTATTTTTAATTTAATTTATAGAAAATTTCCATAACTTTTTAAGTTAAGAAAATAATAAATCTTCATTTGAAGCATTTTAGTCGAACGTCGACATTTTCGAAATTTAATAAAATAAGTTAACTTCTATATTTTATTGTTGTTTTGTGATCACGTCACAATTCTGTACGCAACCATATTTTTATTTTTGTCATTCACGACTCGGATGTGAACGCGATATGGCATGTCGAGATACTTGAAACAAACACATATACATATGCTCTTCCAGTACACACCCTTTTCACCACAGCCACCATGTTGTCTCAGCATACAAATTTGTCTCCCTTGTCCCAACTGATTCACTTATTGATGGTGATGGCAGCCATTTTGCCACCATGTCCAAGATGATCAAGCTTGTGTGTATATATATACATGTTTACGCGCAGGCAAGGAGGACTTCTACTTCTTCTTCTCTAACTTTTGTTTTTCTGGAGATGAAACAAACTCCACTTCCTCTCATTCAAAAATAAAAATCTCGCAAACCATTCACTTTTAGTCTAGGCTTTCAACTAAGAAGTCGATCGTCATCCTCTTTAGTTTTTTTTAATTGATCATGTTCGATTTCGTCGAGCATCGAGCGAGATATCATCAAATTTCTGTAAGTAGGAAATTTTGTTGACAAATTTCAAAAATTAATTTCTCTCAATGCATAAAGTATTAATAGACGCCGTAAGTGTCATTGGGTTCATATGGAGTCGTAGGATTTTTAGTGGGATTCTGTGTTTGGTGATGATGATGGGCAATCATGGAAAAATAAGGTTCGGATTAGTTTTTGATTTGAGCATCAATTGAAGATTTGGAGCTTGACGTTGTGTTCATGGAGGAGAGGCATTCGAGTGGTGAATTTTTGATGGTGTTTGGAGAGAAAAAGTGTCAAATTTTTATTTGGGTGCACACAATTTCGTGGGTTGGTCAGAGTTAAGCATGACCAGAGGCTAGGTGAAGGGCGCGGTTGAGTCGAGCTTGGCGAGGTAGGCATGTAGGCGGTCTTGGATGCGACAATGGGTGGTCGAAGTTGTCATGCACGTGCATGTGCACATTCGTGTATTTGGGTTTGTGAATTCAAGATTGGGGAATAAGAAGGAATAGTGATGCAGCTAGTTTTTGAAGAATGGGCTTGGACCATTTTGTTTAAAAGGTGAGAAATCCTCTCATGTTTATTTAATTTAAAGATTAATAGAAGTGTTAAACTTAAAATCATGAAATCTTGCTCGTTCCAATTCTGGTCGATAAGCGGAATTTTTCGTTGTGTTCGTATGGATGAGTACGATGATATAGTATAACTTATTGATAACTTTGGACAATTATAAATTTATGACATTGAAAATGGATAGGATTTAAATTATGTTATTTTAATTAATAACATCGTTTTAATTTATATAATTTAATTATTGATGTTTATTTGGCCAAATAAAATACTGTTGAGTTAAATTGGATTGAATATGGTAATTGGACATTTGTTTAGTGGGATAAAACATCGTTTTGCTAAATAAATTAATTGGACATCTAATTTTGCAGAAAAATCACTATTCTGCTGTTATTAAGTGAATAGTTTAAATTTGGACATTTATTTAGTAGAAATAAGTCTCGTTCTGCTATTACATTAGTATATACACTTTTATGCCTTCAAGCTGATTAATATCAGTTAAGTGTTATGTTAACTATTGCTTGTTAATTATGGATTTAATTTACATATCTGCTGTTATGTAAATACCTTGGTTATAACTTGGATAGTTTAATGGAATAAATGGTGACTTATTAAGTACAATTGAAGTTGCAAGCCTCTTTCTAAATTTGAGAGCTAATTCTTAAGTCAAAGTTATTTTTAGAAAATTTATTATTTATTAATAAGGTTTTAAAGGATATTTATAATTTATCAATAAGGTTTTAAAGATAAATAATAATTATTTAATGCTGGTTTAAAGTAAATTATTTCATTTATTTGATAATTTAATTTAGTTAATTACTAATTTAAGTTATTTAATTTTATTTGTTGAAGTTATTTAAATTATTTTTAAAAGTTATTTAATTATTATATTAATGATTTTTAAAATTAAGTGATAATTATAGTAACAATATTTTGAAGATAATTAATTAATTATTTATTAATAATGATTCAGAATTAAAATATTAGTACAATAATACTATTTAAAGTTAATCTAATAAACTATTGATGATATTCTAGAGTTATTATTTTGAATAAGGTTTAAAAATAATTAAACAAAGAATGTTAAATAATAACTTGGTTGTTAAAGGTGTTTAAATCATCAATTGTATTAAAGGAAAAGTTCATATAGGGAGTTTGCTTAAAATAAGGGAACCTTGTAAAAGGGGTTTTAGAAATTAAAAGAGATCTTGGAATTGGAAAAGAGTTTGTAAATAATGTGGATATTTATAAAAAGATTATAAATGGTTTGGTATTTATAAAAGAGACTGGGAAATTAACTTGGTGATTTGTAAAGCGTTTTATAAATAGATTTGGAAATCTATGAGTGAGATTTATAAAATAAAAGAGATTTATATAAAAAGATGGGTTATAGTTCATTTGTATCTCCATTTTAATATGATTTTTAATAGGAAATATCTCTAAGTGTTGGTGAATATATTTATACCATTTTATAAGTATGTAAAAGTAGTTTTTCCAAGTTTTTAAAGGTGAAAAGGGTTTGGGAATTTACTTATTCCATTAAGACAAGTATATGGTTATATTTTCTAGGTATCGAAAACGTAGTGGTTTGTGAATATATTTATCCTGTTAAGATAAGTATATAAAGGGGATTTCCAAGTTTTAAAAAGTAATGTTAAATCACTAAAAGGTAAACTTCAGAGGCTAGTGATCCTGTAGGAAAAGTAATATCTGTTTGAATGTTTGTTATTTGATAGTTAAATAACCGACTATTAAAATTTGGATCAAAACGTAACTTTGGAAATATTTAGGAGAAACACAGAAAATTATATGGTATACTTACCATCATGGTGCTATACTATACGTATAAACTCGTTTCATTCTCGTAGGATAAATGATAAGGAATTCGTCCACTAACAGTTAAGTGGTGATCTCCACTCTTATCTTGAAGAATCGTGGTTGAATTTACCGAAAACTTTCGAATGTTGTTTCAAAGAGACCGGGGTCGAATATGTTATCCGAAAATCACTCCTATCCAACTCAAGCATTTCGAATGGAAGACATCTTGAAGAATATGGAATCGAATATAGAGGCTTGAAGTGCAAGGCTATTTGCTATTGATCCTGGAAGGGATTACCTAAAATGGATGTAATAGAAATAGTGCCTTAGGTTTCGTTCAGTCTCAAAACGAACTTGTACGGATGAATGCTGGCTCTGCATTATTGCGTGGAGGGTAGTTTTAGCATTCCTAGCGGGTTTCTATTCAAAAAGGTAAAATGTAGCTTCAAGCCTTATCAACCGAGAATGACTAAAACAAGGAAGATGTAGCAAATCTAAGAGAGTCACCCCCAATTAGGGTATGATAACCCCTATCAAGAGTCGATATTCTCTCTCATCGTATGCTTCAAGGCCCATTAACGGAAGTGTGATCATATTCGGTACTACTAGTCAAGTGGTAAGCTGATCCTTTGTTGCCAAGGGATCCTAGCAAGGTCATCGATCTTATTTTATCTAGAGATGCACCGTGAGGGGTGGTACCCCGGTATCCCAGTCATTGTATGTAATACATTCTTCAATACAATCCTTTACGGTTTTTAGTTGTATACCTTTTTTGTTGGACTTTAATTGATGTAACATTTTCGGCTATGATTAATAAGTATTTGTATCTTAGACATTATGGTAATATCATTAGATTTTGTATAGAAAATATTTTGGTTATCATAAGTTTAAAACCTACCCGTGTTTATATGCGGCATGGTATTATGAGATAACTTTGACTTTAAAGATTTTGCAAGTTATAATATATAAATTTCCTAGCGATTTGAGTTTCTCATGCTGGTTTTATCAGACTGACCTGGGCATTGTTTTTCCTAAATGCTCAGGTCAAATCGAGCATATTACAGAATAGTTTGGATACTTTGGAGCTTTAGGAGAAGAGCTGGAGGCCCAGAGACATATTCATGTATATGGTTATTTTTCCATTGCATTCATTGTCATATGTATCAGTAATTGTGAGGACAGATCATTATAATTGTCCAGGCTGAAATAAGTTAGTATACTCTCATTGATGTCTATATATATATATATATTACAGTTTGTTTTTGTGTAAAGATTTATTGTATATAATAGATTATTCGTTCCGCTGTGAGATTCTGTGCTATTTAGTTTCTTTGTGTCTTCTTTCTTATCTCTTTACCCTAACTACTCACCTTTTCATTCAATTTGGGTGGTCATGTGTGGTTGATTGCCGCTTAAACTGTACAGAAAAGTGGGTCATTACAAGAAAAAGAGAACATCATTCTACTTTTACCATTATAGTACACGCCTTCCTCTTTTTTCGACCTTAGTATTCCTTTGACCACATCTAGATTATCTACTAACCAGTGTCTTCCAACGTATGTGGCTATCACAACAAGCTGAATAGTTGGCCTTTACACCTCTTATCTCAAGCTAGAAACTGACTATCATTAACTCTATGGATATTACTATGGAACTTATTATTCTGGTACATCTATTCTACATAAAAAGCTTATTTCCATGATCACCAAAGCTTCAGGAAAAAGAAATTCTCTCCAGTGATAGCTTCCGCTATGAAATGTCAAAACGGAAACAAACATCCATCCATTTTTTGAATGCACCTATGTTCATCAAATATGGGTTAGAATACTAGCCAATGGAAGTTTCCATAGACCTTCACTTGACTCGAAGGAGGAGTGGTTCAACATTTTTAAGGTCACTAAATGAAAGTCCCAAAAATCAAAATCTTAATTAGCATTCTAAAGCGTTTTTTGCATGCAATATGGTTAGAGAGAAACGAAAGAGTATTTGGGAGCTCGGGTAAATCTACTCCGGAGCTTTATCATGCAATTCACCTCCGTATTTTGAAAAGGACTAGAGCATTGAGACATGAGCGCGACAGTCTCTAGTTTCTCCAATCTTGTTTTGGCTCCCTATTATTTTCTATTTTAGCTGTTTTCTTCTTATTGTATACACAACCATTTTTGGCTTCTGTAACGTCATTTTGAATATTCTTAATATAACTGGCCGGGCTCCCTTAGTCCAATTACCATCCAGAAAAATAAAGCTCCATTATAGCAAAAAGACCCTACGATAGCGCCAAAAAAACACTATTAAAGCCTATAATAGCGGTTTAGTAAACGCTGTACAACGACATGTTATTAAAAACAGTGAATAATTTATAGCGCATAATAAGCGCTATAAAAAGTGTTAATATAATAGCATAAATAATCTGCTATTTTAAACTTTTTTATAGTGGCAAATTATGTCTTATTGATTTCTATAATAGCACTATTTGTCCGCCATGAATCGTTATTAACCACAAAATACTTTTTATTTTTCTAACACAGTGCTAACAATTCTCTATAAAAAGTATTAACAACAGATTATGAGCGTTGTTTATGGACACGTTATTGTAGATGTTGACTTGTCACAACAACTATAAAGATTCAGCTACAATAACGCTTATACACTTTTATGATATGTTCTTTTATAGCACTTACTAACCTATTATTCATCATTCTTTACAGCACTTTTTATAATACCATAGCGCTTTTTCTGTTATGCATCTGTAATACTGACAGATTTAATAGCGGTCATTCGACGCTATTAAATATTTATAGCAGTTTTCAAGTGTCATGGTTTAGTTGCACAATTCAAAAATTTTATGCATCCTATTCATAAACTATAGTATTAAATACTAATATAAATGCACAATAATAATCATTTTAAACATAAAACCATTTAAATAATGCAAGAATCATAAAAGATAATAAATATAGAGATGCAACACATTGCATTAAACATATCGTATATTCATACACATAATATCATATAGGTTAAACTACATAAATCAAAACGTAGTAGCAAATGTTTTAAGCACACCCGAAAAATAGTAACAAAGTTTAACAAAAAAAATAAGTGCATGTTTGGTTGTTTGCATTAAAAAGAAGACCACAACTTTCACATCCTTCTTCTTTCACACACCTGCAAATAAGATAAATATTTACATTAGGAACGAATATGAATAAAATACTGATGAAATTTGATTTTTAGGTAGCACAATGCAGTATGTGTGCATAAAAAGCTGATAAGTTGAAACTAAGGCGACTACAAAATGCATCCAAGCCATAGAAAATCAAAGCCATCTTAAAGAATTTGAAAAGAAGTGACAATAACAAAACCAAAATCAAGGGAAGAAAAATTCAACACAAACAAACTAACTAAAAAGACACATGCACAATAACATAAGGAAATAGTATCAAAACTTCTTATCATGCTTGAATCCTACATCCACTAGCACAAGGAAATATTTAGGAGCATTGAAGGTGAAACAGTTGGTGGCAGTAGTTGAAATGTGACACTAAAAATTGTAAGTATTTGAACTTCTAAAATTGGTGGCAGTAGTTAACTACAATCATTGTTTCAAGATGAAACATTTGTTGTTCATCATTAATTCATAATGATACAATTGTCTCTAAATGTTGATTTCTATTTTTCTCAATGTGTCTCCAGATTCTCAACTGCTCGTTCTATTTTTATTAGTATGAATTAATCTAATGAACTGAATACAATGTGTGACTGGGACAACATTATTTGGACACAGGAACTCCACTCTAACTAAGTTAACATTATTCCTATTTAAATGCAAGAAACATAGTATAATTTGGTTATTATTGTGTCATGATGCAAAAAGTAGCAAGTTTTCGACCATGAGAAGCTATTTGTAGATGACACAATGGTGGAAGTAAAGATTGATATTCAGCCAACCATTATAGCCGGTTGGACATTTGAAGATGCGGTTTTTCCTAAATATTTCACCAAAGACTGTTACAAGTTGGTATCCTAATCCAATAGCTCATAATGTTCTTCATAAGCCTGTTTGTGCTTGTTGGTATCCTAATGCACATTTTCAATAGCATTATGCATATTAGCGCATCCAACTACCCTTATCTACCAATGTATCATCCCTATTATCCAAACTACCTACCACCACATCTGAACTTCCAAAATCTTCGTCATTAATCTTAGCAACATCAATCACTGACCCTAAATAAACCACATCCTCACCAGCACTTGATGCAGGTTCATTGTCTTCAAAACTGTCAATAACCTGAATAATCACCTTCACAACCTACTCCATCTCCAGAATCTCTTATACAATTAAACTCCATTAATTCACCTTCATTCACCAACTATAGCAACTCCCTATACACAAACATCACCTCCCCTTCTACCTTACCACAATAACACAACCACACACAACCACCGAACACCATCCATATCCAAAACCCTGCATACTCTTCCTTCAAATCATCATCACCGCTCCACCAACTACGCAGTCTCCTCCACTCGTTCGCAACTTCTAACATTACTAGACCTTTCACCCATAATAGCTTCAAACCCGTTGCTTTGGTCAAGCTACAACCCTAAATCCGCTCCCTCAGTTCCCTCATTACAACCATTATGCAAACTCCATCGCCAAGCCTACAACACATCAGTCAAACACTTGACACCCCCAACCTTAGCAGAAACGCAAATACCCAAAACTGTATAATCCACCTGTCACATCCTCATTGGAACTCCTCATCACAACAAACCAAACTGCAATTTCAACTTCCTTAACTCCTCATTCCCCAAACAACACATTTTCAGAAAACTGCATCACTTTACAACTCTCCCCTCATCAATTTCATTAAACTTCACAAAGTGCAATTCAACCATTTCCTTCAAATCCTCAAACTGCTAAAAATTTGCTACCAACAACTGACCATCAAGCTACTGAATGACAAATCCAACCACTCTACACTTGAATAAACTACTCCATTATCCAACCTCCATTAGCCTCTTCCCTTACCTTGAACCAAACTCGAATTCCAATTCATCACCGCTTGACTTCCAAACAACCTCACCACGACATCACCCATCAATCACCAAACTTCATATCCAAACAGAATCAACCTTCACTACCCAATCTAAATCGTATTCCTCAAACCAACCTCAACATGCAAATCGCCTCAATCCAAAGCCTGCTTCCCTCAACGAACCATTAACATCACAATACCGAACTTCAATCACCATGCAAACCAACCATCTCCTACGTCGTCAAACCATCTTCAATCATCGAAACCCAAATTCCAAGCTCTAACCCACAACTCTCCATCACAGCCACAACTTTAACATGTAATTTAATAAGTGATATTTACGATATACTTATAATCATGTGACAATTAAGATCCCATGTCTGTATATTAAGTAAAGGGTTATACTTATCCAAGATAGATGTATATGTTTATAAACAAAGTAGATTATACTTACTGAAAATTCATGTCATTACGTTATAGTGCGCTGCAGGCCAAGCTATTATAGAACCAATGGCTTCTTCCATGTACTGTAATTCAGATGTTTGTCTCTATAGCACCACAGTTGGCTCTTTGATAACCTCTATCCAAATTTTAACTGCATTTAGTCCTAGTGTTTTAAAATGGATTGGTGCTTTTGGATCAGTTGACTCTACATGTCCTACATCAACTATTTTTTCCTTTTCCGATAAATCCATCAGCTTGCATCTGTTGCTCGTTCTTGAATTTGGCGTTTGTAAATTAACAGAAAAGGATATGTTGTAGTTAGCTCATTGTAAAATCATAATTTAAAAGATACGTCAGTGCATAAAAATGAAGTACCATAAATGTTTGCACTATGGTTTGAGGAGTTGGAGATGCTGGAACATTAACCATCTCAACAACTACTTAGGACTTAGGCCATGCTACCTTCCTACCGACAGCTTCTTCAACACGTATCATAGCATGGTCTGGCCTCCACAAAAAGCATCTTTTTTTATTGGATTATCTATCCAAACAAACATGGTGCATGGTCCAGAAGGAAGATCATTAATAATTTTATTTGAGTCACTCAAATGTATTCGCCCTTTAGCCACTAATTCTTTGCTCCCTCCCCAATCATAAATATTGCATTTGTATTCTAAGTTGCCACTTTTACTTTATTCGAGACAAAAAATATTTATTCAGTAAAAGTAAAATATTTTAAAATAGTATGTCAATTGTGAAAGATAAATGTTTACCACATCCTCTTCTTCTTCCTCTTCTTCAAGGTGATCACTTGGATGTAAAACAACTCTATTCGGTGGCCATGCCACTAGATCATCCTTTGCTTCCCCAATAAGAGTGAAACTAGATATAGGCCTCCATTAAAAAACATCTGGCTTTGTTGGCACATCAATTGGAATTACCATCGCATCCGGTCCAAAAGGAATATTATTGACAAGCTTGTTTGGATCCTTCGATACAACTCTTCCACCGGCAATAATTTCTTCATTCCCCTGCCATAAATCACATTTTTGGAGGTTTTTATTGTACTTGCACTACAATTAATCAAAGAAATAATATATTAATTACTGGAAAAAATAAAAATAAAAATAATGTGAAACCAATAATACAGCGTACATGAGGTGTATTTACTTCTGTCCAACTGTCTCTACCCTGCAAAACCAGCAAAATAAATTGTTATAACATTAGTTTACCCTTCAATGCCCAATTATAATAACATGAATACAACTATGAGAACAACTAGCATATATTGGCATCGATCCTTAATAGACAAGAGATATTTTACCTGATTTTTCCATCATCGCGAGAAAATATTGCTCTAACTCTAAAACTTTTCTTTCAAGTTGCATTGTTTGCTTATCCTTAACTTGTGCTAAAATTGCCGTACCGATGTTTATATTCCTTCCCATTGCTCTTAGTCGACCCAGTATATCTTGTCCCAGTAATTGAGAAAGTGCATCTTCTTTGTAATTGATTGCCAAGCTTGATTGTGGAATACTTTCAACTTGCTTTATCTTTTACTACAAAAGTTAATGCATATAGATTATATAATGATACATTTATATACTAAGAAAGTGATACATCTGAAATTGAAAGAAGTAAAAATGCCACACTTGTACGAAATGTAGTTAATACTTTGCACAAGTCAAAGCGATTATACCAAGTTTGAAGTCAAAATCAGTTGATAATTATGTCACGTTCAACCACTGAATCAGAAAAATCCAAGAAATGGGCTAAAATAGTATACAAGCTTTTTAATCTGAAATACCTAATTGTATAACATTACATAGCGGTTTATTTAGTTATAGCAGAAGCAATTTAAATCATAAACAAAGAGATGGGATTGAAACATATAGAACATGTTAGGTCATGTTGCTTGTTTAGAAAGTCAGTGTAATTGACCAATCTAAGGCTAACATCAATTTGTAAATCAATCTTAATATTTCAGTTTGATTTTTTCAGCTATAGTTATTAATATTAGGTGTATTAAGCATACACCCACTTAACGAAAATGACAAAGAGAGTCTTTTCCCTTCATAAAAAAACAATAATAAAAAAGCTTACAACATTTCAAAATTTGTCAAGGTAAGAATCAATGTAATTATAAAGCCAGTTTCTTTATTAGAACCTATTATGTAGTTTAATTTTGCTAGCTAAATTATGCTTTAAATGAGTTTAAAGTGCATTATGGTAACCAGTATAAATTGAGGATAAAATTTTAAATTAGAGCAGACAAGTTTTAGAATTAATTTTGTATATATTATGATTTTTAGAAAGCATGCCCCATAAAAAAATTACATTATTTGATACAAGGAACAGTCAGCAACTCAGCCAGAGAAGCTAAGCTGATAATGAAATGCAATTGATGATTATACTAAGATATAGATGCGCATTAAATTTTCTAATAACTTGGATGATAATTAAAAAGTTGATATTGAAATGCAGTTGTAACTATGAAAGGATCATTCCTTTTCAGCTTGCAGATACTTTTGCACAAGTCAAAGCGAACCAGCTCAATGGAAAATCAACATGAAGCTAACTTTTGCTAAAAGAGTGAAAAATAGACACAAATTTATAGACCATAGAAGAACAACTGAACATGTTTCACTTTATTTCAATTCACGAAGAGCACTGATATAAAACATTGGTCTAACATGGCCGCATGATCATTTTCATAGTAGTATTCATACTATAAGTTTGAGTTTTATAATAGGTTTACCGTTTTATGATATCATTTCAAGTCAAAAATATATTTTCCCATTCATTTCGTTTTAAGGGATCCTTTTTGAGATACATTAAAATCTAACTATACACCTGTATGCATTTGTATGAACAGACATTCAAACTGTAAATGTACATATCAAATGTCCGCTCAAAGACATAGTTTAAAATACATGTTTGTAGAATAGGAAAACAAGGCGTATGACCATGTGCATGCACATATACATAATAAGTTGAGAAGCGAACATAAAGAATAAAACTTTGAAGCATAGTTCTTGACATTTCAAGTGGACATTAGTGAAAATCAATAAACGTTAAATGATAATAAAATAAATACATTGGGTATTAAAGTCAATTTTTTTATCAACTCGATAAATATTTTAATGGTCCAAGTTTATATGAACGTTTATTTTACAAACTAATGTAAGTAAGATTATTTTTAGTTTGAAAAATTATTTGCTTTAGTAAATGCCCTGACATTTGAACAGGGATCAAAACTGTAACATGTTAGATATAGAGCATTCATAGCTTATATTTTCCCTAGTTCTTAAATAATGTACGGCGTTGTATCTATGGTGTTATTTGGTTTCTTTTAACAATATGCAATTGCAAATGAACATATGTTAAAACATCTTTAGTATTTTGAAAACATACCTAGCATTAGACAATGCAAACATATCAGCTATCCATCACTAAATTAATCAAGAGGGTCCTTTTTCTAATGTGCATAGCAGCAGCCTACTTGCTATGATGCCATTTTTTTTCCTTTTACTTGAGTTTTTTTCTTTTTCTTTCAAAGGGATTAAGACGTGCTAATAGCACAACCTTAAAATTTAAGTTATGAACCATCATACCGTGTGTTTTCAAAATACATGGATGATTAGGATGTGCTATTTCCTAATTGAACTTGTGAACTACCTTATCACATATTGGTCAAAATCAATTTACTATAATTTCAGAAGGAAAAACAAATTTTGATCAACTTACTATAGTATCTACAACTGTCATATTCACTAGTTCACCATTTTTTCGTATGCGAGATTTGATTCATACTTGACTTCTAGTGACGGAAGAGAAATCACCATTTTTCTTTTTCTACATTTAAATGAACATCAAATAAAAAATTGTATTAAGTAATAAGTTCATAAATATTACTGTATAACAAGTTAAAATACCCCATATGATCATTTATTTAAGTTAAATAGAATAAATATAGTGGTAAAAATATGCACATTTATATGCACATCACATACTGGTTAAAATCAATTTACTATAATTTCAGAAGGAAAAACAAATTTTGATCAACTTACTATAGTATCTACAATTGTCATATTCACAAGTTCACCATTTTTTCGTATGCGAGATTCGATTCATACTTGACTTCTAGTGATGGAAGAGCAATCACCATTTTGCTTTTTCTACATTCAAAAGAACATCAAATAACAAATTGTATTAAGTAATAAGTTCATAAATATTACAATAGATAAAATTACTCTTTTTCTTACAATATCTTCAGCCAGTTGAGCCATTCTTTTGCGACTGCTTGTATGTGGCAACTGTTTGTCTCTAATAGCTTTGTTCTTCATGCTTAATACCTAAAATAGGAGATTTAAATACATTATTTATATCCTTTACGTTCTTATATTTCATACAAAGAAATAAACAAAAATAACAAAAAAATTACCTGAAATTACGAACTTTTTTTTGATTTGTAAATTTCTTCCACTCATTAATACTTTTGATGTTACTTGGCTTCAACTGAAGCTTTTCCTTCATGGACTTTGATTTAACTATTTGGCAATCTAGTCAACATTTTGACGCCCTCCAAATACCTCCCATTTGCTTAAATATTAGTGTTTTTTGCCAATCTGTATCCATTTTAAACCTCGCTTGCAACATTTTTCAAAACAAGTGTCAATATTCATAGACATAGGAACACAATATTATAGTATTTATTGATATCTTTAAGAAAACATAACGGAAATAACAAATTAAATGGTGCATTGCAATTTTTAAATTTCAATCATGGAATAATTTTTAATTCGCAAGTAATCAAGCTCAAGATCCTAGACAAGAAATGCATAAATTGCAAATTTAGATGGCCTCGTAAGCATATATAAGTGGTATTCAAATTTAGATGATATTAATGATATTAATAGCCTCCTAAGCAGATATTAATGATATCAAATGATATTAATGATATTCAAATTTAGATGGCCTCCTAAGCATAAACTGCAATTAATTTTTAATTCTTATTTGCCTACCCAGATCATGACCAAATTAATGATATTCAAATTGATCAAAGTGCAAAAGCAGATTACTGGTTCTGGATTCTAAATTCGAAGGGGGTGTTTTCCTTCAAATTGGCTTAGGAGAATACATGGACTAATCAAAAGAAAAATCTGGAGTATCTCTTGGGTTATGACCAACAAATTTCAAACCGATCACCTTGTTATTGACTATTTAATTTAGAAATATATGTTTATTTAAAATAATCTTGATAGATTAGCTGAAATGTATAAAAAAACAAAGAAGCATATAAAATGAAATATTAAAGAAAGATATGTCACCAGAATGCTTTCCCATAATACATCTCTCAAATCATTACCAAGGTGCCTCCAATCATTTAATGTGACCGGAACCACTTTTCGTACAAGCGGCCCTAAAAAGGAAGATAACTTGATCCACCCATCTACTATTGGTTCAGCGGAACTATTAAATTCAACTTCGATTACCTCCAGAGAGTTGAACGGAAGCCTTCTAGCTTTAGTTATCCCTCTACTTTTTTCCCATGTTTAGACATGCACTGCCACCATGCATATGTCTCTTGCCATTCATTGCACCTTCAGAATTTTCTTCCAATTTAATTGCATTGTCTTCATCTATTTGTGAGTTGTCTTGTAGTTGTGCATTGTTGTTTTGTTCATTTTGCAACGGATATTTTTCTAATTCTTGTGGGTAGTGTTCATTATGAATCTCATTGTCCACCTCAAACTGCTCATATCTTGCAATGCGGTTGTTGGGTGTAGATTTGGGCTCTTTGACTTTTTTTTTGCACGTCAGCGTGCTTTCTGCTTTTCATAGTCCTGCCCATTTCCTGTTACAAAAATTGATCATGTTACAAAAAGGTGTGAGATTACATGAAGTAAGAATAGGTAAGCATATAGCAATGAGAGAAACTCATGGGTGCTGCTTTATAACTCTGCAGTTAAATGTTTAAAGCCATTCGCATAACAAAAACGAAGAAGAAGTTCATCGACCTAATTAAAAATAGACGAAAAAGTTAGCATTTAATTATACAAATATCAATTTTAGTGAGTGCAATTTTCGAAGCATAACTGTGAAACCGTCAGCACATGATTATTCTGACAAATATTAGATTGGCTTTTATATAATCCACCATTGTGCAACAATAAAATAATTTAATAGTACACATTTACAATTAGTTTGTTAATTGACTGTACTAATTCACTAGCTAAAGAATAGAAATGCTTTAACATTCTTTTTCATTAAAAAGCCATAGGTTCCAAAGAAGATGCACATCAAAATAACATTAATTCTTTAGGTTGTTGCTGAATAAGATAACTGCATGCTATAAAATCTGCTTATGAAAAAAAAATCTCCATAATTATGTACCATCAAATTATTAAAATAAATGCTAACTTGTTCGTTATTGTTTACGTATAAAAAATGAATAATAGTATAATATATTATTGATGGATGGAATACCTATAAAGACCGCTATTTTGCAATTTTCTGGTATTATTCTATTTTCCTTGCCTTTGATTGTTGAAGAGTAAAAAAGAACAAATGAATACACATTTCAGAGTGCAGGTCCAATTTCAGGATTTCCGATGCATATGTTTAGTTGGTTACATACAAATTTTAAAAGAAAAATCATGCACATTTACATAATTTCGTATGCATTAGTGCTTATTCATGTCAACTAAGGGTCCAATTGCAATAACTTGGTGACAATCATAAAAACAGGACCAAATAACACAACAAGAAATAAAATACGAGTGGAAGCCAGTTGCTTTAGGCATAGTGAAAAATATTGTGATTTATCTGAGATCTCACTCGATTTGATAAATCATGAATGAATTTTCAAGTCAAAATGCAATCGCATTCCGAGATTTGAAATCTTGGTTAAAACATTAAAATAATTACTGAAATGTGTGAAGTTCAAATATTGATGGTGACATATCCTCTTTTTCAAATATCCACGTGCGAACAATCCTTGGTGACTTAGGAGTAAAGTTCTGTTTTATGTATTTTCAGAAGAAAAAAAGGAAAAAAAAAGATGACCGCAACTAAATTAAAATAGAAGAAGACATTTCTCAAATAAATTACCCCTTGTTTGTTCATACTTCAAAGCTGACATTTATAACAGCAGTCACATAGGATGATATTCTAAAATTTTGATTTCCGTTGACGATAAGAAAACTAACCATCCATGATATTTTAGTATCAACTTCACAAAATGAAGTAGTTAGGTAACAAACTAAATAAAGCAAGATCTTGCTATAAATAAGCTCTGGTCTAAAATATAACTTCAATATGACAAACACAAAACATCATTCCAATGGATACTGATAGAATATATTTTACATATATTCTAGGCGTTAAAATATTTCCTAATATTACCTGCATTTATTCTCTGATATTTCATGCATTTATTCTCTGATTTGAGTTACTCTTTATTTGGGAAATATTTATTTAGTTACCTTTCTTTTAGCAAATCAGTTGATTTGATGATATCTGTATTTAGGAAGTATTTATTTACTTACCTTTGTTTTAGCAAATCAATTGGCTAATTTGTAGCCTATCTTAACTCTTGTAACCTATTTATATATGATTGAAAGTGGAATACAACAGCAAGCAAATTGATTTCTAAATAGATTTCTTTCATGGTATCAGAGCAATTCTTCTTACCCTAGCCTTACCTATCTTCTTCTCCATTTTTCTTCTTCTTCTATCTTTAATTCTTTTCCTTGGCAGACTCATCCAAGTTTCACACCGCACCCACCATCACTAATGTTAAATCTCTTATTCCCATAACATTAGACAATGAGCAAGCCATGTATCATTCTTGGGCTACTCTGTTTACCAATCTTGCTAGGGTTCATGGTCTTTACGATCACTTGGTTCCACCAACGGAGGAGAAGGCTATGGCTGCCCATGCCCAGGCTAAGTCCGCTGATCCAGCACTTTGGAGGCGTTTGGATGCCGTTGTCTTGCAATGGATTTACAGCACCATTTCTTCCGATCTTCTCCTCGCTATTCTCAGACGTAATGACATGGCAGAGGGGGCATGGAACCGTCTTGAAGCTCTTTTTCAGAACAACAAAGTTTCTCGAGCTACCCATCTCGAGGAGGACTATACAAATGCTTCTTTTGAGGCTTTCAACTCGATCAACAATTATTGTAATTATCTACAATCTTTGGCGGATAGGTTGGCTGATGTTGATGCTCCGGTGACAAATGGTCGTCTGGTTTTACGTCTCATCGGGTCCTTACCAGAAGCGTATAGTGGTACGGTGGACTATATGCAAAATCAAGAGCCTTTGCGACCCTTTGAGAGTTGTCGTTCAAGGTTGAAAATGGCTGAGCGTACTATCAAGGCTCGTCAAGCTCGTGAAACTGGTGGTTCTGGGAGTCGGTCCAGTGGTGTTGCCATGGTTGCTACTGACTCATTTGCAGGCACTAAACGCAACAACAATAATAAAGGGAGGAACAATTTCAAAAACAATGGGAAGAAAAAGGTCTACCAAAGTACTAATGGGTCTAGTCCTAGTCAGCCGCCATATCAACAGCACCAATGGCAGCCACGTCAGCAGGCGCCACCACAACAGTGGCAGCAGCCTGGTTGGGGAGGGTGGACTATACCTCCTTACCCATTTCCCGCATACTCTTGGCAGCCAAGGCCCAATCCAGCGGTCCAATGTTCCTCCTCTTCTGGATCAGGCTTACTTGGGTCCAGACCTCAAGCTTTCAATGCAGTTGCTCCTCCTACTCCTAGCTACATGCCCATCGACATTGAGGCCGCTATGCATGCTCTTTCGTTCTCTCAACCAGATGGAAATTACTACATGGATACTGGTGCTACATCTCACATGATGGCGGATGCAGGTATTCTCTCTTCTTATTTCAATTCAAGCAATAAGCATCATAACATTGTTGTTGGTAGTGGTCATTTAATTCCAATTATTGGTCACAGTCGCACTACATTGCCTCTACCTTATCCACCATTTACCCTAAACAATGTGTTACATGCTTCTAGGCTCATTAAAAATCTGGTCTCTGTTCGTAAATTCACCACAGATAATATGGTTTCTATCTCTTTTGACCCTTTTGGTTTCTCTGTTAATGACTTACCGACCTGGAACAGACTAATGAGATGTGGTAGCACCGAGGGCTTATATCCACTTTTCTCCGACTCTCAAGCCATTTCTTCCAACAATCATTCTGCTTTTACTGCTTTGCCTTCGATTATTTGGCACAATCGTTTAGGTCATCCTGGCGATGCTATTCTTAAGTCTCTTTGTAGTCAAAAGTTTATTGATTGTAATAAGGTTTGTAAAACTTTTTGTTCTTCTTGTCCTCTTAGGAAACATTCTAAGCTACGTTTTTATGATTCAGTGTCATATACTTTTCTTCCGTTTGATATCATTCATTGTGATCTTTGGACTTCTCCTATTGTTAGTACTTCCGGCCATTGTTATTATGTTCTTTTTCTTGATGACTGTAGCAAATTTTTGTGGACCTTTCCTATTGCAAAAAATCTCAGGTCAAACAACTTTTCTTAGCGTTTCATGCTTTAGTCAAGACACAATTTGAACGTAATATTAAGACTTTCAGTGTGACAATGGTACGGAATACTTTAATGGCACTTTTAAGGATTTTTTTGAGAAACATGGTATGCTTTTCCTTCTCTCATGTCCTCATACATCTCCTCAAAATGGAAAGGCCGAAAGACACATAAAATCCATAAATAATATCATTCGGACTATTCTTGCTCATGCATCTATGCCACTCTCCTTTTGGCATCATGCTCTCTCCATGGCTACATATCTTCTCAATATCCTTCCTTCCAAGGTATTGAATTACCAATCTCCCGCTCAAATCCTCTATCAAAGTGATCCAGATTATTCACGTTTGCGTGATTTTGGTTGCTTATGTTTCCCATTATTCTCCTCTTCTACTATTCATAAATTACAAGAAAGATCGACTCCTTGTGCTTATTTAGGTCCGGCTCCTAATCATGTGGCTCCAAATGCTATGACATGTCTAGTGGTAAAATCTTAATTTGTCGTTATGTTCGTTTTGTTGAAACAGAATTTCCATTCTCCAAACTCCACAAAACAAAACATTCGAATTATGATTTTTTGAATGACAATATTAATCCTCAATTAATACATCATTTATCTCAAAATACCACACCACAAAATATGCAGCTTGACCCAACAACGCTGCCCAACGACTCGTCCTCTCTTCCTCAATCTAGGTCACAATCTCACATAGGCCCAGATTCCACACCTTCCACTGCTGCCCACACTTGGTCCTCTATTTCCTCCTCTGACCCATCCTCTCTTCCCCACAATCCAACCCCGTCTATGACCTTCCCCACTTTGACCATTCCTCACACCACCCCAATGCCTCCCAACCCCATTTCAACTCGCATGACCACTCGTGCATCAAATGACATTTTTAAACCCAACCCCAAATACTCTTCTAATTACCATACTACCAACACTACAGTTATTTCTCATATTCCGACAAATCATGTTAGTGCGCTTAGTGATCATAATTGGAAAAGTGCAATGTTGGATGAATTTAATGCTTTAATTGACGATAAGACTTGGGAATTGGTGCCTAGGCCGTCTAATGTTAATGTTATTCGGTCTATGTGGATTTTTCGTCATAAATATAAGTCTGATGGCTCTTTTGAGCGTTATAAAGCTCGTCTTGTAGGTAATGGAAATACACAGCAACATGGCATTAATTATGATGAAACGTTTAGCCCCGTGGTTAAACCGGTCACCATTAGGACGGTTCTCAGCATTGCTCTTTCTAAATCTTGGCCCATTCATCAAATGGATGTCAAGAATGCTTTCTTGCATGGTCATCTCGATGAAGCAGTTTATATGCATCAACCCATGAGTTTTCATAACAAAAATTATCCAAATCTTGTTTGCGTTTTAAAGAAATCTTTGTGCGGATTAAAACAGGCTCCTCGAGCTTGGTACCAAAGATTTGCTGATTTTATTGCTACCATTGGGTTCTCTCATAGTACATCATATCACTCTTTATTCATCTACAAGAATGGTTCTGATATTGCATATATTCCGTTATATGTGGACGACATTATACTTACAGCTTCTTCTGATCGTCTTCGTAAGTATATTATGACTCTCTTAGCTTCTGAATTTGCTATGAAGGATCTAGGTCCTTTGAGTTTCTTTTTGGGTATTGCTGTCATCGTCATGCCCATGGTCTTTTCTTATCTCAGACACAGTATGCTGCAAAAATTATTGAACGTGGCAGAATGTCTAGTTGCAGTTCATGTCCTACTCCAGTTGACACTAAGTCCAAACTAAGTGCCACCACAGACACTCCTTATGATGATCCGACTAAGTATCGTAGTCTTGCAGGTGCTCTTCAGTATCTTACATTCACTCGACCAGACATTTCCTATGCCGTGCAGCAGATCTGCCTTCATATGCATGCCCCGACTAATGAGCGTATGAAAGCTCTTAAGCGTATCATACACTATCTCCAGGGTACCCTTTCTTTTGGTCTCCACTTGTACAAATCCAATACTAATCGTATTATCTCATATACAGATGCAGATTGGGGTGGTTGTCCTGACACCCATCGTTCTACCTCTGGTTATTGTGTATTCCTTGGAGATAATTTGATTTCTTGGTCTTCGAAACGACAACCTACTCTTTCCCATAGTAGTTCTGAAGCGGAGTACATGGGTGTTGCTAATGTTGTTTCTGATTCGTGCTGGATCAGAAATTTGCTTCTAGAGTTGCATTGTCCTATTCAAAAGGCTACTCTAGTTTATTATGATAATGTGAGTGCTATATACTTATCCAGCAATCCTGTTCAACATCAATGCACTAAACACATTGAGATGGATATTCATTTCGTCCATGAGAAAGTAGCTCGTAGTGAAGTGTGTGTGCTTCATGTACCGTCCCGTTACTAAATTGCTGATATTTATACAAAAGGGCTTCCGTGCGTATTATTTAATGATTTCAGGGACAGTCTAAGCATACAAGAACCTCCCGCTTCGACTGAGGGGGTGTGATAGAATATATTTTACATATATCCTAGGCGTTAAAATCTTGATTTTACCTGCATTTATTCTCTGATATTTCCTGCATTTATTCTTTGATTTGAGTTACTCTTTATTTCGGAAATATTTATTTAGTTACCTTTCTTTTAGCAAATCAGTTGATTTGATGATATCTGTATTTAGGAAGTATTTATTTACTTACCTTTGTTTTAGCAAATCAATTGGCTAATTTGTAGCCTATCATAACTCTTGTAAACCATATATATATGATTGAAAGTGGAATACAATAGCAAGCAATTTGATTTCTAAATAGATTTCTTTCAGATACACTATCGCTATGAGAAAAGAAGCTATAATTTACAAATACTAACACCATATTATGAATAAATCATCTAAACATAGAACATGAAAACACTAAAGGGAGTTCAGTGAAATATATTGTTCTTAGAAACACTTTACATGATCAAACAAACTAAGCATCCATTGTAGCTAATCAAGAAACCGCTGTAATTACCAAATACATGATAAAAACAAAAGGGAAAAAGTTGATATTTTGCCAAATAGATTGACCTCAGAAATAATTAGCAAGATCAAAGAAACATCAGCACCCATTATAGTTGAATAAGAACAGCTGCACTTACAAAAAATAAAAGTAAACTTGTACTTTGCTTAGCTTTAGCTGTCTGCATAGTGTATCATGATGCATATACTTAACAAAAAAAACATAAATAGAACAAACAACATCTGTTATAGGTCTGCAAATTCAAAATGATACAGAAAATCAACTTTATAAAGAAGTTAGATAAGTTGAAAATCTACTCATAATAAGAATAAACAAGCCAAACACTCATAACAAGCCTCACAGGAAAATAAGGTTGAAAATCTACTCAAATATGCCTTCACAATCTTCTCTAACATAACTAATATTCTCTATGGAATCAAAATCGATGTCAGTTTCCTAATGATATGTCCTAACAAAGCTAACTTCCATAACATGATCATCTGTCTCTAATTCATGAAAACCTCTTGGTGTTGCCTTCATTACGACATACCAGTTAGAATGGTCATTCTCTCTTGAATAAAAATCTTGTTTCGCTTGAGATGTAAAAATATATTGATCTTTTACATATTAAGCTTGATTTTGATGTAAATTGACAAGAGTGAATCCACCTTCGACCATCCTCCCATTTCCTATGCTCAATGACACTTAAATACGGGAATATAAAAAACTTGATAGTTTAACAAGATTATGTCAGTCACTATCCCATAATAAGTGACCACATCAACTCTTTGAGAAATATCATTTGCACTTGCGCTACATATGGTAGTCGCATCATAAGTACCTTCGTAATTTCAAGTTTCCCTCTCGACGTCTTTTGTGTGAAAACATTGTCCGTTAATTACATACCCTTTATAGGACAATGCACTACAACTTGGACCAAAGGCAATCCATTTTAACATTTCATCAATCGTTGAGTGAATAGGTATCTGGAAAACTTCATTGTACATAAATTTTGAAAAAAATAATTCTTGCCAATGAAAGGATAAATTAAAATTAAACAAGCATTAATCAAATCAGAGAAATTATCTGTATGTTTTTTCCAAAGCAACTTGCATTTTTTTCCAAGCACTTATCAAAATTTTGTAACTCCTCCAAATCCATACTCGTTTTCAACAAAGTTTGTTAAGTAATACTAATAATGCAATTTCACCAAAAAAATAGAATCAAAATATAATATGTACTTACTCTAAATATGGTTCCACCACAGCCATATTCGTCAACACGGCTAAATGAGCAATATCTTTTTCATTAGATGACAATTCAATTTTCTTCGGCTTCAAAATTGGACGTCCTTCGATTATCACATTGTTCTTATAATCTTCGTCTCGAACTAGTACCTCCTCTATTTGTAGTTTATTTTTTAGATTTCGACTAAAAAATCTCATTGACTCTTTTGCAACATAAGATTCTACAATACACCCTTCAGGTCGTGCATAATTCCTCATGTAATCTTTAAGTATTTTCATGTATCTTTCGAATGGGTACATCCAATGAAAATAAACCAAACCACACAAGTACACTTCTCTTCCAAGATGAATTGTGAAATGTATCATTATAACAAAAAATATGGTGGAAAATATCTTTCAAGCTCGCATAAAATTCCAATAATCTCATCATCAAGTTGCTGCAACTTCTCTCGTTCAGAAACACGTTGAGAAAAAAGAACATAGACAAACTATTGTTGTTCTGACCTTCTTTGGTAGTAATCCTCTAATTGCAACGGATAACGATTGTTGCATTATAACATGATAATCATGAGACTTCAAACCACTAACTTTGCAATCTTCTAAAGATAAAAATCTTTTGATATTTCAGTAATAACCATTAGGACCCTTAAAATCATATAATATTTTACGAAATAATTTTTTATTCACACAAAGACAATGTATACGGGGCCGATGGAAGATATGTTCTATTTCCATGAGGTTGCACATAAAGACTTTTTCGAATCCTCCAATCCTTCAAAACCTTTCGAGAATCAGTTCCATCTTTCAATTTATTATCATGCAACACTATGCCTAATAGGCTTTTAATAAAAAAAAATCACCATATGCATTACATCTAAATTATGCCGCAAGGGAAGTTCCTACAAATATGAATAATATAAAGGCTCAATGAGATATTTTTTTTATTATTATGCCAATGAGAAAAAAGTATAATTTTAATACTAACCTCCCAATATGGCGAATCAAATAAGATTGATCTTTTTTTCCACCTTAACAACTCATTTTGCTCATCATCTTCATCTTTTTTGTTGTGTTTACTCTTCCTCTTTTTTACTTGTTATCTTCATACTCAACTTCATATTTAACTTCTTCTTGATCTCCCACTTTTTGTTTTTTTATTCTTATTTTTTCCAAAAACATTTGGAAAGCCTTTCAAAATTATAGAAATGTTTCTTCCAGTTAAAATTCTAGGCTTGTTACCTTTCTCTACGGTGTTATCAAACCAAGTTTTCTGTTTCCTCCATGGATGTGAATTATCTAGAAATCTTCTATGCCCCATGTAAGCAATCTTTCGACAATTTTTTATCGATCGATGATGCGTTCTGACACCATAATGGACAAACTTTTCACATTTTACAAAAAACATCCTGCAAGATTTCCATCTGTCAGAAAATCATTTATTGTCCAATGTAAAATTTCTCTTAAATTGAATATGGTTTTACTAAACGCATCATAAATATCAATTCCAATATTCCAGAAAAGATTTAAGTCTTCTATCAATAGCGCCAAATATACATCAATATCGTTTTCGAGTTGCTTTGGACCAGAAATTAGTAATATTAGCATAATATTTTTCTTCTTCATACATAACATAGGTGAGAGATTATATGTCACAAGCATGATGGACCAACAACTATATTTGGAGCACATCGAACCATATACATTGAAAGCATCTGTAGCAAGACCAAGTCTGGGATTGCGTGGATCAGATGATAATGATTTCCACCTCTCATCCACTACATTCCACGTTATAGAATCTACAAGGAGACACATTTTTTCATCACTACTATGATGAATGCGACTTTTCGACGCTCAAAAACTGACATCAATACGTCCACTGTATCAACTGTCGAGCAATCGAATGCCGGAAAACCGTACCGTTATGGTTAAAGAAGAAGAAAAGGTAGAAGAAGAGAGAAAGAAAAAGAAAACAACAGAACAATATCAGAATCTCACAATCGCAGCGGAACAACATATAATAGGTAAATGAATAATCTTTAAACAAAGAACTATATCAGTTATTACATTACATCATATTACATTACATTACATCATCACAGTGTACAACAACAAACAACAACAAACAACAACAAACAGCGGAAAAGAAATACTATACACTAGTAATACGCCATGCCATCCAGCTTGCCTCCAGCAACTCCTGAATTCCAGAATATCCTAATAACCTAACTCTAGGCTGCTCGTGTGGAAATTGATGGGCACCCACAGTTTAGGAGGGAAAATAATAAACTCCGAGTCAGTCATGTGACTGGTGTGAGAACTAAAACAGTTTATTTTTAAAACAAAGTACAGGATAATTTTAAAATAGATTCGCGATGCTTTTTAGAAAATGAGACTACCATAAGGCCTCCCGCACACACACACACAACGCAAACGCAGAATCGGAGGAGATTTCTCCTTATGATAGCCAAAGATGCTTGATACACATTAAAAGAAACATTTGATATTATTACTAGTGCATAGTGTAGGAAAAATAATTTCGAAAGTAAAGATATAAATCTTAGCCAGCATAGGCATTCCGCACTTATGTCTACTATAGCTACCATCCAAACAGTGTTGCGCCACCATAAGTGAATGATATGTTCTACAACTAAAACCGTACAAGATCGTATTGTTTCTTTGGATTTCCAACAAATGATCAAGCCAAGGAACTTTCCATTGCCACATGGGTACGCCTCTAGAAAGACGACCCGAGAACCTAACTGGATCTCTGCCAACACAAGGTCGGGTTACCCCTAACTGGGTAACTACTGACACGAATATGTCATTCCCCGATCGTAACCGATCTATATCCGAGGATCCTCGATTTCCAACAACCACAAAGCAATAAATTTGCAGCAACAACATAGGTTAATTATCTGGGCTCCATACCATGATACCACTTCTATCCAGAAGGAATGACATACACTAAAGGGGCGCTACCCCCTAATAACCTTGCCGCATCCTTCCTGTTTTGACCATTTTCGGGGTGTGAGGTCCGACGAAGTCTCGTCCACAAAGCCACGCTTTATACAAAAGCTGTGCTTTGTTCAACAAATGCTCAACAGCACTTCGTATGTCACATTACCAATTTGGGAATGTATCACTAGTAACCATCAACTACATAACCTCTAAGGGTGTTAAGCTAAGAGAATAAATTCTCCGCCACCAACGGAAATATATTTGATTGAAACCAACTTTACTTCTCAAATTGTAATGTCAGACACACATCCATACAAGTCCGTTCCGGGATCGAATGGAACCGAAGGCACTTACAAAGAAGTCCTTGCAATCCGGATATTCACTAATCACGACCGGACTTCCCATCACAAAGGGTAATAAATTTCTATATCGGGGATCAGCCGATGCAGAAACATTCGACGGTAATCCTTCCGTTTTCACAAACATCCGATCTTCAACATCGGTCTTCAAATGCAATCCATAACGACGTATCACATATTCGGAATGGGTTATACGACCCCAAGGTCCTTTCCCGGCTAACCCGAATAGTGAGCGCTTATTTAAAAATAAGCGTGGCACTCAAATTCAAGCAAATCACAACAAATACCCATTCAAGGTAAATATTGATAGTCGGTTATTTAATATCAATAGATATGCTCAACATCACCAGATTCCAAATAATTTTCCAAATTATTTATTTTCCAAAAATATCTTTACTAGATATATAATTTTCCACACTTCAACCATTTGAAAATAAATTTTCAAATCACTTTTCACCTTTACTATTTTTGAAAACAAATTTCAATCATTTTCCTTACGCGGAAATACTTTCATTTCAAAATGGTTCTTTTAAACCAATTAAATAAATCCTTACCGATTTACTTTATATTTACGCTCCAAATCCGTAAATTTATTCTCACACTTCAAAAATAAATCAACGTTTATTTTTAAACAAATTTCCCTTTCTTTTATAAATTCCATAGTGAATTTACAATTCCAAAATATCTATGACTATATGACTTCCAAATCGATTTCTAATATTCATTTTCAATTTATCTTTAAAAGATAAAATCTCAAAATATTCACTTCATATTGGAAAAAATTTCCATACTTATTTAATAATAAGTAATTTAAAAATCCATTCATTTTCAACACTTGGAAAATATTCAATATACTTAAATTGAAATTAAATATATATTTCATTCTTTAAGGAAAACATTCACTTAAACACATTTATTTGGGCCAAAACGAATGTTGCGTAAAACATCGTTACGACAACCCAAAATCACTAGTATAGGGATTCGAAATTTAGATAGATATATAATCCCAATACTATACAAAAACATTTCCTTTCGAAAATCATTTACTATAACAACAGTGTTATAGTCCATCATTTCCTTGTTTCTCGAAAACGTCTATTTCAACAATGAATGTTGAAATCTATGGTTTCGATAGTTAATCCATTTTAAAACATCTTTAAAACAATTAACTTCATTTGATAATATTCATTTTTCCAGAACATATCCATTTGTTTAATAATATATTCACTGTCCAAAATCGTGAATATACTTCAATAACCCAATTCAATATTTTCTACACATTTTATTTCAAGGATAATTCTCTATCCGAAATTGCGAATATATCTCCTTTAATAACCTTCTATATTAAATTTATCAAATTCAATTGATTTCGGATTTATAAACAATGTTTATAAATTCCATTTCTATTTATAAAAACTTCAATTATAAAAATCCCTTTTATAAATCAATTCAATTTATAACTCAACTTTATACCCAAAATTCGATTTATAAATTAATTATTTATAAATCTTTATTTTACAAAATCTATTCATTTCATAACTTCACAATTTATAAATCTATAAATTTTATTCACTTGTGAAATCCATTTATACTTCATTTCAACACTTAATAAACTCGTTTCACAATTCCTATATTTTAATTTATAAATAACAATTTTATAAATCTTTTTATATAAACCGTTTATAATAATTCAAAAATCTCAGTTTAAATAAACCATTCCTTTTAATAATTTACAAAATGTTATTTAAAACTTATATAACTCCAAAATCATACTTAAGTACTATTTTCCAAAAATATAACTTTTATAACAATAAAATTATAATGTTTATTTATTTTAACAATTCAAAATTTAATAAAACGTATACTTTCAAAAATCACTTTAAAATCCTTTTAAAATCAAAATCGTTATTTTTAAGCTTTAAAAATGGATCCGATGATGCAACAGCACCCAACAATCAATCATGTCATCCAAACATCATATATCGATATGACAACAGAATATATAACAATATCTGTAAATAAATCAATATAGTTGAGGAATTCAGTTGGATCCCTCCAACCTGTTTCCCTGCATCCACAGATGTTAGCACAATACCAATTCCGTTCCAATACGGATTATCGCGGTATATAGGATTTATAAAATATTATCCGCTATTATACGGCGCAATAGGATCTCATCCGCTATATAATGCGGGTAAATCAACTCCAAGTACATAAATAATACCAATTCCAATCAAGATGGAATTATCGCGGTATATGTTTTTAATAAATAACCTCCGCTTAATAACGGCGTATAATGTCTATTTCAACAATCAATATATAACAATCATCATCCAGGCATACAATCAATAATTCTAAATCTAACTATTTAAAATTTAAATCGAAACTATTCGATTGAGTGAGAAGTTCTCACCCTGCTTTCAATTCAGTTTTCGCGCTTTATTTCGAATAAAATTAAATGCGCGTTTAATTTTATCTAAAATTTTCACTAGCTACAAACGACTCCAAACCAGCTCATTGCGTAGTGCTCGACAAAACGAACCGGGCGCAATTCGTTTCGTCCAAAACGGACCTCGTATGAAAGAGTTATAGCATTTTGAAGTTAATACAATTTTTTATATAAATAAATTACAACTTTTATTTTTATTTCTTACCCTAACAGATCATCACCGTTCGTTCCTCTATTGAAAAATCATGGCCGCATTGTAACGATAGAGATTTTGCCCGCTCGAAAATCGACATCCATACTTCAAATCGTATTCGAATGCCATAGATTCGACCGTTCAAATCCGATTCACCGGAGCTTATAACAAAATTAAGTAAACAACACAGCGGAATAAAAGAATAATACATTGATATACAACTTTGATATAATATCTGATACAACAGATGATCCAATAGATATCAATATACAACAGAGATATGATACAATAAAATAGCAGCGGAAAGAAAATAGATAACATCTAGCAGCAGAACAATAACTCTGAGATAGTCTTCAAGGAAGAACTCCGAAAATAACTGCAACTCCATTTCCAAGAATCAATCCAGCAATAGCTCGAACTTCCAATAACGATGCACCAAGATAAGCAAGACTGGTGTGATCCAAAGACTGAACTAACTCCAGATAATCCACTATATCTAACTATCTGAAAAGCCCAACTCTAGACTGCTCGTGTAGAAATATAATGAGCACCCAGAGTTTAGGAAAGAACAATAAACTCCGGATCAGTCGTGGGACTGGTGTGAGCAACAAAAACAGTTTATCTTTTAAAACATTCAACAAAAGATTTTCAAATTCAATTCGCAATGCTTTTTAAAAATGAGACTACCATAAGGCCTCCCGCACACACACACAATGCAAACGCAGAATCGGAGGAGATTTCTCCTTATGATAGTCAAAGATGCTTGATACGCATTAAAAAGAAACATTTAATATTATTACTAGTGCATAGTGTAGGAAAAATTCATTTCGAAAATAAAGATATAAATCTTAGCCAGCATAGACATTTCGCACTTATGCCTACTATAGCTACCATCCAAACAGTGGGGCGCCACCATAAGTGAATGATAGGTTCTACAACTAATACCATACAAGATCGTATTGTTTCTTTGGATTTCTAACGAATGATCAGGCCAAGGAACTTCCCATTGCCACATCATCGGCAACACGCATGGCTAACTCGACCATCCATCATTGTCAATTTCCTCAGAAATCAAAATAGAGCATATCACAAAAACCTGGAACACTCGCAACCTTCAACTTCCAAAACCTGGAAGTTCGCCGTCCTCGCCACCTCGTTCACCAGAGGCGCTGAATTTCTGGCCATCACCTCATCGACGTCTCCCCTACCTTCACTCCAAATCGTGTAACACTCGATCGCACATAGGGGTTGAACGAAATGAAAATACTCGACCCTCCAAAACTAGGTCATCGGAAACAATCCACTCGCCGCCGCTTCCACAAGGCACTACACCCCCATCCACCATTTTTCCCACACTTCATGTTCGCTCCTCCACCTCCAGCCCAAGCCCCGACCCCTCTGATCAACTAGACCGACCTCGGCGACTCGAAATGCAAAATTCGAACGAACCCAAACTACTCACAAACTAGATCGCTAAAAATTATGATATGAACTTTAAAATTCACGTCTTCCAGTGAAGATTCAAGCTAAGTATCTGAATTCGAAAATTTCAAGATTCAAATTTTGATCAATTTGAAGTTGTGCTCAAAAATATCTCTTTCCAGAGGTGATACCAAGTGATTTTAATTTAAATTTATTTTTAAAATTTAGTTCAGGGTTAAACAAACAATAGCTATTTTGATCTCAAGTCCAAATATTTAATAGTTTGGGAAGAAACGATTTTTTTTGAAATCAAACTTTGGTTTAGAGTATCAAAGAGTAAACATATATGAGCACTCCCAGTTCCAATTTATATTCTGAGGTTCCTGTATTTATATGTACAGGTTTATTCACCAATATATATATATATATATATATATATATATATATATATATATATATATATGTATATCTCACCCAATCAACAAAGTCTCAGATTTTAACATACAACTAAATTAAACCTTAAAATATTATATATGAAGTTACTCACAGGATATTGAAACAGAGAAACCTGTTAACATGCAAACCTATATATAAACAGATTAAGTTTAAAGATGGAAGTTTGCTCACTTGATTTCCAGGAAATGAACAGAGACTTAAATTTGAACAGGCTCTTGAATTTGAAATCTGAAATACTTTGCTTTTAAGTTGATCTGTAGCTTCAAGATTTGGACTTGAACTTCCAGGCTTGATGTTGAGAAACAGATCTTACTTTCTGAGATGATTCTTGGTATGGATATACAGACAGAGGTGTACAGAGTGATGTATATTGTTGTTTGTACAACCAGAGTAAGGCTGAAAATGCTTGCATTAATTGCTTTAGTCCTTCTGTTTCATATTACATTTTATATAACTCAAATTATCATCATCTATAAATTTTTAAATCAATTTATTTATTTATTTCTATACTTGTGTCTAAAGTATATTATTTATTTTTTTCAAAATCATTTATTTAAGAATTTATTTAAAATCCAATATATACATATATATTCACATATATACAAATTTTCAAACCCATATGACTTAATATATTTTCTATTTGAATCGGGGAAACTCACATCACTAAATCGATTAATTTCACCATTTTCTTCAAAAATAGATTTTAATTATCATTTTAAATTTATATAAAAATCCGGGGTCGTTACAGACTTCCCCCCTTAAAAGGATTTCGTCCTCGAAATTCGCAGGCACGAAAACAACACAGAGATAGCTAGATAGAGAAATACCTTTTCAAATCAAGCTGGATATCAATTCTTCATTTGGCTCACCAAATCAGAATATCAACAATAGATACAGGAAATTATAATAAAATTTCAAATTTTGGTTTTAAACAAAATGGTTTCATCGATTCAATTCAAATTATCCTTCATATTCTATTAATCAATTTTAACTCAATTTAAAATTTCTAATTCCTTTAAAATTTCCAATTTAGTCAAATTTCAAATTTATTCATTAAAGTTTAAAATCAAAACTGATAGGAAACCGATGAAGATACGAAATAAGGATTTTCTACAACGATTCGTATGGCTATCACCGCACCAAAACTTCTTCTGGAGCTGTCACGAAGAAATCAAAAGAATTTGGAAACGAATCAAAGAAAATTGATAAGAAAGATGTTTCCACTGTTGTTACAGAGTATTGACCAATTATAGTCGCATTCCCCTGTCCTCTATCTCGTTTTCTTCTTGCACTCATACTTACTATCAGTGGATAGTAAGAGAATTTACTGAGGCGTTAAAACGGATATCTTAAGGATTACTCATTCTAGGATTTACTTCGCCCTATCTCTAATGAGTTACTTAATGTGTTACACTCCTGAGCTAAAGTTCAACCATTAGCTCTGATACCAAATGTAACGATAGAGATTTTGCCCGCTCGAAAATCGACATCCATACTTCAAATCGTATTCGAATGCCATAGATTCGACCGTTCAAATCCGATTCGCCGGAGCTTATAACAAAATTAAGTAAACAACACAGCGGAATAAAAGAATAATACATTGATATACAGCTTTGATACAATATCTGATACAACAGATGATCCAATAGATATCAATATACAACAGAGATATGATACAATAAAATAGCAGCGGAAAGAAAATAGATAACATCTAGCAGCAGAACAATAACTCTGAGATAGTCTTCAAGGAAGAACTCCGAAAATAACTGCAACTCCATTTCAAAGAATCAATCCAGCAATAGCTCGAACTTCCAATAATGATGCACCAAGATAAGCAAGACTGGTGTGATCCAAAGACTGAACTAACTCCAGATAATCCACTATATCTAACTATCTGAAAAACCCAACTCTAGACTGCTCGTGTAGAAATATAATGAGCACCCAGAGTTTAGGAAAGAACAATAAACTCCGGATCAGTCGTGGGACTGCTGTGAGCAACAAAAACAGTTTATCTTTTAAAACATTCAACAAAAGATTTTCAAAGTCAATTCGCAATGCTTTTTAAAAATGAGACTACCATAAGGCCTCCCGCACACACACACAATGCAAACGCAGAATCAGAGGAGATTTCTCCTTATGATAGTCAAAGATGCTTGATACGCATTAAAAAGAAACATTTAATATTATTACTAGTGCATAGTGTAGGAAAAATTCATTTCGAAAATAAAGATATAAATCTTAGCCAGCATAGACATTTCGCACTTATGCCTACTATAGCTACCATCCAAACAGTGGGGCGCCACCATAAGTGAATGATAGGTTCTACAACTAATACCGTACAAGATCGTATTGTTTCTTTGGATTTCTAACGAATGATCAGGCCAAGGAACTTCCCATTGCCACATCATCGGCAACACGCATGGCTAACTCGACCATCCATCATTGTCAATTTCCTCAGAAATCAAAATAGAGCATATCACAAAAACCTGGAACACTCGCAACCTTCAACTTCCAAAACCTGGAAGTTCGCCGTGCTCGCCACCTCGTTCACCAGAGGCGCTGAATTTCTGGCCATCACCTCATCGACGTCTCCCCTACCTTTACTCCAAATCGTGTAACACTCGATCGCACATAGGGGTTGAACGAAATGAAAATACTCGACCCTCCAAAACTAGGTCATCAGAAACAATCCACTCGCCGCCGCTTCCACAAGGCACTACACCCCCATCCACCATTTTTCCCACACTTCCTGTTCGCTCCTCCACCTCCAGCCCAAGCCCCGTCCCCTCTGATCAACTAGACCGACCTCAGCGACTCGAAATGCAAAATTCGAACGAACCCAAACTACTCACAAACTAGATCGCTAAAAATTATGATATGAACTTTAAAATTCACGTCTTCCAGTGAAGATTCAAGCTAAGTATCTGAATTCAAAAATTTCAAGATTCAAATTTTGATCAATTTGAAGTTGTGCTAAAAAATATCTCTTTCCAGAGGTGATACCAAGTGATTTTAATTTAAATTTATTTTTAAAATTTAGTTCAGGGTTAAACAAACAATAGCTATTTTGATCTCAAGTCCAAATATTTAATAGTTTGGGAAGAAATGATTTTTTTTGAAATCAAACTTTGGTTTCAGAGTATCAAAGAGTAAACGTATATGAGCACTCCCAGTTCCAATTTATATTCTGAGGTTCCTGTATTTATATGTACAGGTTTATTCACCAATATATATATATATATATATATATATATATATATATATATATATATATGTGTATCTCACCCAATCAACAAAGTCTCAGATTTTACCATACAACTAAATTAAACCTTAAAATATTATATATGAAGTTACTCACAGGATATTGAAACAGAGAAACCTGTTAACATGCAACCCTATATATAAACAGATTAAGTTTAAAGATGGAAGTTTGCTCACTTGATTTCCAGGAAATGAACAGAGACTTAAATTTGAACAGGCTCTTGAATTTGAAATCTGAAATACTTTGCTTTTAAGTTGATCTGTAGCTTCAAGATTTGGACTTGAACTTCCAGGCTTGATGTTGAGAAACAGATCTTACTTTCTGAGATGATTCTTGGTATGGATATATAGACAGAGGTGTACAAAGTGATGTATATTGTTGTTTGTACAACCAGAGTAAGGCTGAAAATGCTTGCATTAATTGCTTTAGTCCTTCTGTTTCATATTATATTTTATATAACTCAAATTATCATCATCTATAAATTTTTAAATCAATTTATTTATTTATTTCTATACTTGTGTCTAAAGTATATTATTTATTTGTTTCAAAATCATTTATTTAAGAATTTATTTAAAATCCAATATATACATATATATTCACATATATACAAATTTTCAAACCCATATGACTTAATATATTTTCTATTTGAATCGGGGAAACTCACATCACTAAATCGATTAATTTCACTGTTTTCTTCAAAAATAGATTTTAATTATCATTTTAAATTTATATAAAAATCCGGGGTCGTTACACGCATGCTTTGCCTTCTTCCCCAATAGGAAATACGTATGCAAGCTAAACCCATATTCACGCTCGAACTTCTCCAGGTCGCGCCCCCATCCTTCACTTTCAGCTCGATCAACAACTCCCGTTTCGAAGACCATCACGAGCTTCACCCACGGCTCGATTTGTTTGAATCTCGGCTAGGCATTCTTCATGAAAAACGTGCTCAAAGTCGCGGCCTTCATCTCCATTTTGCCGTCGATCTAATGCACTTCAGACGATCTTGACCGTTGAATATGTCGATCACTCGATGCTCTACAACTTCCATGTTGAAAGTTTCGCGAATTGGTTAGTGGATTGCAAGAAATTTGCGAAAGAAGAAGAGATAGTTTCCGCCATTGATAATAGTAAGTGGCAGCTAGGCTGAAGCAAACCCTAGGGTTTAGATTTCTTTTGAAAAAAATGAATTTTAAGGTGCTTTTATAGAAAAAACGACGAAACACTATTCATCCCGAATTTTCCGAACTCCAAATCTCACACGGTGACCGGCGTTTCTAGGGTTTACCCCGCATTCCGGACACAATGGAATAGGTTTCGGAGGCTAATTCGATCATCTGTGCGAGTTACGGCAATAAACGATCCATTTAAATTAAATCGATTTAAACTAATTTCTAGGCGTTTTTGCTTGTCCCGGACAAACCGTAAATCCGATTGACACAAAATTTGAAACCATACAATAATATCACATTATGGATCCGATGAAACTGGTTTCGTCGAAATCCGAGACTGTTTGAAAAATGGCTATTTTAACTCGTCAATTAAATATTAAAATATTCAATTTTCACAAATTAACTTTTAATTCGATTCTAAAAGTTCCATAACATCATTCTAACTCCAATATGATAAAATAAAATTTTACAAATCATTTTCAATCGTATTAAACCCAATTTACAATTATTTCTGTATTTTCAACTATTAAATTATCGATTTAATTAACTAATTAAATCCAATTATTCGAAATAAAATTTATTCGACTTATAAATTTCACTTATTAATATTTAAAATCAATTAAATATACAAATTTTAATTGATAGAAATTCTGGGTCGTTACAACTACTTTTATTATTGAAATGCCACCTTAGACGTTTCGCCATTTTTTAAGATCTATACATTCTTCTAAATCTTGGAATGATTGGAAAGTATCTCAACACTTTAGCTGGAACTCCTTGCATAATCTCCTTCGAGTCTTCATTTATCATCTATCTTGAAGAGATACATTTTTGACAACCATATAAATCTTGGTACTCTTTTCTGAAAAGACAACAATCATTCTTACAAGCATGAGTCTTTTCGAATCCCATGTCGAATAGTTGAAGGAATTTCTTTAATCATATAAAGTCTTAGAAAATACATTATTCTTTGGCAACAACAACTGTAGCAAGCCCAAAATCTTATCAAAACCATTATCATATAATACAGTCTCACATTTTAGATTGTACAAAGAGTTATGGCAGATAACTTAGTTTAATCTATACAATCAAGATACAAGGGGGTTTTGGTTTCTGCATCTTCCAAATTTTTAATAAATCCTCCTCATGCTTTTTCACATCCTCCTTTTCTTTATCATTGGAAAAAAGTAGTATTCAAAAAATCTTCATCTTCATACTGAATGACTTTAAGCAAGTCATATGTATTATCCAACTTGATTTCGTTGCCTACATCAATTTGTTCGCTGTAATTATACCATCTACTGCTCTTGTGCTTAAGATCCATCCCTCTTATAATCAAATGTTCAACGATAATGTTATCATGATGCCGACTAAGACTCTGACAATCTATACAAGGGCATAAAAGTTTCTCTACATTTCTTAACTTTCTCTTTACAGCATTGACAAAACACCTAACCCCTTGCTCATACTCCTTAGTTGCTTTTTAATGAAAAATATAAAAACGGCATGAATATTAATATTTACTATCAAATATTTTTTATTTTTGAAATTAAACATGATTTAAAATATTGTATTATCCATTTACCTATGTAAATGAACCCAATCTTTTTTCGTTGGAGTATATAATGTGGAAAAAAGCAAATTTCTAGAATACAAAGTATATGCATTAATGCTTAAATATAAATTTAAAATAAGACATTCAGAATAACACATCTTGATAAAGCAGATCAAGGAATTACTTGGTAGAAATTTGTCATGAATAATGATTCATATGTATAACTATCTCGACGTATACTTTAAAAGGTAAAATGAAATTCATATACTTACATTAGACACAAAATGATTTGCTAATTTATTTTTAACATCAAATTTGCATGTCCTGTTATCCAACATTGTTGGTCATCATATATTGAATATTAAAATTTGCATTCCCCATAACATGTAATAGTGAATATGTTACTAATGCAACTTAAGTAAAATTCATCACATAATAAATGATTAAGATTGACATTACCATCTATAAGCACATTGCTATTTAAAAACATACAATATTTTTTTTAAGAAAATAAAAGGGTGATAAACCCTTAATAATGATACAGTAGCTTTATGCACTTGGCAACCATCAACTTGTTAATGAATGCAAAAATTATAAAAGCAATCAGACGTTAAACTATTGCTAAAAAAGCAAAAAAAGAAGCTAATAGGATATGTACTGTTAATCAAGTTAATTAAAAATACAAGGAAGCTCATGCTAGTGAATAAATTTAGCTAGCACATAGGGCAAATACACCTAATTTTCTTTCATGGGCAAACACAATACAGAAATGATGCCCTTAGCTGCCATATGCTGAAATATGGAAGCGACACACATTTTGAATTTTCTTTTGAAGCATCCAAAAACAAATTTAAATACATATGCCGTTGTATTTCTCAAATAATATGGTATTAAAAGCAATGTTTATATTTTCTACTTATTTATTCACAAAGCCTGGAAGCACGTGACAACAAAAATAAGAGTATGCTTCAGAAGGAAGAAAATTTAATAATATAAGAGATTAAGAAAAAGAAAGGAAAAAACACTATAATAAATGAGAGATAAAAAAGATAAATAAAAAAAGGTAGGACGGTGATATTTTTAGTATGAAGTGGAAACCAAATCAGATTCCATTGGTATTTTGTCAACATGAAATGAACACCAGTAAAGTTAAGAAACAGTAATCCAAATATAACCACGTTCATCCCACCACATAGAAAGAAAAGCCCGAATAAAGAAAAAAGAAATCAAAGAAGAAAAGTAGTAAAGTTACGTTATGGGCAATTACTTAGTACAATGGGTATCATACAAATATATGATAGATATACTGATTTTTGATTACAAAGATATATATCTAACCACTCATCTTACATAAAATGAGACACTTAAGAAATGAAGAGATGCAAAGCAGAATAGGGACAACTTCTCTATGTATATCTGTTTCTTCTTCAAGTTCAAACAAATATGTTGTATGTTATATGATTACATCTATGTAGCCTAGTTTATATATTTCAAATCATATATAGCAGGCTATGAATAATAATATAAGTGGGGTAGCAGGAGGTAGACATCGAGCTGCTTTGTCCAGGAATTTACTGTCAACTCCGAAGCAAAAATACTCTAGCATTCCAGGTACAATGGAATCACAGTCTTCTTTCTGTAGTACGAACATATAAGCCTTTCTTTAGTTAAAATCTAATCTATTTTCTATTATTAATCTTTGTTATATTTTAAAACAAAAGAAGTGTTTTTATGGTATGGCTTCTAGATCAGATAGATATAGTTGTGTAAATCAGCTGATAAATTCTTTTTTGATTTTTTTAATCATGGTTGAGCATGGTTCAATTTCTTTGTTCATGCATGTCACAGAAACTCACTTGTGGAATAACATAGAAAAGTACTGGTATATCTTGTATTTAGTACATATCCTTTGTTATAATGCATTTAATATGGGAAAAAGAAGCAAAGATTTTTTTTAACAATTTAACTCTAAATTTTTGTTTAAGAATGATAAAATTTAGAGAATGAAAAAAAATAATTTTTTTAAGAATGATAAAAATCATAGAATGAAAAAATAATAATGGTAACTTTATAATTATTAGTTTGTATTTTTCTTTTAAGTAATCAGCAAACCTCAACAACTAATATTGATTTCTACTTTCTTTTATGTAAATCAAACAATCTCAACATCTTTTGCATACTCCCCTTAACACCAACAAATTTTAGTACCAAAACAAATTCTATGTCTTGAAATCCTATACTTGTATAGAGAAGAGGACCCCTCTCTACTTTTTCACAATAGGGGACTCTAATTTAGCACTTCGCCTTCAACTCAATTCTTCATTTCTCTAAAACAAACAAATAAACTCAGAATAAAACATAACATAAACCAAATTTATCATCACCTTTTTTATACCTTAAGCCATTTCATTTGTACTTTACCCAAATGAACAAATTTAACAACCATCGATTTTCAAGAGTAATTATCGATCTACAAAATCAACAAATCAACAACGTCATATCAAAATAAGAACAAAATCAAAACTAAAATCGAGCATCACCTCAGATTCAATTACGCAGCACCTATTCGAATAACTATCGATTTAAAAGGAAAAATAGAACGCCAATAGCAATGCAATGATTAAAACAGCAGAGCGCGACGGCTATTGAAGTACCGAAGCAGTGCATTATGAGTGGTGCTTATTTTTTTGGGCATCGAATGACATGGTGGAGGGAAGTGAATACGTAGGGCGTTGTTTGCTTGTCAGTGTAATTGCTTGAGAGGAGGGAACAGAAATATATAGGCGGGGTTTATTTTTTCCCCAAAAACAAAGTGTTATGTATGTACTACACGGAAGTTAACTAAAATAATAAAGAGTTAACTATATTAATAACGCTTTGCAACATCGAGCTATCTATTGGCGTAATAAATAAAAAAATTTATTGTGCTCATAATCGCTTCCTTCGGAATGAATAACCTTTTTCTAGGAATCATATCCCTACTTCCTTTTAAAGAGTTTGCAACCCAAAAAATAAAGGCAGCCTAGGCATTATTAATATGTCTACTTAGAACATGGCTGCAACATCTAAACATGTCACTACTGTATTTTTTAGAATTTATTCTTTAAGAGATGAATGGATTACGAAATACTAAATCAAACATTACCTTTATTGGACCATGGACATTCCCACTACTACTAGTTGGATGTGCTATGTATGGTTAACCAAAGAAGTGCTCGTATTCCGCTGCTACATTTCTATAACATATCCAACAGCAAACACAATTTATGCAATTCCTAATACTTTAACACACAGTCAAAAGGCAGCTTCTGGCATACTTCAAAATGCAATGCCAAAGATGTAACAACCTGCACCTTAAGGGCTCGATTTTTCAACTAAATCGAAACCCGAGTCGATTAGGGTACGGATTATTGGTGTTAGTAACCTGTTACAAACATAAGAATGTCAAAGTACTATCTATACGAACTCACAACAAAATAGTAAAATATAATAAAACACATATACCAACTAAGGCAGCTACCTTGGAACCAATATTATTTCTTGGATATCTATTGCCCTGTAAGTGCAGAGCATTAATGAGAAGACCCATCCACCTACCGTTCCCTTCATGCACCAATATCATGTTCCTTAAAATCTATCCTGTAGGTTGTAATGAGGAAGGGTTCAGAACAACATTTCGGTGATTGATAAATTATATACTTTATCCATAAACTAATTTATGCCGGTTGATCTCCGTTTAAGTGTCATGTCTATTATTAATGGATTAAAGATTTATTGCCATCTGTGTGTGTGATATATCTAACCTACTCTACGATATAAATATATGTATGCATATATATAAGCGTCCCTATATCCCAAAAGGAAACCCCTTCTCAAACGTAATTGAGAGCCAACCGGACCAAACCACGATGGCTGATGAATCCCTACACATGGCTTTATTATTTGGTTAGCTGTAACATATAACGGTTTAAATCTGAGGCGATCCCCTTAATATTTTTTTCCAAACCTATACGCAAACGTATATCCCCATAGGTCCTATAGTTGGAGATGTCTCACATCAGTAGTACATATACCTAACTACTGGTAGCCCCTTGCGGAGGGAAAACTTTCGTTGTGTAACTCAACTGACCTCGCATCCCAACCCACACTAAACAAGTTATTTATAATTAATTTAAATATTTGACAAGGCCCACTAATTCACAACCATCTCAAATGTATTAATGAGTCCATATAATTTCAGGAAATTATTACGAATCTTAAGTCTGTGATTTATTCATATTCATTTATTTACTTGTTGTGACTTAATCTTATTTTATACATTTACTGCCTTTAATTTTCCCATCCATAAATGTTGTTGAAAACATTTATTTATCGTGGCTATTGAATTTTCCTTTACACATGCCATATTTGATTTTTGTAATTAAATTGTTTAAATGGTTTATTACCCATATTGACTTGATTATAATAACTTCCCATTTACTTCCAAATTTATTATCTTATCCGTATTTAGCCTTTTATTTATGATTATGATGATAACGTACAATTAATTACATGTTACTACACACACATACATACTTATGTTATAATGGGCGATTGTTTATTTCTTAAGCTTATACTTTACCCTTAAATACACACACAAGTATGTGTGTGTGTGTGTGTGTGTGTATAATGGTGAACAAGATTTTTTTTATTTATCTATAACTTTTTAGTCTCTTTATTTAGGAATTTCTCGATATATACTTATATGCAACTTCCAATAAAATATTTATCTCCATATTTTAATGCATTGGAATCGTATCTTTCATGAGAATAAAATGTTACCGTTGCAATCATAACGAAGCAAATGATTGAATTGCTTCTTTTACTTTCCATAAACTACCCAATTTGTGCTACGTTTAAATTTCAAGGAATTGTCATTTTTTTTCTGTTTCTATTGAAATAGACAGTGCGAACTACGAAAAAAAAAAACTTCTTTGCACATCTCTTTCATTTGGGTGTATTCCTTGTTATTTTGAACGATGAACTTTTTATAGATAATTGTGAGGTTGGATAATTTATGAAAATTCCCTTGAAGATTCTACAATTCCAATGAATTAGAATATAGAAATTTAAATCCCAAATATAATTAAAGAATCTCTAATCGATAATTATCATGTTTAACAATTTACAACCCATATAACAAAAATCTGGAAATAATTACACAACTCTATCAATATTATATTTCTTAAATTTTAAGGACTATTCTTCCTTACTTTTAGACCTATGGTGTGAATATATTATTTTCATCATAGGTAAATGATTTCGGTATATATAGGCAAGGATTTCATGTTAGACTTATTTATTTAAGCCTATCATTCAATGGTTTTCACATAGGCATAATAGCAAAAATAGAATTTTAAGATACAAATTCGGTATTATGTATATCATATAATTTTCCACTTGCTTTATGGCTTTCAAATCTCCAGATCCAAATATATTCCTCTTACTTGACACCTTTTCTTTTCAACCAAAAAATGTATTTAAATGTGCATACATACCTATTACAGTTTAAGACTTGAGACGAGATTTGAATTAAGTGGAGTCTAAATTTATTATTCTAGAATTTACCTTTTACACAAAATTGATTCACTCCTTCTCTTCTTCTCTTTTATTTTCCATCATTCTCTAACACACACACACACACACATATATAATATTCTTATAATTTATAGAAATAGTGGAGAATGAGAATGGAGCTACTCTACTCAGTTCAGATAATATGAGAATAAAAGTGAGGGGATATGCCTGCATTTATATGTGATGGAATCAATTTTGTCCACTAGATTGTTATTTATAAAATGCAGATCGTTGGGCCCAAATAGCCACCAGCCTTAACCGACCAGTCGATCAATCGGTTGGAGCGGTCAATCGTTAGCGGTTGACTGGCTCTACTTAGGTGTTGATCGGTAACAAGTCAGTGATTTATTTCCCCTTTTATGTTATTTTTAACATTGTTATTATTTATTTCCTTAATTTTGTTTCGATTTATTTTCGATCCAAAAAACTAAACGCTGATAACTTCTCCCTTTTAACTCCGATCGTGAAGCTTTATATATATAATAACTCAGAAAATCATCATGAACACAATGATGGAAGTTTCATGGCCAAATTACAAAATTGGTTCAAATTTCATTTTTGAGCCTTATAATTTTTTTATCAATTCTTTTAAATAATTACTACTTATTTTATGAGGTGTTACATTCTTCCAGCCTTAAAAGAATTTTGAAACATTTAACATATAGTGTATCCAATTTAAACTATCCAAACCAATTCGTGTACAACCAATTTTGCAGCCAATTATGTAAAAACGCATGGTGTATCATAACACATATGATATGTATACATAATAACTCTATATCGACGTCTCCTATATGAATGCACTCTTTTATAACCACTTTGAAAATATGGTGCAAGTAACCTATATATACTGACAAGTCTATATGTATGCAAGTTTTGAAAAATCAAAATCCTTGTTATCATAGAACAATTTCCACGCTCCAACAGATAAGAGTATGGTTTAACAATTTTGCGTCCGATCCCTAACATCCAATACTTATTACACCATTTCTAAATTCAAAAGTTTGAAAATCGAATTTCCTAAATTTGTACTCTTATGCCAAAAAAGAAATTTAAATGGAGAACTTTATATTCTCATCCTTCTTTTGTATACCAATTCCATTATACGTAGAAACTTTCTCTTCTGCCCATAAATCTTTTCTAGCTTCAAGTACAACTCACATACGGAGTTTTTTTTTAAAATCTTAAAAACAGAATTATTAAAAAATAGTTTTGTTTATTGTCAGAAAGGTATAGAAATTCCAAAGCCAAAAGTGCTTTTCCCTTGTTCTTATCTGTATTTTGCATACTGTCACACTTATTGAACAGTAAAATCCACATTTTCTAACACATCAATCTCCTCTACGCTAAGCATGTTGTATTTTAAAATAAGAGGTTTTCTCATTTTTCGTTTAAGATCGGTTTCCTTTTCAATTAAATTTGTAAAATATTTTCAAATTTTTTTATGAACTTCTTTTTAGTTTTTATAGTGCTTGCCTTTTCATTATTAAAACAAATCAAGCCACATCTTAGTGTAATAGGGATTCAGCCAATGAGAAAACACGTACGATTGACCCTAGCATAATACATAGTTAATATTAATTTTGAAAATATTTTCTTTTATCTGAGAATAACAAACAACATACAATTACATTTATAAAATTAGCTTTTAATGCATATGGATAGTGCCTCATGGGCTTCGCAACAACCCCTTCTGGTCGTTCGCTTGCTAAAATTAATTTTTCCTGAAATTCTAATTTTTTTAGGATTAAACATTATTTACTTTTAGTTGTCTCTTAGGTTTATTTTATAATTTATTTTTTAAATTCCATCCTTACTTTACATTTATCACTAGTTAAGTGCTCTCATGAGATTTCTCCATTCGTGCTGTTTTGTAATGCGTACGCGCATGTATATATAGCGGTCAAAGCTCATCATATAATCAACATAGTAATAAAATAAGAACATACCTCATATTATACAACGTTTTTGTACAAAATGAGACAACTAACGCGTATAATCCAAATATCTTAAAAGAAACAATTGCTAGAAGCTGGCCTACAAAATCAACTGGTATTAATGATGTTGCGACCCTATCACTTCTTACCTATATAAAATGGACACTTTTAGTATGTTATTCTACTATTACCCACATACCTTAACTTGCCTTTTTGATATCTAATAAATAAGGTCCCCTCAATACTTCAGTTATTACAACCAACTAAATGATAAATTATGCATTTCCACACAACAGTACGTAAGAAATATAAACTATACACATATAGAATAACTCATCGAAAAATTGGCTTGGTGGAATAACCTTCCTACCACCTATCTTGCCTTCCATAATCCTAAATCAACCAATGTCCTTTATGTGTGTTTATCATCTTATTACCCTCTTCTCCAGTTATATTAGCATCTTCTTTTAATCAAAATCTAGTAATGGTATTCTCTAATTTTGGTATTTGTTTTCTTTATCTTTGATCATTTACACAAGTATACCCTATAACCCGCGTAAGTGTGCTTGATTCCATTCCCCATTCCTTTGTAGGTTCTTCTTATGGCTTTCACACAAGTCTAATAAAACATTACTAGGTTCACAACGTTATTTCTCATATTCAATGTGGATTCTTTTTTGTTGCTCCATGAGCATTCAAAGTTATTTTATTCACATCCTTAACTTTTTACCATATTTTACCTAGACAGTCATCCTTATCTACTCTATATCAAAGTTGGTTAGGTTTTCAGTACTTTTACAAAATTAATAAATTTCACAGTCATGAAGTACTTTACCCAAATTGTTATTTGAAAATATAAAATTAGAAACCTTTTATTGAATTCAATAATTTCTTGGTTTATAAATGGAGCCATGAAAAATTTATCATTTTAACCAACTCTAACTGTAGGTGCCATAATTTTTTGAACTATAACTTAAGATATATGAAGTAAGTTTATTTATAAATTGAAAATTTAATATTAGGGATTTAATTTAAAGATCCTTTCATTTAAACAACATATTATTTTGTTTTTTTTTAAGTAGTAAGAGTCAAGTTTTCATCGTATAAATAGTCATCAAATCAATTCCCTCTCCGAAGCATTATTACAATGGAGATTTACTTCTTAAAAAGTAGGATTTTTAATACAAACCATTTATTAAGTTTTTCATTCAAAAACTCAATTGTTATACCCCAGACATTTTTCAAAAATGCACATCGTGGTGTTTCTACAATATCTTCTATAACTTTAGACAATGGAAACTAGAGTAGAAAATGACAACTTTCACAGTATTATTTTCCTACTTCTAATGTTATTTCTACTTTAAACCTTAAACCGAGACTCTAATAGCTTATGAGAGGGACTTTTAAAACATATGAACAACTACCACACATATTTATGGAAACTATTCATTTTTCCTTTGTTTAACATAAATTTCTAATGTTGCTTCTATTTAAATTTCCTTTTACCTAAATTACTCTTATTTAAGTGGTTTCTCCTCATATAACTCGTTTCTCTTTGATTGTTTTCTTCATTGGAGCATTGCAATGTGTTCATCTAGTACTTTAGCTATTTGGTTTTTCTTCATTAACATGAAACTGTTTACTTCTTATATATAAATCAATTTTAGTTGTTTTCCCTTATATCTTCCTTGTAGGAGAATATATTTGCCATCTTCATTGTAAGGAAATTTTACCCTTCAACTCTCTTTACCCCATTTAAATCAAGGATCATTCCTATTTATCCACTCATTAAAAAGAATTTTAAAAATTTTAAATTTACAAAAATAGAAAATCAAGATGCTAAAAGTACGCTTTATTTTCCATTTATTTCAAAAACGAAGGACTCCATTATCAAAAACCCTTTATTTATATTTTTATATCCAACCACTTTTAATTTTGACCAGGAATTTCAAAATAACTCATTATAATTTCTAAAGTTTCTTTTTATTCAAGAATCTATTTTTAAAGGACATTTTATGTCACGGAAAATTTAGTATTTAGTTACTTTTAATAAATAACAACTTTTTAGTGATATGATTTTTTTATTTTTAAATAAATTTTTTGAAAGCCTATTCAAATATTTTAAGAAAATTGTAAAATCTTTTATTAAATTCTTTCACATTAATTCAGACTTAAAAATGGATTTTTGTTTTCCTTTCATTTGGACTTTTCTTCTTCTTCGCTCATTCTTAACTTATTGTCGTAGGAATATACTAAAAATCTAGCTTGCGTTTTGAGGTGATTATTACAGACTTTCTTACGGGAGCTTGCTCAATTAATTTTATATCTTACTTTTAGATATTTGTAACATATAGGTTCTTACTTTCCATTTGTATTAATGAAATGTACGCCATCAATTGGAAATCTAGCAAATCCACAATCATAGGACAGTTAAGGCCTATCAAAAGAAGTCAAATGCCATCTAGCTTCAGGTACCCTTCTATATGTCATGCTCATGTTATTCTCAAGTGAATGCCTTACGGCATGGTCTCCATCTCATGGGGTAATTGGGGGTAGTGTATAGATTTAACTCAATTTATTTTTCCAACTCATAGTTGCCTTGTCCATCCTTTTAGAATTTGGTTACTACTTCTACTGTCGAAAATGTACAGTTTGGCATAATACATACATACATACATACATACATACATACATACATATATATAATTCTAGGTAAAAATACAAATATGTTCATTCAGCATGTCTTATTTCTTATCATCGACTAACCTATGCTCTAATAGCAAATGTAATGACCTGCACATTAATGGGCTCAATATTTGGATTGAATCCAAAACCTTAATCCATTAGGGTATGGATCATCGGCATTTGTGACCTATAATAAACATAAGTATGTCAAAACTATCTATACGAACTCATAGAAGAATAGTAAAATATAATGAAACATATATACCGACAAAGGCAGCTACAGTGGAACCAATATTGTTACACAGATATATAATTTTCTTGTTAGTGTGGAGAATGAATGAGGAGACCCGTGCACCTACCGTTTCCATCTTATACTAGTAACATGTCCCTCAAAATCTACCACATGGATTGTAACGCGTAGGGGATCGGAACAACGTTTTGGTCACTGGTAAATTATATATTTTATCCATAACAATAATTTATGCCGATTGATCTCTATTTAAGTGCTATGCCTATTATTTATGGATTTGAGAATTATTTCCGTTCGTGCGTATGATATATCTAACCTACTATGGGGTATAAGCGCGCGTGTGTGTATATGTATCCCAATGATCCCACAAAGGAAACACCTTTGCAATGTAATCGATAGTCAACTGACCCTAACCATGAAGGTCAATGGCTTCTAGATATGGCTTTATAACTAAACTGGACGTAATACTATAGCATTTCTAAGACTTGTCTATAGATAAAAGAGCCAACCTCCAACCAAATAAAAAACAACCAAACCTTGAGATTAGTGCATATCCCATACAAACTTTATATCAGTAGGAAGTGTATCGCTACAGGCATAACCCAAGTCTTTGTAAACAACCGCTAGGGATCAATAGTGATCTCGTCCCTTACCTAACCTTACTCCATAAATACCGATTTACCAAATAAAGCTCATATAGCATTAACCACCATCCAAAAATCCCATTTAGATTTGCTTAATGCATATCAAGGTGAATGTTAATTATCGGTTACTTAATGCCTTTAGTTTGGAAATAAAGCAGACCATCTAAAGATACTTAACAATATACTACTTCAAATCCGAGGCAATCCCCTTCGTATATTTTTTCCAAACCTGTACGTAAACATATATCCCTAATCCTATAGTTAAAGACGTCTCACATTAGTCGTACATACACACAACTGCTAGTAGCCCCTTGCGAAGTGTAAACTTCCGATGTGTAACTCAACCGACCTCGCATCCTAACCCACACTAAACCAAGTCATTTATAATTAATTTAAATATTGGACTAGGCCCACTAATTCACAACCATCCCAAATGTGTTGTTGAGTCTATATAATTTCAACTATGGAAATTATTATGCGTCTTAAGTCTTTTATTTGTTCATATTCATTTATTCACTTGTTGTGACTTATTCTTATTTTATACGTTTACTACCTTTAATTCCGCCTTCCATGAATGTTACTAATAATATTTATTTATCATGCCTATTTGATTTTCCTTTACCCATGCCATATTTGGTTTCTGTAGTTAAATTCTTTAAATGGTTTATTACCCATATTGACTTAATTATAGTAACTTTCATTTACTCCTTAATTTATTACCTTATCTGTATTTAGCGATTTATTTATGACTAATATGATAACGTACAATTAATTGCACGTTACCACATATATGTATTTATGTTATAACGGCCGTTAGTTTATTTATTTCTTAAGCTTATACTTTACTCTTATATATATATATATATATATATATATATGGTAAATAGGATTATTTATATTTCAATTTATAACCTTTTATTTTCTTTATTTATGGATTTTTGGATATATATATTTATATGTAACTTTCACAAAATATTTATTTCCCCATTTGAATGCATTGGAATTGTGTCTCTCCCAAAACGGAAATGTTACATTTGCAACTTTCCATAAACTACCCAATGTGTAAAATTTTAAATTCATTTTTTAGTTTCTAATTGCTTGCCTTTTTATTCTTGAAACAATTCAAGCCACATCTTAACGTAATCGGGATTCAGTCAATGAGTTAACTTGTATGATTAACCCTAACTTATTGCACATTTAACATTAATTTTGAAAACCATTTTCTTTTTTTTTAGAACAACAAACAACAAATAAGTACATATATAAATTTTTCCTTTTAAGTCACAGAGATAGTAACCTGTAGGTTTCGCAACAACCCTTCCTCTCCTTCGTTTGGTAATTTTTTTCCTAGAACTCTAAATTTTTTAGGATTGTGCATTATTTATTTTTAGTTGCTAATTTAATTAATTTCATAATTAATTTTATAAACTTCCATTCTTACTTTACATTTATCATTTGTTAAGTGTTCTTATGAAATTTCCACTATCGTACTTTTTTGCAACAGACACACACATATATGTATGTGTGTGTGTATATGTATATATCTTTGTAAGTATGCATGTATATAGTGGTCAAAGCTCATCAAAAAATCTATACGGTAATAAAATAGGACATATCTCGTATTATGTCATACATAGTTTTTATACAAAAGGAGATAAATAATGCTTACAACCCAAATATCTTATAAGAAACAACAATTGGAAGATACCCTACAACATCAACTTGTAGTAACAATGTTGTGGCCCTATTAGTTCTTAACCATATAAAAAGGTCACTTGTAGTGTGTTATTCTACTATAGCCTACATGTCTTAACTTACATTTTTTGGTTTCTAATAAATAAAGTCCATCCATTACTTCAATTATTACAACCAACTATAGGATAAACTGAGAATTTCCACACTATGGTAGGTAAGAAATGTAAACTATGCACGCTAAGAACAACTCAACAAAAAATTGGCTTACCTTCCTACCATTTATCTTGCATTCTTTAATACCGAGTCAGCTAACGTCTTCTAGGTGTGTTTGCCACATCATTACCCTCTTCTCCAGTTACATTACCATCTTCTTTTAATCAAAATATCTTGATGGTGTTCTCCAATTTCAATATTTATTTTCTTTATCTTTGATCATTCATGCGAGTATACTCTAGAACTTGAAGAAGTGTACTTTGGACCGTTCCCCATCCCTTTGTGGGTTATTCTTATGGCTTTCACACATGTCTAACAAAACATTCCTAAGTTCATAATTATTCCTTATATTCAATATAGATTTTTTTATCAAGAAAAGAGTCACAGGTCCCTGTTTTTTATGTTGTTATAGGAAAAGTTCCAGCGGAAATAAATATGTAAATTTTGTCCCTATTTTTGAAAAATAAAAACGCAAAGTGCATTGCACTTATCTGACAGAAAATGACATGTAATCTTCACTTTTCTGCTTCTGAAATCTTTTTCAAAATTTTCAAAATTTTGAAAAGCGCAAGTTATCTTGCACTTTCTATGAGGAAAGCACAAACTAGTTTGTGCCTTTTAATTTTGATTTTTTTTTGAAATTTTGAAAAGCGCTATGTAACTTGCGCTTTCTATTAGGAAAGTGCAAGCTAGTTTACGCTTTCTGATTTTAAAATTTTTCTAAAATTTTTGAAAATTTTGAAATTTTTAAAAAGCGCAGGCTAATTTGCACTTTCTAGTTTAGAAAAACGTGGACCTAATTTACATTCTTATTTCTATACGGACTTTTCTTGTAACAACATCAGAAATAGGGACCTTTCATGCAAAGCCCCATTTCTTATTGCAACCCTAAGAGCGTTCATAGCTATTTTATTCATAGCGTTAACTTTTTACCGCGTCTTACCTAGACAGTCATCCCTATTTGCTCTATATCAAAGTTGGTTATGTTTTCACCACTCTTTATAAAATTATTAAACTTCATAGTCATAGTGTACTTAACCTATATTTTTATCTTTGATAATATAAACTTAGAAACTTTTTATTAAGTCCAACAATCGCTAGGTTATGAAAAACTTCTTATTTTAACAACTTTAACTGTAGGCGTTATGATTTCTAAAACTATAATTTAGGATATATGAAGTAAATAAATTTATTTTAGTTCAAAATTCAATGTTAGCAATTTAATTTGAAAACATCCTTTCATTTTTAATGTATTATTTTGTTTTTTCCAACTAGTAAGGGTTAAGTTTTCATTACATGAATAGTCATCAAATCAGTTCTCCCTTTAAAGCATTTTTACAGCAGAGATATACTTCTTAAAAGGTAGGATTTTTAATTCAAACTATTTATTAAGTGTTGCATTCATCAACTCAATTTTTATACCCAACCATTTTCCAAAAATGCACAATTACAGTGTTTCTATAATATCTTCTATAACTTTAGACAATAGAAACTAGTGGAAACAAGGACAACTTTCATACTATTATTTCCCTACCTCTTATGCAATTTCCACTTTCAACCTTAGTGGCGACTCTAACAGCATATGAGGGAGACTTTTAGAAGATATGTGCAATTACTATACACATTTACGGAAACTATCCATTTTTCATTTGTTTTATTATAAATTTTTGACATTGCTTCTATTTAAATTTCCTTTTACCTAAAAATTGCTCTTATATATTGCTTCTCTTTATATAGCTCCTTTTCTCGTTGATTGTTCTCCTCATTGGATCATTGCAGTGCATTTGTCAATTTCTTTAATAGTTTAGTTTTTTTTCATTAATATGAAACTGTTTACTTCATATGTAGAAATCTATTTCGGTTGTTTTTTCCTGTATTCTCCTTATATGAGAATATTTGTTCCTATCTTCAAAGTTGGGCATTTTTAGCCTTTCATTCTCTTCATCCCATAAAAATTAAGTAGTATTTCCATTTATACACCTTTAAAAGAATTTTAAAACTTTTAGATGAACAAAAATAGAAAAACCATTGAGCTAAAAAAACACTCTATTTTCCATTTATTTCAAAAAGGAAAGGCTCCTTTATCAAAAACCCTTTAATTATAATTTTAAATCCAACCAGTTTCCATTTCAGCTAGGCATTTCTATATGGCTCATTAATATTTATAAATTTTCTTATTCTTTAGGAATTTATTTTTAAAAGGATATTTTATGTGGCAAAAAAATTAGTATTTACTTACTTTTCAAAAATAACTAATTTTTAGTGATTTTTTTTTTAATTTCTATATAAACTCTTTGAAAGCAACTTCAAATATTTTAAGAAAATTTTAAAATCATTTATTAATTCTTTCAAAAGAATTTAGACACAAAAATGGATTTTTTTTTGTACTTTCTTTTGGACTTTTCTTCTTTTCCACTCCTTAACTTATCATTGTAAGAATATATTAAAATCCGACTACCTTTTAGAGGTCATTATTACACACTTTTTTGTAGAAACTTGCTCAATCCTTTTTATACCTTAATTCTAGATATTTGTAACATATAGATTCTTATTTCCCGTTCTGTCTGGATAATACGTACGTCATCAATTAGCTATCCAGTGAATTTGTAGAGTTTAGCATGTAATACACACACACACATATATAATTCTAATTAGAAATACAAATATGTTCACTCAACATATCCCTATTCTCATAATCAATTAACTTGAGCTTTGAGACGAAATGTAATAACCTGCACCTTAATGGACCTAATTTTGACGTCAAAATAAGAAACGCTAGTCCATTATGGCACTGATCGTTGCTGTTGGTAACCTGTAATAAACATAAGTATATCAAAGTGCCATCTATACGAACTCATAACAGAGTAGTAATATATAATAAAACACATAGACCGACAAAATTATCATCTTGGGAACAATATTATTCCTTGGATATATGGTTGTCTTCTCGGTGCAGAGCATGAATAAGAAGACTTCTACCAATATCATGTCCATTGAAATCAATCATGTGGATTGTAATGTGGAGGGGGTAAGAAAGACATTCTTGTGACTAATAAATTATATTATATCCATAGTACCCATTTATGTTGATTGATCTCCATTTGAGTGTTATGTCTATTATTTATAGATTTGGAATTTATTTCCATCCATGTGTACGATATATCTGACCTATTCTGTGGTATAAATGTGTGTGCATAGAAACCCCTTTGCAATGTTATCGATTGTGAACTGAGCCCGACTACGAAGGCCGATGACTCCTAGGTATAGATTTATAATTTAACTAGCCGTAATACTATCACATCTTTAAGATTTATCTAAGGGTTAACCAGCCAACCTCCAACCAAATAAACAAACAACCAAACCTTGAGGTCAGTGCATATCCTACATGTACTCTACACTAATAGGAAGTGTAATCCATACAGGCTTAATCAAGTGTTTGCTAACGACCACTCAAGACTGATAATGTTCTTGTCTTATGCCCAGTCTTACTCTGCAAATACCGATTTTCCAAACAATGCTCATACAACATCAACCACCATCCAAAAACCCAATTTATATCTACCTAATGCAAATCAAGGAAAGTGCTCATTACCGGTTACTTAATACCTTCAGCTTGGAAATGAAGTAGACCACCTAAATATAATTAGCCATTTAATACATCAAATCTATGTAGAACCCCTTGATATATTTTCGCAAACCCATATGCGAAAATATACCCCCCCATGGGTCCTATAGTTGGATATGTCTCACATCAATAGTACGTCTACACAATTTCTGATATCCCCTTGCGAAGGGCAGACTTCTATTTTTTAACTCTAATGACCTCGCATCCCAACCCATAATAAACCAAGTCAATTTTAATTAATCTAAATATTGGACTAGGCCTACTAATTCACGTGTGTCGCAAACATATTCTTGATGCCATATAATTTCAAACATGGACATTATTACACCTATTAAATATGTTATTTATTCATATTCATTTATTTACTTGCTATGATTTCTTCTTATATTATACGTTTACTGCCTTTATTTCTCCCTCTGTAAATGTTATTTATAACATTTATTTATCATGTCTATTTAATTTTCCTTTACTCACGCCATATTCGGTTTTGGTAATTAAATTCACTAAATCATTTATTACCCATATTAACTTGATCATAGTAACTTCCCATATACTCTTTAATTTATTACCTTATCGTATTTATCATTTATTAATAATTAATATCATAGTATACAATTAATTATGCATTACCAACTTATGGAATAACGGGCGTGTATTTATTTATTTCTTAAGCTTATATTTTACTCTTATATATATATAATTGGTATGTAGGATTATCTCTATTTCTATTTATAACGTTTAAGTTTCTCCATTTACGGATTTATAGATATATACTTATGAGTAACTTCCACAAAAATATTTATTTCCATATGTTAATGCATAGGAACCGTATCTTTCCCAAGAAGGAAACGTTTCCATGGCAATTTCCATAAACTACCTAATTTATGATGTGTTTGAGATATCAAGGAATCATCTTTTTATTCTATTTTTATTGAAATAGACAATGTAAACTATGAAAAAGATATCCCTACTTTGCACATGTCTTTCATTTGGGCATATTCCTTGATATTTCAAATGGTATGTTTTTCAAAAATAATTGTGTGGACAAGTTATGTAAAATATTATGGATATTCTATAATTCCAACGAATTAAAATATAGAAATTCAAAATACCAAATCTAACTAAAGCATCTCCAATTGATTATTATCAGATTCAACAACTTACAACCCAAGTAACAAAAATATAGAAATAACCAAACATGCTCTATTAATATTATATTTCATAAATTTTATGTACTACTCTCCCTAACATTTAGATCTAAGGTGTGTGTATATATATTATTTAATCAAATCTAAACAATTTCTAAATACGTAAGCAAAGGTTTCAAGTTAGACTTATATATTTAAGCCTACAATTCAATGGTTTTCACATAGGTGTAAGTGTAAAACTAGAATTTCAACGATATAAATTTAGTATTATGTAAATCGCATAATTTCCTATTCACCTTGTAGCTTTCAAATCTCTATATCCAAACTCATTCTTTTGACTTGTCTCCTTTTCTTTTCAACCAAAAACATGTATTTAAAAGTATATGCGTACCCATTAGAATTTAAGATTTGAGAAGAGATTTGAATTAAGTGGAGTTCAAATTTATAATTCTTGAATTTCCCTTTTCTGCAGAATTGATTCACTCCTTCTCTTCTTCTCTTTTATTTTCTATCCTTCTCTAATACATACATATATACATATACATGTATATGTATATATAATATTTTATAATTTCTAGAAATTGTGTAGAAGGAGAAATGGTAGAGCTCCGCTGCTCAGTTCAGAAAATATGAGAAGAAAAGTGAGGGGTTATGCCTATATTTATAAGCATTGGAATCTATTATCAAAGCCATTATGCCGAGGTTCAAAAGCCGTCGGCCTTAACTGATCGATCGATTGGAGCTGTCAAACAATAACAGTCGACCGACTCTACATAGGTGTCAATTGATGATGGGTCGGTGATTAAGTTCCCTTTTAGCAATAATTTTAGCATTATTCTTTATTTTCTTAATTTTTTTTTGAATTATATTTTGTCCCAATTCTTCAAACGTCGATAACTTCTCCATTTAAACTCGATTGAGAAGTTAATACAAGAAAGTTGCTCAAAAAATGGGCAAAGGACACAATGCTGCAAGTTCCGTGATCGAATTTTGACGTTTACTCAAATTTTATTTTGAGTCTTATAAATTTATTTATTCATTATTTTAATTAACTACTATTTATTTTACGGGTTGTTACAAAAGAATTACCTTTACAATGGTCACATCACTTTCCACTACACTAGTTGACCATGGTAAGAATGTTATGGAATAAGTTATCAAGGTCTATATCGATCGAATCCTCTTTGAATCTTACATGGACAACTATTTCTAAATACCATGCTATTGCTTTGATATACAAGGAGCTAGTTAATACACCATATGGGTGAAATGATTTATGAAACAAAAGAACTTGGAATGTAAATTGGCCTAGCCTAATAAGCGAGTAAGTCTAAAATGTTGACCCAGATGTAAGGCCTGGCTTTTATGGGCCTTTGGATAATTTTCAAATTAATATTTGAAATTTTAAAATATATTTGAAATTTAAATTTAAGTTTAAAATATAAAATGAAAATTTATAATGGTTACAAAATAAATTAAAAAAATTTCAAAATTATTTTGAAAAACTAAATATTTTCAAAATTTATAAATATTCAATTAATAAGATTAATTAAATAAATAATGAAATAAAAGTTAATTAATTAAAATACATACATATATTTTGATATATGTATATAACTCTAGAGGTTATAATTAATTATTTATCTTAAAATGCTTAAGATATATTAAATAAAAATTATACAAAAATGACTAAAAATGTTCAGTAAAATAAATAAATAATTATATGTTAATATATATATATTAAGTATAAATGTCATAGTTAATATTCATCTTAAATAGTTTAGGAAGAATAAAATAAAAATTTTAAATTTTAAATAAATTTAGCTAATAATTAATTTTAATATAATTTAATTAACAAGAAACGAATAAATTAAATATAAGTTAATTAAGTTATAATAATAATGAACAAATTAAACTTGTATAGTATGTATAGACAAAATATAAGCGGAACTATATGAAACCAAAATTGATTTTTGGAATATATACATACATATAGTACATATGTCATGATTTTAGGTGTGTCTGACACTTAAATCAAAAGGGTATTTCATAAGAAATATATTATTTTTTAAATCGATCTCACTTGATATACGTGTTAAAGATTATGAATCTTCAATATAAGTTTTCCTTTATTATTTATTGATTGATAGATTACATACATATGCACTAGTTGTTGAGCAAACTCAAGCTAGAGTTGTTATGTGTAGTACTATTAATATATTGACAATCCAAGTTAAGATACTTTATTAATTGAGCAAACTCTCGGTACATGCACTATACTAAGGCTACTTTGAAATGATGGGTACGAGTGAGTAATCTCTCTCGATTACTTAACAAACTTAAGGTTAAGGTCGGATTAGTGAAAATACCATGGTTATGAGTTGAATATGGTACAAAAAGATAAAGGCTTATCCATCACTGGTGGGTCTATGATTTGTTGAGCAAAATCAAGGTCAAAATCCCGAGGCAGGTGAGTTCTAACACTCACTAGAGAAATTGAAATATCTCTATTACCTAGCATTTTGACCAAGAAGTATACGAACGAACTTGACAAATCAAACTTGATTTATTAGAGCAGGAAGCCCAGAGAGCCCATCAATAGAGTTGAGAAACCTAATTCCACCATAATTTTGGATCGGTACTAATCCAACCACCTGGATCGGTACCGATCCACGATATCTCATTCGAAAAACTAATAACCCTTTCTATCTCTAAGCCCTGATTCCAGTACCTATTACAGATGCCAAAGTATGGTTCGCATATAATATTTAAGCAAGAGGCTTGGGTTCATGGTAATAGGAATTCCGTTCCTCCATCGACCCATCCAATTGGGCAAAAACAAGCTAATGACAGTGCAAACAAGTTGGAAATCATGAAGCTCACAATAAGATACATCTATCCAAGATATTCATAGCGACCCATAAGTAAATCTTATGGATCAGTACAAATCCAAGACCATGGATCAGTATCGATCCATAACGGTTGATGAGGTGTTCACATGTTTCTCGAGAGAATTAGTTTTGGGCATGGAAAACAAGGTGGAGATCATGAGGGCGAGTTTTCAGGCAACCTATAGCTATAAATAGGAGGGGAAAGGATCATTTTTGAGGATGCTTTTGACTTCTCTACAACTTTGCTATAATTCTCTTGCAATCACATGAATCCATACCGATTCGTAAGAATAGAAGTGTAAACAGCACTATAAACCATCAATAAAGTTAAGTGAATGTAGGTGATGATTAAACGAACCACTTTAAAACTCCGCTGTTTTTTTGTTTTGTTTTTATTTAGTTTCTTCACTCTTTTCTCTACTATACTACTTTGGTTGTTTATGCCATTTTTGGTTTAGACATTTTGTTGCTTTCACTGAGAAACACTTCAATTTGTTGATTTGCAATTTGAAATGATTTAAAATGATGAGATGATCGATTAGAAGACCATAGTCGGAGGAAATCAACAAGGGTAACCCAAGAAGAGTCCAAAGGAGCCAACCCCCATCCATCTACATAACCAGGGATGAGATGGAAACCATGTTAAATACAATGTTAGAAAATATGATGGTTTATGAGGGAGAGATGATGGAAAATTTCATTAGGAGAATGGACAAACAAGAACAATCGGAGTTGTGAAAAATAAGAACCAAAGGCTAGAACCTGGTATAAATGCACCTGGGAGCGAGCAGGTTAAATCAGAATGAACCCCGAACAAGTTTTATGGATTGGTACCAATCAACATGTATAGATCAATACCGATCCACAAGAACACAAGGGTATGACCATGTTTACTTGGATGGAAATGATGCATGTCCAGGAGATAGTTTGCAGTGTTTGAATGTGAATCAGAATGCAAAAGCATGACCAGAGGACTATGAGCCGGAAATCTCTTGTGGAAATGGTGGTAGGGCTGAGAGTGTAAACTTGAGAATTCACTTAGGCGACAATGACAAACTTGCTGAGGTGGTGAGACAAGCAATGAGGTGTGGAGTGCCTAATCGGAGCCTCGAAGATGTGAACATGAGTCCATTCTCTTCGAGCATTTGGTACGCTAGGAATCCGTCTGATTTCAAGCTGCCTACGTTGGAGACGTATGATGGAAAGCCCGATCTAATAGTTCATTTTATGAGGTGCATCTAGCACATAGAGGTGTTGGATGCATTTGAAGAGGTCATGGGCTGGTGCTTCCCTATAAATTTGATAGATTTGGTGGCATTATGGTTTAGGCAGGTTGAGATGGTTCCATTAGCACATGGGCCAAGTTAACGAATAAATTCATGAAGAAATTACGGGTTCATATTTCATGACCCAAGAATGTAATGATGCTATGTTGTGTTAAGTAGAGGGCCAGAGAGACCCTTAGGAATTTTTTGACAAGATTTAACATAGCTATTGCCGCAGTTGATAGACTGGATCCATTAGTGATTGTAATGGCAGTAGTTTCAGGAGTAGTTGATAAGACATACTTTAAGGTCGCCTTGGAGCGGGATTTTCAGATGGATCTCATCAAATTTTATCATGAGGTCGAAAGATACCTAGGTTAGGAGGATGCTGAAGCCGATAAGGAAGAAATTAATGCCGCGGAAGGCGAAGGACCACCAAGAGAAGGATCTAGCAATGAAAAAGGAAAAAGAAAGATGGATGAAGGCGTTGAAGGGTTAATGCAACTAAGAAGCCAAACAAAATTCTCCTCTTACACGGATTTGAACGAGTCTCCAAAACAGATTTACCTTGATACCAAGGGATATATGCCCTATCGAAAACCAACAAGGAGATAGCCCACAGACCGTGAAAGGAAGTCCGAAAAATATTGCCTATTCTATGAGCTGGATGGGCATAACACAAATGAATGCAGATTCTTGCACGATCTTATTGAATTGCTGATCAAAAACAACTAAATACAATAGTATGTGAAAAGCCAAGCTACGGTGGTGTAACAAGAGTAGCCATCTTCCACAATGAATGGAAACAGCCTTGGATCAAAGTCGAGGTTAGTCATCTCTTGATTAGGATGGCAGGGAATCAGGTTCGGTTATCACATTCAATCTTCACTTTCAATAAAAAAGATAATATTATAGTTGAGCCACTCACTCATATATGAGATCTGATTGGTCCATAGGCATGCTCTAAGTTGGGCGCTAAGATGTAACGCCCTGTGAGGTGGGTATCATGATGTTTAACTTTATTTTTTTTAATGTTTGAATTTAGTTCCATTAGATAAATCCCTGATTATTGAAATTCACAAGAATTTGATGACCAATATTGATCGTGCAAGTCCCGACTGAAGACAAGGCCATGACCTCAAGGTACAAATTCCCCTATCGAAGAGCAAGTGAATAGACTTGTATGATACTGATCGGTTTAAGTCCTGACCAGAGAGTAGTGAACGAAGTGCCAGAATTAATTCACTTCGTCCAAGAATGAGCGGATGGGTGTAAGGACCCTAATTTTGAATAACATTATTTAGGATATTTAATTAGGTAAATTAAATGAATAATATAATGGTTAAGGGTTTGAGATTTGAATAACCGAGAGTAGCCATGCCTAATGAACTATTGAACTAAGAGGAATTAAAAAGAAGTACGTGAAGGAAATAAGTAATGGCAAAATAGGAATAAGTTATATTCTTATACCCTAAACCCTCATGCTACTTTCATTTACATGGTCATAGACAAAATTAAAATTTATCAAGGCCGGCCACCATTAGAAGAAGTAAGAGGAAGATAACCTAAAATCGGGAGGAAGGAGCTTAATCAGTATCATTCAAAAGCAAATCTCAACTTTTTAACATCAAGCTAAGGTGAATAATAGGTTACATCTCATATTTTCTTATTTTCAGCTCTAGATTAGATTCGAATATGTTTTGCACCATGTTTTGAATGATATATGTGTGTGTGTGTGCGCTTATTGGTGAATTTTGTTGGTTCATATAGTTTTTTATGATAAGTTATGCTTGAAAATCTATCAAATGACATTCAAATCCTTAGGATTTTGATATATGGTCAGAAATATTATTTTAGGATAGTTTCAAGCTTCATAATTTTCTAAATTATTGTGCATTTATTTTAAATTTTCTAGTGAAGAAAATGGTTAAATTGGGTTTAAATCAATTACGACTATTATATGTTAGCTTTGGATCAGAAATTTATATATGTTAGAAAACATATTAAAAGTGATTTATGGGAATTTTTGGAGAATTTTCCTAAATATTTTAGTAAGTATATAAAATTATTTAAGGTATGGTAATTAAATGTTTTATATGTTTATAAAAGGAGGAGGGGCAATTTGTAAAGGTTTTAAATTGTTAATCTCTGAAATTCGACAGTATTTTTAGAAAAGATTTTGGAAAAGTATTAGCAACCAATCGATGTTGACAAACAAAGCAAGTTTGTTAGAAAGAAGTTGCTTTATAAAGTTAAAAATCAATTTTACAAGGTTTTGTTGTTTCGCCACTTTCGGCAGCTACCTTTCAACACTATATGTCCGCCTCTATCCTATTAGAAACTAATACACATAGTATCAAAGACTTGGTATGTAGTGGATTAGAGATAGGCGAAAGCTATAGAGTCAAAACATGCCTTCGAAGCAGTCGAGACCTTGTTTTGCTTTCAAAGGAAATGCTGTTACTTTGCTTTCGAATGATATAGCTTTCGACTTGGTCAAGTGTTTTAAATAAAAGAGCTTTCGAAAGAGGTTACCACCTTTGTTTTAAGAATATGCTTTCGAAGGGGTCGAAACCCTGCTCCGCATTTTACCTTTTGAAGCAATGCCTTCGATAGGGTTCTTTCGCTTTAAACCCTGAGTCGCTTCTCTAATGCTTTAGCTTTGGAAAGAGGTTGCCACCTTTTTTTTAAGAATATGCTTTGAAAGGTGTCGAAACCCCACTGACGCATGTTACCTTTTGAAGAAATGCCTTCAAAAGGGTTCTTTCGCTTTAAGCCCTGAGCCGCTTCTCTAATGCTTTCGAAGGGGATTGGTTTCGACCCCATCTGCTTCTTTTATTTAGGAAAATGGTTTGGAAAGTATTGCTTTCGTCCCACTTGTTTTAAGACCCTTTTTATATTTTGAAAGCTAAACCCAAAGGTTTCGAAAGGAATGGTTTTAAAGGTTTCGAAACTATGTTTCACAAACTTGTACTTGCACTCAGTGCTTTCGAAAGGTTTGTTCTAAGTGAAGGACTTTAATACTTTTGAAAGTTATTCGATAAAGGTTTCGAATGGGCAATTCCCCAATGTTTTCGAAAGTTTTAACTTTAGTGTTTAAATGGAAGGTTTCCGATGGTTTCGAAAGGCAAGTTTGTAATGTTTTTAAAAGAGGATGTTTAAGGTTTTATAAAGCTTTCGAAACGGACACTTTCAATGTTTTCGAAAGATCTTTTGTAAATGATTTCGAAAGGTATGTTTTGGCCTTTCAGTCTAATGTTATAAAGTAAAGATGATAACTTGTTTCAAAATGGGTACTTTCAAAGGTTTTGAAAGAGATTGTTTAAAGGTTTTAAATAAGTGTTTTGAAGGTTTTCATCAACTATGTTTCAAGTAAACCATGTATCAAGGCAAAGAGATTTGAGTAAAGAAAATAGTATGTTTTCCTTGTTTAAGTTTGATTTAAAGGGGTAAATCATTTTGTAGGAAATGTTTTTAAGGAAAATTCGATGGGTAGTTAACCGTAAGTAAATGACTCGGATATTTGAATACCAGGCGAGACTGATATAGGGTCGCACCTATACCTTAGCGTTGGCCTCTAGCTAATTTAGTCAAAATTCTAGTGTGTATGACTTAGTCACCGGTAAGACTTAAATGATGTTATACACAAAAAGGAATATATACAAAGAAGGAAGATAGGTTATTGATGATCCCACAAAACCATTAGGATCAAGTGACCCTAAGTGTAGTAAGTTAAGGACAGACTGTCCAGAGGTTTATCCAACTGATGTTAAATTATTTATTTTGTCTGGTAGGCCCGAGTTAACCAATGGTTAGTAGTTAGCGAAATAGAACTATATTGCTCGGACAAGTAGTCCATTTATTACCTGATTTATGAGCATATATGATATTGTTGTTATTGTTTTAATCGGTTTGATTGCAGGTTTCTAATTTGCAAAAAGATGTTTTAAAGGGATATTGGTGAGGGGAAACCCGTTCCACTAATTGACGTGGCATCACTTAATATTTGTAAACCAAGATGTAATAGTATTATTCACACTAGGCTTTATGTCCGACTCGATGTTTACGTTTCCGCCTAAACTCTCGGGTGTTCAAAATTAATTTGAGTAGATTGATAGTTGAGGTTTTACAGGTTTAATAGGTTGGACAAATAAAGCTTCCGAAGATGTGTAGGAGGCAATGCTAACCATATATACAGGTTATTTAGTTTTATTTCCACTGTATTTTATTAGACTGGTATGTCTATTTAGTACTCTAGTCAGCTAAGGGAGCATCTTTATATGTCGCTATTGGCATATTTTGTAACGATTACATTTGATCAAATCCTGAGGATCGTTTGGGATTATGTAATGGTGTGTGAAACATGATTTTGCAATATAACTAGTAAATTTGTTTTTGAATATATGATTTTGTTTCATATTCATGTGCTTCTGATATTATGGATACCATTAACATTACCGTATTTTGCCACCGAAAGTTAATACTATCGATGACTCCAGCATCTGTAGCACTTAGCTTCGGACCTTAAGTTAGGGAATATTACAACTTGGTATCAGAGCATAAGTTTATGAAAATCTTAAAAGAAATTCCAAACTTAAAATAATTTTGAATATATAAGTATACGCTTTATCTTTATTCTCCCATCTCTCTTAGGCTACTCTTCTATATCTTACAAAGACTCGAATACAGATTTTACGGACGTAAGATATGGATGCTAGAGAAGGAAGAGTTAACATTGGAGGAGGAAGCACCACAACCAATTAAAATGATAGAACAAATACCAGGTGGAACCTAGGTTAGGCACAAGCTGCAAATGTGAGTATTGGAGTCCCGTATGTCGATATAGGAGCAATGTATCAGTTTTTTTTCAACATGATGTAAGAAGGAGTTGCTGTGGGGTTAGTAGGAGGAAATGTTGAAGGAGCAAATCAAAGAGCTCCGGTGGTTAATAACTATGCTAGTTTGAGTAGAGATTATGCCCGGCTAGGAGGAAAGCTGTTTATTGGTACTGAAGACGCGATCGAAGTGGAGAATTGGCACTTCATTGTGAGACAATTTTTGCTGATTTGGGGCTCAACGATGAGCAGAAAAGGAGACTCGCTTCTAGATACCTATAAGAGGCAGCATTGTATTAATGGAACAGTGTTACAGTTGGAGTTAATGAGGAGACTACGATTTGGGCTGAGTTCAGGAGGAGATTGAAGAAAGATTTATGTCAGAGACTGTTAAGTCTACTCTGTTCAGGAAGTTTTCCGAGTTGGAGCAAGGAGATAAGATGGTACTTGAGTATGCAACCAGATTTAAGGAGTTAGAAAGATATGGATACGCTACGGTTGATACTGCTATTTAGAGGAATGAAAAGTTCATTCGTGGGTTGAAGCCTAAACTAGCTAAGGCCACGTTATCACATATTAGAGATCCATGCGATGTTGTTGTTGAGATGGCTTTAAGGCAGGAGGAGATGCTTGCTTATCTTGAAGGAAACAAGGGCAAGGAAGCTCTAGGAGGGCAGAAGAGGAAGATGAAGTTTTTTCGAAAGAAAGGAGCTCGGAAGGGTGGAGCTGTAAAGAAAGGGAAGGCAGAGGTTGTCTGTTATAAGTGTGATAATAGTGGACACTATGCTCATGAATGCCAGACAGGCAAAGGAAAGAAAGCTATTAAGAGCTAAGATGAAAGAAGTGAGGTGTTTCAATTGTGATCAGATTGGGCACGATAAGAACCAGTGCGAGGAGCCTGCCAAGGATGGAAAAGGCCAGATGTTCACATTAGAACCAGCTACCTTGAGACCAACAACAGAGAAGAAAGGGAAAGCTATGTTGGGAGGTACGCTTTTGATTCATGGTGTATTGGTTATAGTTCTATTTGATACCATTGCATCGCATTCTTTTATATCTCATTGTTTGGTAGATAATCTTAACCTAGAACCCTCATACCTAGTTACTTTCCTAAGGGTTGCGAATGCGATAAGAGGGTATGCGACTCTTGGGATGATATGTGACCACCTAGAATTTGAATTGTTAGGACATACATTTTTTTGCAGTTTGCATGTGTTTGATTTTATAGAGTTCAGAATTATCTTGGGTATGGATTGGTTAAGTAAATATGATGATAGGATATTTTGCCGTGATGGGAAAATGTCACTTAGATGCCCCGATTGTAGTGATCAAATAGTATACTCCATAGAAAACCCTAATTTTAAGGTTAATGCTTTGTTGGGTACTGTAAGTAAAAGACGAGTAGAGTCGACTTTTCATTGTTAGAGAATTCGTAGTTGTCTTTAAACCTATAATAGGACTACCACCGAAATGAGCCATTGAGTTTCAAATAAATTTAGTACCAGGAGCAGAACCAGTGAGTAGACCGCCAAGTAGAATGACACCTGCTGAGATAAGGGAGATAAAGGTGCAATTGGTGGATTTGGAAGGCAAAATTTAATCAAACCAAGTAGTTTACCTTGGGGAGCAGCCACAGTGTTTGCAAAGAAGGTGGACGGATCGTTAAGGTTACGTATCGATTATCGTAAGTTGAATAAGAAGATGATAAAAAATCGATATCCATTACCTAAAATTGACAATTTGTTCGACCAGTTGAGTGAAGCCAAAGTATTTCCCAGTTGGATTTGGCAACAGGATTCCACGAGCTTAGAGTGGTATAGAATAGTATTCCTTTGATGGCGTCTTGAACAAGATATGGATCGTACGAATGGTTAGTAATGCCATTCGGACTAACTAATGCGCCAACATTCTTTGTAGATTTGATGAACTGAATTTTCTGAGCGCACTTGTATAAGTTTGTTTGATTTTCATAGATGACATTTTGGTATACTCAAAAGATGAAAGAAAGCACGAAGTTCATCTTAGAGCGGTGCTTGAGACGTTGAGGAAAATTCAACTGAAGGCGAAATTTTCGAAGTGTCATTTCTAGAAAAGAGAAGTGAAGTTTCTTGGTCATGTAGCCTCAAAAAAGGGTTATCTGTAGATCCGGCCAAGATCAAACACGTGAATAATTGAAAGAGACCCGAGACAGTGACTGAGATAAAGAGTTTTCTTGAATTAGCTGGTTACTATCGAAGATTCATTAAGGATTTTTCGTGGATAGAGGCACCGTTGACCAAGCTAACGCGAAAAGATGAGAATTTTGTTTGGACTGATAAGTGCAGGAAGCATTCCAGAAGCTGAAACACTTATTGATGAATGCGCCTATGTTAGTTGTTCCAAAGGGGAATCAGGACTTAGTGGTGTTCATGGATGCATGTGGAAAAGGATTAGGAGCTGTGTTAATGCAAAGTGGTAAAGTGATTGCCTATGCTTCTCAACGGCTCGAACCGCATGAACTTAGATATCCAACACATGATTTGGAATTAGCCGTGGTAATTTTTACATTGAAGATGTGGTGACATTACCTGTAGGGAGAAAGATTCGAGTTGTATATGGATCATAAGTCTTTGAGGTATTTATTCTCTCAGAAGGAGATGAATATGAGACAGTAGAGGTGGTTAGAGTTTTTAACCGCTTACGACTTTGGTATTGAGTACACACCAGGAAAAGGCAAAAAAGTTGCAGATGCACTTAGCAGAAAACATCAGAATGCAATATTGGCAATGATACCTGAGTGGAAAAATTTAGAGGCATTGACTACATGTATAGTACAGTGGAGATCTAAGAGTAATTCTAGTAATGAAACTGCTAGGTTGTCATGTTTAGAAGTTCGACCAGTGATGAACAAAAGGATTGCTTCGACACAAAAAGGGGATCCATATTAACTGAAAAAATCAAAAATTTAATGGATGTAACAAAGAGTGATGACTTGAAAATTTTCAATCTTAACCAGAATGGATGGTTAAGGAAGAAAGGGAGATTATGCATTCCGAATGTGGGAAACATTAGAAAGTAAGTTGTAGAATATCATCGTTCGAAGTTCACTATTCATCCAGAGGAACTAAGATGTATCAGGATATGAAAAGAAGTTTCTTATGGAAAAATATGAATAGAGATATATGTTTGTGGGTGAAACAGTGTTTGAACTGTCAATAGCTAAAAGCCGAACATCAGAAACCAAGTGGGTTGCTTCAGCCTTTAGATGGTCCAGTATGGAAGTGAGATTCTGTCTCAATGGGTTTTATAGACGGTTGCCAATGTCAAATAGAGAAAATGAAAGTATATGGGTTACAGTGGACAGGTTGACCAAAAGTGCCCATTTCGTTCCAGTTAAGTCAACCGGAATGACATCTGTTTTGGCTAAGTTATTCATGAAAAATATAGTTGGACATCATGGAATTCCTAGTGGTATAGTAAGAGATAGAGATTCCATATTCACTAGAGAGTTCTGAAAGAGTATATAAAAGACTTTAGGTGCCAAACTCAAGATGAGTACCGCTTACCATCCACAAACAGATGGGAAAACGGAAAGCATAAAGAAAGTCTTAGAGGATTTGTTACGTGCTTATCTACTTGATTTATGGGATCACGGGAAGACGATCTACACTTAGTCGAGTTTTTGTATAACAACAGTTATCACACCAGCATAGGGATGACACCGTTTGAAGCATTGTATGCAAGGTCATGAAACTCTCAAGTTTGTTGGTTATAAATCGAGGATAGGTTGGTTCTTGGTTCTGATTTAGTCAAAGAAGCTACAGAAAAGATTGAGTTAATTCGAGTTAGAATGGAGGAAGCTCGGTCTAAGCAGAAGAGTTATGTAGATAGAAGATGGAAAGACTTAGTATTCTCAGTTGGAGATCATGTTTTCATCAAGGTATCACTTATGAAAGGTGTAATCCGATTCAAGAAAACTGGAAAGTTAGCACCGAGATTCATTCGACTATTTCCTCTTATAGAAAGGATTGAGAAACTCACATATAGAGTGGAGTTACCAAGTAGTATGGTAGGAGTCCATAATGTCTTTCATATTTCTTATCTAAAGAAGTATATTCGAGATCTAAAGACTACTATAGCACCGACTGTGTTAGATGACTAAGTAGTGGAACCGAATTTGACTATAGTTTGAAAACCAGTTCGTATAGTCGTGAGAGATGAGAAGAGGCTAAGGAAGAAGATAGTCAGATTAGTCAAAGTCAGGTGGAGTGACGAGGAGAGAGACTATACTTGGGAAACTGAGACAGGACTGGAGACACTTATCCTGACTTGTTTCATGGTATGTTTTACCTTTATTATTGATTTTGATGAGTATATTATCATAATTGCGAGGATGAAATTCTTTAACGAGGAGAGACTGTAACAACCCTAATTCTGAATAATATTATTTAGGACATTTAAATAGGTAAATTAAATGAAATAATGTAAATGGTTAAAGGATTGAGATCTGAATAATAGAGGGTAGCCGTGCCTAATGAACTAATGAATTAAGAGGAATTAAAATGAAATAAGTAAGGGCAAAATAGGAATAAGTTATATTCTTATACTCCTAAACCTCATGTTACTTTCATTTACATATTCATAAACAAATTAAAATTCATCAAGGCCGACCACCATTAGAAGTAGTAAGAGGAAGATAAGCTAAAATGAAGAGAAAGGTGCTTAATCAATTTGATTCAAAAGCAAATCTCAACTCCTTAACATCAAGCTAAGGTGAATAATAGGTTAAATATCATATTTTCTTCTTTACGATTCTAGATTAGATCCGAATACAAAGTATTATTCCATGTCTTGAATGATATATATATATATATATATATATATTCACACACACACATATATATGCTTGTTGGTGAATTTTGTTTTTCATATAGATTTTTATGATAAATTATGATTGAAAAACCTATCAAATGAAATCCAAATGCATTGCAATTTTGATATAAGGTCAGAAATATTATTTTAGAGATGGTTTCAAGTTTCATAATTTTCTGAATTATAGTGGATTTATTGTAAACTTTCCAGTGAAGATAACATTTAAATTAGGTTTAAATTAATTATGGCTATTATGTTAGCTTTGGGTCAGAAATTTATATATGTTAGAAAATACAATAAAAGTAATTTATCGAAATTTTTGGAGAATTTTCCTATGTATTTTAATAAGTACATAAAATTGTTTGACGTATGCAGCCTAAATGTTTTATATGTTTATTATAAAAGGATAAGGGGCAATTTGTAAATGGTTTAAATTGTTAATCTATGAAATTAAGTAGCATTTTTAGAAAAGATTTTGGAAAAGTATTGGCAACCAACTATATGTTGATAAACAGAGCAGGTTAGTTAGAAATAAGTTACTTTATAAAGTTAAAAATCAGTTTTACATGGTTTTGCTGTTTTGCCACTTTCGGAAGCTACCTTTCGACACCATACTTCCACCTCCATCCTAGTCGAAACCAATACACATGGTATTAAAGACTTCGTACGTAGTGGATTGGAGATATGCGAAAGGTATAGAGTTGAAACGTGCCTTTGAAGGGGTTGAGACCTTGCTTTGCTTTTAAAGAAAATGCGCTTGCTTTGCTTTCGAATGAGATAGCTTTCGACTTGGTCAAGTGTTTTAAAGAAAAGAGCTTTCGAAATAGGTTGCCGCCTTTGTTTTAAGAATATGCTTTCGAAGGGGTCAAAAGCCCACTGCCGCATATTACCTTTCAAAGTAATGCCTTTGAAAGGGTTCTTTCGCTTTAAACCCTAAGCCGCTTCTTCATTGCTTTCGAAGGGGATTGGTTTCGACACCATCCACTTCTTTATTTAGGAAAATGCATTCAAAAGAGTTGCTTTCGTCCCAGTTGTTTTGAGAGTCTTTTTATACTTTTAAAGTAAAACCCAAAGGTTTTAAAAGAATGGTTTTAAAGGTTTCAAAACTATGTTCCACAAACTTATACTTGAACCTAATGCTTTCAAAAGATTTGTTTTAATTAAAGGACTTTAATACTTTTGAAAGGTACACAATAAAGGTTTTGAAGGGGTGATTCCCTAATGTTTTTGAAAGGTTTACCTTTAGTATTTAAATGGAAGGTTTCTAATGGTTTTGAAAGGCAAGTTTGTAATGTTTTGAAAAGAGGATGTTTAAGGTTTTATGAAACTTTCGAAATGGACTCTTTCAATGTTTTTGAAAGGTCCTTTGTAAATGATTTCGAAAGGTATGTTTTGGCCTTTCAACATAATATTATAAAGTAGATAACTTATTTCAAAATGGGTACTTTCAAAGGTTTCGAAAGAGGTTGTTTAAAGGCTTTAAACGAGTGTTTTGAAGGTTTTCATCAATAATGTTTCGAGTAAAGCATATATCATGGCAAAGAGATTTGAGTAAATCAAATAGTATGTTTTCCTTGTTTAAGTATGATTTAAAGACTTAAATCATTATGTAAGTAACGTTTTCAAGGAAAATTTAATGTGTAGTTAACCGTAAGTAAATGGATCAGATATTTGAATACCAGATGGACTAGTATAGGGACCTGCACTATACATTAGCTATAGCCTCTAGCTAATTTAGTCCAAAATCCCAATATGTAGGGCTTAGTCATAGGCAAGACTTAAATAATGTTACAAACAGAAAGGAATATATACAAAGAAGGAAGATAGGTTATTGGTGAGCCCGCAAAACCATTGGGATCACGTGATCCTGGGCTAAGTAAGTTAAGGACAGACCGTCCAAAAGTTTGTCTAACTGAAGTTAGATTGTTTATTTTGTCTGGTAGGCCCGAGTCAGCCAATGGTTAGTAGTTAGCCAAACAAAACTATATTGTTCGGACAGATGGTTCATTTATTACCTAATTGATGAGCATATATAATATTGCTATTATTGTTTTAATCAGTTTGATTGCAGGTATCTAATTTGCAGAAAGATGTTTTAAAGGAATATTGGTGAGGAGAAACTCATTCCACTAAGTGACATGGCATCACTTAACATCAATAAACCGAGATGTGATAGTATTATTCACACTAGGCTTTATGTCTGACTCGAAGTTTACGTTTTCCCCTTAAACTCTCGGGTGCTCAAAATTAATTTGAGTAGATTGAGAGTTGAGGTTTTACAGGTTTAGTAGGTTGGACGAATAAAGCTTCCGAAGACATGCTGGAGACAATGCTAGCTATATATAGAAGCTATTTAGTTTTATTTCCACTATGTTGTATTAGACTGATATGTCTATTTAGTACTCTAGTCATCTAAGGGAGCATCTTCATATGTCACTCTTAGCGTATTTTGTAATAATTATATTTGATCAAATCCTGGGGATCATTTGGGATAATGTAATGGAATATGAAACATGATTTTGCAATGTAATCGGTAAAATTGTTTTTGAATCTGTGTTTTTTGTTTCATATTCATGTGCTTTTGATATTATGGATACCATTAATATTACCTTATTTTGCCACCGCAAGTTAATACTATGGATGACTGCAGCATCTATAGCCCTTAGCTTCAAGCCTCAAGCCTCAAGATGGGGGATGTTACAACGGTCTTGCTTGTTGTTGAGTCCCTTCATTGAAGAGCTTGTAGATTAGGCTCACTAAGGGTCTTGAGAGACCATGGATTTGATTATCGGCCCCGAACAACAGTGTATTTGATTAATGGTCGGGAGAGATTATGGATTTAATTATTGACCCTGAACTGTCAGGGACTTGATTAACGGTCCGGAGAGACCATGGATTTGATTATCGACCTCGAACGGCCTTTGATTTGATTAACGGTCTAGAGAGACCATGCATTTGATTATCGACCTGAAACTGCCACGAATTCAATTAATAATTTAGAGATATTGCAAATTTAACTATCGACCCTGAATGGCCATGGATTTGATTAAAAAATCGAAGAGATCGTGGGTTTGTTTATCGGTCTGAGTCTAAGGATTCCATTGGCGATCCAAAGAGATCAAAATTCAGCTATCGGCAAGAAAAGGCCATAGATTTCACCGACAATCCGAAGAGATTGATATTTCAACATATGATTGCTGGCCTCCAAATGAACACGAGATGATTCTAACTAGTGAGCCCACAACTTACTAATTTTAGGAGATCGTATAATCATAATCTATGATTGGCACTCAAGAAAGGACTCAAATCCATAGTTATTACAGTCTGAAACGACCTTTGATTTATAGGTGAATCCAAAGAAACATAATGATTCGCAATAGCTTGATCGGCTGTTAACCAGAAGATTCAATCACTAATATTTCATTGGCTTCGACATTTATTCTTGAGCAAATCACATCTTCCATTCGCAAGGCATGCTTTGAGGGGTAAGTGTTATCCATCCTTTTGACCAGGCAGTATACGGACGAACTGGACGAGTCAAACTAGAAAGCTACCAGGGCAGGAAGCCTAGAGAGTTAGCCATAGAGTGTAGAAATCGAGTACAGCCAAAGCCACAAGGTAATATCACCAGAGTTAAAAAATCCAGTTCCACCATAATGTTGGATTGGTACCAATCCAACCACATGGCTCAGGATTTATCCACGATATCTCATTGGAAAAACTCCAAACCTTCCCTATCTCCAAGCCATGATGCCAACAACCTATTCCAAATGCTAAAGTGTGGTTCGCATATAATCTTTAGGTAAGAGGCTTGGGTTCATGAAAACAGGAATTCCATTCCTCCATCGATCCATCAAATTGGTCCGAAAATAAGCTAGTGATAGTGCAAACAAGTTGGAAATCATGAGGCTCACAAAAAGACGCATCTATCCAAGACAATCAACATAGCTATAAGTAAATCTTATGGGTTAGTACCGATCCAAGACCAAGGATCAGTACTGATCTGTAATGACTGATGAGATGTCTACCTATTTCTCAGGAGAACTAGCCTTGGGCATGGTAAATGAGGTGGAGATCGTAGGGCGAGTTTTCAAGCAACCTACAGCTATAAATAGGAGGGCATGGGCTCATTTTTAGGATCATTTTGACTTCTCTACAACTTTTCTATAATTATCTTGTACTCCTATTGATCCATCTCGATCCGTAAGAACAAAAGTGTACACAACACTATAAACCATCAACAAAGTTAAATGGACGTAGGCAAAGATTAGCCGAACCACTATAAAACTCTGATGTCTTGTTTCTACGTGTTTATATTTAGTTCTTTCACTCTTTTCTTTATACTACAACATTCAATACTTTTAACAGCATTCATAAAACACTAAAAGCGTTTTTCGTGACGCTGTATAACAACATGCCATTAAAAGTCAGGAACTTATCATAGCGTTGGGACAAATGGTTCAAAAGATTGGTTTTTAAAAGCGTTTAGTTTGAGCTATTAAAAACTTTTATGGCTTTTTCCAACTGAGGTAAAATATATTTCATAACATTTACCCATAGCATTTTGGTCAATGCTATGAATACTTATATAGCCTTTCCGACCCATTTATAATGCATTAGAAGAACGTTGTTAAAGGACCTAATAGCATTTTTATGTATGTTGTATATCTATATGTAATGATAGATCAATTGCCTATTATGACATAAAGAAAAACGCTATGAAAAGTTTGAATTTTAATAGCATTTATTAAGCGCTATTGTATATATTCCACATCATATCAAAAACGCTGTTGTAGGTTTTCTATAGCATACCAAAAACGCATTATAGATTTTCAATATATTTCAAAAACACTATTTTTATTTATCTCTACTTTGAGTTCACAATAGCCTTTCTATACATTGGAACATCTAACGGAAAAATATATTTACCTTAATTCATGAACAATTCAATCAACTCAAACAACAACAATATGAACTTTTGACAATCAAATCATATTGTATATTATACGTAATCAGAATTACACCAAATTCAATATTGTATATATAATATTTCATAGTCGATATTTTTGAACATATATGATAATAGTACCATTAGGACTCTACAAAGAAAATACCAAAATACCATGACTGTTGAATGTCCATGTTTGTCATCTTCAAATATCCAATACCCTACAAGAAAAAGAGAGCATTTAAAGCACGTGTACAAAAACATACATGAAATGATATATGAATAAGGCATAAACAAAAACATACATATTAAACATATTGACATGCTTAATGTCGATACACTCTACGTAATCTTATGTCGAATATATAATGTTATCACAATTAAGGATCGTTTATATTACTTGTTATTCATAGTTAAAACTCAAATTAGAATAAGTATGTATTGGCCTCATATATCTAATGCTTATGTTTTAAAGTTTAACCTAACTAATTTTTATGAACTTATTTAATTATTATAAAACTTAGTTAACATAGTTGATTTTTATAAACTTATTAGTTATTATAAAACCAAATTAACTTAGTTAATTTTTAAAATTTTGTTTAATTGTTATAAAATTTAGTTAACTTAGTTAAATTTTATAGAAAAATTTAATTATTATAAAATTTAATTAAGTTAGTTGATTTTATAAATTTGTTTGATTATTATAAAATTTAGTTAACTTAATTTTTATAAATTTGTTTAAATTTAGTCAACTTAGTTAATTTTTATAAATAGGTTAATTTTTATAAGATTTAGTTAATTTTACAAAAATATATAATTTTTGTAAACTAGATTAACTTTTATAAAATTAATTAAATTTTTACAAAACTTAGTTAGATTATATAAAATTAATTAATTTTTATACACTTGGTTAATTTTTATAAACTAAGTTAATTTCTATAAAATTTAGTTAATTTAGGCAAATTTTTATAAAAATTAGTTAATTTTTATAAAATTAAGTTAATTCAATTAAGTTTTTATTGCTTATCTAATTTGTATAAATATTATTTAATTTTTTATAAATCTTATTTAGTTTTAGTTAGACTTAGTTAGTTCTTATAAGACTTGTTTAATTTTTATTAACTTTATAAAATCTATTTGATTTTTATGAAACTTAGTTAATTTTTATAAGACTTATTTAATTTTTAATAACTTTATAAAATCCAGTTAATTTTTATAAAACTTAGTTTACTCTTACAAACTTAATTAATTTTTGTAAAACTTTGTTGACTTGGCCAATTTTATATTATTTAAATCATTTTTATAAACATAATTAGTTTTTATAAAACTTAGTTAAGATTTATACACTTTGTTAAATTATATAAATTTGTTTAACATAGTAATTTTTTTATAAACCCTACTTAACTTGGTTAATGTTTTAAGAAAGATAGTTAACTTTTAGAAACATAGTTATTTTTAAAATTAATTAATTTTTATGAAATGTTTTAACATAGCTAATTTTTGTAAATTTAATTAATTTATTATAAAACATAGTTAACTGAGTTAAAATTTTATAAAACATAGCTAAAACATATATGTCACCAAGGTTTCACTATATTATTGAATAACATACGAATAGTTTTTCGTAAATGAGATAAAACAGATGCATACTGGATGAACTATTTTTTGCAGTTTCTTTATGTTCGATATAACATTGTAATTGAACAGTATGCCTTTTTACTTGAACATTCTTATAGCAGCCATTGTCGCTAGTATTACTACTAGAGTGAAACCCTTTAGAGCCTGCACATAATGGACCACGTTAAAAATTTCAACAAATATTTATTTTAGCTTAAATTCATTCAGTCGAGGAGTTGTTATTTTAGGATATGGGAGATAGAATTTAGTTGCTTTCTTTCATGTTAACGAACTTGGGAATTTCTCGCTCTCCATTTTTAGCCCCAACATGAATGAAACCTTATAAAATATGCCATATGACTTTACTGTTTTACAGGTGCATTATGTGATAGTTTTAGTTTTTTTTTAATTGACACACACAGTCTCCATTTATGTAAATTCACTTTTTATATTGTTAGGCATTGTGCTAAAAAGTATAATTTATTTATTTTCTTAAATCTTAACATGACTAACCTACTTTATATTATATCTTGAACCTTAAAAGCCAACAAAGAGAGTAAGGACAGAAGAAATATAATTAGATAATTCAGATATGTCTAAAAATTTAATTAAAATGAGAACTGCAATGATAATTCATTATTATTTTCTTTAATTATCTTCTAGAATTAATAAAGTTGGTGGATTTTTGTTTTAGCTTATTCTAAAATTGAACTGAAACTTCAAAGTTCATTATGAGCATACTATTTCAAACAATGTATACATCTAGTATGCATCAAATAATACAACAAACTTCAAAACGATTCAAGTTATGCTTTATGAGAGAATTGATTTTTTTAATAATTTTTTTTAAATTTTTTTGTCTAAACTATAGTAGTAGATAGTCAAGGATCTCTAGCTCAAGTGGTAATGCTCTAAACTTGTGGATATAGATGTCTTAGGATCGAATCCCCTTGGCGATCAATTGCCAATTTCAAAAAATAAATTAAAATGGTCAAGTAATAGATGTTAGCTACCATATCATGTAGTGAACTACACATGCATCTACACTAGTACTGGTTACTGGTTGTGTTGTTATTTGCATTAACAAATAGCCTTATTTTTTAAGGATTATAAAAAAAATATCTTGAATGAGTCTCAAATATTATAATTTCTACTTTGATGTTTGGTCCATGTTTTACCATGGTATATATCAGTGAGAAAATTAAAGCGCCATAAAGGAATTGTTCAACTTATAGAAAATGTCTCATATGTAAGATCGGTTAAACCTAATAAGCCAGCTAACTGTAGTTATGCCCAATGTGTGTCCATAAATAAAGTGAAGTAATACAATTTTTTGTATATGCCAGAACACTCGATAAAAAATGGATAGGAAAGAAAAGGAGAAGAGGAAAAGATGGAATGCATGAAATATCGAAACTGACATATGGTGCCTTATGTTATCTCCTTTTATATAGGGTCTATGAAGTTTCTTGGCTTTTGCACTAAATTACTCCTTGCACTAAATATAGAAATGCAGCTGAAATCTGTACTCAGTTGCAAACTGAGACCGGGCTCTATACTCAGTTACAAACTGCAACCGAGCAGCATGCTCAAAGGGGGTGTACAAAAATGAGCAGCAAGCTCAAGTTTATATAAAGTTATATTTACCAAAACTGTCAGCTTTTTTATAATGATGCCTATGAAAAATAATTAACTTTTGGTAAATTTATACTACCAGAAAGGGATACCAAATCATCGTGGAGTGTCCTCTTTGAGAGAAGCTTTACTTCAGCTGAGTGAAATTCAACACTTGTTACCCCGCCTTCTGGTCAAGGCCAGAATATCAACAAATCGGCTAGAAAGGATGGATATCAGGATTCGAGATCGATTCGAAACAAGGCTATGATTGATATCATCAAAATTTAACCGAGCTCCAATCAAGGCGGGATCGATTGATAAAGATAAGCAAGGCTAGGAAAGACTAAGTTTCAAATTTAAAGTCAATCGAAGTTTGTATGCTCGAGATACGATCGATACAAATCAAAAGGATCAACTTCACTCGTATCCATCACATTCATATCGATCCAAGGTGGCCTTCTTCTTATCCATCATGTTCGTATCAATCCGAGGTGGCCTTCTTCGTATCCATTACAATCGTATCGGTCCAAGTAACCTCACTTCGTATCCATCGTGCTCGTATCGATCCAAGTTGGCTCATTTCATATCCATCAAACACCTCTACTTCGTATCCATCCAGAACTGCACTCTTCGTATCCATCCATCCTCGGATTGATGCATATCCATCATCTTCGGCTTGTTCGCATCGATCAACCAACTTCACTTCATATCCATCAAATCTAAACCAGGCCGCTACTTCGTATCGATACGAACGAGCCATTGCAATCGATACGAACAGAGCAGCTACAATCGATAGGAAGAGGGCCAAACTAGGTCGATATGAATGAGGCGTAAACATAGGAAAGACTCTTTCATTCGGCATGAAGAGTGGAGCGATCCAAAATATTAGCGCCATGTCAACTAATAGGCACGTGTTCAGATCGATACGAATGGAACGGTACGAACGACATCAATTCGAATTCAACGGCTTTCGAAAAGTACAAACTTGCGTCGATCATAACTCAAAATCTACAAGTCCAAATGCTACCAAATTTTCATAGGAGCTTATGCACAACCACAAGAATGTTCATGATCGATCCCAACTCGATTGGGCAAGATTTTGATTGATACGAATCTCGTTCATATCGATCATGGATCGAGTCGAAATCACTCGGGATCGATCACGTGGGCCCACCCACATGAGAGAATGATCTTCCGAGATCTAGGCCGGATATTTGCAACCTACACCTATAAAGAGCAGTCCAAGAGCCTTAGAAAGGGGATTCTCTGGTTCTTCTATGTCGTTACTCTGCCGTACTCCATTGTACCTCGATTATTATTAATTATATTCTTATAACTAGTGAGTGATTATCAATAAAATATCAACTCTTCAAAGTGGACGTAGGCCGGAGATAGCCGAACCACTATATACCTTGTGTCATTACTGTATTCCTTTTAAATTTTGAGTGCTTCACATTTATTTTCTCTACATATTCGCTATCTGTGATCTGTGCTTGTAAACGGGTGCTTTCATCGGTAATTGGGTGTTTGTGACCCATTTTGGTGTAAACATTTTGGTGTAAACATTTTGGTGCTCTCTGAGAACGCTAGTACTCAGGGATTTTGAAGCTTGGATTTTAGATTTGAAAGCTAGAAGACATGCACTTGGAAAGCTATGGCAAGGCAATCGATAAGAAGACAAAGGACTGAAAGGAGTCAGCATGAAGAGAGTCAGGAGGCTTCCTTGGGAGTGAATCAAGTGTTGATCTTCATCACCAGAGATGATATAGAAACGATGCGCAAGAGACAAGAGGAGATGATGCAGAACCTACTTCGATAAGTTGGAAAAGTTGGAGTGCAGAATCAAGTTAACGCAACTACAGGAGATGCTAGAGAAAGGGATCAGAAGCATGGAGCAACCGGAGTACAGAATGGAGCAGGACCATCCGGTGCACCACTACAACTAGGGGGCACTCACCCAGAGCATAATCCAATCCCGGGCAGAATAGTCGGTGGATCTGAGCAACATGGCATTAATAAAGGAATGAATTCTCATCTAGGAGAGCGGATTCTAGGATTACCTCGTGAATTCGGGGGGCAGATCGAAGGTAATGGAAGAGGACTATAGCTTGGTGACAGTGATAGATTGGCAGAGATGGTTAGGCGAGCTATGAGAGGCAGATTGGTGAATAGAGACTTGGAGGATGTGAATAGGAGTCCTTTTGCTTCCATGATCAAGCAAGTTAGGTATCAACTAGATTTCAAATTGCCGACATAGGAGATGTATGACGGGAGAACGGATCCTACTGTTTGCTTGACAAGGTACATGAGGCATATGGAAGTGTTGGGGCCATTGGAGGAAGTCATGGCACGATGCTTCCCTTTGTATTTGACAGATATTGCAGTACTATGGTTCAAACAGATAGAAAGTGGCTTTATTGGTGCATGTACAAAGCTGTTTGAAAGCTTTATGAGGTAATTTTGGGTCCACATAGTCCGACCCAAGAACTTGATGACTTTGACATAATTAAACAATGGAAAGGTGAGTCGCTCAGGGATTTCTTAACTAGATTCAATACGACAGTAGCTTCGATGGATCGACCTGATCCATCGATGGCTTTGATGGCGGTAGTTTTGGGAATTGCAGACAATTCAGATTTCAAGATATCGTTGGAACGGGACCCATCGAGGGATCTCGGGGAGTTATACCATGAGGCAGAAAGGTTTCTGAGGCAAGAAGATGCACAGGCTGAGAGAGAAGGGAGAGAGGCTAAAGCTTATGCAATAAGGGGTGGAGGTCCACCTAGGGAGGACCCAATCAAAGATGATAAAGGAAAAGGAAAAATGAATGACAATGGTAGCACTTCGAAAATGCCTCGGAGGAAATCTAAGTTTTCTTCTTACACAAATTTAACTGCGACTTTAGAAAGGATTTACTTGGATACTCGAGGTGCCTCCAATATTGAAGGCCGGTAAGGAAGGGACCTTCTAAATACGAGTGGACATTAGGAAAGCATTGCCTATTCCATGAGCTAGATTGGCATAACACAAACGATTGCAGGCATTTGAAAGATATCTTTGAGGATCATGTAAGGGATGGTCATCTACAATAATATGCAAGGAATTGACCCGTGGAAGTGGAACAGGAGCGACCACCACCTACCTCGAACGAAGATGGCACTGGACCTAGGCAACATCAGCTTGTTATCAACTAAATGGATTTATGACTTTGAATAAGTAATAGAACTCGAAGTAACATGGCTAAGTCACTTACACATGTATGGGATCGAGGACGGTCTCTAGGCAAGCTCTAAGACGATGATAAACCATGTTACTCAAAGTCTATGAAATTTTGTTTTTCCTTTCATTTTTCAGAAAACTTTGGTTTTTTCCTTGGACGTACTGACATTTATTTGGTTTTCCTTGGCTGTAAAAAATCTTATTTTGAGTGATTGAATTTGGATCATTGTAATAAACAATACAGGTCTCATGATCGCGGTTCCGATCGGAGAGACTGGTAGTAATCGCAAGTTATGAGTCCCTTCGTCGAAGAGCGATGAAATGGACTCAAACAGAATATAAAAGTCCTTGGTCAGAGAGCCGAGGCCGGAGAATAGAAAAGTCCTTATCCAGAGAGCCGAGGCTGGAGAATACAAAAGTCCTTGGCCGGAGAGCCGAGATCGGAGAATATAAAAGTCCTTGGCCGAAGAGTCATCCTTGGCTGGAGAGCCGAGGCTGGAGAATACAAAAGTCCTTGGCTGGTGAGCCTAGGTCGAAAAACATAAAAGTCCTTGGCCGAAGAGCCGAGCCGGAGAATACAAAAGTCCTTGGCCGGAGAGCCGAGGCCGGAAAACATAAAAATCCTTGGCCGGAAAACTGAGGCCGGAGAACATAAAAGCTCTTGACCAGAGAGTCAAGGTCGGAAAAGAATAACGCGACCCAGCAAGGTCTATGGATTTGAAACTAAACCCGAATAGGTCATGGTTTTGGATTTCGGCTTGAGATAAATGGACCCAGAGCGGTCCTAAATTTGGCAGAGGGCCCGATGCGGTTTCGGATTTGGATATCAACGCAGAAAGGTTATGGATTTGGTTATTGGTTATTGGATATGGATAGATTAAAGCTCGAATGATGGATTCCGATAACTATGGAATTGGCTAAGGTTGTAGTTACAGGACTTCGAATTGGACATCGACTTGGAGCAGTCACTGACTTAGATATGGCTATAACACTTGGATAGGATGGCTTAGTAATGGATTGGATTATGAATTGGATGGTATGGCTATTGATGGAATATGGACTTTGGATATCAGATTCGGAGCTATTCAAAGCATGCCTTCTTACCACAAGGCATGTTTTTGGGGGCAAATGTTACATTGCCTTTTGATCAAGACCGAGATATCAACAAATTAGCTAGAAAGGATGGATATCGGGACTGAAGATCGATTGGAAACAAGGCTGTGATCGATATCTTCAAAATTTGACCGAGCTCCAATCAAGGCGGGATCTATTGGAAATGATGAACAAGGCTAGGAAAGACCACGTTTCAAATTTCAAGTCAATTGGAGATCGTATGCTCGAGATACGATCGATGCAAATCAAAAGGATCAACTTCACTCTTATCCATCACCTTCGTAATGATTCAAGATGGCCTTCTTCGTATCCAGCATGTTTGTATCGATCCGGGGTGGCCTTCTGCATATCCATCATGATCGTATCAATCCAAGTAACCTCACTTCATATCCATGGTACTCGTATCGGTCCAAGTCGGCTCATTTCGTATCCATTAAACACTTCTACTTCGTATCCATCCAGAACTGCACTCTTCGTATCCATCCATCCTCAGGTTGATGCGCATCCATCGTCTTCGGCTTGTTCGCATCGATCAACCAACTTCACTTTATATCCATCAAATCCAAATCAGGTCGCTACTTCGCATCAATACGAACAGAGCCATTGCAATCTGTACAAATAGAGCAGTTACGATCGATACGAACAGGGCCAAACTGGATAGATATGAACGAGTCGTATACATAGGAAAGACTCGATCGTTCGGCATAAAGAGTGGAGCGATCCAAAAAATTAGCGCCACGTCAACTAACAGGCACATGCCCGGATCGATACGAATGGAACGATACGAACGACATCGATTCGAATTCAACAGCTTTCGAAAAGTACAAACTTGCATCGATCATAATTCAAAATCTATAAGTCCTAGTGCTAGCAAATATTCGCAGGAGCTTACGCACAACCACAAGAATGTTCATGATCGATCTTGACTCGAATGGGTAAGATTTTGATCCATATGAATCTCGTTCGTATCAATCATGGATCGAATCGAAATCACTCAGGATCGATCACGTGGGCCCACCCACATGAGAGAAGGAGTCTTCCGAGATCTGGGTGGGATATTTGCAGCCTACACCTATAAATAGCAGTCCAAGAGTTTCAGAAAGGGGATTCTCTAGTTCTTCTATGCTGCTACTCTGCCGAACTCCATTGTAACTCAATTATTACCAATTATATTGTTGTGACCGGTGATTGATTATCAATAAAATATCAACTCTTCAAAGTTGACACATGATGGAGATAGCCGAACCACTATAAACCTTGTGTCTTTACTGCATTCCTTTTAAATTTTGAGTGTGCTTCACATTTATTTTCTCTACATATTCGCTATTTATGATCTGTGCTTGTAAACATGTGCTTTCATCGGCAATTGGGTGTTTTAAGACCAATTTTGGTGCAAACAACACTGGAGCAGGCAAAAATCTAGCTTCACTTGCCTTTGAAATTCTATTGTCTAGTTTACCATTAGGAACATCCAATGTTAGACTTCTTGGCTGTAACAATTTGTAAAATTAAGTTATGTGGATGTTAGTGTTAAAGCTCTAAGAAAAAGAAATTATGCAATTTTTACTTGCTGCATTCTCATCTCTTACTACAACAGCCATAAATATCAACACATGACACAATATCGGGACACATAAATTCTATTGCTTTCTTTGCATTGTCAATCACATAAAAAGCTTGCAAAGGTATGTTTGGAGGTCCATCCTTCTTCGTTGCGTTGTTTCCAGTAGACCTTCGGTAAGATTGAACCATTACGATCCTTTCAAAATAAATAAGAAACTGGTTAACAAAGATGCATACATATGATTTAGAAAAGTAGAAAAACTAAGCCCATGCAGTGAGTGGTACTCGAATAAATAAATCGTGGAAGTGGATTCAAAGAAGAGTAGATGGAACAGTCTTATCATCTTATGTTGCCTTTTCCACCATCCCAATGATGGTATGCTCTGCATTTGGATAGGTTTTAGCATAGTAATTTGAACTTAATCATTTGCATGATTAGCAATGAAAGAAATAAAAATCGTAATGGAAGAAAGAGTGACCAACACTGTTTTACTTGCCATTTGTTAATGTGGATGTGCTTAATTGTGTGTTAGAGGTGCAATATTATGGATCTATATAGACATTTTAAGCTAAGAACTGTGTATATTCTTAAAAATATAAAAGGAAATTGTGAATGATATAAATAACCTTTATAACAATTTCAAACCCTATTTATCTCAATACCTACAAAACAAACTAGATATTTTAATATGATTTAAATGAATGAAATAAATTCAAAATTTGTAAAACTTTCATTACCTTCTATAGATATATAATTTGAATATGTAAGAAGAGGAAAGATATTATTTTTGTTCCACTTAAGTGATTTTTTTATGTAGATGCAAGAGAAGAAGATTTTTTTTTAAATAAAAGATGCATAAGATGACCTCAACAGCCTGTGTGAATTGCCGTGAGAAGATATTTTTTTCCCTTTATCTCAAAAATAAAATAAACAAACATAGTAAGTTATTTTATAAAATATTCTCTTTAATTATGGTGGATCTATAAATTTAGTTAATTTTTATAAAACTTAGTTATATAAATTTATTTAGCTGTTATAAAATATTATTAATATTTAGAAAATTATTTATTTTCTATAAAATTTTGTTTTCAATGGTAAATGAATAAAAGGTAATACTTATATTATTTGAGGTAAAATATTGCTACTTTAGAATATTGACAATAAAATGATGTCAAGCGAAACCATGCAAAATGATGTTAGGTAGATTTGATTCATCAGTCAATATTGGTTACAATTGGCCAACTTATGAACCTAGGGGACATCTTAGACAACAAAGAACTAAACTTGTTAAAAATATACAATAGCAATACCAAAATGGTAGAAAAGAAAAGAATAGCCAAAGAAATATTAAATTAAATGCATAAATAATCATATATTACTACCCCCTCTTGTTGTGTATGGTTTGAAACAAAAGTTTGCATCCATATCCCATCTCTAGAGCCTACCAAATCCATATCAATGTTGAGATACAAATAAAAAACATGTTATACAATAAATTTGTAGTTAAAAAGTGATTCGAAAAACTCTATTGCTAAAACAACACGATAGTGCACCTGTCCGAGAATGTAAGCACTAGAATGCCAAAAGTTATCATACCCTCCATTGCTATCGAACTTAAATTACTTCAATTCATAATCTTCCTCTAATGGCTTGAAAAATGCAAAAGATTCCCAATAGCTTAAAGTTAATTAAATTAGTGTAATTGGATATATAGAGAATCATTTGAATATAATTTCAAAGTGGAGTACTAAGGAAATCAAAGTGATGAATATACCGAGTGGTAATAAATTATTCAAATATACCGAGCGGCAATAAATTATTACACCAAAGGTGTAGCAAAAGCATTGGAAAAAGCACCTTGTAATCACATTGCCCTTTAAAAGAGTACACACAAAAAACTTGTCATTTACAATTATAGTTTTACCAAATGGTATACATTCTTTCAACTATTTTATTCTTTCCACATGCAAATGTTCCTGGCTTGAAAGTAATTTTTTGACTTCTAGCTCTCTTTTCCCCCCTTTATAGAAGAATGAAAGTAAATAAATCTAGGATTACTTGTATTTCAAAAGAAATATTCGCAAACTTAAATAAGATAATGACCGGTTCATCCAATTTAATCTGTCTATTTTCAGTCAAATATTACAATAAAGCAAATGCCAATGCACTTGGTCTAGTTCCCATTACACAAAGAATTATTTTGCATTGTAGTAACTGAATCAATTTCTCCTTATTTACTTTTTGCTGGCTACTTCATTAATCTATTGCATTTCTATCAATGTCAGCACATATTTGCCTATTTTAAGATACAATTACATATAAGTACATCGCCAAAGGTTATTGAGGTCCTCAGACCAAAGGTAATGCATTAAACTCGTTATTTCATGTTTTCATGCTTTAAAACTCTTCCTTTGAAACAGCAATATCATGTTTCCATCTAGTGCATTTTACATTATTGTTGATGATACTCGTACAATCGAATCATCTACGGATAACAAAAGTACAGACTATAACGCCTACAATTATCTCATAATAGTAAGAAATACAATTTGATAACACCATGCACATATATATAAACATATATATGAATAATATTTATTGTTATTATTATTTATTGTTTTCAAGATTGACGAAAAATGTCATATTTATTTATGTAAAAAGCTGATTTGTTTAATCAAAATACTTCAAACGTTAACAAGAAACTTTGTATTTTATAATGGATTACATGAATATATATTATAAAGGAGACATTATAACAAATATATCACAGCTAAAACATCTTTACTTATCTAGATGTATGATTGAAGTAAATAAACATCTATAGGGAATCAGAAACAAAGCTTTATTTTTATGGTTTAAAAACGGTTATAACAAATATTCAATCATGCTCTATTTTCTTCATGTAGTAGTCTAGATCAGTCAAAAAAATATGGGTTGAGTAACAATAAAAGTCCTTATGATAAACCACAGTAATATACCTAGTGAAACAAATATAGAATTAAGCGCGTCTTCAAATCATGATGGTTTGGAAATGGTTTGCGTAAATGAGTCGTGTTTACAACGTCGATCACTGATACTTATGGACTGGGCCCCCAGTGAGCTAGGTTCATATCAGTGCATCTCAATCACTGTAAAGGCCCGGATACATTTTGAAATTTGCACGGCTGTTAACTATTTTATGTGAAGAGAGGAGCTTTCTGGTCTTATGAAGTGAACCTCTCCCATGTGCTCAAAGAGTAAGGTCACAAATGATCAGAGAAAAATAAGCCAATTATGAAAATGGATGACAGTGTACCAGACATATTCAATTCAAAGGCGGATAAAAAGTAAAAGTTGAATCCCTTGAAGTTTATTCTTGATAATTTCCTTCTCTCTTTTTTTAAGATAAAGTCCCCTTAAGAAAACAAGGATGGTACTACAGTAGTCCTACAATTTCAGCATAAATTCATAGATAAAGGCCTGCATAATAAATAAAAATATCCACAACCACTCACATATAACATTTATATCCAATTATTACTCAATACATGCAAAAAGTTGAAGTAATGTAATTGCTCATATATAGAAATGTTAACCCTCTCTCGTCCAATAATGGAATCGATCATCATAAATTGTATGGGCTTCTTTTGGAACGAGCAATCGTAAAAATTCCTTTTCTTTGAACCGCCATTTTTGTATCAGTTCAAGATTTCTAAAACATTCATAATAATAGTTGGATATTAGTAATCGAAAATATTTATTTAGCCATTGATTTAAAATGTAGGTTTGAAATTTTAAAAGACATTCAAATTTTAGTATGCATGCTACAGAGTAAGAATGATAGTCATAAAAAAGACAGAAATTCTAATAAATTTTTAATGAAAAAATGATGGGGTTATAAAAGTTAAAGGATCAGTAGACTATCCTATAGTTATTCGTATATACATGTGAGCTAAGCCTTAAAGGAACACAAGTAAAAAGAAAAACTAAAGAGCATTGCTATGAACACTCCAATATCCTTTCTTTTGCCTGAACTATCCAGTCCTTGTTAGGCCATAACGGGCCAATATGCAAAATAAACCATAATCCTATTATAGATACTAAATAGGTTCTCATGCAACCTTGTACTTTTCATTAAAGTAGGAAACAAGGTTAACAGTCATAAATATATGCTACAATGCTATACATTTGTACCTTTGAAATGTTCATCCCCATTTCTCTAAATGCACCTTGTTGGATTTAAACAGGAATGGCAGCTGCATCGCTCCAAATATTATGCGGTATTGGTCAGACTTAGTAGGTGCAATTCACTGCTTTTGTAGAAACCATGTTTTTAATGGAAAGCAGTAGTTGGTGGACCCTCTGTCATATAATTAAGTAAAGTTGAGTCAATTACTACACATAGAAATTACAGAACTTATATTAAAACATTTTAATTTGTTTGAACCCATCATATCAATCAGGCCTAGAAGAAAATAATAAACATATAAATAGCAGAGATAAGGAAAGAAAATATATTGAATGAAAAACCAATTTACGGTAGAAATGGCTTGTAGTATTTACAACACAAAACAAAAATGCTAGAGAAATAACTACAATTTATTATGGTGGCAAAAATTAGCGAGGCTATTAAAATTTCTTTTATATAGAACACACAATTCACAAAAACAATTCAATAAAAAATTGGCGAGTGAATCAGTTGGTTCATGAATATCTTGTTGGCATTAATGTACAATTTTAGATTATTTCTATGATGTAGGTTAATATGTAGGTTATTTCTATGATGGTTAGGTAAAATGAAACTATTGCATATTAAAAATTATTGCAACATACGATTAACTCAACCATAGTTCTATGGCAAACAAATTCACAAATACCCATAAAAGTATCAGCTTTCTAATGATTATGGTTCATTTTGTTAAATAATATAAAATATAAAAGAGAGGTAGAATAACCATTATATATATGGCACTTGAGGAAGTCGCTAACCCAAAAGTCACATACTAGCAGCAACTGTCATTTTAAATATTACATAATGCACTAAAATAAAATAAAAAAAGTGGTATTAAAAAATAAAATGAAGCGCATTCTTTTAACCAGCGAGGGGAAAAATTATATAAATAATAATTTGACAATCTTGTCTGCTTGTATTACGTACAGTCTAGAATTTACTCCAAATTCTGTGTTTGGTTCCATATATGGTGGAAACGATTTACATGTGCTCTACATTATGTCAATTGTTTGCAGCAGCATTTCGGTATGAAAATAATTTATGCATGTTCCTGGTGAATTGATATTACAATGATGAATGGCAAAGATCTAGCAAAGCATGTTCTGGTAGAAACAAGTTGTTAAATTATAAACGACGAGTAAATATTGCAAACTGTTTTAACATGGAATTCAAGTCCTCTATCTTATCAATATTTGGTAAAAATATACATATGGCTTGTGAGGTACATTTATTTGATTCATAGAATGTCCACATCCATTAATCAGTGAGGTCGATATGAAACACGACAAGAATTTGGTAATCATGCTAACGAAATCTAATACTCAACAAATCATGTAAATATACCTCAGTCATTCAGTAATCAAATCAACCAACAGCCATAGAAATTCACAAATTGCAATCGGATGAAGTGGGTGGTAAAGTTTACCCCGTAGGCATGAAGTTTAGAGGAGCACTGCAGGAGCTACTATGGCGTCATCACCAGCTACACGGTGCGATTTGGATGGAGTAGTCGAGTAAGTCACCATTTGTAACTAGGTTCTTTTTTTGCATTGATATTCTCTTTAGGGGTTTCCCAAAAACAAGCCCCGGTAGAGGTAAAGATGCAGGTTGAGGTCATGGAGTGGAGGCGATAGAGATGGAAGTAGATGTTGCGACTTGAATAATGATGGTGGGAAATTAGGTTAGGGCTATGTAAGAGGGAAAGGAAAAAATTAGGAAAGATGAAATTATGAAATAGGCAGCCTATAAAAAATTGAAGTGTTCGTATATCTTCCTACTAAAATAATTATCTAACAGCGTTCGATAAAGGAATTAGAAAAGGAAAATAACAACAACTTTACGTAAATAAAGAATGGTGTACTATTTTTCCATTAATGAGGCGTTTCTTGTAGTGTTACTATACAAATTTGGGTGTTTTTTCAAATTTTGGTTTAAAAAATTTCTGTATTTCCTATAGAGCTTTGAGGAATATATAAAATATAATAAGAGTCTAGCTAGAAAAATGAATTGATTACAGTTAACCTTACTAATATTAAGTACATTTGCTATATAACTAAAATAATATACTTAAATCAAATGTGCAACATAATCACCAACTTAAGGCTATTTTTTGAAAATGATAGTTCTCTAGACTAAACATTGAATAGCTAAGAGCGATAAAAATAGCACACATCTATGAGCATTTGTGGTATGTAATTTCTTAACCTTTACAAATAAAGCCCATTGAAGATACGGTCCCCACTATGGTTAAGGCTTATAATACTTAGATGTTGATTGTGTCATAGCCCAAACCTACATGCTATCTACTTTAGACAAACATTTGCAATAATAGAACGAGAGCTGTCTGTCCTCAAAATCTTCAGTAACCTCAAAGCTTTGTCTAGGGAGCAATCTGGTTCCACGAGGTATGAGATTACTAGAAAACTACAATACAAAGATGAGTAGGGAAGTCCAGTTTTGGACCATGTCGTAATGATAAAAGACTACATAAATAGACTTACATAACTGATATTAAGCTAAGAGAAGAATTGCAAGTGGACGTGATCTTAGGCTTGCTAATGGCATAGTTTGAGCTATTAGTATTGAACTACGATATGAACTATTTGAATGTGGGACTCATTAAGCTACTTAATAGGTTGAGATCAGCTAAAGGCTCGTCTAAAGATCAAGGCACAGTGTTCGCCATCAAAGCGAAAGAATCATCTTCAAAAGGTTTGAAGAAACATAAGCATGGTAATAATAAAGGTAATAAAATTCCTACTACCGACGGGGGTGAATATCACGATTATCACAAGAAAGGGAATTGGAGGCGTAATTGTCTAGACTGCCTGAAGGTGATTAAAGAGAAGAAAGATTCTAACTCTTTGGCTCCTAAAGGTTGCTTATGATTCTAAAATTATTTAGAAGTCAATAGATATTATTGAGCTTTTGATATTAGATCTTGAACACATATCTGTAATTCATTGCTGGTACTTAGGAGTAGATGATATGAGGCAAAAGGAGAAATTAGCCTTCAAGTTGCTAATGGATCTACAATAATAGACTTTTGGTGAAAGAGAATGAGATAAAAAATAGATGGAGAGATTACTTCGACAAACTATTCAATGAAGAAGATGATAATACTACGACTGAGATTGATGACTCTTTTGATGACACCAGTATACATTTTGTTCGGAGAATTCAAGAGTTGGAGGTAAAGGAGGTGATAAAATGGATGAAAGCAGGAAAGGCTTTGAGGCCTGATGACATTCTCATTGAGGTGTGGAGATGCCTTGAAGATGCTGGGATAGCCTGCCTAACTAAGTTGTTAAATAATATTTTTAAATCAAACAAGATGCTAGATAAGTGGAGGAGAAGCATATTAGTTCCAATTTTTAGGAATAAAGGAGAAATTCAAAGTTGCACAAATTACAGAGGAATTAAGCTTATGAGTCATACAATGAAGCTTTGGGAGAGAGTCATTGAACATCGTTTAAGAAGGATGACAAGTGTTTCAAAAAACCAATTTGGTTTCATGCCTGGAAGATCGACCATAGAGGTGATTTTTTTGATAAGACAACTTATGGAGAGGTTTAGGGAGCAAAAGAAGGATCTATATATGGTATTTATCAATTTGGAGAAAGCATATGATAAAGTCCCGATAAAGGTTATGTGGCAGGTTCTGGAAAAGAAAAGAGTCCTAACATTACCCTTATCAAGGATATGTACGATGATGTTATGACCAGTGTCAGAGCATGCGAGGGTGAAACCTGTGACTTTCCCATTAACATAGGATTACATCAAGGGCCGGCTTTAAGCCCATATATCTTTTCACTAGTGATGGTTGAGGTTACGAAGGGTGTACAAGGTGAAATTCCTTGGTATATGCTCTTGTTGATTATGTTGTGCTAATTGATGAAAGTATGATTGGGTTTGATGGACAACTAGAGCTATGGAGGCAGATTTAAAATCAAGGGGTTTTAGGCGTAGTAGAACTAAAACGGAGTATATAAAGTGCGAGTTCAACGGTGTCAGTCAGAGGATGGAGATGTCACTCTGATTGGACAAGTGGTGCCTAAGAAGGAATCCTCTCGATATTTAGGATCAATGTTCTAGTATGATGATGAGATTGATGAAGATGTTAGTTGTAGAATTCGAGCGGGATGGGTGAAATGGTGACAAGCGTTTGGAATTCTCTATGACAGGAAAGTCCCATAGAAGCTTAAAGGAAAGTTCTAAAGAACGGAAATCGGGCCTATGATATTGTATGGTGCAGAATTTTGGCCTACTAAAAGGCAACACATATAGAAGATAAGTGTTGCAAAGATGCGTATGATGCGATGGAGATGCGGTCATACAAGAAGTGATCGAATTATATATGATAAACTTAGACTAGCATCGATTGAGGAGAAGCTAGTCCAACACCGCTTGAGATGGTTTGGACATCTCCAACGAAGGCCTTTCGAGGCACCTGTGCATGTTGGAATTATATGCCACGTCGAATGCTCAAAGAGAGGTAGTGGTCGACCAAGGTTGACATGGGAGAAAGCGGTAAAAAGGGACTTGAAGAATCAGAATATATCGGAAGAGCTGATGTCAGACATGAGCACGTGGAAGTTAGCGATCCACGTACTAGAAGCATGAGCTAGGAGTCTTTTTAGTTAAGGTTGGCTTAGGGGTAGTGTTATAAATTTTAGATTATAGGAATGGTGCAACGATCCACCTTTTTGGATGGTTTAACTTGAAAATAAACCACACATGTCAAACTCAAACTTTTCAAAAGGGAGGATTATTATAGGGTAAATAAGAAAAAGAAGATAAAGAAAAAGCACACACAGAATCTCATAAATGAATGACAAAATATAATGATCAAATAACAGCTCATGAAGCTGTTTTACAAATATCATTTGATTACACTTTACAATACACATCAAAGTTACATACGGCATAAATAAATAAATAATGCAACGAAACAACATGATGTAGTAGTATAAATAAAATAAATAATAACAGTACTAAATTTTTATCTTCATCCCCTAGAAATAAGGTCTTCGATACACTGAAAAGCTCAGACTAACCCAAACGAATTGAAAAGATAAAGAACTCGAGTCGGAACTAAAAGATCTTGTATAAGTTAAATCAACAATAAACAAATACGAGTACAATGACTTCAGAGATGTTTATGGGTTATACATCTCCTATCCAGTGTTTAACATGCGTGCAATAACTTAAGAGATGTTTGGGATTTCCATCCTCTAAGGATCTGTTAAACTATCTACTATGTAGTACAATATGCTATTATAATATGTCTATAATAAAGTAAACTATTACAATAGCGTTTAGGCGTTACCCATATCCCCCTAATCACATTTTGCAGATTTGGATTGGCGGTAACGCATAACAACTACTACCGCCCATCTCGGAACATACTCCCATAATCAAAATCGAGGGGTGGCCACCAAATCAATCACAAAGTCACAATATAGTATCGAAGAAGCATGTCCGATTCGAGGTACGACCTCACTTGGCCGGCCTGGCTCCTGTTTTAGTCACATCAAGCTGACTCATGAGAGTCAGGGCTACAATAATACCTCATACAGAATCATTCGCCAAACCATCCTACTTCATTTTGGATTCTCCACCACGTACAGAGTTGTTAAAATAGTTTTCAGTATTGGCAGAGAGTATGACAATATCTGATCCCGGTCACTTTAACAACCAAACGCTTAGTTCACACCGGATGGTTCTTCTACATTTACCAGACATTTTCATAATTGATATCAAAATATCATATTCAATTCAAACCATATCACTTTTGCAACCATATTTACTTTCAAAATCATACTCACTTTCGAAATCATATCGTTAAGATAGGTTAATTAAATCCTCATTTCAAAATAATCATATTTACTCAAATACGTCATTTCACTAGCAAATATCATTTCAAATCCTAACTTATGTTATAACATCATTTAACCATATTCGCTTTAAAATCAAGGATTTAAATATAAACACTTTCACTTTACACAATCTGAAAGTTAGAAAATATTTTAGATAGTTATAAATAGTTTTAAATAGTTTAGCATAGTTTTAAAAATAAATTTTTAAATAGTTAAATACTCTAAATAGTTTAGGTGGATTTAAGTTAGTTTTAATAGTTTCAAAATAATTTAAATAGATTTAAAATAGATTTAATAGATTTAAAATAGATTAAATAGATTTAAAATAAATTAATATGCATAATTAGTTTTAAATAGGTTAAAATAGATTAAAATAGATTAAGATAAATTAAAATAGTTTAAATTGATTAAAATAGTTTAAAATTGTTGAAAATATATTAAATTAATTTAATAGTTTGAAAATCTAAAAAATCACGGTTTTTAAAATATAAATCTTTGAACAGTATATATTAAAATAATTAAGTTTGAAATTGATATCAAAATAAACTATTTCTACCTTTTCAACAAATCTAGACCATATTCGGATTTCAAATCACCAATTCGAATTTAAACTTTCAATTCAATTTTCATTAAACCATCTCAGTTTATATTAAATATAAATCCATAGTTGAAATACAATTTTTAAACCACTTTAATTTCATAGATTTCAAAATTTAAATCTTTAAATATTTCCAATAACTCCATCTCGATAAATTTCTGTTATATTTCAAATTCAACTTCGAAATTTCCATTTTATTCTTTTAATAATTCATTCAACCAACTCAAATTTCAACATTTAAAGCTTGGATTTCGAAAATAATTCAGTTTATATAAATCAAATTTTATTTCAAAATATCATTTAACTGAATTCAAAATTTAAGGATTTAAAATCATTTAATTTAACCGATCCGGTATCCGTATATAATTTTCTACCCTGTGGTCAAGTGATACGGATGCATATCATTTCAACCCGCAATAATTTAAATTTACGGGTATATATTATTTCAACTGCAGTCCCGAATGAAAATAAAATCCATAAAATCGCTCGGTTTTATCATTTCAACTCATAACGATTTTTCCTTAATGTAAAGGCCCGCAAATTCGTACCCCTTTTGAGCTGGCAAAATTCCACAACAATTCAGCCCAAAGTGGAACAAATGTACGAGTCTTCGGGTTTAAAGAAGAAAGAGGTAGAAGAAGAAGAAAAGAAAACAATAACAGAATCTCACATTTCGCAGCAGAACATATATAATAGATAAATGGATATCTTTTAAAACAAAGAACTATATCAGTTGTTACATTACATCACGTTACATTATCAGATTGTTACAACAAAAAAATAGCGGAAAAGAATATAACATATACTAGTGATACGCTTCGCCATCCAGCTTGCTCCTGATCTCCACAGCATCTCCTTTTTCGACTTCGCTCCAGAATAATGATAACTTGACACTAGGCTGTCCGTGCGGAAAAATTGTGGGCACCCAGAGTTTAGAAAGGGAACAATAAACTCAAGGTTAGTCATGGGACTGGTGTGAGATCTTAAAAACAGTTATTTCCATAAAGAAAGGAAAAGAAATCCGCTATTCTTTTTGAAAAATGAAACTACCATAAGGCCTCCCGGTACACACACAATGCAATCGCAGATTTAGGGGAGATTTCTCCTTATGATAGTCAAAAATGCTTGATACGCAAAAATCCTTTTTTTATATTATCATTAGTGCATAGTGTGAAAAACATTTCGAAAATATAATATTAATCTTAGCCAGCATACGTACCATTATAGTATGCCTACTATAGCTACAATGTTAAAAGGCAGGTTCTACAAATAAAACTGTGCAACGCGCGTATTGGAGATTGGATTTCTAATAAATGGTCAGGCTAAGGAACTTCCTATGCCACATAGGTATGCCTCTGGAGGGACGTCCCGAAAACCTAACCAGCTCTCTGCCAACACAAGGCCGGGTTACCTCTGTAACTAGGTAACTACTACACGAGTATGCCATCCCTCGATCGTTTGCGACCTTTAGCCGAGGATCCTCAACCACAAAGGAACAACCACAAAGTATAATACATTTGCAGCATAAACATAGGTAAAATATCTGGGCTCCATACCATGATACTACCCTTTTCAGAAGGAAATGACATACCCTCAGGGGGTGCTACCCCCAAATAACCTTGCCGCATCCTTCCTGTTTTGACCATTTCCGGGTTGTGAGGTCCGACGAGGTCTCGTTCACAAAGCTACACTTTTTCACAAAGTCATGCTTCGATCAACAAATGATCAGCAGCACTTCGTATGCCACACTACCAAATTGGGAGTATATCACTAATAACCATCAACTACATAACCTCTGAGCTCGTATGTCTCAGAGAAGGGTGTAAAGCTAAGAGAATAAATTCTCCGCCACCAATATAAATGTATTTGATAGAAATCAGCTTTATATCTCAAAGTATAATGTCAGACACACATCCATATAAGTCCGTTCCAGGATCGAACGGAACCGAAGGCACTTCAAAGAAGCCCTTGCAAATCCGGATATTTACTAATCACATTCGGAATCCCCACCACAAAGGGTAATAAAATCTCTATACCGAAGCAACCTGGTGCAGAGACATTCGACAGGTAATCCTTTCGTTTTCGAGAATACTCGGTCTTCAACACCATCTTCAAACTTAATCCCAATTCGTCGTATCATTATTCGGAATGGGTTTTATGAAACATGGTCCTCTCCCAGCTAATCTGAATAACGAGCGCTTATTTTTTTAAAATAAGTGTTACATTCAAATTTCAACAAATCACAACAAATTTCCACTTTGATCTTTTAAACATAAGATCCATCATAATCACAAAGGTTCGACGTGGTTTTCGAAAATCCCTTTGGAATCCGACCCCCGATCGCATCGAAATTCAAATGTCATTTAAAGGCTAATAATGATAGTCGGTTACTTAACTATCAATCAGCATTCACAATAATTACCAGGTTTAAATAATTTTCCCCAATTATTTATTTTCAAAATATTTTCACAAGTTATATTTCACACTTCAACCATTTGAAAAAAAATTCAAATTACTTTCCACATTTCAATACTTTGAAAACAAATTTCGAATGTATGAGTAGTCGAGTGATTCAGGTTAGCTTGACGAATTCTGGAGGAGATATGGAGCCGGAGGCTTCCACGTATAGATATATTATGGTTCCGCTGTGTTTGTGTTGTATCTGTATTTTGTGATATCTTGAGTTGTATAGTTAGACAGATGTTTATAACTATCTAATATGTGTTATATAAGTTGTGTACTCTGATGTAATATGATACCATGTAATATTTTATGTGATATATTATATTTCATTCGTTCCGCTGTGAGTTATCTGATGTTGTTGTGTTTCATCTTTCTTATCTTTTCTTCTTCTGTCCCTTTCTTTCTTAATCAATGACGCGTCTTTCTGGTGTTAGAAAGTGGGTCGCTACAGGTGGTATCACTTTTCCTTACGCAGAATACATTTTCAAATATTTATTCGTTTCCACTGAAAATCTATCGAGTTCAAATATTTTAAAATAATTTAAATGCTTATCCAAAATATACTTAGAGATATTTAAAATAAAACTATTTTGAAACACTTGCTTAAATATTAGCTATAAAAATATTATACTAATGTCTCATAAAAAAAATTCAAGTCCAAAAACTAATTTTTAAATAAAACTAATAGATAGGATATAACTATTTAAATATTCAATTTCTAAAACCAATATCAATAAATCTTTAAATCATTACTATTGATACGCGAAGATTTTGATCAATGACAATGTTCTTCAACAAACAAAGAAGAAATATATGCAACGCTAAAGGAAGATCGATGAAGACCAAACAGACATAAGTATGTTTTTTTATATAGGTCTTAGTCTAGATTTATTTTTAAAATCTATCCTCAAGAGGCTTGCACGAACACTAGAAAATATTTTATAAACTTCATTTTTATTTAAGTTTTCACTGTGCATATTTTATAAGTTCAGACGACTGAACAGGAATAGCCAGTCGACTGAAACTGGAACAAATATATAAACATGCACAGTTTCAGTCGACTGAATTTCCTGCACAGTCGACTGAATTTGCTCCCGAAAATTTTACTTTATATTGTCAGTTGACTGAATTCCCTGCTCAGTCGACTGAATTTGAACCTGTGAATTTTCTCTGAAAAGACACCTTCTTCCTCCCAAGAGTTGCAACCATTCATCAATGGAAATGGAAGCATATCTTGTTTGCAACCTTTGACAACAAATGCACCTCTTCTACAAGTATATATACATGATTCTAACATCATTTAATTCACCGAATTCTCTTGCTTTAATCTTACTATTCTTTTGTTCATATTCTCTAGATATTCTCAAAGCAATCACCAATCTATTGCTTGAATCACTGTTTTTGTTTATAACAGTCTTTTGATTCATAGCAATTCACATTTCCAAAATCTTCATAAACACATTGCATACTCTCGAGGATAAGATTATATGAATATTGTACTACATTAGACTCATTAGAATTGACAAGAACACAACAAGTCGAATATTGTATTTTAGTAATTGAGTTGAAGTCCTCTTCGGTAGTTGAGGCAAGAAATCCCGTTCGGCTGTTTGGGTAAGTTGTAAACCTATTCCTCCGGGTTAAGTGAGGGTGTTAGTTAATGAAATTCCTAAGTGAAGCTTAGGGACTGGACGTAGGACTAGAGGTCCGAACCAGTATAAAATCCTGGTGTCTCCTTGCATTTACCTACTTTATCTACCTAGACTATTCCGTTATTCCATATTACACTATCCAACCGCATAGCCCCGTTTTTCAATTACTTCCACAACTAATTAAATAAATCTTTACTTTAAAGATTTACAAAATAACTTAAGAAATTAATTTCTCCAAAATATTCTTTTAAAACAAACCCCAGAACTTTTAATTTATATTTCAAAAGCTATTTTACAAACATACTTGGCTTTTCAGGGAAAATACACCTTCCTTTTCAAAATGGATCATTTTTAGTCAATTAATAAATCCTTTTGGATTTATTTTAAATTTACGTTCTGAATCCGTAATTTCTTTCCATACTTAAAAATAAACCGATATTTATTTTTTAAACAAATTTCCCTTTCCTTTTTGATTTCCCATTGTGAATTCAAATTCCCAAATATTCACTGATATACGATTTTGAAATCGATTTTAAAAATCATTTGCAAACACCAAATCAATTTTTTATTTGATTAACAAATTTATTGCCTTGAAAAATAAATTCCTTTATTAAATCTTTTTCCATTTTTTTTGAAATTTATTAAATAGGATTTCACCATAGATTTTCCACTTAAATTTATAAAACCAATTTTTATTTATTTCTGGTATCTTACGATACCAAAAATATATTCGGCTAAATTTTAGCCTACAATGATTTCAATCACAATATAATCACACACAGATTACAAATAAATAAACACACACATATGAAACAAAATCATATGTTTGAGGAATCCAGTTGGATCCCTTCAATCTGTTTCCCTGTATCCACCGATGTTAGCACAACAATTAAATACCAATTCCACTTCGAGGTGGAATATCGTGGTATATGGGATTTATAAAATATCATCCGCTATTATGCGGCGTATAGGGTCTATTTCAATACAACTGATAATAAATTATCATCGAAGCACCCAATCAACAATTTAAATTTAACTATCACAATTCAACAATCAATCAATAACTGAAATTTTCAATTATTATCATTTGAGTGAGAAGATCTCACCTTGCTTTTATTTTGCAATTTAATCCAATCCTGACTTTTTCTTCATGATTTTAAAACTTGTATAAACATTATGCAGTTTATTAGTATTTGGATTAACCGAACAATTAATTTTCCTTAAATAAATTTAATTAACGAAAATTTTTATTTAAACTATATTTTCTTTTGGTTAATAAATTTTAAGTTTCAAAAAAATAAATTAAATAAGTTAATCTCCCAAATATTATTTAGAATAAACTAGTAAATAAAAATGTGTAAATGTAAATTTATTTTATTTTTACTTCCTTTATAACAATATACATTTAAAAATTTAATTTATATCGATTCAAAAATCTAATTTTATATGAAAATTTTCAATTATTTAAAATTTCTATATGTTTCTTTCAAAATCCTTTCTATATAAAATCTTTTCTGAATTCTAAACATAAAATTAAATTAAGACATGCATGTGAATATATACATGTAGTTATTAAATTTAATCAGAATTACCTTATACTTTATGTAAAATCTTTTTGTATTTGAATATATAAATTGGAAAACCTGCACCTATCTTACTGTAAATTATATACCTTTCTCTGTATATTTTATTAAAACAAAAATAAACTTGTACAATTTAAAACGTAGAACGAATAGCTCACCAAGCTATAGACTCGAGACCACCCATCATCTCGCTGTCCACACCGAGCATTGCCAAAATGCCAATGCACTACCTCTCGTGCTCCTCCTTATCTTCGACGTCGAATCCACCGATTCGCCACAACCCTAACCGACTTGAACCCCAAGTGACGCGACTACTCGAAACCCTAGCCAAAACGCCTCCAGTCGTCGCCTTCACATACGCGAGCGCGCCACCTTCTGAAATCGAGCTTGCGACATATGTTGTTTTCCCCCGCCTGTCCATCGACGATCGAAGTCACCATGCTTAGCTTGCCGATTTCAATCGCGCCTCCCTCGTAAATCTGCGGCCACTCCATCACCGGAGTCAACCCAATCTCCTCTTCGTTGCGGCATGAGGAACAACGCGGCCTCCTTCTCATTCGCGAGCGCCCGCGTACGCGTGATGCTTCCTTGCAGTCGCCTTTCGATGCGGCGAACCCCAAACCCAAAGCGAACATCGAAACCCACGATTTTGATTAGGAAGTAGGCTACCTCCTTTTTTTTAAAGATTAATTTCGCGACTGTCCTCTCCATTTTTTTATATAAAAGGATCGATTTGATTTAGGTTTCTTTCCTTTTTTTTCTTCTCTCGTTTAGCTTTCAATTGTCGCCCTTAAAGAAGACAGGGAAGGAAACACGATGGGACATTATCGTGTTCAAGACGACTTGCTACAGTAGCCTGAAGTGATAAGAAAACAGCTGATGTGAAATTTTAAATAGTCAATGCTATCATATTATTTATTTATTTTAATTTAAATTATCCCGATATCGAAGCTCAAAAATCTCGACCTCCTATCGTGGTGTGCCGCTAGGCGTTTATAATGTTATACCCCTATTCTAAACACGATGGAAAAGGTTTCAAGTCCTAATTTGATCGTATGGAGAAGATAGCTTTTTGAACCCAGTTATTATTTCGAATTTCGATGAAATTTTAAGCGCGTTTAAATATCGTACGCTCACACAACAACCCCAATCACTACGAAATTTGAAATCCGATAATAATACAATATTGCGGATCCAATGGAACATGTTTCATCGAATTCCGAGACCGTGCCTCGGAATGCTATTTTTAAATATCGATTTAAACAATATAATTTCAAAACTGATCAAACATTTCCAAATTCAATTCTGAAGCTTCCATTACCTTTAGTATCATCAATATAAATTTTCTAAGCCTTTGAATTAATTTTAATTAGCTTAAAATTAAAGATGCAATATTTACCCTAATTCAATAAATTAAATTCAATAATTAAATTGCCAAATTCATTCTGATATTTGAAATTCAAGTTAAAATAACTTTCAAACATTTAAAATTAATTAAATATTCTATTTCAAATGTTAAAAATTTCCGGGTCGTCGCATCCTTCCCCCTTAAAAGAATTTCGTCCCGAAATTACTAGTTAAGAAGAATGATCCATTATCATTTCAACTAACTTTCCAAACCCATACAATTTCAACTTTTCAAAATAAATCTTTCTATTAGAGACCCATTATCATTTCAACTAACTTTCCAAAATCAACCATAGATTCCAAACAACATTGTTTTCCTAACAATTCAAATTTAAATGTAAATTTAATTTTCAAATTTTCTAACTCCCTAAATTTTCAAAAAATTTTGCTAGCGTCTCCTTTGCGCGGCTAGCTCGGTACGACTACAAAAATGGCACCACGACCCCCAGATTTCAAAAAGAAAACAAAAGGCCAAGTGGCTAGACAAGAAAATCATCAAATTTCATACTGAAATTTAAATATATACCTTTTTGTCGAGCAATTTAAATTATCTTCAGAATCAAAATCCAATTTATCTTTTGTCTTTAACACACCTGTATGCTATTTAACAACTATATCCAATTTCTACATTCAAAAATCATTTTGCACATTCCATTGCAAAATTTTCAATATGTACTTCTTATACCATTTTTACTTCACTATTGAAGTTATATATCCATTTTCATTCAATCTTAGTCTTTCAATTTTATTTGTATTCAATTTACCTTCTGAATATTGAATTTTTATCGAATATCTTTCATTCACAACTGATTAATATTACTATTTTAAATTAGTTTCATTTACTAATTCATTACAAATTTCAGTTCATTTTATCTCAAACCAAATTTTTTATTTCTTCCACTTTTATTATCTTTAGTTCACATCGAACTAAATTTACAACTTCATTTTATTTCACACAATTCAAATTGGTTTTCAATATTCAGTTTCAATTCCAGTTTTATTCTTTTGCTCATTCTCTTATTAACAATTACCATTTCACAAATTTCAATTCAACCTTCACTTAATTATTAACCTTGTATATTCCCAATACAAAATTTACTTAAGAATTTCACACTTCATTTCTTAAGTTCAATGCAAATATTTTATATACTTCTTATATTTATTTTTAATTTATCACTTTGGTTTATATTTACTTATATTAAACTGGATTTCCAATTCTATATGAATTCAATTTACTTTCATCTATAAATATTAGATTCAATTCATTTTAACTCCTACCCATTTGGTCATTCATCAGTTAGTTTCACTTACTAATTTTAGTTTGGCACTTCACTTTGTTTATCACAAATCAATTTTCAATTCCAACTCCATTTCTAATTATTTGCAAATTCGAAATGAATTTCAACATTCAATTTCCCTTTCATTTACTTGCAATTATGAATTTATTTATTCATTCAAAATTTTATTTTCCACCTTAATAAATTTTATTCCATATATATCTATTTTTAATAAGATTCCAGAGTCTTTTCAACCTTTCAAAATCATTTTTTTGAAATCAATTCAAATTATCTTTTGAATTCCCAAAACCAAATCGATTTTGTAAACAACCTCCATTTAAAATAATTTGGCAGCAATTCGTCTCCTGGAAACTTGAAAATGAACACCGATGATGTCGCGATCGTCATCGAAATTATTTTCCAGCGACCGGAAAGAGTTTAGAGCTTTTATCCCTCCAAAAACATATTTCCAAACCATTGAAAACCATTTTAAAACTCAAAAGGAATTTAATCTTTTCCAAATTTCAAACCCTATCAATTTTTTCTCAAATATTACTCTGGAATCCCATTTCAAATTATAAATCACTTTTACATTTTATATTTACAAATACCATTCATATATGGATTTTATTTCTTAACTCTTTGTTTATCATTTCAATTTCTTATTCAATAATAATGATAATAATTTAATATTATCACTTCCCGGCATCCAAGCAACCATATACTATAATAATTTACGGAAATTGATCTCTTTTCTGTACAAAAATAGTTTGGGTAAAATTATTTCATTTACCCTATTTTAAAACAATACTGTGTCGGTTTACCTCGTTTAACAGTTTAGAAACTCCTATCGACACAGTTAGCCAAACTACACCGGCCAGAATCTACAAACAATCAACCGATAAGTCAACACAATACAAAACAATTTTTTTTATATTCACTAACAAATACGCGCTCATATCTATTATTACACTCAGCTCATTCTAGAGTACTGCTGACTCTATCTCTAATGAGTAACATCCAACAGAGCCAAGGTTGTCGCTTAACCAAATGCTCTGATACCAAATGTAAAGGCTCGAAAATCCGTATCCCTTTTGAGCTGGCAAAATTCCACAACAACTCAACCCAAATCGGAACAAATGTACGAGTCTTCGGGTTTAAAGAAGAAAGAGGTAGAAGAAAAGAAAAAAAAACAATAACAGAATCTCACATTTCGCAGTGGAACAAATATAATAGATAAATGAATATCTTTTAAAACAAAGAACTATATCAGTTGTTACATTACATCACATTACATTATCAGAGTGTTACAACAACAAACAGCGGAAAAGAATATAACATATACTAGTGATACGCTTAGCCATCCAGCTTGCTCCCGATCTCCATAGCATCTCCTTTTTCGACTTCGCTCCAGAATAATGATAACCTGACTCTAGGCTGCCAATGTGGAAAAATTATGGGAACCCAGAGTTTAGAAAGGGAACAACAAACTCAAGCTCAGTCATGCGACTGGTGTGAGATCTTAAAAACATTTATTTCCACGAAGAAAGGCAAAGAAATCCGCTATGCTTTTTGAAAAATGAAACTACCATAAGGCCTCCTGGCACACACACAATGCAATCACAGACTTGGGGGAGCTTTCTCCTTATGACAGTCAAACATGCTTGATACGCAAAAATCTTTTTTTTTATATTATCATTAGCGCATAGTGTGGAAAACATTTTGAAAATATAATATTAATCTTAACCAACATATGTACCATTATAATATGCCTACTATAGCTACCATGTTAAATGGCAAGTTCTACAGCTAAAACTGCACAAGGCGCGTATTGGAGATTGGATTTCCAACAAATGGTCAGGCTAAGGAACTTCCTATGCCGCATGGGTACGCCTCTGGAGGGACGCCCCGAGAAATTAACCAGCTCTCCGCCAACACAAGGCCGGATTACCTCTATAACTAGGTAACTACTACACGAGTATGCCATCCCCCGGTCGTTTGTTACTTTTATCCGAGGATCCTCAACCACAAAGCAACAACCACAAAGTATATTACATTTGCAGCATCAACATAGGTAAAATATCTGGGCTCCATACCATGATACTACCCTTTTCCAGAAGGAAATGACATACCCTCAAGGGGTGCTACCCCCAAATAACCTTGCCGCATCCTTCCTGTTTTGACCATTTCTGGGTTGTGAGGTCCGACGAGGTCTCGTTCACAAAGCTACACTTTTTCACAAAATCATGCTTCGATCTACAAATGATCAGCAGCACTTCGTATGCCACACTACCAAATTGGGAGCATATCACTATTAACCATCAACTACATAACCTCTGAGCTCGTATGTCTCAAAGAAGGGTGTTAAGCTAAGAGAATAAATTCTCCGCCACCAACAGAAATGTATTTGATATAAATCAGCTTTATATCTCAAAGTGTAATGTCAGACACATCCATACAAGTCCATTCCTGGAATGAACGGAACTGAATGCGCTTCAAAGAAGCCCTTGCAAATCCGGATATTTAATAACCACGTTCGGAATCTCCATCACAATGGGTGATAAAATCTCTATACCGGAGCAACCCGGTGCAGAGACATTCGATAGGTAATCCTTTCGTTTTCGAAAATACCCGGTCTTTAACACCATCTTCAAATGTAATCCCAATTCGCCGTACCTTTATTCGGAATGGGTTTTATGACACAAGGTCCTCTCCCGGCTAATCCGAATAACGAGCGCTTATTTTTTTAAAATAAGTGTCACATTCAAATTTCAACAAATCACAACAAATTTCCACTTTGATCTTTTAAACAAAAGATCCATCATAATCACAAAGTTTCGATGTGGTTTTCGAATATCCATTTGGAATCTGACCCCCGGTCGCATCGAAATTCAAATACCATTTAAAGGCCATTATTGATAGTCGGTTATTTAACTATCAATCAACTTTCACAACAGTTACCAGATATAAATAATTTTCCCCGATTATTTATTTTCAAAATATTTTCGCAAGATATATTTCACACTTCAACCATTTGAAAACCAATTTCAAATTACTTTCCACATTTCAATACTTTGAAAACAAATTTCAAATCACTTTTCCTTACGCGGAATACATTTCCAAATATTTATTCGTTTCCACTAAAAATCTGCCGAGTTCAAATATTTTAAAATAATTTAAATGCTTATCCAAAATATACTTAGAGATATTTAAAATAAAACTATTTTGAAACACTTGCTTAAATATTAGTTATGAAAATATTATATTAATGTCTCATAAAAAAATTTCAAGTCCAAAAACTAGTTTTTAAATAAAATTAATAGATAGGATATACCTATTTAAATATTCAATTTCTAAAACTAATATCAGTTAAATCTTTAAATCATTACTTCCATAATTAATTAAGTAAATCTTTACTTTAAAGATTTACAAAATAACTTAAGAAACTAATTTCTCCAAAATATTCTTTTAAAACCAACCCTAGAACTTTTAATTTATATTTCAAAAGCTATTTTACAAACATACTCGGCTTTTCAGGGAAAATACACCTTCCTTTTCAAAATGGAGCATTTTTAATCCATTAATAAATCCTTTTGGATTTATTTTAAATTTACGTTCCAAATCCGTAAATTTCTTTCCACACTTAAAAATAAACCGATATTTATTTTTTAAACAAATTTCCCTTTCCTTTTTAAATTCCCATTGTGAATTCAAATTCCCAAATATTCACTGATATATGATTTTTAAATCGATTTTAAAAACCATTTACAAACACCAAATCAATTTTTTTTATTTGATTCACAAATTTATTGCCTTTAAAAATAAATTCCTTTATTAAATCTTTTTCCCTTTTTTTTTGAAATTTATTCAATAGGATTTCACTATAGATTTTCTACTAAAATTTAAAAATCCAATTTTTATTTATTTCTGGTATCTTATGATACCAAAAATATATTCGGCTAAATTTTAGCCTACAATGATTTCAATAACAATATAATCACACACAGATTATAAATAAATAAACACACACATATGAAACAAAATCAAATGTTTGAGGAATCCAGTTGGATCCCTCCAACCTGTTTCCCGGCATCCACCGATGTTAGCACAACAATTAAATACCAATTCCACTTCGAGGTGGAATATCGCGGTATATGGGATTTATAAAATATCATCCGCTATTATGCGGCGTATAGGGTCTATTTCAATACAACTGATAATAAATTATCATCCAAGCACCCAATCAACAATTTAAATTTAACTATCACAATTCAACAATCAATCAATAACTGAAGTTTTCAATTATTACAATTTGAGCGAGAAGATCTCACCTTGCTTTTATTTTGCAATTCAATCCAATCCTGACTTTTTCTTCATGATTTTAAACCTTGTATAAACATTATACAATTTATTAATATTTGGGTTAACCGAACAATTAATTTTCCTTAAATAAATTTAATTAACCAATTTTTTTATTTAAACTATATTTTATTTTAATTAATAAATTTTAAGTTTCAAAAAAATAAATTAAATAAGTTAATCTCCCAAATATTATTTAAAATAAACTAGTAAATAAAAATGTGTAAATGTATATTTATTTTATTTTTACTTCCGTTAAAACTACACACATTTTAAAATTAAATTTATATCGATTGAAAAATCTAATTTTATATAAAACTTTTCAATTATTTAAAATTCCAATATATTTCTTTCAAAATCCTTTCTACATAAAATCCTTTCTGAATTCTAAACATAAAATTAAATTAAGACGTGCATGTGAATATATACATGTAGCTATTAAATTTAATCAGAATTACCTTATACTTTATTGTAAAATCTTTCTGTATTTGTGTATATAAATTGGAAAAACTACACCTATCTTACTGTAATTTATATACCTTTCTCAATATATTTTATTTAAATAAAAATAAACTTGTACAATTTAAAAAGAAGAACGAATACCTCACCACACTACAGACTCGAGACCACCTATCATCTCGCTGTCCACACCGAGCATCGCCAAAATGCAATGCACTACCTCTCGTGCTCCTACTTGTCTTCGACGTCGAATCCACCGATTCGCCACAACCATAACCGACTTGAACCCCCAGCGATTCGACTACTCGAAACCCAAGCCAAAACGTCTCCAGTCGTCGCCTTCACATACGCGAGCGCGCCACCTTCTAAAATCGAGCTCGCGACATATGTTGTTTTCCCCCGCCTGTCCATCGACGATCGAAGTTGCCATGCTTAGCTTGCCGATTTAAATCGCGCCTCCCTCGTAAATCGGCGGCCACTCCATCACCGGAGACAGCCCAATCTCCTCTTCGTTGTGGCATGAGGAACAACGCGGCCTCCTTCTCATTCGCGAGCGCCCGTGTACGCGTGATGCTTCCTTGCAGTCGCCTCTCGATGCCGACGAACCCCAAACCCAAAGCGAACATCGAAGCCCTCGATTTTGATTAGGAAGTAGGCTTCCCTATTTTTTTTAAAGATTAATTTCGTGACTGTTGTCGCCATTTTTTATAAAAGGATCGATTTGATTTAGGTTTCATTCCTTTTTTTTCTTTCGTTTAGCTTTCAACTATCGCCCTTAAAGAAGACAGGGAAGGAAACACGATGGGACGTTATCGTGTTCAAGACGACTTGCTACAATAGCCTGAAGTGATAATAAAATAGCTGATGTGAAATTTTAACTGGTCAATGCAATTATATTATTTATTTTTTAAATTTAAATTGTCCGGATATCGAAGCTCAAAAATCTCGACCTCCTATCGAAGTGTGCCACTAGGCGTTTATAATGTTATACCCCTATTCTGAACACGATGGAAAAGGTTCTTAGTCCTAATTTGATCGTATAGAAAAGATAACTTTTTGAACCCAGATATTATTTCAAATTTTGATTAAATTTTTAGCGCGTTTAAATATCGTACGCTCACACAGCAACTCCAATCACTACAAAACTTGAAATCCAATAATAATACAATATTGCGGATCCTATGGAACGAATTTCGCCGAATTCCGAGACTGTGCCTTGGGATGCTATTTTTAAATATCGATTTAAACAATATAATTTTAAAACCGATCAAACATTCCAAATTCAATTCTGAAGCTTCCATTATCTTTAGTATCATCAATATAAATTTCCTAAGCCTTTGAATTATTTTTAATTAGCTTAAAATTGAAGATGCAATATTTACCCAAATTCAATAAATTAAATTCAATAATTAAATTGCAAATTCATTCTGATATTTAAAATTCAAGTTAAAATAACTTTCAAACATTTAAAATCAATTAAATATTCCATTTCAAATGTTAAAAATTTCCGAGCTGTCACACCTAATCTATAGATCGTTCGGGTATACATCATTTCAACCTATAGGGATTTTCTAACAATAAGCTAGGGGAACTTGTGGTATTATAATAATATAAATATAGCATCCCATCATCAAATATCAACAATCAAACATCCATCACAATCATCATTCAGATCAACAAATAAATAACAACAATTGACTGATCATTAATAAAGGGTATTAACAGGAAATTTAAAATTAAATATTAAATTAAATTTCGATTAGATTCAATAAAAGTCGGATTTAGCTAAATGACAATTTAAATATACCAAACATCAACCAGATAATTTCTAATCACATCATAAATTCAAATTAACTAACATAAGGTAATATATTAGTGAGTGGGTCAAAACACTCATCTTTGATTTCAAATCGATTTGAAATTCAAAATAAGGCCCAAAATTCAATAGTCTCATAATTTGTCCAAAACCAGTTCCATGAAGTTTGGAATTTCGATACAGTCACAGCGGAGCAAACCGCATGTAAATCTGACCTCATATGGAAAAGTTATTAAGATTTATAGTTAAATGAATTATATTACGAAATAAATAAAAATAAATTAATTAAACAACATGTTTGCCTTCGTGAATCAAACCCTACCCACCATCTCGGATGCACAGGAACCATCAGCGGCCACTATCTATCGTTCGCATGCCGCCGCCAAAGACAATCGATCACCCACCTGACCTCGTCGACCGCGTTCTCACCCTTGGCTGACCTCACCTGAGCCTCGCGGCCCAATGTCGACAATCGATGTCGCCCAAACAATTAAGCCGCCACTATGAGTTTTAAACCCTAATCCAATTTTCATGACGATCTAACCCGTGATTCGCCATACGATCTACACCGATGAACTACGCGAGTCCCTCTCTACGCGATGGTATCTTCAATTCGACAATCCATCGACGATGATCAAACCCTAATGAACAAAAGAGATTAAACCATCAAATTCTAGACACATAGAGACCAAATCAAAAAACAAACTGCATATCTAGCTTTCGCTTGTCGAGAGCTTCGAATCGGTATATAACATGATAGGGTTTCAAGAAGTTTGGTTTTGAAATTGATTTAATTTTTAAATTAAATTGGAATTTTAGGGTTTCATATTTTGTCGTTTGAGAAGGGGGAATTGGTAAAAGTAATAGTACGTGCAGAAATAAGAATGAGAAACAATTAGGATTTACAACAGCTTATATATAGGCAGAGCTGAAATAGAAAGGATGGACCACATCGATTGATCGTAACGACTACGCGACCCAAAAAGCTCGTTCTGACCCCGAAACGAAAGTAGGTCATCCTATATGTCAAAACAGATGTTTTTGATATTTTTAAACTCTGTGGAATAGGTTTTAAGTCCTAATTCCATTGCATGAAGAAGTTAGCTTTTAAAATTAGCTTATTTTAAATTGATTTCATTAATTGATTTCTACGCGTTTCGAGCCCGCACGATTTAGCGACAAATCAGATCGCTACGAAACTTGAAATCCTATAATAATTCACTGCTACGGATTCGATGAAACCAGTTTCATCAAAATCCAAGAAAGTGGCCAAAATGGCTATTTTCAGGTTAATTAAATAAATTATTAGTAAATTAATTTAATCCACTTTTAATTTCAAATTTAGTAACTAACAATTTATATCATTTCTAATTACACGAAAATTAATAACCTTTTGAAACAAATTCCGATGTCAAATTCAATTATTAATATTGCTCAAATTACAACGTCTAAATTTCAATTGTAATAGATTCATTAATTATAATTTAAGATCCAATAATTTTTTTTTATTTCAATCTTATTATTCAATCGATCATTTACTTTATGGACATAGTTAACATTAGTTTACATTTTACATAAATTTTCTATAGTTACCATCTTTTAATTTATATTAACTGTAGTAATTAACTACATTATTTTCAATTGATTTCCAAATCAATTTCAGTGTATAAATAAATGACATGGTAATCAAACATATTATTATACTTACAATTTCAAACCCATTCCAATGTTTATTATTAACTACAAACTTATAAATTCACATACTGATTAATTATTCTATACTGACCAATTTCAATTAATTACATATTATTTCATCAATCAATATAACATTTAATTTATCTTCTTGTTTACAAGTTATAACGGATTATAAATTTTCAATCATTTTAATTAACTGGAATTACATTAAGATAGTTAGCCATCACCTTAAATTAACATTATTCTATTTCATTCTAGTAATTATTTTCCTTAATAAATATTGAATTTTGAATTTTTTCACAACATTAAATTCCAAAATTATTTAATTAATTAAATTTAATTATCAAAAATTATGGGTCGTTACAACTAGTGAATAGGAGCCTAGGACATAGTGTTTGGTCTTCGGTCAATATTACTATTAGTACCATTATTACTATTAGTATTATTACCATTATCATCATGATTTTTTTAATTTTTTAATTTATTTTTTAATTTATTTTAATTTTAATTTTAATTTTTATCTTACTTTGTTATTAGTAGTATTATTATTTGTTTACTTATTTGGCTTTGTTTTAGTATTATTATTATGGTCATTATAATTATTATTATTATGACTTTTAATTTGACTTTGTCTTTTAGTTTTGAGTTCCATCTCTAACCGACCCCAACTTGTTTGGGAATAATGGCTTAGTTGTTATTGTTGTTTGTTGTTGGGTTTGATTTTGTTCAGAATAATTGCTATTATGTTAGAAAATATTTGTGAGATTATATCTGTATCGAGGTTATTGAGACTGGATTTAGTTTTCATTATAATAATAACGTTGGGAACATTTTGTTTGATGGAAATTACGTCTGCATGGTGTACTTGACTCTAATCGTATATATTTTGTTAATAAATATTTTGCTATTAATGTTAAAGATAATTACTTATGGCACTGTAGGTTAGGTCGTATGAGTGACAAAGACTATGCAAATTTAAAATCGAAGATTTTGTAATGTCATTTGATTATGAATCATTTGACACATATAAGTTATGTCTCAAAGGAAAAATAACTAAACACTCCTTCAGTAGGAGCAATAAAAGAGTTAATGAACTCTTAAGTCTCATACACACTGATGCATGTGTCCCAATGCTTATGGTGACCAAAGACAATTCTACTTACTTCATAAATTTTACTAATGATTTCTCAGGACTTAGATATGTATATCTTTTGAAGGATAAATATGATATCTGTGAGATATTTAAAAAGTATAACAGCGATGCAAAAAACTAGATGAACCATTAAATAAAAACACATTTATTCGATTGAAGAGCTGAGTATGTTGACAAGAGCTCTAACAATACTTAAAGGATAATGCAATTATCTTTTAGATCTCTCCATCCTATACTCCGCGGCACAATGGTGTTTCAATGAGAAGAAATCGAACCCTATCAGATATAGTTCAACCAATAACGAGTGAGGCTGAGTTACATCTTTCCTATTAGGGATATACGTTGGAATCTGCAGCGCACATGCTGAATTTGATGCCTACTAAATCTATGCTTAAGATGACGCTATATGAGATGTGTTGTAACTTCCCCTCTTCCATGACCCAAAGATGGAACCCCAATGTGTTGTTGTCACCTTGAAATTATCTTTCAGCGATAGAATAAGGTTAGTATTTAGCAACAGTTTAAGTAAACAACGCAACTAAATACGTTTTATTACGCATAATTTTCTTGGCATTTCGATTCCCAAAATGTGCCCAATAAGGTCCAAATAAATTTAGACTTTATAGGCGAATATAATTTAAAATTATTATATTATAATGCACAAAAACGATTTTTTTTTTGAAATTTAGAATCATTTAGTAAATATGTGTATGTATTTAAAATTAAATTATTAAATTAAATTAAGAATTATATAGATGTATATCTAAAATATAAAATTTAAACATTAAGTTTAATTTCGAAATTATATATCTTTTATACTAAAATTATTTTAACTTTTACATTTACATGTAATGTTTTATAATACATGAAATTCATATATATAATACATATACAAATATATTGACAACACACATGTATAAAGAGGGGTTAACATGTCCGTTGCGGTGAAAGTCCCAACATCTACACTCCAGCAAGCCAAACCACGCACACCATTTATGTTGCATCTGCACGTACACAGCTTTATGTATATGATATACATATTATAAAATATATAATATAAATTTAAAATAAGTAAAACTTAATTTATAAATAAAATAAAATATTGGTTTTATTTAAAATAAATTTAGATAAGATCTAAATAAATTTAGACTTCATAGGCCCAATAAGATCCAAATGGAAGAAGTTTTTGAAATTTACTCATTTACCCTGCTACGTGCTAGTCTTGTTGCAACAATAGTATAAGAGCCTAATAGCATATGCAATATAAATTAGTAGTATAAGGGCTAACTTATTAAAGCCTTCCCATTTGGTAGGGTATTTAGAAAAGTGGTGTGTAAGGTTGGGTTTGGTTAATCAAGTACTCTACCTTAAGTGGCTATAGGTCTGGCTCGAAAGGAAGAGGTAAGCCCAAAGATTAATCACAATATACTTCTGCAGTTCATCAAGCTTTATTAGATCTAGATTTAAAGATCTCTCAATTTCTTATTTAAGAAAGTTGTAGAAAGTTGAGAGTAAAACATTAACTTTGACGGACTTCATGAAAAGTAGCACAGCTAACAGGCGTGATTAGAAGGGGCAAAGGGTGGTTGCATTAAGGAAGTTGTAACGACCCAGGATTTTAAATAATTTAATTTGCAAATATTTAATTTATTTTAAATATTTAAATGATGAGTTGAATTGAATTTCAAGTTATCAGAATGAATTTGGCGATTAAATTATAGAATTTAATCTAGTGAGAGTTGAATAAAAATTTGAATCTTCAAATTTAAGCCGATTAAAAATATTTCGAAGGCTTGTAAAATTCGTATTGATAATACTGAAAGTTATAGTAGCTTCAGAATTTAAATTGAAAGTGCTTTGTTCAGTTTTGAAATTTAATCGTTCGAATCGATATTTAAAATAGCCGTCCGAGGCACAGTCCCGGAAATGGACGAAACCAGTTCCATTGGGTCCGGAATATTGAATTATTACCGGATTTCAAATTTCGTATCGATCGGAGTTAATATGTGAACACACGGTGAGTAAACGCGTTGAAAGTTCTATCGGAACAAATTGAATTTTTAAATTTAAATTTAAATTTAAAATAAACAGACAAGCATTCCCTTTCTCATGCCTAAGATCATGGCTAAAAAACGTGCAAGCACGTTCTCTGCAAAATCACGATTTCTTGTCCCTCCCTCTTCTTTTTAAACACGAGCAACACCGATAAATAAAAAATCCGAAGCTCACAAATCAACAGAAAAAAAAAATATAAACAAACACAAATTAATGGCCGCAGCCTGGGGAGAAGAGAAAAAGGGGGGGCATCTCGCGATTGTACATCGCGCGCGTGGGCTTCAAGTCGCGCGACGGCATCGATTTGTGAGGCGCGCAAATCAAAAGCGGCGTACGCGAGGTGATGGCGATCGATTGGGGGAGGTAGTGACTCGAGTTGGGGATACTCGATCGAAGGTGGAAATTGATCGGCGACTGGGGTTTCGGCAACAGCATGGGCTCGAATTCGATGTGGTGTGCGCGATTTGTGGGTCGCGTTCGTGGGTGTGCCGTTGAGGAAGACTCGCGAGCAAGTGCGGCGATGGATTTTCTGAGGGGTCGCGAGTTGAATGAAGCGCGCGGGCCGAGGTGAAGGGGGTGACTCCGGCAATGGGATTCTGGGCTTGATCGATTGGCAGTAAGGTAATTTTGAAGTTTATTTTGGTTTAATTTAATTTAATATATAAAATATAGTTTTACAGAAAGTAAATTTTTACAGTAAAGATAATATGTTTAAAAATTTAAATTATTTGTTTAAAACTAAATTTTTAGTTGAATAGAAATTTTTGTTTCAAATGAAAAAAATATTTTGAAAAAGGAAAATAATTATGCGATTTGTCCAAATGTTATATAAAATAAGGATTTGGATTTATAAATAATAATTTATTTAAGTGAATTTAGTTAAAATTAAATTGTTAGTTAGGTAAATTTATTAAAAGAAATGGATTTAAAGATATTAATTTAAAAGTAAAAGATTTGTAGAAATAAATTTATTAAAGTAAAATAATTAGTTTAAATAAATTTATTTAAACAAAGAACTGATTTAAAGGAAACTACGAGTTAATTTAACTATTAGAAGGAAATCACAAATCAATCAGAATTATTAAACGAAAATTTAATAGTTCAATTTAATTTGAATATTAATAAAATCATTGGCTAATTTAATTTAACTAATAGGAATTTAATTTATTGAATGAAATGAATTTATTTAAAAGAAATTGGTTAGACAATTAAATTTATTAAAGAAATTTTATTAAGAATTCAAATCATTTGATAAAACGATTTATTTAAGGAAATTGATTTTTAAGTTAAATAAAGGAATAAATTAATTAAGTTATTGTAGGTAAGTGATTTTTCACTTAGTTCAAATATTCTATTTAAAAGGAAAAATTTATTTATAACAAATTTAATAGTTAAAACCAAAGTTTGTTAGTTGATTTAATTTATAAAAGGAAATTTATTTTTTTAGTTAAAATAAATTTATTAAACAAGAAACTGATTTAAATAAAACTATCAATTTATTTAACAATCAAGAACGAAAATTTATTATTCGATTATTTCGAATATTAATAAATTGTGTAAATATTTATACAAGGTATAAATGAAGAAAACAAGTCAAGATGGATAATGGATTGCTAATAAAAGCAAAGGTGAGAACTTCTCACTCAAAAGGAATTTCTATTGTTATTTAAATTTTAAATAGTTAGATTTAAAATTTATTGACTGTGTTGATTGAATGCTTGAATGATGATTGTTATATATATATATATAAATATTGGATGTGAATAGACCCTATACGCCGTTAGTAAGCGGAGGTTATTTATTACACATATATACCGCGATATTCCACCTTGAAGTGGAATTGGTATTATATTATATATATAGCAATATATATATATTGGCATATGTATATATTGCAGTTGATTGATTTCCCGCATTTTCTTTTAGCGGATGAGACCCTATGCGCCGTTAGTAAGCGGATATATATTTATAAAATCCCATGTACCGCGATATTCCTTCTTGAAACGGAATGGTATTGTGCTAATGTCTGTGGATGCAGGGAAACAGGTTGGAGGGATCCAACTGGATTCCTCACAAATATTTATTGATTTTAAATATTGTGATGCTTGATTGTTTATCAAATCGATATATGATATTGAAAAATCGTGATTGACTATTGATGTGTTGCATCATCGGATCCAATTTTGAAAGTTTAAAAATAACGATTTTTATTTATAAAGGATTCTAAAGTGATTTTGAAAGTATACATTTATAAAATATTTTTGGAGTTGATTTATTACAAATAAATAAACGTTATAAATTGTTAATGTTATAAAAGTTATATTTTTGAGAAATATAGTTAAAAATTTATTTTTGAAAATATGGGATTGATGATTTTATAAAATAGTTTAAACTGAGATTTTTGAATCTATTATAAAAAGTTTAAAAATAGGATTTATGAAATTGGATTATTTTATAAATCTAAAGGATGGAATTCTAAAAGAGTTCAAAAGATGTTTTAAAATAATAATACAAATTCATTTGTATTAAAAGATTTATAAATTGATATTTGTAAATTAAAAATATTAGAAGTGTAAAACGAACTTTTCTAAGTGTTAGAAAGAATTGTAAATGAATTTCATAAATTGGAATTATAGAATTATAACGGTAAAGTTATAAATAGAATTTTATAAGCAGTAGGTTTATAAAATTTATAAAGTTATTAAAGGAATGAGTTGGATAAATGAATGAATCTTATAAGTTATAAGATTTATAAAATTTATGAAGTTTAAAGGAATAATTTTGTAAATAGATAAATTATAAGTATTTGACTTATAATATGAATTTTTAGTATATCATTGTGATATGAATTGAGATAGGTTAACAAAGGAAGTTTATAAAAGGAAGTTGATATAAAATAAATAGAATAGAATTTATAAACGTTGTTTTATAAATTCAAAATGACTTATTTAATAAGTAAATTGATCTAATTTATTTATGGAGATATATTCATGTTTAAACAGTGAATAATCCCTTAAAATAAAGGCAATAGAAGAAATGAAATTTATTAATAATATATATTCACGTTTTTGTATAGTGAATATTATGTTAAAGAATTATTTGGAATGTGATATTTTAAACAGAATTAAAACGATCTAACGATGTTTTAAAAATGTATTGAGATTCGAAATTATAGATTTCAACATTTATGGTTGAAATAGATGTTTTCGAGAAATAGAAGGAAATAATAGATTATAACACTGTTGTTATAATAGATAATTTCCGAAAGGAAATGTTTTGTATAGTATTGGGATTTATATATCTATTTTATTTCGAATCCCTATACTAGTGATTTTGGGTTGTCGTAACGATGTTTTACGCAACATCGTTTTGGCCCAAGTAAATACGGTTAAGTGAATGATTTCCTTAAAGAAAGAAATATATACTTAATTTCGATTTAAGTATATAGAATATTTTCTAAGTGTTGAAAATAAAAGATTGTGAATTACTTATTTAATAAGTATAGAAATGTTTTCCAATATAAAGTGAATATGTTGAGAATTTATCTTTTTGAAGATAAATTGAAAAATGGATATTTGAAATCATATATTCATAAATATTTTGGAAATATAAATTCAATATGGAATTTATAAAAGGAATTGGGAAAATAGGTTTAAAATAAATATTGATTTATTTTTGAAATATGGAAAGTTATATCTTCTAAAGATATTTTTGGGAAATAAATAATTTGGAAAATTATTTGGATTCTGGTGATGTTGGCATATCTATTGATAGTTCAATAACCGACTATGAATATTTACCTTCAAATAGGTATTTGTTGTGAATTGTTTGAAATTGAATGCCACACTTATTTTTTTAAAATAAGCGCTCACTATTCGGGTTAACCGGGAAAGGACCATGGGGTCGTATAACCCATTCCGAATATGTGATACGTCGTGATAAATTGCATTCGAAGATCGGTGTTGAAGACCGGATATTTTCGGAAAACGAAGAGGGTTTCTTGTTGATTGTCTCTGCACTGGCTGATCCCCGGTATAGAGATCTCCATAAGTGATGGGAAATCCGAACGTGATTAGAGATTATTCGGATTGCAAGGACTTCTTTGTAAGTGCCTTCGGTTCTGTTCGAGCCCGGAACAGACTTGTATGGATTGTATGTCTGACATTACAAGTTGAGATATAAAGCCGATTTCTTTCAAATATATTTCTGTGGTGGCGGAGAATTTATTCTTTTAGCTTAACACCCTTCTTTGAGACGTACGAGCTCAAAGGTTATATAGTTGAAGTTATCAGCGATATATTCCCATTTTGGTAATGTGACATGCTGAGTGATGCTGAAATGATCATTGTGGTGATTATTTGTGATAGGATCATTTATTTGATCGTCTATCTTAGTGATCATTGTGTTGATCATTTGTTGACCCAAAGCACGGCTTTTTGTACAAAGTGTGTTTTTGTGGATGTGACTTCGTCGAGCCTCACATCCCGGAAATGGTCAAAACAGAAAAAGATGCGGCAAGGTTATTAGGGGTTGCTGTAGCTCCCCTTAGGGTATGTGCATTTCCTTCTGGAAAGGGGTGGTATCATGGTATAGAGCCCAGATACTTACTCATGTTGAAAACACTCTATTTATTATGGTGTGATGTTGGATATCGAGCGCTCGGTTGAAAAGGTCCTAAAGGACCGGGGAATGGCGTGCTCGTGTCAGTAGTTACCCAGTTAAGGGGTAACCCGGCCTTGTGTTGGCAGAGTTCCGGTTTGGTTCTCGGGGGTGTCTTTCCAGAGGCATTCTCAGTGGCAATGGGAAGTTCCTTGGCCTGACCATTTGTTGGAAATCCAAAGAAACAATACGAAACTTTTACGGTATTAGTTGTAGAACCTGCTATTCACTTATGGTGGTCACCACTGTTTGGATAGTAGCTATAGTAGGCATACGATAATGGTCGTATGTTGGCTAAGATTTATATTCTACTTTCGAAATGAATTTTTCCTACACTATGCACTAATAATAATATCAAATGTTCTTTTAATGCGTATCAAGCATCTTTGGCTATCATAAGGAGAAATCTCCTCCGATTCTGCGTTTGCATTGTGTGTGTGTGCGGGAGGCCTTATGGTAGTCTCATTTTTTAAAAAGCATTGCGAATTGATTTAAAATATTTCTCTATTTTGATTTTAAAAGCAAATAAACTGTTTTGAGTTCTCACACCAGTCACATGACTGACTCGGAGTTTATTGTTTTCCTCCCTAAACTCTGGGTGCCCACCAATTTCCACACGGGCAGTCAAGAGTTAGGTTTATCAGGATATTCTGGATATTCTGGAGTTGCTGGAGGCAAGCTGGATGGCATGGCGTATTACTAGTTTATATAGTATTTCTTTTTCCGCTGCACTGTTTGTTGTTGTATGTTGTTGTACACTCTGATGTGATGATAAGATGTAATGAAATGTAATGTAATGTAATAACTGATATAGTTCTTTGTTTAAAGATTATTCATTCATTATTATATGTTGTTCCGCTGCGAATTGTGAGATTCTGTTGTTCTTCTGTTTTTTTCTTTTGTCCGTTCTATTTTGAAAATTCTTCTATCTTCTATTTTTCAAAATTCTCTGTTTTCTAAAAATCGTCTATCTCCTTTCCTCTCTATTTTCTATCTTCTCTCTTCTTTCTTTTCTTTTCTTTTTAAAACCCCATAACTTCTCGGTTTTCGGCCTTCGATTTCTCGGCAGTCGATAAAGTGAGTATCGATGTTGAATTTTCGAAGAACGAAAATCCGTTAACGTTACATTTGGTATCAGAGCTGTTGGTTAAGCGACAACCATGGTTCTGTAGGGTATTACTCGTTAGAGATAGAGTCAGCAGTACTCTAGAATGAGTTTGAGTGTAATAATAGATATGAGCGCATATTTGTTAGTGAATATAAAATTGATTTATATAATGAAATAATTTTGTCCAAAACTATTTTTGAATAGAAAAGAAATGATTTTCTATAAATTATTATAGTATATGGTTGCATGATTGTTAGAAGTAATAATATAGAATTATTATCACTAGTATATGGAATTAAATAAAATGGATTGAACTCAAGTAAACTAACTTGATAAATTATAAATTCTAGGACTAATGAATTGAATATAGATATTGAAATTGTGAATTGAATTCAAATGGAATTTAAATTGTGAATGAAATTGAATTGAAATGTGAAATCAAATGAAATTGGATATGTAACTTCAATAGTGAAGTTAAAATATATAAGAAACATATATCGAAATTTTGCAATAGAATTGGCAAAATGGTTTGAATGTTGGATTTGGATGCTACTACTAGCAGATTATACAGGTTATACAGGATTAGAAAGGAATTGAGATTTTGATTTCAAAGATAAAATTGAATTGCTCTACAAAAAGGTACGTATTTCAATTTTAGTATGAGATTTGATGACTTTCTTCTCTAGCCACTTGGTTTTTTTCTTTTCTTTTTGATTCCGAGGGGCCGTGGTGCCATTTTGTAGTCGTACCGAGCTAGCCGCGCAAAGGAAACGCTGGCGAAATTTTTCGAAAATTTAGGGTGTTAGAAAAATTTTTAGAAAAAATTGGAAAGTTTGAATTTGAATTTGAATTTAAACTTGAATGGTTAGTAAAACAATGTTGTTTGAAACCTATAAATGAAGTTGGAAAGCTAGTTGAAATGATAGTGAATCTTTAATAAAAAGATTTAGGCTAGTAAGTTGATAAAATTATTTGAATTATAAGAAAAATGATAGACAGGATAAGGATATTCTTCTTAACTTGTAATTTCGGGACGAAATTCTTTTAAGGGGGAAAGATTGTAACGACCCAGGATTTTAAATAATTTAATTTGCAAATATTTAATTTATTTTAAATATTTAAATGATGAGTTGAATTGAATTTCAAGTTATCAGAATGAATTTGGCGATTAAATTATAGAATTTAATCTAGTGAGAGTTGAATAAAAATTTGAATCTTCAAATTTAAGCCGATTAAAAATATTTCGAAGGCTTGTAAAATTCGTATTGATAATACTGAAAGTTATAGTAGCTTCAGAATTTAAATTGAAAGTGCTTTGTTCAGTTTTGAAATTTAATCGTTCGAATCGATATTTAAAATAGCCGTCCGAGGCACAGTCCCGGAAATGGACGAAACCAGTTCCATTGGGTCCAGAATATTGAATTATTACCGGATTTCAAATTTCGTATCGATCGGAGTTAATATGTGAACACACGGTGAGTAAACGCGTTGAAAGTTCTATCGGAACAAATTGAATTTTTAAATTTAAATTTAAATTTAAAATAAACAGACAAGCATTCCCTTTCTCATGCCTAAGATCATGGCTAAAAAACGTGCAAGCACGTTCTCTGCAAAATCACGATTTCTTGTCCCTCCCTCTTCTTTTTAAACACGAGCAACACCGATAAATAAAAAATCCGAAGCTCACAAATCAACAGAAAAAAAATATATAAACAAACACAAATTAATGGCCGCAGCCTGGGGAGAAGAGAAAAAGGGGGGGCATCTCGCGATTGTACATCGCGCGCGTGGGCTTCAAGTCGCGCGACGGCATCGATTTGTGAGGCGCGCAAATCAAAAGCGGCGTACGCGAGGTGATGGCGATCGATTGGGGGAGGTAGTGACTCGAGTTGGGGATACTCGATCGAAGGTGGAAATTGATCGGCGACTGGGGTTTCGGCAACAGCATGGGCTCGAATTCGATGTGGTGTGCGCGATTTGTGGGTCGCGTTCGTGGGTGTGCCGTTGAGGAAGACTCGCGAGCAAGTGCGGCGATGGATTTTCTGAGGGGTCGCGAGTTGAATGAAGCGCGCGGGCCGAGGTGAAGGCGGTGACTCCGGCAATGGGATTCTGGGCTTGATCGATTGGCAGTAAGGTAATTTTGAAGTTTATTTTGGTTTAATTTAATTTAATATATAAAATATAGTTTTACAGAAAGTAAATTTTTACAGTAAAGATAATATGTTTAAAAATTTAAATTATTTGTTTAAAACTAAATTTTTAGTTGAATAGAAATTTTTGTTTCAAATGAAAAAAATATTTTGAAAAAGGAAAATAATTATGCGATTTGTCCAAATGTTATATAAAATAAGGATTTGGATTTATAAATAATAATTTATTTAAGTGAATTTAGTTAAAATTAAATTGTTAGTTAGGTAAATTTATTAAAAGAAATGGATTTAAAGATATTAATTTAAAAGTAAAAGATTTGTAGAAATAAATTTATTAAAGTAAAATAATTAGTTTAAATAAATTTATTTAAACAAAGAACTGATTTAAAGGAAACTACGAGTTAATTTAACTATTAGAAGGAAATCACAAATCAATCAGAATTATTAAACGAAAATTTAATAGTTCAGTTTAATTTGAATATTAATAAAATCATTGGCTAATTTAATTTAACTAATAGGAATTTAATTTATTGAATGAAATGAATTTATTTAAAAGAAATTGGTTAGACAATTAAATTTATTAAAGAAATTTTATTAAGAATTCAAATCATTTGATAAAACGATTTATTTAAGGAAATTGATTTTTAAGTTAAATAAAGGAATAAATTAATTAAGTTATTGTAGGTAAGTGATTTTTCACTTAGTTCAAATATTCTATTTAAAAGGAAAAATTTATTTATAACAAATTTAATAGTTAAAACCAAAGTTTGTTAGTTGATTTAATTTATAAAAGGAAATTTATTTTTTTAGTTAAAATAAATTTATTAAACAAGAAACTGATTTAAATAAAACTATCAATTTATTTAACAATCAAGAACGAAAATTTATTATTCGATTATTTCGAATATTAATAAATTGTGTAAATATTTATACAAGGTATAAATGAAGAAAACAAGTCAAGATGGATAATGGATTGCTAATAAAAGCAAAGGTGAGAACTTCTCACTCAAAAGGAATTTCTATTGTTATTTAAATTTTAAATAGTTAGATTTAAAATTTATTGACTGTGTTGATTGAATGCTTGAATGATGATTGTTATATATATATATATATAAATATTGGATGTGAATAGACCCTATACGCCGTTAGTAAGCGGAGGTTATTTATTACACATATATACCGCGATATTCCACCTTGAAGTGGAATTGGTATTATATTATATATATAGCAATATATATATATATTGGCATATGTATATATTGCAGTTGATTGATTTCCCGCATTTTCTTTTAGCGGATGAGACCCTATGCGCCGTTAGTAAGCGGATATATATTTATAAAATCCCATGTACCGCGATATTCCTTCTTGAAACGGAATGGTATTGTGCTAATGTCTGTGGATGCAGGGAAACAGGTTGGAGGGATCCAACTGGATTCCTCACAAATATTTATTGATTTTAAATATTGTGATGCTTGATTGTTTATCAAATCGATATATGATATTGAAAAATCGTGATTGACTATTGATGTGTTGCATCATCGGATCCAATTTTGAAAGTTTAAAAATAACGATTTTTATTTATAAAGGATTCTAAAGTGATTTTGAAATTATACATTTATAAAATATTTTTGGAGTTGATTTATTACAAATAAATAAACGTTATAAATTGTTAATGTTATAAAAGTTATATTTTTGAGAAATATAGTTAAAAATTTATTTTTGAAAATATGGTATTGATGATTTTATAAAATAGTTTAAACTGAGATTTTTGAATCTATTATAAAAAGTTTAAAAATAGGATTTATGAAATTGGATTATTTTATAAATCTAAAGGATGGAATTCTAAAAGAGTTCAAAAGATGTTTTAAAATAATAATACAAATTCATTTGTATTAAAAGATTTATAAATTGATATTTGTAAATTAAAAATATTAGAAGTGTAAAACGAACTTTTCTAAGTGTTAGAAAGAATTGTAAATGAATTTCATAAATTGGAATTATATAATTATAACGGTAAAGTTATAAATAGAATTTTATAAGCAGTAGGTTTATAAAATTTATAAAGTTATTAAAGGAATGAGTTGGATAAATGAATGAATCTTATAAGTTATAAGATTTATAAAATTTATGAAGTTTAAAGGAATAATTTTGTAAATAGATAAATTATAAGTATTTGACTTATAATATGAATTTTTAGTATATCATTGTGATATGAATTGAGATAGGTTAACAAAGGAAGTTTATAAAAGGAAGTTGATATAAAATAAATAGAATAGAATTTATAAACGTTGTTTTATAAATTCAAAATGACTTATTTAATAAGTAAATTGATCTAATTTATTTATGGAGATATATTCATGTTTAAACAGTGAATAATCCCTTAAAATAAAGGCAATAGAAGAAATGAAATTTATTAATAATATATATTCACGTTTTTGTATAGTGAATATTATGTTAAAGAATTATTTGGAATGTGATATTTTAAACAGAATTAAAACGATCTAACGATGTTTTAAAAATGTATTGAGATTCGAAATTATAGATTTCAACATTTATGGTTGAAATAGATGTTTTCGAGAAATAGAAGGAAATAATAGATTATAACACTGTTGTTATAATAGATAATTTCCGAAAGGAAATGTTTTGTATAGTATTGGGATTTATATATCTATTTTATTTCGAATCCCTATACTAGTGATTTTGGGTTGTCGTAACGATGTTTTACGCAACATCGTTTTGGCCCAAATAAATACGGTTAAGTGAATGATTTCCTTAAAGAAAGAAATATATACTTAATTTCGATTTAAGTATATAGAATATTTTCTAAGTGTTGAAAATAAAAGATTGTGAATTACTTATTTAATAAGTATAGAAATGTTTTCCAATATAAAGTGAATATGTTGAGAATTTATCTTTTTGAAGATAAATTGAAAAATGGATATTTGAAATCATATATTCATAAATATTTTGGAAATATAAATTCAATATGGAATTTATAAAAGGAATTGGGAAAATAGGTTTAAAATAAATATTGATTTATTTTTGAAATATGGAAAGTTATATCTTCTAAAGATATTTTTGGGAAATAAATAATTTGGAAAATTATTTGGATTCTGGTGATGTTGGCATATCTATTGATAGTTCAATAACCGACTATGAATATTTACCTTCAAATAGGTATTTGTTGTGAATTGTTTGAAATTGAATGCCACACTTATTTTTTTAAAATAAGCGCTCACTATTCGGGTTAACCGGGAAAGGACCATGGGGTCGTATAACCCATTCCGAATATGTGATACGTCGTGATAAATTGCATTCGAAGATCGGTGTTGAAGACCGGATATTTTCGGAAAACGAAGAGGGTTTCTTGTTGATTGTCTCTGCACTGGCTGATCCCCGGTATAGAGATCTCCATAAGTGATGGGAAATCCGAACGTGATTAGAGATTATTCGGATTGCAAGGACTTCTTTGTAAGTGCCTTCGGTTCTGTTCGAGCCCGGAACAGACTTGTATGGATTGTATGTCTGACATTACAAGTTGAGATATAAAGCCAATTTCTTTCAAATATATTTCTGTGGTGGCGGAGAATTTATTCTTTTAGCTTAACACCCTTCTCTGAGACGTACGAGCTCAAAGGTTATATAGTTGAAGTTATCAGCGATATATTCCCATTTTGGTAATGTGACATGCTGAGTGATGCTGAAATGATCATTGTGGTGATTATTTGTGATAGGATCATTTATTTGATCGTCTATCTTAGTGATCATTGTGTTGATCATTTGTTGACCCAAAGCACGGCTTTTTGTACAAAGTGTGTTTTTGTGGACGTGACTTCGTCGAGCCTCACATCCCGGAAATGGTCAAAACAGGAAAAGATGCGGCAAGGTTATTAGGGGTTGCTGTAGCTCCCCTTAGGGTATGTGCATTTCCTTCTGGAAAGGGGTGGTATCATAGTATGGAGCCCAGATACTTACTCATGTTGAAAACACTCTATTTATTATGGTGTGATGTTGGATATTGAGCGCTCGGTTGAAAAGGTCCTAAAGGACCGGGGAATGGCGTGCTCGTGTCAGTAGTTACCCAGTTAAGGGGTAACCCGGCCTTGTGTTGGCAGAGTTCCGGTTTGGTTCTCGGGGGTGTCTTTCCAGAGGCATTCTCAGTGGCAATGGGAAGTTCCTTGGCCTGACCATTTGTTGGAAATCCAAAGAAACAATACGAAATTTTTACGGTATTAGTTGTAGAACCTGCTATTCACTTATGGTGGTCACCACTGTTTGGATAGTAGCTATAGTAGGCATACGATAATGGTCGTATGTTGGCTAAGATTTATATTCTACTTTCGAAATGAATTTTTCCTACACTATGCACTAATAATAATATCAAATGTTCTTTTAATGCGTATCAAGCATCTTTGGCTATCATAAGGAGAAATCTCCTCCGATTCTGCGTTTGCATTGTGTGTGTGTGCGGGAGGCCTTATGGTAGTCTCATTTTTTAAAAAGCATTGCGAATTGATTTAAAATATTTCTCTATTTTGATTTTAAAAGCAAATAAACTGTTTTGAGTTCTCACACCAGTCACATGACTGACTCGGAGTTTATTGTTTTCCTCCCTAAACTCTGGGTGCCCACCAATTTCCACACGGGCAGTCAAGAGTTAGGTTTATCAGGATATTCTGGATATTCTGGAGTTGCTGGAGGCAAGCTGGATGGCATGGCGTATTACTAGTTTATATAGTATTTCTTTTTCCGCTGCACTGTTTGTTGTTGTATGTTGTTGTACACTCTGATGTGATGATAAGATGTAATGAAATGTAATGTAATGTAATAACTGATATAGTTCTTTGTTTAAAGATTATTCATTCATTATTATATGTTGTTCCGCTGTGAATTGTGAGATTCTGTTGTTCTTCTGTTTTTTTCTTTTGTCCGTTCTATTTTGAAAATTCTTCTATCTTCTATTTTTCAAAATTCTCTGTTTTCTAAAAATCGTCTATCTCCTTTCCTCTCTATTTTCTATCTTCTCTCTTCTTTCTTTTCTTTTCTTTTTAAAACCCCATAACTTCTCGGTTTTCGGCCTTCGATTTCTCGGCAGTCGATAAAGTGAGTATCGATGTTGAATTTTCGAAGAACGAAAATCCGTTAACGTTACAGAAGTATTATTTAGTACTAGTTAATTTGTCGCTTTCTTTTTTATTTTCTAGTTGTATGTGATGTCTTTTCTTGGGTCTGGTAATTCATACGGATGCTTTTGAGTAGTCCCCAATTTTATAACTCCCCCATTTTTTTGGAAAGCTGGACCTGTGGTAAACTTTTGTAATGTCAATATATGGAAAATAATATGTATTCATTTTCCTTACAAGACGCTCACTTAGGGTAAGAGAGTTATAAGGTATCAACGAGACATATTATGGAAGTATATGAATTTGTTATTAATAAAGTACCGGTTCCAAAAAAACATGCCTCTTGCTTCATCTTTGGAAATCTTTATTCATCTTTAAAATGTAACTTGCCTAATCTCATAAACTCAGCCTACTCCAATGAATACCCATTAGTTTATAGGAAAACAATAGTAATAACATGGTTAAGAAATAAAGACCATTATGAGCAATACATTACCCTAAGCACAACATAGAGTGATACCATGTAGTTGAAGCACGAAACAAGGTTTCCTCTTACTATTCAACATCATAAGTTAATCAATTCATATAAATGCTAGTCATTTGGCCAAAGTTCTCCCTAGACTTATTACCATATGACTAGGTTTTATAGTCAGTTCATTTATATTGCCACCTAGGCATTATCCTGTTTTTCAGGATTATCAATGCATTTATGCTTTCGGCTGCTACGAAGACCTTATTCCTTTATCATTGTTCAAGTCATATTTCTTTTCTTTTGGTTTCCACTAAGGCTTTCTGCCTTTTTCTTTAGTTTACGAAAATTCGTTTGAACATTGGGTTGCCACTAAGGCCTTGCACCCACTACTGAATACACACTCCTTGGCTCGTTAATTGTCACACAGGCATTGCACCAAACTTCCAATAAGGTCATTTTTAGACACTTCATTCCACACAGGCCTTACATGATACCAAATGTAATGTTATATTTGAACATTGGGATGCCACACTTTCCTTACACCTCTAATTGAAATCGACGTCTTATTTAGACTCTAGGTTCTACATAAGCCTCGCACCATGTTATCGAAATCAATATCTTACTTGGACATTAGGACGCCTCGAAGACCCTAGCCATGTTATTGAATCCAATGTCATAATTGGATATTGAATTGTCACATAATTAAACCTCGATACTAAAATCAGTGTCTTACTTTGGGCATTGAGTTGCCACGAAGGCCTTACAATACATTATCGAATGCGATGTCATAATTGGGCATTGGGTTGCCACATAGGCCTTACACCTTATTACTGTTAATTAATGTCTTACTTTGGAAATTGGCTTCTACGAAGTCCTTACGCCAGGTCATTGAATGCAATGTCATAAGCGGACAATAGGTTGCCACACCGACCTTACACCTCATTACCAAAATCAAAGTCTTTCTTAGCCTCTACATTTCCACATAGGTCCTAAACCTTCTTGTGAATAGGCCTTCAAATGCCACTTATGACCTTACATTGAAACCTTGGTCTAACTATTGACTCTTTGCTAGAAGTCAACATATCTCACCTACACTACCCTCGGTCTCATCTAGGGAAGCATGTGGGTTCGTTTGACATCTCTTCTCGTCTCCATGTTAGGTCTAAATACACCCCTTTTGTCTTTTGGCAACTCTCGCCTTTATATGTAGCTCATGCATTTTCCTCCATCCATAACCTTCTCCTTTGGCTATAGCCTTTAGATTTTCCCTTTATATTTTCTACTTTATTATACTTAGATTTTACTTAGGTGTTCACTAGTTCATTCTAGCTTTTGGTTTCGATCTAGTCCACCCGTACACGCTGCAACCGTACCATCGTTTGCAACTTCAGCTCGGCTACAGGCAGTAAAGTCCAACATCTGAATGCGTCTCGTACTTGCCTTTACACATATCACCACTAGGTCTGTTCAGCCACCTCTTTTAGTTATTAACGACATCCTATATATTATCTTTACAACACTTTCATAGGATCTTGTCTCCTTATTACTTAATCATGTAATTTAATGCATAATTATGTCTTGGTTACCCAAAGATTTGGTTTCGACATTCACATTCAGCTTTCGAAAATAAATATTTTCAATTAGGATAATACGTATAAAATTTTATTAATTTGTAAATAAAGTCTTCAGCACATTTTTCCAACATTTCTATTTTAAGCCATTTCCCTTAATTTACTACACCGATTCCTTCAAAAATTCATAACTAAATATTTTGACATGGAAAAATATTCTCACTCTAAACTGTCTCTAATTATATGCTTCGAACGTCTTTCGACATCATTTAAATAGTGAATCACGACTATCCTCTAGTAAAGCTATTTTACCACCAAAGTATTCATTAGAACATCATTTATCACTTATAAACAGTGACGTCTAGTGTGTCAACCATATTTGTGAAAATTAGATTATGAAAACAATAAAAGGATTGATGTATTACTCACATAAATCTTTGGGTTTGCTAGATCAATAATCTTTATACATTTTCTTAGCTTACTCTCTTCTTCTTTTTTCTTCTTCATCTTAGGTCGTTGCCACCATTAATAGGTTCCTTTAGAGCTTTGGTTTTAATTTCTAAAGTGGGAATGCTTAAATAGGATGAGAATTATTTTATTTTATTATGTCCCCTTTGCCTAATGAGTTGGGTCGTTGGCAATATAGACATATACTTATTTTAAATTTTCTCAAGCCGTGCTAAATAATATCATAATAAGTAAATGTAAATCCAAATACTTATTACAGTAAGTCATTATTTATTTTAGTTCTAGATAGCAATAAGTAAATAAATGTCCCTTAAATATTATTTTGTCCAAAACCTACATTTTCTGAATTAATTGCTTATTAATTATTAGCAAAACTTTAGGGTGTTAAATCATCCTCGTATTTAAAACAAGATATGGCAGTGATTCATACTTTCCCATGCCCACTCTAGCATAAGCACATAAGTTCCATACTATGTTTTATAAACAAGGTGTTCCAGTGCATCTACTAATACATATCAAAATCAACCATAACATCATCATGTACATATGGTCTATTACATACTTAAAAACATACATACTAAGTCTAAACAAACTACTTGAAATACGTCCCCCTAACTCTTTCTTCTGTTTCCCTAGTACATTCCTCTCCGTCCTAACGCCGTGGGACTTATATTAGCTTCACTTCCTTATTTCAAAGCTTCTTTATATCTGGATCTATAATCTAAATGGGTTTGTAACATAACTCATGTTTTGTTCAACCACCAAGTCATCCATAGTTCTCGGATTTACTACTGCCTCAGTACCTCAAACGAACTTCCTCGAATTTGAAATAAGAAACACATTCGGGAACCCCACAAAAGTATTCGGCAACTCAACCCTATAGGAAACCTTGCCTATCTTCTCAAATATTGAAAATGGGCCTACATATCTCAATACTAACTTTTCAACATTTTCAAACCTCATAGTGCCTCTCATCGGTGAGACTTTAACAAACTCATTATCTCTTAGATCAATCCCTAAGTATTTCTATCTTCTACCCTTTTGTCTTGATCAAGATTTCTTCCTTCTTTGTTGAATTGTCTCGACCTTTTTCAAAGCTTCTCTTATATGACCAGGTCCTAGCATGAATCTATCTCTAATCTCGTACCAACATACAGAGGACTTAAATGGTCTTCCATGTAGTACTTCAAAAGATGCCATCCCAATATTAGATTAGTAACTATTGTTGTATGAGAATTATACTAAGTGTAAGTGATCTTCCTAAGATCCATCGAAGTATAATACACAACCTCGTAATAAATCTTCAAGTACTTGGTTGACCCACTCGGTCTGTCCACCCATGGATGATATCTTATGCTAAATACAACTATTTGACATCTTGACCCTCGAATGTCCACAATAATACATCTATGGTATTCGCATGCCAAATACCCAGGTGTCAAAAAGATAGATTATTAGGGTTAGATAAAAAAAAGAAACAAACAAGAAAGAAAGAAAATAATATCAGAATCTCACAAGCAGAATGATAATATATGGTATCCAAAAAGATGGTACAAAGGGTAACTCCAAGCTACAGAGTAATTTTCGAGTTACAAAACCTAAGTACCATCATCACCCTAGACAATTATGACCACCTGTCCTCACGATGCTACTATATGCATACTAATAATGCAAAGGAAATAAAAAATAGATAACGTCTAGGCTGTAGAATATAAATTAGAAAATAGATATGCTGCTAGCATCTCACAACACAACAACAATAGAAGTACATCTAAAAACGCTACGATTCGTTCGCGTATGAATTTTTCATAGAGGTCTTCTCAATACATCGAGGCCGGTCTCCTCACAAGGGTCAAAATCTACCTTTCGAGGAACATATATTTTTAGATAAAATATACCACAAAGGTAAACGAAATAGTCCACGCCCGAACATGTGATACCAAATAACATCAACTCCCACTAGACACATCGATTAACATATCGATATATGGATTTAATATATCCTTGGGTTACCTAAACCCACAAGCTATGTTCCTATTTTGTTTTCTATCATTGCCGATGGTGAATTCATGTTCAGCATCTCTCACACAAGTCTTTATCACTTGGATGGATCACGAATCTCTCCATTATTCTCGCATAAGTCGTTCGATGAACGCTAATGCTGACCTCTTCCTTGGACTTAACCTTTGGATAGATAGTTCAAATTTATAGCATTTGTCTAAAATGTTAACGTTGACCACTCCCTCTGTCTTAACCTTAGGATAGACAGTTCACTCTATATGTTTTCTCCACAACCGTTTCCAAAACATAGAACTCTACATCAGTTTCGAAGTGGTTTTCGGTAAGTGATGCATAGTATACTTATCCGATCTCGAACTCTTCGAAACTGAATTGGTGAGTTCCTTGTTAATAAAATTCTAGTTCTTTTAAAAGTAAGCGAACAATATAAAGGATTCCTCCCCGAGGGATCTTGTGTATATAAGTTACTAAAGCAAGAGACGTGTCATACCAATGAGTTTTCCTGAGGGATCTCAAACCATATGAAGCCGTGAAGCTTTCATATACTTCTTAAGTTAATTTCTTCTAGTTCGATAGTTGATTAATGAACTATCTAGTCGATCACATATAGAAGTCAAAGTCTCATATACTTATGACCGTTTTCGACCCTTTCAACTTATGTTATCCCTCGGTCAAGAGTGAAGTCGGTAAGTTAGAGCACGTTGCTTCTAATCCCTACTCTAACATCATTCTTAACTCTCACAAATAGAGCAAGTCTACTTTTTGGGTTTTTGGTGCTAAGCACAAAAGTAAACACTTTCCACAGACGAATAAGCACACAAACACGATCAAATTAATAAGCGACTTCTAATCCCTTTTTTTGAAATATTTGTGTATATTTAAAAGCCTTTTAAAATTGATATATATATATATACACGTACTAATTTGTTTATGTAGTTATATACTAAATAAAATTCTATTCAAAGATAAAATTTTGCATAAAATTTTAAATGCATTATAAGATACATAACTAGTTTGTCAAGTTAAATATACATAAAAAATAATTTTAAAATACTTATAAATATGTTTCAAATATCCATATAAAAAATTACTTAAAAACAAATACTTCATAATTTACTAAAAAGCTTCCAAAAAGCATGTTTTACATTTATTAAACCTTATAATTCAATAATCCATAATTAATTATTAAAAATATATTTAAACATCAAACCACTATTAAAATACTATAATATATGTTATTAAATACTTTTAAAAAGATTATAGAAACATATTTTGTTTAAATATCATTTTAAACCATTTAAATATTCAAATAGTAAATAACATCATTTACAAAAATGGCACCACAGGTTCTGAAATGCCCAGAAAGTGTTTCAGTTATAAAGTGTTGTAGTTTCCTGTTTATGCCATAAAACCAGTTTCAAACCCTTCAATGTTCAACCGGTTTTCACCGTGCTAAAGTCCAGTTTTTTACATTAAGTAATATACTCATGGTACATCATAACCATGCCAAGAAATCCTTAAGAATGTCTTTAGAAAATATTATAGTAATTCATCAAAAAGAGGAATTTTGAAGTGCTTCTATAGTGACCTTTTGCTATAGAAACAATTCCATATTCAATTCCAAACCAATCACCATCCAACTAACCACATATACACAATGTCAAGGCCATGTCCATGTCATGGAAGTTCATAGAAGTGAAGATATGCAACATAGAGTTGTCATTTTCTTTCAAAAGCAACTATGGTCCAAATATACAACTTTAATTAGTTAATGACTATAATATAATTTTATAATTATATTATACAACTTCAAATCCCTGCACTTCAGATCTACATAACTCTTCTATCACATTCCTACTCATATCTAGCCCAAGTACTAAGAAGTCTCCAGGTTCTACCCAACACAATGTAGATTTACAAGACCTGCCATATAATTCTTCAAAAGGTGCCATCCCAATGCTAGCTTGGTAACTATTGTTATACGAAATCTCGACAAGGAGTAAATGCTTTTCCCAAGAACCACCAAAGTATAAGTTACAAGCTCAAAGTAAATACTCAAAAACATGGTTAATTCTATCCATTCTCTCATCAGTTTGTAGGATGTAAACTGTACTCAAACTTAGCTCCATCCCTGAGGCATCAAGCAACCTATTCTAGCACTAACCAGTGAATATTGGATCTTTATCGCTCACAACATCACAAGTAATTCCATGAAGTATGACAGTCTCCTTGGCATATAGCTTAGCTAAACTCTAAGATGTCCTTATTGTTTTCACTGTTAAGAAGTGTGCATTCTTAGTTAGTTGGTCAACTATAACCCAAAGGCCTCCATTACCTCTCCTCGATCTAGGTAGTTCATCAATAAAGTCCATCGATATATTCTTTCACTTCGGCATACCAAGTGGCTGAAGTAGCCCAGCTATCTTCTGATGGCTACCTTTGACTTGTTGGCAATTTGAAAATCTACTCACAAATATCAAAACATCCCTCTTCATACCTTCCCACCTGAAAGTCTGCTTCATATCTCGATACATCATGGTAACACCGGATGTGTCGTACGTCTTTAATGATGAATTTTTTCTAACACCTCTTGCCAATCCCATCAATATCTGGAACGCATAACCTCATGTTCATTATTAATATCCCATGGTTATCAATCTAGAATCTTGGCCTCTCTTTGGTGCCTCATTCTCACTTACAGCCTTAGCTATCATCGCTGTTTGGAGATCCCTTTGTTGATTACCTTCAAGAAGACTTATACGGGGTCGAATAGACTTCAACATTTTCCACAACTACGTACCTCTTACTTAGTGCATCAACTACAACATTCACTTTCCTAGGTGAATAAAAAATATTAGGATCATATGCCGTGAGAAACTTAAGCCAATTTTGTTGTCTCATAGTGAGGTCTTTCTGGGTGAAAAGATACTTCAATGATTTAAAGTCTTTGTACAACTCGAACATCTCATGTAAGTGATGCGTCCATATTTTTGATTTAAATACTAGAGCTACTAACTCCAGTCATGGGTCAAACGCCTTAATTCATGTAGCTTGAGTTGTCGGATAACAGAAGCAATAACCTTTCATGTGGCATCAACACTACACCAAAACCCTCCTTACAAGCATCTATATAAATAGTTAGACCCTTACCTTCATCTAGAATAGTCAAAACCAGAGTGCCAGTCAATCGTGACTTCGACTCCTCGAATGATTGTTCACATTCATTGGTCCAAAGAAATTTAATTTCTTTCTTTCCTAAATTTGTCAAGTGCAAAGCAATCTTAGAGAAATTCTGAATGAACCTCCGATAATAACCTGCCAATCCCAATAAGCTTCTAATTTCGATCGCGCTTTCCAACCTCTTCTAATCCTATACAACCATAGTCATTGCTGGATTAATAGAAATACCCTCCCCCGAGACAACATGTTCTAGGAATCTAACTTTAGACCACCAAAAATGACACTTTAGAAACTTAGCTTTCAACATATGCTCTCTCAATGTTTCAAGTACAATGCTCAAATGGTGGGTATACTTCTCCTTAGTCTTAGGGAAAACAGTAATATCATCAATAAAGACAAGTACGAACTTATTTAACACATCCCTAAAAACCTAATTCATCAAGTCTACAAAATATGCTGGAGCATTTGTTAGGCCAAATAGCATAACCAACCTTGGTAAAATTTACCAGACTTGAAAGTTGTCAAAGGCACACTCTCATGTGCTACCCTTAATCAAGGCATGAAACCCCATGGCAAAATCTAGTCGAGAAAATATCTCGGCACCATGTAGTTGATCGAACAAGTCATTTATCCTGGGTAGAGGATACTTGTTCCTGATAGTTTGTCTATTAAGCTCATAGTAATTCACATAAAGTCTTAAGGAATCATCCACCTTTATAGCAAAAAGGATGGGAGCTCCCTAATTCGATGGACTTGGTCAGATCAAGGCATTACATAACAAATCGTTGACCTGCATAGCTTACTCTAACTTCTCATTTTGTGATTGGATATGGACATGCAACATGATGTGTTTAGAATCTCCAACCAAATCAATACAAAATTCAATCTCATGGTAAAGGAGTGCACTGGATAATTCTTCAAACACATCCGCCAACTCCTGAACAACAAAATTGACCTTAATTACTCTTTAGCTATACCGAGTGAATCGAGCTAGGTCCTTCAAAATACATTACCAGAATCTTCCTTTCTCCCGTCTTAAATGATACGGTTCACTTAACACAATCTAAGACTATACAAGTCCAAGACAATGAATCCATCGCAAGTAATACATTAAACCCTAGGAAACTTAGAATATACATATCGCACAAAAAGAGTCGGTTAGCATAAGTGATCAGAACTCCCAAAAATATCATACTCAAATATTCCAAGCCCCTCACAGGGACCGATACACAAATAGAGCATAAGCCATAATTGGTTCCAATTCAAGTCTACCAATAAGGTAATGGGACATAAAACTACATTAAGCACCAATGTCAAACAAAACGTGCACATGAATGCCATAAAAAGATAATATATACCTTCAAGAACCTGCTTCCCCTTTACAGCTGCAGAAGTGGAAGGTGTTGTAGCAAGGGAGAAAACTCTATAGTGCTAGCCTTTTTGAAGCATCGGACAATCTCTGACCATATAATTTGGCCGACGGCAGTTGTAACAACTCTTCGGTGCAAACTGAGCTTTGGATGTCTACGGCGCAAGCTTTGGTGTAACAACGTTTTGACCCTCAAAAGTCGATACTAATACATTCACAGTATTTTATGTGCCTAGCGTCTGAGTGCCAGAAAGACAAATTATAGACTAAAAGAAACGAAAAGACAGAATAGAGTCTAGCGTCATGATGAGTAATGTATAGCAGACAACAGATCTGTACAAAAAGAAAACTGTAGTATACATACAACAATAAGAGTAAACTAACATATCAATAGCTTGGGCAGTTATAATAGCTTGTCCTTGCAAGTGTTGATAAATACAAACAAGTAATGCATCAGAAAATAAAATACATAAATAGGTCTTGGAGGCTTCCAGCTCATCTTCTGAACCTCTAAACATCCATAGCTAAATCTGAAAATGATCCATAGCTAAATCTGAAAATGCACTCAGGTCTGACCTGAGTATTATAAGAAAATATTATCCAAATCAGTCTGGTAAACCAGTGCAAGAAACTCAAATCATATGGACTACTATATTTGTAAAAAAACCTTCAAAAATACAGTTATCTCGTAAGAACACGCCATAAATAAACAAGCACGTGTTTTTACCTTATGATGACCATACCATTTTTATTAAAAAATCCAGTGATTTTATAATAATGTTTAGGGTTTAAAATAAACATTCAACATAGCTGGAATAGTTACATTAATTAATTAAACATCTTATTTAGTATACAACTAAGTCCACAAGGCATGTATTGGAAAACTAATTCCATACAATTAAAAAATAGGCTAAAGTCTGTCATGGTACAACTCCAGAAAAAATGTACCGAGTCCCTCATATAGACTCCTGCAAATTAGGACCGACATTCCCCTTCCTAGATAGTACCGAATATGTAATCACCATGGCTGTCCCTAACAAACCATTTATGTGGCCATCACATACATAATCTGGAAAAATCGATCTAGATACAAGAGATGACCATACCCTAATGGTAGTGAACCACATAGCTGCGAAGCATATCCCTTATTTTTGTCATTACTAGATGTGAGACTTGAGTTTACTTTTAACTTTTAAGCAAATCACACTTGGAATGCTAACATTGCCCTTCAAGCAACAATGCAATGCCATTATTCATTCATACAAATTGTTCAGGATATGAAAAAACTGAAGGCACTACTTCTACTACTACATCCTTTTTAGAATCATCCGTAGGATTTGTAGCAAGTAGCCCTTGAACTTCAAAGAACTCCATTTCTAGTTCCATTATCTTCAAGATATCTTAATTCATTTATACTCTTTCAATGCTTGAAGAACTTTCTATATACTTATCTCACCGGTATACATATATTCACAAAACACTACACTTTCACACTTAGAGACTTTATCCATACTATAAGTATATTCACAAAACGTTTCAAAAGATTTCATATTTCAAAAGCACACTTAAAGGGGTCAACAACAAATGTCGCTTAAAGACATCATTACTATAAACCCAAAGCACTTTTCTTTGGTGTAGTTAAATGGATCGTTTGAAAATTAGACCAAATATACTTACCACCACTTTCTTATTTCAAATTCGTACCATACTCGATTGACAATGTAGTCAGACAAGTTAACATACTATCCTTGCCTCAACATACATTCTTATACTCTCATAGACAGAGATGAGTCTTGTAACGACCCGTAATTCTACCACTTTGAAATGGAACATTTAATTCATTTAAATATTAAAATGTGGAATTTTAAAATTTAAACAATCATGTTTTATATGATAAATGAGAATGGTAAACTTATTTTTAATGTTGAATAAAGGTTTTAGATTTTCATTGTAAAATTGAGTAATTTCGCCGCATATCGATAAATCGATGTCGTATTTTTACAAATAGATTTGGATATTGATTTATATTATTTTATAAGTAAAATATACTTGTTTATTTATTTAAATATAATAAGAAACTTATTTTTAATTTTAGTTTACATGAATAAATAGTTTAACTAAAACGTCAAAATGTGACCGTAAAACGTTTTGTCGAAAATCAATGTTTTGTTCAAAATAAGTTGCCGCAACGTTATCTGTAACATCCTATATTTTATGCATTTCGCATCCGCACATGTCGGATTTGAATTGATCAAAATATCAGATTATTAATTTATATTTGGCAAAACTCAGCGTATATGGTAAATAAATCAATCACAGAATCACAGGCACAGAATAATATAATAATAAGCAGCGAAAATAGATGAATACTAATTCATGAAGCTAATATATAAATAACAGATTATGAACAAAGTACAACAGAGATCAAGATAGATAGAAGTTACTAATATAAATTGTAACAATCCGATTTTACGACGCCCGAAAGTCGACATTAATACGTCCACTGTATCCAATACCGCACAATCGAATGCCGGAAAACCAAACCGTTAGGTTTAAGAAGAAGAAGATAGAAGAAGAACACAAACAATAAACAGAATCTCACATTTCATAGCGGAACAAATATATAATAGATAAAGAATAATCTTTAAAACAAAAACACTATATCAGTTTATATATCATATTATCAGAGTTTACAACAACAAACAACGGAAAGGAAATATTACATATATAAGTGATATGCCTCGCCATCCAGCTTCAACTCCTGATCTCCACAGCAACTTTTTTTTGACTTCGCTCCCGAATAACTGTTAACCTGACTCTAGGCTGCCCGTGTGGAAAATTATGGACATCCAGAGTTTAGAAAGGGAACAATAAACTCCAGGTCAATCATGAGACTGGTGTGAGATCTTAAAAATAGTTATACTTTAACAGAAGAATTTAAAATAAATCCGCAATGCTTTTTGGAAAATAAAACTACCATAAGGCCTCCCGGCACACACAAAATGCAATCGCACACTTGGCGGAGATTTCTCTTATGATAGTCAAACATTCTTGATACGAGAAAACTCTTTTGATATTATTATTAGTGCATAGTGGAAAAACATTTGCAAGTATAATATTAATCTTAACCAGCATACGTACCATTATAGTGTGCCTACTATAGCTACCATATTAGATGGCAGGTTCTACAACTAAAACCGTACGAGGCGCGTATTGGTAATTGGATTTCCAACAATGGTCAGGCTAAGGAACTTCCTGGGCCACATGGGTACGCCTCTGGCGGGATGCCCCGAGAACCTAACCGGATCTCTGCCAATGCAAGGCCGGGTTACCTCTACAAAAATAGGTAACTATTGACACCAGTATGCCATCCCCCGTTTGTAAACAACCTTTATCCGAGGATCCTCGATACCAACAACCACAAAGTAATAAATTTGCAGCAACCACATGGGTTAAGTATCTGAGCTCCATATCATGATACCACCTCTATCCAGAAGGAAATGAACATACCCTAAGGGGCGCAACCCCCTATAACCTTGCTGCATCTTTCCTGTTTCGACCATTCCGAGGTGTGAGGCTCGACGAAGTCTCGTCCACAAAGCTACGCTTTTCACAAAAGCCATGCTTTGATCAACAAATGATCAGTAGCACTTCGTATGCCACATTACCAAATTGGGAATGTATCACTAGTAACCATCGACTACATAACCTTTGAGCTCGTACGTCTCAGAGAAGGGTGTTAAGCTAAGAGAATAAATTTTCCGCCACCAACAGAAATGTATTTGATAGAAACCAGCTTTACATCTCAAAGTGTAATGTTAGACACACATCCATACAAGTCCGTTTCGGGATCGAGCGGAACCGAAGGCACTTCCAAAGAAGCCCTTGCAATTTCGGATATTCACTAATCACGTTCGGAATCCCCATCACAAAGGGTGATAAAATCTCTATACTGGAGCAATCCGGTGCAGAGACATTCGATAGGTAACCCTTTCGCTTTTGAAAATACCCGGTCTTCAACACCATCTTCAAATGCAATCTCATTTTGTCGTATCGTTATTCAGAATGGGTTTTATGACACAAGGTCCTATCCCGGCTAATCCGAATAACGAGCGCTTATTTTAAAAATAAGTGTTACATTCAGATTCAAACAAATCACAACAAATTCCACTTTGATCTTTTAAATAAAAGATCCATCACAATCACAAAGGTTCGATGTGGGTTTCGAATATCCATTTGGAATCCGACCCATGGTCGCATCGAAATTCAAATGCCATAAAAAGACCAATATTAATAGTCGGTTATTTAACTGTCAATTAATAATTCACAACAATCACCAATTTTCAAATAATTTTCCCCGATTATTTATTTTCAACATATCTTCGCAAGGTATATTTTCATATTTTAACCTTTTGAAAACAAATTTTAAATCAATTTCCACATTTTAATCCTCTGGAAACAAATTTCAATTCATTTTCCTTATGCGAAAAATATTTCCAAACATTTATTCATTTCCACTGAAAATCTGCCGAGTTAAAATAATTCAAATCACTTATCCAAAATATTCTTGGAACATTTAAAATAAAACCATCTTAAATACTTACTTAAATATTGGTTATGAGAACATTATACTAATTATCACATATAAGACTTCAAGTCCTAACTAATTTTAAAATAAAATTAGTAGACAGAGTTTAAATATTTAAATAACTATTTTCTAAATTAAATATCAATTTAAATCTTTAAAATAATCCATTATATAATTAATCAAATTAATTTTTACTTTAAAATGATTTCCAAAACTAATTTCTCCAACAATATTATTTTAAAACCAAATCTAGAACTTTTAAATTTTATTTCAAAAGTTATTTTAAAAATATACTCGGCTTTCCAGGGAAGAATTTTTTTCCATTACAAAATGGTCCATTCAAATAATTAATAAATCTTCTCGATTTATTTTAATTTACATTCCAAATTTGTAAATTTCTTTCCACGTTTTTAAAAATAAACCGATATTTATTTTTAAAACAAAATTTCCTTTCTTTTATAAAATTTCCATTGTGAATTTTAAACCTTCAAATATCCAACGATATACGATTTTCAAATCGTTTTCCAAATATTCACCTTCAACACCAAATCAATTTCAAGCTGATTTCCAAATTTATTTCAATCACCAAATCAAATTCCAAATTGATTTCTAAATTTATTTCAATTAACAAATCAATTTTCATATCGATTTACCAAAGATTTATTTAAAAACACCAAATCAAAATTTTCAAATCGATCTTTAAAATTTATTTTAACTCCAAATTGAATTCCAAATCGATTTCTAAAATTAATTTCAACCCCAAATTAAATCCCAAATTTAATTTTTAAATTTATTTCCTTTTGGAATAAATTCTTTTATCTCTTTCAAATATTTAAAATCCGTATCTTAAATAATTTCTTCAACCATTAAACAATATTACTCGAAGTTCCTTTATAAAAGTATTTTCCCACATTTTTTTGGAATTTATTCAATAGGTTTTCAAAATAAAACTTTATATGTTCAAATTTATTCTTTTAAATTCACCCAATTCTTTAAATGAATTTATTGTAAATTTTCTACCCAAATTTCAAAATCCAATTTATTTATTTATTTCTGGTATCATACGATACCAAAAATATATTCGGCTAAATTATAACCTTCAACGGTTTCAATCACAAATAATCACACACAGATTATAAATAATCAACACACAATTTTGAAAAACAAATCAAAATGTTTTGAGGAATCCAGGTGGATCCCTCCAACCTGTTTCCCTGCATCCACAGACGTTAGCACAACAATTAAATACCCATTCCACTTCGAGGTGGAATATCGCGGTATATGGGATTTATAAAATATCATCCGCTATTATGCGGTGCATAGGGTCTCATCTGCTATATAATGCGGGAAATCAACAACTCCAAACACATATACAATACCAATTCCACATCGAGGTGGAATATCACGGTATATGGGTTTAAATATAATATCATCCGCTATTATGCGGTGCATAGGGTCTAGACTAATATAACTGAATATAAATCAATCATCCAAGCACAATCAATTTTAAATCTAACTATTCAAAATTTAAATCAGAAAAATATTTGATTGAGTGAGAAGAACTCACCTTTTTCTTACGCATGCAACCCATTTCCAATCCAGTTTGTTTTCTCCATGATTTTTCACCTTGTATAACATTTATACAATTCTATTAATATTCGAAATAAATTGAATTATTAAATTCCATTTGATAATTTTAAATTAACCCGTGATTTTATTTTAAACTAATATTTTAAAAAAAATTAAATAAACTTCGTTTAACAAATTTATTTAATTGAAAATTAAATTTAACTAATTTCCTTTAATAATTTACTCTTAGTACTTAAAATAATAATTGTAATAATAAAAGAATAAAAGAATAAAAGAATTGGTATGTGAATATGTATATCATATATTTTCTAACCTACATATTTTTTTTATTCAAAACAGAATTTACTTTACAATTTACAGTAAAAATATAATTTCCTTTGTTTTTTTTAAAAAAAATTCCAAATCTGCACGTATATAACTAAAATCAACATATATCTATGTTATGAAAATAATTTTAATTATAGATCCAATATCTTACAAAAATTAATTTATTCGAACAAAAAAAAGTCAAGATTACCTTACTGTCTGAAAAGTTTCATCGGCGAACCCAAGCTTCGAATCTCGCTCGAATCCCCCAAATCGCCCAAAATGGCCCTGCGAAACCCACGCAAACCCAACGAACCCGTACCAAACCCGTGCTCGCATCACCTGATTTCCAACTCGCGATGCATGAGATCGAGCTACCCCACTTGAACGTCGCCGCCTCGTGCTTGCTCGCCATCGACCCGCCATGCTCGAACTCGAGCCCCTTGACGTCGCCATTCCCTGATGCTCGACGAACTCGCACGCGAACTCCAGCTATCCCAAAGGAAACCTCCGAGGGAACCATCTTCGATTAGTCTTTCGCCCCATACCTAGGTCCGACGAACGATTTTTTTCTTTTTTAATTTATTTCACGAAGTCGATTTTGAACGAGAAAATGGGGCGGCCATTTTCTTATTTTGAATTTGAGAACTTTCGATTTTTTTTAAGGACGGCCATGTATTGAATTCGAACAAGAAAATTGATAAAGGGGCTCGGTTCTTCTTTTTAATTTGATTTTGAGCGAGATGAAGTTCCTTTTTCAACGCGTGTAAAAATATATGACACATGCTATAAGAGATTTGCCAGGTGTTCGAAATAAATGAGACGTGTAAAAACTTATCAATTGCAAAAGAATATTTACATTTGTTTAATTTAAATTCAAATTCAAATTGGAAGTGCCTCTGTTCCGCAACTCAAAATTTCTACTTCCTATCGAGGCGTGCCACCAGACGTTTATAATGTTATACGCCTATTCCAAACGCAATGGAAAAGGTTCCGAGTCCAAATTCGATTGTATGGAAAAGATAACCTTTTGAACCCAGTTATTAAATTAAATTTCGATAAAATTTTCGGCGCCTTTACTTGTCGTACGGCTAAATGATCACTCCGAATGCTATGAAAATTGAAATCCGATAATAATAAAATATTACGGATCCAATGGAACCGGTTTCGTCGAAATCCGAGACTGCACCTCGGAAGGCTATTTTAAACGTCGATTTAAACAATAAAATCTCAAAACTGAATAAAACATTTCCAAATTCAATTTTGAACCTTCCATTATCTTCAGTATTATCAATATTAATTTTCTAAGCAACTAAATTATTTTTAACAAGCTTAAAATTGAAGATAAAATATTTAACTCAAATTTCAATGATAATTTCAAAAATTAAATTGCCAAACCCATAGTTATACTTTAAATTCAAGTTAAACTATCATTCAAACATTTAAAATCAATTAAATATTACAATTTCAAATGTTGAAATTTCCAGGTGTCACATAAATACCAATGAAAATTCTGACAAACAACTAGAATAAACTGAAGTAACCAGAAAGCTGAGATAGATAGATGGATTTTCAAGCGAAGCTCCAGACTCCAAAGGTGAGTCTCAAATGCTGTGACACTTGGTCTTATTCGAGCATAAAGCAAAACACAAAACACTCGAGTTAGGATTAACATTCTTATGTCACTAAATTCAACTCAAGTGAAAAGTCAATTGAAACACAAGTAACTTAAAGGATGTTTGGGATACCCATCCTCTAAGGATCCATGAAACTATATACTATGTAGTAATGTATGCTATTATAATAATTTGTATAGTAAACTAAAATATTAAAATAGCATTACGGCGTTACCTGTATCCACCTCGACACATTTTATAATGTCATAGTCTATATAGTACTTTAACTCCACCAAACCAGTAGGCTATCAGGGAGCATTCCATAGGTACAACACAAACCAAACTCAGTGGGCTTGATAAGGTAGGCGACAAGGCCCAACTAGGCAATGCCAGGTAAATATACCAGTTACACTTTCGGGCTGATGGTAACGCATAGCCATAACTACCGCTCACCTCCAACAACACTCCTATAATCAAATTGAAGGTGCACCCAATCCAATCACAAATAATAAAATGATATCGAAGAAGTGTGTCCGATCGGAGGATCTACCTCACTTGGCCTGTCAATTGCTTCTGTTTTAGCCATCTTAAGCTAACCTACGGGAGTTAGGCCCACGTAAAAACCTTATATAGAATCGTCGCTAACCATCATACTTCATTTTGGAATCTCCACCATGTACACAGTTTTTAAAGTGGTTTTCAGTAATGGCAGAGAGTATAATAAATGATCCTGATCTCTTTAACAACCAAACACTTATTTCACACCGTGGTCATTTCATTTCAAATAGTTTATATTTCATATCAAAATATCATATTTATTAAACTATATTAATCTGATGTCAATTTGACATCATTATTCACTTTAAGTAATATTCATTTCCAAAAATTGTAACACTTTCAAAATTATAACCCTTTCGAAATCATAAGTCTTTTGAAATCATAACACTTTGGAAATCATAACACTTTTGAAATCATAACACTTTGAAATCATAATACTTCTCCTTAAAAGTTTAGATAGAGAAAATAGTATATATAATAAAATAATTAGAAGTTAAAATAGTTTATATAATAAAATAATTTATTAAGTGAAATATTTGTAAATTAAAAATAGTTTTATATTTATTTAAAGAAATTATAACGAAATAGTTTCCAAATTGAATTATTTCATCAAATTCCACAAATAGATTCAAATCAACTTAAATTCCCAAATTCCATTTAATCAATCTCAGTTCATCAATTTTAATTCAATTCAAATTCTAAAAAAATCATTTTAATTTATATCAATTTCAAATATAGATATAAACTACAATTTAAACCATTTCAAATTCAATAGATATCAAATTTTAATATTCAACATTTAATATAACTCAATTTGATAATTTCATTTATATTTTGAAATCCAACGTCACTATTATTTAACTTTGAAATATTCATTTAATTAATCTAATAACATTTTAAATAACATCACAAATTACAAATATAAATAGAACCGAATATCCCATTTCAGTTTATTTAAAATTGAAAATATTCATCAAATCACCATAAAACAAAATCAAGTTATGCAATCATATCTTCAAAATCTCAAATTCAATAAGTTTCAGATCAATTTTATTTAAGTATAATTCTTAAACAATTACAATTTCAAATCAAATTCAATGTATCTTCCCAACAGGAATTTATTAAAATTATTATGAAATCTACTTTTAAAATATAATTTATAATAATACTTAAACATATTATATACAAATTAAATTAAACTTTATTAAATTAAATCTTATTATTAAATTTATTTTTTATATTAAAACTTATTTATATATATTTAAAAATAGTAAAATTAGCAGAAAATCTTAAAATTAAATTTCAAAACTAACTTAAAATTTTAGATTTCCAAACATATAATTTTTTTAAATCTAAATTTAAACATATAAAAATAACATTTATATATTATATTTTAAAAATCAATATTTATTAAAACCATCTATTTCTTTTCAAAAACTTAGAAATCATTTTCGAAATATATATATAGACCAAATGTGTCTGTATATAATTTTCTATCATATGGTCAAGTGATATGGATATTTATCATTTCAATCCTCAATCTAAATATCTACGAGTATATATCATTTCAACCCGCAATCCTAAAGTTCAACTCAATGAAAACCGCTTGGGTTTATCATTTCAACCCATAACGATTTTCTCTTATTCTACAAGATCGTTCGAGTATGTATCATTTCAACTCATAGGAAATTCTATACTAACAGGGAACTTGCAGAGTGAGAATGGTTATGATAATAATATGGCATATCAACAACATGCATATATCACCAGTGATAAATTAAATATAAACAACAGGATATGGTGTTATCTTTCACAGGTGAACAATTACAATAATAGCATATCATATATAGCAATCATATAAATAACAGTTCAATCTAGCAGCATATTTCATTTGTCGTTTCAGATGAAATCAAATTTGATAAATATAAGAATGTTAATTATGAGTGATTGCTCACCTTTCGAGGCTAGAAAACACGGAATGAGAAGCAACTAATACGGATATGCATACAGACATGGGAACAACATAGGACACAACAAGCTAGCAATTACTGCGATAAATCGATTTGAGATGGTAAGTTATGATGGACAAGAGATCAATGAATCAAAGTATATGTCACATATGTATGAATTTTCTAAAATCAATTTAAAACATATATTAAAAATAAAATATATATTACTTTTGAAAACTAAACTCACGCATGCTTATCTACATAACCAATATATGAATATAGGTATAAACTTACATACTTACTATATTTAAAAATAAATAATTATAAAAATCAATATAACTTAAATATATATGAACTCAGCAAATGATATATATAAGCTTATATTTTATATAAATAAAAAATTAGTTACATATAACTTATATAACCTTATAACAGCGATAAACTTATAATATAAACATCATATATAAACTAATATACATACAATTCAAACAGAATATATATATATATATATATATATATAATTTTAAAGTACATAATTCAAGTCAAAATTTCTATATTCTATTTTACTTAAAATCAGTATATGTAACATGAAATTAGAACAAACGTGCACAAGCAAATTCTGTTGTACAAACCTTTCATATAAACAATTATATAACTTACATATGTAAGCTAACCCATCATATAATTTATACAAATACATACATACATACATATATATATATATATATATATATATATATATATATATATGAACTCAATCAGATAATATATGTCTTGTATAAACAAATATAAGCCTTTATATTATAACAAATAAAATTTAAACATAGGACGTCAAAAGGCTAACATATATATTATATTTAAAACAATATCTATTAAAAATCACTGTAACTTACTTTACTTTAATATATGTCCATAAACTTAAAACAATCTATATATATCTATATAAAAGATCTTATATTCATACCCATATCCATCCATGTAAACGAAGAGGAGAGTTGAAGGCGGAGAGGAATGCAAGGCAGTGGCGAGCTTGCGTGGCCATGAGCAGGGTGGTGGGAAGATGGATGAGGCGGGGTGTTGAATGGGTGAAAGGCGGAGATGTAGAGATAAGGAAGGGAGGCTGAATTGATGGGGCTGGGTTCGATGAATGGGGGGAAATCGGCATGGCTAGGTGGAAGGCATGGAAATGGAGATGTGTGCGAAGGTGGGAAAGAGGAGAATTCATGGCAGAAGGAGATGGTGGAGAGGCCGAGCATGTAGGGGAGGAGAAGGAACTCGAGTGGGGAATGGCTTTAGGTAAGAAGCAAAGCTATAGGCAACACATTTTCCTTTTTTTATGAAGAATTTATAAGCAAAGAAACGAAGAGACCAAAAGCAACTAAATGGACCGTCATAAAATAAATTAAAATAGGTAATCATGTTAGTCATAAAGTTGATTTTTGAGAATTGAAAAGGGCTACATGCTATTGGTTAATAGATGGTGGAATATGAAAGAGTATAGGAATCTAAAAGGTCCAAATGCAGAGCCGATATGTCAATCGTTCCATAGATTTTTCCATCTTTCGGACTTCGAAACACATAAACGAATATATTTCGGAGATCAGAACGACGAGACGATCAAAAGAGTATACAAATATTAGTAACAGGACCATCCTATCAAAAGTCGATATTCGGTACCGAAAATGCTGCTAAAACACAGAAAATAAGATAAACGAAGCAATAGCAGTGTAAATCAGGCGAAACGAAATATGGCGTCTCACTTAGAAGATGATTTACAAATTTAGTATATAAAAATGTTTAGATTTGAAAAATATTTTGTTATCATCAAGTTTAACTGATTTAAATTTAAATAAAATTACACAACAAATAAACTTCCATATTATCAGATGAAAATTTACCATTTGTTATGCTTAAATAGACGTATTACAAACATCAAATTTTCATTTTCAAATTCAATATTTTAAAATTTCACAAAATTTCAGTTAATTATGTTATTAAAACTGTTAAAATTTATGGATCGTTACACTCTCCCCCACTCTAAACTTTTTGTCCCCGAAAAGGAACGAGATAGGAGAATAGAAACAACCACAAAGAAAAATAGATTTAAAATATAAAATAAAAAAATTAATTTCAAACCATATAAATTTCATTAGTTTTTAAATTGATTTATATCGATTAATTGATTTCAATTCAAGGTATTCTCATTCAGTCGATTTAATTTCAATTTAATAACATTTATTACAAAAATTCTTCAAAGCAAAATTTATTTTATTTATCTCATTTATTTAATCCATTTGATTTCACTTAAGCTAATTTCAATTATAATTCAGTCTTCATATGTATTTATTCATTATCTTATTATTCAATTTATCTCAATTAACATTTTCTATAATATAAATTTGGTGTATAAACATTTATTATAATCATATTTTATTCAACAAATTAATTCTTTTCCCCCAAATTATTATTCAACTTATTCAACTTAGTATATCTTATCACATAGATTAAGTATATTGGCACTTATTATAATCACTCAAATTTAGTTATAAATTCCTTTACCATCATTTTATATTGTATACTATTCAATTAGATAGCCAATTTCTGAGTAATTTAGATAAGTTATATTGGAATGCAATTGAGTATTATACAAGTAAAATTTTCCCAATTCAATTTTCAAGTTTTAAATATTTATTCAAAATTTTGGCTCCATTTTATAATTGAAATCACCCTTTAACAAAAAAAAAATATGAGTTAAATTTCCATTTCACTTCAAACCATTTTAGAGGTAAATGTATACATATATATTATATATATATATATTAAATCAAATCTATAATCATATACCTATATATATTATACATCAAGTCATACTTAAGAAATTCAAATCAAATTCATTTTCCAACCAAAAGTGAAACAAAGCTATTAAGTGGTCTTTCCACTTTGAAACTCGAAAATGAATGTCGATGATGCTGCAGCCATTACAGAAATTATTTTCCAGCGACAAAAGAGGAGGGTACTAATATAAAACTTTTAAAATTCTTAATTTAAATTCATTTCAATTCCAAATCAATTTATTAAACCATGTTTTATAAATTCATTTATTTATATTATGCGGCAATAGTCAATGGTTTACAAAACAATAGATGAAATCTAATATTGTCATTTCTAACAACCAATTCAGTTAACTATTTAATTTCAGAAAATTTATACTTATATATATATATAGTATAATCATACAAAATTTATTTCATTTACCAAATTTGAAAACAATCTTGTGTCAGTTTTCTTTTTTCAAGTGTTTTGAAATTTCTGTCGACGGCTTTGGCCAGACGAATTAATCGCAACCCAAAATTCAAACTTAACGACTCATACAACACACTGTAAGATATTTTTACATTAATTAATACACTCCCTCACTCGATGATTCTAGAATGGGTTTCAAAACAAGGATAGAGATCCAAATTAGAGGAACCCTAACCAAAGAGAATTCTAACAAGAAGATAAGCTCGAAAGGAAGATAAGATGATTAAATAACAAAAGAGAAAAGTTGGATAGACTTATATAAATCGCGGGCGACTTTAATCGGGTCAACCGTGACTTCAAGAATAAGATTGATGCAGAATAAGATTGATCACAAGAGAACTACCCTGGTCGTTTACAAAAGAAACATTCGGGCATAGCAAGAGATAACAGCATCTAAACCGAGGATACAAAAATCTCCGACGAAACAATGCCTATTATAAAGGAGTTTCACCCCTTTACAAATCATTCTAGGATTGGCGGGACCACCGCTTCATTATAGAGATCAACCGAAGTGGAGTTAAGAGATACTCCAGAATTAAGAAGAACACGAACAGGAAGAGACCCGAATAGATTTTCAGAATGAAGGGGAGGAAGTTCCAAAATTCAAAGGAAACCGAGTCAAAAAGGAAGGAACACAAACTCGAACGAAGGTGATTCTGCAGATAAATTTACTCTATATGTTAAGTTTTGCCTAAAACAAGAGCTCTGATACGAACTGTAACATCCAATACTTTTTGCATTGCGCATCCACACATGTCAGACTTGAATTGCTTAAAATAACAGATTGTTAATTTATATTTGGAAAAACTCAGCATAAACAGTAAATAAATAATTCACAGAATCACAAACACTAAGTAATATAACAATAAACAGTAGTGACGGATGAATAGTAGTTCATGAAGCTACTATATAAATAACAGAGTATGAATAAAGCACAACAGAGATCAAGATACATAGAAGTTACTAATACAAATACCAATGAAAAGTCTGGACAAACAACTCGAATAAATTGAAGTAACCAAAAAGCTGAGATAGATAGATGGATCTCCAAGTGAAGCTCCAGACTCCAAAGGTGAGCCTCGAATGCTGCGACACTTAGTCTGACCTGAGAATAAAGCAAAACTCAAAAAACTCAAGTCGGGATTAACATTCTTGTATCAGTAAATTCAACTCAAGTGAAATATCAACTGAAATGTCAACTGAAATACAAGTAACTTAAAGAATGTTTGGGATACCCATCGTCTAAGGATCTGTGCAACTATCTACTATGTAGTAATGTACGCTATTATAGTAATGTCTATAGTAAAGTAAACTATTAAAATAACATTAAGGCGTTACCCATATCCCTCTTGACCCATTTTATAATATCGTAGTCTATACATACTGTAACTCCACCTAACCAGTGGGCTATCAGGGAGCACTCCATAGGTACACACAAAACAAACTCGTAGTGGGCTCGATAAGGTAGGTGACAAGGCACAACTAGGCAATGCAAGGGTAGACATACCAATTACACTTCCGGGCTGGTAACGCATAGCCGCAGCTACTACCCACCTTGAACAACACTCCCATGATCAAATCAAAGATGCACCCAATCCAATCACAAAGTAATAGAATGGTATCGAAGAAGTGTGTCCGATCGGAGGAGCTACGCCACTTGGCCCGTCAATTGCTCCTGTTTTAGCCACCTTAAGCTAACTCACGGGAGTCAAGTCCATGTAAATACCTCATATAGAATCATCACCAACCATGCTACTTCATTTTGGAATCTCCACCACGTACACAGTTGTTAAAGTGGTATTGGTATTGGCAGAGGGTATGACAATAATCGATCCCAGTCTCTTTAACAACCAAAGGCTTATTTCACACCGTGGTCATTTCATTTCAAATAGTTTATATTTCATATTGAAATGTCATATTTATTAAACTATATGAATCTGATATCAATTTGATATCATTATTCACTTTAAATAATATTCATTTCCAAAAATCGTAACGCTTTCAAAATTATAACCCTTTCAAAATCATAAGTCTTTTGAAATCATAACACTTTGGAAATCATAACACTTTTGAAATCATAACACTTTGAAATCATAATACTTCCCCTTAACAGTTTAGATATAGAAAATTATATACATAATAAAATATTTATAGTTAAAATAGTTTATGTATTAAAATAATTTATAAAGTAAAATATTTGTAAATTAAAAATAGTTTTATATTTATTTAAAGAAATTATATCGAAATAGTTTCCAAATTGAAATTGTTTCATCAAATTCCATAAATTGATTCAAATCAACTTAAATTCCAAAGTTCCATCTAATCAATCTCAGTTCATCGATTTCAATCAATTCAAATTCTAAATAAATCATTTTAATTTATATCGATTTCAAATATGGATATAAACTACAATTTAAACCATTTCAAATTCAATAGATTTCAAAGTTTAAATATTTAACATTTACAATAACTCAATTTGATAATTTAATTTATATTTCGAAATCCAACTTTACTATTATTTAATTTTGAAATATTCACTAAATCAATCCAATAACATTTTAAATAATATCACAAATTACAAATTTAAATAAAACCGAATATCCCATTTCAATTTATTTAAATTTTAAAATATTCATCTAATCATTATAAACCAAAAATAAAGTTATAAAATCATATCTTCGAAATCTCAAATTCAATAAGTTTCAAATCGATTTTAATTAAGTACAATTATTAAACAACTATAATTTCAGACCAAATTCGATTTTTCTTCCAAACGTGAATTTATTCAAATTATTATAAAATCTATTTTTAAAAATTATTTATAATAATACTTAAACATATTATATAAAAATTAAATTAAATCTTATTATTAAATTTATTTTTATATCAAAATGTATTTTTATATATTTAAAAATTGTAAAATTAAAAGAAAATCTTAAAATTAAATTTCAAAACTAACTTAAAAATTTAGGTTTCCAAACATATAATTTTTTAAAATCAAAATTTAAACATATAAAAATAACATTTATATATTATATTTTAAAAATCAATATTTATTAAAACCATTTATTTTCTTTTCAAAACCATGGAAATCATTTTCAGAATATATATATAGACTAATGGTGTCTGTATATAATTTTCTATCCTGTGGTCAAGTGATACAAATATTTATCATTTCAATGCGCAATTTAAATATCTTCTGGTATATATCATTTCAATCCACAGTCCTAAAATTCAACTCAATGAAAATCGCTTGGGTTTATCATTTCAACCCATAACAATTTTATCCTATTCTACAATATTGTCCGGGTATGTATCATTTCAATCCATAGGGAATTCTATACTAACAGGGAACTTGCAGAGTGCGAATAGTTATGATAATAATATGCATATCAACAACATGCATATATCACTAGTGATAAATTAAATATAGACAATAGGATATGATGTCATATATCACATATGAACAATTACATATAATAGCATATCATATATAGCAATTATATAAATAACAGTTCAATCTAGTAGCATATTTCAATTTTCATTTCAGATGAAATCAAATTTAATAAATATAAGAATGTTAATCAGAGTGATTGCTCACCTTTTGAGGTTAGACAACACGGAATGAGAAGCAACTGATATGGATATGCACACGGATATGGGCACGACAAATGACATGACAAGCTAGCAATTGCTGCGATAAATTGATTTGAGATGGTAAGTTAAGATGGACAAGAGATCGATGAATCAAAGTATGTGTTACATATATATAAATTTTCTAAAATGAATTTAGAACATATATTAAAAATAAAAAATATATTATTTTTGAAAACCAAACTCATGCATACTTATCTACATTACCAATATATGAACATTGGTATAAACTTACATACTTACTATATCTAAAAATCAATAATTATAAACAACAATATAACTTAAATATATATGAACTCAGCAAATGATATATATAAGCTTATATTTTATATAAATACACAAATTGGTTACATATAACTTATATAACCTTGTAACGGTGGTTAAATTATAATATAAACATCATATATAAACTAATATGTATACAATTCAAACAGAAAATATATATAAAATTTTAAAGTACGTAATTTAAGTCAAAATAGCTATACTCTATTTTACTTAAAATCAGTATATGTAACATGAAATTAGAAGAAACCTGCATAAGCAAATTCTCTAGTACAAACATTTCATATAAACAATTATATAACTTAAATATGTAAGCTAACCCATCATATAATTTATATTATATATATGAACTCAATCAGATAATATAATTCTTGTATAAACAAATATATGCCTTCATATTATAACATATAAAATTTAAACACAGGACATCAAAAGGCTAACACATATATTATATTTAAAACAATATCTATTAAAAATCACTATAACTTACTTTAGTTTAATATATGTCCACAAACTCAAAACAATCTATATATATCTATATAAAAGATCTTATATTCATACCCATATCCATTCATGTAAACAGAGAGGAGAGGTGAAGGCGGATAGGAATGCAAGGCAGTAGCGAGATTGCATGGCCGTGAGCAGGGTGGTGGGGAAGATGGATGAGGTGGGGTATTGAATGGGTAAAAGGCGAAGATGAAGAGATAAGGAAGGGAGGTCGAATTGATGGGGCTGGGTTCGCTGAACGGGTGGAGGTAGGCATGGCTATGTGGAAGGCATGGAATTGGAGCTGTGCACGAAGGTGGGAAAGAGGAGAATTCACGGCAGAGGGAGAGGGTGGAGAGGCCGAGCATGTAGGGGAGGAGAAAGAGCTCGAGTGGGGAATGGCTTCAGGTAAGAAGCAAAGCTACATGCAACACATTTTCCTTTTTTTATATAAAGAATGTACAGGGAAAGAAACGAAGAGACCAAAAGCAACTAAGTGGACCCTCATAAAATAAATTGAAGTAGGGAATCGTGTCATTCATAAAGTTGAAATTTGAGAATTGAAAAAGGCTACAGGCTACTGGTTAATAGACGGTGGAATATAAAAGAGTATGGGAAGCTAAAAGGTCCAAATGCGAAGCCGATATGTCAATCCTTCCGTAGATTTTGCCATCTCCGGACTCTGAAACACACAAACGAATATACTGCGAAAATCAGCGCGACGAGACGATCAAAAAGGCATACAAATGTCAATGATAGGACCATCCTATCAAAAGTAAATATTCGGTACCGAAAATGCTACTAAAACGCCGAAAATAAGATAAACGGAGCAATGACAGTCCAATTTTGGTGAAACAAAATATGTCGTCGCACTCAAAAGATGATTTACAAATATACTATATAAAAATATTTAGGTTTGAAACATATTTTATTATCATCAAGTTCAACTGATTTAAATTTAAATAAAATTACACAACAGATAAACTTCCATTTTTCAGATGAAAATTTACCATTTGTTATGCTTAAATAGACTTATTCCAAATATTAAATTTTCATTTTCAAATTCAGTATTTTTAAATTTTCTAAATTTCAGTTAGTTACGTTATTAAAACTGTTAAAATTTATGGGTCATTACATTATCGCACCATTTTTAACATGTTTTAACATATATATTGCACATTTTAATAACCAAACATATTTATTTTTACTAAATAGGATTAGAAAACTTCTATAAATCATTAGTAAAAGCAAGTAAGAATTAACAAAAGTAATAAAACATATACATCAAATCACATCACATCAAAGTCCAAAAAAATAATTACTTTTCTTTGCTTAATCTTTAAGTGACTAAGACATAAAATAAGAAGTGAAAGGATGATGTTAAGGGTTGAAAAAATATAGCTTACTTTAGCTTGAAGTAAGGGAGTTTTGGTAATTTGATAAGTGGTTAAATTTGTAAAATTCTGTTCTTTACTTTTTCGATAAATACTCACCTCCTTCTCTCATTTCATTCACATTTATTCTTCTTCTTTTCTCAAGCTTCTTTAACTTTTTCCTCTCCTCTTTAATGGCTTCCAAGCCATAGGAAAAAATAAGAAAGAAATAATGTCAAAATATTTACAAAATATTCAAAAGAAATAAATGTTCATTCTCTTTAAATCAAACTCATATTTTCTTCATATTTTACCTCTTCTTCCCTTAGCGATAACTTCTTCAAAACCGAACCAAAATGCAAAATTATTTTTTTCATAACATTTATTTTTCTAGTGGATAATAATTTTATGTTGACCACTTTGTCTTGTTCTAAACTTAACCATGTCAAAAATCTATTTCTTTCTAGTGCATTCTCTGGCCTAGTTTTTAAGCCAGAGAATAGCCCATATTGTTTTGATCATAAATTGATCATAACAGATACAAATTAAGAAAATACTTATTTAAAACCATACAAAATTCCAATGGCTACAAGTTTTGTGTTGATCATTTTATCCAGTTTTGAGGCTTTCTATACCTGAAATTCAATTCTTTGAAGTGCATTTTCAGGCTTCAATTTTGTCAATCCCACAATACCTCTTTTCATTCTATCATATCTCCTTCAAAACAACTTGGATTCAAGTGATTTTTTTAACATTTAATAGAAAATAATTTTCAACAACTTTATAGTTTACAACTTTTCTAAATTTTGAGATTTAGAGGGCCTAAAACCAGATACAAAGTAATGTATTTTTTGATCTAAATCTTGAGAATTCAAGTTCAAAGCTCTACCACTTCTTCTCTATACTTTTGGCCAATCTCCATTTCAAGCCTTGGCCAAGCATTAGAAAGGAGGAATTCAGGCTTATTTTCATTTGGTTCCAAAGTATGGTAGAAGTATGGGTTAGATCTTAAGTTTCTTGCCTTAAAGTTTGACGGAGTGAATCCAAAGTAAGTTATTTCTTACTTTAAGTTCATTAAAACCATTGCTAAGTTGAAAGAACTTTAGATGTTAAGTGTTGTTTGAAAACTCTTGTTGAATGCTTGTTTACTTTGTTTTCTAAAATAATGGTTTGATTTCCTTGCTCAATATTATATTTGGATGGTTAATTAAATAATTTAAAATGCAGAAGTTAAATACTTAATGGAGTATGCGGAAACGACTAGTACATGTGTTTCGTCTGTGAGATCCAAGGAGACTTGGGCGAGGGATGGAACATGTCGAAGGGAAAACCCGGATGCTCCAAAATAAATACCAAATCGTTTAACCCAAGATGAAATAAAGTGTTATAAATATTTGATAGAATGAAGCGTTGATTTATCATTTATTGTAATGCTTATTTTGTTAATTGATTGTTTGGTTGTTTGGATTACCAGTTTATGAGCATTGATTATTATTTATTGATTGTTTACTTTGCTCGACCAGTTTATGAGCATTTAATCATCCATATGCATTGTCTGGGTAGAAAATAATTATAGGATAACACCTTATGATTTATTTCACGATTTGACTATAAGATGTTTAGCGGTAATATTTGGTTCACCTCAATCTAATGAGTTGTTTTGAAAATTGGTTTTCAAATGGAAATGTTATGAAATGTTTTCCCTTTAAAAAAAATAGAAATGTTTGGTAATGAATATTTTGTAGTTATATTATATAAAAGTGATTTATATAAGAATGGTTTTATAAAAATATTTTATGAAACGGAAAGAATTTCGAGGACTAAACCCGATGGTTTTAAGATGATCTTTAAATGGATTTGGGAAATGAAAATTATTATAGATTTGAAAGCACTTGTGAATATTAGTGTGAAATGATTTAACGCTTTGGGATATAAAATGATTTGTTATGTTACCAATGGTTCGGGTAAACCATAACTAAAAAGTGGGCATATGTTTTTCGTATAGTCTGCTCTTGGAATAGAGGGATGTACTTATTTATCGATTGTATGAAGACTGGGACCCAGTTGCCTTGTTATGGCTAGAAACCTACCGATCACATAGTATATAGTTTTGTATGCTTGTATATTGGTATCGTTTTCAAAAAGTGATTTGTTTTCAGATCCCGAAGTAAATGACTAGTTTGAATAAAAAAAAATTATTTCAAAAGTTTTGAAATAAGAATTCGGGAATGAAGTCTAAAGTGATAATTTCCGTAAAGGTATAGATTTGAAAATCTAAAATTGAAGATTAAGCCTAAGTGGATAGTTTTAGTAATTGCATATTTTTTATTGGATCGTAGGCTCCGTGAGTCCTATTTACGGTAGGAGAACTACGACGGCTTGATCCTGTATCTAATTAGGTAACCAATTAAATAGAGATACGTAGGCAGTCATAAGTGGTAGTGATGTAGCCCCTAAAATAATATAACTCTTTCATGTTTATCTGTTATTGGTTGTTGTTGTCTTATGTTATTGTTATCTTTCATGCTTACTATTTTATTCCACATTTACATTGTTTATTGAGTTCGCAGGTAAGGATAGTGTTGTCTCTCTCATCAGAGTTATGCAGTGGTAGATTTGTAGTCATTATATTTGGTATGTACTAAAGCACACTTTGTAGAATAAATTAATTAATCAATTACTCTAATAAGTTGTGTAATTGAAATTGTATCCTATATATTTAGTAATATTGAATATTTATCAAATATGGTGTACTAAGTTGGTAGTTCTGATTAGTAGTTTTAGAACAGATGGATTTTTCGGCAATTTTAACTGGTCCGAAAATCCGGGTCGTCACAAGTCTCCCTACCTCGGAATTTGGCATTAAGTATGAAAAAAATACTTTCCATACCACCATAATTTCAAAAATGATTATTTATAGAAATCAAATCCCATATACTTGCCACCTTTTCGACATTTCGACCTACTTTATCTCTCATCCAGAAGTGAAGCCAGGTAAGTATGAACACTAGTTGCATATCAAAGCCTTGCCTAGTCACTCCAAATTCGAATCTCACAGATAGATAATCATTCTACTCATCGGCTTTCAGTGCCAACAGTAGGACTACTTATTTTCCATAAGTAACAGAATTTGTATGCAAAAATAGTACTTCATATACTAAACACCATTCTTCGATTTCAAACTTAAACTACCCTTTGGTTAAAAATGAAGTCGTTCAAGTTGGGGTATTACTACCTCTCAAATTTTGACTCGATAACATTCTTATCCATCAGCATAGGTAGAAGTTTACCTACCTTGAAGCTTATTGATAAGTATAAGACTTCATAAATTTCATATAATTATTTTAAAAAACAAAGTTTTATAAACCAAACTTCTCTTTTCCCTTTCCCTAAACTATTTACTATGACAAGAATGTTATAGTCCATAATCTCTTTCCTTTTCTCGAAAAGAGTTATTACAACAAGGATGTTGTCTAAGCTTTCTTCTTCTTTTAAGAATCTTTTAAAAGCTCTTTAAACAAAGTTTAAAATTTTCATATAAAATCTCACTTGAAAATGTTTGTTTAAAACCACATTTGATTTGGAAAGTCAAGATTCCCCTTTTCATAAAAATACACTTGCTTTATTATGTCAATTAATCTTTTAAGTCGCTTTTATTGTTTCAAACCTTCTTTTTAACCTTTTAACGAAGTTTAAAATTTTCAGTCAAATCATAACTTAAAAGTCACCACTTTAAAAGTAAACGGATTTTTTTAAATAAGCCACTTGTTTAAATATCCCAATTTGAATCTTTTAAGATTAAAATTAAATTTTAAAATATCTTTAAAACATTTTACTTTTCAAAAGCACATTTTTAAATACTTTATTGAATATGCGCTTATATGATTTTTCTTTGATGATAATAAACATATATACATTCATTTAAATGTATTTGTTAATATACTATTTATTTTCACAGATTAAATAAATATTTGCTGAATAAAATAAATAACACGGAATTTGAGGATATTTTATTCAAATAAATATTTATTGCAATTTTGAATTGTACAAATTCAAGCTCTCACTATTCACTATACAACTTTGATACAAATTCAATTACATCACTATTTTACATTTACATTTAACCTCACTACATATCACTCACACTCGTATTTTTATCTTTAACTTCATTCCGGTTTGAATCCAGCATCTGAGCACTCTGCAAAAATATTCACTAACGCAGTAAAATTGAAAATAAAATATTTTTGCAATATAAAATAAAAGATGAATTTTGAAAATAATATTTGCCTTAGTTATTTGGGTTGTTCGTCATCATTTAAATTTGAATTCATCATACACGAACAACTTGTGACATACACAGTGTATCACTGTATATGCCACAAGGCCGTGCACACCGATATATACACTTGATAATGCTATAGGGACAGGTGAGCACAGGTCAAACCCAAATGAAAAGTCGGGTTCAACTCACGTGCAATATATTCAAAATCACGACTCAAGCACAAGGTCAAACCCGAGTTTTTGAGACTGGATTTAACTCAAGTGAAATTTAAAAAATCAACATGAAGTGAACCAAGTTCAGGTCAGACCAATCAGTAGCATGCTAATGAATCAACTGCAATGCAACACATGAACCAAGCTACATACACCAAAGCTAACAGCAGTGCCAAGAGATTCAAGTGCAACTGGAAACAACAACAAGTGCATGCTACAACAACAAAGACCACGGCTACTGCATAACAACATGAATACTGAAACAATCAAGGACCGAGTAACTGTATATATGCACATATATGTAAATCACAAGACTCAAGTGAATGAAAACATGTATGAGCAACATGGTGAGCAACACAAACTGCAGTGGACAGCAAACATGGCAGCAGACCAAAGTGCAACAGGATGAACCGCAAAGCCAAGCATGATACAGGTGAACAGAAGTAACCAGTGCAGGTGAACAAATGTGCAAATGCTCAAACTCAGGTGGACAACATATCAGATGAACTAATGAAACAACAGAGCTCAATGCAACTGAAGGCAACATATATATATATATATATATATATATATATATATATATATATATATATATAGTGAACCGTACATCGACCACAAGCATCAACATGTATGCAATCAGAATGAAGCAGACATTGACAATATAGATGCAAGTGAATATGGCAACGAAATTAATAGACAGTGAAACAAAGCACGGTTCAAACCAGGGCACACAACATACAAATGCACCAATGAAGTCTGCACACATGGAAAATACAAGTAACTCGAGCTCAAGACGATACAAACCAAATATCAAATAAAACACAAGAGGCCAGAGAATTGAAGCAAACTAGTGCAGTGATGCAAGTTCAAATATAATGAAACAACATGTACAGGACAGTGAAAAAGCATACTGGAATCGAACCAACAAGCTTCAGCATCAAAAACAATGAAGAAACCACAAGTAAATGCAACTACAAGATGAATCATGAAATGCAACATCAAACCAGAGGACATCTACAAATGGTACCGACTACAAGTGAATGCAAACAATACAATACTGAAGTGATGAAATGCATAAAAATCAACTGAAACCAAGAATGCACTACAGTGAATGCAGAGAACACATTACAGTGGTACAGTGACAACATACAAATGCTTATATGAATAACCAGGGCAAATAGCATCGAAACAATGCAGTATGGCCAGAGTGAAGATTATAAGATTGCAATGGATACAACAATGCCCAAGACAACTTGAACAAAGCTACTACAGGAATGCAGACAGTGGCCGAAGCCAATTCACAAAAATATCGAAGTCAAGAAGCCGTGTTCATACATAAAGTCAAAGCCATGGTCATCACAAAGAAATCAAAATTTCGTTTTGACCAAATATATCGCAATTTCAAAATCAAAGTCGTGACCATCAAGTAACGAAGAATATTCGATTACGAACAAGTCAAAAAACATCTCAATCATCAAAGTGAAATCAAACAGCCGAAGACGAATTCAAACAATTTTATATGAACGCAAAAATAGGAATTCGAATCCTATATAAACCCTAAGATCATCATCGACATATGTATCGAATTCCAGAAAGCACAAAATCAGTAAAGCAAAAGGATATAATTACATACCGGAATTCGATCAACGAAGCAGCCGCGGTGAGCAAATCAAAGAGCATCGAAGTCGAACTGTATCAAAGGTCGGCGCTTCAATTTGCAAGAACCCTAGTTTGAATCGAAAGGACGAAAAGCCCTAATTTAGCTTCAAAGAGGAATGGCCGCCATCTCCAAATAAACGAACGAAGAAAATAAAAGAGACGGGCTAAAATACAAAAGGGGCCGGCATTTTATTAAGGGCTTTTAAATTTATAAATAGGGTTTTATTTTTTTTAAACTATTTTTTATCTTGTATTTTCTTTTAAACCGTTTAGTTTTCTAGTCGTGTGACTATGGTACAAACTACGTGTCGTAGTTTGGGAATTCACAACTCGGTGGTTGAGTTGTGGTTAGGGTTTTGAGAGTAGAGTTAGGATAGTCAATAGCGGTTATAGCGAGTTTACGTGTGTCAGAAAGGGACTTTCTAATTTTTAGTAGAAACCTTGGGGGCAGCACGTAGGCAGGGTTTTGCTGAAGCTGGGTAAATTCTGTGTTGTTCTATTCTGCATTTATTCTGCTGTGATCTGTGTTAAAATTAATATACACTTCTGCAATAATTTTTATAATTAACACTATCACCCTATTCACCCCCCTCTAGGGCGAAATCGATCCTACATACTTAAATTATAATTCAAAACACTTATACCGAACATTACTTAAAGAACCCAACTTTGATTTGAAAGAAAAGATTTTCTTTATAGAATTTAAACCTCTTAATTAAATAAATCAAATAAAATCTTTAAAACATTTACATATATAACTTTTATAAAACACATTTGAAAAGAATTCACAAAATATCTAACATACATAACCTTTTATAATTTACTTAAAATCATAGATTTCCAATGTGCATCCATAGCCACTATCGCTGTATGGACCATAACTTTTCAAATTTTGTTTTTTCAACCAAATTGCTTTTAAACACAACTTATTTTTGTATTTATACTACTATAAGTACAAAAACATTTTAATTTAAAGTAAAAATTTGAGGTCAATTAAAAATCTATAATTATAACTTTTCGAATTCGAAAAGGGGCTTAGTGACTACTCTAGCACATCACTGATTGTTGTAAATATTTCTATCTCCCAAGAATTCAACTTTCTAATTCATATCACAAGCATTTAAATAAAAAAAATATGTAAATAAAAACAAGGTGAGGAACTCCTCGGAGTCCTCATGCAAAATTTCTAGTATTTCGAAGTGTGTTCATCGTGGCCTATTTGTAACAAAACATTTCGGCTTCCTTTGCTTTGGTGCCCTGCAAAAATGGTTATTTATTCCATTCATTTCTAAGCGGAAATCAATCCAATAAACAATTATAATCATTACATACAAAATAAGCATACACAACATATACAAGTTAATTGTATACGACATATAATTTCAATTTAATTGCTATTCAAAATGAGTTTAACTCACTTTTATTTCAATCAAGATGTTACTATCTACCACAACCAAGAAAGCACACAAATCTTCCTATCATATAACCAAAACAACTCTAAAACTACCCTTAACTCTCATTAGTGCACAACCTTGACATGTTTAAGGCTTCATGCTCCAAAACTCAAGCTTAAGTCCCTTAAAAACAAAGAATCACTTTCTACCATCACCAAACTTCGTAAGATCCAACCTTTAGCTCACTAAAGCCATGCCCACTCGTCCTAGGTTTCCTAGAAGTTCATGTTCAAGCATTAAATGGACCATACCCTATACAACCATGATTAAAAGGTGTTGTTGTACTGTGTTAAGGAACATATAAAAGTTCGCTTGCATCTGGAGGAGGTTTGGATTTAATTTTTAAGAGAGAAGAGGAGGAAGAAGTGGATCTCCATTATTTTTCATTTTAGAATTTTTTTGACTAAATGAAAAAAAATGATTTGGGAGAGAGTATAGTATGGATGTTAACAAGTGGAAAAGGACCTCCATCCCTCAAAAGAGTGGTTGACAATGAAAGGAGGAAAAATCTCCTTGCCCTTTCCGTGAATCATGCCTTGTTTTAAGGCATGTTTCATGCCATAACATCATGTACTTTTGTCCCATTTAATACTCTTATGTTCAATTAAACATTTGTTATAAAATGAGATGATTTATATTGTTGTTAATGTGTATATAAGTTACTGTACAAGTTCCAAAATATTTATACAACTTTTATTTTATAAAAGTTGATTTTCTTATAAAACGTGTTCGAACATATTTTCAATATTACTTCGTAATATATATTTTTATAAATACATTTCAAAAATAAGTTTTCTATCACTGGATATTAACTAAAGAGGGTTATTTTATCATTAAAAACCATTAATTTAATATTTAAAATTAGTTAAATATTCACAAATCAAAGCGATAAAATTTCGGGTTGTTACATTTGGTACCCTTACAATCGGCGCTTTAACTATCGGTTTTTTTCCACTTGTCTTCCTCTACCAATTCTACAATTCCTAGTGAAATTTCCGTTCTGTCCATACTTATAGCAAGATAAAATGGGAACATCCTTAAGCTACTAAAATTAAATTGGAAACATACTTAAGCTACTGCAACTTATGCTTATTGTTTTCAGTTGGTGCAGTTGTAGACAGTTTGGAGCTAAACCCTCGAACTATAAAGCCATACCTATTAGATTCACGAATGACCTCTGGATATGATTTTTCATGTCCCTATGAAACTCTATTTGCATACTCAATACAAACATTTCATTCTTCTTCAGTAGTGTATCTATCAACCCAAGCTTATATCAAGCTAATGCATTAAACCTATTCTTATACTCAGTAACTGACATTACTTCCTACTTCATATTGAGAAAGCTCCTAGTCTTTCTAGCTTTGGAACAAACTTCATCTCAAATAGTCATTAGAGTTAGGCAAAAGAAAAGTCATTCACCTAAACAAATATGGTGATTGAGCTCCACCAATCCATAACAACATCGGATAGATATCGTGATACCAAACGATGCTCCATAGCATCATCCAACTCCAAGTCCCTAAATATCTTATCACATAAACTATACCAAGTATGAACTTTGGTGAAAGTTTTAGTGACATTGAACCTCTTACTGCCCAACCTCTCAAAGTCATGGGATGGCAAAGAAAAGTTCATCAGTGACTGAACCTTCATAACTTCTTCCTATACATTCACCCTCGGTTCCTCGATAGGAGTGGCATTCCTATGTGCCTAAGTCCCGCCATTAGTAGTAGTACTACTCCTTCCTCCTCTAATCCTACCTCCTCCTTTAGTAATAGAAGCTCTAGTACTATTTGTTTTCATTACCTGAACATAACAAAACAACTTTAGAATACTTTAAGGACAGAGTTATTGCTCTAAGAAGGAGCTAATTCTAAGGAAATTCTATTAAAGTGCAAGTTCATAGAAAAATACATATACGCTCCCGCTATACAATACGTTGATAAGAGTTCCTTACAGCTTATAATCTTAATATTTTGTATATGCATGGAAAAAAAACGTTATGGCTAATGCACTTAGTAAGAGGTATGTGGTTATGGCGAATGTAGAAGTCCGTCCGACCATTATAAGTTATATTGAAGGTAATCAGTAGAGGGGTCTCCAAATTGCATGGATAACTAAGGTTGTAAGTGAGAATGGGGCGCTGTAGAGATGGCTGAGGTTTGGGGCTGATAACTATAGGATATTTAGAATGAACGGGAGGTTATGGGTTTCAAATATTGATGGTATTACGCAAGAATTGTTAACATAAAGTCATCATTCAAGACTTACGATACATTCGGGAGTTGTCAAGATGTATCAGGATATGAATTGGACTTTCTGGTGGGAAACGTACGAAGATGGATGTTTTTATGTTTGTGAATAGGTTTTTAAATTTATAAAAACTCAAAGGCAGTCATTAGAAGATAGCTGGACTACTTCAGCCACTTGAGGTTCTGAAATGTAAGTGGTAGCAGATATCGATGAACTTTACTAATGGACTACCTAGGTCGAGGAGAGGTTATGGAGGCATTTGGGTTATAGTTGATCAACTAACAAAGAGTGCACACTTCTTGTGGTGAAGACAACGAGGACAGCTTCAAGTTTAGTCAAATTGTATATCAAAGAGTTTGTCAAACTTTATGGAGTTCCTTGTGATATTGTGCAATATTGATCCAATATTAACTAGTTAGTTCTAGAAAGGTTTAAATAATGCCTTAGGGATGGAGCTGAGTTTGAGTATAGTTTATTACCCATAGACTGATGGGTAGATGGAGAGAGCTAACAATGTGATAGAGGATTTGCTTCAAGCTTGTATCCTAGATTTGGTGGTTCTTGGGAAGTACACTTACCCTTTATCGAGTTTTCATACAACAATGGTTAACAAGCTAGCAACGAGATGACACCTTTTGAAGCATTATATGGTAGACCTTGTAAATCTCTATCATGCTAGGTAGAACCTAAAGATTGCTTAGTACTTGGGCCAAATATGGTTAGGGCGGCGACAGACAAAGTAGCAAAGCTTCAAAAACATTTAAAGAAAGCACAGAATAGGCAGATTAGTTATGTAGATCGGAGGCATAAGGAAATAGAGTTCTCAGTTGGAGACTTTGTTTTGTAAAGGTTTCTCTGATGAGGAATGTTATTTGGTTTAGGAAAGTAGGGAAGTTGGCTCCTCATTATATAGGGCCATTTTTGATACTGGAGAGGATTGGTACACTAGATTATAGAGTCGAGTTCCCGATTAGGCCATCGGGTGTGCATAATGTGTTTCGCGTATCTCATTTATGTAAGTATGTGCACAATCCTTCTTTGATAGTGTAGTCATCATAGGAAGAAGACTTGGAGGTTGATCCTAAATTTACTAGACTGAGACAAATTATTCGCATTGTTTACTATGATACAAAGCAACGGAGGACAAAAGTTGTAAAGTTGGTTAAAGTGTAGTAGAGTAATGATACTAGAGACTGTATGTGGGAAACTAAGGATAGTGTTAGGGGATCCTATCCTGAGTTTCTATTAGGTTACCGCTTTCTTATTATATGATAGGTTTTGTAGTGTACTCACCGCCTGAGTTGGACTCCCTTATTATGCATTTTGGTTTGTATGTAGTTTCAGCAGTACCCTATATATGTACTTGTCTCTTCTTTTCAATTATATTATTGTTCTTATTTGAATTTCGAGGATGAAATGTCTTAAGTGAGGAAGAATGTAGCGACCATAATCTTAAACACTCTGTCTTTGAATATCGAGACATTTAAAATGTCAAGTGTTAGAAAATTGATTTAATAACAGTGTTAAGCACCTTTTAATTAATATGACATGATGTAAAACTTTTTTATTGAAATTTTTTTACAAAAATAAATAAGAAATATCAATAATGTGACCAAAAATAGTTTGTCGATAAATGGTTTTTTTACTTGATATAAGTTTTTCGAACTTTTTTGGACATGTCCATTATATTATTCTGTAATCAATTAGCAACTAAATTTTTTTTGTAGATTCTGGCCAACTAATATCTTGAGTAATGTCATGAGTGCACACAAAGATATTTTGAAGGAGATATTTGTAGAAGATATTTTGGAGGGGTGTAAGGTAGAGAGAAATGCACATGGAGGGGGCAATGGGTCTTAGCTAGCCACAAGAGGTAAGAGGTAAGTTGTCACCTCTTGGTGAAGCCTACATAAACATCATTAAGACTTTTGAAAAATGGATTGCTAACATAGAAAACAATCATCTTCTTCACTTTACACTTGAATATCACAAAATTACCAAGGAACTTCACCAACTCAAGCTATAGTCCTAACAAAACATAGCAAAAAAGAATAACAAATTCAAAGCTTGAAGCAAAATAGGAATTCCTTGCCTAGGCCGTGAACATTTATGAAGGTATGTTGAATTTTGGGCTTACTTTGGTTGAGGTATGAGTGGTACTGAGGTAGAGGCTTGTGCTTGGTTGTAGCCTTAAAAAGAAGAGACTTAACTCACCATTTGATAGTAAATGAAGTTGTATAATTTGCTTGTAAAATTATATTAAATTCTTAACTATTTAAAGTTGTATGTCTGGACCATGCTTGCTTTTAAAAAGAAAGCGACAATTCTATATTGTATGTCATCAATTCCATGACTTTCTATGACATGTGACGTGGCCTTGACATTGTGCATATATGGTTGATTGGAAGTTGTTTGGTTTGGAGTTGTATATTAAATGGTTTCTATAGCGAAAGGTCACTATAGAAGCACTTCAAAATGCCTTGTTCTGATGAATTTCTATATTATTTTACAAAGAAATTATTAGGGATTTCTTGACATGGTTATGATGTACTGCAAGTAGTTTACTTAATTTAAAAAAAATTGGACTTAATAGCATGGCGAAAAACGGTCGAAAATTGAAGGGTTTGAAACTAGCTCTACGTTTAGCCCATTTCACCAGAACTGCCCTCAGCGTTCCTTCAAGCCTAATGCTTTGATTTCGCTCAATTAGCCCAACGGTCCTCAAATTTCTGTCTGTTAGCACCGAGTTTATGTCCCTCATTTCACTTGGCACTTCTTGAAGGACCCATACTGTTTCTTTAAAATGTGCGCCTTCAGGTCGTGGAATTATGGCTCTAAAAGGAAAGAAGATATGAGATTCAGCATCGGTCACAACAATTTCATGAATTATCGAAGAAAATTGTAACATTTACGTCTGGCAAACCATCGACGGGCGAATCCTGGAGGGCGTCGGACATAGAACCATTCTGTCCTAAAATAGCTGAGCCTGGTCCAAAAGCCCATCCCCACTTGACAGTTCCTAACTGCCTCCAAGAATGTGAACGAAGGACTATCTCCCCGACTCTTAACATTAAATAGGTATCTGATTTCGATTGGAGTCGGGGGTCGGAAAAGATGCTCCATGAATACAATGAACAAACTGTTCAGCAATGCATATATGTTCGGGTGTAATTGTAACGGGGCAATTCTAAAAAAAAGTTAACACTTCCCGAATGTACTGGTTGAATAGGGAAAGTGTTCCAACAGTGCACAAATATCGATTGAAAGTAGTAAACCCCTCTGGGGGAGTATGTGGTCTATCACTTGGCCGGGGTAACAAAACATCGGCTAATGATAAACCGTGCTTTAAGCATATTCGTCCCAACATATCTTCAGAGACATTGGATGGCATAGAGTCTTGTGGATTCATAATAGAAGATTCTCTTGGTAGCTCATCCGGAGTTGGATCAATTACTTCGGCTGTGACAGCCAGCACCTCAATTATTGGGGTAGATGGACTTTGAGTTTCCTGCTATTGAGAACTCGTGGATTCCATAGCTAATTAACTTATCAAAAACCGTCGTTAGATAATAAAAGCCCGTGTGTTCCCAAATGTGAAGTGCGTGAATGTGTTGTGTAGTGTTGTGCTACAAATTACTTGAGAAATTCTACATAGTTTTGAAAAAATATTAAAACGACAAAACTTCGAAATTCAACTGGAGTGACCCGTCACAACCATGCCATCCAGACTTTAAAGATCGATTCTAGTTAAGGTTCATTAAAATTTTGTTAGGTTACAGCTCCATCGACGAGCTTCCAAGGATAGTCAAATATGCAGTTCAACGGTTTAGTCCAGATATGCAAGGCAGAAGCTCGTCGAAATCAAGTGTTAAAGCGCACATAAAATTTCGTATTCATCGAAGTAAATCACTTCGTATCGGCCCAAGCCGGCCACTTTGTATCGATTGAAGCCAGTCACTTCGTATCGACCGTAGCCGGTCACTTCGTATCGACCGAAGCCGGTCACTTCGTATCGATCCAAGCCAATCGCTTCGTATCGATCCAAACTCACCACTCGTATCGATCATGGTCCGTAACATCGTATCGATCTTTGATTGCTTCCAAATCGATATAAACCGTAACTCATCGATTGATACAGATGACCTCTCGTATCCCCCCAGTTCGTCTTCTCTAAAGCTTTGCAGAAACCTCCTCCTTCCTCGACCTCATTTCGATCATCTTCAGCCACCACTCCATCAGAACTGGTCGCGAAAACAAGTGAAACGGCAAAGAATTTCACGTCCCATCGTTTACAGTGCAAATTCATGTTTTAATACCTAGCTTAAGCAATCAGTTGGAGGAATTAGTGAGTTGGTCGGTTTGGAGACGAAGGCAGTCCTATTTCTCAATCTTTATATCGATATGAAGGCAGATAGCAAAATGATGGAAAATGAGAAATTTGGCTAAGTCCAGAATGTTTTTATATGGACAAAAGAGATGAAGGGAAATGCTTTGTCTCCCAGTTGTTTAGATCGATTGAGTCAGTTCCTTTGCTAATCAATATGAAGAGAGCTATTCATATCCACGACCCACCTATTTGAGGCAACACTTATTCGTAACCATCCAGCGATTGGTTACGAAGCACGAACATTGCTATGAAAAATGATTGAACTGTTCGCTTCCATTGAACATTTATTGGTGCAGAATGACAAGTTCGTGTCCATCACTTTGAAGACCTTATCGATTCGAATCTATCGATATGAAGATACTTCGTGAGACCAGGTAATTTTGGAATCGATAACCATCGATACGAAAATCATTGCAAAATTATATCTAGACCATTCAACTCTATCGATGCGAAATGTGAATTTCATATCCATCCATTCAAGGCGCAAAACCTCATGTCCTTCGATGCGAGGCAATCCTAGATACTATCTATTTCGTATCGATAGCCATCGGTACGAAGTCTACATTCATTCATCTCGGATCGATCCGGGAGAAGATCGGTATGAAGGGGCATTTCAAAACAACCATCAAGCGTTGTTACAAATCAAATTTCACATTGACTTAGGAGAGGGTCAATATGGAATTCGATACAAAAAAACTTTCTGAAAAACACACAACGACTCGTGAACATGCAAATGTTAACGGGAGTGAGGTTAACATACTGCATGTATGTCGGACTAACATCCAATTTTTAAAATTCATAGGAATTGAATACTCGTATGGTGACAATTACAACAAAGACAGATCGCTTTCATACCACACTCAGCAACAACAGTGCACAGTACAACAGTTGGCAACCAACAGTTCATGTTACTAAAGATCAATCAAAAATTACCGCTTTGGACAAGAAGATAATAATCTTTCAATAAGTCAGATAGAACTTTTCAGAATAATGACGGCAAATTTACAAAGCACCTCATGTTCACACAAGACGTACTTTGAGGGGACAATGTTATCCCGCCTTTTGGTAAGGCCGCGACACCAAGGAGTTGACTAAGAACCAAAGATGGTCTATCCCGAAGATCAATTATATGCAGGTTCACTATGGATGTCGATAAATTTTATCCGAGTCTGGATCAAGCTACAAATGATATGACGAGACAAGCAAATCTATGAAAGCCAATATTTCAAATTTTAAGTCAATTGGAGGTCGTATGCTCAAGATATGATCGATGCAATTCAAGCAGTCACATTGTTCGTATCCATCAAGCAACCAGAGAAAACCAAAATTCTTATCAATTTTGTTCGAATCGATTGGATGTGCACGGTTTCGTATCGATCAGGAGAGCAGTATTCTTCATATCCATCAATTATCTATTGTTCATGTCCATCAAGCTTAAGTTGTTTATATCCATCAACAAATATTGTTTCGTATCCACCGAGTGCATCACTTAGTATCCATCGGACAACCACTCTCTTCTTATCCATCAACCAGTAAAATCATTCCTAATCCACTTGGTCAACTGCTGTCATCTTCATATCGATCCCTTTCTACCCATTTCGCATCGGTTAGCTAAGGGGAATGATACGAACTCAAGGCTTTTCATCGATACGAAGTGGCCCACAGTGATCGATGGAAATACACAACTGCATCGATACGAAGTTGTATGCAGAGGGTCGATACGAAGAGCTTACATAAGAATGGATACGAAGCAGCCTCCAGTCATCGATATGAAGTAGCCTGTGATCATCGGTACGAATAGAAGTAGCAATGATTGATATGAACAAAGCAGTGGATCAATGCGAACAAGGCTAGCCCGGGTCGTTACAAACAAGACGAATCCGTAGGAAAGACTCGATCGTTCGACATGAAATGTGGATCGATCCTAAAAGCAAGCACCACGTCAACTGGAGTCATATGCAGACTCATCGATGCAAAGTTATCGATACGAACAGCATCGATACGATGGAGACAGCCTTCAAAAAAATACAAACTTGCATCGATCATATCTCACAATCTACAGCTCCAAATGCCACCAAATTTTCACAGAAGCTTGCATACAACCTAAAGAATGTTCATTCTCAATTTCGACTCGATTGGGCTAAATGTTGATTGATACGAAATTCGTTCGGATCGATCACAAGACGAGTGCAAACCATGTGCGATCGATCACGTGGGCCCGCCCACATGCAAGAAGAGCTCTCTTGAGATTTGAGCGAGATATTTGCAGCCTATGTCTATAAATAGCATTCTAGGACCTACAGAAAAGGGACCATTTTTGGCTCTTCGACGTTCGGACTCTGCCAAAATCATTTTTGTACTCGAATTTCACTGTTGTAATCCGCTATAACCATCAAGTAAAAGTTAATAAAAGTCATCAATTTCATACTAGACGTACGCTATACGTCGAACCACTCTAAATCCATGTATTTCTATGTGTTTCTCTTATTTGTTTTAGAAGTGTTTGTTATATAATCCTCGTTTTCTATTTATTTTCTTCATATTATCTCTTCAAATACTTACAAGAGTGTTGTGCCCAATTTTGGTACAAAAAATAGGCGAGTCAAACTCATCGTAAAGTGTTAAATACTTTAAAATAGTAATCGAAAAGATAACAACCATGTGTCTCATACCACGTACGTTTACCCAAACGTTTACTGTTCAATAGTAAACTCCACTTGTGTAACAATGGTTCGGTTGAACAAGTCCAGGAGTTAATTGGTAAAACAAACGCAAGCATTATATACCACTCATTTTATTTAGCTACTTAAATCAATGTCTCATTTGATCGATAACATTCAATTTTGTGAAAAATATTTCTCTTTGAAAACCACTTTTAAAATATTTGTTTATAATGGAAATATATAAGTAGCATTTCAACTATCGTTCTAAAACAATTCTAAACCATTTCATATGAAAATGAATAGTGCGTATATATATTAATAGAATTCTTATATATATATATATTAGTTTATTACATATATAGTTTTGTATAAAACGATTGGATTTAGAATTCAATCGTTCGTAAGTTCGGGTTGTAAATGCACATTAAAAGTGTGTAATTCTCCTAAAATCCGTAGAACAAGCTCTATGGTATAAAACATTGGAATGAATTCAACAATTCGCAAATCACGAATCTGGAAAATATCAACAAAATTGACAAGAAATGCAGTAATAAAATTTAGCAATCAACTTCTGCGATTCCACAGGATGAAAAGTGACCGACGGGTCGATCTAAAAATACCAGAACATAGCCTCGAAGTTAGGTTCAGGCTGCAACCGTTGCACCGGTTTGACCAACCGGTCTACCGGTTGGTTTGCTTGGGCCGACATCCAAGCGACTCCCGCAATCTGTCGTCAATCCCTTTTTCCTCATTCTTGTGATGCTTAACGATTTAAGGTACTGAATAGGAGTCATTCATGCATATAAACATGTATAATTAGATGAACTTCATGATTTCATATGATGGGTTTCCGTAAATAGAAAACACAATGCAATTAGACGATGAATCGATCAATATTTCGAGATCATGTACACTTTGAATTCAAGCATAACTAGAATTAGTGAGGTAAACTCACCTAAACAACCCGAGATGGAATGTTAGAGCATAGTTACTCCTATGCCATTCTAATTTAATCTCAATCTTGGCTATGAACAAAAATTGGATTGGAATTGATCAAAATCAAAAACCAAAACCGAAATAATTCATAAAATTAATGCATAAATAGATAGAGGAGATTACCTTTTATCAAAACATACTAAAATAGATTGAAAGCCCCTTGATTTCACTTTTAAATTTGCAAATTTGAGGATTTATGGCTTTCGTACTTAGGATTTGAGTTTTCTAGTTTGGAGATAGAAAAGCGAATGAGACAAAAATGTACGTATGTTTCTCATTTCTATTTCTTTGGTTTTGGGCTAAGTGGGTAAGAAATGTGGATACATTAGCCAAGTGTTGTTAATGCTTTCAAAAATCAAATTGTTACTAATTTGTTGTGCTTCAAATTAACATTTTATAAATACTAATGTAATTAAAACAATATTCTAACTTAACCAACATTAATTTCTAAAATTTTCACAATATAAATAACATGTCAAATATCACTTTTATCAATATTGAAATATTTTATAAAATTTAATTAACAACTTATAAAACGAAATGTTATTCTTCATATTTTTATAAAATGAATCATTAACTAAAAAATCATATTTCAAATAATGAAATATTTCCATACAATAGATTTATTCATTTTCTCAAAAATTATTCTTATATAATTAAATATAAGAATTAAATAGCATAAAAAGAAAATTCATTAAATTCCCAATTTATTAAACTCCAAATCCATTTTAATTTGGAAATACAACAATTTATGAATTCCCCAATTTCATTCAATTAATTAATCAAAATTAGTTAAATCATATTTTAAATTTTGATTCTAGGTAATCTTGACCAGGGTTGTTACATGCTACCTCTCTTATAAAAATTACGTCCCCGCAATTTCTTAAGGAGAAGTTAATAACAATTCAACGATGCATCTAAGGATGATAAAATCATAAGCATGAAATAGTTCCAAGCAAAAGTATCACCACTAATGAGTAGAAGAAATGATTTCTGGATGCCTTTAATTGATGAACTCTCTAGTCTCCCATAAAAAATCCTTTGTATTGCTAGATGTAACATTCCCCGCTTGGAGACCCAAAACTAACGGTTACAGATGTTGCCATCATCCACAGTGTTAATTCTCGGTGACCAAATTCAGTAACGTTAGATATATTGATATACCAGAAACACATAGATATGGAAAAAAATTAAAATCATTAAAAAAACATTCATATTCCATTTCAAATCATTTCAAATTCATTACATAATCCCGCATTCGAGAATCACGTTCAAAGAAATTATAATTATTACAACATATGCCAAGAGCAATATGTGAAGAGGCCCCTTGGATGATCAGAGAGTGTGTGTGTCTATATATATATATATCTGTGTGTGTGTGTGTGCGTGTGTAAGCAATTAAACAACTTTACCTTCACATTAAAACACAGCGTAATCAAAATAGAAAAGAACTCCTAGCTAGCTTGCCTCTTGCACGTCTCTAGAAGATTATTCGTCTAACGAGAACCTAAAAACCTAACTCTCAAACTTGCTAAGGATAAGGAAAATGAGATTTGATTTAGATTGATCCTCCTTGCTTTATTCCTTAGCTGTAATTGATTTTTTCCTTTTTCTTTCCCTAGGTTATGGCCTGCTTGAGCTTTCTAATTTACGTTTTAGAATCTTTGAATTGTAAACGTGTAGAGAAATGGGAGCATTGGTTTAGGGGTATGGGGTTATGGTGACGGCTAATCCCCATGATGCCCTTGACTTATTTCCTTATTAATTATCTAATGAAACCATTTCCATAACTCATTCTTCTTATTTAATTAAGCATGGACCTAATTATATTTTCAGATCCCAATCTCCTTACCATTCTAATATTTACATTATTCTATTTAAGTTATCTAATTAAATCTCCTGAATAATGTTATTAAAAATTAGGAGTGTTACACTAGACCATTGGACCTTAACAAACGGAACGTCTTTATTTCGAAGGCGTTTAACCTCCGATGCAACAACATAAATAGGTATTTTCTCATGAATAAGGTCAGATGAAATCTCAAGCTCCTCAAGAATTCTTAGCTCAAGAATAGAATCCAAATCACGAAGACACTTTCGATGTTGAGAAACAAGGAATATATAATGAATACCAGAGAATTAGGTAGGAGGAGATACCTGATAAGCAACAAGGCTGACATGCTCAGTGATAGTGTACGATCTGATATATCTCGAACCCAACTTTTTGGAACGAATGAGCTGCATCACAACCTTCAATGGAGATACACGAATAAATACTCGATCTCTTATAGAGAACTCCAGGGCCTTTCTCCTATTATCTGCATAGGATATCTGCCTGCTTTGTGCCTCTTTCATTCTCTATCGAATGAGACCGATCTTCTTAGAAGCTTCATGAATAGAGCTGAGGCCTAAAATAAACTTCTCCTTGGACTTATGCTAACAAGTAGGTCAATGACATGGCATTCCGTAAAGGGCCTCGAAAGTATCCATGCCAATACTAGACTGGAAACTGTTGTTGTAAGCAAAGTCAACAAGGTAGATATTATCTTCCCAACTTCCACTAAAATCGAGAATACAAGCAAGAAGAAAGTCTTCCAATATATTACAAACTCGCTCCATCTACCTATCTGTCTAGGGATGATATGCAGTACTAAGCTTCGAACCCAAAGCTCTTTGGAGACCTTTCCAGAATCCACTTGTAAACAAGGGATCCCAGTCACATACAATTGCATTAGGGACGCCATGAAGTCTTACGGTCTCCTTAATAGAGATCTTAGCAAGCTGAGAAGCAGTCCAATAGGACTTAACAGGAATAAAGTGGGCTGATTTGGTCAAACGATCAACAATCACCCACAAGCTATCATGGCCCACCCTCGAACGAGGAAGACCAACGATGAAGTCCATAGAAACCTGAAAGGAAAAAAGGAAGAATTAGATTATGATCATTACAAGATCAATGCAAAATCAACTATGAACTTATGAAAATAAGCTCATAATACCTGGTTGCATTTCCACGTCGGGACGTCCAATGGTTGCAAAACCACTGGGATGCTGATATTTGGCCTTAACAAGCCGATAAGTTAAGCTCTGCTTCACAAACTCCGCTATGCTTTGCTTTATGCCATTCCAATAATAAAAACGCTTCCTATCGGCATACAACTTACTACTACCAGGATAAATAGTATACTTGGAGCGATGACACTCCTTAAGAATATCTCTCCTAAGATCATCATTATCGAGAACTAAAAGCCGACTAATCTTGTGAATACAACCATGAGCATCAACAACAAAATCCTTTAACTCATCACTTTGGAAAACATCAATACATTGCTACAAAGGATGAGATAGATTGGGATCACGCTTCTGGGCTTCCACGATTTGATCCAAAAGATAAGGACGAGCCTTCAAACTATAAACAATATGGAAGAAGTAGAATCAAAAATGCAACCTCTAATCTCACAAGAAGATAGAATCTCAAGATCCTTCCCCTCAGTTGACGTCAAAGAAACAACAGCCTGCTATTTATGGCTTAGAGCATCCACTACTCGATTCCTTTTCCCGAGAGTGTACTGGATATCAATATCGTAGGAAGTGAGGAATTTGAACCATCTTTATGGTCTCATATTAAGCTCCTTCTGAGTTAATAAGTGCCTTAATGACTTATGACTGTTGTAAAGCATAAATCTCTCATCTAACAAATAATGAGGCCAAATATTTAAAAAATAGATTATAGTCGTAAGCTCCAAATCATGACTGGTATACCCCACCTCATTCGGCTTCAACTACCTCAAAGAAAAAGCAACAACATGGTTTAGCTGCATGAGAATAACACCACAACCAAACCTATTAGCATCTGTGTAGACCACAAGGTCTTAATTCCCATATGGAACCATAAGAATGGAAGCATTGGAAAAGGAGTACCTTTGACCTTTGAAAAGAAGCTTCACATCCGACCAAATATACTTAACTCTTTTTCTAGTCAATGAAGCGAGAGTTAAGACGATCTTGGAAAAGTCTTTTATGAATCGACGGTTATAACCCACCAATTAGCAAAAAACTATGAATATCTGATACATTCTCAGGCCTCTTCCAATTCTGAATAGCTTCAATCTTCGACGGATTAATAGAAATACCTTCTTCGGAAACTACATGCGCCAAGAACTTCACTTTCCTTTGCCAAAAATGGCACTTGGAAAATTTGGCTTTTACCTAATTCCTTCTAAGCTCTCCAAAACAATACTAAGATGTTCCTCATGCTCTCCTCAGATTCTATTAAAATATGATTCATGAGATCGTAAAAATATGCTGGAGCTTTCGTTAATCCGAAGGGCACAACGAGTCACCCGTAAGAACCAAAACGGGTATGGAATGAAGTAAGAGGAATGCTATCCTTAGGCATACTAAGCTGATGAAATCTAATCGCTAAGTCTAACTAGAAAAAGACTTCAGTGTTGCAAAACTGATCAAAAAGATCATCGATCCTAGGCAAGTGATACTTGTTCTTAATGGTAGGCGCATTAAGCTTGTGGTAATCATCGCAAATCCTAAGAGTACCATCAGCCTTATTCACAAACATGATAGATGCTAGCCAAGGAGAAGAACTAGTGTCACGACCACCCTATACCTACAGTGCAGAACGATATTCAATGGAAAGAAAAGAAATAAGATGAATAAATAGAAGAGAAAAGAATGGAAAAGAAGGAAAAGGAAGCATCAATAATCAAATTACCTATCATATATCTCACATCACATCAAATAAATATAATAATCAACACGGGTATAGAATAATAGAGACTATAAATAACAATGTGAAATAATCATCTGAATATAAGTTCCACAAAGTTATACAAAACTATAGTAGAGTTTATACAATGGAAAAGTAAATTCAACTGGTACACAGTCTCATAATAGTAAATCAAAACTGTCAAGGCTCCATAGTGTCACGTAGCGGAAGTATAATAATAAATGCACATATTAGTATAGATAACTGTCACCTCTATTGGTCCACCTGTAGAACTCCATAATCATCCACCTGCTTTTAATCTACTCATTTAAGAGTACCTGAGATAGTAAGAAGCAAAGCGTAAAACTTTGGGTCAAACAACAGTACCATCACCTAAACAGGTCATTCACTCGCACCTCTAATCTCCTAAGCTCTTTGGACACCCTATGCCTTATAGGCATATCTACTGGTCCAATAGCTCTGACCAGATCGTTACAGAACTCTATCTTTATATATGGTGGTAACCTGGTCACCTCCTCGAGTATGCCTGGACATTCTCCGGCTACAAGCACAGATGACACCCTATCATGTGGAATATCAAGCGAATATATAAGGCTCCTCTACTAGAAATCAATCACTACCATTCGCACCTCCATAACCCTGATCATCATCAACGACCTCAATCAGTCCACCACTATTTTGTATCCCTTTCATCCACTCAATTCTTAAACTATAATACTGACCCAACTATACCCCGAACAATCAATGCCTAACAAACAATCATCCATGAGTCAAAAAGGCATGGTTTTAATAAATCACGTATAGGCTAGCTAAGCCCCTAACTAGGTAATTATCTCGAGTCTTTATCCCAATATCTAACCATCGGATCTAGATTAAAGTAAATCAAAACCTCGATGGTAAATAAAACATGTATGGCACCATCATATGCAGAAAGCATGTCTCAAAATGTGGCACCATTTCCCTTCTATTTCATCGATGGAGCAATCGATGAAACTGGAAAGGCAATCAATACATATGCTTTCCATAATATCCCTACTCAACTAGTATGGAATAACTCTTCAATACTAGGTATTTCTCGATCATCCTCTTGAAGCCCTCGTCAACGTGATGAATCAATCAACCCTTAAGGTGATCTCTCTACTCAATGATAAATTTCAGTCATTTCTGTATGGAGTATCAATGGTAATAGATGGTACCTCAATATCATATCTAATCCGACCACATCCTCCAACATAGACATATCGCTGTACTTCAAATCAAAAAACTCTCTAACCATACTTAACTTCAGAAAAGCTGAGAAAAATTTTCTTTGAAGCAAAATATGAACAAGTCCGAAGAAAATCGGTCCTTGGGAATCGGAGCTACAAAAACACTCCATTAGTTCGTCATTTGTCCTTGGAGTCATCCAGAGGCTAGCTTCTACCTCATGCATCATTTAACTCCAAGTCATCGAAGATCCTTTTGTATGCAACCAATCAAACTTTCCTCCCAATAGCCGACTCCATTCCCAGGAACGACCTGCTTCCTAGACTCTTATAGTCTATGTATAGTCCGACAAAGTCGACTCTAGCCAATAGCACTTGAGCACCGTAACCATCCAGAACAAACTGGGCATCTAGGAAATAATCTGCACTAACTTTATAAATGTATCCAATCAATCAGGGATAATGGCCCTGATGCTTCCCAATCCTCAACTCTAAAGATAGAGTCAATAGCAGCTTTTCTTTCATGCCAGATCATTCATATTCTATAATACGAATGATCCATCTCTCATAAAGAAAACTGCATCAATACTGCTTATATGTGCACCCAAATCATATACTATATACACTACTATATAGTTTTAAAAATCAAAATATATAACAAATATGAACTCTCTTATATATATACACTCTCTAGATGTAGTCTAAGGCAATAACTCCTACCCTATCTCCACCGGATCGCGGTATCAACTAAGGTTAATGGGTAACCTTTGCTCTGATACCAAATGTAAAGACTGCCCTACACCTATGGTGCAGAATGGTAGTCAAAGGAAAAAAGGAAATAAGATGAAGAAATAGAAGAGAAAAGAATGGAAAGGGGAAAAAAAGAAGCGTTAAATAACCAATTGTCGCATATCTCACATCGCATCACAGTAAATATAATAATCAATACAAGTATAACAATAGACACTATAATAAAAATGTGAAATAATTATCTTAATATAAGACCCACAAAGTTATACAACACCATAGTAGAGTTTATACAATAGGAAAGTAAATTCAACTAGTACATTATCTCATAATAGTAAATCAACATTGTCAAGGCTCCGTAGTGTCACACGACGGAAATATAATAACAAATGCACATATAAGTATAGATAACTGTCACCTTTGTCGATACACCTGTAGAACTCCATAATCATTTACCTGCTCTCAATCTACTCATTTAAGAGTGCCCGAGATAATGAGTAGCAAAGCATAAAACCTTGGGTTAGACAACAGTCTGGTGTAAGCGATATCAAATATCAAAATACTATAAAACTCGATAATATACGAAAAAGAGGATATATAATATATACTTGAACTGTCCCTACAATCACAGAGTCAGCATATAAACATAAGTAACACGCTACTTTATAATATCATAAAAAGGGTATACCATACTCGGTGCCTATAAGGGTGCCTAGGTATCTCCACCTACAGTCCCTACTCTATACTAAGTAAACTTCATGTATCTAGGTATTTTCATCCATACCTACCCCACACTAAGTTAAGTGGGGTTATCTAGGTATCCCTACCACAATGCCTACCTGGTGCGACATCCCTAGGGTGACTTATAATTAGTGAGCAATCATAACAAACATAAAATCCATCAAACAATACTAACTGTCACCCAATATACCAGATATATGACTCATATGACCCTTTGTGACTGTCAAGGACTAGTGGAAATCTCGGTTCTCTATTGTGTTCCACCGTACTTTCAGGTCTGAAACCCTGCACGGTTTTCTCTTACAGTATCTCCATACTGTCTAAAACTGGACCTCCTTGGGATGGTCCAGGGTACATGACCATCGCTACCAGCCCTCTAGTATCACCTGCATAGAATATCCTTACTCTGACCACGACCAAAAACACTCTGAGTCATTAATGATCCCTACGCACAAACACATCCATCGAGCCCTACTCACTCAATATGGATTCGAATCGTACTAGTTCACTATAATTTCTAGGCACGAGTCTTAACACTCAACCCAGTCCACTATCTGCATACTTACTCCAATCAGAGCTTCCATCCTCGATCCTGCTCTCAGCTCGAGCTCTCGTTTGAAGAACCCTATTACCGTACCATCCGAAGCCTGAGGTCCAGCATAATCCATACAGCCCCGATACTATCATCTCGGAGCCCACTCCATACATCATCGAGCCACTATCTGTAGTATCATACTACTAAGTCGAAGCACCACATCCCTGCCTCACGGTCAAAATCACTTGGTCGAAGCACCGGATCACTGCCTCACCATCAATATCACTAGGTCGAAGCATCGCATCTCTACCTCACTATTAATATCACTTTTTGTAGGGTAATAACATCCAATCTCTAAATCGGTCGCACGAACAAACTATCTCATCGCACACCATGATATCTCATCAACATCCAAGCTATATATTGGCCAAATCGCTAATCAACAACGGTGATGGACATTGACTGTTCTACTATGGTCAATACCATCTACCTTGATCTTGTACTCAACTAAACGGTTAAGTACAGACCAAACGGAAACGTTCGACATCCACTTTGAAACACAGATCTTTCGGCATGTATCCCAAGCCCTCTTCTATAGCTCATCTTGTTCATTAGATTTCCACGTGTGCGAAACTCCAATATACAAGATGCTACCTAAAATCAAATCGCCATTAATTTGTGTTTTCAACCAAAACAACCAAATAACAAACAAGCCAAATAATCAAACAAACATCTAAACATCCATACATCCAAGCAACCATACATCCATCCAAAACAAGATATATATAACATAAAAATCCATCCATATCAATTAATTTGGGAAAATAACATCAATAATGGATCTAATCTAATATTTCCCTAACCATGGCACATCGATGGAAAATATGTGATATACTTTTTAAATCATTTTAAAAATAATTATAGATTCTTTCATAAAAATATAGCTGTTATATATATATATATATATACAATAATAAAAATATCACGTTTTAAAACCATAAATCATTCTCGAGCGTCAGTATAACAACAGAAAACCCATCATAGTAAAGTGAGAGATAATATCACTCACCTTAACTAAATTTGTCCAAACCAATGCCAAAATATAGATCTCGCCATCATGAGCGCAACAAGGAGCCACATCCAAAATAGATCTTATATGTAAAAGATATGGATCAAATACGATTCAAGATTAACAAGATAACTAATTAATTAATTAATTGACAAATCACTTTGTTTACACCCAATCATCCTTCACCCTCTATTGCCTATACATGCACGATGTCCTATAACCAAGTCACTCGTGCACTAAATAGAGTGACATGAAGCTACACTCGATGAAACTGCAATCCGTCTTCGCCATCATTCTTTTTTTCACTTGCTCGACTCCTTTACCTCAACATCGCTAAGATCAACGCCTCCCTCACAATCGCGTCCGAACGGCTCCTAGCTTCGACCTCAACATGTCATAATTTACCACACAATGTCGATCATCTCCAAATCATCATCATCTCCTTCTCTTCGTACAAGAATCACAACACCTCCCTTGGATCCGTCTATCCTCGCCTAAATCTCTGATAATCTCAAACCCTAGATCCGTCGATCTCGGCCAGCGACAATAAATCAAAATTCTTCCATGGTCATCGTGAAGCTTACGTCGATACGATCTCTATGGCTGTGACCTCAGAATTTATCATTGACTAGATTGGTCGATATTAATTTTGGAAGTGGTTTATGGAGAGGAAGCCATGAATTTTATCTTCAAACATGAATAATAAAAGAGAAATAGGAATTGAATGGAAGATATTTGATTTGGGGTATTTATATTAATATAATAATCTATTTATTTAATCTCTCAAATAAATGGCTACGCGTTTCGAGTTCGTACGATCACACGACGCGTCCGATCACCACGAAAGTTTTATGTGTACATCATCTCATTTTTTGGATCCAATGGCACTAACCGCATCTCCATTTGAGACTAGATCCTAGAAGGATGGTTTCGCATATTTTGAGACAGTTTTGGCCATCGGATCATTCGATCTTGAAATATAGCGATCCTTATACTCATTTTAATTTGTAACGTCAATCCGAACTCAACGGAGGTTGTCCCGAGTCCTGATTCGATTGTATGTAAGAACTCACATTTTCAGACCTTTATTTAATTACGATTAAATATTTAAATAAACATTTAAATATCCGATCGTTAAAAATATGGGTCTTTACATCTAGACCAGATAAACTGCTTCGCTTCCAACTCCGACAAACTGTCTCCGCAGCTACTCATTACCCTTAGCAAACATTCGATAGGAAGGGCAACTACTTGGATGAGCACCAGGTGTAGGATCAATTCAGAACTCAATCGCCCGCTTAGGAGGCAACCTCGAAATGGTTTCAAAAATATCTAGATAATCACAAACAACAAGAATTGAGGAAGTGTTATCGTCTTCCCGAGCCTCAACATAACATAAGGATGCTTCCGAATCAAAGTCAACATCATAAAGAACGATAGAAATCCAATCGATGGATTTTGGATGTATCAGGTAAATAGTTCGTTTGTGACATATGATATGGGCTTCATAATGATTAATCCAGTCCATTCCAAAAATCATTCCAAATACAAGATAATGCATCACATTAAGATCAGTATGAAAGGAAAGACTGCATAAGATAATCTCTACATCTCTACAAAACATACTGACGGTTGCAGACCTGCCGATCGGGTTCACAATTCTCAATATAGTCACTTAGCAAATAGCATCCAAAGATAAAGCATCAACAAATTTCTTCGATACAAATGAGTGGGATGCACTCGTATCGAAGAGAATCTGAATAGGAAGGTTCCAAAAGAAAATTACACCATCAAAAACTGAAGAAGTTGTACAGTGACGCTGAGATGATCCACCAAAAGGGTGAACAACACTAAGCTTCCAGAAGTGAGACCTTTAGCTGCTTAAGGACAAGATGCTACAAGATGACCTTCCTTCTTGCAATAACGAAAAATAGAAGTTTTAGGAAAATCCTTAATGAAATGCTCCGTAGAACCACAATTGAAGCACTCTCCTTTAGTTGGCTGTGATGCAGTGGAACAAGAATCTTGCTTCTTGATCTTCTTATTAGGATAAAAGGGCTTTGGCTTGTTGAATGGTTGCTTCTTCTTTGGATGAAAGCTCTTTTTCTCCGCCACGTCTTTCTCACTACTATCCTTTATGAGCACTTCAAGCTTAAGGACCGAAACAGTTAACTCCTCAATGAAACCCTCAATAGCAACATCAACACCTTTTTAAGATGTTTCTTCCGACCATCCACAAATCTGTGATTCTTCTTTGGTGGAGTACTTATATGCTCGGCCTCGTATTTCGAAATAGCTTTGAAGGTTGACATATACTCTGCTATAGAAGACTTCCATTGCTTCAACTTAATAAATTTCTTAGCTAATGAGGCCTTCTCCAATTTGGGAACAAATTTCAACTCAAATCGTCCCCTAAACTGCTCCCAAGAAAGACCGACTCATCTACCTTCTCTACAAAAAGCTCATACCAATCAAGAACTCGCTCTTCGAGCTAACTAGAAACTACTTGAACTCTAAGCTGATCATAAAGTTTGATGCGAGAAAATAGTCGCTCGCATGTCCTAAGCCATGCCAGCACCTGAATTCTAAGCTGATCATAAAGTTCCATACGAGAAAATATTCGCTCGCATGTCTTATGCCATGCCAGCACCTGAATCACGCTCTTAGAACCTTTAAAGGGGTTGCTAGAAATATTTGCAAAGTCACCGCACATGCGTGTAAAACTTGACTTGTGAGAAGAAGAATCCAGAGGAGGTCTGGTAAGCTAAGTATTCCTAACAAGTTCCATGATCTGCTCGGCGGACATAAACATTCTGCTCAGAGGATGGCCATTGGACTGCCCACCATTACGTAGGTGCTCTACCACTAGCCATCTAAGATTTTGAAAGAAATAAGATAAGACAAAAGATTATTCAAGAGTCCTATGATTCGACATTAGAAATTTCAAAGGCAGGCACCAAGGAATAAACTGCATGAAAACCTAAGGGACGATTCCTAAGACTTGTCTAACCCACGATTCGTATCTGTAATATCATATTTTGTTCTAAATGTAGCTCTCATACCAAGCTGTGATGCCCCCCTCCCGAGACCTACACTAACAGAGAATATATTAAAGTAATATTGTCGGCTGGTGTAGAGAATATGGTTGTTTTAGAGTGACCATCCATAAATTTTACCTTAAGCGATCATTGACACGTCGATTAAAATTATACCCATTTCTTGAATCAGGTGGAATCGATGTATACAATTCAGGCTTAAAACAAAACCACGGTGGCTAAGATAAAAATCCAGAACAATATATAATAATATACAGATCACGGAATATCAGATCAGTCACAATGGAATATAACAGATACAAATCCGAACCAAAACATAATAGATACATGATGTAGACTATACATAATCATAGTGTTACAACTCAAAGTAAATGTATACACCAAAAGGAGTTTAACCTCAACACAAGATACTACATAGTGTCATATATATATATATATATATATATATATATATATATATATATGATGAGAAAAGAGAACAACTAGCTAACATGTAAGATATCATCTTTAAGGCCTCACTTGAGGACTTGAGATATCTCAGTCTAAGCTGAGTACTATAAAAAATAAAGGGGTCAGTCTAGACTAAGATAAACGTGTTAGCAAAACTATGTGATAGATTAAATAACTTAGATCTCAATTACAAGCACATATTGACAAACATCAAACATGTATTGATAACTTCAAATCACTGAATACAAAAACTCATAATAGCCCTTTAAAAGCAAAACCTACAAAATGATTGGGTGATAATCCAAAAACGTTAAATTTAGAAATCTCACAAACAAAAACTAGAATCTCATAAATAAAAGGGGCACCAAAATCCAAGATTGGTGAAGTAAATTCACCTACATGCATGTAACTCCAAGATAGACATATAAGTCAATGAACATCATGATAGGTACAAAACCTATAAACATCAAAATAGATATAAAACTTATGAACTCCAAAATAAGTATGAAACCTATAAACATCGAATAGGAACGGGACCTATAAACATCAAGGTAAGTACAAAACCTATAAATCAAATAGGTATAAACCTATGAACTCCAAGATAGATATGAAACCTATAAATATCGAATAGGAACAAGTCCTATAAACATCATGTTATGTACAACCTATAAACATCAACAGGTATAAAACCTAGGAACATCAAAGGTGAGTCATAAACTCGTCGAAAAGTGTTAAATACTTTCGTATAGTAATGGAATTGGTAACAACCATGTATCCTACATATGGGTTTACCCAAATATTTACTATACAATAGTAAACTCCACTGGTGTGTAATAAGGGTTCGATCGAACAAGTCTAGGAGTTAATCGATAAAACGAAAAAGAGCATTCCATACCACTCATTTTATTTAACCATTTAAATCAAATTCTCATTCGTCGATAATGTGAAATTTTGTGAAAAATATTTGTCTTTTGAAACGACTTTTAAAATATTTGTTTTTAATGGAAATATATATATGTATATATATAAGTAGCTTTTATACTATCGTTCTAAAACATTTCTAAAGCCATTGCATACAAAAATGGATAGTACATATATTAATAAAATTCTTGTGTATATATATATATAAGTTTTGTACATAAGTAGTCTTGTACAAAACAATTGGATTTACGAATTAATTATTTGTAAATTTGAGTTGTAATGTGCATCAAAAGTGTTTAACTCTCTCAAAATCCATAGAACAAACTCTATGGTATAAAACATCAAAATGGATTGACCAATTCACAAATCGCGAATCTAGAAAATATCAATAAAATTGACATGAAATGCAGTAATAAAATTGAGCGATCAACTTTAGGGATTCCACAGGATGAACAAGTGACTGACGGGCCGATCAAAAAATACTGAAAAATTTCTTGGAAGGTTCAGGCTACAACTGGTGCATCGAATCGAACAACCGGTCCAGCAATTGGTTTGCTTCGACTGACATCCAGGCAACTCCTGTAACCTTCCATCGATTTGTTTTTGCTCATTCTTCCTCTAATGTTGCATTAAAAATTTATGGTACTGAATTGGCGGTCCTACATACATATAAACATGTATAATCGAATGTACTTCATGATTTCATGTGATGGGTTTAAGTAGACAGCAAACATAATGCAATTAGATAATGAATCAATTGATATTTTTAGATCATATACACTTTAAATTCAAGCATAATCATCTAACAACAGCGACCATTTATCTATGGCTAGAATTAGTGAGATAAATTCACCTAGACAAACCCAGGTTGGAAGATTAGAGCTTAAAATCTTCTATGCCTTACTATTTCGATCTCAATCTAGGCTACGAAAAAAATCGGATAGGAATTAATCAAAATTAGAAATCAAAACTGGAATATCTCATAAAATTGATGCATAGATAGAGAGATTACCTTTTATCAAAACAAACTAAAATAAATAGAAAGCCCTTTGATATTACTCTTAAATTTGCAAATTTGGGGATTTTGGTTTTTTGTGCTTAGGAATTTGAAATTTTCTGGTTTGGAGACAGAAATCAGAATGTGAAAAAAACGTACATACATTTCTTATTTCTATTTCTTTGATTTTGGGCTAAGTGGGTAAGAAATGTGGATCCATTAGCCAAGTGTTGCTAGCTCTTTCAAAATCCAAAGTGCTAATAATTTGTTGTGTTTCATTTTCGCATTTTATAAATACTAATTTAATTGATAAAATATTCTAGTTAAACCAACATTTAGTTTTAAAATTTTCACAATATAAATAACGTGTCAAAATTTCATTTTTATCAATTTGAAATATTTTATCAAAAGTTATTACAGCTTTTAAAATGAAAATTTATTCTTCATATTTTTATAAAATGAACCACTAATTAAGAAATTATTTTTCAAATAGTGAAATTATTTATATACAATTCATTTGTTCATTTTCTCCATATAATTAGATATATGATAAAATAGCATGAAAAGAAAATTCATTAAATTCCTAATTTATTAAACTCCTAATCCATTTTAATTTAGAAATACAGTAAGTAACGAAGTCCTTAATTTCATTCATTTAATTAACTAAAATTAATTAAATCATATTTTAAATTTAGATTCTAGGTAACCATGACCACGGTTGTTATGGTAAATTTGAATGTAAAGTCGATGAGGGAATTTTTATCCGATATTCTGAAAGAAGTAAAGCTTATCATGTGTTTAATAAAAGAACTAATTCAATTGAGTTAACCTTACGCATGTCTTTTGACGAAAATTTTAATCACATTAATGATGGTTCAAAAATAAATATTAATCAACCATCTACTTCTTTTCAAAATGTAGAAAATAAAGCAGTGAAATTTCCTAAGAAATAACCGACTCATCAGAACAAAATAAAAATAAAGAAACTTTAAGATTACCAAAAGATCATCCAATTAAAAATATATTAGGAGATGTTAAAATAAAAGTGTTGACTATAAAACAACTTAATGACATGAGACACTTAGCTTTTACTTCAACAATAGAACCTAAAAATTATAAGGAAGAGGGAAAAGACAAATATTGGACCATTGCTATGAAAGAAAAATTAAATCAATTTGAGCATAATGATGTATGGCTATTAGTCCCAAGACACAATAATCAAGCAGTAATAGGAACAAAATGGGTTTATATAAGAGTGATGAAAATATTGAAATAAGATGGAACAAAGCTAGACTAGTTTCTCAAGATATAATCAGGAAGAAGGAATCGACTATGGTGAAGCCTTCGTATTAGTAGCACGACTGTAACACCCCGCATCTTTACTTAACTAATTGAAATAGAAATTAATTAATAAATAATAATTAGTGAAAAATGAAATTTTTACAAATGTTCGAATTTTGCGACGAAAATTATATCTTGGATTCGTAGCGATATTTTGATCAATTTTCATATCTATACTTTTCCAATCGGAGTTCAGACGAAATATTTATCAACGTTTGACTTATCATGGTTGGAATAATTATATACGCAATTAAGAAAATAATTTTAACTTAATCAATGATTGATTAACACCGTTAAAGTTAACGGTAGCTTAATGTTTAAGAAAATTAATCAAGGCATAAGATAACGCTACTTAACATTAATTGGAGACTAAATGGTAACAAATCAATTAAATCAATCAACGCTCAGAAATACACTATTTTTGGCCTCGTCTGATCGACCATAAGCGATCGATCTGGGTTTGACCCGCAATGTTTTGAAGGCGACAATGAAGGAATGTCGTATAGCCCAGATCTAATCTAGTTGCATCCGATGGTTAGCGCTCATTTAAACCTCTATAAATTAGGACTTAGAGCTTCACTTCCAACTTATTGTTTTTCTAATGAGCATGGAAGTTCTTCCATTTTCCTTTCTTTAAAATTTATAAATACACTGAAATAGATTTAGAAAGCATGGATATGCTTTAGAGAAGAATATAAAAAAATAGAGGATAGGAAATTGGTTCAAATCAGGTTACTACATAACCGGTAAACTTTTATATCTAGTTCTATTTAATAAACCTAAATCTAGATCTCTTTTTCCTAATTTGATTTCTAATGAGATCTATATAGATATAGTCTATGGATCCAAATTGGGAGATAAGAAATGGAGAACACGGATAGTAGGGTCGAATCTGGATTAGATTTGGAGATTTGGAAGTGCTGATTAAAGTTGAGTGGAATATTATACATATTTAAGCAATATTAGTACATGGCTGAGTCTGATAATTTAATTTTAAATGAATCCATATATGAAATATTGAATATTGTAAACTTGCTTATAAGTTTTTATTGATAATTACAGAAGCATAATGATTAGATTTTATTCGGTAATTGCGAAATGATTTTAGTTATCAATTTTACGTCAGATTATCTAACTGAAAACATAATGAATTGGAATTTCATTTTGTCTGATATAGGCGATTGAGCTGAAAATAAAGTTAATTGGGCTTTTGGCTTTTACTGATGTTTTAATTCATTGGAATGTATATCATTGTAAGTGGATTTTCATATTCTGTCAAGTTTAAATTTAGAAAAAGTGTGATGTTTGAAATGAAAAGAAACAAATATGTCTATAAAAAAAGAGACGTACAAAACAAAGGTGGTTACTTTATTTTGTACTATCTATTTCAATAAATAAAAAGAGAATTCCTCATAGTTACAAATATCGCACGAACCACCTTTTTGTGACAAAATATGGAAATTTACTGTGTAATAATTAATCGTTGAAGTTTAGATTCCAAATTATTAAAATGTAGTAAATCTCAAAGGTGTAATATTTAAATAATAGTGAAACTAAAAAGATACTAGAGTGAAAACCAATGAAAAAGGAAGTTTGAGTAATAGGCGGGAAAAAGAAGTAGGAAATGAAATGGATTAAGTCTGATAATTGAACGAAATTAACTAAGTCTAATAATTGAGTGAAATGGATCAAATTTGATAATTAAATGAAATGGAATGTAAGTAGAAGTTGAACTAATGAATGTAGTAGCAATGATATTGATGATAGAAAATGAGAAGTGGTAAATGAATTTGATATGGTAAATGAATTTGATAAGTGAAATGTTAAATGCATAGTAAAATGAAAACTTAGGGTCAAATAAAAAAATTGTAGTGGCAGCAAGGAAAATGTAAGAAGAATAAATATACATGAATACGGAGTGTGTGTGTGTGTATGTATGTTGCCTCAGATATGCATTTATGATGGGTGTGAATAATTATAAATTATCTGTTATATAGAGCATACATGACTTAAGGTTATTAAGTTGGGTTGGGATGCTAGAACATATCCAACCAATAGGACTCGTGGAGAGTATACGCTAAGAGATACCCTCAAGTTTGTGGGTGCTTGGAAAGGAACCTCTATAATTGCAGGCAATGGGCAGATTTTTTATGGATGACTAGACCGTACCAGCGCAGTAGTCTGGTTCAAATTTGTTAGAGGAGGGTATTGCCTTAATAGATTGCACTAGGCAATCTAAATAGACAATGGATAGGATCGGATTTATGCAACAGGGCACGCAAAGGTTGGCATGCATTGGTACTAAAACAAGGAGTAGAAGCTAGATATTTAACGAGCTATACATAGGTCCCTTACGGTCAACGGAAAGGACATTATTACACCAAACTGATCCCTTCCATCTACCAGGATTGATTCAGTTGGGTTATGCACTGCCAAGGCTGTCTGTTAGTCTGTTTGATACAGCAAGTAAAGTTAACCCATATAGAGATTCCTTCAAAACACGAATGGAGTAGAGGTGTGTAGGATCGGGAATCCATGATATATGAAGCGGGCAATGGTGAAAATCCCTGAGGAATACGGGATCTTATGAACTGGAGGTCATCAGTGCACACTATAGTAATAACTTGAGTGAGACGACGATTATGATGTAGCGAGGTGTTGAACTCTTATAAGGTGTTGAGTGATAGATACTTGTGGGGATAGTATCTAGGTCCATGTAATGACCCGCTCGACCATCGAAAGTCGACACCAAATACATTGCAACGACTCTCAAATTTGAACTATTTTAAATTAAGTATTATTTAAATTTAAGTTAAATTTTAAAAATTTGAACTTAAATAATGAATTTGAGATGTTGAGTAATACTTTTTTTCCAAATTCAATACAAATGAAAATTTTGTGAAATTTCAATTTTTGGTCAAATTTAGTCAAAATTTGAATTTGAGTTGAAAATTTGAAATTTGAAATTTTAAAATTTATTCTTTTTTATGATACTAGACTAAATTCTAATCTCCACTCCACTTTTTGTTTAATCAAAGTTGGATTTCCAGGGCATCAAATCTGCAATTTACAGCGTAAAATTGCATGTTTTGACGTTGTATGTATGTGTATTTCTACCTGTATTTTATCTAGATCTTGGGTTGTTGGGATTGTCTTGTTGGGCTAGGTTCTTAGGAGTCATCTGAATGGCTACGTAGCCTTTCACCAATAGAAGTTTCTGTTGGAAGAAAAAAGTATGTATCTTTTCTTTTCTGACTTCCCATTCCACTTCTCTTCTTATTCTGCTTCAGAGAATTTTTTTACAGTAACCCATCTCCTTCCTCCTCCAATCTCTAAGCCTAAAACTCTAGCTCTCTTTCCTATCTCCTCTCTCCTTCCTCTCTCTACTTTTCTCTTTCTTTTGTCTTCACCTTTCTGCCATCCACCACCACCCACGGCCGACCCCACCACTGTCGTGCCCTCCTCCACCCCAGCCACCAAGGCCATGCGCCCTCATCCCCTAGCCAAACCACCCTCCTATCCCATACACCCACCCACACACACATCTTGCTTCGGCCACACACCCACCCACCTCTGGAACCATCTGCACCAAGCCATAGCCGAGCCCAAGCCTATGCCGAGCCTTTTGTCCTCACTCCTCTCTTAAAAAAATACTATTATTTTCCAAGTTCGGTTGTTCGTCATGTTCATGTCATCACTTGGATCTTGGATCGGTGTTGCTTGTTGTCTCCAAGTTTTCTGTAGTGTTTGTTCGTGTAGTTGTCACCTTCGTTAGCTATGAAAGGTGAGAACCACTCACGACTAACTTTCCTGTGATTACATGAATGGGCCCCGTTTGAAATGTCTTTTGAAATGTGGTTATAGTCCATATTGTTTAGCTTATACTGTATGATTCTGATTGATATGTTGCTCACATATGACATGATATGATATATTATATGATATATTATGTTATATGACCTATACTGTTATGTTATTTATTATTTATATCACAATGCAAGTTTCCTGATATGTTAGCTAGGAAAATCATTATGGGTTGAAATAAACATATCCGAACGATCTTATAGATTAGGGAAAATCATTATGGGTTGAAATGATAAACCCGAGCGATTTTATTGATTTAGATGTTGGATATGGGTTGAAATGATATATACCCAAAACTCTAATTTTTAACTTTGGGTTGAAATGATATATACCTGAATCACTTGACCATAGTGGTAGAAAGTTATATACGGACACCGTGGTCGGTTTTTAGTTATTTTCTAAAATTATAAAGTATGTTTGATTTATGAATTTTATTTCAAATTTTATTTAGTGATTTTATTTAAAAAAACTTATATTTGGAAAATAAATTATTTGATGTGTTTTAAATTTTAAATTATAAGCTAATATATAGTCTTAAATGTAATTTTATGATTTTAGCTTATAATTTTATTTATTTTTAAATATATAATTTAAATAATTTAAAATTTTAATTTAATAAAATATTTAATATAGCTTTAAAATATATTTTTTAAAATTTAATTTAATATAATAAATATAGTTTTAATTTAATATAATAAATATAGACTCTTATATAGTAACTTTAGTAAATAAAATTTAAGAAGTTTAGTAGAGAATGATTTGTAATTAAATCTGACTTAAAGGACTTAAATATAATAATATCTTATTTAAGTTTAAAATATGTGACTTTTGGAATGTAATATTTTGAATTAATATGAATTGTAAAATAAAATTTTTAAATCTAAAATATAATTAAAGTTAAATATTTTAGTATTGACTTAAATTGTAATTTAAGATTTATTATTTAAATATTTTATAACATGACCACAGTGTGAAATAAGCGTTTGGTTATTAAAGAGACCGAGATTGGATATTGTCATACTCTCTGCCAATTCCGAAACCACATTAACAACTGTGCACATGGTGGAGAATCCAGAACGAAGCAAGATGGTTTGGCGAACGCTATTGATATGAGGTAAGAATGCAGCCCTGAACTTCGTGTCAGCTTGATATAACTAAAACATAAGCTATACCAGGCCAAGTGAGCTCACTCCTTCTATCGAACATGCTTCTTCAAAACCATATCTTTTGCTTTGTGATTAATTGGTGCACACCTTTGATTATGGGAGTGTGTCTCGAGGTGGGCGGTAGTAGCTGTTATACTTACCTGCAGTCCGAGAGTGCAAAATGGTTAAATCCTACCCTGGGCATTGCCTCGTGTGCCTTGTCATATGGCTTATCGAGCCCGCTACAATTTTGGTTTATGTCGTACCTATGGAGTGCTCGCTGATAGCTCATCAAGTTCGATGGAGTTTTACATTAATGTTTAAACTACGATGCCTACAAAAATATGTTAATGGGGAAATGGATAATGCCTTAACGCTATTTTCAATATTATACTTTACTGACAGACATTACATATATAGCGTATATTACTACATATGTAAATAGTTTAACGGATCCTTAAAGGATGGAAATCCCAAACAACCTTTGAGTTATTGTTGTATTTCCCTTGTTACATTTCACTTGAGTTGATTTACTTACATGAGAATGTTAGTCCTAACTCGAGTGTTTTGTATTACTTTATGCTCGGGTCGGTTTGAGTATCAAAACATTCAGGACTCACCTTTGGAGCTGGAGACTTTGCTGGAGATTTAGCTATCTATCTATTATTTCCTATTTCAGTTATTTGCTTATTTATTAGTGGACTTATGTATTTGGATTTCCAGTTGTATTTGCTTTCAGACTCTAGTGTTATGTATTTGCTTTAAGACTATTTATTTAGTAGCTTTATGAACTACTATGTTTTATATTTTGCTGCGAGATATTCCACTATTCTATGTCTGTGATTCTATGATGGATTTTATTTACCGCAAATTAGTTAATAATATGTTATTTTGAATAATTCAAGTCTGACATGTGTGGTTTTATTGTCGATTTGAATGGTTTGAAATAGTGGGTCGTTACAGTTGGTATCAGACTTTGGTTTTAGGCAAACCTTAGCCTACGGGGTAAAACCTCATTAGAGATAGGGCAGCAATACCCAAGAATGAGTAGAATCAGTCTCAGGATCATTCTTGAGAGAGGGCGTATTTTGAAAAGTATAAAATGGTTTTAAATGTTTATAAAGGTTTTTTGGATACAATTTTTTTCTCTAAATTTAATCCTTTTCCTAAAATTTCCTTCCTTTCGAATCCTTCTTGTTAGTTAGAATTCTTCGATTATGATTTTCCTTAAGTCTAAATCTTTACTCTTGTCCTAAAAATTCATTCTTGAATTTCCAAGATGAATTGTAGGAAGCGAGAGGTAGGGGTCGAGGAATTGCCCCAATCCAGAGCCCGTTGCACAGTCAGATTCACTATTCTCTGTAAGTAGTTCACTTAGCTTGGTGGTACCAAGTTTACTGGAGCAGAGAGCATCATTGAAGCTCAGTAGTGGCTGAGGAGTTGAGAGAGGATTTTAATAGGTTTTGAGGTCACGACGCTTAGAAGCATTAGTTAGCCGCTTAGCAGTTGTAAGAGGCAGCCCAAGATTGGTGGGAGTCTGTTACAGCCCACATTATTGAGGCAAATATCACGCGGGAGCAGTTTAGGCATAAATCTTGAGTTGGATTCAAGTTTGGTTAAGTGATCTCTTTGGAATCTACCTTAAGTCTTGAATACCATATTTCAGGGATGTTTTGTAGCTAAGTGAATGCCCGAAACCGGGAAGTCTCAGTTATACCAAGAATTTATGGACCTTAAACAGAGGAGTATGACATTTTCTGAGTATGAGAGGAAATTCAACGAATTGACCAAGTTTAGCCCTAGCTTGATTGATCCCCCGCTTAAGAAGAATGTGAAGTTTGTAGCTGGAGCTCGCCCAGAGTATTATGATCGTTTGATTGCACATATGCACGGCCCTTTTACTAGATTGATGGATATGGCCATTAGATATGAGAACCCCACTTCTAGGGAAGCATCTGTTGTTTATACACCTCCATCTCAGCCTTCTTCCAGCAGCTCCAAGAAGAGGAAGTTCAACTTCTAGCAGCGGAAGAAGAATTGGTAGAATACTCGGGGTTTAGGATCTTCTTCTCAGAGGAAGTCTTTTGATCTATCTTCTATTACTTGCTTCGAGTGTGATCAGAAGGGGCACTATGCCAACAACTGTCTTGGTTAAGTCGAAGCTTCTGTCCCACCAGTTCAGATGACTAGGCATGATCTATGCCACATTTGCTTGCAGTCAGGACACTACAAAAAGGATTGTCCCACTCAGTAGAAGGGCAAAGCATCCAGAGTCTTTTCTATGACCTCTTCCACTCCTCCCACTCCTAGTGATACCCAAGTTACTCTCCAGGATAACTTTTCTTTACTTAATTTTCCCGTTCGTGTTCTATTTGACACTGGAGCCTCTCATTGCTTCATTTCTATTGATCTTTCTAATAAGCTTGAACACATCTTGCAACCTCGGTGTGCATCTGAATCCTTATGTGTATCTAATCCCATCGACGGTCTCGCCAATCTTAGTATGATTTGTAAGGGGGTGAAACTTCTTTACAATGAGCATCGATTCATAGGAAATTTCTATGTTTGGTGTTTTGATGCTTTCGACATTTTTCTTGGAGGTGATTCGCCGAAGAAATTTGATGCAGTTATCTATTGCAAGGCCCAAACCATTTCCTTAGTCAACGATCAGAGTAATCTTTGGTGATTGGATGTCGTATGCCTCAGGATTATGCTGGCAGTTTTATCCTTTCTCTTGACTCTCATCTTAGCGATCTTGACTACACTCTAGTAGTCCAACTTTTTCTCGATGTATTTGGTATAGTCACTTCTTTACCGCCTTAGAGGGAAATCGATACCTTATTGATCTTATTCCTAGAGCCCGGTCAGTAGTTCTTCCTCCCAGAAGGATGACACCCAGGAAAAAAGTCAAGTTGAGAAAGCAAATTGAAGATTTGTTTTCCAAGAGTTTGATTAGGCCAAGTCATTCAGAATGGGGAGTAGCTATGGTATTTGTCACTAAGTTCGATGGTTTTTGAGGATGTGTGTTGATTATAGGGAGTTGATTAAGCTTACTATGAAAAATAGATATCTTATGCCTCAAATCAATGGCATGTTCGATCAACTTCATGGAGCTAAAGTGTTTTCTCAACTTGATCTTGCCACCGATTTCCATCAGCTTATAGTGGCTAAGGAAAGCATTCCTAAAACCACATTTTGCACTGAGAATGGTTTTTATGAACAATTAGTTACTCCCTTTGACTTGGTTAATGCTCCAGCCTTCTTCGTTGATCTTATGAATCGTGTTTTCCGAGATGGTCTCAACAAGTTCGTTCTTGTCTTCATCGATGATATTCTTGTCTTTTCTAAGTCAGAGACAAAGCATGAATTACATTTTGGTTTTGTTCTTGAAACCCTAAGGAGTCATCAGTTGAAAGCTAAGTTTTCCAAATGTCATTTCTGGAAGGATGAAGTCTGATTCCTTGGGCATATAGTTTCTAAAAATGGTGTTTCGGTTGATCCAGTTAAGATCGCTGCGATCAGTGTATGTCTATCTTCTTTCTTCTTTTGTAACTTAACTATCTTATCTTTCTTTGTAATTCAAATTCCCTATTCTATTTTAGGATTGGGAAAAACCTAAGATTCCTTCAGATATTCGTAGCTTTTTGGGTCTAGCTGGTTATTATCAGAGATTTATAGAGAATTTTTCTCGGATTTTTGCACCTCTCACTACTTTGACTCGTAAAAATGCCAAGTTTGTTTGGAATGATAAGTGTGAATCTGCATTCAATGAGTTAAAGAGAAAGCTAACTTCTGCTCTAGTTCTTACCGTTCCAAGTCGAAGTAAGGGATTAACAGTTTACACTAATGCTAGTCGAGAAGGTTTGGGAGCTGTTTTGATGCAGAATGGGAAGGTTATTGCTTATGTCAGTCGTCAGTTGAAGACCCATGAAGCTAATTATGCAGCTCATAATTTGGAATTGCTTGCTATAACGTTCGCTTTAAAGTTGTGGAGGCATCATCTTTTGGGAAATAAGTTTGAGCTCTTTACGGATAACCAGTCATTGGAGTATATTTTCACCAGAAGGGTTTGAACCATAGGCAAGTTAAATGGCTCGAGCTTCTAGCTTCTTATGACCTCGACATCAACTATACTCTCGGGAAATCTAATGTTGTACCTTGAGCTAGAAGAAAGAGATGTTATGTCAGCTTTTTGTTTCTTTATCCCTTATGGATCGTATTGTTGCTAAGCAAGATGAAGACGAGATGCTAAGGCTTATTAAGGAGAATGTTCGTAATAAGGAAGGCGGTAACGAAGATGAAATGGGAACACAGATTGATAATAAAAGTATTTTGAGGATTAATAATCGAATTTGTGTTCCGAATGTCGATGGATTAAGGTAAGAGTTACTTCGAAAAAATCATTGGTCTAGACTTTATATTCATCCTATTGCGACAAAGATGTATCAAAATATGAAGAAGCTATACTGGATGAGTGGTATGAAGCAAGATATCTCTCTTTATGTTAGTATATGTGCCACTTGTCAACAGGTTAAGGCTGATCATCAAAAGATCGCTGGATTATTGTAGTCCCTTGAGATTCCCAATTGGAAATAGGAACAGGTTACTATGAATTTTATTGATGGATTACCGAGGACTAGAAGGGGGTAGTGAGAGTATATGGGTAGTTGTTGATAGACTGACCAAGTCAGCTCATTTCATCGAACCGCATGCTTTGAGTTTAGCTGGGATTTAACTGAGAGAGATTGTTCGACTTCATGGTGTTCCGATCAGCATAACTTGTGATAGAAATCCTATATTTACCAGCGAGTTTTGGAAAGCATTTTAGGAAGCTTTGGGTACTCATTTGAATCTTAGCACAGCTTATCATCTGCAGACCGATGGTTAGATGGAAAGAGTGAATCAAATTCTGAAAGATCTTCTTCATGCCCATGTTTTTTATTATGGAGGATCTTGGGAAGATCATCTCCATCTTGTTGAATTCACTTATAATAACAACTATCAGGTATAATCCTAATTTTTAAATTAAGGTTACTATAAGCGTCAATCAATTTAATCCCATTCTTCGAATCCAGGCTAGTATTGCAATGTCTTTGTTTGTTGCTCTTTACGAACGATCTTGCAAATCTCCATCTTGCTGGATTGAATCCGGTGATCGTTTGGTTCTCGGGTCTGATATGATTCTAGAAGCATCCGAGAAGGTTGAGATTAGGAGGAAGATGAGGACTGCGTAGGATAGGAAAAAGAAGTATGCTGATAGGGAGAAGGAATTTGGAATTTTCAATGGGCGATCAGGTATTTCTTAAGATCTCGCCGCTGAAGAATTGTTTCAGTTTGGCAGGAAAGAGAAGCTTTCTCCTAGATTCATTGGTCCTTTCCATATGTTAGAAAGATTTGGTCCTTTAGCTTATCGAGTGGATTTTCTATAGAAGCTGTTTAGAGTGCATAATGTATTCATGTTTCGCATCTTCGCAAGTATCTTCATGATCCATCTTCGATTGTTCACCCTGATTTACTTGAGAATTTGGATGTTGAGCTGAATCTCATCATCGAGAGGAAGCCACCTTGTATCATTGATCGAGGTACGAAACAGTTGAGGAGGAAGTCTGTTAACCGGGTCAAGGTGCGGTGGAGTACTGATGATCGGGATCGTACCTGAGAGATGGAGGAGAGCATGTGTACTTGAAATTTATGGCTGTTCGTTCCAAGCACTATTCGTTGAATCTATCTCATCTTCCTTTTGCTTCTATTCCCGTGTCTCGTTCCTTCTCGGGGACGAAAAGTTTTGAGGGGGGGAGAGTGTAGTAACTCTCAAATTTGAACTATTTTAAATTAAGTATTACTTGAATTTAAGTTAAAATTTTGAATTTTGAATTTAAATAATGAATTTAAAATGTTGAGTAGTATAATTTTTCCAAATTCAATAAAAAGGAAAATTTTGTGAAATTTTAATTTTTGACTAACTTTAGCCAAAAATTGAATTTGGGTTGAAAATTTAAATTTTGAAAATTTAAAATATATTCTTTTTTATGATACTAGAATAAATTCCAATTTCTACTCCCTTTTTCGTTTCCTCAAAATCGGATTTCTAGAGCTTCAAATCTGCAATTTACAATGTAAAAATGCACATTTTGACAGTTTTGTATGTGTATTTCTACCTGCATTTTGTTTGGATCTTGGTTTGTTGGGCTTATGTTGTTAGGCTAGAATCTTAGGAGTAATCTGAATGGCTACGTATCCTTTCACCAACAAAAGTTTCTGTTGGAAGAAAAAGGTAAATATCTTTTCTTTTCTGACTTCCCATCCCTCTCCTCTCTCATTCTGCTTCAGAGAATTTTTTTTTACAATAACCCATCTCCTTCCTCCTCCAATCCCTAAGCCTAAAACTCTAGCCCTTTTTCCTATTTCCTTCCTCTCTCTACTTTTCTCCCTCTCTCCTTTGCCTTCACCTTGCCGTCGTCCACCACCACCCACGGCAGACCCACCACCATACGTGCCCTTCTCCACCCAAGCCACCAAGGACGTACACCCCTCATCCCCAAGTCGAACCACCCTCCTAGCCTACATAACCACCCACACACACACCTTGCTTCGGCCACACACACACCCACCCACCTTCATTGTCGTGTGCACCAAGTCATAGCCGAGCCCAAGCCTAAGTTGAGCCTTTTGTCTACTCTCTCCTCTTTTTTTTGAAAAAATAATATTATTATTCTAAAACTTCCATTGATCGTCGTGTTCGTGTCATCGCTTGGATCTTGGATCAGTATCGCTTGTGGTCACCATCTCTGCATCGTTTATAGCAGCGTCTATTCGTGTAGTTATCACCTTCGTTAGCCACGAAAGGTGAGAACCACTCACGATAACCTTCTTCTGATTAAGTGAATGGACCCCTTTTGAAATGTAGTTATAGTTCGTATTGTTTAGCTTACACTATATGATTCTGATATGATATGTTGCTCGCCTGTGACACGATATGATATATTATATGATATACTCCGTTATATAACCTACACTGTTATGCTATTTATTATTTATATTACACTGTAAGTTCTCTGATATGCTGGCTAGGAAAATCACTATGGATTGAAATAATACATACCTGAACGATCTTATAGATTAGAGAAATCATTATGCGTTGAAATGATAAATCCGAGCGATTTATTTATTTGCATTTGGGATACGGGTCGAAATGATATATAACCGAAAATCTAATTTTAATTTTGGGTTGAAATGATATATACCCGATTCACTTGACCATAGAGTAAAAAATTATATACGGACATCATGGTCAGTTTTTAAATTATTTTCTAAAATTGTAAAGTATGTCTGATTTAATAAATTTTATTTTAAATTTAATTTAGTGATTCTATTTAAAAAACTTATATTTGGAAAATAAATTATTCTATATGTTTTGAAGTTTAAATTGTAAGCTAATATATGGTCTTAAATGTAACTTTAAGATTTTAACTTATAATTTTATTTAGTTTTAAATATATAATTTAAATAATTTAAAATTTTAATATAATATAGTTTTAAAATATATATTTCAAAATTTAATTTAATATAATAAATATAGTTTTAATTTAATATAATAAACATTGATTTTTATATAGTAACTTAAGTAGAGAATTATTTGTAATTTAATCCGATTTAAAGGATTTAAATTTAAATAAGATTTTATTTAAGTTTAAAAGATGTGATTTTTGGAGTGCAATAATTTGATTTAATATGAATTGTAAAATAAATGTTTTAAATCTAAAATATAATTGAAGTTAAACATTTTAGCTTTGACTTAAGTTGTAATTTAAGATTTATGATTTATATGTTTTATAAAATGATCACGATATGAAATAAGCGTTTGGTTGTTAAAGAGACCGGGGTCGGATATTGTCATACTCTCTACCAGCTCCAAAACCACTTTAACAACTGTGTACATGGTGGAGAATCCAGAACGAAGCGGGATGGTTTGGCGAATGCTACTGGTATGAGGTAAGAACGCGGCATCGACCTTTGGGTCAGCTTGATATGACTAAAGTAGGAGCTATATCGGACCAAGTGAGGTCACTCCTCCTGTCAAACATGATTCTTCAAAACCATATCTTTTGCTTTGTGATTGATTGGTCCGCACCTTTGATTATGGGAGTGTGTCTCGAGGTAGGCGGTAGTAGCTACTTTGCGTTACCAGCAATCCAGGAGTGCAAAACGGTATAATTCTACCGTGGGCATTGCCTCGCATGCCTTGTCATATGCCTTATCGAGCCCGCTACGATTTTGGTTTGTGTCGTACCTATGAAGTGCTCCCTGATAGCCCATTAGATTCTGTGGAGTTTACAGTACTGTATAGACTACGACGCCTATAAAAATATGTTATGGGGGATGTGGCTAATGCCTTAACGCTATTTTTAGCATTATACTTTACTAAAAAACATTACATATATAACGTATATTACTACATATGTGAATTTTGACGAATCCTTAAAGGATGGAAATCCCAAAAATCCTTTGAGTTAATGTTGCATTTCCCTTGTTATATTTCATTTGAGTTGATTTTAGTAACATGAGAATGTTAGTCCTGACTGGAGTGTTTTGTTTTACTTTATTAGCAAGTCGGTTTGAGTATCATAGCATGCAGGACTCACCTTTTGAGCTGGAGACTTTACTGGAGATTTTGCTATCTATCTATTATTTCCTATTTCAATTATTCCACTTTCAGTCATTTGCTTATTTATTAGCGGACTTATGTATTTGGATTTCCAGTTGAATTTTCTTTTAGACTCTGATATTATGTATTTTCTTTGAGACTATGTATTTAGTAGCTTCATGAACTACTATATTTTATTTATTCCGCTGTGAGATATTTTGATATTCTATATCTATGGTTCTTCGATTGATTTATTTACCCCAAATTAATTAACAATATGTTGTTTTGATCAATTCAAGTCTGGCATGTGTGTTTTTATTTTCAATTTGAATAGTTTGAAATAGTGGGTCGTTACATACATCCACTATATTTAAATGCCAAACATCTAATCATCGGAAAGGCGGATTGTCAGGTTAAATAAAAAGTATAAAACAGAATAGAACAAAGGAAAACAGAATCTCACTGCGGAAATGACAACATATAATATAATAAAGACAGTATAAACTGTCACTCCATCTACATTAAAGTTAAAAACAAAACTTTACCGGCTGGATAGCTATAAATTTCCTGACCTTATAATTGCAAATATATATATATATATATATATATGTATGCATGTATATATGTATGCATGTATGTATATATGTATGCATGTATGTATATATGTATGTGTATATATATATATATATATATATATATAAAATACATCATAAATTAAAAATATTACAACAGGTGAACATCCAGCTCTACTTCATGTGCTCCATGTCCCACCAACTACATTCTAGAAAAATACTCGGTCTGACTTGAGCATTATAATAAAATAACACTCGCATTAGTCTGAAAAACAATTGTGAGAAAAATCGAGTAATAATGTGAACATTTATTATTTCTGTGAGACCACGTCGTTAAACGTGGAACGGGTTTTTACCTCACAAGTACAACTTCCATATATGAAGAAATGAGAAACAATGTACATAGACAAGATCAAAATCCAAACTTAAAGAATGGACAAAAATAATTAAACACCGAGAACAGCTTCAAACACTTCTCGATGCAAATTTAGAAAATAATTCAAAGATTTGAATCAATAATAAGGAGAGGAATCTTCCAAAGATGACTAGGAGGGTGCTCCTCATTATTGAAAGTGTACCCTTAGAAATATGCTTGAGAACTACGATGCCTTTCGAGAACTCCAAGCCGTACTTTACCAAATGGTTACCGAGTATTCGATTATTTCACATCTCCAAAGCATATAATCGAATTCAATCTAGAGTAGATGTAAAGATATCCTAATAGGAATAATCCCACATAACATGGCCCCCACTTATGCTTTGGTTTTAGTCATTTCTGATAAAGGATAACAACACTTAAATGAGTAATAAATCATCTTAGGTTAACGAAACACATAAAAGAAAAGATTAATTCCAAGGTTCGAGATAGAAATAAGGAAAATGAATTTATCCAACATAACAAGGAGGGTGCTCCCCTCTACATTGAAAGTATACCTCTAGATAAAATGTACTTAAGAGCCCACGCCACACTTGCAACACTTGCGGGAACTGTTGAATATGCGCTTTGCGCTATATGATTTTTGTTTGATGATAATAAACATATATACATTAACTTAAATGTATTTGTTAACGTACTATTTTATTTTTCACAGAATAAATAAATATTTGCTGCATAAAAATAAATAACACAGTTTTTGAATTCAAATGAATATTTTATTCAAACAAATATTTATTACAACTTTGATAGTACAATTTCAAGCTCTCACTATACATATACAATTCTAATTACATCACATTTCACATTTACATATTCACCTCACTACATATCACTCACACTCGTATTTTTATCTACAACTGCATTCCAGTTTGAATCCAGCATCTGAGCAATCTGCAAAAATATTCACTAACGCAGTAAAATTGAAAAGAAAATATTTTTGCAATATAAATTAAAAGATGGATTTTGAAAATATAATTTGCCTCAGTTATTTGGGTTGTTCGTCATAATTTAAATTTGAATTCATCATACACGAACAACTTGTGACATACACAGTATATTACTGTATATGCCACAAGGCCGTGCACACCGATATATACACTTGATTGATTTACAGGGACAGGTGAGCACAGGTCAAACCCTAATATAAAGCCGGGTTCAACTCACGTGCAATAATATAAAAGTCACAATTCTCAGCACAAGGTCAAACCCGAGTTTTTGAAACTGGATTCAACTCAAGTGAAAGTTCAGAAATCAACATGAATGCAATGCAAAGACCACGGCTACAACACAGCAGCAACAATGGAACAGTGCAGCAGTATGCAAGTGCATACACAAAGAGGCAGTAAAGACCATATGGTCAGTGCACAAGAACATGGCCTCAAAAATGTAACATTTCATCATAATGCAATGACCAGAATGGAAATGAACTCGACCATGTGCTCAAGTAAAGGAAGAAATGCCAACAACAAAGACCACATGCATGTACAACATCACACAATGTCACAGCAAACAGTGGAATCAACAAGGCAACAGTGCAGTTGCAACATAAGTGAACAACAATGTCGAGCTCAATAAAATCAGTAGCATGAAGACTGCATCAAAATGCAAGCACAAAAGCCACAACTCAAATTCAAATACCAACTGCAAATATCCAATATGCAACATGGTGAACAAGATGCAGTGCAGTGCAAATCAAACTCAACTCAACAATGAAAGTGTGCAAGTGCACATATGTAAAGAATAGACCAACATCAAAAGCTAGTTCAATGTGGAATGAATCAAGTGATGAAGCACACTAACATGCAACAGTATGGCTATATGCATGCATATGAATACAAATGCAACACAGCAACTCAACACCACAAGCCAAAATGCATACTAAATGCAAATGAATTCAGTTATAATGTGTACAGGCAGTGAGGAATCTCAGGTTAAGAAATAACAATATCAAGTGAATGCAAACAATGATTGAAGCGTGTCGAAGTTACAACAAAGACCAAGTGAAGCATCAGTTCGTATATGATTACAACAACAGTGTGGCAATGCACTAACAATTCAATCCAAACATGTGCGGACTTAGGCAACAGTGAAGCATGCAGACCAGACCAAAAGTGATCAAGGCAAAATACAAATGCAAGTAGCTCATGCAACAGACTCAGCAACTATGGCCAACATGAAACTGCAAATACCCATGCCCAAACTTATATGCAACAGCAACTCAAAGTTCAGGTCTATAGAATGAAGATAAACTCTACCGTGTACACAAGTGCAACAAGCAATGCTCAGGACCAAGTGAACAACGTATGTGATACAACTTCAAGTATATATGCAGTTAATTGGATGTAGTAGTTATTCTTTCCCAAACACATATGTATACATGCATACATATCAAAACCGAGACATTGCAAACTGTAACATAGCCGAGAATAATTCATAAATCAGAAATCACGTGTGTGACAAATTGAAACAGTCAATACCAAGTCGAAGCACCGCGTAAAAATAAATCAACCACAATTACAATTCAAAGCCGTGATTATCAAATTCAAAGCCAAGATGAACGAGTCAAGGCCGAAGTTGAACAGGTACAAAATTGAAGCCGTGGGACGCAAGCATACGATTATGAACTAGTCAGAATCAATCTCAATCGTTCAAGAATAATAAAGTGGCCGAGATAAATTATTGACAAAGTCAAATGATTTTATACGAACGAAGATAAAGGAGTTCGAACGCATATAAATACCCAAAAATCATCATCGGCACAAAAGCATCGAATTCAAGCATAAAATCAGAAAAGCACAAAGCATAGAATTACATACCAAAGCCAGGGAAGAATTCGATCAACGAAGTAGCCGATGTGAGCAACAATCAATCAAGAATACACGCAAAAGATCATCAAATCAATCCACAAACCATCGGCGCTTCAAAAGCCCTAATTTGGAGATCAGGGACGAAGCCCTAAAGGAACAGGCCGCCATTTTTATCACGAACGAAGAAAAGAAAAAAGGGACGGGTTAAAAGAAGATGGGCCGGCCGTGTTTCTTATTATAAAAGGGGGATTCTACTTTAATTTTTTTTAAAAGCTTTAGTTTATATTATTAGGGTTGTTTATTTATTTCTATTTGTTGTTTAAATTGTTTTTTATTTTTTCGAATCAAAAACTGGTAAATCACCACCTAGGATTTAGGTAGTGTCAGATTGTCGAGTTAGAATTAGTTCGGTGAGCAGGGTGTGCGAGTTTGCAAAGCTCGATAGGCGGGAGCAGTGTTTGCGAGTGAGCGAAACTCTATAGGCGGGAGCAGGGTGTGCGAGTCTAGTAGAGTGTTTGTGAGCGGGAGCAAAAGGGTCTGCGAGTCTAGTAGAGTTGTTGTAAGCGTGATACTGTTTAATTCTAATAGAAATCTGTGAATGCAGCAGTAGGCAGGGGTTGCCGAAGCTGGGTAAATTTTGTGTGTGATTTACTTTTCAGCATATTTATTTCTGCAGTTTATTTCTGTGTTTAAATCGAGAAAATTTGCTATAACCCTATTCACCCCCCCCCTCTAGGGTTAATCTAGATCCTACAAGTGGTATCAGAGCCCGGTATATATTTTTTTTAACTCTAGAGTCATGAGTCTACAAAATAATGCTTTTTCTGAGGGGCAATCTATTGCTAGGCCACCCATGTTTAACGGGAACGATTATGCTTATTGGAAAGTTAGGATGAGTATTTATCTTAGTTCCGTTGATTATGATGTTTGGGATATTATTGAAACTGGCTATAAACCTCCCACTATAATCGTTGGTGGTACTGAGATTCCTAAACCTAAGGATAGGTGGGATGCTAACGATAAGAGATTGAAAACCATAAATGCTAAAGCCATGAATGCTTTAATCTGTGCTCTTGATAAAAATGAATTTAATAGAATTTCTCATTGTGAAACAGCACAGGAAATTTGGCATACTTTGGAGGTGACACACGAAGGAACTTCTCAAGTCAAGGAGTCTCGTCTAGCTCTATACAGCAACGAATATGAAAACTTTGTGATGGACAAAGGCGAGAGCATAAAAGATATGTTTGGACGCTTCTCAACCTTGATATACAATGCTAGAGCGCTTGGGAAGGTATTTACTGAAGTGGAGCTTGTGCGGAAGATACTACGAGTCTTACCAATGAACTTTGAGGCAAAAGTCACAGCAATCCAAGAATCAAAAGATCTGAGCAAACTAAGCATGGAGGAGTTGATTGGTAACCTGATGACATATGAGCTTGAGTTAAAAGCAAAGGAAGAACGCAACAACTCCGAACCAAAGAAGAAGATGATTGCTTTAAAAAGTAAAGAAGGAAGCGATGAAGAAGATCCAATTGAAGAGCTTGCAATGGCTGTCAATAATCTTAGAAGATGGTCTACATTCAAGCCACGCAAGATGAAAACCAAGGGCAATAGGTCAAAAGATTCCGAAAATTCCGATAATGAACTGATATGTTATAACTGCAACAAGCCTGGCCACATCAAACCAAAATGCCCACTTCTCAAAAACAACAAAGAAAAGAAAAAGGCGAAGAAGGTATTTGCAGCGACTTGGGATGATGAAGAAGGAGAGGAAGCTTCGGATAGCAGCCCAGAGGAGGCTAACTTGTGTTGCATGGCAAAATCAGAATCAGAAGCAACCTCCGACGAATCTAGTGAGGCAGGTGAGTTTTCTTATAAAGAACTTGTTTTTATGTGTTCTGATCTTACTAAGGTAGTGGATACTCTTGAATCTAAAATTGAAAAACTGAAATCTGATAGGAGAGAATTTGCTCGTGAAAATTTTAGGTTAAAAACTGAACTTGAAAATATTCAAAACCTAGAATGTAACCAATGTAAAATTTTAGATTCGGAACTATCAAAAATTAGGAATAACTCTGAGAATCTTGAAAAAGAAAATTTGAATCTTAAGGAAAATATTGAAACTAGGAAAAAGGATTTTTTAAATAGATGCACCTCACTAGTAACTGAGAACACATCTCTTAAAACCAAAGTCCAAAATCTTGAGAAATCTCTAAATAACTTTTCAAAAGGAGAAAAATCTTTCAAAATGTTATTGGGAAATCAAATTTTTGCTAACAACAGAAAAGGACTAGGTTTTGGAAAAACACAAGTTGATGATAATGCAAAAGAAAAGAATGTCTTTGCTCGATCGGAAATAATTGGACATTGTGTTGAAAATTATAGTCACATGAACAAGAACACAAATCGAGTCAATTCAATGGGCACAATTTGTAGAAAATTTGGACACAATCCAAATAATTGTTGGTATAGACCCAAACACGTGAAAACTATACCAATTTGGGTTCCAAAAGGCACAGATGTAAAATCATTGAAAGTCAAACAAATTTGGGTGCCAAAAGGAACTTATATAAATAGTTTTGGGTCTCCACAAACATATTTTAAATATTCTGCCACTAACAATCATGGACCTATGAAAATAAATAGGTCACATAAATCTTTCATCGTGTAGGTGAGGTGGCAGGCTAAGGAACAACAACAGTGTGCTCTGGATTTCGGCTGTTCCAGAAACACAACGGGCGACAAAGCAAAGTTCCTTAGCCTAGTATAAAGGTGACAGAATCACAATGGGCAACGTCGGAAAATATCGTAAAGGTAAATCAGGTAAATTTGTTTTGAACGATATATAAATTGTGAAAATCTGCACCATTTTCTGAATAAAATCAGCCAATTATATGATGTTGATATGATGATGATTTTAATGATTTTGATTCTGATTTTTTATTCAAAATTATTAGCCAATTATATTCTTATGCCAAAAACACTATAAAATTCTCTAGAATTACTTGATATATAAGTTTGGGATAAAAATAGTGTTTTGATTGGATAATATTTTTTGTTATAATATTCTTGGCTAAATCTAAATTCATGGTTTGACACGGCCTCGATTTAAAATCTTAATGAACTCTATTTTTAAAAATTGTAAAAAGGATTTTAAATTTCTTGTTGAAATTGTTGAAACTTTTAAGAAATTGCTTTGAAAATAAAAATGATGTTTGATGGCTTCTAAAATTGACACTTTAATATATGTTTGATTGTTAACACGGTTTCTTCTATTTACATGGCTTCAACTTAAAAATCCTAATGAATTCTATTTAAAAAATTGTATAAAGGATTTTAAGAAAATTTTTGACTGGTTCTTATTTATGACATTGATTTGTGTTTAATTGATGACCAATCAGATTTTCAACTTTTGAATTAATTTATATAAATTTGTTTGGTCAAATGATGGTTACTCATGCTACACGTTGATATATTGGTTTTGACATTTTGGTCACTGCTTGTAAATTTGCATGATTTCAATTTTCATGTGAAAACTGTTAAAAAGGATTTTAAAAATTGTTGAAACATTAAGAAATTGTTTTTTTGAAATAATTATGATGTTGATTGACTGTTGATTACTCATGAACTTGTTTATCCTATGTTTTTTTTTGAAATTAACATCATGATATTTGTTTCAGTGTGAACATGGTTTCATTACAAATTTCATTTAAAATTGTTGAAAACAATTCTGAGATAATTTGTTGAAATTTCACAATCTGGTCTTTGACATTTAACGAAAGAATTTTGAGTGAAATTTAAATTCAGATGCAGATTACACTGGTAATATAGTTGATAGAAAAATTACTAACGGAACGTGATTAATTTTTAATATTCATTTGCTGCATCGTTTTTTTTTTTTCAAAAGAAAATATCTACATATTTTTCACTTGAAATAATTTTCAAATAGCAGAAAATTTTCTTATAAAACCCCCTCGAGAAAATCATGTTTGACCATATTTACAGATTAGTCATTTTTGAAAAATTATTTTTATAATTTTTGGATTTGATTTTAAATGACTATTTTGACTAATCTAACTCCCTAATGATTATCGAAAGGATCAATAGTGATTGAAAAAGAGATAAGTGTTGATATTTATCATATATTATAACTCGAGAAAGTATAATTAAAAATTTCTTTAGAATTTCATAACAAGAGTTATAAAAACTTTTTGTTGGATAATAATTCCATGACCATTTCTATTTGTATCATCTTTCTATCGAACATCACTCATCAAAATCATATTTAATATGTAAATTTGTGGTAGTTTACAAAGGAAATCATTTGTTCTTCAATATCTTTAAATCGGTGAAGGAAATTATTTGTGCTTCAATTTCTTATATTCAGCAATTAAAAATAAATATCCAAAGTATTCACTCCCATTTAAAAGTCCTCACGGTCATGCATGGGTGAATTACTTGGATTTTTGATTATGTGCTTCCATGCTCATTTAAAAGTCCTCACGGTTATGCATGTATGGAACGCATATTAAAAATAATTGATTTAATAGACAAGTTGATTCTAATCCCATTTAAAAGTCCTCACGGTCATGCGTGGTTAGAAGATACTTGATTTCATTTTTTTTAAATTAAATTGGAATACTACTAATCTCATTTAAAAGTCCTAACGGTTATGCATGGTTAGTAGATATTCAAATTTCCAGAAATAAATATACCACAGATAGACATATCTATATGAATTTTTGATGATTCTATCTACATCACTTCTGAAAGTGGAATATGCGTTTGACAAGGGTAATTATGATTTTTGTTTGAGTTTTATTGAAATTTGATATTTATATTTAATTGAGTTAAATGTTTGATTCATGTCTATCACTTCATCCCTATTTTTATAACACTGTTATTCTTTTGCTGATAACAAAAGGGGGAGAGAAAAGTTAAGATTTTGTCAAATAGAATCAAGAAAAGGTCAATTAATTTTTCATTTGCATATAGGCTTATTCACATAATTTTATTTGTATGCATATATGTAGGGGGAGTCATATATGTAGGGGGAGTATCATATAAAAAGGAAGCATTCAAATAGGGGGAGCAATTGAAATTATCAAATACATTTAATATATTCAAAATCTTAAATATATGTTTGTTATCATCAAAAGGGGGAGATTGTTGAATATGCGCTTTGCGCTATATGATTTTTGTTTGATGATAATAAACATATATACATTAATTTAAATGTATTTGTTAACGTACTATTTTATTTTTCACAGAATAAATAAATATTTGCTGCATAAAAATAAATAACACAGTTTTTGAATTCAAATGAATATTTTATTCAAACAAATATTTATTACAACTTTGATAGTACAATTTCAAGCTCTCACTATACATATACAATTCTAATTACATCACATTTCACATTTACATATTCACCTCACTACATATCACTCACACTCGTATTTTTATCTACAACTGCATTCCAGTTTGAATCCAGCATCTGAGCAATCTGCAAAAATATTCACTAACGCAGTAAAATTGAAAAGAAAATATTTTTGCAATATAAATTAAAAGATGGATTTTGAAAATATAATTTGCCTCAGTTATTTGGGTTGTTCGTCATAATTTAAATTTGAATTCATCATACACGAACAACTTGTGACATACACAGTATATTACTGTATATGCCACAAGGCCGTGCACACCGATATATACACTTGATTGATTTACAGGGACAGGTGAGCACAGGTCAAACCCAAATATAAAGCCGGGTTCAACTCACGTGCAATAATATAAAAGTCACAATTCTCAGCACAAGGTCAAACCCGAGTTTTTGAAACTGGATTCAACTCAAGTGAAAGTTCAGAAATCAACATGAATGCAATGCAAAGACCACGGCTACAACACAGCAGCAACAATGGAACAGTGCAGCAGTATGCAAGTGCATACACAAAGAGGCAGTAAAGACCATATGGTCAGTGCACAAGAACATGGCCTCAAAAATGTAACATTTCATCATAATGCAATGACCAGAATGGAAATGAACTCGACCATGTGCTCAAGTAAAGGAAGAAATGCCAACAACAAAGACCACATGCATGTACAACATCACACAATGTCACAGCAAACAGTGGAATCAACAAGGCAACAGTGCAGTTGCAACATAAGTGAACAACAATGTCGAGCTCAATAAAATCAGTAGCATGAAGACTGCATCAAAATGCAAGCACAAAAGCCACAACTCAAATTCAAATACCAACTGCAAATATCCAATATGCAACATGGTGAACAAGATGCAGTGCAGTGCAAATCAAACTCAACTCAACAATGAAAGTGTGCAAGTGCACATATGTAAAGAATAGACCAACATCAAAAGCTAGTTCAATGTGGAATGAATCAAGTGATGAAGCACACTAACATGCAACAGTATGGCTATATGCATGCATATGAATACAAATGCAACACAGCAACTCAACACCACAAGCCAAAATGCATACTAAATGCAAATGAATTCAGTTATAATGTGTACAGGCAGTGAGGAATCTCAGGTTAAGAAATAACAATATCAAGTGAATGCAAACAATGATTGAAGCGTGTCGAAGTTACAACAAAGACCAAGTGAAGCATCAGTTCGTATATGATTACAACAACAGTGTGGCAATGCACTAACAATTCAATCCAAACATGTGCGGACTTAGGCAACAGTGAAGCATGCAGACCAGACCAAAAGTGATCAAGGCAAAATACAAATGCAAGTAGCTCATGCAACAGACTCAGCAACTATGGCCAACATGAAACTGCAAATACCCATGCCCAAACTTATATGCAACAGCAACTCAAAGTTCAGGTCTATAGAATGAAGATAAACTCTACCGTGTACACAAGTGCAACAAGCAATGCTCAGGACCAAGTGAACAACGTATGTGATACAACTTCAAGTATATATGCAGTTAATTGGATGTAGTAGTTATTCTTTCCCAAACACATATGTATACATGCATACATATCAAAACCGAGACATTGCAAACTGTAACATAGCCGAGAATAATTCATAAATCAGAAATCACGTGTGTGACAAATTGAAACAGTCAATACCAAGTCGAAGCACCGCGTAAAAATAAATCAACCACAATTACAATTCAAAGCCGTGATTATCAAATTCAAAGCCAAGATGAACGAGTCAAGGCCGAAGTTGAACAGGTACAAAATTGAAGCCGTGGGACGCAAGCATACGATTATGAACTAGTCAGAATCAATCTCAATCGTTCAAGAATAATAAAGTGGCCGAGATGAATTATTGACAAAGTCAAATGATTTTATACGAACGAAGATAAAGGAGTTCGAACGCATATAAATACCCAAAAATCATCATCGGCACAAAAGCATCGAATTCAAGCATAAAATCAGAAAAGCACAAAGCATAGAATTACATACCAAAGCCAGGGAAGAATTCGATCAACGAAGTAGCCGATGTGAGCAACAATCAATCAAGAATACACGCAAAAGATCATCAAATCAATCCACAAACCATCGGCGCTTCAAAAGCCCTAATTTGGAGATCAGGGACGAAGCCCTAAAGGAACAGGCCGCCATTTTTATCACGAACGAAGAAAAGAAAAAAGGGACGGGTTAAAAGAAGATGGGCCGGCCGTGTTTCTTATTATAAAAGGGGGATTCTACTTTAATTTTTTTTAAAAGCTTTAGTTTATATTATTAGGGTTGTTTATTTATTTCTATTTGTTGTTTAAATTGTTTTTTATTTTTTCGAATCAAAAACTGGTAAATCACCACCTAGGATTTAGGTAGTGTCAGATTGTCGAGTTAGAATTAGTTCAGTGAGCAGGGTGTGCGAGTTTGCAAAGCTCGATAGGCGGGAGCAGTGTTTGCGAGTGAGCGAAACTCTATAGGCGGGAGCAGGGTGTGCGAGTCTAGTAGAGTGTTTGTGAGCGGGAGCAAAAGGGTCTGCGAGTCTAGTAGAGTTGTTGTAAGCGTGATACTGTTTAATTCTAATAGAAATCTGTGAATGCAGCAGTAGGCAGGGGTTGCCGAAGCTGGGTAAATTTTGTGTGTGATTTACTTTTCAGCATATTTATTTCTGCAGTTTATTTCTGTGTTTAAATCGAGAAAATTTGCTATAACCCTATTCACCCCCCTCCCCCTCTAGGGTTAATCTAGATCCTACAGGAACTTCCATGCTTGATCTAATTTAATCCATAGACATTCAAATATAATTACATCAATGCATGCATCATATTGACACCACCAGATAAATGTGAATATACCCTAATAGGTGTGATCCACTTGGCTTGATTCCCACTCACGCTTTGATTTTAGTTTCCACGGTATTGGATATCGATGCTCAAAATGAGCGACAAAATCATTTTAGATTGACAAAGTAAAAAGAACGACATCAAAATGGATAGTTAAGAAATCAACTAACAAAAGTAAATGAATAATTGTATATGAGAATTAGATTGCCTACACTTGTTAGAAAAAGACAAATCAAGATTTAAAACATTTGATTCTTACTTGTGTTTGATTTTTGCAACATATTATTCGTAAAAGTACTTTAAAAATACTCTTTAAAAATATATTCATTTAAAGCGCAAATTTGATTTCAAAGTGTACGAAAAACATGGGGCAAAATCTATTGTCATTAAAACATCGTTTATTCAAAACCCAAAATAATATACACTTAGCTTTATTTTCAAAACAAATTCTTCTAAAAGATTTTCTCGTTTAAAAACTATCATCTATAAATTTCAAGTGGCGGTTACTATTCAAGAGGATTATAAATCAATTTAGAATAAATTTATAAATTATTAACCATATTAATTACCCAAAAAGGCAATTAATCAAATTTATAATTATTTATAGATTTTAAACAAGATTAATTGTCCTAGAAGATAATAAATCAAATTTATAATCATTTATAAATTTAAAAACAACATCAATTATCCCAAAGGATAATAAATCAAATTTATATCTTCTTTTATAAATTTCAAATCAAAAATTAACCTTTATTTTCAAAATTCTCAAAATATTTGAAAATATAGTTCTAAACACTTTCAAAGTGTAAAAACGTGACCAAACGTTTATTTAGTAAAAATACAAGCACAAGTTCAACACACACATGCGAGGGTTTAAGGAGATAATATTTCATAAATAACGGTATAGCAAAAATTGCTATAACGACACTTACACAATTCAAGCAGTATGACATAAATATATATCTTTTACTAAACATCAATATAAGAAATAAAAGAATATAAATAAGATGCAAATAGTAGTGGTTATATAAATAATTGTGAGAAACCCCTTAGGGTCTCTCTACAAAAATCCTCTGTATAACACACATATGTATGTGTATTTTCCCGAAGTGTTCTGTAGCGAACTATTCACTATGAAGACAATCCGACTTCTTCTTTTTGTTCCTTGTAACAAAATGATTATTTATTCCATCTGCTTTTTAAAACGGGAGTTTAAAATCAAAACAAACAGCTAAATAATAATTATATTCATGGAACGATGATATATTTTGTTCGATAGATGCCCAAATAATCTGTTAAATTTTATTATAGCAGAACGAGATTTTGTTATGCTAAACAATTTTCCCAACGAGATATAATTAATTTAACTACGCTAAGCGAATTTGAATTAAATCAAAATGATTTTGTTACTAATATATACTTCGTTAAAACTGTTAACTATCAACCAAGCATTCATTAACAATTCATAACAACATGGAAATCATATAGCTAATTTAAAGGTGAGTTAACTCACCGAAATTCCAGTTGATGCTGATGTGTCCGGTTTGAACTAAAACGGAACAAACGTTCGATTTTAGCACAAAATTTTGTAAGCTCCAAACTCGACCAATCCTAGTACGATCAAGATATTTAGTTCACAAAGCTTTGGATTAATTAAATTAATTAATTAATACCATAATCAAAAGCTCTTAATCCATCTTTCTCTTTTCGTTAATCCCTACCTGTACACTAATATAGTGCACTTTGTGCATTAAAACTCGTCGACTCAATGAACCAAGCCACCGTTCCGCGCATGGACTTCACAATCGAGCTCTTCTCCGCGACCCCGACCTGCCTGCCCCATTACCATAATGTCCACGCTGCCCAACTAAATCCCGATAACCCCTCCTCCTACACATCCAGGTCAGTGGTTGCAACTCCTAAACGTAAACCGCACTTCATCAAAACCCACCCCGAGATGCAAAATCGACAAGAAAACCCAGATTCATACTCGATTCAAGTGAAAACAACTTAAAACAACCAAAACCCGAAACCTTAGTCGACGCTGCCTCAAGGTCGGCCGTCCAAATAATGATCGAACACATCAAAACCAACATAGAATCAAAGATAAGCTTCATCCGAGATTAAATAAATGAACTTTATATTTTTTTCATTGGTTATTTGATTTGACAATGGAATTTGTTTGCATTGGACACTATTTTTCGTTTACAATATTTGAAAATTTAAAAGAAGAAAAGGGGATGAGCAAAAATGAGGGTATTTGACTTTATTTTTTTTATATAAACAAAGTATATTGGTTACATCAATCTCAAGCTACCCCATATTCTCAAGTAACCATTATAACTTAAACAATTTTTCCAAGAAAGACATCAAATCAAAAGTCTACATGAATTCAAGTTCAAAATTGAGAATTTGATTTGATTTTAAAAGGTTAAGAAAAGAAATAATTGCAGTATTCCACTATCCAATATTCCTTCTGCATAGAGACCTCGAACGACTGAAATAAAATTCGATCGCGCACTAAAATGCGACATGATCATAAATCAACAATAAAAAACACAGATTATTTAATTCTTTGAAACTTCAAAAATATCATTGTTTGCCATAAAATTGTCAAATGAGAAATATTTTCAAATTAAAATTATGAGAGAAAAATAATCCAATAAATTCAATCAATAATATTGTAATAAAATCAAGTCGTTTTATTGAAAATTAATTTTCTTATTATTTATCCGAACTATTTATTACTCCAAATAAATTTACATTTTTGAATTCACCAATATTATTTATTAATTAAAAGGAGTTAAATAAGACTATTAAATCCATTTAATTAATATTTTTTAGCAAGGCTAGCGGGGTTGACTGGTCCTTTACTAGATTTTATTGCAAAGACACAACAATAAGAGAAATAGCTCGAAACAACTCCAGGTTATAAAAACACAAAAGAAAAAACAAGGGAGGAACAAACACATAATGACACGCACAGGAAGAAAAAAAATGCAACAGAAACCACAAACAGGACCCAAAGCGAAGCTTGGGTTAGCTCCAAGCAGAGATTGAAGCGGAAGAAAAGGCTGTCGTCCTCGCCATTGCAAGTGATACTTCATTTTTTTAAAATTTCCACAGTGCTTCAATATCTCTTCTTTTATTCTCAAAACATATAAGGTTCCTTTCTTTCCAAATCAAGGTCAAATGTTTCTTAACACACAGTGAAATGAGACGAGATTCGGGAGTTCGCCATCTTGTCGAGTTTTGTATCATATTCCAGTCAATATCATCATGACCAGTCAGAGAGTATTCCCCTACCAGTGCCATCAACCTTCTCCAAAGCATAAGATTATCAGTACAACCAACGAAAATATGGTAGAAGGACTCATTGCTTATTCCACAGAAAAAACACAAGTTGCCATGATCAAGACCAAACTTTAGCACACATCTTTAGTTAACAAGGTCTGATTTAGCACTTTCCATAACATTAGATTTTCCTTAGGGGAAGTATCAAAGTTCCAAATTATTTTCATCCATTTGCAAGGAGGAAGTGTATCATTCGCAGATAATACTTTATATGCAAGGGCTACAGAATGAGATTTTTCCTTCCATGAAACAAGATCCTGACTTACAGTAGGGTATGTTTTTGCTTGCAAGAGATCCAAGGCAACTCTGATGACCTGGTTAGATGAGTATGGCAACTGAAGATGACCATTAGCAATAAAATCAATTTCCTTGGCTTCTTTTGGAATACCAGATTGGATTGTACGCCGATAATTAAGGAGTTTAGACAGTATCATACCAGTTGCACCCCATGGCTCTGACCAGAATTTAACAGTGGATATGTGGGACATTTTCATAAGAATGAAAGGAAGGAAAGATTCTCTAAGCCTAAACAATCTTCTCCAAGTTTAGCTACAAGACTGGGGGACATCCAAACACCAAAAATCCTTCCTACCAATCCTATGTGCCCATACCCATTTAACCCAGAGACTCTCCCTCTTTGAAAGTAATGAATTAAAATGGGAACTAAAGGCAGACTTGTTCTGCAGATAAAAATTCTTAACTCCTAAACCCCTTTTGGATATTGGCATTTCAAATAAGCTGAAGGAGAAAGGAATTGGCTTTTTCAAATGTATATTGCCACATCAAAAAATTTCATCATGGCACTTTTGATCGGTCTCAGTAGCTTGTTAGGAAAAATAAATTCTCTGGCCCAGTACACAACCATAGAGAAGCTAATAGATTTGATAAGTATGAGTCTTCCAGCTTGAGATGGCCTTCTATTAGCCCTTCTATCCAAGGTAGAAGTGATTATGTTGTATAGAGGAAGGCAGTCTGCAAGGGTTATCCTGGAAGTGAGGAGGGGAAAACTAAGGTGGGTCATGTCATAATTCATTAGCTGAAGCCCATAAGAAATAGACCAGTCAGAAGCCTGTTGTAAGGGAATTCCAGAGAAGATAATGCTTGATTTGGAAATTTTAAGTTTGAGTCAAGTCATAGATGAAAAGGATGATAATGTTGATATTATGAACTGGATAGAAGGCAGTGAGGTTTTGTGAAGATCATTATGTCATCCGCAAACATAAGAGAGGTTATTTGGGGATCTTTACACCTTGGGTGGAACTGATTAAGATTTAAGTTATATATGAGATTGATGAGTCTAGTGAATACTTCAATGACAAGGATAAAAATATAGGAAGAAATTGGATCCCCTTGACGAATTCCCTGTTTGCCAGAGAAAAAGCCAACAGATCGACCATTCAAAATAAGGGAGAAGCTTGGCGTAGAAATGCACTCGTATGCCCAGCCAAGAAATGGTTTGGGAAATATCACTAAAGAAAAAAGTCTGATTACAGAAGGCCACTGAACAGATTCAAAAGCTTTCTTTAAGTCAAGCTTCATCATGGCAACTTTGGAATTGTTTGCTCTTACATAACAAAAAAGATGCTCATGAGCTAGGAGAACATTGTCTAATTTGTTCCTGTTGGGCAGAAAAGCAACTTGATTTTGAGATATAATACCAGGGAGAACACTGACTAATCTAGATGTTATGATTTTAGTAACACGCTTGTAGATTACATTACAATAGGAGATCGGCCTAAAAGTGCCTATAGTGGTGGGATGATTATTTTTTTGGGACCAAAACTAAGTTTGTTGCATTGACTTCTGTGAGGAGCTTGCACTTGTCAAAAAAATTCTGCACTGCTTCAGAAAAGTTAGAATGATTTATGTCCCGGCTATTGGTGAAGATGAGGACATTTAAGCCATCAGGCCCTCCATAAGATTTCTTGTTCATTGAGAATGAATTATTATTTAATTCACAATTCCACCATTTCAACGACCATTATATTTGAATTCAAGTTATTAAATTCCAAAATCCAATTATTTAAATATCTAAGATTAATTAAACATTTAAAAGTCAATGACCAAAATTTTGGGTTGTCACATTCTTTCCCCTTGAAAGAATTTCGTCCTCGAAATTCCCAAGGATGAAAATGTAACCAACCATTTAGTTTAAAAACTATTAATTAAAATGAGTTATTAAACTTATTACTTAATTAATTCTCAAATATTATGGAAAATTTTGACTGCGTCTCCTTTCCGCGGTTCGATCAGAACAACTTCAAATTTCCTCTATGGGCCCTGAACCAACCAACGTAAACAAAATCCAAGTGGCTTCCCATATCCGGGGTATAAAATCATCAACGAATTCCAATTTCTAAATCCACTACATTCCTTTTTTGCATTAATTTTTTTTGTTGCAAGCAACTTATTATCTTGATGCAAGTGCAGGTGCATAAGAATCAAATAGCAATCTCTTGTTTACCTATACTTACACATTCCCAAAGAAAGTCGAGCTAATAAAAAGCAATATGATGCAATAGTTAATAATGATACAACTCTACATGTAAAGACTAGCATGATATAAATCTACATGTAACTCTAGGGTGATATAAAGTCACATGCACCCAAAACAACATAACAAGAATATGCAACAAAATTAAGAGGATATCCTGTAACAAAATATCCAATTATTTCAAAAGATACATTTAGAAATTATTTCCCAAAAGTTTATATTCAAAATATATACTTTCAAATTTCTCCAAAGGGAAATAAAACAAAATCAAAATCAGTTATCATAAGGAGGGGCTTCTCCTACCGGTGCATGGTATAACTCTAGAATCAAACAACATAAAGGGTCCAGTGGTATTCTAGTTCCTCCTAAACAACAACTAGAGAAAACAAATATACCTAGAAAATCTTCCAAATCAAAAAATTCCCAATTTCCCTACTTCAGTCATAACAAAAAAATATTTGAGAAGTCACTTCAACTAATATTTTTTCCAAATATACTGAAATAATAATACTTTCTCAAAGTTTTCAAAATAATATTATTATCATTCTTTCACAAATTCTTTCAAGATCACTTTTCCAAAAGCACTGGGACTAAAGTCCTAACAAACAAAAAATTCATAAACCATAATCTATAAAATCACACAATCAATCAAATCAAAGATAATTCCATAAAGAAGTAAACTAACACTATCAATCAATCAAATTCCGTAAGGGAAAAAATCTAACACTTATCATTATTTAAAATGTCCAATGACTAACAACCAGATCTTAGCTTAGGTTCAAAAACTTTCTTACTTGTCCAGAGATATTGATAATTCCCTAAGCATACCATTTCGCTCATTGGCCTTTGGTTATTGCTTAGAAGCTTCCCCAGACAATATTGAAATTCACTCTCTAAAATTACTAGTTTCATAGCTACCTAATTTTTTAAGTCACTTATATTTTTCATTTAGTATTTTATTCAATACTAACATTACTTATGAACTATTTCAGTAAAAAAAAATCTGAGTTTATAAAGAATTTATAAAGTCATTTCTTTAGAAAACATCAAATAAATCTTACTCCATTTTATTTACTTGTATACTACTCTTCTAAATCCTATGGATATATACAAGACAACAATTTCATTTTACTTTTCAAAATTTATATAGAGACCTAATCAAAATATGGTTCTTTTAAAACCAAGTCAACCCTTCAACCACTTTACCTTAGAGTAAGCTAAGGCAAGACATTTACTGGTTGGCCCAATATTACCAATTTGTTTATACAACTTGGATGATTTAATCAAAAGCTATAGTTTTAATAAAACAATGTCTATTAAAACCTCCTTATCTAATTTAACTTATTTTGAAATTTGTGTTCAATTATCCCTTTTTCTATATGAAATAACTTCAACAATTTATTTATTAAAACTAGCTTTAGGTTTATCCGAATTTGAACTCTTTTCGATTGCACAATGATAAAGAGAATAATTTACTAAAGGCCCCACAACATTTGCCTAAGCATACATCCAATCTTCACTTAGAAGATTATTCAGATTACCACAAAACTAATCGAGGCAATTTCCTCCAAATTACCCTAAAGAAAATGCATTCCACTTAAAACTTCTCTTCCGAAATATTTATATTTAGAAATACTTTCAAGTAATGCTACTATATATTATCATTATTATTCAACAACCTTTCAAAATTATTTCAAATGACTCTGGGATTTAGATTCGAATATCCTTTTTAAAACACATTTCATAGATCAAATTTATATAAAATTACCTTTATATAAAATCGTTTCATATTATAATAATTCTCCTTCATTATAATAAAATTTTCTTAATTATTTATTCTCTAAATGTCTTATCCAACCATTTAGATTATATTAAACAACTTTTGATTAAAGTTTGCTTTTAACTTAACATTATTAAAAGATGAATTTTAACTTCACAGTTTCTCCAAACACCTTATAGTGAAATTTTGAAACTTAATTCACAAAGGGGATCTTTCAAATACACTCACAATTATCAATAAATGCTCTAACTGGACGAACGTAAATTAACAAACAATTGTCAACGCACCTAAACTATCTGAGCATGACAAATCAAAAAGTTATGATAATAAAGAAGTATTATTGCCAACAAACAAACACTATAAATAATTATATAAATTTGAAAATTATTCCTTTATATATAAAACATATAATCCTAGGTTAAATATTTCATTTAACAAATTTTCAAAATTCAATATTGTGTCCATTTACCTTGTTCAAGTGTTCAGAAATCCCCATTAGCACTGTGGCATCCCATATCTCGATCAAAATTTATAAACAACTCAATAGACCAATTAACAATGCGCTTTTATAACGTTAACAAATACGCTCTTAAATATATAATACTCTCAAACTCATTCTAGGTTATCACTTACCCTATCTCTAATGAGTCATACCCTACAAAAGCCAAGGTTCTCGCTTAACCTTCAGCTCTGATACCAAATGTAATCCTGCCTTTTCGACCATCGAAAGTCGACCCCAAAGACATCCACGATATTTAGATGTTAAACATCTAACCTTTGAAAAGATAGATTGTTAGGGTAAATAGAAAAAACTACACAGAAAAAAACATGGGAAAACAAAATCTCACTACGAAAACAACAACATATAATATAATAAAGACAATATAAAATGTTTTCCAACATAAAAGATACATTGGAGTTAAAAACCAAATCTTATCAGCAGGACAGATATAGATTTCTCGACCTTACAATTGCTGAAAGGTATATATAATAATACAACGATAATTAAAAATATTACGGTAAGTGAACATCCAGCTCTACTCCATGAGCTCTATGTCTCACTAATAACATCATAAAAAACTACTCGGTCTGACTCAATCATTATAATCAAATGACACTCTGATCAGTGTGGAAAACCAGCATGAGAAAACTCAAGTAATAAAGTGAACAATTAATAATTCTATGAGATCACGTTGTAAAATGTGGAACGGGTTTTTACCTCACAAGAACAACTTCCATATATGAAGAAAAGGGAAACAATCAGAACAACAATCCAAATAAGAGAGAATGTATAGAGACAAGATCAAAATCCAAACTTAAAGAATGGATAAAAATAATTAAACATATAGAAGAGCTTTAGAACTTCTCGATGCAAATTCAAAAAACAATTCAAAGGTTTGGATTAACAACAAGGAGAGGAATTTTTCAACAAGTGGCTAGGAGGTGCTCCCCCCTTACTAAAATTATACCCTTAGAAACATAATTGAAAACTACGATGGCTCTCGGAAACTCTTGCCCTGACCCCGCCAATGGTTAATGGGAATAATGCCACATAACCTGGCCCCCGCTCGTGCTTTGGTTTTAGTTATTACTGAAAAAGGATAGCAATGCTTAAATGAGCAACAAATCATCTTGGATTGACGAAACACACAAAAGGAAAGATTAATTCCAAGGTTCGATATAGGAACAAGAATAATGAATTTATCCAACATAACCAGGAGGGTGCTCCCCCTACATCGAAAGTATACCTTTAGATAAATATACTTGAGAGCCCATGCCATACGTGCAACACCCTCAGGAACTTTCAAACTGGACCCCACTAAAACCACAAGCATCTGAATATACTTACATCAATGCATGCATGCTATCGAGACCACCAGATAAAAGTAAATATACCCCAATGGGTGCGACGACCCACATGGCTTGGCTCCCACTCACGCTTTTATTTTAGTTTCCTCGATGTTGAATACCAATGCCCAAAATAAGCAATAAAATGACTTGGATTGATGAAGCACGAAGAATGATATCAAAATTGATTGTTAAAAAATTAACTATCGAATGTAATTGAATGATTGTATATGGGAATTAGATCGCATACACTTATTAGTAAAAGACGAACCAAGATTTAAAATATTTGATTCTTACTTGCACTTGATTTTCACACCAAAAATATTTGTAAAAACGCTTCAAAAAACTCTTTAAAAATATTCATTTAAAGGGAAAATTTTGTTTCTAAGTGTATGAAAAAGATGGGCCCAAAATCAATTGTCATTAAAACACTGTTTACTCAAACCCAAACAATATACACTTAGATTTATTTTCAAAACAATTCCTTTTAAAAGATTTCCCCATTTAAAAACTATCATTTATAAATTTCAAATGACAATTAATACTTTGGAGGATTATAAATCAATTTAAAATACATTTATAAATTATAAACCACATTAATTACCTAAAAAGGTAATTAATAAAATTTATAGTTATTACGGATTTTAAACCATATTAATTGTCCTAGAAGATAATAAATCGAATTTATAATCATTTATAAATTTAAAAACAACATTAATTATCCTAAAGAATAGTTATTTAAATTTATAACCTCTTTTATAAATTTCAAATCAAAACATAACCTTTATTTTCAAAATTCTCAAAATATATGAAAATATAGTTTTAAACGCTTTCAAAGTGCAAAAACATGACCAAATGTTTATTCAGTAAAAATAAAAGCACAATTTCAAAACACACAAGGATTTAAAGAGATTATATTTTATAAGTGACGGTATAACGAAAATTACTATCATGACACTTACATAATTCAAGCAGTATGGCATAAATATTTTTAACTAAACATTAATATGAGCAATAAAAAAATATAAATAAGAAGCAAATAACAATATATAAATAAATAAATAATGGTGATAAACCATTTAGGGTCCTACTATAAAACTTCCCTGTATAACATACATATGAATGTGTGTTTTTCTAAAGTGTTCCATAGTGACCAATTCACTATGAAGACACTCCCACTTCTCTTTTTTCCTCCTACAACAAAATGATTATTTATGTCATTCTCTTTTTAAAACAAGAATTTAAAACCAAAACAAATAGTCAAGTAATAATAATATTCACAGAACAAGAATATTTCTATTCGATAGATGTCCGAATAATCTATGAAAATAAAAAATTGTAGCAGAACGAGGTGTTATTCTACAAAAATAATTGTCTCAAATGAGGTATAATTAATTTAATTACGTTAAGGAAAATTAACAGGAAGATTTTATCACTAACATATACTTTGTTAAAACTATTAATTATCAACAAAGCATTCATTAACAATTAATAACAACATTGAAATCATATAGCTTATTTAAAGATGAGTTAACTCACAGAGATTTCAGTTGACGCCGAAGCATGAACTAAAAGCAAAACGTGTGTTTGATTTTAACACTTAATCCTATACACTCCAAACTCTACCAATCGATTTCCAAAATGTAGATATTGTCATCATGAATCTAACGCGACTGACCCATTGAATTTGGACTTATTATGATCAAGACATTTAGTTTACAAGGCTTTGAGTTAATTAAAATAATTAATTTAGTAATTACACCAACTAATACCCTAATCAAGCTCTTAATCATCTTCCTCTTCCTACTAACCCTCACCTGCATACCAACACAACGCACGTTGTGCAGGAAAACCCATCGACTCGGCGAACCAAGCCACCGTTCCATGCACGGACTTCACGATCGAGCTCCTCTCCGCGACCCCGACCTGCTTGCCCCATCACCATCATGTCCACACTACCCAATCAAATCCCGACACCCCTCCTCCTCCACAACTAGGTCAGTGGATGCAACTCCCAAACTTAATCCACACTTCACCAAAACCCACCCCGAGATGCAAAACTCAACCACAAACCCAGATTCAAACTTAATTCAAGCAAAAACCACTTAAAACGATCGAAACCTGAAACCCTAGTAGACGCTGCCTCGAGGTCAACCATCCAAATGATGCTCGAACCCATCAAAACCAACATAGAAACGAAGATAAGCTTCATCCAAGATCAAAGGAATGGACTTTATATTTTTTTTTTTTTTTCATTTGTTATTTGATTTGACAACGGATTTTGTTTGCATTGGGCATTGTTTTTCCTTTACAGCATTTGAAAAATAAAAAGAAGAAAAGGGGATGAGCAAAAATAAGGGTATTTGACTTTATTTTCTTTTTTATAAACAAAGTATATTGGTTACTTCAATCTCAAGCTAACCCATATTCTCAAGTACCATCACAATTTAAACAATTTTTTCCAAGCAAGATATCAAATCAAAATCAAGTCTCCATTAATTCAAGTTCAAAATTTAGAATTTGACTTGATTTAAAAATGTTAAGAAAAGAAATAATTGCGGTATTCATCTACCCAATATTTTGTCCGCGTATGGACCTCGAATAACGGAAATAAAAATTCGATCACGCACCAAAATGTGACATAGCCATAAATCAACAATAAAATACACAAATCATTTAATTCTATGAAACTTTAAAAGTATCGTGGTTTTCCATAATATCGTCTGACAATAATTTAAATATTTATCAAATTAAAAGTATGAAAGAAAAAATTCAATAAATTCAATTAAAAATATTATAATAAAAATAAAGTCGCTTTATTAAGAATTGATTTTCATATTATTTATTTGAACTATTTATTACTGTAAAAATAATTTACAACTTGAATTCACAAATATTATTTATACACACACACTCTTGTTATAGTCCATTATTAGATGACGGGATGTATACACTCTTATTTATATGGATACAGATCTACTTGGTGTAGGTGGGAACGGTTCGTACGCATCGATCTAGTCGTAGCGGCTAACGATAAATCTAATAACAAGAAATGGTGAACAATTGGCATAAGCTAGTGTTATATATAGGACGTATAATTTACCAGTCATCAAAATGTTGTTCTGACCCACCTCCTTATTACAACCCAGAGGATTTTGAAGGGCAAGTACTAGTATTATTTTGGAGAAGTAGTCTGCCTGAGGCACTTGACATTTGAGGTATCATTCTGGGTCAGTAACTATTATGATAAATTATATTTACTTTTCCCACTGTGAGTTATTACCATCAATGCTTTGTTATAGCTTCTCTTTTGTAGGATACCAAACCAATAATCCATATTTTAGCGGACTTGGCGTTTTTGGGTTAGTGAAAATATGGGCAACCTGGTGTGCGGATAGTTACATTTGGTATCAGAGCTTAGCTTGGTCGCTCCCAAAAAAATTTAGAAACATTGAGTGAACGTATTTGTATTTTGATTATAAATATAAATATAGTATTTTCTTAAATTTTATGAATTCCATCTATTGAGTAGCTGCACGTGGAAAAGTCCCTAAACTTGAATGGTATATGACTCCCTAGTCGGACCTTGATACATCAATGATTGTCGATCCCCTTTTTGATTGCCGATTGATTATGTACAATAGGTCAAGATAAAGGGAAAATAAGGGTCCATATGTTAGGGATAGTGGAAGGTGGAGAAGTTTTTAAAGAAAGGTGTGAAATGGTTATCCTAAGTAATAATTAGATTTTTGTATTTGGAAAGGATGATGTCTTGAGAGAATGTTAGAAGTCCACTTTGAGTCCAACCCAAGAATATGAAATTTTTGTGAAAACAAAAGTATAAATTATCTACTTTAGAATGGACTTTTAACGAAAAAGTTAGTAAATGTTGAGTTTTGGATATATATATATATATATATATATATATATATATATATATCATACATATCATATATACGTTTTGTAAGAGATTTTCTTTTGAAAAGAAGCGGTAGAGCAATATAGCTCGTGAATCTTTCAATGTAATGAATTTTTTTTAAGATATTAAATATTTTTATGGGTGGGCAATACAAGTGGTATATAAATCGAAATAGAGTAAATGGTATAGAAAAGAAGACTTAAAGTCTTAAAAATTAAGTTGTAAGCGGCTGCATTATAATAATCTAGGTAAAAAGGATTGTATATTAAGAGAAAAGCAGTTGGAATTAGTGCAATTTGGACTAAAGAATTGAGTAATCGGAAGTTGGAAGGTATAAATGAAAGAGAGATTTGATATATCTTTAATCATTGGAATGAAAAAATATTAAAAAAAAATAAGTTTCTATGCACCAATCAAGTTACAAATAAAGGCGTTTTGTTTGAAATAATAAGGAATGTAAAAGCAAAGGAAGAGATGTGCAAAATATCAGAAATTCTATATTTTTTACTATCTTTCAACAAAGAAAATGCAGTATAATTTCTTGTAATTTTATACAAAGCATGAATCCTCTTTTAAGTGATTCACTATGACATCCCGAAAATTTGGGGCAATATCAATTTAATAATCTACATTGAAAATTAAATTTATTTGATAATATTTGTTAATAATATTTGAATTGATTTAATAATCTTCCTTTAAACAAATATTTAATTTATAATTTATCTGTTAAAAGCTAATTTAAATTGTTTCTATTTATAATGTATGTATATATGTATATATATTGGTATATATTATAAATAGATCAGTTTTGTTTTTAAATTTAATAGATAAAATTATATTTTCTAATTCTATTATTTTTTATAATTTGGGAATTTAATATTGTATAAATAATAATATGATCTTAAAAATACTCAAGATAAATTTAATTTGTTTAAAAGTATTCTAGCCTAAGTTTAAAATTTAAATAAAAGATTGTTTTGGTTCTTTTTACTTCAACTTTATAAAATAAGTAATTCATTTATGTAGTGATTTCATTTATGAATCATTTTAAATTAATAATGAGTGATTTTTAAACAACAACAACAATGCAATATTTTTACAAATAGATTTTAATATAAAAGGAATTGTTATTTTAAATTCATTTATATATATATATAAGTATTTTGGAAAGCTATGGTTTGTAAATTTAAAATGAAGTAAACTTTATAAAATATTTAACTTAAGAATAAATCAAATGTATAAGGTTAACATAAGTACATAAGTTAAAAATTCACAACAAATATTGAAATAAAGTACTTAAAGCAAAGAAAAAATAAACAAGGTAAGATAAATATAATTGCAGCCTGTAAAGAAAATATACAAGGCAAGAACATAAACATGTAAAATAAAATGCAAAGCTAAGAAAAGGAAACCTGTAATCATGTCTATACAATAATTATGTTGGAAATAAAACAAAATAAAATAAAATTCAAAGGAAGTATAAAACAAAGGCAAGAGTAGGAAAGAAGACAAGTATGAAACATAAAATATAAATGTTAGTAGCTTGTAAGATTTAGATTCTGACATGTATAAACATCAAGAATAAAACAAAATAAAGTAAAAAAAAAAGATAAGCAGGCAAGAAATAATAAGAATGCAAAGCTAAGGAGCAAAGTATAAGCAAAGTAAATATAAAAATATATGTATATAGGAATGAGTAGCTGGAAACATAAAGTACTCAAATAATAAATGCTTTCAACTCTTAGCAGCAAAATATTGTCATTTCGAATTGTATGAAATCATTCTAGCCACCCTAATGTAAATATCTTGCCTGATAAAACAAGAGTAAATAGTGTACCAGGCAAGTATGCAACCTAGATAACACCTACCCTATACAAACTTATCTTTCTATATATACTAATATTAAACCAGAGGAAAATTAGATTGCAAGCTTCTTTATTTTTCTCTTATATATAAACTCAAATATAAAACTGAAGCATTTACAACTCTTCTCATTTCTAATTTGATCATCACAATATAACAAACATGGAAACAAGAGAATAAGTTAACATTTCTCATTTTACGAATCTAAAGAACAACCTGAGCATTTTCTTTCCAAAACCTGAGAATACAAGAGGAAAAAAAAACTATAGATTACTTTCTTCAAACCTGGAATTGTCTGAAGCAAGCGAGCTCAAAGTTAAACCTTCAGTCATCTTCAATTGGTTTGAATAGCATGCAGTTTTAAAGCAAATCAAGGGGTAAGAGCATTTCAGTTTTGTAAAGAGGTGCTCTGTCATTTTCAAAACTTTGTGAGTAACATTTTTTTTAAAATTATTTAAGTTTTACAATCTGATGCATGTTGATATTTGGATGCTTAAGTATATGGTTTGGATATTTATTTAATCATTTTACTCTGGTGTTTGTGTGATGGAAATTTTGTATAGTTTAAACCTGCAAATTCAAACTGCTTCCATTTAAAACTTGCTCTGTTCCTTTTCAAAACTTTGGTGAGCAATATTTCTTTGATTGAACTAAATTAGTTGCTGGTGTATAACTAGAAAAAAAAAGTTTATGTTGAAAACTTGCCGATATGTTTATATGTGAAAGAGTGGATGTATATATCCTGTACATGTTTTGAGATGCATCTGATTGTTTTCCCCAGGTCAAAATGTGTGAACAAATGTTTATTTTTGTACAAATCACAACCAGGATTGTAAATACAAACCACAATGATTTTTTTGTACAGGAATTTAACTTTAAAATTCTGTTTAAGCTAAATCAACTTATCAATGTCACTGGAAACCAAAATGTTTGAGCAAACTTTAGACAAATTAAAATCTAAACTTTTTAATTTATGAATTCAGTGATATATACTGAGTTCTTATACTTTAATATGAATTTTAAAACAAAATTTATAATTTTTAGAATGGGCATTTAAGAGCAGTTCTGGAATGAATATAAAATGCAAACTTGGGAATTTTTGGTAATCTTGTTGCTCTGGGGGTCTGGGATTCTCAGCAACGGTGGAGGAGTGATCAGTGTTGAGGACAAAAATGGTGGTTGGAGGTGCAGTTTGGCGTGGTGGCGACGGCGACGAAATATTTTCTGTAAACCTAATTTTACCTAGTTTGGGTTGAGTGGAGTTTATTGGGTCGGTTCGAACGCCACGAAGCGTCGAGTTCAACGCGGTCTTGGAAGTTGGTAGCTTGGTTGGAGACGAGTTCATGGCCGGGGCCGTTGACCATCAAGTGGTCGGGGTTGGGAGAATGCGGCGTTGACAGGTTCGAGAGGGGAAGGGGTTGTTGTGTTCCAGGTTTGGGTTTTCGATCCTATTTTCGTTTTGTGCTGCCGTGATGTTTTTGGGTGGTCGTGACGTGATCTGGAGGCGGTGGGCGACATGTTGGAGCTCCAGTGGGTGGCCGGAGGTGGATGGGGCCACGGTGCACGTGCACCGTGCCCATGGCAGTTCTGTAGGGATTTGGAGATGCAATGTTTTTTTTTGGGCTCGGGAAAGACTCGTGATACTCGAGTGTTAACTCGAAGCGTGGTAGGGGATGACCCGAAGTTAATGAAGGGGGATTCGAGTAGTGTTTGTTTCAGGCATGTGTAACCTGGAAACAGTGTTGTTCTGATTTAAAAACAAACTCAAATGAAAACTAAAATAAGTATAAGTTTAATCAAGTCTAGATTCAGTTGGAAGATTAAATTCAAGTTTATTTTTTTAGATTCAAGGTTGAAATGAAATCAAAGTTTAAATGATTTTAGGTGGGCTTCAGGTTTCTGATTTTACATTTTATTTAAGTTTGAAAACATAATTTAAAATGGGTTAAATTCAAGAACTTACAGTATAAATTTCAAATGAACTTTGAATCCAAGATTTCAAATGAATTTGGTTTTAAATCAAAATCAAATTATTTAAAAAAGAAAAAAACAAGATAAAACCCAAGTTTTAAATTCAAAGTTAAACTAATGAATTCAAATCCGGAAAATAAGTCAGTTTTGAAATCTAAATGTTTTAAAAACAAGTTTAAATTAAATAATTAATTTTAAAAGCTTGATGTTTAAATAAAAAGGATTAAGTAATCTAGTTTAAACTTTTCTTACATAAGTTTCATATATAAGTGATGAATGTACTTCACATTATTTAGAATTGAATTTAAATTTGGTAATGTTTAAATTGGTGAATCTTTTTGGATTTTTAATTCAAATGTAATTTGAATTTAAAATTTACATTTTAATATTAATGAAACTATTAATAGAAATGAATTACCTTAGAGATAATTAAGGTAATAAAATAATTTAATTAATAAGATAATTAAAGAATGATTTATTTAATTATTAATTTAGAGTCAGAAATAACTGATAATGTTTAAATCAAAGAAAATTTCTTTAAGATGTAATTAAGGAAATGTCGTTAATTAATGATTAACTAAGAATTTTTAAGTAATTAATTAATGTGATTAAATTTAATAATTAATTAGATTAATTTAGATAATCCTTTGTAAATTGTGAGGTAATTACTTGATAAAAGTAATTAAGAGATTAATTACTTAATGTAATTAATTTTGATAAATGGTTAATTTAAGTAATTAATTTATTTTAATTAATTTATGGAAATCATTTGATAATTGATAAGTGTAATTACTTATTGTATGCAATGGAGCACTATTACTTAAGGAAGTAATTAATGTTAATTACCGAATGTAATTAATGGAAAATGATGTGTTAATAAAGTAATTTGGATAATTACTTTTATAATTAATCTTGGGATTAATTAGTGGAGATAATTAATTTATTTATATAAGAAATTAAGGGTGGTTAATTACTGGTTGATATTAATCAAAGATGATTAATAATTGTGTTAAATTAAAGATTAATCACTCAAGGTAATTAATCAAATAAAGTAATTTATTTTAAATTTAAATTAGAGATCATTAATATAATTAATGATGAAAATTAAGAATTGGTTAATTAAGAAATAATTAATAATGTAGTGATTAAGTAAGGATAAATGTAATTAATTATATTTTAATTAATAAATGAAGTAATTAAATGTTAATTACTATAAATAATTTAGGATAATTAATTTGTAAAATTAATTAAAGACTAATTACTTATTGTAATTAGAAAATGATTAATCAAAGGTGTTTAATCAAGGCGAATATTTAGAGGATAATTAATTAATAATTAATTAATGGTTGTATAAGTAGGATTTATAGATGAAGTAATTAATTTAATTTACTTTAAATTAATTAGAGATAGGAGTAGTTAATTTAATTTATTTTAAATTAATTACAAATGGAATGATTATAAATCATTGCTTATGGATGAATGATATTGATATTTCATTTGATGATTGTGATCTGACATGAATAATATCTATGTGATATGGACGCATAGTTAAGTATGATAATATTTAATTATCTGTTTGGATGATAATATTGATTATCTGTATGTGATGATGATGTGATTATCTATTGTGATGTTATGAATATTCCATCTGTGTGTATATTGATTATATTGAATTAAACTGTTAAGGCTAAATAGACAACTTGGCCGTAAAAGACACGTTTTGGATTTCGATGAGACCGGGATCGGGTTTCCACATTAGGAATATCCGAAAATCACATCGATTCCAAATTAACGATAGGTCGTGAATCTGAAGTGAAGATGAAGATTCAAAATGCAAGGATTATCGTCGTTAACTCTGAGGGTGATTCCAAAATGAGTGTAACGAGATAATGCCTTCGGTTTCGTTCGAACCCGGAACGAACTTGTATGGATTGAATGCTTTCAACACATCGTCAGGCGGGCGATGAGAATTCTAAGAAATATGTTCTCTAAAGGTAATCGTAACCTCAAGCCTCATCAACCAGGAACGGCTAAAACAGGGGAGGTGCAGCAAGGTTAGGTGGGTCATGCCCAAGCAGGACAAGGATATTCCCCTGTCTAGATGTCCCATTATTTTCGGCTGTGTGGGCGGTTGATTGCAACAACTGCCGGGGTTTATCTTGTTCGGAACTGTTCAGTAAGGAATGGTTCCGGCCTTGTGTTGCAGGGGATCGGGAGTGATCCTCGGTACGTTGATCTAGGTCACGTACTGTGACGGGCGGTACCCCAGTAGCCCTGCCATTGTATGGAATCCACAATCCAATAAGTGCCAACGGTTTTGATTGTATTACCCACTTTTGTGGCTAGTAGCTAGAATTTAATGAATGTAACAATTTCGGCTATTTTCTATTTACTTGAACACCCTAGACCTATTATAATATCACAGAATTTCCTATCAAATGTTTTGGTTAGCGTAAGGTAAAAACTTTTCCATGTTTATGTGTGGGGAGTCTTACGTGATACCTTTTGTTTTCAAAAGATTTTCAAAGTTTAGAAACTTAAACCTGTTACTCATACCAGACCCATGTCTGACCCGGAGTTTATTTTTGTTTTCATAAACTCTCGGGTACCCAAATTTTTACGGGTAGCCAAGGGATTCGGGTTAGCTTTGACAAATTCTGGAGGAGCAATGGAGTAGGAGGCTTCAGCGTTGTAGATATATATAGTTCCGCTGTGTTGGTATCTCTGAGTCGTATTGTTTGAGCTGTATTGTATTAAGGTGTATTAGCTGGACAGGTGTTTATAACTGTCTAGTACGTGATGTATTGTCTGTATAACTCTAATTGATGTTGTATATTATGTAAATATTTATGTGATTATTATATTTTATTCGTTCCGCTGTGAGATTCTGATGTTGTTGTTCTTTCTTCTCTATCTTTTCTATTTTCTCATCCCTTTCTTTCTTAAAAACGATACGTCTTCCTGGGCGTAGGAAGTCGGGTCGTTACAGTGGTATCAGAGCACTAGGTTGAGTGAATACCTAGGCTCTTGAGAGATTTCTTCTTGAGAGAGCGTATTTGTAATTTTGATATATATATATATATATATTTATATATTTGTTTCTACCTATTTGTTGGGTTACCTGTTCAGGTTTTCCAATGTGTTATAAAGGTAGATAGATTGGGGTGTGTGTAACACAACTATCTATGGTTGGAAGTGTAATTGTCGAGACTGTAGGCCTAATACTGTCTCGAGTAAGTTTTGGATGGTGTAAGGATTTCATTGATCTCTGAAGGAAACCTGTTAAGGTTCGGAGTTCATCTTTGAATGTGTAAGAGTATGGTTGAGCTAGAGTAGCTGTGTGATGAGACACAGTGACTATGGATGTCTCCGAAGATGTTTCTTTGGGACAAGTTAAGGAAGAGTGTCTGTTTCGGTGTGTGTTTGTGTTCAGCTGGGAGTTTCTATTTGGTTGGAGTTCGAGTTTCTCGAAGAGCTTTGGATTAGGAGGTCTTCTGGCTTAGCAGTTTTTCTTGAGGAAACTTCAGAAGCAGCAGAGTAGATCCATTTCTTCGATGGATTGGTCACATAAGTGTAAGTTGTTCTGTTGGATAAAGAAAGATCAGTATCTTTGAAATTAGGCTGGATTGATCGCAAAAGTGACTTGCGGTAATTTGAATGTTCTCTTGTGTTTTCGAAACATTTTCTGGATGTCTTCAAGGAGTCAAAGATTTGCTAACATCTGGAGATTGAGTTTGGTATCGACTGGATTTTCAGAAGTGGTACTGATGGATCAACTTAGTAATAGGATGGTTTTCGAGTTGTGGAAGTAGCTCAGGTTTTGGAGAAACTACGGAGTTTTCTTTTTGGATATGTGTACTTTATTTTTGAAATATGTGTTGACCAGTCTGTGCTTGAGTTCATCTTCAGCATTTTCATCTGTTCAGTCAAAGTTGCGCAGTGGAAGCATGGTGACAGCTGTTTTAGTTTTAAAGCAATGGGATGTTGAAATATTTGGTTGGAAGAGGCCAGATTGGAGTGCACCTGCTTTATCTCTTCCGGATGAGAGAAGTGAGTTCTTTTTTCTGTTTTGGAATAGAGTTGTATTCTGAGTTTTGAGTTGATCTTGGAAAGATCATTTTGTTGGATGTCTTTGGTTCAGTTTGTTTCTAAGGAACATCAACAAGAGTTGAGCTGATCAGTAAGGATGTAGACGATCCAGGATCGTCCGAAGAGCTTTGTGGATAAGAGACGGAGGAATTTGGATTTTTGAAATCGAGGATTTGATTTTGGATAAGTGTTTGGTCTTCAGGATTAGATTGTCAGTTTGGATAACTGGAATTTGTTGTGTTTCACGTATCTCTGATGTAACGACGCAGATTTTTGCCCGCTCGAGAATCGACATCCATACTTTAAATCGTATTCGAATGTCGTAGATTCGATCGTTCAAATCCGATTCGCCGGAGCTTATAACAAAATTAAGTAAATAACACAGCGGAATAAAAGAATAATACATTGATATACAACACTGATACAACAGAGTGATACAATGAATATCAATATACATCAGAGATACAAGAAAATAGCAGCGGAAAAGAAATATAGATAATGCTAGCAGCGAAACAAATAACACTAAGATAGTCTTCAACAAAGAAATCCGAATCTGAACTCCATCTCCAAGAACCAATCCAGCAATAGCTCGAACTCCCCATAACAATGCACCAAGCTAAGCAAGACTGGTGCGAACCAAGGACTGAACTAACTCCAGATAATCCACTATATCTAACTATCTGAAAAACCAAACTCTAGACTGCTCGTGTGGAAATTAGTGAGCACCCAGAGTTTAGGAAAGGAACAATAAACTCCGGATCAGTCATGGGACTGGTGTGAGCAACAAAAACAGTTTATCTTTTAAAACAATCAACAAGAGAATTTTAAAATAAATCCGCAATGCTTTTTGAAAATGAAACTACCATAAGACCTCCCGCCACACACACAATGCAAACGCAGACTTGAAGGAGATTTCTTCTTATGATAGTCAAATATGCTTAATACGCAGAAAATTTCTTTGATATTATTATTATAAGTGCATAGTGTAGAAAACAATTTCGAAAGTAGAATATAAATCTTAGCTAGCATAGGTACCATTATATTATGCCTGCTATGCTACCTCCTGAGGAAGCAGGTTCTACAACTAAAACCGTACAAGATCGTATTGTTTCTTTGGATTTCCAATGAATGGTCAGGCCAAGGAACTTCCCATTGCCACATGAGAACGCCTCTGGAAGGACGTCCCCGAGAACCTAACCGGATCTCTGCCAACACAAGGCCGGGTTACCCCTAACTGGGTAACAACTGACACGAGCATGCCATCCCCCGGTCCTTTGGGACCTTTAACCGAGAGCTCTCTAATCAACATCACACAATCATAAATAAAGTGTTTCAACATGAGTAAGTATCTGGGCTCCATACCATGATACCACCCTTTTCTAGAAGGAAATGCACATACCCTAAAGGGAGCTACCCCTCATAACCTTGCCGCATCTTTCCTGTTTTGACCATTCCGGGGTGTGAGGCTCGACGTAGTCACGTCCACAAAGACACACTTTATACAAAAGCCATGCTTTGGGTCAACAAATGATCATAGAAATGATCACAAAGATAAACGATCAAACAAATGATCCTATCACAAATGATCAACACAATGATCATTTCACAGCAACACTCAGCATGTCACATTACCAAATTGGGAATATATCGCTGATAACCTTCAACTATATAACCTCTGAGCTCGTACGTCTCAGAGAAGGGTGTTAAGCTAAGAGAATAAATTCTCCGCCACCAACAGAAATGTATTTGAAAGAAATCTGCTTTATATCTCAAGATGTAATGTCAGACACATAATCCATACAAGTCTGTTCTGGGTTCGAACAGAACCGAAGGCACTTCCAAAGAAGCCCTTGCAATCCGGATAATTCCTAATCACGTTCGGACTTCCCATCACATATGGAGTCTCTATACCGGGGACCAGTCGATGCAAAGACATTCAACGAGTTGTCCTTTCGCTTTCAAAAATATCCGGTCTTCAACACCGGTCTTCAAATGCTATCCGTAACGACGTATCACATATTCGGAATGGGATATATGACACAAAGGTCCTCTCCCGGCTAAACCGAATAGTGAGCACAGTATTTCAAAAACATATGGATATTCGGATTTCAATTAAGTCACAACTTAAAACCCAAAACTTTTCTTCGAATGGCCTAAACCAATTACCATTTCAAATCTTATTACAAAAAAGATTTATTTCACAAAGATCAATTTATAGACTTTAAAACAATTTCCATTCCAATTGGATTAACTCATTAAATCTTTAAATCAAAGATTCAACTCATAGCTTTTTAAATCGTTTTCATAACTTGGAAATTTTCTTCATTTTCAAACTTGAAATTCTTTTTAACACAAATTGAACGTTCATTTCTCATGTGAAAGCTTTTATTATTTGAAAACAAACAGTTTCGTTTCAGAAAAATCCAATTATATTTACACGAGTTAACGCCCTTGAATTCTATTCACATCCCAAATCAATACTTTTAAAATAGTTTAACCCATATATAACTGGTATAACATTTTTAATCCCTAGTTTTAAATCATAGAATTCAATTTCAAATCTTGAATTTAAGTTCAAATCAAATTATTCAACTTCATATTTTATCGAATTATTCAAAATAAATTTCATCTATGAAATTCCGTTTCAAAAGCTTTTCACTTTAAACCCAATCTATTTCAAACCATTTGAATTTAAAAATTCAAATTCAAAACTATTTTCAAAAATCTGTGACTTAATCGATTTCCTCGTGAAATCCATATTTTGTGTGTGTATGGTGTGGTCCAGGGGTTTAACACAATAGTGCAACATCATTCAAGCATCACAGATTAAAACACAGAAATATAGTTGATAAGCGATATAAACTATAACGCTTATCGTCCATTCACAGATTCACAGATAATATACAAATGTATCATCCATAATTGAATAAATTATACATACCACAATCTACAGAACAAAATATCACAGACCAGATAGGAAAAACAATTCAAGGCATTTCATATGATACAATCATTCATAGGTAAGGTCAATCATTCAATAAACATTTATAAGCAGGATTAATTATTCGTTTAATCCTAATCAATTCCATTTATTTCCTAGTAAATTAATTACTTATGAATTAATTGTCTAATCCTGATTTATAAATTAATTACAAATAATTTGATATAAATTAATTTATCAAACACTTTAATTAATTATTCTTAATTAATAAATTAATTAGATTAACCTTAGGTTAATTACAAAATTATTTAACCTTAACTAATTTCATTAAATAATTATTTTTAAATAATTAATTATCTTTATAAATAAATCAACATTCTAATTACATTAAATGAAATTTTATCTTAATCACTTGATTAATTAACTTTAATAATTAACTACTTACAATAACTAATTAATCTTCAATTAATTATAACTCATTAATTAATAAATCTTTAATTAACTATCATTCAATTAATTATCCTTAACTAGCTACAGTAAGTGCTCATCCCAAATCACTTATTTTAATGAGTCACAATTTAATTACATCGAGTAATTATACTTAGACTCCTTGATTTATCATTCTTTAATTAAATTAAATCATTTTCACCCTTTAATTATTTCTGAGGTAATTTATTCCTTTAATAATGATTTAAATAAATATTAAAGTGTATTTTAAAAACATTACTCTTTTTGAATTTAAATTTGAATTCCATTTTTAATTCAAGATTCAAAATGATTTACCATTTTACATTAGCCAAATTTAAATATAAATTTATAAACTTTTTAAGAGAAATGAAAAAGAACATTTTATTACTTATATAAGAAAAGCCTTTACATTAAACTACTTATTTTTTTAGATAAAAATTTAGCTTTTTAAATTACATTGCATTTTAACTGGCAAATTTCAATTTAAAACAATTTATTTAACCTTTCATTTAAAATCCTTAAATAGAAGAATTTTATCAAAATCAAATTTAAACACTTGTTTGGAACTAATTACCTAAAAAAAAAATTAATTTAAACTTGTTTTAAAACATTTAGATTTAAAATCTGATTTGAAATTTCAGATTTGAATTCAAAGAAGAACTTGAATCCAATAATTTAACTTTGATTTAAAAACTTTGGTTTTAACTTGCTTTTAAAAACTTGATTTTTAATTCTTGATTTAAAACCCAAATTCATTTTTTTTTTAACCTTGGATTCAAAAGTTCATTTGAATTACAAAGTTAAATTTTGATTTTAAAACCCCTGTTTTACATTCTGCTTTAAATTTAAATTTCATTTAATTTTTAAAAACAGAACTCTGTCAGGTTATAAAACCTGAAACAACTCATTGACCCGAGGCCCTCCTGTTAATGCTTCGAGTCAGAATCCTAAATTCTTCGAGTCAGATACTCGAATAACTCGAGTCATCCCCTGAAAACACTTCATCTTCCCTAACGTGATGACCACCAGATACGCCAATGCCCACGTGCACGTGCACGATCAACGCAGCTGACTCCGATCAACCACGACGATCTCCTCACATCAACGATCACCCTTTCACCCCATCTCGATCAACAATGCATCATTTCTTTCTCGAATTTGGATTCGAGTGTTAAACGCAAACCTGGAACGAGCCAAAGTTCACCACCACTCATTCCTGACATCACCTCATTCTCAACGCCTCGACCACCGAAGTTCGTGCAACTCCGGCCACTCCATCTCCGTTCATCCACGAAGCCATCCTCCAAAAATCATACAACTCGAACACCTGAGGATGTCGCAATGCTCCAATTTCATCGTTCGACCAAAACTAGGTTTAGAAACTTTCCAGCTCAACCGCCAGCGCCACTGTCATCTACATGCCTATCCACCATTTTTCCTCCACTCACCGGTCATTCTACTATCACCGAAAGAAACCCCGACCTTCCCCTTCAAGCGTATTGCCCGAGACAACCAAAACTTCCCAAAATGATCAACCCAGAAATGCCAATTCATATCATTACTAAAAAATATGATTTGAGCTTTAAAAATCCTATTTTTGATTTAGAAATCTGTTTGCAAATTTGAATTGACAATTCAAGATGTTCGAAAATGTCACTTATGTTGAATTTTAACTGTTCTTATGTTTTTTCCAGAGCAAACCACTTTATTTAGCATGAAATAAATTTTAAAATCCACTTTATACTTACCCAAACATATTATGTTTATATGTTTTGTTCTAACAATCAATAGATTGAGCAGTAATGATCTTCGAATTATATCTGAGTTTGGATTTTTAATACAGAGAGGTTTAACAGGGTTCCAATATACTGATATCCCACTCCACAATTACACAGAGAAGTGAACTTATAAATACCCACGCAAACATCATCAATAAATGAACACAAATTTGATTATCTTCATACTTAAATCAAGCAACTAGATACTTAGATTGTAGAAAATGAAGTTACTCACCTTAGTTAACAAAGAACACTACAGGCTTTTCTTTTATTTTCCTGGAACTATAAATTTGAAATTTTGCTTTCCTAATGAAGTTGAACTCTTTGCATGCTTGATACTTATTACAACTTTGAAAATGTTTGAAGAATTTGAGAAAATGTTTACAAGTATGCTCAGCCTTGTGAACGAAAGCTGTACACATATAGAAAGAAAGAGGTGTGCAGGTACAATATTTTCTTTTATTTGGTCAGGGATATTTCTTTCTTATGGAGGCTGAGGTGATTTCTTTGCCAGTACTAGAGATGATGGCATTAAATGCCTTGGTCTCTTTTCAAGTTTACATATACCATTTCTTTATTTTTGCATGTGCAATCTTGCTTATTTTATTTTCCTGTACTTTTCTTGCTTGTCTCGGCTGATGGATATAAGGTAGTGTACTAGAGATATTAATTAGACTTGTACAAATATATATTTTATAATTTCCCTACTCTAGTTCGGCTGTACATGTTTTTGAGATAACATGATGGCTACTTTTACAAGCTTCTATACTCTTATATATATTTGTATTTCTTTTGAATTTGTCTTGTATTTTCTTTCCTTTTACTTTGCTTTTAGTTTTATGTTCTTTTAGCTAGCTTTGTATTTGAGCTTTATTCATTCTTGCATATTTATTTTACTTTGTTTCATATAAGTGTTGTTTCTTTTCTTTTTCTTATGGATTAATAACATAAATAAATTTCTATTTTATTATGTTTATTTCTTTTATTTTATTTGTGTTCATAACTTATTGCTTCTACTTTGTGTATAGTTTATTGCCTACAAATATTTTATTACTTTGTATATTCTAGACAATGTGTTGTTTTAAATTTAGCAAATTTGCTTATTTTATTTTAAAGACTTCATTTTGAATTTTCAAATCAATTTATCAATAAATTTCACCATTCTAGATCAAAAATGAATTAAATTATCGATTTAAAATAAATTAAAATTCGGGATCGTTACATCTGAGGGAGTACGTGTAAGATCTATCTCTGGTTGTAGAATCAGCAGTTCAGGGAGTTTTGGTTGTTGATTCAGACTTGTCTATAGTCTGATATCCTGTCTTGTTTTGTAGATCTAGAAGAGTAGAAGTTCTGTATCTTAGTAGTATTGATTCATTGGATTCTATAGAGCGAGTAACCCGGTATTTATACTTGGGGAAACTCGAGAAAATTCTATCCGGAATTTTGTCTGGATATTTAGATTTGTTTGTTTGGATGAATTGGTTGCTACAGTTGTTAGCATATGATTAATATATGCTTGTGTTTTTAAAATAAATATTTAATTGGATTATTAAATTACCTTTGTTTTAAATTTCGGGGACGAAATTCTTTTAAGGGGAGAAGAATGTGACATCCCGGAAATTTGGGGCAATATCAATTTAATAATCTACATTGAAAATTAAATTGATTTGATAATATTTGTTAATAATATTTGAACTGATTTAATAATCTTCCATTAAACAAATATTTAACTGATAATTTATCTGTTAAAAGCTAATTTAAATTGTTTCTATTTATAATGTATGTATATATGTATATATATTGGTATATATTATAAATAGATCAGTTTTGTTTATAAATTTAATAGATAAAATTATATTTTCTAATTCTATTATTTTTGATAATTTGGGAATTTAATATTGTATAAATAATAATATGATCTTAAAAATACTCAAGATAAATTTAATTTGTTTAAAAGTATTCTAGCCTAGGTTTAAAATTTAAATAAAAGATTATTTTGGTTCTTTTTACGTCAACTTTATAAAATAAGTAATTCATTTATGTAGTGATTTCATTTATGAATCATTTTAAATTAATAATGAGTGATTTTTAAACAATAACAATAATGCAATATTTTTACAAATAGATTTTAATATAAAAGGAATTGTTATTTTAAATTCATTTATATATATATATATATATATATATATAAGTATTTTGGAAAGCTATGGTTTGTAAATTTAAAATGAAGTAAACTTTATAAAATATTAACTTAAGAATAAATCAAATGTATAAGTTTAACATAAGTACATAAGTTAAAAATTCACAACAAATATTGAAATAAAGTACTTAAAGCAAAGAAAAAAATAAACAAGGTAAGATAAATATAATTGCAGCCTGTAAAGAAAATAAAGAAGGCAAGAATATAAACATGTAAAATAAAATGCAAAGCTAAGAAAAGGAAACCTGTAATCATGTCTATACAATAATTATGTTGGAAATTAAACAAAATAAAATAAAATGCAAAGGAAGTATAAAACAAAGGCAAGAGTAGGAAAGAAGACAAGTATGAAACATAAAATATAAATGTTAGTAGCTTGTAAGATTTAGATTCTGACATGTATAAACATCAAGAATAAAACAAAATAAAGTAGAAAAAAAAAAGATAAGCAGGCAAGAAATAATAAGAATGCAAAGCTAAGGAGCAAAGTATAAGCAAAGTAAATATAAAAATATATGTATATAGGAATGAGTAGCTGGAAACATAAAGTACTCAAATAATAAATGCTTTCAACTCTTAGCAGCAAAATATTGTCATTTCGAATTGTATGAAATCATTCTAGCCACCCTAATGTAAATATCTTGCCTGATAAAACAAGAGTAAATAGTGTACCAGGCAAGTATGCAACCTAGATAACACCTACCCTATACAAGCTTATCTTTCTATATATACTAATATTAAACCAGAGGAAAATTAGATTGCAAGCTTCTTCATTTTTCTCTTATATATAAACTCAAATATAAAACTGAAGCGTTTACAACTCTTCTCATTTCTAATTTGATCATCACAATATAACAAACCTGGAAACAAGAGAATAAGTTAACATTTCTCATTTTACGAATCTAAAGAACAACCTGAGCATTTTCTTTCCAAAATCTGAGAATACAAGAGAGAAAAAAAACTACAGATTACTTTCTTCAAACCTGGAATTGTCTGAACCAAGCAAGCTCAAAGTTAAACCTTCAGTCATCATCAATTGGTTTGAATAGCATGCAGTTTTAAAGCAAATCAAGGGGCAAGAGCATTTCAGTTTTGTAAAGAGGTGCTCTGTCATTTTCAAAACTTTGTGAGTAACATTTTTTTTAAAATTATTTAAGTTTTACAATCTGATGCATGTTGATATTTGGATGCTTAAGTATATGGTTTGGATATTTATTTAATCATTTTACTCTGGTGTTTGTGTGATGGAAATTTTGTATAGTTTAAACCTGCAAATTCAAACTGCTTCCATTTAAAACTTGCTCTGTTCCTTTTCAAAACTTTGGTGAGCAATATTTCTTTGATTGAACTAAATTAGTTGCTGGTGTATAACTAGAAAAAAAAAGTTTATGTTGAAAACTTGCCGATATGTTTATATGTGAAAGAGTGGATGTATATATCCTGTACATGTTTTGAGATGCATCTGATTGTTTTCCCCAGGTCAAAATGTGTGAACAAATGTTTATTTTTGTACAAATCACAACCAGGATTGTAAATACAAACCACGATGGTTTGTTTGTACAGGAATTTAACTTTAAAATTCTGTTTAAGCTAAATCAACTTATCAATGTCACTGGAAACCAAAATGTTTGAGCAAACTTTAGACAAATTAAAATCTAAACTTTTTAATTTATGAATTCAGTGATATATACTGAGTTCTTATACTTTAATATGAATTTTAGAACAAAATTTATAATTTTTAGAATGGGCATTTAAGAGCAGTTCTGGAATGAATATAAAATGCAAATTTGGGATTTCTGGTAATCTTGTTGCTCTGGGGGTCTGGGATTCTCAGCAACGGCGGAGGAGTGATCAGTGTTGAGGACAAAAATGGTGGTAGGAGGTGCAGTTTGGCATGGTGGCGACGGCGATGAAATATTTTCTGTAAACCTAATTTTACCTAGTTTGGGTTGAGTGGAGTTTATTGGGTCGGTTCGAACGCCACGAAGCGTCGAGTTCAACGCGGTCTTGGAAGTTGGTAGCTTGGTTGGAGACGAGTTCATGGCCGGGGCCGTTGACCATCAAGTGGTCGGGGTTGGGAGAATGCGGCGTTGACAGGTTCGAGAGGGGAAGGGGTTGTTGTGTTCCAGGTTTGGGTTTTCGATCCTATTTTCGTTTTGTGCTGCCGTGATGTTTTTGGGTGGTCGTGACGTGATCTGGAGGCGGTGGGCGACATGTTGGAGCTCCAGTGGGTGGCCGGAGGTGGATGGGGCCACGGTGCACGTGCACCGTGCCCATGGCAGTTCTGTAGGGATTTGGAGATGCAATGTTTTTTTTTGGGCTCGGGAAAGACTCGTGATACTCGAGTGTTAACTCGAAGCGTGGTAGGGGATGACCCGAAGTTAATGAAGGGGGATTCGAGTAGTGTTGTTTCAGGCATGTGTAACCTGGAAACAGTGTTGTTCTGATTTAAAAACAAACTCAAATGAAAACTAAAATAAGTATAAGTTTAATCAAGTCTAGATTCAGTTGGAAGATTAAATTCAAGTTTATTTTTTTAGATTCAAGGTTGAAATGAAATCAAAGTTTAAATGATTTTAGGTGGGCTTCAGGTTTCAGATTTTACATTTTATTTAAGTTTGAAAACAGAATTTAAAATGGGTTAAATTCAAGAACTTACAGTATAAATTTCAAATGAACTTTGAATCCAAGATTTCAAATGAATTTGGTTTTAAATCAAAATCAAATTATTTAAAAAAGAAAAAAACAAGATAAAACCCAAGTTTTAAATTCAAAGTTAAACTAATGAATTCAAATCCGAAAAATAAGTCAGTTTTGAAATCTAAATGTTTTAAAAACAAGTTTAAATTAAATAATTAATTTTAAAAGCTTGATGTTTAAATAAAAAGGATTAAGTAATCTAGTTTAAACTTTTCTTACATAAGTTTCATATATAAGTGATGAATGTACTTCACATTATTTAGAATTGAATTTAAATTTGGTAATGTTTAAATTGGTGAATCTTTTTGGATTTTTAATTCAAATGTAATTTGAATTTAAAATTTACATTTTAATATTAATGAAACTATTAATAGAAATGAATTACCTTAGAGATAATTAAGGTAATAAAATAATTTAATTAATAAGATAATTAAGGAATGATTTATTTAATTATTAATTTAGAGTCAAAATAACTGATAATGTTTAAATCAAAGAAAATTTCTTTAAGATGTAATTAAGGAAATGTCGTTAGTTAATGATTAACTAAGAATTTTTAAGTAACTAATTAATGTGATTAAATTTAATAATTAATTAGATTAATTTAGATAATCCTTTGTAAATTGTGAGGTAATTACTTGATAAAAGTAATTAAGAGATTAATTACTTAATGTAATTAATTTTGATAAATGGTTAATTTAAGTAATTAATCTATTTTAATTAATTTAAGGAAATCATTTGATAATTGATAAGTGTAATTACTTAGTGTATGCAATGGAGCACAATTACTTAAGGAAGTAATTAATGTTAATTATTGAATGTAATTAATGGAAAATGATGTGTTAATAAAGTAATTTGGATAATTACTTTTATAATTAATCTTGGGATTAATTAGTGGAGATAATTAATTATGGGAATAATTAATTTATTTATATGAGAAATTAAGGGTGGTTAATTACTGGTTGATATTAATCAAAGGTGATTAATAATTGTGTTAAATTAAAGATTAATCACTCAAGGTAATTAATTAAATAAAGTAATTTATTTTAAATCTAAATTAGAGATCATTAATATAATTAATGATGAAAATTAAGAATTGGTTAATTAAGAAATAATTAATATTGTAGTGATTAATTAAGGAGAAATGTAATTAATTATATTTTAATTAATAAATGAAGTAATTAAATGTTAATTACTATAAATAATTTAGGATAATTAATTTGTAAAATTAATTAAAGACTAATTACTTATTGTAATTAACAAATGATTAATCAAAGGTGTTTAATCAAGGTGAATATTTAGAGGATGATTAATTAATAATTAATTAATGGTTGTATAAGCAGGATTTATAGATGAAGTAATTAATTTAATTTACTTTAAATTAATTAGAGATAGGAGTAGTTAATTTAATTCATTTTAAATTAATTACAAATGGAATGATTATAAATCATTGCTTATGGATGAATGATATTGATATTTCATTTGATGATTGTGATCTGACATGAATAATATCTATGTGATATGGATGCATAGTTAAGTATGATAATATTTAATTATCTGTTTGGATGATAGTATTGATTATCTGTATGTGATGATGATGTGATTATCTATTGTGATGTTATGAATATTCCATCTGTGTGTATATTGATTATATTGAATTAAACTGTTAAGACTAAATAGACAACTTGGCCTTAAAAGACACGTTTTGGATTTCGATGAGACCGGGATCGGGTTTCCACATTAGGAATATCCGAAAACCACATTGATTCCAAATTAACGATAGGTCCTGAATCTGAAGTGAAGATGAAGATTGAGAATGCAAGGATTATCGTCGTTAACTCTGAGGGTGATTCCAAAATGAGTGTAACGAGATAATGCCTTCGGTTTCGTTCGAACCCGGAACGAATTTGTATGGATTGAATGCTTTCAAAACATCGTCAGGCGGGCGATGAGCATTCTAAGAAATATGTTCTCTAAAGGTAATCGTAACCTCAAGTCTCATCAACCGGGAATGGCTAAAACAGGGGAGGTGCGGCAAGGTTAGGTGGGTCATGCCCAAGCAGAACAAGGATATTCCCCTGTCTAGATGTCCCTTTATTTTCGGCTGTGTGGGCGGTTGATTGCAACAACTGCTGGGGTTTATCTTGTTCGGAACTGTTCAGTAAGGAATGGTTCTGGCCTTGTGTTGTAGGGGTCGGGAGTGATCCTCGGTACGTTGATCTAGGCCACGTACTGTGACGGGCGGTACCCCAGTAGCCCTGCCATTGTATGGAATCCACAATCCAGTAAGTGCCAACGGTTTTGATTGTATTACCCACTTTTGTGGCCAGTGGCTGGAATTTAATGAATGTAACAATTTCGGCTATTTTCTATTTACTTGAAAACCCTAGACCTATTATAATATCACAAAATTTCCTATCAAATGTTTTGGTTAGCGTAAGGTAAAAACTTTTCCATGTTTATGTGTGGGGAGTCTTACGTGATACCTTTTGTTTTCAAAAGATTTTCAAAGTTAAGCAACTTAAACCTGTTACTCATACCAGACCCATGTCTAACCCGGAGTTTATTTTTGTTTTCATAAACTCTCGGGTACCCAAATTTTTACGGGTAGCCAAGGGATTCAGGTTAGCTTTGACAAATTCTGGAGGAGCAATGGAGCAGGAGGCTTCAGCGTTGTAGATATATATATAGTTCCGCTGTGTTGGTATCTCTGAGTCGTATTGTTTGAGCTGTATTGTATTGAGGTGTATTAACTGGACAGGTGTTTATAACTGTCTAGTACGTGATGTATTGTCTTTATAACTCTAATTGATGTTGTATATTATGTAAATATTTATGTGATTATTATATTTTATTCGTTCCGCTGTGAGATTCTGATGTTGTTGTTCTTTCTTCTCTATCTTTTCTATTTTCTCATCCCTTTCTTTCTTAAAAACGATACGTCTTCCTGGGCGTAGGAAGTCGGGTCGTTACATTCACAGAGAATTATACCATTAACGATTCTCTTGGAGGGAAAATTAGTTTCAATGCATTAAAATATAGGAAGTAATAAAAAAAGTGTTAGTAAAAAATGCTAGTAGCCTAATTAGAGAAGCAGAACAAACGAAAATGGACAATTTCTGTAGTTATGTGCATTTGTTTCTTGTGTCCGTTAGAAGTCCCCCTTTCATGATGTTTGAAACTCTTCCAAATATTGGATGTAGGAAGAGTAAGAGATGTAAGAAAAAAATATAGGATGATAGTTGTCCTTATCTACTCCAGTTTTTATAATTTAAAATTTATGAAAAATGTTTTGGAAACATGTAAAGTATAAAGAAATGTTTGGTGAAACAAATAAGATTTTGTAAGAAAAACTTAATAAACGGTTGAACTAAAATTCCCAAATTTTTAATAAGAGTTGGAATGATCTTTAAAAGAAAAGGCTACTTTGATTTTAAACTTAGAATTATTAACGTTCCCCGTTAAAATTTAGTTAGTAGGTTAAATTCAAAAATCTTAAAATATAAGTTTTGAAAAGTGTTATGACACAAGTATTTTAGGATTTAATAAAAGTTTCTAAGTAGCACTTTTAAGGGCCGGAGTTTTAGGATTAAATATTTCAAAATTTTGGATGTTCTAATAAAGACCAAACCAGGATTTTAAATGTAAGGGTGGGAGTTAGTGCCTAGGTGAGACGGGGAAAAGAATAAGGCTACGAAGGAGGTAGCTGTGAATACTTTTGAAATAGTAACAAGAAATCCCCATAGAGTGTAAAGGACACTAGAAAGAGCCTAGAAAATTTATTTTGATATGAGTGTAAACCATAAAGAGGATATTAACCTCTATAAGTTTTGGATATGCATGTAGGAGGCTTATGGATGAAGGAAATATCAAGGATTGAGAATAATATCAAACAAATGGGATCAAGAGAAAACAGTAACAGAGGGTAATAAGATGGTAGACACAGATTGAGGATATTGGTAGACTTAAGTTGGGGAAGCAGGAGAGGAATTGGAAAGGTTATTTCCCCAAGCTTAGTTGCCATTTGGTATGAAAATTTCGTCGATTGTATTTCTTATCCACTGCGGTGAGAGAAGGCATAGTTATTTCATAACTGGTATAGAATGAAAAAGATGAATAGATCTTATTCATCGGAAGTAACAAAGGAAGAATAAGATATGAAGGTTATTGTAGATGGACGTCCTGTAAGAACGGTCTATTCTTATAGTAGTTGTAGTTAGTGGTGTTGTATTTTCTTCCAGTGTTGTTTTTCTTTTCATGTGTTGTTAGCATTAGTTATTGCTATGAACTGTGTACATTTAGGGAAATGTTCCATTTTATGAGTTTTCTAAATGGACTGTAATGATTTGAGAAAGCAATAAAAAGGAAATTTAGGGAAAGCCACTTAACTATTGCGAGGGAAAATAAAATAGTTGAAACTAGAAGTTAAATAATAAACTAATTTTTTTTATTTAACTAACTACTAAATAAAAGTAAGAAGATATGTTATGAAAAGAATAGAAATTTTTCGAAGAATGAAATTCCAGTAGATGAAGGGCTGGAGTACGAAGAGGTATGCCATGGGTCAATGTTCCTGTTCTTTGAAGGCTGAAATTTAAAATTCAACATGTGTGCTGGTTGATGTTGACAAGAAGAAATGTTTTTGAGAACATCAAAATTTATCACGCAATTAAGTGAGGTCCTTTATGGACGGTGGATGGTTGATTAAAATCTGATATCAAAAATGCGGAAAAAGTTATCTATAAATTGTGATTATATATATATTTTGAAAAAGAGAACAAATTTATGAAAACTTTTCGTTATAAGTATATACATATCTTTAAAAAGATTTTTAAAGTTAAGGATTTTAAGTTTTAGAAATTTCAAAGTACCGCATGCTAACAGTGGGGAAAATTCTGTAAGTTGATTAATGTAGATTTTACCGCGTAGCGGTAGTTGCAGTAAAATAGATACAGTGAGCGACAAGGAAGCGGTTTTGTTTATGGAAGTTTTCCGAGGAATCTTGTTAATGGGGAAATTAAATAGATGACTTTTGAAACATAAATGTTTTTTTACTTAAAAAAATAAAAGTTACTTTTGTAAACTGTACTTTGAAAGTAAGAAAAGGATTAGGGGCAAAGGAGTAGATCCCATGGTACAGCAGAAAATAGTTACGTAATAGAATGATGGAAATATGAAATTTTCCATCTAGTCTCTTTCCAAGCACAAGAGAATAGGTTTAAAAAACCGAGTTTTTCTAATTATGGATGTTAGCAATGGTATGCTAGAAATTTGGATGGTAAGGGTTGGATGAAAGATTGATTGAACTACACTTCTATTTATAGAGGTGTGGGAAAATTTGGATTAAAACCGTTTTACTTTTTTCAAAGAGTTGCATTCATGTAGAACCGCTAGTATATTTAGGATGATAGCATCATATTTCGAAATTGATTTAAAAAGGTAATCATTCATATAGGAGGAGCAAATTGGAAATTATTGTTCTTGCAAATCATACATATTTTTCTGTATCGTGCATACATATATGGATTGTTGAAAAAATGGTTGTACACTAATTGATTGTTAGTATAGAATGGTGTACGATGGTTTACATGAACAAACCCTTGCAGAATTCCAGGGAGTAAATTATTTTAAGGAGGGAGAATATAACACCCCATGTTTATAGGTTAATTAATTAAAGTAGATGTTAATAAATAAATAACTAACGAATAGTGAATTTTTTTCTTTACAAATGCTGGAATTTAACCACGGAACTTACAATACCATTGGATTCGTGGCGATTTGTTGATCAATATTTATATATAAACTTTTTCAGTCGGAGTTCAAACGAAAAGTTATCATGTATGAATTTTCATAGCTAGAAATAATTATATTTGCAATTAAGGAAATAATTTAAAATTAATTAATGATTGATTAACACCATTAAAGTTAATTGTAGCTTAACATTTAAGAAAATTAATTAAAGCATAAGATAATGTTGGTTAACGCTAATTGGAGAATAAATGGTAACAAATTAACTAAACTAGCCAACGCTTAGAAATACACTATAGGTTGCCTAGTCAGGTCGACCATGACCAAGGCAAGGTCGACCATGAGCAATCGACCTGGGTCATGGGCGGTCGACCTACCTTGTTTTGAAGGCGACGGTGAAGTGAGGCTGTGTGGCCCAGATCTAATCTAGTTGCATCTGATGGTTGACGTTGATTTGAAATTTTATAAATTAGGTCATAGAGCTTCACTTCCAACTTATATTTTTTAATGAGCGTGAAAGATCTGCCACTGTCTTTTATCCTCCAAAATTTTTAAATACACTGAAATAGATCTAGATTGTATGGATACACTTTGGAGAAGAATAGGAAAGAACAAAGGATGGGAAATAGGTCCAAATCAGGTTGTTACATCAAAGGTAAACTTTTACATCTGATTCCAATTAATAAATTTAAATCTAAATCCCTTTTCCCTAATCCAATTTCTAGTGCAATCTATGTAAATATAGTATGTAGATTAGAATAAAGAAGCAAAAAGTGGAGAATACGGATAGCAGCGTTAGATCTAAATTAGATCTGCAGATTTGGAAGCGCTAATTATAGGTGAGTGGGAATATTGTAATTTTTTTTATAATATTAGATTATATCATTGCCGATCTATTCCTATATGCCCGAGTCTGATATTTTAATTTTAAATGAATTCATATATACGTAAATGTTGAAGACTGTAAACTTTCCTATAAGTTTTTATTGATAGTTATAGAAACATAATAATTAGATTTAATTCTATAATTGCAAAATGATTTTATTTATCAATTCTACGTCAGATTAATTAACTGAAAACATAATAAATTGGGATTTCATTTTATTTGATATTGGTGATTGAGACCGAAAATAAAGTTAATTTGACTTTTGGGATTTTAATGATATTATAATTCATTGGAATGTATATCATTGTATAGGGATTTCCATATACTGTCAAGTTTAAATTTGGCAAAAGTATGATGTTTTAAATGACAAGGAACAAATATATGTCGAAAAGATGTATAAAATAAAGGCAGTTGCTATATTTTATATTTTCTATTTCAATAAATAAAAGGGAACTCCTCCTGATAAAAAATATGTCACAAACCACTTTTTTGTGACAAAATTTGGAAATTTATTGTGCAACAGCTAATCGTTAAAGTTTGCATTCCAATTTATTAAAATGTAGTAAATCCCAAAGGTGTGATATTTAAATAAGAATGAAACTAAAAAGTTAATAAAGTAAAAAACCAATGAAAAAGAAAGTCCGAGTAATGGGCAAGAGAAAGAAGTAGGAAATGAAATGGATTAAGTCTGATAATTGAATGAAACGAATCAAGTCTGATAATTGAATAAAATGAATTATGTCTGATAATTAAATGAAATGGAATAGAAATCAAAGTTGAACTATTGATGGTAGTAGCAGCTATATTGATGACAGAAAATGAGAAGCGGTAAATGAACTTGATAAGTGAAAAGTTAAACGCATAGTAAAATGAAGATGTAGGATCAAACATAAAAGCGTTAGAGGCAGTAATGAAAATGTAAGAAGAATAAATATACATGAATATGAAATATGTACATATGTAGCCTTGGATATGCATCTATGATTGGTGTGAAAAATTATAAATTTTCTGTTATAATTATAAATAATATATGACCTAAGGACATCAAATTAGGTTAGGATGCTCGAAACATATCCAACCAATAGGACCCGTGGTGAGTATATGCTTGCAGATAAAAGAAGGGATACCCTCAATTATGTGGGTGCAAAGGAACCTTCGTAATTACAGGCAATTGACGAACCATTTACGAATGGCGAGACTATACCGGCACTAGTAATCTGCTTCAAATTTGTTAAAGGAGGCTATTTCCTTGATTGCACTGGGACATCTAAATGGACAATGGGTGGGATCAGACTTATGCAAATGGGCACATAAAGGCCAGCATGTGTTGTTACCAAAACAAGGGGTAGGATTTGAATATTGAGCGAGCTTGACATCGGTCCCTTGTGGGGAAGGTTATGTACACCTAATTGATCTCTTCCACCTATTTGTATTAATTCAGTTGGGTAATGCACTGCCATAGTTAGTTGTTAGTCTGTTTGATAGGGCAAGGCTAGTTAACCCATAAAGATGTTCCTTCAAAATATGGACGAGGTGGAGGTGCATGGGGCCATAAATCCACGATATGTGAAGCAAGCAAAGGTGAAAATCCCTGAAGAATATAGGACCTTATGGACTAGAAGTCATCGATGTGCACTATAGGATTTCCTCAAGTGATACGATCATGACGCAGTGAGGTTATGAATCCTTACTGGGTGCTAAATGATAGTTACTAGTGAGGATAGAATCTAGGTCCATTTGTGGATGATGGGATATATATATATATATATATATATATATATATATATTCCTATATTTATATGGTGTAGATGGGAATGGCTCGTACATAGCATGTAGTCATAACGACTAATGATAAATATAACATAACAAGAAATGGTGAAAATCGGCATAAGCAGTATTGTATATAAGATGTATAATTCACTAGTCACCAAAACATTGTTTTTTGAACCCCCTTCTCATTACAACCTAGAGGATTTAGAAGGGAACGTACTGGTATTGTATTAAAGCAGTGGTCTAGCTAAGGCACTTGACGTTTGAGATGTCAACTTTGGGTAAGAAATTATTATGATTTATTATATTTACTTATTTCCGCTATTATTACCCTTTGTGCTCTGATATTGCTTCTCTTTTGCAGAATACCAAACCAATGATCTGTATTTTAGTGGACTTGGGTTTTCGGGTTAGTGAAAATTTGGGACCACTATAGTGGGGTTGTTACAATGACTTGAAGCAGTAAAAATATTTCTATCTTTTTGCTTACCATCATAATATTAAACTATATCAAATGGATGTGGAAAGTGCTTCTCTTAAAGGTTTTATAAAAGAAATGTTTATGTTGAACAGCCACCGTTATTTGGACATGAAAAATTATTCAAACTATGTTTGTAATCTTAAGAAAGCTCTATATAGTCTTAAACAAGCACCATATGTTGTGTACGATAGACTAAAAAGCAATTTAATAATTTTTTGATTGAAAATTGTTCAAGATGATTCAACACTATTTTTAAAACATTAAAATAGTGATTTTTTACTAGTACAAATATATGTCGATGATATCGTTTTGGATCTATAAATGAAAAACTTTGTACAAAATATTCGGATACTATGAGAAAAGAATTTGAATGTTCCATATGGCGAATTTAATTATTTTGTCGGATTACAAATCAAGCAATTAGAGTAAGAGATTTTTATTTTGTAGAAAAATACTGTAAATATTTAATTAAAAGGTTTGTGTCGATAATATGAGTAGCAAGCCAACAGCTATAAGCACAACTATTCACTTAGATAAAGGTGAGAATTATAAGGATGTTTATCAGCAACTCTATAGAAGTATGATTGGATATTTACTATACTTAACCACGAGTTGCCTTGATTTACTGACGAGTATGTGTCTTTGGGCGAGCTTTCAAACTAATCCTAAGGAGTCACACCAACAAGCCATTAAAAGAATTCTAAGATATTTAATTTGATCTAAGGAATACTTCCTTTTCTATCCTAAGGGATGCTGGTTTGAATTAGTATCTTACAGCGATGCTGATTTCGGTGGATGTTGTACTGATAGAAAAAGCACTTGTAGTACTTGTCATTTTCTAGTTCAATCCTTAGTCTCTTGGTTTAGTAAAAAAATAAAATTGTGTCTCCATATCTATATGTGAAGCTGAATATACTTCGACTGCTCTTGCTTACGCTCAGATAATTTATATATAGCAAACTCTAAAAGATTTGGGCGTTAACTTGACTAAATCACGCATCTGCTATGATAGCATTAGTGTGATGAATTTAGCTAAAAATCGTGTAAATCACTCTAAGACTAAACACATTAACATTAAACATCATTTTCTAAGAGATCATTTTGCGAAAGAAAATATCATTCTTGAAATTGTAAACACCGAAAATCAAATAGCTGTTATATTTACGGAACCTTTAAATGAAAATTCACATACTAAACTACGACGTGAATTAGGAATTTGTTCTATAAATGACATAGTTTAAAATAATATTTTTTTGAAATGCATAATTGTAATCTATTAAATATTTTAATAAATGATCTACAACCAAGCTTTTAAATTTTTTAAGTTAATTGATAAAAAAAATTCAAATCTAATAAAATAATTTAACGAAAACTTAAAATCATAAAAACTTACAAGTTTTAAAAAATTGAAAATGCAAATACAAAAATAAATTGGGTAAGATTTCACTTATATTAGTTTTTAAAATAATTAATTTTTTTACTTTAAAATCTTGCTAGAGAACTTCATTTTTCCTTCACATCGGTGCACCGGTTCCGATCCACCGGAGATGGGTATTTTTCACAGCCGAGACTTCTTCTTTTTTAGCCCCACTCTTCATTTTTACCCCAATTCAGTTTTTCTCAAGCCCTAGTCACCATTTCCAAACAATAGTTCATTGAAAACTCAATAATTTCTTGTTTAAATTTGAAAATTCTCACTAAGACAGAAGGGAAAAGAAGCTTATCTTCCTCCTTCTTTGGATTTAAAGAAATTCTCATTGACAAAGTAAAAGGTTGGCTAAAAAAACGTGAGAATGTCAAGAATTTGGCTCTAATGGCTAATTAGCACTTCAATGGACATTTGGAAAATCTAAACTCCTTGAATCTTTATGATATTAGAAACTTATTTACTCAAGCTAATTTGGTTAATATTATAAATATGAATGGTTATGAGATCGATATCTATCCTTGTTGCATTACACTATCCTATGCAAATCTTGAAATAAGGCACAATGACAGTGGAGTGGTTCTATCAACTAGTGTAAAAGACATAGAAATTGCTTTTAATGAAAATGAATTATGTGAAATTTTGGGAGTTTCTTTAGATTATTCGCCTTTATATGAGATTATATTTGACGAATAATCTATTTTGCAACTAATTCTGGAGAATACTTGTGGAAACTAGATCGCATCTATCTTAAATCATTTTTTTTGAAAACCCAGGACAACCCGGCGGACCGGTAAACTCCTGAGGAGGGTATAGTAAAGTCGTCCGCTGATCCAAGCCCCTATACCCCCGGTTAAATTTATATAGGATAGGGAAGCGCATGGTAGGAATCGAACCTGGGTCTTTTTATCAGAACTCAAGCCTCCTTTCCTCTACGCCGCACCTGCGGACATCTAGCTCACACTATTATTCATATTCTACAACATACTTTAATTCTAAAAACTAGCAGTTTTGATGTAATATATCCTTTAGTCCGTAAAGCAATTTATGCACTATTGTGAAGTATTGGGGTTAACTGGGCAAGTGCTTTTATGAATACTATGGTTGAAAATAGATCAAGAGAAAGGAGAAGGTATAACCCATATGGAAATCTTATTACTTTGGTTCTCCAACGTTTTAGTGTTGTTTTAGGTGATGAGAAGCCTATTAGACATCCTTAACCGAGTGTAATTGGCAGTAAAGTTTTAAAGGCTATGAAAATACATTCTAAATTAGATAAGACTGCAACTGAGACCCCTGTTCAACAATCATTTCAAGAAGAAATTGCTAGGCTTTCTTCTCCACCTCGAGACTCCCTTATGCAGACATCTCCATCAGAAGCTCGTACTCTTGCCATCTTAAAACGACAAGAATAAATGATTCAGCAAGTCCAAGAATAGCATTGGAGCAAAAAAAGGAAATTGTTATTATTAAATCATTGTTGACATGTCTATGTAGTTCAATACATAAGTGTAGGCACTAGCAGTGAGGCCAGTGTAGCTCTCCAGCCCCGTTGAATTCTCAGCTGGCCCTACTTTTTAGGCTCTTAAACTGACCAAGATAGGATCAACAGGGATAGGACCAAGACCACATGCTATAGTTACTCATGCTTTAGGATCTTTAGTTCCTCACCCAGCCCTAGCCAGACCACATACATGATTTACTGAGTCCAACCCTACCACTCCTTTTGATTACCATGATTCATCTTGATGCTTAGCTCCTTCATGTTGGTTTTGCTTTTTGACTCTCTACGTGTATTTAGTTTATGACTCTTGACTGCGTTCATAATTTTTAAAAATGTTTGGTTTGTGTTGTTGGTTAGTCACATGTACTTTAAAACATTTGGTGTTTGTGTGAACATAGTATTCATTTATGTTGTGATTATTTTTTATATGTCCATATTATTCCTGCTCTTGTAAAGTGCATATATGTTTGTGTTACATTCATATTGTGTGTTTAAGCTTGTCTATGTATTGTTTATGTTGTTTATCTATGTCTTGTTTTTTGTTATGTTCATGTTTTATTGCCAGTGGGGTAAATATGATATCTTCTATGTCTAAGCTTTATCTCCTTTATGTTGTGAAAAAGATAAGGAGAAAATGATCATGATAGTCATATACATTAAACATTCAGGGAGCATACATTCAGTGGGAGCATATATAAGTTTTCATCATCTATGTTAATCAATTTCAAATATTTTTCACTTATGAGCTATCATCATCAAAAGGGGAGAGTGTTACAACTAAGATTCTCATTTTTGATGACGATAACATCATAATAGTAGGTTTCAATAGCACTAGTGGGAGAAGTATTCCTGTAACCTTGAAAAAAGAAGTGGAAATTAATTTTGTTAGGAAATCAATTCTATGGTTTCGATGATAACAACTATACAATGGAAATCGAATGTACATATATATTTACATTTACAGGTAGATGACAAAGCAACATCACCAAAGAGACAAAAATAAGACTCAAAAGAAGTATCAAAAGATTTCAAGCCGATAGAAGTGGAAGAAGGATTGCTCATGCATAGATAAAAGCAACATGCACACTTTCAGACGTCTGGGTGCACTAGCTAGACGTCTGATTGAATCCTCTGGTTCATAACTCAGAAAGAATCAGACGTCTGGTTACCAAAGTCAGATGACTGAAAAAGCATCCAGATATAAAACAGATATGAAGACCAGATGTATGGATAATAAACACAGACGTCTGAATTTCTACCAGACGCAAAAAATATATGAAGACCAGACGTCTGACGGTACTTTCCAGACGTCTGATTATAGACTCGGCTGTGTAATTTCAAAGACCAACTGTCACATCCGAAAAGACACGTTTGCTCCTCTTCACTGCAACTCTTCATCACCAACAGGAGCAACTATACAATGATTGTTAATGGATGCAACTACATGAAGAATCTTTCTACCAATATAAATAGCATCGGGAATGCAAGAGAAGATCAAACTTTACCCACTTATGTTCTTAATTCCTATACTCCGACTTATAACTGTTCTCTAACAATCAACTACTTGTATTTAACACTTCCATATATTCAGAACTCATTATTCAATATCCTATATATATATATATATATATATATATTGGAAGCACTTGTACTCAATAGTCAACATTCGTGTTATAGAACACATTCTTGACAAAGAAACTCTGTTATTGTAAACCTGTTCCTCCTGGTCAAGTGAGGGTTAGTTGAAAGGAAATTCCGAAGAGGAGCTTCGGGATTGGACGTAGGACGAGAGGTCCGAACCAGTATAAAATCCTGGTGTGATTATTTTAATTTACGTTGCTATTATTATCTATCAAGTTATATTATATAGTTAGTTGTTCATACTTGCATATATGTCATATACGATCCACTCATATAGACTTTCAATTGGTATCAGAGCAAGGTTTTGATCAAATAACAGTAACACGTTTTTGAATAAATTTAATATGGCAAGTATTTTTCAAGAATGACAATCCACTGCACGACCCACACTTTTTAATGGATCTAACTATGCATATTGGTCAACACGTATGAGAATTTTTATGGAAGCTAATGGTCTTGAAATTTGGTCAGCCACACAAGATAGATATGAAGCACCTACTACTGCTATGAACACTTGGACCGATGCACAAAAGATCTTAGCATCAAATAATGCTAAAGCTATGAACCTCTTATTTTGTTCTTTAGACAAAAATGAATTTTCACGTGTCATGTTATGCACCACTGCATTTGATATTTGGCGTACCTTACAAATTACACATGAAGGTACAACAAAGGTCAAACAAACTAAGATTTCAATTTTGCAAAACCAATTTTCTTCATTTAAAATGAAGCAAAATGAAACTATTGTTGACATGTATTCTAGATTTCAAACTATCCAACATGATCTTATGGCATTAGGAGTTAAATTCACTGATTTTGATTTAATATCTGGAATACTCAACTCTTTGACATCAGATTGGGAAAGGAAGGTTTTAGCTATAGAAGAAGCTAATGATCTTTCCACTCACAAAGTTGAAGAGTTAATAGGAAATTTAATGTCCTATGAAGCTAACTTGCAGGCACGAAAAGAAATTAATTCGGAGAAAAAGAATATAGTATTTCCAGCAACAAAAAATGATGACTCTGATCTAGATGAAGAAGAAATAGTTTTTATTGCCAAGAATTATAATAAATTCAAGAAATTTAGAAAGATGACCAAGTTTCAAAAAGAAGGTAAGTCCAACACAACAAACATATCTCAAATCAAGTGCTATGAATGTGATCAATACAGACATATGAAGAAGGATTGTCCTAAACTCAATAATGACAAAAAGAATAACAAAATTCAAAAATTCAAGAAGAAGAAGGCTTTCAAAGTAACTTGGGATGATTCGGATTCTTCATCTTCTAAAAGTGATAGCGATAGTGACAGAGAATAAGCTAATGTATGTTTTATGGCACAAACTGAAGAGGTATGTCCTGAACTTAGCTATGATGAACTATTAGAACTTAGCATGGAACTAGACGATAAATTTAGACAAATAAAAAAATAGATTAGAACTTGAGGTAGGAAGGTTGAAAGATGAAAAAGTTATTCTAGAAGAAGAATTTGAAATATCTCAACAAAAAATCAAAAATAATATGATAGAAAGTGAGTATATTTCTATAGAAAAAGAAAATTTGTTAAAATAAAATATTGATTTTAAAAATAATATTGAATTGTTGAAAATCGAAAATATAGAGTTGAGAGAAAAATTAGATAAAATTACCAATAATGTGTCAAAATTTAGTAAAGGTAAATAAGATTTGGAAAATCTTATCAAAATCTCAGAACCATCAGGTAATAGAAATGGAATAGGATTCAAAAATTCTTTTAAACAAAAAAAAAAATAATGCTAAAAATAGTAAACATATAAAAGCTAAAAGTTTGTCTAAGACTAAATTGAATACAAATAATATGAAATTTTTGGATTCCTGAAATAAATAATAATTTAATTAGACAATAGCATATTAATAATTACTTAGAAAATGTAGTCTATAATAAAAATTATATTTATAGAGGTACCAAACCATCTTGGGTATGGCTACCTTCCTCTAACAAATAGGACCCTAATAAAATATATGGGTACCACTTAAAACATTTTCTATTTTGCAGGTACCCAAAATAAAAAATAAGGAGAAATGGATACTAAATAGCGGTTGCTCCAAGCATATGACCGGAAATTCAAAAATGTTATCAAATATAAGGTACATCGATGGTGGAACGGTAACCTTTGGAGACAATTCAAAAGGATATGTCATAGGAATTGGAGAAGTCATCAACTCTGGTATATCTAACTCTCCTATTATTATAAATGCTTTATTAGTAGAAAATTTAAAACATAACTTGCTAAGCATTAGTCAATTATGTGATAAAGGTTTTCAAATAAATTTTGAAAAAGAAAGATGTAATATTTTAGATAACAACAAACAACTCATTTTTGAAGTATTTAGAAACAAAAATATTTATGTATTAAACATGAATATAAATAAAAATTCAAACTCATGTTTAACCGTCAAACATGATGATCCATGGTTATGGCATGAACGATTTTGTCATATCAATTTTAAAAGTATTAATAAATTGGAAAAATATGAGTTAGTAAGAGGATTACCTAAAATAAGTTACAAAGTAGAAAATTTATGTGATGATTGTCAAATTGAAAAACTAAAGAAGAGCTCGTTTAAATCTAAAAATAATATTTCTACAAAACAACCATTAGAATTATTACATTTAGATTTATTTGGTCCAACACAAGTACGGTCTATAAATCACAACAAATATGTGTTCGTAATAGTCGATGATTTTTCAAGATATACATGGACTTTATTTTTAAAACATAAAAGCGATATTTTTGGTATGTTTAAAATATTCGGTAAAAGAATTAAAACTCAAATGAATTTACAAATTAAAAATATTAGAAGTGATCACGGAGGAGAATTTGAAAATGATCTTTTTACAAACTTTTGCAATAAGAAAGGTATAACTCATAATTTTTCCTTTCCTCGTACACCTCAACAAAATGGTGTCGTAGAAAGAAAAAATCGTACATTACAAGAATGCACGAACATTACTAAATAGTAGTGGATTACCAAAACACTTTTGGGCTGAAGTTATTGCAACATCCTGTTATGTACTAAATCGAGTAACTATTCGCCCCACGACTAAACAAATTTGTTTTGAAATGTTTTTTTGTAAAAAATCTAAAGTATTATACTTTAAAACTTTTGGTTCAAAATGTTTTATATTAAATACAAAAGATAATTTACGAAAGTTTGATCTAAAAGCCGATGAAGGTGTCTTTGTTGGATATTCGGAACGTAGCAAAGCATATAGAATTTTAAATAAACGAAATAATACTATTGAAGAAAGCTTACATGTCTCATTCGACGAAAATCTTTTTAAACATCATACTAATGATGAAGAAGAAATTATTCCACTAAAAAATTCAACAAACTCTATTATTAATGAAACAAATAGTCAAAATAACACTTTGATATCATCTCCTAGAATTCTTAAGGATCATCCAATAGATAATATTATTGGAGATCTTAATTCAAGAGTAACTAGAAATCAACTCAATCATATAAGCCATATAGCATTTGTGTCAAATTTTGAACCAAAGAATTATAAAGAAGCATCAAATGATAATTTTTGGATAATAGCTATGCAAAAAGAATTAAATCAATTTGAACGTATTAACGTATGGGAATTAGTACCACGACCTGAAGATCAATCGGTAATAGGAACAAAATGGGCCTTTAAAAACAAATCAGACGAGAATGTAAATATTGTTAAAAATAAAGCACGTTTGGTTGCTCAAGGCTATAATCAAGAAGAAAGCATAGATTACGATGAAACGTTTGCTCCAGTAGCAAGATTAGAAGCCATTCGTACATTACTTGCCTTTGCAACTCATAACAATTTTAAACTATTTCAAATGGATGCCAAAAGTGCCTTTTTGAATGGTTTTATTAAGGAAAATGTATACGTCGAACAACCACCACTATTTGTTCACGAAAAATATCCCGATCATGTTTTTAAATTACATAAAGCACTATATGGATTAAAACAAGCACCTCGTGCATGGTACGAACGTCTTAAAAATCATTTAATAACATCCGGTTTTCATATAGGAAAAATAGATACAACTTTATTGATTATAAGAGAAGATAACGATATTTTGGTTGTACAAATCTATGTTGATGATATCATCTTTGGTTCAACCAATGAAAAACTATGTAATCAATTTTCTAATATTATGAAAAATGAATTTGAAATGTCACACATGGGAGAATTAAATTTCTTTTTAGGTTTACAAATAAAACAACTCGAAAATGGAATCTTCATTCATCAAGAAAAATATTGTAACGATTTATTACGACGACTTGAAATGGATAAAACATCAAGCAAACCAACACCAATGAGTACCACTATTCACTTAGAAAAAGATGAAAACGGAAAAGATTTTGATGAAAAATTATATCGTAGCATGATTAGGTCTCTACTTTATTTAACAGCTAGTCGACCGGATATTATGATGAGTGTATGTCTTTGTGCTTGATTTCAAGCAAAACCAAAAGAATCTCATCTAAGAGCGGTTAAGCGAATTTTACGTTATCTATCTAGCACTAAAGATTATGGTTTGTTCTACCCTAGAGGATCATCGTTTGAACTTGTTTCATATAGCGATGCGGATTTTGGTGGATGTAGAATAGATCGTAAGAGTACTAGTGGAACTTGTCATTTTATCGGACAATCTTTAGTTTCATGGTTTAGTAAAAAGCAAAATTGTGTTTCTCTATCTACTTGCGAAGCCGAATACATCTCCGTCGCTCTAGCATGTGCGCGAGTAATATACATGCAACAAACATTAACGGATTTTGGTAAAATTATCACCAAATCTCTAATTTATTATGATAACACAAGTGCAATTAATTTATCAAAAAACCCTGTTAATCACTCACGAACCAAACATATAAATACATGACATCATTTTCTACGAGACAATGTTGAAAAGGAACCATTTCATTAGAATACGTAAACACCGAAAATCAAGTAGCCGATATCTTTACAAAACCATTAAATGAACAAACTTTCTCTAAACACCGACGAAGTTTAGGTATTTGCTCACTAAATGACCTTCTTCCTTAATAAAATATATATTTATATATAAAATAATTTTTTCAAAGGCTAAAATTAGTCACCATAGTAATCACCGCAATTTATATCATTGACTTCTGCACCTTCAAATTTTTAGAAAATTAGTTTGCCTATATTTAATATTTTCAGCATATAAATATAGCCAAACACAAAAACTACATTCAAACAATTGAATTTTTTAATAAAAAGGAAGGATCAAAATATAACAATGTCGTCAGAAGATTCCTATATATCTTCCTCCGTCTCAACACCAACAACGGATAGCTCGGTTGACACCCCACAACGACTTCCGTCACCTACACCAAAGCAAGAGCCAACATATAGATGGTCTTCGTATCGTACGGTTTTTACTCCGGATAATAAGAAAACTAAAAGTTCTCTATTTATTTCCCCTAACACAAAGGTGAAAATTGATGAAATCCATCATTACCAAAAACAACAGATGGATCTTCAACGAGAGCTTTATTTCGAACAAAAAGTTACACCACGAAGATTAAGCTTTCTCGAGCAAGTGGCGATGAAGTTTTGTCCGTCCCGAAAGAACGATGTTCATGAACCGCTGCCAAAACCTTGTAGTTCATTGGATCCATCTTCTTCGTATCGTACTTCTTCAGATCCCTCACGAAGACTATTTTCTGGCTCTCCACGGACTCACGAACGTGGAAATATATGGTCCCCACTTAGACCATGGAAGGATAATGAGTCAGAAAATCAAAAAACTCCATCTCCATCTAAATAAATAAATTGTATTAAGTATTGAATGTATCTAAACTTATTTGTTATTATATTTTTACGACAATAAAATTATTTTTTATCTACATTCGATATATAAGTGAAATCATCACACTTTAAGTCATTTTTAGCCCATCTGCAATTTTCAGACTCTATCGACAACATTCAGATGTCTGACACAAGGATATACTATTCAAAATTTAAGATTGTGCATATATCAGACGTCTGATATACCCCCCAGACGTCTGAAATGTTGTTCTGTCTCCTCCAAATAAAATTCAAAACAATCCAGACGTCTGAAATAAGATCCAGACGTCCGCCTTTGTTTTTTGTTTCGAAATTAAACAAAAACAAACATTTGTTTTCAATTCCAGACGTCTGAAAAATCTCACTGTATCTACAATTTCATAACTATGCCCAAAACCAGATGTCTGGGTCACAAAGCAGACGTCTGATATTATCCTCTGGACAAAAATTAGGGTAAACCAGACGTCTGATTTCTAATCCAGACGTCTGATTCCCAATCGACCATTTAAATTCGATCAGATAACGTCACTTTTTTCTTTTATCTCAAAATTATTACTTCCTACGATTTTCTCAAAGAAAATTTTCGCTCTAATACACTATCCTACACTAAATATTACCACGATGCCGTATCGTACTAAGAATCCTAAAATGTCCCAAAGAAAGCAAGATCAACCGACTACATCTTCCAATCCCCAGATTTGCTCCGACGACCAAATCGAACGGTGGATGAATACAGCTCCGCACTATATAAAAAGGTATGAAGATATTCAAAAAAAGAAACTTCACATAGGACCATTCCACAATCTCTTAAAATTTCCTATGTACGAATTGGATGAGTTATGTGAAGAGGCCGGATTAGAAACCCTAATTACCTTTACATCAAATGATGTCCAAATAGATTAATTAGCTATTTTACTATTTTATGCAAATCTAGATAGTACCTCGGTATGGAACACAGAGGAAGAGGACAATTGGATTTGGTCTAGTGTATACGGGAATACGATTCGATTGACTCCTGGTTTAATAGGACGAACCCTAGGCTGCTCCGACACCGGGGAAGACTTACACAACATACCAGATATGAGATTCAAACCTCGAAATACTATTACTCATCAAATCTGGAAGACGAAATGCCCAAGTTTGCTTCCAAATATTTACGTCCGAAAGCTCGACTCCTAATACGGATGATAATTAATACAATTGTTCTAAGAATGGGTAGTCACGAACAAATTACTGAATTGGAGCATAAAGCATTATAAGCTCTAATTAGTAGGACAAGAGTAAATTGGGCAAAATTTATCTTCGACGAGCTCAAACACTTTTGGACTCGATCAAGGCCATCGATCATCTATCCTACCTATATTATGAGACTTCTTCGTGCACATAATATTCCCTCCTATCTCTCAACGTTCGAAGAAATTTCCCCAAAATACGCTTCCACAAAATTCTTTTCTTTGATGCGCTTACCTGAAATTCCTCCGAAATTCATGTCCTTCGAAGATTGAACGCATCATCGACAATCTAGAAGAGTTGAAAATCCTCCTCAACTACCCATTGTTCCATGTCAACAAGAAGAGCAACAACGAGAATCTACTCCTCCTCCTCCTCAACCTTTTGATTATCCGGGACAAGAAGAAATTATAGAGACTCGACTAGAAACAAATACAAATGAAAGTATTCGAGATCTCACTCTCCGGAACCAACATATACTACCCCTAAATCAAGAATATTTAGCTAAGCGAATTGAGAGCTTTGAAACTTCGTTCGCTACACGACTAGCCACAATTGAAGATTCTCTCTCAACTGTTATATCGGTTCTTAAAGAAGTGCTACAAAGGGTTCGTGGTCCAACTCCACCTTCTGACGATTGGGCAACCCTTGTACCTTCTCCTCATGCAAAACATTTAAATTATTTGAGGACGAACCTCCAAAGGAAGCTTTGACATCTCCTTCTACAAAAGAAGAACCAAAGGAAGGTGATACAAATCAAGCTTCACCAAAGGAGGATGATCCAAATCAAGCTTCTCCAAAGGAACTCTAAGAATTTAGGAAATTGTAGTGTTTATGTTTTGTACAAATCTATGTATGTAACTTCTTCATGTTATTAATGAAAATTTTCTTTTTTTGACGATTGGCTGAAATATTATAAATTCTTTTTGATAATGTCAAAGGGGGAGAAAAATAGATAGAATCATAAAACATTAAAAATAAGTACATATTCAAAGGGAGATTTATAATCAATATATAAGTACATTGAATAGTTGTCATCATCAAAAGGGGGAGATTGTTAGGAAATCAATTCTATGGTTTCGATGATAACAACTATACAGTGGAAATCGAATGTACATATATATTTACATTTACAGGTAGATGACAAAGCAACATCACCAAAGAGATAAAAATAAGACTCAAAAGAAGTATCAAAAGATTTCAAGCCGATAGAAGTGGAAGAAGGATTTCTCATGCATAGATAAAAGCAACATGCACACTTTTAGACGTCTGGGTACATTAGCCAGACGTCTGATTGATTCCTTTGGTTCATAACTCAGAAAGAATCAGATGTCTGGTTACAAAAGTCAGACGTCTGTAAAAGCATCCAGATATAAAATAGATATGAAAACCAGACGTCTGGTTAATAAACACAGACGTCTGAATTGCTACAAGACGCAAAAAATATATGAAGACCAGACGTCTGACGGTATTTTCCAGACGTCTGATTATAGACTCGGCTTTGTAATTTCAAATACCAACTGTCACATCCGAAAAGACATGTTCGCTCCTCTTCACTGCAACTCTTCATCACCAACAGAAGCAACTATACAACGATTGTTAATGGATGCAACTACACGAAGAATCTTTCTACCACTATAAATAGCATTGGGAATTCAAGAGAAGATCTAACTTTACTCACTTATGTTCTTAATTCCTATACTCTGACTTATACCTGTTCTCTAACAATCAACTACTTGTATTTAACACTTCCATATATTCAGAACTCATTATTCAATATCCTATATATATATATATATATATATATATATATATATATATTGGAAGCACTTCTACTCAATAGTCAACATTCATGTTATAGAACACATTCTTGATAAAGAAACTCTGCTATTGTAAACCTGTTCCTCTGAGTCAAGTGAGGGTTAGTTGAAAGGAAATTCCGAAGAGGAGCTTCGAGACTGGACGTAGGACGGGAGGTCCGAACGAGTATAAAATCCTGGTGTGATTATTTTAATTTACGTTGCTATTATTCTCTATCAATTTATATTATATAGTTAGTTGTTCATACTTGCATATATATCATATACGATCCACTCATATAGACTTTCAAATTTCAAGCGTCCAAGAATGTTAAAGAACTACTATGGAGAGAAGACATCAATAATATTTGAACGCGTGTCGTACTATCATAAATTATGATGTTAAACTCATTAGAATGCTTCATACATCTCTCATATTTTATATTAAAAATAAAAACAAAGTTTTTATGTCATTTTATACATTTAAAACGCTCTTGAGAAGCTGGATTTTAAGTGTGCACCAGTGCATCGGTGGAAGCCCACCGGTGCACCAGTGTCCAATTAAAATGGTGATTCTATAGACGAATTCGATGCATGTTTTAACCGCCAAACTGACACATCCCTTCGTCCTCCTCCAGTCATAACCCGTAGCAATGAAGGGCTATCATTTCTCTTGATTAAAACTATTCATATCTATAAATAAACATGGTTTTCAATGTTTTGTTCAACTAATTTCTCTATTCGAATCTCTATTCACTTAATTCTAAAACCCTATATTACTCTAAACTATTCTTATCACTTGTTTAAAACATTTGGTTTGTGTTGTTGGTTAGTCACATGTACTTTAAAACATTTGGTGTTTTTCTGAACATTGTGTTCATTTATATTGTAGTTGTTTCTAATACGTCCATTTTGTTCATGCCCTTGTAAAGTACATATATGTTTGTGTAATATTCATGTTGTGTGTTTGAGCTTGTCTATGTATTGTTTATGTTGTTTAGCTATGTCTTATTTTGTGTTATGTTCATGTTTTGTCGCTTGTGGTGTATATATGATACCTTCTATGTTTAAGCTTTATCTCCATTTTGATCTGTCAAAGCTATGGAGAAAATGGTCATAATAGTCATACACATGACACATTCTGGGAAGCATACATTCAGTGGGAGCATATATAATTTTTCATCATTTATGTTATTCATTTTCAAATATTTTTCATTTATGAGTTTTCATCATCAAAAGGAGGAAAATATTACAACTATGATTCTCAGTTTTGATGACAACAACATCATAATAATAGGTTTCGACACCAGTAGTGGGAGAAGTATTGGTACAACCTTGAAAAGAGGAATAGAAAATTAATTTCAAGCATCGAAGAACGTCAAAGAACTACTATGGAGAGAAGACATCAAGAATATTTGAATGTGTGTCGTATTATCTTAAATTATGAAGTTAACACTCACAAGAATGCTTCATACATCTCTCATGAGTTTCATACACCATTTATACATTTAAATTGCTCGCTCTGAAAACTGCATTTTATGTGCACACCAGTGGATCGATGGAAGCCCACTGGTGCAATAATGTCCACTTGAAATGGAGATTTTGGTGATGAACCTGCCGCATCTTTTCACTACCAAATCGACACATCCCTTCTTTCACCTCTATTCATAACCCCCATAACGAAGGGTTATCATATCTATTGATCAAAGCTATTTGTATCTATAATAACTATGGCTTTCAATGTTTTTTCAATTAGTTTCTCTATTCTAATCTCTGCTATATAATTTTATAAAAAAAACCTAGATTATTCTACACTGCTCTTATCAGTGTTCAATTCTCAAACTATTTTATATCCTAAATCTTGTTCATTTAAGAAAAATCATTCTTGTGGGTTAAGAGCTTGTACCGTAAATTGGGCAAATCAATGTAAAAAAATCAATGTAAAAGACACAACTGCTGCCAAAAGATTGCGTTCAACCGAGATAGTTAAAAGTTTTGTTCATCTTCTCAAGCAAGTTAGAGGTATATTCCTTGTTGAAAAGCAAGGGTTTTAGTGAGTTAAAGCCATAATAAGATATTCTGGGTGTAACAACCCATACAGTTTAGGATGACAATAAACTACACATGTCCAACTCAAACTGAATGAAAAGATGGATGGTTAAAGGTAAAAGAAAAAAGAAAAAAGAAGACAGAACAAAATCTCACATGAATGGATTAACATATATTATTTATATAATCTTTATAGTGGAAAAACTTTTAAATACTTATATCAAAGTCTATCCTACGCTCAGCCTGGAGATTTATAAATACCTATCCTTACAAATGCTGAAAACAACAAACAAAGTAGAAAAGCAAAGTATGTCCATACATCGATGAAGATCTCTAGATCTGCTGAGCAAACTTTAAGCATCTTCAGCTAATCCTAAAACTATCGGATCTGACCCGAGTATTAAAAATACCTGAATCGGGCTTGGCAAACTAGTGTGAGACAGAATTATAAATATAATATATATATATATATATATATATATATATATATATATATATATATATGACGGTGTCATAAATGTCAAACAAAGCCTATGGGAATAAGAGTATCCCATAAGAAAACCCTGCACATAAACATGGATAAGTTTTTATCTTATGATAGATAGAACATTTTTATCAAATCGTTTGATATTATTTCTAATGACATTGCATTGAAAATCCTTTCAAATAACATGTTAAAATAGCTGAAATTGTTACCTTTGTTAAATTCAATGGCATGTTGAGGTATACAATCAAGCCACTAAAGGCACATATTGGAGAATGGATTTCAACAATGACAAGGTAAAGGACTACCTTCCGACGGTACATCTCTAGAGGAATGTACCGTGGCACAACCCCGCTGCTCTCTACTAACATAGAACTGGCCTACCTCTACCATAGATAGTACAAAATATGTCATTATCCAGGTCGCACGACCTATTCAAGGCCACAACATACACAGCAATCCAATATAAAAAGGGAAATCTAGAAAGGTGATGATCATCTCCTAATAGTTGTGACCCATATAGCCCTAACACATCTACCCTATTTTTGCCATTACCATTGTGTGAGGCTTGAGGTAACGTTTTAGCTTTCACATAACAAATCCCACTTTGAATGCCACATCACTATTTCTGACAATACATTAATTTGTTTCCACAAAATTACAATCCCCACATTCATTTCTCTGGGAAGGGTGTTAAGTATAAGAGGGTTTACCTCCAACACCACCAAACAGATGTACATTTGTAAGAACCAGTGAACATAGTCGTAGAAATACAATGTCAGACATTCGTCCATACAAATTATCTAGGAATGGGATAAATAGAAGGCACTCATACTACATCCTATTTGGGAAAGGATTAGTAGCGAGCAGTATTTACATAGAAGATTACAAAATGAAGATACTACTGCCACCATATGTATATAATATGCGAATTACGACGCTAGTGGCAAGCAGCCCTATATTATGAAGATCTCTGTCTTTAGAATCATTATCTTCAACATGTCTTTACTTTCAAATACGTATATTAGTTCAAGGTGGTTTTTCGAATAGGAATCATCCAAATCTATTCCCGGTCTCTTCGAACCAATTATCGATAGAAAAGATGTTAATTATGTGGGTGATTGGTGATCATCATTCAATCAACTAATATCTTAACATCCAATAAAATATCTTCAGAGATATATTTTAAACCATTTCTTCTTAGTATATAAAAATTTATTAAACCTATTTTTAACTTTGGAAATACCACATTAACTCTTTTAAATTACTTAGAAAATTATTTCCATCTTTTTCTATAGAGATTTCATATTTTTCAAAACATATCTTTAATAGGTTAAAAACAAAGTCTTCGTAAACTCAAACCAGTTAGTACTAGATAAAAAGGACTCATAGATTTTAGATTAATTTTACCTAAAACTAATTTCCATATTCAACCTGTATTATTCGTCGAATAACGGTAAATCACCTTATAAACTCACACGGATAGTACAAGTTCTCTCTTCGGAATTTAATATAGGGTTTAGCTAGAATATTCTCTCTACCACCAAAATCATATTTGAAATCTTATTTAACTTTGTGAAAAATTCAAAATCTCTTTTCCTTTATCTTAATAAAATGCGATACGAGTAAATCAAGTAAATTATTCTCTCCATCGGGCCAGTCTAGGTAGCTAGAGGGAGCAGGCAACTAGTATCCCAAACTCTAGCCTAAAGACCATCTCTCTGTCATCCATAAGGCGTTCAAGATATTTGCTCAACTCTATACCTTTAAAATTATTTGATTTATCTTTTGAAAATCATTTCCAAATGATTTGGGAGGAACCTAAGTTTAAACCGTTATTAAAAAGTTATCAAATTCCGTTGTTTAATTGTCGGTGAACAGTGAACTTATAACTTTATAAATCAAACACCAATTTCATTTCATATATGTCCATTTTTATAGCTCAGATTATGTTTAATTTTTTTTGAAATATTTATGAAATTTATTTCATGTTTCTAAATATTAAAACTATTCCTTTGTTAAGTGTTTAAACTAATATTTTTCAAACTACCAAAATGCAGCTATTTTGAAAACTTGATTTTGACATACTTCAAACTTTACTAAATGAAATTTCGATTTTTCTTTTCCATTTTAAAACTATACTTATAAAGGTTTGGAAAATTCTTAATCCAAAGAATTCCGACTCATATTCCATTCCATACATGGGTTTAACTTTTAAGGCGTGAAATCGTGAACTATTATTACGCGACGTGCTTATTTTGACTCTATTTTCCAATCTTTTTCAAACATAGATGAAATGAGTTTATGAAAATATTTGAAACTTTTTTTATCCATTTATAATGAAGTTAACAATGCTATATATACCATTATAATTCATAAAGAAAAGTGATTTATTTTTGTAAATTTGACGTGTATTTTATGGTGAATAATTGCCATACCATGTAAGCATATTATCAACCAATCATCCAACAACCAATCACTTTAGCATCCAGAGTATGGAAGTAGTGTTCTCACTTTCATTTAACCCAAATTCTTCCTATCAACATTTATTTTAATGACACTTCTTCTAACCATCATCTACTTCAACTAAACAACACAAAAACAACCTTCCCTCCTTTCTAAGTGCTCGACCATCACCTCCACTCCATCTTTCTTGTGCCTATACACCCTCCACTCTCCATAGTGCCCACAGATTCCTTCTCCATTACCATTGCTCATGTCCTATCCTGCTTTCTCTTTCATAGAAACCATGGCCTAAGGCCACTAAAAGAGGAGAAGAGAAGAGAGGAAGTGAAGAAGAAGAAAAGATATGAATTGGTTTGTGAAAAATAAAGGGTGTGCGTACGGATGGGTATTTATAGGAGTAAAAAGCACAAAATATCTCCTTGTATAAAGATAAAAATATCTCTCCCACATCATGACACATTTCATCTCACACATGTACCTCTTTTCCCTTCTATCACTTCGGCCCACACCCCCTCCATGTGCCTTGATATGGTGATGTGCAATTTGCATTTTCAAAGGTAAACCCTTTTTGTCTTTTCCTTACTAATTATACCATAAAATTTCCTAATTATATTTCAGTTAAATTAATCTAATTAGTGCTAAACACGTTCCTATTTGTTAAATGTATATATGTACAAATGAGGGTCACAACGTTGCAACACTTTTCGTTCAATACAAAGTCGAAAATCCAAAAGTTGAATTTCGGTCATGTTTTCAGTTTTTATTCAAACTATTTATTTATGTTAATAGAATTTGGAAATAAATTTATTATCTCCTCTAAATAATTTAAAACAAGATTATTTAAGCTATAAAACTATTTTAAATAGTATAAAAATCCATTTATAAAAATACAACGTTTAACTGTCCAAATGCGACGAAGTTTATATATCTTTATAAAATAAGTTTTATATTTATAAAACCATTATAAATCACTTGTTATCATTATATAATAATTAAAGTTAATAATTCATCATCCAAAATAATTATGTGAATATTTAAAGTTAATTAAATATTCCAATTCAAAGTGATAAAATTACAGGTCGTTACATTCTTTCCCCCTTAAAAGAATTTCATCCCTAAAATTTCACCACAACCCAAAACCCAAAAGAGTTTACCCAAAATATTATCTTTAAACTCAAATCATCCAAAATATTTGATTCGATCTTCTACTTAAATATAAAATTTGTTTCTGAACTAGTGTCGATCACTCCATCCTCCAGTGTGGACTTTGATCAGGATTCTTGATCTGAAACCCTTGCTTCACTTACATAGCTCTCAACTATGACAAGTATCCAACAACAAATCCTCATCAATGCTCGTCATCAAGAATCGAGTGATGAATCCTTTTTCGGACCAATGTAAACACCGCAAAGTTCTGTACTTGAGTCTTAGATCAGAATTGCACAACAAAATGATCTACGTATCTCATATATATTTTTTTGTATCACATTCCTTTTTCAAAATTTTATATATGAACATTTAATAAAATCCCCTGCAAATGTTTGAAACCTTTTCCTATATCCTAAATATTTTAACCCTCATTTAGAAAATATCTTTAAAATCCATTCTTCTTATTTAGACACACTTTTTTTAAAAAAGTTTCACAAAAACACAACTTTTAATAAAATAGGCTTTGCTAAAATCTTCTGCCAAGTTTAACTTATCAAAAACTCATTTATCGAAATATTTATTTGTCAAAACGCTCATTTTTAAAAATAACTTTTATTTTGAACCGACTTTCTTAAGAATTGAAATACCAATTTTATTATTTCAAAATATCATACTCAAACATTTTTATAAAGATATAGCTTTACTGCATAAAGAAAATAAATAAAAAATTAAAATTCGTATAAATTTTTTCCTAAATCATTTAAACATGAGATAAGAGAAACCATAATAAGGATCATGCGTAAATTTATATCATGATTCGAATTAATACATTTGCTAATCAACCATAATTAAACCATAATTAATTGCTTTACATACCAATAATAATTATGTTAACATATTCCTAATAAACTTAGGATATCCAAAATACTATAACTCTATAGCAACTTCCAAGCCTACCAAAACGCACATCTAATCATTCGAACTCGGAGGTCGACGGATCATCCGAATCAAGATCACTACCACTTCAAACTCTTCTTCCTCTTGTTCATCATCTACTTCATTTCTACCATCTTCTTTGTTCTCAATATTTCATCCTATAGGATGCCAGGGTTGTCCCAAATGAACTTATTTTTGAGAAATAGGGTTTCTTGAAAGTATGTCCGAAACTTCTTCTTCTTCCTCATTTTCTGTCATTCCTTCTAAATCAATACCTGAAACGTGCGACTCTACCTTCAATATGGGAACACCTATCTCCTAGATAATATGCGCATTGCCGCTATCTTCTGATTCATTCGGGATGTCATCCATCCATGCATCATACGCTGCTGAATCTAGGCTATTTCTTTCTACCTATATATAGGGGTTCGCTTTTAGAAATTCTTCAGGTTTTGAATCTTCTAGATCTGTTACCTACATCATTTTATCTTGCGATCCCTGATTTACTTCTGTGTCATCTGTTATCTGGATCACTTCTTTGTTACTGGATAATAATCCTACTTTTAGAGTCTTGGATTCTACTAGCATCGCAACCATGGGATACCCGTCCTCATCGTAATGGGTATGTTCATCATTATCATCCTTCACATGTGGCATATGGTTTTCAGATGTCCCTTTTTCTATTCCCTCTTCGTCACTAGAATGGACATGATGACCCTAATCTTGTCTAACATTATTTAGGACATTTAATTGGATAAATTAAATGGAATATTGTAGGTGATTAAGGGATTGAGATTTGTAAATTAATAAAGGAGTAGGCCTTAATGAATATATAAGCAAAAGAGAAATAAAGATACGTAAGTATGAGAAATATGATAATGGCATAATAAGAATGGACTTTGTTCTTATACCCTAAATCCTTCTATCCTTCATTTTCAATCATTTTAACATTACAAACAAAACCAAAACTCTAATAAGCTCAGCCGGCCACCATTTGGAAGAATCAAAAGAAGATAAGCTAAGGAACAAGTAGAAAGCATGAAGAAATTAATCAAAGGGCAAATCTCAACCTTCTTCACACCAAGCTAAGGTGAATAGTTCAATTTACATCTCATTTTTTTAATGATTTCGGTTTCAAGTTTAGATCCGAATTATTTTGAAAATAATATGGCATGTTATATTTTTTTAAATGGATATATATATATATATATATATATTTGCTATTGATGATTTATATCGTTTCATATACATTTTATGATAAATTTACACTGGAAAACCTACTAAAATACATCCAAATAATTTGATTTTCTAATATATGATCAAAAACTTTATTTTAGAAAGTATGTTTCAAGTTTCATAATTTTCAAAGCTGTTATGGATTTATTATCAATTTTCTATGAAAAATATAGTAAATATTAGGTTTAAGTTATTTAAGCAATTATATAATGATTTTGAGTCCGAAATTTAAATATTTTAGAAAACATATTAAAAGTGTATTATGGTGATTTTTAGGGAATTTTTCTAAGTATTTTAGTATGGTTATAAAATTATTCAAGTTGAGGGACTTAAATGTTTTATCAAGGAGAAGGGCCGATTTATCAAACGTTTTTAGCTGAAAATTCTAAATTTGGCAGCACTTTTAGAAAATGATTTTGATAAAGAATTGACAACCAATTGCATTTTGACAAATAAGGCAAGTTAGGTGTAAAGAAATTTATTTTAAAGGCTAAAAGTAAGTTTTGCTTGGATTTACAATTTCGCCATTTCCATCTGTTAGCTTTCCACACCATACCTCCACTAAAGAACCCATTGAAAACCAATACAACTGGTGTCAAGCCATTGATATGTAGTGGATTGGTTAAAGGAGGAAGGGACAGTGTCGAACCTTGCTTCCGAGGGGGTTGAAGCCAATTTAAAATGACTTTGGAGTCAACCAATGTTTCTAATGAATTGTCGCTTGCCTTTATTTTAAAAAGAAGCATTCAAATGAGTTGCCACTTGTTTTTTAAAAAAAAGGAGCTTTCAAAAGGGTAGTTGCTTTTGTAACCCATTCGAAACCTAGCTACCGTATTCTTACCTTGCAAACTAGTTAAGACCGCTTCTTTATAGCCTTAAAGCAATATATTCGAAATGGTGCTTTCTCCTTTTACTTTGAAGCCACCTTCTCCATGCTTTCGAAAGGGTCATATAGCCGCTTTCAAAATGGTTTTGGAGGGAATAGTTTCGAAAGAGTGGGTATCAAAACTATCCTCTTTCTTCTACTTGGGGCTAATAGTTTCGAAAGTGATGATTTTTCCTTTGTTCTTCATGACCTATAGTTATGTTGTGTGTTGAATCCAAAGGTTTTGAAAGGAATGAGTTTAAATGGTTTCGAAGCAATGTTTCCACAATCCCTTACATGAACCCAAATGCTTTTGGAAGGGGAGGTCCCCAATGTTTTCGAAAGGAATATTTTAAGTGTTTGAATGAAAGATTTGCAATGCTTTCAAAAATCAAGTTTAAGTTGTTTCAAAAGGAGATGCCTAAGGTTTTAAAGAAATGATTTGGAAAGTCGTATTTTTAATTATTCGAAAGGTAGGTTTTGGTCTTTTGGCCTTGTGTTTTAAGGTTAAAGTAGTTAACTTATTTTGATAGGGGTATTCTTGATGAATTGGAAAGGGATTGTTTAAGTTTTTAAATAATGGTTTCGAAGGTATTGTTTTGGCCTTGTAGCCTAAAGCTTTCTAAGTTAAAAAGAGGATTTAACTTATTATCAAGGGATAGATAATCCTATTGAATAGATTTCATCAACATTGTTTTGTTTAAAGCATATATCATTGCATAATACTTTGATTAAAGCAAAAATATGATCTCCTTGTTTTATAAACTTATGATTTCAAGGGTAATCATTTACAAAGATTTTTTTACAAGGAAGTGAAAATTTAATAGGGTAATTAACCCTAAGTGTATGACAGAAAATGAAAATCTAGTAGGGTAGTTAAACCTAAGTTTATGAATCAGATATTAGAAGACATAACGGGACTAATGTAGGGTTGCGCCCTATACTTTAGCTAATAGCCCTTAGCTAAAATAAGTCCAAAATTCCAATGTGTAGGGCTTTGTCACAGATGGGACTAAAATAATTTTACACATAAAAGGGAATATACAGAGAAAAGATAGGTTATTGGTGAGCGTACAAAACCATTAGGATCAGTTGACCCTAGAAGAAATAGTTTTGGGCAGATAGCCTAGTAATATGTCTAATTGAAGTTAGATTATTAGTTATGTCTGGTAGGCCTAAGTCAACCAATGGTTAATAGTTTCCATATAAAACTATAGTGTGGATACATAGTCCATTGATTTCCTAATTATTATGCATATGTATTTGCTATTATTGTTATAGTCAGTTTGATTGTAGGACTTTGGTTTGCAAAAGATATGCTTTTAAAAGGCTATTAGTGAGGGGAAACCCGTTCAGCTAAGCTGTATTGTCTCACTTAATATCAGTAAATCAGATGTAACAGTATCATTCACACCAGGCTTTCTATCTGACTCAAAGTTTATATTTTTTCCTTAAACTCTCTGGTGCTCAAAAAGTTAAGGATTTCAGGTTAAGCAGGTTGGACGAATATGTTTTCGAAGATGTGCAGGAGGCAAGCTAGCTATGTAGGAGCTAATTAGTAATATTTCCGCTATGATGTATTAAGACTAATATGTCTATTTAGTTCCCAGATCATCCAAGGAGGCATCTTCATATGTCGGACTTGGCATAATTTGTAATAATTATAATTGATCAATACCTAGGAGTCGTTTTGAGATTATGTAACTGAATATGAAATATTGATTTGAAATGTAATAAAAAAAGTTTTTTTGAAATATGTGTTAACTTTATTTCATATTCGTGTTCTTCTGATATCATGGATACCATTAACACTACCATATTTTATCACTGGATGTTATTACCATGGATGACTGCAGCATTTGTTGGATTTAGCTTTGGGCCTCAAGATAGGGAATGTTACAACTTAGTATTAGAGCATAGGTTTATGAAAAAGAAACTTCAAACTAAAATGGTTTTGAAAACAGAATCCTAAGGAAGCAGAGAAATGATTGAGGTATGGGATAATGCTATAGTAACGTACTTGAATTTTTTATATATAAATATACAATTTATCTCTATTCTCCCATCTTTCTTAGGCTATTCATCTGTATCTTACAAAAACTCAAATGCAGATTTAAGGAAGAAATATATAAATTCTAGAAGGGGAAGAGTTAACATTGGTGGAGGAAGCACCACAACTAATTGGAATGCCAAACCAAACGATAGAAGGAATCCGGGTCAGGCACCAGCTTCTTATATATGAGTGCTGGAGTGCTACAAGTTGATATGGAATCTATGTATCATTTCTTTGTCAACTTGATGCAAGCTGAAGCTGCCGCGAGATTAGTCGGAGGAAATATAGGAGAAGAAAATCATGAAGCTTCGGTGGTCAATAACTATGCAGTACTAAGCAGAGATTATGCTAGGCTTGGAGGAAAGCCGTTTACCGGGACTGAGGATGAAACTGAAGTGGATAATTGGTTGTTTCATTGCGAAAGGATTTTTGCTAATTTAGGGATTAACGATGCGCAAATGAGGAGATTTACTTCTAGGTAGTTGCAAGGCGCAACACTGTACTGTTGGTATAGTGTTACTATAGGAGTAAATGAAGAGACCATGACTTGGGCAGAATTTAGAAGGAGGTTTGAGGAAATGTTCATGTTAGAGATTGCTAAGTCAACTCCACTCATGAAGTTTATGGATTTGGTGTAGGGAGATGTGACAATGCTTAAGTATGCTACCAGATTTAAGGAGCTATCGTGATACAGATATGCCACGTTTGATGCTCATTAATAGAAGTGAGAAGTTCATTCATGGACTGAAACCTGAGCTTGCTAGAGTAACTTTGCCACATATTAGGGATATGTGTGATGTAGTTGTTGAGATGGCTTTGAGCTAGGAGGAGTGCTTTCTTTTCTTAATGGTATTAAAGCAGGGGAAGCTTAAGGGGCAGAACCAAAAGATAAAAAAATTTCACAAGAAAGGCGCTCAGAAAAGAGGAGAAACCAAGATAAGGAAGGCCAATTTAGTTTTCTATAAGTGCGACAAGAAGGGACACTATGCTCATGAATGGGGGATAGGCAAAGGAAAGAAAGCCGCTGACAAGAAAGAAGTAAAATGTTTCGTTTATAAGATTGGACGTTATAAGACCAGTGTAAGGAATTAGCCAGGGATGGAAAGGGAAAAATGTTTGCATTGGAACCGGCTATTTTAAGACCAACAATAGAGGAGAAAGGAAAAGTTGTGTTGGGAGGTACACTTATGATTCATGGTATGGCAGTTAGAATTCTATTTGATACTGCTGCATCGCATTCTTTTATATCTCATTGTTTGGTAGATAAGCTTAACCTAGAACCCTCATACCTAATTACTTCCTTAAGGGTTGTGAATCCGATAGAAGGTATGCGACTCTTAGGATGAGATGTGACCACTTAGAGTTTGAATTGTTAGGTCATGTATTTGCTTGCAGTTTGCATGTGTTTGATTTTGTAGGGTTTGGAATTATCTTGGGTATGGATTGGTTAACTAAATACGATGCCAAGATATTTTGCCATGATAGGAAAATATCATTTAGACAACCAAGTTGTAACGATCGGGTTATATACTCCATAGAAAACCCTACAAGGTTAATTCTTTTTTGAGTGTTATGAGTGGAGAAGACAAGTTAAACTGAGTTTTCATTGTTAGAAAATTCACAGATGTCTTTATGTCCGTGATAGGATTACCATGGAAACAAGCCATTGAGTTTCAAATAGATTTAGTACCAGAAGCAGAACTGGTGAGTAGACCGCCAAGTAGAATGACACCTACCAAAATGAAGGAGCTAAAGGTGTAGTTGGTGGATTTAGAAGGAAAGAACTTCACCAAACCAAGTAGTTCGGCTTAGGGAGCAGCCATAGTGTTTGCGAGAAAACCGGACGGATCATTAAGGTTGTGTATCAATTATCGTAAGTTGAACGAGAAGATGATAAAGAATCAACATCTGTTATCTACAACCGATGATTTTTTCAATCAGTTGAGTGGAGCCAAGGTATTTTTCCAGTTGGATTTGGCAACAGGGTTCCATCAACTTAAAGTAGCAGAGGATGGTATTCCTTTGACAACATTTTGTACTATATATGGATCGCTTGAGTGGTTAGTAATGCCATTTGAACTATCTAATGTGCCAGCATTCTTCATAAACTTGATGAACAGAATCTTCCGGGAGCATCTGGATAGATTTGTGTTACTATTCATAGAGAACATTTTAATATAATCTAAGGATGAGAAAGAGCATGAAGTTCATCTTAGAGTGGTGCTTGAGACATTGAGGCAACATTAACTGAAAGCGAAGTTTTTGAAGTGTCACTTTTGGAAGGAGGTGAACTTTCTTGGTCATGTAATCTCAAAGAAAGGGTTTTGGTAGATCCGGCTAAGATTTAAGTAGTGAATAGTTGGAAAAGACCCGAGGCAGTGACTGAGATAAAGAGTTTTATTCGATTAACAAATTGCTATCGGAGATTTATTAAGGATTTTTCGCGGATAATGGCACTGATGACTAAGCTAACTCGAAAAGATGTTAAGTTTGTCTGGACTGATAAGTGTGAGAAGGCATTCCATAAACTGAAATAATTTTTGAATAATGCACCTGTGTTAGTTGTTCCAGAGGGAAATCAGGACTTAGTGCTGTACACGGATGCATGTGAAATAGGATTAGGAGCTGTGTTAATGCAAAGTGGTAAAGTGATTGTCTACGCTTCTCGACAACTTAGACCGCATGAAGTTAGATATCAAACTCATGATTTGGAATTAGTAGCAGTAATTTTAGCACTTAAGGTGTGGAGATAATACCTTTTGGGAAAAAGATTTGAGTTGTATATGGATCATAAGTCATTGAGATATTTATTCTCTCAAAAGGATTTGAGTATGAGACAGCAGAGTTGTTTAGAGCTTTTAGCCGCCTATGACTTTGGAATTGAGTACACACCGAGAAAAGGCAATAGGGTTGCAGATGCACTTAGTAGTAAACATCAGAATGCGGTATTAGCAATGATAACTGAGTGGAATGACTTAAAAGCATTGAGTACATGCAGAATACAATGGAGGCCTGAGGCTAGTTCTCGTAAAGAAACTGCCGTGTTGTCATGTTTAGAACTTCGACCGGTAATGATTGAAAGAATTGCTTCTAAACAAAGGGATGATCCATTATTAGCTAAACATATTAGGAAGTTGAGAAATGGAATAAAGAGCGATGACTTGAAAGAATTTAGCTTTGACCAGAATGGATGGTTGATAAAGAAAGGATGAATATGTATTTCGAGTATGGGAAACATTTGGGAAGAAGTTCTTGGAGAATGCCATCATTCGAAGTTCATTATTCATCCAGGAGGAAATAAGACGTATCAGGATAAGGAAAAGAGTTTCTTCTGGGAAGGTATGAAGAGACATGTAGGCTTATGGGTGAGGCGGTGTTTAAACTGTCAACAGGTAAAAGTTTAATATAGGAATTGAGTGGGTTACTTTAGTCTTTAAATGTTCCAGTATAGAAATGAGGTTCTATCTCAATGGATTTCATAAATGGGTTTCCAGGGTTGAATCAAGGAAATAAAAGCATATGGGCCGTAATGGATAGGTTAATCAAGAGTGCCCATTTCATCCCAGTTAGATCAACCAAGATAGCACCAACTTTAGCTAAGTTATTTGTGAAAAATATAGTTAGAATGCATGGAATTCCTAGTAGTATAGTAAGTGATAGAGATTCCTTATCAAGGAGCGAGTTCTGGAAGGGTCTACAGGAGACTTTAGGTACCTAGCTCAAGATGAGTAACGCTTACTATCGACAAATAGATTGGTAAATAAAGAGAGTTAATAAAGTCTTAGAGGATTTGTTAAGAGCTTATGTGCTAGATTTTAGGGGATCATGGAAGGACCATCTACAATTATTCGACTTTTAATACAACAACAGTTATTAGACTAGTATATGATGACATAGTTTGAAGCTTTATATAGAAGGCCATGCAAATCTCCCATTTGTTGGTTAGAGACCGGGAATAGGTTAGTTCTTGGTCCAGATTTGGTTAGAGAAGCTACAGAAAAGATTGATTTAATTTGAGCTAGGATGAGGAAGCTCAGTCTAGGCAGAAGATTTATGTTGATAAAGAACAGAATGACTTAGAGTTCTCAATTGGAGATCATGTCTTCGTCAAGATGTCGCCGATGAAAGGTGTAATCAGATTTAGAAAATTTTTAAACTGACACCAAGATTTTTTGCACCATTTCCTATTGTAGAAAGGATCGGGAAACCCGCGTATAGAGTAGAGTTACCAAATAGTTAGCATGAGTCCACAATGTTTTTCATATTTCTCATCTAAAAAAGTGTATTCAGGATCCAGAGACTACCATTACACTAACTATGTTAGATGATCTAGTAGTGGAACCAGACATGACTAAAGTTAGAATACCAGTTCGTATAATTGCAAGAGATAAGAAGGAACTAAGAAACAAGTCGGTCAGATTAGTCAAACTCCGGTGGAGTGACAACGAGAGAGACTATGCTTGGGAAACTAAGAGCATGATTATAGATACTTATCCTGACTTGTTTCATGGTATATTTTACCTTTATGTTTGATTGTTATGAGTACCTTATAGTAATTTCAAGGATGAAATTCTTTGAGGAGGGGAGTATGTAGTGACCCTAATTTTGACTAATATTTTTTAGGGCATTTAATTAGATAAATTAAATGAAATAATGTAGATGGTTAAGGGGTTGAGGTTTGTAAATTAATTAAGGAACCATGCCTTAATGAATAAATAAGCAAAAGAGAATTAAAGATAAGTAGGAGGAATATGAAAAGGGACAAATAGGAATGGACTTTGTTCTTATAACTTAAAACCTTCAATCCTTCATTTCTCATTCATTTCAACCTTTACAAACAAAACTAGAACTTTAGTAAGCTCGACCAGTTACCATTAAAAAGAATCAAAAGAAGATAAGCTAGGAAACAAGTAGATAGTTTGAAAAAATTAATCAAAGAGAAAATCTCAACCATATTAACACCAAGCTATGGTGAATAATTTAATTTACATCACATTTTGTTAATGATTTCGATTTCAAGGTTGGATTCGAATTATGCAAATAATATGCCATGTTATATTTATTTAAAGGGATATATATGCTTGTTGATGATTTATATTGTTTCATATGGATTTTACGATAAGTTTATATTGGAAAACCTATTAATGAAACCCAAATGGTTTGCGTCTTTGAAGTGGGTTTCAAGTGGGTTTATTTTTGAAGTGGGTTTCAAGTTTCATAATTTTCTAAGCTGTTGTGGATTTATTATGAATTTTCTATGAAAAAAATAGTTAATATTGGGTTTAATTTATTTAAAGCAATTATATAACAATTTTGGGTACGAAATTTAAATATGTTGGAAAACATGTTAAAATTGAATTACGGTGATTTTTGGGGAATTTTCCTAAGTATTTTATTATGGTTATAAAATTATAGAGGAACTTTAATGTTTTATATGTTTTGTCAAAGAGAATAGCTTATTCGTTATAACTTTTTTGTTTGAAAAAGCTGAGTTCGGGAGCACTTTTAGAAAAGGATTTTGATAAAGAAACCAATAGAATTCTGACTAATAAGGCAAGTTAGGTGAAAATAAATTCTTTTAAAGGCTAAAATCAGTTTTTCTTGAATTTACTACTTCGCCACTTCCATCTGTTAGCTTTCGATGCCATACCTGTGTCAAAGAACCCATTCAAAACCAATACACATGGCATCAAGCCATTGAACCGAGTGGATTGGAGAATGGCAGAAGGGATAGTGTCAAAACCTTGTTTTCAAAGGGATTGAAGCCAGTTTAAACTGGCTTTCGAATCAATCAATGTTTCTAATGAACTGCTGCTTGCCTCTATTTTAAAAAGAAGCTTTCGAATGAGTTGCTATTTATTTTGTTTTAAAAAGCTTTCAGAAGGGTAGCTGCTCTTGGAACCCATTTGAAACCTAGCTATCGCATTATTAACTTTTGAACGAGTTAAGGCCGCTTCTTTATAGCCTTAAAGCGATGTATTCGAAAGGGTATTTTGCCTTTTACTTTAAAGCCGCCTTCTCAATGCTCTCGAAAGGGTCATATAGCCTCCTTCAAAATGGTTTTGGAGGCAATGATTTCAAAGGAGTGGGTTTCGAAATTATCCTTTTTATTTTACTTGGTATTAATACTTTCGAAAGCGATGCTTTGGCCTCTGTTCTTTATGACCTATAGCTATATTATATGTTGAACCCAAAAGTTTCAAAAGGAATGAGTTTAAATCGTTTTGAAGCAATGATCCCATAAACCCTTACTTGAACCCAAATGCTTTCGAAAGGTATGCTATAAGTGCTTCTAAAGGGGAGGTCCCCAATGTTTTTTAAAGGAATATTTTAAATGTTTCAATGCAAGATTTCCAACGATTTCCAATAATAAGTTTAAATTGTTTCGAAAGGGGATGTCTAAGGTTTTACAGAAATGATTTTGAAAGGCATATTTTCAATACATTTGAAAGGTAGTATTTGGCCTTTCGGTGTAGTGTTTCAAGGTTAGAGTAGTTAACATATTTTGAAAGGGGTACTTTCAATGAATTTGAAAGGGGTTATTTAAGGTTTTAAACAAAAGTTTCGAAGGTATTGTTTTGGCATGTAGCCTAAAGCTTTCTAAGTTAAAAAGAGGTTTAACTTATTACAAAGGGATAGATAATCCCATTTATAAGATTTCATCAACATTGTTTTATGTAAAGCATATATCATGGAATAAGTAATTTATGTAAAGCAAAGAGTATGATTTTCTTATTTTATAAAGGTACGATTTCAAGGGTAAAATATTTACAAAGATTATTTACAAGGAAATGAAAATTAAATAGGGTTGCAAATCCTAAATATATGACACGAAATGAAAATTTGATAGGGTATAACCCTAAATTTATTACTCAGATATTAGAGACAGGTGAGACTGGTGTAGGGTCATGCATTATACTTTTGCAAATATCCCCTAGCTAAAATAAGTTCAAAATTCCAATGTATATGACTTTGTCACATATGGGACTAAAATAATGTTACACATAAAAGGGAATCTACGGAGAAAAGATAGGTTATTATTGAGCCCGCAAAACCATTAGGATCAGTTTATCCAAGAAAAAGATAGTTAAGGGCAGATAACCCAGTATCGTGTCTAACTGAAGTTAGATTATTGATTATGTCTGGTAGGCCCGAGTCAGCCAATAGTTTATAGTTAGCTAGATAAAATTATAATGCGTATAGATATTCCATTGATTTCCTAATTATTATGCATATATCTATTTTCCATTATTGTTATATTCAATTTGATTACAGGATTTTGGTTCGCAAAAGATATGCTTTTTGGGGGAAAACTCGTTTCGCTAAGTGGCATGGTCTCACTTAATATCAGTAAATCGAGATGTTATAGTATCATTAACACCTAGCTTTATGTCTGCTCGAAGTGCATGTTTTCCCTTAAACTCTCGGGTGCTCAAAATTAATTTGATTAAATTGATATTTAAGGATTTTTAAGTTTAGTAGGTTGGACGAATAAGCTTCCGAAGACGTGTGTGAGGCAAGCAAGCTATGTTGGAGCTAATTAGTATTATTTCCACTATGATGTATTAAGACTGATATGTCTATTTATTACTCTGATCATCCAAATGAGCACTTTATATGTCGCTCTTGGTATAATTTGTAATAATTATAACTGGTCAAAACTTGGAATCATTTTAGGATTATGTAATGAATATGAAAAACTGATTTGAAATGTAATCGGAAAAGTTGTTTTTGAAATCTGAGATGATTTTATTTCATATTCATGTACTTTTAATATTATGGATACCATCAACTTTATCGTATTTTGTCATTGGAAGTTACTACTATGGATGACTACGACATCCATAGCACTTAGCTTCGGGCCTCAAGATAGGGGATGTTACAAAGGATTATTAAGTCATCATTTTCTCTCCAATTTTCTCTTGAGGATTCTCCTTTGGAATAATTCGTACCGTAATTGGAAGGCTTCTGCAATAGATAATGAAGCACTTGGAAACACATACCAAGCTTTTTAACTATTCTAACCTGAATCTAATATCATATTTTAACAAATATCTTACTAATATAACTTCTTTAAACTATCATCTTTATGAAACATCGTATAGTCGAACTGTGAAATTCTAATCATAAGATGTTCCTACACCAATTTTTTACCAACTTATGGTAAGAACTGAATATTATTATCCCATAATTAACTATATCTTTTGAAAAGATTATCCTTTGATATTCAAAATATAATTCTAGGTAAAATTATTTTATTTAGCAATTTTCGAAAACAAAACATCATTTATATATGACATTAAAAAATACGTGCTCATATAATAATCTCAACTCATTCTAGGGTGTCACTTACCCTATCTCTAATGAGTTACTCATCCTAGGGTATTACTAACCCTATCTCTGATGAGAATTTACCCCTATCAGCCTTAGGTGTTTTCTCAACTAAGCTCTGGTACCACATGTAACAACCCTCTCTTCCATACAGTTTTGATTGATAATAAACCACACATGTCCAACCTAAATTAAACGAAATGACGAATGGTTAAAGGTAAGAAAAAAGAAGATGGAACAAAATCTCAACGAATGGAATAACATATATTATTTCAATAATTTTTTTCAGTATAAAAACTTTTAAATACATGTATCGGAGTCTATCCTAAGCTTGGCCTAGAATTTATAAACACTTGTCATTATAAATGCTGAAAAACAATAAATACAACGAAAAAAAACTAAATCCATACATTGATAAAGATCTCGGTTGTCCTTTCGAAAACTCCAAGCATCTTCAGCTAGTCCTGAAACTACTTAGATCTGATCCATGAGTTAAAAATACCCAGATCAAACTTTGCAAACCAACGTAAGAAACGAATTATAAATATATATGATAGTATCATATAACGACATTGATGCAAACAAAATCTTTGGAGAGAAGAGTATCTCATATGACCACGCCGCACATAAACATGGACGGGCTTTTACCTTATGACAACTAAAACATTTTTATCAAACCATTTGATATTTTCTAATGACTTTATTTTGAAATTCCTTTGAAATAACATATGAAAATAGATGGAATTGTTACATTTATTAAATTCAACGACATATTTAGGTATATAATTAAGTCCGTTAAAGGCATGGATTGGAGAATGGATTCCAATAATGACAAGGTAAGAGACTGCCTTCCAACAGTACATCTCTAGATGAATGTACAGAGGCACAGATCTGCTGCCCTCTACCAACATAGAATCGGCCTACCTCTATCATATATAGTACAAAACATGTCATCACCTCAGTCATTCTCGGTCTATCTGTGGCCATGACATACATAACAAACCCGATATATAAGGGAAAAACTAGAAAGGTGATGATCATCTCCAATTGGGTGCAACCCTCATAGCCCTGCAACATCTACCTTGTTTTTGTTATTACCGATGTGCGAGGATTGAGGTTACGTTCACATGACAAATCCAACTATGAATGTCACATTTCCATTTCCGACGATAGACTAATTGGTTTACATAAAATTACAACCCCCGAGTTCATACTCCTCAATGAAGGGTGTTATGTATAAGAGGGGTTGCCTCCTACACCACCAAACAAATGTATGTTTATAAAACCCAATGCACATGGGCTTAGAAGTTCAATGTCAGACATTCGTCCATACAAGTTGTCCAGGAACAAGACAGACCAAAGGTACTCCTAATACATCCTATTTGGGAATCACCCCTAAGATTAGTAGCGAGCCTTATCATTGAAGATTTCAAAATAAAGATACAATTGCTACCATATGTACATAATATGGGAATCACAAGGTTAGTGGCTAGCAGCCCTACATTATAAAGATCTTCATCTTCAAAATCATTGTCTTCAACATGTCATCACTTTTGACCATGTATATTGGTTCGAAGTGGTTTTCGGATAGGAGTCACCCAAATCTGATCCCGGTCTCTCTGAACCAATTATCGATAGAAAAGATGTTAAGTATGTGGATGATTGGACATCATCATATAATCAATTAATTTCCTTATTGTAATGATCGTGTTTCTTGAACTGAAAGACGAGCCATTAAGGATAGAAGAAAAAGGAAAGGAAAGAAAAAACTAAACAATCACAGAATCTCACCACGGATCAGGGCAACATATATAGAAAACATAGGGTACTACATAGTCATTCCATAATAATAATACATTAGAGTATTTACATTACAACATCAACTGGGCAGTTATGACTACCGTCCATCCAAAATATGTGGATCATACATAAACACAATGGAAATAAATATAATAAGCTACGGTGAAGCCACCTGCTCCAGCTCCTTCAAAATGCTTTCGTAAGAAACCCGGATCACTTGGATACTCATAAAAATTCAAGTACTTAGGAGTTTTAGGAAAAGAAAATAAAACTCTGGGTCAGACATGGGTCTGGTGTGAGTAAAACTCAAACAACTTAATTCTTACTTTTCAAAACACTTTGAAATCAATGGTATCTCGTAAGACCACGCCACACGGACGGGTTTTTACCTTACGATAACCAAAACATTTTATATAGAATCCAGTGATATTATGATAATGTTTAGAGTTTTCAAGTAAAGAAGAACATAGATGAAATGCTTTCATCTCACATTTCAACATATTTGGGTACAACTAAAACGTATAGCACTTATTAAAGAATGGATTCCATACAATGACTTGGCTACTAGGAAACCGCCAGTCACGGTGCATCTTTAGACAAAATAACACCAAGGTCGAACCTATCGACGCCTTCCAACACAAGTCCGGCCCACCCTTTACTGGATAGTACCGAATAAGATCACCCCTCGGTTGGGATTAACAACTGTACTGAAGCGTAAATGAGTTGATAGTAGGGACTCTAGATAGGGATGACCTTACCCTTATGGGAGTGACCCACCTAGCCTTGCTGCATCTTCCATGTTTTAGTCATTCCTGGTTGGTGAGGCTTGAGGCTACGTTTTACCTTTATTATAGCATTGCCACTTGTAATGCTAACCTTTCCATTCATATGTTGACATAATGTTAGCACTCATCCATACAAGTCGTTCAGGAAATGAACGAACCGAAGGCACTATCTCCATTACACCTATTTTGGAATCACCCTTAGGGTTAGTTGCAAATAGCGCTTGCACTTGTAAGTCTTCATTTTTGTCCTTCCCTTACTTGTTTCTAATTCGAATGTTTACGTTCGTTCGAAATGGTTTTCGGATAACAACTAATGTCCAATCTCGATCTTTTCAGACCAACATTCGATAATTTCAAAGGGTCATGTTGTTTACAGTGGACCACTCCACTAACAGGGTGTAACATTTACATATGGACATACAATCTATATGCTTAGATTATCATAACTAGCTTATCGAAATTAAACCCCTTGTATTCATCACATTCTCGAAGTGCGGTATTTTTAATAAGTACAAGTTGACTTGCTTCTAGTAAAACGCATCACCGTTTTATTACAACTACTTTAATTCATTTGTCTACTTAATAGTATGGACAAGAGATCCTTGGTTTTAAAACATCACTTAAGAAAGAAAATTGGTTAAAAATGTATAACCGATTGGGTTTTAATAGAAACCATAAAAACAAATAAACTTTAATTAAATTATAAGTTTAAACTCAATTAAACCTTAATTAAATAAAAATTTAATTATTAGTAATCTAAATTTTATTTATAATTAAACCCTAATTAAACTTTAATTAATAAACTTTATGAGAAATTAAACCCACATTAAGTGGATAATTAACCTTTACTTAAATAATAATTAATCAAATAATTAATTATAATTAAATAAATAAAATAAAATTTATTATATAAAATTAATTCCCTTTCAGCTTAATTAATCATTATTCAAAACTTACTTAATTAAAAATAATTAATTAGTTAATAATTTTTTAAACTCTAATTTTTAACCTAATTACTTACTTACTTAATTAATTAATAATTACTTAAATTAATTTAATTTAAGTAATCAAATTATTAAATAATTCAAAATTTAAACTTTTGAATTATTTACTTAATTCGAAATATCTTTTCAAAAAAATTCCAAAAGAAAAAACTTAAAACCTGAAATCGAGAAATTTTTTGCACTACATCCATAGCGACTATCGCAATAAATGCAGTTCGCTAGAACTGATCTCTAGGTGAAATCTTCACTTTAACTCTACATACTACATCTTTGAAAACACAAATGGGATAGTTTTGAAAACTTAAAACAAAGGTAAAAACTTGGAAAACATATTCAAAAATCCAAAGCTAAAAAAAAGCTTTCCTTTTCAAATTGGATCTCAAGCCCTTTGCAACTTTTCAAGGGCAAACTTCACAACATTTACATCATAAAAGCATGGTTTTGTTTCATAAACATATTACCATAATATCATTCTTAATATCATATATCCATATCCATTTAAATGTCCAAACATATCCACATATCAACCAATCACTAGATCCAAGTTCAAACATAAACACATCATCATAAGCCATCAATACGAAATGATAATTCAACATAACGATCACCATATTTTCACAATATGTAGTTCATAAAAATCAGGTTAATTTCTTTTCCAGAAACAAAATTTTACTCATCACAAATTTTTCTAAATCAAAGCAACTTCCACCGGAACTTGAAAAAGCTTTCGAAACTTACAAAAATAGAACTTTTGGACCCTTGAACACTTGAAATGGGCTCGGCCAAGTGGTGTTTGGGCTTGGCCTAGTGTTGATGGGTTCGATCGTGGGAGGTATAGGCTCGGCCCTTGGGGTTTATGGTGGTGGAGTGCTATATTTTGGAGAGGAGATGTTGAATGGTTTGTAGAAACGGCTTTGTGAATTAAAGAAGGGATTTTTAATGAAAAAAGTGATATTTCTTGTTTTGGAATTGATGAAGAGGAGGCCGTCGTTAAGTTTCTTAAGTTCTTAGGAAATTGGAATGAAGGAGGTTTGTAAAATGAAAACATGAAGACAAAGGGGTGTATATAGGATTCGATTAAAATGATAATAAGTGTTTTATATTCAAATATAAGTATGCATGCATAGCCATACCTTCTACTCTCCTTCAAAACCGTTCTTACTACCCCCTCCCCATGCTTTCCACTATTCAGGCCGTGTTCTTATGTACTTGGGTTGCAAAATTGTGCTTTTATATCTATATATATACACTTTCCTTTATAAATAATTTCTTTTATTTTTTTATATACACACACACACTTAAGAAGAAACATGTTCATGAGTATACGTGTACATGTACAAATGTTTAAATGGTTTGTAATGTGTGCATGTGTGTTTAACATGGATTTATGACCTTTAAAACGACTTTTAACCAATGAAAAATTGATATTTCGGAAAATAACTTCCGTTCACATTTTCGATTTCTCTATAAACTATATACTTTGATAAACAAATTTTGAAAACGAGTTTATCATCATTAAATATTATGTCAAATAGTTTTATTTGTTAATAAAAATCCATTTATTAATTATTTTAAATATAATTAAATATTCATTTAAATAGCGATTAAATTTCGGGTCGTTACACTCTCTTCCTTAAAGGAATTTCGTCCCGAGTAGCAATTAAGAAGATAATTCAAACTGCACAAAAAGCCATATGTTCATATCATAAACACATACAAATACATACACTAGCATCCATAGCAAATAAATATATACTATACATACAACCTACGCCTAGCTATTCTAAAATTAACTCGGGATAGGCTTCTCTCATACGATCGACTATCTCCCAAGTGTTGTCTCTAGGATCCTTGCTCCACTGAACCTTAACTAGCCGCACCACCTTGTTATGAAACCTCTTTTCATCTTGATCCATAACATAAACTAGATGTTTAATGATTGTCAGGTTCGGTTCTATCTCTAATTCCTCTTGGACCGATGGCTCCATAATCAAAGATGGGTCATGAACATATTTTCTCAAATGAGACACGTGGAACACATTATAAACTATCGCCATTCTCTTTGGAAACTCGACCCTCTAAGAAAGTGATCTGATCCTCTCAAGAATATGGAAGGGTCCAACATATCTTGGAGCCAACTTCCTAATTTTTCCAAATCTAACAACTCCCCTTATGGGTGAAATCTTTACGAACGCCAAGTCCCCAATCATGAATTCCAAATCCCTTCGCGTCTTATCCACATAACTCTTTTAGCTATCTTGGGCCTCCTTCATCCTTTTCTTAATCATTACAACTTTCTCTGTAGCCTCTTGGATCATGTCCGTTCCAAGAACTAATCTATCTCCTGTCTCAACCCAACATGCTGGTGACTTACATGGTCTTCCATATAGGGCTTCATACAGTGCTATTCTGATACTTACTTGGAAGCTATTTTTATAGGTGAACTCAACCAAATGCAAATGATCCTTCCATGATCCACCAAAATCCAAAATATGAGCCTTAAGAGATCCTTTAGAATCCGATTCTCTTGCTCCATTTGTCCGTCGGTTTGGGGGTGATATGTTATGCTTAAGCTCAGCCTTGTTCCAAAGGTTGTTTGTAATGCTTTCCAAAATTGACTAGTAAAAATAGGTTCTCGGTCACTTATAATACTACAGGAACTCTACGCAACCTGACTACCTCTCTCATAAAAATTTACGATGAAGAAGAAGCGGTCTAGTTGGTTTTACCGAAATAAAATGTGCACTCTTCTTTAGCCGATCCACATTAACCCACACCCCTCTATTTCCTTTTCTAGTTCTGCGCAAACCATATATAAAATCCATTGATATCATTTCCCATTTCCAATTGGGTATTTCCAAAGGTTGTAATAATCCGGCTGTGTTCTGATGATCACCTTTGATTTGTTAACAGCACGAACACATGCTAACAAAGGCTGAAATGTCCTTCTTCATCCCCGGCAACCGAAATACTCTTTTCATGCGCTTATACATCTTATGAACTCCTGGATGAATACATAACTTAGACTTGTGGCATTATGACAAAACTTCCTACCTCTGCCCATCCATTTTTGCGATGTACCATCGTCCATTCATCCTTAAAATACCTCGACCATCCATCTCAAAATCCGAACATCTACCTCCTTTGACTCCTTGAATTAATCCTCCAATATCTCATCCTTCTGTTGGTTCCTTATAATCCTTTCTTGAAGTGTCAGGTAACCTCCAAGAGAGTCAAAACAACATTCGTACTCAAAGCATTCACCACCACAACAGCCTTCCCTAGCGTATGCAGAATATCCAAGTCATAAGCTACCGGAAAATCTAACCACCTCTGTTGCCTCAAGTTTAAATCCTTTTAAGAAAAATGGTACTTTAGGGATTTACAATTCGTGAAGAGCTCGAATTTTTCACCTAATTTAAAGAAAGAAAACTTACTCCTAAAATATTTAAATATTAGAAAGAAACTAAGAGGAATAGAAGGATCCTTTTCCAAAAAGAGTGTCTCCACATTTTCAATGCATGACCATAGCTAATAACTCTATGTCATACATAGCATAGTTCTTCTCGTGAGGCTTCAACTGCCTGCTTGCATATGCAATCACCCTACCATGTTGCATCAGAAGAACATCAAGTTTCACTCCACATGCAACTATGTAAATCGTTAATCCACTATTTTTATCTAAAACAACCAAAATTGTTGCATTGGTCAATCTCTTCTTCTATTCCAGAAATGCCTCTTCATACTTAAGGGTCCATACAAACTTCTCCTCCTTCTTATTCAGCTTGTCAAATGGGATGAAATCTTGAAATAATCTTGAATAAACCTCCTATAGTATCCAGCCAACCTTAAGAAACTACGAACCTCGATAGGAGTCCACGGTGGCTTCCATTCCTAATTATACTCCACCTTCACTAGGCCTATTGAAATACATTCTCCTATCAAAATATGTCCTAAAGAATCTTACTTCTAATCTTCAAAATTGGCACTTAGAAAATTTCGCCTTAAGGACATCTCTCCTCAATGTTTCCAACACCATTTCCAAATGATATTATGCTCCTCCTCAAATTTGGAGTAGAAAAGGATCTCCTCGATGAGAACTAACACAAACTTATTAAGTACATATTGAAAAACATAGTTCATAAGATCTACAAAATATGAAGGCATATTGGTTAGTCCAAAAGACATAACCAACCACTCAAAGAAATAATCAAGGCCTCCAAAAGTAGTTAAGGGTATACAATTTTCAACAACCCTCAATTGATGGAATCCAGTAGCTAGATCCATTTGAGAAAATACCATAGCACCATGAAGTTGGAAAAAAAGATTATCGATGCGGGGTAAGAGATACTTATTCCTAATAGTCAACTTATTCAACTCCCTATAGTCTACGCTCAACCTTAAAGAGCCATCAGACTTTGCCGCAGACACCACGACAGACCCCCAACTCGAATGACTGGGTCTAATCAATCCTCTCCTTACACTGGTTTGTTTTATAATTCTTTCCACTCTTTCGGCGCCATCCTTCTCTTGGGTTGAACCACAGGTTTTGCACCAGGGACCAAATCAATATGGAATTCTATCTGTCGGTGTAGGGATAAACTATTGACTTCTTCAAACACATCGGGAAAATTCTTAGCAACTTTTAAAAAACTTAACTCATCCTAGGATGGTTCCAGGACATGCAAGAAACTACACAGATTTATACTAGGCTCCTTACATAGTACTTTAGCAATTCTTCCCAACTTTCTTTCTATTGATACAGTCCTTTTAACATAATATACAATAGCTCCATGTTTCAATAACCAATCCATACCCATAATAATATCATATCCTTTAAAGTCTAAAACATACGGGTCGTAAGAAAAGTGATGAGAAAGGTAGGAAATTGGCACATTCTCAAAAATCCTATTCAATTTGGGTACACCACCTATGGGGTTAGACACACACATAGGGTTTTCTACAATACTAGGAATAAGACGAAATTTTCCTACTGACTCACAAGAGATAAAACTATGAGAGGCATCGATATCAAATAACGCTCGAACGAAAATACCATTAATCGATAAGGTACCTTCAAGGATGCCTTTCCCCTTCACATCCATTGAAGTAGACAGTTCATTCTTAATGGCATACACCTTGGGTTGTTGCACCTTCTTCATGAGTAGGAAATCCTTAATTATATGGCCGGCTGATGAAAATTGAAACAAAGTGACTTCAGGACAATTGGAGAGATAGGTCCGCTTTGCTGCTTCAGAGCTTCACGGTTCAGACAGGACCTTGAAATATGACATCTCTGCTTGCAAATATAACGACTAATATTCTTAAATTTTCCTCCATAACCTTCTCCATGTTTCCCTTTTCCTTGATTCTTCCAATTTAGATTGCACATCCTTCTATTAGAACCATTTCCACAAGTATTTCCACTAGTTGCTAGTAGAATAGGCTTCTTCTTTTCCAAAGCTTCATACCTCAGAGCCATGTCAACTAAATCAACAAAAGTGCCTTTAACATGAGCAATCATTATCTCCTGGTATTCTTTCCTCATGCCTAAAACAAACATCTCGTTTTTCTTCAATTGGGTGTTGATCAATTCCGACCCAAAATAAGATAGCTTATTGAACCTTGTCTCAAATTCTGCTACAGACTGGCCCTTTTGCTTTAGATCCATGAAACTTCTATATAATTGAGTTTTTCCAATGGATGGAATGAATTGGCCTTCTAATAGTTCTTTAAATCTATCCCATAAGAACTCATCTTATGGAACATTTATGGTGATAGAATCCCACCATGCAGTTGCACCCTCTTCCAATTGCCATGATGCAAAGAATCATTTTTGATCATCAGAAATATCCAAACCTTTGAAAATCTTCTCACATTACCAAAGCCTAGCTTGTAGTTCAATGATAGATTCGATACCCTTGAAAGGTTTTCCTCCTAGGTCTTTAATCCTTACACAAGGTTGCAAAATTTACTCGAGGCTATACTAGTGCTGCCTCTTTGTTATCCGAACTCCTCCAGGATTTGGGGTTCGACCATTAGTAGTTGTAGTGCTACCTGCTCCCCTACCTCATCTGCCTCTATTACTCATGTCTTAACACCTAGCTTAGTAAGATAATTCTTAGCATATTTGGACTAGATAAATCTTGACAGAAGGTTACTAATCAAGCCTATCAAGCTGACCTATCTATCAGATATATCTATATAGGCATACAAATAAAAATAACAAATACACACTCTCGAAGTTGACCCAAACCCAAAGCCTAAGTGTTCGCTCAATCTAGGCTTTGATACTACAATATAACATTCGCCTTTCTTGAACTGAAAGATGAGCCATTAAGGTTAGAAAAAAAGAAAGAAAAAAAGATACTAAACAATCATAGAATCTCAAAACGAATCAAAACAACATATAATAGATATCATAAGATATTACATGGTCATTCCATAATAAAAATACATCTAAGTCTTTACAGTACAACTTCAACTGGGCTGTTATAACTACCCGTCCATCCAGAATACATAGATGGCACATAAACACAGTGGAAATAAATATAATAAGCTATGTTGAAGCCACATGCTCTATTTCCTTCAAAATGCTTCCGTAAGAAACCTTGATCACTTGGCTACTCATAAAAATTTGAGTGTCCAAGAGTTTTAGGAAAAGAGAATAAAACTCTGGGTTAGACATAGGTTTGTGTGAGTAAAACTCAAACAACTTAATTCTTAATTTATAAAACACTTTGAAATAAAAGGTATCTCGTATGACCACGTCGCATATAAATACAGATGGGATTTTATTGTATGATAACCCAAATACTTTATATAGAATCTATTGATATTATGGTAATGTCTAGGGTTTCCAAGTAAAATAGAACATAGCTGAAATGCTCGCATCTCATATTTCAACATATTCGGGTACAACTAAAAAAGTATGGCATTTATTGGAGAATGGATTCCATTCAATGACTGGGCTACTAGGGTATCGCTAGTTACGATGCATCCCTAGATAAAAAAACACCGAGGTCGAACCTTTCGACCCCTGCCAGCATAAGACCGGCTTACCCTTTATTGGATAGTACCGAATAAGATCACCTCCTGGTTGGGATCATCAACCATACCAAAGCATAAATAAGTTAATAGTAGAGACTCTAAATAGGAATGACCTTTCCCTCATGGGAGCGACCCACCTAACCTTGCTGCGTCTTCCCTGTTTTAGTCATTCCTAGTTAATAAGGCCCGAGGTTGCGTTTTACCTTTATTATAGCATTGCCACTTAGAATGGTAACCTTGCGTTTTGTTTGTTGACATAATTTTAGCACTCATCCATTAAAGTCATTCAGGAGATGAACGAACGGAAGGCACTATCTCCACTACACCCGTTTTGGAATCACCTTCCGGGTTAGTAGCATATCGCCCTTGCACTTCTAAGTCTTCATCTTGGTCCTTACCTTCACTATTTCCAATTCGAACATTTACATTGGTTCGAACTGGTTTTCAGATAATAATTTATGTCCGATCTCGGTCTATCCAAACAAACATTCGATAATTTCAAAGGGTCAAGTTGTTTATATTGCCATTCCACTATTAGGGTGTAATATATACATATGGACATACGCTCCTTATGCTTAGATTATCATGATCCGCTTTTCGAAATTAAACCCCTTGTATTCATCATGTTCTCGAAGTGTGCTACTTGTGATAAGTACAAGTTGACTTACTTCCAATAAAATGCATCACCGTTTTATTAAAGCTACTTTGATTCATTTGGCTAGTTAATAGCATGGACAAGAGATCCTTGGTTTTAAAATAATTCACTTAAACAAGAAAATTGGTTAAAAATAAATAACCGATTGGGTTTTAAAAAAAACCTTATAAACAAAAAAACTTTAATTAAATCATAAGTTTGAACTCAATTAAAACTTAGTTAAATAAAAATTTAATCATTAATAATTCAAATTTTATTTATAATTAAGCCATAATTATACTTTAATTAATTAACATTTATTTGAGAAATTAAACCCTCTATAAGTGGATAATTAATCTTTAATTAAATAATTAACTCAAAGTAAATAATTGATTCAATAAAATAAAATTTGTTAAATAAAATTAATTCCTTTTATCTTAATTAATCATTATTTAAAACCAACTTAACCTTTATTAATAGTTGGCTTGGAAGCGCAAACTTTTGGTCCGAATGCATACTTCCGAAAACACCCTTTACTCATATATAATTCAACACCCATCTATATATGTTACCAAATCCCTTGAAAATTAGATCTAACAAATAAACTCACTTTACAAATTCAACATTTGCCTTTACAAATATTAATAAATATTAATATCACTTGAAAATAGGATCCGATAAATAGTTTTTTTACAAATTCAGAACGCTCAAATATAATCAAATCTTTGTGTTAACTTTAAAATAGGATGTAACAAATGAAATTCCTTTAATAATTATTTCTTTATTAACTAATAACAGAAATATAAATTCAAACTACCGAAAAAAATTAGATTTCAAAACTTAAAAATAAAAATTCAAACAAATTATGCATGAGTTCAACGCAAAATACGACTAAATATTTTTAAAAATTATTTTTTGGAGTGTTTTGAAACATATACAATTTGTAGAACAATTCACGCACGAAGTGTGTGCCGTAACGGTCGTTAAAAATAATTAATTTAGTTAATAACTTCTTAAACTTTAATTATTTAATCTAATTACCTAATTAATTGATTAATAATCACCCAAATTAATTTATGTTAAATAATTAAATGATTAAATAATTAAAAACTTAAAATTTTTATTCACTTAATTAACTCAAAATGAGTTTCCAAAAATAATCCAAAACAAAACATTTAAAACTTGAAATTGTTAAATTTTTCGAAATGCACCCATAGCAACTATCGCCATAAACGCAGTTCGCTAGAATTGATTTCTAGGTGAAAGCTTCAATTTAACTCTAGCTGCTACATCTTTAAAAACACAAATGGAAAAGTTTTGAAAACATAAAACAAAGGTAAAAACTTGAAAAACATATTCAAAAACCCAAAACTAAAAAAAAAACTTTCCTTTTCAAATTGGATCTCAAGTGCTTTGTGACTTTTCAAGGTGCAAACTTCACAACATTTACATCATAAACACAAGGTTTTGTTTCATAAACATACTACCATAATATCATACTCAATATCACATATCCATATCCATATACATATCCAAACATATCCTCATATCAACCAATCACCGAATCCAAGTTCAAACAAAACCACATCATCATCATAAGCCATCAAGACGACCTGATAATTCAACATGACAATCACCATATTTTCACAACATATAGTCCATAAAAATCAAGTTAATTTCTTTTCCAAAAACAAAAGCTTTACTTATCGAATTTTTTTATCACAGCTGCTTTTACCGAAACTCAAAAACACTTCGAAACTTGCAAAAATATAGCTTTAGGACCTTTGAACACTTGAAATAGGCTCGGCCAAGAGGTGTTTCGGCTCGGCCTAGGGCTAATGAGTTCGGTCTTGTGAGGTTTAGGCTCGTCCCTTGGGGTTTTAGGTGGTGGAGTGTTGTATTTTGGAAGAGGAAATGTTGAATGGTTTGTACAAATGACTTTGTGATTAAAGAAGGAATTTTTAGTGAAAGAAGTGATATCTCTTGTTTTAAAATTTATGAAGAGGAGGCTATGGCTAAGTTCATTAAGCTCTTAGGAAATTGAATGAAGAAGGATGTTTGTAAAATGAAAAACATGAAGATAAATGGGGTATATAGGCTTAGAATCTAATTAAAATAATAATAAGTGTTTCATACTAAAATATAAGTATGCATACATAGCCATACCTTCTCCTCCCCTTCAAAATTGTTCATACTACCCCCTTCCCATTCTTTCCACTATTCATGTCATGTTCTTGTGTACTTGGGTTAAAAAAGTGTGTTCTTATATGTGTATATATACTTTCCTTTATAAATTAATTTCTTTTATTCTTATATATAAACACACACACACACTTTAGAAGATACATGTACATGAATATATGTGTACATGTACACATATTTAAATGGTATGTAATGTGTGCCTATGTGTTTAACATAGTGTTATGATCTTTGAAACAACTTTTAACTAATGAAAAATTGATATTTTAGAAAATAACTTTCGGTCACATTTTCTATTTCTCCATTGAACTATATACTTTGGTAAATAAATTTTGAAAACGATTTTATTATCATTAATTATTGTTTAAAATAGTTTTATTTGTTAATAAAAATCTATTTATTAATTATTTATAATTAAATATTCATTTAAATAGCGATTAAATTCTGGGTCGTTACATTTATATCTGATAAAATATCATTAGAGATATATTTTATACCATTTCTTCTGGGCATATACATATTTATTAAACCTCCTTTTAACTATGGAAACACCATATTTTCTCTTTTCAATTACTTAGAAAAATATTTCCAATTTTTCTATGGAGATTTCATACTTTTCAAAAATATATCTTTAATAGGTTAAAAACAATGCCTTTGTAAACCCAAACCAGTTAGTATCAGACGAAATGGATTTAGATTTTAGATTTAATTTACCCGCCATTAAATGAAATTTTGATTTTTCTATTCCATTTGAAAACTATAGTTATAAGGGTCTAGAAAATTCTTATTCCAAAGAATTCCAACTCATATATCAGTCTATACATGGATTTAACTTTTTAAGGTGTGAAATAGCAAACTACCGTTATGTGACACGCTTATTTGACTCCATTTTCCAATCCTTTTCAAACTTTGCCAAAACGAGTTGTAACGACCCGTAAACTTCAGTAATTGAATTAGTTAATTTGACAAGATTTTGTAATTAAATTTAGAGAGGAAAAACCTTTTGTAGTTTATACTAAAGTGAATGTTAAAAATGAAAGGTAGCAATGGTAATTAGAACTAATTATTAACAACTGGAATGAAACTCCAATAATGAACTAATGCAAATTGTTATACTTAGTTATAAATTTGAATATAAGAAAATAAGTGTGAATGTTGAATCAATTAATGAGATAACATATGATTAATAGAAATTTAAATATATAAGATTTGAATGAAAAGTGATTTAATAAATTAAATTTTAACTTAATATTATGCTAATTGGAATTAAGATTAAATTGGGAAATATTAATGTGATAGATATGAACAAATATTAATTTTACCCATTTGATAATAATGCAGTGAATAATTGGATGAAAGTTTAATTAAATTGGATCATTGGGAATTTAATTTGTAATCACTGAATTGATTGAAATTGAAATGTAAACATTGAAATTGGTGGAATATCCAATAATAAATTAACATGGGAATTGTTTAAGGGATTCTAAATTTACCAAGTAATCCAGAATGATAAAATTTGTAAATAATTTAATTTCAATCGAAAAGTGATTTAATCAATAATTATTAATTTATTTTAACTAATCGGAAAATAGCCATTTTGGCCACGGACTCGGCTTTCGACGATACCAAATCTATTGGATCCGTAACAGTGAATTATTATAAGATTTCAAGTTTTGTAAGGACTGGACTTTTCGTTTGATCGTACGGACCTGAAACGTCCAGAAATCAATTAAATTGAAATCAGTTGAAATCAATTTGAAATAGCTTGATTTTAGCATAACTTCTTCACGATGGAATTAGGATTTGAAATCTGTTCCATCAAGTTTAAAATATTCAAAAACATATATTTTGATATATGGGTTGACCCATTATCGTTCCAGAGTCAAAACGAGTTTTTTCCGGCCATTTATCGTTTAACGGTCCAAACCAATCATATCCGTTCCTCTATTTCTCAGCTCTACCTATATATATCCTATTATAAACCCTAGAAGCCTTTCTATTTCTTATTTCTGTACGTGTAGAAACTTCTGTTGCTCCTCTTTCTCAATGGCTGTATACCCTAAATTTTCCAATTCAATTCCAATTCAAAATCCAACAACAAAAATTCAAACTCTTCAAATAATATCAAATTTTATATCGATCTGAAGCTCTCAAAGAGCGCATCTCAGATATGTGATTCTTTCTTCGATCGAATTCATTATTTGTCTAGGAATCCATGGATTTGTTTTGACCGTTCATTGTGGTCGGGGTGATTCAACGGTGGATCTACGTCCTTAGGTCGATCGGGGGTCACAGATGCGTAGAGGGCATAGAGCAGGTCGCATCGGCACCACTGGTTCATCTTCAGGTGACCGGAAATCGCCACGATTGGTGACAAAACAGCGGTGGCGGTGAGCGTCTTTGGGCATCGGAATTCATCGCGTGGGCACTCACATGATCGGCCGGAGGTGAGCGTCGAGGGAGAGTTGCCTGATCTGGCCGTTGTCGAACGTAGGCACAGCGATAATTAGTTGAAGCTTCGATGTTTGGTGGCGGCTATGCCATGCTCGATGTTAGGGTTCTGGAAGGGGTGTCATGCTCGATGACGTGGCATGAGTGAACTTTTATTTATTTATATTTAAATTTCAACTTGTTATCTTCTGACGTGTATAACATTTACATACGAGGTCCAATTCGCGCGCGGTTTTCTCTTTTGGGATCATATCTAAATTCCTGATATTTTGACACTGATTTGGCGAATTCAAAGATTATTTTAATTTTGAGTTCAAATTGGATTTAAATTCAAAAGGTGAGTGTTTTAACCCACCCACAACTTTTAAAAGTTCTTATATTTGTTAAATTGATTTATGATGTGATTAGAAATTTATTTATGACTGTTTGGATATTGGGAATCATCATATCAGTTTATTTGAATTTATTTGAAGAAAATAGTTATTTAATTTATTACTGAATGTAAATTGCTAGTAAATACCTGTTATTTATTATCTATTCTATGTTGATGTTATTGATTTAATTGGATGATGATTGTGATAAATGTTTGACGATTGATATTGGATGAATGGATGTTGTATTTTATATCGTTACAAACTGCATGTTATTATAGATTTTTATTTCATTCGAGATTGCAGTTTGAAATGATACATAACCGTAATTATATTTTAAATTACGGGTTAAAATGATAAATATCTATATCACTTGATCATAGGATAGAAAATTATATACAGACACTGTGGTCTATATATAAAAATATTTTGAAATAATTTCTATGGTTTTGTAAAGAAATATATGGTTTTTGATAAATATTGATTTTCGATATTATATAAATGTTGTTTTATCCTTGATTTTAAGCTATGTATAAACTAGTTTTAATATAGAATAAGCTTAATAATAAGTTAATTTTTATTGAAGATAATATGGTTAAGTATTTAAATTTTATTTTAATATAGAGTTTATAATGATTTAAACGAAGTAAGGTTGGAAGATAAATTGGAAATTTATTTGGACTTGAATTTATTTAAGAACTAAACTCAAATACGTTTGAAGTAAAATTTATTAAATTGGAAAATTTAAAAGGTATGATTTTTATAACTTGATTTTGGTTTAAGGTGAATTAAATGAATATTTAAGTATAAATAAATTGAAGGAAATATTTATTTGAATTTGAGCTTTATTTAAATGATAATGGATTTATTATGTAAAGTATTTCAAATTATATAATAGAAAATTGAATTGTTGAATCGGAATTACCAAACTTAGTTTTGAAATTGTTGAATACTCAAAAGTTTGGAATATATTGAATTTGAAATGGTTTATTCTATGGATCAAATCTGTTATGAAATCGATAAATTTGGAATAGTTTATTAGGAAACTGAATTGAATTGAAATTTATGATTTGGGATTTGGTTAAATATAAAATGTAGAAATTCAAGCTGTGTTGGATTTGATTTGTGAAATTGAAGAAGCTATTTTATTATATAAAGTATTTTAAATATTTAAACCATTTAAGTGATGGAAGTTATGTTTTAAAGTTATGAGTTTCAAGGTAATATAATTTGAAAGTGTTATATTCAAGGGTTTTGATTTCGAAATGTTATAACTTTAAAAGTGTTATGATTTTAGAAAAGGATATATTTGAAATGAAAATGATATCGTATTGATTTGGTTTTGAAAGGGCAATGATATTCGGTTTTAAAGTATAAACTATTTTGAAAATGACTACGGTGCTGTAATAATGTTTGGTTGTTAAAAAGACCGGGATCGAAAGTTGTCATACTCTCTGCCAACTCTGAAAACCACTTAATAACCGTGTATGCGGTGGAGATTCCAGAATGAAGTAGAATGGTGGCGGCGTTCCTTTGGGGTATGTACGTGGGCCCGACTCCCGTGAGTTGGCATAAGGTGGCTAAAAGAGGAGCGATCGACCGGCTAAGAAGGCAACACCTTTTGTCGGACACATTCCTTCGATACCATTTTATTACTTTATGATTGATTGGGGCCCTTTTTATTTTAGGGTGTAGCTTGAGGTGGGCGGTAGTAGCTGCTGTGCTTTACCACCGGTCCGGAAGCGTAATTGGTATATCTACCTTGGCATTGTCTAGTTGTGTGGTGTCACCTACCCTAGCGCGCCTTGTACGAGTTTGATTTTCTCCCGTAGCCCATGGAGTATCCTCTGGTGGCTTCCTGATCAGGAGGGACCATGATACTGGATGGAATACTGGGACTATTACGTGTTAAGGTGGAAAATGTAAAGCCTTAACGCTATTTAAAAGTAAGTTTATTTTACTATAGACATTATTATAATAGCGAAATATTACTACATAGTAAATAGTTAAATGGATCCTTAGGAGATGTGAATCCCGAGCATCTCTTAAGTTACTGCACTCACGTTTGACACTGGATAATAGATGTCAAATCCCGTAGACATCTTTAATGTCGTTCCATTCATATTATTTACCATTTATTTAACTTACATAAGATCTTTTAGTTTTGACTCGAGTGTTTTGTCTTTTCAATTTGCTTGGGTCAGCTTGAGCATTTCAGGGTTTGAAGACCTTACTTCTGGAGTACGAAGACGAAGATTGTATTACTATTATTTACTATAGTGTTCCACTACATCACATTGTTCTACTGCATTTTTATTTATTATTCTATGGTATGTGTAACTCTGATATGTATTTTATAAGTATAATCGAATATTTTGTAAAACAGCTTCATGAACTGTTTATTTGATTATTATATTTTATCGTTCCGCTGCAAGATTCTATTTTATTTTTTCTTTCTCTGCTTTTTCTTATTTACCCCACAACAATCTGCCCTTCTTTATGGTTTGAGTCGGCACATTTGTCTGCTTAAGCGTACAAAAAGGCGGGATGTTACAATTTGGTATCAGAGCTTTGGTTTAGCGATAAACCTTAGCTTTATGGGGTCTGACTCTTTATTAATAGGGTAGTAATACCCTATGATGAGTCGCTGAGTGTATATATGAGAGAGCGTATTTTTTAGTGTGATAAAAAGGTTTTAATATTGTGTTACTTTGTTCCATTTTGTATTTATAAATTCTAGTTGGTACATAGGACACTATGACATCAATAGGGATTTCTAAACACTTAATAGGACAGACCGACACAATATTTGTTTTGAAATACAGGTGAATGGAATAATTTTTCCTATTGTATATTTTTATATATAAAATAATATATTTTATAAATGGTATATTTGGTTGTAATATATTTGTTTGTTAGGTGGTGAAATTTTAGATACTATTTAGAAATAAGATAGAAAATGAAATAAATGAAAGATTGGAAATTTAGAACTTGAGTGCCGGGATTTTTGGAAAAATTTCTTTTGAATGATTTTTGAATATAATAATAATATTATTTAGAAGTATTTTCCGATATAAATATTTCAATTTAATTTGTAAGAATTGTTTTAAGGAAATTTTGGAAAGAAATAAGTTATGTACCTCCCTCTTTGTCGCTGCAAAATAATTTCGGTGATGAGTGCACACATCATCGACGTTCATTTTCGAGTTTCTAAGTGGAAAGGCCACTGTAGTAGTTTTACTGCAATTTTATTTTGATAAACAAATATAAATTTTATATTGTTTTAAATATTTTGGATATATAAGTTGTAAGTATACATATTTATCTATTATTTTAAAATGATTTGAAATTGAACCCGGTATTTAGTTCTTAAGTTTCCATTAATTAATAGTTTCAATTATTGTATGGAAATGGAATGTAACTAATTAATAATTGGGACCTTTAATTAAAATAAGATATTAAATGCCAAGATATAAAGGAAATTACAAGGAAGTTGAAATTAGTAACCTATATAACGAATGATATGATTATTGAACATTAATTTGATTAAAAGAAATGAGAAAACTTGTATAACTTTCAACTACATTCTTAAAGCGTATATATAACTTATTAAATATTAAAATTTGTAATGTCAATAAGAAAATGTAATGGAAGTTGTACATGTGAAATTATGTAAGTGTTCAATAAATTGCTTTTATTAATAGGAATTGATGTTATAATTGTCATAAACTTAAGTTATAATTTGGAAGGTTAATGAAATTAAATGTGATAGAAAAGCGAATATTGTAAGTAAAAGATTTTAAACATAAGTTAATGAAATTTGAGGAATGAATGAATGTAATGTAACAAACAGAAAATTTATATGATATGAATAAATAAAAACGAATTTATGTAAGCATAAGTGCAAATAAGTGAAATAAACACTGAATCAATTGATGGAAATGGAAATTTACATGAAATAAATGTAGACTAAAAGATAAATCATTATATGAATGAAAAGGAAATGAAACAATAAACGTTATGAAATGAAATTGGTAAAAATGAACTTGATCTATTGTTTGGAATTGTTGTTTGCTTGGTTTATGGTTGTTTGGGAAAGGATACTTTAATTTTTTTGGATGTATGAATAATCTATTTAGTTTCATCTAAGACCGTTGAGTAAATGGTACACTTAATAGTTTATTTTCCATTCTGTATAATTTAAAGTTTTTTAAACCCGAACAACTATTTGTTTTGTTTGATATGGATGGATAATTGAATTGTGTTGATTCTGTATGATGATTGTATGCTATAGTTGCAAGTGATTGTTGTTATATTGATTTGTTTGTTGGTGGTTGAAACAACTTTAAATATTTTATTTTATATAGTTGTTTACTCTTTTTAAATTATATAAGTGAAGTACAGGTTTCATAAATAAGCATTATTTGCCCGACAAATGTGTGCATTCTCGGATTACAGTTTTATAGCGTTATTATATGGTTTTTCCCGTTGTTGGGATATATTATTTTGAGATATTGTTATATATGTTTCTATATTTGATATTATATTTTCACCTGAGCCTCTCCGTATAAAGGAGACTCTGCCAAAAATTTCCGTAAATTTTGGACTTAGAATTTTTTTGAAAATGTTCTCCAACCCTTATTAATTTGAGTATAAAAAGATTTAATGGTTATAAATTGGTATATTTTAATTAAATTAATTAATTTTGTAAATTTATTTGTTTATAAAATTAATATTTTGAACAAGATGAATTGTTTACTCAATTCTTTCTTTTCCCTTCTTTTTACTTTTCAGGGACGAAAAGTTTTAAGTGGTGGAGAGTGTTACGACCCTAAATTTCGATAATTAAATTAGTTAATTTAATAAGATTTTTGTAATCAAATTTAGAAAGAAAAAAACTTTTATAGTTTATAATGAAGTGAATGTTAAAAATGAAAGGTAGCAATGGTAATTAGAACTAGTTGTTAATAACTGAAATGGAACTCCAATAATGAACTAATGCAAATTGTTATACTTAGCTATAAATTTGAATATAAGAAAATAAATGTGAATGTTGAATCAATTAATGAGATAATATATGATTAATAGAAATTGAAATATATAAGATTTGAATGAAAAGTGATTTAATAAATTAAATTTTAACTTAATATTATGCTAATTGGAATTAAGATGAAATTGGGAAATATTAATGTGATAGATATGAACGAATATTAATTTCATCCATTTGATAATAATTGATTGAATAATAGGATGAAAGTTCAATTAAATTAGATTATTGGTAATTTAATTTGTAATTACTGAATTGATTAAAATTGAAATGTAAACATTGAAACTGGTGGAATATCCAATAATAAATTAACATGGGAATTGTTTAAGGGATTCTAAATTTACCAAGTAATCCAGAATGATAAAATTTGTAAATAATTAAATTTGAATTGAAAAATGATTTAATCAACTAATTATTAATTTATTTAATTAATAGGAAAATAGCCATATTGGCCATGGACTCGGATTTCGATGAAACCAGTTTCTTCGGATCCGTAATGGTGAATTATTGTAGGATTTCAAGTTTCGTAATGATTGGACTTGTCGTTTGATCGTACGAACCTGAAATGCCCAGAAATCAATTAAATTGAAATCAATTTAAAATAGCTTGATTTTAGCATAAATTCTTCATATGATGGAATTAGGACTTGAAACCTGTTCCATCGAGTTTAAAATATTCAAAAACAAATATTTTGATATATGGGTTGACCCATTTTCGTTCCGGAGTTGAAACGGGCTTTTCGGGCCATTTATTATTTAACGGTCCAAACCAATCGTATCGTTCCTCTATTTCTCAGATCTACCTATATATATCCTGTTATAAACCCTAACAGACTTTCTATTTCTCATGTCTGTACGTGCAGAAACTTCTATTGCGCCCTTCCTCAATGGTTGTAAACCCTAAATTTTCTAATTCAAAATCCAACAACAAAAATTCAAACTCCTCAAATAATATCAAATTATATATTGATCTGAAGCTCTCAACGAGCACGTCACAGATATATGATTTGTTTTTCGATTGGAGTCATTGTTTGTCCAGGAATCTATGGATTTTTTTCAGCCGTTCATTGTGGTCGGGGTGATTCAACGGTGGATCTACGTCTTTAGGTCGATCGGGGGGCATGGATGCGTAGAGAGCGTAGAGCAGGTCGCATCGGCACCACTAGTTCATCTTCAGTTGATCGAAAATCGCTATGATTGGCGACAAAATGGCGACGGCGGCGAGCATCTTTGGGCATCGGAATTCATCGCGTGGGCACCCACGTGATCGGCCGGAGGTGAGCGTCCAGGGGGAGTCGCCTGATCTGGCCGTTGTCGAACGTAGGTGCGGCGATAATTGGTTAAAGCGTCGATGTTTGGCGGCGGCTATGCTGTTCTCGATCGCACGTGTTAGGGTTCTGGAAGGGGTGTCGTGCTCGATGACTGGCATGAGTGAACTTTTAATTTATTTTTATTTAAATTTCATATTGTTGTCTTCTGATGTGTGTAACTTTTACATATGAGGTCCAATTCAAGCGTGATTTTCTCCATTGGCATCATATCTAAATTCCTGATATTTTGACACTTGTTTGGGCAAATTCGAAGAAAGTTTGAATTTTGAGTTTAAATTGGATTTAAATTCAATTTAAATTCTAAATATGAGTGTTTTAACCCACTCACAAATTTTAAAATTTCTTACGTTTGTTAAATTGATTTATGATGTGATTAGAAATTTATTTATGACTGTTTGGCATATTGTGAATCATCATCTTAGTTTATTTGAATTTATTTGAAAAAATAGTATTTAATTTATTATTGAATATAAACTGCTATAAATACCTGTTATTTATTATCCGTTATATATTGATGTTATTGATTGAATTGGATGATGATTGTGATAAACGTTTGATGATTGATATTGGATGAATGGATGTTGTATTTTATATCTTTATAACTGCAAGTTGTTATGGATTTTTATTTCATTTGGGATTACAGTTTGAAATGACACATTATCGTATTTATATTTTAAATTACGGATTCCTTATCACTTGACCATAGGATAGAAAACTATATACAGACACTGTGGTCTATATATAAAAATATTTTGAAATGATTTCTATGGTTTTGTAAGGAAATATATGGTTTTAGATAAATATTGATTTTAGATATTATATAAATGTTATTTTATCCTTGATTTTAAGCTATGTATAAACTTGTTTTAATATAGAATAAGCTTAATAATAAGTTGATTTTTATTGAAGATAATATGGTTGTATTTAAATTTTATTTTAATATAGAGTTTATAATGATTTAAATAAAGTAAGATTGGAAGATAAATTGAAAATTTATTTGGAATTGAATTTATTTAAGAATTAAACTCAAATAAGTTTGATGTAAAATTTATTAAATTGGAAATTTTAAAAGGTATGATTTTTATAACTTGATTTTGTTTTAAGGTGAATTAAATGAATATTTCAAGTATAAATAAATTGAAGGAAATGTTTAGTTATTTGAATTTGAGCTTTATTTAAATAATAATGGATTTTTTATGTAAAGTATTTCAAAACTAAATAATAGAAAATTGATTGTTGAATTGGAATTACCAAAATTAGTTTTGAAATTGTTGAATACTCAAATGTTTGAAATATATTGAATTTGAAATGGTTTATTATGTGGATCAAATCTGTTTTGAAATCGATAAATCTGGAATAGTTTATTTGGAAACTAAATTTAACTGAAATTTATGATTTTGGATTTGGTTAAATATAAAATGTAGAAATTCGAGGTGTGTTGGATTTGATTTGTGAAATTGAAGAAGCTATTTTACTATATAAAGTATTCTAAATATTTAAAACCATTTACGTGGTGGAAGTTAAGTTTTAAAGTTATGTGTTTCAAGGTAATATAATTTGAAAGTGTTATATTCAAGAGTTTTGATTTCGAAATGTTATAACTTTGAATGTGTTATGATTTTAGAAAAGGATTTATTTGAAATGAAAATGATATCCTATTGATTTGGTTTTGAAAGGGCAATGATATTTGGTTTTAAAGTATAAACTATTTTGAAAATGACCGCAGTGTTACAATAAGGTTTGGTTGTTAAAGAGACCGGGATCGGAAGTTGTCATACTCTCTACCAACTCCGAAAACCACTTTAACAACCGTGTACGCGGTGGAGATTCCAGAATGAAGTAGGATGGCGGCGGCGTTCCTTTGAGGTATATACGTGGACCCGACTCTCGTAAGTTGGTATAAGGTGGCTAAAACAGGAGTGATCGACGGGCTAAGAAGGTAGCACCTTTTATCGGGCACAATCCTTCGATACCATTCTATTACTTTGTGATTGATTGAGGCCCTTTTGATTTTGGTGGTGTGGCTTTAGGTGGGCGGTAGTAGCTGTTACGCGTTACCACTGGTCCGGAAGCGTAATTGGTATATCTACCTTGGCATTGCCTAGTTATGTCGTGTCACCTACCCTAGCGTGCCTTGTACGAGTTGGTTTTCTCTAGTAGCCCGTGGAGTATCCTCTGGTGGCTTCCTGATCAGGAGGGACCATGATATTGGATGGACTACTGGGACTATTACGCGTTAAGGTTGAAAATATAAAGCCTTAGCGCTATTTAAAAGTAAGTTTATTTTACTATAGACATTATTATAATAGCGAAATATTACTACATAGTAAATAGTTTAACGGATCCTTAGGAGATGCGAATCTCAAGCATTTCTTAAGTTACTGCACTCACGTTTGACACTGGATAGGAGATGTCAAATCCCATAAACATCTCTAATGTCGTTCCACTCATATTATTTACTATTGATTTAACTTACGTAAGATCTATTAATTCTGACTCAAGTGTTTTGTCTTTTCAATTCGCTCAGGTCAGCCTGAGCATTTCAGGGTTTGAGGACCTTACTTCTGGAGTACGAAGACGAAGATTGTATTACTATTATTTACTATAGTGTTCCACTGCATCACATTGTTCCGCTGCATTGTTATTTATTATTCTCTGGTATGTGTAACTCTAATATGTATTGTATAAGTATAATCAAATACTTTGTAAAGCAGCTTCATGAACTGTTTATTTGATTATTATACTTTATCATTCTATTGTAAGATTCTATTTTGTTTTTTCTTTCTCTACTTTTTATTATTTACCCCATAATAGTACACCCTTTTGTATGGTTTGAGTCGGCACGTGTGTCTGCTTAAGCATACAAAGAGGCGGGATGTTACATGAGTTTTAATGTTTATAGAACATTTGTAAACCATTTTTATTAAAGTTAACGTTGTTATATATACCACTATAATTCATAAAGGAGAGTGGTTCCTTTGTTTAAATTCGATGTGCATTTTACCGTGAATAATTTACATGTCGAGCAAGCATATTATCAACCAGTCTTCCAATAATCAATCATTTTAGCATTCAAACTATGCTAATCAACCAAGTATACTTGCATAGCACAAATCATAGATAATTTTAAGATAAATTCAAATAAGATGGAAGTAGTATTATCATAACCCAAGTTCTTCCTACCAACAATCATATTAACAAAATTTCATCTAACCATCACCTACTTCAACTAAACACCATAAAAACAACCTTCCCTCCTTTCTAAGTGCTCGGCCAACACTTTCACTCCATCTTGCTTATGGTTATATCTCCTCCACTCACGATAATGCTCACGGCCTAGCCTCCTTTCCCCTGTATAGAACCCATGGCCTAAGTCCATCAAAAGAAGAGGAGAGAAGAAGAAATGAAGAAGAAGAAAATATGAATTGATTTGTGAAAATGAAGGGTGTATGGATGGTTATTTGTAGGAGTAGAAAGCACAAAATATATTCATGTATAAAGACCAAAATTCCCTTCCCACATCATTACACATTTCACCTCACTATGTTCCTTATTTCCCTTCCACCACTTCGGGGCACACCCCCTTCGCGTGCTTTGACATGGTGATGTGTAGTTTGCTTTTTCAAAGGTAAACCCCTTTTGCCTTTTCCTTACTAAGTATATCATAAAATTTTCCAATAATACTTTAGTTAAATTAATCTAATTAGTGATAGATACAATCCGAATTTGTTAAATATACATATGTACCAATGTGTGCCACAACGTTGCAATAACTTTCGTTCAATACAAAGTTGAAAATATGAAAGCCGAATCTCGGTCACATTTTTGGTTATTAATCAAACTATTTATTTATGTAAACAAAACTTCGAAATAAATTTCTTGACTCCCATAAATAGTTAAAATTATTTAAACTATAAAACTATTTTAAATAATATAAAAATTAATTTATAAAAATACAACGTCGAACTGCCAGAATTTGACGAAATTTATATATCTTTATAACTAAGTTTATATATTTATAAAACTATTATAAATCACTTATTATCATTACATAATAATTAAAGTGAATTATTCATCATTTTAAAACACTTATCCGAATATTTAAAATTAATTAAATGTTCCAATTTAAAGTGATAAAATTAGGCGTCATTACACTGGGACTGGACATAGGATGGTGGTCCAAACCAGTATAAAAATTCTGGTGTGCTTGTTGTTACATTACTTTATTTTATTTATTGTCCTTTTATAATATTGCACACATATGTTGATATTTAGTTTAGTCATACATAATTATATACACTTTCACGATTTTGTTTTCCTTTATGGAATATTTTATCTAGAGGCATACATCCCTTGGAAGGTAGATTCTGATCCTTGTAAGGAAGCTGGCCTCAATGTACCGAGGAGACCTCTATGGAAAATCCATATGCGAATGAACCTTAGTGGTTTTGGATGTACTTCTAATATTGTTATGTTTTGAGATGCAAGCAACTCAGCTATTTTCTGATTTATATCCCATACCCTAGGCACTATTTTTTATTTCTCCATATTTACTTATATGATGGTTTGGTTTCTTTTTTAGGCAAAACTGTTATGGTGATTCAAACGGTCTCTAAAGTTACTATTATGTAGGCGCATGTTTCTTGAGTGTCTCATACCAGATGTTCGTTTGACTCATGGTTTTTATTTTCTCTAAATTCCTTAGGAAATCATTCGATTAGGATGAGTAAAGTCACTTTGGTTATGGATGGTTCAAAGCTTTAGAAGACAAGCTAGAGGCTTCCATTTATTTATTTATTTTTATTTCCTTTGCACTATTAATATGTATGTAGCAGCATTGTATGGACTAATAGTTATAACCATCTAGGGTGATGATAATACTTAGTTTTTTTAACTTTATAATTACTCTATAGCTTGGAGTAACCATTTAAACTATCTTTTTAGGCATTGTATATTATCATTATTCCTGTGTGATTCTGATATTTTGTTCTTTCTTTCTCGTTATGCCTCCTTTTCTTTTTACTTAACCCTAACAATATGTTTTCTGGCATTCGGGTGTTTGAGCTATGAATACCTTAGATGTATTAGTGTCAACATTCGAGGGCCAAAAAGTATGGACGTTATATCTGGTATTAGTGCCTACATAAGAGCATATTTGTATTTGTCTAAGAATAGCACTGAGACTATTAATGAAGTTTAAACGTGGCTTAGTCTGGGCATTAGGATATTTGGGCACATAGAGTTGGATGATGCTATAAAGCATCGTTTAGCATTGACATATGTTTGATGCTGCTATGGATTGATAGAGCTTAATCACTACAATATGTCCAGGAGAACGACTTCTCTTGGGCCTAATTGAAGGATGTTTTTGGGATGAAATTTATTCCAATGGCTAGAAAGACTAAGTTGTGTAGGAGCTTTCTCGATCTGAAGCAGGGAACAATTTCAATTGCTGAGTATGAGAATAGGATTAATGCATTATCTCAGTACATGCTTGGGTTTACAGATACATCGCTGAAGAAGAATGAGATGTTTATATTGGGTATGCGTCCAGAGTTTCAAAGGGACATGACAATCATATCCAGGGGTCATTTTTAAAGCTGATAGGTATGGCTTTACGGTTTGAGGGTTTGGCTACAATGTCGTATGTGCCTGCACCAACCGAAAATAACAAGTGTAAATTTCAGTTGCCTAAGGATGTTTCCAATTTAGCTTTCTACGTGTGGACGAAAGGGACATTTCACTAGGAATTGTAGAATTGATGGAGGACAAGTGCACCGATAGTTAAAGCGTCAACTGGAATAGTACCAAAGCTTAAGCCACGAATGACCAAATGACAGTTTGCACCAAAGAGTTGTTACAACTACCACCAACCAAGTCATATAGTCAGAGATTGTCCATACTTCGAAAATGTTGGTAGCCTAAGGTTTTCGATCTTGCTACAACATCTTCTACTTCTACAGCTACAAAGGGGATGCAAGTTCTTAAAGGTATATATTATTTGTTTATGGCATTTCTGTTCGTGTTTCATTTGATATAGGTGCTTCACATAATTTTATATCCCATGACCTTGTTAATAGAATGAAACTAGTACCAATTAAAGCTTATGCCTCTATTTTTGTGTTAAATCCTGTGGGGTGCTCAGCAAATCTGAGTATGATATTTTTAGGAGTTTCGGTCACTTATATTGCTAAACACTTTATGTGCGATATGTATGTTCTTTGCTTTCTAGTGTTTTATGTATTGCTTGGGATGGTTAGGTTGTCTTGGAATCATATAGTCTTAGATTCTTTTAAGCGAACTATATCATTTAAGTTAGGAGAAGAGAAGATTATGGTAGTGTATTGTGAGTGACCTGGCTCATTAATGAGAAGTTTCCTTTATTCACTCGATATAGATGAAGAGGAATTATGGTCTTTTTTTGTTCAGGAGTTTGCATATTTATTCAAAGAAGTATCTGGTTTACCCCCTCACCATGAGACTGAATTTCATATCGATTTGGTTCGAAATGCTAAACCTTTTGTGTTGCCTGTCCGTAGGCTATCACCAAAGGAGACGTTGTATTTATCTAACCAGGTCAGCTATTTTTTATGTAAAGGCTTGATCGGACCTAGTCGATTGAACTGGGAAGCATCTATTTTCTTTGCTACAAAAATGGATGGTTCCTTAAGACTTTGTGTGGATTACTGCATAAGTGGACTATTTGAAACAAGTATCCTCTGCCTAGGATGGGTGAATTGTTCTATCGACTGCTCGGTGCTCGAATATTTTCTTAACTAGATCTTGCTAGGGGTTTCATTAATTAGAGGTTAGAGAGAAAAATGTACCTTTGACGGCTTTCATTTTTGGTAGATTTTATGAACGGTTGATTGTGTTGTTCGGCCTAACCAATGCTTCACATATTTTGTAGACTTGATAGACTAAGAAGGAGCATACTCGCCATCTAAGGATTGTACTTGATACATTGAGAGAGGATGTAGTGAAAGATAAGTTCTCAAAGTGTCACTTTTAGCAATCTTAATTTAGATTCCTAGGACATGTCTCGTGGAAGGATATTTCTATTGACCTAGCAAAGGTTGTGGATGTTTAGGATTGCAAGAGGTCAGAAAGCGCTACTGAAATTAGAAGCTTCTTAGGAATGGTAGGCCATTATTGGAGGTTAATTCAAGATTTCTCTAAAATTGCTTCGCACTTGACAAATTTAACAAAGAAAGATGTTAAATTTGTTTGGACTGATAAATGTGAACAAGCATTCAAGGAGTTGAAAGCAAGGTTGACCAGCGCTCCTATTCTAACTATTCTGAATGAAGGTGAGGGTCTAATGTTTTTGCAAATACTTGTGGGATAGGTTAAGGTGTAGTGTTGATGCAACATGGAAGGGTTAATTCATATCCTAGCTGACAACACAAGCCGTATGAGTCGAGGTATTCGACCTATGACTTGCAATTATTAGCTATAGTATTTACATTGAAAATGTAGGGGCATCGTTTACATGGTGAAAAGTTCGAGTTGTACATGGACCACAAATCTTTGAAGTATCTTTTCACCCAAAAAAACCTCAACATGAGACAACAATGTTGATTAGAGTTTCTAACGGCTTATGATCTTGAATATTTTGTATATACTTAGGAAAGTGAAGTGATGCACTTAGTAGGAGGTATGTGGTTATGGCAAGTATCGAAGTGCATTCGACCCTTATAAGTCATATTGACGGCAATCAGCAGATGAATTTTTGAATTGCAAGGATAACTAAGGCTGTAAGTGAGAACGAGGAACTATAGAGATGGTTGGGATTTGAGGTTGATAACCTTAGGATATTAAGAATGAACTGGAGGTTATGTGCTTCAGATATTGATGGGATTAGGCAAGAGGTGTTAGTAGAAAATCATCATTCGAGACATATGATACATCTAGGAGTTACCAAGACGTATTAGGGTATGAAGCAAACTTTCTGATAAGAAGGTATGAAGAGGGATGTTTCCATATTTGTGAGTGGATGTTTGAATTGCCAATAAATCAAAGGCAGCCATCAGAAGACAATTGGATTGCTTCAACCACTTGAGATTACGGAGTGGAAGTGGGAGGAGATATCTATGAAATTTATTGACGGACCACCTAGGTGGAGGAGAGGTCATGAAGGCTTTTGTGTTATATTCATTAAGTAACTAAGAGTGTACATATCTTACTACTGAAGACAATGAGGATAGCTTTGAGTTTAGCTAGTTTATATGTCAAGGAGTTTGCTAGAAAATATGGAGTTCCTTTTGATATTGTGAGCGATAGAGATTCGATATTCAGTTGCTAGTTCTGGAATGGGTTAAATGGTGCCTTAGGGGTGAAGTTGGTTTTGAGTATAGCTTATCACCTGTAGACTGAGGGAAGATGGAGAGAGTTAAATGTGTTTTGGAAGATTTCCTTTAGGATTGTATCCTAGACTTTGGTGGTTCATCGGAAGAGCATTTACCTGTTGTTGAGTTTTCGTATAACGGCAGTTACCAATCTAGCACTAGGATGACACCTTCTAAAGCATTGTATGGCAGACCTTATAAATCTCCATTGTACTATGGAGAACCTAGAGTTTTCTTAGTAATTGGTCAAGATATGATTAGGGAGGTGATGGACACAGAGATTCAAAAACGTATAAAGGAATCGTAGAATCGGTAGAACAGTCAAGCAGATCTAAGGCATAAGGATTTGGAGTTCTCAGTAGGAGACTCATATTTATAAATGTTTCTCCGATGAGGAATTTTGTCCAGTTTGGGAAAGCAGGGAAGTTGGCCCTCACTATATAGGACCATTTTCGATACTGGAGAGGATTGGCAGAATTGCTTATAGAGTCGAGTTACCGATTAGGCTATCAGGTGTGCATACTGTGTTCAATGTATCTCATTTACGTTAGTATTTGCACGATCTTTCTTTAATAGTGGAGTCATTGTTACAAGAAGACTTATAGGTAGGGCCCAACTTGACTATACTAAGGCAACCTATTGGCATTGTTGACCATGATGCAAAGCAATTATGGATAAAGGCTGTAAAGTTGGTTAAAGTGCAATAGAGCGATGATGCTAAAGGTTTTACAAGGGAAACTAATGATGGTGTAAAGAAATTCTATCCTGAGTTACCATTAGGTTAGCGGTTTCTTATTATATGATAGCTTTTCTAGTGTACTCACCGCCAGAGGTGGAGTCACTAACTATGCATTTTGGTTTATATGTATTTTTAGCAATTCTCTATATATGTACTGTTTCTTCTATTCAATTGAGTTTTTGTTCTTGTTTGAATTTCAAGGATATCTTAAGTGGCGAAGATTATAGCAATTCGTAATTTTAAACTTTTCATCTTTGAATATCGGAACATTTAAAATAGGGTTAAGTATTATAAAATTGATTTAATAATCTCATTAAGATTCTTTTAATGAATATAACATGATGGAAAACTTTTTTTGAAATTTGTTTACAAAAATAAATACTTCAAAAAATATCAATAATATAACCGAAATATGTATTATTGATAACTGTTTTTTACTCGATGTAAGTTGTTCGAACATTTTGGACATGTCTAATATATTAATGTGTAATTAATTGGCAACTAAAAATAATTTAGTGGATTTGACTAACTAATCTCTTAAGTGATGTCATGAGTGATGCCATACAAATATATTACTTAGCCATAATATGCTAAACTATTTTTAGTTGATAATTAATTAAAATTTATTTGTTAGACATGTCCAAAATATTCGAACAACCTATATCCAGTAAAAGTTGTTTATCTATAAAACGGTTTTTAGTCACTTTATCGATATTTCTTTGTTGTATTTATTTTCTAAACAAATTTCGAAAATACATTTCCAATCATGTTATATTTTTTAAAAGGAGCTTAATAAGGTTATTAAATCAATTTTATAACACTTCACCACATTTCAAATGTTTCAATATTCAAATACGAAGTGTAATGACCCGTAATTTTATCACTTTGATTTAGAATATTTAATTAATTTTAAATAATTGAATATAAGTTTATTAAACATAAATAATCATGTTTTATGTGATAAATAATAATGATGATTTTGGTTTGGAAAAATGTTTAAAAAATATGTACTTTGAAAAAATATCGATAAAGTGACCGAAAATCATTTTATCGATAAACAGCTTTTTAACCATCAAAAGTCACACACGATTTTTTTACATACACTTATTTAACCATCAATGATGTCGTCATTTTCATAAATGAGCATTTAAGGAAAGTTTTGGTATTTTAGGTATTTAAATATTCAAATAATTATATCAAATGATAAATAATTCATTTTGATTATAATATAATGATAATAATTGGTTTATGGTAATTGTATAAATATATATACTTGTTTTATAAAGATATATAAAATTCGTCATATTTTGGCAGATCGACATCATACTTTTATAAATGGATTTTAATAATAATTAATTTAGTTTTATAACGTAAATAATCTTGTTTTAATTAATCTAGGATGATACGAAATATACGTTTAAGATTTTTTTTTACAAATACATATAGTTTAATAGAGAAGTAAAAAATATAACCGAAAATCGGATTCCGGATTCATAACGGTTTAAAAACGAAAGTTGTTTAAAGTTGTTGCAATGTTGTTTATATGTCTTGTGCATATATATGAAATGAATATATATGGATTAACATACACATGCATAAACATATAAAATACATATACACACTTATATATAAATATATCATAAAATATCATGATATTTTACACCTTTTCTTTCTATTTGAGCATCCTAAGAGCAAAATAACCATCTCCTCCTCACATACCATTATCCCTCAAGAATATGGAGGTAAGGACAAGTGGGGGGTGGTCGTGCGTATGGGAGGGATGTGGGTTAGGGGTATTTTGGTAATTTCACATTTATATATTTGTTCACTAATTTTTCCTATAAATATCACTCTCCATTCTCTCATTTCTTCACACCAACTTCTTCTTCTTGTAAGCTATTTCAATGGCTTCTCACCATAAAGAAATTATGGCAAAATATTGCAAGTCGAAAAGAATTTTTTTTAAACAAGTATAAGATATCAATTCACCTTAAAAGCAAGTTCAAACTCCTCTACACATCATAAACTCACAGCCACCCTTGCACACTCCTTAGACCGAACTCCATCCCTCCATCCAAGCAAGGTCGTACACTACCAAGGGACCAAGGGCCGATTTTCATAAGCTTTGGTGCGGTGATAGCAAAGTTATAGTCAAATTTAGTAAATCTAGAAATCAATGAAGGTGAGAATTACTCTGCTAATTGATTATAAATTATACAATGATATATTATATTTTCTATGATTGTTTTCTTTATTTGATCATCTTTTTTTGAATGTGATAAAATGTTTATTTGGTTATGGAAATGATTCACGTACACGTCGAATTTACACAAAGGAAATAACTTTCCTATATGAATTATAATAGTTTTACGAAATGGTTAACCTATTTAAACATGAATAAAATGGTTTATAAATGTTTTACAAACATTAAAACTCATTTCGGTAAAGTTTGAAAAAGATTTGAAAATGGAGTCAAAATAAGCGCGTCGCGTAACAGCAATTCGTGATTTCGCACCGTAAAAGCTAAATCAATGTGTAGAATTGGAATAACATGGAATTATTTGAAAGAAGAATTTTCCAAACTCGGTTTTGAAATAAAGAAGGAAAATCAAGATTTCATTGAATAGAATTTGAGTTATGTCCAAATCAAGTTTTTAAAAACATTATGGTTCGGCAGTTTTGGGAACCAAAGTGGTAAATGCTTTAAAATGGATATTTTTAATATTTAAACATGTGAAATAAATTTTATAAATATGTTAAATTTTTTTGAAAGGGATATGAGTTATAAAAATGGACATATATGGAATTAGTGTTTTGAACAAAGAAGCTTTAAAAACACTATTCGCAGCAGTTTTTACAGTGGTTTTGGTAAGTTTTGCAAATTATGGTTTTAACTTTGTTATTCTTTCCCATTTTTTAGTGATCTTTTCAAATTAATAATTAAGTATTTGGAATATGATTTGAAAGTTTTATAATTATTTTAAAGGAGTTTTAAATAAATGCTTAAAGGAAAATTGTTTTAAACAATATTTGGAATTTTGTTAAGTAAATGAAAATCATCACTAAAAGATAATATAAAAGAGTTTAGAGTTGATCAGATAACTTAACCGCCTTATGCATGACATATAGTCTCCAGATCCGTGCTTGGACAACTAGTGTTTGGGTTTCCCTCTAGCTATCTAGACTGGCCCAATGGAGCGGATAGAAAATTTTATTTACTCGGACCACATTTTCCTAAGATAAAATGTGATTTGGAGATTTTCAAAAGTTAAACAAGATTTTAGAATAATGAGGTTTTGTTGATATATGAAATATATTGGTTAAACTCTATATTAAAATCTGAGGAGGGAACTTGTACTATCCATATGAATTTTAAAAGGTGATTTCACCGTTATTCAACGAATAGTATAGGTTGAATACAGAAATTAGTATTGAAGTATAATTAGTATAATTTCTATGGATCGTTTTTACTCAATACAAATCAGTTTGGGTTTATAATAAACTATGTCTTAAATAACACAGTTTTTGACCCATTTAAAAGTTTTGGTTTGAAAATAAAGTTAAGATTTAAATAAATGATTTGGAAATATTTTCCTAAGAAAAATGTGAAATGATTCGGAGTTATTCCAAGATTTAAAAGGGTTTAACTAACTAGAGAATTTTGTATATGAGGCGTAATTATCCTGTATATACTGAAATAGAATATGATTTAAAGATGTATATCTCTAAAGAGATATTTTAATTGGACAAAAGATACTGATTAATTAAATAATAATCACCAGCATACTTGACATTTTTGTCAATAATTGGTTCAGAGAAACCGAGGTAAGATTTGGGCGATTCCTATCGAAAACCATTCCAAACCAATACATGTTTAGAAGTGAAGACATGTTAATAATTTTTGAAGATGAAGATCTTCATAATGTAGGGCTGCTTGCCACTAACCTCTAGGGTGATCCCATATTATATAGTGTGACTGATGTGCACGTAAATGTGCATATTTTTACCACCATATTTATTATATTTAAATTAAATAAATGATCATATTGGGTATTTTAACTTGTTTTAACCAAAATTCATTTTAATTCCAAATTTTCACATATTCATCTTCATATAGGGGCAAAACGGTCATTTAAGTGCATATATTTCTTTGAGAAAAATTGATTGGAAATTTATATATATTTTTGTAGGAAAATGGTCTCAAATAGGAGTGGTTTCATGAAGAAATATGCATGAACAAAGAATATAAAGGAATGAAGATGGAAATAATTCAAAGTGAAGATCATGGAGGACCCCACCTACCCACCTACCTTAATGTACAAATTAAAGGCTAATGCACATGCTTTTGGACTTAATGGCTTCATGTACACTTAATGGGGGATTAAGACATGTTAATGATTACTTGGCCTCCACACTTCCTAAGGGGCATTTTGGGCATTCCCCAAAAAAGTGAATTAGGGTTTCATACATGTATAAATACCCATATGTTTCATGTAACATGATCTCTTCTCTTAGTCTCTCTTAGGCCTCCTTCTCTTTAGTTTAGTTTAGATCAAATAAAAGAAAGCTCTCTTTCTCTTTTAATGGCTACTTAGCCAATTTTTATTTCTTGTAATCTTTTTTATTTTATGCAATTTAATACATGCTCTTTCCTTTTCATGTTCATTTACTTTCATGTTGTAGTGTAGGTTTCTCTTATTTCATGCAAGTAGATTAGTTTTGTTTCTTTGCTTTGCTCTCTTTTTCTTTATTTTTTGCTTTCATGTTGCTTTCTACATTTGTTGATTTGATAACAAATATGAGAGCTTAATCCCTACAATTTAGGGGTAATGAAGCTCTCTAGTATGTAGATGCAACATTTTGATGTTTATACTCTCTTTTTGTGCTTTAACGGAAACATTTGAAGTGGTTTAATGATGTTGTTTAGCTTTGAATTTGATAGTCTATGTTGTTCACAACAAATAGGCTATGCTTAAACAAACATAACAAAAATTGCCTCTTCATCTAAATATGACTATGGCAAAGAAGTGAATGTTGAAATTGAAATTTGATAGCCTATATTTCTAAACAATAGTTAATAGGCTATGCTTAAAATAGATTTCTATTTCAACTTGTTGTCATATTTCATGAGAGTTAAATGTGTATTAGTGGTTGTGTTATAGTTTGATGGTTTATATTGAGCTAATTAATAGCACAAATATACCATACTTATAATAAGCACATCAACTAATTCACTAATGACAAGAAAAGAGAGATCATAACTTCAATTTGTTGATTTATGTGATCTAGAGAGTGGAAATTGCCTCTAAATTATCTTAACACTCTCATATTTTTATCTATTTTCTTTTCTCATTTTTCTACATTTTTTTTAGTTAATCACTCTTTCAACTTCGGTTAATTTGATTGAATAGAATTTTTAAAATCATCAATTCCCTGTGGATCGACCCGTATTCGCCGTATGCTACATTCGTACACCGTGCGCTTGCGGTTATTTTTAATTCAAATTCGTTCGACGGTTTTCTAAACCGATAGAATTTCCGTCGACGAACAAGTTTTTGGCGCCGTTGCCGGGGAATTGCTTCGATTTTGATTTTCTATTCTTCGGATTATTTTCGTTAGATTATATCGTGTGTTTGTTTTGTGTGTTTAGTGCATTTAAAAAATATATTGTGTGTGTTGATTGCTTGTTGCTAGCATTTGTTTGTTGTTCTTTCTATTTTGCATTAGCATTTCCTTTAAAAAAAAACATACACTGTTCATTTGAAGAAGAAAAAATTCCATTTCAAACTTCTCTTTTGCAATACATTTGTAATTTTTCTGTTTACAAATTTCACTTTACAAATTTCATTTGCAATACATTTTAAACTCTCTGTTGTGTGCACTGTGTTACTCTGGCCACTCACAACTGTTACCTTCCTGTTGCCTTCCCTTCACTTTGCAAACAATATACCCATCCTTCCTCTTCAACCACAATTTCATAACCACTTCCTACAAATCTATTCACTGCCACACTGCCTTCTGTCAAGCTGTGCATCTCCATTGCATCCCCTTAGTAACTCTCTACAAACAAGCTCCTTACCCACTTCACTACCATCATTCATCACATAACTACCTCTGACCATCTGACCATACCAGAACATCAGCCAACTTCTTCACACATCTCCTCTGTGCCAATCTTCACAGTAAACTCCCACTTCTAACTGCCTGCAACCATAATTCTCTGCCATACTTCATTTCACTTCTGCTTGCATCTTCCATCAACTATCTACCACATCACTTTCCACCTCATTCACCATTATCATTCCCACTGTCTTCTCCCTCAAAACAACCAAGCATACATCTTTACTTCACTGTCCAACAGCACTTTATAACCTTCCATACATTCATACAACTCTACAAAAACCATCACTTCATTCTACAACAAACAGTCAGAGCAATCCTACAGTCTACGTCTATCACTGCACAGCATTTCTGCCACAAACAAACCCGAACAACTTTCAAAACAACAGCCACAACTTTCATCAACTCAACCTTATCATTCCCAGTTAACCACCCACTGTTGTCTTCGCAACAAACCTCTGTCTACAAACAACATTACTCAGTGCCATCCACCCATCTTTCTGCTGCTAACTCCCAAGACAAAAAAAAACATACATTTCTCCCACATTAGTTCTACCTAAACGCAACTGCAAACTCCAATACTTCCAAGCACCGCAACCACAACCTTTCCACAACAAGCATCCATTGTTGCCACTGCTTCAATAACATACACCCCTTCAACTTCCTATAACCACTCAATCACCATCTGCAACCCAAAATTACAACACAAAACTGTGCCTTTCAATCTGCAACAACATACCACACATCATCAGCCTCAACATCATTCAACCCATTCATCTACCTTCTAGCCAACTTCATCATCCATTCACATCCATCTTATTTCATCATCGGCATTGACCATCCTGTGCAGCAACTACATCAAATACCATCTAACAGCCAACATCTTCACTATCTCACTGCCACTTGCACTGCCGATACACCAATACCCCTCTGCAACACGAGAACTCCTCATTGCTACAACTTCCTCATTCGCCTTGCCTGCAAATACCATCAAGTCATCGCTTGAAAGCGTCGCGACCACCCCCCATCCCAAAATCGACCTCGCAGACCTTCATTTGCTTCCCACTGTTCTTTCTCCAACTTCGCCTCAATCAACCCTCGAAACTGCTGCTTTGCTTCACCGCCATCGACTTCAAATCGACCATCCTCAACATCAACCGCCACCCAATCGGTTCGAATAACTATAAGAGTCCAAGAAGTTGCGAAAAATAATAATAATTGAGAATATACGAAGTGATTTACGAAACTAGAAAGTGATTTCTGGGAAAGTGATTGAGGAATGTGGCAGTGATGTTTTATTGATAATTAGTGAATTTGATTTGGCTATGCTGTTATCTTGGGTTTAAGCGGGGCCGAGCATCAGTTTGGTCTAAGTAAAAAAAAAAAATTGAGTTGGATTTTAAGTTTTCTTCTCTCTTACTTTGAGTTTTCTTGTATATTGCTTTGAGTTTTTTTGCATAGAGATTTCTTGTTTACTTTGAGTTGTAAATATTTTCTTTTAACTTCCTTGTCTCACCAAAAAAGAAGAAAAAAAAAATAGAAAACGTTTGTTTTGGTTTTCATTCATTTTTCCAAACTATTTAGTTTTGTTTTAATTTTTCTTTTGTTATATTCATTTGGTCTTGTTTGTTTTGATTTTCTTTTGTTTTAGTTACTTCTAAAAAAAACTGTATATATATATATATATATATATATATATATCTTGTTTTTCATTTTCAGGTTGCCAAAGCAGGAAATAAAGGAAGAATAGCTTGCTAAAAATTGCTTCCTTAGCTAGCCAAAATAAATTGCTCTGCTTGCTAAAAAAATTCTGCTTTCATTTCTAGTTTTATTTGAATTGAATTGTTGGTTGCTTGCATTTGCATTTTAAAAAATAAAAAAAATTCATTCGTAGTTGCATCGTTAATACACGTTTAGTTTCTGTTCTGCATTTCATCTTAGATTTTGATTAATAATAACGGTTAGACATCGATAACACTTAATTGTATATTGACAATTTGTCTTTTTTAAACAATCTAATTTCTTGGTGTCAAGGCTACGACAGAGTAATAACCATTTATAAATATTACGGTGATTCGTAAATATTATAGTGGTTGTTCCTCTGAAGGTACTTAAACCTTCGGCTGCATTGCTACGGTGATTCGTGGTGCACCGATAAATCCTGCCCGTTACCTGGCTGAGAACTATCTTGCTTATCTAGGACAATTTGTGAATATACAATTTTGGGTTAACTTAGGATAAATCATTTGTAATTAACCCTTGCATTCATTTAGTTGCATTTGTTCATGCATGTTTAAAAAAAAAATTCAAAATCCAAAACTACTTTTTTTTAAAATATTCCTTTTCTTTTTCTTTGAAATTTTTAAATCCTTTTCCTTTGAAATTTCAAAAATCCAGAAAAATTAGAAAAACAAAAATCCAAAAAAAAAAATTAAAATCTTTTCAAAAGCCAAAAAAATTGAAAATTCAAAAACAAAACAAAAATCAAATTCCATTTTGAAAAATAAATTCTACTTGTAAATATTTTTCTTTATAAAAAAAACCAAAAAAAAAAATCTTGAAAATGTCCGAGTTTCCTTTTTCTTACTCACTTGATTTTAGTTGTGAAAATCAATATAATCCATATGAGTTCACTCCAAATTCGAGTGGATATTTTAACAACAACTATTGTGTAAATAATTCAAATTTCGAACAACAAAATTTTCAAAACGATGACCAACGTTCGACTTTTGAAAATAGCATTGAAATGATTTCATCTTTACTCGAACTTTCTACACGACAAAATCAAGAGATAAATGATTTATGTAATTCTGATTTGTGTAATAACTCGAGTCAAGGATTTCAAAATTTGAATTCAATTCAAAATTCAAACGATTACGATTATAGCCCATGCCAATTTAATTTTGAACTCCAAAATGAATTCCAAACTCAACATGAAAATGGGAACAACTTTTCAAATGAATTTGGCAATGGGAATAATCTTAACCATGCTACGAGCGAAAATTTTTGTTCTCAACAAATCCAAATCGAAAATTCTCAATTTAATAACTACAAATTGGATTTTGTTGAACAAATGAATGAATTTTGCGATGATCACACGGATTTGTTGTTTGAAACTTATATGAAACAACGTGAACAACAAAATCAAATCTCAACGTGTGATGAGTCAAGTGATAATCCATCTTTTACCATAATTGACGATTATCAAACAACAACTTTTGAAACTGAAAATAACAATCTTAATAAAGTTGTTGAAAACACGGTAATTGAGTTGGATTTTAATTCTTTTGAGGGTGAGAAACTCGATTTAAATTTCGATCTTCCTTTTTCTGAAAATTTGAATACAACAACTTTGGATTTTGAAATGGATATATGCGATGAAGTTGTTGATAATTCAACAAAGGAAGACAAATTTAATGAACATGAATTCCTTGGACTTTTCGAAAATGAGTTGTAAAATTATGAAGGGGAAGATTTACATCGCCATTTTGATTTTGAAATCAATAATTTTGAAGAATTTTTCAATGACAAACTTGAATTTCAATTTGGTGAAAATAAACTTGAATTTCAATCACTTGTTTTATCTGCCCCAAAAATCATCGAAAACAAAACAACTCATTCAACTTTCAATAAAACGACATTCGTTTTTCCAAATCAACATTCAACTTCAAAATCTTTTATGGTTTGGTTTTTCGAGCTTAAGTTGTGTCTCGTATACTCGACAAGACAAATGAATCGGTTTTTGGAAGACCGTTTCATTTACTTTTTGACAATATACTTTCTGATCTCGTGTAAATACCGTTCGTTTTCATGTAAATAATAATAAACATCCCTTTCACTTGGATTGACTATGGGGACACAGTCAAAATCAAGTGTGGGGGGGGGGGGAGACTCATCTTCTTCTTGATTTTTCAGGATTAATTTTTCATTTTTCTTCCAAAAACTCAAAAAAGAAATCCAAAAACAAAAGAAGAATTTATTTTTAGTGTTCTTGATTTATTTTTAAAGAAACACTATAGGATAAATATATGGTTTTGGTTTATTAAATTGAAATTATTGAAAATTTATTTGTCTTAACAAAAATAAAAATGAAGTTTGATTATAAATAACAATGGTTTAACTAGTATATAGGAAGATTCATACGTGTTAATTATGAAATACATCCTAATTGAAAATCTTTATTTTAAAAGTGGTGAATTTAAAGTAAAGGATATAGCATTTTTTTTGTCTTCTAAATTAAATAGTGCTAAGATGATTTTGCAAAACTCTCTCTCTCTTAAAAAGAAATTATAAAAAAAAAAATACATCCAAAGTATTCACTCTCATTTAAAAGTCCTCACGGTTATGCATGGGTGAATTACTTGGAATTTTTGATTATGTGCTTTCATACTCATTTAAAAGTCCTCACGGTTATGATGTATGGAACACATGTAAAAAAAACATAATAAAAACCACCTACGGTCGATAGGTGTATGCACGAAAGTGTGTGCACTCGCCATGCTCTGTACTCCCCTCACATAAGTCCGAAAGTCAGTGATGGGTGGTATATCTGGCCTCAGTTTACCTGATCTAGGTGTGTAATTTTTCTTGAAAATAATGAGGGAGCAAGCAATTGAAATCCTAGCACTATTTTTACTTATTTGATTTGATTTGTTATTGAAAAGAAATGAAAATACCACTTTGATAAACTTTGATAATCAACTAAGGATCCATTTTATAATTACACTTTGTTATCAACCGAAACAACAAGTTAAACTACTGTTTATTTGTTATGATAACTTGATTTTTGTTGGAAATTTTGACGAGTAAATGACATAAATTTTCAAGATAATAACCAAAATCTATATTTAACTTATTCGTGTTAATTTAAAAATAAATCCTTCATTGTAAATATTTTCAAAAACTTGCATTCATCTCTTTGTAAATAAATCTTGCATTTGTAAATATTTTCATCCTGCATTTGGATTTTGTGGGTAGTATCCGCTGAAAACCCTCACGAGACAACACTCGTCCTACTGGGGACACCTAGAGGTTTAACGGCTTATTGCATACGCTCAATGCAATCGTGCTCCCTACGAAAACGGATTTATCTTAGTTTTAGTTTATTCGAGGACGAATAAAAAGATAAGTGTGGGGGTATTTGATGTGCACGTAAATGTGCATATTTTTACCACCATATTTATTCTATTTAAATTAAATAAATGATCATATTGGGTATTTTAACTTGTTTTAACCAAAATTCATTTTAATTCCAAATTTTCACATATTCATCTTCATATAGGGGCAAAACGGTCATTTAAGTCCATATATTTCTTTGAGAAAAATTGATTGGAAATTTATATATATTTTTGTAGGAAAATGGTCTCAAATAGGAGTGGTTTCATGAAGAAATATGCATGCACAAAGAATATAAAGGAATGAAGATGGAAATAATTCAAAGTGAAGATCATGGAGGACCCCACCTACCCACCTACCTTAATGTACAAATTAAAGGCTAATGCACATGCTTTTGGACTTAATGGCTTCATGTACACTTAATGGGGGATTAAGACATGTTAATGATTACTTGGCCTCCACACTTCCTAAGGGGCATTTTGGGCATTCCCCAAAAAAGTGAATTAGGGTTTCATACATGTATAAATACCCATATGTTTCATGTAACATGATCTCTTCTCTTAGTCTCTCTTAGGCCTCCTTCTCTTTAGTTTAGCTTAGATCAAATAAAAGAAAGCTCTCTTTCTCTTTTAATGGCTACTTAGCCAATTTTTATTTCTTGTAATCTTTTTTATTTTATGCAATTTAATACAAGCTCTTTCCTTTTCATGTTCATTTACTTTCATGTTGTAGTGTAGGTTTCTCTTATTTCATGCAAGTAGATTAGTTTTGTTTCTTTGCTTTGCTCTCTTTTTCTTTCTTTTTTGCTTTCATGTTGCTTTCTACATTTGTTGATTTGATAACAAATATGAGAGCTTAATCCCTACAATTTAGGGGTAATGAAGCTCTCTAGTATGTAGATGCAACATTTTGATGTTTATACTCTCTTTTTGTGCTTTAATGGAAACATTTGAAGTGGTTTAATGATGTTGTTTAGCTTTGAATTTGATAGTCTATGTTGTTCATAACAAATAGGCTATGCTTAAACAAACATAACACAAATTGCCTCTTCATCTAAATATGACTATGGCAAAGAAGTGAATGTTGAAATTGAAATTTGATAGCCTATATTTCTAAACAATAGTTAATAGGCTATGCTTAAAATAGATTTCTATTTCAACTTGTTGTCATATTTCATGAGAGTTAAATGTGTATTAATGGTTGTGTTATAATTTGATGGTTTATATTGAGCTAATTAATAGCACAAATATACCATACTTATAATAAGCACATCAACTAATTCACTAATGACAAGAAAAGAGAGATCATAACTTCAATTTGTTGATTTATGTGATCTAGAGAGTGGAAATTGCCTCTAAATTGTCTTAACACTCTCATATTTTTGTCTATTTTCTTTTCTCATTTTTCTACATTTTTTTTAGTTAATCACTCTTTCAACTTCGGTTAATTTGATTGAATAGAATTTTTAAAATCATCAATTCCCTGTGGATCGACCCGTATTCGCCGCGTGCTACATTCGTACACCGTGCGCTTGCGATTATTTTTAATTCAAATTCGTTCGACGGTTTTCTGAACCGATAGAATTTCCGTCGACGAACAGTGACGAACCACCTTTTTGGAGAGTTTGATCGACAATAAACCACACATGTCAGACTCAAACCATTCAAAATGGTAAATTATCAATGGGGTTTAATAAGAAAATAAAAGGAAAGAATGAAAACAAAACGCAGAATCTCATAGCAGAATGATGAAATATAATAACGAATAAACAATCCATGAAGCCGTTTTACATTTAACATTTAAATACACTTTTATAATAAATCAGAGTTATAAATACAATAGTTATAATAGGATAACGTAGCAGAACAACATGATGTGGTGGGATAAATATAATAAATAGTAATAATATACTAAATCTTCGTCTTCGTCCTCTAGAAAGATAGTCTTCAATACTGAAAAGCTTAGACTGACCCGAGTGTAATGAAAAGACAAAACATTCGAGTGAGAACTAAAATGTCTTATGTAAATTAAATCAACAGCAAATAAATATGAGTGTAATGGCTTCAGAAATGTTTATAGGATTTTACATCTCTTATCCAGTGTATAATGTGCATATAATAACTTAAGAGATGTTTCAGGATTTTCCATCTCTTAAGGATTCGTTAAGCTATCTGTATGTAGTAGAATGCGTTATAAATGTAATGTCTATCAGTAAAGTAAAGTATTAAAACAGCATTAAGGTGTTATACATATCCCCCTAAATACATTTTTATATGCATCGTAGTCTATATAATACTATAAGCTCCACCGTAAACTGGTGGGCTATCAGGGAGTACCCCATAGGTACGACAGAAACCAAAATCTTAGTAGGCTTGATAAGGCACGCGAGGCAATGCCCAGGGTAGGATTCTACCATTTTTCGAAACCTGACCTGTGGTAATGCATAGCCGCAGCTACTGCCCACCTTGAATAGTACTCCTATAATCAAATCGAAGGTGGCCAACAATCAATCATAAAGTAACAGATATGATATCGAAGAAACGTGTCTGATCGAAGGAGCGAACTCAGGTGGCCTGGGTATGGCTCCTATTTTAGTCATATCAAGCTGACCCGAAGGTCAGGGCTGCATTTTTACCTCATACCAGTAGCATTCCCCAACCATCCTACTTTGTTTTGGATTCTCCACCATGTATTGTTAAAGTGGTTTCTAAATTGACAGAGAGTATGACAATATCCGACCCTAGTCTCTTTAACAACCAAACGCTTATTTCACACCGTGATCATTTTGTAAAAATATTTTAATAATAAATCCAGAAAACGGTTTATACCTTCACATTAAGATATTTATATACTTATTCCAAAAGTATAAATATATTCATAAATACCGAGGAAGATTTCTTTCAATCAATCTCGAAAATAATTAATAAATCCCTCTTAAACCATTTATAAACTATTTATATGCTTTAAAACCATTTATAAAGCTATTTATAAATTCCAAAACAGTTTATAACTCTTCCCCTTTTCATAAACTTCTATGCAAATTCCTTTAAAACGCTTCCAAATCCCTTTATACAAGTCCTTTTTTGTTATAAAATCCTTTAAAACCTTTTATGAAATCCTTTAAATCAGATTTAATTAAAATTATTCTCTACTTACCTTCTAAAATGTTATTTATTAAAGTTATTATATAAAAATCTATATTTATTATATTAAATTAAAACTATATTTATTATATTAAATTTATATTTATATAAATCTCTTAAAGTCGTATTAAATATCTTATTTAACCAAATCTAATCTATTTAAATTATATATTTAAAACTAATAAAATTATATGTAAAATCTTAAATTTTCATTTAAAGCCATATATTAACTTATAATTTGAAACTTTAAAACATATAAAATAAATTATTTTCTAAATATAAATTTTAAATAAAAGCATTAAATTAAATTGAAAAATAAAATTTGTAAATCAAACATACTTTACCAGTAGAAAATAATTTAAAACTGATCAGCGTTGTCTGTATATAATTTTCTACCATAGAGTCAAGTGATTGGGTATGTACCGTTTCAACCCAAAGTAGTTAAACTTTCCAGGTACATATCATTTCAACCCTATCTCGAATCAGTAATTTCCAAATTAATAAAACCACTCGGGTATGTATCATTTCAACCAATAACGATTTTCCCTACTCTATAAGATCATTCGGGTATGTAGCATTTCAACCCATACGATAACAGGGATATAAATATCCAATCATCCAAAGTGTCAACAAATAAACATCCATCGCAATCAACATCCAAATCAGCCAATAAATCACAGCAATGAACTGGTTACCATTATCAAGTATTTAACCAATAATTTAAATTTAGTATTAATTTTAGTGGAAATTTAATTCAAAATAAATTTAAATGACTTTTTAAATTACCAATCAACAATCAATAAATTTCTTATCAAATCATAAACTTAATTCAATTACATAAGAAGGTTTAGTATTTCGTGAGTAGGTTAAATCACTCATATTTGATTTATCATAGATTTAAAATCCTAATAAAGCCCAAAATTCCAATAGTCTCCAAATGCAGCCAAACTAGTTCCATATTGTCCAGAATTTTGATATGATCCCAACGGAAGAAACCATGTCCAAATATGAGTGTGTATGCAACAGTTATGGATGCTAGAACATTTTAAATTAAAATTTAAATTAAAACAAATCAAAGGGAAAAAAATTTCACCTTCCCATACCCTACGTTCGAACAGAGACCACCCATCAAATCCTACAGCCGCCTCGTTCACGCATAAAATGCCGCAGCTCCTTTCGCCTAAACGCCGATAAGACCATACCACCTTGTCCCTCGCCCAAAGCCACATCCTCTAGCCAAGTGCGGCCACCTTCTGCCTCTACTCTTTGCTTCACCATCGTTCGTATAAATGGCCTATTTTTGGTCCCCTTTGAGATGAACGGAGTCCATGGATCGAAGCCACTTGTCCACCTCTACACCACAGTACCCGCCGACCGCTCCAAAGTCGAAGATCCACCATTAAATACGAAACCCTAGTATGGACGGCCGAGAATGTTTCGGAGCTTTTTGGCCAAAGAGAGTCTCCAATTGGAAAATGAATTGCATATGTAGATTACGTTCGTCAAAAGCTTTCAAATGATATATTATATGACATAGTTTGAGGAGTATGGATTTTGATTTGATTTGAAATTTGGGTATAAGGATTTTGAATTTTTGCCGTTGAAAAGGAACGAATAATTGATATTGAGTGCACAAGAATTAGAAATAAAAGACTACTAGGGTTTCTAAAAGAATCTATATATAGACAGAGATTGAATAGAAATAGACGGAACAGATCGAATGGTCGAAATGATGCCCAGACCCGAAAGTCCCATTTCGTCCCCGAAACGAACATAGGTCATCATGTATATCAATATATAAGTTTTTGATATTTTTAAACTCATTGGAGCTAGTTTCAAATCATAATTCCATTATATATAGAAGTTAGCTTCCAAACCAAATTATATTCATTTAAATTCTTTTAATTGATTTCTAGTGTTTCGAGCTCGCATGATCAAACGATAAGTCCGATCGCTGCGAAACTTGAAATCTTAGAATAATTCACTATTATGGATTCGATGAAACTGGTTTCTTCGAAATCCGAGACAGTGCTCAACAGGCTTGTTTTACATATTAGTTAAATAAAATTATTATTAAATTGAGTTAATCAATTTTAAATTCAAGTTTAAATACTAACAATTTTCATCATTCTTGATTGCATAGAAATTAATAATCTATTAAAATAAATTTCCCATGTTAAATCCGCTATTTAAATATTACACTAAGTTCATCATTCAATTTCAATGGAAATAAAACCTATTTTATTATAATTAGATTTCAACAATTCTTTATTTTCATTTACATTCTTATATTAAATCAACCAAAACCTTATGAATATAATTAACATTAGTTTATATTTTATTAAATTCATGTTCCATAGTTATCATCTTAACTCCTATTAACTGCAATATTTAATTACATTAAATTTCATGGATTTCCAAATTAATTTCAAGTGGATTAAATGATAAAATAATAAATTAAAACAATTATTACAAATTAGTAATTCAAACACATTTCTAAGTCTATTGTTTACAAACAAAAGCTAATTGACTTATTTCATATTCTATAATAAACCTATTTCAATTAATAACAGATAATTTCAACATTGAATCTAACATTTAATTTATTCCTTATTTACAATTATAACCAAATTAAGTTTACAATTATTTCAATTAATTGAAATTACCTTAAAATATTTGTCAGTAACATTCAGACAACATTATTAAATTATATTATAATTATTTTTCTCATTAACAAATCATAAATTTTAATTTCTCACAATAGTAAATTTCAAAATCTTATTTAATTTAATAGTTTTTAATATCAAAAGTATGGTTCATTATATATATGGTGGCAGTAGTGCCTTCGTTCTGAAAATCTTCGATTTGCAAAGACTTCTTGCTACTAATCCTAGGGATGATTCCCAAACAGGATTGAGCAGAAGGAGTGCCTTTAATTTGTCCTATTCCTAGACCACTTGTATGAATGAGTGTACTACATTACATTTCTAAGACCATGTACATTGATTTTTACAAACGTACCTCTGTTTGGTGGTGCAAGAGGTAACCCCTCTTACACTTGACACCCTTCCCTAAGGCGTATGAACTCGGGGGTTTTACTTTTGTGGAAACCAATTAGCGTCTCATCGAAAATTGTAATGTGGCATTCAAAGTGGATTTTTTTTGTGAAAGGTAAAATGTTGTCTCAAGAAGCATACAACAACAATGGCAAAAATAAGGTAAATGCGGCAGGGCTAACTAGGTTGCACATTAGGAGATGTTCATTACCTTTTTTATTACCCTCTATATTTCGAGTTTGTTGTGTATGCTATGGCCATAGGTAAGTTAGAAACAACCAAGGTGATGAATATTCGGTATTATCTATGGTAGAGGTATGCCAGTTTTGTGTTGGTATAGGGCGGTGGGGTTGTGCCTCGATACATTCCTCTATAGATGTGCTAACGGAAGGTAGTCCCTTATCTTGTCAATGTTGGAAATCCATTCTCTAATATGTGCCTTTATGGTTTTGATTGTTTAACCTACTATGATGGAATTTAATTGATGTAACCATTTCGGCTAAGATTAATATGTATTAGTAATCTAGATACTACTATAATATCATCGGATTTTACGTAGTAATGCTTTGGTTATCCGTGTTTATGTATGGTGTAATATAATGAGATACCCTTTGATTTCAGAAATATCTACGCTTTGATTTTTTTCACACTAGTCCGATGATTGACCAAGAGTTTATTTTCTTTTCCTTTAAACTCTGGATGCCCTATTTTTCGGGCAGCCTAGTAATTTAGGTCTACCTTAGAAATTTTTGGAGAAACTTGGAGCAGGAGCACAGTTTCCTCTATAGATGGTAATCCATTTCCTTTTCCACCGCATTTGTTTACTATTTGCATTCAGCATTAGTAGGGACAGAGATTTATAACTGTCTAGGCTGAGATTACGATATATTCTGATGTATGTATTTAAAATTTCCATTGTAAAAATTATATGTTGAAATAATATATGTTATTCCGTTTGTGTAAGATTTTGTTCTATCTGTATTTTTCTTTTTACCCTTAACAATAGGTTTTTCGACACTTGAATGCTCGACACATAATAAAGTGGACGTATTAATGTCAATTTTCGAAGGTCGGTTTTTTTTGTCACATTTGTTAGCTTAGGTTGAGCGAACGCCTGAGCCTGATAAAGTTAATGTTTCATTAGAGATAGGGTTAGTAATACCCTAGGATGAGTAACTCATTAGAGATAGGGTAAGTGACACCCTTGAATGGGTTGAGACTAGTGTGTATTTGTTAATATTATATAAAATGACTTTTTAAAAAAATTGGTAAATGAAATAATTTTGCCTAGGATTATATTTTGAATATAAAGCAATATCTTTCAAATGATATAGTTATTTATGTAGTATTTGGTTGTTTAGGAAATGATAATATTTAGTTATTATCATTTATTGATTAGTTGTTTGATTTGAAATTTTAAATATGAACAACTCATGAATTTAGTTTCACGGTTTAACTATGTGGTGTTCGATAAATAATATTGGTTTAAGGTCAAAGAAATTTATTCAAGATAAGTAAATTTTAAGAATGTGTTTTATAAGTGCTTTTTTAAATTGTACTTATAAAACATGTTTTATAAAGAGATTTTTGAAAACTTAAATCCCGATATTTTGTAAAGAATCTGATGATTAACTAGTTCGAGTGGCTTGAAAACAAATAAAAATGGGCAGCAGAAGTGTTCGGATAGGAACATTACTCTTAAGTATTCCCCTTCTTGTTAAGAGAATATGCGATATTATTGGTAGTACCCAGTCGTTGGCATCATTTTTGAGTTACTCGATCTATATAATTTTCTAATGTTAAAAAAATAGTATGAATCGTTAATTGATAGATTAGTTAGTGGTTGTTAATTTTTATCAAGGCATTTGTATTTAATATTGGTTAAGAAAGTAACTACATTCAGTTTTGATCATTTGTTGATTTAACGAACACCTTATGAATTAAGTTTCATGATTTGACTATAAGGGGTTTGATAATAATATTGGATTAAGTATAATAAACCTTATAAGACAATAAATGGGCATGTTGTATAAAATTGTGTTTACGAAAATAAAATGATTATGTAAAAGGCGGATTTAGAAGATATGTTTTATAAATGAGATTTAGATAAGTTAAATTTAGTAGAAGATTTTAGTAAATCAAGTTTTATTAAAAGCTTTGTTTTTGTGAAACTTTTTAAAAAAGAGTATTTAAATAAGAAGAATAGCTTTTAAGATATCTTCTAAAAGAGGATTAAAAATATTTGGGATATACAAAAAGGTTTAAAACAATTGGATGGAATTTTATGAAATGTTTTCATAAATAATTTTGAAAAGGGCTCAAGTGGAAGAAGACATGGATTTCGACATCATTTTCATAAATTGATGTTTTTTGGAAAGTGAGGAAGACATAGACTATAACATTGTTGTTGTAGTAAGTGATTTCTGAAAGGAGATATTTTATATACTAAACGGGATTTATATATATGCTATATTAGTTGTTAAGATTTGAGGTGGGTAACTTTTAGCCATTTTTGAGTTAAGAATAACATACATTCAAGGTTTAAGAGGTAATGATACCCCAACTTGATCGGCTTCATTCTAACCAATAAATACTTTAAGTTCGACATTGAAAATTAATATTAAGTACAATTAATCAGATCACTATACTAATGTTTTTGGGTTGTCGTAACGATTCTTTATGCAATATTCATTTTGACCCAATAAAGTGTGTTTTGGAAAATACGAAGCTTTCCTTAAAGATTTTTATGGATTTAGTATATATAGGTGTTTTTGAAGTGTTAAAATTGAAATGGATTTTTTGGTAAAGAAGATAGAATCTTTTTGGCGAATAAACATTTTAAGTGATTATATATAAAGAAACATCTTTATAAAGATTTGAATAAAAGATAAAAGTTTTAATCGTAATAATTTTGGAAAGGTGAACAAGTGCGTATGAGATACGTAGATTGTTCATCGCACGATTCTGATCTAAGATTCGAGTACAAAACTTTGAGGTTTTTATTGTTAGTAAGCGGAATAAGGATCTTAAGGCTTGATTAACACTAGAACGGGGGACGAATAATGTTTAATGGATTATATGAATATTATTCAAACTCTTTACGATTCTACTTGGAATGATGTGATTAATACCACAAATACAATCATAAAATCAAAGTGTAGATAAAAGTAAGTGTAGTAAATGTCAGAAAAAGAAAAGTGCACACAAAGAATTTATACTAGTTCAGAGTTACCCTACATCCAGTCCCACACAATTCCTTGTATAAATTTATTTTCAACTAACAAAAGAAAATACAATCTCGATGTTAAGGCTATGAGACACACCCTCCGAAATCCCTACCACTGGATAGAGTCACTTGATTTCTACAAGCACACCCGCTAGATTTACGAGCTACTGAGCATACCTAATTGATTTTACGGGAAACAATCACACTGATAAGTATAGTTGTATGATTAGATAGAGTATATTGACTCAGATCTTTGATCTTGATTATGATTGATACTATAACTTAAATAGCACTTTGATCTTGGTTTGAGTGAGAGAAATGAGAGAAATTAGAGAGTCCATGAAGGAGAATTAAACTAGTGAAGATTGAATTTGATTCTGGTTGAATTTTGGCAGACTTTGGGTATATTTTGGTTTAGAAAATGAGAAAGTGGAAGGAGAAGAGATGAATAAGAAAACAATCACTAAAAAATAATTTGGAAGATTGGTATTTATAGAGGAACAACAGTCATATCCATTTGTGAAGAGATGGGATGAAAAGACACTTCTTTTGAAGTTTAAATTTTGTAAAAATTGACCACTCTGTCGACTATAACAACCCAAAAAATAGAGCTTGCTAATTAAATGAGATAAATGATTTTATTTGAGATTTTAAAATATAAGCTTGGAATTGTAAAACTTTAATTTGGGATTTAAAATTTAATTTATAGGTTTTTGGGAATAAAATCAATTTTTTTAAACATTAAATAAAGGTTTAAATATAGAATAACTTATTTTCACAAGTCTGAAGTATTTTTATGGGAATTATAAAGAAAAAAACAAATAATTTGGATTTACCTCAACATTGGGAATTTTGAAAAAAAAATTATTATTGGAATTTTTAACAAAAATGGGTTTAAAATAATTAAATAATGATATGAGAGTTATAAAAGTATTTTCATTTCGATTTTTGTATTTGAACTCTTTTTGAATTCAATCATGTAGCTTTAAATGGAGAAAATGAGAGTAAATGAAATAAAAGGGGGAAACTATCTAGGAATTGTTCATGGGCTAAGCCCACTTACTCATTTGTGAAGACCTTCTCATTAAACATCCCACTAACCTCTTCTCCCCTCATAAAAAAAAATTACTGCTTTCATTTACTCCATGAAGCCGTCTAAATCATCTTATTTCAATTCCAATAAAATTCGACAAATTCAATAAAAATCAAAGGTAAGCTCTTTAGTCCCTATTACATCCCTTAAAACAATCAAAACTAATTTTTTTTTATGTTTTTGATTTTTCATGATTCTATGAATTTCAATTTAGTGTGGAAAGAAGGGGATTGGGAGTTAGAGAGGTAATAGCAAGGTTTAAAAGGCATATAGCAAGCTATGGCATCAATTGGAGGTGAGTACTCCTCACAAATGAAACTAATATAGTATTATGGAATTTATATGTTGCTTGTTTGAGAGTTGTGGAACTCTTGAATGAAGGGAATTTGTGTCTATGTGCTTGTTCTGGTCATGATTGATATTTCTTAATCATGTTAACGACCATATTCTTCCTACTAGCATAACTTGCATATATTGCATATATTGGTTACATATAGTCCGACATAAGGTGCTAAGTCATAGTGCATGATGATTATCTTATTTGGTTGCATAGAATGATATTTGTGAAGTGATTTGCATAAGTGAATTTTGATTTTTATTAAATGAGAGGTTTTGAATTTTGGAGCGTTTATCTTCAATATAATTCATATCGCTTCCAAACTCTCATTGTAATGTCAGTACACCACCATGAGTTCACTATGATTGCCGAAATTGGATTTCATGGGGTTTTGAATTCAAAATTCAACCTTTTGTTTCTCGGAACATGAAGTTCTTTTTACCGAATTCTCAATATTTCATGACTAGAAAATGAAATGGTCATATGTTTTGATTGGTAAGTCAAAATTAGGTGATTATTTTTTTGAATTCAAGAAAGGTTACCATCTTCAACTTTCGTGTTTTGAGTTTTATATAATTTTGGGATTTAAAGGATCGAATTGGTTTTTTGAGTCATAGCCCTAAGAAATTTAAATTTACTTGGAGTTTTGTAATTTCAAGACCAGAAAATGAAATGGCCATATCTTTTGATTTGTAAGTAAAAATTAGGTGATTCTTTTTTTGAATTTAAGATAAGGTTACCATCTTAAATCTTTGTGTTTTGAGTTTTAGAATATTTTGCAATTTAAAGGATCGAATTGGCTTTTTAAGCTGCGGCCCTGTGGAATTTAAATTTACTTGGAGTTTTGTAGTTTTAAAACCTAAAAATTAAATCACCATATCTTTTGACCCTTAAGTCGGAACTGGTGAATTATTTTCTAAATTCAAAGCTAAGGTTATCATTTCCAACCTTCATGTTTTGAGTTTTAGATAATTTTGAGGTTTAGATTTTCAAAATAGCAATCGAATGCCCCGTCCCTGTGAATATCAATTTCCGAGTTTGATATTTTTAAAACCTGAAAATGAAATTTCCATATCTTTTGATCCTTACATCAAAATTAGGTGATTCATTTATTGAATCAAGCTAAGGTTACCATCTTCAACTTTCACGTTTTGAATTTTATATAATTTTGGGGTTTAGATTTTCGAAATGGTAATCGAATGCCCCAGCCCTATGAATCTCAATTTTCCGAGTTTGATATTTTTTAAACCTAAAAATGAAATCGCCATTTCTTTTGACCCATAAGTCAGAATCAAGTGATTCTTTTTTTGAATTCAAGCTAAGGTTATCGTACTTGGCTTTTATGTTTTGATTTTTACCTAAATTTTGAGGTTTAAAAGGTCGAAATGGCTAAATAAGCCACAGGCTGAGATTAAATGCCTTTTTTATAATGTCTTGTTTTTATATATTATTATTCATAAATTTTGATTATTTCCATTCTTTGACATAAGAATTGATTATCAACGGATTAGAATTATCAACAAGTCATGGGACGGTAGTTAAATCTAGTCCGAATATTCTCATGACTTGCCGAATAGAGAACTTGGTAAATTTCACTAACTTTTAGTAAATATTCAAATAACGCCAGATATTTATGGGATGTTCAATCGATATTCGATTAGTTACTATTGGAAGTGTTTGACACTTATGTATAGTGTTATGCTTGGGGTGTTTTGCATTTAAAGCTGATAAATCATTGGGCGGCCACGGTCCAACTCGTGCCGATATGATATCAGAATTATGTTTTGATGGTCAAGTCCGTTTAGTTTTCCAGTGACTTGTTCATGATTATGAGACTTGCCCGTCTAATTTTCTAACGACCTCCGTCTTATATGAGTTGTAGCCCATTTAGATTTCTGGTGACTGCATACCCATCGATCTTGTTGATCTTTCTAGATTTCTGGTGACCGGCAGTTTTGGGCTAGTGAGTGTCGTCTAGTTTTCAGATGCACTCATGAAATCTACGTAGTGAGCCTCTGGTTAAGGTCTCGTCCTACTGCACTTTGATCGAGATAGGAGACTATCATTATATTTTTGTTTAGTGTTCGGGTAATCATTCACGGTGTTCATCGAAGCATCTTGGTTTCGATATTGGTTTATGGCTTCGATAATTTTGAGATAGTTTCCACCATATTTTTAGATGATAGTCTATCAAGACTTGATATGATTAATGACATTGTGATTTGTTTTATGCCTCGCATATGATTTTTTGGGCATATTTTTAGATGATTTCCACCATATTTTGAGATAATAGTCTATCAAGGATTTGATATGGTTTATGATATGGTGATTTTCTTTATGCCTTGCATGTGATTGTTTTGGACATATTTTTGGTTCACTTTTGATGCATGTCATATTATTATCATCATTATCATCATCATCATGATGTCTCTCACTCTTTTGATTAGTTGTAACTTGACCCGTTTATTATATTTTTATATAATACTCGGGTCAAGATGAGACCATGCAGGTAGCAAGGCTTAGCTTTTGGACTTGGGCTAGCAAATGTTAGACTTGTTATACTTTTGTGTTAGATGCATGTATATGTTTATATTTTGTTGAGTTAGAGACTCATTATACTTGTATATTTTGGTTAGCTACTTGATGGTGTTGTATTATAACGTGAGCCTAGACTTGTATTTTTGTAAACTCACTGCTATGTTATGATATGTATCCTTTCGCTGTGTGATATATCTTGAATATCTGTTATATTTTATATTGTTCTAGATGTATTGAGCCTTCATGTTATTGCTTTTGTGCCGATATTATTCACGTCATTTTATTATTTGTTGAGGTATATGAGACGTGTCCGTATTAGCCCGAAGTAATTTCACGATGGTCGCTCCATTCGAAGCCTTATTCTCCAGATTAGCAGGGGATATTATACATAATATTCTTTGTTAATATGGATATAAAAGGTGTGGCATTACATCGACATACATACATAGAATATGTTGACATAGTCTTTTTTAAAATTTGAAAATACTTAAAACATTATTTTGAAAACACGTTGTTTTGTAATGTAGTTTGATATTTTGTAAAGTCATTTAAGCATAGTTTATACATATGTTAGTCATAATAAAACTTTATATAATAATTTTGAAAATTTTAATATAATGTAAACAATGTATATAATCAATATAATTATAATGTATTAAAGTATAAACAAAAATTCAATATATATATAAACACTAAAATAATATCTTTATAAGTACAACAGATTGAAAATCTTTTTGAGAAATATTTTGAAAAGATTATTTTAAAAAAAGGATATTTGAAAAAAAAATTAAAACAAAATTAGGGAAGGAAAGAGAGACTAGGAAAGTTCCAACAAGGTGTTGACATAAATTCTACGACTCAATAACTTATTTGAAATATCTTGAAATCTTGACTCTTCAGTACTCATGAGTCTTTATTCTCCAACTCTAAAAACTCTATATCAGCATCTTGAATCTAGTCTTATACCGTATAGTCTTCTTAATCAACACCTGTCTAATATCCTGCACTATATACTATACATAACTCAATAAAACATTAGTGTTTATATTTTATATTATATCTGTAGTTGTTGTCGTCAAAACCAATACTAAGGTACTAATGGTCTCCCTCTTTTTGATAATGACAACTCTATATATAAAATCTAATACAACTCCCCCCGGATTAATAAAATCCCCCTTAGTCTATCCTTAGATTGTATATATTTCTCCCTTTTTGTCATTAAAAAATAGCCACTTAACATTATAACTCTAACACTAACTCTTATTCTAACTCCAACTCTCCCTAAATAAAATATTATAGACTAATGACATAAATGATTATGATAATGATTTATATAAGAACAATAATTAATATTTAAAATGAGATAATCATGAAATGGAATAATGATAAGAATGATATATAAGAAATGATAAGTGATAACACAAATCATTAATAGTAACCACACCTATCTATATATTCATTCAATACCACATCTTTTTCCAATCACATCTTAAAATGTACATATAAGTAAGTAAAAAAATGTTAAATTAAATTAAATTAAATACACACACCATACAATCAAATTAACGAAGATGCATACTATCCTAACGTGATTTCCTAATGATCGGGGATTTTTGAATAGGACAATGAGGATAATAAAGGAAAAAGTTCCCCTTCTGTTTAAGAGATTTACATCTCGATCAAAACATACTTTTTCAGCTCATCGAACATCTTTATCTTCCTCCATATGTTCTTCCTCTTCTTTATCACCATTGCTGCATTGAATGGGGTCATGAATGGCTAAATTTGTAGAATCATCTCCAATAACTATTGAATTCGTAGGATTATCCAATAGATATTTTTGTAAATTGTGAAGAATTCTACTTTTTTTCTAATGTTCTTTGGACATTAGAAGTTGTACAAATTGTATTTCAATCAACATCTCCGGAACATTCTTCATTTCCCCTTCCAATTTAATAACTTTGGTCATAGTAGTTTTTTTGAAGGGGCCTTGGGTAGGAGAAGGGAAGGAAAACGATGAATTCTCTTCTCTAGAATGTTTGGGATTAGAGGAGGCCATGGTTTATTTGTTTCAGAAGTTTAAAACATAGAGAACACAGAGAAAGGAAGAAGGAAATCAAAATTTGGTTATTATATAATAACCAATTTGAATTATAAAGGGAAATTTAAACCATTTTATGTCGATATAGTGGGATAGGATATGTCGACGTATATGTTATAATGTTGATTCTTTTGTTTTTCTTTATATTTTTAAATTTTTAATTCATTTTTTTATATTTTCGGTAGAGAAAAAATTCCTAACTCTTTCCTTAACTTAGTAAAAGATGTTTAATTCAATGGTTTTGTCAATATACCGGCCATTTAATTTTCAGTGTTTATAAATTCAAGTGATATTATTTCTTTGTTTACATTATCTCTTAGAAAATGGTGTCACATATCAGTATGTTTAGTTCTAGCATGATGAGTTGGATTTTAAGATACACTGATTGCACTTGTCTTATCACAGTATATTGGTGATTTAGTAAAACTTAAACCAAAATCCTTTAGTTTTTGTTGCATATATATAGCCTATGAATAGGCTAATGCTGCTGAAATATGTTCTGCTTCTATCGTAGACAGAGTTATAGAGTTTTGCTTCTTACTAAACCAGGAAACCAAAGAGTGTCCAAAAAGTGACAAGTTACACTTGTATTTTTCGTCTGATTTCTAACCAGCATAGTCAGCATCATTATATGACATTAATTCATAGGAGTCTTCTTTTGGGCAAAAGAGTCAATAGTCTAATGTGTTGTTTACATACTCAAAATTCGCTTTATGGATTTTAAATGAGTTTCTACAGGTTGAGATTGATATCTTGCATAGAGAAAAACACTATGCATATATCAAGTCTACTAGCTGTTATATAGTGTAGTGATCCAATCATTCCTCTGTATGATTTTTAATCAACATCTTTTGAATTTTCTTCTTTATTTAATTTTTCATTAGTTGCCATTGGAGTCAGTTTACCGCTGGTATTTGACATATCAAATTTCTTAACTAAATCTTTAGCATATTTTCCTTGACTAATAAAAATTATATTACTTGGTTGTTTTATTTTTAATCCTAGAAAATAATTTAGTTCTCCATATTACTCATTTCAAATTCCTTAGTCATCATTTTTGAGAACTCCTTATTTAGAATATCATTTCTAGATCCAAAAATGATATCATCTACACGTATTTGTATTAACTGAATGTTATTTTTATCTCTTTTAATAAAATGAGTAATATGTACTTTGCCTATTTCAAAATTTGATTATAATAGATAGGATTTAAGTCTATCATACCAAGCTCGTGGAACATGTTTCAGACCATACAAAGCCTTCTTCAATTTGTAAACATAGTTAGGTAGTTTTTCATCTCCAAAAGGTAAGGGTTGTTCTATGTAACGACCTCCTTTTTTCGATGGTTTTAAATCGCCAATAAACCATACATGTCAACTCAAACCATTCAAAAGAAAGAATTGTTAATGGGATAAATAAGAAAATAAAAGAAAAGAAGGTAAAAAATACATAATCTCACAGCGGAATGACAAAATACAATAATCAAATAAATAGTTCAAGAAGTTGTTTTACAAATAACATTTGATTACACATTTACAATACAATCAGAGTTTACATACAACATGAATAAATAAATAATACAGCGGAACAACATGATGCAGTGGAATAATACTGATAATACAATACTAAACTCCGTCTTCATTCTCCAGAAATAAGGTTCTCAACACTGAAATGCTTAGGCTGACCCGAGCATAATGAAAAGACAAAACACTCGAGTTAGAACTAAAAGATCTTCTGTAAGTTAAATCAATAATAAATAAATATGACTACATCGGCTTCAGAGATGTTTACAGGATTTCACATCTTCTATCCAATGTCTAATGTGTGTCCAATAACTTAATAGATGTTCGGGATTCCATCTTCGAATGATCCTTTAAATTATCTACATACATAGTACAATACGCTATTATAATATGTCTACAGCAAAGTATTAAAATAGCGTTAAGGTGTTACCCATATCCCCAATAACACATTTTTATAAATGTCGTAGTCTATATAGTACCACAATTCCTTCGTAAAGTGGAGGGATACCTAAGGCATTCCATAGTGTACGACACAAACCAAACTCGTAGTGGGCTCGATAAGGCATATGACAAGGCACTCCCAGACTGGTAGTAATGCATAGCAGCTACTACCGCCCATCTCGGAAGACACTCCCATAATCGAATCGAGGGTGGCCACCAAATCAACAAGAAAGAAAGCAATATGGTATCGAAAAATGGGCTCGATCGCAGGAGCGACCTCGCCTAGCCCGGTATAGCTCCTGTTTTAGTCATATCAAGCTGACCCGAAGGGGGCAATGCTGCGTTCATACCTCATACAGCAGCATTTTCCAAACCATCCTACTTCATTCTAGGTTTTATATAAAGTGGTTTTCGGTATTGGCAGAGTGTGACAATATCTGATCCTGGTAACTTTAACAACGAAACGCTTATTTCACATCGGTTGGTTCTTTTACATTTCTAAAACAGATTCATAATTGATATCAAAATATCATATTCACTTCAAAATCATACCACTTCTGAAATCATATTCACTTTCAAAATCATATTCACTTTAAATCATATTCATTTCAAAATCAAAACCACAAAATAGGTTAAGCCCTCATATCAAAATATTTGCATTTGATTCAATTAAATATAAATCATAATAGTTCCAGCTTTAAACAGTTTGTTTATTGAAAGTAGTATATATGTTAGAATAGTTAAACATTAAAAATAGTTTATGTATCTTTAAAATAGGTTATAGATTAAAATAGTTTTATATTAGAAATAGTTTATATATTAAATTATATATACTAAAAGTTCTTTATATATACAAAATAATATATATTAAAATATTTATATTTAAATATAAACTATAGATTAAAATAGTTTATATATTAGAAATAGCTTATATATTAAAATAGGTTATATATTAAAAATAGTTAATGTATTAAAAATTATTCATGTATTAAAATGGTTTATATGGGAAAAATAGTTTATATGTTAATAGAGTTTGTATATTAAAAGAGTTTATATCGAAAATAATTTCAAATTAGAATTGTTACTTCCAATTCCAAAAATCAATTCAAATCAACTTTAGCTCCAAAAAATCAATATCAGTTCACAATTCATTTAAACCAATTTAAATTCTAACATTTTAAAGTTATATTTTTTAAACTAATTCAGTTCTTATAAATCTAATTTTATTTCATAATATCCTTTAACTGGATTCAAAAATTAGGGATTTAAAATAATTTAATTTAACCAATCCGGTGTCCGTATATAATTTTCTACTCTATGGTCAAGTGATACAGATATATATCATTTCAATCCGCAATAAAATTTAAATTTACGGGTATTTATCATTTCAACCCGCAAGCCCTAGAAAAATTCAAAATCCATAAAATCACTTGAGTTTATCATTTCAACCCACAACGATTTTTCCCTAATCTATTAAACCATTCGGGTATGTATCATTTCAATCCATTGTGATTTTCCTATTGATAATAAGGGAACTTCCTATATGATAACAACATATAAAATAAATATAATGTCCAATCATCCAAATATCAAATTAAACATCCATTACAATCATCTTTCAAATCAACCAATAAATCACAACGAATAAACTGGTTATCATTATCAAGTATTTAACTGGCAATTGAATTTCAATATTAATTTAAATGGAAATTAAATTTCAACTTTAATTTAAATGGAAACAATTCAAAAGGCTAAAGGTTTCAATTCAAATTCATTAAAAACCATTTCAATTTGTGTCGATTCCAAATCCATGTTTGAGCTACAAATTTTAAACCACTTCAAATTCAATAGGTTTCAAAGTTTAAAAATTCAAACGTTACAATAACTCAATTTTGATAAATTTCATTTATATTTCAAAATTCAACTTTAAGACTTCAATTCAAATTTGAATTCAATATAAATTCAAATTAAATTTGAATGGCAAATTAAAAATACCAAACGGCAATCAATAAATTTCTAATTACATCGTAAATTTAATTTAACTAAAATAAGATGGTTTAGCATTTGTGGATGGGTTAAAACGCTTACCTTTGATTCATGTCGAATTAAAAATTCAAATAACGCCCAAAATTTAATAGTCTTAAAATTTAGCCAAACTAGTCCTATAATGTCCGGAATTTTGATATGATCGCAATGGAGAAAACCGCGTCCAAATCCGCGTTTGTATGCAAAAATTATGGAGTTAAGAATAATTGAAAATTTTCATTTTAAAATGAATTAAATCATGGGCAATTTCATAACAACTTACTCACCTCAACCCCAACGTCGATCTCAAGTTGATACCCTACATGCACTGCCTGCTTTGACCACTCGTTGCTACCTCGATGACTCTAGAACAGTGCATGCCAACTCCATCTCCTCTCTGAGCCGCTTCCACTCATATCCATGTCGACCCCCAATTCTCCAACCGTCACCACCCAATTACGAACCCTAAATCATCAATTCCGACAGCCTGCAGCCACCATGGACGACGTGACCCATCTGATCGACTCCCAGCACTATTCTCCACAATGCCCACAAATCAATTTCACCAGTTAGCGTGCGAATCGAAAAGCCCCAAATCGCAATTAGGGTTCGCGATTTATGACCTTTGACCGTGATTCCAATTAATTCGAGCATTATTTCTCAAAATGAACACTTGTCGTTGATTCGTATTATCGAGGGATTCAAAATGGTATATAATATGATAGGGTTAGGAGAGTTTGAATTTTGAAATTGATTTTGAATTGAAACTAGGGTTTTTGAATTAGGAATTATGGTTTCAGCTATTAGAAAGGAATGAAGGAGGAGAAATTTGCAATACGTATAGAAATCAGAAATGAGAAATAACTATGGTTTATAACAGCTTATATATAGGAAAAGGCAGATAAGAAAGAATGCATATATCGAATTGGTTCGAAACGATAACACAACCCGAAAATCCCGTTCCGTTTCTAAAATGAAATTAGGTCATCCAATATGTCAAAATAGATGTTTTCGATATTTTTAAACTCAACGAAACAAGTTTCAAACCCAAATTCCATTGTATGTAGAAGTAATCTTTAAAAATCAGATTATTTTATTGAATTTATTAAATTGATTTCTACGTGTCTTGAGCCCACATGATCCAACGACAAGTCTGATCGCTATGAAACTTAAAATCTTACAATAATTCACTGTTACGGTTCTGATGAAACTAGTTTTCTCGAAATCCACAATATCTAATTTTCATGTTAAATAAATATGTATCAAATTAATTTAATCACTTTTAAATTCAAATTTAATAGTTAACAATTTCATCATTCTATATTTCACTGAAATTAATAGTCTATCAAAATAAATTTTCCACGTTAAATTCACTATTAAATATTTCATTAAATTCAACATTCAATTACACTATAATGAAATCGTAGTTAATTATATTCTAAATCCAAATAAATTCTTTTATTTTATTTCCACTCTTATTATTAAATCAACCATCACCCTATGAATATAATTAATATTGGTTTACACTTTATTACATCAATATTCTACAGTTATCATCCTACCTTATTAACTGCAATATTTAATTAAATTAATTTCAATTGATTTCCAAATTAATTTCAAAAGATTAAATAATAAGGTGATAAATAAACAATTGTTATAACTTACAATTTCAAACACATTTCGGAGTTAATTTTCAACACACAAAGCTAATACTTTATTTACTAATAAATTTTATTCATATTCTATAATAAACCCATTTCAATTTCATTAATTTCATATATTACAAATTTAATTCCTTATTTTTAATTATAACCAAATAACTATGGGTCGTTACATTCTACTTGTACATCTTCTTTAATAAAACCACTTAAAAATGCACTTTTAACATTGATTTGATATAATTTAAAATTATAATGATTAGCGAAAGGAAGTAAAATTCATTGTGACGACTCGACTTTCTACCACCAGAAAATCGCATCATCTTTAAGAAAGAAAGGGATAGAAAAAGAGAATAGAAAGAAGAGAAGGAAGAAAGAACATCAGAATCTAAACAGCGGAACGAATAAATTATATTAATAACATAATACTTTACATTGTATCATATACATCAGAGATACACAGCCTAATCAGCTCATACTAGACAGTTATAGACACCTGTCTAGTTATACAACCTAATACAACAACTCAGAGAACACACAGCGGAATACTCTATAGCTATACGCAGAAGCCTCCTGCTCCATTGCTCCTTCAGAATTCGTCAAGCCAACTTAAAATTCCTAACCTGAATCCCTTGGCTACTCGTAAAAATTTGAGTACCCAAGAGTTTAAGAAAACAGAATAAACTCCGGGTCAGACATGGGTCTGGTGTGAGTAAACGGTTAAAGTTGCTTAACTTTAAAAACCTTTTGAAAAGAAAAGTATCAAGTAAGACTTCCCACACATAAACATGGAAAATTTTTACCTTACGCTAACCAAAACATTTGATAGGAAATTCGATGATATTATAATAGGGTCTAGGGTTTTCAAGTAAATAAGAAATAACCGAAATTGTTACATTTATTAAATTCCAGCTACTAGCCACAAAAGTGGGTAATACAATCAAAACCGTTGGCACTTATTGGATTTTGGATTCCATACAATGGCAGGGCTACTGGGGTACCGCCCGTCACAGTACGTGGCCTAGATCACCATATCGAGGATTACTCCCAATCCCCTGCAACACAAAGCCGGACCCGTTCCTTACTGAACAGTTTCGAATAAGACAACCCCGGCGATTCTAGCTATCAATCGCCCACACAACCGAATATAAAAGGGACCTCTAGACAGGGGTAAATCTTACTCTCCAGTGGGTGCGTCCCATGAAGCCTTGCTGCACCTCCCTTGTTTTAGCCATTCCCGGTTGATAAGGCTTGAGGTTACGATTACCTTTATAGGACATATCACTTAGAATGCTCATCGTCCACCTGACGATGTGCTGAAAGCATTCAATCCATACAAGTTCGTTCCGGGTTCGAACGAAACCGAAGGCATTATCTCGTTACACTCATTTTGGAATCACCCTCAGAGTTAACGACAATAACCCTTGCACTCTAAACCACCATCTCGAATCTATAAGGTCTATTCCGTCAACTCATTACGGAATCACCCACAGAGTTATACTGACGTATAGCTCCTTACACCTCGAGTCTTCACAAAGCTCCACTTTGACTCACGACCTAACGTTATTTGGAATCGATGTGGTTTTCGGATATCCAAATATGGAAACCCGATCCCGGTCTCATCGAAATCCAAAGCGTGTCTTTTAAGTCCAAGTTGTTTTAAAGGTTTTAAAACAATTAAATTCAATTATCTATATATACATAGAATAGATAATTCACAGGCCACGATTGATAATCAACATTATCAAATCACAGGTAATTCAAATAATCCATATCATAATTGTAACGACCCGTTAAATTCAATGATATTAAATGAATCAATTTGATATGTTTTCTAATCTAATTTAAATTGAAATAGAAGTCTTAGGATTTTTAATGGAGTAAATGTAGGGGTTAGCTAGTAACTGTAATTAAAAGTAAATAATTTAAAATGTTTATATGACATAGATTGAAATAACGAAAATTTGTGTTTGTGGTTATAAGTCATAATTAGTTGATTAAAATAGTATTAATGAAATAATAACTGAATTTAATTGCAATATATAAACATCAGAAAAATTTAATTGGTGGATTAAATTTGTTAAAGTTCATAAGTTTTGTAATTTAGTTTAGTAGAACTTTAAATTATAAACGAAGATTGAAATAAACGATAAATTTAATTATGTCAATCGTGACTCAAGACCTAGGTTATAGGAATTGGAACATAATCCAATTTGAATTAAGTAGAAGAAGGATTTGGTTAATATGTAAGTTATTGTTCAAGGTATTGAATAAAAAACTTAGAATCCAATCATAATTTAATGATAATAACGTTAGTATTAGAGAATAAATATATTTCAATGCAGTACCCGAATGAACGGAATAAAATGAATATATATTGAATAGAAATGAAATGTAAATTGGCACATTTGGTTGAAAGTTAATTTAAGAAACATATAAATGTTGAATTTGTGAATATTAATATAAATATTAACTTGAATGGGATTCATTAATACAAAGATGTAATAAGTGTAGATAGTAAAAATTTAATGGCTGTAGTGGATAAAAAAAAAATCTAGTAGTAACATAAAATTTATTTATATGGAAAAAGAGTATAGATTTGAACAAATTTATGAAAATTTGATAAGAACAGTGGTTGTAATCAGTTTGGTTATTTAATGTTTGAAGATAGAGATTTGTAAATCCGTTAATGAATTTATAATGGGAAGGAATGGTAAGAATGTAAAAATTATAAGCATTTGATTCAATTAAGGGAATTAAATTATAATAAATGGCCATTTAACAAATTCAACGTTCTGTGAGAAATCATAATAGTTGTGTAAAATGTGTACAAACTACAACTTGGAAATTTATTGGATTTATAACGGTTTTGGTATTACATTTATGAGTTTAAAAGTTATTCCATTTTGTAAAGTAATAAAAGCTTATTTAGGTGACTAGAATTTAGCGTAACGACTATTGTGTGTTACCTATTCTTGTTGCTTGTTAATTTAAATTTTGGGAATCAAATTCAATTTATCCACCAATTTACCGCAGTTAAAGTGAAATGAATTGGTGAATGAGTAATGTTAAATGCAAATAAGATGTAACCAAGAAAATCCCATTTATAATAATTTACGTAGAATGAAGTAAAGAAACCAGGAAATGAAAATGTGAAAATGTGGATGCAATGAGATCTTAAGTAATAATAACTTTGTTAGGTAAGTGATAACGGATTTTTTTTGTATAACCAAATAAAGATCCAAATTTTTTTGGAAATTAATTGCAATCAATTGAATTTATTGCAATTAAATGGATTTATTATTTAATAGTTATGTAATTATTATTTGGAAGAAATTGGAGTTATTTGTAATAAGTATGAACCTAATGTTAATTTTTCTTATAGGATTGACAATTGATATGTAATGAAAAGAAGAAAATTTGGGTCAGTAAAATTTGTAATTTATGCATAATAAAATGGATTCTAACGTTAAATACTACGTTATTAAGATTTAAATTAGACTTAAAGAATAATGATGAGAATCAGGAACTAATGTTTATGGCATCTTTATTTTAAGTGAAAGTTGAGAATATAAAGATTAAAAATCTAAAGTATGGGTTTTGAGAATATAATTTATAAAATTCTTAAATATAAGAAAGTGTAGAAATTAACATTGCAATTAATATACTGTCAACTTTTAATTCACAGCTAAACCTGTTAAATCTTTTCAATTGATTACGAATTATATAAGAAATAAAATTTGGCCAATTTTAGAATTTAATATAAAATTTGGATTTTTATAATTTATTTAATTTATTTAATGAATATTAAAAATAGCCATTTTGGCCACGGACTCGGATTTCGACGAAACCAGTTTCATCGGATCCGTATCGGTGAATTATTATAGGGTTTCAAGTTTCGTATCGATCGGACTTGTCGTTTGATCGTACGAACACGAAATGCCTTGAAATCGATTTAATTAAAATCAATTTGAAATCAATTTGGAAATTTTGTTTTCAGCATAACTTCTTCATACGATCAAATTTGGACGTGAAACTTTTTCCATCGCGTTCAGAATATCTTAAAATACCTATTGGGATATATAGATTTAACAAATTCGGTTCCAGAGGCATAGCGGAGTTTTTGGGCCATAGTTTGTTCCGCACGTTCATTCTACGGTCTATCTACACTACCTCTAACCCTCTATATAAACCCAGCTATTCAGCCCTAGCCTCAGCCTATTTTTCATTTATCTGCGCGTATATTTTCTTCAAGCCTCTCTTCTTCTTCAATGGGTGCAAACCCTAGATCCAATCAATTCAAAAACAAAATGGAATTTCAGACTACTCTAAAAATTCTAAAAAATTATATATCGAACATCTCGACGATACGAATCAACGTATGCTGTTTGTTTTTTGAGATTTCGCTTCGATCAGCGGGAAATCACAGTCAAAGTTCCAATTTTCGTAACCCATATGTCGAATTGGGCGTTTTCGATTTAGGCATCAATCGAGCAATTGGTTTCTGGGTTCTGGGGAGATCGGGATGCCGAGTGTTTTGGTGGTGGTCGTGGCGCAGATGGTTAGCCGTGGACGACGAATTTTGCGATCTAGGGCTAGAAAGGGGACGGCCGGAGGTGGCTCTAGGGGGGTTCGGACCTGGGTTATCGCGAGCGGCCGGCCGAGGCGATGAAGAGGGTGGCGTCGGTTTGGGGAATTGAGGACGGTGGTGGTCACGGTGGATGGTCAAAGGCCGAACGTGGGAGTGGGTTTCGGTCGAGTGAGTTTTGCTGGGTTCGGTATGACGCGTGAAGATGGGAGGTATTGCTGGTGACGTGGCAATAATTATTTAGGTATGTTTTGTTTTAAATTAAATTTGTTTTTCAAATCGTTTAATTCAAATAACTTCTGCATACGGTGTCCGATTCACGCGAAATTTCTTTTGTTAGGATCGTAATTTAATTCCGGACTTGATGACGCTGGTTTGGATGAATTCCGAGACGGGCGAATTTTTGGGTTTAAATCGAATTTAAATTCGATTTAAATTCAAAAGGTGAGTGTTTAAACCCACTCATAACTACTAGAAGCTTTTATGTTTGTTAAATTAATTTTAGAAATGAATAGAAATTTATTTATGAGTATTTGGCATGTTTATTTCACTCACATTTGTTGAATTGAATTTATTAAGTTTAACTGTTAATTTAATTTATTTATTGCGTATAAATTGATAGTTAGAATTTATTTGTTTGCCTATAAACTGCTAGTTAACAGTTATATAGATTATTACTGAATATAAACTGTTAGATTAATAGTTGTTAAATTTAATCTGAATAAAATTGCCAGTTATTACCTGTTATATATTATCAAATATAAATTGTTATTGATTGATATTGCTTGATGATTGTGATTGGATGATGGGTGATGTTGATGGATGTTTTATTGTATATCATTAAATTGCAAATTATCATGCATATTTCCTTTCATTCGGGATTGTGGTTTGAAATGATATACAACCGCAAAATTTTATATTTTTTTAAATTGCGGATTGAAATGATAAATATCCGTATCACTTGACCATAGGATAGAAAATTTTATACAGACACCGCGGTCTATATATAACTATTTTAATGTGATTTCTATGGTTTGGATGGAATACGGTTTCTAATAATCTTAAATTTTATATTGTATAAATATTATTCTTCCATATATATACATATGAAGTTGAAAATTTTGAAATTAAAAGGTGTATAAAAATCTTTATTTAAAAATGGAAGAAAATTAAGAAAATGGAGTTTAATAATTTATATCATATGTTTAAATGTTAAGTTTGGAAATTTTAAGATATGATATTTATAATTAGATTTTTCCCAAAATAAATTGAAATGAATATTCTAGTATAATTTGAATTGGGAAAAAATATATATTTTATTACTAGAAATTGAAGTCTTATTATTTATGGATTTTATGTGAATATTCAAGACTAATTAATAGAACAATTGATCTGTTGAAAGAATAAAATCCAATTTTAGTTTGAAATATTGTTACTCAAAATGGATGTACGTATATATAAATAAATTGAAGTGATTTTGGAACTTGAGAGAGATAATATAAATTTTGGTTTAGACTTTAATAAAGAAATGTATTTGTAAAGCCATGAGAACTATTTTCTTTACAAAGTAACATTTAAGTTAAACCATTTAATTCATATACCGTTGAATGTCCAAACCATTCAAGTTTTTTTTATAGAAGTTATGGTTTTAAATTATGATTTTCAAAATATTATGATTTGAAAATATTTGATTTTCAGACGTTATGAAGTTAAAGCATTATGATTTTGGAACAGAATTATGTTTGGGATAAGTGATAAAATATGGTTTTGGGTTTTGAAATGATATCGTATTCATGGTTATGAAATGGAATGTTTATTCTGATTTTTAAAGTATAACCTATTTTTAAATGACCGCGGTGTTATAATAACGATGGGTTGGCAAAGAGACCGGGATCGGATATGGACATACTCTCTGTCGATACCGAAAACCACTTTGACTAACCGTGTACGCGGTGGAGATTCCAGAATGAAGTAGGTGGTGGTGACGTTTCCTGTAAGGTAAATACGTGGACCCGACTCCCGTGAGTTGGTATAAGGTGGCTAAAACAGGAGCGATTCTCAGGCCAATGAGGTCATTCCTCTGATCGGACCCTCCTCTTCGATATTATACTTTGATTTTGGATTGATTCAGTGGCCACTTCTATATTTTGATTTGGGGAGTTAGTCTGAGGTGGGCGGTAACTGCGGCTACGCGTTTCCACCAGCCTGGATAGCAATTGGTATATCTACCCTGGCATTGCCTAGTTGTGCCGTGTCACCTACCATACCGAGCCTTTACTACGAGTTTCTATTTGTGTCGTACCTATGGAGTATCCTCTGGTAGCTTCCGATCAGGAGGTATTACGGCACTGTATAGACTATTGGCATTATTTGTGTTAAGGGCTATATGGGTAACCCCTTAACGCTATTAAAAAGTAAGTTTATTTTATAAATAGACACTATTATAATAGCGCAATATACTACATAGTAAATAGTTTAACGGATCCTTAGGAGATGTAAATCCCGAACATCTCTTGAGTTACTGTACTCATATTTATTTCTGTTAATATAACTCACATAAGATCTTTTAGTCCGACTCGAGTGTTTTTGTCTTTTCAAATTCGCTCGGGTCAGTCCGAGCGTTTCAGGATAGAAGACTTTAGCTTTGAAGGACGAAGACGAAGGAGTCGTATTATTATTATCTATAGTATTGCACCACACTCATACTGTTCCGCTGCATTGATTGTATTGGTATGTGTAACTCTGATATTTATTGTATAAAGCAAATCAAGTGTTTGTAAACTGTTTTGAACTGTATATTTATTATTATATTTTATCCTTCCGCTGTGAGATTCTATTTTGTTTTATTTCTTCTCTGTTTTTCTTATTTAACCCATAACAATCCGCCCTTGCGTATGCTTTTAATTGGCACGTGTGTCGGTTTAAAGTGTGCGAAAAGGCTGGATGTTACAATAATAGATAATCCATATATCAACATTCCAATTCATAATCACAATTCAACCAAGCATTCATATCACATAACCATACTTATCTCATTACGGAGATCACAAAGCATTCAAGACAATCAATGTCATCCAATCATTCATAAGCAATGATTAACTCAAACCATAACATAATTAATTTAAAATGAATTAAATTAATTATCTCTAATTAATTTAAAGTGAATTAAATTAATTATCTCTAATTAATTTAAAGTGAATTAAATTAATTATCTCTAATTAATTTAAAGTGAATTAAATTAATTACCTAATCACTTAATTAATCTAAAATTAATTAAATTAATTACCTTCATCAAAATAAATCTTGCTTAAATTAACATTAGTTAAATCAATTAATTAATACTAATCAACCTTGATTAATTAACTCTAAATAAAGTAATTAATCCTTAATTATCTTCATTAACCCTATCAATTAATGAACCTTAATTAATTAATCAAGCTTAGATTAATTGCTTAAATTTAATCAACTTAAATATAGTAATTAATTATTCTTAATTACTTCTTAATTATTTTTAATTACTTTATAAATTCATTGATTTATTACACCAAGTAATAAACCTTTAATTACTTTACCAAGTAATTATTCAAAAATTATTTCCAAATCAGTAATTTATCTAACTTAATTACCTCTGTAATTAATCAATTACTTATCTTAAGTAATTAACCTCATCAAAACTTATTAAGTAAACATACTTAATCTTTTATCAAGTGACCCTATTTAATTAATTAAAAAACTAATTAACTACTTAATTCCAGTCATCTCATAAAACATAATCGAGTAATTCATCCTTCACTTACTCGTTAACCAAATTAATCTTCAATTATCAGATTAATTATCTTCAATTATTAATTAATAACCTTAATTATTAATCAATTCTTTAATCAAAAGTAATTAATCACTAATTACTTTTATAATTAATTAAACTTAATTAACTAATTAATCATCCCTTAATCATTAATTAATAAACTTAATTATTAATTAATAATCTTAATTACAAATTAATTAATCCATAAATAAAATTAATCAATCCTTAATTAAAAATAGTTAATTAATTTTAATTACCTTAAATTATATTTTAATAATCCTTTAATTATTAATTAAGAAAACACAATTATAACTTAATAAAACCTTTATCAATTAATTTTAATTAACTCTTAATTACTTAGTTAATAAGTAATTACAATTTGATTAATCATTTAACATTAATTAAATCATCAACTTAATTAATAGTTAATTAAATAATTAATTATACTTAATTAATTACTTAATTAAACCCTTTTAAAATATTAATTAAATGAATTAACTTAAATTTCTTTAATTAATCAACTAAATACAAATTATTAAGACTTAATTAATTATTTTAAAATAAAACATTATCTTAAATAAATCTTGAAATTTTTATTTAACTTAATTCATTAATTAAATTAAATAATAAAGAAGTCACTAATTAATTTCCTTACCATTTCAAATCTTCATTTTAAAATTCATATCATTCAACCATATTTAGAGTAATTAAACAATTTAAATCTAAACTTTATTAATAAATAAACAAATAAAAACTTATACTCAAATCCTAATTTCCAGATTTTAGTACCAAAATTTAAACTTATTTAAAATTCTTAGTTTGCATTTTAAACTTGTTTTAAAACTTAAAACAGAACAGGTTTTCTATGTGTTTAAAAAACCTGTCAACATAATATACTCGAGTCCTTTATTTTACTTCGAGTCTATTCTAAAATAACCTCGGGTCACCACCTTACCTTCTTCGAGAAAAACTCTCAAACACCCGAGAACAACTCGACCAATCAAATCCCAGTCACAACTGACACATCCACCACCCCGTGCAACCTGCACCGTTGCTAGCTTCCCTCTGGCCAACGGCGAACCCACCGTCGAGTCATCCAAGCCCCCTACATCCACCTACGACACACAGATCGACACCCTTTGCTTTGAATCAAAATCGAATTCATCAGTTGACTAAACTCGAAAACCCATCACCAGAAAACTCCAAAAATCACCACCTCCGATCATCATTAGACACCTCACCTCCGGCCATAGATCACTGACCCACCATACATTCTCCTCCCCAAAAATCCTATCACTCGATGCAGATTTGAAGGTGCAGTGATCAATCTACAGACAGCTTCTAATCTAGGTTAAAATGAATCTCTTGGCAAAATTAAATTATTCAGTGATTTAAAAATCCTTCAACAATTTTTGCTACATCCACTGATGCTTCACCTAACTCTATCCACAATCTCGAGAAATCCAGTTGCACAAATCAATTGATTTATGTAAAATCCCAATATGCAAAAACCCCCAATTACTCTCCCACTATACTTTTAAAAATTGAGATACTTGCTTCAAAAATCCTAATTCTACTAACTGATCTAAGATACAAGCTTCAATTAATAAAATTTAACATTTGATTTTATCCTATATCATAGATTTTCTGTACTATCTTGGTTCAGTAGATTTCCAAGCTTAAAAAAAACTTGAACCTGTCATTTAAAATTAGATGATGTTTAAACCAAATCAACTTGTCTAGAATCAAAACTTCAAAGTTATTTGATAAAAAGTTTGGTTTTTTGGTTCATTTCAATCTCTGTACATAAATAACAGAGAGTAGCAGTTTAAATCTAGCAAGCATGCTCAACATTCATTTACACAGATCAATCACCCATCATATAAATATGAAAGCATTAATTATTTCAGAAGTTAAACAAACAACAAATCAGTAATTACTTAGGCCTTTAAGTGGTTGTTTTACTCACACATTTTTTTAAGGAGATGCAGAGAACAAAAGCAGCATGCACATTTTTAAACCTTACAACAAAACTTGCAGATTTATCTACACAAATATAAACTCATATGTAAAACAAACATCATCAAAAACCTATAGCAACAGCTAATTAACTAATTAAGTTTTAATAAAAATGTTTACTCACCTTTTAAGAAATGCAGAGTTTTGACGATGACTGGAAATTGCAAAAGAATTTGAACTTGAAGTTGAAGCCATTGAAACAGAGATGCCTCATGTTTGCATTTGAAAAACTGGGAAACATTTGAGCTTGAAACTTAAGAAATTGAAGCCTTGATCAGATTTTCTTGCATGCATTTGAATATTTGGTGCAGACACTTAAGTTTGAAGCTTTTTAAAACTGGAACTTTGCATGCATTTGAAATTTTGAGGCAGATACTTGAGTTTGAGGAATAAATGCAGATTTTGTCTTTGAATCTGCAGGCTTTTGTTTTACTGAATTGCTTCAGTGTTACATGCATATGAACAATTTACAGATTCCATATTGTAGTTTGAAAATGCTACAGACTTTGAAAAATTTGAGGTAGACATTGAATTGAAGAGGGTTTTGATTTGAGGACACTGGAGGCTTTTTGATTTTCTGAAAGTGTTTGAGTAGAGGAGTGCTTCAGGATTTAGATTTAAATTTTGAGGATTTTCTGGTTTTGGATAATGAATGAAGATTGCATGAAGATTTTAGGTTTTCTTTTAGAAATGAACAAAGGTTTAAGAGAATGATAAAGAGGGTTTTTATAGGATAAATTTAAGATTTAATATATTAAAAAGAAATTAGAAAAACAAAGGACACTTGTCTCTATTTACATAAATGGTTTAACACTTGTTATCAAGGTCTTTTAGAATTAAACATTTGTCACTATTAAGTTTATTTTTAATTATAAAGAAATTTAAAAGCTTTTAAAATTATTTTTCCTAATTACTAATGTATTTACTAAATTAAAAAAATGCTTTTCTTATTAAATAAACAAATACATTTATACATTTACACAAGTATGCTTAATTTATATATATACAATTTTTTTTTAAAAAGAAATGAAACCAAATAAAATTTAAAATAAAATTATATACAACATTTCAAACTTATTTTAAATACTATTTTAAAAAGCCCTTTGTATTTATTCTTTATTAAATAAACACAAATCAAATTTGTATAAAAGAAATAAAACAAATCTTATTTCTAATTGAAACATTACCTATGTAATTTAAAACCAAACCATATTATCATTTATTTAAATATGAATGTATACTTTTAAATTCAAATTTATATTCCTTTACAAAGTCAAATCAAATCTAAATAAATTTAAATCAATATGAACAACTATTTTAAAAATAAGCTCATAATTATTTATAAATAATATATCCTATTTTTGAAATCAATTTAAAATACACAGATTTAAATACACAGACATACTTATAAATTTTGAAAACAATATATCAATTTAGAATTTATTTATACAATAAAATAATTATTCTTATTATAAAACCAATTTATAACCAAAATTAAAATATTACTTGATTAATTATCTTTGAAAATAACAATTTATCAATTTAAATAATTTAAATTAAGAGATTATCCGCATTTTAAGCTTCTGGAAATTCCGAGATATTACAATCCTCCCCCCTTAACAGAATTTCGTCCTCGAAATTTAAAACAAAGATAATCCCCAGTTTATTTTATTTTCAACCAATTCAAACATTCATAACAGCCATACACTATCAATCAAACAAACAATTTCATCCAAACAACCAATTCAATCAAACAACACTAGCTATCCAGACACAGATCCGGATAAACTTCCTAAATTATCTCGAGTTTCCCCAGTACAGACACATGGATACTCGCTCTACTAAACCCAAACTAGCTATACTTATAAGCTACTGAGTTCCCACTCAACTAGATCTATAATCTACCCAAGATACCAGACCATAGATAAGTCTGATCAACATCTAAAACCTCACAGAACTATTGGTCTCAAAAACCAGTGATGACCAAACACTTACTCCCTTAGAGACATGAAATAATTTGAATTCAAGTCTTCCAAACTGGAAATTCAACTCTTCAAACCAAAGTACTCATCTCTACAAAACTCAGAAGAATCCAATAAACTACGGAGCTTACTTCAAATCTCATTGCTCCCTTTACCAGAGAAAAATCTCAATAACATCGAAGTCTCCAACTTCGAATTCCAAATTCTTCCGTTACTTAGCCTCAAAACTTTACCCGATGATCCGGGCTGCCTATAGATCCTTCCTAATCAGCTCAACCTTCACTGATACTTCTACAAACAAACTGGATCAACTCACAAACTGATCCTCTCAAGATCAATCCAAAACTCAAAACCAAACTCTACTATCAACAGTAGAAAACAACTTCTTATTTGGAAAAGACAGAACAGAATCACTCGCCAACTTGCCTCAAATTCTAGAAAATAAATTCAGAAGAAAACTCTCTAACCCAAAATACTGTAATTCCCAGTTGCTTCTATTCAAGAACAACAGTCACCTTGCTTCCGCTGCACAACTCTGATCTGGAGCAGATGAAAATGCCATAGAAGAACACAGGCTCAGACCAAACATCTCATCTCGGAAATATAGTTCAACAGAAGTTTCAAGAAAAACAGAGCTGCTTCACCAAACAACCAACCTAGGAAACAACCTTCTATCCCACTGAATCACCTTTATCACTCCTGACATCAAGTCGATTCAGAACTCAATCTTCACTGCGGGAAATATCTAACTCTCCTGAAGATATATCAAGAAAAATCTTCAGCAATTCCAAAACTTCTACATCCTCTAGAGATGCCACAAATCCAGGCAAAGACTATCTAAGATAATCATCAAACCATCGCAAGTCACTTTTTGCGGTCCACCAAACTAAATCCAAGTAAAACTGTTCTCTCTTTACCAAACAGAACAGCTTAAACTTAATTAGCCAAACCATCGAAGAAACGGGTCCACTTATCTGCTGCTGAATTCCATTCTAGAAAAACTGCTAACTCGGATGCCAAAGACTTCTTATCCAAAGTTCTTTTGAGAAACTCGGACTTCCAACTAAACACAAACATCCTGCAGAACTTGGCTTCAACTCCGAAGCAGACACACTTCCTTAAAATTGCTCCGAAAGAAACGTCTTCGAAGACATCTATAGTCACTGCATCTCATCACACAGCTACTACTTCCTAAGGTAACAAAATACCATCACTCGCTTCTGCCCAACCAACAGATCCAAATTCTAAAAAATCCGCTCCCACGAGCGCAATCAAACTTACACTTCAAAAATGAACTCCGAACCTTAGCAGGTTTCCTTCAGAGATCAAATGAAGTCCTTACTCCAAATTCAAAGATTACTCGAGACAAGATTAGGTCTATAGTCTCGACAGATACACATCCAACCTCAAACATTCAAACTCCAACCAATGGTAGTCGTGTTACACACACTACTACTACCCCATCTACCTTTATAACTTATATTGGAGAACCTGAATAGGTAGCCCAACAGATAGGTAGAAATATATACATATATAGTTATATATAAAAATTACAAGTATGCTCTCTCAAGAAAGACTCCACTACAGAGCCTAGGTATTCACTCAACCTCGCTCTGATACCAACTGTGACGACCCGACTTTCTACCACCAGAAAATCGCATCATCTTTAAGAAAGAAAGGGATAGAAAAAGAGAATTGAAAGAAGAGAAGGAAGAAAGAACATCAGAATCTAAACAGCGGAACGAATAAATTATATTAATAACATAATACTTTACATTGTATCATATACATCAGAGATACACAGCCTAATCAGCTCATACTAGACAGTTACAAACACCTGTCTAGTTATACAACCCAATACAACAACTCAGAGAACACACAGCGGAATACTCTATAGCTATACGCAGAAGCCTCCTGCTCCATTGCTCCTTCAGAATTCGTCAAGCCAACTTAAAATTCCTAACCTGAATCCCTTGGCTACTCGTAAAAATTTGAGTACCCAAGAGTTTAAGAAAACAAAATAAACTCCGGGTCAGACATGGGTCTGGTGTGAGTAAACGGTTAAAGTTGCTTAACTTTAAAAACCTTTTGAAAAGAAAAGGTATCACGTAAGACTTCCCACACATAAACATGAAAAAGTTTTTACCTTACGCTAACCAAAACATTTGATAGGAAATTCGATGATATTATAATAGGGCCTAGGGTTTTCAAGTAAATAAGAAATAGCCGAAATTGTTACATTTATTAAATTCCAGCTACTAGCCACAAAAGTGGGTAATACAATCAAAACTGTTGGAACTTATTGGATTTTGGATTCCATACAATGGCAGGGCTACTAGGGTACCGCCTGTCACAGTACGTGGCCTAGATCACTGTACCGAGGATTACTCCCAATCCCCTGCAACACAAAGCCAGACCCGTTCCTTACTGAACAGTTTCGAATAAGACAACCCCGGCGATTCTAGCTATCAATCGCCCACACAACCGAATATAAAAGGGACCTCTAGACAGGGGTAAATCTTACTCTCCAGTGGGTGCGACCCACGAAGCCTTGCTGCACCTCCCCTGTTTTATCCATTCCCGATTGATAAGGCTTGAGGTTACGATTACCTTTATAGGACATATCACTTAGAATGCTCATCGTCCACCTGACGATGTGCTGAAAGCATTCAATCCATACAAGTTCGTTCCGGGTTCGAACGAAACCGAATGCATTATCTCATTACACTCATTTTGGAATCACCCTAAGAGTTAACGACAATAACCCTTGCACTCTAAACCACCATCTCGAATCTATAAGGTCTATTCCGTCAACTCATTACGGAATCACCCACAGAGTTATACTGACGTATAGCCCCTTACACCTCGAGTCTTCACAAAGCTCCACTTTGACTCACGACCTAACGTTATTTGGAATCGATGTGGTTTTCGGATATCCAAATATGGAAACCCGATCCCGGTCTCATCGGAATCCAAAGCGTGTCTTTTAAGTCCAAGTTGTTTTAAAGGTTTTAAAACAATTAAATTCAATTATCTATATATACACAGAATAGATAATTCACAGGCCACGATTGATAATCAACATTATCAAATCACAGGTAATTCAAATAATCCATATCATAATAGATAATCCATATATCAACATTCCAATTGATAATCACAATTCAACCAAGCATTCATATCACACAACCATACTTATCTCATTACCGAGATCATAAAGCATTCAAGACAATCAATGTCATCCAATCATTCATAAGCAATGATTAACTCAAACCATAACATAATTAATTGAAAATGAATTAAATTAATTATCTCTAATTAATTTAAAGTGAATTAAATTAATTATCTCTAATTAATTTAAAGTGAATTAAATTAATTACCTAATCACTTAATTAATTTAAAATTAATTTAATTAATTACCTTCATCAAAATAAATCTTGCTTAAATTAACATTAGTTAAATCAATTAATTAATCCTAATCAACCTTGATTAATTAACTCTAAATAAAGTAATTAATCCTTAATTATCTTCATTAACCCTATCAATTAATGAACCTTAATTAATTAATCAAGCTTAGATTAATTGCTTAAATTTAATCAACTTAAATATAGTAATTAATTATTCTTAATTACTTCTTAATTATTTTTAATTACTTTATAAATTCATTGATTTATTACACCAAGTAATAAACCTTTAATTACTTTAACAAGTAATTATTTAAAAATTATTTCCAAATCAGTAATTTATCTAACTTAATTACCTCTGTAACTAATCAATTACTTATCTTAAGTAATTAACCTCATCAAAACTTATTAAGTAAACATACTTAATCTTTTATCAAGTGACCCTATTTAATTAATTAACAAATTAATTAACTACTTAATTCCAGTCATCTCATAAAACATAATCGAGTAATTCATCCTTCACTTACTCGTTAACCAAATTAATCTTCAATTACCAGATTAATTATCTTCAATTATTAATTAATAACCTTAATTATTAATCAATTCTTTAATCAAAAGTAATTAATCACTAATTACTTTTATAATTAATTAATTAAACTTAATTAACTAATTAATCATCCCTTAATCATTAATTAATAAACTTAATTATTAATTAATAATCTTAATTACAAATTAATTAATCCATAAATAAAATTAATTAATCCTTAATTAAAAATAGTTAATTAATTTTAATTACCTTAAATTATATTTTAATAATCCTTTAATTATTAATTAAGAAAACACAATTATAATTTAATAAAACCTTTATTAATTAATTTTAATTAACTCTTAATTACTTAGTTAATAAGTAATTACAATTTAATTAATCATTTGACATTAACTAAATCATCAACTTAATTAATAGTTAATTAAATAATTAATTATACTTAATTAATTACTTAATTAAACCTTTTTAAAATAATAATTAAATGAATTAACTTAAAATTCTTTAATTAATCAACTAAATACAAATTATTAAGACTTAATTGATTATTTTAAAATAAAACATTATCTTAAATAAATCTTGAAATTTTTATTTAACTTAATTCATTAATTAAATTAAATAATAAAGAAGTCATTAATTAATTTCCTTACCATTTCAAATCTTCATTTTAAAATTCATATCATTCAACCATATTTAGAGTAATTAAACAATTTAAATCTAAACTTTATTAATAAATAAACAAATAAAAACTGATACTCAAATCCTAATTTCCAGATTTTAGTACCAAAATTTAAACTTATTTAAAATTCTTAGTTTGCATTTTAAACTTGTTTTAAAACTTAAAACAGAACAGGTTTTCTATGTGTTTATAAAACCTGTCAACATAATATACTCGAGTCCTTTATTTTACTTCGAGTCTATTCTAAAATAACCTTGGGTCACCTCCTTACCTTCTTCGAGAAAAACTCTCAAACAACCGAGAACAACTCGACCAATCAAATCCCAGTCACAACTGACACATCCACCACCCCGTGCAACCTGCACCGTTGCTGGCTTCCCTCTGGCCAACGACGAACCCACCGTCGAGTCATCCAAGCCCCCTACATCCACCTACGACACACAGATCGACACCCTTTGCTTTGAATCAAAATCGAGTTCATCAGTTGACTAAACTCAAAAAACCATCACCAGAAAACTCCAAAAATCACCACCTCCGATCATCATTAGACACCTCATCTCCGGCCATAGATCACCGACCCACCATACATTCTCCTCCCCAAAAATCCTATCACTCGATGCAGATTTGAAGGTGCAGTGATCAATCTACAGACAGCTTCTAATCTAGGTTAAAATGAATCTCTTGGCAAAATTAAATTATTCAGTGATTTAAAAATCCTTCAACAATTTTTGCTACATCTACTGATGCTTCACCTAACTCTATCCACAATCTCGAGAAATCCAGTTGCACAAATCAATTGATTTATGTAAAATCCCAATATGCAGAAACCCCCAATTACTCTCCCACTACACTTTTAAAAATTGAGATACCTGCTTCAAAAATCCTAATTCTACTAACTGATCTAAGATACAAGCTTCAATTAATAAAATTTAACATTTGATTTTATCCTATATCATAGATTTTCTGTACTATCTTGGTTCAGTAGATTTCCAAGCTTAAAAAAAACTTAAACCTGTCATTTAAAATTAGATGATGTTTAAACCAAATCAACTTGTCTAGAATCAAAACTTCAAAGTTATTTGATAAAAAGTTTGGTCTTTTGGTTCATTTTAATCTCTGTACACTAATAACAGAGAGTAGAAGTTTAAATCTAGCAAGCAAGCTCAACATTCATTTACACAGATCAATCACCCATCATATAAATATGAAAGCATTAATTATTTCAGAAGTTAAACAAACAACAAATCAGTAATTACTTAGGCCTTTAAGTGGTTGTTTTACTCGCACATTTTTTTTAAGGAGATGTAGAGAACAAAAGCAGCATGCACATTTTTAAACCTTACAACAAAACTTGCAGATTTATCTACACAAATATAAAGTTATATGTAAAACAAACATCATCAAAAACCTATAGCAACAGCTAATTAACTAATTAAGTTTTAATAAAAATGTTTACTCACCTTTTAAAAAATGTAGAGTTTTGAAGATGACTGGAAATTGCAAAAGAATTTGAACTTGAAGTTGAAGCCATTGAAACAGAGATGCCTCATGTTTGCATTTGAAAAACTGGGAAACATTTGAGCTTGAAACTTAAGAAACTGAAGCCTTGATCAGATTTTCTTGCATGCATTTGAATATTTGGTGCAGACACTTAAGTTTGAAGCTTTTTAAAACTGGAACTTTGCATGCATTTGAAATTTTGAGGCAGATACTTGAGTTTGAGGAATAAGTGCAGATTTTGTCTTTGAATCTGCAGGCTTTTGTTTTACTGAATTGCTTCAGTGTTACATGCATATGAACATTTCATAGATTCCAGATTGTAGTTTGAAAAAGCTACAGACTTTAAAAATTTGAGGTAGACATTGAATTGAAGAGGGTTTTGATTTGAGGACACTGCAGGCTTTTTGATTTTCTGAAAGTGTTTGAGTATAGGAGTGCTTCAGGATTTAGATTTAAATTTTGAGGATTTTCTGGTTTTGGATAATGAATGAAGATTGCATGAAGATTTTAGGTTTTCTTTTAGAAATGAACAAAGGTTTAAGAGAATGATAAAGAGGGTTTTTATAGGATAAATTTAAGATTTAATAAATTAAAAGAAATTAGAAAAACAAAGGACACTTGTCTCTATTTACACAAATTGTTTAACACTTGTTATCAAGGTGTTTTAGAATTAAACATTTGTCACTATTAAGTTTATTTTTAATTATAAAGAAATTTAAAAGCTTTTAAAATTATTTTTCCTAATTACCAATGTATTTTCTAAATTAAAAAAATGCTTTTCTTATTAAATAAACAAATACATTTATACATTTACACAAGTATGCTTAATTTATATATATACAAATTTTTTTTAAAAAGAAATGAAACCAAATAAAATTTAAAATAAAATTATATACAACATTTCAAACTTATTTTAAATACTATTTTAAAAATCCCTTTGTATTTATTCTTTATTAAATAAACACAAATCAAATTTGTATAAAAGAAATAAAACAAATCTTATTTCTAATTGAAAACATTACCTATGTAATTTAAAACCAAACCATATTATCATTTATTTAAATATGAATGTATACTTTTAAATTCAAATTTATATTCCTTTACAAAGTCAAATCAAATCTAAATAAATTTAAATCAATATGAACAACTATTTTAAAAATAAGCTCATTTCTGAAATCAATTTAAAATACACAGATTTAAATACACAGACATACTTATAAATTTTGAAAACAATATATCAATTTAGAATTTATTTATACAATAAAATAACTATTCTTATTATAAAACCAATTTATAACCAAAATTAAAATATTACTTGATTAATTATCTTTGAAAATAATAATTTATCAATTTAAATAATTTAAATTAAGATATTATCCGCATTTTAAGCTTCTGGAAATTCCGGGATATTACATTCATATTGCTTCTAATCTTGCTACGAGTGCAAAGGTTTCGTCAAAATCTATTCCTTCTTCTTGACAATAATCTTATGCAATTAATCGAGCTTTATTTCACGTAATCTCTCGTTGTTCATTCATTTTCTTTCTGTATACCCATTTAGTTCCTATTAAGGATTAATCCTTAGGTCTTGGGACTAATTCTAATACATCATTTCTTGTAAATTGATACAATTTCTCTTGCGTAGCAAGAATCCATGAATTATCAGTTGATGCTTCCTTTGGATTTTTAGGTTCAATGATTGAAATAAAAGAAACATTACTCATTTTATTTAGTTGATTTTTAGTTTTAACAATAGATTCAATATTTCCAAGCATATTTTCTATCGGATGACCTTTTAAGCATCTTGTTCTTTTATTTGGATGTGAATTTGCTGAATTATTATTATTTTCATTTCGATGATCTCATTATTACTAATTTTGTTTGGGTTACCAATGTTTTCTTCTTCATTAATATTTGGATTATAAACTTTAAAATTTTCATCAAATAAGACATGTAATGTCTCTTCAATAGTACTAGTTCTTGTATTGAAAACTCTATAAGCTTTATTTCTATTTGATTATCAAATAAGTATTCCTTTATCTGATTCTGCATCAAATTTGACCAAATTATCTTTAGTATTTAAAATAAAACATTTACTACCAAGAACTCTAAAGTATGATAATTTAGGCTTTTTATTATAGAATAATTCATTCTATATTTTCTAAGTTAATGGTAATTCTATATAATATACAATATGCAGCACTAACCACTTCAGTCCAAAAAAATTTAGGTAAATTACTATCATTTAGCATAGTTCTAGAACACTCTTCGATCGTCCTACGTTTAAGTTCTACCACTCCATTTTGTTACGGTGCTCTTGAAAATGAAAAATTATGGTTACGCCTTTCTTATTACAGAAATTCTAAAGATTTTATTTCCAGTTCTTCACCGTGATCATTCCGAATAGTTTTAATTTTACTAGTCATTTGATTTTGAATTCGTTTAACAAAGATTTTAAACATTTCAAAATAATTACTTTTAAATTTTAAGAAAATCGTTCAGATAAAACTAGAATAATCATCTATGATTACAAATACATATCTACTGTGTTTTATAGATCGTATCTTTGAGAGACCAAAATGATATAAGTGAAGAATTTTAAATGGTTGAGAGGTAGAAATCATATCTTTTGATTTAAAAGAAGTTTTTTCTAAGTTTTCCTATTTGACATGCATCGCATAAATTATTAACTTTAAATTTTTTTTTGGGAATACCTTTAACTAGATTATTGTTAGTAATTTCAGATATTAGTTTGAAATTCAAATGATCAAATCTTTTACGCCAAGTCCAAGGATCACACCAAAAGACACAAATTATCATTTGAGATTTTCATACTTAATATATAGATGTTTTTTTCCTAATACCTTGACTCATTATTTGACATTTATCTTCTACGAATTTAATTTTGAAACCCTTATCACATAATTGACTAATACTTAGCATATTATGCTTTAGATTCCTAACTAACAAAACATTAAAATACTAGGAGTTTTAGAATTATCGACATTGTTGATTCTAATAACATATCCTTTAGAGATATCTCCAAAATTTACTGATCCACCATCTTTGTAAATCTTGTCTTTCACAATCTTTGGATTTCCAATAATGTGTCCTGAGCATTCACTATCTAATATCATCTGTTCTTTTTGATCAGTAGTGCAATGACCCATATTTTTTATAATTAAAAATATTGAATTTTATAAAATTTTGGAATTTTATATTGTGAGAAATTAAAATTTATGATTTATAAATGGAAAAAACTATTAGAATATAAATTAATAATGTCGATTGAATGAAATTGACAACTATTTAATGTAATTTCAATTAATGGTAATAATGAAAGTTAATAAGAAATAAAATTGAGCATTGTATTAAAAAGAGAAATCAATGTTAGCTGATTTGGTTGGATTTAACATGCAATAGGAAACCAATTATTTAGCATGTAGATAACCTTTTTTAATAAGCAATAGATTTATAAATGTGTTTTTAAATGTGTTTAAATTACTTACATATAAATATTGTTTTACTTATCATCTTATTATTTAGTCAGTTGAAATTAATTTGGAAATAAATGAAATTAATGTAATTACATATTGCAGTTAATATAAGAAAAGATGTTAAATGTAGAGTTGAGTAAAATAAAATGAAAACTTATGTTGAATAAATTCATAAGGTAATAATTGATTTAAAATGAAAACATTTAAATCAAAAATAAAAGAATAAAAATGAATAAATTTAGTAAAGGAGTAAACATATGTTTATTTGTTTGAAATGTATTTTAGCTTACAGATTAATTATAGGGATGAGAAACTATTATTTGGTAAGAAATGTATAACTCCTATTTGTATCCAATAATGTATGAATATGTTTAAATTACTATTAGCCAGGAAATAATTGTTCCATTTGTCATTACATTTATTAAGTCCATTTTGAAATTCACCTTTGTAAACAATTGAAATCATCAATTAATAGTAGTGAGAACACCAAATTGTAAATTAATAAGTGTAATTAAACGTAGCTTATGTTTTTTGAAAATATAAGGAAAGTTTGATTTAATGAAAAGAACATTTATATCAAATAAAATGAATGTTTCATTTGTGAACGTTGATTTAATTTCATTAAAATAGAGAATAGAATGATTGGTTTAAAGGAAGAAATATATGTATATTTGAACTGTTTTTTAGCATACAAATGGATTACAAAAGTAGGAAAATAATCTATTTAAGTAAATTATTTATTACTCTGTTGTACAAACAAAAAATTTATAAACATTTTTAAACGACTAAAGGAAATAATTGTGCTATTTTTCATCCATTTTAGTTGTCTGTTTTGAACTTTAACTTTGTAAGTAATTGCAATTAATATAATTGAAATATTTCAATGAAAAGGAAAGAAAACATTGATTACAATTAATAGATTTAATAAAAGAAACGCATGTTTTGTGTTAAATAGAAAGGGTGTTTTAATTGAAATAAAAGATCATTTTGAAAAAAACCAAATTGAACGTTTTCATTTTTAAGGTAAGTATAATTTTATGCGTAGATAAAAAACTAAATGCATACAAATTTGAATATTATTTAAATTAATGAAGTTAATTTGGTTACGTTTTGAATTCAAAAGGTTGTGCGATGTACATGGTCCCTTCATTTCTTTTGTTACTAATTGTTGCATGTACATTTTAAAATAGTTTCCTCATTACTAATACTTGATCTTCCTTTTCCCGAATCATTTTAACGTGAGCTTGCAAATTCAAAATCTCTCATTTTTGGAAATTCAAAAGCTTTCTTTTATGTAACACGAGTTTTATTTTTTTATTTTTCCTACACGTCCTACCCTCATCTTAGTTTGTTCTTCCATCTTTGCGTAAAGCCTCATCTTGAGAAAAACGTAAAGTATTAAACTTTGTTTATTTCTTTAATTAAACGTGTACCGATTTTTATTTTAATAATATTTCTTATAACATGAATATCTTTTGCATATAAACTTCTATTCACGTGCGATTTCTTCTATTGGATTCATATTAATTTTGGACAACAAGAAACTAGTTTGGTTGAATTTGGCTACTGTTTAAAATTTTGATTTTTATTGGATTTTTAATCGATTATGAATCAAAGGTGTGTGATTTAAACCACTCTCGCAATAGCAAATTTTCTTATGTTATTAGGTTAATTACGTTTATGATGTGATAAGAATTTTATTGATTGTTGTTTGATAATTTAAATTGTCATTTAAATTTAGTTTGAATTTATATTGAATTAAATTAATATTTAAATTTATTTTAATTGCTAGATAATTGTCTGATATTGATAACTAGTTAATTGTTGCAATTTATTGTCTGATTTGGATCTTCATTGTGATGGATGTCTATTTGTTAACATTTTGGATGATTGGATGATTATTTATTTTATATATCCCTGCTACCATCATATATGTTAAGTGACAGTATATAAATTGTTAATTTAATTATTTCGAATAAATTAAGAAATAGGTCGAAATGATATGTACCTTTGACACTTTGATTTGGATTGAAATGATATATATCCATCCTTATAATTAAAATCGGAATAACTAATCACTTGGCCATAGGGTAGAAAATTATATATGGACACCGAATTGGTTAAATTTAATGGTTTTAAAAATCTTGAATTTAGATTTTTGATTAAATGATATTATTTTAAAGGAAATAAATTATGGATTTATATGAACTGAATTACTTCTAATTCAAGTTTTGAAAAGTTGAAATTTAAATTGGTTAAAAGAAATTGTTTAAAAGACTTGAATTGGAAATGTAAAGTTATAATCTATATGTGACTCTAATTTGAAAGATTGAATTATTTTAAGATTTGAACTTTAAAATTTAACAATGATTTTAAATTTGATTTAAGTGTTTAAATCAGTAAATTGAAATTGGACTTGAAATTGATATAAATTGAAATGGTTTAAAATAAGAATTGAATTGGAATTTTAAATCATTGAATTGAATTGTTGAATTGAATTTAAGTTAAAAATGAATGTTTCAAAAATTGAAGTTGATTCGAATTGAAACTGAAATTAAGTTGATTTGAAACTATATCGAAATTGAGCAAATTGAATTAAAAGATTGGAAATTGAGTTTATCGATTTTAAATTTGGACATGGGTCCAGATTTGTTAAAATAGAAGGAAACAGTTTGATAATACTATTTTCAAAATAAATTATTTTAATATAAGCCACTTATAATCTATTTTTTTAAACACTCAAATTATTTTTATATTTTCCAAATTATTTTACTATATAAACCATTTCCAATACTGAAACCATTTTATATTAAATTGTTTTAAATCTCTAAACTATTTAAACTATTTTGAACTATTGATAACTATTCAAACTATTTTCTAAAAATTTCAAATCATGGAAGTTAAAATGTTTATACTTAAATCGTTGACTTAAACTCGAATGTGGTTAAATGAGGTTATAACCTAAGTTGGAATTTGAAATGAAATTTTCAAGTGAAAATGACATATTTTGAGTAAATATGGCATTTGAAATGAAGTTATATTTTTGAAAGTGAATATGATATTTTGATATCAAATATGAATCGTTTTTGAAATGTGAAAGAACCAACCGGTGTGAAAAATGACGTTTGGTTGTTAAAGAGACCGGGGCTTCTTATTGGCATACTCTTTGTCAATATTAGAACCATTTTACCAACTGTGTACATGGTGGATGTTATCTAGAATGAAGTGGTTGAATTGGAGGCGTTTATTGGATTTGAAGAAAGAGAATAATGATGGACGACCTCGACACTTGTGCCAATTTGAAATGACTAAAATAGGATGGTTTATCTGGGCCAAGTGGGCTAGCTACCCCTAGCAGACACACATTTTCATATAACTATATTGATATTGGCTTGATCCGTGTAACTTGATTTGATTTTAGGGGTGTTGGATGTGGTGGGTGGTCGTAGCTACGATGTGTTACTACTAGCCTTGTGACCCGAACTGGTAGCATCCTATCTTAGGCATTGCCTCATGTTCCTTGTCATGTTTTATCCTTATATGCGACCACTATAATTTTGTTTCAGTATGGTACATATAGGGGACTTGATGGCTACCGATGTTACTGGTTGTGTTAGAGGACCTTCATAGACTACATGCTTAAAAATGTGTTAAGGTAGATCAATGTAAAACCTTAACGCTAGTTTAATACTTTACTGATAGACGCTGCATATATAGCGTATATTTTTACATATAGAATGTTTGACGGATCTTTAGGAAATGGAAAATCCCGTAACGTCTCTTAAGTTATTGCACGCATGTTAAACACTGAATAGGAGATTTAAAATCTCTGAAGCTATTACACTCATATTTACTTTTTGTTGAATTTAACTTACATAAGAACTTTTAGTTCTAACTCGAGTGTCTTGTCTTTTCATTATGCTCGAGTCCGCCTGTGTTTGAAGATATTATTTCTAGAGGACGGAAATGGAGTTTGGTACATTATATTATTAGTATTATTCTACCGCATCATTTTGATATGTCTATTAATTAAACTCTGATTATGTTGTAAAAAAAATTTAATCAAATGTATGTTGTAAAACAGCTTCATGAGCTATTTATCAGATTATTATATTTTTTCATTCCGCTGCGAGATTCTATGTTGTTTTTTCCTTCTATTCTCTTATATTCTTATTTACCCCATTGATAATCTGCCCTTTTGAATGGTTTGAGTTACACATGTGTGGTTCATTGTCGATTTAAACCATCTAAATGGTGGGTCATCACATGTAGAGTTTGATCATCATGTGTCTATTTATTAAAAGCCATGTAACACATCTATTCCTACAATTCATACCTTTCAAAAGATCATGTGATTTTTTAATAATGAATAGGTGAAAATTTATGAAACAACATTATGATGATTTTGCAAATTGTATTTTCCAAAATAATGTTAAAAATATTATTAAAAATTGCCATTGAAACTTTTCAAAAATTAGATTATGAATACTTTGAAAACCAGTGCTCTGATCCCAAATTTTAGTCAGTGGAATACGGATCTTAAAGATAAATTAACACTAGAAGGGTGGCGAATAGTGTTTAATAGAATATATTGACATTTTTCAATTTTTTTAAGATTCTACTTGGAATGATGTAATTAAAAATCACAAAATCAAAGTGTAGATAAAAGTAAATGCAATAATAGTAAAAAGAAAAGGACTGTCTTGGATTTTATACCGGTTCGGAGTTACCCTACATCCAGTTCCGCATAATTCCTTATGCAAATTTCTTTTTGACTAGAAATGCAAATACAATCTCGATTTCAAGGCTACGAGAAACACACTCTAGAATCCCAACCTTTGGGTAGAGTTACTTGATTTTCGGGCTATAAGCACACCCACTAGATTTATAGGCTAATGATTACACCCAACTGATTTTACGGGCTACAATCACACTCAGAAGTATAGCAGTATGATTTGATAGAGTTTAACAGACTCAAATCTTCGATCTTGATTACAATTAATCCTATAACTCTTGAATAGTATTTTGATCTTCGTTTGAATGAGTGAGATAAGAGAAATCAGAGTGTAAATGAAGGAGAATCAAACTAGTGATGATTGAATTTGATACTGGTTGAATTTCGGCAGAGTTTGGTTATATTTTAATTTAGTAAATAACAGAGTGGAAGGAGGAGAGATGAATAATAAAATGATCATTAAAATTTACTATATATACATAAACACTAAAATAATATCTTATAAGTATAAGAGATTGAAAATCATTTTGAGAAATATGTTGAAAAGATTATCTAAAATTAGGATATTTGAAAAACAATTTAAATTCTACGACACTATAACTTATATGGAATATCTCAAAATTTTGAACTCTTCAATACTCATAAGTCTTCATTCTCCAACTCTTGAAACTCTATATCAGCATCTTGAATCTACTCTTGATACTGTACAGTCTTCTTAATCAACACCTGATTAATATCCTACATTATATGATATATATAACTTGATAAAACATTATATATATAATGTTATAGTTTTTATCATCAAAATCAGTACCTAAGGCATAACATTTACACCGATCCGAAGGACATATCACTAGATTCTTGAGGATGAACAATGATGGGGATTTTTGGTTGGATACTTGCATTTTCTATCATAGTTGAGAGCTATCTGACAGAATCAAAGGTTTCTAATCAAGAAGCTTGATCAGAATTCGCTTAGAGGATTAAGAAATCAATACTGTTTCGAAAACAAAGTTGTATATTTGAGTAGAAGATCAAATCCGATATTGCATACATATGATCTGGGTATATCATACAGAATTGAGTTTAAAGATAATATTTATGCAAACTCTTTTGAGTTTTGGCTATGGTTAAATTTCGGGGATGAAATTCTTTTAAGGGGGAAGAGTGCAATGACTCGTAATTTTATCGCTTTGATTTGGAATGTTTAATTAATTTTAGATATTCGGATATAGGCTTATTAAACATAAATAATCATATATTATGTGATAAATAGTAATGACGATCTTGTTTTGGAAAAATGTTTACAATACACATTCTTTGGAAAAATATCTATAAAGTGATCGAAAATCATTTTATAGATAAATAGCTTTTCAACCATCAAAAGTCGCGCATGATTTATTTTTTACATACAGTTATCTCTCAATTTAAGCAAGAATATGCAATAAAATTATTTATTTTATTTTTGAAAATAAAATGTCCTTGTGACATCATCAATGATGTCATCGTTTTCATAAATGAGCATATAACGGAAGTTTTTGGTATTTTAGGTATTAAAAAATTTAAATGATTATTTTAATCATGATAGTTATTGATTTATAATCATTTTATAAATGTATATACTTATTTTATAGAGATATATAAAATTTGTTGCATTTTAACAGGTCGACTCGTACTTTTACAAGTGGACAACAAATATATTTTCAAGATTTGTTTACAAATATATATATATTAACAGAGAAGTAAAAATATGACGGAAAATCGGATTCCGGATTCACAATGGTTTAATGAAATAAAGTTATTTAAAGTCTCGCACTATTGTTTATATATCGTGTGCATATAATATGAACTTATATGCACTAACACACATACACATACAAATAAACATGTAAAATACATATACGTGCTTACATATCCATATATCACAAAATATCATGATATTTTATGCTTTTCTTTCTACTTAAGCATCCTAAACGCAAACAAACCATCAATCATCACCTCCTTACACACCATCATCACTCAAGCACGTAGAGATAAGGACTAATGGGAGTGGCCGTGCATTTGGGATGGGTATGGGTTAGGAGCAGTTGGGTAATTTCACATTTAAATATTTGTTCACTTATTTTTCCTATAAATACCACCCTTCGTTCTCTCATTTCTTCATATTATCTTTTTCTTACAAGGTATTTCAATAGCTTCTCATAAAGAAATTATAGCAAAATATTGCAAGTAGAAGAGAAACTTTTTATACAAGTATAGGATATCAGTCACCTCAAAAGTAATTTCAAACTCCTCTACACATCACAAACTCATGGCCACCCTTGCAACTACTTAATCCGAACTCCATCCCTCCCTCCAAGCAAGGTCATACATCGCCAAAGGACTTAAGGCTGATTTCATAATTTTTGGTGTGGTGATATCGAAGCTATAATCAAATTTATTAAATCTAGAAACCAATGAAGATGAGAATTTCTACGTTAATTTATTGTAGATTATATGATGATATGATATTTTTGCTATGATTATTTTTTATGTTTAATCATCATGTTTTGGATGGGATAACTTGTTTTTTTTTGTGAAATAACTCACATTAAATACACATCGAATTTACATAAAGGAAATCAATTTCCTTTATGAATTATAAAGTGTTATGATATAGTTAATCCACTTTAGACTTGAATAAAATGGTTTAAAATGGTGTATAATTTTTTTATAAACATTAAAACTCTTTTGGTATAGTTTGGAAAATATTTGGAAATGGAGTCAAAATAAGTGCGTCTCGTAACGAAACTTCATGATTTCGCGCCGCAAAAATTAAATCAATATGTAGATTGGAATATAGCTCAGAATTATTTAAAAGAATAACTTTTCAAACTTATACAACTATATTTTTCAAATGAAGAAGAAAAATCAAGTTTTCATTGAATAGAATTTGAGTTATGTCCAAATCAAGTTTTAAAAACATTACGGTTTGGCAGTTTTAGGAATCAAAGTGATAAATGCTTTAAAATGGATTTTTTTTAAATCTTTAAAAACATGTAATAAATTTTAAAAATGTTCAGATATTTCAAAAGCGATTTGATTTATAAAAATGGGCTTATATGAAGCAGAATTAGTGTTTTGAAAAAAGAAGCTCTAAAACATTATCTGCAGTACTTTTTGCAGCGGTTTCAGTAACTTTTGCAAATTATGACTATAAATTAGTTACTCCTTCCCAATCTTTTTAGTAATCTTTTCAAATGAATAACTAAGTATTTTTTAGATTATTTAGAAGTTTTATAATCTTTTTAAAAGAGTTTTAAATAAATTGTTAAAAAATTGTTTTAAACAATATTTGGAATTGTGTTAAGAAAATAAAATTCATCTCTAAAAGAACATATAAAAGAGTTTGGAGTTGATCAAATAACTTGACCGCCTTATAAGTGACAAAGAGATAGTGTTTAGACCTAAGCCGGGACAACCAGTGTCTTGGTTACGCTCTAGCTATCTGGACTGGCTCAACGGAGGAGATAGTAAATATGATTTACTCGGACCACGTTTTCCTAAGATAAAAAGAGATTTGGATATTTTCAAAAGTTAAACAAGATTTTAGAATAGTAAGATTTTAATGATATATAACATGTATTGGTTAAACTCTGTATTAAATTCTGATGAGGGTACTCGTACTATCCGTTAAAAGGTGATTTCATCGTTATTCGATGAATAGCACATGTTGAATATGAAAATTAGTATTGAAGTATAATTAGTATGATTTCTGTGGATCCTTTTTTACTTAATGGATTTATAGTAAACGATTTCTTAAATAACATTGTTTTTGGCCCCTTTGAAAGTTATGATTTGAAAATAAAAAATCTTTTTTAAGATCAAATACATGATTTGGAAATATTTTCCTACGTAAAAGGTGAAATGATTCAGAGTTATTCGAAAAATTAAAAAGGGTTTAATTAACCATAGAATTTTATAAATGAGGTTTAATTGTCTCGTATATACTAAAACAGAATATGATTTAAAGATGTTTATCACTAAGGAGGTATTCTATTTAGATAAAGGGTATTGATTATTTAAATAATAATCACTCACATACTTGACATCTTTTATCGATAATTGGTTTGGAGAAATCAGTGTCGTATTTGAGTGATTCATACTTAAAAACCATTTCGAACTAATATACGTTTGAAAGCGAATACATGTTGAAGATGATGATTTTTGAAGAAGGAGATCTTTCTACTTTAGGGTTGCTTTCCAATAATTTCTGGGGTGATTCCAATATTATATATATGGTGGAAATGGTGCCTTCATTCTGAAAATCTTCGATTTACAAGGACTACTTGCTACTAATCCTGGGGAGATTCTCAATTAGGGTTGATTACAAATAGTGCATTCGGTTTGTCATTTTCCTAGACAATTTGTTTGGACAAGTGTCTGACATTGCATTTCTAAGACCACGTACATTGGTTTTTACAGATGTATATCTGTTTGGTGGTGTAGGAGGTAACCCCTCTTATACTTAACACCCTTCCCTAAGGCGTATGAACATGGTAGTTGTACTTTTGTGGAAACCAATTAATGTGTCATCGGAAATGGAAATATGGCATTCAAAGTTGGATTTGTCATGTGAAAGGTAAAACGTTACCTTAAGCCTCACACATCACTAATGGCAAAAACATGGTAAATGCAGCAGGGCTAAAAGTGCCGCTCTCGTTAGGAAATGTTCATCATTTTTTTAGATTACCCTCCATATTTCTGGGATTTTGTGTATGCTATAGTCACAGATAGGATTGGAATGACCGGGGTGATGACATATTCAGTGCTATCTATGGTAGAGTTAGGCCGATTCTGTGTTAGTAGAGGGCAGCGGGGCTGTGTCTTGGTACACTCCTCTAGAGATGTATTGTCAGAAGGTAGTCCTATACCATGTCATTGTTGGAAATCCGTTCTCCAATACGTGCCCTTACGGTTTTGATTGTATAACCTAGTACCATGGAATTTAATTGACGTAACAATTTCAGATAAGATTAATATGTGTTTGTAATCTAGATGCTATTATAATATCACTAGATTTTACGTAGTAATGTTTTGCTTATCATAAGCTGAAAACACGTCCGTGTTTAGGTGTGGCGTGATCTTATGAGATACCCTTTATTTTCAAAAATATCTATGTTTTAAGTTTTCTAACACCAGTCCCATGACCAACCCAGAGTTTATTTTCTTTTCTCATAAACTTTGGGTGTCCTATTTTTTCAGCCAGCCAAGTGGTTCAGGTCTACATTGGAACATTTTGGAGGAGCTTGGAGCAGAAGCTAGAGTTTCCACTATATATGGTTGTCCATTTCCATTTCTGCGGCTTTTTTTACTGTTTGTATTCAGCATTAGTAGGGATGGAGATTTATAGTTGTCCAAGCTGAGATTAGGAGACTCTGATGTATGTATTTCAAATTTCTGCTGTAAAGATTATATATTGAAATAATATATGTTATTCAATTCATGTAAGATTTCTATCTATCTTTACTTTTCTTTTTACCCTTAATAATTGGTTTTTCCAACACTTGAATTCTTGGCATGCAATATAGTGGATGTATTAGTGTCGATTTTCGAGGGTCGAAAGTCTTGTTCATCACACGAAGTGTTTAAAATTACGGGTCGCGGCAACTCATATATGACTCCAAACCCAAGTACACCATAGACTCCGTCGAAATTCAGTAGAAAACAATGCATCTCAATCACTAACTATAGTGCACCGAACTCCATGAAGTCTTTCTAGAGTCTTTAAAAAAATCTCAACCAACTTTATCATCGTTCTTGTAGGTCTTACGAGGGCATTCTTAGTTAATCTATCAAATATTACACATATACTCTTGTTCCCTGCTTTGAATTTCGGAAAACTATCTACGAAATCCATAGAAACTGAGTCCCACTTCCATATCGGAACTTTCATAAGCTACAAAAGTCCATTTGGCTTTTGGTGATCTGCCTTAACTTTTTTGCATGTGAAACATCTCTTCACAAGTTCTCCAATGATTCTCTTTATTCTTTCCCAGAAGATGCTCCACTTCATGTCTTGGTACATCTTAGTACCTCCTGGGTGAATAGAAAACTTTGAAAGATGGCATTCATTGAAGATTTCTTCCCACAAGCCTTCAATATCTGGACATACAGTCTTCCCTTCTACCGACGCCAACCTTTCTCGTCAACTTGGAAGTCTCCAATTATTTGGTTTCGACACTAGTCCTTAAGCACATAATCCTTTTAGCACAAAGTGGAACTTCTTTCTACTTCTTGGCAATTCTTTCTAGGAGAGTTGGTCGAACTTCCAACCATGATTATATACCAATAGCGCTGCATAAGCCAAGACTCGGTCGAAAGTGTATATTGCAAGAAGCTAATGTTTCCAAAACATTTCGCTCTTCTATCATTTCCAAAACACAAATTTGTTGCCCTTGGCATAAGGCATCGACAATTTTATTTCCCTTCCTTGGGGTTTACTATATCTTGAAATCATAAGATGCCAAAAATTCTAACTACCTTTATTGTCTCATGCTTAACTCCTTCTAAGTGAACAAGTATCTCAAGGACTTGCGGTCAGTAAATAGTTCAAACCTTTCTCCTAATGATAATGTCTCTACATCTTCAATGAAATGACAAAAAATTTCTACATCTAAATCATATGTCGAAAATCGAACCTCATGGAGTCACAACTAGCTAGATGCATAAACTATTACTTTACCCCTTTTGCATCAAAACTGCTCCTAATCTTGAATCTCAATCGTTAGTATATAGAATCGTATTTCCATTACTTTCAGATATAACCAAAATTGAAGAATTCATCAATCGAAGCTTCAACTCTTGGAGTGATGTCTCAGGCTCCTTCATGGAAACATACTTCTTGTTCTTTCAAGTAAGTCTCCTCATTGATGTCGCTATATAAGAGAAATACTTAATGAATTTTTCACACTATCCTACCATTCCAAAGAAACTCTGAACCACTATAACAATCTTGGGTCTCTTCTAATGATTCATAGCTTCAACTTTCATAGGGTGTACCGCCAATCCCCTATCTAAAAATGCATGGCCTAAGAACCTAAATTCCCTTCTCCCAAAATTACTCTTAGAAAATTTGCCTCAACTTTTATTGTCTCGACATCTCCAACACAAGTCTTAGGTGAATCCTATAGTCTCTCTTATCTTTTGAATATACCAAGATGTCATCTGTAAATACCAATATATATCGTTCTAACTACTCTCAAAAGATTTGATTCATTATATCCACAAGGAATATAGGTGCAGTAGTTAGTCCAAATGGTATCACTAATTCAAAAGGCAGTCAAAGGGACACTCTCTTTTAAGACTCTCGACTGATGGAATCCCAAAGGAAAATCTAGTTGCGAAAAATCTTTAGCTCCATTCAAATGATCAAACGAATCATTAACCTCAGCAAGGGATGTATATTCTTCACCGTTCTCTCATTTAGCTTCCCATAGTAATACATAGTCCTAGTGAACCATCAAATTTTCTCCAAATACAGCCAAAGATCCCCATGGTGTGCTGCTTGGCCTTACAAAGCTCTTGCTTTTTAGCTTTACTAGTTACCTCATCAAATCTTCTATCTCCTTTAGAAGACTTCTAATAGAACGTCGACTAAATAGTTCAGCTCTCTATATCAACTTAATCAGGTAACTCAACATCCCTTGGGGATGGTAACACTAAAACTAGTTCAAACACATTAGGGAAGTTTCTCATCCCTCTTACTAATCCAACACCATCTTCCTCTTTAACTAAGGCAAACACCCCTCCTTCACACCTAATCTTGGTTCTTCCAAGGTTACAAATCCTCTTGAGCTTCTGTTTAGGTGTGTAGCAACGCGGAAATTCGGATACTTCATCCTCAAACAATGTAACATTTAAAAATTTAATTAAGTGTCATAAATATAATTGTATAATCTCGTTAAACATCATTTGATTAATGAATAATGATAAAAAACTTTTTTTGAACATTGTTTACAGAAATATATTCTTTGGAAAAATATCGATAATGTGATTGAAAATCGATTTATCAGTAAATAGTTTTTCATTTGATATAAGTTATTTGAACTCTTATGCACTTGTTTAATGAACAAATGAACACATTAGAAACTAATTAATACACAGCCTTATTAATGAAGCATGGAACATTCTAGAAGCTTCCATTAGGATAAGAGATATTATCATGAGAAGGGTATAAGTGTAATTAGCATAAAGAAGAAGTGATGTAAAGGAGAAGTGATAGGAGGTAAGGCTTCTATGGCATGGTAGAAGGGTGAGAGCAGGGCTAAGCAACTCCATCTTGAAGCCTATATATGGAGTGGTATGCCTTTAGGAATACATTACAAAGTCACTAACCAAAGCCAAGCTCTTTAATGTCTTCTTCTTCCTCTCTAAATGTCCTATAGAAAATAATTGCAAATATTATTCAAATCAACTCAAATTTGGAGTGAAGCCTTGGGAAAATATTATACTACCTTCCACCTAGTTAGAAGTTGAAGAAGTGGAGCCGCACTCTACCTATCCATGATGGCTATTAGCAATTTATAGGAGAGGAAGGTAAAATTCAAGTGCAAAGGAAAGGAAGGAAGGAAGAAGACGGTGTTCTAAGGTAGAGGTTTTACTTGGGCGCTTGGATATTGGTTGTCGTTGGGTTAAAGGTGAGTTAACTCACCACTTCGAATGAAAATATTATGCATGTATGTTGGTATTTAAATTTTTAAAGTTGTTTAAATTGATTTGGACATATGTTAAAAACATTAGTTTTAATTTTTTCTTTGAAAGCAAATGGAATATGCATGGACTTGAATGGACTTATATGACATGTGAGAAAACCTTAAAACAAAGAACATAAGTTACAGATGGCTTTTGTTTAGATCAGACTCAGATTAGAAAGTGCACTTATAACGATAGCCACTATGGATGCACTTGTGAATTGCCTTGTTTTTTTGCGATTTCTATGGAAATTTATAGAGAGATCCTTAGGGATTGCTTGCCGTGTTGATAATGTTTTATATATATTATTTGTTGATATTAAATTTTTGAATGGTAAACAGTTAAGTACATCTTGAATAGTGGACAAAACTTCACTTGTGCAAAACTGCCTCATTTAGACTTGATTTTTCGATTTAAAGGTTTGAAAAGATATATAATTTAAGTATTTTGTTTATTATTTTACAAGTGTTTACTAATTTATCTTAGGGTGTGTCGAAAGCAGTTTGAGATATTTATGAATTTTTAAAAATTAGTTGGGAATTTTTAAGGAAGAGGATTTTATAATAAAAACTTGTTTTTTCAAGTTTTAAAGGAAATTATAAAGTTGTTATTTTCAAGTAATATTTTGAGTAAATTTTTTAAAACCAATTATAGGTATTATAAAGTATTTTAAAAGCATTTTTAGCATATATAGTTTTTAGAATATGTCGACTATTTTATATCTTATGTAATAAAATATCTTTTGACTTGTTTATTTGCATATCGAGTTTTGGTGAACAAATTACTGTACATACATACACACACACACACATACACACACATATATTATTTTAAAAAGGGTTTTAAAAGTGTAAACAAAATGTTTAGAAAGTGGCTAGTAATTTCTTAATGGCCAAATGGTTAATCGTTTAAATACTTGTTGCAAAGTAATTAACAATGCTTAACACTAAAAGCCGACAAAGTAGGCTTATCTAGTTGTGAGAGTTAAGATTGATATTCGAGTCGGGATGGATCAATAGTGCTCTAACTTATCGACTTCTCTTGACTGAGGAGAGTGAGTCGAAAAATGTTAAAAACGTGTTCATCTTGTTGACTTCTTACATATTTATGGAAATCATTAATAATATACTTAACTCCAAAAGCCGACGAAGTAGACTTATCTATTGGTGAGATTCAAGAATGAAGTGTCTAGGTAAGGCTTTGATGCAACTAGTGCTCGAACTTACCTGGCTTCACTCTTGGACGAGGAATTGTTAAATTGGAATTATTGTTTAGTGGAAGACGAATCTTAAGGATAATTTAACACTAGAGGGAGATGAATTGTGTTTTTATAATTTTTGTGAACCTTTTTGAATTCTTTTAAGATTATAATTTAAACAATGAAATTAATAGTCACAGATTCAAACATTAGTAAATATAATTGCAGTAAAAGTAAAATAGGAAAGAGCACATCAGGATTTTATACTGCTTTGGAGTTACCTTACGTTCATTCCAGTAAATTCCTTATACAGATTTCTTTTCAAATAACAAAAAAATGCAATTTCAATTTGAAGGCAACGAGACACACCCTCCAGACTTCCTGACCTCTGGATAGAGTCACTTGGTTTAAATGAGCTACAAGCATACCCATTAAATTTCTAGGCTATTAAGCACATTCGATTGATTTACATTGGGTATAATCACATTAACAAGTACAACAATATGATTTGATAGAGTTTTACAGATTTGGATCGTTGATCTTGATTGCACGTAAACCTATAACCTTTTGAATTGCACTTTAATCTTGTTTGAATGAGAGAGTTGAGAGAAATTTGAGAGTAATCAATAGAGAACCAAATCAATGGAGTTTGATTCTGATTGAATTTGAGAATATTTTGAGTAGATTTTCTTTTAGAATTCAAGAGAGTAAAAGAGAAGAGAAAATATGAGAATGTAGTTAAAGAAAATTTGTTGGATTAACCCCTATTTATAGAGAAACAATAGTCATGTTCATTTGCGAAGTGATACGATGAAAAGACACTTTAATTCAAATTTGAATTTTGAAATCTACGGTCCATATCTTGACATATAGGTTTAGGGTATGTCGACGTATCATTTTGAAAATTTGAAAAACCTTTTTAAATTTATTTTGAATATAGTAGGTTTTGTAAAATATTTAGATACTTTGTACAATCATTTAAACATAGTTTATACATATTTAATCATATTAAAACTTAAGAAAACTTTATAGAAATATATTTAAATATATAAAGGATTTAAATATAAATTTCTTTAGAAAATAATAAATATAAAGTAAAAGTGAATATATTTGAAATCAAAGTAATAACAATATTATAATAAACTTATTAATATATAAAAACATTAGAAACTAAAATTATAAAAAAGTATAATATTCAAATTATATTAATTTAATAAAATCAAAAGATAAAAGTAATTTGAAGGCAATTTTGAAAAATTATTTTAAAACAAGAATTTTAAAACTATTTTTAAGTATACAAAGGATTTTAAATATAAATAATAAAGTATATTTTAAAAAATATTTTTGAATTTATAGATATTTGAAATTGAAAGTTATTTGAAAAGGAAAAATGGAGAGAGAGAGAGAGATCAAAGAAGTGCTATCAGTTTTTTAACAAACATTCTATGACTCTGTAACTTATCTGCAAAAGCTTGAGTTCTTCAATACTAATGACTCTTCAACTCTAACTCTTGAATCTCTATATTAGTCTTTAATCTTCACTTGATACTATACAGTCTTCTTAATCAATACCTGTCTAATATCTTGCGCTATATACTTATATAACTTGATAAAATATAATTATGTAATGTCATATGGTTGTTATCATCAAAACCAATGCCTAGGATACTAACAATCTCCCTTTTTTGATGGTGACAACTATGTATGTAATATAACTCCCCCTGAGTTACAAAAATCCCCCTTATTCTATGCCTAGATTCCTAGATTATATTTATTTCTCCTCCTTTGTCATCAATCAAAAATTTAACTAAAAACTCCCTGTAACTAAGGTATTGCATAATATATAATACTGAGATATAAAAGCAAGTAGAATAAGCAATAATAGCAATTTAACAGTGATAAGAATAGTACTGATAGTAATGATAGGCAATGACAAAAATAACTTGTATTAAGCATAACTATCCAAGTAAATCAAATCAATAGTAAATCAAACAAACAAATTCAATCTAATCAAGTCTTATACACACAAATCTAAAGTAAATCTAGATCAAAAAACATACCAATTCAAACAAGTCAATCAAATCTTAATAAATTATACTAAACGTGCTAATCCAAGGACTAAGGTTTCTTCTTGATAATTGGAGACTTGTGGATGGGACAGAAGGGATAATGAAGGCATAAATTCTCTTTTATTCAACGAGATTTTCATCTCGATCGAAAAAAACTTCTCCAACACAATAGGCATCATCTTCGTCCAGTTTTTCTTCCCCTTCTTTTTCTTCTTCTTCCTCTTCCATTTATGCATTTATAGGATTAGCACTATCCTCTTCAATCACTATAGGATTTGTGGGGTTACCCAATAATACTTCTACAGATTACTAATAATTCTGCCTTGTTTCTCCTGTTCTTTGAAGAGACAAAATAGAACCAATTGTATTTAAGTAGCCATTTGCAGAACACTCTTTATTTCTTCCACCAGTTTAGTCACTTTGGCAATGGTGATGTTTTAGAAAGGCCCTTGTGTAGGAGAGGGAAAGAAAAATAATGAATTTTCTCCCTTGGAAACACTTAGAATTAGAGGAGACCATGGGATTATTTTATATCAGAAGATAGAACGGTGAAAAGATAGAAAAAATGATGAAGAAATCAAATTTTTGTGGTTATATAATCCTAGTTCAAATTCTAAATTTAGGAGGGAAATTTGAATTCTGAATTTTACTGCATATGTCGACATGTCCATTCCATGTATATCGAACATATCTAGTGTAGATATGATGATTTGTTTTTCTTTTTAATTTTTGATTTATATATTATTATTTTTATACTTCTAATGGAGAAATTTTTTAACTCTCGTCTAAGCTTAGTAAATGATGCTTGGTTCAATGGTTTAGTTAATATATCGGCTATTTGATTTTTAGTATTATAAGTTTTGGTGAGATTATTTCTTTGTTATGTTATCCTTTAGAATGTGATGTTGTATATCTATATGTTTAGTTCTGGCATGATGAGTTGGATTTTTAGATAAATTGATCGTACTAGTATTATCATAATATATTGGTGATTTTGTAAAGTTTAAACCAAAATCTTTTAGCGTTTGTTGCATATAAATAACTTGTGAACAAGTTAATGCTGCTGAAATATATTCTACTTCAGTTGTGGATGGAGATACAGAATTTTGCTTTCTGTTAAACTAGGAAACTAGAGAGCGTCCTAAAAAGTGATAAGTTCCACTTGTACTTTTTAATTTTTTGGTCTGATTTGCAACTAGTACATCAATATATGAGCTTAATTCAAAGGAATCCCTTTTTGGATAAAAGAGTCCATAGTCTAATGTGTTATTTACGTATCTTAATATTCGTTTTACAAATTTTAGATGAGTGTCCTTATGTTGAGATTGATATCTTGCATATAGACATGCACTATGCATTATATTAGGTCTACTGGCGGTTATATAGAGTAATGATTTGATCATTACTCTATATAATTTTTTGTCTAGATCTTTTGAATTTTCTTCTTTATTTAATTTTCATTTGTTGCCATGGGAGTTGGCTTACCACTGGTATTTGACTTTCTAAAATTCTTAACTAAATCTTTATCATATTTTTCTTGACTTATAAAGATATCATTACTTAATTGCTTTATTTGTAATCCTTATTTAGTTCTCCGGTATGACTCTTTTCAAATTCCTTTGTTGTTATATCTTATAATTCTTTGTTTAATTTACTGTTAGTTGATCTAGAAGTAATATCATCTACATATACTTGTATTAGTTTTATATCATTTTTATTTCTTTTAACAAAAAGAGTACTATCTACTTTGCTTATTTCAAAATAAGATTATAATAAATATGATTTTAGTCTACCATATGAAGCTCTAGGACCTGCTTTAGACCATATAATGCTTTCTTTAGTTTATAGATGTGATTATGCAATTTTTCATCCTCAAAAAGTAAGGATTGTTCTACATAAATATCTTCTTTAATAAAACCATTTAAAATGGTAATTTTAACATCCATTTGAAATAATTAAAAATTATTATGATCTGCAATAGCGAGTAAGATTATTATCGCTTCTAATCTAGCTATAGGTGCACAGGATTCGTCAAAATCAATACCTTTTTCTTGATAATAACCTTGAGTGACTAAACGAGCTTTATTTCTTACAACTTCTTCATGTTCATTCATTTTATTTCTATGTACTCATATAGTTCTTACTATAGATTTATCCTCAGGTCTTGGGACTAATTCCCAAACATCATTTCTTGTGAATCAATTCAATTCTTCTTGCATAACAAGATTCCATGAATCATCCGTTGATGCCTCCTTTCGATTTTTAGGTTTAATTGTTGAAATATAAGAAATATTACTCATATTATTTAATTGAGTTCTTGTTTTAACAATAGATTCTATATTTCCTAGAATGTTTTCTATAGGATGATCCTTTAACATTTTGGTTCTCTTATTTGGATATATCTTTTCGGTATCTTTATCATTTTCATTATTGATGATTTCATTATTAGTAATTTTATTTGTATTATCAACATTTTGTTCTTAATCAATAATAGAATTATTAATTTTAGAATTTTCATCAAATGAAACACATAATGCCTCTTCGGTAATATTAGTTCTAGTATTAAAAACCCTATAAGCTTTACTTCTATTTAAATATCCAACAAAAAATCATCTACCCGATTTAGCATCAATATCTAAAATTTCTTGGTATTCAATATAAAACCTTCAATATTGAAAATTCTAAAGCATGGTACTTTAGGATTTTTATTATAGATCAATTCCTATGCTGTTTTCTTAATTAAAGGTCTTATCAGAACTCTATTTAAATTATAACATTCTGTAGAAACTACTTTAGCCCAAAAGTTTTTTAATTTTTTTAAGTAAATTACTATCATTAAACATAGTTCTAGTGCATTCTTGAATCATTTTATATTTACGTTCTACCACTCCATTATGTTGAGGTGTTCTCCGAAAAGAAAAATTATGAGTAATTCCTGTTTATTACAAAAAATTTCAAAATTTTAATTTTCGAATTCTCCTCCATGATCATATCGAATTGTTTTAATTTTAATGGATAGTTGATATTGTATCCTTTTAACAAAGATTTTAGACATTTCAAAAGCATCACTATTAAGTTTTAAAAAATTATCCAAGTAAACCTAGAAAAATTAATTTGAAAGACATATTTATTATTATTTATAAATTGTATATGTAAGGGACTGAACAAATCTAAATGAAAATGTTCAAGGGGTTGAGAGGTAGAAATCATATATTTTGACTTAAAAGAACTCTTTTTCAAGTTTTCCTAATTGACACACATCATAAAGATTATTAACATAGAAACTTATTTAGGAATACCCCAAATCAAATCATTTTCGATAATTTTAGAAAGGTTTTTGAAATTCAAGTGATCAAAATTTTGTGTCAAATCCAAGGGTTACTTAATTTAGCCAAAAGACACAAATAATCATTTGATATTACCATACTTAACATGTGAATGTTTCTTTTCCTAATGACTTTAAAGGTAATATTCAACTCTTAATTTTCAATCTGACATTTATCTTTTTCAAGTTTAATTTGAAGCCCTTATCACATAATTGACTAATATTCAATAGATTATGTTTTAAATTCCTAACTAACAGAACATTAGAAATAATAGGAGTTTTAGAATTACCAAAATTGCTAATGCGGATCATACATTCTTTAGAGTTGTCTCCAAAATTGACTGATCCACCCGTCTTTGTAAATGATATCTTTCAAGACCTCAGGATTAACAGTCATATGTCTTGAGCAGCCACTATCCGGTATCCATTTGTTCTTTTAAATTTATAGTGTTTGCTCACTAGGTGTTTGTTCGTCAAAGCCATGTAACGTGTTTTCTTGCAAATTATACCATTTCAAAAGATCAAGTGACTTTTCATAATGAATGAATGCAAATTCATGAAGCAATGCCATGTATCTTTTGTCAAATTGCTTCAGAAATAGTGTTAAAAATAATATCTATAACTCTTGCCATTAAATTTTTTCAAAAATCAAAATTATGAATACTTTGAAAACCAACGCTCTGATACCAAATGTCGTTTACGGATCTTAAGACTAATTTAACATCCAAGGGGGGTGAATAGTGTTTTTATAAATTTAAGAATCCTTTTAAATTCTTTCAAGATTATAGTTTAAAAAATTAAATTAACAATCATAGATTCAAACATATATAAATATATATGCATTAAACATAAAAAGGAAAGAATACACTAGGGTTTTATACTAGTTCCAATCTAGTATAATTCCTTGTATAGATTTCTTTTCAAATAGAAAAAGAAAATACAATCTCAATTTCAAGGCAACGGGACACACCGCTAAAACTCTCTAACCTTTGGGTAGAACACTTGATTTACATGGGCCACAAGCACGCCCATTAGATTTTCGAGCTTCTAAGCACACTCAATTTATTACATGGGCTATAATCACACCCACAAGTATAATAGTATGACTTGATAGAGCTTTACTGACTCAAATCATTGATCTGGATTACAAATGATCATATAACCTCTTGAATAGCACTTTGATCTTGTTTGAGTGAGAGAGATGAGAGAAATCATGGAGTAATCAATAGAGAATCAAACCAATAGAGTTTGAACTAGATTCCGATTGAATTTAAGAATATTTTGAGTAGATTTCTTTTAGAATTCAAGAGGATAAAAGAGAAGAGAAAATATAAGAAAGTAGTTAAAGAAAATTCAATGGTTTAATCCATATTTATCGAGAAACAACAGCCATATCCATTCGCAAAGTGATACGACAAAAAGATGCTTTAGTTCAAATTTGAATTTTGAAATTTACACTCCATATGTCAACATATAGGGTTAGGGTATATCGACGTGTTCCTTTAAAAATTTGAAAAACCCCTTTTAAAATTTGTTTTGAATATAGTAAGTTTTATAAAATATTTTGATCCTTTTACAATCATTGGAACATAGTTTATACATATTTTAATCATATTAAAACTTGGGAAAACTTTATATAAATATATTTAAATTCTATAAATCTATAACTTATTTGTGAAATCTTGAATTCCTAAATACTCATGGGCCTTCAACCTTTAACACTTGAATCTCCATATTAACCTCTTGAATCTTCAGTTGATACTGTACAGTCTTCTTAATCAATACTTATCTAATATCCTACATTATATACTTGTATATCTTGATTAAAACATTAGTATCTATATTTAATATAATGTAATATGGATTTAATCAACAAAACCAATTCCTACGCTACTAAAACTAATTATAGAAACGAGTTAAGTATATGAATATTGATTTGTATAAGTATTGTTTTTGACTAGATAACCGATTATTCCATTGTAAACTTGACCAAATATGACCCAAGAAGTATTGAAAAGCCTCACGATTTCATACAAATGAGAACCTTCATGGAGGAGCATTGGTTTGAAACATCTCTATCTTTCACTTACTTCTTGGTTGGTTTTGGAGAGTTCGGTGAGCGAGAAGAGTTTACTTATATGAGATGACTCAAACCCGTAATCACTTCAAAACCATATATGAAATCTATGTTCTGGAAGCGGTTGTGAAGTGGAATTTTATGGAGTTGAACTATCGATCTTAAGGCTAAGTCCAAGGGAAAGGTAAACGTTAACATTTAGATGCTATCGTGGGGGACTGTTTATCTTGAGAAGTATTCTAAGAGAGAGGATAGTGTTACCATTCGTCGAAGGACTTATCTAGAGAACCTATATGGAGGTTCGAGATATATTCGAGATACTCGAATCCATGTAGTAGCTCATGATTTGTTCAAGATAAAGGAATCCAATTGCAAATTCGTGTTCTATTGGAGTAATGAAGATACGTATGAGCGATGCAAAATGTAGCCTCGACATCGGGGAAACTAACAGAAAACGGAGAAGGATGATGGCCATAAAGGTTTAGTTGACCTTAGGGGTATATCAACTCCATTCTAGAGATGCTTATCGATTGCTATAAGGAGTTGATATGACTCGGACCACAAACTGTGGGTGGTCCAATTATGTTTACCTTAAATTATATACTATCTGGAGATATACAATGCTCAAAAGTTAGTTTCTAATCCTTGTCATGGAGTTTGGATGCAGCCAGGCCGAAAAGATCTCCATGGAAAAATCCATATACCAATGCACCTTAGCGGTATTAATTGTATACTCAGTATTATTGTGCCGTAGGCACAACGGCTATTTTTGGATTTATGTTCTACACCTTGGACATTATCTATTATACCAATATATTCACTCATTAGATGGTTGGTTTCATTTGAGGGGGAAATCATTACTGTAATCCATATGGTCTCACTAGTTACTGCTACTTGCTATATATTTCTTGAGTTTCTCGCACTGGTTTACCAGACTAATCCGGGTGCATTTACTTATAATGCTCGTGGTCAACTCTATGTATATTTCCACATATAGCTACGGAAGCTTTGGAGCTTCTGGAAAAGTGCTAGATGATTACCTACTATAGTATTATTATTTTCGTTGCATTACTATATTGTATATATCAACATTCTAAGGACAGGCAGTATAACTATCCAGACTAATAGTACTTAGGTCTTAATAACTCTGAGATTATTGTATTCAAAGTAACCCTTTGTACTGTACCTTTGATATTATATATTATCATCCCAATATGTGATTCTAATTTTGTGTTCTCTCTTTCTTGTTTTACTCTTTTTCATTTTATTTTATCCAAAATTTCTATCTTTTCGGCACTTGGGTGTTCGGCACACGACTATCATGGATATATTAGTATCGATATTCGAGGGTCAAAAATTCAGGTCGCTACATTTGGTATCTATGCTCAAGATTGAGCGAACACCTTGGCATTGGTTGGGTATGACTTGTTAAAGATGGGGTAAGTGATACCCTAGAATGTGTCGAGTGTATTATACACATGAAAGCGTATTTGTGTTTTGAAAACTATTCTTTTGAATTATTCTTTAGGAATATCTCTTTCTTAGAATCCTTTATTTGAAATAACTCTCTCCTTTATTTTCCTAAAGCAATTCTGCTTTGATTAGGTAGTAAGAACAATGAATGTTATGGCTTATAATGCTAAAGGAAATGTAGTAGAAGAAGTGGTACAAGTTCAACCATGGAATGACTTTGCTTCGATATGGCCCGATTTTGAGATATTAGGAAGAAAGAGGTTCAGTAGCACGTGACGATCATCGATGTCTAGGCCAGGATTAGTTTATGCGACATATTATGTAAGAACGTGATGGATCATATCCAAGGAGCAATCAATGATATAATAAGTACGGCTTTTTGGCTCGAAGGTTTGGCTTCGAAGCCGTCTGTATTAATACCAATCAAAGATAAAAAGAACAAGCTCTAGTCATCAAAGAATGGGTTTCCCCTCACTAGTACCCTTGTAAAATACATCTTTTGCAAATCTGCATTTGCAAATCTGAATCCTGCAGCCAAAACTGGTTTAAATAATAAAGCAGTATCATGTAAACATATGAATTAGGTTACAAATGGACTATTTGCCCAAACATTATAGTTTTGTTTGGCTAACTACTAACATTTGGATGACTTGGGCCTACCAGACAAAATAAAAAAATAATCTAATTTTTGTTAGTACTTCTCTTTTGGATGGTATGTTCCTAACTCACATCTCCAAGGTCAACTGATCCTAATGGTTTTGCAGGCTCACCAATAACCAATCTTTGTACATACATTCCGTTCTGTGTGTAATATCATTTTTTCTTACCTGTGAGAAATCCCTACACACTAAAATTATGGACCAAACTAACTAGGGGCTAATAGCTAATGTGTAGGGCGCGACCGTATGCCTGTCTAATATGGTATTTTAATATCCTAGTCATTTTACTTAGGGTTAACTACCCACAAATTTACCTTGAAAATCTTTTCTTTCAAAGTGATTTAATCCTTTACATCATACTTCAAACAAGGAAAATATATTATATGCTTTATTCAAATCATTTTGACATGTTATATACACTTTATACAGAACTTTATTGATGAAAACATTTAACCTTTGAAGTGACCCTTTAGAATCCATTGAAAGTATCATTTTCGATAAAAGTAAACCACTTTGATTCATAATCTTAGGCCGAAGGCCAAAATTTACCCTTTTGAATCCCTTCATAATAACCCTTACAGAACCATTGAAAAACATCACCTTTGAAAGCTTTAAAACTTCTTTCAAACACTTAACATTTCCTTTTGAAAACATTAGAAACCTTCCTTTTAAATCTTTCGAAACCATTGGGGAATCACCTCTACAAAACCTTTATTTTGACCTTTCAACAACATTAAAATCCTTTACAAACACCAAAACTTTTGATAGCACTTGGATTCAAATAAAACATGTGGAAACCTTTCGAAACAATTTAAAAACCTTTCCTTTCATAATCTTTGGGTTTTAACTTCAACAGGGAAAAATGGGTTGTAAAACATCTAAGTCGAAATCACTCTTCCGAAAGCTATTTCCTAAGTAAAGAAGTGATGGTGTCAAATCTAACCCTTTGAAAGCATTGGAGAAGTGATTAGGTTTTAAAAACAAAGTATCCTTCAAAACCTTTGCTTCGAAAGGTAGAAAGCGGCAGCAAAGGGGTTTTGACCCTTGAAAGCATTTACTTAAAGCAAAACGCGCATCCTCTTTCCATTCCCTCAAAGTAATTTAACCCAGTCGGAAGCCAACTAAGTCGAAAGAAAAAGCAAAGCAGGCGCATTTTCATTTAAAAACAAAGTAAAGCTTCCACCTTTTTGGAACCCCTTGTTTCGACTTCATATCTTTCGCCTATGTCCAATTCGCTACGCACCAAGTCTTTGACGTCGTGCACATTGGTTTCGATGGTGATGGAGGCGGAAGTATATAGTCGAAAGCTAGATGCCAAAAGTGGTGAAACGTTTAAAAACATGCTTATACTAATTTTTATTTTTTAAAAGCAATTCTTTTCAACTAACCTGCCTTGTTTATCAAAACACGATTGGTTTCTAATTTCTTTCCAAAAGAACTATTGAAATTTTCAAAAATAACGAATTAAATTATTTAAAAAATGCTCTTTCTCCATTTATAAATATATATAACATTTAAGTCACATACCTTAAATAATTTCACATATTCATTGAAGCACCTATTAAAATTCTACGAAAGTTCCTATAAATCATTTTTAATATGTTTTCTAACATATATAAATTTCTGACCCAAAACGTATATAATTTAGTCGTAAATTATTTTAAACCCAAATATCCATTTTTCCTCGCTAGAAAATTAATATGAAATCCACATTAATTCAGAAAATTATGGAAATTGAAACCCATCTCTGAAGTATCATTTCTGATCTAAATCTAAAATCGTAAAGCATTTGGATGTCATTTAATAGGGTTTTTACGTTAGAACATATCATAAAATCTCTATGAAATATCGTAAATCATCAACAAGCATATATATTTGTTTATAACAATCAAAAAAGGGAAAAACCTTGCCAAATAATTTGGATTTAACCAAAAACCGAAAACAATTAGAAAACATAAGATGTAGTCATTATTCACCTTAGCTTTGAGATCAAGGATTTGAGATTTGAGAATGGATTAATGTTGATTTAGCTTCTTCCTTTAGCTTATTTTCCTCTTGTTCTTGCTTAATGGTGGCCAGCCTCTATTTATCAAAAATTTTGATAATGAATGTGTAGAATGAACATGGCTTAACAGTTTAGGGTACTAAAATTGTCTTTTCCCTATTTCACCCCTTATCAAAGTTCCCTTATTTATTTCATCCTAATTCGTTTTAGTTTATTTGTTAACATGGCACGGTTACACTTACTAATCACAAATCTCACTCCTCTAACCATTACATTATTTTATTTAATTAAACTAATTAAATGTCCAAAATAATGTTACTTAGACTTAGGGTCGTTGCAGACTCCACTCCTTAAAGAATTTGGTCCTCGAAATTATGATAAGGTACTCATACAACTTAATCATAAAGGTAAAACATGCCATCATAAAATCAAGCTAAACGCCTCTAATTCTATTCTTAGTCTTCCAAGTATAGTCATTCTCATCGTCGCTTCACTGGATTTTAATTAATCTGACTGTCTTGTTTCTTAGCCTCATCTCTCGCGACTATATGAACTGGTTTTCTAATTATAGTCAAATTCAGCCATACCACTAAGTCCTCTAACAAACTTGGTGGTATAGTAGTCTCCTGGTCTTGAATACACTTTCTTAGATGTGAAATATGCAAAACATCGTGGACTCCTGCCGAACTGTTCAGTAACTCTACTCCATATGCAAGTTTCCCGATCTTTTCTATGATAGAAAATGGTCCAACAAATCTCGGTGTCAATTTCGATGATTTTTCGAATAGAATTACACCCTTCATCGGTGATACCTTAATGAAAACATGATCTCCTACCAAGGACTCCAAATTTTCCATTTTTTATCAGCATAACTCTTTTGTCTAGACTGAGCTTCCTTCATCCTAGTCTGAATCAACTCAATCTTCTCTGCAGCTTCCCTAACTAAATCTGGACCAAGAACCTACCTATCCCTGATCTCTAACCAACAAATAGGTGATTTTCATGGCGTTCCATACAAATCTTCAAATGGTGTCATCCTTATGCTAGTCTGATAACTGTTGTTATACGAAAACTTGACCAACTGTAGATGGTCTTCCCATGATCCTCCAAAATCTAACACACAAGCTCATAACAAATCTTCAAAGACTTTGTTAACTCTTTTTGTTTACCTATTAGTCTGTGGATGGTAAACGTACTCATCTTGAGCTTGGTACCTAAAGTATTTGGTAGACTTTTCCAAAACTCATCAGTGAACAAGGAATCTATATCACTTACTATGCTACTAGGAATTCCATGAATTCTAACTATATTCCTCATAAACAACTTTACTAAAACATATGCCGTCCTAATTGACTTATTTGGAATGAAATGGGCACTCTAGGTCAATCTATCCACTATAAACCATATACTTTCATTTCCCTTATTTGACCTTGGAAACCAATCTATAAAATCCATCGAGATAAAATCCCATTTCCATACTGGAATATCTAGTGGCTGAAGTAAGCTTTACCTGTTGACAGTTTAGACAGTGTTCACCCATAGGCCTACATTCCTCTTCATACCTTCCTAAAAGAAACTACTCTTCATGTCCTGATACATCTTAGTTCCTCCCAAATGAATAGTGAACTTCGAACGATGGAATTCCTCCAAAACTTTCTTCTCAATGTCACCCGCATTTAGAACACACAATCTTCCTTTCTTCCTCAACCACCCATTCTAGTCAAGACTAAAATCCTTCAAGTCATCGCTCTCTATTCCATCCCTTAACTTCCTGATCTGCTCAGCTAATACTGGATCCTCTCCTTGCTTAGAAGCAACAATTTCAATCATCATCGGCCGAACTTCTAATCAAGACAACATAACAGCTTCCTTACTAGATCTAGGTTTAGATCTCCATTGTATTCTACATGTCATTGACTCTTCTAAATCCTTCCATTCAGTTATCATTGCTAACATTGCATTCTGCTGTTTTCGGCAATGTGCACCTACAACTTTTTTGCCTTTTCTAGGTGTGTACTCAGCTCTAAATTCATACACAGCTATAAATTCCAACCATCTCTGCTAGCTCATATTCAACTCCTTCTGAGAGAATAAATACTTCAGTGAGTTATGATCCGTATATAACTCAAATCTTTCTCCCAAAAGTCAATGTCTCCACACCTTCGATGCAAAAAATCATCGCAGCCAATTACAAATCGTGCGTCGGGTATCTCACCTCATACGGTCTAAGCTATCGAGAAGCATAGGCAATCACTTTACCTCTTTGCATTAACATAGCTCCTAATCCAGTTCCACAGGCATCTATATATACTACTAGGTCGTGATCCCTTCCGGAACAACTAACATAGATGCACTCATCAATAAGTGTTTCAGCTTCTGGAATGCTTCCTCATACTTATCGATCTAAAAAACTTCACATCTTTTCACGTTAGCTTGGTCATTAGTGCTGCTATCCGTGAGAAATCCTTTATGTATATTCGATAATACCCAGCTAATCCAAGAAAACTCTTTATCTCAGTCACTATCTCGGGTCTCTTCCAATTATTTAGTACTTCGATCTTAGTCGGTTCTATAAACAACCCTTTCTCTGAGAATACATGACCATGGAACTTCACTTCCTTCTTCCCATAATGACACTTTAAAAACTTCTCCTTCAGTTGATGCTACCTCGCATCTCAAGCACCACTCTAAGATGAACTTCATGCTCCTTTTCATTCTTAGAGTATATCATAATATCAACTATATATACGAACACGAACCTATCCAACTGCTTCCAGAAGATTCGGTTCATCTAATCTACAAAGAATGCTGGTGCATTAGTTAATCCGAATGGCATCACTAACCATTCGTATGATCCATATCTAGTTCTAAATGCGGTCAAAGGAATACTATCCCCTACTACTCTAAGCTGATGGAAACCTATTGCTAAATCCAACTGAGAAAATACCTTGGCTCCACTCAACTGATCGAATAAATAGTCAATTCTAGGCAACGGATTGTCTTCTCATTCAAATTACGATAATCGATACATAACCTTAGCGATCCATCCGGCTTCTTAAAAAACACTACGGCTGCTCTCCAAGGTGAATTACATGTCCTAATGAAATTCTTGCCTTTCAAATCCACCAATTGCACCTTCAAATCTCTCATCCTGGTAGGCATGATCCTGCTTGGCGATTTACTCACTGGCTCTTCTCCCGGCATCAAATTTATCCAAAATTCAATGGCATGTTTCGGTGGCAATCCTACCACAAGTTCAAAGACATCTGCAAATTCTCTAACAAGGAAAACTTGATTCAGTCATTTCTACCTTCACAACACCTAACAAAGTGTTCACCTCACAACTAGGGTTTCCTACGGTATATACAATCCGATCACTACAGTCAGGGTGTCTAAGCGATATTTTCCTATCATGGCAAAATATCCTAGCATTGTACTTACTTAACTAATCCATATCTAGAATAATTCCAAACCTTATGAAATCAAATGCATGCAAACTGCAAACAAGTGTATGACCTAACAAATCAAACTCGAGATGGTCGCACTTCTCCTGAAGTGTCGCATAACCTCCTATCAGATTTGCAACCTTTACGGAAGCAACTAAATATAAGGGTTCCATGTTAAGCTTATCTACTAAACAACGAGATATAAAAGAATGCGATGCACAGGTATCAAATAAAATGCTAATTGACATACCATGAATCGTAAGCGTATTTCCAATACTGCTTTTCCCTTTTCCTCCCAATACTACTTTTCCCTTTTCCTCTGTTATTGGCTTTTAGGTAGCTGGCTCCAATACAAACACCTTTCCTTTGTCATCCTTAGTTAGCTCTTTGTATTAGTTTTATAATGTCCAATTTTATCGTGGTTGAAACACTTTATTCCTTTCTTCTCATCATCTTTCTTTCCTTTGCATATCCGACGCTCATGGGGATAGTGTCCTTTCTTGTCACACTTGTAACAAACCACTTCTGCTTTTCTCTTCTTAGTAGCTCCATCCTTCTGAACTCCTTTCTTTTGGAAAAAATTTCTCTTCTGACTCTGCCCCACTTGGACTTCCTTTGGCTTATTTCTCTCTAGAAAAAAAAGCATCTCGTCGCATCTCAACGTCATCTCAATAATCACATCACATGGATCCTTATTGTGCGATAACATAGTCCAAGCAAGCACAGACTTTAACCCCCTGATGAACTTCTTATTTCTTTTAATATTAGTATCAACCGTAGCATAGCCGTATCTTGCAAGCTCCTCAAACCTCCTCGCATACTCAAGTACTGTCATATCCCCCTACACTAACTCAACAAACTTCTTGAACGGAGTGGACTTTGCAATTTCGAACATAAACCTTTCCTCAAATATCCTTTTAAGCTCAGCCCAAGTCATTATCTCCTCATTAACTCCAACTGTAATGTTATTCCACTAGTACAACGCTGCTTCTTGAAGCTATCTAGAAGCAAGTCTTCTCTTATGCTCATCATTGATCCCTAGATCAGCGAAAATCCTCTTGCAATGAAGCAGTCAATTCTCTACTTCGATTGTGTCCTTAGTACCAGTAAATAGTTTTCCTCCCAACCGGGCATAATTCCTACTCAGAATAGCATAGTTGTTGACCACTGGAGCTTTCTGAACTCCTCCTTCGACTAATCCAGCAGTAATACCCGCCTGCATCATGTTACAAAGAATTGATACATTGCTCCCATGTTAATTTACGGGACTCCAACAACAACATTTCCAGCTTGTGCCTGGCCTTGGTTTCTCCTGGTATTCGGTCTGGCATTTCCACTTGTAGCGGTTCTACCTTCTCCAATATTAACTCTTCCACTTTTAGCATCCATATCTGTATTAACGCCTTGTAATATATGGAAGAATAGCCTAAAAGGGATAGGAGAATAGAGATATAGCTTGTACTTATATATGGCAAACACAAGTACGTAACTATAGCGTTATACCATACCCTAATCTTATCACTAATTCCTTAGGATTATGTTTTAAAAAATAATTTTAGTTTAATTTTTTTCATAAAATTATGCCCTGATACCAAGTTGTAAAATCCCATATCTGGAGGCCTGAAGCTAAGCGCTACAGATACTGCAGCCATTCATAGTTTTAACTTTCGGTGACCACATACAGTAATTTTAGTGGTATCCATAATATCAGAAGCACTTGAATATGAAATAAAATCATCATAGATTAAAACATTTTTCTTATTGCATTTCAAAACAACATGTTCATATCCAAGTTACATAATCCAAAACATTTCCTAGGTTTAGATTAAATAAAATACGCCAAGAGCGATATATGAAAATGCCCCTTTGGATGGCTATGGTACAAAATAGTCATAACTGACTTAATACAACACAACAGAAATAAAACAAAACAACTCCTAAATTTAGCCAGCATCATCCTCTTGCTTGTCTTTGAAAGTTTTATCCGTCCACCTACTAAACCTATAAATCCAAACTCTCAATCTACTCAAATTAATTTTGAGCACCCGAGAGTTTAAGTGGGAAAACATAATCTTTGAGTCAGACATAAAGCCTAGTATATTAATACTATACATCTCGGTTATTTGACAGTAAGTGAAACCACATCGCTTAGCGAAATGGGTTTCCCCTCACTTATACCCTTTTAAAACGTATCTTTTGCAAATCTTAATCCTACAACCGAAACTGATTAAAATTATAAAGCAATATCATGTAAACATATGAATCAGGTAATAAATGGACTATTTGTCTGAACATTATAGTTTTATTAGGCTAACTAATAACCTTTGTATGACTTGGGTCTACCAAACAAAATAAACAAGTAATCAAACTTCTGTTAAATACTTCTCTTTTGGACGTTCTGTCCCTAACATACTTCTTCAGGGTCAACTAATCCTAATGGTTTCGTGGGCTCACCAATAACCTATCTTTGTACATACATTCCTTTCTATGTGTAATATCATTTAGTCTTACCTGTAAGAAAGTCCTACACACTACAATTTTAGAATAAATTAGATAGCGGCTAATAGCTAACGTTTAGGGCATGACCGTATACTGGTCCTATCTGGTATTCTAATATCCGAGTCATTTTAGTTTGGTTAACTAGCCATAAATTTTCTTTGAGAACCTTTTCTTTCAAAATGATTTAATCCTTTAAATCATACTTTGAACAAGAAAAATATACTCTATGATTTACTCAAATCACCTGCAATGATATATATACTTTATACTAAACTTTATTGATGAAAACATTTAACTTCGAAAGTACCCCTTTCGATACAAGTAAAACTACTTTGATTTATAATCTTAGGCCAAAAGCCAAAACATACCCTTTCGAATCCCTTAATAATAACCCTTTCGAAACCATTGAAAAACATAACCATTGAAAGCTCTAAAACCTTAGACATCCTATTTTTCAAACACTTTACATTGCCTTTCGAAAACATTAGAAACCTTCCTTTTAAACCTTTTGAAACAATTGGGGAATCACCCTTTCGAAACCTTCATTTAGACCTTTCGAAAGCACTAAAATCCTTTATAAACATCAAACCTTTCCGTAGCACTTAGGTTCAAGCAAAACATGTGGAAGCCTTTCAAAACCATTTAAAAACCTTTCCTTTCGGAACATTTAGGTTTTACCTTTAACGGAACAAATGGGTCATAAAACATATAAGAAGAAAGCACTCTTCCGAAAGCTATTTCCTACGTAAAGAAGTGATGGTGTCGAAACCAACCCATCGAAAGATTGGAGAAGTGGCTAGGTTTTAAAAACAAAGTATCATTTAAAAACCTTTGCTTCGAAGGTAGAAGGCGGTAGCAAAGGGTTTTTGACCCCTTCGAAAGTATTTACTTAAAACAAAAGGCGTAACCTCATTCAAAACCATTCTTTTAAAATAATTTGACTCGGTTGGAAGCTAACCAAGTCGAAACCAAAAGTAAAGGAGGTGAATTTTCATCTAAAAACAAAGTAAAGCTTCGACCCTACGGAACTCCTCGTTTCGACTTCATACCATTCGCCTATGTCCAATTCGCTGCGCACCTAGTCTTTGATGCCATGTGTATTGTTTTCGATGGTGATGGAGGCAGAAGTACATGGTCTGTAACGACCCACCTTTTTGGATGGTTTAAATCGACAATAATCCACACATGTCAATTCAAACCATTCAAAAGGGAGGATTGTTAATGGGGTAAATAAGAAAATAAGAGCAGAGAAGGAAAAACAAACACAGAATCTCACAGCAGAACGATAAAATATAATAATCAAATAAATAGTTCATGAAGTTGTTTTACAAATAACATATGATTACACTTTTACAATATGGATCAGAGTTATACATGTTGCAGGAATAAATAAATAATGCAGCGAGACAACATGATGCAGTAAAATAAAATAATAATATAAAACTAAACACCATCTTCATCCTCCAGAATAATGTCTTCAACACTGAAAAGCTCAAGCTGACCCGAGCACAATGATAAGTAAGTAAGGGTGTAACGGCTTTAGAGATGTTTGCAGAATTTTACATCCCCTATCAAATGTCTAACGTGCGTGCAATAACTTAAGAGATGTTTGAGATTCTATCTCCTAAAGATCTGTTAAACTATCTACATATATAAAACAATATGCTATTATAGCAAGTCTACAGTAATGTATGGTATTAAAATAGTGTTAAGGTGTTACTCATATCCCTTTAATACTTTTTTATATAAGCATCATAGTCTATATAGTACCATAATTCCTCCGTAAACTGGAGGGCTATCAGAGGGCACCCTAGTGTACGACACAAACCAAACTCATAGTGGGCTCGATCAAGATAAATATGACAAGGCACACGAGGCAATGCCTAGGGTAGTATACTACCATTTTGCAGAACCGGACTGGTGGTAATGCATAGCAGCTACTACTGCCCACCTCGAGACACACTCCAGTAATCAATTCATGGGGTAGCCACCAAATCAAACCATAATGTAATAGATATGGTTTCGAAGAAGCATGCTCGATTGGAGGAGCGACCCCACTTGGCCCAGGTATAGCTCTTGTTTTAATCATTTTAATTATGACCCAAAGGTCAAGGCTATCCATCAAAGTTCTCTTACTTCTTTCCAATAGCGTTCACCAAACCATCCTACGTCATTTTTGATTCTCCACCACGTGCACAGTTGTTGGTTTTCGGTATTGGTAGAGAGTATGACAATACCCGATCCCGGTCTCCTTAACAACCAAACGCTTATTTCACACCGGTTAGTTCTTTTACATTTCCAAAACTGATTCATAATTGATATCAAAATATCATATTCAATTCAAAATATCCCTTATGCCAAAACCATCGTATTTACTCAGAATTTGTCACTTCACTAGAAATATCATTACAAATTCCAACATAGGTTATAACATCATTTAACCATATTCACCTTTAAATCAAGGATATAAATATAAGTAATTCAACCTTGCACAGTTTGAATCTTAGAAAATAGCTTGGATAGTCATAAATAGCTTAAAACAATTTAAAATGATTAAATTATTTTAAAATAGTTTTAATAGTCTATAAAAGTTCTAATAGTTTAAAATAGTTTTAATTGGTTTTAATAGTTTAAATAGTTTAAGGATTTTAAAATAGTTAAAATAATTTAATATAAAATGGTTTGATTATTGGAAATGGTTTATATAATAAATATTTTTGAAAATCTAAATAATCCAGATTTTTGAAGTAACAGATTTTTAAAAAGTTTATATTAAAATAATTTTATTTTTAAAATAGTATCAAATCAAACCGTTTCTTCGATTTTAACAAATCTGGACCATATCTAAATCTTAAATCAATAAAATTCAATTTTAATCTTCAGTTCAAATGACTCAGTTTCGATTTAGTCCCAGATTAATGAGATTTCTTTTTCAAATCAAAATAACTGCAATTTTCGAAACATTCATTTTTAACTTCAATTTTGATTCAACAAATAAAATCAATGATTTAAGTTCAATTCCTTTCTTATGTAAAACCATTTCAAATCATATCAATTTCAAACCCAATTTCAATGTACCTATTAAAACCACTTAAATCAAATTAACTTCATTGTTAAATTTTAAGATCCAAATTTTCAAAATAATTCAACAGGAAGATGGGCTAGAGGAAGTTTTTACTTCTCTTTTTGGGCCTACGAATGCGGATGATTTTTTTTCGTCTGAAGGACGCGGGCTTTATTTTTTCGTTCTAAGGACAAACTTATGTAAAATTTAAATTTTCGTCTTGATTTCTTCTCCACCTTCATTCTGATATTACTAATCTTAGTTCATCGATCTTCTCGATTCAAGGATGCCTTTTGTATTCGATCTTCTTGATTGTCATCGATCTTCATCGTGTTTCTTTATCGTTGATCTTCATCGTGCTCGGATCTTTATCAAACAATTTCCTTACATTCAGGTATATTGCTTTATTTGTTTCGATATTCTTTTTATCTTTCTTTGATAAAATATCTTTCGATTATTAAGTATATTACTGTTTTTCTAGGTTGCATAGTTTGTCTTCTTCTAGATTTCAGTTCCTATTTTGGGTTTGTTTCAATGGCAACGTAAGATTTTATTGTGTATCATTCTGTTTCTTCAATACAGTTTAAGGTTTTACAATTTTACTATTAATCTATCTTTCTAGTGAATTTCATATGTAGTTTTTCGTGTTATGCTATATTTATATAGCATTCTTTGCTGTTGTATTCATATTTTGTTTTAATTTGATTGTGCTATGTTCATTTATCGTCTAATTTTTAATTAATTTATATTTCTTTTATTTAGCTCTTAATTTGATTCGATTTGTTATTCTAGGTTAATTTAACATTTTCTGTTGTTGTTGTATTCAAAACATTAAGTAAGATTGTTAACTGGTTTTTTTAATTTCTTTTGCAGTAATGATTACTACAGTGATGAAGCAAATTGTTTGCTAGTTATTTTTGAACATAATAAGAATTGTTATTCTACTCGACTCACCACGGGCTCTTTTTTGTTTGGTGTTAAGACTGGAATCTGTGAAGTTTGGCCACATCTTAGTCCATTTTCTATTGAGATATCTTATATTCTTGAGAATAAGAATATAATCATTGACACTGATTCAGATTTGATTAGTATTATGTGTTTTCTAATTTTCAAGAAGAGTCAACATTTTAAGTTTACTGTTAAGGAAAATGTTTGTGTTAAGGAAGCTGATATTGCTGGCTGTGGTTTAGGCAATGTAAGTGTTCAAAGCACTTCAATTGGTAGTAATTCTGGTTCAAATAGTGATTCACATGCTGATTCTTCTTATTATTTGAAAGATATGTTGAAGAAAGGTTCTCAAAAAACTATCGTGGATTTTCTTAGTTTTTGTTTTAATGGAGCTGAGGATTTTCGGGAGTTTTTAATGGCATATCAAATAAAAAATGGTTATGATTTGATTTTTGTATGAAATTCTCCAAATAGAATTTCGGTTAATTTCTCTTGGTTGAAGGATGGTTGTAAGTTTTATCTTAATGCTTCTTCGGATCCTGGTCTACTCTCTCGATTTTTTTAGAACTTACAATTTTGATCATTCGTGTGGAGCTGGTCTTGGAGATGTCAATAAAGTTAATATTTCAAGTAGATCTGTTAAATATTTGATTGTTGATCATATTAGAGATGCTCCTATGAAGAAGCCAAAAGGTATTATGAAGGAATTTAGAAGAGAGTACAATTTGAATCTTTCATATTATTATGCATATAGCAGAAACAGTTGGCTTTGAAAGAAATATATGGGGATGATGCTACGTCATATAATGATTTACATTGGTATTTAGAAGCATTTCAAAAGTATAATCCTGATAGTTATGTGGCTATGGAAGTTAATGGTTCAATCGATCAGTTTGAGAGAGTTTGTGTTGGTTTTGGTGCTTGTCTACTTAGATTTAAACACTATCGGCCATTAATTTTTTTATACGCAGCTGCTTTGAAGGGAAGACCGGGTGTTTTGTTAGCTGCTACTTCTAAAAATGGTAATCAAGATATGAATTCATTTTAGTTTTGTTTTATTTACTTATTTGTTTTTCTAGTAATGATATATTAAACTATCATTGTTCAAAGTTGTACATAATTATAATGCAGCCATGTTTACACAAGAATTGTTGGCTTTATTTTATTCAGTGATTGACCTGGTTACACTAGAAATGTTTATGGTACAAGTGTTTACAAAAACAAGAACTAAAATTTTATGCAGCAGTAACTAAAATACTTTAAAATAACATATGCTATATTCATATATCATTTTGAATGTACTTTAATTGTGTATAATAGAAATTATTAACATTTAATAATGGTTTTGGTGTTTAATATAATTCATGTTTCTTATTACTGAGTTGTCATTAATTATTTATTTTGTAGGTTTCTTTCCTCTTGCTATGGGTATTGTTTCACATGAAAAGGAATCTAATTGGTCTTGGTTTTTATCCCATCTGAAAGGATTGCTCAATGAAGATCGGTCTTTAGTTTTTATGTCTGATCGTCAATGGGGTCTCATTTTAGGTGTTTCTAAAATATTTCCTTTTCCATATCATAGTTATTGTTTACTTCACATGGAACAGTATATTGGTACTATTGTCAAGGCGGCTAAAGGTGATTCATCTATTGTGGAGTTGTTCAAACTTTGTGCTAGAGCTTCTAATGTGTATGATTTTGAGCGGTATCTTTCTAAATGTAAAGATATTGGGGGTACATCTGCAGAATTTTTTTTAGAGATAAACCTTTTGACCATTGGGCAGATTTGTTTTTTCAAGGAAAGTGTTATGGTGAATATTCTTCAAATGTTGCAGAAAGTTTCAACTCATGGATCTTGGAAGATAGGTTTATGCCTATAACTTCTTGATTGGATGGTATTCGAGTGATAGTTATGGAGCAAATGGCGAGACAATTCGAGTGATAGTTATGGAGCAAATGGCAAGACAACGAGAGGAATGTTTTCTATGGACAACATATCTTTGTCCTGTTATGGAGGAAGTTTGTCAAAGTTAGTAGATGATGGCTTTGGTTGGGATGTTTTTAAGTCTTCGGAATTTGCATTTGAAGTTAAATCTCCTAACTCACAGGTTGTTGATCTTAAGAATCGTTTATGCAGTTGTAATCAATGGAGAGTTACTAGTTTTCCATGTGCCCATGCAATTAAGTGCATTAACAAGTGTAGACTATCAGTTTATGATTTTGTGGAGGACTATTTTATTGTTAATGCTTTCAGATCTTCGTATGCTAATGCTACCAATCCAATTCCAGATTTTGTGAAGCCAATTGCTACTGAAAATGATGTTTTGATTAGGCCTCCTAAAGAAATTCGTGGTGCTGGAAGACCATCTACAAAGAGGCATGGTGGATTTGGATATTCTCAAAGTAAAAGAAACAGATGCAGTCAATGTAATAAAGGTGCTCACAACAAAAGGAATTGTCTTCTTTCTTCAAAAATTTAAGAAAATTTACGTGTTTTGTTAGTGTAATCGAGAAGTTTCTTAAGTGTACAGCTGCTAAAGCTTATAGAAAAATAAAGTCAGACTATGTGAAATCATTAGAAAATAAAATGTGAAATGTTTTGGTTATTTTGTTTTAATTTCTAATATCTGATGTTCCTCTGCATTTCGATATTGATATTTCTATTCAATGCTATATGTACTTATCATTTTAATCTAATGCCAGTTGTAACTAGCATTTCATTATATTTAGTATGCATCTCTCTGTCATTGAAACCCATCATCTGTCATTGTATAGAACTGAGTAAGGTTTTGAGCAAGAATGAAGGATTTGATGATGATGATATACTGTTTATATGATTAGTTGATTAGATTACTTAAGTGGTTTTGTAATTATTTTCCAGTATGATGATGTACTATTTGTATGATATGGGGTACATCTGCTCCCATATTTCTTCTATGCTGCAATGGAATATCTTCTCTTATTGTTAGAAACATCAGTTAGAAAAAAGAATTAACATCAATTTGTAAATGAGATATCTTCATTATGCAAACTACCTCTCTCTGTTTTAGAAAATAACAAAAAACAACATATACTGCTACATAACAAACCGTGTCTTCAACAACTAATTTACTTATGTGCAAACTAATCTCCTTACTTCAGTCACAAATGTGCATACCAGTCATCCCTATACCAATCACTTCTTCCACCTTGCATACTTCATCACCACTCCAACATCATACTACCCTTTACTACTTAAACTACCACTATTGCTTGCTAATTCATTTTAAACTACATCTTTACTTTGCTGCTGCTATACATCCCACACTCAAACTACCACCGCTAAATTGCTGGCATCTCCACCATTTTCTCATATAGCAACGCTTTCATTATCACCATACAACAGCCCACTGTCTTTTCCTTCCTAACTTACAATAAAACCACCATCTCCATCTTTCTACCCCAGCAACTACCATCTCCATAACTGCCTATATCTGCTTATCATTTCAGTTAAATGCTAGTTATAACTAGCTTACAGTGTAAACAATTGTCATCACACTTGAAACGGAGTTCAAACATTGGAAATCGCATAAAAATTCTATATGGATAAATTCACACATTATTGATCACAGTTCAATCACTGAGAAATGTATTTTCGCATAATGCTAGTTCTATCTAGCATTTCAGTATAAAACATTATTTGGTACATCAGAAATATAGTAAAAGCATTAAAAACACATAAAAATGACACTTGAATATATCCATAGTTTATACATTGTAGTTCATGCATTGAAAACAGACAACTATAATCAAATCAAATTCAAATCAAGAAGTTCAAATTCATCTGAGCAGTTTATACATTGAGAATAAAATACAATCATTGGAAAACATATAAGACTTCATCTCAGACTCCATCTCAGATTCCATCTTAGACTCCATATCAGACTCCATCTCAGTTTAATTAGCACAAGTGGTTCAGTTCAAATATATTCAAAGTTCTAAGAAGTTAAAATGAAATAGCTATTTTGATATAGAATCTTTGCAGAGTTTCTCCACTGACCAACTGTATTGTGGATCATTGAGTATGCTATACACCACTACAGCTCTTATGTTTCTAAGCATTTCCTTTGGATATTTTTCTGGTATCTTACCCTTGTCCATTTTTTTCATGTTTACCATGACAAAGAACGCACAATCAAGTCTGTTTCAAATATAGAAATATTAGTTAATATTACAGTAAAACCTAATGCTAAAATAATATTGCAATTTTTACTCTAGAATTCTAAAATATAGCTTTATATTTCGATCACAATATTAATCAATGCATTCATAAAGACATCATTGCCGTGTGTGGAATGTGCAGCTTATACATAATCTTTTTCTTCAATAAATGCAGATCAATGAACTGTCAATTAGCAATGCTTGTTTTAATTATCATTTTGCATATTTAATGCATTCTTCTGCAATTTAAAAATAGAAATGATAGTTTAAACAAGAGAAGAAATGAAATTAGTTACTTACGAATCTGAATCCAGTGGTGGGCTTTTTGGCTGCAGCACTTTAGGTTTGTGAAATTCTTTGTTCATTATTCCTGATTCTGCCCATTTCATCTTGAACATCGATTCGATTTTGTCTTTCTGCAAGAAGGAAAATTAGTGTTGTATATTAATGTTAGAGTGATTTCAAAATTATACTTTTTTTACAAGAATGATGGCTTGGTTATAGCTGGGTTTGAAGTCCTTGTTGATCTAGTTTTTGGTTTTGCTGAATCATAATGACTCCACTGCATTGTTTCATAGTTTAGCATCAACAAGCTCCAATGGTTTGCGTAATGTAGAGGGAAGAAAATTTTCTCTGTAAATTCTTCTATGACAATGACATCTATTATTGGTATAACTATGCCTTTGATCACAGTTTGCTGGTCATGTACTAAAGCATCCTGCACATTCATATGTATTAGAATACTTTATATTATTTTTTAACATTTACATTGAAAAGCTTATACTTACCATCATCATTGTGGTGAAGTAGTAACTGTGTTCACACATCTCTTGATTGTAATAAAACCAATCAATAAGCTGTTAAACCAAACAACGAAGGTTGTAAGTTTCATGGGATAATTAATTATTGTTTTTTGGACCAAGAATATTAATGCTAGTATTCATTTTTATTTATATGTTTGCTGCATTGTATGCACTGAAAAATGCAAATGATCGTTTAATCAGTCATCTTGGACATTCTAAATATTTATATGCGGTTTACAAATATCAATGTTATTTTTAACTCACATTCTTTCATTCAATACATTTATATGCAGTTTGAAACTTTGAATGCTAGTTTTAACTATAATTCGCTCATCTTATACACTTATATGCACTTAAAAAACTATGAATTCTAGTTTTATCAATCATTCTCCCATCCTATACAGTTAACTGCATTTTAAAAATACTAGTGCTACTTTTAGCTGTCACTCTCTCATTCAATTCACCCATATGCATTTTGAAAAGTTGAATGCTAAGTTTAGCTATCTTTCTTTCATTTTATATGTTTATATATAGTTTTTTACTATCACAATTTTAATTTGATGCATACCTGTCCATCTGTAACCCCCTCAAACAGAACGGCTTCCACCATAGATTTCACTACTGTGATTCCTCTTTTGTGTCCTTCATCTTTTTCATATGTTGCGGTGCTGTAATTGAAAATCAATAATTAGCAAGTTGATTTTTCTTCAATTTTATTTAATTACAAATATAATGAAAGAAAAAATATCAGAATTCTTACTTCTCATTTTTGTTAAATTTGAAGAAAGTACGAATTTTGTTTTGCTATTCTTCATTCAGTAATTGTAGAATATCGCTTTTTGTGATATCTTTAAACTTGTAGGTTTTACTTGATTGCGAATACCCATCAACATCAATAATTTCTTCATTTTCAATTGTTGTGACTTGTTCATCTATTTCAGTTTCAGATTCGTGTTCATATCTAATTCTTCATTTTGTTCTTCTTGTTTCTTTTCATTTGTATTTTCTTTCTGACCTTCCTTGGTTTCAAGTTGCTGCTTTTGGTTTTCATTGTCCACATTTTTCTTTGTTTTTCTATGAACAATTTCATATTGGCAATCGGAATCAATTTTATTCCTTCATTGGCGCTTTTTAACTCTCAAAACTTGTTTTTTTTTTGCACTGCTGGTGATTTTTCTGTTGCCTCTGAAGATTTCTTTTGATCCTGTTGTTCTTTCTCTTGCTGCATCTTTTTAATTTCCTGAGTTATATTGAGATCAAATGATGGTGGTTTTATTTCTACTTTTGCTTTTGATCTCAACATCTTGATTTCTTTTCTCAACTGTATGACAGTGCCTTCTGCTTGCATTCTTTTCTGTTTTTCCTTTTCTAAATCTTTTTCACTTTTCTTCAATTTATTTTCCAAATCTTCGATGTACTGCTGCATTGACTCAACTTTCTTTTTTGGTGTCTCTTCCAAATTTTCTATTTTATGCATCCCAATATTCTCATTGGTATCCAGCTGGACAAATTTTTGTTGCTTGTTTGTTGAAGAAGTGCTTTTTCATCTTCAGTCGGATTTCTTATTTCAACAAAATTCTATGTAATAACATAAATAGTAATGAATGAGGTAACATACAATGGATGAACTAATTATATATATAATTTTCATTTTTCATGTGATGCTATATCTGACTATCATTCGTTAGTAGCACCTACAGAAAATTGTATTTGTGCAGAACTGACATATGTAACTATCTTTTAAATTATGATTGTATAATAAAAAAATGAAAACTGTTGATATACACTATGTTATGATATATTTATCTATCACTATATATTTCTTATACTAGTGTGATAAATAATACCTTTCTATTGTCCATGTTCATCAATGCTTCTCTTGAGATGACCTTTTTCAAGCTTGCAATATTCCACCTCCCAAATCTAGGTAAGGTAGAACAGTATGTTGCTAATCGAGATATGAAATTCACATGCTCACATAGGAAAAACTACGAATAAAATATTACTTGTTAAAATATATAATGTGTATAATTTAATTTATAGAGATAGATGCATGAACATAAAGTTAGAATGTTATACTTACAATTGGGAGCGTGGAACAACCCTGCATGTATCTGGGCTTTGTTTTGAAAGCCGTCAAACCTCTAATCAATGAATGATGAATTGAAACTGGCCAAGATACTGAGTTCATTTTGTTTTGATCAAGGATATAGGGAATATATCCCCATGGTAAGTATCTTTGGTTATCAGGAAAGAAGAAGGCTATCATTACAAGAATAATAAGCAGCTTTGGAAAATCATTTTCATGTTGAAATTGTTGTGTTTCCAGCACATTATTTATCTTTGAAATTATAAGATTCTTTGTGATGTGCTCTATTGTTCCAAAATTTCTCGGTACAAAATCTTTACAATTGTCTGGAAGGATTTGTAAACTCATTTTAGGTAATGGAAAAATATTTATTCCAGACAAGGTAAGCTAAAGAGAATTGAAACATCTCCAGGTTTGATTTTTTAAAAAAATATTCCCCACTATAGAAGCTTCGTCATTGATAGAAAATGTTTCTATGATATCATCTAAGGTTGTTGATGATTTTGTAAAAGCAGTTATGAATAAAATTTCTTTGAAAAACACTAGCATGAATTTTTCGAAGGGTGTTTGTTTTAAATAATTTAATTGATCTACAAGATAACCTCCTTTTTCCTTAATTTTCTTGAAATTTTTTATCATTGGAAGTAAGCTACATCTATACTGATTTTTTTATGAGATACTTTCTTCGGTTTTTTTTCTTCAGTTCGTTTTGATTTCTTCAATGTTTTACCTTTTGGTCCATGTATAAAAAACTGTGAATGAATAATTCGGTATTTAACAAACTATAATGTTATTTTCATGTCTCATTTTTTAAATGCTTTCTTATTATTATGTATCAATTTTTTCAACTATGAAAGCATAATTTACTATGCTATATGCATCTATCATTTTTTTTTCAAATGCTATATTTGTCTATCATTTCTTTTTTTCAATGTATGCTTCTAAAGTCGAAAGATTGAATGCTATGTTTATCTATCATTCTTTTATGCTATATTTATCTATCATTCTGTAACTATTCATCATATTGTTGTCTATCAACCATCAAAAACTGAATGCTATATTCATCTATCATCTCATATTTTAATATGATGCATACAAATCAAATGATATATTGAACTATCATTCAATAACTATCAATACAGTAAATCAAATGATATATTGAACTATCATTTAATAATTATCATTTATTATACCATCATAACAAGTACAGTAAATAAAAAAAAATATTCAACTATCATTCTACCATGGTATGTTTGTCTATCATTTTTTTCAATGGTATATTTTTCTATCATTCTATAAATATTCATCTTATTATTGTCTATCATCTGTCAAAGACTAAATGCTATGTTCATCTATCATCTCGTCGTTCAATATGGTGCGTACAAATCAAATGATATATAGAACTATCATCAAATAAGTATCCATCTAATTATTTTCTACCATCTATCATTGCATCATTACACCTACAGTAAATAATGTGATAAATTCAACTATCATTCTATCATGCTATGTTTGTCTGTAATTTTTTTTAATGTTATATTTGTCTATCATTCTGTAACTATTCATCTTATTATTCTCTATCATCTGTCAAAAACTGAATGCTATGTTCACCCATCATCTCATATTTCAATATTATACATGCAACAAATCAAATGATGTATTGATCTATCATTCAATAACAAATCAAATGATAATTGAACTATCATTGTAAAATTATCTTTTATTTTAAAAATAAATCAGGTGTTATACCTTTGTATTTCTTTTTCTATTGGCGATTTCATCACTAAGCTGTTGTTTCTTCGTGTCGTCTTCATTCATAGTTTTGCATGCCCTAGATTTTTTCCTCCTCTTTGTATCTTCGTGAATATCATTCGAATCGACAGCCATGGATGAAATAGTTTTTCGCCTTCTCTTTACTGATGTACGCATAGCATTCGAAGCCCTACTTTTTGAAATCGTCGGTTAAACGTTTATTTGTTCAGGATTTATTGAAATATTTTGATTTTCATTCATTGAGTTAGATTCTGAAGTCGATTGCGCTTGTAAATCAGTTTGAGGAAGAAAATTGATTTCAGTTTGGGTTGCCAATGTTTGATGAAGAAGAAATTTAGTTTGCAGAAGAAACGAAACTAAAAAAGTAGGAACGATCGACAAATTTTGGCGCTTGTCCTTGAGATGGAAGTTTAATTTTAACGTCTGTTAATATTAATTTTTTTTTAACTTTTTCCTTTAAACTAATTTCCTCATAATTCAAATTCCCGAATTAAAGTCATATATCGATTTTAACTTTACATTCCCCAATTTTATCCTTAAACCAATTCTTTTTAACCATTTCAATTTCAACTTTCAAAGATTGAATTATAAAATAATTAAATTCGTAAAAAACTGTAATTTATTTCCTTTAAAACAATAACATTGAATCAAAAATCCAATTCAAGTTTTTAAACCATTTAATTTAACCAATCCGGTGTCTGTATATAATTTTCTATCATATAGTCAAGTGATACAAATATATATCATTTCAACCCGCAATAAATTTTAAATTTCTAGATATATATCATTTAAACCCGAATCTAATTTTCTGAATCCATAAAATCGCTCGGGTTTACCATTTCAACCCATAATGATTTTTCGCCATTTATAAGCTCGTTCGGGTATGTATCATTTCAACCCATAGTGATTCTCACAACAATAACTAAGGGAACTTGTAGTGTGATAAAAACATATAAAATGAACATAACATCAAATCATCTGAAATGTCAACAACTAAACATCCGCCACAATCATCGTTCAAATCAACCAATAAATCAGAACAATTAAATGGTTGTCATTATCAGGCATTTAACTAACAATTGAATTCAATATAAATTTAAATGGAAATTTAATTCAAATCAAATTCAGTTTCAATTAAAATGTCAAATTAAACTACCAAATAGCAATCAATATATTTCTTATCACATCAAAAATTTAATTTAACTAACATAAGATAGATAAGTATTTGTGAGTGGATTAAATCACTCACCTTTGATATTATTATTGATTAAAATCCAATTAAAGCCTAAAATTTAAATAGTCTCGAAATGTTGTCAAACCTATTTCAGACTGTCTGAAATTTCAACACGAACGCAACGAAAGAAACCGCGTGTCAATCGGAGCTCGTATCAAAAAGTTACACGAGTTCGAACATTTGAAAATTTAAGATTAAATAATTTTAAAACCAAGGGCATTAAGGTAAATATGCTACCATTCTCTCCCACGTTTCACGTATGCGACACGCTAAAGCCAAAACCCATCACCGAGAGCTTTGACCATCGATTTCCACTGCCCTAGGCCATTAGAGCCTTCACCAAGCCCATCGTTGTGCTCAACAAGCCGAGCTGCACCCACCTATTCCCACCACTACGCCTTCGATCCCCCTAATTCACGTGCACTGCCACCACCCCATTAGGGTTTTCGAACCCTAACTCACCAAATTCGACCGCTACATGCCATTTCAGACCAAGCGACTACTAGTGGTAGACTATAGACAATGAGCTCTACAAGACCCATCTTCCATTTCGTCGATTGTTGCTCAGATTAAAAAACCCCCAATTTGACTTTGACTGCGATTTTTGATCGATTTGATCATTATCTCGGAAAACAAATGCCAGATGTAGGTTACATTCGTCGAGATCTATCCAATGATATAAAATTTGATATGGTTTGGAGAGCTTGAAATTTAGTTTGATTTGTAATTAAAATTAGATTTTGGGATGTTTTTGACATTCGAGAAGGAGGAATATGTGAAAAACTGAAAAGTACACACAGTAAAATGGAAAGGATGCTAGGGTTTTCATAAAAATCTATTTATATATACAAAGGTGGATAAAACGAATAGACAAATTGAATTGGGTCGAAACGGTAACGACAACTCGAAAAGCCCGTTTCGTTTCTGAAACAAAAGTAGGTCATCCCATATATTAAAATACATGTTTCGATAGTTTTAAACTCAATGGAACGAGTTTCAAACCCTTATTCCATTGTATATAGAAGTCATCTTTTAAAATTAGATTTATTTATTCAATTTCTATTAATTGATTTCTATGCGTTTTAAGCTCGCATGGCCAAACGACAAGTCTGATCGCTACAAACTTGAAATCCTATAATAATTCACTATTACGGATCCGATGAAACTGGTTTCATCGAAATTCAAGACAGTGGCCAAAATGGCTAATTTTCACGTTAATTAAATAAATTATTACTCAATTAATTTAATCACTTTTAAATTTAAATTTAAAAGTTCACAAATTTATCATTCTTGATTACATATAAATTTAAAATCTTTTAAATAAATTTTCCATGTCAGATTCAATATTTAAATATTGCGCTAGTTACAGCGTTAAATTACAACTATAATAAAATCCTAGTTAATTATATTTTAATTTCAATCAATTTATTTTATTTCGATTTACAATTCTTTTGGTGAATCAACTATTACCATATGCATAAAATTAACATTAGTTTACATCTTATTATACTAATGTTCTACAGTTTTCAACTTTTACCATATTAACTGTATTAACTAATTACATAAATTTTCATTGATTTCCAAATAAATTCCAAACATATTAAATATTGAGATGATAAATAAACCATTGTTACTTTTAAGTAATTTAATCGTAATTATAAATTTATTATTTATAAACAAATATTATAAATACTTACCACATCACTAATTTCATATTCTATATTAACCAATTCCCATTAATTACATATAATTCACTTTTAAATCCAATATTTAATTTATTTCATTATTCAAAATTATAACCAAATTAACTTGACAATTATTTCAATTTAATTGAGGCTACACTGAAATAGTTATCAATTAAATTAAATCCACATTATTAAATTACATTCTAATAATCTTTTCCATTTATAAATCATAAATTTCAATTTCACCTAATATTGCATTTCAAAATCTTATTAAATTAAATAGTTTTTAATTATCGAAAAATATGGGTCGTTACACTCTCCCTCACTCAAAACTTTTCATCCTTGAAAAGGAAAGAAGGAATTAAGAAACTAATATATTTTTATTCAAATAATCAATGTATAACACTTTAATTTGCATAATTTAGTTCAATAAGAATTTGAAAATAACTCAACTTTCACAAAATTTTCTCTAAATCTTAAATTCACGAAAAATTTCAGTAGAGTCTCCTTTGTACGGATTGGTCCGAAAAAATAATAATGTCAATAATTTTAATATATATATATATATATATATATATATATGTATGTATTATATTTCAATAATAAAATATCCCAAACCATGGGAAAAACAATAAAATGCCACTATAAAACCGTAATCCGAAAACGTACCTATTTGTTAGGCAAAAAAACGTTATTTATTAAACCAAAGGCGGTTGCTATTGTTTCCATAAACATGTACTCCACTTATATAATCCAAAAAGTGATGTACAAGAATACGATTTTAGTTGGTTCAAATCAATAGCACAAATAACCCAACAATTTGAAATAATCACAAGCAAACAAAAGACATGCAATTAAAGAAATCAATCATACATCCATAGTAACCAAAACTAATGGTTTGTTCAGTTTCAGACACTTTTCATCGTATAAGGATGATGAAGAAGCTATCTAGTGTATCCTATGCTTAAAAGCCTTAGAAAATTACTTAATAGATTATCCATACAACCTTAAACAATCGAAGTATCATTTCCCAACATCCCATAAGTCAAACAACATAGAGTTTTAAATATTATTTAAATTTATTCGATTGGTTTCTTTTTCATCATTTACTTTTCATTTATTCTCGTTCATTCAGACAATGTCTTTTCTTCTTTCATTCATTTACTTACATAATTTTTCCCATTTACTATTTAAAATCATCAGTGAATTCATTATTGAAGTATTACATACATTTCATTGCAGTTTATTTAACATTTATTGTTTATATAGCTTGATTTCAATTTAGTATTAATATTCTTCATAGAGATCATTTCAACTTAAGCTTCTTAACTTTTTAAATTTCATTCATTTCTTCACATACAGCATCATTGAATATTACATCTACTTGTGAATAAATAAATATTAAATCTATTAATGAATTATTTCAACATCTTCTTAAGTTTAAAATTATCTACTAAATAGTATTCACATTTATCTATTCAATTTAATTTGTTAAGCATTTCAAAACATTTACTGATGTTTATAATGCTTTTTTTATGTCTAAATTTTCATTTATTACCATTTGTTCATTTTGAAGCATTTTATTATTAAGATTTTGCCTGTATAATATTCTGTTACATATCTATATTTAAAGTTTCAGCTTTGTAAATATTTTAGGCAAGTTTTATTATGTTTTTAGAATATAATTGAATGTTATACAAGTTTATCTTATATAGTTTAGTTAACAAAAATGTTTAACAATTCACACCTTAATTTTATTATCTTTAATTCACAAGAGACAAATTTCCAATTATTACAGTTTCATCAATCACATAGATTCTACTTTCTTATTCTTTCACTTTTATAAGTTTCCAATTATTAATATTCACTTTATTTTTATAGATAAAAATCATTACTTTAACAGGGACTTAAGAATTCAAATTCTGAATTCATATTGAATCACTTTGAGAATATTATACATATTCATATCTTTTTATATATATCAAATCATATTTAGAAATTTGAAATTTAGATTTTTTATCAAAACAAACGTGTGGTAAAGCACTACAATGGTATTCCTACTTTGAAACCCGAAAATGATTGTCGATGATGCGACCGTCATCACCGAAATTATTTTCCAGCGATAGAAGAGGGAAGTACCGCATTTATTTCCTTTTAAAAATTATTTAAAACATTTCTTTCAAATCTCATTGAAAATAATTATATCCGAAAATTATTCCAAATATTAATAGAAAACCAGTTTCAAAAACCCTCGAACTTAAGTTCTTAAATTCCCAATTCATATTCACTTTATTTGTAAATTTTATTTTGCAACCAATATTTATAAAATTTCACTTCCTAATAAACAATCATATCACATACGACCATATCTATTTATAAAATATTTTTTATATACAAAATATAATACTAGGTAAAATTATTTCATTTACCCATATTTCATAAATAATATTGTGTCGACCTGCCCTATTAAGTGTTTAGAAATCCCCTATCGATGCCATAGCGTCCTATGTACCGATCAGAATTTATAAATATTAAACATAACAGATTAACACAGTACAAAAATATTTTATAACACTAACAAGTATGCTCTCTCATATATATTCACTTAGACAAACTCATTCTAAGGTACTGCTACCCTATCTTTAATGAGTCAGACCCCACAACGCTAAGGTTATCGCTAAACTAAAGCTCTGATACCAACTATAATGAACCACCTGTTTGGACGGTTTAAATCGAAAATAAACCACACGTGTCAACTCAAACCATTCAAAAGGAAGGATTGTTAGTAGGGTAATTAAGAAAATAAAGGACGAGAAGGAAAAACAAAACACAGATTCTCACAACGGAATGACAAAATATAATAATCAAATAAATAGTTCATGGAGCTGTTTTATATTTGATTACACTTTTACAATACAGATTAGAGTTATACATATGGCAGGAATAAATAAATAATGCAGCAGAACAACATGATGCAGTAAAATAAAATAATAATATAAAACTAAATTCCATCTTCGTCCTTCAGAATAATGTCTTCAACAGTGAAAAGCTCAGGCTGACCCGAGCATAATCAAAAGATAAAACATTTGAGTCAAAACTAAAAGATCATAAGTAAGTTAAATCAAAATAAGTAAATATGAGTGTAACGGCTTCAGAGATGTTTATGGGATTTTACATCCCCTATCTAACGTCTAACGTGCATGCAATAACTTAAGAGATGTTCAGGATTCCATCTTCTAAGGATTCGTTAAACTATCCACATATATAATACAGTACGCTTTTATAATATGTCTATAGTAAAGTGAAGTATTAAAATAGCATTAAGGCTTTACCTATATCCCCCTTAACACATATTTTATATAAGCATCGCAGTCTATACAGTACCATAATTCCTCCGTAAGCTAGAGGGCTTTCAAAGGGCACTCTATAGTGTACGACATAAATCAAACTCGTAGTGCACTCGATCAGGATAAATATTACAATGCACACGATGCAATGCCCAGGGTAGGATACTACCGTTTTGCAGAACCGGACTGGTGGTAACACATAACAGCTACTACCGCCCACCTCTAGACACACTTCCATAATCAAACTAAGGGGTGTCCACCAAATCAAATCAAAAAGTAATAAATATGGTTTCGAAGAAGCATGCCCGATAGGGGGAGCGACCCCACTCGACCCAGGTATAGCTCCTGTTTTGGTCATTTTAATTATGACTCGAAGGTCAAGGCTATCCATCATCATTCTCTTACTTCATTCCTATAGCGTTCGCCAAACCAACCTACTTCATTTTGGATTCTCCACCACGTGCACGGTTGTTAAAGTGGTTTTCGATATTGGTAGAGAGTGTGACAATATCTGATCCCGGTGCCTTTAACAAAAACACGCTTATTTCACACCGGTTGGTTTTTTTACATTTCCGAAACTGATTCGTAATTGATATCAAAATATCATATTCAATTCAAAATATCCCTCATTTCAAAACGATCATGTTCACTCAAAATATGTCGCTGCGCTAGAAAATATCATTTCAAATTCCAACGTCGATTATAATATCATTTAACCATATTCGCCTTTAAATCAAGGATTTACATATAAACAATTCAACCTTGCACGATTTGAATGTTAGAAAATAGTTTGGATAGTCATAAATAGTTTAAATATTTTAAAATAGTTTAAAATATTTTTTATAATTTAAAATATTTTTAAAAGTTTAAATAGTTTAAGGATTTTTAAACAGTTAAAATACTTCAATATAAAATGGTTTGATTATTGGAAATGGTTTATATAATAAATAGTTTTGAAGATTTAAATAATTGGGATTTTTAAAATAATAGATTTTTAAATAGTTTATATTAAAATAATTTTATTTTGAAAATAGTATCAATTCAAACTTTTTCTTCTATTTCAACTAATTTGGACCATATCCAGATTTTAAATAAACAAAACTCAATTTTTATCTTCAATTCAAATGACTCAGTTTCGATTTAGTTCCACATCAATGTGATTTAAATTTCAAATCGAAATAACTTCAATTTTCGAAACTTTCATTTTTAGCTTCAATTTCGATTCAACAATTCAAATCAATGATTTAAATTCAATTCCTTTCTTATTTAAAACCATTTCAAATCATATCAATTTCAAGCCCAATTTCTATTTACTTGTTTAAACCACTTAAATTAAATTAACATCATTATTAAATTTTAAGATCCAAATCTTCAAAAAAAATTCAAATTCCCAAAATAAAGTTACTTATCGATTTTAACTTTACATTCCAATCTAATTCTTAAACCATTTCTTCTTAACCATTCAATTCCAACTTTCAAAGCTTCAATTAGAAAATAATTAAATTCATAAAAATCTATAATTTATTTGCTTTAAAACAATAAAATTAAATAGAAAATCCAACCCAAGTTTTTACAATTCGATGTCCATGTATAATTTTTATCCTATGATCAAGTGATACAGATATATATCATTTCATCCCACAATAAATTTTAAATTTCCAAATATATATCATTTCAACCCATATCCCGAATCACAATTTTTCGAATCCATAAAATCGCTCGAGTTTATCATTTCGACCCATAACGATTTTCCTAATCTATAAGCTCGTTCGGGTATGTGTCATTTCAACCCATAGTGATTCTCATAACAATAACTAAGGGAACTTGCAGTGTGATAACAACATATAAAATAAACATAACATCAAATCCAAAATGTCAATAATTAAACATCCATCACAATCATCATTCAAATCAACCAATACATCACAACAATTAACTAGTTATCGTTATCAGGTATCTAACTAACAATTTAAATTCAATATAAATTTAAATGCCAATTTAATTCAAATTAAATTCAATTTCAATTAAAATGTCAAATTAAACTACCAAACAGCAATCAGTAAATTTCTTATCACATCAAAAATTTAATTTAACTAACATAAGATAGTTTAATATTTGTGAGTGAGTTAAATCACTCACCTTTGATTTTATCGTCGATTAAAAATCCAATTAAAGCCCAAAATTTTAACGGTCTCAAAATGCAGCCATACCAGTTTCAGATTGTCCGAAATTTCATTATGATCGCAAAAGAAGAAACTGCATGTCAACTGAAGCTCGTATCAAAAGTTAAACGAGTTGGAACATTTGAAATTTTAGGATTACAAAATATTAAAACCAAGGGCATTAAGGTAAATATGCTACCTCTCTCTATCATGTTTCATGCACGCGACACGCTGAAGCCAAAAACCATCACCGAGAGCTTTGACCATCGATTTCACTACCCTAGGCCACTAGAACCTCCACCAATCCCACCACCGTGCTCGACGGGCCGAGCTGCACCTATCTATGCACATCACTACGCCTCTGATCCCCCTAATCCACGCGTGCTACCACCACCCCATTAGCGTTTTCGAACCTAAACTCACCAAATTCGACCACCACATGTCGTTTCAGATTGAGTGACTACCGGTGACAGATTCTAGATGACGAGCTCTACAAACCCCATATTTCAATTTCGTCGATTGTTGCTCAGAATAAAACCCCCCCAATTTTACTTTGACCGCGATTTCTAATCGATCCGATCATTGTCTTAGAAAACGAATGCCAGGCGTAGGTTCCATTCGTTGAGATCTTTCCAACGATATAAATTTTGATATGTTTTGGAGAGTTTGAAATTTAGTTTGGTTTGTAATTGAAATTAGGTTATGGGATGTATTTGACATTCGAGAAGGAGGAATAGGTGAGGAACTGAAAGTACGTACATTAAAATGGAAAGGCTACTAGGGTTTTTTGAAAATATATTTATATATACAAGGTGGATAAAACGAATATAAAGATCGAATTTTGTCGAAACGATAAAGATGACCCCAAAAGCCCGTTTCGTTTCTGAAACGAAAGTAGTCATCCCATAAATCAAAATACATGATTTCGATATTTTACACTCAACGGAACTAGTTTCAAACCCTAATTCCATTGTATATAGAAGTAGGCTTTTAAAATCAGATTATATTTATTGAATTTCTATTAATCGATTTCTATGCGTATCAAGCTCGCATGGCCAAACGACAAGTCCGGTTGATACAAAACTTGAAATCCTACAATAGTTCACTGTTATAGATTCGATAAAATTGGTTTCGTTGAAATTCGAGACAGTGGCCAAAATGGATAATTTTCATGTTAATTAAAAAAATTATTATTAAATTGATTTAATCACTTTTATATTAAAATTTAAAAGTTAACGAATTTATCATTCTTGATTACATATAAATTTAAAATCTTTTAAAATAAATTTTCCATGTCAGATTTAATATTTAAATATTGCACTAATTACAATGTTCAATAATATCCTGGTTGGTATTCTAATTTCAACCAATTTCTTTTATTTTGATTTACATACCTTTTGGTGAATCAACTATTAACATAACATTAGTTTACATCTTATTATACTAATATTCTATGGTTTTCATCTTTTACCATATTAACTACAACAAATAATTACATCAATTTTCGTTGATACCCAAATAAATTCCAAATATATTAAATAATGAGACGATAAATAAACCATTGTTACTTTTAAGTAATTTAATCACATTTGTAAATTTATTGTTTACAAACAAAGAATATAACTGCTTACCACATCACTGATTTCATATTCTATATTAACCAATTCACATTAAGCATATATAATTCAGCATTAAATCCAACATTTAATTTATTTCTTTATTTATAATTATAACTAAATTAATTTAACAATTGTTTCAATTTAATTGAGGTTACACTAAAATAGTTATCAATTACATTAAATCCACATCATTAAATTACATTCTAATAATCTTTTCCATATTTAAATCACAAATTTTAATTCCACCCAAAGATGCATTTCAAAATCTTATTAAATTTAATAGTTTTTAATTATCGAAAAATATGGGTCGTTGCATAGTTGAAAGCTAGATGCCGAAAGTGGTAAAACATGTAAAAAGCATATTTACACTAATTTTTATCTTTTTAAAGTAATTCTTTTCGACTAATCTATCTTGTTTGTCAAAAAATGATTATTTGCTAATTTCTTTTCAAAAGTACTCCGAAATTTTGAGAGATAACGAAATAAATTATTTACAAAATGCCCCCTTCTCCTTTTATAAATATATAAAACATTTAAGTCCCCTACCTTAAATAATTTTATATATTCATTAAAACACTTAGGAAAATTCTACAAAAATTCCTATAAATTATTTTTAGTCTGTTTTCTAACATATATAAATTTCAGACCCAAAACATATATAATTTAGCCGTAAATTATTTTAAACCCAAATATCCATTTTTCCTTACTAGACAATTAATATAAAATCCACATTAGTTCAAAAACTTAAGGAAATTAAAACCCATCTCCAAAGTATCCTTTCTGACCTAAATCTAAAATCGTAAGGCATGTGGATGTCATTTAATAGGGTTTTCACATTAGACCATATCATAAAATCTCTATGAAATATCATAAATCATTAACAAGCATATATATTTATTGCTAATAATCAGTACATGCAAAATCCTTGAAAAAATAATTCAGATTTAACCTAAAACTAAAAACAATTAGAAAGCATGAGATGTATTCATTATTCACCTTAGCTTTGAGATCAAGGAGTTGAGATTTCAGAATGGATTAATGTTAATTTAGCATCTTCCTTTAGCTCGTCTCCCTCTTGTTCTTGCTTAATGGTGGTAGGCCTCTATTTTTAATTTTGATAATGAATATGTAGAATGAACACAGCTTAAGGGCTTAGGGTATTAAAATGTTTTTTTCATTATTTTACCTCTTATCTAACTTCCCTTATCTATTTCATACTAACTCATTTTAGTTTATTTGTTAACATGGCACGGCTACTCTTACTAACCACAAATCTCACTACCCTAACCATTATATTATTTTATTTATTTTATTTAACTAATTAAATGTCCTAAATAATGTTACTTAGACTTAGGGTCGTTGCACCTTTATACATCATGGGATGGTTAAACAGTAATTGTGGGAATATTAAACGAACACCTTGTGAATTAAGTTTGATGGTTTGAGCAGAAGGCTTACGATGATAATGTTGGGTTAAAAGTTAGAAATTTAGTAAAAGATATTGCTATAATCAAAACAAAAGATATAATATTTAGAAAATAAATATTTATATAAGAAGGTGATTTTATATTTCATAAAATATGGTTTACAAATGAAAAGGATTTAAAAAGAGAATTTGAGAACTTAAATCCTGGTATCTTTGAAATTGTTTTTCAAGGTTTTAGATAAAATAATATTAGTATTTTTGAAAGTAAATATTTGGTAATTGGTTTAGATCATGATACTTAGTGTTGTTATACGAAGTATTTAATGCCACTTTGGAAATATTTTGGTTAAATACAAAAGGTATGGTTTGGATGCACCGAACTCACTTCTATTACTTGAAAATATCGGTGATTACTACAGCATCATTGACATTTATTTTCAGGTTTCTAAGTATGGGATGCTACAAAGTTGTTTTGGTAAAATAGATTTTGGTTTAATCACAAAGTAAGATTCAATATACAAAATTTATACGCATATGTCATTTCTAGATAATTTGAATGAAAACTGGTGTTTAGTTCTAAAGTTTTCTTATTAAGTTATTTCATGGACACATATAGCCTATGCATTAGGAAAGTATGGTTTACGCATCATGTATGATATATTGTTTGGTAGTTTTCATTTGTGAAAATAAAATGAAATTTTCGATAATTTTGGACAGATGGAAACTTCCAAATTATTACAGAACTTGCAGTTAAATATTTTTGTAAATATAAAGTTGAGTGTTTTTGAAAATATAATTTTGAAAAGATAGTAAGTTAAAATAAGTTCAAATTGTTGATTATCCTTGTTAAGTAAGATGAACTAGATATTCATATATACTCTTGGGATGTAATAATGTATTATACGACTATGAACTTAAGTTATAAAATATGCATAAACTTGAAGTTATATATTTGATGAAATGATTCATAAATGATTTTAGTATTAAAAACCACACTATTTGGATAAACAAATGTGATTAAAAAGGAATTGGTGTAGTTAGGAAGCGAAAAGGATAAATATGTACTTTGTACTTAGATTGTTTCATTTGCATAACTTTTTTAATCCAGTATTTGAGTACATGTTCTCGAAGTAACTTACGTTGGTCCCAATAAGGATATTTCACTCGATTCTTGACGGCGAACACTTGATATGGGTTCGTGATACAATCCCTATGTTTTGTATGGCTACAAGGAGAATGGAGTTTACTAATCAAGAAACCAAATCAGAGTCTGTACTAGAGAGGCCAATCTATTTATACTAGTTGGGAGTGAAATTTATGTGATCGAACGAGTAATTAGATCAGATTTTGTGTATGGATGATATATGTATATTGGACGCACTTTAGTACAATTGTATGATATGTTATGTTGGCTTATGAAGAGTTTGGAGAATGACTCTTCGATTTGTTATAAGGTAGCATGAATAATTGTCTAAGTAATAACCTAAGGCTATTGAGCATAGATATGCTTAGTAAATTGTTTACCGTCCTTAGGCAATGAGAGAGTTTTGTACCCGAGCGAACCATGAGCTTTGCTTGCTAGTTATTGTAAATGCTATTTAAATATTTGTGTGCTTGACCCTTTGTTAAGGTTATAGTGGCTATGGAGTGAGGATGCTCGGGGTAGTACCAAGATGAGGGAGGACAAATTGAAGCAGTTATCAAGTGCTCCTTATAGACTATGGTTTCTTTCTTATCTTAATATTGTACATCTTTTGTCATGTACTCACTGCTTGAGGTGGAGTCACTTAGTATGCATCCAATTTGCAGTTTAACTTGTAGATAGTTTTAAAAGTACTCTATATATGTATCTTGCTTCATTTATCTTCTTTGATTATTGTTCTTATTTGAATTTCAAGGACGAAATGTTCTAAATGTGGGAGAACGACCCGAAAATTCGAACACACTTCGTCTTCGAATATCGTAACATTTTGAAAATTAAGATTTATAAATATGATTTTATAATCTTACTAAACATCATTTGATTAATGAATAATGTTTAGAAACTTATTTTTGAAAATTGTTTACAAAAATATATTCTTTATCGATAGTGTGATTGAAAATCATTTTATCGGTAAATAGCTTTTCAATCGATATAAGTTATACGAACCCTTATGCGCTTGTGTAATGAACAAATGAACAAAGTAGCAACTAATTAACATGCATACCTCTTCATAATGCTTGGAATATTCTAGAAACTTTCGTTAGGATATGAGATATTATCATGAAAAGGGTATAAGTGCAATTAACATAAAGAAGAAGTGATGGGAGGTAAGGCCTCCGTGGCATGGTAGGGGAGTGAGAGAAAGGCTAAGAAACACTATCTTGAAACCTATATAAGGATAGGCATACCCTTAAGAATAAGTCACAAATTCACAAACCAAAACAAACTCTTTAATGTCTTCTTCTTTCTCCTTTTTAATGTCTTACAGAAAATAATTGCAGACTTTATCCAAATCTACTCAAATTTAAAGTGAAGCCTTAGGAGAATATTATAACACCTTTTACCTTGTTAGCAGTTAAAGAAGTGTAGCCACACTCCCGCTATCCATGAAGGTTATGAGTTATTTATAGGAGAGGAAGGCAAAATTAAAGTGCAAAGGAAATGTCAAGACCCGCAAATCCGTAATCCTTGAATATACACTAATCTCCGTAGATTAATTCAAGATGAACAGAAATACGAATTCTCAATGTTTAAGAAAAAGAAAAAGACAGAAGAAGAGAGAAAAAGATAGAAAATAGAGAGGAAGGAAAATAGAACGGAACAGAAAACAACAGAACAATAACAGAATCTCACAATTCGCAGCGGAACAACATATAATAAATAAATGAATAATCTTTAAACAAAGAACTATATCAATTATTACATTACATCACATTACATTTCATTACATCAGAGTGTACAACATCAAACAACAACAAACAGCGGAAAAGAAATACCATATACTAATAATACGCCATGTCATCCATCTTGCCTCCAGCAACTCCAGAATATCCAGAATATCCTGATAAACCTAACTCTTGACTGCCCGTGTGGAAATTGGTGGGCACCCAGAGTTTAGGAAGGAAAACAATAAACTCGGAGTCAGTCATGTGACTGGTGTGGGAACTCAAAACAGTTTATTTATCTTTAAAATCAAAATAGAGGAATATTTTTAAAGTCAATTCGCAATGCTTTTAAAAATGAGACTACCATAAGGCCTCCCGCACACACACACAATGCAAACGCAGAATCGGAGGAGATTTCTCCTTATGATAGTCAAAGATGCTTGATACGCATTAAAAAGAAACATTTGATATTATTACTAGTGCATGGTGTAGAGAAAATTCATTTCGAAAATAAAGATATAAATCTTAGCCAGCATAGGTACCATTATAGTATGCTTACTATAGCTACCATATTAGATGGCAGGTACTACAACTAAAACCGTACAAATCTCGTATTGTTTCTTTGGATTTCCAACAAATGGTCAGGCCAAGGAACTTCCCATTGCCACATGAGAATGCCTCTCGAAGGACATCCCCGAGAACCAAACCAGATCTCTACCAACACAAGGCCGGGTTACCCCTAACTGAGTAACAACTGACCGAGTATGCCATCCCCCGGTCCTTTGGGACCTTTCAACCGAGCGCTCGTAATCAATTCACACAATCATAAAGTGTTTTCAACATGAGTAAGTATCTGGGCTCCATACCATGATACCACCCTTTTCCAGAAGGAAATGCACATACCCTAAAGGGCGCTACCCCTCATAACCTTGCTGCATCTTCAACACCGATCTTCAATGCTATCCATTACGTCGTATCACTATTCGGAATGGGTAATCCGAATAACGAGCGCAATAATTTAAAAATAAGTGTAGCATTCAAATTCAAGCAAATCACAACAAATACCTTTCAAAGGTAAATATTGATAGTCGGTTATTGAACTATCAATGGATATGCACACATCACCAGATTCCAAATAATTTTTCAAATTATTTATTTCCCAAAAATATCTTTACAAGATATATAATTTCAATATCTCAAAAATAAATCAATATTTATTTTTAAACAAATTCTCCTTTTCATTTATAAATTCCATAATGAATTTATATTTCACAATATCTATGAATATATGATTTCAGTTATTCATTTTCAATTTATCTTCAAAAAGATAAATCTCAAAATATTCACTTTATATTGGAAAACATTTCCATACTTATTTAATAAGTAATTCACAAATCTTTTATTTTCAACACTTGGAAAATATTTAATATACTTAAATCGAGATTAAGTACATATTTCATTCTTTAAGGAAATCATTCTCTTAAACATATTTATTTGGGCCAAAACGAATGTTGCGTAAAACATCGTTACGACGTCCCAAAATCTCTAGTATAGGGATTCGAAATTGAAATAGATATATAGATCCCAATACTATACAAAACATTTCCTTTCAGAAATCATTTACTACAACAACAGTGTTATAGTCCACCATTTCCTTCTATTTCTCGAAAACATCTATTTCAACAATGAATGTTGAAATCTATGGTTTCGAATCTTAATGCAATTTAAAACATCGTTAGATCGTTTTAATTCAATTTAAAACATCATATCTAAAACATTTTCTTTAACATATTATTCACTATTCAAAAACGTGAATATACTACGTTAACCAATTTCATCATTTCTATTGCTTTTATTTTAAAGGATTATTCACTGTCTAAAACGTGAATATAACTCCATTAATAAATTACAACAATTTACTTATCAAGATAAGTCGTTGCGGATTTATAAAACAACGTTTATAAATTTTATTTCTATTTATTTTATATCAACTTTCTTTAATAAATTTCCTTTATTAACCAATTCGATTTATAATTCAATTATATGTCGAAAGTCCATATTATAAGTTAAATGCTTATAGTTTATTTGTTTACAAAATCGTTCCTTTAAACTTCATAATTATAAATCTTATAACTTATAAGATTCAATTATTTACCCAAAACTTATTCTTCAAATAACTATACATATTCTATAAACCTACTGTTTATAAAATTCCATTTCTAATTTCACCGTTTATAATTCTATAAATTTCATTCATTTATGAAATTCATTCACAATTCATTCTAACACTTATAAAAACTCGTTTTATAATTCAAATATTTTAATTTACAAATTATCAATTTATAAATCTCTTATATAAATCAATTTATATTATTCTTTTAAAACGTCTTTAATCTCCTTTATAATTTCACCATTTTGATTTATAAAATAATTAAATTTTATAAATCCTATATTTAAACCTTTATAATAAATTCAAAAATCCCGATTTAAAATATTTTATAAAATTATTAACCCATATTTCTCAAAAATCAGCTTTTAACTATATTTCTCAAAAATCATAATTTTTATAACATTGAAAAATTATATCGTTATTTATTTAAAATGGATCAATTCCAAAAATATAGTATATTTTCAAAAATCACTTTAAAAATCATTTTAAAATTTCAAATTTGGTCCAATGATGCTACACACCAAATAGTCAATCACGACAACAACGATATCATATATCGTATATGAAAATCCATCAAATATCAAAATATCTGAAATCAAATAAATACCGTTGAGGAATCCAGTTGGATCCCTCCAACCTGTTTTCCTGCATCCACAAACATTAGCACAATACCAATTCGACTCCAGTACGAAATTATCGCGGTATATGGGATTTAAAATATTATCCGCTTAATAGACGGCGCAATAGGGTCTCATCCGCTATACAAATGCGAGAAATCAATAACTCCAATATATACATATGCCAATATATATATATATATATATTGCTATTATATATAATACCAATTTCACTGTTTATGAAATATTCGCGGTATATGTTTTTAATAAATAACATCCGCTTACTAACGGCGCATAATGTCTATTTTAACAATCAATAGATAACAATCATCATTCAAATATTTTAATTTAACTATTTAAAATAAAAATCGAAACTGATTCGATTGAGTGAGAAATTCTCACCTTGATTTCAATTTCGCTTTAGCGATTTATTTCGCATAAAATTAAACGGACGTTTAATTTTACCCAAAATTCTCACTAACTCCAAACGACTCCAATCCAATTCCATAGCGTAGTGCTTGTCCATACGATTCTAACGCAACTGGTTTCGCGCGTTTTCGACCTCGTATGAAAAAGTTATGATATTATAAAGTTACATGATTTATATAAATCAATTTCAATATAAATTTTATTTTAAAACCCTACAAGAAATCCCAGCCGTCCATCCATCATCCTGCAAATCTCGGCCACACCCCTCATCTCCTCCATCTCCCAGTATTCACGTACGCAACCTACCCAATAGCCGCCACTTCCTCTCCAAATTTCGCGACCTCCACGATGCTTTCTGAGTTTATCAACCACCTCCACGAGATGCGCCACCCCATGCTCCACCCACGGCCAAGCCCCTGTTGAACTCGGTCAACCCAAGCACGAGCAAAACGTGCTCGAACGTTCACTGTTCGTACGAACATTGCCACCAATCTACCAACTAGATTCCAATCACCACCGTTGAGATTGTAGCCCTCGCCGCCCTCTACAATTTTCATTTAGGAGTCGAGGCTTGAAGATGAATGGATTGAGAGATCGGAGGAGATGAAATTCGTCACTTTCTGACTGTGGGTTTTAGCATAGGCTGCGGCCATAGGAATAGAACTAGGGTTTTGTTTTGTTGAAGATGGTGAAGGGTTTGAGTTCCTTTTATAGATTTTCAAACGAAAACACTATTCATCCGGGTTTTTAAAACTCCGATTCACGCGTCGTGACCGACGTTTCTAGGGTTTACCCCGCGTTCCGAACACAATGGAAAAGGTTTCGGAAGCTAATTCGGACATCTGTGCGAGTTATGGCAATAAACGTTCAATTTAAAATTAAACCGATTAAACGATTTTCTAGGCGTTTTAGCTTGTACCGGACAAACGGTAAATCCAATCGACACGAAATTTCAAACCTTACAATAATATCACATTACGGATCCGATGAAACTAGTTTCGTTGAAATCCGAGACTGTTTGAAAAATCGCTATTTTAACTCGCCAAATTAATATTAAAACAATTTCGATGCGTTTCGAGCTGCTACGATCAAACGATAACTCTGATTGACACGAAAATTGAAATCCGGTAATAACTATCTATTACGGATCCAATGGAACTAGTTTCGTTCAATTCTGAGACTGTTCAAAAATTGGCTATTTTCACTAGTCGATTTAAATATTAAAATATTCAATTTTCACAAATTAACTTTTAATTCGATTTTAAAAGTTCTAAAATATCATTCTAACTCCAATATGATAAAATAAAATTTTACAAATCATTTTCAATCATATTTAACTCAATTTTCAATTATTTCCATAATTTAACATATTAAATTATTGATTTAATTATTCAATTAAATCCAATTATTCAAAATAAAATTTATTCGACTTATAAATTCACTTATTAATATTTAAAATTAATTAAATATTCAAATTTTAATTTCTAAAAATCCTGGGTCGTTACAATCTTCCCCCCTTAAAAGAATTTCGTCATCGAAATTAACAAGTAAGAAAAGTTACAGAATCCATTAACTTTCCCAAAATCCATAGTTAAACTCCTTATAAATCTTTACTAAGTTTTCAAATCATACTTAGTTATCTTTTCAAAAACAACTACTATTGTTTAACTTTTAATTCCAAATCAAAGTTAAAATTTTCAAAAATTTCCAATTTTCTCAAAAATATTCTAACGCCTTAAATTTTCGGAAAAATTCGCCATAGTCTCTTTCGTGCGGCTCGATCCGAAAAAAAAATGACAGTATATATATATATCACAAATATACATCTCATCAAGTAATGAGGCATCCCGAAGGGGAAAAAGTATAAAAGTACGGTATGTAATCCGAGATATGTACCTTATTATATTATTAGCGAGCATATACGGCTAATATAGCGGGAAAGCGAGCTCCAAATGCGAAGCAAACGCGATCCGCACCTACTAAACACTCAACAAACAACATGAGAAACATGTATATAGACAATAGTATCAATATACAACATATAGCAACATAATAACTATATATGTCAACATAGCAATTGAAACAAAAGCAATATATTCAACCATTAACCAACTAGCATTCATAACCAATAAATATTCATTCATATTCTCATTAATATTCAATGAATCGGGTTTTCAATTTAAATCACATTTGATTCATTAATGTTGGAATGTTTTTACTAACATTCATTTTCAATTAGTTTATATTCACTAATTCATATTCAAGTTGGTTCACTTCCAAATCAAATTCAATTTTATTTAAAATTCACTTAACTTCCAATTGAATTTCAATTACTTTAGCTTTCAATTTCATTAACACTTAATGAATTATACACAATCAACTAACAACTATATAACAACCAATGTATATCAATTACAACCAAATTCCTTTGCTTTCAATTGGTTTAATTAATTGATTTTTATTCAACTATTCAACTTTCCAATAACATTAGATTTTAATGAATTAACACTTATATTCATTATTTCATATCAACTTAATTTACATTTAATTGATTTACATTCAATCCATTAATTCAATTCAATTACTAAAGTTGAATTTCATCACATAACTCAAGTTCATATTTATTGCTTAACTTTATTAATTTACTTTGATACCAATATCAACTTCATTCAACATCTCTTAAGTTATACTTCATTTAACTTTAAATTCATTTTTATTTACAACTCATATTCATAAATATATTCATATAGTTTCACTTCTTATATATATATATAAGTTTATTTCACAATTGTAAATCACTTTAATTATAATTCAATTTTTATAATTCTTTTGCTTATACATATTCCTTTATTTAGATTATTCAAACAACTAAACAATCAACTTATATACACTTTAATAATTCTGAAAAATTATTTCTTTATATATAAAATATACTCAAGGTAAAATTATTTCATTTACCCAATTTTAAAACAATATCGTGTTGGTTTATCTTGTTTAAGAGTTTAGAAACCCCTATCTACGATAGTTAGCTAGACTACATCGACTGGAATCTATAAACAATCAACCGATAAGTCAACACAATACAAAACAATTTATATTCACTAACAAATACGCTCTCATAGCTATTATTACACTCAACTCATTCTAGAGTACTACTGACTCTATCTCTAATGAGTAATACCCAACAGAACCATGGTTGTCGCTTAACCATATGCTCTAATACCACCTGTCAAGACCCGCAAATCCGTACTCCTTGAATATACACTAATCTCCGTAGATTAATTCAAGATGAACAGAAATACGAATTCTCAATGTTTAAGAAAAAGAAAAAGACATAAGAAGAGAGAAAAAGATAGAAAATAGAGAGGAAGGAAAATAGAACGGAACAGAAAACAACAGAACAATAACAGAATCTCACAATTCGCAGCGGAACAAAATATAATAAATAAATGAATAATCTTTAAACAAAGAACTATATCAATTATTACATTACATTACATTACATTTCATTACATCAGAGTGTACAACATCAAACAACAACAAACAGCGGAAAAGAAATACCATATACTAATAATACGCCATGTCATCCATCTTGCCTCCAGCAACTCCAGAATATCCAGAATATCCTGATAAACCTAACTCTTGACTGCCCGTGTGGAAATTGGTGGGCACCCAGAGTTTAGGAAGGAAAACAATAAACTCGGAGTCAGTCATGTGACTGGTGTGGGAACTCAAAACAGTTTATTTATCTTTAAAATCAAAATAGAGGAATATTTTTAAAGTCAATTCGCAATGCTTTTAAAAATGAGACTACCATAAGGCCTCCCACACACACACACAATGCAAACGCAGAATCGGAGGAGATTTCTCCTTATGATAGTCAAAGATGCTTGATACGCATTAAAAAGAAACATTTGATATTATTACTAGTGCATAGTGTAGAGAAAATTCATTTCGAAAATAAAGATATAAATCTTAGCCAGCATCGGTACCATTATAGTATGCTTACTATAGCTACCATATTAGATGGCAGGTTCTACAACTAAAACCATACAAATCTCGTATTGTTTCTTTGGTTTTCCAACAAATGGTCAGGCCAAGGAACTTCCCATTGCCACATGAGAATGCCTCTGGAAGGACATCCCCGAGAACCAAACCAGATCTCTACCAACACAAGGCCGGGTTACCCCTAACTGAGTAACAACTGACCGAGTATGCCATCCCCCGGTCCTTTGGGACCTTTCAACGGGGCGCTCGTAATCAATTCACACAATCATAAAGTGTTTTCAACATGAGTAAGTATCTGGGCTCCATACCATGATACCACCCTTTTCTAGAAGGAAATGCACATACCCTAAAGGGCGCTACCCCTCATAAACTTGCTGCATCTTTCCTGTTTTGACCATTCCCGGGGTGTGAGGCTCGACGAAGTCACGTCCACAAAAACATACTTTATACAAAAGACATGCTTTGGGTCAACAAATGATCATAGAAATGATCACCAAGATAGACGATCAAACAAATGATCCTATCACAAATAATAAACACAATGATCATTTCACAGCAACACTCAGCATGTCACATTACCAAATTGGGAATATATCGCTGATAAATTTCAACTACATAACCTCTGAGCTCGTACGTCTCAGAGAAGGGTGTTAAGATAAAAGAATAAATTCTCCGCCACCAACGGAAATATATTTGAAAGAACTCTGCTTTATATCTCAATTTGTAATGTCAGACATACAATCCATACAAGTCTGTTTCGGGCTCGAACAGAACCGAAGGCACTTACAAAGAAGTCCTTGCAATCCGGATATCCACAATCCTGATCGGATTTCCCATCACATATGGAGAACTCAATACCGTAGCTACTCGGTGCAGAGTCAATCGACAGGTCATCCTATCACTCTCGCAAATACCGGGTCTTCAACACCGATCTTCAATGCTATCCATTACGTCGTATCACTATTCGGAATGGGTAATCCGAATAACGAGCGCAATAATTTAAAAATAAGTGTAGCATTCAAATTCAAGCAAATCACAACAAATACCTTTCAAAGGTAAATATTGATAGTCGGTTATTGAACTATCAATGGATATGCACACATCACCAGATTCCAAATAATTTTTCAAATTATTTATTTCCCAAAAATATCTTTACAAGATATATAATTTCAATATCTCAAAAATAAATCAATATTTATTTTTAAACAAATTCTCCTTTTCATTTATAAATTCCATAATGAATTTATATTTCACAATATCTATGAATATATGATTTCAGTTATTCATTTTCAATTTATCTTCAAAAAGATAAATCTCAAAATATTCACTTTATATTGGAAAACATTTCCATACTTATTTAATAAGTAATTCACAAATCTTTTATTTTCAACACTTGGAAAATATTTAATATACTTAAATCGAGATTAATTACATATTTCATTCTTTAAGGAAATCATTCTCTTAAACATATTTATTTGGGCCAAAACGAATGTTGCGTAAAACATCGTTACGACGTCCCAAAATCTCTAGTATAGGGATTCGAAATTGAAATAGATATATAGATCCCAATACTATACAAAACATTTCCTTTCGGAAATCATTTACTATAACAACAGTGTTATAGTCCACCATTTCCTTCTATTTCTCGAAAACGTCTATTTCAACAATGAATGTTGAAATCTATGGTTTCGAATCTTAATGCAATTTAAAACATCGTTAGATCGTTTTAATTCAATTTAAAACATCATATCTAAAACATTTTCTTTAACATATTATTCACTATTCAAAAACGTGAATATACTACGTTAACCAATTTCATCATTTCTATTGCTTTTATTTTAAAGGATTATTCACTGTCTAAAACGTGAATATAACTCCATTAATAAATTACAACAATTTACTTATCAAGATAAGTCATTGCGGATTTATAAAACAACGTTTATAAATTTTATTTCTATTTATTTTATATCAACTTTCTTTAATAAATTTCCTTTATTAACTAATTCGATTTATAATTCAATTATATGTCGAAAGTCCATATTATAAGTTAAATGCTTATAGTTTATTTGTTTACAAAATCGTTCCTTTAAACTTCATAATTATAAATCTTATAACTTATAAGATTCAATTATTTACCCAAAACTTATTCTTCAAATAACTTTACATATTCTATAAACCTACTGTTTATAAAATTCCATTTCTAACTTCACCGTTTATAATTCTATAAATTTCATTCATTTATGAAATTCATTCACAATTCATTCTAACACTTATAAAAACTCGTTTTATAATTCAAATATTTTAATTTACAAATTATCAATTTATAAATCTCTTATATAAATCAATTTATATTATTCTTTTAAAACGTCTTTAATCTCCTTTATAATTTCACCATTTTGATTTATAAAATAATTAAATTTTATAAATCCTATATTTAAACCTTTATAATAAATTCAAAAATCCCGATTTAAACTATTTTATAAAATCATTAACCCATATTTCTCAAAAATCAGCTTTTAACTATATTTCTCAAAAATCATAATTTTTATAACATTGAAAAATTATATCGTTATTTATTTAAAATGGATCAATTCCAAAAATATAGTATATTTTCAAAAATCACTTTAAAAATCATTTTAAAATTCCAAATTTGGTCCAATGATGCTACACACCAAATAGTCAATCACGACAACAACGATATCATATATCGTATATGAAAATCCATCAAATATTAAAATATCTGAAATCAAATAAATACTGTTGAGGAATCCAGTTGGATCCCTCCAACCTGTTTTCCTGCATCCACAAACATTAGCACAATACCAATTCCGCTCCAGTACGAAGTTATCGCGGTATATGGGATTTAAAATATTATCCGCTTAATAGACGGCGCAATAGGGTCTCATCCGCTATACAAATGCGGGAAATCAATAACTCCAATATATACATATGCCAATATATATATATTGCTATTATATATAATACCAATTTCACTGTTTATGAAATATTCGCGGTATATGTTTTTAATAAATAACATCCGCTTACTAACGGCGCATAATGTCTATTTTAACAATCAATAGATAATAATCATCATTTAAACATGCATTCAAATATTTTAATTTAACTATTTAAAATAAAAATCGAAACTGATTCGATTGAGTGAGAAGTTCTCACCTTGATTTCAATTTCGCTTTAGCGATTTATTTCGAATAAAATTAAATGGACGTTTAATTTTACCCAAAATTCTCACTAACTCCAAAAGACTCCAATCCAATTCCATAGCGTAGTGCTTGTCCATACGATTCCAACGCAACTGGTTTCGCGCGTTTTCGACCTCGTATGAAAAAGTTATGATATTATAAAGTTACATGATTTATATAAATCAATTTCAATATAAATTTTATTTTAAAACCCTACAAGAAATCCCAGCCGTCCATCCATCATCCTGCAAATCTCGGCCACACCCCTCATCTCCCCCATCTCCCAGTATTCACGTACGCAACCTACCCAATAGCCGCCACTTCCTCTCCAAATTTCGCGACCTCCACGATGCTTTCTGAGTTTATCAACCACCTCCACGAGATGCGCCACCCCATGCTCCACCCACGGCCAAGCCCCTGTTGAACTCGGTCAACCCAAGCACGAGCAAAACGTGCTCGAACGTTCACTGTTCGTACGAACATTGCCACCAATCTACCAACTAGATTCCAATCACCACCGTTGAGATTGTAGCCCTCGCCGCCCTCTACAATTTTCATTTAGGAGTCGAGGCTTGAAGATGAATGGATTGAGAGATCGGAGGAGATGAAATTCGTCACTTTCTGACCGTGGGTTTTAGCATAGGCTGCGGCCATAGGAATAGAACTAGGGTTTTGTTTTGTTGAAGATGGTGAAGGGTTTGAGTTACTTTTATAGATTTTCAAACGAAAACACTATTCATCCGGGTTTTTAAAACTCCGATTCACGCGTCGTGACCGACGTTTCTAGGGTTTACCCCGCGTTTCGAACACAATGGAACAGGTTTCGGAAGCTAATTCGGACATCTGTGCGAGTTATGGCAATAAACGTTCAATTTAAAATTAAACCGATTAAACGATTTTCTAGGCGTTTTAGCTTGTACCGGACAAACGGTAAATCCAATCGACACGAAATTTCAAACCTTACAATAATATCACATTACGGATCCGATGAAACTAGTTTCGTTGAAATCCGAGACTGTTTGAAAAATCGCTATTTTAACTCGCCAAATTAATATTAAAACAATTTCGATGCGTTTCGAGCTGCTACGATCAAACGATAACTCTGATTGACACGAAAATTGAAATCCGGTAATAACTATCTATTACGGATCCAATGGAACTAGTTTCGTTCAATTCTGAGACTGTTCAAAAATTGGCTATTTTCACTAGTCGATTTAAATATTAAAATATTCAATTTTCACAAATTAACTTTTAATTCGATTTTAAAAGTTCTAAAATATCATTCTAACTCCAATATGATAAAATAAAATTTTACAAATCATTTTCAATCATATTTAACTCAATTTTCAATTATTTCCATAATTTAACATATTAAATTATTGATTTAATTATTCAATTAAATCCAATTATTCAAAATAAAATTTATTCGACTTATAAATTCACTTATTAATATTTAAAATTAATTAAATATTCAAATTTTAATTTCTAAAAATCCTGGGTCGTTACAGGAAAGGAAGGAAAGAAGAAGAAGGTGTTGCAAGGTGGAGTGTAACGACCCGTAATTTTTTAATGATTTTTATAACATAATTAATTAAAATTTTTGTGAAAAATAAATAACTAATTTTATCAATGAAAATTTGATATTTGGTATGCGTCTATTTAAATGTAGCAAGCGTCAGATTTTCGTTGAAAAATATGAAAGTTAGTTCAGTTGTGAAATTTTCAATTTCAATTTAAAATCAGCTGAAATTTGATGAAAATAAAATATCTTTAAAATCTGAATATTTTTCACAATAAAAATGTTTAACATTTTCTAAGTGAGATGTTGTATTTCATTTCGCCAAATGTGGACTGCTATTGCTCCGTTTATCTTATTTTCGATGTTTTAGCAGCATTAGCAACAAAAATTCAAGTTTTGATAAGATGATCGTATCTCTAATATTTGTGTACCACTTTGCTCGTCTCGTCGTGCTGATCTACTCAGTTTATTTGTTTGTTGATTTTGACGTCCAGTGCATGGCAGAATCTTTGAAACGGTTAACTGTAGCGGTATCCGTTCTATGCCTTTTGTTTTTTATGTCCATTCATTTTTCAAACGGCTGAAAACAAACAGCTACTAACCTATTATATTTTCGAAATTCTTGCCTGTGACTTTTGTTATTTCTTGGAATTCAATTTAATGGTTCTTTCACATTCTTTTCCCCTCCTTTCTTTTACACTGTTCGTGTTGTCATTCGGAAAAATATGATTAAGTATATTATAGCTTCTATTCATTGTCTTCCTAGGAGCTTCTCGTTCATCATTATCATCTTGCCTTCTAGCTTCCACATAACCACCTTTACAGCCTTGTTCATCTCCAAATCCTACCGCTTCCGGCAATTCATCCACCCCTCCCCCATATCTCTCGACCTCTCGCCATTTATTCCAGTCGGCCATGCTTGGACAACCGAGCTGACTTTCCCTTGCTCTCTCTCCAGACCTGCCCATGCCTCTTATAATATATATATATATATATATATATATATATATATATGTATGTATGTATATACACACACACACGAGCATATATATTTTTGTTGGAGAACTCTGCTCATCCCCATGCCGTTCACCTCTCCTTCCCACTTCGCCTCTTGAACCCACGCACGCACCTCACTAGCCACCATCTTTTCACTTCCATGCTCCTCCTTTATTTTGCCCAAAGCCACAACCTTCACCGTGCTCATTTCTCATGACCCACCTGTGCATGCAAAGCCCACTGATTCCACAACCATCTCTGAATAGAGCACGCAACCCACGCCCTTCATGCCGCATTTCACCTCCCTTCGCCTTCATGTTAGCCTTGCCAAACCCTTGCTGACCACTGTCCTCGGCCTGAGCATGCATAGCAACCTATGCACGCACAGCCTCCTTGAACCCAATCCCTACCCAAGTGCCAAAGCTGCCCTCTCATCAACCACTAGTCCAGTCTCCGCCATGCTTTCTCCCACCACTGTATATTTTTTCAGGCTTATATATATAGCTGTATATATGTGTACTTTATACCTGCTAATATATAAAGTTTATATATATGTATGCTTCTTATCTGTTATTATATATATATATTTTGTAGATATGTATACTTTTTACCTGCTTATAGATAAATTTGTATATATACTACATTCATATTTTGTTTTAATCTATCTTTGCTACCATTCTCTTCTTTATATATATACATTATATACATAACTTGTGTTTCATCAATATGTAAATATTTTGATTTTTATATATGTATTTTAATAAAATGATTTTTGAAATAACTTTATATATATATTATGTTCAAAAAAAATATTTCAAAAGAATTTTTAGAAGGATAAATGTGTTTTAAATTAGATAGTGATTTAAAATATAATATATAGAAATTTTATTCTAAATGTCTGTTTTAATTGGAATATTGATTTACAGAAAAAGGGAGTGAGTGTGTGTGTGTGTGTATTGTTTCCACTTATATCAAGCCAATTTCGATTTGTTTCCATCAATTCCTGATTATTTCTTTGTTTGTCGAATTAGTGTTCACCTTGCTTTGCTTTGAGATGTGCCGTTTGGATTGGTCGATTGTCGAGTTCGTGATTCAATTCATAGCTCGTCGTGTTGTCAAATTCCTCTAATCTCGAAAGGTGAGCAATCACTCACGATTAAAAAATTTATATTTAGTAAATTTAATTCACATTAAATGACAATTGAAATATGCTGTTAAATTTAATCTGGTAGTATTTAATTGTTAAATATGATATGCTATTATCTGCAATTGTTTACCTATGACATACGACATCATAAGCTGTTGTATATATTATATTTTATTTGTTACTGATGAGATATGCATGTTGTTGATATGTTATATTACTTGCTCTCACTCTACAAGTTCCCTATTAGTTTAGTAATTCCTATGGGATGAAATGATATATACCCGAATGACTTTATAGATTAGGGAAAATCGTTATTGGTTGAAATGATAAACCCAGGCAAATTTTCATTGATTTTGAAGTTTGGGATTGCGGGTTGAAATGATAAATATCCGTAAAATAGTAAATTACGAATTGAAATGATAAATGTGACGCCCCACCCCAAGACCCACATTAACAAAGAGTATTATTAGGTAATACTTTCTGCTAATGCGGAGAATAGGCTGGTTAGGAGTGACCATCTATAGTCTTGTTTTAAATATCTATTGAATATTTCAATTAGTGATCTATAATTTTTTCCTTCCTCAAATGGACCGATATATCCAATAAATTCTTAATACAAAACTACAGGAGGCTATAGGATCTATTAGAACAAAATACAACTCAAATGCATAACACATCACAAAGCAACAAACAGATATATATACATATATACTGATACATCCTAATACAATATAAATAATACATCATAAGTGGTATGACGACCACAATATACACGTAAGTCAAAACAATATGCATATCAGAATAGCGACAAAAAGACTGCAACAAAAAGGGCTAGCAGATAAGTCTATACGGAAGTAGAATAGGCTAAGTCTATAAGGGTACTAACCTGAAACACCTCGCTCTGACCCGAGTATAAAATACACAGATCAACATGGCTAAACAAATCAGTTTATAAGGATAAGTGATAATATGAGCATAAGGCAAGGTGATAATCTTCTCAAGTGAGAAGGAATAATTCAAGGGTATATGGTTACTTCACGTGGCATAACTAAGTAGGTATAGTAATTTCAAGTGATATAAGGATATCACTAAATATAAATGCAACTCAAAGGCGATAAAACTCTATAACAAATCTCACAATATAAGCACGCCTCATCTCATCGGCATATCACAAAACATCAAATACAGTTTAGAAGAAAAACATTACTCCAAAGAGGAGAAATCTCAAACCTTTCATATCGGTAACTCAAAACAACTCCAAAGAAATCACCATCTCAAAATACGCCATAAGGCAATAAAATATAAATCTCCAACATAGAAGACTATAATCCAAAATAAATGCCAAAAAACAAATCTCATATAATATGCCAAAAAGGCAAATCTCAAATAACACCAGTGTTGGCAAACCCAAATCTTAAATATAGAACTAGATAAGAAGTTCAATTTCCAAAGATGAAATCACCATATATAATATCTCGAACGGCTCAAATGGCCAATAATATAAAAAGATGATACACATGGAAAATCATAAGGAAATCAATGAAATCATCTCAAAGGTATAACATGTGCTTATGGCCAAAGCCCGCCAAGTACTGTTCTCACAAAATAAGGCACCACGTCTCCTAGAAAAACGTTCCGAAGGACAAATAAATACGTATTTTAGAATAACATCCTGAAGGACAACATCTCGAAGGACAAATACGTCACAATTACAAATGTCTCTTAGACAAACATCCCGAAGGACAAATAACCCAAAGGTCCAGTACTGGCTAATATGTCTCTTAGACAAATGTGTCACAAACTCTCGGATAGAAACCCGAACAGTGTTAATATGTTTCATATACCACACGTTTGCACTAAACTATTTAGTAACTGTTAGTGAATTTCATACTCAAAGTAGTAACAAGTTTACCTCATCTTATCGGTAAACTCGACTCGAAGGTCAAATCGATCAAATGGACAAGTCAGGAACTAACCGATAAGATAAACACATGTGTCTCATACCATGATTTTCACTAAACCATTTAATTCTCCTTCTCGTTCACTAAAAATATGCAAAAATGTGTGACTTATATACAAAATAAATTACTTTGGAAAACAAGCTTTAAAAACCAATTCTCGAAATCAATTTGAAAATCTCCCTTATTATAGAGATAAATAGATTTTACACTTGAAAATAATATAAATTATCATATAATAATTATTTTGAGATTCCCATAAATTTTAAAAATTATTTAACATTCGTTAGGCAAAATCCATGATCGAAATCAAAGAAATTACTCAAAATCGTCATTCAAATTTAATTCAAATTCAATTTAAATTTGAATTTCAAATTCAATTTAAATTTGAATTTCATTCATCAAAACTAGGCTAGCCTATTAGTAGGCATCATAGCCCTCAAAACAATTTAGAAATATCACAAAAACATAAAGTAAAAGTCAAAAGTCGGATGGGAAAAGAACATAAAAATGCATAGACAAAATAATACACAGGTCCGGAATCTTCTCTAGGTTCAACTTTCGGACATGAAACAGGTGGCCAAATGACCTCTGATTGGACTAAAAATTGGTGCTCTAGTAGTATAAAACTTCAGCTTTCAAATAAAAAAAGAATCTACGAATCCCGATTGGAAATGAAAAAGTCACGTTGTCTCAAACGTGGACTCAGGCCATGTTTGCAACAGTTGAAAATTAAAATATGCCCAGACCTAAAAACTATCTTGAGTTCAATTTACAGGCCTAAAAAAGAGGACCGAACGACCTCATATTGAGTAGAAAATTAGGGCTTATAGTTTAACACTCATACTATAAACTGGAAAAAGAATCACCGAATTTGAACAAACTATGAGAAAGTTATGATGTCTCAAAGTTGAACCCAAGCAGTGTTTTCACTATAAAAATCTGGGCAAAAACATACTCTGAATTGAAGTTTGGCAACATATTTCTATAAGCTACATGGGTATGAATAAAATTTAACACTCATACTTGAAACTAGAAAAAGAATCACGAAATTTGAACAAGTTTTGAGAAACTTTTCTCAAAGTTGAACCCAGGCAGTGTTTTCACGGTAAAAATCTAAGTCAAAAACATGCTCCGAATCAAACTTCGACAGCATATTTCTATAAGCTATATAGGTCAAAATGACCTAAAATTTGGCGTGCTTAATCTAAAAAATATGGTCTACAAACCTGAAAAATTCCAGCAGCATTTCATTGCGGGAATAGAGAGATACGACTACACAAAGGTACTACTCAAAACAGTTTACACAAAAAACAATTCAAAAACGATTTTAGGAAAACTTTCACTTCAGCTTGCGATTTTTGGCATTGCATAAGCTAGCTATTGTGAGATTGATACTCACCTGCTGTTAGAAATGATCAGACCTCAAATTTAGGTCAAAAGATTGAAGCTTGGGTTGAATTTGAGCTTCTACAACCTGTAAAACTATGAAACAGGTGGATGCAAGAAAGAAGTAGTCAATAAATAATCATTAAAAAATTAGGATTTTTGATGAAATATTAGGTTTTAGATTTTTATTACCTATAGATTTAGCTTAAATTGATTTTAAAACACTAAATTTGAGTCTAATTTGATGATTTTTGGCTTGGGTTTGTCAGAGGAAATGAGTTTCTTTTTTTCTGTTAACTGACTAGAAGAAGGAGATGAGAATGATTTCCTATACGTATAGGAGATGTTCTTCTCATTTCTTTATCTCTTATATTAAGCTAATACACTTTTAGGACCCAAATAAGAAGAAAAACTAAATGGCCTGAGTTATAAAATCAACATGTAAATCAAGTGCACATATATTATACTATATAATAAAACGAAGTCATTTTTCTTTCTGATTTTCAACCAAACAAAATATGTAAATTTACATACACATGAAATAAATTATTTTACACAACATGAAAAGACTAATTTTTATTTTTAAAACATAGTTATTATTAAAAACTTTAATCTGCAAAAATACACTATTTTGACCAATAAATGCAAAAGTTCACATTTTTAACTTCTAACATTCAACAAAAATACTTTTCTCACTTAGAAAAATATTTCAAACCATTTCCAAACCTTATTTATAACTAAAATATATTTGAAAACCAATTTCCACCTTTTTATTTAAATAAACCACCTTTAAAATTAATTACTTCTTTGAAAAATTATTAAAAGAAGCAAAATGGCAATAACTAATAAAGTTATTGCACTATCACCAAATAAAAATCATTTCCCGTTTATTTTATCTCAGACCATAACAAAGAGGCTTCTAAAACTTTATTCTCATTTTTATTCCCAAAATTCATTGTTTATTCAAATAAAAAATTTAAAACTCAATTGTATTTAATTCTCATTATTAAATTATAACTAATAGGTAATTAATAAAACCAGGGTTGTTACAGACTCATCTCTTTAACAGAATTGCATCCTTGCAATTTCTTGAGAAGAGTTTGTGCTCGACATAATATTTCATCACTCAAAGGAAAGATAGACAAGCACGAGATTAAAACTCCTCACTTTCCACTCAAGACGAAAGAAGGCTAAGATAAAATTGCTTGGCAAATTCTATGATTTTCCCGAACATATATCTCAGGATTAGCGGACTATAGAATTTTTTCAAGCAATATCTCATGATTTCGAAGGCATCTCACCTTCGAATAAGAACACAAAAGCAAAAATGCTACCCAAGAATCAATAGAATGGGATTGATTTCACTGATATTTCTCAGTAGAGTCGGGATTTAGCTCATCTTTACCCCCAAACTCTAATCAATAACGCGATTATCGACCTAACTTTCTATGTGTCGGTATGGAAAAAGCCACATAGATAGGAGAACAATAACAAAAAAGGTAGAAAAATTCAAAAAGAGGTGGTGTCTTCAAGGGCCACCAACCTCAATGACCGCAAAATGCAAGTCGTTAAACCATTGCACTAAGGCAAGAGAAGCGTAAGGAACCAAAATATTTCAAAAAGATAAATAATAACGCTTGAAGTTTTAAAATGCGTCACTTTTAAAATCATAATCTCAATTTCCTTTATTTGAAAATCTTGAAACTCTTTAGTATAGGATCACAAGATAAGGAACAAATTTAAACTCAAATACCCTTGGTTTACAAAATTAGATTTTCAAAAGAATTTTTCTATGTCCACATCAACTCGTATTAAAACAAAATTTTGAAAACATTACTTCCAAAAATTTCTAGAAAAATCTTCATAAGCCATTCAAAAATAAAAACTTTTGATTCTAAATATCATGATATGGGTTCCAACTCAATCTTATTAAAACACAATTTATCATGTCTGACTATTTCATCATGCCGTTTAGGAAATTTCTGTCGATAACGTTGATCAGATGCATCGACCATTATTCTTAAACACTCGATGGACGACCCAACACATAGTGTAACGACCCTGGAATTCAGACCCAGTTTAAAATTTTAAAAATCGTATATTAGTGTAGAAATTCGAATTTTCACAAACAAATTCCGTTGCTATTCAAACTTCACATTTGGAATGCGTCTGATAGACATAGGCATACGCCAAAATTTCGTTGAAAAATATTGAAGTAAATTTCGCTCGTCGCATTTACATATTAGTTTAAATTTTATATGTAAATTTCCTATTGTCCGAACTCAAATATTTTTCATAATGTTGCATAAGAAAAATATTCTGAACTTGACGACGCATTTCGTTTCGTCAAATTTCGCTTTTAATTGCTAGTTAAAATGTTCGCTCGAGGATCAATAAGATTGACGACTTCGCAAACAGTGTCAAACCATCAATGTCTTCATACCGTTGTGTCCGCCTCGTTGCGCTGATCAAAACGGTATATTTGTTTGTGTAAATCGGAGTTCGGCGTTGCGAATTATAATTGTTTAACGGAGTACAAACTGGTCCGTTACGCAGCACAAACCGCTACCTAACCTTCTTCACTGTACACAGTTCTAGGGATTTTTGGCCATTCAAAAACCCAATAGCCATCACGTTTACCAAAAACATCATTGCATTGACCTTTGCACTCTGAACCCCTCTGTATATATCTGCCTTCATTAATTCCTCTACATACCAGCTCACTTCATTAATTGCTCGCTGCATTACTGGCTACTTCTCTGGTACGCAATCTCTTCTCCCTCCTCTTCATAATTCTTTTATTTTGTCTCCCCCTCAGTATGAAACTCACCCACACCTGCTCCATGCTTCCACACTCTCTCCTCCACTGCCCTTGCACTAGCCCACCCTCAACCCATGCATGACCATCCGCATCCACACCCCGCCTGCGCCACGCAGCCACCACTGCATCACCTCCGCCCACTGGCCAACATCCACCGGCCCAGCTCGTCCACCTCCAACCCGGCTAGCCTCATCCACCTCCGGCCCAGCCCGCCTCCACGCCACCGTCCCGACCCCACTGCCCACTGCCGCATCACCTACTGCTCCGCCCTACACGGCCCCACTCGGTTCGCCCCGCGTCACCAGCCTCCGCCTTCGCCCACCCAAGCACCGCGCCCCACTGCTGCCCCACACCCACTGTCCAGCTCTCCTCCACCTCGCCCACAGCCTATGTTTCAGTGCACTACAGTTTGCATATAAATATATGCATGGAGCAGATAAATATATGTATGGAACTGTTAAATATATGCCTGGAATAGTTTACTTACATACAGTGTTTTACTGGTTTGCAGGTGCTGATCCGGGATCTCAGCCCTAGGCTTCATCCGGCTTGTTTGAATCTATCTAATTTCTTTGTTTTGGTATGGTTTATATATATTCAATCGTTATATATATTGCAATAAACAAATTATTTATTAATTATTCGTTGATTGTAGTTGTGTTCATTTTACGTCGTGCTTGTTAGGGTCTATTTCATCTATTCGTCTTCGTGCTTCATCATTTTCTCTAACCACGCAAGGTGAATATTTCATTCACGACTCAATCTATTATGCTATGGTAATCAAGTGATAATTGTTCTTAATATAAATTTGGATAAATTGTTGATTGTTAAAATTGTTGAAATAAAACTGTAAATCGCTATGCAAGTTAAATTTGAATATTGTTAGTTTACGACAAATAGTTGTGACACTAAATGTGTTATGTGATGTTGAATTTGGTTGTTACTATAAGTAAAATTTAATGTGAAATTTAATTTGATATAGGATAGTTAACAAATTAAAATGGATTATATATGTTGAATTTGACCCCTTTAAATGATAAATAAATCGACGCGTAGAAATAGCGTTAACCTCACTTTGAACCATTGAATGTATAATTGATGTAGTAAATTGATAATAGACACCGAGTGAAACCATAATGTAATAATCTTTAATCTGCATGAAATGATAGTGTGGATTCTAGGAATAATTATATTAATTTACATAATAACAAATGTAAGTTAATACGATTATTTCGAGATTATTTAAATAAATTGTTGAATTGTTATGTATGGTTGCTATTGCTTATTTATTTACTTTGACACCATCCCAGTTATACAATGCAAGTTCCCTTTGCTATGCTTTGTTTTATATTGAATGATATTAGGTTGAAATGATAAATACCCAATTAAACAACTTGGCCTAGGATAGATAATTTAAAAAAATAAGAAACCCGATTGGTCAACAAAAATCAATTTCGAAATTGAAATATATTTTAAATTAAGGAGTGAACTTAATGATTTGTTTGGAAATTAAGTAACGAACTTAAGGGATTTAAATTGAAATAAATTAATGGATTTAATTGAAACGAATGAATAAACCTATTTAATTGAATAAAATGAATTGACAAATTTAATTGAAATAGGATTTAGAAACAAGTAAGTTCCAGAATTTAATAACTTAAAAATTTATTAGATTTAGCTTTAAACTCGGTTTTAATAAAATAGATTTGGAACTTGTTATAGGTTTTATTTAAGATTAAGAAAATTTTGACTTAAGGGGAATACAAAACTAACTAAAGTTTTATGGGTTTAATTGAGTGATACTTTATAATTTAAATGATTTTAAATTTAATGAATTAATCAAATCAGGTCATTTTAAACGGAATATGGATTGAGTTGATTTGTAACTCGGAAATAACTTATTGGTGATGTGTTAAACCAAATAAATGGAAATGGATTTCTTTAGAAATTTAATTGAATTGGTAAATAAATCAAATGGAGTTTTGATAAGAGGAATTTAGTTAATGAAATTGATTTAATCGAATTTATGAAAACAGTGGATGTAAACATGAGGTGAAATGAATAGAATTTGATTTAATGATTTAAACTAAGTTTACCATTAAATTGAATTCATTGATTATGAACTAAATTTAATAAGCGACATTTAGACCTTATTAAATTGAACTTGAATACTAAATTTTAATTGTTAACTCAAAGGTTTGAACTAAAAAAAAAATTGCATTTATAAATATGTTTTAAATATCTGAAATAAATTGAATCGTGAAATGTCAAATTTTGGATGTCAAATTTGCACCTTGACTTTTGGACTTTGATTTGTTTAAACATTAATTTAACCAACCATCGGGTAATAAATACGTAGTTATTAAAGAGACCGGGATTGGGAATGGACATACTCTCTGTCGATACCGAAAACCACTTTAATAACTATTATACGCGGAGTGTTGATCCAGAATGAAGTAGATGATTTTGGTGAACGCGTTGACTGAAGAAAGAGAACGAAATTGGATGACCCCAGACATGACTAAAACAGGAGCCGCGCCGGGCCATTGAGGTTCGCCACCTCTAGAGGACATGCTTCTTCGATACCATATCTATTACTTTTGTGATTCGATTTGGGTGCACCTCTTGATTTGGGAGTGCTGTTTCGCGGTGTTGATGTAGCTGCTGGCTATGCTCAACATCAGTCCGGATCACGCAACTACTAGTATCCTAGTTGGTATCGCCTCATGTACCTTGTCATACTGATTATCCTATTCGCGACCACTACGTTTTGTTTTGTGTTATACCTATGTGGTACCCTCTGATAACCACTAGTTTACGGTGGGGTTTACGGTGCTGTATAGACTATGACATTATAAAATGTATTAAGGGGAATTACGGTAACGCCTTGACGCTATTTTAATATCGTACTTTACTAATTAGACATTATCTACATATCGTATTCTATTGTATATATAGATAGTTTATCGGATCCTTAGAGATGTTATTTTATTCATCTTTGAGTTATGGACTTTATTCCCTGCACTTGATTATCCTGTATAAGATTTTGAGTCCTGGCTCGAGTGTTTCTTTTTGTATATGCTCAGGTCAGTCTGAAGCTATACAGTTTGCTGATCAAGGTTGGTTGAAGATGCTGAAGGCTTGGCATTTATCTTTATCAGTCTATTTCTATTCCTGTATTGATGTCCTAGTCTGTTGGACATTTATGTATTTCCTTTTAGTCACTTTTGTTTAGACATTGTTGTACTTCAGGTAGTAGCTTCGTGAACTGCTATTATGACGATGTATTTTCCGCAGCATTATTCTGTGACTGTTCTGTATCTGTGATGTTGTATTGATTCTTATTTACATTTATGTATTTATAATCCTATAATGATTCGTGTTTTGTATTATTTACGTTGACATGTGTGGATTATTGTCAATTTAAATGGTCCAAATATACGGGTTGCTACAGTTGGTATCAGAGCTTTGGTTTCCCTAAAAACCTTAGTTTAGGGTTATATAAACTCATTAGAGATAGGGTAGCAATACCCTAGAATGAGGAGAATCGATTCAATATCCAGATCCTTAAATTCAAACTTCTTTTGATTCATTAATTAGAGTTTCTTTAAGCTTAATGATTTTGCTATCCTTGGTTCTAAATCTCTTTAGATATTTCAGGATGAGTACCGGAAGAAGCAATAGGGGAGGAAGAGGCCATGGTCCTCCCCAGGCTGCACCTGCCGCCCCAGCTCCAGTCAAATTCACCACTCTTAGTAAGGAGTATACACAGCTAGGGGGTATTAAGTTTTCCGGATCGGAGGTCATTATCGAAGCTCAGCAATGGCTCAAAGGCTTAGAGAAGATATTTTCTTGACCAGAAATCACTGATGCTCAGAAGCGTCAGCTTGCTGCTTGGCAACTGCGGAATGCCGCACAAGATAGGTGGGAATCCGTCACTTCTCGTATTGAGGAGAACACCATCACTTGGGCCTAGTTTAGGTATAAATTTATTTGGATTTCGTAGTCTAAATTCTTCTTTCAATCTTTGAAATGTTATTCATCTAGTCTATTTTATTGATTAGGGATACTTTCTCGGCACAGTGGATGCCCGCTGTTGGGAAAACCCAGCTTTATAGAGCTTTTATGGATCTTAAGCAAGGCAGTATGACTTTTTCTGAGTACGAGAGGAAATTCAACGAACTCTCCAAGTTTGGCCTGGGATTGATCGATACACCACTTCTAAAGAACGAGAAGTTCATTTTGGGAGCTCGACCAGAGTATTATGACTTGCTTACCGGCCACACACACTACACCTTACAGAGCTTGTTGATTATGCTCTTAGATACGAGGCAAAGCCACAAGGACCCACTGCCAACGCCACTCCTACTCAGTCCCCTTCTAGCCAGCTCGGAAAGAGGAAGACGAGCTTTGATCAACAAAAGAAAGCTTGGCAAAAGACTACAGGATTAGGATATGCTCAAAAAATCCCAATCGACCTTGCTAATATCACTTGCTTCAAATGCGATAAGAAGGGCCATTATTCTAATAGCTGTCCATCTACCGGAGCAGCTATTCCACCACCTTCTCAAATGAGGGGTGATTTATGCCATGCCTGCCTCTAGCCTGGTCACTACAAGAGAGACTGCCCATTGCGAAAGAGAGGCACGCCATCTGGAGTATTTTCTATCACCACTCCTGCACCACCTGCTTAGGATGACCGAGGTACCTTACGAAGTACTTTTTCATTACATGATTCACCTGTTAGGGTATTATTCGATACTGGTGCTTCTCATAGCTTCATATCTATTGATCTTTGTAATAAGCTCAAATTAGAACCTACTCTTGGTACTACTTCCTTATGTGTCTCCAACCCTATTGGAGGACTTGCCAACCTCAGTAGAATTTGTAAAGAGGTTGTGCTTTTGTATGGAAGATATCGATTCACTTGGGATTTTTATGTGCTTGGCTTCGTAGCATTTGACATTTTGTTGGGTGCTGATTGGTTAAGAAAATTCGAGGCTGTTATTTCTTGCAAAGCTCGTTCTGTTTCCCTAATCAATGACAAGGGCCTACCACTTATCATTGAATGAAAATCACCTCAGAAATATGCCGGAAGCTTCATATTCTCTCTTGATGTTCACCCGGATGATCTTAGTACCACTCCTACTGTTCAGAAATTTCCCGATGTATTTGGAGAGGTCAACTCTCTACCGCCTAAACGGGAGATCGATTTCCACATTGACTTATTCCCGGAACTACTCCCGTAGTTCTCCCTCACAGAAGGATGGCTCCTAAGGAAAAATTCGAACTTAAAACTCAAATTGATGATCTTTTTGCTAGGAGTTTGATTAGGTGAAGTTTTTCTGAATGGGGGGCCGCAGTCGTATTTGTCACCAAATCAGATGGATCTCTTCGCATGTGTGTTGATTACAGGGAATTAAACAAATGCACTCTCAAAAATCGTTATCCGATGCCTCGCATAAATGATTTATTCGATCAGCTCCATGGAGCTAAAGTCTTCTCACAACTTGATCTAGCCACTGGATTCCACCAACTTAGAGTAGCAGAAGATAGTATTCATAAGACAGCTTTCTGTACCGAGAATGGATTCTATGAATGGTTAGTTATGCCATTCGGTTTGACCAATGCACCTGCTTATTTCGTCGACTTAATGAATCGAGTCTTCCGTGATGTCCTTAACAGGTTTGTTCTTGTCTTCATTGATGATATTCTCGTCTCCTCCAAAGATGAGAAAGAGCATGAGACACATCTTGCTTATGTTCTGGAAACACTCCGAAATCATCAACTTAAAGCCAAGTTCTCGAAATGCCACTTCTGGCGAGACGAAGTACGATTCCTTGGCCATATTGTTTCTGAAAATGGAATTTCGGTCGATCCAGCTAAGATCGCCGTAGTCAATGTAAGTTCTATCCTATTCGTTGTTTCTATTCGATCCAACTTATTTCTTTCTAATTTGAAAATTTATCTACAGGATTGGGAGACTCCCAAAACTCCTACTGATATCTGTAACTTCTTGGGCCTAGCCGGTTATTATCGCAGATTTATTGAGCACTTTGCCCGAATTTCTGCCCCACTTACTGCTTTAACTCGAAAGGATGTCAAGTTTATTTGGAGTGAGAAGTGCGAATCAGCTTTTAATGAGTTGAAACGTAAGTTAACTTCAGCTCCAGTTCTTGCGGTAATTGACGGGAGTGAATGATTAACTGTCTATACCGATGCTTGTCGAGAAGGTTTAGGCGCTGTCTTGATGCAAAATGGCAAGGTTGTTGCCTATGCTGGTTGTCAGTTGAAGATCCATGAAGTAAACTATGCAACCCATGATTTAGAGCTTCTTGCTGTTGTATTTGCTTTGAAACTATGGAGGCATCATCTTTTGGGAACAAAATTTGAATTATTCACTGATCATAAGTCCTTGAGGTATATCTTCTCTCAGAAAGATTTGAACCAGAGACAAGTCCGATGGCTCGAATTCTTAGCTGCATATGATCTCGACATCAATTATACTCCTGGAAAAGCAAATGTTGTAGCTGATTCTTTGAGCCGTAGCAAAGCATTGTCATGTTGTAATCTTGTAGAAGGCATGCTATTTCAGCTTGTTATCTCCCCATCTCTTATGGATCGCATCAAAGCTAGGCAATATGAGGACACCTTGCTCTATCGCATGAAGGAGTTAGTTCTTGGTAGGGTTGGAAATGCTGACAGTAAAGTGGGAACACAGATCGATAGTAATGGAGTTCTGAGGATTCACAGCCGTATTTGTGTTCCAAATGTCGATGGATTGAGACAAGAAGTACTTAGAGAGAACCATCAGTCATCACTTTCATTTCATCTTAGTGTCACCAAGATGTATCGAAATATGAAGCGTTTATATTGGTGGAGTGGGATGAAGAGAGATGTCTTTATATATGTCAGTAGATGCACCACTTGCCAGCAAGTCAAGGCCGATCACCGGAGGACGGCAGGATTACTTCAACCCCTAGAGATTTCGTGTTGGAAATGGGATCAGATTTCTATGGACTTCGTTGACAGATTACCGAGGACCCGAAAAGGTAACGAGAGTATATGGGTGATGTTGATAGGTTGACCAAATCTGCTCACTTTATTCCTGTTAAGGCCACTCGTACTGCTTCGAGTTTGGCCGAGATTTATATGAGAGAGATTGTTAGACATCATGGAGTTCCATCTAGTATTGTATGCGATAGAGATCCCTTATTCACTAGTAAATTCTGGAAGGCATTTCAGGACGTCTTGGGCACTAAACTAAATCTGAGTACAGCATATCATCCTCAGACAGATGGCCAAACTGAGAGGGTAAATCAGATTTTGGAAGACCTGCTCCGAGCTTGCATTATTGATTTCGGTGGATCTTGGGAAGACCATCTCCATTTGGTTGAATTCACTTATAATAACAGTTATCAGGTAATCAAAAAATTTTAATTTGAATAAGTACAATTGAATTGAAATTTAACTATCTTTATAATCAGGCAAGTATTGATATGGCACCGTTCGAAGCTTTATATGGACGGCCATGCAAATCGTCATCTTGTTGGATTGAGCCTGGTGATCGATTAATTTTTGGCCCAGACATGATTATGGAAGCATCCGAGAAGGTTAATGAGATCAGAAGGAAGATGAAAACCGCACAGGATAGGCAGAAGAGCTATGTAGATAGGCGTAGAAGAGATTTAAAATTCCAGGTTGGGGATGAGGTATTTCTTAGGGTATCACCTTTGAAGAATGTTATTCAATTTGGTCGTAGAGGGAAGCTCGCTCCTAGATTTGTTGGACCATTCACTATCACTGAGAGGATTGGTACACTAGCCTACAGAGTTGCACTGCCGGAGAAATTTGAGGGCGTGCACAACGTATTCCATGTTTCACATCTACGGAAGGTTGTACATGATCCATCCATGAACATTCCTATTGCTCAGTTAGATGAGGTAGATATTCAGCCGGATTTGACTATAGAGAGGAGACCACTTCGTATTGTTGATAGGGATACAAAGCAGCTTAGAAGGAAATCTGTTAGCCTAGTAAAAGTCCAATGGAGTCCCGATGATCGTGATTGTACTTGGGAAACCGAGGAGAGTATCCGGGATTCTAATCCAGAATTGTTTGTTGAAGGTAAATTCCATTCTATATTATACTTTATTCGATAATCTATTCTATATCCATCGTATCTCCCTTATCTGTTCTTTCAGTCTTTACTTTGTTCCTTTTCGAGGACGAAAAGTTTTGAGTGGGGGAGAATGTAACGACCCTAAAATTCAGACCCAGTTTAAAATTTTAAAAATCGTATATTAGTGTAGAAATTCAAATTTTCACAAACAAATTCTGTTGCTATTCAAACTTCACATTTGGAATGCGTCTAGATAGACATAGGCATACGCCAAATTTCGTTGGAAAATATTGAAGTAAATTTCGCTCGTCGCATTTACATATTAGTTTAAATTTATGTGTAAATTTCCTATTGTCCGAACTCAAATATTTTTCACAATGTTGCATAAGAAAAATATTCTGAACTTGACGACGCATTTCGTTTCGTCAAATTTCGCTTTTAATTGCTAGTTAAAATGTTCGCTCGAGAAAATAGATCAATAAGATTGACCACTTCGCAAACAGTGTCAAACCATCAATGTCTTCATACCGTTGTGTCCGCCTCGTTGCACTGATCAAAACGGTATATTTGTTTGTGTAAATCGGAGTTCGGCGTTGCGAATTATAATTGTTTAACGGAGTACAAACTGGTCCGTTACGCAGCACAAACCGGTACCCAACCTTCTTCACTATATAGAGTTCTAGGGATCTTTGGCCATTCAGAAACCCAATAGCCATCACGTTTACCAAAAACATCATTGCATTGACCTTTGCACTCTGAACCCCTCTGTATATATCTGCCTTCATTAATTCCTCTACATACCAGCTCACTTCATTAATTGCTTGCTGCATTACTGGCTACTTCTATGGTACACACTCTCTTCTCCCTCCTCTTCATAATTCTTTTATTTTGTCTCCCCCTCAGTATGAAACTCACCCACACCTGCTCCATGCTTCCACCCTCTCCTCTCCACTTCCCATGCACCAGCCCACCCTAAACCCGTGCATGACCATCCGCATCCACACCCCGCCTGCGCCACGCAGCCACCACGTCATCACCTCCACCCACTGGCCAACATCCACCGGCCCAGCTCGTCCACCTCCAAACCGGCTCGCCTCGCCCACCCCCGGCCCAGCCCGCCTCCACGCCACCGTCCCGACCCCACTACCCACTGCCGCATCGCCTGCTGCTCCGCCCTACACGGCCCCACTTGGTTCGCCCCGCATCACCAGCCTCCGCCTTCGCCCACTCAGCCACCGTGCCCTACTGCTGCCCCACACCCACTGTCCAGCTCGCCACGGCCCAGCTCGCCTCCACCTTCGCCCACAGCCCACGTCCACGTCGCCACCCACAGTCCGTCGCACCACCACACCACACCCACTGCCATCACTGCTGTGCCTCGCCTTGGCCGCCCGTGTTTTAGTGCACCTCAGTTTGCATATAAATATATGCATGGAGCTGATAAATATATGCATGGAACTGTTAAATATATGCCTGGAATAGTTTGCTTACATACAGTGTTTTATTGGTTTGCAGCTGCTGATCCGGGATCTCAGTCCTAGGCTTCATCCGGCTTGTTTGAATCTATCTAGTTTCTTTGTTTTGGTATGGTTTATATATATATTCAATCGATATATACATATATATATATATATTGCAATAAACAAATTATTTATTAATTATTCGTTGATTGCAGTTGTGTTCATTTTACGTCTTGCTTGTTAGGGTCTATTTCATCTATTCGTCTTCGTGCTTCGTCATCTTCTCTAACCACGCAAAGTGAATATTTCATTCACGACTCAATCTATTATGCTATGATAATCAAGTGATAATTGTTGTTAATATAAATTTGGATAAATTGTTGATTGTTAAAATTGTTGAAATAAAACTGTAAATCGCTATGCAAGTTAAATTTGAATATTGTTAGTTTACGACAAATAGTTGTGACACTAAATGTGTTATGTGATGTTGAATTTGGTTGTTACTATAAGTAAAATTTAATGTGAAATTTAATTTGATATAGGATAGTTAACAATTTAAAATGGATTATATATGTTGAATTTGACCCCTTTAAATGATAAATAAATCGACGCGTAGAAATAGCGTTAACCTCACTTTGAAACATTGAATGTATAATTGATGTAGTAAATTGATAATAGACACCAAGTGAAACCATAATGTAATAATCTTTAATCTGCATGAAATGATAGTGTGGATTCTAGGAATAATTATATTAATTTACATAAATAACAAATGTAAGTTATTACGATTATTTCGGGATTATTTAAATAAATTGTTTAATTGTTATGTATGGTTGCTATTGCTTGTTTATTTACTTTGACACCATCCCAGTTATCACAATGCAAGTTCCCTTTGCTATACTTTGTTTTATATTGAATGATATAGGGTTGAAATGATAAATACCCAATTAAACAACTTGCCTAGGATAGATAATTTAAAAAAATAAGAAACCCGATTGGTCAACAAAAATCAATTTCTAAATTGAAATATATTTTAAATTAAGCAATGAACTTAACGATTTGTTTGAAAATTAAGTAACGAACTTAAGGGATTTAGATTGAAATAAATTAATGGATTTAATTGAAACGAATGAATAAACCTATTTAACTGAGTAAAATGAATTGGCAAATTTAATTGAAATAGGATTTAGAAATAAGTAAGTTCCAGATTTTAATAACTTAAAAATTTATTAGATTTGTTTGATTTAGCTTTAAACTCGGTTTTAATAAAATAGATTTGGAACTTGTTATAAGTTTGATTTAAGATCAAGAAAATTTTAACTTAAGGGGAATACAAAACTAACTAAAGTTTTATGGGTTTAATTGAGTGATAATTTAAAATTTAAATGATTTTAAATTTAATGAATTAATGAAATCAGGTCATTTTAAACGGAATATGGATTGAGTTGATTTGTAACTCGGAAATAACTTATTGGTGATGTGTTAAACCAAATAAATGGAAATGGATTTCTTTAGAAATTTAATTGAATTGGTAAATAAATCAAATGGAGTTTTGATAAAAGGAATTTAGTTAATGAAATTGATTTAAGCGAATTTATGATAACAGTGGATGTAAACATGAGGTGAAATGAATAGAATTTGATTTAATGATTTAAACTAAGTTTACCATTAAATTGAATTCATTGATTATGAACTAAATTTAATAAGCGACATTTAGACCTTAGTAAATTGAACTTGAACACTAAATTTTAATTGTTAACTCAAAGGTTTGAACTAAATTTTTTTTTGCATTTGGAAATATGTTTTAAATATCTGAAATAAACTGAATCGTGAAATGTCAAATTTTGGAAGTCAAATTTGCACCTTGACTTTTGGACTTTGATTTGTTTAAACGTTAATTTAACCAACCATCGGGTAATAAATACGTAGTTATTAAAGAGATCGGGATCGAGAATGGACATACTCTCTGTCGATACCGAAAACCACTTTAATAACTATTATACGCGGAGTGTTGATCCAGAATGAATTAGATGATTTTGGTGAACGCGTTGACTGAAGAAAGAGAACGATATTGGATGACCCCAGACATGACTAAAACAGGAGCCGCACCGGGCCATTGAGGTTCGCCGCCTCTAGCGGACACGCTTCTTCGATACCATATCTATTACTTTTGTGATTCGATTTGGGTGCACCCCTTGATTTGGGAGTGTTGTTTTGCGGTGTTGAGGTAGCTGCTGGCTATGCTCAACATCAGTCCGGATCATGCAACTACTAGTATCCTAGTTGGTATCGCCTCATGTACCTTGTCATACTGATTATCCTATTCGCGACCACTACGTTTTGTTGTGTTATACCTATGTGGTACCCTCTGATAACCACTAGTTTACGGTGGGGTTTACGGTGCTGTATAGACTATGACATTATAAAATGTGTTAAGGGGAATTACGGTAACGCCGTAACGCTATTTTAATATCGTACTTTACTGATTAGACATTATCTACATATCGTATTCTATTGTATATATAGATAGTTTATCGGATCCTTAGAGATGTTATTTTATTCATCTTTGAGTTATGGACTTTATTCCCTGCACTTGATTATCCTGTATAAGATTTTGAGTCCTGACTCGAGTGTTTCTTTTTGTATATGCTCGGGTCAGTCTGAAGCTATCCAGTTTGCTGATCAAGGTTGGTTGAAGATGCTGAAGGCTTGGCATTTATCTTTATCAGTCTATTTCTATTCCTGTATTGATGTCCTAGTCTGTTGGACATTTGTGTATTTCCTTTTAGTCACTTTTGTTTAGACATTGTTGTACTTCAGGTAGTAGCTTCATGAATTGCTATTATGACAATGTATTTTCCGCTGCATTATTTTGTGACTGTTCTGTATCTGTGATGTTGTATTGATTCTTATTTACATTTATGTATTTATGATCCTATAATGATTCGTGTTTTGTATTATTTACGTTGGCATGTGTTGATTATTGTCAATTTAAATGGTCCAAATATACGGGTTGTTACACATAGAAAGTCATTTTGCATAAAAGAAATTCTGTATAATACTCAGAATATTCTTTATTTATCTCAAAAATAATTTTATTTCTCTTAAAACATAACTTCAATTTAAAAGATTTAGAAACTCAATTTAACTTATACCCAGAATCAAAAACACTTAAAGAATTCATCGAGATATTCTCAGAATACTCGATTCACAAGATGGAATAGACTGGAGCATTCAATATTCTGAATGGTATAACGAACCACACACCAGACTCATAGCGAGTGCGGAATGTGGTAAGAGTAACGCTGTCCTCCGTGACTCGTAGTTCATGAAAAATCGGTGTAGGGTCAAGCTGAAGAATGACCGTAGCACCATACAATAGATTAAAAAAAGAAATAAGATACAAAAGCAAGGGTAAATATTTCCTCAAATGAGGATATGTAACATTAACAACAAATCGTTACTTCGAGTGAAGTAATACCACAAAGTATATCAACAATTGAGAATCCAAAAAGGATATCTCAAAAAAAATATAGGAATGACAAATGATGAATAAATCGAAATGATTACCTCATTTCCTTAGTGGACATTCTCGTGGTGGAATGACCAAAAAAACTAAGAATTGGAACTGAGGTCAATACAACACTCGATTGCCCGATGGGGTGACAAACCCAAACGGACTCCCAGAAATCAACATAGCCATCATGACTGGAATTTGAGATATATCATCAATATCTCGAAACTCAAGAGTGAATACAGAGACTTCAGAATCATCATCAATATTCCAAAGAATAAGAACAACAAACCAACCAAATTAGGATACCTAAATATAGGATCCCACAAATCACAAAATGCGGCTTGATAACACGCAAGCAATTCCATCTCAAATCTTTCCAAACTCAAGATAGAATAGCATCCTAATCCACACAAAAAGAAAAGCTACATGGAATAATCCCAAATCCTCATACATCATGCCAAATATTGTGGATATCCTCGATAGGACTTGCAATCCTCACAAAAGAACAAGACAAGAACATCCAAAGCATCAACAAACTCCTCCGATGCGGATGGGTGTCAAGCACTTTTATTGAAAAGGACTTGAATAAAACAATCATGATTAGAATTACTCCTAAGATAAGATGTCATCAATTCTATTTTTGGAATACTACAGAATAAAAATATTCCTAGACATATCCCAAACTTCAATCTCAAAGGACGCTAAAAGATAAAGGACATGATGATTAAGGCATTTGTACTCTCACACTATACTTGGATGTATCATAATATATGCTTCTGTTCTATGTTTATCCTATTTTGTTCTAAACTTAGCTTTGATACCAAGATATGACTCCCCACCCTAAGATCCACATTAACAAAGAGTATTACTGAGTAATACTATCTGCTAATGCAGAGAATAGGACTGGTTATGAGCAACCATCTATAGTCTTGTCTTAAATTTCTATTGAATACGTCTATATCATTTTTTTCCTTTCTCAAATGGATCGACATATCCAATAAATGCTTAATACAAAACTACAAGTGGTTATAGGATCTATCAGAACAAAATACAACAACTCAAATGCATAACACATCATAGAACAACAAATGGATATGTATACATATATACTGATACATCCCAATACAATACAAATAAAACATCATAATTAGTATCACGACCACAGTATACACACGAGTCAAAACAATATACATATCAGAGTAGCGATAAAAAAACTACAGCAAAAAGGGCTAGCAGATAAGCCTATGCGAAAGCAGAATAGGCTAAGTCCATAAGGGTACCCAACCTGAAACACCTCGGTCTGACCCGAGTATAAAATACATGGGTCAGTTTAGTTAAACAAATCAATTTTTAAGGATAAGTGATAATATGAGCATAAGGCAAGGTGATAATCTTCTAAAGTGTAAAGGAATAATTCAAAGGTGTATGATTACTTCAGGTGGCATTACTAAATAGTTATAGTAATTTCAAGTGATACAAGGATATCAATAAATATGAATGCAACTCAAAGGAGATAAAACTGTATAACAAATCTCACAATAAAAGAATGCCTCATCTCATCGCGTATCACAAAACATCAAATATGGTTTAGGATAAAAACATAACCCTAAAAAGGAGAAATCCCAAACCCGCCATATAGGAAACTCAAAACAACCTCAAAGAAATAACCATCTCAAAATACGCCATAAGGCAATCAAATATAAATCTCCACCATAGGAGACTATAATCCCAAAAAAAGCCGAAAGTCAAATCTCTTATAATACGCCAAAAAGGAAAATCTCAAATAACGCAAGTGTTGGCAAACCCAAATCTCAAATATAGAACTCGATAAGGAGTTCGATTTCCAAAGATGAAATCGCCATTTATAATATCTCGAATAGATCAAATAGACAATAATGTAAAAAGGCGATACATTTGGAAAATCAGAAGGAAACTAATGAAATCATCCGAAAGATATAGCACGTACATATGGACGAAGCCTGCCCAAGTATTGTTCTCCCAAAATAAGGTGCCGCGTCTCTTAGAAAAACGTCGCGAAGGACAAATAAATACGTCTCTTAGAATAACATCCCGAAGGAAAACATCCCGAAGGACAAATACGTCGCAATGACAAACGCCTCTTAGATAAACATCCTGAAAGACAAATGATTCGAAGGTCCAGTACTGGCAATTATGTTTCTTAGACAAATATGTCACAAACTCTCGAATAGGAACCCGAACGTTGTTATTATGTGTCCCATATAATACATTCACAATAAACTGTTTACTAATCACTAGTAAATTTCACAATCAAATCATTAAAAAGTTTACATCGTCTCATCGGTAAATCGACACAAAGGTCAAAACGATCAAACGAACAAATCAGAAATTAACCGATAAAATAAATGCACCTGTCCCATACCACATGTTTTATCAGACCATTTAATTGTCCTTCTCATTCGCTCGAAATATGCAAAGAAGTGTAATTTATATGTAAATAATTTACTTTGAAAAACAAGCTTTGAAAACTAATTCTCGAAATCAATTTGAAAACCTCATTTGAAAATCTCCCTTATTATAGAGAATAAACAGATTTTACACTTGAAAAAACTTTAAAACATTACATAATAATTATTTTGAAATGCCCATAAATTTTAAAATTTATTCCAAAATCGTTTGGAAAAATCCATGCTTGAAATCAAAGAAATTACTCAAAACCGTCAATCAAATTCAATACAAATTCAATTCAAATTTGAATTTCAAATTCATAAAAAATAGGTTGGCCTATTGATAGGCATTATTGCCCTCAAAAAAATTCAGAAGTATCATAAAAACATGAATTTAAAGTCAAAAGTCGGATGAAAAAAGAACATAAAAATGCATAGACAAAATATACCCAGGTCTGAAATCTTCTCTGGGTTCAACTTTCGGACATGAAACAGGTGGTGATCTCTGATTGAACTAAAAAATGGTGTGCTAATAGTAGAAAACTTCAGCTTTTTGATAAAAAAGAATCGATGAATCCCGACTGAAAATGAAAAAGGTTCACTGTCTCAAACATGGACTCAGACCATGTTTGCAACGGTTCAAAAACGAAGATGTGCCCGGGCCTGAAAACCATCTGGGTTCAAATTACAGGCCTAAAAATAGCACCAAACGACCTCATATTGAATAGAAATTGGTAGGCATATAGTTTAACTATCATACTTAAAATTGGGAAAAGGAACACAGAATATGAACAAACTATGAGAAAGTTATGATGTCTTAAAGTTGAACTCAGACAGTGTTTCCACTGTAAAAATCTAGGTAAAAACATGTTCCGAATCAAAGTTTGGCAACATGTTTCTATACGCTACATGGGTTGAAATAAATTGAAATTAAGTATGCATAAGTTTTAACACTCATACTTGAAACTAGAAAAAGAATCACGAAATTTGAACAAGCTTTGAGAAACTTATGATGTCTCAAAGTTGAACGCAAACAGTGTTTTCACTGTAAAAATCAGGGCAAAAACAAGCTCCGAATCAAAGTTCGATAGCATATTTCTATAAGCTATATAAGTCGAAATGATCTGAAATTTGGTATGCTAAATCTACAAAACATAATCTACAAATTGAAAAATTCTGGCAGCACTTCGTTGCGGGAATAGAGTGATATGACTGCACAAAGGTGTACTCAAAACAGTTTACACGAACTAAACAATTAAAAAATGATTTTAAGCAAAATTTCACTTCAACTTGCGATTTTTGGCATTGCATAAGCTAGCTATAATGAGATTGATACTCACCAGCTGTTAAAAATGATCAAAACTCGAATTTAAATCAAAAGAATGAAGCTTGGGTTGAATTTGAGCTTCTACAACGTGTTAAACTATGAAACAGGTGCATGCAAGAAAGAAGAAAGTAGTTAACAAACTATCATTCAATAATTTGAATTTTTGATGAAATATTAGGTTTTATATTTTGATTACCTGTAGATTTAGCTTTGATATTTAAAACACAAATTTGAGTCTAATTTGGTGATTTTTAGCTAGGTTTTGTAAGAGGAAATGGCTTTCTTTTTTCCATTCACTAACTTGCGGAAGGAGATAAAAATGATTTCCTGTACGTACAGGAGATGTTTTTCTCATTTTATTATCTCTTAGATTAGGCTAATGGGATTTTGTTGAATATGCTAGTATGTGATTTTTGTTTGATGATAATAAATATATGTATATTCAATTAAATGTATTTGTTAATATACTATTTTATTTTCATAGATTAAATAAATATTTGCTGAATAAAATAAATAACACAGAATTTAAATTCAAACAGATATTATTCAAACAAATATTTATTACAATTTTGAATAGTACAAATTTGAGCTCTTATTATATATATACAATTTGCAATTACAATACATTTCAATTTACATAACTGTCCTTACTACATATCGCTCGTTCACTCGTATTTATCTTTAACTCTATTTTGGATTGAATCCAGCATCTGAGCAATCTGCAAAATAAACACTAACGCACTAAAATTGAAAAGAAAATATTCTGCAGTGAAAAATAAAATGTATTTTGAAAATAGTATTTGCCTCAGTTATTTAGGTTGTTCGTCAAAATTTAATTTTGAATTCATCATACACAAATAGCTTGTGACATGCACAGTGTATCACTGTACATGCCACAAGGCCATGCACTTCGATATATACTTGATAAAAATGCAGGGATAGGTGAGTACAAGGTCAAACCAAAATCCAAAGTCGGGTTCAACTCAGGTGAAATACAAATTAAGTCAAGATACAAGCACAAGGTCAAACCCGAGCTATAAGCTGGATTCAACGCAGGTGCATTACAAAATTGTAAAATATAAGTGAATATGCAACATGCGCATAAGAAGTGGTGCACTGCAAATACAAGCACAATATGTACAAGTCAATGCAATAGTGGTGAACCATGAAGAGAACAAGACTGCATCAAGTAATCAAGTCAAGCAGACTATACATGAAAACAAACTTAAGTGATGCAATTACAGCTGAATACAAAAGAATATATATACGCATACTAGCTCAAAGCATTAATTCGAAATAACTCAAGATCAGATACAATGCAACAGTAGTGAACAGGCATATGGTTCATGACCACAATGCAACAGTCAGTGGTGAAGTAACTAGACCGGTCTAAAATCCAAAATGAACAAGCTCTAGATGCAATGCCAGTGAAACATCATACATATTGAAATCAGATCTCAATGCAATACATATATACATGAACATTATACAATTATATATGTATACAACTCGATGCACAAAGTTACATGGAACAAGACTCAAAAGTATATACCAGACAGTGATATAGTGCAACTTCAATCAAAACCAAGTTTGACAGCAGAGTATCAAGTGAGCATAAATGCTCCAGATAAGTTCAACAGCCGAACTAACGCAGAAGACAAAATCAAAGCAGTGACAGTGCCGAAGTCAACAAGCACAAAGAAAATAATAACCAAGGCAAGTTCAAACAAATCCATTTCAAAGCCAGGTGATAAAAATCAAAGTGGCCGAAGTCAAAATAAATCAACATCGTTAAAGAAGTTAGAGCCGTGGAAATCAAGGAAATTGAACAAGTTAGAAACCAAAACAGTGATAATCAAGCAATCGGAATTATACGAATTAAACAAGACATAGAAATCTCAAGCATTCAACCAAAATCAAATGACCGAGCAAAATTACTGATGAATTCAAATGAATTTATACGAATGAAATATAGGAATTCGAATCCTATAAAACGTAATCATCATCGATAGGTAAATACCAATCGAGTTAAGCATATCAACCAGAAAAGAAAAGGAAAATAACATACCATTAAAATCGAACTCGATCGAAGCAGCCGAAGCTAAGAACCGAAGAAACGATCGATCAACAAAGCTATATGCAAATACCTATGCTATCGATCAACATTCAAACGGCGGCTTCTAATTTCCAAAGCCTTAATTTTATTAGAGACTAGCACACAAGACAACGTTAATTTTCATGCAAAGGATACAGGCCTGTTATAAAAAGGAAAGATGGATGCAAGCCAAACAATTTTAAGGAGAAAAGGATATCTCATACTATTTTAAACTGGGCCGACTTTTATTATCATGGGCTTTAGTTAAAAAAATTAGGGTTTTATATTTTTTAAATTGTTTTTATTTGTAATTTATTTTTAGACTCTTGTAATTTCTAATCGTGTGACTAAGGGACGAACTACGGTGGTGTAGCTCGAGAATTCATAACTCAGTGGCTGAGTTATTGCAGGGATTTGAGCATAGAGTTAGGTTAGTCGATAACGGTGTAACGATTTTACGTGTGTAAGCGTCTGACTACTTACTTTCTAGTAGAAACCTTGGAGGCAGCACGTAGGTAGGGTTTTGCCGAAGCTGGGTAAACATGTGTGTTCTATTTTCTGCTTTTATTATTCTACTATTATCTGTGCTGCTATTACTCTGCTATATCTATGTTGCGATTATTTTAAATCTTTCATAATAAATTTTTATAATTAATAGTATCACCCAGTTCATCCTCTAGGGTGAAATCGATCCCGCAACTGGTATCAAAGCTAGGAACAAAAGCCATTTTTGTTTTAAAATTTTGATTTTTTAAAAACCAATTTTCGTGTTGCAAATTTGAATTTTTAAAATAGCTTCTTTTAATACTGCTTTTGATGAGGGTCAGTCCATAGGTAGACCACCAATGTTCAATGGTGAATATGCTTACTAGAAAAATAGAATGATTTTTTTTTTTTGAAAACCATTGATGCTTGGAATATAGTTGAGACAGGTTATACAACACCAACTATAATAGTAAATAATTAGAAAATTGAAAAACCAATTGATCGGTGGACAAATCTAGAAAATAAGTTATAGAATGCCAATGCTAAAGCTATGAATTATATTATTTGTTCATTAGATCATATTGAATATAATTGTGTCTCACATTGTCTAACTGCAAAGGAAATATGGCACACACTTAAAGTGACTCACGAAAGAACGTCTCAAGTCAAAGAATCTAGCCTTGCCATGCTTAGTAGTGAATACGAGATCTTCACAATGGCCAAGGATGAAAATGTCAAAGAGATGTATGGATGACTTTCCAATATCGTATACAAATAAAAAGTTCTTGAAAAATCATACACAGAGTTGGAAATAGTCCAAAAAATCCTCGGAGTCCTTCCACGAAGTTTTGAAGCGAAAGTAATAGCCATTCAAGAATCAAGGGATTGAAACAAATCAAAATTGAAGAACTCATACGAAATCTCACAACTTATGAGCTAGAAATGAAATTCAAGGAAGAGCGGGAAAGAGGTGATACTCGAAAGAAATCGTTAGCTCTCAAAGAAACAACAGAAAGTGATGGTGATGACGATGACGATGGAGCAGCTGAGCTGGCACTATTAATTAAGAAATTCAAAGTGGAATCATAGATATGGAAACCCGCTCTAAATAAACAACTGAAAAGCATAATAATCAAAGCACTGGACAACCCAGAAGAGCGGGAGATCATTTACCATAAGTGCAATAAACCTTGCCACATCAAGCCCAACTGTCCTCAAAGTCGACACGGCCAGGAAAAGAAATTAAAAGGAAAAAGTTTTGCAGCCACGTGGAATAAAAGTGATGTGATAATAAAAGCATTGGCAGTGAGAGTGAGAAAATAGATCCATGCCTTCGAGGTGATATAACTGAAAGTGATGATGACGAGCCAAGAAAGGTATCAAAACTGACTCACTCAGAACTACTTATATATTTCCATGAAGTAAATGGATATTTTGAAAGACTTAGGGAATAATATGCCAAAATTGAATCACAAAGAGACAGTTTGATAGAATCAAATAAACAGCTTAATCGATTGGTTAAAAACTATCAAACTAAGAGCCCTAAGTGTGATAAGTGTCCATTATTCGAAGAAGAAATTAAAAAATCAGAAATTAAAATTAAATCACTTGAAAATGAAATTCTAATTTTAAAAGAAAATGAAAATACAAGAAGGGAAAATTCTATTAAAAAGTGCACTCGGTTATTAAATGAAAATGAATTGCTCAAAACACAAGTCCAACACTTGTCTACAACTGCAGGAAAATTTTCCAAAGGAGAAAAATCACTAAATATGCTAATAGGAATACAAACAGTAATGTTGATAGACAAGGACTTGGATATAACCAATTTGAACGAGCTAGAATGTAATTAATCAAGTCAATTCAAAGTGCACGATATGTGGAAAAACCGGACACAATCACAATATTTGCTGGTATAGACCCAAAAATATCAAAATTATACCAATTTGGGTTCCAAAAGGCATGAATAAAAAATCCCTCAAAGATAAACAAATCCGAGTGCCAAAAGGAACATATATAAATAGTTTTGGGTCTCTATAAACATATTGTTCAAAATCTTTTGCCACTAACAACCGTGGACCTATAAAAACAAATAGGTTACAAAAATCTTTTACCGTATAGGTGTGGTGGCAGGTTAAAGAACAACAACAGTGTTATCTGCATTCTAGCTATTCCAGACACATAATGGGCAACAAATCAAAGCTCCTTTGCCTAGTACAAAGGTGGCAGAATCACAGTGGGCAACAATGAAAAATTATCGGCAAAGGTAAAACAGGTAACGATATATTTATTTTGAACGATTATATTAAATGTGATAATATGCACCATAATCTGAATTAAATCAGCCAGTTATGTGATAAAAATGAATGGTGATATTGATTCTGACTTATTCAAAATTGTTGACCAATCATCTTTGAACATTTAAATATGGATTTGTTTTGGTCTAATGATGATGTTTTATTGATTCTTGATTACTCATGATACACGTGGATATATTTTCCAGACACATATTTGTGTTTGCTTGTTTACATGGCTACATATCAAATCCAATAGAATTTCATTTAAAGGGTGCTTTAAGATATCTTGTTATATGCTTCACGGTCTGATCTATGGCATTCAGCTAATGATATCTTGAGTCAAAGGAAATTCAGATACAGATCACATTGGTAATCTAGTTGATAAAAAAATTATAAGTGGAACGTGATTTATGTTAAGACATTCAATAGCTGCATCGTTATTTTTTTCAAAGAAAATATCTGCATATTTTTCACTCGAAATAATTTTCAAATGGCAGACTTTTTTACAACACCCCTTCTAGAAAATCATTTTTGTTGACCTTGTTTCAGATTAGTCATTTTTGGAAAATTCAATTTTATAATTATTTTTTGATTTGATTTTAAATGACTATATTAACCAATTTGACTCCCTATTGATTATCAAAAAGATAAATAGTGATTGAAAAGGTGACGATTGTTGATATTGATCATATATTATAACTTGGGATAGTATATTTAGTAAATTTCTTTAGAAATTTAAACAAGACTTGTAAAAACTTTTTGTTGGCAAAAAAATCCATGACCATCTCTAATTCTATCATATTTCTATCAACTATCACTCATCAAAGTCCAATATAGCATGTCAATATGTGGTATTTTAAACGGAAAATTATTCGTTTTTCAATTTATTTATTTTTTTAGAAATAAAAATTTCCAAAGTATTCACTCTCATTTAAAAGTCCACACAGTTATGCATAGGTGAATTACTTGGAATTTTTGATTATGTGCATCCATGCTCATTTAAAAGTCCTCACGATTATACATGTATGGAACGCATATCAAAATTGATTGATTTAATACACAAGTTGATTCTAATCCCGTTTTAAAGTCCTCACGGTTATGCATGGTTGGAAGATAATTGAATAAAAGTTTGAAATGCTACTAATCTCATTTAAAAGTCCTAACGGTTATGCATGGTTAGTAGATATTCAAATTCCTGATATAAATATACCACATGTAACGACCCGTACTTTTGACCATTGTAAGTTATTAAGTATAATAATCTTTTTGGATAATTATGGCTATAAACCAATATAATGATTTGTTAATATTGATTTATTGGGTAATTTAATTTGTTTGAATTGAATATTGGAGATTATTAGAATAATTGAATTTGGGAGTTAACGAGAAATGAAATGACTTTGAAAATTGATTTAAATATGAATGAAGATGTTTAACATCTAAAATTTGATTTAAATGTGAATAATTTAAATTTGAAATTTTATATTTTAATCGACGAGTAAAAAGTTGCCATTTTGACCACTGTATCGGATTTCGACGAAACCAGTTTCAACGGATCTGTAATAGTGAATTATTGTAGGATTTCAAGTTTCGTTGCGATCATACTTGTCATTTGGCCGTGATAGCTTTAAACGCGTAGAAATTTAATTTCAAATTTAATTAAAATAATTCGATTTGAAAATCTATCTTTCACGTACGATCGAATTAGACTTCGGAACTTGTTTCATTGCATTCGAAACAGGGGTAAAACATTATGAACGCCTAGCGGTACGTTTCATTTTGAGTTCGGAATTTTGGATGGTTATAGCGAGATATTTTATAAATTTAAGTTATAATATATATAAATAAAATGATATTGTTCAAATCCACTTGCTTTATTTTAGCCGTATCTCTTTCACCCTCCCACATTTCCTCAAATTAAAATCACAGCCTCAAATAAAAAAACAAAAAAAACGAACGGCATCTCAATAAAAAAAGAATGAGTAGATCGAATTAAAAAAAAGGGCGATCGTAGTCGCGAGGGTGAGGGGATCGGAGCATGATAGGGGCGATGTCGTCTTTGCGTTGCAAGGTTAGGGTGTGCGCTATGTACAGCGCCGTCGAAGGTAGTGGGTTCGACGTCGACTTTCGTACGCGAACGAGTGGAGATGGCTTGGGCATGGGTCGCGAGCTCGGTAGAGGCGGTAGAATAGGGTGGTCGACGACGCGATTTCAGATCTAGAGGGAGTGGGTTAGGCGAGGTCGGCAAGCGTAAAAAAGGGATTGAAGTCGTGAGTACCAGAGGAAGAGAATTCAGGAGTGAGGTAGCATTTCATTTTTTTTAGATCGTTAGTTAAAATTTTAACTATCGTTGACGTTAATAAATTTGTAACTTGTGTATAAGAGGTTCAATCCGAACGAGGAGAATTGCCTTGGAATCATATTGGTATTTTTTACGCTATAAAGTGGGAATAATTGCAGTTTACTTCATTCGAATTTTCAGATTCGAGCGAAGATGAGTGTTTTATACGCTTACGTTTTGACTAAAATATTTTTTTTATATCTAGTCGAATTATATAATGAAGTGAATTGAATTTATTGATTGTTGTTTGATAAATTTAATTGACAATTAAATTGACATCTCAAATTTATCGGTAGGATTTAAATTGATAGTAAAATTAAATTAGAATTTAGTTGCCAGTAAAATATCCGAGATTGATAATTTTGAAATTGTTGTGAACTTTATTGATTGTTAGGATGATTGATTGTGATGTATGCGATTGGTTGATATTGTGGATGTTTTTTATGTTTAATATATTCTGTGATCACGCCGTATATTGTTACAGTGTATAAAACTGTAAATTGAATACTTTGAATAAATTAAGAAGTAGATTAAAATGATATATATCTATGATATTTATTTGTATTGAAATGATATATATCTCTCCTTGAAATTAAATTAAAATAATTATCCACTTGGCCATAGGTTAGAAAATAATATATGGACACCGGGTTGGTTAAATTAAATGATTTTAAAAGCTCTGTTATGACCCAATTTTTTCGACGCTCGAAAGTCGACATTAATATGTCCACTGTATCAAATGCCGCACAATTGAATGCTGGAAAACCGAATCATTAGGGTTAAAGAAGAAGAAGATAGAAGAAGAAACAGAAACAATAACAGAATTTCACATTTCGCAGCGGAACAACATATAATAGACAAATGAATAATCTTTAAAACAAAAACACTATATCAGTTTATACATACATCATTAGAGTTTACAACAACAACACAAAACTGGCAGTTATAATAACTTGTGTACAAGAAAATTTGACTTGCACTAATCCAAACGCAACGTATTTTGAAATTATTTAAATGAATTGATTTTGAGAATAAAAATCAAATTTATGAAATTTTAGTTATTTTGAATTAGAGCTCGACAAGTTGGAATTTAAACTTGATAAACGAGATTGTTTAATTAATCAAGTTTAAATTTTTAAGTTATAAACGAAATACGTCGTAAATTTCAGAAATGGATTTGTTTAAAAAGATGGGCTTTGATTCAAACTTTGAATATTTATAAGAAAAAAAATATGAAATGAAATTTCAACATTTGAGTTTGGAATCAAGTTATAAATTGAAAATTCAGATTTAAAATTTGGTAATGAAAATAAATTTGATTTAAGGGTTTAAATCAAAATTTTGAAATCAAATTTAGAATTGGAATTGGAAATTAATTCGAAAGTGGAATTTTAATTAATTTAGAATTGGAGTTCTAATTATTTTAGAATTGGAATTGGAAATTAATTTAGAATTGGAATTGGAAATTAATTTGGAATTGGAATTGGAAATTAATTTGGAATTGAGATTTAAATTATTTTAAATGGAAACTGAAATTGAAAGAAATTTGTGAATTGAAGGAAATTTATTTGGAATCGAAATTTATTCAAGTTGAAATTGAAACTGAATCGATTGACTCAAAATGTAATTTGGAATTGATTTGGGTAGGAAATTGGAAAGTTGACTAGTTTGACTTTGGAATTATTTTAAGAATGAATATTTTAGTATAACTAATTTAAAATCTATATTCTTTAAATATTCAAACTATTTTGATTTTTCAAACTATTTTATTATATAAACCATTTTATATCCAAATTATTTCTATTAAGCTATTTTTAACTATTTAACTATTTTAAACTATTTAAACTATTTTCTAAAATTCAAACTGGTTAAAGGGTAAATTGTTTATGTTTAAATCTTGGATCTAAATACGAACTAGGTTAAAGCGAAGATTATAACCTAAATTGAATTCTAATCAAATTTGGAAGTGAAATTGATTTATCGAACAAAATTGATAATTTTGAATATATGATGATTTCGAAATGGATTGGATTTTAAAGCGAATATTTGATGATTTCGAAATGGATTTGATTTTGAAACGAGTATGACATTTTGATATCAAGCGCAAATTGTTTTCGAAATGTAAAAGAACCAACCGATGTGTAAAATGGGATCGGTTGTTAAAGAGAACGGGGCCTCTTAATGGCATACTCATTGTCAATATTGGAACCACTTTGACAGCCGTGTACGCGGTGAACGATATCCAAAATGTAGTGGTTTAATTGACGACGTTTACTGGAATAAAGTAAGAGAACGGTGATGGATAACCTTGACATTCGTGTCATAATTAAAATGACTAAAACATGAGCCTGTGTCTGGCCATTGAGGTTAGCTGCCTCTAGCGATGTTGATCCCTTGTATTAGTATTGTGGTTTTGGATTCGGTGGGTGCACCTTATTTGTCGTTTGGATTGATTGTCGCGGTCGACCATTGATGGGTTACGACCAGCCAGAAAGGGTAAACTGATAGAATCATACCTTGTGCATTGCCTCACATGTCTTGTCATATGTATCCCTATATGAGCCCATTAAAATTTTGGTTTAAACTGTAAATGTGTTAAGGTGGATCAATGTAAAAGCTTAATGCTATTTTGATATTTATTTTACTGATAGATGTTATCTATTATAGCGTATACTATTATATATAAATTGTTTAATGGATCCTTAGGAGATGGAAAATCCCGTAACATCTCTTAAGTTATTGCACTTATATTTGCGATATTGATTTGACTTACATAAGAGTATTTTAGTCTTGACTCGAGTGTTTTGTTTTTTTTTCATTACGCTCGGGTCAGTCCTGAGTTTTTTTTAGTGTATTGAATACTATTCTCTGGAGGACAAAGATGGAGTTTTGGTATATTACTATTATTATTATACCCTGTATCATTTTATTCTATTACATTGATTATTTCACCCTGTTGTTTTATTTATAACTCTGATAAATGTGTATAGCTTATAATCAAATGTATGGAAACAGCTTTATGAATTTGCTTATCTGATTATTATATTTTATCGTTCTGCTATGAGATTCTATGTTTTGTTTTCTTCATCTCTTCTTATTTTTCTTATTCAATCCCATTGATTATCTACGTTCCGGATTGTTTAAGTTTGACATGCGTGGATTATTGTCGATTATAACCTTTGAAATGTGGGTCGTCGCAATTGATATCAGAGAGAAGGTTTAGCGATAGCCTTGGCTTTGTGGGGTTTGACTCATTAGAGATAGGGTAGTAATACCCTAGAATGAGTCTGTTTGACAGTATATATATGAGAGAGCGTACTTGTTAGTGTTATAAATAGTTTTATATTGTGTTTACTTATCAGTTGAGTTGTTTATGAATTCTAGTCGATGTGCGGGACGCCGTGATATCGATAGGGGTTTCTAAACACTTAAACGAGGCAAGTCGACATAATATTGTTTTAAAAAAATATCGAGTAAATGAAATAATTTTGACTAAACTATATTATATATATGTATATATAAAGTGATTTTTAATGAACTTGTTGTTAGGAAATGATAATATTTAATTATCATCGATTATTGGTTTAATAAAAAATAAAACGAATACTTGGTGAATTTTATTTTATAAAGCATTGATAATTAAATTAAATTGAAATATAATTGCAATAAGTATTATTTAAAATGACCAACTTGTAAGTTAATGGAATATTTCGGTAATAAGCTAAGGAAATTTGTTTATATCTATAATATAACTTATATATAGAAATAGTTATATAAATTTGAGAATTTTGAATTTAAAAATCCTTTTGTTTTAAAAATTGTTTTTCAAAACCTTAAAAATTAATAAATAATATTATTTCAAAGAGTTTTGACTAGAAAATATTTTGGAAAATGTTTTTGAAAGAAATAAAACATTAAATTCGCTTGGTTGTTGGAAAATAATTCTGGAGATGACTGCAGCATCGCCAGTATTCATTTTTGAGTTTCTGGGTGAGAATTGCTACCGAAAGAAATTTACTTTTGATTAAAATAAGTTTTGATTTTTTTTTTATAAATTTTTTTTTATTCTAAGTGTGATTTAATAAATATATGGAAATAGTTTCGAACTTAAAATTTAAATAGTATGGATGAGAAATAAGTTTGTAAATTATAAATTGGATTAACAAAATAAAGCCAAATTTAAATTGGTTAAACCTTTAGATTAAGAAGATAAAATAAATTTGAACCTGAGATATGAAATAAAAATAAATTGGCTTAGCATTGTTAAATTAAATGGAGTTAGTGAAGTTATATAAATAAAATGAAGTTGGACTCAAGAAGCTTAAATGAAATATGAAATGCAATTGAAATGAAGCCGATAAATTGACAAAATTAAATTTTGAATGAATAAATTATATAGTTTGCAGATTTGTCAATATTAAGCTAAACAAATTTAAATTGTTAAATGTGGATGATAAGAAATTTAACTTGAAAGAAAAAAGAGCAGTGGATTAAAATAAAATGAAGTTTAACTTAATAAATTGAATTGGATAGTGAATGATATTAGATAAACAAGTAAAGTGGATTAATTTCATTTGGGCTATAAAATGAATTAAAAATAAATAAGGACTTGAATTTTTTAAATGAAATGTGATTGAAGTGTGAAGGAGATTTAATAAAATAAATGAATGAAAAAATTAGTATGAGTAATTGGATTTGATTTACAATTGGATAAAGAAAAACTAAATTACTAGCGGAGTAGTTAAACAAAAATTGGATGCTAACTAATATAATATGGAATAAATTATAAAGTGAAATTAACTTAAGAGAAGCTTAAATAAAAAAAATTGCATTTAAATTGAAGTAGATAAAATAATATGAATTCAAACAGATAATGTGAACTAATGAATTAATAATAAATCAAGATATGAAGTAGTAATAATAATAACCGTAATTGTGTTGTATAAATTATTATAATGAATTTAGATGAATTTATAAATATGTTGGTATAAAAGGAAAAGAAGGATATACTAGGTGTAGTATAATCGATTTAACTTAAGCATAGTTAAGTAAAATAATTTTAAATGAATTGGTATGAAATAGGTTAAAATAAAAATGAAATGAAACAATTGGAATTTCACAAATAAAATTTAAATATGGATGAAACAAATGAAAATAGTTGGAACAAATCAACTGAATGTAAGTATATTGAATTGAATAAATCAAATGTGAATGCAATAAATATTGATGAAAAGAAGAAAAAAAAGAAATGAACTGAGATCAAATTAGTTGAATTTTTTTTAAACCGAATGAAATGATTATAAATCTATTGTATGATTAATGAAATGAACTTTAATAAGTGAATGAAAATCAATTTAAAATATATGGAATGTAGTATGGAATTAATTTACTTAAGTGTAATTAATTATATGTATTATTGAAATAAAATAATGGAAGTGAAGAAAGGAAAATGAATGTAATGATAAACGAGTGTAAATAAATAGAATGCAAATCCATTAATGTTGATTATTGCATGTAAACTAATTCGAAGTAAATAAACTGAATAAAAATCAATGGAACATGAAACTAATTGAATAAAAGTTGGTTGAACGTAAAGAAATGGAAATAAGCAAATAAAATGTTAATGAAATGAATGCTAATAAGAGATGACGGGTACAAAATTAAAATTTTACTTTCGATAATGTAAAAATTCACACGATTATGAATTAATTGGTTTAATCGGACGGATATTGATAGTTGGATGGTTTCTTTTGTTACAAACCATTGTTTTTACTGTTTTGATTGCATATGATTGTTGTAGTTATATATTTATGCTTGTGTTTGTTGTTTGGATTCAAAAATCCATGTTATATGGTTATATTAGACTTATACATGCTTCTATAACGTTATATGCAACTAATATCTTAAATTGAGTTGAGACAGGTACATATGAAGACCGTTGGGGTGTATATATATGGATTAATTATATGCTTCGCTTGCTTAATACGAGCGAACTCGTTCGTATTATTAATAATAAGATACGTATCTCGGATTACATATCGTGATTTTATATTTTTGCCCTTCGGTATGCCTCATCATTGAGATGAGATGCATATTTGACATATATTGGTTATATTATTGTTACATATTGAATTGTAAAATTTTTCCGATCAAGCCGCGCAAAGGAGACTCTATCGAAATTTTCCGTAAATTTGGGAATTAGAAATTTTTTTGAAGTTTTAAAATTTTTATAACTTGTTTTTCCATATGTATTATATTTTCCATAAAATCGATATCAAAATGGCGTAGTAGAAGTGTAGTAATATTTTACGAACAAGATGCTTATGTTGTAAGTTAATTATTCTGAGAAAATTTATTGTATGTTAAATTCCGTACTTAACGCATTTTCGAGGATGAAAAGTTTTGAGTGGGTGAGTATGTAACGAACCATACTTTTGACCATTGTAAGTCATTAAATATAATAATTTTTTTGGATAATTATGGGTATAAACCAATATAATGATTTGTTAATATTGATTTATTGGGTAATATAATTTGTTTGAATTGAATATTGGAGACTATTAGAATAATTGAATCGGGAAGTTAACAAGAATTGAAATGACTTCAAAAATTGATTTAAATTGATTTAAATACGAATGAAGATGGTTAACATTTAAAATTTGATTTAAATGTGAATAATTTCAATTTGAAATTTTATATTTTAATCGACGAGTAAAAAATAGCCAATTTGACCACTGTCTCGGATTTCGACGAAACCAGTTTCATCGGATCTGTAATGGTGAATTATTGTAGGATTTCAAGTTTCTAGCGATCAGATTTTTCATTTGGTCGTGCGAGCTTGAAACGTGTAGAAATTTAATTTCAAATTTATTTAAAATAATTCGATTTGTAAAGCTATCTTCCACTACAATAGAATTAGACTTCCAAACTTGTTCCATTGCATTCGTAATGGGGTAAAACATTATGAACACCTAGCGAAACATTTCATTTGGAATTCGGAACTTCGGACGGTTATAGTGAGTTATTTTATAAATTTAAGTTATTATATATATATAGATAAAATGATATTATTCAAATCCACTTCCTTTATTTTAGCCGTATCTCTTTCACCCTCCCACATTTCCTCAAATTGAAATCATAGCCTCAAATCGAAAAAAAAAGAAAAAAACCGAACGGCATCTCAATAAAAAAAAAGAACGAGCAGATCGAATTAAAAAAATGGCGATCGTAGTCGCGATGGTGAGGGGATCGGAGCACGATAGGGACAATGTCGTCTTTGCATTGCAAGGTGAGGGTGCGCGCTATGTACAGCGGCGTCGAAGGTAGTGGGTTCGACGTCGACTTTCGTACGCGAGAGAGTGGAGATGGCTAGGGCGTGGGTCGCGTGCTCGATGGAGGCGGTAGAACAGGGTGGTTGGCGACACGATTTCAGATCTAGAGGGAGCGGTGTTAGGCGAGGTCGGCAAGCGTAAAAAAAGTGGGATTGAAGTCGTGAGTACCAGAGGAAGAGAAGGCAGGAGTGAGTAGCATTTCTTTTTTTAGATCGTTAATTAAAATTTTAACTATCTTTGACGTTAATAAATTTGTAACTTGTGTATACGAGGTTCAATCTGAACGAGGAGAATTGCGTTGGAATCATATTGGTATTGTTACGCTATGAAGTGGAAATTATTGCAGTTCACTTCATTCGAATTTTTAGATTCGAGCGAAGGTGAGTGTTTTATACGCTCACGTTTTGGCTAAAATATATTTTTTATATGTAGTTGAATCATATAATGAAGTGAATTGAATTTATTAATTGTTGTTTGATAAATTTAATTGACAATTAAATTGACATCTCAAATTTATTGGTAGGATTTAAATTGATAGTTAAATTAAATTAGAATTTAGTTTCCAGTAAAATACCCGAGATTGATAATTTTGAAATTGTTGTGAATTTTATTGACTGTTTGGATGATTGATTGCGATGTATGCGACTGGTTGATATTGTGGATGTTTTGTTATGTTTAATATATTCTGTGATCACGCCGTATGTTATAACAGTGTATAAAACTGTAAATTGAATTACTTTGAATAAATTAAGAAATAGATTGAAATGATATATATCAATGACATTTATTTGGATTGAAATGATATATATCTATCCTTGAAATTAAATTAAAATAATTATCCACTTGGCCATGGGTTAGAAAATTATATACGAACACAGGGTTGGCTAAATTAAATGATTTTAAAAGTTATTTTGAAATTATTTAAATGAATTGATTTTGAGAATAAAAATCAAATTTATGAAAATTTAATTATTTTGAATTGGAGCTCGAAACGTTGGAATTTAAACTTGATAAACGAGATTGTTTACTTAATCAAGTTTAAAATTTTAAGTTATAAACGAAATACATCATAAATTTCAGAAATGGATTTGTTTAAAAAGATGGGCATTGATTCAAACTTTGAATATTTATAAGAAAAAAAATATGTAATGATATTTCAAAATTTGAGTTTGGAATCGAATTATAAATTGAAAATTTGGATTTAAACTGTGGTAATGAAAGTAAATTTGATTTAAGGGTTTAAATCGATATTTTGAAATCAAATTTAGAATTGGAATTGGAAATTAGTTTGGAATTGGAAATTAATTTGGAAATGAGATTTAAATTAATTTGGAAATGGAAATTGAAACTGAAAGAAATTTGTGAATTGAGGGAAATTTGTTTGGAATCAAAATTTATTCAAGTTGAAATCGGAATTGAATCGAAATGGAATTTGGAATTGATTTGGGTAGGAAATTGGGAAGTTGACCAGATTGACTTTGGAATTATTTTAAGAATGAATATTTTAGTATAACTGATTTAAAATCTATATTCTTTAAATATTCAAACTATTTTGATTTTTCAAATTATTTTGTTATATAAACCATTTTATATTCAATTTATTTCTATTAAGCTATTTTTAACAATTCAGCTATTTTAAACTATTTAAACTATTTTCTAAAATTCAAACTGGTTAAAGGGTAAATTGTTTATATTTAAATCGTGGATTTAAATACAAACTAGGTTAAAGCGAAGATTATAACCAAAATTGAATTCGAATCAAATTTGGAAGTGAAATTGATTTATCGGACAAAATTGATAATTTTGAACATATGATGATTTCGAACTGGATTGGAATTTAAAGCGAATATATGATGATTTCGAAATGGATTTGATTTTGAAATGAATATGATATTTTGATATCAAGTGCAAATTGTTTTCGAAATGTAAAAGAACCAGCCGGTATGTAAAATGACGATTGGTTGTTAAAGATACTGGGCCCTCTTATTGACATACTCTCTGTCAATATTGGAACCACTTTGACAACCGTGTACGCGGTGGATGATATCTAGAATGTAGTGGCTGAATTGGCGACGTTTACTGGAATGAAGTAAGAGAACGATGATGCATAGCCTTGATATTCGTGTCATAATTAAAATGACTAAAATAGGAGCCTATGTCTGGCCATTGAGGTTAGCTACCTCTAGCGACGTTGATCCCTCATATTACTATTGTGGTTTCAGATTCGATGGGTGCACCTTATTTGTCGTTTGGACTGATTGTCGCGGTCGGCCATGGATGGGTTACGACCAGCCAGAAAGGGTAAACTGGTAGAATCCTACCTTGGGCATTGCCTCACATGCCTTATCATATTTATCCCTATACGAGCCCATTATGATTTGTTTTAAACTGTAAATGTGTTATGGTGGATCAATGTAAAGGCTTAATGTTATTTTGATATTTATTTTACTGATAGACATTATCTATTATAGCGTATACTATTATATATAAATAGTTTAACGAATCCTTAGGAGATGGAAAATCCCGTAACATCTCTTAAGTTATTGAACTCATATTTGCGATATTTATTTGACTTATACAAGAGTATTTTAGACCTGACTTGAGTATTTTGTTTTTTTTCATTACGCTCGGGTCAATCTTGAGTTTTTTTAGTGTATTGAAGACTATTCTTTGGAGGACGAAGACGGAGTTTTGATATATTATATTACTATTATTATTATACCATGTATCATGCTATTCTGCTGCATTGATTATTTCACCATGTTGTTATATTTATAACTCTGATAAATATGTATAGCTTATAATCAAATGTATGGAAACAGCTTTATGAATTTGTTTATCTGATTATTATATTTTATCATTTCGCTGTGAGATTCTGTGTTTTGTTTTCTTCATCTCTTCTTATTTTTCTTATTCAACCCCATTGATTATCTACGTTCCGGATTGTGGATTGTTTAAGTTGGACATATGTGGATTATTATCGATTTAAACCTTCCGAAATGTGGGTCGTCACACCACAGATAGACACAACTATATGGGTTTATATGATAACATCATTCTAAAGTGGAATATGTGCCAAACAGAGTATTTATGATTTTTGTTTGATTTTTGATTGAAATTTAATATATATGCTCGATTGGAAATTAATGTTGTATTACTGTCTATCACTTTATCTCTATTTTTCTAATACTATTACTCTTTTGCTGGTAACAAAAGGGGGAGAGAAAGGTTAAGATTTAGAAAAATAAAGGTCAGATATTTTATTTTATATTTATTTATTTACATCAAGGCTCGTTTACATATTTTTATTTATTTTCATGCTTATATGAAAGGGAAGCTTTATGTAGAGAGGGAACATTCAAATAGGGAGAGCAAATAGAATCTGTCAATGATCAAATACATTTAATATTGTCAAAATCTTAAATATATGTTTGTTATCATCAAAAGGGGGAGATTGTTAAATATGCTAGTATATGATTTTTGTTTAATGATAATAAACATATGTATATTCAAGTAAATGTATTTGTTAATGTACTATTCTATTTTCACACATTAAATAAATATTTGCTGAATAAAATTAATAACACAGAATTTAAATTCAAACAGATATTTTATTCAAATAAATATTTATTACAATTTTGAATAGTACAAATTTGAGCTCTTACAATATATATAAAATTTGCAATTACAATACATTTCAATTTACATAACTATCCTCACTACATATCGCTTCTTCACTCGTATTTATCTCCAACTCTATTCTAGATTGAATTCAGCATCTGAGCAATCTGCAAAATAAACACTAACGTAGCAAAATTGAAAAGAAAATATTATGTAGTGAAAAATAAAATTTATTTTGAAAATATTATTTGCCTCGGTTATTTGGGTTGTTCATCATCATTTAATTTTGAATTCATCATACACGAACAGCTTGTGATATGCGCAATGTGTCATTGTACATGCCACAAGACCGTGCACACCGATATACACTTGATAAAAATGCAGGGATAGGTGAGCATAAGGTCAAACCCAAATCAAAAGTCGGGTTCAACTCAAGTGAAATACAAATTAAGTCATGATACGAGCACAAGGTCAAACCCGAGCTATAAGCTGGATTCAACGCAGATGCATTACAAAATTGTAATATAAATGAATATGCAACACGCACATAAGAATTAGTGCAGTGCAAATACAAGCAAAATATGCACAAAATCAATGCAACAGTGGGGAACCATAAAGAGAACAAGACTGTATCAAGTAATCAAAGTCAAGCAGACTGTACATGAAGACAAACTTAAGTGATGCAATTACAGCTGAATACAAAAGAATATATATATATATATATATATATATATATATATATATATATGCAATCTAGTTCAAAGCATTAACTCGAAATAACTCAAGATCAGACACAATGCAATAGTACTGAACATGCATATGACTCATGACCACGATGCAATGGTCGATGGTGAAGCAACTCGACCTGTCTAAAATCAGAAATGAACAAGCTCCAGAAGCAATGCCAGTGGAACATCATACATATTGAAACCAGAGCTCAATGCAATACATATCTACATGAACATGATATAATTATATATGTATACAACTCGACGCACAAAGTTACATGGAACAGATTCAAAATTATATACCAGATAGTGACATAGTGCAACTTCAATCAAAACCATGTTTGACAGCGGAGTATCAAGTCAACACAAAATGCTCCAAAAAAGTTCAACAGCCAAACTATGACAGAAGACAAAATCAAAGTAGTGACAGTGCCGACGTCAACAAACACAAAGAAAAAAAATAACCAAGGAAAGTTCGAACAAATCCATGTCAAAGCCAGGTGATAAAAATCAATGTGGCCGAAGTCAAAATAAGTCAACATCGCAAGAGAAGTCGAAGCCATAGAAAGCAAGAAAGTCTAACAAGTTAGAAACCAAAACCGTTACAACCAAGCAATCAGAATTATACGAATTGAACAAGTCAGAGAAATCTCAAGCATTCAACTAAAATCAAATGACCGAGCAAAATCATTGACAAATTTAAATGAATTTATACGAACGAAAATATAAGAATTCGAATCACATAAAATGCAATCGTCATTGGCAGGTAAAAACCAATCGAGTTCAAGCATATCAACTAAAAAAGCAAAGGGAAATAACATACCATTAAAATTGAACTCGATCAAAGCTGCTGAAGCTAAGCAACAAAGAAACGATCGATCAATAAAGTAACACGCAAATACTTATTCGATCGATCAACATTCAAACGATGGATTCTAATTTCCAAAGCCCTAATTTTATTTGAGTTGAGAAAATGAGACAATTACTAATTTTCACGCAAAGGATGCAGGCCTATTATAAAAAGGAAAGAAGGATGCAAGCCGAACAATTTTAAGGAGAAAAGGATATCTCATCCTTTTTTTTGGGCCGACTTTTATTATCTTGGGCTTTAGTTAAAATAATTGGGTTTTTATTTTTTTTAAATTTTTTTTATTTGTAATTTACTTTTAAACTCCTATAATTTCTAGTCGTGTGACTAGGGGACGAACTACGGTGGTGTAGTTCGAGAATTCGCAACTTGGTGGCTGAGTTGTGGCAGGGTTTTAAGCGTAGAGTTAGGTTAGTCGATAGCGGGTCTCGCGAGTTTACGTGTGTAAGCATCTGACTACTTACTTTCTAATAGAAACCTTAGGGGCAACACGTAGGCAGGATTTTGCCGAAGTTGGGTAAATCTGTGTGTTTTATTTTTTACTTTTATTATTCTGCTACTATCTGTGCTGCTATTACTCTACTATATCCGCGTTGCGATTATTTTATATACTTCCGCAATAAATTTTTATAATTAATGGTATCACCCTATTCACCCCCTTCCCTCTAGGATGAAATCGATTCTGTAGCTTTTAGGACCCAAATAAGAAGAAAAACTAAATGGCCTAAGTTATAAAATCAACACTTAAATCAAATGCACATATATTAGATTATATAATAAACCAATGTCATTTTCTTAACAACTTTCAACCAAACAAAATATGTAAATTTACATACACATGAAATAAATTATTTTACACTATGACAAGATAAATTTTTATTTTTAAAACATTACTATTATTATTAAAAACCTTAATTTGCAAAAATACACTATTTTGACCAATAAATGCAAAAGTTCACATTTTTAACTTCTAAAAAATTCAACAAAAACACTTTTCTCACTTAGAAAAATATTTCCAACCATTTCCAAACCTTATTTATAACCAAAACGTATTTTAAAACCAATATCCACCTTTTATTTAAATTAACCACCTTTTAAAATTAATTGCTTCTTCTAAAAATTATTAAAAGAAGCAAAATAACAATAATTAATAAAATTATTGCACTATCGCTAAATAAAAATTATTTCCTGTTTATTTTTACTCAAACCACAACAAAGAGGCTTCTAAAATTTTATTCTCACCTTTTATTCCCAAAATTCATTTTTTATTTCAAATAAACAATTTAAAACTCCAATTGCATTTAATTCTCAATATTAAATTATAACTACATTATAATTTAATATTAACAGGTAATCACTAAAATCTGGGTTGTTACAATAAATATCCATATTACTTAACCATAGGATAGAAAATTATATACAGATACCGTTGGTCTATTTTGAAAAGAGTTTGAAAAGGTTTGAAATGAAATAGAGGGAATTAGGCTGAAGGAAAAACCTGAGAACATTTTTAGTCTGAAGGACAAAAGTTTTAAAATTTAGCCTGAAGGACAAAAAATGATATATTCATATAGCATTGCACATCCATAATGTTATATTCATATAGCATTACACATCTATAATGCTATATACAACACAATTTTATAAGTTTCTACATACACAAAAAAGCAGCTGTGTAATGCTATATGAATATAGCATTATGGATGGGCAATGCTATATGAATATATCATTTTTTGTCCTTCAGGCTAAATTTTAAAACTTCTGTCCTTCAGACTAAAAGTGTTCTCAGGTTTTTCCTTCAGCCTAATTCCCTGAATGAAATATATATGGGTTTTATTAAATAGATTTAAAAATATATAATATATACAGATGTTTTAAAAAAATTATATACGCGTAAAAGATTTGGATTTAAATTATATGTTTGGAAATTCTAAATTTATAAGTAAAGTTTTGAAAAATATAAATTTTAAGATTTTACTTATAATTTTTTATATATATAAATAAGAATTAAAATAGATTTAATACTAATAAAATTTAATATAATGATAATTAATATATATAAAATAAGAAATTAATTCAACTAATATATATAATATGTTTTGATATTTATTAATAAATTATATTCATATTTTGAAATATATTTTGTATTAATTTAAATAAAGTAAAGGTTGGGAAGATAAACTAAATTAATTTGTAATTAAATTTTTGTTTAGGAATTTAATATAAAGAAGATCTGATAGGAAACTTATTTTGAAAATTTGAAAGGTGTGATTAAACCAAATTGATTTAAGTAATGGTGATTAAATAAATATTGTCAAATTTAAATAAGTTGAATATTAAATATTGGTTTAAGTTTGTAATAGGAAATTTTATCTAAAAGCTTACAGAAGTGATTAGGCGAATATTTTAGAATTAAAAATAATTGAAGTTAGATATTCAATTCTTGATTTTATTAAATTTGTAATTTGAGATTTTATTTAAATGTTACTAAAGTGATTAAGTGAATAGTTTCGAATTTGAATAAATTTAAAGCTGAATGTTGAAATATAAATGAAATTCATATTGTAAATGTTTGGATATTTAAACTTTGAACCTTAATGAATTTGAAGTGATAGCTCCAACCTGAATTTGAAATCGATATAGATTAAATGGTTTTAATGGGAATTTCAATTGAACCTTTAATTTTTTAACTGAAATCAATGAACTGAGATTGATTTAACTTGAATTTTGGAACCAAAGATGATTTGAATTGATTTGTGAAATTGGAAGAAACAATTCTAATTTGTACTATTTTGATATAAACTATTTTACTATATAAACTCTTTTTAATATATAAACTATTATAATTTATAACTTATTTTTTTAAATATATAAACAATTTTTAATTTATAACTATTTTCAATATATAAACTATTTTCAATATTTGAACAGTTTAAGTTGGAATTGTTATGGTCTAGATTGAATGGATTTAAATGCAAGTATTTGATATGATGGTTTAACCTATTTTTGTGGTTAAAATTTTGGAAATAAATATGATTTTAAAGTGAATATTGATTTGAAAGTGATATGATTTTGAAAGTAATATTATTTCGTGTTTGCGTCAAAATTGGTCACAAACACCCAATTATCGTTGAAAGCACCAATTCACAATCACAGATTACATATGACAAATATGTAGAATATAAAATGAAGATCACTCAGAAAATCAGTAAGCAGTAAAGAACACAGGATTTATAGTGGTTCGACAATCCGGCCTACGTCCACTTTAAAGTTGATCACTTTATCAAAGTTTGCTTGCTGATTACAATGAGTTACAACTGATTACAGCAGCAAAATCCGAGTGCAATGATGAATCCGGCAGAGTCTTGATATAGAAGAATCCAAAGTCCCTTCTGTGATGCTATTTATAGGCATATGATGCTAATATCTCGCTCAGATCTCGGGAGACCTCTTCTGGCACGTGAGTGCGCCTACGCGATCGATTCTAGGTGATTTCGGCTCGATCCAAGATCGATACAAACCAATTTCGTGTCGATCAAGATTTGATCCAATTGAGCTGAAATTTGGCATGAACATTCATTAGGTCGTACATAATCTCCTGTGAAAATTTCATAGCATCTGGACTTGTAGATTGTGAGATATGATCGATGCAAGTTCATGTTTTCGGTCGTCGTTCTATTCGCACCGATGCTCTTCGAATCAACTACTTCGTATCGATGGCCACGCACCTGATGCCAATTGACATGGCGCTTGCTTTTAGGATCTATCCGAAGTTCACACCGAATCGATCGTGTCTCTCTAAGATTTTTGCCTCGTTTGCATCGATCTGACTTGGTCTTGTTCGTATCAACCGCATTTGCTCTGTTCGTATCAATCAATAGCATTGCCCTGTTCGTATCGATCAATTCCAGTCTTGTTCGTATCAATTGGATGCTTGATGCATCGCAGCCTTGTTCTTATCGATAATGTTATGCTATTCGTATCGGTCGAATGTATCTTACTTCGCATCGACTTCTTGCGTGCCAATTTGTATCAAGGAGGGGTGTTGGTTTCATATCGATCTGTGGTCGAGTGATACGAAGTTAGTGTAAAACTTAATCGATACGAAATGGGCATGGATGCTACAGACAATCGATGTGAAGTATGAAGCTTTCTCAAGGATGTAGGATGGTGGTCATCTGATGGATATGAGATGAGGACCATACGATGGATACGAACTGTCGTAGCTTGATCGATGCGAACAAAGCCATTAGGTGGATGGATATGAAGAGTGCAGTTCCCCTGATCGATATGAAGCCACATGTTCCTGATGGATTTGAACAAGGCTTTTCAACTGATGGATACAAAATAGTGTATTTCGATGGATACGAATAGACAGATATGTTGTAGATACTAAATCGACCGATGTAAAACGATGGGTTGTGATTCGATTGATACGAAATGATGGGTACGGATGAGTTGGCCTCCTTGACTTGCATCGATTGTATCTTGAGCATATGAACTCGGGTGGACTCGAAATTCAGAACGCTGGCTTTTATAGCTTTACTACTCATGTATTGTCAACTATAGCTTGATCCGAACTCAAAATTTTTTTATTGACATCCATAGCAAACCTGCGTTTAACTGATCTTCGGGATGGACTGTCCTTTGGTTTCTGTTCAATCTTTTGGTATCATGGTCTTGCTAAAAGGTGGGATAATACTTGCCCCCCAAAACATGCCTTGCGATAGGAAGGTGTGTTTTGTAATACTATAAGTGGGATATTCATATCCTATTGATGACCTGTAAAAGAGATTAATAGTCTTACCTGAGTGCGAATGACGATCATTCAAGATCGTATTTCATTTGAGGTGGTATGTGACCGTTCGAGATCAGACGTCGTTCGCGATCGGACGCCGTTCGCGGCGAATGGTGACCATTCACGGTCGAGGTGACGTTCGAGGCAATTTGTGATTGTTCACGATTGGGTGCCGTTCGAGGCGAGTTGTGAACATTCGCAGTCGGGTGCCGTTCGAGGCGAATTGTGACCGTTCACGGTCGGGTGCTTTTCGAGGCAAATTGTGACCGTTCACGGTCGGGTGCTGTTCGAGACGAGTTGTGACCATTCGTGGTCGGTGCCATTCGAGTTGAGTTTTGACCGTTCGCGGTCGGGTGTGGTTCGAGGCGAATTGTGACCGTTCACGGTCAGGCGCCATTCGAGGCAAGTTGTGACCGTTCGCAGTAGGGTGCCATTCGATGCGAGTTGTGACCGTTCGCAGTAGGGTGTCATTCGAGGCGAGTTGTGACCGTTCGCGGTCGGGTGCCGTTCGAGGCGACTTGTGACAATTTGAGATTGGGTGTCGTTCGAGGTGAATTATGTGTGTGCCCGGGGGGACTTAGTATCATTAATGTAAGATTTCACGTTTGGGTGAATCTCTGACTTGTTTGTTATGGTGGTTTATCTCCATCTCAAAGCATGCCTAAGGACCATTTGCGATCCCGTACATGTGTAAGTGTTTAGCCATTATGGAATCATAAATAGCAGATTTACATTCAGAATGAGTCTTTCAATAGAAATGTCCAACAAAATCAAGTCCAAACATAAGAAATGGAAAACAAAAGCAATATAGAGATGTCAAAGTGCAAACACCTACGCCGATGCGATTAGTAGTCATATCAGAGTTGCCTGAGGATCGTTCGCGGTCATGTACACGTGTAAATGAATTAATCACTTTGGTATGGAGTATGCCACTTATTCCTCGTTATTTTAATCAATTGATGACAAGATGACGCCCCAATCTTGAGCAGTTCCCCGTTGATGTAGGTGGTGGCCGCTCTCGTTCCACCATTGTTCCCCTTCTCACACACTGCGATAGCAGACCATTCCTGATATGCCGTTCAACCTCATCCTTCAAGTACATGCAATCATTTGTGCTATGACCATTTAGCTCATGGAATAAGCAATACTTGTTGGATCTTCTTTCATTGTTGGTCGGATCCCTTCTTATTGGCTTTAGATAGGGAATCCGTTCCCTAGTATCCTGGTGGATCATCTCCAAAGTCTTATCAAACCGTATAAGAGGTGAATGTTGGTTCCTTTCGTGGTCGCTTCGGTCCATCGCCGTTATCCATGGCCTTCCGTTTCCCTTTATCTATTTTTGAATCTTTTTTAGGAGGATTTCCACCCTTGACTGCATAAATGTCGACTCCTTCTCCTCCCTCTCTTTTAGCATTTGCATCCCCTAATCGTAAAAATCCTTCAGCCTCGTGATAAAATTCTCCTAGATCCATAGAGGGATCCCTTGTCAATGAACTCTTGAATTCCGTGCCATCAGCTTGCCAGATACAACTGCCATCAAAACCATGGATGGATCTGGTCGATCCACCGATGCTGCCGCTACATTGAATCGCGTCAGAAAGCTCCTCAAAGATTCCTTGGTTCTTTGCTTTATTGTTTTCAAACTCATCACATTCTTGGGTCTCAAAATGTGAACTCTGAATTGCGTCATAAACTTCTCAACCAAATCGGTCCATGTTCCAATGGAGCCGCTCTCCAGTTGTCTGAACCATAGCGCTGAAATGTCCATCAAATACAATGGGAAGCATCGGGTCATGACCTCCCCCGATGCCTCCAACACCTCCATGTGTCTCATGTATCGTGTCAGATGAACTGTAGGATCCGTCCTCCTATCGTACGTATCTAGTGTTGGTAGCTTGAACTCTCGTGGATTCCCAGCCTGCCTAATTGCAGGAGCGAAGGGGCTCGCCTAACCATCTCCGCTAGTCTGTCGCTGTTGCCAAGCAGTGTTCCTTGTTCGTTGTCTCTGATCTGCCCCCCGAGTTCCCAAGGGAATCCTAGAATCTGGTCTCCTGGACGGGCATCCATTCCTCTATCTATGTTGTGCTGAACAGCTTCACTTGGCATCCTACTTGAGGTTGGATCAATATGCTCAGGGCGAGTGCCCTCAAGTTTTGGTGTTGCTCTTGATGGTCCTACCTTATTCTGAACTCTGTTTTCTCCGTGCTCCAGACTCCTATCTCTAGCATCTCCTGCAGCTGTGTTAGCTTGATTCTGCACTCCAGTTTGTCCAGCTTGTCGAAGCAAATTCTGCATCATCTCTTCTTGTCTTTTTAAAAGCTCTTCATGCATAGCTCCCATCACCATCTCCATCTCGTCCTGGATGATGAACACTGAAGTCTGATTCGCCCCTGAGGAAGCCTCCTAACTCCCTTCATGCTGACTTCTTTCAGTCCTCTGTCTTCTGGCTGATTGTCTTGCCATAACTTTTCAGATCCAAGCATCTAAGCCTTCAGATTCGAAGTTCAAGTTTTAGAATTCTTGATTTCGAAGTGATATGATTTTGAAAGTAATATTATTTAAAAATTTATATGACTTTGAAATGTAAATGATATTTTGATATGAAGAATGAACTGTTTTGAAATAAAACGACCATGGTGTGAAATAAGCATTTAGTTATTAAAGAGATCGGGATCGGATATTGTTATAGTCTCTTCCAATACCAAAAACCACTTTAACAACTGTGTACGTAGTGAAGATTTCAGAATGAAGTAGGATGGTTTGGCAAGCGATTGTATATGAGGTATTAACGCTGCCCTGACTCCCGCGAGACAGATTGATGTGGATAAAACAGGAGCTATACCGGGCCAAGTGAGGTTGCATCTCCAATCGAGCATGCTTCTTCGACACTATCCTATTACCTTGTGGTTTGATTTGGGTGCACCTTTAATTATGGAAGTGTGTCTCAGGGTGGGCGGTAGTAGTTGCTATGCATTACCACCAGTCTAGGAGCGCAAACGGTAGAATCCTACCCTAGAATTGCCTTGCGTGCCTTGTCACATGCCTTATCGTGCCTTCTACGAGTTTGGTTTGTAACATACCTATTGAGTGCCCTCTGAGTAAACCACCGGTTTGATGGAGCTTACGGAACTGTATAGACTACGGGAATATGTAAAAATGTGTTAATGGGGATATGGGTAACACCTTAACACTATTTTAATATTTTACTTTACTGATAGACATATTATAATAGCGTATATTAGTACATAGTAGATAGTTCCACGGATCCTTAGAGGTTAAAAATGCCAAACATCCTTTAAGTTGCTTGTATTTCAATTAACATTTCACTTGAGTTGAATCTATTGGTATAAGAATGTCAATCCTGACTCGAGTGTTTTATGTTTTTCTTTATACTCGGGTTAGACTAAGTGTCACAGCATTTGAGACTCACCATTGGAGATTGGAGCTTTGTTTGAAGATCTATCTATCCTGCTTTCAGTTATTTCAGTTTATTCCAGTCACTTATTTTCAGACTTATCGTCTGCTTTATATTAGTAACTTCTATGTATTCGAGATTTCTGTTGCATTTTATTTCAGACTTTGTGGTTTATTGTAGTAGCTTCATGAACTATAATTTATTTATTCCATTGCTTATTGTTATATTACTCTGTGTCTGTGATTCTGTTATTGATTTATTTATTGTATATGTTGAGTTTTGCCAAATATAAATTAACAATATATTGTTTTGAGCAGTTCAAGTCTGACATGAGTGGATAATTGTCGATTTGAACGGTCTGGAATACCGGGTCTTTACATAGAGGTTTGGCCTAAGTGCTTGGATCTTTGTTGTTATTAGATTATAGGTGAGTTAACTCACCACCTTAAATAAAAATATTACGCATATATGTTGGTATTTGAATTTGTTAAAGTTGATTAAATTGATTTGGATATATTTTGAAAAACATTTGTTTTAATTCTTAAATTGAAAGCAAGTGGCAAATCTATGGACTTGAACGGACTTGGAATGGACTTGAACGGACTTGTCGACTTGTGACATGGCCTTTAAACAAATCACATAGGTCATATATGGACATCGGTTCAGATCGGACTTGAATTTGAAAGTGCGTTTATAGCTATAATCGCTATGGACGCACTTGTGAATTTCCTGGTTTTGGTGATTCTATCGGACTCTATAGAGAGATATTTAGGGTTTCTCACTATATTTATAATGTTATATGTAATATTTTTTGCTATTAAAAGTTTGGGTGGTAGAAGGTTAAGCAACATCTTGAAAAGTGAATAAAACTTCACTTGTGCAAAACCGCCCCGTTTAGACCTGATTTTTGGACTTTAAAGGTTTGAAAAGCTATAAAAATAACTCACTTGTACAAGTCTTTATTAATTGATATAAAGATAATTCAAAAGTGGTTTGAGATATTTATGAATTTTTAAGAATTGGTTGTGAATTTTTAAAGAAGTAGACTTTATAATAAAAACTTATTTTTCCAAGTATTTAATGAAATTATAAAAATTTTATTTTCTAGTAATATTTTGAGTAAATATATTAAAACCTACTGTAAGTATTATAAATTATTTTAAATCATTTTTAAGTATATATAGTTTTTAGAAAATGTGTTGACTATTTTATATCTTATGTCATAAAATATCTTTTGACTTATTTATTTACATATCAAGTTTTGGTAAACAAATTACTGTACGTATATATCATTTCAAAATGGGTTTTAAAATTTTAAAGTAAAGGTTAGAAAAGGGTTAGTAATTGCTTAATGGTTAAATGTGAATTGTTTAAATACTTGTTTGCAAAGTAATTAACAATGTTTAACAATAAAAGCCGATGAAGTAGGCTTATCTATTTGTGAGAGTTCAGATTGATGCTCGAGTAGGGGTGAAGCAATAAAGCTCTAACCAACCAGCTTCCCACTTGACTGAGGAATAGCGAGTCAGATTTGTGTTAATCGTGTTGATTTCTTACATGTTTACGGAAATCATTAATACTATACTTAACACTAAAAGTCAAAGAGGTAAACTTATCTTTTTGTAAGATTCAAGAATGAAATGTCTAGGCAAGGCTTTGATGCAACCATGGTCTAACTTACCTGGCTTCACTCTTGGATGAGGAATAGTCAAGTTCGAATGTCAGAAACTAGTTAAGTATATGAATATTGATTTGTATAAGCAATTGGTTTTGACTAGATAATCGACTAGTCGATTATTGAACTTGAACAAATATGACTTAAGAAATGTTCGAAAGCCTTGCAATTTCTTACCAATGAGAAATCCCAGGGAGAAGCATTGGTACGAAACATCTCAAGCTTTCACTTACTTATAAGAGAACGGTAATTGAGATAACCAGAATTTCATCGATTGGTTTTGGAGAGTCCGATAAGCGAGAAACGTTACTTTTATAAGATGACTAACACCTGAAATCACTTCAAAATTATGTACTTGATCTATGTTCTGAAAGCGGTTGTGAAGTGGAATGTTATAACTGTCTATCCTAAGGTTAAGTCCATGGGAAAGGTCAACATTAACATTTTGAAAGATGCAATTATAGGGGACTATCTATCTTGAGGAGTTTCCAAAAGAGAGGATAGCATTAGCATTCATCAGAGGAATTATACAGGAACCTATGTGGAGGTTCGAGATCTATTCGAGATTCTCGAATCCATGTGATGATTCGTGATCTTTTCAAGATGAAGAAATCCTCATGTTTTGTTCGAGTGGTGTAGAGTCATATGAATGGTGTCGAATATAGAATCGACATTAACAAAATGATAGAAAACAAAGAAGGGGCATGGCCAGAGGTTCGGCTGACCTTAAGGGTCTATTAACTCCATATCTAGAGATTCTTTCTGATTGTTGCTAATGGAGTTGATACGACTCAGACCACACACCGCAGGTGGTCCAATCGTGTTTACCTCAGAGTATATCCTATCTAAAGATATATTATGTTTGGAAGGTAGTTTCTAATCCTTGTCATAGAGTTCAGATGCGGCCAGACCGAAGAGTCTCCATGGAAAAATCCATATACGAATGCACCTTAGTGGTATTTATTTTACACCTATTATTACGTGTCATATGCACAACTTCTATTTTCATATTTATATCTACACTCTGGACATTATCTATTATACTGATATATTCACTCATCGGATGGTTGGTTTCATTTGAGGGGGAAACCGCTACGGTAATCCATACGATCATAATGGTTACTGTTACATATTTCTTGAGTTTCTCATGCTGGTTTACCAGTCTAATCAGGGTGTTATTTTCTTATAATGCTCAGGTCATCCCTGTCTATGTTTCCAGATTTAGCTGTGGATGTTGTGAAGCTTATGGAGAAGAGCTGGATGATTACATACCACGGTATTATTATTTCTGCTGCATTATTGTATTATATACGTCAACATTGTGAGTTATTGCAGTTATAACTATTCGAGCTGGCGATGATACTTAGGTCTTAGTAACTCTAAGAGTTCTGTATTCATAGTAATCTTTTGTGTTATTCCCTTGACATTATATATTATCATTCTGTTGTGAGATTCTGATTTTAAGTTCCCTCTTCCTTGTTCTATTCTATTTACTTTTATTTTACCCTAACTTTCTGTCTTTTCGACACTTTGATGTTGGAACATGAATACCATGGATGTATTAGTGTCGACATTTGAGGGTCAAAAAGTCAAGTCGTTACAAGATATCTCAATCCCATAGTCCTTTTGACGCAATCTATCTTTGTGCCAGAACATTCTAACCAATCCATTTCCAAAATAACCCGGAAGGTCAAGCATGTAGGGATCATATAAAAACATATACCAATCTACCCTAATCTTCAAATTAGTTCATTTAAATCTGAGAGTGGCATTTCCCCATATCATATTTACTACAAATTCACTACATGAGTGGAATAGACTAAATATGTAGCCCTTAACCCAAGTCCATTAACCTGGTTTTTAGCTGTAAATGAATGTATAGTATTGTTATTAAACGTTACTCTAATCGAAATACCACAAATCAAGGTCATACCTTTTAAGATTTAGTTACTGGCTTTCTCCTCGGCAGATATTCTCCTTTCGGCCTTTCCAAAGCGAACACAACTACCTTCGGATTTGGGAAGTTTTTCTTCTTACAGCCAGAAGTATTATAGTCAAAGTACTTGACTTTCTACGCACTTTTTGGTTTCAAACACTTTGATGCATAATGCCCCAACTATCCATAATTATAGTAGATGACTTCAAAAACTTCCTTCCTTGATCCTTCTTAGGCTTTTCCCTTTGATTATTGTCACTTCTTCCACCTATGACATGGTGTAAATCTCTTCTTATCATCCTGAGCTTTCAGACCTACTCCTGTTCTTTTGATGTACATAAGCTCATATCCACAAGCCATATCCATCATTTCGTTGGATGGAAATGTCATAAGGGCCATTGTCTTCTCACTCAACCCCGGACTCAATCCAAGGATAAGCTTTTCCACCTTCATCCTTGGTTAGACCTATCAAAATATGACACAATCCATTTACCCTACTTATATATGGGTTGGATCAATCCATTTATGAATTTTATTAAATGGATTATGGGTTGGGGTGATACTTTTTCAAAAGCGTTATAAATGTGTAACCCATTTGTCCATCTATTAAAATCTTAAAATTTGAAAATAAAAATTCTGAAAATAAAAATTCTGAAAATGAAAATTTTAAACACACATTATAGTTTTCCATGGAGACTAACAGTTGTAGTTAGGAAATAACAAGCTACCGCATCTCCATATTTGAACTCCGCTTAGTGCAAAAGCCGCTATTTTTTTTGTTTGGACTGCAATGACTTCTTTATGCTAACTCGGAATCAGGCGAGATTTCAACTGATTAACTCCCGCCTAAATCACGTACAATAATGAACACTTGGATACTTCATCCTATAAATGCACGCTGTAGTTCCCCGTAGAGACTAACAGTTGTACGTAGAAAATAACAGGCTATCACATCCCCATATTTGAATTTTGATGAAAATTACAATAAAATTATAAAATTTAATTTTTTATTTTTATCGATTCAAAACGTAAAAATAAAATTAGAACTATTTTATATCTATTTACTGTTGTTTAGTCAAATCAAATTTAAATATTTAAATGGGTTAATAGGTAACCCACTTATTAAATGGGTTGGGTCGTAAATGGGTTGGGTTATAAATGGATCAAAAAGAATCGGTTGTGAATGAGTAGGGTTAAACTTGACCCAACCCATTTTGACCTAACCCAACCCGTTTGATAAGTTTATCCTTGGTGTTCTAATCTGATATGCACCATACTTCGATGGAGCATTAAACTTCTGCACATACTTCGGTACAGACATGCTTCCTTTCTGCAACTTAACAAACTCCCAAATCATATCTGACAACTCTGAGGCAAGAATGAGCCACTCTTTAAAAATCTCCTTACATCTTTCCCAAGCTATTTCTAGCGCAGGAATATCTACTCTCATGGACTCCCACCAAATACTAGTCTTCTCCTTAAACTTTCCAGATAATAATTTCATCTTTGGGCATTGGTGTGCCCCAAATCTTTACAAATTCGTTCACATATCTTAGGAAATCACTCACTTCCAAATTCGGTTTCACTCTGTCAAATGTTTTCCATCCAAGCTTCAAAAATCCTAATTCATCTTAGCAAAATTGTCTCTAACAACTTGTAATAGGATCTCTGTAGCTTGTGAGGCTTGTAGTGGCACTTGCTTCCGAGCCTGCAGCAGCATTAAATTTGCAATAAACCACTAAAAAAGCACATTCATGTCTATGTTTCAAATAGTCAGAGCTAATATATGAACTCCATCCTCAACTGCAGCATCCGGAGTCACTTCCCCTTCTTGGCCATTAGTATGAGTAACATACTCTCAGCCATTCATCTTACACTTGGCTCCCCTACATAACTTATCCACTCCACATCTCCATGTTGTTGTTCTGTTAAGCAAGTTTTCATTAAAAATGGAAAGAAAGAGAGTAGAGCAACAATAGAGAAATAGATATATCTATCTAGCAAAATACAACTATATTATATAGTAAAGTATACCCTTCCCAAGTTGTTCTTTTATACTAAGTATTTTACTATTTATAGATCTATTTTACTTAAGTATCCCCAACTGTAACTTCCATCACTTCGAGATCTAAAGATGGAACCCCAGTCTGCTGCAATCACATTGGAATTATCTTTCGATGGTTGAATGAGATCGGTATTTTTCAACAGCTTTTTCATTTTGCTACACATAATAACTTTCATAACGCTCTTTGCATTTCCATTCCAAATGTTCCCATGCAGGGTTCAAATGTAAATAGAATATAGAAAACGTGGTCATTCCCGACATACGAAGATGCCAACATGAATGGTTATAAAGTAGAAATAAAACTTCTATTTGTAACAAGACTCCTGCTTCAATGTTGGAAATCTTTATTCGTATTCAAAATGCATCCTACCTAATCTTATAAATTCGGCCTACTCAAACGTGTACTTGTTAGTTTAGGGGAAAACAATAATAAAAACATGGATCATACATAAAGTCTTGTATAAGTGATACATTATCCTAAAAACCACTTATAGTGAGACCACGCCGCTAAAGATTAAAACGGGCTTTGCCATTACTATTCAACAACATTAGTTAAATCAATATGCATATAAATGCAAGTCATTTTATCATACTGAAGTGCTCCCTGCACTTCTTACCATAGTACATTATCTGTTATGATTAGTTAATTTATCTTTCCATCTTGGCCTTAACATGTTTCTTAGGACTATCAATGCATTTATCCTATCGCCTACCACGAAGGCCTTATGCCTTTATCATTCCTTAAAGTCATATTTCTTTACTTTTTGCTATAACTAAAGCCTTACGTCTTTTCATTTAGTTTACACAGTCTTATTTAAACATCGATCAATATTGAGGTCTTAAATCCTCTATCGAATACAATGCTCCCTTGGTCCCATTGTTGTCATATAAGGCTTACACTAACACTTCCAAGTAAGTCATTTTTAGACACTTGGTTGCAACATGGACCTTACACCACGTTACCAATGCAATGTCATATTTGGATATTGGGTCGCCACAAAGGCCTTATCCCTTACTACTGAAATTAATGTCTTACTTAGACTCTACGTTGTCACATAGGCCTTACACTTTTTTTTCGAAGTCATTGTCTTACTTTGGACATTAGGCTGCCACAAAGACCTTATGTTACACTACTGAATGCAATGTTATGACTGGACATTGGGTTGCCATGCATGGCTTACACTCGTTACTGAAATCAGTATTTTACTATAGAAGTTGGGTTTCCAAGAAGGCCTTACGTCACATTACCGAATGCATTCTTATAATTGGACATTGGGTTGCCACATATGCCTTATACCTCATTATTGTAATCAAGGTATTACCTTTGAGATTTGGCTACCATGAAGGCTAATGCCACATTACTAAATGTAATGTCATAATTGTACATCGGATTGTCCCATGGGCCTTACACCTCCTTATTGAAGTCAATGTCCACATAAGCCTTACACCATCTCATGAAAAGGCTTTTGGATGCCATGTATGGCCCTAAATAAAAACCTTAGTCTAATTATTGACTCTACTCTGGAAGTTAATATATCTCAACTAACCTACACTCGATTTCATATAAGGAATCTTATGGGTTGATTTTGACATCTTCTCGTCTCTACTTTAGGTCTCCATCGTCCATTTCATCTTCCTGCAACTCTTGCCTTCATATATAGCTCATGATTGCCCCCACGATTGCATTCTTCTCTCGATTTTCCCTTTATTATTGTCTAGTTTATTATATTTAGACTTTATTTAGTCATTCATTAGTTTTTAATATCTTTCGATTCTGGCCTAGTCTTCCCACAACTATTCTCTCATTTGCCACATTAGCTCTATTACAGGAAGTAAAGCCAGACATTTGTACATGTCTAGCACTCGCTTTTATAGATGTTGCCTCCTATCTATTTAACCTCCACTTTTCATTAACGACGGTATCATTTTTATCATTTTATCGAACTTTCATAGATCTTGTCCCCTTATGACTTAATCATGCAATTTTCATGCATAACAAGGTCTCAATTGCCTTAACATTTTGTTTTCGCATTCACGTTCAGCTTTCGAAAATAATTAGTTTCAATCAGGAAAATAAGTGTGTAATTCTAGAAATTTGTGAAAACTCTTTAGCATATTTTATTCCAACATTTCTATTTTTAAGCTATTTTCCCTTGTTTATTTATGATATAGATTCCTTCTAGAATTCATATCATAATATTTTAACATAGAAAAATCTTTTACCTAAAAATCCATCTCTAAAAATATGCTTAAAATGCTATATCAAATTTTTGTATCATTTCACAATCATTTAAGTAGGTAATCATAGCTAAAAATCCTCTAGTAAAGCTACTTTACCCTAAAACATTCACTAAGCATTATTTATTACTGTAGACATTTAAAACATATGATCGCTACCATAATAGCCTTATTCATGTTTAATCAACCATGAAAATGATAAAAGGAGTGATATATTACTCACCTAGATCTTTGGGTTTGCCAAACTATTAGCCTTTTTAGGTTTTCTTAGCCTTTCTCTTCTTTTCTTCTTCCTTTTCTTCTTCTTCTTCTTAGGCCATTTCCACCATTAATGAGTTCTTTTAGGGATTTTGTTCTTGTTTATGAAATGAGAATGCATGAATAAGGTGAGAGTTATTTTGTTTTATTGCATCCCGTTCCCATAATGAGTTGGGTCCCTTGCCCAATAGCCCTCTTCTCATTCTAATTTATTCTCGGGTCATATTAAATTGTAGATAATATATAAATGTACACTAAATACTTATTACAATAAGTCACTGTTTATTTTAATTCTAAACGGAAACAATTAAATATATGTCCCTCAAATATTTTCTATGTTAAAAATCAACGTTTTCTTAATTAATTGAATTATTAATTAAAATATAGGGTATTACACATGGTATGCGAAGAAACCCCACCTTAAGTATTTAAAGATGTGTGATTGTTAAGCGTACTACAAGATTATTATTGCGTAATCATATAGAATATTCCAAAGATTATATAGGATATATATTCTATAGTAAGAAAGAACAAAAGATCACTATTTCTCGACATGTTTATAACATTCCCTATCTTGAGGCTCAAAGCTAAGTGCTACAGAAGCTGCAGTCATCTATAGTATTAAATTTCGGGAACAAAATACGGTAATGTTAATGGTATCCATAATATAAAAACACATGAATATAAAATAAAATCAATACAGATTTCAAAATAGCTGTTCTAATTACATTTCAAATCAATATTTCATATTCGGGTACATGATCCCATAACAATTCCCAAGTTTTGATCAAACATAATTATTACAAATTACGCCAAGAGCGACATATAATGACTCCATTTGGACGATCAGAGTACTAAACGGACATATAAGTCTTAAAACATCATAGCAGAAATAGTACTAAATAGCTCCTACATAGCTAGTTTTGCCTTCTGCATATCTTTCGAAGCTTATTCATCCACTAAACCTGAAAAAACCTTACTCTCAATCTACTCAAATCAAATTTTGAGCACCGAGAATCTAAGGGGAAAACATAAACTTCAGATCATACATAAAGCTGATGTGAATAATTTTATTACATCTTGATTTACTGATTTTAAGTGAGACCACACCGCTTAGCGAAACGGGTTTCCCCTCACTAATATCCCTTTAAAAGCATGTCATTTGCAAATCAGAATCCTACAACCAAATTGATTATAATAATAACATCAAATACATATATACACAAAATTAGGAAATAAATGGACCATCTGTCCACGCTATTGTCTTACTTGGCTAACTATAAACCATCGGCTGACTCAGGCCTACCAGACATAATCAATAATCTAACTTTAGTTAGACACAATACTGGGCTATCCGCCCTCAACTATCTTCTTCTAGAGTCAACTGATTCTAATGGTTTTGCGGGCTCACCAATAACCTATCTTTTCTCTGTATATTCCCTTCAGTGTGTAATATTATTTTAGTCCCATCTGTGACAAAGCCTTACACACTGGATTTTTGGACTTATTGTAGCTAGGGGCTAATAGCTAAAGTATAGGACGTGATCCTACACTAGTCCCATCCGGTCTTCCTATATCTAAATCATAAACTTAGGATTATCTATCTTATTCAAATTCCATTTTCTATCATATACTTAAGCTTAACTACCCTATTAAAATTTCATTCCTTGTAAACGATCTTAGTAAATGATTTTCTCCTGAAATCATATATTTACAAAATAAGGAAATTATATATTTTTTCTTTATTCAAAATACTCATGCCATGATATATGCTTTACACAAAACAATGTTGATGAAACCTTATTAATGGGATTATCTATCCCTTCAAAGTAAGCTAAAAACCCTTCCTATCTTAGGAGAATTTAGGCCATGGAGCCAAGGTAAAACCTTTGAAATCCTTGTTTAAAAACTTTAAACAGCGTCTTTCAAAATCATTGAGAACAACCCTTTCGAAAGCTTTATTAAAACCTTTGACATCCTCTTTTAAAACCATTTTAAACTTTCCTCTCAAAAGCATTGGAAACCCTCCATTCAAACACTCAAAGTAAACCTTTCGAAAACATTGAGGATCTCCCCTTCGAAACCCATATTACATACCTTTTGAGAGCATTGAAATTCTTCACTTAAATGTACCTTTTGAAAGTATTATGTTCAAGTAAAAGATTGTGGATTGCTTCAGAACCATTTAAAATCATTCCTTTCAAAACCTTTGGTTTTAACTTTTTAATATAACTAAGGGTCATAAAGAACTGGGGCAAAAGCATTGCTTTTGAAAGCATTGGTCCTAAGTAAATAAAAAGGATGGTTTCGAAACCAACCCTTTCGAAAGCATTAAGAAAGCAGCTTCAAAGTAAGGAGGCAAAAGCACCCATTCCAGACCATTGTTTAAAGACTATAAAGAAAAGCGGCCTTAACTAGTTCGAAAGGTGTGAACCTGGCAGCATGGTCTCAAATAGTTTCAAAGATATCGTTTCAAAAGCTTCTTTTAAAACAAAAGGTGGCATCTTTTTCGAAAGCTCTTTTCTAAAACAAAGGAAAGCAGCTATAGGTTCGAAAGCTTCCTTCTTTCAAAAATAAAAGTAAGTTAAAAACAACCCCTTTGAAAGCTTGGTTTCTACATGGTTTCTTCGACCCTTCTCCAATCCACTATGTACCAAAGGGTTGATACCATGTGTGTTGATTTTGAATGAGTCATAAGCGGGAGTATGGTGTCGAAAGCTTGCAGAAGGAAGTGGCGAAGTAGTAAATTTTAGAAAAACTGATTTATAATCTTTTAAATTAATTTCTTTTCAACTAACTTGCTTTATTTGTCAAAATACAATTGGATATCCTTTCTTTATCAAATCCTTTTATAAAATTGCTTCTGAATTCAAAAATTATCAAATTACCATAAATAATTTTATAACTATAGTAGAATACTTAGAAAAATTCCCTAAAAATTACCGTAATTCACTTCTAATATGTTTTCTAACATATTTAAATTTTGGACCCAAAAGCAATATATAGTTGACGTAATTAACTTAACCAAATTTTAACTATTTTCTTTCGTAGAAAATTCATAATAAATCCACAATAACTTAAAAAATTATGAAACTTTAAACCCACGTCATAAGTAATGTTTTCGGCCACATATTGAAAGCGCATGTCATTTGGATGTCAATTAATAGGTTTTACGAATCTGAACTTATCATAAAATCTATATCAAGCAACATAAATTATCAGCAAGCATGTATATCCATTTAAACAATCATATCATGGTATATTATTTGCAAAATTAACTCGGATCTAATTAGAAACCAAAATTAACAAATATGAGATTTAAGTTCATTATTCACCTTAGCTTGTTGTTAAGAAGGTTGAGATTTGCTCCTTGATTGATTTGCTTAAGCTTTCAGCTTGAACCCCATCTTTTCTTCTTCTTGAACCTCTTAATAGTGGTCGATCAAGCTTTGTTTAAGACTTTAGTTTTGATTGCAAATAGTGAAAATGAAAAAGGAATGAAGGTAAGAAGGGTTTAGGGTATAAGAACATAGTCTTTTCCTCTTTTACCCTTTTTATATTCTTTCTACCCACTCCATTTTAATTCTCTTTAGCTTGTAGATTCATTAAGATACGGCCCCCTTATTGGTTAACAAATTTCAATCCCTTAACCATCTAAAATATTTCATTTAATTTATCTAATTAAATGCTCTAAATAATGTTAGTCAGAATTTGGTTCATTACAATGTTGTCTTTTCAGAAAAGGAATTTCTATTAAAAGAAACTAATAGTAAAGTTGTAATTTGATAAAATCTGAGAAACTAACAAAGAGATTGAACCGGTGTAAGAATTAAATTTACCAATTTACAATAGCACACAAATGGTTAGAAGGTTTACTGGGGATCTCACACACTAGAGAGATACTATTGTTTTCTCGTGGATGGCGAGAAAGAGGATTGTATCCTTAAAGAAGACACTCCCCTCACATTCTCATAAGCACGACATAGTAAAGACTTTACAATTTGGCCTAAAGCTATAAAATCTGCGATGGGTTCCATGCTCAGTAACAAAGTATGGACTTTGGATAATATATCCAATGGGAGTAAAATTCATTGGCTACAAATGGATGTTTAAAAAGAAACTAAATATGGATAAAGAGGTCGAGAACTATGAAATGAGGCAAGTCACAGAATGCTTTTGTCAAGTTTAAGGTGCGGACTGTGAAGAAACATATTAGTCATGTTAAGTCCGTTTAGATATTACTTGCTATCGCCGCATTCTATGACAACAAAATATGGAAAATGAAAGTGAAAATGACATTTCTTAATAGTGATTTAGAAGACATCATTTATATGTCCCAGCTCGAGGTTTTTGAAGTCAATGGTAGTAAGGGAAAGGCTTGCAGGTTGTTAAGATCAATATATGGTCTTAAAAAGCTACAAGGAGTTAGAATAAGTGTTTTGATAAAGCAATCAAATAGTTTGTTTTCTATTAGAATATAAATGTAACAAACCTTTCAAAAATTAACACAAAGATCTATTAGCATAGTGGTTAGTGCACGGTGTTGCTTTCCGGGATAGCAGGGATTCAAATCTCATGACAGAGGAAGCATGTGTATATAAAAAGAAGTGCTATTGTGTTTATTGTCCTTTATGTTAACAATTTTCTCCTGATCGGCAATGACATCCAATTATTCCAATTGGTAAAGCTTGGTTGTCCAAGAAATCTCCATGAAGGATTTGGGAGAAATGGCATATATACTTGGTATTAGGATCTCGAGAGATAAATTTAAGGGGTTGCTAGAATTATCTAAATCCCTATACATAGACACCATACTAAAACGATTAAGTATAAAGAATTCCAAAGTTGAAATAGTTCTGATGTAACATGGAATCGTCCTTTTTAAGATAGATGCTTCTCATACTTATAAGGAGAAGGTGTATATGAAAAGGATATTGTATGCATCTGCAATCCAATCCATTATGCATGCACCGCTGTATACGAGACTTGACGTGGCTTATGCATTAGGATGCATAAGCCAATACTAGTCAAATCTAAAAAAAAATTAAACGTCAATGAAATATATTCTTAATACTTAAGAAATACTAAAGACTCATTCGTAATATATGGGAATGAGGACTTCTTATGACAGGACATATAGGTTAAAGCTTTCATAGTGATATCGATGGCCGTAAATCAGTATCAGGTTATGTATTCGCAATGAACGATGGAGCGGTAAGCAAGAAAAATTCCAAGCAATAAGTTATAACTGATTCAAAGATGGAAGCTGGGTACATTGCCCTAAATTAAGCACTAAAGAAGCAGCGTGGATACGCAAATTTATGGTTGATTCCAAATATTGAGAATCTGATAACATTGTTCTTTGATAACAACATCATAATACAGGTCATCAAATAACCTAGAGCTCTCAAGAAATCGAGGCGCAAGCTCCGAAAGTTCCACCTGACAAGAGAGTTTGTTAATAATGGAGAAGTGATAATAACAAGAAGATAACATAGTAGTCTTGTTAATGAAGGGACTAGCTCAATCGATTGAGTAACCCATTCGAAGGAATGAGATCATGAATAAATAATTGTCCCTAAATACAAGTGGGAGATTGATAAAGTTACAGGTATGCCTAAGGGAGCACTATGTAATTTATTGTAAATCATCCAACTTTGTAGTCGATTTTGTTCTTAATAAACGTATTTGCTTCTTATTAGATACTTTTTTATATCGGGATATAATTAATTTAATTAATTGAAAGTATATTAATTAAAAATTCTTAAGTAATATGTTATGTGATAATGGTTACAAATAGTTGTAATCAAGAGAAAATTATCACCATACAGAATAACATATTACTTTGAATATTCCTAATCGAAAGGTTTCAAGGAATGATATCGATACATCCATTGATACCAAAGTACATAATGCCCTCCAAATTTAGCCGAACGAAGACGAAGTCGAACGAAAACTACGCCTGGGAGCAGTGTATTATTGATGGCTATTGGTAGTACCGAGGGTTACGTACTCGTAATTATTGGATAGATATGAAATAACTCACTCGAGAATTTCCTATTAGTTAATAGCAATTAAGGTCAAATGGAAAATCTTAAAGTGATGACGTTACACAATTAGCTCAACATGAGAATACTGTTGAACTTCAATATAGACACTCCACTTTCATTATATTTGAATCATGGCATGACGGCCATCAAGCGACTACGGTTGGGTTAAATTTGAAGCATTGGAAATGAAATGCTACTTAATAGGGAATTCATCTCCTTAGGTGTGTGAGGTTAGTATCACGGTCAATTGTAGTCAACCCAAAGTCAAAATCCATGGCTTGAGTAATAGAGTTAATAATAAATGTTACTATTGAACCAAGAACTTTGTTTATGGACTAACCGAGTTGAAATGGAGAGTTGGAATTTTTACTAATACCAAATTACATATATCCTAAAGTGATATTGTTTTGACGAAGAGAACATGTGAAAATTATTGTTACAAAATTTACCGCTTAAAATGTAAAATATGACCAATGAAGATCTACAAATGATAAATTCTATCAAACTATCACACTATCAACAAAGGTGATGCGCGAATGTTTATATTCGAAATGTTTTATATTAATCGCTTTTTGAATTTATACTTGCTAGTTGCACAATTGAATCTATTCAGTCTCCAAATTACCGCTTGATTTGATTAATTTATAATGGTTATAACTAGGTGCCATTAGTAAGTAGGGTCGCTCCTAAAAATGTTTTGTGTACATTTAGTTTTTATTTATATGTATATGTAAATGTCATATGTACATACATCGATATACAATATAGGTTTTTAATTAACTTGTTACATATTAAATAAATAACTGGAAGATGACATGGATTGACACATCATCATATTAAGATCAGCCATACTTGGTAAAAGGAAAGTTTAAGTGGAGTTTGAACTAGTATCGTTAGATTAGAGAAAGGTGCTGGATATTTGCTCAAATGTCTCCATGTATCTCTCTATAAATTAAAACTCACTCCATTCACTTTCCTCTCTTCATTCTTTTACATCCTTAGTCACCACTGCCTACTCCTATAGCCAAGCCCCGCTTCCATCATTCTAAATATATTTACTTGGATCTATGAGGTTTTACAGTGAAGGTTGCATCTTCGAGTATCGATTTAGGAATCTAAGTGATAGCTTAGATCGAGGTATTCCAAAGGATTTGCCTTCATTCAAGTATATTTATAATTATATGTTTCCATCAAATGTAATAATCATGATTTTATATATATGTTATTGCCTCATTTTGATTTATCATTAATTTCATAATTTAAATAAATAATTAAATAATATGATTTGATTTAACTATTAGTTTGAAATAAAAATATATATGTATAAACTTATGGTTTCAGCCATGCACACATATATACACGCACTTATAATAATTTTCAAAATGTAATATATAACTTTTAGTAATTTGAAATAATTATTCTCTAATTTAATAAATTTTAAAACATAAAATACCTTAATATCTTATTTAAAGTTAATATATATATATAGGTTAAAATTCCTTTCCATTATTTTATAAAATAAAATTAAAAAAGCTGAAAGTTATTACATATGTATATATTATGAAATATGCTAATATATATTTAATATTAACATATATATTAAAATAAAATTTAACTTCCGTTTTTGTTTAAAAAGAGGTTTTTTCTAACTTAAAGCTTTTATATATAACTACATATGGTATATTATATATATGTATTAAGATAATTTCAATTAATATGCATATATATTTAATTAAATTACAATAAGCTGTATCATATGAGTTTATATATATGTACGTATATGTATGTACGTATATGTATGTATTATAATATTACTACTTAGTCAATTAAAGATATTCCAAAATAATTTACTTTAGTCTGGATTTGAATTTAAATATATTCCGTCAAATCATACTTAGATATTTTAACTTTTAAACTTGAACTTAGGATTTTGGCTTAGTCGTATTATTTTGGATATTTTCTAAATACAATTTTATTTTATTAATATATATGTTTCCCAAAATATTATCTATATGTATATATGCATTAGATAACTAAATTGAGAAAATGAATAAATATATACATACAACATACATACAAACATACATCTATTTATATTGGAAATCGGTTCTTTATTAAAGATGTCAAAGAACTATTAGGTGATTCGTCTCCTTTAAAAAACCTTACCAGGGTAGTAGAGAAAAAGAGTGCAACATCATCTAATGTATACAAGTGCAAGACTATATTTCCACTATACATAACCATACATCAACTTACAAAGAAATAAATTAATCATCACCCTAATCTCTTCATCGCAACCCAGCACATCGTACACCTTTTCAACCCTAGCCGTAATCAATTAACTATACCCCATCTATCACATATAGTTATATTTCTTCTTGTCTTCTTTATCTTCATCGCAGAGTTCTTCCGCAGTAACCTTACTTCTAACTTAATTAATTTAGCTTGTTGTATCTTCTCTTCTTCCTTCCATTGAAAATCCATGCATTTCTTTCCTGCCAGGAGTGATGTGTCATGGTGATAAAACTTGCAGCAGCTATTTGAGTGACTTGGTCTTTCACGGAAATTATTTCTCAATTCTTTCAGTTCTTTATCGATTTTCAATGAATTAGTGGAATTTAATTAAGTTTAATTTAAATTGTAGTAATGTACATATATAAAAACTCTAGGAGCACTTGAATAATAAATGTTCGCTATCTTCATTATAGCGACCCAACTTCCAAACACTAGGAAATTGCATAGCTAAAAAGAAAAGAAAGGGATAGAGAATAGAAAGAAAGAGAAGAAAGAAGAAACAACACATCAGAATCTAAACAGCGGAACTAATAAATTATATTAATAACATAAAATATTACATAGTTTATAATCACTATCAGAGTACACAGATAATACAACACATACTAGACAGTTATAAACACCTATCTAGTATTTACAACATAATACAACTCTGAGACAATCACAGAACACACAGCGGAATACTATATATCTAACGCAGAAGCCTCCTGCTCCATTGCTCCTTCAAAATTCATCAAAGCTAACCTGATTCCCTTGGCTACTCGTAAAAATTTGAGTACCCAAGAGTTTATGGAAAACAAAAATAAACTCCGGGTCAGACATGGGTCTGGTGTAAGTAACAGGTTAAAGTTGCTTAACTTTCAAAAACCTTTTTGAAAGAAAGGTATCACGTAAGACTTCCCACACATAAACATGGAAAAGTTTTTACCTTACGCTAACCAAAACATTTGATAGGAAATCCAATGATATTATAATAGTGTCTAGGGTTTTTAAGTAAAATACAGAAATAGCTGCAATGCTTACATCTCACCTTCCAACATAGTTGGGCACAACTAATACGTACGGCACTCGTTGGATTTTGGATTCCATCAATGGCAGGGCTACTGGGGTACCGCCCGTCACAGTACGTGGGCTAGATCAACGTATCGAGGAGTACTCCCACTCCCCTGCAACACAAGGCTGGACCCATTCCTTACTGAATAGTTCCGAACAAGACAACCCCGCAGTTGGTGCGCAATTCCAACTGCCCACTAAGCCGAATAAAAAGGGACCTCTAGACAGGGATCAATCTTGCTCTCCAGTGGGAGCTACCCACGAAGCCTTGCTGCACCTCCCCTGTTTTAGCCATTCCCGGTTGATGAGGCTTGAGGTTACGATTACCTTTAGAGGATACATTATCTTAGAATGCTCATCGTCCACCTGACGATGTTCTGAAAGCATTCAATCCATACAAGTTCGTTCCGGGTTCGAACGAAACCGAAGGCATTATCTCGTTACACTCATTTTGGAATCACCCTCAGAGTTAACGACGATAACCCTTGCACTCTGAATCTCCATCTCGAATCTATAAGTACTATTCCGTCAAACTCATTACGGAATCACCCACAGAGTTATACTGACGTATAGCCCTTACACATCGAGTCTTCACTCTTCACATAAGATTCACGACCTATCGTTAATTTGGATCGATGTGGTTTTCGGATATCCAAATATGGAAACCCGATCTCGGTCTCATCGAAATCCAAAGCGTGTCTTTTAGGTCCAAGTTGTCTTAGAGTTTAAAACAATTCAATTATATTATCTATAAACACATAGATAGATAATTCATAGATTCACAACAGGTAATTATCATTATCATAGCATCAGATAATCCATACTATCACTATCAAAGATAATTAATATCATCATCTCAAAGCAACCAATGCATCCTTATCACTCAACATTTTTAATCTCATAGCTGAGATTCAAAACCATTCAAAGCAACCAATATCAACCATCTATAAGCAATGACTTATAATCATAACATCTATAATTAATTTAAAATGAATTAAATTAATTACATTATCTTTAATTAATTTAAAATGAATTAAATTAATTTCTTACACAATATAAATCTTGCTTACATCATTATTAATTAATTACAAATTAATTAATTAACTACCTCTAATTTATCATCTTAATTAATCAATCCTGATTAATTATATTTTAATTAATTTCACAAAATTAATTACTCTAAATCCAATTCTAGTAATTAACCTTTAATTACTTCATAAATTAATTAACTATAATTAATTACATTTAACCTTAATTAATTACAATTAATTAATTATCTTTAATTACTTATTATTGATTAATTAATAATAATCAATCAATCTTAATTACATCATTGATTATATTAATTAATGATTTTTAATTATATATAATTAATTACTCCATTAAATTAATTACTTTCAGTAATTAATCTCACTTAATCCATAATTATTAATCACCTTTGATTAATCTCATTCTGTAATTAACTGCCCTTAATTACTTATCAAATTAATTATTCCTTAATTAATTTCTTTAATTAATCACTTGATTAATTATAAAAAATAATTTAATCCAAATTATTTTCACAATCCCAATATTATCTATTAATTACATTTAGTAATTATCTTTAATTACTTCACTGAGTAATTTCACTTCATTAATTACATTAGGTAATTATTATCAAATCCCATGTTTAAAATTAATTAAACTAAATAAATTAATTTAAACAAATCTCAATAAACTCATTAATTACATTAAGTAATTAATGTCTTAATTACTTTCATTTAAGTAATTAACTTAAATAAATTTTACAATTTATTGATTAATCAATTTAATTAATTATTAAAATTTAATCATATTAATTAATTACTAAATAAACTTTAGTTAATTCTTTAATTAATTTTTCTTTAATTTCTTCTTAATAAATCTCTAATTTAAATTAACCCAAATTATTAATTAAACATATTAAATAAATAAGTTATTCCTTAATTATCCAATTTATTTAATTATATTAAATATCTTAATAATTCTAAGGAAATCCATTCCTTATTAATAATTTCATAAATATTAAAATGTACTTAGAACATTTCATTTTAAAAATTTAAATTCAAATTTCATTTTGAATCTAAAATTCAAAATGATATTAAGAATTAACCAAATTAAATTTCATTTATTATTCTTTAAAATAAATGTAAATAACATTTATTACTTAAAATTAAACTTATATGAGATAAATCTTAATATACCTAATTTAATAAAAATTTAGTTTAAAATACATTACCATCTAAATTTCATTGTTACCCCATGGTCTCCTACTGTGGCGAGTGCTCGTGAGCAAGTTTGTTCCATCCCTGTTTGGGTATATTTTTCTCAGATTCCCACAGTTCTTCAGCCTCTTATTGGCTTGAATTGGTTAGCTTGTAATGTTGGCAAGCTGAAATGCTTTGACTCCAACACGGTGGAGCGTGACAAGTTAATGTATGCGAAGGCACTAATCGAGATTTCCCCATCTAAGCCTCTCCCTTCTTCTATTCCTGTTCAACTTGCTGACGGCCATATTGTGGAAGTCAGGGTTCGCTATGGCTGGGTTCCAGATATTTGTACCTTCTGTCACTCTTTTGGTCACCTTGCTTGTGATTGCCTTCATTCTGAAGCTACTGCGGCTGCTCCAAAGTTGCCTTTGCCGCGCCCCCATCCTAGGATCTGGTTCCCCAAAGTTCCTGCCCCTCCCTCTCACCTTAATCCTACTGCTGAGGCTGCGTTGCCAGTTCTGAGTGTTCCTTCAGTGCCCCTAGTTTTGCCTGTTTCTCTGCCTGGTTCTGAGGTTCCTGGTGCTGCTCCTGTCATCCCTCTTGTTGCTCCCCACCCTTCTTCGCCCCCTGCCTCCTGTTGCTTGGGATGAGGCCGAAGGTTGTTGGATTGACCCTATTTCTGATATGAGGTATAACCCGGTTAATGAATCTTTCTTCCGGTTCGTATCTGATGATCAACTGGACCTTAGATGCCTCCGCTACAAACAATCTGGAGATTCAATAGTTCTTGATATGGACGGGGTGGATGCGGCTTCAAATTCTGTCATGCTTGCTGATCCATCCTGGGGTCGATCGTTTATCTACTGTACTGATGACGTGGTTTTTGACCCTTGTCTTGCTCTCCGGTTTCGCCCGTTTGTTGGTCGTTCTGGGTCTGTCCTTTTGAGATCTTCTTTGGTGACTTCGGTTGATGGTGATACTCCCTCCTCGGAGGAGTGCTAGTTTTATTACGATACTTTTAGTTACCGTGACATAGCCGTCACGTACCTGTGCTGTATTTTCTGTTTCTCCGTTAGTAGTTAAGGTGCTTTTACCTTGCTCCTGTACTTCAATTTTTATTACGTTCGTAATAAAAAGTGGACGGTCCACTATAAAACCGGCTTGCCTTGCAAACAAAAAAATTCAAATTCAAGTTAACAATCATTTAACTTCCTTTATAAACCATTTAATGATTTCATTTAAAAGGAAAATCAAATTAAATGTTTGAAAACACATTTACTTCAAATAAACAATTTAAGTTTAACTTGTTTGAAAAACATTCAAATTTTAAACCTTATTCAAATCCCAGATTTTTAACTCAATACTCTTGAAACCATTCCTTAATCAAATCATTTATAATTTAAACTTAAAATAAACTTTTGATTTGAACCTTGATTTTTAAACTTTTATTTAAAATACAAATTTATTTTTAAAACCTAAAGATTCAAAAATCATAAGGAAACTGAACTTAAATTTAGATTCAAACTGGTGTTTTGAATCATGATTCAAATTTTAAAATGAAATTTAATTTTACTGAAAACTACAGGTTTTATATTTTATTTTCCAAACTGAGAACCACTTTTAAAATTTTAAAACTTGTAGGATTCAAAATCATTTGAAACTATAATACAAACTAGATTTAAACATGACTCAGAGTTTAAAATCTTAACTTCATTTAAATTCATTTTTAAATTTTATATTTAAAATTAAACAGATTAACAGGTTCTGCTAAAACCTGTACCAAACTAGCCCCACCCTGCCCACATCTGCTTCGAGTCATCAGACACTTTTCTTCGAGCAAAACACAAAAATACCCGAGTTACACTTCAAGTTCAAACCCCCCTATACCCAGAAAACAACAGGCTCAAAGATTTTTGCACGGTGCACGTGCACCGTGCCTCCAGCAATCACCAGCCACCTCCGGTGGCTTCCCTACGCCGGCGTCCAACCTCTCGTTCCAACACAACCATCAATCCACTCTTCTATAGTCCAAAATCGAATTCGAGTTCCTATTCAAAACCTAGAACATAGAAAACAGGTTTCACCCAAACCTGTAAACCGCCTCATCCTCCACCTTCTGTCCACCGGAATGGTAACGACTCCAGCTACAACTTCAAATACAGTCAAGCCATCTTCCCTCAAATCCTCACTGCACTCGATCGTTTGTAGAAGACGAGAAGATTGGATTACTAACCCTATCAAAAACTAGGGTTCTGGACAAGAAGATGTCGCCGCTTCCACCATGACGAAGTGCAACTACATCAAGCATTTTTTCCAACATCACCCATCACCATTCTAATTCCAGGAAGAACCCCTAACTCCACACTCACGTATATCACCAGAAAGTCGTAATTTTCTCATTTAAGTTCATTTCAGAACTGCTCCTTCAACCTTAGTCTAAAATTTTGGATTTAAGTTTTAAAAATCTTTATTTTGAATGAGATTCCAGATTCTAAGCCTGGAACATCAAATTTTGCTATTTGAAAATTTGATAATGCTTACACAATTCTGTTTTCTTATGGTTTCCAGAAAATTTCCAAACTTATTTCTACTTATAAAATTTTCTTTTATTTATTTTATGATAAACAAACAATCTTTGGTTAGACTTAAACACTATCAAGAATCAAGTTAGAAGATAAAGATTTGGATAAGTTTTAGCATGAAAACTAGTAACAGGAATTGAACAGAAACTAACATACACATATTCACACATCCATATATATATATATATATATATATATATATATATATATATATACAGAAAAATCATCACATATAAATATTTAGTCAAGACACATTCATTCCATATCTCAGCATGCAACAAATTATTTAATTTTAAGTTTTAGAAAGTTACTCACCTTAATTTTGATGGAAGAACAGTGAATTTGAAAGAAGAAGACTAGTGCTTTTGTTGTTGATTTATAAACCTTGCATGCATGCTTCATCTTTGTAACCTGAGTTACTGATGTTTCAACTTGCATTTGTTCCCAGGTTCATATGCTTTAAAAACTTGCTTTAATTCCAGGTTTGTATGCAGAAAACTCCATATTGAAATGATGCAGGCTAATTCCAGAAATGCAGAAGTTCTTCTTGATTTCAAAATAGTGACAGATATGCTTTTAAACTTGAAGATGTGGGGGCTTTTGAAGATGATTTTGTTTTGGAAAATGTTTAACAGATTTTTGATTACAGAAGTGGCTTTGAAAATGATTTTCAGAAATTTGTTTCCATTGTTTCTTAGTTTTTGATTTCAAAAAGAAATAAGATGGAAGAGAATGTGCTTTATAAAAAAAATGAAATAAAATATAAAGAAACCAAAAACAAAAATGCCACATGTCCCTAATATTACATTTGTCACTCTAAATGTTTTATTTCCTAACACAAGTTAATTTGTGTTTTCAAAAAAGTTTACACTTGTTATAAAAGTTAAAAAGCTATATATTTAGTTAACTTGTATTTAGAGTTAGATGTTTAATATAAGATATGTTTAGTTAATGAGTTAACATGCATTTATTTACATGTATATAGATTTTAAAATAAAATAAATCAAACTATAATTATAAAATTAAACTTATACAAATATTTCAAAATCAAGATAAATTAAAAACAATTATACTTTAGATTTAAAACTTTGAATTCATGTTCAAATTGAATTATTATTATTATTTTTTTGAAATCCAATTTATTTACAAATACAACTACAAAGTTAAATTTTGAAAAACAATTACTTTTATTAAAAATTTATTTGTTGAAACAATGTATTATTATATTTTAGAAATAACAATATTTAATAACCCTAAATAACTATTAAAAGAAATTATTTTCTTTATAAATAAATTATTTATTTTATCACATGATATTTAAAAGATAATCAAATAACCTTATTGTTATTTATTTAAATTTTAAACTTGAGCTAAACATATTTTAAATCATTTCAATATTTTTCTTATGTATTTAAAACCATATTTATTTATGAAATAACCTTTTAAAAGTTTAACTATTAAATACAATCATAATTTACAATTTTCTGAAGATACATATTTTATAGAAAACAAGATTTATTTATTAATCAAATTAAAACAAGATCTATATACAATATATACAATATTCTATATATATTATAAATATAAAACAATTTATTTAATTTAAAAAGATAAAATCTATCAATTAACTATTTATTTTATTTAATTATTAAATTAATTCAAATCTTATTACAAAGATTATCAAATCAATTTAATTTTTAATTCAGATTATTAAATTGATATTGCCAGAAATTCCGGGTCATCACATTCATATCCAGCTACACAGAGTACGCTAGTGTTTGAATTTCGTGATCCCGATCTCTATAGTTTTCCATGGCGTTGATGCTATTTCTAACAATTTTATGTGTTGTAAAAGACATTTTCCTTCTATTAATTGAGCTCCAAATTATGTTACACCATGAAACTTCTTCTAAACGTTTTCTAACTACATTCCATATATCACTGGAGACAAAGTGTGGTGTATTTTGCCTAGTCCAATAATTTTTTGTTGCCTATACATCCACTATTACTTGCTCTTATCTCCCTCGTTATTGAAAATAAGTTTGGAACAATATTATTATTTTATATTATGGAACTTACTTTGTAGTTTGTAGTACCAATGACATGAATCCTATCTCATCCCAATATGTTGACCAATATTTTCCAAATAAGCCATGGTCAAATGATAAGAAGTTTCTTCTTTATTTGCAATAACTCTATTAACTATTTGTTTCCTCGTATCTTTGTGTTTAATTATGGATTTCATTGTACCAGACATGTTTTTTGAAAGCATTATCCAAAATGTTTATTTACATAATATTCATTCTACATTGATTTTGTCTACATAGTATCTTCAGTAAGCGGTTTCTATAATAACTTTAATGCACAAGTGTCTTCTGAGTCTTCTAGTTTTTAAGCCTACTTCCTCCTAGTTTTGTTGACATAACTTACTCTAAGAGATTTTACTTTTTTTCACCCCTCATAGGAAGTCTGCACATACATTATCAATTTCATTTATATTAGCTATAGGTAACTAGTAATTTAATAACCAGTACATAACTATAGGTGTGATAACGAATGTATGTACGTACATACGTATGTATGTATGTATGTATGTATGGCCAATATATACATTATTTGTATATATTATCCATATTACTATATGTTATATCATCATGCTATATCTAGCGTATCATCAATGCATGTATGAATATATATTAGATATATTTGTACATATATGCATTAAATGTATTTAATTAATTAATTATATGAAATAAAATATTCAAATAAAATATGATTTTATTAAACAATTAGATTGGGTCTAATGTTAGTTAGTAGCTCTCGTTGGCCCATTAAAATCCAAATAGGGAAAAATTCAAATTTACCCTTTCGCCTGATGTGAACCAGGCTAGTTCCAATAATAAAGGCAACCTGGCCAGTATAGGAATAACATCGTATGAATCATTAAACGATAGGCCATGTAAGTCACCTTTTTTTGGTAGGAGTCTGCGGTAATATGACTCTCGGACCAGAGATGATACAAGATATTTCAAAGAAGGTTGAGCTAATAAAGAATAAAATGAAGGCCATATAGGATCGACAGAAGCCATATGTGTATAAGAGGCTGACCGTGTTGGAGTTTACTATTGGAGATCTAGTATTCGTGAAAGTTTCAACATTGAAGAGAGTGATGAGATTTGGGAATTCAAAAAATTTATCACCATGATTAATTGGTCCATTCTGGTATTAAAGACTAAAAGTCTAGCATATAAAGTGGAGCTTCCATAGAAGATGGCAGGAGTCCACGGTGTGTTTCATGTATCATATTTGCAAAAATGTGTGCATGGCTCAGTTGTTGCAATCAAGGTAAGTCAATTGTAGGATATGGAGTTAGAGATGGAGTCAAGTTCATCCCATGAACGTGCATGGATTTTCAAGCATGGAGTGAGGTGGCTTATGTAAGGGGTAAAGCTGGTAAGAGTGTAATGGTGAACGACCAGGATGAGAGCACATGGAAACCTAAGGAGAAAATGAGGGCGGCCCATCTAATCTCTTTATTTGTGTATACCTTAGGTTTGATTTATTTTCTTAGGATTTCATTTAGGATGCTTAGACTTTTGGATGCTTAGGATTGGTTGCTTCGTATTTCACTTAGATTAGTGTAGAAACTTAGGATGTTTGATCATTTGACTCATCATCTATCTATGGCATTGGCATTCATATAGATTCACCTATGCTTATACTAAAATTGTATCGCATCATGCATATATGTCTTGCACACATTTCAAGAGGCCGACTGGTTTAGGAGGCTAGTTATGAAATTGCATTTTTTGCATTAGCTTAGTACATATATGTCATGACCATACATTCTTATTAGTGCATTGACATGTTTAACTTAATATGACTGCTATAATTTTTTTGTTTTAAATAGAAGGTTAGTAATGTTGGGAATGGAACTTTTTTGAAGGAGGGATAGTGTAAGACCCCGTAACTTCGATAACCTAACTTAAATAATGTCAATTTAATAATTATAACTACATAGGCAAAATAGTCATATTCCAAACAATTGAATTTGGTGACGAGACTTGCGATGTTTTGACTAGCTTATTTTTCTGATCAAACTGGTATATTTGTTTGTCCAAATCGAATCCAGGATGAGAGAGATAAGGGTATTTTTGTAAATGAGAATCATATTTAAAATATTAAATAGAAGTTAATGAAATGGGTTAAGACAAGTTATATTGTCAATCAATATGATAATGAGGATGATATATCAATATATATACTACCTAGAAAATATATAAATGGATACAAAACTTTATAGATGATAAACTTTGAGAAATTTTTTTGAATTTATTTGATTTATTTGATTTAATGGTATGTATAAAGTTAGAGAAAGAAATTTGTATATTTTGAATGAAAATGATTCTTATGAATCAAACATTATATAGCTTTGATTAAAATTATTTGAATTGTATCCTACGAATGAATATTTTTAATTAAAGATTAAATATAAATTTAATCATAAGTTTGACATACATATATAGGTTATATATATATAATGGAAGAAAGACTATAACTTATATATGTATGTATGTATGTATGTATGTGTGTGTATGAAGCTATGATGTTAAATCATATGATTTTTTTTCACTAGTGAAATATATGTTTACACAAGTTAAATATATTTTACTTTGAATTAGGTACTTTTATATATTTATAAAGTATGTTTGTTGAAAGAGGTAAATATACTTTGTCGAAAACTCAATTTGTGAATTTAATAAAAATAAGAAAATTTAGTGATGAGTTTGATTTGGATCTTTGATGAAATGGATTATATTCATGTTAGAAAAAAATATAAAAACCTAGAAATGAATCATAAAAGAAATACGAATAAAAAAAAGAAAAAGAAAAGTAGAAATTCAAAAAACAATGCACAGGAAGTAATCTTCCTACGCTCGGCCTGGAAACACCATTGTAACGACCCGAAATTTTGGGTCGCCAGATTTGAACATTTAATTCATTTTAAATGTCGAATATGGATTATAATTTGAATTTTGAAATAAAAAGGTTTTGGTTAAGTTAATAAAATTATTTGAATTTGAAATACGGGAATTTAATTGAAATTTGAATAATAATAATTTATTGTTGGAATTGGAATAATTGGTGATTCTGAGTGTAAATAGGTATTAAAATAGATTCTAAAATTTATTTTTAGTCTATTTGGATTTAATTTAAAATATTGGACTGTTGGATTGAATTAAAAGTCGATAGGTTGAATTTGGAATTTTATATTAATTTAATAATGGAATTTAATAATATAATAATGCAAATAATCAGATTTTGATTTAAAATAAATCAAAATGATTTATAATGCGAATATAAGTTCTATTTGATTTATAAGTAAGTTAGTAAAATTTTTAAAGTGAAATTTTAAATGATTTCGACGATTTTGAAAATCGCTCAAATAATCGACGAGTTAAAATAGCCTTACGGGGCACGGTCTCAGAATTCGATGAAACTAGTTCCATTGGATCATAATAGTTAGTTATTATCGAATTTCAATTTTCGTAGCAATCGGAATTGTCGTTTAACCCCGGCAGTTTAAAATGCATAGAAAATACTTTAATCGATTTAATTTAAAATTGAGTGTTTATTTCCGTAAATCGCGCATATGACCGAATTAGCCTCCGAAACACGTTCCATTGTGTTCAGAAAGTGGGTAAAACCTTAGAAACGCCTATCGACACGCGTCATTTGGAGATCGTGTAGGAATGTTGCTTTAAGATGAATTTAATATTAAAATAATATGTTATACGTATATATATTCACGTAAACAGAGTCGAACCCTAATTGCTTCTTCTCAGCGGCAACTGCTTGAAAATAATGGCCGATATTCAATCTCCTTCTCCTCCAATTTGCATTAAATCCATACGGTTTTACACAAAACTTCCAACACGAAAATAGTAGAGCTCGACAAGCTCTAGAGATCCGATGGTGGGTTTTCGTTCTAGGGCCTTGGATTGTCCTCGATTTGGCGAACTAGGGATTCGGTTCGAGCTCGTTTTCATGATGGAGGAGGCGACCGAGTTTAACTTGCTTCTGGAAAAAGGAGGAGGCCGTGACGAGCTATCGAATGGCGAGTTCTGATCGAACTCGTGTGGTGCGAGCATGGAGCGGCGGTCGAGGTTTGGAGCGTGACGATGGGTTTCTTCGGTCTGGGTAGCGTGCGTGTGGAAGATAATGTTAGCGGCCGATTTATTTGGGTAAAAAAAATTGTTTTCAAATTTATATTCAAACTTTAAAAAATTCATATCTCGTGCGTTTGTTATCAGATTTCGACGAAACGAGAAACGCCGAAATCGCAACGACGCGATCTACGCAGTGGAGCAATTCTGGGGTCATTTCGAGCAAGTAAAAATTTAGGTTAAATCGAACGCTGTTCGATTTAATTTAAATTTGAACGCTCGCCGAAAAACCCAAGGTGAGTTAATCTCACTCACATCTGGAATTTCAGTTGATTAAATAGTTAATATTTAAATGATTGGTTGATTAGTTTAATATGCAAATATTATCAAATTGAATCGATATTTATTGTCTGTGCTAATATCTGTGGATGCAAGAAACAGGTTGGAGGGATCCAACTGGATCCCTCACAAATAGAAATTTATTTATATTCTGTAATATATCTCATTTATAATTGGTGATAAATTAATTTAGATCTTGTTATGTTGTGTTGCATTTGTATACTGGGATAGATTAAATTGAAATTAAATTGTGATTGTGTTATGATTTGGTGAATACAACCTAGGAATTTAAAATAAATAAATGAATTGGATTTAAAGGAAATAAAAGAAAATTCTTAAGTAACGAATTTTAAAAGAGATTAAATTCAAGGAATGGGTTGAAAATTTTGAAGTGTTTGAAATTTTGATTTCAAATGGAAATGTGAAATGTTTAAAATAAAAGCGAGAATTATTTTTAAAGGATGGGAAGTGTGCTTTCTCCTGGAAACTTTAGTATGTTTTAAAGAAAAGTTTTCAAATAAAATCTCCAGTTTAAATATGTTTAGAATATTTTAGAAGAAAAATATTATTTTAAATTGTTTTTAAGTGGAAGCAATTATTTGATTTAGTAATTATGGTATTAATTATTTTTAAAAGGTAAAGTAGTATTAAGTTCACAAAAGCAAATTATAATATTAATATATAATTTAATAACTTTATTTTAAAAACTAAACTTGACTTAAAGTACTTAGGAAACCTCTATATATTTCCTTAAGTATTATTTTCGATCAAGTAATTTCTAGAAGCTTTATTTTCAATATTTTAACATATATTTGTAAGTGATTTCTAGGAAAACAGCAATGGGTTTATAATTAAAAGGAGCTACTTTTAAAGTATGGAAAGGATTTTACGGGATGAATGTAAAATTGAATTGGGATAAATCGTGTTGGATTTATAAAAGGAATTCTTTGGGTTATCATAAACGGAAGTGTATTCCCCTGAAAGCCAAGTACGTTTAAGTAGATTTCTAAGTAAAAGATAAAGGTTTTAAATTTGATTTCAAAGAAATGTTTTAAGAAAATTCTTATGTAGGTTGCAAAGATTTCAAAAGTAAATATTTACTAAAGTAGTTATAGTAATAATTAGTTAAGGGACAATTGGCATTATGTTTTAAAGGGATTTTATTAATATTTATGTTTGTAAAATGGTTATATTTTAAAGATAATTAGTTAAAGTTTTATTTGAAACTTGCATAGAATTTCATAGCTTTATTTTAAAATCCAGTATGACTTAACTTTATTTTAAAGATAATAGTTTATATTTTATTAAGCATTTTTATTCAAGGGATTTCTAAAGGATATATATATTTTAAATCAAGTATGTAGGAAGTTTTAATATAAATGTTTAATGTATTTTCAAGAATAAAGTATTTAAATTATTTTAAACCTTAAACATTGGTACTTGGATGTTTTCAGAGGAAGTAAAGATATGGGATTTTACTCCATGAAAAGAGTTGGGGTTGCAAACTGCTTCAAAGGGGTTTGAAAGGGGAATTATATCTCGCAAGGATATTTTTGAGGAAATAAATAATTGGGCAATTATTTATTGTGTGATGGATGTTTGTGAATGTTAATTGACAGTTAAATCACCGACTATCAATATTGGACAAATGTGTTGATCATTTCGAAGAGACCGGGATCAAGATTTATTTCTCGAAAACCACTTCGATCCGGTTTGTACGTTTTCGTGGGAAAATCGAGTTCGGAGTCGAAGATGGAGCAGTGAAGTGCAAGGGCTAGTCGCTACTAATCCTGAGGATATTTCCAAAATGGATGTAGTAGGAGTAGTGCCTTCGGTTTCTTTCGAACCCGGGACGGACTTGTATGGATGAATGCTTTCGAAACATCGTCAGGTGGGCGATGGGTATTCTAAGTGAAATGTTCTAATGGTAACACTTAGCATCAAGCCTCATCAACCGAGAATGACTGAAAATCAGGGGTTATGCAGCAAGGCTTGGTAGGCAACACCCATTTCCGGGTAAGGTCATTCCTGTCTAGATGTCCCTTTTTATTTCGGCTTAGTGGTGCGGTTGTTGATCCCAACCGTGGGGTGATCTTACTCAGGATTATCTAGTAAGAGATAATCCGAGCCTTGTGTTGCATGGGATCGGGTGTGGTCCTCGGTACACTGATCTAGACCTGGTACTGTGACAAGTGGTACCCTAGTGCCTAGTCATTAGTTGGAAATCCATTCTCCCTACGCGCCTTTTACGAGTTTTGTTTGTATTACCCACTCTGTGGCTAGTAGCTGGAATTTAATAGATGTAACAATTTCGGCTATTTTATAAGTATTTGTATATAGACCCTATTATCATATCAGAGGATTTCTATAAAAGGCGTTTTAGCTATCGTAAGGTAAAAACCCGACATGTTTATTTGTGGCGTGGTCTTACGAGATGCTTTTGTTTTCGAAAGGATTTTTGAAACTTTAATAATCACTTTGGGTGCATTATTATCAGCTGGTATTCCAGACTGACTCGGGTGTTATTTCATTATAATGCTCAGGTCAGACCGAGTATTATATGTTCAGGAAAGGATGCTTTGGAGCAAAAGAGGAGCTGGAGTCCAAGACGTATTATCCATACTTATATATATATATATATATATATATATATATATATATATATATATATATATCCGCTGGTGTGATTGTATGAAATTGTCTGACTGGTAATTGTTGTTGCTTGTGATACTCTGATGATATAATGTATAAAACAGATATAGTTTCAATTTGTGTAAAGCTCTATTATTGACTATTATATTTATTCCGCTGCGATGGTTAGATTCTGATATTGTTTAGTTCCTTCTTTCTTCTACCTCTTCTCCTTTAACCCTAATGGTTCATATTTCTGTTCCACTTGAGTTAATTGATGTAGAATAGTGTTGACTCAAGGGGTACGGATTTGCGGGCTTTTACAACCATCGATCGAATCATGGGGCTATGTTGGGTCAAGTAAACCTAAACTCAACATGTTCAAGTAATATAAGTGGTTGTGGTTTGTTTCAAGGTTTTCTAAGTGATATTTGGACTTTGTTTTGGTATGATTTTCCATCTTGATTTGACGTATAGAATATTATATAAATGGATGCGTATATAGTAATATGTGTGTGCGTGTGCGTATATATGATTATTGATTAATGTTTTCCATTGATTGATTAGTATCATGTCTTCCCTCACTATTGGTTGTAATGGTGACATGTTCGTTCAGTTGAATAAGGTGATCGTGTAGTTGTATGGAAATGGGTCCATAGATAGTAATGGAGTTAGATTCATTATATGACTTATCCATGCATTAACTCAATAAGGCAGGGCATGCCAAGGCAGCGTATGTAGGTTAGACCATATCAATATTCATGCATTATGGATTTATTTGTATGGCGTTGAATGTGGATAAGACCATGTTGACATACATACATTTATATGGATACAATTACATGACCCTTGTTATACTCAAAATTTCAAAAACAAGTTAATAGACAAAATGCCATCATGTGCATTTAGAAGCCATTACATTTTATTCTGTGGGGGCCCTCAGATGATAGTAGAAGCCATCGTACCTAATCTACATCGTTATGTATAATAGAAGCCATCGCGTACAGTCGGAACCAACGCGAAAAATCCAGCAAGGCCTCCATAATCTATCTCCAAGTAACAAGACAAAGCATTTAACCCGTCACATGCAAATGAGGCAACACAAACTAATATCATAAATAAATTTTATCAATGGAAGTTTGATAGGTTCATCGCTAAGAATCTACAAAAAATACTTGGAAGTGTTTACATGGAACCATCGTGAAAAGTTTGGTGGGTCTATCAAGATAGTTCCTAAAAGTTGTTATGATAAGTCTTGTGAAGTTATCGTGAAGAGTTGAATTAAGCAATGCAATTGAGCTATCGTAAAGAGTTAAACACAATTATCACTTACAATCTTCAAATGTAAAACGAGAGCTGTCGCAAAGAGTTAACATGACCATAATGATAAAAAAAGGGAATTACTAGCTATTAAGAAACGATACGATAAAGCCATCATGTGTTATCCCTAAAGGCAAAGCCATCGCTAAGAGTCTTCCAAAGAGCTATCGCTAAAAGGCTTCCAAGGATTTGCCGCTAAGAGTCCTCCATAGAGCTATCGCTACGAAAGTTTCCTTTCTATTCCTTCACGAAGAGTTTTTAAGGAAATTTGCTAGGAGTATTTATGAGATTGCCTTAAACATAAAAGATAAAGCTGTCGCTATGAAAGCAACCACTTGATGAAGCAAAAGTGTCATCACAAGAAGTTCATTGGAGTCATCGTTTTCAATCTCCCTATGACGCCAACTTTTCCTTATGAAGATCACAATCTGTCATTCGTTAACTCTAAAAGACATGTGCCGCCTATCCAATAGTTGGAATCCTCTATAAATACAAGGGTACCACCAAAAAAAGGATGAACTTTCTGATTTGACCTTCATCTTCATTTTCATTTTTTCTATTTTGTAGAAAGAAGCTTCAGTTGGGATTTTAATCGCCGTCAAAGTCGTCCATGATTTGTAATTTTGTATGAATAGAATTGGGTAATAAATAATTAGTTAATGACATCTCAAGAATGCAAAGCTAATGTCCATCAACTTGTGATCAACATACTTGACTATGTGCATAACACTACTCAAGTATTCCAGATCATCTTGACTCAATTTTATTACTAACATTAAGTGGTGCTTTCTCTGAGAACCCAACCCAAGGCCTAGTGAATCAATCAACAATGGCACTTATATGATGGGAAAATCTATTAAGAAAGGCGGAGTCCAACCACAAGACCATATGGTACACCATGTCCATCTCAAAGAAAACGGAACCCCTCATTTTGATATTGGAAATGTAGTAACAGGACAACCATCTACACCTAAGGAGACATTGAAAGAAAAGGATGATCTTCAAGCTATAAAAAGGAAATTAGAGGTTATGCATGGGCTTATTGAAGCATTGTTTTCATGAAAATCATCGTCAAAAAGAGAGTAAAAGAAATATAGGGGAAGAAGTTGAATCTCTATCCAAAAAGACAATGGAGTCAAATTTGAGAAGTAAGAATGTTGCAAAAAGAAATTTGCGACCGCAAAGAAAGGAAGAAAATATCTTAGCCCAAAAGCTGAATAAAACCTCAAGATCGCAGTCTGCAAGTTCTCTTTGCAAAAGCATTACAAGCCAAAATGTGAGACTTACGAGGATAAAGAAGCTTATTTCAGGGATTTAGCAAACAAGATGGCTAAAGGGATGGCTAAATTAAAGGAAAAAGAACAATGGATCCTAAAGTCAATAATAACTTCAAGGGAGCACCATTTGCTGAAAGAATTATGACTGTACCTTTGCCCTCTTATATCAAAATCATGTCTATTAAATACGATGGTACAACCGTTCCGGACGATCCTTTGATGGCGTTTGAAAGTCAAATGGACTTACAAAATGCTCTAGGCGTAATGCATCATAGACGATTTTCGATCACTTTTTTTAGAGTAATGGCCAAGTGATACCAATGTTATGAAGGGAAGAAATTTTATTTATAGGAATAATTCTGATATGAGTTTTTATCCCAATTTTATACTTCGAAGGAGCGTACGATTAATGCTCTAGCTACCATCAAATAAAGATCAGAAGAATTGCCAAGGGTCTACCTAAAGCGATTTAATATGGAGGCAGAAAGAGTAAGTGATAGAGAAAAGTTGACGGCGATAAAATTTGGTTAATCAAAAATACACATTTTTGAAAGGAGTTGTATATTCATGGATGCAGAGGTCTGTGAGATTTCCACTTCCAAGCCGATAAATTCATGCAAATGGATGAAATATTTCATAATAGGAGAAATCAAGGGGAGAAGAGGAACCTTTCGGCCTTGAACAAAAAAGGAAAATGGGAAGAGTGTTCTAAGACAAACGCTGTCGAACTAAACCAGCCTACCTCCTATATGTATGATGTTACAAAAAACAAGCTTGATTACCTGGTATCATTTAAGGCAAAGCCGAATTCAAAGTTAAACGGGGGAGGAGATTACTGTGCCTACCATAAGATAAATAGCCACAAAATTGATGAATGTAGAGTTTTGGCAAGAATTATCTAGAATATGATCAAGAAGAGGTCCTCAAAGAATATGTGAAAGTCGAACAAAAGCCCATTTGTAATGAAAAAAATACCTGTCAATAACACAAATATCATGTAAAACGTGCTTCCATTGTGGTCACTACAACTGATGAACCGTATTAACAATTGATGAAGGACCACATATTGCGGGTTTGAGTAAGGGGTTGAGAAGCAGATATGTGAAGGAGGCTAAAAAGGGGATCTACTTAATAAATAATGAGCTTTTGTTGAAATATTTCAAAAGTGCAATCAAAATTTCAGTTCTGGTGATAACTCCTCAAGATTTGAGAGGAGTTCGACGCTACCACAATGACCTGTTAATGACAACTGTTCAGATAGTACTTTTCACTCATATCCAATGTTTTAATAGGCACAGGCAGTGTGGTAAATATTATATTAAAAAGTGCTTTCGAGAAAACAGGACTTTCGGATGTAAAGTTTGAACCTAACCTATATCCAATCTTTGGATTCAATAATTAAGTTATAATCTAGTGGGTCTGACTAAATTTTTTATACAGTTTGGAACTCCTCCACATTTAAGAATGTTTGAAATGTTGTTTGTGATCATAGACCAACTTTTCTACTACATTGCTTTGTTTGGAAGACCCACTCTTGACGAAATTGACGCTTTTGTATCCCAAAACATATGTCGGTCAAATTTCTATATGAAACAGGATGGGAAACTGTTCGCAGTGACCGGTTTAATTCTCATGAAATGTATTTCGCTACACTTGAGAAGTTTAACAAAAGATGAGGATCATGCTATGGACCTTGGTCAAGTAAATGTAATCAAAACCAAAATCCCTTTCTGGTAAATCCATGAGAACTAGTATATAAGAAAAATAACCTAAATTTCCCTTAGTAATACGCCAAATAATCAACAAAGAAAATAGTTTCAAATCAAGAAAGAGAAAGTATGTTGATTGCACCAAGTAAGCAGTGGTGAGAATGAGATTTTGGAGGAAATAGTACCAGACATAGATTTGAGAAATGACCAAGAGAACGCACAACTGACGGAAATCTCAAAAGATGTAAAATTAGACCCTCAAGACTCTACCAAAATAGTGAAAATAGGTAATGAAATGAGGAAGGAATCCAAAGAGAAATTGATCTCGTTTTTACGGTCAAGTATAGACGTATTTGCATCAATCCATGAGGACTTAGAAGGAATTGATATGTCTGTAGTGTATCATTTGCTCAACGTCAACGCAAAGTTTGTTCCAAAAAGGTAGATGAAAAGGTTGTTTGACAAGACCCACACCGTAGCACTAAAGGAGGTAAAAAAAAGCTCCTAGAAAATGTATTTATAAGAGAAGCATTTTACTTGAAATAATTGGCAACTCCAGTGTTGGTGAAAAATCCCAATAGGAAGTGGGAGATATGCGTTGGTTATACAGATCTCAATGAAGCATCCCCAAAAAGTTGTTATCCACTACTTAAAATCGACCAACTAGCGGATGCAACTAGCATTCATAAACTGTTGTCGTTTATGTTTAATCCAGAAGAGGAACATAGAAGCTTTATCACGGACTGAGGAATATACTGCTACAAAGTATTGACATTAGGGTCGAAGAATGCAGGGGTAACATATCAGTGACTTGTAAACAAAATGTTTAAAGTTCAAATAGGAAAAACATAGAAGTTTATGTTAATGATATGTTATTATGGTCAAAGAAAGTAGAGGGTCATGTAGAAGAATTGAGCGAGATATTTGAGGTATTAAGGAAGTATAAGATGAAATTAAATCCATAAAGTGCTCGCTTAGGATCCAATCCGGAATTTTTTTAGGATATGTCGTAAGCTGTAATATCCCGGAATTTATGGCAATATAAATTTAATAATCTGTGTTTAAAATTTAAATTAATTTGTTAATTTTTGTTAATAAATTGGATTGATTCTATAATCTTCTTTATTTAAATAATTAATTAGAGAATTTATTTTTAATAAGCTAATAAATCTGGTTTCTATTTAATATGTATATATATATATATATTAAATAGATAAGTTTGGTTTTAAATTTAATTAGTGTAGCATATTTTCTGATTTTAATATTTTGAAATTGGGAAATTATGTTTTATTAAATGATTTAGCTTTTCAAAACTATTTAATAAAATAATTTTAAATATATAAAATAAATGTTTAATTTGTTTAATTTATATTTTGACTTAAGTTTGTATATTAAAATAAGTTATAAAAATGTTTGTTTCATTCTTTCTAAAATATTGATTTATAAAATGTGATTTGTAAATTTAATATGAAATTTGAAATACAATTTAAAATATGAAACAAGTATTCATTTAAACAACAAATAAGTTATAATCTCTTTATAAATTTATTTTAAGTGACCAAAATATTATTTTCAAATGATCGTTATAGATATTGTTTTTATTTATAAATATAATGGTTTATTTCTTTAAAAACATAGCTATACATATAAATAAGTGTTAAAGCAATACTTAATTAAGTGTAAGACTTCATTTACACTTAATTAACAATATTAATTAATTGATGATACATGTGTAAACATCTTAGATTTTAATATAACAAATGTAAACTAAATATCATTTTAAAATGACAAGCGTAAGATTTGAGACATATGTCATGTTTAATTTTATTTTTCTTTGTTTTTAAAAATAAATCATAAAGAAAGTTATATAAACCTATATTTTCCCATTTCCTTCCTTTCTCTCATCTTCATTTCTTAACAAAGAAATTGTTTTTCAACCGAAAACATTCCACCTTAAAAATCATATTCAATTCCCTGTAAACAAATTTGCAATCCTCAAATCATATTCAATCTGCAAATCAAAAATCTGTTCATTTGCATCCTGCATTCAAACTTTCAAAAAATCTGGAAAAAAAACCCTTTCTTCGTCTCTTCAAAATTTCATATCCCTGTAGCTCAAGCTACCTGCATGCATTTCTTCTTCAATCTGCAACCTGGGAAAATTGCCTCTGCATATAACTATCTTTCAAAAAGCAAGTTTTATATTGATTTAAAGGCTATGCAAAAAAAATCAGGAAGCTCAATTTTTAAAAGCATTTAACAACTCAGGTCTTAAAGGAATTCAAGTAAATTGCAAAAGATGTTCTGCAAGTTCAAATTAATCATGCTCTGCTCATCAGGATTTAAACTGTGAGTAACTCAATTTTTAAAAATAAATTTAATAGGTAAAAGTTGTTTCATGCTTTTAATAAGAAATAAAGTTATAATATGAATCTGCTGTGGAATACATATATGTGAATAGATTTATGAATGCATGTTCGTTTTCTGTTACATGTATGTTCCTCAAATTTTAAACTTCTGTTTGATTTTTAAATTCCTTTATCTTGATTTAATCTTTGTTTAGACAAGGCAGAAACAAATTATGTTTATTTCCATCATTAGCCATGAGTTAAAAATATTACCTAAGCTAATAAGAAAAAAAAATCCTGTATCAGCTCTAAAATTACAAACAGAGGTACAAACTTTAAATTGTGGAATTTTCAAATATCTTGATTTAAAGTTTCAGGATTATGAATCAAAACTTCATACAAAATTTTGATTTTAAAAAGTAAAATTACAATTTTTAATATCAAAATCAAAGTACAATTCAGGTTTTACTGTAAATTGAGTTTTTGGTCATCTCTGTTGCCACAAGTGGTTTGAGGTGATGAAATTGTTTCTGGAGGAATAGGAGATATCAGAGATGTTGGGAAAATTTTTGGATTGCGTTGAATTTCGATTTGGAGGTTGAAATTTTGATTTTGGGTTTTGAACCCTAGTTTTTACTGGGTTTGTGATAATGGATCTTTCCGGCATATATAGATGTTCGAGTTGCTTAGGGTTTTAGGGAAATGAGGTTGATGGGTTGTCGAAGCTTTCACCAGAGTTTGAGTGGCAACGGTGGCCAGTGGCGTTGGGGGAAGGTGATGACAGGTTGGGTGGTTTTGGGAACTGTATGTTTCTAGGTTTGGAAATATGTCTCGATTTTGAATTCTCGCTTATGTCGATTTGATTTTTGTTGGATGGCCTGAGGAGCTGAGTGACGACCGTGGGGAGGTCTTGAAGTTGGCCAACGATGGCCGGAGGTGCTGTGCATGTGCACAGAGGAAGTGGGATGCTTGTGATGTTTGGTGATTACAGTTTTTGGTGCCTTGAGATGGTCTCAGGTAATTTGAGTTGTGACTTGAAGCAATCAAGCTTAAGGCTCGAAGTAATTTTTAGCGAGGCTCGAGTATTTAAATGGTTTCAGGTTTTACATATTTAAACAGAAAACCCGATTCAGTTTTAAAATTCAAAGTAGACTTTGAATATAAACTGGAAAATTTAACTTAGGATTTAAAACCTGAATTTAAATATGAATTCATATAGTTGAATTCTGGTCTTTGAAATAATTTGATTTTTTTAAATTCTGGTTTGGTTTTAAATATAAAAAAACAGGAAACCTGTTTCTGTTTTTAAAATCAAAAGAGAAGTATAAAATGCAAACTGAAAACTTAACTGAGTTTATAACTAAGTTTGAATATGAAATGCTAGTAGTTTGAATCTCAGATTTTAAATAATTTAAGTTTTAAAATTTAGATTTGGTTTTAAAAATTATAAATGTAAAAAGTATATGTAGTTTTGAATTTGAAGTGGAAGTTTAAATTTTAAATTAGAAATTTAAGAAGAATTTAAATCTGGGTTTTAAAATCTGGATTTTGAATTTAAACTTCAGCGTTTAAAATAAAATAAGTTTAAATTTAAATTGGTAATTACTTTGGAAAGGTTAAATGATTTGAATTCTTTAAAAAGGATGATGTAAAATGTAAATAAAGCTTTTAAGATTTAGGTTTAAATCTGGAATAAAAGGATTCAAACTGTATTTCAGTTTTGAAATTAAAAGGAAATTTTTAAATCGAATTTGTTTTGTTTTTAAGTTGTTTTGGATTTAAATTTAATTGGGATTTAAATTCTTTTAAAACCTTATTTTATAAAGTGTATGTTTCTTTTAACATATGAGATAAAGGTTTGAATTGTTTTTAAAATCTTGTTTAAATTAAAATTTGTATTCATTTTAAAATCTTAAATTTTAAAATGAAGTTTAAATGGAATTTGAAATAAATTTAAAAAAACAATTTGTTTTTTAAATGCTTAATTAAGTAAGAAATATTTATCTAAAAGATAAATAAAATTTAATGATTGGATTCATTAGATTATTAAGATAATTAAGATGGGTGATTAATTATTTAATTAATGAATAATGTGGATGATTAATTAAGTAATTAATAATTTTTAAATTTGATTAATTAAAGATTCAAGATTAATTAATTAAGGTTAATTAATATATAATTAAGAACTGTTAATTAAATTTCAATTAATGATTAAGATTTATTAATCAAGTGATTAAGGATTAATTAAGATTGTAATTAACACTTAATTAACTAATAATTAGAGATTAATTAATTTGTAATTAAATATTAATTAATTTGTAATTAATAATGATTAATATAACATTAATTTATTAATAAAGTAATTAAGAATTGTTAGTGAAGGTCATTAACTTAAGATTATTTAACAATTAATTAATGTGATTAATTTTTAATAATTAATTAATAATAATCATTTATGTAATTGTTTATGTCTAATTACTTAATGGAAGTAATTATGAGTTAATTACTTAATGTAATTAATTGGGTTAATGTGATTTGTTTAGGTTAATTAATTAAGTTTAATTAATTTAAACATTTGAGGATTGATTAATAATCTGTAACAACCCGCCTATTTAACGATTACATATTTAAATGTTTGATTTAAATATGGCGTCGTTATTCGAATTTTGGGGTCCGAAATGTTACTTTTTGCAAACGGTCGAATTGGAGCTCAAGACCACTTCCATTGAGTTCAAAATGTCGTTTGCGATCTTTTTGAGTATAATCTTTGATATGTTTGGAGTAAGTCGTAATTGGCTACTTTTTCTAGTTGGGTTTGGGTTCAGCCCACTAGCTAACTAAACCCACTTAACCCCTCTACTTCAGCCCTCTCCTCTCCATTCACTCTCATTTCATTTCATTTCTTAAGTAAAAACTGAAATGGGGGAAGAGAAAAAGAATTAGGAAATTCCAAGCCCTAGTTCTTCTTGTAAACTTGATTCTTGCTCCAAAATCAAAGGGAATCCATTGGTAAGTTCATCTCCATCTTCTCCATCTCTTCTCCTCTTCAATTTCAGTAATTTCCTAACCCTAACTTAGGAAATACTTGCTTTGATTCTAGATTGAAGCTTGTAGTGTTGAAGTGGAGTGTAGTTGGTTGATTCCTTGCATTTGTGCTTCTTCTTCTCCTTTGTTTTTGTGTAAAAAGGTGAGTTTTGAACTCACATCTACTCCTCTTGATTTCATGGGTGTTGGTATGAATTCCTAACAAGTATGCATGTGCCATTGTTTGGATTTGGAAAGAATTTGCATTTCATTGAAATAGGGCAGGAAGTGCAAAATCACCATGTTCGGCCGACCGAGTGCAGGCTTCGGTCGACCGACCTGCTGCCCCGAGCCATGTTTTGTATCCTGCATCTGGCCGGCCGACCGAGCCTTGTAGTCCGGTCGACCGAGCTGCTTTGTTTTGCTTGTTTTCCTTATTTTGCATATTTGATTGATTTTTCCGGATTTTATCGATTCAAGTTGGTTTTTAGTGTTTGTTATTGCATCTTTGATTTTGATAACTTATTTTTGACTTCATTCACGGGTTTTATAAATAATCCCTCTAAATCGTATTAAAAGCTTCCGTCTCCCATTCATAAATTCTACTTATAATGCACACACACGATTTCGCACTTCGAGCGAAGAGGAAGGAAGATTAAATGGTTAGGTAAAACACGGACCATGAATCCATGCGTTTATCTTTCCGATTAGTCCCCGACCTATTCGATTGATTGTTTTGACCTTCGGGTTTAGTTTACCGATGATATGAGGTAAATTTGTAATGCTTTGAGTGTGAAAGTGGCTGACGGATAGTAAACCGTTTAGTGTGAACGAGTGGTTATGGGACATACGTTAACACTTTTCGGATTCCTTTTCGAGAGTTGTGACACATTCCGCCAGTTAGTGGTGTCCAGTACTGGGTCTTCGACCTTCACCACTACGGTTTGTTGCCTCTGGGATGGTGTCTTCGGACTTTCTCCCTAGGTTTGTTGCCTTCGGGTGTGTGCCTTCGGGTATGTTGCCTTCGGGTGTGTGCCTTCGGGTTTGTTCCCCTATATAGTTTCGCTCTGATGTTGGCCTTATGTGTCGCATGGGTGATACTTGGGTTTGGAGCCTTCGGGCTTATGGATCCTTGTTGTACAGTACTGAGCTCGAGCAATCATATGTTTCATTGATATTATATTCCCTTGGTATCGCCCATCGTTTTGGTCTGTTTGAGCCGCATGATGTATAACGATTACCTTGTGGAACTTGTATACCTTATTGGTATTTGTTATTTGCCTTTTGGCTTGTTTTGGGATATTTGTATCCTTTGTTTCTATATGTTGCCGATGATATGAGGCTTGTTCTATATGATTCATCATATGTTAGATGATTGTGTTATCTCTTTTAGAGATATTTGATATATATTGTGACCTTGCAGGTTTATTGTTGTTCAGTTTATCTAACTGATTTGTTTAGCTAGACTGACCCGGGTATTTTATACTCGGGTCAGACCGAGATGTTTCAGGTTAGGTGCTTTGGACTTAGCCTCTTTTGCTTCCGCATGGACTATTCCGCTAGTTTCTTTTTGTCTTAGCTTTCTTGTAGTCCTTATATGTTGCAACTCTGATATGTATTCTTGTGAACTCGTCTGTATATTGTGGTTTGCTATACCACTTGATATGTATCATTTTGTGTACTCTTTTATATATCTATATATGTGTATGTGATGATTTACTGTTCTGTGATGTATATTACATTTGAGTTGTTATATTCTGTTCTGATAGATCCTATAGCCATTGTAGTCTCGCTTTAACTATTTATTGAATATGTCGAACTGTTTGTGATTCTACTTTTCGACGTGTTTAGTGAATAGTTAAGGTAAGATTACACATGGTCGCTCCTATCCAGCCTTATTCTCCATGTTAGCAGACGGTATTATCTATACAATACTCTTTGCTAACGTGGGTATAGAGGTGGGGCGTCACAGCGTGGTATCAGAGCTGAGTTCAGAACAAAATATGATGAACACAGAACAGAAGCACATATTACGGTACATCAAAGTGTAACAAGTGTTACAGATCTTTGAATCATCGTGCTTTTATTCCCTCCGTGTTTTTGGGGTAGATAAAATTTGGGGAATACGTCTAGGAATATATTTTATTCCGTAGTATTCCTTATTGAAATATCTACCTTGTAGTTAATCTTTATCTTCTTCAAATTTCAGCTTATGGCTGGAAGAGGCAGAGGACGACGATCGGGTGCTGGGCAATCCAGTGGCTCACATCCGGACGGCGTTTATATGTCCGCCGATCAGTTTATGGAGTTGTTTAGGAGCATTCAGCCTCCAGTTCCTGCTCGAGTGTCTCCACCTCGCAAGTCTACCTTTGCACGATTGTGCAGTGATTTTACTCATCTTGGAGGAAAGCCGTTTAAAGGCTCCGAGTCTGTTCTTGAGACTCAAGCTTGGTTTCGCACGTGCGAACGTATCTTCTCTAGAATGGATATTTCTAATCATGATAGAGTTCTTGTAACTTCTAGCTTATTGCGAGAGCGTGCCCTTGATTGGTACGAGCTTCTTGTAGCCGAAATTGATGAATCTGCTCTTTCTTGGACTCATTTTCGGGAACGATTCGAACTCAAGTTCGTTCCTGAATCTGAGAAAGCTTTGTTGTCCCGGCGCTTTCTTGAGTTGAAGCAAGGGGAGTCTTCTGTTTCTGAATATGTTGCATATTTCGAGGCCTTATCTATGTATGGTCTTGAATTCATTAGCACTTCTTATAGGAAGAATCTGAAGTTTGTATCTGGCCTTAGGAAATATCTGAAGAAGTCTTTATTGCTTGAGCTTAAGCTTTCCTTTGAGGAGTTAGTTGATTATGCACTTCATCTCGAAGCCATCGAGGGGGAGTGTGATTGTAGTGATGATGTTGAGGTTTGCAAGAACCCCAACAAAAAGCAGTCTCCATTGGATGAGCCAGAATTTTCCCTTCCAAGAAGAAAAAGTCCGTTGAATCTGATTCTCAGTCTCAATCTGCTGGAACACCTTCCATTCGGAAGTGTTTCAATTGTGGTTCTCCAGATCATATAATTCGAGCTTGTCCTAAGCCTCTCTTCTGCCGCTATTGCAAGAAGGAAGGCTATCGTAGTTCCACTTGTCCCATTGCTCCGAATAATTCTCCATCTGGCAAGTTAAATGTAGCAGATGCTTCTGGAGGTTCTTCTCGGGGATAAGGTATGTCTCCATCTATTTTGGTAGGTCTCTATTTTCTTTGTGATTTCGATTCTAATTTGATGGTATCATTTTATTCTTTAATCCCTCATGACGAGGAAAGTGTTGTTTCTCTCATTCTTGTAGTTTGAGAATTTTCTGGTATTTTTGGTCTTGTCTTAGGATTATCACCTAAACAATCTTTTGTTGTAGTGTTAAGGTGTTTTTAGCTCGACCTTACCACTGGTTTTCATTTGGCTACGAGTTGCGGAAGTTAGCACTCCACTTACCGCTCTCCGCACTCGTTGTAATTCTTATAAATGATTTGTTATGTCATTCAGTTTGTCTAGCTCATTTCATCCATTTTATGAATCGAGTATTCTGTGAATATCTCGATGATTCCATTTTGGTATTTATTGATTTTGGATGGAAAATAGCAATTTAAAGAATTTTGCAAATCTTTTTCATAAGATTTATTTATAAGTATAATTGGATTTTGTTCTTTAAACGAACAAAGAATATTTCTAAAAGTTTCTAGAAACATGTTTATCATATAGAAGATGATTTTGTGATTGTATTGCCCATTGAGTGCTTTAAGAATTCTGGTCGATGCGCTTGATCAACGTTATCGATAGGAATTTCCTAAACGCTTTGATGAGACAATTTGACACAATAAATTGATTTGACATAAGAAAAATTTTCTTGAAAGATTATTACAGAAAGATAATTGTAATTTTGAAAGTCTTAGCTGTTGAGTCACAAGTTTTATGAAAGTTTTGATTTCTGACAAATAAGGCGATCGACAAAACAAGGTCATTAGAGCTACATATGTTACTATAGATTATAGGTTGATTATTTGATATTGTAATAGTTATAAACTTGTTAAAATCTATCCTCAAATAATCATGCACCTCAATATAATCGATATATATATATACGTTTAATAGCATTGCACATTCATTGTGCAAATTAACAGGAACCGGTCGACCGGTTAATAATCATACGGTCGACCGTTTTTGTGTAAAATGCACAATGAACGTGCACACATGCACATAACGTATATATATTTCAAATTCCTGTCTACTGGTCACTTTTTAACCTGTCGACCGTTTTTGAACAGAAAACAATTTTTCCAAAAGACACTTCTCTTCTCCAAAGGTTGCATCTCTTACCTTTCACCAAAGATCATATCTCTTAATGACAAAGAGTTACAACCATTCTTATCTATATAAACTCATCCAATTCATTGATTAAACAATAACGATTTCATATTCTTTTAATCTAATCTCTGATCTTATTTCTGCATTATAAAAGCTCTAAATTATTTATTGAATCTTTGAAACTATTTCATATCCTTTGATTCAATAATATACTTTCCTTAATCTTTTCAAAACATCATATCGCATACTTTGAGGATAAGATTATAGGAAGGGTGTACTGCTAGTGACAAATCCGTGTTTTCAAGAGCACAAGTTGTCAACAACAATTGTATTTGTTCTTTTGTTGAAGTCCTCTGTGTTGTAAGAGGCAAGTGTTGAAGTCCTCAGTGTATTAGAGGCGTGAAATCCCGTTCGGTTGCTCGGGTGTTGTAAACCTGTTCCTCCGGGTGAAGCGAGGTTGTTAATAGTGAAAATCCAGATAGAAGTCTGGGACTGGACGTAGGACGGTGCTCCGAACCAGTATAAAAATCTCTGGTGTGATTTTTCTATTTTTTATTTACTATGGTATTATCATCTATTTCCGCATTTGTATTGTAATCCATATTACACGATCCGTGTATACTATATTAGCACATATAATTGTATACACACCGCACTTTCATTTGGTATCAGAGCACGGTCATCATATAACCGTAACATAGTTATTTGATATATTATAGTAATATGGCAAATAACGTAAGTACTAGCACTCAAAACACTACTTACACGGAAGGTCAATCGACACAAAGACCTCCATTTTTCAATGGTCTTAACTATAGTTATTGGGCAACACGTATGTCATTCTTTATGCAATCAAATAACTATGATGCTTGGAATGCCACTCAAAGAGAAATAGTGAATCCAACAACTGATTATTCAGAATGGACTGCAGCTGAGAAAACGGCAGCAGCTGTAAATGCAAGAGCAATAAATATGTTGTTCTGTGCATTAGACCAAAATGAATATAACCGTGTTAGTATCTGCACTACTGCATATCAAATTTGGCAAACACTAAAAATCACTCATGAAGGTACTAACAAGGTTAAACAAGCCAAAATAGCCATGCTGAAAAGTCAATTTCAAAATTTCAAAATGAAACCAAATGAGACAATCAATGACATGTATTCACGGTTTCAAACTATTCACCATGCTCTTATTGGCTTAGGACAAAAGTATTCTGATTTCGATGTTGTTTCAACAGTCCTACATTCTCTGACTAGTGAATGGGAAGGAAAAGTATTAGCAATCGAAGAAGCTAATGACCTTTCCGTCATGAAGCCAGATGAATTGATAGGAAATTTAATGTCCTATGAAGCAAATTTGCAGGCTAGAAAAGAACAGAAGGAAGAAAAGAAAAATGTAGCATTTCATGTTGAGAAAGATGAAAATGAATCAGATTCTGAAGACGAAGATTTGACATTCATTGCGAAAGGATTCAAAAAATTCTTCAAATATCGAAAAGCCAGTCGTTACAATAAAAGGAAACCTGGATCAAATAAACCATCTTCATCTGCTATAGAATGTTTCAACTGCCACAAAAAGGGACACATGCAGAAAGATTGTCCAGAACAAAAGAAGAAGTCAGAAAATGACAAATTCAAATATAAAAAGGACAAATCTAAGAAACGAGCTTTCTCGGTAACATGGGATGATTCAGAGTCATCTTCATCAGAAAGTGAAAGTGATTCAGAGAATGAACAAGCTAATGTTTGTTTTATGGCAACAGAAGATGAGGTACAAATTCCTACATTTGATGAATTACTTGATATTAATGCTGAATTGATAGTCAAATATAAAGACATAAAACGTCAATTAAAAGTAGTCAAAGCAGATTTAAGTAGAGCAGAGCTTGAACGAGATATGTTAAAAGATGAGAAGAAAATATTAGAAGAGGAACTTGAAAATATTCAAGAATCATCATCTAATGTTGATTCTCAAATATCTCTTTTGAGTCAAGAAATAGAAACTCAAAAAGAGAAAAATAATGCTCTCACTACTGAAAATCATGAGCTTAAAGCAAAAGTCAAAATTCTAGACCTAGAAAAAGCTAGCTTACAAACAAAGTTTGATGACATTACTCAAAATGTTTCTAACTTTAACAAAGGTCGAGAAAACTTGACAAAAATCATTGAAAGTTCACAATCTATTTCAGACAAACAAGGATTGGGATATAACAAACAAGAAACCAAGAAACATCTTGGAAATAAAAGGAAAAAGAAAGTACAAAAAACTGAAGCTAAGAAAAATCTTAGTTTATTATATTCCAAACCAAAACCAGTTGTGAAATTTCAAAAGACAAATGTCAAGACTATCAAAATATGGGTTCCTAAAACAAATAATAATTTGATTAGGAACAAATACATTCAGCAATTCATGAATACTGTGCATTTTAATAACAATTATATATATAAAGGGGATACCGGACCCAAATGGGTTTGGACTCCTAAGACCTAACTCTTAGGACCCTATAAAAAGTGGGCACCATGGACTTAATTCTATTTTTTGCAGGTCCCACTTAAGAAAAGAGGAAAGTGGATATTGGACAGTTGTTGCTCAAAGCACATGACAGGAGACAAGAGCTTATTAACAAATATTACATATTCAGATGGTGGCTCCGTCACTTTTGGAGACAATTCAAAAGGCTATATCATCGGCAAAGGCGATGTGAGCAATTGCGGTACATCTAACTTACCTCTTATTTCTAATGTCATGCTAGTTAGAAATTTGAAACACAATTTGCTAAGTATTAGTCAGTTATGTGACAAGGGTTTTATTATTTCATTTTCAAATAATAAGTGTAGTATTCTAGATAAAGACCATAATTTGGTTTTCGAAGGTTATAGAGACAGAAATATATATATTTTGAATATGAACATTAATCATAATTCAGATATGTGTCTTGTGGCTAATGACAATGATCCATGGCTATGGCACAAACGCTTCTGTCATATAAACTTCAGAACTATTGACAAGCTAACCAAAAACAATCTAGTTAGAGGACTACCCAAAATGAGTTTTAAAGTTAACAACATTTGTGACGCATGTCAAGTAGGAAAATTGACCAAATCATCTTTTAAATCCAAGAAAGTCATATCAACATTACAACCACTTGAGTTACTACACATGGATTTATTTGGACCTACTAGAGTTCAATCAATAAATCACAGTCAATATGTGCTTGTAATTGTTGATGATTTCTCTCGTTATACATGGACAATTTTCTTAAAAAATAAAAGTCATACTTTCGATCATTTCAAATCTTTCGTCAAAAGAATTCAAAAATCAAAAGGGATTAAAGTTAAAAATATAAGAAGTGATCATGGCGGATAATTTGAAAATAATGAATTTGAACAATTTTGTACAAAGAAAGGTATATATCATAATTTTTCGTTTCCCAAAACTCCACAACAGAACGGAGTTGTAGAACGGAAAAACCGAACTTTACAAGAATGTGCAAGAACATTATTGAATGGAACCACCTTACCAAAACATTTTTGGGCAGAAGCTGTGGCAACTGCCTGTTATGTTTTAAATCGTGTATCCATAAGACCTCTTACCAAGAATACTCCTTATGAATTATTTAACAAAAGGAAGCCTAAAATCTCATACTTCAAAGTTTTTGGTTCGAAGTGCTTTATTTTAAATACAAAAGACCAGCTTGGCAAATTCGATCCAAAGGCCGATGAAGGAATATTTGTCGGTTATTCGGAATGAAGTAAGGCCTATCGGATATTTAATAAACGAACCAAAATTATTGAAGAATCACTTCATGTCTCTTTTGATGAAATCTATCAGCACCCTCACACTATATCAGATGATGACGAATCAATAGTCACTGACAATCAAATCATCACAAATATTGATTCTGACTCAGAAATAGTTATTGAGAATATTCCTCAAATATGTGAGTTACAATCACCACCAAGAATATTAAGAGACCATCCGCCTCAAAATATAATCGGTGAAATAACATCACATGTCAGAACAAGGAGTCAACTCAATCAAATGGGTCATGTCGCTTTTCTCTCAAATATCGAACCTAAGAATCCCAAAGAAGCTGCTACATATGATTACTGGATCATTGCCATGCAGGAAGAACTAAATCAGTTTGAGCGCAATGACGTTTGGGAACTTGTTCCAAGACCAACTGATCAGTCAGTAATTGGTACTAAATGGGTCTATAAAAATAAGGCTGACGAACAAGGCAATATCACCAAAAATAAAGCAAGATTAGTAGCACAAGGATATAATCAGGAAGAAGGTATCGATTATGAAGAAACTTTTGCACCAGTTGCTCGACTAGAAGCTATTAGAATCCTATTATCTTTTGCTTGTCACCATAATTTCAAACTTTATCAGATGGATGTCAAAAGTGCTTTTCTCAATGGATTTATCAAAGAGAATGTCTATGTCGAACAACCTCCTCTGTTCGTACATGAAAAATATCCTGACCATGTGTTCAAACTTAAGAAAGCTCTGTATGGGTTAAAACAAGCACCTCGTGCTTGGTATGAACGACTACGTAGCTATCTTATTAACTCAGGATTTCAAATAGGCAAAGTCGATCAAACTTTGTTTATTAAACATTCTCGAAAAGATATTCTAGTTATCCAGATATATGTACACGATATCATCTTTGGTTCAACAAACGATAAACTTTGCAAAGAATTTGCAAATATTATGACCAAAGAATTCGAAATGTCTCATATGGGAGAACTATCTTATTTTCTTGGACTTCAAATAAAGCAACTTCCAAACGGCATTTTTATTAATCAAGAAAAATACTGTGAAAACCTTATCAAACGCTTCGGATTAGAAAATACATCTGGAAAACCAACTCCTATGAGTACAACTACACATCTTGACAAAGATGAAAGTGGTAAGAATGTTGACCAGAAATTGTATCGAAGCATGATTGGTTCTCTTCTTTATCTTACAGCTAGTCGTCCAGATATAATAATGAGTGTTTGTTTATGTGCTCGTTTTCAAGCCGATCCAAAGGAATCACATCTACGAGCAGTAAAACGTATAATTCGTTATCTTAATAATACCAAAGATTTCGGTCTTTTTTATCCAAAAGAATGTCCATTTGAATTAGTATCATATAGTGATGCTGATTTCGGTGGCTCACGAACGGATAGAAAAAGTACAAGTGGTACGTGCCATTTTATTGGAAAATCACTTGTCTCTTGGTTCAGTAAGAAACAGAATTGTGTTTCACTATCAACATGTGAAGCTGAATATATATCAGCAGCTCTTGCTTGTACTCAAGTACTATATATGCAACAAACACTTCAAGATTTTGATATTCATTTATCAAATTCCATTATATACTGTGATAACACTAGTGCTATAAATCTCTCTAAAAATCTAGTAAATCACTCCAGAACCAAACACATTGATATCCGTCATCATTTCCTTCGAGATAATATTGACAAAGGAAATATATGTCTTGAATATGTTCATACTGACAATCAATTAGCGGACATTTTTACTAAGCCTCTGCTCGAATCTAATTTTATTAGATTACGAAGAGAGCTTGGTTTAATTTCAAGAAAAAATCTTGACTAAGAAATTTCTAAAAGAACATCTTCTTGTTAGTTATTCTTCAGTTATTCTCTTTAGTTATCCTTTAACTACAAGTATTACATAAACTATATTTTTTACATTAAATATAAGCCACTGCTTTATTTAATGGTTAAATTCACTTTACTTTTTTTTGTGATCGTTCTTTACTTTCTTATCTTATAAATTCAGTTTTTGAAAAGAAAGCTATTTTTAGACTTACAAAAAAATTTCTGCTTATATTTTCTTGGTTAAAATTTATCAGTAACTCACATCCATAGGTTATACATAACAAACTTATATATAAATTTGCAAACATTTTATATTTTGTTCATCTTTTCTTTTTGTCAAACCATAATATTCTATACAACATACACTATGGCTTACATTTGTGATAAATGTGCTCAAGAATCATACATTTCAATTACGAGTTCTGAGTCGGAGGAATTTTATTCTCCTACAACTCCAAAACAAAAATCAAGTTGTCATCATCAATGCTCTTGTATGTCTGATAAAACTCCAAATTCAAAACGAGTGAAGCGGACACTATTCTATTCTCCTCGTACCAAAGCTCAAATCGATGAGATACACCACTACCAGAAACATCAGATAGACCTTCAGAGACAACTCCATTACGGGCAAAGTCAACTTTATCACGAGCAACAACGGACGTCGGCACGATTGTCTGTTTTAGAAAAGTTGGCAACATTTTTCTGCGGTTCCAACAAACATGACGTGCATGAACCAATGCCGTCTAGGCCATCAACATCTAAAAGTCCTAACTCATGGGATCGGAACTATGAGAAGAATGAAGGAGCTCAGAAACAATGGAGTCCATGGTCGAAACGTATTGAAGGAAACAACGATAATTCTAATGACGAACTTTCTCATTAGACTAATATATATAGTTATTATATCTTTATCTATCTCTTGTAATGACGGTTATATTTTGTGTTATGTATAAAATATAATATATATAGGTTGATATATGATAAAAACTTGAAATATAAACTTAAATGTCACAACTGACCAAGACCGGTCGACCGCCCCTGTTATAGCCGGTCGACCGTTTGCTCTCTGGTTGAAAACGGTCGACCGGCCAAAAACAGTAGGTCGATCGGTTGTCGTATTTTCAGTTTTTTATATAAACCTATACGTTACTTTTCCCTCTACCCTCATTCACTCTTTACTCAAACTGTTCTCTTACCCCAAATCACAAACCCTAGTTCCCATTCTTCAATTCCCAAATCACAAATCCTCCAACAATGGCTCCTCCTCAAAAGAAATCAAAGAAAGGAGCAACCTCGGAAACTTCATCTCTTACCATCTCCGTCAAAAATTGGCTTCAAACTCCAATTGCTGTAACAAGATGGAATCAGATGACAAATTACAAGTTTCATCCAGGCTCTTTCATCAAATTTGATGATTTCACGGCTTACGGAGTTCGGAGGTTAGCCAATAATGCCAACATTACTCCACTAATAGATTTTTCTGCAAATAGTGTGGAGATCAATCATTTGATGATCAAATTATTTTACGCCAACATGAATCTTGATGAATATCAACCTGATAATCCAAACGGCGTCATCTGGTCTATGGTCTGTGGGAAGCAAATTTTTCTTACTCATGCTAGAATTGCCTCTATACTTGGTATACCAAATCGAGGCGAAGAGTTTTCATCTACCTTCTGCGAAGTTTTCACTCGAAATAGTACCAGTCATCAGTTTATAGAAGACAATAGCGATGGCACTAAGTCTATTGGACTTCGCCCGACAGCCAGGTTACTTCATCGGGTCTTGATGCATTCTCTTTTTCCTAGACTTGGAAATTATGATGCAGTGTACAAAGAAAACTTCAAGGCACTCTATGCTATCTATGGTGAAATCCAAATCAATTGGGTTCACATGCTTTTTGATGAAATTCTCAAGGTAAATAACTCAACCCGGCCTCATTTCTTTTACAATGAATATATCATGAGACTTTTGTTAGCTTGTGGGGTCAATCCTCCTGAATCTGCAACCTCAAAACCAAAATGCATTGATTCCATCACCATCAAGCGAATGAAGCTTCCTCCACCTTATCTTGAGATTATGCCTTTCGAAGAATGGCAACAAAGAGGACCAAGGAAACAACGAGCAACTTCATCTCGTCCTCGTTCCGATGAAGTAAAACTTTTAAAATCAAAGTCATCAACAAAAGAATCACTTGAAACAATTGCTCGTAACCAATTTTTGCTTGAATCACGTCTCAAGCGCATGGACTCTAAAATTGATAAGCGCTTCAATAAGGTCAAGTCATTCTTTGGTATGCTATGGGATGCTATATCATGTTCCACATCCACCTCTGTTCAAGCACAAGACCCAGGAAAACGTCCTGCTGCTCCAGTTTTCACCTGGACATCATCTGACGAGTCTACAGGAATGAGTGGTCATGGACATGGTGAATCATCTAGAGGGCACAATGATGAGGAAGAAGAATATGATGATGACGACGATGATGATGATGAAGAGGAGATACGATCTACTTCATCCTAGATTTTATTATGTTTTAGCTCTTTAAAAACATTCATCGACACTTGTACTAAATAGTGTTGTTATTTATGATTTTCATTTGACATTATGTTCTGTAGTAAACTCTGTTATGTTTTTGATGTGTTAATAATTTATTTTTCTATGCATATCATATTCATTCTATGCATATCATATTCTAGTATCTGTTACTCCTTTGTGTCGATGACAAAGGGGGAGAAAGGGCTAACAATTGCTTGCAGGAACATACATTTATAAGAATTCAAAGAGAAAGAGATCACGTACTCAGGGGGAGATTCAGATTTGCAGATATATATTGTCATCAATCAAAAAGGGGGAGAATGTTGAGTCACAAGTTTTATGAAAGTTTTGATTTCTGACAAATAAGGCGATCGACAAAACAAGGTCATTAGAGCTACATATGTTACTATAGATTATAGGTTGATTATTTGATATTGTAGTAGTTATAAACTTGTTAAAATCTATCCTCAAATAATCATGCACCTCAATATAATCGATATATATATATATACGTTTAATAGCATTGCACATTCATTGTGCAAATTAACAGGAACCGGTCGACCGGTTAATAATCATACGGTCGACCGTTTCTGTGTAAAATGCACAATGAACGTGCACACATGCACATAACACATATATATTTCAAATTCCTGTCTACTGGTCACTTTTTAACCTGTCGACCGTTTTTGAACAGAAAACAATTTTTCCAAAAGACACTTCTCTTCTCCAAAGGTTGCATCTCTTACCTTTCACCAAAGATCATATCTCTTAATGACAAAGAGTTACAACCATTCTTATCTATATAAACTCATCCAATTCATTGATTAAACAATAACGATTTCATATTCTTTTAATCTAATCTCTGATCTTATTTCTGCATTATAAAAGCTCTAAATTATTTATTGAATCTTTGAAACTATTTCATATCCTTTGATTCAATAATATACTTTCCTTAATCTTTTCAAAACATCATATCGCATACTTTGAGGATAAGATTATAGGAAGGGTGTACTGATAGTGACAAATCCGTGTTTTCAAGAGCACAAGTTGTCAACAACAATTGTATTTGTTCTTTTGTTGAAGTCCTCTGTGTTGTAAGAGGCAAGTGTTGAAGTCCTCAGTGTATTAGAGGCGTGAAATCCCGTTCGGTTGCTCGGGTGTTGTAAACCTGTTCCTCCGGGTGAAGCGAGGTTGTTAATAGTGAAAATCCAGATAGAAGTCTGGGACTGGACGTAGGACGGTGCTCCGAACCAGTATAAAAATCTCTGGTGTGATTTTTCTATTTTTTATTTACTATGCTATTATCATCTATTTCCGCATTTGTATTGTAATCCATATTACACGATCCGTGTATACTATATTAGCACATATAATTGTATACACACCGCACTTTCATTAGCTTTTTGGGAAAGAAAATTAATTTAAGAGAACTCTTTCTTTTCGATATCCCTATTCTTGTTATTCCCGTAGGGAACCAATGCTTTATCTTTTGTACCAATGCTAATCGTATTGGTTTGGATGTCGTTCACTTGCAAAAGAGAACGTGCTATCATTTATTCTTCTAAATAGTTATAGCCTATAGAGATTAGGTATGCCACTCATGATCTAGTGCTCACGGCTATTGTTTTCGCTCTTTATATTTGACATCATTATTTTTGGGTAAGGAATTTTGTTCTCCTCACCAATCATAATTTTTGAATGTTTATTTTCTCATAAGGAGCTTAATGACGGCTTAAGTTCCTTGCATCTTATGACCTTGATATTCTTTGTATACTCCCGGAAGGGGGATCGTGTTGCCAATGCACTTTGTTGTGAGCAACAAGTGATTGCTTCTTTGTTGTTGTCCGAATGGAATGATCTTTTTACCAAGCTCATCGGACGTTTTATTGTGCTTCTTTTTGATGGGCTTCGGTTCATTGACATATTGTTTGCATTACGTCGGTGTTCCGAATATTTGAGCTTAGGAATCTAGAGAATTCTCTAAGCAAGCAAGTTCGGGCTTATCTTTTCGTGCCCTTTATTGTGAGCTTCTTCTTCGGATATTCTTTTGTGTTGATATGCCTTTTGGTTGTTACTATTTATTTTCTCCTTAAGTATTGCGAGGACGCAATTTCTTTAAGGAGGGGAGATCTGTAACAACCCGATTATTTAACGATTACATATTTAAATGTTTGATTTAAATATGGCGTCGTTATTCGAATTTTGGGGTCCAAAATGTTACTTTTTGCAAACGGTCGAATTGGAGCTCAAGACCACTTCCATTGAGTTCAAAATGTCGTTTGCGATCTTTTTGAGTATAATCTTTGATATGTTTGGAGTAAGTCGTAATTGGCTACTTTTTCTAGTTGGGTTTTGGGTTTGGGTTCAGGCCACTAGCTAACTAAACCCACTTAACCCCTCTACTTCAGCCCTCTCCTCTCCATTCACTCTCATTTCATTTCATTTCTTAAGTAAAAACTGAAATGGGGGAAGAGAAAAAGAATTAGGAAATTCCAAGCCCTAGTTCTTCTTGTAAACTTGATTCTTGCTCCAAAATCAAAGGGAATCCATTGGTAAGTTCATCTCCATCTTCTCCATCTCTTCTCCTCTTCAATTTCAGTAATTTCCTAACCCTAACTTAGGAAATACTTGCTTTGATTCTAGATTGAAGCTTGTAGTGTTGAAGTGGAGTGTAGTTGGTTGATTCCTTGCATTTGTGCTTCTTCTTCTCCTTTGTTTTTGTGTAAAAAGGTGAGTTTTGAACTCACATCTACTCCTCTTGATTTCATGGGTGTTGGTATGAATTCCTAACAAGTATGCATGTGCCATTGTTTAGATTTGGAAAGAATTTGCATTTCATTGAAATAGGGCAGGAAGTGCAAAATCACCAGGTTCGGCCGACCGAGTGCAGGCTTCGGTCGACCGACCTGCTGCCCCGAGCCATGTTTTGTATCCTGCATCTGGCCGGCCGACCGAGCCTTGTAGTCCGGTCGACCGAGCTACTTTGTTTTGCCTGTTTTCCTTATTTTGCATATTTGATTGATTTTTCCGGATTTTATCGATTCAAGTTGGTTTTTAGTGTTTGTTATTGCATCTTTGATTTTGATAACTTATTTTTGACTTCATTCACGGGTTTTATAAATAATCCCTCTAAATCGTATTAAAAGCTTCCGTCTCCCATTCATAAATTCTACTTATAATGCACACACACGATTTCGCACTTCGAGCGAAGTGGAAGGAAGATTAAATGGTTAGGTAAAACACGGACCATGAATCCATGCGTTTATCTTTCCGATTAGTTCCCGACCTATTCGATTGATTGTTTTGACCTTCGGGTTTAGTTTACCAATGATATGAGGTAAATTTGTAATGCTTTGAGTTTGAAAGTGGCTGACGGATAGTAAACTGTTTAGTGTGAACGAGTGGTTATGGGACATACGTTAACACTTTTCGAATTCCTTTTCGAGAGTTGTGACACATTCCGCCAGTTAGTGGTGTCCAGTACTGGGTCTTCGACCTTCACCACTACGGTTCGTTGCCTCTGGGATGGTGTCTTCGGACTTTCTCCCTAGGTTTGTTGCCTTCGGGTATGTTTCCTTCGGGTGTGTGCCTTCGGGTATGTTGCCTTCGGGTGTGTGCCTTCTGGTTTGTTGCCCTATATAGTTTCGCTCTGATGTTGGCCTTATGTGCCGCATGGGTGATAATTGGGTTTGGAGCCTTCGGGCTTATGGATCCTTGTTGTACAGTACTGAGCTCGAGCAATCATATGTTTCATTGATATTATATTCCCTTGGTATCGCCCATCGTTTTGGTCTGTTTGAGCCGCATGATGTATAACGATTACCTTGTGGAACTTGTATACCTTATTGGTATTTGTTATTTGCCTTTTGGCTTGTTTTGGGATATTTGTATCCTTTGTTTCTATATGTTGCCGATGATATGAGGCTTGTTCTATATGATTCATCATATGTTAGATGATTGTGTTATCTCTTTTAGAGATATTTGATATATATTGTGACCTTGCAGGTTTATTGTTGTTCAGTTTATCTAACTGATTTGTTTAGCTAGACTGACCCGGGTATTTTATACTCGGGTCAGACCGAGATGTTTCAGGTTAGGTGCTTTGGACTTAGCCTCTTTTGCTTCCGCATGGACTATTCCGCTAGTTTCTTTTTGTCTTAGCTTTCTTGTAGTCCTTATATGTTGTAACTCTGATATGTATTCTTGTGAACTCGTCTGTATATTGTGGTTTGCTATACCACTTGATATGTATCATTTTGTGTACTCTTTTATGTATCTATATATGTGTATGTGATGATTTACTGTTCTGTGATGTATATTACATTTGAGTTGTTATATTCTGTTCTGATAGATCCTATAGCCATTGTAGTCTCGCTTTAACTATTTATTGAATACGTCGAACTGTTTGTGATTCTACTTTTCGACGTGTTTAGTGAATAGTTAAGGTAAGATTACACATGGTCGCTCCTATCCAGCCTTATTCTCCGTGTTAGCAGACGGTATTATCTATACAATACTCTTTGCTAACGTGGGTATAGAGGTGGGGCGTCACATTATTACTTTATGTAATTAATGGGATTATAATTACTTAGGGAAGTAATTAATTGATAATTACTGGATGTAATTAAAGATGTTGATGATGGAAGTAATTTAGATTTAAATTACTTTGAAATTAATCAAGGGATTATTTGAGATAATTAATTTAGAGTAATTAATTTATGGAATAAGCAATTAAGGGAAGTTAATTACTGGATTGTTATTAATTAAGGGTGATTAATATATGTGGTATAATTGCAGATTAAATACTTAATGTAATTAATTTATATAAAGAGATTGATTAAATGTAATTAGAAATCATTAATTAATAAAATTAATGATGTAATTTTGAATTGATTAATTAAGGAATAATTAATAAAAGAAGTAATTAATTAATTAAAGGATTAATGTGATTAACTTTAGTTAATTAATTGATTAAGTAATTAAAAGTTAATTATTGTAAATTGTTAAGTATAATTAACTTTTGTAATTAATTTAAAGGCTAATTACTTATTGTAATTAGAGATGATTAATCAGGAAAGATAAATTGAATTGAATAAGAGATGGTGATTATTTGATTGATTTGTAATCAATTTATGATTAAGATATGCAGGATTTTAATGATAAAGTAATTAATTTAATTCATTTTAAATTAATTAGAGATTAAGTAATTAATTTAATTCATTTTAAATTAATTATAGATGATGTGATCATTAGATCATTGCTTATGTTTGATGATTGGTATTGGTTGCCATATATGGTTTGTAACCTCAGCTATGAGATGAGTTATGTTATATGATATGGATGATCTGTTTATAATGATATGGATTATCAGTTGATGATGATAATGTTGATTATCTATTGTTTTGTGAATTATCTATCTGTGTGTATATAGATAATGAATTGAATTGTTTTAAAACTTTAAAACAACTTGGCCTTAAAAGACACGTTTTGGATTTCGATGAGACCGGGATCGGGTTTCCATATTTGGATATCCGAAAACCACATTGATCCAAATTAACGTTACGTCGTGAATCTGAAGTGAAGATGAAGATTCAAAGTGCAAGGGTTATCGTCGTTAACTCTGAGGGTGATTCCAAAATGATGTAATGAGATAATGCCTTCGGTTTCGTTCAAACCCAGAACGAACTTGTATGGATTGAATGCTCTCAGGACATCGTCAGGTGGACGATGAGCATTCTAAGTGATATGTCCTATAAAGGTAATCGTAGCCTCAAGCCTCATCAACCGGGAATGGCTAAAATAGGGGAGGTGCAGCGAGGCTAAGTGGGTCATGCCCAAGTAGGACGAGATTTACCCCTGTCTAGATGTCCCTTTATTTCGAGTTAGTGGTGCAGTTGCTGATCACAACTGTGGGGTGGTCTTGTTCGGAACTGTTCAGTAAGTAATGGTTCCGGCTTTGTGTTGCAGGAGAACAGGCGTACTCCTCGGTACGGTGATCTAGGCCACGTACTTTGACGGGCGGTACCCCAGTAGCCCTGCCATTGTATGGAATCCAAAATCCAATAAGTGCCAACGGTTTTGATTGTATTACCCACTTTTGTGGCTCGTAGCTGGAATTTAATGAATGTAATAATTTCGGCTATTTCATATTTACTTGAAAACCCTAGATCTATTATAATATCACTGGATTTCCTATCAAATGTTTTGGTTAATGTAAGGTAAAAACTTTTCCATGTTTATTTATGGGAAGTCTTACGTGATACCTTTTCTTTTCAAAGGTTTTTCAAAGTTAAGCAACTTTAACCTGTTATTCACACCAGACCCATGTATGACCCGGAGTTTATTTGTGTTTTTCTTAAACTCTTGGGTACTCAAATTTTTACGAGTAGCCAAGGGATTCAGGTTAGCTTTGACGGATTATGGAGGAGAAATGGAGCAGGAGGCTTCCACGTATAGATATATAGATTTTCCGCTATGTTGGTATCGCTGAGTGTTTCTGTATTGTGTTTGAGTTGTAATAACTAGACAGGTGTTTATAACTGTCTAGTATGTGATGTATTGTCTGTGTAACTCTGATTGGTGTTGTATACTATGTAATACTTATGGTATTAATATAATTTATTTGTTCCGCTGTTTAGATTCTTCTATTGTTTCTTCTTTCTCTTCTTTCTTTTCTTTTTTATATACCTTTCTTTCTTTAGGATGATACGACTTTTTGTGGAGATAAAGTCGGGTCGTCACATTTGGTATCAGAGTGCTAGGTCGAGCGAATACCTAGTCTCTGGAGTGGTGTCTATCTTGAGAGAGCGTATTTGTATTTTTAATATATATATATATATATATATATATATATATATATATTATTTCTACCTATCTGATTGGGTTACCTGTTCGGGTTTTCCAATGTAAGTTATAAAGGTAGATGAGGTAGTGGTGTGTGTAACACAACTACCGATTGGTTGGAGTTTGAGTGATGAGGTTGGAAGTGTTTCTGTCAAGACTGTAGACCTAATACCGTCTCGAGTGAGTTTTGCTTGGTGTAAGAACTTCATCAATCTCTGAAGGAAACCTGTTAAGGTTCGGAATTCATCTTTGAAGTGCAGAATTGGATGAAGTGAAGTTTGGATATGTCGATTGGGCAGAAGCAAGTGAGTGAATGGTATCTTGATACCTCAGGAAGTAGTAGCGGCGTGATGAGACGCAGTGACTATGGACTGTTTCTATTCCTTAGAACAAGAGTAAGGAAGTGCGTCTGTTTTGGTGATGTGGCTGAGTCTAGCAGAGTGTTATGTTTGCTTTGAAGTCTGAGTTTCTCGGAGAGCTTTATATTGGGAATTCTTTGGCATTGGTGTTAGCAGTGCAGCTCGGAGTGTTCTGTGTTGGCAGGAAGTCTTCTAGCTGAGTATTTTTCTGTAGTGGAGTTCAGAAACAGCAGAGTGGACCCGTTTCTTCGATGGGTTGGCTAGGCCAGCGATAGCTGTTCTGATTGGTAGAGAGAGCAGTTTCTTTGGAATTAGGCTGGGTTGATCGCAAAAGTGACTTGCGATAGTTTGAGTGTTCTCTTAGTTGTTGGGGATTGTCCGGATTACTTCAAGGAAGTCATAAGTTTGTCCGCATCTGGAGATCGAGTTTTCTTATCAGCTAGTATTCTAGGATTTGGTACCTATGGTTCAGCTTAGTAGATGGATGGATTCCTTTTGATAGAATTGGTGAAGCAGCTCAGGTTACGGAGGAACTTCTGAGTTTTCTTATGGATCTGTTGAACCATATTTCTGAATTGGGTTGTCTAGTTTGTGTTCTTCATCAGCATTTTCTTCTACTTCGGATCAGAGTTGTGCAGCGGAAGCAGTTTGGGGGTGCATCTATTTTTCTTTTCCGGATAAGGAATAGAGTTTGTTCTTGATTTTGGATTGATCTTGAGGTGATCATTGTGTTGGGTTGTTTTGATCCAGTCTGTTTCTAGAGGCATCAGCATAGGGTTGAGCTGATCAGGAAGGATGTTGGTAGCCCAGGATCGTCCATAGAGTTTTGATGGATAAGAGACGGAGGAATTTGGATTCTGTAGTCGGAGATATGATTTTGGGATAAGTTTTTCTCCAATCCAGGGAGCTATAAGTTTGGGAAGCTAGCTCCGTAGTGTTTTGGGTTTCTTCTGTGTTTTGGTAAGATCAGTGTTGGGTTTCATAGTTGAATTTCCTGTTTGGATAACTGGGATTCAGTGTGTTTCACGTATCTCTGAGGGAGTACGTGTTTGATATTTCTGGTTGTAGAACCAGTAGTTCTGGAGGTTTGGTTGTTGAGTCAGACTCGACTGTAGTCTGATATCGTGTTTAGACTTGTAGATATAGATGAATAGGGGCTTATAGCTTGGTAGTATTGATTGTTTGGATTCTATAGAGCGAGTATCTCAATATTTTTACCGGGGAAACTCACGGAAGTTCTATTCAGAATTTTTCTGGATAGTTAGATTTGTTTTGATTGTGTGAATTGGTTGCTATGGTTGTTGGCATATGATTAACATATGATGTGTTTTAAAATAAAATCTTTAATAAGATTACTAAATTACCTTTGTTTTAAATTTCGGGGACGAAATTCTTTTGAGGGGGGAGGATTGTAATATCCCGGAATTTATGGCAATATAAATTAAATAATCTGTGTTTAAAATTTAAATTAATTTGATAATTTTTGTTAATAAATTGGATTGATTCTATAATCTTCTTTATTTAAATAATTAATTAGAGAATTTATTTTTAATAAGCTAATAAATCTGTTCTCTATTTAATTTGTATATATATATATATATATATTTTAAATAGATAAGTTTGGTTTTAAATTTAATTAGTGTAGCATATTTTCTGATTTTAATATTTTGAAATTGGGGAATTATGTTTTATTAAATGATTTAGCTTTTCAAAACTATTTAATAATATAATTTTAAATATATAAAATAAATGTTTTATTTGTTTAAATTATATTTTGACTTAAGTTTGTATATTAAAATAAGTTATAAAAATGTTTGTTTTATTCTTTTTAAAATATTGATTTATAAAATGTGATTTGTAAATTTAATATGAAATTTGAAATACAATTTAAAATATGAAAAATGTATTCATTTAAACAACAAATAAGTTATAATCTCTTTATAAATTTATTTTAAGTGATCAAAATATTATTTTCAAATGATTGTTATAGATATTGTTTTTATTTATAAATATAATGGTTTATTTCTTTAAAAACATAGCTATACATATAAATAAGTGTTAAAGCAATAATTAATTAAGTTTAAGACTTCATTTACACTTAATTAACAATATTAATTAATTGATGATACATGTGTAAACATCTTAGATTTTAATATAACAAATGTAAACTAAATATCATTTTAAAATGACAAGCGTAAGATTTGAGACATATGTCATGTTTAATTTTTTTTTTTTTAAAAATAAATCATAAAGAAAGTTATATAAACCTATATTTTCCCATTCCTTCCTTTCTCTCATCTTCATTTCTTAACAAAGAAATTGTTTTTCAGCTGAAAACATTCCACCTTAAAAATAATATTCAATTCCCTGTAAACAAATTTGCAATCCTCAAATCATATTCAATCTGCAAATCAAAAATCTGTTCATTTGCATCCTGCATTCAAACTTTTAAAAAATCTGGGAAAAAAAAACCTTTTCTTCATCTCTTCAAAATTTCATATCCCTGTAACTCAAGCTACCTGCATGCATTTCTTCTTCAATCTGCAACCTGGGAAAATTGCCTATGCATATAACTATCTTTCAAAAAGCAAGTTTTATATTGATTTAAAGGCTATGCAAAAAAAATCAGGAAGCTCAAGTTTTAAAAGCATTTAGCAACTCAGGTCTTAAAGGCATTCAAGTAAATTGCAAAAGATGTTCTGCATGTTCAACATGCTCTGCTCATCAGGATTTAAAATGTGAGTAACTCAATTTTTAAAAATAAATTTAAATGGTAAAAGTTGTTTCATGCTTTTAATAAGAAATAAAGTTATAATATGAATCTGCTGTGGAATACATACATGTGAATAGATTTATGAATGCATGTTTGTTTTCTATTACATGTCTGTTCCTCAAATTTTAAGCTTCTGTTTGATTTTTAAATTCCTTTATCTTGATTTAATCTTTGTTTAAACAAGGCAGAAACAAATTATGTTTATTTCCATCATTAGCTATGAGTTAAAAATATTACCTAAGCTAATAAGAAAAAAAAATCCTGTATCAGCTCAAAAATTACAAACAGAGGTACAAACTTTAAATTGTGGAATTTTCAAATATCTTAATTTAAAGTTTCAGGATTATGAATCAAAACTTCATACAAAATTTTGATTTTAAAAAGTAAAATTACAATTTTCAATATCAAAACCAAAGTACAGTTCAGGTTTTACTGTAAATTGAGTTTTTGGTCATCTCTGTTGCCACAAATGGTTCGAGGTGATGAAATTGTTTCTGGAGGAGTAGGAGATATCAGAGATGTTGGGAAAATTTTTGGATTGGGTTGAATTTCGATTTGGAGGTTGAAATTTTGATTTTGGGTTTTGAACCCTAGTTTTTACTGGGTTTGTGATAATGGATCTTTTCGGCATATATAGATGTTCGAGTTACTTAGGGTTTTGGGGAAATGAGGTTGATGGGTTGTCGAAGCTTTCACCAGAGTTTGAGTAGCAACGGTGGCCGGTGGCGTTGAGGGAAGGTGATGACAGGTTGGGTGGTTTTGGGAACTGTATGTTTCCGGGTTTGGAAATATGTCTCGATTTTGAATTCTTACTTATGTCGATTTGATTTTTGTTGGATGGCCTGAGGAGTTGAGTGACGACCGTGGGGAGGTCTTGAAGTTGGCCAACGATGGCCGGAGGTGTTGTGCATGTGCACAGAGGAAGTGGGATGCTGGTGATGTTTGGTGGTTACTGTTTTTGGTGCCTTGAGATGGTCTCGGGTAATTTGAGTTGTGACTCGAAGCAATCAAGCTTATGACTCGAAGTAATTTTAAGCGAGGCTCGAGTATTTGTATGGTTTCAGGTTTTACATATTTAAACAGAAAACCTGATTTTATTTTAAAATTTAAAGTAGAGTTTGAATATAAACTGGAAAATTTAAATTAGGATTTAAAACTTGAATTTAAATATGAATTCAAATAGTTTGAATTCTGGCCTTTGAAATAATTTGATTTTTTTTAAATTCTGGTTTGGTTTTAAATAAAAAAAACAGGAAACTTGTTTCTGTTTTTAAAATCAAAAGAGAAGTATAAATTGTAAACTGAAAATTTAACTGAGTTTGAATATGAAATGCTAGTAGTTTGAATCTCATATTTTAAATAATTTAAGTTTTAAAATTTAAATTTGGATTTAAAACTTATAAGTGTAAAAAGTATATGTAGTTTCGAATTTGAAATGGAAGTTTAAATTTTAAATTAGAAATTTAAGATGAATTTAAATCTAGGTTTTAAAATCTAGATTTAAATTTAAACTTTAGTGTTTAAAATAAAATAAGTTTAAATTTAAATTGTTAATTACTTTGGAAAGGTTAAATGATTTGAATTCTTTAAAAAGGATGATATAAAATGTAAATAAAGCTTTTAAGATTTAGGTTTAACTCTGGAATAAAAGGATTCAAACTGTATTTCAGTTTTGAAATTAAAAGGAAAATTTTAAATTGAATTTTTGTTGTTGTTAAGTTGTTTTGGATTTAAATTGAATTGGGATTTAAATTCTTTTAAAAACTTATTTTATAAAGTGTATGTTTCTTATAACATATGAGACAAAGGTTTGAATTGTTTTTAAAATCTTGTTTAAATTAAAATTTGTATTCATTTCAAAATCTTAAATTTTAAAATGAAGTTTAAATGGAATTTAAAATAAATTTCAAAAAAAACAATTTGTTTTTTTTTAATTGCTTAATTAAGTAAGAAATATTTATCTAAAAGATAAATAAAATTTAATGATTAGATTCATTAAATTATTAAGATAATTAAGATGGGTTATTAATTATTTAATTAATTACTAATGTGGATGATTAATTGAGTAATTAATAATTTTTAAATTTGATTAATTAAAGATTCGAGATTAATTAATTAAGGTTAATTAATATATAATTAGGGATTGTTAATTAAATTTCAATTAATGATTAAGATTTATTAATCAAGTGATTAAGGATTAATTAAGATTGTAATTAACACTTAATTAATTAATAATTAGATATTAATTGGTAATTAAATATTAATTAATTTGTAATTAATAATGATTAATATAAGATTAATTTCTTAATTAAGTAATTAAGAATTGTTAATGAAGGTCATTAACTTAAGATTATTTAACAATTAATTAATGTGATTAATTTTAATAATTAATTAGATTAATTAATTAATAATAATCGTTTATGTAATTTTTTATGTTTAATTACTTAATGGAAGTAATTAATGAGTTAATTACTTAATGTAATTAATTGGGTTAATGTGATTTGTTTAGGTTAATTAATTAAGTTTAGTTAATTTAAACATTTGAGGATTGATTAATAATTACTTTATGTAATTAATGGGATTATAATTACTTAGGGAAGTAATTAATTGGTAATTACTGGACATAATTAAAGATGTTGATGATGGAAGTAATTTAGATTTAAATTACTTTAAAATTAATCAAGTGATTAATTGAGATAATTAATTTAGAGTAATTAATTTATGAAATAAGGAATTAATGGAAGTTAATTACTGGATTGTTATTAATCAAGGGTGATTATGGTATAATTGCAGATTAATTACTTAGTGTAATTAATTTATATAGAGGGATTGATTAAATGTAATTAGAAATCACTAATTAATAAAATTAATGATGTAATTTAGAATTGATTAATTAAGGAATAATTAATAAAAGAAGTAATTAATTAATTAAAGGATTAATGTGATTAACTTTAGTTAATTAATTGATTAAGTAATTAAAAGTTAATTATTGTAAATTGTTAAGTATAATTAATTTGTGTAATTAATTTAAAGGCTAATTACTAATTGTAATTAGAGATGGTTAATCAGGAAAGATAAATTGAATTGAATAATGAGATGGTGATTATTTGATTGATTTGTAATCAATTTATGATTAAGATATGCAGGATTTTAATGATAAAGTAATTAGTTTAATTCATTTTAAATTAATTAGAGATTAAGTAATTAATTTAATTCATTTTAAATTAATTATAGATGGTGTGATCATTAGATCGTTGCTTATGTTTGATGATTGGTATTGGTTGCCATGTATGGTTTGTAATCTCAGCTATGAGATGAGTTATGTTATATGATATGGATGCATTGGTTTCATTATGATGAGATATGGATTATCTGTTGATGATGATAATGTTGATTATCTATTGTGTTGTGAATTATCTATCTGTGTGTATATAGATAATGAATTGAATTGTTTTAAAACTTTAAAACAACTTGGCCTTAAAAGACACGTTTTCGATTTCGATGAGACCACAATCGGGTTTCCATATTTGGATATCCGAAAACTACATCGATCCAAATTAACGTTAGGTTGTGAATCTGAAGTGAAGATGAAAATTCAGAGTGCAAGGGTTATCGTCGTTAACTCTGAGGGTGATTCCAAAATGAGTGTAACGAGATAATGCCTTCGGTTTCGTTCGAACCCAGAACGAACTTGTATGGATTGAATGCTCTCAGAACATCGTCAGGTAAACGATAAGCATTCTAAGTGATATGTCCTATAAAGGTAATCGTAGCCTCATGCCTCATCAACCGGGAATGGCTAAAACAGGGGAAGTGCTGCAAGGCTAAGTGGGTCATGCCCAAGTAGGAAGAGATTTACCCCTGTCTAGATGTCCCTTTATTTCGGCTTAGTGGTGCGGTTGCTGATCACAATTGCGGGGTGGTCTTGTTCGGAACTGTTCAGTAAGGAATGGTTCTGGCTTTGCGTTGCAGGGGAGCGGGCATACTCCTTAGTACGGTGATCTAGGCCACATACTTTGGCGGGCGGTACCCCAGTAGTCGTGCCATTGTATGGAATCAAAAATCCAATAAGTGCCAACGGTTTTGATTGTATTACCCACTTTTGTAGCTAGTAGCTGGAATTTAATGAATGTAACAATTTCGGCTATTTCATATTTACTTGAAAATCCTAGACCTATTATAATATCACTAGATTTCCTATCAAATGTTTTGGTTAGCGTAAGGTAAAAAAAATTCCATGTTTATGTGTGGGAAGTCTTACATGATACCTTTTCTTTTCAAAGGTTTTTCAAAGTTAAGCGACTTTAACATGTTACTCACACTGGACCCATGTCTGACTCGGAGTTTATTTGTGTTTTTTCTTAAACTCTTGGGTACTCAAATTTTTACGAGTGGCCAAGGGATTCAGGTTAGCTTTGACGAATTATGGAGGAGCAATGGAGCAGGAGGATTCCACGTATACATATATATATATATATATATATATATATATAGATTTTCCACTGTGTTGGTATCTCTGAGTGTTTCTGTATTGTGTTTGAGTTGTAATAACCAGACACTATCTAGTATGTGATGTATTGTCTGTGTAACTCTGATTGGTGTTGTATACTATGTAATACTTATGTTATTAATATAATTTATTCGTTCCGCTGTTGAGATTCTTGTGTTATTTCTTCTTTCTCTTCTTTCTTTTCTCTTTTCTATACCTTTCTTTCTTTAGGATGATATGACTTTTTATGGAGATAAATTTGGGTCGTCACATAAGTGCAAGAGGTATCACAATTAACCTAGACCATGTAATAGCTATCAGAGATATGGCCTACCTAAAACATGCAAAGAAGTGATGGGATTAAACGGATGGGTCGCAAGTATCAATTGGTTTACGTCTAAAACAACATATAGATATGTCAGATTTTTCAATATAATTAAGAAAAAGAGAACCTTCAAATGGACTGAGGAATGTTAGAAAGCTTTACAAGAGTTGAAAATAATTTAGAATCACCATCAATACTTCCGAGCCATGTAGAAGGAGAAGAATTATTTCTAAACATAATTGTATCAGAATATGCCATCAATTCAGTTTTGATAAGGGAGGAAGATGGAATCAAATTCCTAGTTTGGTATACGAGTAGAATAATAAAAACTGCCGAAACTAGGTACCATGTTATAGAAAAATTCGCACATTTCTTATTATTGTCAACATAGAAGTTAAGGTCTTATTTCCAAGCTCATCCAATTAAATTTTTGGCAAACTATCCATTAAAGAAAATTCTAAGTAAACCTAAAGTACCAGAAGTTTGAAAAAATGGGGAATAGAATTCAGCCAATATGATATTAAGTACCAACCCAAAACATCAATCAACGAATATGCTTTAGCAAACTTTGTCATAGAGTGCACAGGATTCATCGAGGAACGACCAAAGAAAGAATAGAAGCTCAAACCAAAATGGCAGTTTATACTTTGATGGAGCATCAAACGAATAAGGGGCACGAGTAGGATATGTTGTAATTACCCCTAATGGGCACACACTCCATTATGCTATGAAATTGGGGGTTTCAGCAGCCAACAATATAACAGCGTATGAATCAATGGTTTCAGGGTTAACCTTGACATGAGAACTCAAAATTCCCAGAATCGAAATATTTAGCGATTCACAATTAATGGTAAACAAATTCAATAAAACATTCCAAACAGAAGACACTCGATCATGCCATTATGTCAAAAGGGCCCATGAGATGTTGGTCCATATTAAGGATTTCTGTATACAATAAATACCAAGGGAATAAAATGTGCAAACAGATTCTATGGCAAAGCTAGCAAGTTCACGAGGTGCAACGAAAATCAAAATTATACTTGTTGGATTTCAATCAAATCCAAGAATTGGAGAAAAGAAAGAAGAGTGAGATAAAGAATTATGTTCCTAGCTAGATCTCAAGTCTTTTCACAATCAAATAATGAGAAAAATCCCTAAGAAAATAGTGATCTCATCAAAGATCTGAAAAAGATATGTACTCATGAAAACCCATATGTCGATAGTGGGATGACTCCCTTGGTCAAATATATTGACAAGGGAATCTTTCCAAAACAAAAAATGGATGCCCGAAAATCAAGGTATCAATCCCCCTCATAAACCATAGTTAATGGAATATTATATAGGAAGGGATATTTAATACCTTACTTAAGATGTGTCACACCCAAAATGGACATAAGATTGCTAATGAAAGCCTATGAAGGATTCTGTGAAGATCATTCTAATGGAATAAAACTAGCTAAAAAAGTAATGGGTTAAGGATATTATTGGCCCCGAATGAAAGAGGAGACCGTAAATTATGTCAAGAGATGTGACAAGTGCCAAAGGTTCCCTAAAATACTACAACTTCCGCCCATTAAATTGACCACCATTTCCATCCAGTGGCCATTTGATGCATGAAGATTGATTTGATTGGTAAACCTCCCGTTTTAAGAAGAGGAGCAAAATTTATTGTAGTAGCAATTGATTATTTTATCAAGTGGGTGGAATCCAAACCCTTACCTAGCATAACTGCCAAAAGGTTCTAAATTTTGTTATTAAGGATATAATAATTAGATTTGGACTCTCGAACAAGATCATATCAAATAATGGAATCCAATTTGAGAGCGATGAGTTCACTCTCTTTTGTGAGAAGAACGAAATCATAAAAATTTATCATCAGTAGCCCATCCAAGATTCAACAGAGCATTGAACTAGCAAATAAAACCACAAAGAACATTTCAAAGAAGTGACTGGGTAGAGCCAATGGAAATTGGATAAATGAACTCCCTCTCATTTTGTGGGCACATCAAACATCTACAAAAACTACAATTGGACACACTCCATACTCTTTAACCTTTGGGTTTGAAGCGACGCTACCCGTTGAAGTCAAAGTTCCCTCATTTTGAAGAATCTCATATACCTATAAGATGAATCGGGAATTGAAAAAAGAATCGCTTGACTTGTTTAATGGATTAAGAGATCAAGCTGCAATTCGAACTGCAGAATATCAACACAAAGTCACAAAATATTATAATTCAAAAGTGAAAGAAAGAGGGTTCAAGAAAGGAGATTTGATCTTGAGGAAAATAATGATAAACATAAAAGATTCTGCAGATGGTCCCCTCGGGCCAAATTAGGAAGGAATGTTTATGGTTCACAAAGTTATCTAACCAAGAACATCGTTTAAGTAAACCCGCTGGAAATGTTATACAAAGAACCTGGAATGTTAAACACTTGAGGCCATATTTCCTGACATTGAATGAATAAAACAATTTACCCAGCATAACTTATTAGATGAAAGAAGGATCCCATCTAAATAATTGCCTCTAGGAGTTAAATGCTCGTGTTCAAACTTAATTTCAACCTGATGAGATTTGGTAAGATTCGCTGAATAAGGGCATCCTTCACGTCCAAAAGAGGATAAAATCTTTAGTCCTGCCTTCAAGTTGGCCAAAGAAATCATCCAAAGAATGATGGTCAATTAAGCCTATGATCCCACCAATGGGCCTAGTCAAAGCACCCATCCAAGAGAGATGGACAAAAAAGTCTTTGGTCCTGCCTTCGAGCCAAGCCAAAGCAACCTTCCAAAGAGCGATGTGTGAGAAATGAGGAATACGGATCTTAAGGCTAGGATTAACACTAGATGGTGGGTGAATAGTGTTTAAAGGAATTACTAAATCTTTTTGAGTTTATATTAATTTGAACACAAATGTATGCAATATTCAAACACAGATATGATCACAGAAACAAATACAGATGCAGAAATAAAGTAAAAGAAATAAAGGAAAGAACACACCGGATTTTATACTGGTTCGGAGTTACCCTACACCCAGTCCAGCACACAAGTACGGATTTTCTTTCAAAAGCAATTGTACAATTACACCCTCGATTTCAAGGCTATGAGGTACACCACTCCAGATTCACAATCCTCTGGGTAGAGATACTTGATTTTAAGGGAAACAAGTTCACTCAATTGATTCCATAGGCTACAATCACACATTTTCTCACTTGATTGATTTCACAGGCTATAATCACACCTTTTCTCGCTTATTTTATTACAAAGAAGCCTATAACTACGAATAGTACTGAGATCTTGTTAAGATAGTGATAGAGAATAAAACCAGAAATGATCTAGTTAGATTCAATGTTGATTTCGGCAGAGTAATGGTAAAAATGTGTATAAAGAAACATGGAAGAAAAAGAGGAGTGAAGTCAGAGAAAATATGAGCACAAATTCGTTCAAAACTACCCCTATTTATAGTAGAACAACAGCCATGTCCATTCGTGAAAGGATATGACGAATAGACACTTCCTTTAAAATTCATATTTTTGAAATAAACTACTACCATGTCGAAAAGGGGTACTTGAGATTGTCGACATGCCTAAGGTATTTTTGGTAATTTGCTTTTCTTTGAAAATAACTTCTGTCTTGTACTAAAACTATTTTAAACTTTATAAATATGCTTAACTATAGTTAAAATACATAAGTAAATATAAAGAATAATATTTTGATGTGTGTATATATATAATTTTACTATAATTTTATATTTAAATCTAAATTAAAAGTTAAATATATTATTATTAAAGATTGTTTAAAGCCAAGGATAATTTGATTTTGAAAATAAAGATTATTTTAAAAGTATTAAAACCAGGATAGATGTTTTTGATTCTTTTAAAAGGAAGGTTTTGAAATCATTTTGAATAAAAGGTTAGCGGATACAAAACAATGTTCCACTAGATTTTTCATAGGTTCTATCCTACTTAGGGTTCCATCCCTTTAACAGGCTCAAAGTGGATTACATTACATGAATAAATTGGAATTTAAGATGCCATTTCTTTTCTAGGAGTTTTAACAAAATTCCTAATTAAATTACTTATTATTGAAATCTTGAACTCTTGATAATCATGATACTCATGAGTCTTTAATCTTGATATCTTGAATCTCTATACTATACAGTCTTCATTCATGGTACCTACATGGTTAAATCTTGCATATACATATATATCTAAACTATAATGTTAGCATATATATTTTATAATCTTATTCTAAGGTTGTTGTCATCAAAACTATCATCTCAAGGACTAACATGATGATTTATTAAATCTTTGATCCTGTCTCCAAGCCTGGTCAAAGCATCCATCCAAGGAAGATGGAAAAAAGCCTTTGGCCCCGCCTTTGGCCCTACCCAAAGCAACCATCTAAAGAGTGATGGTAGACTAAGCTTTTGATCCAACCACTAGGCCTGGTCAAAGCACCCATCCAAGAAAGATGTACGAAAGCCTTTGGTCCCGCCTTCATGCCTGGCAAAAGCGACCATCAAAAGAGTAATGGTCAATTAAGCGTTTGATCCCACCATCAGGCTTAGTCAAAGCACCCATCCAAGGGAGATAGACGGAAAGCTTTTGGTCCTGCCTTTGTGCCTGGCCAAATAAACTACCTAAAGAGGGATGGTCAATTAAGAATTTGATCTTGCTGCCAGGTCTAGTTAAAGCACCCATCTAAGGAAGATGAATGAAAATCATTTAGTCCCGCCTTCAAGTTTGACCAAAGTAACCATCCAAGGAGTGGTGGTCAATTAACCCTTTGATCCTACCTCCGAACCTAGTCAAAGCACACATCTAAGGGAGATGGACATAAAGCCTTTGGTCCTACTTTCGGGCAAGCCAAAGCAACCAGTTAGAAGTGATGGTCAATAAGCCTTTAATCCTACCGCCGAGCCTGGTCAAAGCGTCAACCCAAGGGAGATGGTCAATGGAAACTTGGATAATCAAGAAAGAACTACAAAAACTATCGTCTAAACAAGGAAAATCAACTGAACTCCCAGTTTGACGAATAACTAAATTCAGAACATGCAAAGGACAAAATGCGTTGAAACTGCAAAACTTTCATGCTTATCTCAACACCATTTGTTCTAATAAAAGAAACTATCAAAAGGTTTCAAGTAGATTTACTCACTTTCAAAAATTCAAATTTCAAACAATCTTACTTACTAAGTATATATATTCGGTTCTTGCATCAAATGATCCCCAAGCAAGGTCTTGAAGTCTTTTATAAAGGAATCTTCAAGCAGATTCATGGGAAATTGTTCGTCATAAAGAGTATTTTGAATAAAATGGTTATAGCAAATTAAAAATAATTTTAAAGGATTGCAAAACCCATGCATTTTGAGAAACATTTTTCAAAACGTCATGGTGTTAAAGAGCGAAAGTTATGGCACAATGAAGTAGCATAAGCAATCCGCAATGAAAAGTAAAACACCAAAGAAGGAATAGTGCAAGAATAGAATTTTATTTAAGCCAAAATATAAGAAACTTCTTGTATAAGGAAGGAAGAAACTATTGCACTCAACATTCCACGAACAAGTTAATAGACAAAATGTCATCAATTGGAAGCCATCACATTTTATTCTAGGTGGATTCATATGATAATAGCAACCATCGTATTTAGTCTAAGCCGTTACGTGTAATTGAAGCCATCGCATATAGTCAAAATCATCGCACGTAACCCTACAAAGCATCCATGGTCCATCTCCAAGTAATAAAAAAAAGCAATTGAGTCATCGCATTCAAATGAGGCAACAAAAATTAATAGCACAAATAAATATTAATGAGGGAAGTTTGATAGGATCATTGCAAAGAATCTCCAAAGAAACACTACGAAGTGCTCTCTTGCAACCATCGTAAAAAGTTTGGTAGGTCGAACAAGATAGTTCCTAAAAGTTGTGATAAGTTATGTGAAGCTGTCGCAAAGAGTTGAATAAGGTAATGCAATTAAGCTATCACGAAGAGTCTCAACCGTCGCACGAAATATTCAAATGGAAAACGAGAGCTGTCGTAAAGGGTTAACATGACGATAATGATAAAAAATCATTACTAGCTATCAAGAAATGATGCAATAAACCCATTATGTGTTATCCCCAAAGACAAAGATATCACTAAGAGTCTTCCAAGGAAATATCGCTAAGAGACCTCCAAGGAGTCATCACTAAGAATCCTCCACAGAGCTATTGCTAAGAGTTTTCTAACAGAGCTATCACTAAGCCTTCACGAAGATTTTGTAAGGTAATTTGTAGGAGCATCCATGCAATCACCACAGACATAAAAGATAAATCCATCGTGACATATTTATGAAAGCAACCACTTGATGAAGTAGAAGTGCCATCGTGAGAAGTTATTTGGAGCCATTGGCTTGTCAATCTCCCACAATGCTAGCTTTTCCTTATAAAGATCACAATACACCATTCATTCTTTCTAAGAACCACGTGGCATCATTCCAACAACTGGAATCCTCTATAAATACAGAAGTACCTCTAAAAGGGATTAATTTTCTAATTTGACCTTCTCTTCATTTTCAGTTTTTCTATCCTATAGAAAGATAGCTTAAGTATGGACTTTTAATAATTGTCATTCTCATTCATGTTCCGAAGCAAAGATATCCATGGAGGTGGTTCGTCTAAATTTATATACATAAGAATTTAACTTAAAATAGCCTTTTGAAAATTATTATATCAATCTCAAATCATAACTTTCAAATACATATATATACACACACACATATACATATATGTTAAAATTAGAAAACAAACTTTTATTAGTTTTAAATATAGAGTTTTTAAATCCAATTTGTTTTCAAGATATTTATTCTGGAATTCCCAAAATACATATTTTTATTTATTCTGGAAATTTTCATATTAATTCATCAATAAATTCACGGTTTAATTTCAAAAATTAAATTAATTACCAAATTAAACTTGGCTTGGAAATGGGAATGTTACAAATTCCCCCTTAAGAAAATTTTGCACTCGAAATTTGGAGACAAACAAAGAATAGATGGACACACAAAGATAGGGAAATAGCTTTCCAGATCAAACTTAAATATTTATTCTATATTAGCTTACCAAATAAGAATATCATCAATACATATGAGAATGATCTCATATAATATTTCACAAGATACTCGGGTCATTAGGCCTACGAAATATACAGGGGCATTGGTTAGTCCGAAGGGATAACTAACCATTCGTAGAATATATCTAGACCCCCAAACAATAAGAAAAAGGATATAATCCAATTGGCTTCATATTTTGTTAATCAATTTATTTCAATTAAAATTTGAAATTTCAGTAATGAATAATTTTAATCAGCAAAATCAAATATCACGATTCCAAGTTTCGTTCATATATTTCGATTCGTGTTAGAAAACAATGATTTCTGATAATAATTTGATGATTTTTAAGGATAGGGTTGTCGAAATATCTCGAAATGGTTGATTTTCATTTTTTGTCGATACACGATGATCGGCAAGTTTATACGCATCGTAATCGTTGGTGAAGGAAGTTGGTGGATAAATGATCATCAGAAAAATATTCGTTTGAATCCCAGATCGCCGCAGCAGCCATGCGATGATGTTTTAGGGTTTAAAGCCATGATTGGGTCAAGGTGATTCTTGAGGTAACGGCATCGTCGTCGAGGCAATTGAGGCGATCAGACCTAGGGGAGGAGAGGCGTAGGTGTGTGAAGCTTCTCTGGTCGAAGTTTCATGGCCGTTGGTGGCTTGATGCGGTGGTGCGAGGGGATTTTTGGCTTATGGGTTTGGGTCCGGAAAAGTATCCAGTGGTTAAATTTCGATTTCTGATGAAATCGTCGAAGCTGGGTGATGGATTAGGTTGAGGTGGTCGTTGATGATATGTCGGAGGGATCGGTGATGATCGAAGATCGATCAGTTGATCGTGCACGTGCACGCATGATGATGTGTATCTATGTTGCTTGAATGGTTGTGGAAGACGAGTTTTTATCGGGGTGAACTCGAAGTAATTCGCGAGATAACTTGAAGACGAGAGAGGTGAGGCAAAACTCGAAGATAGGCTTGGGAAAACGAAGTAGTAGCTTGGGTGTGTTTAAAACTAATACCAAATTTTCAAATTATAAAGGAAAACATGTTTTTCAGGTTTAAAATTTGAAAATAAATCATGTACGGGTTTAAAATTTAAAAGTAACTTTGTACACTTTTTAAAAGCAAAGAAAATCCAAGTTCAAAGTAAAAGAAAATTATAACAGGTTTTTATAGTAAGCTTTAAATCAAGTTTTAACAAATTTTGTTAACAATTCTTTTATACAAGATGTGTTTGTTTAAAGTTTGTGGTTAATCAAAGGTTTTAATATAAGTGATTTTAATTAATCAAAGTTTTAAAATATTTTAGTGTATATACTTTCACTTATTAATCCTTAAGCTCATTTTAAATAAAAATTAAATAGCTTAATTAAGAAGTCATTTAAAAGATAAAATGTTTTTTTTCATTAACTTAAAGGTTTAAGTTCATTCATGGGTTAATAATAAATTTTATTTTAAAGGTTGAATTCCAAAGTTAATTGATTAATTGATTGGGTTATAAAATAATTTTATTTAAAATCCTAAGTGTTTAATGATGTTAATTAAGTAAGTGTTTAAGGTGAGTGTTCTAATTATTAATCTCAGTTAATCCATATGTTAATAATAATTAATTTCAAGGGTTTATTTAACTAAGGTTAATTAATTTATAATTTAAAAGATAATTACTTAAGGTAATTAATTAATAGTTAATTAATATGTAATTAGCTTAAGGTTAATTTATATATGTGATAAATTAATAGATAATTAATTAAGATGGATAATTAAGATTGATTAATTAATTTCATTAATTGATATCAAATAGTTTGTGTTTAATTAATGTTAATTAAGTAGGATGGGGTAATTAATTCATAAGTAGTAAATTTATTTGGAAATTAAATTGAATTAATTAAGAATTGTTAATTAATAGATCTTGCTTATGGATGATTAGTTGCTGAGTATCTCTGGTATGTATTGTCTGTGATATGAATTGCTTTTGATTTAGCTGTGTTGAATGTAAATTATTTATCTGTGATGAATTTACATATTTACCTGCGAATCTGTGAATGAAAATAAGCGTTATAGGATTATACTGCTTATCAATATTGTTGTACTTGGATTTGTGATGATTGATGATATTGTACTGTTGTGTATAACTCCTGGACTACACGCACACACACAAGTATGGGATTCAAAGGAAATTGGTTAAGTCATGGGTTTTTCAAAACGATGAAAAGAATTTTTTTGAAAATTGAATTTCGAATCCAAAATGGTATTTGAAGTGTAATGGGTTATATATGGAAAACTTTTGTAAAGAAATTCTGAAATTACTTTGAATATGACATGGTTTGTTAAAGTCGAATTTGAAATGATTTAATTTGAATTTGAATTCAAATTTTGTATAAATAAGTTTTAAGTTTGAAATATCATCCAAACATTCTTATATATAGTTTAAAATTGATTCTGGAAATATTGGAATTTTAAAGGATGAATTTTGAGAAAAAAACCAATATTTTGAAAACTATAATCTGAAAGAATTATACAAATTATATAATATAGTTTTGAACCATTTTAAAAGTATTTTCAAATGAATTATTTTGGGAATTTGAAACTAATTCAAGTAAAGATTGCCAAGGGTAAGGCAGCTCGATCTTATATTTAAATGGATATAACTTGGGTAAGTTTAATCGGATTGTTCTGAAACGAAAACCTTTATTTTCAAATAATAACATCTTTTGTATAAAGAAAGGAATTTTAGTTTTTGTTGAAAAGATTTCTAAGTTATGGATTAATCAAATTTGAAATGGAATTTGTTTTGAAAGCAATGAATAAATCTTTCCTAAAGATTTAGTAAATCTTGTTTTGAATTAAAGTAAATTCTAAAGATGGATCTTTGTGTAAATATTATGAATAATCTTTGTTAAAGATTTGGTGAACCTTGTTTCAAATTGAAAAGGATTTTAAAGGTGAATCTTTTGTTTAAAAGATTAAAGTGGAAACTTGTTTTAAACCATTCGAAGGGAAAGGTTTTTGGGAAATATATTGTGAATTATCTAAGATCCAAATGGATCCATATGTTTTTAATGTTAAGCGCTCATTATTCAGTTTAGCTAGGAGAGGACTTTATGTCATAAAACCCATTCCGAATAGTGATACGACGAAGATAGCATATGAAGATGGTGTTGAAGACCAAGTATTTTCGAGAACGAAAGGATTACCTGTCGATTATCTTTACACTGAGTTGCGCCGGTATAGAGATTTCCTAAGTGATGGGAAGTCTGGTCGGGATTGTGAATACCTAGATTAGCAAGGGCTTCTTTTGAAGTGCCTTCGGTTCCGTTAGAACTCAGAACGGACTTGTATGGATGTATGTCTGACGTTTCACTTTGAGATGTAAAGCTGGTTTCTATCAAATACATTTCTGATTAGTGGCGCAGAATTTATTCTCTTAGCTTAACACCCTTCTCTGAGACGTACAAGGCGCAGAATTTATTCTCTTAGCTTAACACCCTTCTCTGAGACGTATGAGCCCATAGGTTATGTAGTTGATATTTACTAGCGATACATTCCCAATTTGGTAATATGGCATGCTAAGTGTTGTTGATCATTTGTTTATCGAAGCATGGCTTTTGTGAAAAGCATAGCTTTGTGGATGAGACTTCGTCTGTAACAACCCTCATATTTACGATTGTATATTTAAATATAACATCGTTAGTCGGATTTAGGTCTGAAATGCTACTTTTTGCAAATAGTCGAATTAGGACTCGAGACCACTTCCATTGAGTTCAAAATGGCATTTGCGACCTTTTTGAGTATAAACATTGATATGCTTGGAGTTGAGTAGAATTTTGATGTTTTCATTTAGGGCTTTGGGATTGGGTTTCAGCCCATTAACACAACATATTAACCCAACTCCACTCCACTCCTCTTCATTCCTTCATAATAATTCCTAACACTCAAGATTTAGTAAAAATGGGAGAAGAGAAAAGAAATTAGGAATTCCTAAGCCCTAATTCTCGTAGGAATTATCAATTTCAAGCTAGAAATCAGGATAAGCTTAGGTAAGCATTCTCTTCATCTTCTCCATCTCAATTCCTCTTCAATTTCAGAAATTTCCTAAACCCTAACTTAGGAAATGTCTTTCTTATGAGCTCAGATTGAAGATTCTTAGGTTAAAATTGAAGAGTGGTTATTCTTTCCTTGCCTTATAGCTTCCCACTTATGTTTTTATGTTTAAAGGTGAGTTTTTGAACTCACATCTACGTCTATAACTTTTATTGTTATTAGGTATGAATTCCTAACATCTATTCATGTTCATTTGCTTTTGATTTGAATCAATTTGGTGAATTTTCCAATTTTGGTGTTTTGAAGTCAAAATCTTTAAAGATCCTATCTTGGATGTTTGAACATGTTATTTATGGTGTATCGAAGAGCTTATAGTGTCGGGTTATTGACTGGCATAAATCCCTAGCATCCATCATTCGTTCGATCGCATTTCGGTTTGGATTTGCCATTTTTGGTCTAGGCTGTTTTTTTGCCTAGCAGAAAATTTCAGACGTCTGAAACCAAATCCAAACGTCTGGTTGAAACATCCAAACGTTTGGAAAGGGGTCTAGAAAAGGTAGAGACAAAACCCAAACGTCGGAAAAAAATCCAAACATCTGAAAAAATCCAAACGTCTGAAACCAAATTCAGACGTCTGGTTGAAAATTTCAAATAGCTGAAATGGATCTGGAATTAAAAAGAGAAAGGAGAAAAACATATATACTTCCAGAACCTAGGGCCAGACGTCTGCAAACACCTACCAGACGTCTCGAACTGTTTAATTTGCCTATTTTGGCTGTATTTGAGTGAATTTCCAATTTTAATCGATTTTTGGTGGATTCGGTTAGTTGTTGTCAATTATTATCGACTTTGATGACTTATTTTTCGAGATTTTTGGGAATATCCATTTTGATGGATTTGGTATTGATTTCTTTGGATTTAATTCACGTCTTCGTATGTGAATTTTTGGTGAATGATTGTTTCTACAATCATTTCTATGGTTTGTCACTTTAAAATGCAAAGGTTTCTATACTAGTAGTAAATATTCAAACTCTTTCACAAAAAATGATTTAAATACTATTTTTAATACAAAGCTTGACTTTAAATCCATTTTCTAATCTACTAGTATATATAAACCTTTATCTCATTTGTTTGAGAAATCTAATTAAACGACTTAGCAAAAGAAGTGGTATGAAACGCTCGCATTTACTTTGTCGGTTAATTCTTGGACCTGTTCGATTGAAACTCTTGTGACCATTTTCGAGTGGAAATCTCAATCTGTTCTAAATATTTAAGTTAAGCCAGTGGTTATGGATCATGAAGCTAAACCCATTTACTTGCTAGCTTAGTGTAATTTACACTTATTGATCAATGGTGATCATGTTATGGTTTAGACTAGCGTTATGCGATGTCTCTTTGTCCATGTGGGGAACTGTACCTTGTTCTATTGAGCTTCGTCTCATTTCTTTTATGGGCTAGCGACCTAGGTTCTTTTATGGTGTTCGGTTCACCGGATGTACCGTTATTGTATTACATCGATGTCCCGGCTTTTCGGTTCATTGGACGTACCATTATTGTACTGCGTCGGTGTTTCGAATTATTTGAGTTTCGGTTCATTAGACGTACCGTCATTGTACTGTGTCGGTGTTCCGAATTATTTGAGTTTCGGTTCATTGGACGTACCGTTATTGTACTGCGTCGGTGTTTCGAATTATTTGAGTTTTGGTTCATTAGACGTACCGTTATTGTACTGCGTCGTTGCACCGGCTCTATGGTTAGCGACCATGGAATAGCGTTCCGTTTGTGATGCACGTGTTGATGAGTTTCATGCTTCTGTTTGTGATAGGCCTCCCCCTTTATGTTTTTTGGATTTCTAATTGATGATTTCTATAATTTGTGTTTCACCAATTTTTGCAATTGGCATTGACATGTTTGTCAATATTTGTGGTTTGGTGAATAAAATAAAGAATATGACATTCATTTTGGTGTTTTGAGATTCCTGAGATATTGTATGATTTTTGTTGTTGTTAAATCTATACTTGTCACAGTATGGCATCATTGTTATCATATATTTTTGTCATATCTCTTATTCTATCTTATTTTATATGATAATTATAGCTAGACTGATCCGTTTATTATTTTCATTTTAAATAATACTCAGGTCAGACCGAGGTATTTCAGATGCTTCTATTTGACTTCTTATCTGGGACTGTCATCGGACTTTTGGCTAACTACTTAGCATAGTAGTTTTTTGTTGTATACATTCGAGATAGAGACTCCTGTATGTATACATATTCTTTTTTCTGGCACTTGTACCTATTCTTTTTTGGTGTAGTGGATCTTACATGACCACTACTTTGACGTACACTTTTACGTATTATATTCGTATCTGTTTCCGCCTTTGTGATATGAATATCTGTGACTGATTTGTGCTATGCTTATTTTTTATTCGTTTCCGAAGGCCACATAGCCACTGTGTAGTAGCTTTGAGTTTGTATCGTTATGTCGGATTTCCTCTTGAAATGAAATGTGTTACCTTCTATCTAGCATATCGGAATTTGCACAAAGCAATTACACAGATGGCCGCTCCTCAACAGCCTTATTCTTCGTGCTAGTTGACGGCATTACCCATAGTGTCCTTAGCTAGTGTGAGCATAGAGGTAGGGCGTCACAGCTTAGTATCAGAGCCAAACTTCGGAATAATATAGAATATTATAGCAAGGGTCATCGTCCTAAGTCTTTCTTAGTAATCGTGCCTTAGGATTTAATTCGAGTCATTGGACCCGTTCTATCCTATTTTATTTTATGATGTCTTGTTTTATCAATCATGATTGTATGATATTCATTTTGAGAATAACTTTTTTTCTCTTCTTTCTTTCTTTCTTAAAGAAGAGAAATGGTTAGATCAGGCTGCCACAGTGTCGATCAATCTAGTGCCACTCCTCAGGATGGAGTATTTATGTCTGCCCAGCAGCTTTTAGATCTCGTAAAGAATGCTCAAGCTGTCGGACCTATTCCAGATCCTACTCATCCTAGATCCGGGTTTGAACGATTGTGTAGAGATTATACCGATTAGGGTGGAAGGCCATTCAAGGGATCCGAAAGCGTTATAGAAATTCAAGATTGGCTTAAATCGTGCGATCGCAATTTTTCTCGCATGAATCTTGTTGATATACATCGAGTCCAAGTGGCTTCTAGCATGCTCCAAGAAAGAGCATTAGATTAGTATGAGCTTTTGATTTCAAAGATTATCGAAGAGGATCTTACTTGGGAGCAATTCCGAGAAAATTTCGAACTAAAGTTTGTGTCGGAGGCTGAGAAGGTAACTCTAGCCCGACATTTTATTGACCTTGTTCAAGGTGAATTTTTTGTGACGGATTACGTCGCATCTTTTGAATCTCTCTCTAAATTTGGGAAGGAGTATATTAATACCCCATTGAAGAAAAATCAGTGGTTTGCCTATGGGCTGGATAAGACCTCAAAAAGCCTTTACTTCTGAAACTAGAAGTTTCTTTTGATCAGCTTATTGATATCGCTCTTCGACTTGAAGAGGTTGATAAAGAAGTGATGTTGAAGTTGTGAGTGCCAAGCAGAACTTCAACAACAACAATAAGAGGCCTAATATGTTCAAAGGTCCTTATCCCAACAAGAAAGGAAAACAAGCAGCTTTGGTAGCAAAGACTCCTAGTCATGGGCAATGCTACAATTGTGGTTCTAAGGACCATTATGCTAATAGATGTTTGAAACCTCTCTTTTGTCGTTATTGTAAAAATTCGGGTCATCTTTTATCTTCATGTCCCAAACTTTCAAGCAAGAAAGAGGGAAAGCTAAATGTTGTGCAAGCACCCAGTAACACTTCTCTTGGTCAAGGTATTTCTTATTCCATCCTTGATGGCATTATCATAATTCGTGATCATTCTACTCGAGTTCTTTTTGATACGGGTGCATCCCATTCTTTTATATCAAAAGAACTTGTTGATACTTTTTCTTTAAGTGTTATGTGCTTGATGACTTCTTTAAGAATTGTGAATCCGGTTGTTGGAGTTTTCTTTGTAAAAATGTCGAGATTATTTTATGTGATTATTCTTTCTGAGTCGATTTGCATGTCATGCGCTACTTAGGTTTCGGAATGATTTTAGGGATGGATTGGCTTAACGGTTATGAAGCCTATATCCTATGTCCTAAGAGGACTGTTCATCTTCTACATCTTCAATATGTTAAGCAGATTTCTATTGTACCTAGAGATTCAGATTCCAATTTGGTAGCATCTTTATATTCTCTAAACCCTCATGATGATGATGATGATGAGGAAGATGTCATTTCCCACATTCACATTGTTTGTGAATTTCCCGACATATTTGAGCCTGTTTTAGTACCACCTAAGTGAGCGATTGAGTTCAGAATTAATCTAATTCCGGGAGCTCTACCTATCACCCGTCCTCCTTATCGTGTGTCCAATAAGGAAAATGAGGACATGTGTAAACAATTATCCGAATTGGAAGAGAAGTAATTTATTCGTTCTAATTCCTCTCCTTGGGGAGCTTCAGCTATCTTTGTAAAGAAATCCGAGTACACTTAGACTTTGTGTTGACTACAGCAAGCTTAATGATCTTATCATTAAGAATAGATATCCTTTACCTCAGATTGATGATCTATTCGATCAACTTAGCGGTGCTAGAGTCATTTCACAATTAGACTTAGCAACCGGTTTTCATCAGCTTCGTATTGCAGAGGATAGCATTCCTTTGACGTTGTTCCGTACTCGTTATAAATCTTATGAATGGCTTGTTATGACATTTGGTTTAACGAATGCTCCGGCTTATTTCGTTGACCTTATGAATCGAGTTTTCAAAGACTTCCTCCATCTATTTTTTCTCATCTTTATAGATGATATACTTTCTTGTTCTAAAACCGAGGAAGAGCATGAAAACATCTTCGGATTTTGTTGGAAACTCTTAGGAGCAATCAATTGAAAGCAAAGTTTTCTAAGTGCCATTTTTAGCAATCTCGTGTGAAATTTTTAGGACATATCATTTCTGAATCTGAAATTTCTGTGGATCCTTCGAAGATTGAAGCAATTCAAAATTGGAAAAGACCGGAGGTGTGACGGAAATCTGTAGTTTCCTTAGATTGGCGGGCTATTACCGTCGGTTCATAAAAGATTTTTCTAAAATTTCCGCGCCTCTTACTAGTTTGACAAAGAAGGGAATTAAGTACGTTTGGACAGACGAATGTGAAGTTTCTTTTCCAAAATTAAAAGAACTCCTTTTCGATGCTCCTATTCTTGTGATTCCTGAAGGGAATCAAGACTTTATTGTTTATACCGATGCCAGTCGTGTTGGTTTGGGAGTCATTCTCATGCAAAGGGAACGTGTTATTGCTTATGCTTTTAGGCGATTAAAGCCTGCCGAGACTAGATATGCCACTCATGATTTAGAGCTCGCGACTATTGTTTTCGCCCTTAGAATTTGGCGTCATTATCTTTTGGGAGAGAAATTTGTTCTTCATACCGATCATAAATCTTTGAAGTATTTATTTTCTCAAAAGGAACTTAATATGCATCAACAACGTTGGCTCGAGTTCCTTGCATCTTTTGATCCTGATATTATCTATACTCCGGAAAGGGGAATCGTGTTGCCGATGCCCTTAGTCGTATGCAACAAGCGGTTGTTTCTATGATGGTATCCGAACGGAATGATCTCGAAACTTTATCCACTTGTGAGATTCGAAATCTTGAATCTGATTCTTGTTCATATCTTGTTTTATGTAGCCTTGAGGCTCATCCTTCTCTTTTAGATCGCATTCTTGATGCTCAAAAGCATGATCTTGAATTGGTTCTTCTTTGCCAAAGTTGCCGGGATAGTAATATTGATAGTTTGAAAGACTTTGAAATCGATGCTCGTGGCGTCATTTGAAAATTTGGCAGACTTATTGTGCCAAACATTAGTGATCTTCGTAATTACATTTTAGAAGATTCTCATCGTTCTAAATTTACCATTCATCCCGGTAGTAGTAAAACTTACGCGGATATGAAGCGACTTTATTATTTGGATGGAATGAAATCAGATATTGCTAACTTCATTAAGAGTTGCATGACTTGTCAACTCATAAAGGCCGAGCATTAAAGGCCGGTGGGTTATTGCAACCTTTGGACATTCCAATTTGGAAGTGGGATCAATTCTCCATGGACTTTATTGATGGTGTTCTCCGTTCTCGTTCGTGTCATGACAGTTTATGGGTGATTGTGGATAGACTTACAAAATCCGCTCATTTTATTCCCATTCGGTCTAATAGGACCGTACCTCTTTCGGCCAAACTCTATAATAAAGAAATCGTTAAATTGCACGGAGTTCCTACTTCTATTGTTAGCGATCATGATCCATTATTTACTAGTGGATTTCGAAAGAGTCTTCAAAAAGCTTTGGGAAAGAATCTTAATTTTAGCACCGCTTATCATCCTCAGTCCGATGGACAAACCGAGCGTGTGAATCAAACTCTTGAAGATCTTCTTCGTGCATGTGTTCTTGATTTTGGTGGAAGTTGGGAAGATCATATTTCTCTTGTTGAGTTTTTCTATAATAATAGCTTCCAATCTAGTATTAGCATGGTACCTTTTGAGGCACTTTATGGAAGGCCATGTCGATCTCCTTCGTGTTGGCTTGAAGCTGGTGAGAAGCTGGTTTTAGGTCCCTATTTTATTCATGATTCCACAGAAAAGATTGACCTTATTCGTCATACAATGAAAGAAGCTCAAAGTAGACAAAAATCCTATGTCGATAATTGAAGAAGGAATTTAGAATTTTCTATGAGAGATTTGGTGTTTATTCGTGTTTCACTAATGAAGGGTGTTGTGCATTTCAGCCAATCAGGAAAATTAGCGCCTCGATATATTGGTCCATTTTCCATCACCAAACGCATTGGTTCCGTGGCTTATCGCCTTTTATTATCGACTCAATTTTCTGCTATTCATGACGTGTTTCACATTTCTCAACTACGGAAATGCCTTAGGGATTCTGATTCTATTCTTGAGCCCGGTGTTATTGAAGAAATTGAAATTTCGCCTAATTTGACCTATGAGCAACATCTTATTCGTGTTATTACCACGAAATTTAAACGTCTTCGAAATAAAGATGTTCCGCTTGTGAAAGTTTAATGGTCCTCAAATCTTAAGAATTGCTCTTGGGAATCCAAAGAATTCATCGAGCGAACACATCCGGACTTACTCTCTCGTGCTCCTTAAAGGTAAGCTTCTTATTTCAAATTTTCTTTTGTGTTGATATACTTTTATGGTTGTTACTCTCTGTTTTCTTCTTAAGAATTGCAAGGACGCAATTTCTTTAAGGAGTGGGGTATGTAACAACCCTCATATTTTATGATTGTATATTTAAATATTTTATTTAAATATAGCATCGTTAGTCGGATTAAGGTCTGAAATGCTACTTTTTGCAAACAGTCGAATTGGAACTCGAGACCACTTTCATTAAGTTCAAAATGGCGTTTGTGACCTTTTTGAGTATAAACATTGATATGTTTGGAGTTGAGTAGAATTTTGATGTTTTCATTTAGGGCTTTGGGTTCAGCCTATTAACCCAACATATTAATCCAACTCTACTTCACTCCTCTTCATTTCTTCATAATAATTCCTAACACTCAAGATTTAGTAAAAATGGGGGAAGAGAAAAGAAATTAGGAATTCCTAAGCCCTAGTTCTCTTAGGGATTATCAACTTCAAGCTAGAAATCAAGGAGAAGCTTAGGTAAGCATTCTCTTCATCTTCTCCATCTCAACTCCTCTTCAATTTCAGAAATTTTCTAAACCCTAACTGAGGAAATGTCTTTCTTATGTGCTTAGATTGAAGCTTCTTGGGTTAAAATTGAAGAGTGGTTGTTCTTGCCTTGCCTTATTGCTTTCACTTGTGTTTTTGGGTTTAAAGGTGAGTTTTTGAACTCATATCTACGTCTATAACTTTCATTATTGTTAGTTATGAATTTCTAACATCTATTCATGTTCATTTGCTTTTGATTTGAATTTATTTGGTGAATTTTTCAATTTTGGTGTTTTGAAGTCAAAATCTTTAAAGATCCTATCTTGGATGTTTGAACATGTTATATGCGGCGTATCGAAGAGCCTATAGTGCTGGATTGTCGATTGGCATAAATTCCAAGCATCCATCGCTCGTTCGATCGCATTTTGGATTTGCCATTTTTGGTCTAGGCTATTTTTTGCCTAGCAGAAAATTTCAGATGTCTGAAATTAATTTCAGATGTTTGAAACCAAATGCAGACGTCTGGTTAGAAAATCCAAACGTTTAAAACAAAATCCAAACGTATGAAACCGAATTCAGACGTCTGGTTGAAAATTTCAAACGTCTGAAAATGGATTTGGAATTAAAAAGAGAAAGAAGAAAAATACATATACTTCCAAAACCTAGGGCCAGACATCTGGAAACACCTTCCAGACGTCTGGAACTGTTTAATTTGCCTATTTTGGCTGTTTTTGAATGAATTTCCAATTTTAATCGATTTTGGTTGATTCAGTTAGTTGTTGTCAATTATTATCGACTTTGATGACTTCTTTTTTGAGAATTTTAGGAATATCCATTTTGATGGATTTGTTATCGATTTCATTGGATTTAATTCATGTCATCGTATGTGAATTTTTAGTGATTGATTGTTTCTCCATCATTTCTATGGTTTGTCACTTTAAAATGAAAAGGCTTTTATACTATAGTAAAATTCAAACTCTTTCACAAAAAACGATTTCAATACTATTTTTAATACAAAGCCTGATTTTAAATCTGTTTCCTAATTTACTAGTATATATAAACCTTTACCTCATTTGTTTTGAGAAATCTAATTAAACGACTTAGCAAAACAAGTGGTATGAAACGCTCGTGCTTACTTTGTCGGTGAATTCTCGGACTTGTTCGATTGAAACTCTTGTGACAATTTTCGAGTGGAAATCTACAATCTATTCGTAAATATTTAAGTTAAGCCAGTGGTTATGGGACATGAAGCTAAACTCATTTATTTACTAGCTTAGTGTAATTTACACTTATTGATCAATGGTGATCATTTTATGGTTTAGACTAGCGTTATGCGATGTCTCTTTGTCCAGGTGGAGGACTGTACCTCGTTCTATTGAGCTTCGTCTCATTTCTTTTATGGGATAGAGGCCCGAGTTCTTTTATGGTGTTCGGTTCATTGGATGTACCGTTATTGTACTACATCGATGTCCCGGCTTTTCGGTTCATTGGACGTACCGTTATTGTACTACGTCGATGTTCCAAATTATTTGAGTTTCGGTTCATTGGACGTACCGTTATTGTGCTGCATTGGTGTTCTGAATTATATGAGTTTCGGTTCATCGGACATACTGTTATTGTACTGCGTCGTTGCACCGGCTCTATGGTTAGCGACAATGGAATAGCGCTACGTTTGTGATGCACGTGTTGGTGAGTTTTCATGCTCCCGTTTGTGATAGGCCTCCCCCTTTATGTTTTTTGGATTTCTAATTAATGATTTCTAAAATTTGCGTTTCACCAATTTTTGCACTTGGCATTGATATGTTTGTCAATATTTGTGGTTTGGTGAATAAAATAAAGAATATGACATTCTTTTTGGTGTTTTGAGATTCTTGAGATATTGTATGATTTTTGTTGTTGTTAAATGTATACTTCTTACAGTATGGCATCATTGTTATCATACGTTTTTGTCATATCTCTTATTCTATCTCATTTTATATGATAATTATAGCTAGGCTGATCCGTTTATTATTTTCTTTTTAAATAATATCGGGCTAGACCGAGGTATTTCAAGTGCTTCTACTTGACTTCTTATCTGGGACTGTCATCTGACTTTTGGCTAACTACTTAGCATAGTGGTTTTTTGTTGTATACATTCGAGATAGATACTCCTTTATGTACACATATTCTTTTATCTGACACTTGTACCTATTCTTTGTGGTGTAGTGGATCTTACATGACCACTACTTTGATGTACACTTTTACATATTATATTCATATATGTTTCTGCCTTTGTGATATGAATATGTGTGACTGATTTGTGTTATACTTATTTTATATTTGTTTTCGAAGACCACATAGCCATTGTGCAGTAGCTTTGAGTTTGTATTGGTATGTCGGATTTCCTCTTGAAATGAAATATGTGACCTTCTATCTAGCACATCAGTATTCGCACAAAGCAATTACACAGACGGTCGCTCCTCAATAGCCTTATTCTTCATGCTAGTTGACGGCATTACTCCATAGTGTCATTGACTAGTGTGAGCATAGAGGTGGGGGGTCACATCGTCGAACCTCACACCCCCGAAATGGTTGAAACAGGAAGAATGCAGCAAGGTTATGAGGTTTGCGCCCTTTAGGGTATGTGCATTTCCTTCTGGATAAAAAATGGTATCATGGAATGGAACACAGATATTTAACTTTTATTGTTGTTGCAAACTGTTAGTGCATCCCGAGATAAAGGTTGGTGACGACCAAGGGATGACATACTCATGTTAGTAGTTACATAGTTACAGAGGTTACCTGGCCTTGTATTGGCAGAGAACTGGTTAAGTTCTTGGGGCGTCCCTACAGAGGCGTAACCATTCGGAGAAGGAAGTTCCTTAGCCTGACCAATTATTGGAAATCCAACCAGCCAATACACACCATTTACGATTGCAGTTGTATAACCTGCCATTCTTAAATGGTAGCTATAGCAGGCATAATTTAATGATACCTATGCTGGCTAAGATTAATATTATACTTTCGAATTGTTTTCTGCACTATGAACTAATAATAATATCAAAAGGGTTTTTGCGTATCAAGCATGTTTGACTATATAAGGAGAATTCTCCTCCAATTGTGCGCTTGCATTGTGTTTGTGCGGGTAGGCCTTATGGTGGTTTCATTTTCCAAAAAGAATAGCGAATTTCTTTTTATTTCTTTTGTTCAAAATAAAACTGTTTTCGTTTGCTCACACCTGTCCCATGACTGACCTGGAATTTATTGTTACCCTTCTACTGGGTGTCCACAATTTTCTACACGGGCAGCCTGGAGTCGGGTTATCAGATAGTCGGCTAGTAGGTGTAGCTTTTGGAAACCTTTGGATTTTGGCGATCGCATTGTGTTTTGTCACAGCGTAATGGTGGTTCGAGCTTCTTGGTTGGTGTTTTTGGAGCTTTGGTATTGAAGATGTTGTTTCCGCTGATGTTGCTATTGTTTAGTTCCGTTGTTGTATCTATCTCTAATAGTGTTGATTATTTCATTTGTATTATTGTTGTATTAAATGTTGTGTATCAATAAAAGTTATTCTTTCTGTTTCCGTTGTGTTGTTTACTCGGTGTTTTATAAGCTCCGGCGAATCGGAATCAACGTGTGAATTTGCGGGATTCGAATACGGGTGAAGTATGTATGTCGATTTTTGGACGCAGAATCCGGGTCGTCACATCAGATTTGTAGTTTTTTACAAAAGGACTTAGAAAATAAAGAAATTGCATAATAACATCTCAAGAATGCATAGCCAAGGTCCATCAATTTGTGATCAACATACTTGACTAGGTTTATAACACTATCCAAGTATTCCAAATCATCTAGACCCAATTTTAGTGCTAACAACCCTGTTTTAGTATGTTGATCATATCGATGTGCTGAAGACTAAATTGTTAATTGCAAATGAAACAGGTTAAGGTATGATGTCTATATCATAGTTATTTTGAACATTTTTTGAGTATGGTTATAGTATGTAATGAAGTGGTTTGTTATACTCGCTTAAAATGTTTTCGGATCCTCTCAATATTCTCTTTTTTTTTGTTTATACCTTTGTTTGGTTGGTATGGAGATCAATTTTACTTGTCAAGTAATTTCTGAACGTGGAGATGACGATGGCATCGCTTGTGTGTATATTCGTTATATATAAATAAGTACATGAAATTATAGTATGCCTTTGATTAGATAGGATTGGATTTTGTTCTATCAAGACATATTATATAGATGGACCAATTTGGTTATGAAATTAAGTGATACATTGTTTGTATCATATTTGTAGGAAAAACGGATTACGGATCTTAAAGCAGAATTAATACTAGAGGGGGGTGAATAATGTTTAATTAATTTTATGAATCTTTTTGAAATCTTTTCAAACTAAACACATACGGATGCAATTTCACAAACACGGAGACAATCATAAATCAGACACAAATGCAAATAGCAAATAAAAGCAGTAAAGGAAAGAATACATCGGAATTTTATACTGGTTCGCAGTTACCCTACTTCTAGTCTCACACAATTTCTTATGCAGATTTTTTTTCAAATATAATGTTGATATTACAATCTCGATTTCAAGGCCACGAGATACACCCTCCTATCTCCGAATCCAGGGCAAGCTCACTTAATTTAATCAGGCTACAAGATCACCTAATTGATTTACGAGCTACAATCACACCCAATTGATTTACAGGCTACAAACATACCACTTTCAATCACACTTTGGTAGATAGAGAGATTCGATACACATCTTTGATTACAAATGATCCTATAACTCTGAATAGTACATAGATCTTGTGATGACCCGCCCTTCTACTACTAGAAGGACGTATCAATCATTAAGAAAGAAAGGGATAGAAAAAGAAAAAAAGAAAAGAAAAGAACAACATCAGAATCTCACAGCGGAACGGAACAAAATATAATATATCACATAAATATTACATAGTTTCTACATATATCAGAGTTATACAATATCAATACATATGTCAATCATACATACATCTATCACTACATACATCAGAGGTACAATACACATCAACTAACACAGCGGAACTAGATAGATAGCTACATACGTCTGGAATCTCTTGCTCCAAGCTCTACAGAAATCGAAGTCCAAAACCTATCACTTGGCTACTCATAAAAATTTGAGTACCCAAGAGTTTATGAAAAAACAAAATATAAACTCCAGGTCAGACATGGGTCTGGTATGAGTAAACGGTTTAAAGTTGTTTAACTTTGAAAACATTTGAAAATAAAGGTATCACGTCAGACTCCCCACAAATAAATACAGGTAAGTTTTTACCTTACGCTAACCAAAACATTTCATAGGAAATCCAGTGATATTATAATAGTGTCTAGGGTTTCAAGTAAATAGAAAATAGCCGAAATTGCCATGATTAAATTCCAGCTACTAGCCACAAAAGTGGGTGATACAAATCAAAACTGTAGGGTCTCGTAGGGAAAATGGATTTCCAACAATGGCAGGGCTACTGGGGTACCGCCTGTCACAGTACGGGGCCTAGATCACCGTACCGAGGATCACTCCCGACCCCCTACAACACAAGGCCGGAACCATTCCTTACTGAACAGTCCCGAACAAGATAAACCTCGCGGTTGTAGTTAGCAACCGCCCACACAGCCGAAATAAAAAGGGACATCTAGACAGGGGAAATATCTTGTCCTGCTTGGGCATGACCCACCTAACCTTGCTGCATCTCCCCTGTTTTAGCCATTCCCGGTTGATGAGACTTGAGGCTGCGATTAACTTTATAGAACATATTTCTTAGAATTCTCATCGTCCACCTTACGATGTGCTGAAAGCATTCAATCCATACAAGTTCGTTCCGGGTTCGAACGAAACCGAAGGCATTATCTCGTCACACTCATTGTGGAATCACCCTCAGAGTCAACGACGATAACCCTTGCATTCTGAAAGCACCATCTCGATCTTCATCTGATAAGTCACGACCTATCGTTTAATTTGGATCGATGTGGTTTTCGGAGAATCAAAATTGATTCTTCCGATCCCGGTCTCATCGAAATCCAAACGCCATTTTAAAGGGCCAAGTTGTCTAATTAACTTAAACAGTTTAATTCAAGTTATAATTCAAACAACATTTATCACAGATAAACATACACAGTCATCAAAGATATATCACAGCATTTCAGAGAGCATCACAGAATATCATCAATTTAAACATCACAAACCAGACATTCTACATACACAACAATCCATAAGCAATTACCTTTAAATCTTATTTGTAATTAATTCAATTTAGAATTAATTTCCTGAGAGTTAATCACTTAACTCTATTTAATTAATCATTAATTAACAATTAATTTCCTATTTCATTTCAAATCATCTAATAAATCATTCCTTAATCAACTATTAAGTCTTAATTACATAATTATTTTATTTCATACTATCAATTACTTAATTATCTCTTAACCCAGTTATTTACTTTAATTAACCATTTAATTAACAAATCTTAATTATTAATCAACTTAATTACCCATTTATTAACTGCTAATTACTTCCTTAACCCTTTATTTATCCTTAGTTAAATTACTCAATTAATTAACTATTAATCAGTCATAAATTAACTTAAGTAGTTAATTACGATTTTATCAATTATTTATAATCCATTACTAATTACAATTTAAGAGTAATTGTTCTTAATTTCTTTCTAAAATAATTTTTATATATTAAATGTTTAACTTAATTAAACATTTAAAAGTCTTCCTTTAAATTTTTTTGAAAACCAACTATAATATTAACTCCAAACTTAATTATTAGATAACCTTATACTTAATTTTAATTACTTAATTAAATAGAAGCTAAGAGGTTGAAACATTGTAAAACATTAATTTCATAATTAAACTTGCATTAACGTTTAACTAAATTTTGTTAAACATTGCACCTATATATTATTTTAAGATCAGCAGCTTGAACCTGAGACCTTCCCTGTTCTTACTCGAGTGTTGCTTCGAGTTCCACCCACCTTTTTCCGCGTCACCCCTGATACATCTTCTTCTACTTCTTTTTTTTTACAGTAAGCTTGCTAAAGTTTAAACTTAAATTAAACCATGTTGAACAACATCAGGCTACCCATATCGCTCACGATAAACTCGAAGCCGATTCCATTTATACACGAGCACGACTCGAGTAAGAAGACAGCCAATCCCTAACACGCAGACCCAACTCGAACGCCACTGTGCATGTGCACGGTGGTTCGCCGCGCCTCCAGCGGCCCTCGTCAGCACCCACAAACCACAATTTCGCTCCATTCCCAAAATCGAAACCCAGAAATTCGAGATAAGGTCAAAATCAAAATATCACCTGAAAACTTGAACCCAAGCTCGAACATTCAACCTAAAATCACCAAAATCTACCAACCTCAACCACCGGAATCAGAACCCCTTCGCCTGCGCCACGTCCTGTCCCTCGACAACCTCCTCCTCGAAGCGCGTGGAGCTCGATCACACTATGACGACGAAAAAGATGGTTTATAGAGTACAGTAAACTCACAAACTAAAACCCTATCTTAGCTTCATTCGTCCAATTCTTGCATTGTAAAAATTAACTAGCATTTTTCCTGTATAAATACATCATTAAGCTTGTACCATACCAAATTTCAGTAACTAAAATTAATCGAATCATTGGATATTGACAAAAGTGCAACTTTTATACATATTCAATCTGTACCTTCAATACTAATCTAAAAATCATCATTTCTGTTTCAAAAATCCTAACTTCGTATGCTAAACCAATATATGGAATCAAATTTACAAATTTTAAAACATTCAAATTTTAGCTATTGATTTATTTTTCTTAAGAACCTGTATATTCTGTTGTTATGTTTCTCTGACAAGCTGTAGTTCATCTTCAAGTGATGTTTTAAATTTAAACAACCTACCCAATTCTAAACTTTGTATTCATGTAAATATGTATAGGTATATTTACTCAGAAATTGTTAAAGATACAGGAGCATCTCAGGATCACAAATTACAGTAGATAGCAAACACTAGGCTTAAATGAACAATTATCAACTAAAGCTTTAGAAATAATTAGTTTACTCACCTGTAACATTTCTGAACAAAGAATAAATTTGAAGTATATCATCTGGAACTTGAATTGTTTGAATCTGCAGTTGAAACTGCTTGTTCTTGTCTGCTGTTGTTTGAATAAATTTGGAGTTTACTTTTTTTTCAGTTTTCTCAAGTTTTGTTATGTGTTTGTTGGACCAACTAAAACTAAAAAGCAACTGCATATATATATATATGAGATGACAGTAATATGAAGGAGGTATTATCAGGACAAGCTTTATTTGTTTTGACCAAATATGACTTTGAATTAACTTATTGCAATATGACATTTCGGCTGAAACATTAATTTGTAACCTGAAATGACAAATTGTACTTAGCCTTAATGAATATGTCTTCAAATTTGTTAACACCTAATTAATGTTCCTTGATATTTGTAGGTGTACAACTTGCAGGTACATACTTGGCTTATGTATGAAGCTTTGATTATGAAGATATTTTGTTTTGTTATTATATTACTTGTTTTTATTAACTTTAAGTTTACATTTCCTAGCTTGAAAAATTACATACATACTTGTCAGGTTTATTCTATGCTTTACAGACAACACCTAGTCTTGCAAATGAAGATACTTGTGTATTGTATAAAAATGTTTGTTTCATAGTTTGGCTTTATTTTCATTCTATTCTATACACTTTGTGCTTATTTTATTTTATACATAATTGAAATGACAAAGGTTGGCTGAGATGGAAGCAATTAAATATTATGTTTCTTCAGCTAACAATATTTCAATTATGCACGATATATATGATTTACTTATTTATACTTATCTTTGTATTTATTTCCATTTGTATTTTAGCTATAAATATTAACTTAGATTCATGAGTTTATTCATTTATTTGTATTTATATTTTTGACTTATATTAATATTTATATTTATTTTGAACATTATCATCTATTTATACTTTATATTTTATATTTTTAGACCTTGATCTTATTTTAAACACTATCATCTATAGATACTTCTATCAAATTTTAACCAAAAGAAAGTATTTTAATTTAATAATGTAAGTCAAATATTATAAGGAGATTTATTTTAAATTTCAAACATTATTATTCATATGTATATGTTTATCAAATGTTAGTAATGTAAAACCTTTTAATTTAATTATATAAGGTAAATTTTATCAAAAATATTGTTAAGAATCTTTTATTTTAGAATTTTCAAACATTATTATCTATATGTATTATTTTATTCTAAATATAAACAAAGTAAAGTATTTTAATTAAATTATACAAGATAGATTTTTATTGTAAATATTATTAAGATATTTATTCCAAATTTTCAAATTTCATTTTCTTCCAATATACCAATATATATTATAAACAGATGGCAATATTTCCAAAATTATATTCATTTTAATATGATCAGATTACATTTTATTTAAATTAGTTTAAACATTTATTAGAATAAACGGGGCCAAAATCCAGGGTCGTTACATTCCTCCCCCCTTAAAAGAATTTCGTCCCCGAAATTTAAAACAAAAATAATTTTAAAAGCTGTTATTCCAACCATTCAAACATACATATCATTCATATATTTACAAACAACCAAACAGTCTATCCTAACTAACAACACTAGTTATCCGAACACAAATCCGGATAACTTCCCTAAAATTATCGAGAGTTTGTTTCTCGATTATCAACAATCCAAACTGGATTCCTGACCTCAGTTAAATTTGATTCAACTTTCAAATTCCTGAATTACTAGTTCCACACCTAATGAGGAATCATGAACAAATTCCCTTAGATGAGATATATGGAATACACAATGAATTCCAGACATCCGTTCCGGCAATTTAATATTGAAATCTACAGTATTAATTCTTTTCCAAATTTTATTTACTCTTTACAGAATTTCAATACCTATTCATTCAAGCCCGTGTGATGTACATATATCATTCGTACGCAATATCAAATCCGATCGCTCGCTCGATCACACAATTTCACTTCCAAACTAGTATCGTCCACCCGACTTCCTCGTACGGACTCAGAACTGGTTTCCAGATCAGAAACTGTCATTCTCCTTGCATAGCCATAACTATGATAGAGAATTTCTAGAATCAATCCAAATCCAAATCCATGGTTCGTCGTCGAAAATCGAGTGAAAAATCCTAACTCGGATCGATATAACTATCTCGAAATTCTGTGCTCGAATCTGGATCACATTGTTATGCGAATAAAATAATATACGTTCATCCTACGTATTTATATCCATTGATTATCAACTATATCAATTTCTTTTATTCACATTATTTTGATTTCTATCCACTTAGAAATTTTCTCAATATCAAATTTACTTAAGAATTTCACCATTCATTTCTTAAGTTTAATATAAGCATTATATTATTACTCTACCACTTTAGCTTTAATATCTTCTTATTTCAAATCTGAATTTCCAATTCCATGTGAATTCAATTTTTCTTTATTTCTGAATATTGAATTTTATTGACCATCCTCCATTTATAACTGATTTCTATTATTATTTTTTATTAATTTTCATCCACTAATTTACTTTTAATTTCCAATTTGAAATTGTTTTGTTGCTATTTTTTTTTATAGTTTCAAATTTTGAAAAGTTTTGACAGAGTCTCCATTTGTTTAGCATTACATATTTTCATAAGCACATATGTTTAGTTTTGACACTTAGTTCAATTACTTCCATCCAATTCTCAAATCATTTTCTTCAGTTTAAGTGTTTTACAACTTACTTGCTTAAGTAAAACAAACTCATATTCAAAATCATCCTATTTTGCTTCCAATAATTCATAAAATTTTATCTAATCTTGTTTACTTCAAAATAACTCATTTTCTTATGCAATTCAACAATATTATGGTGAATAAATAATTATTTAAGCTTTAACAATTTTTAAATTGATTCCACTCAATTTACACTTGATTCCATCCCAAATGATTTATTCACAATCTCTACATTGCATTTTCCTTCATTTCAAAAGTTTGATTCCAAACCATTTTATTAAACTCGACAACCAATATTTTAATTAATCATCTCACAATTTACTTAAGTCATTCATTTTCTTCAAACTGTTCCACCAACAACTTAGGTTTATTTTATTTCACCAATTTCCATTCAAATCTTTGATTTGATTTTCCTTTAATCAAATCCCAATTATTTACTGATTAGTTTATTCTTTTATCCATTCTTAAATTTACATGAACAATTTATTATTGAGTTAATAATAAAGTCATTTAATTTATGCTTGAGTTAGATTTTTTTACAACTTACTCCAATTTTATTCCAATCCAATTCAATACTTACTTTGGTTTACATTTACTTATTTACATAAGAATTTCATTTCATTCAATATTACCTGTAACTCGATTGAATTCATTTAAATTCAGTTTTATTCCAACTCAACTTCAGTTAAATTTAGCTACTTACCATTCCTTTAAATTTATTTCTCAATATATGAGTTCAAAACTTATTTGTTTAAGCTTATATTGCTCATTTGGGTCATTTTATCTTATACCATAATTTCAGACTCTATATATATATATATATATATATATATATATATAGCACTTACTGTCTTAAGGTATAAATTTCCACCTCACAATTACAATCATTTACCTTCAAATTTAGTTCAATTCCAATTTAATTCACGTTAAATTCCAATTTTACTTAACTTATCTCAGGTTAAACTTAAATATATCTTCTTCATTTTCATTTATTTAAGTTGAATTTTGATTCCTGGATCAAAATTCCCAATTTCTTCTTGTTTATATCAACTTTACTTTATAAGTTCAACAGTTAATTCATTTAAACCTCCCACATTATCTAAATAGAATTTCTTAGAATTCAATTTCCTGATTTTCATTTCCGAAACCATTTTGAAATGATAACTACTCATACTCACTTGGTATGTCAAATCAAATTTTCAAATTCCAAACACTTGTTTTCACCAAAACAAATTTTCTCTTTGAAATTTTTAAAACAACTTGTATAACCAACAAGTCCGAACAATATCCTGATAGCAATCCATCACTTTAGAAACTCGAAAATGAATACTGATGATGTGGCCATCATCATCAGGATTATTTTCCAACGACTGAAGTGAGTTCAGTGCTTCCTTATTTCCACAAATTTTCCCAAAATAGTTTCCATTCAACAATATTTTTCCAAATCAATATTCCAATATTGCCTTCAAATCTTTGGAAAAACATTTCAAACATTCCCAAGATTTTTTAAATTCCCAAATCCTTTGTTTAAATTCATTTAAACACCTTCAAATTTCCGGGACTTAAATTCTGTTTTAATCTAATTTTAATTATATTCCTTTTTATTTAAACCTTACTTAGATAATTCTATTTAGTTATAAACCATTCCAATTTTAAATTGTAGTATTAACAACCAATCATCCAAACATCTATAATAATTTCAAAAAAATATTTCTTTTATATCAAAATATAATTTTGGGTAAAATTATTTCATTTACCCTACTTTAAAAACAATACTGTGTCGGTCTACCTTGTTTAAGAGTTTAGAAATCCCTATCGATGAAATGGCGTCCCACACATCGACCAGAATCCATAAACACTCAACAGATAAATCAACACAATATAAAAACAATTTTATATTCACTAACAATTTTATATTTCAATTATGTACAATATATATGATTTACTTATTTATACTTATCTTTGTATTTATTTCCATTTGTATTTTAGCTATAAATATTAACTTAGATTCATGAGTTTATTCATTTATTTGTATTTATATTTTTGACTTATATTAATATTTATATTTATTTTGAACATTATCATGTATTTATACTTTATATTTTATATTTTTATACCTTGATCTTATTTTAAACACTATCATCTATAGATACTTCTATCAAATGTTAACCAAAAGAAAGTATTTTAATTTAATAATGTAAGACAAATATTATAAGGAGATTTATTTTAAATTTCAAACATTATTATTCATATGTATATGTTTATCAAATGCTAGTAATGTAAAACCTTTTAGTTTAATTATATAAGGTAAATTTTATCAAATATTGTTAAGAATCTTTTATTTTAGAATTTTCAAACATTATTATCTATATGTATTATTTTATTCTAAATATAAACAAAGTAAAGTATTTTAATTAAATTATATAAGATAGATTTTTATTGTAAATATTATTAAGATATTTATTGCAAATTTTCAAATTTCATTTTCTTTCAAAATACCAATATATATTATAAACAAATGGCAATATTTCCAAAATTATAACTTAAAATTCACTTTTAAGCCAAATTCACAAATTTTCAATTTTAGTTATATTTCAAAATTTCAACTAAAATATTCATTCATTTCACATTTTAAATTTATTCAAAAATCATTAATATATTATAAAATCATTTTAAATTCATTTATTTAAAAATATCGTAAATTTATCATATTTTCATGTTTAATTTAAATTTCATTTATCACCAAATTATAATTTCAAAAATAACTTACATTTCAGATTTTCTAACTTTACCATTTATTTATTTCACTTATAAATTTTCAGAAAATCAATAATGCTTTACAAAAATCATTTTTAATCAAATTTAAATCAAAATATTATAATATTTACATTTCTAAAATATTTTAAATTTTTTAGAAAAGACTTATTTTAACAACGGGTCTGTATTTCATTTTCTAGCCTAGGTAAAGTGATACGGGTAATATATCATTTCAAACCGTAATTTACAAAGAAAACCCGGGTATGATCATTTCAAACCTGCAATGACAAGTAAATGAAAATAATTGAAATTTATTCAGGCCTATCATTTCAGTCCATAATGATTTTCACCTATTCTATAGTCTGTTCGGGTATGTATCATTTCAACCCATAGTGATTCTAATCTAAAGGGAACTTGTAGTGTGATAAACTGATAAAAATAGCTGAACAGCATAATATAACAGTAACAGATGTTACAACAGGTGTTTAAGCATGGGTGAACATCATATAATCATAATATAGAAGGTGTAACATGATAATGCATTTTACAGATTCAAAAGGGGTCAGTTTACTAGTTATATATGTACATATTGTCTGGTGAGAATAACTCACCTGTTCAGAGCTGGAGATAACTGCCAAAGCAAATAATACAGACACTATGAAGGCATGAAAATACGGAAATGACTTGAGAGTGAAGAGCCAAAGCTATATGCCTTGATAATATATACAAAAAACAATACAATAATACATAAGTTACAACACAAATTTATCGTCAAATAACATAAGAAAACTATACTCAAAACAACAACAAATGACTTGCACTTGCTCTCTACCTCATATACCTCAGTTATGCAGGTGTTTAGCCCGGCCTAGGGTGCTATAGGTCAGGTTTGGGTGTGCAAGTGGTCGGCCAACATTTTTTTTGCAAGATGGTGAAGTCTAGGTGCATAAACTAGGTGTTCAAGGCTAAATAATGCAACATAACATCACATCTTTGGCACAAATAGTTTTGGTCAGAGGTCATAGGTCATGGCCAGTGGCTCCTGGAGGTGGTGGGTGGTGTGTCAGAGGGTGGAGGTTAGGCTAGAGGTGGTGGTGGTGGAGGTGGTGGTGGCTAGAGGTTGTGGAAGGAGGTGTTAACAAATCTAGGCTAGGCTTGTAGGTAGTGATGGGTTTTTGTTGGATTTTTGTGTAGATCATGGCCTTGGGTTGGGTCGGCCTGAAGTGGATGGGTAGTAGGATGGATGATGATCAGAGGAAGGGGGTGGTGGAGGCTACCATGGTGATGGAGGAGTAGGCCAAGCCAAATAGAGATGAAGAAAGCAAGTGCAAAACCATGAAAACAAAATGAAAACATGAAAAAGAAAAGGATTTTTTTGCCAAACTTTTTGCAAGAGATGGTGGCCGTGATTTTTATGGAATGAGAAGCTTTGTTATGATGCGTGAAAATGAAAAAAATGCAGCTGGAGCAATGAGAAAGTCGGCCAAAACAATAAAGATGTAAGTTGAGAAAATGAAAAGGCGGAAGATAAAAGGACTTTGGAAGATTAAGAGTTTAAACCTTTCAAATTACCTTTAATTCATTTATATAAGTTTATATTACTGAAAATAATAACAATTTCAGTCACAAATTCGAAAATATAACAAAATATAAAATATATATAAATATTTATTAATTGTATAAGGTTAAAACAAGAAAATAGCACAAAATTGCAAACTAGTCTAGAAAAATGGAAAATAACCAGAATGAACTTTGGAAAATTTATATGGACTCGTAAAAATATTTATACCAAATATAATAACATAAAATAAAAATGCATTCACAAAAAAAAAATTAATTAAATATAATTTAAATGAAGAAAATAGCAGAAAAAATAGAAAACAACCTTTAAAAATAGAAAATAAATGCAATAAATTTTGGAAAAGTTTTATTATCACTTCAAAAATATACATAAAATAACATAATGACACATTTTAAAATAAAATATAACAAAGAAAATATAATTTATATAATTTAAAATAGACAAAATTGCTAAATAAAACTAATTGCACTCAATATTGAAATATACATAACTTTCACAATTTATATCCATTTTCAACGAAACGAAAAGCAGTATTCAAGTTATTAAATATATTTTCACAATAAAAGATAAAATTTAAGAATTTAAATATTTGAAATTTAAAAGTCAAAGTTTGACCCAAATTGACCAAAATCAACATTTCAGAAAAATATTCAATTTATACCATTTGGAATTATAATTCACATAATAATCAAAGTTTATATTTAAAAATGAAATGTTTGAAATGAAACGGGTTTAAAAAAATTCAAAATGAAATAAAGTCAAAATTAAAATACACATAAAAAATGTAGGGTTGTTACACTCTCCCCTACTCAAATCTTTTCGTCCTCGAAAAGGAATGAAGCGGAGAAACAACTAGAAAGAATAATAGGTTGGAAGACATCCCCGAAAGAAGGTAGGGAAAAAATAGCTAGGAGGGAAAGCAGGTTGAAAGACAAGGATGAACCATTATTTAAACCATTATATATTTCAATTTAAATTTTTTTTTAGTATGATGAATAGTCACTTGATTCAAATCTGATGGTACAAAATAAACATTATTTAAAACATTTTAAATTTTTAGAAGGGAAAATAACTGATCAAAATATTCTTTACATAATACTTTATCAAAATACTTTTATAACTCGATGTCTTAACAAATTTATCCTCGTTCCTATAGATTCTGGTAGTGCGTTGATCAGGCGCAAAGCTAGAATTCTCCAAGTACTTAGTAGACTTGTTTCAACGCCCAGTAAAAATACTTGAAAACTCATTTAAAACAGATATGGAAAGTACAATCCAAACAAATCAACCAAACCAAAACAGTTGTCTAACCATGGATCGCTGATACACAATGGTTACGCCTGGATCCCTCAGGAAACAATCCATATCCGTAAGCTTTCTCAGCCCTGTGAGTTACGCCATGATGACTAGTAGAGTGCAGGATACGCAATGGTTACACCTGGATCCCTCAGGAAACAATCCGTACCCCTAGGCCATCTCAGCCAGGCAGTTTCGCTATTAATGCGACCTACATAGAGTGCAGGATACACAATGGTTACGCCTGGATCCCCCAGGAAACAATCTGTATCCCCAGGCCAGCTCAGCCAGGCAGTTGTGCTATGCAGTCACGATCATAAGACCATGGAGATCGCCATGGAATTCGATGGACACTCGAGTATCATATCCGAAAAATCCAAATCAAAGAGAGAGAATAATATCGATAGAATGAATCCACAGTGTGGCCACAAAGCGGATATCAAGTAGAAGGCACTTTCCATATCTTTACTTCGAAAATATGTATCATATAGTACCTTTCAAAATCACTTTCAAATATCATACATATATAAAGTCCATTATATATAAGATTTCATTTCAAATCGAATACTTTCCAAAATCCAAAGTATATCAAACCACACTTATATAGACTTCGATTATATAAGATCTCAATTTACAAATTTAGTACCTTTACAAATCAATAGTTTTCAAATCACTTCATACTTATACAAATCACTTTTATATAAGTTCGATAGCTCTCAAATCAAAGTATTTAAATAAATCAAGGTTCCCAATTTCAAACTATTTCAATATCAATTCAGTTTCAAAATCATATATGATTTCACCAAATCATTTCTTCCTAATTATATATATTCAGTTTCAAAGTTTCTCAAACAATAGATTTAGAAAATAATCCAAATTTTCAAATCAAAAAAATTTATGTCAAACAAATTCATTTCTATTTCAAACATATATTCACTATCAAAAATCATAATACTTTCAAAGTTGTAAATCTTTCGAAACCAAAATACTTGAAATCATTACACTTTGAAAATTGTAACCTTTCGAAATCATACATTTGAAATCATAAAACATTCCTTTAATTCTTTACGTTTCACAAATTTATTCAATTAAACCCAAATCTAAAAATTTCAATTCTTATTCGATTCAAACCATCAGTTTCAATTCAATTTAGTTTCCAACAAAACCATTTCAAATATTATCAAATTTCAAATAAAAATTTGATCCAAAATAAACTATTCAATCTTGAATATATTCCAAAGCTTAAATATACCATATTTCATAACTAAATTTTATAATTTCATATATATCAAATTTTACTTCATTATTACTTACATATGTCATCATTTCGCAACATTACATTCGATCGCTCGCTTGATCACACAAGTCGCTTTCGAACTAGTATTGTCCATACGACTTCCCTAATGCGGACTTCGATATGGTTTCTCGACTAGAAGCCATCAGTCTCCTTTCATAGCCATATACTATGATATAGAATTCTAGAATCAAGCCCAAAATCCATATCAAATATTCGCCATCAAGACTCAAATGAAAAATCCTAACACGAAATGGTGTAATTCACCTCGAACTTGTGTACTCAAACTTGGATCAAATTAATTATGCGAATAAAACAACATACGTACAACTTATGTATCTATTCCAACTTGTTAAATAAGTAGTTTCATAAAGATGTTACTAAGTTAAAACATTTAAAACCAAATTTTTCTCAAACATTTGAAGACTAATTTCATATTAGTATAATTCAAAATAGTCTTATTTATTTACTTAACAAAACAGTTTCCACTTATACAAATCATATTATTTCATGCTTAAACATACAAACAAAACTTATATTCTTTATCAAATACCTTATACCTTTCAAAATTTCTTAGCTTTGAGAAGTTAACCTTGATTTGGAAGTGCTCGAACCTTCAAAATAGTCGAAGAAATCATATTTTCAAATCAAGAGTTGGAAATCACCAACAAATCAGTCAATCAATTCCAATGGATAAGTTTATACCAAAACAAATCTGAATCTCGAGGATTGAACACCGACTTACTTTAAATCATTTCAAATATATATACATACATATATCTTTCGAATATCAAACCATACTTCGAAATCTGAAATCAAAATTTGGTTTCACAAAATCACTCGCATAGCAAGGCTACTGAGTGGCCTCTCCCCCACTCAGAAACTCGAAAATCAATGTCGATGATGCATGCATTCATCACCGAAGTTATTTTCCAGCGACATAAGTGGGTTATGGACTTTTATTTCCTTGAAACTTCTTTGAAATCACTTCGAAATCATTGGAATTCATTCAAATACATTTGAAACATTTCTTATTCGGAAAAATATCTTTAAATCATATTAATATTATGTATTTTCCAAAATCTTAAAACCGATTTCAAAACATCGGAGTTCGATTCCTCGAAATTCAAATTCAAAACCCTTCAGTTATAAATATTTTTTATATAAATCAATTTTCTTATAAATTTTCAAAATTTCAAATCCTTTCAAAGTTTCAAATTTTCATTTTTAAAAGGTATATAATCCTTATTGAAAAAATTCCACGTTTATATACAAAATAGTGTCATCCTTATCAAAATAATAATTTCGTTGTATGCACAAATTCAAAATACAATCAATCACAAATTTTCAATGGATGATTCGAGGATGGATTTCAAACACATAGAGATTCAAATATAGAGGACTCTAATAAAATAGAATTCTGGTTCGAAGATAAGCTCGAACGAAGATGAGAAAATTTGATAACCAAATAGAAGATGGATAAGCCTTTATGAATCGCGGGCGACCTTAACTGGGTCAACCGTGACTTCAGGAACATAACCAATGCGAAAATCTAAGGAAAAACGACATTCGATCGCCAGAGATAGAATCCGAGTAGAGCAGGAGATAGATAGCATCGTAAACCGAGGATACAGAAATCTTTGGTGAATCAATTCTAATTGTAAAGGAGTTTCACCCCTTTACAAATCATTCGAAGATTTACGGAATCACCGATCTTGAGAGAGGTCTTTCTAAAGTGGAGTTATGGAATGCTCCAAAATCAAAATGGATAAAATAGGAAAGACAAGACTGGATTTCAGAACAAGAAGGGGCGTTCCAAAGTTCAAGGAATCCTAATCGTTAAGAATCCTAACCAAGAGATTTCTAACAAGGTGGATACAGAAGGATTGAAGTTTAGAAAATCTTGGTTTCAAAATAAATTTTTATACAAAAAATAATCTTTGAAAATACTTTAAAATCATTTGGAAATCATTTTATACTTCGAAAATACGTTCTCTCACAAAGAAAGGATTCTGAGGTTGATTTCACTCATTTTAGGGTATTTCTACCCTATCTCTATTGAGTTTTTGCTCCGCAGGCTAAGGTTTGCCTAAAACCAAAGCTCTGATACCAACTATAACAACCCGATATTTTCAGCCATTCACATCCACACATGCCGGACTTGAATTGCTCAAAATATCACATTGTAAATAAATTTAGAGCAAATGAAATACAACCACAGAATCACAGACACAGAAATATCAGAATAACTCGCAGCGGAAATTAAAATACCATAGTAGTTCATGAAGCTACTATAACAAACTCTCAAAACATAATACACAATATCAGTCTGAAAAACATATACAATAGGAATCTCAATTACATAACATTTTATAAATACCAGAGTTGAGATAGAACAACTAAAACTGATGGGAACAGATAACTAGACAAGCAGGATCTCCAACGATTCCTAGCTCCAGAAAGAAATCCAAAGCTAAGCTATAAATAATCAGGCTGACCCGAGTGTAAAGTAAAACACAAAACACTCGAGCCAGGACAATATATACATATATAATGTAAACCAACTCAAGTGAACTGTACTAGGAATGCATAATAACTTAAAGGATGCTTGGGATCGCCCATCCTTTAAGAATCAGTTAAACTATAAATTAAATACATCCGTGGTTAAAATTCCAAAATGGTATTTTATACTTCAAAATCAAATATCATTTCAAAATTCAATATCATTCAAAATCCATATCAAAATATCATATCTTCCAAACCACATTCATTTTTATTTAATTTAAATACCATTACAAACCACATTTCAAAATAGTTTATATTTCGAAACAAATTACTTCGTTTTAAATCATAAAATGAAGTTATTATATTTAATATATAAATTATTAAATTTCCAAAATTTTAATCTTTCAAAATTCATTTATTCACTTAATTTATTAAAACAGATGAAAATTCAACTTTCACGGCATTTAGAAATTGCTACAGAAAGTTACATTCAAAACAGTTCAATTTAACAAAAGATAGCATTTAAAAATGTTGTAATAGGGTTACATTAGTTTCAAATAAAACTTAGTTAAATTCAACAATTATAACATTTATAAAAAATGCTATAATAGCCTTTAATTAAACTTAGCCATTTGGTTCGTTATTATCAACTACAGCATTTACAAATGTTGTATTATCATTTACATTAGAATTAATAGCATTTCAGAAATGCAGTTAATTATCTTCAAATATTCTCAGTATAATTTCCCAACAATTATATTTTTATTTAAATCATTTTTAACTTATAAAATCATATAATTTCACTTTTAAAACAATCATTCAAATACCCTTATATTCAAGATTTTATAAAGTTAAATATCCATTCAAAAATCAAAATTTAATAATAATTCAATTATTAAATTCCAACATTAAATTCTAAATTCATTAAATTAAATTTCACTTAACACTTAAGTTTAAAATTTTCAAATATAACTTAATTTCATTTTTATTTACTTAACTTAAAATTCACTTTTAAACCAAATTCACAAATTTCCAATTTCAGTTATATTTCAATATTTCAACTTAAATGTTCATTCATTTCACATTTTTTACTTTATTCAAAAATCATTAATATATTATAAATTCATTTTAAATTCATTTAATTAAAAATATCATAAATTTATCATAATTTCATATTTAGTTTAAATTCCATTTATCACCAAATTATAATTTCCAAAATAACTTACATTTCAGATTTTCTAACTTTACCATTTATTTATTTCAATTATAAATTTTCAGAAAATCAATAATGCTTTAAAAAATCATTTTTAATCAAATTTAAATAAAAATATTTTAATATTTACATTTCTAAAATATTTTAATTTTTTTACAAAAAACATATTTTAACAACGGGTCTGTATTTCATTTTCTAGCCTAGGTAAAGTGATACGGGTAATATATCATTTCAACCCGTAATTTACAAAGAAAATACGGGTTTGATCATTTCAAACCCGCAATCCCAAGTAAATGAAAATAATTGAAAATCATTCAAGCCGATCATTTCAGCCCATAATGATTTTCTCCTATTCTAAAGTCTGTTCGGGTATGTATCATTTCAACCCATAGTGATTCTAATCAAAAGGAACTTGCAGTGTGATAAACTGATAAAAATAACAGAACATCATAATATAACAGTAATAGATGTTATAACAGGTGTTTAAGCATGGGTGAACATCATATAATCATAATATAGCAGATGTAACATGATAATGCATTTTACAGATTCAAAAGGGGTCAATTTACTAGTTATATATGTACATATTGTGTGGTGAGAATAACTCACATGTTCGGAACTGGAGATAACTGCCAAAGCAAACAATAAAGACACTATGAAGGCACGACAATATGGAAATGACTTGAGAGTAGAGAGCCAAAGCTATATGCCTTGATAATATATACACAAAACAATACGATAATACATAAGTTACAACACAAATTTATCGTCAAATAACATAAGAAATCTATACTCAAAACAACAACAAATGACTTGCACTTGCTCTCTACCTCATGTACTTCAGTTATGCAGGTGTTTAGCTCGGTCTAGGGTGCTATAGGTCTGGTTTGAGTGTGCAAGTGGTCGGCCAACATTTTTTTTTTGCAAGATGGTGAAGTCTAGGTGCATAAACTAGGTGTTCAAGGCTAAACAATGCAACATAACATCACATCTTTGGCACAAATAGTTTTGTCTAGAGGTCATGTGTCAAGGCCAGTGGCTCCTGGAGGTGGTGGGTGGTGTTGAAGAGGTGGAGGTCAGGACAGAGGTGGTGGTGGTGGAGGTGGTGGTGGCAAGAGGTTGTGGAAGAAGGTGTTAACAAATCTAGGCTAGGCTTGTAGGTAGTGATGGGTTTTTGTTGGATTTTTATGTAGATCATGGCCTTGGGTTGGGTCGGCTTGAAGTGGAGGGGTAGTAGGATGGGTGATGATCAGAGGAAGGGGGTGGTGGAGGCTACCATGGTGATGGAGGAGATAGTCTAAGCCAAAGAGATGAAGAAAGCAAGTGCAAAACCATGAAAACAAGATGAAAACATGAAAAAGAAAAGGATTTTTTTACCAAACTTATGCAAGATATGGTGGCCGTGATTTTTTTGAAATGAGAAGCTTTGTTATGATGTGTGAAAATGAAAAAAAAATGCAGCTGGAGCAATGAGAAAGTCGGTCAAAACAATAAAGATGTAAGTTGAGAAAATGAAAAGGCCGAAGATAAAAGGACTTTGGAAGATTAAGAGTTTAAACCTTTCAAGTTACCTTTAATTTATTTATATAAGTTTATATTACTGAAAATAATAATAATTTCAGTCGCAAATTCGAAAATATAACAAAATATAAAATATATATAAATATTTATTAATTATATAAGGTTAGAACAAGAAAATAGCACAAAATTGCAAACTAGTCTAGAAAAATGGAAAATAAACAGAATGAACTTTGGAAAATTTATATGGACTTGTAAAAATATTTATAACAAAGATAATAAAATAAAATAAAAATTAATTCACAAAAAAAATATAAATTTTAATTAAATATAATTTAAATGAAGAAAATAGCAGACAAAATAGAAAACAGCCTTTAAAAATAGAAAATAAATGCAATAAATTTTGGAAAATTTTTATTATCACTTCAAAAATATTAAAAGACAAAAATATACATAAAATAACATAATGAAATATTTTAAAATAAAATATGACAAAGAAAATATAATTTATATAATTTAAAATACACAAAATTGCTAAATAAAACAAATTGCACTCAATATTGAAATATACATAACTTTCACAATTTATATCTGTTTTCAACGAAACAAAAAGCAGTATTCAAGTTATTAAATCTATTTTCATGATAAAATATAAAATTTAAGAATTTAAATATTTAAATTTGAAATTTAAAAGTCAAAGTTTGACCCAAATTGACCAAAATCAACATTTCAGGAAAATATTCAATTTATACCATTTGGAATTATAATTCACATAATAATCAAAGTTTAAAAATGAAATGTTTGAAACGAAACAAGTTCAAAAAAATTCAAAATGAAATAAAGTCAAAATTAAAATATACATAAAAAATGTAGGGTTGTTACAGTAACCCCAAACCAATATAAAATCCTGCCATGTTCTTTCCTTTACTGCTTTTATTTAGTATTTGCATCTATGTATTCCATGATTATATCTATGTCTGTGAATTGCATTTCTTGGTGATTAAATTACACAAGTTTCAAAAAGATTTAGGAAATCCATAAAACACCATTCACCCCTCCTCTAGTGTTATTCCTTCCTTAAGATCCATAATCTGCATTTCTAAATTTGGTATCGAAGCAAGATTTTCGAAGTTTTTATAATCTGAATTTTGAAAAAGTTTTTGAAAATGGCTACCGACACTGGTTATTTTAACACTGCCACTAATTTCTTTGTAGAGGGTCAGTCTACTGCCAGACCACCACCTTTTAATGGCAGTAACTACGCATATTGGGCATGTAGAATAAAAAAATATCACACAAACTGAATATTTTGAACCCACAACTAGTTCTGCACAGTGGACTGCTGAGAAAAATACTATTGCATAGAATAATTCCAAAGCCATGAATATTTTATTTTTTTCACTTGATAGGAATGAATTCAATGGAGTATCTGTTTGTAAGTCTGCATATGATATCTGAAAACTTTGCAAGCCACTCATGAAGGAACAATCAAAGTCAAACTGATAAAAATATCCATACTCACAAATCAGTTTCAATTATTCAAAATGAATTCTAATGAGTTCATTATTGATATGTATATTATATTTCAGGATATTGTGCATTCTCTAATATCATTGGGAAAATGTTTTTCCGAAGAAGATCAAGTCAAAAAAATTCTAAATTATCTTACTCCGGAATAGGATCAGAAAACTCTTGCTATTGAAGAAGCAAATGATATTAGTGCTTTAAAGATTGAAGAATTGATTGGAAATCTAATGTCGTTCGATGTACAAATGCAAGAGAGAAGAGACAGCAAGGCATTCGAAAAGAAGTCAATTGCGTTCAATGCAATAACAGATGGATCACACTCGAGAAGTGACGATGATGAAGAAATAGCCTTCATGACAGAATTTTCGAAAGTTTCTAAAATACGGGAAGATGAACAACTTCAAAAAGAATGATAACAAGAATTCTGGAAATCATAATGAAGTACCGAACCACGTAACATGTTTAAACTTTGACGAACCAGACCATCTCAAAAGAGACTGCCCGTATCCTGATAAGCAAAAGTTTTCTACAAGCAATGATTAAACAAAGAAAAGAAAAAGAGCATATACCGCTACACTAAATGACTCAGACTTATCCTCAAGTGATGATGATTAGAAGACGAAAAATTCGAAGTGTGCTTTACAGTAATTCGTGATTCCGATGATCTCAGAGATACGAATCTAGAAAAGGTACACGTTTATAATATATTGGTTGAAATTGTTTGCTTAAAATTGTTTGATTGTTTTTTATATTATGTGTTGTTTGAATTTTAAATTATTTTTATTTTTAATATTATAATATTTTTATTAAACGAGTATTATTATATTAAATAATTACTCCAGAAAATATATAGACATTATAAATGATATTTATATATATATTAAAGTATATAAGAAAAAATAAGTCACATGAATTCTCTGACTCATGTCGACATGGTCCTACCCATGATGTCGACATCCCTGTCAGAAATTTGAAATTCAAATTTAAATTCAAATCTTTGAACTTCCCTTCACCTTTTCAACAAATCCAATGTTCTAGAAATGTACCTCTTGACTAGAGAATATGACTATTGAATATCTATTTATTTCCATTATCTTATCATAACTTTCATTTCCATTTTAAAATTCAAACTCTCTTTCACTCTTTCAAACCTTCTGCTCTCTTCAAAAATGGCTTCTTCAAGCACTCCATCCACAATGAGGATGTCTAAAACTATTAAAGAGTATCTCTATAATGATCTGGAAGCAATCAAGGCTTATATAAGCTATGCTAATTATGGAAAAGTTCACACGGGAAAGTTTTCTATCTTTAGCGATTTCTCTACATATGAAATCAATACTCTTCTTGAAGAGAACCATATTCTTAGTCTTTTTGACAATTCTGAAAATGATCTTGTTTGTTACCAAATCTTGTTAAAATGTTTTATGTGAATTTGAATCGCGGTTTTATGAAGGAGATGAAAATGAAATTTGGAGTAGTGTTAAAGGCACTAAAATTGTTTTAAATTATGAAATTTTGGGCAACATTCTCAATTGTAAGAATTCGAGAATGGAACTTTCTACTTTAATATAGATGAACGCATGTCTGCAACATACTATTACTCCTAGATCGAGAAATTTCAATAACCCGACTTTAAATGTTTGTAAAGCTCTGTTTTCTATTTTTGGTCATTATAACATTAACTGGCACAAGTGATTATGGATGAACTTCGTCCTAAAAATTTGGAAATGGGTGAGAATACTTTGTATTATGGAATTTATCTCACTCAGATTTGTAATTATTCTGGTGTTGATTACAAAAGGGAAGAATTTGTTTCAATAAAGTGTCTAATTATGTCAATATTTCTCTCATGAAAATTCCTTTCATATTTCAACAATATGAATCTCTTGCCGAAAAGGATGAAAGATTGGAGCATGAAGATATGGAGGAAGAATAGGAGGAAGAAGAAGAAAAGGGGGAGGAAATGGAAATTAAAGAAGAAAATAAAGATGTCTCCTTGGAAAGTATTGAATATCCTACCAATACTAACAATCCTTGCAATAAAACACTCCTCAAAAATCAAAAGGTCATAGTGGAAAATAAACGGATTCTCAAAAGATCCGTTAGTAAGAAATTGGATAAAATGTCCACTAATATGAACAAATTCTTGGCTAAAGTTGGTCAAAAACTTGGCTTATCATCATCCTCCTCGTCCTCTAGCACATTCTAAGAACTAGGTTGTAATGTATTAGTTTGTTTCATGTGAGCTTATATTGTTTTTTTATCATATTATGTAATATCTTATGTGTCATCTCATTTATTTATAAAAATCAACAATCTTATGTTTTTCTACCTTATCGTGTCTCTGGAATAAATGTTAGTATAGTATATAAGTTTATATATATATACATACTTATTCACAAAACAAATAAGACATATAGATTAACATACCCATGTCGACATACCCCTACCTCCTATGTCGACATATAACTGTCTGATTTGGTTTTTTTAATTTTGAAATTAAAATAACTAACATGTGTCTATTCATTTTAAATGAATTTCTACCTATTTAAACACTTGTTTCTTCCATTAATTTGTAATCTCTTCATTTCTACTTATCTCTATTTGCATCTCTTAACTACTTATCAAAAATGGCTTCCGCTTCTCGAACTCTAAGTGATATCTTGAAGAAACTCTCAATTCATTCAATACTTACTTTTATTCTCCGCAATCAAAGGCACTTAGAACTAAGTCAAACGCAGATGATAAAAGAACAAGAGAAGCATTTTGACGCCCTTCGTTGGATGATTTCTACCCTAAACAAAGATGATCTCGATGCAAATCTTGTAGGAACTTTGATTCAAGATAATGAAGATTAGGAAGACATTAAAAAGTATCCTATCTTTGGAGAAGAAGGATCGGTTTAAGTTCCTAGAAATATTTGATCTCCTTATGATTTGAATTGCTTGTTTTTGAATTGTTTGATTTGATTTTCTTTGATTAAAATTGATTTGGTTTGAATGATTTGTATAACATTACATGAAACATAGTATATATTGGGTTTAAAACGTTCATATTTATCATGTCTTTATTATTAACTCATGTTATTTTATATATACTCTATCATAATTTGTCACATGTACTCAAGTATAAGACTAAGGGGGAGTTATATCAGTTTAAGATTAATTTTTCTTGATGACAAAGGGGGGAGAAATATAAAATAGAGTAGTTAGAATAGTTAGGCTTAGATTAAGGGGGGGTTATTAGTTGTAGGGGAGTTATTAGTTTTAGGGCGAATTATAGTGAAGGTGAAGTATATTTTATAAACATAGGTTGTCATCGTCAAAATGGGGAAAATTGTTAGTCCTTGAGATGATGGTTTTGATGACAACAACCTTAGGACTTGTTATAAAATATAAATGCTAACATTATAGTTTAGACATATATGTATATGCAAGACATAACCATGCAGGTACCAAGAATGAAGACTATACAGTATAAAGATTCAAGAATGAAGATATCAAGATTGAAGACTCATGAGTATCAAGATATCAAGAGTTCAAGATTTCAAGAATACAAGATATTGAGTCTAGAATTATGTTCATACTTCTTGAAAGAACTTACATATTTATTCGAAATTTATTCGTGGAATGAAATCCACTTCCAGCATGTTAAAGGGATGGAACCCAAGTGGGATGGAACCCAAGTGGGATGGAACACGCGACAATATTTAGTGGAACATATAGTGGTCCTATTTTGATATCCACTAATTTTATGAAAATTCTTTTCAAAAATATATCTCTTATTTTAATTGTTTTCAAAACCTTCTTTTCAAAAAGACGTCTCACTTGTTTGGAATATTTTAGCCTTAAAATTATCTTTATCATTTTTAATATTTGGATTTCAAAATTGTCCTTGATTTTATATTATCTCTTGTTTTACATATTTAGCTTTTAGATATTTATATACTCGGTTTTTTAAATCACTTTATAGATTAAGATTGTATATAATAAAATTAGTTTTATATGTTTAAACTATACTCAAATATATTTACAAAGTTTAGAAATTGTTTTAACAAATTATAGAAACCAGTTTTAATAAGAAAATCAAAATTACCAATTTTTTCTAGAGCATGTCGACATCCTTCAACCCCCCATGTCGATATGGTGCCCGTTAAATTCAAAATTCAAATTTTCAAAAGAAACGTCTATTCGTCACATCCTTTCACGAATAGATATGGCTGTTGATCTTCTGTAAATACTAGTAGTTCTAAACGAAATTTTTAACAGATTCACTTGTTTTCTTTCCTCTTCATCTTCCACATGTATTCTAAAGAATCCTAAACTATATTCTGCCAAAATACCAAGTGAATCAAACTTAATTATCTCTTGTTTGATTCTCTGCCACTCTCTCCGTAAGATCTCAGTACTATTCAAAGTTATAGGATCTTTTGTAAATCAAACTGTTGAGTAAAAGGTGTCGTTGAGCGTTGAAATCAATTTGGGTGTGATTGTAACACCAGAAATCAATTAGGCGATGTTGTAGCTTGCTTAAATCAAGACAGTTGCCCTGAACTCGAATACAGAAGGGTGTATCTCATAGCCTTGAAACTGAGGGCGTAATCTGGGAGATTATTTTGAAAAGAAATCCATACACTTGTACGGTACTGGATGTAGCGTAACTCCGAACCAGTATAAAATCCTGGTTTATTGCTTTTATTTAGTATTTGCATCTATGTCTGATTCTGTGATTATATTTGTGCCTGTGAATTGCATTTGTTGGTGATTAAATTACATAAGTTTCAAAAAGATTTAGAAAATCCACAAAACACTATTCACCCCCTTCCCCCCTCTAGTGTTGTTCCAGTCTTAAGATCCGTAATCCGCATTTCTAACGAAATAACTTAAAATTCATTGAAAACAACTGGTATTTATAGAAGAACAATAGTCAAGTCCATCCACGAAAGGTTATGACGTATAGACACTTCTTTTGAAAATTTGAAATTTGAATTTCTACGGTTACCAAGTTAACTTGAGGGGATGGAGCATGTCGACATGCCTATGATAATTTTGAAAATCGATTTTGCTTTTAAAAAATGATTTCTATTCTAGAACTTGTCAAAACAATTTCTAAACTTCGTAAACCATTTTGAATATAGTTTAAACTTATAAAAGAGATTTAAAAAGTAATCTTAGAAATGCATAATCTATAATATAAAAGTAATATTAAAAACTAAGTATAGAATATATTTTGAAATTTAAAGCTATAATATTAAAACCAGGAGATAGTTTAAAAACAAGAGATGATTTTGAAATCAAAATATAAAAGATAATTAAAATAGTTTAAGGCTAAAATATTTAAATTAAGAGAGATGACTTTTAAAAAGTTTTTGGAAAAATATTTAAAATAAATTATTTGAAAATTTCATGGATTCCATTCCGGTAGAGAAGGTCATGGGTTCCATCCCACTAAAAATATGGTGGGTTTCATCCCACCATTAAAGCGAAAAGGTGGATTCCTTCCACGATAAAAATCCAAATAAAGATTTTAGTGCTATTATGAAGTTTTAACATAAATCAAGAATCTATTACTTATCTTGATATCTTGAACTCTTGATATCTTGAACTCTTGATACTCATGAGTCTTCAGTCTTGGTTTCTTCAATCTTGAATTCGTCAATCTTGAATCTTTATATTGTATATTCTTCATTCTTAGCACCTGCATATATATCCTGCATATACATATATATCTAGACAAGAATATTATTATAACAAGTCCTAAAGTTGTTGTCATCAAAACCATCATCTCAGGAACTAACAATCTTCCCTTTTTTGATGATGAAAACCTAAGTTTATAAAATCTACTCCAACAAACTTCGATTCTACTCCGACTCACCCTTATTCCAACAACTTCCCCTAATCTACAAACTTCCCTATAATATAAGCCTATCTAACCTATTTTATAATTCTCCCCCTTTGTCATCAACAAAAACTAAGCCTAAAATATATAACTCTCCCTTAAGCTAATACTGTGGAACTAAATGCTAATAACGAAGTATAATAAGTGAAAACATAAATCTAGTTTTATTATATAAGTTTTTATATTACACAAACATATAAACGAATATATACAAATACACAAGCAATAACATAAAAACAATCTAATGAGAGTTCTTGAAAATTAGTGACTTGTGATTCGAACAATTAGGGTAATGGGGACAATAATTTCCACGTTGTTCGACCAAATTACCATCTTTTCAAAATAGACTTCACCAACGCAAATAACTTTATCATCCTCGTCCACTTGTGCTTCTTCCTTGTCTTCTTCTTTTTCATCATCGCCCTCTAATGGATTATGACTACGTATGCTAGAGGAATCAGCTTCAATCACAATAGGGTCTGCATGATTATCCATTAGGAATTTTTGCAAATTTCTATGAATGTTTCTCTTGTTCCTTTGCCATCCTTATTTGCATGACTTGTAATTCAGTCAGCATTTGTAGAGAATCCTTCATAATTTCCTCGATCTTCATTACTCGAGCCAATGTAGTTCGTTGAAATGGACCAAAATTAGAAGAGTGCAAGGAAAATATTGCATTTTGGTTTGATTTAGAAGAGGAGACCATAATTTTATGTTTTCAGAAGTTTATTACATAGAAAATGAAGAGAGAAGGCAGAAAAATTCGAAATGTTGCGCTTATATACCCACCAAACTGATTTTGAAGGTAAAACTAAAATTTCAAATTTTACCGTTGTTTGCCGATATAGAGGGTAAGGACATGTCGACATCCCTTTGAAAATTTTGTTTTTCTTTATTTGTTTAAATATATATGTTACTATATTATATATATCTCTCAGTTATAGAACAAATACCTAGTTCTCTTCTTAATGTAATAAAGGTTGATTGATTCAAAGGTTTGGTCAGGATATCAGCTATTTGATTCTCAATGTTGAAAAACTCAAGAGAAATAATCTCTTTACTTATATTATCTCTGAGAAAATGATGTTTGATATCGATATATTTTATTCTGGCATGATGAGTAGGATTTTTGGCTAAATTTATTGCACTTGTATTGTCATAATAAATTAGTGATTTTGAAATATTTAATCCAAAATCCATAAGGGTCTGTTGCATATAGATAACTTGAGAACAAGCCAAAGCAGTAGAGATACATTCTGCTTCAGTTGTTGATAGTGAGACAGTATTTTTCTTTTTACTAAACCAGCAAACCAAAGAATGTCCTAAAAAGTGACAGGTTCAAGTTGTACTTTTTCGGTCTGATTTACAATAAGTATAGTCAGCATCACAATATGAGATTAAATAAAATGAATCATTTTTAAGGTAAAATAGGCCATAGTCTAAATTGTGTTTAACATATCTTAGGGTACGTTTAACAACTTCTAAATGGGTCTCTTTCGGTTGAGATTGGTATCTTGCACAAAGACATACACTATGTATGATATCAGGCATACTCGTAGTTATACTGAGTAGCGATCCAAGCATTCCCCTATATAGTTTTTGATCGACATCTTTTGACATTTCTTCTTTTTTCAAGGCTTCATTGGTTGCCATTAGAGTGGGTTTTCCACTCGCAATGGTCATACCAAACTTATTAATTAGGTCCCTAGCATACTTTTCTTGACTAATGAAAATAACAGTACCTAATTATTTTATTTGCAATCATAAAAAAGTAATTTCACCCATATGACTCATCTCAAACTCTTTTGTCATTATTTGAGAACTCTTTATTCATTTCATTGTTTGTTGATCCAAAAATTATAGCATCTACATAAAATTGTACCAATTGGAAATCATTTTTGTTTCTTTTAATAAAAAGAGTATTATCTACTTTGCCAATTTAAAATTTTAAGTGTAATAGGTAAGATCTTAGTATCGTAGCAGGCTCTAGAAGCTTGTTTCAGACCATATAAAGCTTTCTTTAATTTGTAAACACGATTTGGAAACTTTTCATCTTCAAAAAGTGAGGGTTGTTAAACATAAAATTCCTCTTTAACAAAATCATTTAAAAAGGAACTCTTAACATCCATTTGAAATAATTTGAAATTTTTATGGTTTGCGAAAGCAAGTATAATTCTAATGGCTTCTAATCTTACTATGGGTGCAAAGGTTTCTTCATAGTCCATTCCTTCTTCTTGAAAATAATCTTGTGCGACTAAGAGATCTTTATTTCTAACGACCTCACATTGTTCATTCATTTTATTTTTATAAACCCATTTACTTCCTACTATAGATTTGTCCTCAGGTCTAGGAACAAGTTTTCATACATCATTTTAGGTGAATTGATTCAGTTCTTCTTTCATAGCAAGAATACATGAATCATCAGATGATGCTTCCTTTGGATTTCTAGGTCCAATAATTGATATAAAAGCTACATTACTCATCTTTTTAGTTGACTTCTAGTTCTAACAATAGATTCAATATTTCCTAGTATATTTTCTAGAGGATGATCTTTTAAAAACCTGATCTTTTTAGTAGGATGAACAGTTTCACAATTTATTTCATTTGATTTAGTATCTAAAGTAAAAAAAATCATCTTTATTATTTATTTGAACAAAATCTTTGAAATTTTCACCAAAAGATACATGCATTGTTTCTTCAATGGTGTTAGTTGTTAAATTGAAAACTCTATATGCTTTACTGCTATTAGAATATCCGATAAAGATTCCTTTGCCGGATTTAGGATCAAATTTATCCAAATTGTCCTTTGTATTTAAAATAAAGCATTTACTTCCAAAAGCTTTGAGATAAGATACCTTAGGTTTCTTATTGAAAATAAGTTTGTATGGTGTTTTATTGGTTAAAGGTCTAACTAAAATCCTATTCAAAATGTAACAAGCTATAGCGATGCTTCAGCCCGAAAATTTCTCGGCAATTTACTGTCTGAAAGCACGATTCTTGCACACTCTTGAATCGTCCTATTTTTACGTTCTACCAATCTGTTTTGTTGTGGAATTCTTGGATAGGAAAAATTATGAGTTATTCCTCTTTTATGACAGAAATTCTCAAAATTTTCGTTTTCAAATTCTCCACCGTGATCATTACGAATGGTTTTGACTTTTGAAGAAAGTTGATTTTGAATTCTTTTTGGAAATTTTTTAAATAAATCAAAAGCATCACTTTTATGTTTTAGAAAAATTGTCAAGTAAATCTAGAATAGTTATCTACAATTACAAAAACATATTTATTGTGATTTATTGACTGAATTTGAGATGGACCAAACAGATCTAAATGAAGTAACTCAAGAGGTTTTGAAGTTGAAATCGTATCTTTAAATTTGAATGAAATCTTCCTAAGTTTTCCCAGCTGACAAGCATCACATATATTATCTACTTTAAAATCTATTTTTGGGAGACCTCTTACTAAATCGAGTTTTGAAAGTCAAGTTAAGAGTTTGAAATTCAAATGCCCAAATCTTTTATGCCAAATCCAAGGGTTGCTTGTATTAGCCAAAAGACATGGGTTATCATTTGAGATTTTCATATTGAGAATATAAATATTTTTCTTTCTAAGTCCTTCAAAGACAATATTTGATTTATTATCTTTGATGTGACACTTATCCTTTTCAAATTTAATTTTGTAGCCCTTATCACATAGTTGACATATGCTAAGTATTTTTTTTACATTTTTAACTAACAAAACATCAGAAATAGTAGGAGTTTTAGAGTTACCGACATTTCCGATGCCAATCACATGTCCTTTTGAGTTGTCTCCCAATTGACTTGTCCTCAACCTTTAAAAATTATGTCATTCAGTACCTCCGGATTGCCAGTCATGTGTCTTGAACATCCACTATCAAGTATCCATTTGTTTTTCTTGATTTGCACAATTTTTCCATTGAGTGTTGATTCTTCAAAAGCCATGTAATGTATATGTTTCCGCACAACACATTAATTCGGTAGATAACTTGATTTTCTATAATAACAATATTCAGACTTATGAGACAATGATCATTTGGACAGTTTTGAACTAATGTTAATAGAATTTACAAAAAATACCATTTTAAACTTTTTCAAAATTCAAATTATGATAACTTTGAAAACCAATGCTCTAATACCAAATGTAAGAAATACGGACTATGGATCTTAAGGCAGAATTAACACTAGAGGGGAGTTAAATAGTGTTTAACTAATTTTATGAATTTTTTCAAATTAAGCACATACGGATCCAATTTCACAACCACGGAATCAAACACAGATGCAAAAAGTAAATAAAAGTAGTAAATAAAATAACACACCAGTATTTTATACTGGTTCGGAGTTACCCTACATCTAGTCACATACAATTTCTTGTGTAGATTTCTTTTTAAATATAATGTCGATATTACAACCTCAATTTCAAAGCCGCGAGATACACCCTCCTGTCTTTGAGTCCAAGGCAAGCTCTCTTGATTTAACTAGGCTACAAGATCACCTAATTGATTTATGAGCTACAATCACACCGTTTCCAATCACACTTTGACAGATAAAAAGACTCGATACACTTCTTTGATTACAAATGATCCTATAACTTTGAATAGCACTGAGATCTTTGAGAGAGAGTGACAGAAAATCAAACTAGAGATGATCAAGTTTGATTCACTTCGGATTTCGACAGAGTTTTGTTAAAATTATAAGAGAATCTTTGAGTGGAGAAGGAGTGAAGAAATGAAGAAAAGCTAACTTAAAATTCGTTGAAAACACCTGGTATTTATAGAAGAACAACAGTCATGGCCATTCACGAAAGGTTATGATGAATAGATGCATTTTTTGGAAAATTGAAATTTGAATTTCTACGGTCAGCATGTCGACGTGGAGGGATGGGGTATATCAACATGCCTATGATAATTTTGAAAATTGATTTCGCTTTTAAAAAAGGTTTCTATTCTAGAACTTGTCAAAACAATTTCTTAACTTAGTAAACCATTTTGAATATTGTTTAAACTTATAAAAGAGATTTAAAAAGTAATCTTAAAAATATAAAATCTATAATATAAAATTAATATTAAAAACTAAGTATAGAATATATTTTTGAAATTTAAAGCTATAATATTAAAACTAGAAGATAGTTTAAAAATAAGAGATGATTTTGAAATCAAAATATAAAAGATAATAGAAATAGTTTAAGGCTAAAATATTTAAACTTGGAGAGATGAATTTTAAAAAGTTTTTGGAAAAATATTTAAAATAAATCATTTTGAAAATTCATGGATTCCATTCCACTGGAGAAGGTTATGGATTCCATCCACTAAAGAGGTCATGGGTTCCATCCCACTATTAAAGCGAGAAGGTGGATTTCATTCCACAATAAAAATTCAAATAAAGAATTTAGTGCTATTATGTAGTTTTAATATAAATCTAGACACTATTACTTATCTTGATATCATGAACTCTTAAACTCTTGAAATCTTGAACTCTTTATATCTTTAACTCTTGATACTCATGAGTCTTCAGCCTTGGTTTCTTCAATCTTGAATTCATCAATCTTGAATCTCTATACTGTATAGTCTTCATTCTCAGTAACTGCACATATATCCTGCATATATATATATATATCTAGACAAGAATAATAGTATATGTATTTTATAACAAGTCCTAAGGTTGTTGCCATCAAAAACATCATCTCAGGAACTAATTGTTATCATATTATAACAATTGGTTCTTTTAAGCTTTTTGGGCTTACACATCTTAGATTTATGCTGCATAAGGTTGAAAATAGCATGTTGTTGTATAAGTTGATGTTCTATACAAAAAATACCTTTAGAAGAGATGCGACGATTTGTTTTTTGATCCTCAAGTGTCGACACTAAATACATCGATGGTATTCATATGCCACACACCCAAGTACCATAAAGACAGAAAGTTAGGGTAAAATAAAAGAAATAGAAACATAACAAGAAAGAAGAACATAATATCAGAATCTCATATGCGGAACGATAACATATAATATCCGAAAAGTGTAGTACAAAGGGTTACTCCAACGTACATGAATCTTGGAGTTGTAAAATGACTAAGTACTATAATTATCCTGGACAGTTATAGCAGCATGTCCTCATAATGTTGAATACATACATAACAGTGAACAAAAATTAAAAATAGAAGATGGATAAACAGGTGGAAGCATTCAACTCATCTCCATAAGGTTGAAGCATCGAACTCTAAGACCTGCTTAATTCGAGCCACTTAAAGAGTTCATGAGGAATTTTGGGAAAAGAAATACCACATGTTAGAGATAAGTCTAGTATGAAAAGCTCAAAAATGCGTATAAATGCATAACAGTACTTCCAAGACCAACCAAATTACCAGATTGTTTTTCCCTTGGAAATACCCAAATCAATTTATATTTACATTAGGTGATGCTAATAATAATGTCTAAGGTGTGTAATATGAATAAGAAAAATAGTCGTGATGCTTACATCAATCACACCATAGCATATTAGAGTCCGGTTAAAAACGTTAAGGCACATTCAAGTAAACTGATTTTCCACGAAATCCTTCTCAGTAAACTAGTGACTTATCTCCAATGAAATGGGTAAGAAGTCAACTACCGAATGTCGTATATCTCTAAACAAAATATATCGTAAGGCAAACACAACCAGCTTATGCCCTAATGAGTGAACCCGAACCACGTAGAACCTAAGTACCAACAACTCTTCCAAGCAACATTTATAAGTATACTCTAGATAATGGAGTTCATGTACCCCTCTGGGTTAGCAAAACCCCTGGATTGTGCATTCTACTCAATCTTTAGTCATTTTTCTTATGTCGAGGCTACGTTCAACCTCTTTCATATGAATCTTCATTTCTCGAACAAGATACACTTCAACAACCTCTTCCAAACTGATTCGTATAGAAGTTTTGAAGTGGTAATCGGGAAGTGAAACACTTGCCTATCCCGGACTCTTCAAAACTAATTGATGAATTTCTGGTTAACTCAATTCTGTTTCTTTTAGAAGTAACCGAAAGCCAGAGGCATTTCGTAACAATGCTCCTCCCTAAGGGTTCTTATTGGTATAAATCCACGAACCCTTTCATCCACTTCCAAAGTCAAGTTTGGTCAAGATCGGTGGTGGAATAATCGACTATCTAGTCTCAAGCTCTTGCTTATAGAAATCAAGGTTCGTATACTTAACACATTTTCGACATTCCAGCTTAACTGTTCCTCGTCCAAGAGGGAAGCCAATAGGTTAGAGCTCTATTGCTTCATCCCTATTCGAACGTCAGTCTTAACTTTCGCAAATAGAGAAGCCTACTTCGTTCGGCTTTTAGTGTTAACCATAGTAATATTATATTCCATAGGCAATCAAACTAAGGTCATTACATAAGTGTTGCTTTTTATCCCTTCTTCTAAAACAATAGTATTTTCAAATTTCTTGTATAAATTCGAAACTTTTTTAACATGATGTATACGTGTATGATAGTTTTATTTAATAAGGAATTAGAGTTTAGAATAAATTAAGGAAGGAAAGTGCATGAAAGTTCTTACCTTAATAAAAGAGTTAAAAATAGTTTTGTAGACTTATATATAATTAAAATACCTTTAAATTATTTATATATAAGGTATAAGTAGTTATAGAAATTATTACTTTAAAAATAGGACTTAATATTGATTTTGAAAATCTTTACTCTTTTATCAAATAACAAGTTTTGTGGATACAAAATAAGAAAACCTTTGCTTTATAATTTCACATAAATTTGTTTAAATCTTTTTAATCTTAATGATTATACCTTTTATAAAACTCCTTTTAATAACATTTTGAACTTCACAAAAACTGATTTTTCCAAAGTGCATCCATACGATTATTGCTATATGGACCATAACTCTACTATCTTTGTTTTATAAATAAAATTGGTTTAAAACTTCACTTATTACTAACTTTTATACTTCTTTAAGGATAGAAAATGTTCAATTTGAAACTAAACAAAATGTGGAGTTTAAAAAGTGAGATAAATGAAAGGGATTTTAAATTGCGTTTATAACTACTATCGCTATATGAAAAATTTTGTATTCAATTTGATATATAATATCATTCGACTATATAAGCATATATGGTTCTCAAATTCAAATCATATCACAAAGAAGCATGTAATAACATGTGTATTGAATAAAATGTCCAAATTAATGTTCAAACTTTTAATTACATGCACTTAAATAAACAACACAAGTCAAAACATTTCAAGGCACAACACTTAAACAAATCACATGATTTTCAAAGCACATAATTATGGGCTATAACTTTAAGTAGTTAGGATATATTATCATAGTTTATAATAAGAAAAATCATCAAGTTTTGATTAAATAAATTATCAAATCTATGGATTTATGAAATGAGTGAGATAACTTAGTGTTCAACCAATTAAGCTAACTCCCTTCAACCTCTTCCTAACAACACCACAATAACTTCCTTCCTTCTAAAATGAGAACATGAACAAGCATGAACAAGAGAAGAGAGTGCCTAGAAGTGCATGGCTAAGTCTTACCACCCTAAATTGGGTATGGCCTTGGTGGGAATGGCTCCAAATCTTAAGTTTTAAGGTGATGGAAGGCTATTATATGCTACACAAGGATGATAGCAAGAGTTTGGAGGAATTTTAGCTTTTTGAATTACTTTGATTTAAGAAATTTTAGAAGAGAAAGGAGTGCAAGAACTTAGAACTTTGAGTTTGCGAATTTGTGGTCTAAGAAGAGAATCGTCCCATCTATTTTTAAGCTTCGGAATTAGTGGAAAAAGACCACCAATAACCTCCTTGGTCAATCGTGAAATTATGTCCTTCCATACCTCTTACACACTAGGGTTTCCATGAATCACTCCACTGTTTCCTCCTTAAATCAAAAGTCCTTTAGTCCTTCTTCTAGAAGCTATTTGTGTAATTAATTTCCATTAGTAATAAGAAGAATTAAGTACTAGTTAATGTTCTCATATGTTTGCTACATAATCCCAAAGATCTTGGAAAACTTTTATTGAACAAAAAGTTGATTTTTAACAAAACAACATTTTTTGACCGCATTTTTAATATTTCTTCAAAGCATATATTTTTGTAAACATATTTTAAAAATAAATTTTCTATCATTACTTATTAATTAAAAAGTGTTTAATAAGTTTATACAAATCATATTTTCAATACTTAACTATATTTTAAAAGTTGAGATATTCGAAGATGAAGTATTCGAATTTTTAGATCGTTACATTCTCTCCGCTTAGGACATTTCATCCCCAAAATCCAAACAAGAATAACACAAAGAGAATATAAGAAATGAGGTATATACAGAATACTGCTCAAAATTCATATAAAAAAAGATACATGCTAAGGGACCCCACCATAAGTGGTGAATACACAACAAAAGATAAGATACAACAAAATCTATTAACTAAGAAATAACTCTGGATAAGAGGATCAAATACTCTCCTCTATCTTTCTAGTGCAATCTTGATCATCCCCACTCCACTGCACCTTGACCAATTCCACAACCTTAGCTCTTAATCTCTTCGTACAACGTTAACAATACAAATAGGTTGTCTCACAATGGTCAAGTCGGGCTCGACCTCCAAATCCTACTAGTGCGATGGCTCGATAATCAAAGTAGGATCATGTACATACTTCTACGGATAAGATATATGGAAAAAATCATGTACACCCAATAACATGGTTGCTAACTCAACCTGATAAGCTAGAGTGCATATCCTCTCAAGAATTGAAAAAGGTCTAATAAAACATGGTGCTAACTTTCCATCCTTACCAAGTTGAATTACACCTCTCATCGAAGAAACTTTGATAAACACAAAGTCCCTAACCGAGACTCCAAGTCTCGACGCCTCACATCAACATAACTCTTCTGCTTACGTTGAGCCACCTTCAAGTGCTTAATCTCTACTACCTTATCCATAGCCTCACTAATCATATCTAGACCAAGCATTAAGCGATCTCCCAGTTCTACCAAACACGAAGGAGTCTTTCAAGGCCTTCCATATAATGCCTTAAAAGGTGTCATCCTAATACTCACATGAATATTGTTGTTATAAGAAAGCTCAACATGCGGCTAGTAATCCTCCCAAGAACTTCCAAGGTCAAGAATACAAGCCCTAAGTAAATCTTCCAAACCTCAATTCACTCTCTCAGTTTGTCCATTTGCCTGAAGGTGATAAGCTATACTCAAACTAAGCTCCATTCTAAGCGCATCCTGCAAACCCTTCCAAAACTGACTTGTGAAATCAGGTCCCTATCACTCACAATATGATATAGAATTCTATGAAGCCTAACAATCTCTCTAACATACAGCTGAGCCAAACTAGAACTCGTCTTTGATACCTAGACTGGTAAGAAGTGCGCGCTCTTGGTTAACTGATCAACAATAACCTAGGTGCTCTCATTACCTCTCCTCGATCTAGGAAAACCATCAATAAAATCCTTGGAAATATGCTTCCATTTCCTCTTCGGAACCTCTAATGGATGAAGCAAACCGGTCGTCTTCTGCTGACTACCCTTAACTTGCTAGCAGCTAGCACATCTACTTACGAAGATAGAAATATCTCCCTTCATATCCTTTCACCAAAAAATACGCCTCATGTCTTAATATATCTTTGTGACCCTTGGATGTACAGTTAATGTGAAATGATGAGTCTCCTTATGAACCTTCTGCCTAATACCATCAACATTCGAAACACACGACCTACCGTTCATCCTCAAGATGCCATGATCATCCAGCTCAAATTCTATAAATCTCTCTGGGGAAACATTTTCCTTAACAGCTTTAGTTATCCGAGCGAGACAAACATCCTCCTACTCATTACCCTCTATATGACCGATAAGAGTCGGACGAATCTCAACATTAGCCATAGCAGCATACTTTCTACTCAAAGCAACTTCTACAACATTAGCTTTCCCTGGTGTATATGAAATCTCAAGACCATATGCTACAAGAAACTCCAACCAACGTTGCTGCCTCAAGTTCAAGTCCATCTAAGTGAAAAAAACTTCAAAGATTTATGGTCCGAATAAAGCTCAAACTTCTCACCGAATAGATGATGCCTCCATATAAAAGACCATTGCTAAAAGCTCTAAATCATGCATTGTATACCTCGACTCATGCGGCTTCAGCTGTCTACTAGCATAAGCAACAGTCTTCCCATGCTGCATCAACATAACACCCAATCAAATTCCACAAGCATCAGTATAAACTGTAAGACCTTCACCGCCATCCAAAATAGTCAGAACGGTGGTGCTAGTCAACTTCTTCTTCAACTTTCCAAATGCTAACTCATATTTTTCCGTCCAGAAAAAATTGACATCTTTCTTTTTCAAATTCATAAGTGGTGAGGTAATCTTGGAGAAATCTTGAATGATTCTCCTATAGTAACAAGAAAAACCGTAGAAGCTTCGATATCCATTACGCTTTCAGGTCTCTTCCAAACCTAAATAATCTTAACCTTCAGGGGATCAACTGAAATACCATCTCCAGAAATAACATACCCCAAAAACCTTACCTCTGACTGCTAGAAATGACATTTCGAGAACTTAACCTTAAGAATATGCTCTCTAAATGTCTCTAATACAATCCTTAATTGACAAGAAATCTCTTCCTCGGTCTTGCAGTAAATTATAATATCATCAATGTAAATAAGCATGAATTTATTCAAGACATCATGAAAGACACGATTCATCAAATCGATGAAATGGGCTAGAGCATTGGTTCGGCCGAATGGCATATCAACCATTCATAAAATCTATCAGAATAGAAAGTTGTCAAGGACACACTTTCTTCTACCACCCTTAACTAATGAAAGCCCATAACAGGGTCAAGCTGAGAAAATATACGAGCTTCGTGAACCTGATCAAACAAATCATCAGTTTTGGGCAAAGGATATTTGTTTCTAATGATCCGTTTATTAAGCTCTCGGCAATCGATGCAGAGTCTTAGGGAGCCGTCCGCCTTAGTGGCAAAAACGATGGGCGCTCCCCAACTTCAATGGCTATGTCGAAACAGACATTTACATAACAAGTCACTAATCTAAATAGCTAATTCCACATTCTCCTTCAAAGATAGCCTATGAACAGGCAATACAATAGGCTTAGCATTAAGAACAAGATCAATACGAAACTCGATTTCATAGTGAGGAGGTAAACCAAAACCTCCTTTAATACATTAGAAAATTCCTAAACAATTGGAATCAACTCTAATTCCATCCGCCACATCAAGAGAATAAAGGAAACTAGTAATAAGAGAACTAGGCTCCTCACAAGATATAATGAGATCCTTCAACCCCTTCTTCAACACTATGATCTGTTTCTCACAATCCAAGTTGGCATGATTATGAAACAACTAATCCATCCCCTAAAGAACATTAAAACCGAGAAAACCAAGAACGGACATATAGAATGAAAGGAGTTGATTAAAATAATAAATCGAAACACCTTTACAAAACATGCTAAGATTTTTCAAGCCCCTAGTGGATTCGACACATAAATATAATTATAAACCATAATCAGTTACAGACCAGGTCTATCAAAAAGGTCACTAGAGATAAAGCTATGATAAGAACTAGTATCAAACAAGACATGAGTAGAAAGGTCAGAAATAGATAGAATACCTTCCAGAACCTACCTCCCTTAGGTGTTACTGAAGTGGAAGGTGCGAAAGTAATAGCAAAACCCTAGGCTGCTTTATCTTCTTGAGAATAAGACAATCCTTAACGAAGTGACTTGGTTGCTGGCAAGCATAACAACCCTTTGGTGCAAACTAGGGTGCTTTCCTTTTCGGTGCCTTAATCAACTACCCTCCTCCACCCTACCTACATTGTTTAGAATAATGGCCCATCATTCCACACTTATGGCAAATAACCTTGGCCCTTTTCTCCTTAAACTTATGCTTCTTATCCCCAGCCGATGTAGAAACATTAGGTTTTGGTGCAAAACAATAGGCTTCAATGCCAAACTCTCGAACCTCAAGCCCATTTTTACCAAATCAATTAATGAACCCATAATATGATTAGTTATATCCTGCTTAAATAGGATGCATACCAGCTATAGACATCTCGTTCTTCTTCAAGACCATGTCTATCATACCAGGCTCCAAACAATGCAATGTGTTAAACTTGTTCTCATACTCCACCGCAGTTAAAGTGCCTTGCTTTAAATCCAGGAAACTCCTAAACAATAAGGCCTTCTACACCTTTAATATAAATTTCCTCTCGAATTCCTCCATAAACTGGTCCTAAAAGAAGTCATTCTTTGGGACATCCATAGTAATAGAACTCCACCAATCCATGGCAACTTCAAAAAGATGACTAGAATCCAAGCGACGCTTCATAGCAACACCCAACTCCAAATCTCCAAAGATCTTCTCATACAACCTCAACAATGTTTGAATCTCAACAATCGAATCAGTCCCATTGAATCATTGACCACCAATCCTCTCAAAATCCTGAGAGTGAAGCAAAGCTCATTGGAGGCTGAACATGCACCACTTGCTTCACCACATTCTACCTAGGTTCGACAACAGGGGTAGCATTCCTTGGAGCTCGAGTCCCTCCATTGGTGATTGTACTAGCTCTACCACCATGACCCTACCACCTCTAGAATTTACAGCACGAGTACCTACGGTTTGCTACCTGAATTTAGCAAAACATCTTTAGAATACTTCAAGATAGAGTTATATCAAAGAAAGGATTTATAGAATGAATTACTAAGAATGGATTACTAAGAAATGATTAGCTCAAAGAAGGAGTTGATTTCTTTCAAAACAAAATGCATTATTAGGTAAGGAATATTTTTTTAAGAAAACATTTTGAAAGTCTAGTTTTGCAATAACAAATACACTCTCATATGTATAATATACTCGACTCATTCTAAGGCATTACTTACCCTATCACTACTGAGCCTACCCAACTAAAACTAAGGTGTTCGCATAACCTTGAGCTCTGATACCACAATGTAACGATTGCCTTTTCGATCCCCGAATGTCAATATTAAATACATTCACGCTATTCATATGTCGCATACCCAAGTAACGGAAAGAGAAGTTAGGGTAAAATTAAAAGAACATAAACACAATAACAAAGAAGCACACAATATCAAAATCCTACATGCAGAATGATAATATATAATATCCTAAAAGTATAGTACAAAAAATTACTCCAACATACATTTACTTTGGAGTTACAAAATGACTAAGCATTACAATCAGCATGGATAGTTATAACTGCATGTCCTCACAATACTGAATACACAAATACTAGTGAACGAAAATGAAAAATAGGTAGATAGATAGATAGGTTGAAGCATCTAGCCCATTCATAAGCTTGAAGCATCCAACTCTAAGACCTGCTTGACTCAAGCTACTCAAAAGGGTACATGAGGAATTTTGGAAAAAGAAATATAACGTGTCAGACATAAGTCTGGTATGAGAAACTCAGAAATGCATATAAACACATAACAGTACTTCCAAGACCAATAGAATTACTGATTTTTTTCCCTCAGAAGGATCCAAATCAATTTATATTTACATTAGGTTATATTAACAATAATGTCTAAGGTGTGTAGAATAAATAAGAAAAATAGACATGATGCTTACATTAATCACACCACAGTATATTAGAGTAATTAAAACCACTAAGGCATATTTGTTTAAATAGATTTCCATTAAGACCACCTCAATAAACTGAGACCGATCTACTATTACAAGGGTCAAAAGTTACCTTTCGAGCGTCGTATATCTCTAGATAAAATATACCATAAGGCAAATACAACTGGCCCATGCCGAAACAAGCAAACCCGTACCACATTAATAACTCCCTCTAGTAACATTTATAAGAATTCTCTAGATAATGGAGTTGATGTACACCTTAGGTCAGCAAAACCTCTGGATTGTGCATCCTACTTTATCTTTAGCCATTTCTTCGATGTCGAGAATATGTTCGGCATCTTTGATATGAATCTTCATTTCTCGAAAAAGATCCACCTCAACAACCTCTTCCAAACTGATTTGTTTAGTATTCTTGAAGTTTTATTCGACAAGTAAAATACTTACCAATCCCAGGCTCTTCCAAACTAATCAATGAATTTTGGTTAACTCAATTCTGGTTCTTTTAGAAGTAACCAAAAGCTAGATGTGTTTCGTACCAAAGCTCCTCCCTAGGGGTTCTCGTTGGTTTAAATCTGCGAAGCCTTTCTTCAATTTCCTAAGTTAAGTTTGGTCAAAATCGGTAGCTGACTAATCGACTATCGAGTCTCAAGCGCTTGCTTACAAAAATCAAGGTCTATATACGTAACACGTTTCCAACATTCCAGCTAACTATTCCTCGGCCAGGAGGGAAACTAGTAGATTAGAGCTCTACTGCTCCATCCCTACTCGAACATCAATCTTGACTCTCACAAATAGAAAGCCTACATCGTTCGTTTTTTAGTATTAAGCGTAGTAATGCTAACATTCCATGAACAATCAAACTAAGGTCATTACATAAGTGTTACTTTTTATCCTATCTTCTAAAACAACAGTCCTTATAAATTACTTGTACAAATTAATAACATTTTTAAAATGACTTATATGCATATAATAGTTTTATTTAATGAGGAATTAGAATTTAGAATAAATTAACGTAGGAAAGTGCAAAAAAGTTCTTGCTTTAATAAAAGAGCTCAAAATAGTTTTAGAGATTTATATATAATTAAAAATACCTTTAAATTACTTATAAATTAAATATAATTATTTATATAAAATATTACTTTAAAATAGTTACTTAATATTGATTTTGAAAACCTTTATTATTTTAACAAATAAACAAGTTTTGTGGATATAAAATAAGAAAACCTTTGCTTTATAACTTCATATAAATTCTTTTAAAATTTATTTAAACTTCAAACATCTTTTACAATGATTGTATATCTTTTATAAAACTCATTTGACAAGATTTCATATCCATAGTAATAATATTTTAAACTTCATAAAAACTCATTTTTCTAAAATGCATACATAGCGACTTTCATTATATAGACCATATCTCTACTAACTTTGTTTTTTAAACAAAATAGCTTTTAAACTTCACCTCTTGCTATCATTTATACTTATATAAGTGTAAAAAATATTTTACTTGAAAATAAACAAAATATGGAATTTAAAAATGAGATAAAAGAAAGGGATTTAAAAGTGCGTTTATAACGACTATCGCTATACAGACAATTCCGTATACAATTTAATATTTAATATCATTCCATTATATAAGCGCATACGATTCCCAAATTCAAATCATATCACAAAGAAGCACGTAATAATATGCATACTAAATACCATGTCCAAATCCAATGTTCAAACTTTCAATTACATGTACTTAAATAAACAACACAATTCAAAACATTTCAAGGAACAACACTCTGAAAATCACATGGTTTTCAAAGCATATATGTAACGACCCTGAATTTCTGTCATTTGAAATTCGTATATTTAATTGATTTTAAATATTAACAAGTAAAATTTGTAAGTCGAATAAATTTTATTTCGAATATCTAGATTTAATTGGATAATTAAATCGATAATTTAATATTTGAAATTACAGAAATAATTGGAAATTGGGTTTAATGTTATTAAAATTGATTTGTAAAGTTGTATTAAATTATACTGGAGTTAGAATGATGTTATAGAACTTTTAAAATTGAATTAAAAGTTAATTTGTGTAAATTGAATATTTTAATATTTAATTGACGAGTAAAAATAGACATTTTTCAAACAGTCTCGGATTTCGACGAAACTAGTTTCATTAGATCCATAATGTTATATTATTGTAAGATTTCAAATTTTGTGTCAATCGGATTTACGGTTTGTCCGGGGGCAAGCCAAAACGCATAGAAATTAGTTTAACCGATTTAATTTAAATTTGATCATTTATCTCTGTAACTCACACATACGATCGACTTGGCTCTCGATACCTATTCCATTGTGTCCGGAACGTGGGTTAAACCCTAGAAATGTCAGCCGGCACGCTTCATTTCGAGTTCGGAAAATCTCGGATGAATAGTGTTTTGAGAATTTTCTATAAACGCACCTAGATTTTCCACATTTGCACAAACTGAGCTAGGGTTTACAGCCGGCCTTCATTATATTCAATGGCCGAAAAGCTCCTAACTTCTTCCATTAACCTCTTCCAATCCATCCATTTTTATCAGAAACCATCAACTACAACATTGTAGATCTAAGTGAGATCTACAAATCCATACGGAGATGATCGAAAAAAGTCGAGTGGATCATCGGCAAATCGAGCTACAATGGCCGGCGTTCGTGCATATTTTTCAGCGCAGGGGGTGACCGGGTGGAGCTGGTCCTTGGTCATTGATGGAGCTCGCGACGAGCTTTCGAACGATCGTGCTCGATCGTCTTCACGTTGATCGGAGGCGGAGCGATAATTGGCGAAAGAAGGCGGCCGTTTGGGTTTGCTTCATACGTATTTACCTGGAAGGAAGAAAGGCCGATTAACCTGGATATTCTTGATCAAAACAAACGGCCTTGATTTGGTTAGGGTTTAAAAAAATAAAATAATAGCTGTAAATTTATATAATATAAATTGTATAAACTTTATAATGCCATAACTTTTTCATACGAGGTCCGTTTCGCACGAAACGAACTACCTTGGGTCTGTATTGACGAGCACTACGAATGGAGCTGGATTGGAGTTGATTGGAGCTAGTGCGAATTTTGGGTAAAATTAAACGCGTGTTTAATTTTATTCGGAACGAAACACTGCAACTGTTATTGGAAGCAAGGTGAGAACTTCTCACTCAATCGAATTTGTTTCGATTTAAATTTTAAGTAGTTAGATTTAAAATTTCTTGATTGTGTTGATTGTATGCTTGGATGATAAATTGATATTTGTTGTATTGAAATAGACCCTATACGCCGCATATTAAGCAGAGGTTATTATATTAAACACATATACCGCGATATTCCACCCTGAAGTGGAATTGGTATTATATACGTACTTGGAGTTGATTTCCCGCATTATATAGTGGATGAGACCATATCGCGCCGCATAATAGCGGATGATATTTTATATAAACCCATATACCGCGATATCCCGTCTTGAAACGGGATTTGTATTGTGCTAACATCTGTAGATGCAGGGAAACAGGTTGGAGGGATCCAACTGGATTCCTCAAATAATTGAATTTGTTTCAATGTTGTGTGTTGATTATTCATAATCTCTGTGTGATTATCTTTGTGATTGAAATCGTTGAAAGCTAAAATTTAGCCGAATATAATTTTGGTATCGTTGGATACCGAAAATAAATAAAAAATTGATTTTTGAAAATTCAGGTTGAAAGTCTATATTAAAATTTATTTATGAGAATTGGATAAATTTAAAAGAAGGAATTCTAAAATAATAAAGTTTTATTTTTAATTTTACTGAATAAAATTTCGAAATATGGGAAAAGCTTTAATAAATGGATTTCTGGTAATATTATTTAAAAGTTGAAGAATTTATTCAAAATACAGATTTTAAAGAGTTTGAAAAATAAAAGAATTTATTTTTAGAAGGAAATAAATTTAGAAATCCATTTGGGAATTGATTTTAGTGATTGAAAATAAATCTTTTGAAAATCCATTTGGAAATTTATTTGGTGTTTTGAAATGAATTTGGAATCAATTTGAAAATTGATTTGGGGTTTAGTAGAAATTGATTTAAATTTGAGATTTGAATGAAATCCACTTGGTGTTTAATTTCTTGGAAAATCAATATGGAATTTGATTTGGTTGTTTTTGAAATCAATTGAAAATTTGAATTGTTGTTGAAAGTGAATATTTGAAATTGATTTGAAAATCGTATATTAATGGATATTTGGAAATTTAAATTCACCATGGAATTTATAAAGGAAAGGGAAATTTGTTTAAAAATAAACATTGATTTATTTTTGAAGTGTGGAAATAAATTTACGGATTTGGAACGTAAATTTAAAGTAAATCGGTAAGGATTTATTTAATTGGTTTAAATGAACCATTTTGAAATGAATGTGTATTCTCCCTGGAAAGCCGAATAAAATTTCTGAATATCTTTGAAAGATATATATATATATATATATATATATATATATATATATATATATATATATAATTCTAGAATTGGTTTTGAAAAGGATACTTTGGAGAAATTAACTTCTTAAATTGTTTTAAATCCTTTAAGTAAAGATTTATTAAGTTGATGTAGAAATGATTATTTTTAAGATTTAATCAATAATTGTTTTAGAAAATAGTTATTTAAGTAGTTATACTCTATCTACTAATTTTTATTTTGAAAATTAGTTTGGACTTAAGTTATATGTAATATTGGTATAATATTTTTTAACTAATATTTTAAGTAAAGTGTTTAAAGAAAAATAGTTTTATTTCAAAGTGTTTTCCCGATATATTTTGGATAAGTGTTATAAATTATTTTAAAGTATTTGAACTCGGTAGATTTCCAGTGAAAATGAATTTTGGAAGTGTTTCCGTGTAAGGAAAATGATTTGAAATTTGTTTCAAAAGTTGTAAAGGTGTAAAGTGATTTGAAATTTGTTTTCGAATGGATGAAGTGTGGAAAAATATATCTTGTAAAGATATTTTTTTGGAAAATAAATAATTTGGGAGATTGTTTGGAATCTGGTGATGTTGTGCATATCTATTGATAGTTAAATAACCGACTATCAATATTTACCTTTAAATGGGTATTTGTTGTGATTTGCTTGAATTTGAATGCTACACTTATTTTAAAATAAGCGCTCGTTATTCGGTTTAGCCAGGAGAGGAACTTTAGGTCATAAATCCCATTCCGAACAGTGATACGTCATAATGGATAGCATTTGAAGACCGGTGTTGAAGACCGGATATTTTCAAAAACGGAAGGATTACCGTCGAATGTCTCTGCATCGGCCGATCCCCGATATAGAGATTTTATCACCCTTTGTGATGGGAAGTCCGGACGTGATTAGTGAATATCTGGATTTCAAGGGCTTCTTTGGAAGTGCTTTCGGTTCTGTTCGAACCCAGAACAGACTTGTATGGATTGTATGTCTGACATTACATTTTGAGATATAAAGCAGATTTCTTTCAAATACATATTTGTTGGTGGCGGAGAATTTATTCTCTTAGCTTAACACCCTTCTCTGAGACGTACGAGCTCAGAGGTTATGTAGTTGAAGGTTATCCATAATATATTCCCAACTTGATAATGTGGCATGCTAAGTGCTGCTGATCATTTGTTGATCAAAGCGTGGCTTTTGTGAAAAGCATAGCTTTGCGGACGAGACTTCGTCGAACCTCACAACCCGGTAATGGTCAAAACAGGAAGAATGCAGCAAGGTTATTTGGGGATAGCGCCCCCTTAGGATATGTACATTTCCTTCTAGATAGAGGTGGTATTATGGTATGGATCCCAGATACTTAACCTATGTAGTTGCTGCAAATTTATTTCTTTGTGGTTGTTGGTGAATCCCGGGATAAAGGTCGGTTACGACCGGGGGATGGCATACTCGTGTCAGTAGTTACCTAGTTCAGAGGTAACTCGGCCTTGTGTTGGCAGAGATCTGGTTAGGTTCTCGGGGCGTCCTTCCAGAGGCGTACCCATGTGGCAATGGGAAGTTCCTTGGCCTGACCATTTGTTGGAAAATACAAAGAAACAATACGAGCCCTTTATGGGTTTAGTTGTATAACCTGCCATGGAATGTGGTGGTAACCTGCTATTGAACATGGTAGCTATAGTAGGCATAAGTGCGAAATGCCTATGCTGGTTAAGATTTATATTATACTTTCGAAAAGTTTTCTACACTATGCACTAATAATAATAATAATCAAATGATTCTGTGTAGTAAGCATCTTTGACTATCATAAGGAGAAATCTCCTCCAATTCTGCGTTTGCATTGTGTGTGTGGCGGGAGGCCTTATGGTAGTTTCATTTTCCAAAAGCATTGTGGATTCTTTTTATTTCTTTGTGCAAATAACTGTTTTAAGCTCTCACACCAGTCCCATGACTGACCTGTAGTTTATTGTTCCCTTTCTAAACTCTGGGTGCCCACCAATTTCCACACAGGCAGTCTAGAGTCAGGTTATCAGGTCATTCTGGAATTCAGGAGTTGCTGTAGAGATCTGGAGGCAAGCTGGATGGCGTGGCGTATCTACTAGTATATAGTATTTCTTTTCCGCTGTTTGTTGTTGTAAACTTTGATAATGTAATGTAATGTGATGTAATGTAATAACTGATATAGTTCTTTGTTTTAAAGATATTCATTTATCTATTATATGTTGTTCCGCTGCGATTGTGAGATTCTAATATTGTTTCTGTTGCTTCTTCTTTCTTACTTCTTCTATGTTTTTCCACTTCTTAAACCTAAGGGTTCAGTTTTTCGGCCTTCGATTGCTTGGCAGTTGATACAAGGGACGTATTAATGTCGATTTTCGAAAGTCGAAGAATCGGGTCCTCACATTTGGTATCAGAACATTTGGTTAAGTGACAACCTTGGCTCTGTTGGGAATTACACATTAGAGATAGGGTCAGTAGTACTCTAGAATGAGTGTGAGTGTAATAATAGATACGAGCGCGTATTTTTTAGTGAATATTAAAAAAAATTATATTGTGTTTGCTTACCTGTTGAGCTATTTGTGAATTCTGGTCGGTATGTGGGACGCCATATTATCGATAGGGATTTCTAAACACTTAAACGAGGCAAGTCAACATAGTATCATTTTAAATTGGGTAAATGAAATAATTTTACCTCGATTATATTTTACATATAAAAGAAATAATTTTTCAGAAATTATTAAAGTCTATATAATTTGATTGTTAGGTTGTTGAAAATGTAAGAATATATATAAGTTAATTAAAAGAATAATTGTATAAGCAAATGAATTATAAAGTATGGAATTATAATTAATATGATTTATAATTGTGAAATAATATTATATATATATATAAGAAGAAACTATATGAACATATTCATAAATATGAGTTGTAAATAAAAAAATGAATTTAGACTATGAATTTGAAAGTTTTGAATCCCGTTTATTTTGAAAGTTGTTTTTCAAAGTTAAAGATGTTATATTATTAACTAAGATAAATCAATTTGGAATAATCTTATGTAAGTGAAGTGGAATAGTGAAATTATATAAGAAAAAGATTTATAAATGTGATTTATGAATAAAAGGAAAATTTTGAAAGAATATTAAGCACTGAATTCACTACTGCCATTGGGAAATAATAAGGGTGATGACTGCAGCATCATCAGTATCATTTTCGAGTTTCTATGTGATGGATTTGTTACCATAGTACTTGTAAAATTAAAGTTTGGTTGCGATAATCAGATTTGAATTAAAAATCCAAGTTGAAATTGTTGAATATAAGTAATCAAGTTTTGAACTTATAATATGAAATAATAAAGATTTTAGCTTTGGTAAAGTTAAAGGATTTGGGTTAGCATAGTAAATATATGGTGTGAAATTTAACTAAAGGAAGTTAAATAAATTAAATCAGATTTGAACTAGATTGGATAAGTTAATGGATTTTGAAGTTTAAATATATAAGTTGTATAACTTGAAAAGTGAGCAAATGGAATGAAACCAAATGATAAAATGGTTAAACAATTTTGTTAAGCAAAACGAGATATGAATTTGAATAAGTGACGAAATTGACTATGGTAAAAGTAAATGGAATTTACTTTAGAATTGGAATCTTAATTGGATTTATATGTGGAAATCTAAGTTAAGTTAAACAAATGATGTTTGAAATAGAATATAACTTAAGTAATGTTGAATGAAGTTGATTTTGGTATCGAAGTAAATAATAAAGTGAAGTGATGAATATGAACTTGAGTTATGTAATAAAATTCAACTTTTTTGGTTAAATGAATTAGCAATTGAATTGAACTAATGAAGTGAATATTAATCAATCGAATGTAAAAGAATTGATATAGAATAATGAATGTAAGTGATAATTCGTTAGAAGATAATGAAGTTGAAAATTTGAATAATTGAAAGAAAAGTCAATTAGATATTAAACCAATTGGAAATTAAAGTGTTAAACCAAATTGAAGTTAGACAAAGTGAATATGAATTGTTGAATGTAAATTTAATAAATTTGGTTGTATTGAATATACATTAATCGTTAGATTGTTGTTAGTTGATTGTATAGAAATTCATATGAAGTTGAATTGATAAAATTGAAAGCTATGTAATTTGATTTGAATGTGGAAGTGATCTAACTTGAATGTAAATTAGTGAATATAAACTAATTGAAAATGAATAAATGAATGTTAATAAGGTCCAATGTTAATGAATCAAATGTGATTAAATGAAAAACCAATTCATTGAATATTAATAAGAAGTGAATGTATATTGATTTGATATGGATTTGTTGGATGTTAGTTGGATGAAGTTGGTTGATGATTGGATTTGTTGTTTTTGTTGCATTTGCTATAGTGGCATATATAGTTGTTGGAGTGGTATATGTTGTATATTGATATTACTTTCATATATGCATGTTTCTCATTATTGTTGAGTGTTTAGTAGGTGCGGATTGCGCTTGCTTCGCATTTGGAGCTCGCTTTTGTGCTATATTAGCTGTATATGCTCGCTAATAATATATAAGGTACATATCTCGGATTACATATCGTACTTTTACATATTTTTCCCTGCAGGATGCCTCAATACTTTGATGAGATGCATATTTGTGATATATATATTGTCCTATTTTTCGGATCAAGCCACGCAAAGGAGGTTATGGCGAAATTTTCTGGAAATTTAAGGCGTTCGAATATTTTTGAGAACACTGAAATTTTTTGTAAACTATAACTTTGATTTTAGAGTGAAAAGTAAAACGAAATAGTTGGTTTTGGATAGATAACTAAGTATGATTTGAAAACTTAGTAAAATTATTGTAAGAAGTTTAGCTATGGATTTTGAAAAAGTTAAAATGTTTAAATGAATTTGAAATTTAATTTGAACAAATGGTTTTGAAAAGTTAATGGATTTCAAGACTTTTTCTTACTTGGCAATTTCGAGGACGAAATTCTTTTAAGGGGGAAGTTTGTAACGACCCAGAATTTCTGTCATTTGAAATTCGTATATTTAATTGATTTTAAATATTAACAAGTAAAATTTGTAAGTCGAATAAATTTTATCTCGAATATCTAGATTTAATTGGATAATTAAATCGAAAATTTAATATTTGAAATTACAGAAATAATTGGAAATTGGGTTTAATGTGATTAAAATTGATTTGTAAAGTTGTATTAAATCATATTGGAGTTAGAATGATGTTATAGAACCTTTAAAATTGAATTAAAAGTTAATTTGTGGAAATTGAATATTTTAATATTTAATTGATGAGTAAAAATAGTCATTTTTCAAACAGTCTCGAATTTTGACGAAACCAGTTTCATTGGATACATAATGTTATATTATTATAAGATTTCAAATTTCCTGTCAATCGGATTTACGGTTTGTCCGGGGCAAGCCAAAACGCATAGAAATTAGTTTAACCGATTTAACTTAAATTTTATCGTTTATCTCCGTAACTCACACATACGATCGACTTGGCTCTCGATACCTATTCCATTGTGTCTGGAACGTGGGTTGAACCCTAGAAATGTCAGCCGGCACGCTTCGTTTCGAGTTCGGAAAATCTCGGATGAATAGTGTTTTGAGAATTTTCTATAAACGCACCTAGATTTTCCACATTTGCACAAGCTGAGCTAGGGTTTACAGCCGGCCTTCATTATATTCAATGGCCGAAAAGCTCCTAACTTCTTTCATTAATCTCTTCCAATCCATCCACTTTTATCAGAAACCATCAACTACAACATTGTAGATCTAAGTGAGATCTACAAATCCATACGGAGATGATCGAAAAAAGTCGAGTGGATCATCGGAAAATCGAGCTACAATGGTCGGCGTTCGCGCACATTTTTCAGCGCAGGGGGTGACCGAGTGGAGCCGGTCCTTGGTCATTGATGGAGCTCGCGACGAGCTTTTGAACGATGGTGCTCGATCGTCTTCACGTTGATCGGAGGCGGAGCAATAATTGGCGAAAGAAGGCAGCCGTTTGGGTTTGGTTCTTATGTATTTACCTGGGAGGAAGAAAGGCCGATCGGCCTGGATATTCTTGATCAAAACGAATGGCCTTGATTTGGTTAGGGTTTAAAAAAATAAAATAATAGCTCTAAATTTATATAATATTAATTGTATAAACTTTATAATGCCATAACTTTTTCATACGATCTCCGTTTCGCACGAAACGAACTATATTGGGTCCGTATTGACGAGCACTACGCAATGGAGCTGGATTGGAGTTGATTGGAGCTAGTGTAAATTTTGGATAAAATTAAACGCGTGTTTAATTTTATTCGGAACGAAACACTGCAACTGTTATTGGAAGCAAGGTGAGAACTTCTCACTCAATCGAATTTGTTTCGATTTAAATTTTAAATAGTTAGATTTAAAATTGTTTGATTGTGTTGATTGTATGCTTGGAAGATAAATTGCTATATGTTGTATTGAAATAGACCCTATACGCCACATATTAAGCGGAGGTTATTTCTTAAACACATATACCGCGATATTCCACCTTGAAGTGGAATTGGTATTATATATGTACTTGGAGTTGATTTCCCGCATTATATAGCGGATGAGACCCTATTGCGTCGCATAATTGCGGATGATATTTAATATAAACCCATATACCTCGATATCCCGTCTTGAAACGGGATTGGTATTGTGCTAACATCTATGAATGCAAGGAAACAGGTTGGAGGGATCCAACTGGATTCCCCAAATAATTGAATTTGTTTCAATGTTGTGTGTTGATTATTTATAATCTCTGTGTGATTATCTTTGTGATTGAAATCGTTGAAGGCTAAAATTTAGCTGAATATAATTTTGGTATCGTTGGATACCGAAAATAAATAAAAATTTGATTTTTGAAAATTCAGGTTGAAAGTCTATATTAAATTTATTGAATTGGACAAATTTAAAAGAAGGAATTCTAAAATAATAAAGTTTTATTTTTAATCTTATTGAATAAAATTTCAAAATATGGGAAAAGCTTTAATAAATGGATTTCGGGTAATATTATTTAAAAGTTGAAGAATTTATCCAAAATATGGATTTTAAAGAGTTTGAAAAATAAAAGAATTTGTTTCTTTAAAAGGAATTTATTTTTAAAAGGAAATAAATTTAGAAATCCATTTGGGAACTGATTTTAGTGATTGAAAATAAATCTTTTGAAAATCCATTTGGAAATTTATTTGGTGTTTTGAAATGAATTTGGAATCAATTTGAAAATTGATTTGGGGTTTAGTAGAAATTGATTTCAATTTGAGATTTGAATGAAATTCACTTGGTGTTTAATTTATTGGAAAACCAATATGGAATTTGATTTGGTTGTTTTTAAAATCAATTGAAAAATTGAATTGTTGTTGAAAGTGAATATTTGAAATCGATTTGAAAATCGTATATCAGTGGATATTTGAAAATTTAAATTCACCATGGAATTTATAAAGGAAAGGGAAATTTGTTTAAAAATAAACATTGATTTATTTTTGAAGTGTGGAAATAAATTTACGGATTTGGAACGTAAATTTAAAGTAAATCGGAAAGGATTCATTTAATTGGTTTAAATGAACCTTTTTGAAATGAAAGTGTATTCTCCCTGGAAAGCTGAATAAAATTTCTGAATAGTTTTGAAAGATACATACATACATACATACATACAAATATATATATATAATTCTAGAATTGGTTTTGAAAAGGATACTTTGGAGAAATTAACTTCTTAAATTGTTTTAAATCTTTTAAGTAAAGATTTATTAAGTTGATAAAGAAATGATTATTTCTAAGATTTAATCTATAATTGTTTTAGAAAATAATTTAAATAGTTATACTCTATCTACTAATTTTTATTTTAAAAATTAGTTTGGACTTAAGTTATATGTAATATGGGTATAATATTTTTTAACTAATATTTTAAGTAAAGTGTTTAAAGAAAAATAGTTTTCTTTCAAAGTGTTTTCCCGATATATTTTGGATAAGTGTTATAAATTATTTTAAAGTATTTGAACTCGGCAGATTTCCAGTGAAAACGAATAAATATTTGGAAGTGTTTCCGCGTAAGAAAAATGATTTGAGATTTGTTTTCAAAAGTTGTAAAGGTGAAAAGTTATTTGAAATTTGTTTTCAAATGGTTGAAGTGTGGAAAAATATATCTTGTAAAGATATTTTTTTTTGGAAAATAAATAATATGGAAAATCATTTGGAATCTGGTGATGTTGTGCATATCTATTGATAGTTAAATAACCGACTATCAATATTTACCTTTAAATGGGTATTTGTTGTGATTTGCTTGAATTTGAATGCTACGCTTATTTTAAAATAAGCGTTCGTTATTCGAATTAGCCGGGAGAGGACCTTTGGGTCATAAATCCCATTTCGAATAGTGATACGTCATAATGGATAGCATTTGAAGACCGGTGTTGAAGACCGGATATTTTCAAAAATGGAAGGATTACCGTCGAATGTCTCTGCATCGGCCGATCCCCGATATAGAGATTTTATCATCCTTTGTGATGGGAAGTCCAGACGTGATTAGTGAATATCTGGATTTCAAGGGCTTCTTTGGAAGTGCCTTCGGTTCTGTTCGAACCCATAACAGACTTGTATGGATTGTATGTACGGCATTACATTTTGAGATATAAAGCAGATTTCTTTCAAATACATATTTGTTGGTGGCGGAGAATTTATTCTCTTAGCTTAACACCCGTCTCTGAGACGTACGAGCTCAGAGGTTATGTAGTTGAAGGTTATCCGTAATATATTCCCAACTTGGTAATGTGGCATGCTAAGTGTTGCTGATCATTTGTTGATCAAAGCATGGCTTTTTTGAAAAGCGTAGCTTTGCGGACGAGACTTCGTCGAACCTCACAACCCGGTAATGGTCAAAACATGAAGAATGCAGCAAGGTTATTTGGGGATAGCGCCCCCTTAGGGTATGTACATTTCCTTTTGGATAGAGGTGGTATTATGGTATGGAGCCCAGATACTTAACCTATGTGGTTGCTGCAAATTTATTTCTTTGTGGTTGTTGGTGAATCCCGGGATAAAGGTCGGTTACGACTGGGGGATGGCATACTCGTGTCAGTAGTTACCTAGTTCAGAGGTAACTCGGCCTTGTGTTGGCAGAGGTCCGGTTAGGTTCTCGGGGCATCCTTCCAGAGGCGTACCCATGTGGCAATGGGAAGTTCCTTGGCCTGACCATTTGTTGGAAAATCCAAAGAAACAATAGGAGCCCTGTACGGTTTTAGTTGTATAACCTGCCATTGAATGTGGCGGTAACCTGCTATTGAACATGGTAGCTATAGTAAGCATAAGTGCGAAATGCCTATGCTGGCTAAGATTTATATTATACTTTCAAAATGTTTTCTACACTATGCACTAATAATAATAATCAAATGATTCTGCGTAGTAAGCATCTTTGACTATCATAAGGAGAAATCTCCTCTAATTCTGCGTTCGCATTATGTGTGTGGTGGAAGGCCTTATGGTAGTTTCATTTTCCAAAAGCATTGTGGATTCTTTTTATTTCTTTGTGCAAATAACTGTTTTAAGCTCTCACACCAGTCTCATAAATGACCTGGAGTTTATTGTTCCCTTTCTAAACTCTGGGTGCCCACCAATTTCCACACGGGCAGTCTAGAGTCAGGTTATCAGGTCAATCTGGAATTCAGGAGTTGCTGCAGAGATCTGGGGGCAAGCTGGATGGCGTGGCGTATCAACTAGTATATAGTATTTTTTTCCACTGTTTTTTGTTGTAAACTCTGATAATGTGATGTGATGTGATGTGATGTAATAACCGATATAGTTCTTTGTTTTAAAGATATTCATTTATCTATTATATGTTATTCCGCTGCGATTGTGAGATTCTGATATTGTTTCTGTTGCTTCTTCTTTCTTACTTCTTCTATCTTTTTCCTCTTCTCAAACCCTAAGGGTTCGGTTTTCCGGCCTTCGATTGCTCAGCAGTTGATACAGGGGACGTATTAATGTCGATTTTCGAAAGTCGAAGAATACGGTCCTCACAACATAATTATGGGTTATAACTTTAAGTAGGTAGGGTATATTATCATAGTTTATAATAAGCAAAATCTTTGAGTTTTGATTAAATAGATTATCAAGTTTATTGTTTTATTCAATAAGTGAGATGACTCACTTTTCAACAAATTTAAGCTAACTCCCTTCAACCTCTTCCTAACGACACCGCAATAACGTCCTTTCTTCTACATGCGAACAAGCATGAACAAGAGAAGTGAGGGCTAGAGGTGCACGACCAAGCTCCTACTACCCTAGATTAGATACGGCCTTGGTGGGAATAAAGGGAATGGCTCCAAATTCTTAAGTTTAATGGTGATTGAAGGTTTTTATATACTATACTAGGATAATAGCAAGAGTTTAGAGTTTTAGCTTTGTTTGAATTACTTTGATTTAATAAATTTGAGAAGAGGAAGGAGTGCAAGAATTTGGAAATTTGAGTTTGTGAATTTGTAATCTAAGAAGAGAACTCACCCATCTATTTATAAGCCTAGGAATTAGTGGCAAAAGATCACCAATACCCACTTAGGTCAACCTTGCATTCATCCATGCCTCTAACACACCATGCTTTCTATGAATCAATCCACCATTTCCTCCTTAAATCAAGGATCCTTTAGTCCTTCTTGTAGAAGCTATTGTCTTCTAATTTCCATTAGTAACAAGAAGGTTTAGGCACAAGTTAATGTTTTTATGTGTTTATTATATAAGCCCAAAGGTCTTAGACAACTTTTATTGAACAAAAAGTTGATTTTTGATGAAAAAAATTTCGATCGCATTTTTGATAATTCTTCAAAGTATATATTTTTGTAAACATGTTTCAAAAATAAGTTTCTTATCATTAATTATTAATTAAAAAGTGTTTAATAAATTTATAAAAAAAACATTTTCAATAACCATTTTCCTAAAGTTGAGTTTTATTTTGTGAAATGGTACTTTATACACAACATACCACTGGGACAACATATCACATGTCAATAACATTCGAATCACATTATGCAAGTTTTGAAATTGTAGCCTCTCACACCAAAGCCGAATTAGTTAACCACTTGGATAATGGTGCTTGCCAAAAGTTTAAATATTTGAAGATAAAGTGTTCAAATTTCCAGATCGTTAAGAGGGATTTGGTTCTTTCTTCTTGAGTGTGTCCAAATAATCGAAGAAAACTCATTTTCAATGCCAATTCCTAGAATAGTGGCAATAATCACCCATTCCTAGAGCAATTACAGCACTCAGTGGTTCCATACCACTCAAAGTACAAAACTTATAACGGAGATATAGCAAAAACATAGGAAATAGTATAAAAAATTATATTCGAGACATAATCCAGCTTCCAAAATAAACTATTAGTCATGTCATTATCATAGGAAAAATAAACAATTTTTTTACTTTAATATAACAAGATTGACGAATTTCTTAATCCTACATATCAAATTTTTAGTTATAAATATTGATTTACTTATATCAAATGCTTGGTTCTTGAACTTTGTTATATACCCTTGCTTTATTACTAACTAAAGTAAATCTTCAATGTTAAAACTGCTAAAGCACATGTTAACATACCCTGATTTAGCAAACGTTGTGGTAAATAAAGGAGATTTGAGCATATCTGTTATTTAAGAGCACTAAGTTATAAAGACATGGTGGTTGAAGAGTGCTAGGTGTTTTAGCAGTGCTTTAGTGGATCTTTAATTACACGGTAATTCTCTTCCTTCCATATTCCACTTGTACTACCACTCTTTGAATTTCGATTCCACTTCTTAGAGGGTTTACCTTCATAAAAAAAGAAATCTTCACTATGAGAACCCGATCGGATTCCTTTGCATAAGTGTCATCGATCATACTTAACATATTAACTAGGTTGACCACGTTGTACTATGCCAATTCATATTATAATTTGGTATAAACGGATGAAACCTAGATGATGGTAACCAAAAAATGAGTTCAATATGCATCTCTTCATCGAGAGTTATTCCTAAGTCCACAATCTTGTCGATATATACAAACATACTGAGCACATAAGTTTGCACTGTGACTTCCTTACCAATTTTATAATGAAATAATTTCTTTAAAATATCATATTTTACAAAATGAGATTATTTACCATTCAACTTTTATAGATGTTCGAATATGGTATAAAGAATCACATACTTGTGCTTTCTTTGAAGCTCGGTACTTAGGGTAGAAAACATATAACATTTGATAAGTTCACACACAAATAATTAAGACTTTAAATTTTTGATCTTATCAGCAAACGGTCATATTTATCACCAAGTCCATGGGATTTAAGCGAAAACATGCCAAATATTTTCATAGATTAGTGAAATTTTCACATACCTAAGCCAATCTTTATTTCTCATTCCATTTTGTATATTCTTTTCAGGAAATAATTTCATTAATGACCATTTATCTGCACAATTTCATTAAAGTAGATAAGAATATATATTCTATGTACTAATGCTTATTAGAATGGTTTGTTGCATTTTTCTTACAAGTTTTCACATTAGACCTTAATAATTACTCTAATATATATTCTATATTACTCTAAAACCCTTAAGGAGACATAAGAATTTCATAAATTTCTTTAGCAACATTTAGGACCTATTTATCTTGTCACCGCAACCATGAAGATACTAAAAAATCATGTTTAAATGGTGAATAATTCCTTTGTTGATAATATCTTATATATAAATCCTAATTATGTTGTACTTTGATCTCAATCATCTTTGTGATCTTGAGTATGCTTAATAAGCTACAAAGTAAATTAGCATTCAAGATCCATTGTTTCTCGACTGCATGTAAATAGATTCTATAACCCTCGAAAATTTCCAACAAGTTGTAAAATTTTCTTTCAACAACGTAGATGAATTAAAGCATCATTAAGTAAATTATACGGCTTGAGAATTCTTAACAACCACATCAATGTTTTAGTCCTCTACTTTTGAATTTGAATGATAGAGAGCATTATTATTTATAAAATCATAATTTGAAAATATAATACTCTGTGATATTAATAGTTAAGGGGTGATAAGTATTCAAAACAATTAATGACATCAAATGCCATTACATTGCAGTACACATCTCTTGGATCTACATGGGTTTTGTTTATTTTAATTTTAACTTATGAAATCTTAGTAGCTTTCATTTACACACACATAAACACACACACATACATGCGTGCACATATAGCTCATATATATTTATTCATTGGTTGAAGTCTTACAATTATGTTATAACAATTATAACTATAAATTCAAATCAATTTAATATTTAAATATTTAAATCGAATTTATAACCTATATTATTAAATTCAAAAACACTATTTGAAATAACCTAAGGTGCTTACACTAAAGATCATAATGATCATCGACTTAGTCAGTCAAGAAGTGACAAGTAGCAGGGTGGTTTTTCATTCATAAGTATGTTTCTTAATTATGTAACCTTCTGCCTTTAACACCAATCTAATGCTAATATTCAATTGATTAATGTTAAAAAGAATTTAGAAATAAATTCATACAATATAAGAAAACTAACCATTTTCTTGACCGAAACTCAAATCATGATCAAGATAGTTAGAAATAAGCTATTATTATATAATCACAGCCATCGAAATTTTAAGACACCGAGAAAACCAATTTTGATAAGACCAAAAAATAAAATCACAAGAAACAGAGATTGATTCAAACATTCTAGCATCCACCAAATCCAACTCCACAGAGAAATCCTCCCTATAAAAAATATTATTTTAGAATTAGATTATATGTATAATATGTATTCATATGAAAATTGGAATCTCCATGACATCAAAATGAGTGATTTTGTAACGACCCGGAATTTTAGGCAATATAAATTTAATAATCTATATAAATAATTTAATTGGTTTGATAATTTTTCTTTATAATTTTAATTTAAACTGATAAATTTATTCTTTTTAAAGGTTAATAAATATTTAATCTGATAATTTTGATCAATATCTTTCTAACAATTTAAAATGGATAAGAATTATTTTTCAAAGCTAATCAAATTTTATTCTGTTTATAATATATACATCTGATATATATTGTGAATAGAAGATCTTGTGTTTTAAATAAAACATTGAATTTTCAAATTGTAATATATATGTTTGTATATGTTATAATTTGAGTTATTTTGAAATTTAATTTAATCAGTTGATAATTTATAATGTATGAATATTGTAGATTTAAGCTTTGATTTAGAATCAATGTTTTCAAAAGTTAATTTAAAGATTTATTCATTTGTTTTCAAATATAAGATAATTGTTTGCTTTTAATAAGATAGTTTAAAAAGGAATTTAAACAAAGTTTGTTTTGCTTTTTTTTTAAATGCTTCAATTTAAAATGATATGAGTGTATAAAAATAAAAGTTCTAGATTTTAAATAACATGTATAAGATGTATAATTATATTTGTATTTATTAGTTTTAGAATATTTTCTCTTAAAAGTAAATTTGTAAATACTTATGTAAGCATTTATTCATTTAGTAACTTAAGAAAGTAAGTTTATTTAGTTATAAAACTAAGTGAAAATTTAATTAAAAATACTAACAAACATGTGTAAACTAGTTAACACCCTTAATAACGCTTGTAAGATAATTAAGTGAACTAAATGACAAACGTAAAATCTTCAAGACAAGTGGCAACATATGATATTTATTTTTAATAAATATTTTTAAGAAGAAAAATTAGTTTACATTTAAACACTTTTTCTTTGTTTTTACTTCTTAGTTCAAAACAGAAATCTCTTTTAAAACCTGAAATTTCATAATCACAAAATGCTACTGAAATTAAATCTGCAAATATCAGAAGCAAGTTTAAGATCAATCTGCAACCAAAGCCTGCATTTCAAATTCAAATCAACCTGCAATTAAGTGTTGTTCATCTGCATATACAAATCTGCAACCTTCAAAAACAACATGGAAGCAAAGATGAAATCTGTATTCATTTAAAGCTGCAACTTCAAAAATTTACAAACCTGCATGTCAAAATGAAATTCTTCGGCAAGTTTTAATCAACAAATTAAAAGCATGCAAAGGGGGATTTTCATCAGCTAGAATCAAAAGCAAAAATTTGATCTGCAAGGTTTTTCAAACCTGGAAAGTAATGAACTGCTCTGCATGTTTTATCATGTGAGTAAACTCTATTTTAAAAACAGTTTTGATTTAATTTTTGATTGAGTGTTGCATGCAAATGGATTTGAGTTTGATGATGTATTTTAGTCTACCTGAATGTATGTTTATAAAAAAAATATTGAATGCCTGTATAATAATACTGTTATTTTACAGGTTTGATTTTCTCTTTTAAATTCAATAGCTTGATTTTGAATACAAACTGGATATTGGTGTGTCGAGGAAAGTTGTTTGTAATTACATAATTTATTACCTAAAAATAATTATAGGGTTTAAGTTTGAAAGAGTTACTAAAAAATTTAAATTTACTGTAGAAAATCAAATTTGGGCAAAAAATTGTGATTTCAATTTCTAGTTTTGAATTTATAATCGAATTACAATAGAAAAGTTAGGATTTTTAAAGTTTGTATCATAATTTTTAATTGAGTAATTAAGTTGGATTTTCGGTTTGAATGCTTCCGGCCTTGTGTTGTAAGGGATGGTTCCGGCCTTGTGTTGTAGGGAAGCAGGCGTACTGCTCGGTTCGTTGATCTAGGCCACGTACTGTGACGGGCAGTACCTCAGTAGCCCTGCCATTGATGGAAACCCATTCTCCCTACGAGATCCTACGGTTTTGATTGTATTACCCACTTTTGTGGCTAGTAGCTGGAATTTAATGAATGTAACAATTTCGGCTATTTCATATTTACTTGAAAACCCTAGACACTATTATAATATCACTGGATTTCCTATCAAATGTTTTGATTAGCGTAAGGTAAAAACTTTTCAATGTTTATGTGTGGGAAGTCTTACGTGGTACCTTTTCTTTTCAAAGGTTTTTCTAAAGTTAAACAAATTTTAACCGTTTACTCACACCAGACCCCTGTCTGACCCGAGTGTTTATTTTCTGTTTTATTAAACACTTGGGTACTCATATTATGTATGAGTAGTCAAGTGTTTCAGGTTTGCTTGACGAATTTTGGAGGAGATATGGAGCAGGAGGCTTCGACGTGTAGATATATTATGGTTCTGCTGTGTTTGTTTGGTATCTGTTTCTATTGTACTTGAGTTGTATAGTTAGACAGAAGTTTATAACTGTCTAATATGTATTGTGTAAGTTGTGCACTCTGATGTAATAGGAAACTGTGTAATATTTTATTTGATATATTATATTTTATTCATTCTACTGTGAGTTCTCTGATGTTGTTGTTTCTTTCTTTCTCTTTCTTTTCTTTTCTATCCCTTTCTTTCTTCTTAGATGATGCGTTTTCCTGGAGATAGGAAGTTGGGTCGTCTCAGTTGGTATCAGAGCAATAGGTTGAGTGAATACCTAGGCTCTGGAGTGGTGTCTATCTTGAGAGAGCGTACTTGTAATATATATATATATATATATATATATATATATACCTGATCGGTTGGGTTATCTATTTGGATTTTCCAACATAAGTTTTAGAGGTAGATGCAGTGTAGTGTGTGTGTAACACGACTACCACTGATGGAAGAGGTCCATATGTTGAGGTTGGAAGTTTTTTTCGAGACTGTAGACCTATTACCGTCTCGAGTGAGATTTGCAGTTTGGAGTGAGGGTTTCTCTGATATGCGAAGGAAATCTTTTTAAAGATTCAGAGTTTATCTTTGAAGTATAAGTTTGGATTTCGCTCGGGTGAGCGAATTTTTCTTGAGTTTGGATCTGTCGGAAGTGCTGAAGTAAGTGATGATATCTTGATATCTGCATGATGAGATGCAGTATCCTTGGATATTTTTCTGAAGATGTTTTCTTTTGAAGCAGTTTTAAAAGAGGTTGAGGAGCAGTCTTTACCTGCCACAGAGAAGATTCATCTGTGTTGAAGTTGTCGGGATCTTGCGCATGGAGGTTGGCTGTTCTGGAATATGAGACTAAGGTCTATGAGTTGCTTCGCTTTGGCATGGTCTCATTTGTCATTTCTTAAGAAGAGTGAGTTGTAGATGCTTGGTTTGGAGTCCGAGTTTCTTGATAGATTGTCTGCCATCTCGAAGATCTTTTGTGTGGTTTGTTGATAATTTTGGGTTTAGAGAAGCCTTTGGATTAGAAGTCTTTAGTTAGCTGTAGTAGCGGTTTCAGCTCGAAGTGTTCGGTGTGCTGACGAGAAGGTCTTTTGGCTCTGTAGTATCTTTAAGGTAGAGTTTGGAAGCAGCAGTGTGGTCTGTCTCTCCGATGGTTCAGGAATCTTGGTGGTTCTTCTTTCAGCACCCCCGGCGAATGGTGAAGTGTTTTCTGGAAGGTTAACCTTGTTTGGAAAAGCTTTAAGCCGTTCTAATTGGTAAAGAGAGGACGGATTTCTTTGGAATCCGAACTAGGTTGGATCGCAAAAGTGACTTGCGATTAGTTTGGAAATTTTTCTTGGTCAACCTTTTGTTTGAGGTTGAGGATTCTAATATGGAAGTAGGAGCTACTAAGGTGATCAGAGGTTATCTGCATCTGGATTTGAGTTCCATATTGTTTTGGTTCCAGAAGTAATTTTGGTAGTTAACCTGGTAGTAGGATGGTTCTTGGAGAAAGAGAGTTGGTGTAGCAATTCAGAATTTTTGGAATTGGATTTGGTCAGATTTAGTTTTTGAGTTGGATTTTGTTATAAGGTTGTGTTACTGAGTCAGATAAGTCAATCGGATTTTTATGGATTTGATGAACAAAGTTTTTCGGATATAGTGGATAAGTTTGTACTCGTGTTCATCAACAGTATTCTCATCTATTTCAGAATCAGAGTTGTGCAGCGGAAGCGAGGTAGCAGCTGTGCAAAGAAGGAAGTAAGTTCTGTTAGCTATTGATTGAGTAGTAGAGTTTGAGTTCTGGATTTCAACGGATTTTGGAAGATTTTTCTGTTAAATAGAATCCAGAAATTGGTTTGTTTGGGTCAAGTTGTCTCTGGAAGCATCAACATAGGTTGAGATAATCAGAAAGAAGTTGACAGCCCAGGATTGTCTGTTAAGTTATACAGATATGAGATAAGGAGTTTGGAATTCAAAGTTGGAGACTTCATTGTTGTTAAAATCTCTCGGGTTAAGAGAACAATAATTGGATAAGTTGGATGGCTAGTGTTGTGGCATTAGAAGATTTCTTATATGTTGATAGGATAAAATTGAATTGCCAGTTGGATAGCTGGAATTCATTGTATTTCACGTATCTCTGAGGGAGTAGGTGTATGATTCATCGATTGGTTGTTGAATCTGTAGTTCAGTTGGAGTTGGATGTTGAGCTGGATTTGAGAGTAATCTGATGTTCTGCTCATATTGATGGATCTAGGGATGAGAGGAGCTCTGGACTTTGGTAGTGTTGTTAGTTTGTTGGCTTTTGTAGAGCGATTCTTCCAGTGATTTATACTTGGGAAACTCGAGATAGTATTAGAAATTTATTCTGATTTGTGTCAGAATAATTGGTTAGGTTTGTTTGTTTATTGATTGCTTTGGTTGTTAGTTACTGGTTGATAGGAATGCTTTGCTGTTTGAAATTAAAATATGTACTGGGTTATTAAATTACCTTTGCTTTTAAATTTCGGGGATGAAATTCTTTTAAGGGGGGAGGATTGTAACGACCCGGAATTTTGGGCAATATAAATTTAATAATTTGTATAAATAATTTAATTGGTTTGATAATTTTTCTTTATAATTTTAATTTAAACTGATAAATTTATTATTTTTAAAGGTTAATAAATATTTAATCTGATAATTTTGATCAATATCTTTCTAACAATTCAAAATGGATAAGATTTATTTTTCTAAGCTAATCAAATTTTATTCTGTTTATAATTTATACATCTGATATATATTGTGAATAGAAGATCTTGTGTTTTAAATAAAACATTGAATTTTCAAATTGTAATATATATGTTTGTATATGTTATAATTTGAGTTATTTTGAAATTTAATTTAATCAATTGATAATTTATAATGTATGAATATTGTAGATTTAAGCTTTGATTTAGAATCAATGTTTTCAAAAGTTAATTTAAAGATTTATTCATTTGTTTTCAAATATAAGATAATTGTTTGCTTTTAAATAAGATAGTTTAAAAAGGAATTTAAAATAAGTTTGTTTTTCTTTTTTTTTAAATGCTTCAATTTAAAATGATATGAGTGTATAAAAATAAAAGTTCTAGATTTAAAATAACATGTATAAGATGTATAAATATATTTGTATTTATTAGTTTTAGAATATTTTCTCCTAAAAGTAAATTTATAAATACTTATGTAAGCATTTATTCTTTTAGTAACTTAAGAAAGTAAGTTTATTTACATTTAGAACTAAGTGAAAATTTAATTAAAAATACTATAAACATGTGTAAACTAGTTAACACCCTTAATAACACTTGTAAGATAATTAAGTGAACTAAAAGACAAACGTAAACTCTTCAAGACAAGTGGCAACATATAATATTTATTTTTAATAAATATTTTTAAGAAGAAAAATTAGTTTACATTTAAACACTTTTTCTTTGTTTTTACTTCTTAGTTCAAAACAGAAATCTCTTCTAAAACCTAAAATTTCATAATCACAAAATGCTACTGAAATCAAATCTGCAAATATCAGAAGCGAGTTTAAGACAATCTGCAACCAAAGCCTGCATTTCAGATTCAAATCAACCTGCAATTAAGTGATGTTCATCTGCATATACAAATCTGCAACCTTCAAAAGCAACATGGAAGCAAAGATGAAATCTGTATTCATTTAAAGCTGCAACTTCAAAAATTTACAAACCTGCATGTCAAAATGAAATTCTTCAGCAAGTTTTAATCAACAAATTAAAAGCATGCAAAGGGGGATTTTCATCAGCTAGAATCAAAAGCAAAAATTTGATCCGCAAGGTTTTTCAAACCTAGAAAGTAATGAACTGCTCTGCATGTTTTATCATGTGAGTAAACTCTATTTTAAAAACAGTTTTGATTTAATTTTTGATTGAGTGTTGCATGCAAATGGATTTGAGTTTGATGATGTATTTTAGTACCTGAATGTATGTTTATAAAAAAAATATTGAATGCTTGTATAATAATACTGTTATTTTACAGGTTTGATTTTCTCTTTTAAATTCAATAGCTTGATTTTGAATACCAATTGGATATTGGTGTGTGGAGGAAAGTTGTTTGTAATTACATAATTTATCATCTAAAAAATAATTATAGGGTTTAAGTTTGAAAGAGTTACTAAAAATTTTAAATTTACTGTAGAAAATCAAATTTGGGAAAAAATTTGTGATTTCAATTTCTAGTTTTGAATTTATAATCGAATTACAATAGAAAAGTTAGGATTTTTAAAGTTTGTATCATAATTTTTAATTAAGTAATTAAGTTGGATTTTCGGTTTGAATGCTTTGGAAATTCTTATGAACTGCGAATTGAATACATAATAATTTGAGATAATTCTTGGATCGTAGCTTGTGTATAAGCTATAGATCATGGGAAAAATGCAGAATAATTTTTCAGAGTAGTGGATTGATGGGAATTGCAGAATCTAGGGTTTAAGTCTGTAGTTGGTTTGGTTTGGTTGCCGAGGTTATTGCGTCGTATGTGGTGGATCGGGAGTGTTCGCACATGGGGGAAAGTGTAGCTCGAGTCGTGGCGGTGCTAAGGAGGGAACGGCGAGGCCCATCAGGGTGGGGTTGGCCGGCGGTGATGGAATTTGTGGGAGATGTTTTCTGCAGTTGTTTTCACAGTTTGGTTCGAACGATCGAAATTCGATTCGATGATGTTGTGATTGATCTGAGTATGGGATCATGCTCGCGAGTGATGTTGTGACCGAAGTAGGTCGTCGCGATGAAATTTGAAGGCCGGCGGTGAAGGTGCATGTGCACCGTGATTGGGTTGTGCACTGGGAAGTTTCAGGTTGGGGAAGACAAATGGAACTCGGGGGAACTCTCGTGTTATGCTCGTGTGTGACTCGAGAAGGATGGGGTTGTGTTGGCTTCGGGGAAGACGCATGAAGTTGTCAGGTTGTTACTCGAGATTGTTGCTTTACTCTGTGTATTGTATATACAGATTAGATTTATACGTAAATTAGTATAAATCAAGCTAAAACCTATAATAACAAGTTTATGAAGGTAATAAAATATAAAGTTAAACTTGTTATTTTAAAAATGAAAGTAAATAAAACGTTTAAAAGTAAAAATTTAATTTATATTTAAAATTTTAAAAAAAAATGTTTTAAGATGTTTGAATTTTAAAAATAATTATCTTAATTAAGTTTAAAATTCAAATTTAAAAGAGAATTTGAATTTAAATTATTAAATCAAAGATTTAAGTTAAGTTTTGAAGCAATGTTTTAATAATAGAATTTTCAATTTATATTGAATTAAACAAATTTATAATTTGATAATTTAAAGTGTTTTAAATTTGGAAATGATTTATAAATGCTTTTTATTAAAGTAAGATTATTATTTTGATTTTGTAAACCAAGTGTAATAACTTGCCTTTGAATAAATAAGATTTAAATTATTCAAATAATCTATTTATGGAAATAAATACGGTTAAATTATTTAGTTAATTAACTTAAGAATACTTATTTAATATGATTTGTTAAGTTTAATTAAGAATAATGTTTTCTTAATTAATTGAGGGTTTTAGATAAAATAAGATTAATTAATTGTTTAATTAATTTTAAATAATTGGTTAATTGATTATTTAATTTTAAATAATCACTTAATTATGGATTAATTAAGTGTAATTACTTAATAAAGTAATTAATGGTTAATTGTTGAATGTAATTAAGGAAGTTAATTACTTATGGAAGTAATTATTGGTAAATACTCGTAGGAGTATTTTTAATGGAAGTGATTATTGGTTAATCACTTGATGATACCAATTTAAGAATTGATTAATATAATTGTATAAATTAATTAATTATGAAGTAATTAATTAATTAAAGGATTAAGGAATATTTAATAATGGAACTAATTACTTATTAAGGTAATTAATTAAGGAAGTAATCCAGATTGATTAATAGAAGTAATTAGAGATAATTAATTATGTAAGTAATTAAGGGTTAATTACTTAATTTATTTTAGATAGTCAATTAATGTGATTAATTAATTTATGAATGAATTTAACTTAAGATTAATTACTAAGTGTAATTAATTAAAATTGTAATTAATTAATAAGTAATTAATTAAGGATTTATTTATTAATTTAATTGTTAATAATTACTTAATGAAGTAATTAAAGATTTATTTATTTGGATTAATTAATCAAGGATAATATAATTAATTTATAAGATTATTAATTAAGGAGCTAATTAGTTAAGATAAGTAATTACAAACTGTTAACTACTAATTATGATTAATGAATGATTAATTATAAGATAATTACTTAATTAACTAAAGTAATTATTAATTAATAAGGATCATTAATTAATGTAATTAATGATATTAATCAAGGTTGATTAATATAAGTGATTTAATGTAAGTGTGATTAATTAATTGTAATTAATTAAGGTTTAATGTAATTAATTTTAATTTATTTATTAACAGAAGTAAATGGATGATCATTAAATATTGTAATTAATGATAGTAATTAAAGGATTAATTGGATAGGATTAAGGTTGATTACTTAAATGTAACTAAATATAATTAATCGAGGAAGATTAATTAAGGAAGATCATTAGCGATGATTAATTTATTTATTTGAAATAAATTATTAAAGAAGGATTTAAGTAATCCAATTGATTAAGAGTTAATCAAATTCTGTTGATGGATGATTGATTGTTATTGATTAATCGATGATGGATAATTGATTGATATAGGATGGTTGATATTGGATGATGATATTGGGTAATTGATTGATAATGGATGATTTGGGTATCTATGATATGCTGCTTTGTGAAGATGAATGTTGTTATGAATTATCTATTATGATAATGTGATTCATCTATCTGTTTATATCATCCTGAATAGAAGTTAAATGTTTAAATCCCTTAAGTACAACTTAGACATTAAAATGGCATTTGGTTTCGGTGAGACCGGGATCGGGTTTCCATATTTGGGATCCGAAAACCACATCGATTCCAATTAAACGTTAGGTCGTGAATCCAAGTGGGTAAGGGCTATACGTCAGTATAACTCTGTGGGTGATTCCGTAATGAGTTGACGGAATAGTGCTTGTAGATTCGAGATGGAGATTTAGAGTGCAAGCGCTATGGTCGTTGACTCTAAGGGTGATTCCAAAATGAATGCAACGAGATAGTGCCTTCGGTTTCGTTCGAACCCAGAACGAACTTGTATGGATTGAATGCTTTCATAACATCTTCAGGTGGATGATAAGCATTCTAAGATAGATGTGTTCTATAAAGGTAATCGCAGCCTCAAGCCTCATCAACCGGGAATGGCTAAAACAGGGAAGGTGCAGCAAGGCTTCGTGGGTAGCTCCCACTGGAGAGCAAGATTTTCCCCTGTCTAGAAGTCCATTTTTATTCGGCTGTGTGGGCAGTTGGGTCGCGGCCAACTGCGGGGTTGTCTTGTTCGGGACTGTCCAATAAGGGATGGTTCCGGCCTTGTGTTGTAGGGAAGCAGGCGTACTGCTCGGTTCGTTGATCTAGGCCACGTACTGTGACGGGCAGTACCTCAGTAGCCCTGCCATTGATGGAAACCCATTCTCCCTACGAGACCCTACGGTTTTGATTGTATTACCCACTTTTGTGGCTAGTAGCTGGAATTTAATGAATGTAACAATTTCGGCTATTTCATATTTACTTGAAAACCCTAGACACTATTATAATATCACTGGATTTCCTATCAAATGTTTTGGTTAGCGTAAGGTAAAAAAATTTCCATGTTTATGTGTGGGAAGTCTTACGTGATACCTTTTCTTTTCAAAGGTTTTTCTAAACTTAAACAAATTTTAACCGTTTACTCACGCCAGACCCCTGTCTGACCCGAGTGTTTATTTTCTGTTTTATTAAACTCTTGGGTACTCATATTATGTATGAGTAGTCAAGTGATTCAGGTTTGCTTGAAGAATTTTGGAGGAGATATGGAGCAGGAGGCTTCGACGTGTAGATATATTATGGTTCCGCTGTGTTTGTTTGGTATCTGTTTCTATTGTACTTGAGTTGTATAGTTAGACAGAAGTTTATAACTGTCTAATATTTATTGTTTAAGTTGTGTACTCTGATGTAATAGGAAACTATGTAATATTTTATTTGATATATTTTATTTTATTTGTTCCGCTGTGAGTTCTCTGATGTTGTTGTTTCTTTCTCTCTCTTTCTTTTCTTTTCTATCCCTTTCTTTCTTCTTAGATGATGCGTTTTCCTGGAGATAGGAAGTCGGATCGTCTCAGATTTTCTTGACTAAAGTACTAGTCCTATGAAAAACACTATTTTTTGCACCAAAAAATAACAATTAATTGTACTTATTCCATTCTCATTTATAACTTTTATAATGTACTTTATTAATTATTTTGGTTAAGCATTAAGAGTTATCGTTGTGAGACTCTCAAATGGGACATCAATCCTCGCCAATATGTGAATACTTCAAATTTGTTTATATTGAATAGACTTTGCCGGAGTACATTAGTAAATGCAACTCAGATGCATATAGATTATCTAGATGAATTCCTACTTCATAGTCATAAAGTTGCAACCTTAAGAAACAATATATTATGCATGTTATGTCTCTTTATCATCATGATGTCACTTAAACGTTTAGTCCTTAATCAATGGTCGAAACTATAATGATGTCTATATTTAATTATGAAATTCAACATTTGAAGTCACTCGGTTCAATCCGATAAAATTTATCAATTAACTATGATGCATTGATTAAAGACTAAATGACTCATGTCAACTTCTAATTACAGTAACACTAACCTTTTGTATTAAACGAGACTAATCTCTTAAGTAGTGTTATGCTTCATGTGTTTAACACACAACTAACCATGGATGTGATATGTGATCATCATAATCAAAGTTTGATCTTTACACACAAGATCCACATTACTCTTGGATCTAAAGACTCCCACACATCTTCGTGAGATCTTTTATTTAACATAGATATAATAAACTATGTAGGGATCATGGTGAGTCATTCATTGATGGTTCTCTAATAAAAACAAGCAAGCAATATGTTGGTCCCCGTAGTAGTCATGGGTAAATTACAATCTATCATTGAAAAATATTATGTGCACTAGTACTGTCGATGTATTGACATCCCATTTTCAAAATACCAATGACTAGGAATATTTTAAGCGTAAGTGTTTATCCATGATCTAGTATTCATGGTTACAAACTCTTTTCATATTTACGATTGACTAATCACTTTGTCCTAAAGATTTTTTACTTGTATGTTATCATATCATTATATTTATTAAAAAAATATAACAGAAAGAAAAACAAAACAATATTATTATAGTATTATAAGTTATAAGTGTTATAACAGTACTATTATTTTATAGGTGTTATAGCTATATAACTTATAACAATACTATTATCGAAAACAATACTATTAGATATGTAACCTATAGGTGTTATAGCTAACTCCTATAAAAATGACATATTTCTTGGATAATTTTATTTTCGATGATTTTTTTGCGAATCCAACTATGCGGGTTCGATTAAAACACTACGAAGCATCACTGGTTCAAATTTGGTCTCGTTTGAAGGTCGTTCGGCCTTCGAACGAAGGGTTTTTTGTCTGAAACTCCACGAACGGCCATAAATTTGAAACTCAAGGTCGACACCCCAGATTCGTTTATTTTTAAACCATATTCTAGAAACATGTCCAAAATACCTTAGATCGATGTAAGATCCAAAAAATTTATTTTTACGTCGTATGTTTTATTTTATATAATTTTATTATACCAAATACATTTAAAAATTCATAATTGATTAACCGGCCGTTTAAAAAATTAGTTTAATTCTTGAAATGTTATATATAACCACCTTTATCGAATTTGTAAAACGGATCGACTAAAAGTTGCATCGATTGGTCGTGCGAGTTAGATTTTCAACAACGAAAATTTTCGAATTATACGAACATATATCTCGAAAATGCCAATTTAACCTATCATGACCCGTCATTAGGTCAATAATAATAATAAATGTCAATTTTATTTTTTTATATTGTAGTAGTGTTTTTTATTTTTATTTTTAAACGAAATAGGTGTCAAAAAAGAATTTTAAAAAAAAAATGGGTCGACCCTAAACGACTCAAGCCGTCACTAATCGGGCCAATGCTAGTCGAGGCCAGCCGACTCCATTCGAGTATACAGGTTTCAGCCAAGATCCTCTTCTTCACTTTCTTTTCTTAATTAAAAAATGATTTTTTACCTTCCCCATCACCGATTTCGACCCTCTCCAACCGTCATCGTCCGTCGTCGTCGCCGTAGAGCCTAGAACTCATCGGAACTCGTCGGAATCTCCTCTTCTTCTTGAATTTGATAATTTTCTAAACCCTAATTTCGAATTAAATTGTTTAACTGGGTTTAAATGTACATTATTGTGATGATAATTGGGTGTAGGTATTGCTAATTTAGTGTATTAGGTTATTTTTAGTATGAAATCGTTGAATTTGAAAGTGTGAATTGGGAATAATTGGGTGTAGGTATTAGAATTTGAAAGTGTGAAAGTGAGAATTGGAAATTGGGAATTTGAATGTGTGAGTTTGAATTTTATTCCAGATCGATTCCTTATATTTTATATTTGGATTGAGTGAGGACGACTTGGCCATCGAGTGTTGTTTGACTGGCCTGTGTGCCTTGTATTTGGATTGAGTGAGGATGACTTGGTCGTCGAGTGGCCTGTGCGCCATGTGTTTGGGTATTTATGCCTGGAATGTCTCAGTAGCCGGTCCATTCGGGTCGTGCCGATATTATACGAAGAGCGTATCGCCTCGATACGCTACCGTTTCTTTCTATTGCCTAGGTGAAGCGACTGTTTGGATGTTTATTGCTTTACATGCAATGAACATCTAAATATAAATGACTTAAATGAAATAATTTATAAATAAACTTCTTACTTATTTTAGTCTATCTCTAACTAATATAAATAATATAAACGAAAATAAGACAGCAATAGAGCCTTTAGTCCCAAAAGGCTTTGGTAGATCAGAAAATATGATAATAATCACATAAAACTTCAGATGCAACTATATGCGTATAGGAATAGAAAAGAAATGTTGTCGAAATTTATAATATATATATGTTTTTAAAATAGGAAAAAATTTCAACTATCTTCTCGACCGTACCTGGATGTCTGAAAGTCGAACAAGAACGAAAGGTTCAATGATAAAACATTTTAAGGATGGTGTACATGAATTTGTTAAATTCGCTAAAGATAATAATGAAGAATGCGACACAAAAATTCGTTGTTCGTGTCGTAAATGTCGAATAATGAATTAATAATAACTGATGATCATGTTGATATAGGGCCTTTGAACGATGAATCAAATATTCTAATAGAAGCATTTGAGACATTAGAGGGAAATGCTGATGTAGAGTGCGAAACCGAGTCAGAACCAGAAAATGACGAAGATTGATTATTAACTAGTGATGATGTAATGTATATAAGATGCAAATTTGTATCGTTTGTTGTATTATGTCAATTCTAAAACCTGTGTTAAAGTAATGGAAATTCGTATCATTTGTTGTATTATTCTTTTATTATTCTGTTGTGAGCTATATGCATGTGATTATTAATCAGGCATGTTTTCTAATTATGAAATGATATATGTTTTTTTCATTATGTGAAATGATATATATATGCATGTTTCTACCAGATATTATGTCACACGGCAGGCGGTCCCAAGGTTCACGAGGCCCTGCTCTTGGCGGGGGTAGTAGTGGTACGACCGATAATCGCCAGATAGCATACTTAGTGCCAAAGACCGATAAAGGGTAAGTATTTAATTTACTGCAATTTTATTATATTATTTAGTGCATGCTACTAGTATGTTTATGATTTATTAACTGAGAATATCAAAATGTATTTATGGTTTTCAATTTATAGTCGTCCGAGCTCATTCTAGCTGTGTCTCGCAATAGCTACCGTAGTAGGATGACGGACTTGTGGGAGCGGTGGGATAGGATCCCACTTTATATCAGAGATGCCGTATGGGCTGACCTCCAGGTAAGTATAAAATTCTAATTAATTTTAGATTGTCATATTTGATCTTTGAAAATTAATATACAATTTATATAATTCATTTAAATTTCAACGTGCAGGTGTCCTTTCTTGTGTATCTCGAAGATCTCGGGACGTTCAGGATGCACTGGGAGAGAAATATGAGAAAAAACTATAGAGGTATGCTCTCCAAGATGAAAGAGGCCAGTAAAAAGCTAAACTGGATGAGTGAAAATTTGAATGCGTAGATTGTGCAATACTGGGAAAGCGAAGACACGAAGGTAAATTTTCTACTTTCATATGTCTGTAATTATAATTCGTTTAAATGTTTATATAACAGTTAAATTATATAGGCGGTGGCATCGAAGAACCCCGCAAACAAGCTTAGGAATCCTGTAACTTACCGCGGTGGATCCAAATCTTTTCAGCAATATAGAGAAGAAATGGTAAATATAAAAATTGTTATTTGTAATTTACTTATAAAATTGTTTAGTTATATATATGTATATATGTGTGTATATATACATTCTTTAATCATATCTGATTTTAGACGTGGGAGAGAGGTGGTGTTGCACCATCTCATTTGGATGTCTTCACCCGAACACACGCCATTGAGCATACAGATGAAGATGGCGTGGTAACATATAAATGGTCAGACGCCAAATTAGCAAATATCTGGTATAAAGGCTATAAATTTTTTCCCTTATTTAACAATACATTAAACTGAATATTCATCTTCTTAAAATTATATTTCTAAACCCAAGAGAGATGCGATCAGGAGATTGCGTGCGTACTTGCAGAGTCTGGTAGGGAGAAGTGGACCGTTCAAGAGACTGATAGGATATTCGCTCGTATTACCGACCCACCGACCAGAAATAGACAGTATGGATATGGAAATCAAGCGGTAATATTTATTGAATTTAATCAATTCATTAACCAGTTTATAAATTTTAATGAATATTAAGTATAAACTATAACTATGAATTTATTAATACACAGGCCGCGACGCAAGCCGCTTACAATAAACAATAGGCCGAAGAAAAAATAGTGGCCCTGTAAGCACAAGTCGTCGAGTTGAACGATTGGAGGAAGATCGAATTGAAGCAACAACTAGACGAGGCGATTGCTTCTTACTTGGCAGAGCACGAGACGAATATGCCACCATCACAGAGTTCTGGCGCTGCTGATGATTGGGGCGAGTGGTAATATGTTTTTATATTTGTTTTTTGATGAACTTTGAATGTCGTGTATATTTGATGAACTTTTGGTTGAATTTTGTAAATATTATGAATATTTATGATGATGGATATTTGGAGATGTATATTGATGTTTTGCGGTTCTTAGTTGGGCATATATGTGATGTATATTGTTGTTTGGTGAAGTATATTTGAGGAATATATATGTATATATGATTGTATGGATGGAAGGTAGAAATGTCTATTGGAAATGCAGAAAAATTTACCTTGATTAACGTCGGCTGGAGTCGGCTCGGGTTGGCCTATGGGTCATTTATTATTTTACACGTGGACTAAGTTTAGCGTCGGCCAAAGTCGGCTAGCCAACTCTAGCCGACACTAAACTAGAGGACGGACCCGTCACCATTCCCGTCACCATTTCACTTGGCGATGAGCTATGTAGCGTCGGCATATAGCGTCGGCTCGAATCGACCGGAGTTGGCTCGAGTCGGCTATACGTCGACGATAAATAGTCTTCTACTTGTAGTGCTAGCCCAATCTGCATCTTAGAAACCATAAGGAGAAAGTGAGTTTTCCTTGTAAAGAAGTAAATCATGAGTTAATATGTCATCTAAGTATTGAAGTAATAGTTTTGCATCATTCTAACCATTGGAAAAGGGTCGCTACATGAATTCGGAAAGTTATTAACACTATATGCTAAGTTTAGATGAGTGATATTGTACTAGATTGTCAACAATTATGTCATTACACGTGCAATTAGTTTGATATCTTTGAATGACTGTGAGATTCCTATCTTAAACAAGTTGTGTAGCAACATGTTTCGGATTAGACATTTCTAGTAGTGTACGACCCACATTTTTTAGAGAAATATATGTAGAAAATATATAATAAAACGTCTAAACAACTTCAATTTCAGCTAAAATTATGCAAGAATGCATAATTTAATATTTTTGAATTCTGTATTAAGTTATGTGACATTAGAAACTAAAACATTATTTTAGCTATAAATTTTGACTAAAGATGAATTAGAGATTGTTTTTTGAATCAAAAATAGATCGACTTGAACCTGAACACTGATAAAAATGTTAAACTAGATAGATCGTTAAGCAGATATGGTCGTTTCAGCGTTATGGCCTGCAGTTGTCAAAATTTAATTATTTTCAAAGCAATCCAATTAGCTAGAGACACCTCTCACTGAAAACGTATGTCGGTTTATTTCTCTTTATTTTCTTCTTCCTCCTAATCTATATTAACCCTAATTACTTATAGAAATCAAAATACAAGCCCAAAAATCAAAAGAATATTACCTAAATTCAAATATATCGAAGGTCAACCTATCTACATCAATCAAAGTTCATTTAAAGAAGTTCAAATTTTATCATGAACTAGCCTAATGAGAAAGAGGGCCTATTTAAGTATTTCTTCGGATTTAGAACCAAATGTAGAAGAGTGGGAATGATAACCTATGATATCTGTCACATATAGATCCATAAACTTGTGTTTTCATAAATTATATGACCTAATTTATGAGATTTAGAGTTGATTTGGTTAGGATTAGATATACTTGATGTTAGAATATTATTTCGGATAAGACCCTATAATTTTAACAATTGATTAAACTAGTTAATGTGTTTATCAGAGAAGTTAGTAAGTAAATATGTTGATCGAAATAAATTAGACTATAGTTGAATCGTTCTAATTGATTTGATGTTTGTTATGTGTTTATTTTTTGTTTCTGTATATACATAACGGATGGGCATGAGTTAGAGTAATAGGAGCATAATAATTGATATGTTGAGATTGCACCTAGGAGATATTTCCTAAAATGCTCCATAATCAAGAGGAGTTCAAGCAACGAGTTCCAAATCAACTGGCAAGTTGTATCGATTGAAGAGTTCAAGGCAATGTTTTTCTTATGTTCGAAAAGCATGCTAAGCATTAAAATTAAAGCGAGAGAGCTAGAAAAGCTAGGAACGAATTCAGAGAGGTTTGTTAGAGGTTAGAAGACCGAAAAGTTAAAAAAACAAAATCAAGAAAATTTTTGGTAAGTACTCAAATAGGGCCGATCTAACATTGAATTTAACTTTGGGATCAGAGGGTGACCTACCACGACCAAAAGAAAGCTTTAAGTGAGTACATGGAGATCAACTTTGGATCGTTTTAGGTCCAAAGCTTGCTTTGCATCAATGACCTCGCATTTTTCCACAACAAAAATTTAATCGATCCAACATGTTAGATCAGGGTTAATCCAATGCCGATTAGTCCAACAAGACGATTTATGGTCCAAAGTGGATTAAATGAATCCTCTTTGGTTGATTTTTGGGCTTAAACCGAGTCATTTGGTAGAGGACCTCGAGTTGGCTCTAGGTTAAGAAGTTGGTGATCCAAGTACTTCCGAGTACATGGGTGTGAACATAGTTTACTCCAAGTCACATAGAGGCTTACCAGAAGTAAACTTTGGATTAAACCATAGGTGACTCGGGTTTGACCTGAAGTCACGTAGGAGATGCTTCAGAGTTTATGTGTGGTTTCTCAAGGGTTGTTTGGGGTTCACGTGTAAGCAACATGACATTAAGGGTTTGGCTCAAAAATGTAAATAATCGGATAAAATACGTGATAGATAAGTGTAAATGTTTGAATGCTGATAATTTTACATCATAACTAGGATTTCGGTGTGGTCTAGGCCAATGATCATGACTCGTTCGAACTTACGTAGTGTGAAGCATTGAGTTCGTTCGGGATCGTAAAAGTTCGTATTGCAATAGTACTGGGAAAAAAGGCATGATTTGTTGCATTCTTTAAGGTAGTTAGAGATAGATGGTGATGCTCATGTAAGTAAGCTAGTCAGGGATGATGCCTAAAGGGTGTCGACAAAATGTGGCTTGTTGTTCTTAAGTTAAGGGTAAAGCTAATGAGAACATATTAGTTCTTTATTTTCGTTCGCACCATTAATGATAGTTACCGTAGTAGTGGGTTGTTAATGGAATTAGACTACACCATTTATATTTTAACATATGTTTGGTTGGCCTAGGTCTCGTAACCTGTTACACCACTGACCTTAGAATGTTGTGTTCCCCTACACTTATGTCTTTATTTTGAAATAATAGGATAATGATGATATCTAGTTTAAAAGAAACTATAAAATTGGAAAGAGATTTCTCTTTCTTTTAAAAAAATTACTTATTACAGATAAAAAAAGGTGAATATGACCTAACTTTTTAACATTTTGTCTTTATTAGAGACAAAAAATAGAAGAAATGCTCATAGAAATCGGGAAAAGCAATAACATAGTAGGCATGGAAATGAAAACAGAAGATAATCATCAAATAAAGTGTGCGTAGCAAGCAGAAGACACGTAAGTTTTTTTTGGTTAAAATGATATCTACCGACAACAAAATAAACAATACTATTCAAACTACTAGTCGTAATTAATTGAAAGTTTCTCATTATTCAAACTATCTGTGTTTTTGCATTCTAACATTTCATACATAATTCTATACATCATTGTATGCCTTTTATATCCAATTGAAATTGATTTATAATAAAATATTGAAAAATATTATCTCTCAATTTCAAAAACATTTAGTTCGAAAATAAACAGTTACTACAGAAAGAAAATTGATACCTAAATAAAAGAAACCGATACCTCAGAAACAAAACTGATACCTACATTAAAGAAACTGATACCTACAGAAATAAAACTGATACCTACATAAAAGAAACTGATACCTACAGAAACAAAACTGACACCTACAAAAACAAAAAAGATAACTACATAATAAAAAATAAAACAAAATATTTAGCAAATATATCTTAAAGTAATAACTACAAACGCAAAAATTCATACACAAATCGATACTAAGTGTGTTAGTAAAATTGTTAAATATTTTAATTCAAAGCATACTATATGCTTGTACCATTATCCCTAAAATTCAATGTTTTGTATTAATTGTAAACCTGATAATACAACTTATGCAAACTCATACTAACATTACATTTTGGTTTCGACAGGCTTCACTGTGGAAATTTTGTAATGATATTCATCGTTTCACTGAACAAAAGCAGAATACCAATAAAACTTGAAAAGAAGGAAATATTAACCACAAGAGCAAAGATTGTACATGCAATATTGATTAATGATGAACATTGCTGGAGTCTATCTAAATACATATCAAGCTTAGAAGAAGAAAGAAAAGGAAAGAACTGAATTCACATTGTGATGTTTCACAATTAAATTTGATACTTGTAAAGTAATGTAATTCTGTTGAAATTTGTACTTGTGAAGTATTAATGTTCTGTTGCAATTTGATACTTATGAAGTAATGATGTTATGTTCTTAAAACAAAGCTGCTCTTACTTGTAAAAACAAACACCAGAACTAATACTGTAAAAATATTTAACTGATAATATCACTTATGCTAAATACTTGAAATTAAAATCAATTTGATAATATGTTATACTGAATAAAAATTAATAACAAAAGGTTCAATTACAATAAACCACCAAAACAAGTCACACATCCACTTATTAATCTGAACAAATTCAAAATGAATCAAATCATATCCTCTTCGAAGCTTGACAATTCCATTTATTATGACCAAGCTGCTTTGCACTCGCCACATCTGTTTTGCTTGTTCTTAAAATATGAAACTCCTCCTTTAGGCTTAACTGATGGTCTACCTGCGCCATATTATCACCACTGCCAAAAAAAAACATTAGTAAAAACATGTTCAATTTAGAACATTAGTTTTTCCATTACAAAAAACTGATACCTAAGGTATAAAAAATGATACCTAGTTACTGATAATCAAAATAATTGATACTAAGAAAAAATAAAAATGATACCAGAAAACTGAACCTAAGATATGATATTTTTCCACTCTATCACAAGCTTATATACAACTCAATCAATGATATTTTTCCAATCATCACAAGCTAGTATCTCATTCTTCAAATCATACAAAGAGCAATCAATAGACAATCGAGTGCTAAAAGTGTTATCATTCAACACAAATAGACAAAGAAGACTGTTATCCCCACTGCCAAAAAAAATAAAAAATAAACATTAGTAAAAATATGTTCAATTTAGAACATTAATTATTCAACTTCACAAAACTGGTACCTACCGTATACAAAACTGATACCTAGTTACTAATAATAATAAAAATGATACTAATAAAAAATAAAAATGATACCCAAAAAATGAACCTAAAATATGATGTTTTTCCACTCTATCACAACTTTATATACAACCCAAGCAATAATACTTTTCCAATCATCCCAACATTAATGCAAAAAAAATGCAAGATAAATAAAATGAAAAGCAAATTAAATAACAACACTGCATAAAGAAACGAATAACAATAAAAAACCTGCTGCTACTTCCACAATTTGCCAAAGACGAACGAACAAACAATGAGAACAACAACACTGCATATCATTTGCAAAAATGAACACAATTAGAAAGCACGGCCAAATTTTTTAACTCGAACAGAAAAACCACAAATAATAGAGTAATATAAGCATACCTAATTAATACAATTTGAAGAAAAAATCGATCATTGTACAAATATGAAAAGAACGAGATCAATAAAACGCGCGTAAGAAAAAAAAATGATCGATGAACTATAATTTTCAGAAGGACGAAATTGAAATAACCGAACGAAGTAGATCGATATTTTATTGTGAGCGAGATATTTGATGGCGACTGAAAATTTTGATCGAAAGGAAGAAGAAGAAGCGCGCGAAAGTGGGCTAGAAAGAAAAAACGATAATTTGTCCTTTGGAGAAAATGATTAGCGGGCTGTGCTACATCTAAAAACGTCCTAAAAAATGTTCTTGAGGAAAATTTCCTGCATATTTTATCTCATATTATGTCTTTCATGTTTTGTAAATATTTATTTCTACATTATATTTTATCATTTCGATGTCAATTATAGCATACAATTTTGTGATAGATTGTACTTGGTCATACAAAATGGGAACGTTCTCCATTTATGTCATCTGAAAGACAGATGTCCCCTTTAGGCATTGATTTGTCCACTTTGGGCATTGATTTCGAGTGCCATAAGTGGAAGGTCTTCAAAACTAACGTCAAAAGATCTTTAATTTAGGATTTCCATATCACACGAACAATGAAGCATTGAGCGGTATTTTTACTGTTACTTGTGTTAATAATTCATTCACTTAAATAAGTAAATACATGGTAGTACCAACCAAATAGGGAATGCATAGAGAGAGACATTTGCATTAGAGTGTGTGCACATGGACTTAGAAACGCGAACCAATTGGGGAATGGATAAAATGTTTGCATGAGAGTGTGTGAAGTAGAAGTAAACAAAGGGGTGACATATTTCAAGATACCAAGATGGGGAGGCATGTTTTAGTCCATATATAACTTTCCTTAATTTGCATACATGTATTTATGGGGCTGGACATTTTTATCACATTACCACTTACCAACCATTACCAACCGCTACCAACTAAAATGGTACCGAAAAAATTATAACCAATTTGATTGGTACGGTTTGCTGAACCATATGAAAATATGTGGTACGGTAATGGTAATTAACTACTAAATATGATAATTACCATACCTACCACATATCTTGACATACATACATATATATGTATATGGGAAAGTCTATTTAGACACAAAATATAGACACAATTGGTGACACAATTGATCTACACCATTGGATTTCCCCTAATTTCACCTCCCATATAAGGACAAAAGGATCCAATGGTCGTGAGTTTTTGTGTCCCCATTTTGTGTCTAATTTTATATCTAAATAGCCGCACCATATATATACATATTATATAACATCACATTTAGTGTGTAACGATTTAACAGAAAATCTGCCAAAACACTATTATGATATCGGATTGAATGCAATTCTTATCATATATTTTTAAAAAGTAATATGATTTTATACAATATTTTGCATCTTGCATATCTACTTGTATTTTTGACTACACATAATTAAACTGATAAATAATCATATAATAAAATATAACAACTCTTGATATCTACATTTTTAACATGAAATGTTGTAAGCAAATATATATAGTATTGGTAAACAGTAAAAGTTCATTACCCACATCGACCAACCATTACTAACCACAAACCAAATTATCGATTTTCCAATTGCTTTGGTTGGTAATGGTATGATTTTTCTATTAGCATATAAATTGGTATGGTAATGGTCTTAAATATGAATTTTTGGTATCGAACGAAATCCATCCCTATGTATTTGATTCTTTATAACAACCTAGAGGTTGAGTTATATAGATATCCTCGGGAAGATGACTTTGAAGAAAAGTATTGTTAACATCCAACCGTCGCAGCTGCCAACCTCTACCAACTGCTAGACTCAAAACAAGGAGAATTTTTATTGGTTTGATAATTGGATTAAAAGTGTCATAATAACCAAATCTGGATCATTGATGGAAATATTTAGCCACTAATTTGGTTTTGTACCTATTGACATCCGCTTAAAATGGAGGATTCACGTGCATCCAATCAAGTTATGCATAGAGTAAAATGGAACTAGCATTGAAACAGTGCAATTTACCTATGTGGAAATACCGACGCAAAAATAGGGCGTCGACGAGGCATCGGCAAGGCGTAGGAAAGATGTAGTCTATGCAATTTTATCGACGTCTTATCAATGCCTTATATATCTATATCGACACAGCATCACCCCTTTCTAGACAACCACCCCATCGCCCACACTTTCAGCTTTATAAATATCAAGATATTAAAAAAAAATTCCCATCTTCCCACACCGTCAGACCATCACCACTGCCTCCACCAAAGATGCCTTCACTAAAGCTGAACCCAAAGTCACCATCACCATAGCCATCACCACAACCTCGATAGCCGCCGTCACCTGAAGTTGCTTGCTGCCAAAGTCACCCCTATGAAGCCGAACCATGTCAATCGCTACCATGTTGCAGCCTTCAAGCCGTTCAAGCCCTCCAAGGTATGATTATTTATTTAATTATATGTTTAAAATTATATTTCCCCTAATATCAACGGTAATTCTAATAAGGTCGCACAATCAACAAACAAATATTTAAATATATTTCATTTTTTATTCAATGATGTGATATTGTTTATATATATGATTTGATTGCTAATATTGTTACGAAATTGTCCAATAATGTCATTGGTTATCGATATGTTATAATTAATGAAAATCCTTATACGTTTAATTTGACCACGGCTGATAAATATTGAATATGATCGTTATATAAATATTTGTTTTTAAATAAAACGGAAATCGATATTCATCTGATACGTAACTTGCCGAACTTGTCCCAGTATTGGACAAGTTATAAACGCAATGATATTTATATTTCATAATTCAATATTTCAAATAGAGCGTTTAACAAAAAATTTGTAGTTAACGAGATTCCAGGTTCCATCCCGAACATGAGAATTACATTCCTCGCTCGTAACCTATTCTCATTTTGGATCTTTTAGGACATGGTTAAAAACGTGAGGATTAGGGTCTAAGATTGAGAAAGGACAACAACAAGGTTGATTTTGGTTCTGTGATTTAAGAGAAATCATTTACTGTTAAAAAATCAATTGGTTTATGATAAAATAGGTTCTCTAAAATGGTATTAGAGTTAGGCATAATGCATGTGTTTTTAGTTTCCACGCATGCTCCAAGCAAGTCAATGTGATCTAGCTCAAAATACGTCACACATGAATTGGATCTATAACGGTTTCATTATTCATGTGATTTACCTAGCATATGTATCAAGGATATGTTGCATGCTTTCAAAGTTTATAGCAAAATAGTCATGATTAAATATAAATCTTTACAACACCAATTGATTCTACGATAGAAGTGATTATTTTAATATAATTTCAGAACTAGATCTAATTCATGTGTGTTTTGAAAGTGATTGTGCTGTAGGATCGATAATATGGAATATAATAAATAACTAGTGCAGAAAATAATAGCGGTAAAGTAAAATGACACCAGGAATATTTATACTGCATCGAACTCCCGTTCTACGCTCAGTCCTAGACTCCTTCTGGAATCAAAGCTAGCAACTCTCACTTAACCCAAAGGAACAGGTATTGCACCGCTTGAGCAACCGAACATGACTTGACCACCTGAGCAATAGAATAGGACCTGACTGCCTAAGCAACCGAGTAGAGTTTTCTTACAAACTGGATTAACCTGACTTTGTGTATTCTGAATTACACAGATTTGTCACTTGTAATACACCCTTCCTATAATCTTTTCCTCAAGATAGATGTGTATATTTGTGTATGTATGAAGAATAGGAAGATCAATATTGCTTGAAAGTATAGAAGTGAATATGTAAGCAATGATTATATAGAGATTATAAATAATGAACTCAAGATTGCAAAGTGTTATAGATCAAAAGGAGATTAGAAAATTAGGTGATTAGATCTATGAATCTTGAGTGTATATATAGTGTGTGATGAGATGTGACTTCTGGAGATAGGTATCTGTTAGAAACTAATAGATGTAACCATCCAGGAGGAAGATGCCTTCTAATAAAAAGAAGTGACTTTTGAAAAAATTGACAGTTGCAATTTTCAATCGACTGAACATGCTTGGTTAGTCGACTAAATTCAAAATATGCACAAAAATTTGCACAGATTCAGTCGACTGACCTAGTGTGTTCAGTCGACTGGCTTTTGGTTTTCTTAAAAAGTTTTTATATAGCCTCGGTCGACTTTTCACAGGGGTCAGTCGACTGAGGCTGTTATTTCAGTGCACTAAAACATTTGTGTGTGTGTGCGCGCGCGTATAGAGATTATAAAACGAATGCAAGTTTGTAAAAGAATTTGTGAGTGATGAACCTTGAGGATATATTTTAACAAAGATCTAAACTAGACTTTCTATATGTATACACTTATTGACTTTAATTAAGACCAATATCAAAACAAACCATATTTGAGTCAATGGGTCCAGATTTGTCGTAGTCGTAGATTCGTGAACTTTCGTATCTTGTCAGCATAAAACCTTATGATCCCACATTCTTCCCATTTTTGATGATGACAACTCCATTTGCTACGAACGAATCTTCGACAAGCTTTGTTGAATTATCCTTCCCCCTAAATATATGCTTGCAACTTTGATATAGTATTCTCCCCCTGAATCTAAGCTATATTTCCTGTCAATAATTCATATTTTCTCCCCCTTTGTCATCGACAAAAAGGAGAGTACTCAAAGTATAGAATATTAAAATACGAGTAGTATAACACAAAAGCACATCTATATGATTAAACACACAGCATAGGTAATATCAAGCACATTACATAGACAATGACATAATTACAAAGACATAGAGTTTCATAGATAGACTTAGTACATTACCACATGAAAAAAAATACCAAATAATTTAAAAGCAAGATAAAAGTCATGTAATAATATAGAAGTTCAAGATAGAAAGAGCAGTTAAAAGATCCTTACTCATCTTCGGCACTACCATCGTTTGAGAGCTCTTCATCGCCTTCAGTTTCTTCGTCAGCTAATTCATCGCCTACTTCTTCGCCTTCTTCCTCTTCTTATTCTTCATTTGAGGTTAACCAAGTAAAGTGCTCCACTGATCGTTTTCCATGAGATGTAGGAACTTGAACAGAGGTTGAAGAAGATTGAGAGCATGTGATTGCTTCCCAAATATTGTTGAGAAAACTCTTAATATGATTTAGCTTTTTGTTGACCTTGGTGATGTTTTTATTAACTCTAGAAACACTTGATTCCATCTGAGTTAGATGTTGATCAAGAAGTCTTTGGTTACGAGCGATGATAGTTACGGCTTCTTGTGGCCTTGCTTGAGGATCCACTTCTTGAATTTTATAGACTTCCCTTTTTGGTGGAGGAGGCTGGGATGATGATAAGGCTTGAAGATGGTAAGTTTGTTAACAAGTGGATGGTTGAGCTCAACCCGAGCTTGGTTTTCAAGCTAATGTTCGTAAGTGATGATAGTGTGGTCAAGGTATTGTTTTTGTAGATTCATGAGACTAAAAGTCTTGGTATTCAAAGAGCCTATGGTTAAGCAGTCGGATTCGGCAAAAGGAACATTAAAATGCTTGAGAATGTGCATAATGTATGCGCCACAGTATATCATTCGCATCCGACCTTGGTTAAAAGTTTAGAATTCATCCAAGATGACCTTAGCCTAATTAATTCATCAATTTCCCCAAATGGCATACAAGGATTGAAAATATCTCCGATATACCTTCTTATAACTTCTGGTGCGAGGGTTGATGGTGTGGGTAAGTGCACGATGCATTATGCGAGCTTTGGGTTGCAGTGCTACCGCCTTCAACTCCGTCAAGTCGACGGAAAGGAACATACGGCTGACACGATCTCTTGTTTCCATGATTACGACTATTTCTCCAAACTCTTCACCTTCATCAAGAAACTGTAGAATCATTGCTAGTCATCTAAGTGGAAGGAAAATTCGCACACCACATACAACGGTCCAAATAGCATCATTAGGGTTTGAGATGACATGGTGGTTGAGATACAAGTTTACGTAGAAGAGTTTGACAAGAAGATGATTAATCTTGTTGTTGTTTGGAGCATAGTCAATGAGGTGCTCTAACCCACTACGACGAGAAAAGTCTTGAATCGCATACGAAGAGAAATCCAGGAATTTAACAAAGGATCTTTAAAAAATTCAGGTGTTTTTCATTTTTTCAAAACATTGTGCTGCTTTCTCATTGTGTAGCCACCCTCTTGTTTAAGAGTCCGAAGGACCTATTGAGGCATGAGATTGTCGAGTGCGTTTGGGAGCCATTTGATGAACAAGGGTTTGAAAAGGAAGTAGTAGGTTGAAAATTTGAAGAGGATGGACTAAAAGATGAAAATTTTGAGGTCTTTTTGAACGATTTTGAAGTAGAGGGAGGGGTTAATGGCAGAGAGTTGAAAGATTTGAAGTAAAAAAGTGAAATAGGTAAAAGTATAAAAGTGTTTTTGAAGTGGCTGGTGGAAGGGAAGACCGGGTTACCTAATATCAGTCGATTGAAGATTCACGGTCAGTCGACTGACCGGTATATAAAAATTAAATTTTAAGAGGTCAGTCGACTAACCACAGAGGATCGGTCGTCTGAACTCTTCCTAAGAGTTTTTAGTGTAAAATAGTCATATTCAATCGACTGTTTTGGTAATTCAGTCGACTGACTACAGGTAACAGTTATGTAAAAACATTGGTTCAGTCAAGTGATTACACTCCTTCAGTTGACTGATTCTGGTGAACATGCAGGGTAAAAAAATTCAAGCATATGCAGTATTTTTGAACAATAATTTTATAACAAAAGAAAAGGAAGGATATATTATTCGATGCAAACAAAAAATAAAAATATAGAAGTACAATATAAAAAAAAATTAAGAGGATTTTGATGGGAAGGAAGGAGTGTAGTGGTCATCCGGTTCTCAATCGTATTCTCCTGAAGAGGTCGCAGTGGTGACCAACCATATCCATGCTCCCATGAATTTGGAGAAACCGGAAGACGCTGAGGTGAAGGTTTCCACGGATTACGACGTGAAGGAGAAGTAGATTGGTGAACCGTGTTGTGTGATGACGAACCATAGAATTTTAGAGCCACTTGTTCAAGAAAGCCCAGGCGTTTCGCATTCACCTTCAACTCGTAGTATAGTTCTCGTTGTAATTCGAGTGTCTCTCATTGATACTGATGGACGTCGTCTATCTTTCTTTAGTAGACGGCGATCCATAAAATAGAGAGTGCTCAACTCTTTTAACAGGAGGGGTATAATCGGCGAGAGTGGAAGGTGGAACAATAGGGACAGGCTCATAAATTGGAGTAGGTGTTGAAGACTTACTGCTTCCGAGCTAATGGAAGTATAAGATAGTGAGGATGAAACTAGATTGTTTTCAAAAGATATGATGATAAAAAAAGTAAATAAGTTGTGAAAAGAGATAATGATTTTACTTTTCTTTTAAATTAAAAGATGGTAAGAAGTTTTGGTAGAAGCCAGAAATTTATAATGAGTAAATTTTAAAAATAGGTAAATAAATGAGTTTTTTCTATCTTTTAGAAATGTAGACCATTTATTTAGGGAAAGCAGCAAGTTATAATTCCTAAGAAATAAGTGGTTGGAAATCAGTGGAAACTGAACATAGTTAAAAAAATGAATTTATTTTAAGTAAAAAAAATAGAGTAATGAACAAATTAGAATAACATCTTTAGAGTAAAGGAATCGAAGTGTGTCAAATACACAATTTTTGAAAAAAAAAATACTAAAATTTTAAATCTTTTAATGAAATAATTCTAATTCTCTTCTAAGTTTAATAAAAGAATTTTCATTAAACATTTTGGTAAATATATCAGTCAGTTGATTTTGAGAGGATATAAATTCCAATCTAACTAAATCTTCTTCAATATTATCACGAAGAAAATGATGACATATGTCTATACGTTTAGTTTGTGAGTTATTGACAGGATTTTTTCATAAGCTTATAGAACTCGTATTATCATAAAAAATAGTAGATTTAGATAAATTCATACCAAAATTTTAAAGTGTTTGTTGCATGTAAATGACTTGAGCACATGCTAAAGCGGAAGAGATGTATTCTGCTTCACAAGTCGAAAGTGAAACACAATTTTGTTTTTTGCTAAACCATGAGACTAAGGATTATCCAATGAAGTGACAAGTCCCACTTGTACTCTTACGATCCATCCGACATCCTCCAAAGTCAGCGTCGTTATATGAAACTAACTCGAAAGGGCATTCTTTGGAGTGAAAAAGTCCAAAATCTTTGGTTTTGCTTAGATAACGCAATATTCGTTTCACTGCTCGCATATGTGATTCTTTAGGATTTGCTTGGAAATCGAGCATATAAACAAACACTCATCATTATGTTAGCTCTACAAGTAGTAAGATAAAGCAATGATCCAATTATACTTCGATATTATTTTTGATCGACACTTTTACATGTATTGTTGTACTCATTGGAGTTGGTTTGGTGGAAATATTTTCCATACCTAAGCGTTTAAGTGGATTATTACAATATTTTTCTTGATTGATAAAAATACCATTTTCTGATTGTTTAATTTGTGAATCAAGAAAATAAGATAATTCTCCTATATGTGACATTTCAAATTCTTCGGTCATTATTTTGAAAAATTCCTGACATAAATTTTCATTTGTAGAACCAAAAATAATATCATCTGCATAAATTTGAATAATTAAAATGTCATTTTTAGTTTTTTTTTAACAAAAAGAGTTTGATCAACCTTTCCAATTTCAAAACCAGAGTCATTAGATAGCTCTTAAGATGTTCATACTAAGCACGAGGTGTTTGTTTTAGACGTATAAGGCTTTCTTAAGTTTATAGACGTGGTCAGGAAATTTTTCATGTGTGAAAAGAGGAGGTTGTTCAACATGAAAATTCTCTTTTATATAACCATTTAAAAAAGCACTTTTAACATCTATTTGATAAAGTTTGAAATTATGAAAACGTGCAAAGGCCAATTAGATACATATTGCTACAAGTCGTGCGACTGGAGCAAACGTTTCTTCGTAGTCAATTCCTTCTTCTTGATTATATCCTTGTGTAACTAATCTAGCTTTATTCCTAGTTATATTACCTTGTTCATCTGCTTTATTTTTGAAGACTCATTTAGTACCAATGACTGATTGATCACTTGGTCTAGGATCTAGTTCCCAAACTTCGTTTCGTTCGAATTGGTTTAGCTCTTCTTGCATAGCTATAATCCAATACTCATTAGTAGAGGCTTATTTTACATTTTTAGGTCCAATATTCGAAAGAATGCTACATGGCCCATTTGATTGAGTTGATTTCTAGTTCTAACATGTGAATCAATTTCTTTTATGATATTTTCTACTGGGTAATCTCATAAAATCGTAGGAGGAGATCTTAATTCATTTTCATTATGAGCAATGTTTTCATATTCTTCAAAATTATAAACAATGTTTTCATATTATTCAAAACTATTTTGAGAAACCGTATTTATGATCGTCTTAGTTATTGTTTCATCATCCTCAAAAATTTTATTAAATTTGAAATTTTCATCGAATAAAACATGAAGAGTCACTTCGATTGTTTTTGTTCTTTTATTGAAAATTCGATAAGCTTTGCTTCGTTCCTAATATCATACGAAAATTCCTTCATCGGATTTCGGATCGAATTTTCCAAGCTGATCTTTTGTGTTTAAAATAAAACATTTTGAACCAAAAGTTTTAAAATAAGAAATATTTGGTTTTCTTTGATGAAAAAGTTCATATGGAGTATGTTTTGTTAGGGGTCGAATGGAAATACAATTTAGAACATAGCAAGCAGTTGCTACAGCTTCTACCTAGAAATGTTTTGGTAATGTGCTTCCATTGAATAAAGTTCTTGCACATTCTTGTAATGTTCTAATTTTCCTTTCAACCACTCTATTTTGTTGTGGTGTTCTAGGAAAAGAAAAATTACGGTAAATTCTCTTTTTATTAAAAAAAATGTTCAAAAGCTTCATTTTTAAATTCACCTCCATGATCACTTCTAATATTTTTAAGATTTTGAATTCTTTTTGCAAAGATCTTGAAATTTTCAAAAGTATTGCTTTTATTTTTCAGAAAAATAGTCCAAGTATATCTTGAGAAATCATCTACTATAACAAACACATATTTACTATGGTTTATAGATTAAACTTGAGTTGGACCAAAGAGATCCAAATGCAATAGTTCTAGTGGTTGCATAGTACAAATATTTTGCTTTAATTTAAAGAATGATTTTGATAATTTTCCTAATTGACAAGTGTCACAAATATTGTTTGCTTTAAAATTCATTTTTGGTAAACCTTTGGCTAAATCATTTTTAGATAATTTTTTTATAGCTTTGAAATTAATATGACAAAATCTTTTGTGCCATAACTAAGAATCATTTTCTTTGGCTATTAAACACACATTTGTATTGTAATTTACATTCATATTTAAAACATAAATATTTTTATCTCTAAAACCTTTAAAAATAAGATTTTTGTTTTGATAAAAAATGCTACACTTATCTTCAGAAAATGAAATATTAAATCATTTATCACACAATTAACTGATAATAAGTAAATTGTGTTTTAAATTTTTAACTAACAAAACATCTGCAATAAGAGGTAAATTAGATATATTGTTATTGCTCACATCGCCTTTGCCGATGACATACCCTTTGGAATTATCTCCAAATGTGACAGAACATCCATCTGAGTAGATAATATTAGTTAGCATCCCTTTGTTTCCTGTAATGCGTTTTGAGCAACGACTATCTAGTATCCACTTTTCTCTCTTTTTAGGTGGTAACTGTAAAATACAGAAATAACATTGGTACCCAGCGTTTTTATTCTGGATCCTAAGAGTTAGATCTTAGGAAGCTAAACCCAAGAGGGTTCAGAATTCCTTTTGAAAATAAAATCTTTGTTTTTATGAACAATATTTATAAACGATTTTATATATTTATTTCTAATCAAATAGTTATTTGTTTTAGGAACCCAAATTTTAATTGATTTAGTAAGATTTAAAATTTTTGAATTAGATTTCTCAACTTTATTATTCCTTTTATATGGAGAATTCTTTTTCTTTGAAATAATTTTAGAAGATTGCTTATATTCTAGTTCTTTTTTATTTGAATTAGTTTGAGAATTTTCTATAATTTTGGAAAGATTTTCTCTTCATTTATTAAAATTAAAGATATTTTTAGTAATATTTTCTAACTTTGTTTTAAGGCTGGAGTTATCTAATTCTAAAATCTTGACATTTACTTTAAGATCATGATTTTCAATTAATAGTACATCATTCTTTTCTTTCTGTGTTTCTATCTCTTGACTTAACATAAAGAATTAAGATGTCATATTAGAACAAGATTCTTGAGTAACCTCAAGTTCTTCTTCTAAGATTTGTTTCTCATCTCTTAGCATATCTACTTCGATTTCAGTTCTATTCAATTTTTCAAGAGATTCTTTATATTTCTTTTGATGTCTTTTAGCTTATCAAGTAATTTTGAATTTATTTCTAATAGATTCATCAAAAGTTAGCTCACTCACATCATCTTTTATGGTCCAAATGTCGTTAGCTTTTTCGATTGCTAAGACTTTTCGTTCCCACTCATCCATTAGTTAGTTGAGGATTTTTGAAACACTATCAAAATCTGTACAAGCTTCTCTTAATGCTATCAAAGAATAATATATATCTTGAAATCTAGAGTACATTTCATTTATAGTCTCATCTTGCTTCATTTTAAAATCCTGGAACTAATTTTTTAGCATAGAAATTTTACTATGTTTTACTTTGTTAGTACCTTTATGTGTAATTTTAAGTGTACGCCAAATCTCATTTGCAATTTTACACATGCTTATTCAATTAAATTCATTTTTGCCTAATGCACAATATAACATATTCATAACTTTAGCATTTGCAATAGCGTCTAATTTTTATGTGTTAGATCATGTTGAATATTCAGTAGCAGGAATAGTATATTCAGAATGCATAATGTTTCAGGTTTCATAACTATTTGCTTGTATATGGATTCTCATTCTAGTAGCCTAATAATTATAGGTCATACTATTAAATAGAGGTGGTTGTGCAGTAGATAGACCTTCTATAAAGATAGTGTTAACAACAGTGCTGGTGTTGTTTCACATATTAAAACAATATCAGATAACTATGTTACGGTTATATGATGGCCTTGCTTTGATACCAAATGAAAGTGATTATGCTATAGGATTGAGTAATATGGAATATAATAAATAACCAGTGCGGAAAATAATAACAGTAAAGTAAGATGACACCAAGAATTTTATACTGTTTTGAACTTCCGATCTACGTCCAGTTGCAGACTCTTTCTGGAATTAAAGTTAGCAACCCTCACTTAAGCTGAAGGAACAGGTATTACACCGCCTAAGCAACCGAACAGGACTTGACCGTCTGAGCAACAGAACAGGACTTGACCGCCTGAGCAACCGAACAGAATTTTTTACAAACCGGATTAACCCGACTTTGTATGTTCTGAATAATATGGATTTGCCACTTGTAACACACCATTTCTATAATCTTTTCCTCAAGATAGATATGTAAATTTGTGTGTATGAAGAATAAAAAGATCAATATTGCTTGAAAAATATAGAAGTGAATATGTAAGCAATAATTGTATGAGAGGTTGTAAATAATGAACTCAAGATTGCAAAGTGCTATAAATCAAAAAGAGATTAGAAGATTAGGTGATTAGATCTATGAATCTTGAGTGTTTATATAGTGTGTGATGAGATGTGACTTCTGGAGATAAATGTCTCTTAGAAACTAAGAGATGTAACCTTCCAGGAGGAAGATACCATCTGATAAAAGAAGTGATTTTTGAAAAAAATAACGGTTGTAGTTTTTAGTCGACTGAACATGCTTGGTCAGTCGACTAAATTCAAAACGTTCACAAAAATTTGCACAGAGTCGGTCGTCCGACCTAGTGTGTTCAGTCAACTGGCTTCTGGTATTCAAAAAAGTTTATACATAGCCTCATTCAACTGTTCACAGGGGTCGGTTGACTGAGTGCTGTTATTTCAATGCACTAAAACATGTGTTTGTGTGTATATATAAAGATTATAAAACGAATGCAAGTTTGTAAAAGAATTTGTGAGTGATGAACCTTCAGGATGGATTTTAACAAAGCTCTAAGCTAGACTTTCTATGTATATACATTTATTGACTCTAGTTAAGATGAATATCAAAACAAACCATATTTGAGTCGATGAATCCAAATTTGTCGTAGTTGTAGATTCGTGAACTTCCGTATCTTGTCAGCATTCAAAACCTTATGATCCAACATGTTTGATGACCTCGTATGCTCCATCCACCCAAACTAACACATGATACTGGTTATGCAACACGCAGAGGGCGTGTTAAGAATGATGATACAACCAAAAACTAATATAATTATCCTCCATAAATATAAAGAGAGCACCCTTTACATTACAATTGTTTTTTTTTAGTAACAAATGGTTGATTTTGCGATAACTATTGATTCTCTAATATGGTAGTAGAGCTGGTTCTTGTGTGCTCTTAGCAACTACACAGCTTTACATCATCAAAACAGAAGTCTAATTCACTAAAGTATAACACACGTGAGGTATGTTGAGAATAATGTGCATTACAAAATTAAAGCAATGAATCGTGTATAAATACTAAACTACAATCCTCTATATCGCTAATTTGTTTGATAAAAGTGATTCTACAATAAAAATGACATATAACATAAAAATATTAAGAATAAATTTTTACTTCTCGTAAACTTCACAACTAATAACATACTAAAAATGTCAAACATTAAATGCTGAAAAATAAGAAGTTTATTTCAATTCAAAAATTAGTCAAATCGGTCATTCTATGAATATACGACTTTTGGGTCCACTTTTCAATTTTCGTAAATGTAGCACACTAAAAAGAAAACTAAGAATAGAAAATATCGCAACAGCTGCCGAATTTTCCAACTCTTTGTGCTCCGCTTGAGATTTATTTTCTAACGACATTGATTGATTTTGAATGACTCTGTAATTCAGGTATTATCGTAATTTTTTATTGCATCGGTTGTTGTTGGTTATAAAACCGATGAATACCGATGCAGCGTAATTTTGATGATAATTCTAAACCTATCAAATTGAAGAGTTTTGAAAGCTTATATTTTTATTTTTTTTAATTATAACTCCACCAATTATATTGTACAATTAATCTTCTAAAAAATAGATAATAAATATAATGATACATATGTAACGTCACTTCAGTCGAAAATTCTCAAAATCGATGTATGTTAAACTCTCAAACATGTATCGATCAATTATAGCAACATTTTATGTACACCAATCGTAACCACTACAATCATTTATGGTCAAAACTGGTACTTTCAAACTCTCTCATAAACGGCACTATAAAACTTTCAAGCGGAAACTACTTATCAGCAAACCAAACCAATGTGAAGATAGTTGTTTACTTAAACTAGAAAAGATATGAATCAATCGTATAATAATTTTCTTTAGTTGATTATCATACTTCTGTTGAATTATTAGCTGAGTTCAGTTTAGAAATGAATTGATTTTTAATTTCGTAATCCTATGCGTCTGACCCGACTTTTCCTTATTTCATTAGTCTTATTAGCCAAAAAAACCGGTATGAAAAATCAAAAATTGTTTAAAACGTCCAAGTAGTAAAAGTTTAAATTGATGACTTATTTTGATTTTATTTCACACATTTTTTATTGTATGAGCATCGATAACGACAAAAGAAATTTCAAACATGTCAAAAAACATAGGAAGATAAATAGCCCAAATCAAGTTTGAAAATTATCCTAATCAACCATTTTTATGATTATTGAGTCGATTTTTCACATTGTTAACGATAAAACCTCGATTGATGAAAATATTTGAAATAAATACTTTAACCTACGATTGTTTGGATATTTTAGTAAAAGACCGTAAGTATTAATATACCTGGTACGATAAAAAAATATAATATTATCGACTATAAACTGTTCATTTTAGTTTAAAAATCTGAGAAGTTGATCGTTTTATTATTTTTAAATTGAAATCTCATACTTTTCATAAGCTTGCTAGCATGCTAAAATGGCAAAAAAAAAATTTGTGCGAAATGGTCAAAAATGAAAATTTAAACTTACGATTTTGAGTTGATCCTTTATATTTTGTGAGTATCAAATACTTTGCAAATGACAAAATAGTTTTAAAAAATGTTAAGGAAAACATTCAGAATTGTTTATATTAGCACAAATAAAAAGTTAAGCTGATGTTTGCCGATGATCAGTCAATGACAAGTGGATATGACGTTTTAGGCTAAAGTCTCAAAGATCATAGGCTCGAGCCTCCAAAACGTCATGCTCTACATAAATAAAGTTGCATTCTTATTATCGAATTCCTTTTTACATTTCTTTTTAACGTATTGGGCTTGAAATTGAATTTTATGTTCGCATTTTAATATGTACATCAAATGATGAGTAAAAGAAGGATATGAAAATGCTAATCATTCTAACAAAAAAGAGAAATGGAAGAGAGAATATAATTTTTGATATTTGCTAATGGGTGGAAAACAAAAAACAAGCTGTTTTCAATTTTTCATTTTTCATGTTGAATTATTTTTTCACAATCCATCATTTTCACCCACTTCTCGTTTCTCATTCCCTACATTTTAAAGTATACTTTGAACGTCCAAAATACAAAACTCTTTTTCAAAACAATACGTGAGTATCCACGGGTACTCTTAACCTAAAATATCAGCTGTCACAAAATACCTTTGACTGTTGACAACATTGAAAACTACTAAAAACTTCTAAAAAACGATGAATAATACCATAGAATTCATATTGGTTAGTTGAATTAGATATTGTATGATTTCTGAGTGAATTAAATTTCATTATCACCAAACTGAAATAAAACATTAGACAGTGGTTTAAGAAAAGCATCCTAAAAAGACAAGTGCCACTTTATGTGAGCATCTTTTTTGATTATTTTTTCACGAGTACTAACAAGATCATAACGAGAGACAGCTTCAGAAATTAAAAAATATTGGCCAATTAATAGTTCGTTTAGTTCTGAAAATACCTTGTGTTAGTGTCTACGTTTTTCGAGTTTAAACTTTCGTATTCTTTGCATGCATCAGAGTTCATTGAAAATGACATGAATCGTGTAAAAGAAAAGTGAAAACAAAAGAAAAGAGAAATTTAAAATTATGATTTTTAATTTAAGTTCACATTTTTCACAAATATTATTACTAAAACCGTTCTCATATATTGTAGGTAGGTCTATCAATGGACAGGGTTCGATCCGAGGATTATAAAACCCGAACCCAAGTCCAATTACAATAATTAAAACCCGAACCCGGCCCGAACCCGCAGGGTATTTCAACCCAATATCCGAACCTGATCCGTCGGCCTTTTTAAGCCTGCTGGGTGACTATATACATGACTCAAAATATTTATGTTAAAACCATATTTTAAAACTTCAACTTTGATAAAATTTGTATACACCATGTTAACATATAAATTAGACGGTGATGTAATCAAACTCATAACAAAAGTATGCAAAAACATCTACATATAAACAAACAAAATGGTAGATAACATACAAACTCATGTTTGGATACGACGAAAAACTAATAGTCGGATTGGACCCTAACCGGATCGGTTTTTATAAAACCGTACCTGACTCAGACCGAACCTGAGTCAGACTTTAGTAGTAAAAGGCAAAATCCGTACCCGCATCAATGGGGCTAGTTCGGACCGAAACACGTACCATTGTTGTACCTATACCTTTAGGTAAAATTGGCAGGAGTTCAGACTTTTCAAAAAAGTTGAGTACTAGGAAATAGTTGATTTAATTTACCAAACAGAGTACATGCGAACATCGATGTTTAATATACGCGATGATGCATTTTTTTTATTTTTCGAATATGTACTATTCACGTCAAAAAAAATGTCAAAGAGACATCTAATGATATGAGACTACATTCAGAAAATTTACCAACGTTTTGTCAATATCATCATCAAAGTTTGTACAGGATACATAAAAAGATAGCTCGCTGAGCTGAGCGATCCATAACTATTTCCCAATAAGGGCAAAAACCGATTAAAGAAAGAGAATATATATATATTAACTGCGACCAAGTCCAAGATCTATATATATATTAACTGCGACCAAGTCCAAGATCAAGGCTCACCTTTGCGCCTCTGCCAACTTTAGAAACGACTCCCATGTCTTCAACTTTGAGAGGGAACAAACTGAGGCAGTGATCATCAGCATCATTATCATAACCACTTCCATTAATTTCTCCTCTCCCAAAAAAATCATCACATATTTCACCTTCTTCTAGCTCTTCGCTGTCATTAAAGTTTTTCGTCTTTTCCCTTGCCTTTTGTTCATCGGTGCATGTGCTACTAAAGGGACTGACTTGGGCTTCATCCACATTTTGTGAGATTTTCCCCATCTTACCTTCGTTGTCTGCATCTTTCTTCCTTGCCTTTTCAATACGGTTACTAGCAACAGTTTCACCGTCATCTCCTCTGCTATATTTCAGATTATTCTCATGAGAATTTCACATTCCAGCAGAAAAAAACTTATTTCAGTATCTAATTGTTTGAGTGTGCAAGTGCGTGTGTACAATCAGCATTTTCCATGTGTAGAAAACAACAGAGGTTGCCTACGCTGAAAAAAGAACACTCATTTTCTCTGTGTAGAAAACAAAGAAAATGAGCGTGTGCATTCCGCAAACAGATATGAACAATTTCTGAATTAAGACAATTACATTCTGTATATACGCATGTGTTAATCAAAAAATTCCTACTCTAATAATAAATTTCAATGGAACCTACTGTGACAGCTTATATGAAAGAAAAAAAAATTGTCCTCTCTGTATTAGACACATGCGTATATTGTATTGGGGTTTGGAGCAAGTGCACCCATCTTTCACCGTCGTCTGTCAATGGTTGATTTACTACATCCTTTGGCATTTAACAACTCACCTATACTGATTGAGTAGCTAAATCATGTATTGATATTTTTGGTTAAAATGAGTTAATTTTGTTACAATCTTGATTGCCAAATCATGCATTAATATTTTTGATTAAACACGACAAAGCCCATCAATTGCATATTGGCATTGCTCAATTATCAAGTAGGATTTTTTAAAAAAAAAGGAGGAAGGGAGGAGGGGAGGGGAGTGGTGGAGGGTGATGTCGTGGGTGGGAGAGAGAGAAGAGAGAAGAGAGAGAAGAAGCAATATCAGAAACAAGATGACAAGGTGGAGAAAAATTGAACTCACTCTTTCTGTGCTGTTGGAGAACCTTTAAGAAGTGGAGTTGAAACAATTTCATTTTCATCGCATACAGGTTTCTTCTTCGTCTCTTCCAAAGGAAGTTGCTCACTACCAACCATTTTTTCATTGCCTGTCGAGTGTTTCTTATTTGTATCTTTTATCCCCTTGTGTTCTTCAGCACATGTTCTGATAGATGAGCTCGCGCAAAGTTTTGATCCTTCATGTGCACGTTCATTATTTGTTTCTAGCTTCTGTTTTTCGGTACAAGTGCTAATTGGAGTATTAACAGCATGCTCTACATCCTTCTTTTGTTCTTTCACTTTTAACTTGTCAACATCCATTTCTCTAATTGAGATGCTCACACGAGTTTCATCTTTCTCTCCCTCTCTCTTACCAGACTCTTTTGACCCATGTATGGGCTTTTGGTTCTCAATACACTTGCTATTAAGCGTACCAGCTGGCTTTTGCTTTTCGCTAGCCAAGCTATAATAAGGATTAGAAGTACACGTTTGATTTCTGCACTGATCACTCTTCCTCAAGCTATTTGTGTGCTTTTCCTTTTCATCTTTGCTTACCACTAACTTTTCTAGCCCATAGGACGACAACTGCTTTTCAGCACATATTCTGTTAATTTTATTAGCATGGGTTTGGTAACTGTTTCGCTCTTTCTTCTCTGACTCATCTGCGATCTTTTGCAATTCTGCGGACTTGCTAATAGGAGAACTAGGACATAATTTTTCTCTGTTTTGTGAAAATTTCTTCATGCCCTCTAATACATGTGCAGGCCTTTGTTTTCTTGTCCACGCACTGCTAGGAACATTATTAGCATTTATTTCATCTTTCTCTTGTCTTTGTATCTTCTCATTCCCTGCTAAAACTCTTTGTTTTTCGTCACCAGTATTTCGTTTCCTATAGAAATCACTAACATAGTTTTTAGCAAAGGCTAAATATCTGCTCTGCTCCTTTGATCTATCTGAAAGCATTTGCTTAGCACATTTATCAATGGGCGTGCTAGCATGTGTTTCTTTGTTTTCTGCAAGTTCTTTCTTTGTCACTTGATTATGTGTTTGTTTTTCAATGCACTTACTCAGTCTACTGGCAGTCATTTCTTCTTGTTTGCATCTCTTTGATATATTTTCTACTGGTTTTTGGTTTTCACTGTCCGAGGTAGTAACGTTTTTAGAAAGGTTCTTGTTTTCTTCTCTAACACGCTTCTTGTTTTCCCCATCAAGAACGAGTCTTTTCTTCTCAGTTATCAGGCTATTAAGATTATCGCCATGGATTTCTTCATTTCTTGTGTGTTTCTTTGTAGCATTTGCTGCAGCTTTTTGGCTTTCGATGCATTTGAGGTCTTCCTGCTTGTCTTGCTTGTTTTCTTTATTCTCAATAGTTGGTTCTGTATTATTGTTCGCTGGCGTAACTGCGGTTGGAAGTTGCTTATTCCTAAATGCGGCCCATAAATAGTATTGGCCCAGAATTTCTACAATGAAATAGTTTGCAGTCTTAAAAATTCACACTAGATGTCAAGTAATCTCGATGATTAAATTTATATAGGGATGATTAAATTTATATAGGGCTGTCATGGTGGTGATAAATTTATCATTGTCATACTGATACCAATCAATTAGTAACTAATTTAAGGTACGCTATCAGTATGGTAACAGTGAATTTACCATTATCAATGGTAAATATAACGGTAAAAAAATGTCAAACCAGTGGTGTCAATAAATTTGCTAGTCAAGTTAATTTAATTTTTTTCACTATTTAAATTAATCGGTACCGTAGACACTTTTGAATATATATCAGTTTTTAAGAAGATGTTTGTAGTATTATTTATGATGATGTTTCTTTTTTGATTTTACCAGGCTCAACTTTGATTGACAAAATTATTATTTTATATTGTTGTAAATAATCTACGATGGATTCTATGTCAACGAAACTAAGACAACATGTTAATATAAATATTACAGGAGTTAAAATCAAGAACAAAATATTAACATTTTTAGCATGATCAAAATTTAAATGCAACAAAATTTCAATATTTCATGCAACCATTGTTAGTCAACGGTTTACTAGCCTATCAGCATACCAAAGATCATTTTACCAATGGTAACGGTAAAGTATCGATTCGTTTTTGACTTACTAATTGTATCTATCGGTTTTATCGTATCGATAATGGTTACCATTACCGTAACAATCCTAAATTTATACACTTAAGTCTTCAAAGGTAAATCAACTTTAAAATACTATTCCATGAAAGCTATGATTTGCCACTGAACTTCAAACGCTTCCAGTTTCAAGTTTGGAAAATAGTCATTATCCATTCAAATCATACTAGTCATCTTAAAGTAATTACACATAACATGACTACAATATTTATTAACCTTAACCTTAAAGTGACATCTATAAACAACGGCGTACAAGTCATTATTATTAAATTTGAACTCCATTACTTAAATACTTACTGTGATGCTGTTTAGGTAGTATACAAGAAGGCAAGACGAGCAGTTCAATTTCATCAAATGCGTACACAAACATAAGATCCTTCTTGATGATTTCGTCAATCAAATGAAATACAAGCTCGAGACTGTAATTTACGATTGAAGGTTATCAAATGTGACTTGTTAAGTATATAAAAATAATAATTAATAGACATGTACTACTTACCTTGCATGATCGTCTGGAAGAAAATATAAACCAATACTTTCATACGTAGGAGGACCATTTTTGAATATCGTTGGGCATAGATCACGCCGTAAATATTTGTCCACGGGAAGAATTGGTGGCAACAACAATGCGGCATCAAATACTCTTTGACCAGCTATAGTCGACCCATGTGCTCTAAAGGGAACAAAGTTGTTGTCTCCAAATGAAATACATCCCCTTTCACATAGAAAAGGAATGTCTCAGTAAATAATTTATGTATTTATTAATTTAGCAACAAGCACAAGATAAACGTTTTGTGCCTGGCTTATATGCAATATACAAGAGAGAAATTGTATTTTAAAAAAATAATTTGGTTTTTGACGTTGGTGATTGATTAGTAACATGAATTTTATGACAGTAAAATTATATCGCGTAATTCTGTGTCAGCGAAAAAAAATCCCAAGGTGGAGAAACAGGAAAATGAAAGTTATATGAAATAAGGAAGCTTAAGAAATTAAATGAAAAGGCAGAAAAAATAATGGATCGTATCAAAATTTGCATTGTAGCAGTGGAATGAAGATATTGCTGCCAATTATGATTTTAGTTTAAGTTGATATCAAGGTTTGAGGTTCCGACCGAGGCACCGAGATTCCAGTAGTTCCATTTCGATTTCAGTAGGGACCAAAACGAAACCGAACCAAAACTTCAGTTCAGTAGAAAAACTAATGAAATTCAAATTTTATAGAAGAAAACCAGAAAAGGAATTAATTTAAGTTTCAAATATATGAATTTTAAAAAAATAAAAATTAACTATGGAAACATGCAAAATCACAAAACATATAAATAGTATAACTAAAAAAGTTAAACACGACGTAATGAATAAATATTTGTTAGTGTTATAAATATTTATAACTAATCCGTATTGTTCGTTCATATCTTAATTTTCAATTAAAGATAACATTGTTTCAATAAATTAAACAAAATATGTGTAATTATATAAAAATAAACAATAAAATCTGAACCGAAACTTGAACCGAAGTTCCTGAGATTTACGAATTAGATTCTAAATTCCTAAGATTACAAAACTTCGAAACCAAGATCTCGAACCTTGTTTTGACACGCATGCCCCAAAGGCAAATGTTAAGACTGTTGGATTACAAATATATAAATTAGATCCTCTGTCTAAATTTTGATTAATAAACCGTACATGCACATTTTTGCAATACAGCCATGATTAACGCTTTTTTCCATTAACATGTCCCCTAATATTTTCCACTAAATCATTATGAAACAGTTAGAACATATCGAATATTGTAGTATAACACTAAGATGAAAGGAAGACTGTTATTGATATAATTCTCAGTTCCAATACAATATTGAAAATTAATTAAAATATTTTTTTTTTCAATCTTTAAAAAGTTAACTAAAAAAATTAAAAGAAAAACATATATGAATGCTGTATTAAATAATATTAAAAAAACTATTTTTGATCAACCTATAAAAACATTAAAAGGGTATTTTTGTTCTCAATTTGATGTTAAATAATTATGCAAAAAAATGAACTGGTCATGCTGAATTGTCCAATATAACAGTAAGATGACTGAAAGATTGTTACTAAGATTAATTTCAAATTTGGCCCTTTGCTAAAAAAAAATTAAAACATACTTTTTGAAAAAATAAAAATAAAAAGAAAGTTGACAAAATTAAATACATAAAAAATTGTATGGGACATTGTTTAAAAAAAACATGTTAAAGAAGAAAGAGAATAAAAATTATTAAGGAGTTTTATGTTAAAAATTAGAGACTTGAGTACACAAAAAGTAAATTAAAGCAACATCATTATAAATGTTAACTCTTCTATATATTTTCCCAGATATGATATGATAAACTAACAAAACCCTAAAAGTGGACCTATTTAAATGTAGGCCCTTAAGACATTTTGGATTCAGTGAAGTTGTTCAGTTAAAGAAACCCAAATTACATAAGCAACAGTAGATCAGTTTGCTATTGTCCATATCTGAAGCAACTTCTAACTGTCTGGTGCTAACTAAAAGCACTAGATTTCATGCTTATGGCACCGCGGCCGGCGGCTTTCCGCCGACCGCAGTAAAAAACAAAAAAACAAAAAAAAAGTGTGGTATTTGTTAGCATGGTGCCCCAGTTGCTTTTAGCATCACTCCTAAGATATCCAAAGAGTAACCTAAAAACATAATAAAAAAGAAAACAAGCAATAACAAAAGCACATACCGCCAAATATAGTAAATCATGGGACGGGCAACATAAGGATCAATTTGATCAACCTGCTCTGGATTGTACACCTCAATCTCTTGGTGGGTATTATTTCTGTGTACTAGAGTTTCAGGAGCAGATGCTTCATGCACATTTGTTTTACCACAAGTGCTAGGAAGCGGTGAGTGAGCTAATAATGAATTTGGTACTCTCTGATCAACTTGGTCCTTGGTAGACAATATTGATCTTCTCAGCTTTTGGAATTGTCCGTTTTCATCAAACTTTGAAGGTGATTTAACATTCTTAGCTTCCTCTTCCACGGTGGTTTCACCACAAGTGGTAGGTGGTGATGAATGAGCTAATGGTGTATTTGGTACATTCTGATTGACTTGATCCTTGTTAGATAAAATAGATCTTCTCTGCTTTTGGAATCGTCCGTTTTTACCAAAATCCAAAGGCAGTGATCTTAAACTCTTAGCTTCTTCTTGCACAATGGTTTCACCACGAGTGGTAGGCGGTGGCGAACGAGCTAATGGTGTATTTGATATATTCTGATTGACTTGATCCTTGTTAGATAAAACATGACTTCGCTTTTGGGCTTGTCCATTTTCACCTAAGACCAATAATGGTGATTTTAAACTCTTAGCTTCTTCTTGCACAGTGGTTTCACCACAAGAGGTAGATGGTGCTGGACAAAATAGGGGCGTATTTGGTAAATTTTTATTGACTGGATCCTTGCTAGGTAAAATTGATGTTCCCTGTTTTAGGGGTTGTCCATTTTCCCCGAAATTGGAAGATGGTGGGTTTAAACTCCTAGATTTTTCTTGCACCTAACGAATCAAATTAAGAATTTGTTACTGAAAGATTCAAAATAATTTACTGTTACAAAAAACCCAACATTGCAATGGTTCAGGGAATCAAGAATTATATTGCTAAAAGGTAAAGGTAAGCTCGTCACAAAATACACTCCACTTGCTTGTGCACCTTTAAGAATTGATAATAATTGTAAAATGTAAATTCGTATGCAAATATAATTTAATTAGGTATCAATTTCTCAAAATTTCATTGTTTTCTACCCGTACCCGTTCTATATCAAGGATGCTTGTCTCCCAAGTCCGTCCATATTTGGAAATTTACCAAACTTCTCAAAAATAAAATTAGTTATCCTTCATTTATTAAACGGGTGACACTCACCTAAACACTTGCTAACGCCATTTAAACGTTTAATAAAATTGAATCGTAACACCTACTTCAAAAACTCGCCTTAAATTTAAAAGTTGATTTGAAGGTAAACATACACGGTTAAGCATAATTAAGCAACGTAGAATATAATTGTTTATACCAAAACTTGACATAAACACTCAATAGAGATTCTGTAGACGAATAAATAAAAACTAATAAATGTAAATAGAGAGAATATAACAGTAAAGTGATAAGAAATAAGCTAATAACAGAGACACGGCAATTTATAGTGGTTCGACATTGTTTGCCTACGTCCACTTTGAAAAGATAGCTTTATTAATCACTTTGTAAACTAAGTACAAGAAGGATCGATGAAAATCCTTAGTTACAAAAAAATACAAAGCAACAAGCAGCGTAAAGATCCCGAAAATGAACAATCAAGTCTGTACTTACAGAGAAAGAAGGTGAAATATCTCTCTGAAAATTCGGCAAAAGGATCTTCAAAGCCATAGAAGCCCAGAGGAGGGATCTCATGGCACAAATCCCAAAAAAAGGGATCGGGCCTACCCTTATGATTGGTGATTTTGGAGGTACGATCCCTATGAGAACTTATTCATGTTGTATTATGTTTAGCCTCTAAGTTTCATGTCAATAAGTTATTCATTGATCATTGCTGCAATGATTGTGTAGTCTGATTCTGGCTGATCAATATGGAGGGAAGAGGACCGATCCCTCTTACTTGTTCTTTTAGGGTGCGATCCCTAATATAGACTCCATAGGGTCCATCTTCTTGTTCCTAAAGTTTCATGTGTATTAGACTTCTGGATTTCAAGATAATCGGTCGATTTTCATCGAGTTGTGCTTGTTTAGCTGAAGTAATCTGATCCATTTGGTTGAGAGGGATCATACTTATCCCTTTTCTATATTAGATCATAATCCATACAACATTTATAGAGCATATCTCTTGATTCTGCTTGATCACAGCTTCATATTATCATATGTACTTGATTTATGGACCCAACAGTCATCGCTCTAGGCTTACTGGTCTTAATGATAGTCAAGTCAAACTTGTGCAGGACCTTTGGATATAGTCGGGTCAAAATGTCGAAAAACACTTGCGTCCGAAGTACGTCTTGTGTCAAACATGACATGCTTTGAATCAAAACAAGTTAGATTCACCGAAAAAAGATCCATCCATTTTTCTAAATAGTCGTTATACTTCCATCGAATTACTTTTCCAAAGTATTGTATCTCTCTTTGATCGTCATGACGCTTGGTCGATTTCCAATAGTATAAAATCAAGATTATATTCCATCGGTTGTTATCTATGCTCGGTTCTACGAAGCTAGTAGGCTTCGGCTATCTGATCCAGTTTCGTCTTTGAAAGCTTCAGTTGAGAATTCAATTTTTGTCGATTTTAAAATTGAATTTTTAAAATATACACATGCACGTTCGGGTACACGTTCTTGTCGTTGTTTCCCGGATGCGTCTGCACGCTCACGGGTCATCGCTAATTTTCGTTGAATTAGATGCAATTTCATTGCAATTATATTTATTTATTATATATATATTTCAAAATAGAGATCGGAATTCCTTTAGCCAATCCTTCTCTCACATCCCCTTTTTTACGTACATAAGGATCAACTTAGAATCCTTAAGTCGAGGGATCATATTTGATCCCTTTTATGTTGGGGACAATCTTTTTGGCTTCGTGGAGAGGAGGAAGGTGGGCCGATCCCTCAAGCCCCGTATATAAACTATTTCCTTTTTTCCATTCTTCCACTTTACTTCAGTTGCATTCATTTATTTTCGTTTCCTCCAAGCTTGCTTTCGAACTCTCTTCTTCCACCTAGCCTCTGATCCCTCTACTTCAAATCAATCATCTCCTCCATCTTTAGAACTGTCGTCCTCTCCTGATTTGGACCACCACTCCGCCTTTGATTTGAATTGAAATCCAACATCTCTCCTCGAGTAACAATGGTATTTCATACATTTAGGTAGGTTCTCAATTTGCATCTAAATTTGATTCATGACGAGATGATGGGTTCGGTCGTGCTGCTTGTCTCGAGCATGGGTTGAATTGGGAGAATACGAGATGGACGGTGATGAGATTGGGTTCATTGAGGTGGCTGGAGAGAAGTTAAGGAGTGAGGGATCGTATTGAATGCTTAAAGGAGGGAGAATCGTACTGATGGTTTAAAGGGAGAGGGAAGGGATCAGTGGTTTTAAACTTAGTAGGGATTAGGGAAAACGTTTGAGTTGAAGCACGAAGGGATCGGTTGTTTGTGGAGCATGGAGGGATCGGTCGTGTACCGATATGTAGGGATCGTTTTATAAATGGGATTGAAGGATCAGTGATGGAGTGTTTGGCTAAGAAATCGGTTGTGTTGGCTTTGTAAGAGGGATCAGCTATATTGAGATAAAGGGATCGACAATGGAGACTTGGCCGATTTTAGGCCTTTGATTGAGCTTGAACACTTGAGCAAACTAATCCATATAAACTTGTATGAACATTCAAAACCAATCACGTCTTAATGAATTTGAACATATGACTATAATGGACAACAGAACTTACATATCCACCTTTGAATTTGAAATTGAATAACTAATTTTTCGGGACTTGAATATGAATTAAAACTTAACATATGGATAATGACATTCACACTTCGATATGTCGTTGGTCAATCTCAAAGTTTTACACAATTGATCAATTTAAACGCCAATTGGGACGGTGAGAATGATGGTCATTCTGCTCGGAATCCAAAGTCTCGTCGCTATTTTTGCTTTAAATTCTAGATTATTTATTTCCGCACTGCACGGACACTAGTTTACACTTAGCACGGGAGATAAGTAAAATTTTCTAATCTTAATTATCTACCGAGTTTAGTTGATATGAGCTCCAGATGTTCAGAGCGTTTAGCCACAATGTCATCTGGACAACCTTCACAGCACAGCAATCCAGGTGCCGAGTCGAGTTCTACAATTGTATCCGGTAGATTTTCTCTTGAACAGCAAACTGAACAACCGAAGAGTTCCGGTTCGTTGGTTGACTTTTTCTCAAACGTTTCCATCCTTCCGATGGAAGAGATAAACCTTGTCCCTGACACTTTAGAGGGTGTTGTATTTCTGGATACCCCGATGGATTTACAGGCCTCCAGAATTGGTGAGGCCGCTCTACGTAGGTTGTGCTCTAGATATGGGGTCTCGTTTGAAGATGTTCTGCGCTCTCCAAAGAGTGACAGGGACCACTTGCCCCCGAAGGAGTATACGACTTGTAATAAATTTACATGTTGGACCGGTTGTGCGCCGCCTTTTAATTCATTTATCCGATAAATGCTAAATTATCCAGGAATAGCTCCTGCTCAGCTGCATCTGAACAGTTACGCTTTCCTCCACGGCGCTTTTTTATTATTTATGGATGTTCTGTTCCATTCACCATCTCCAAAGACAGGCTCATTTACAATTTTAAGGGATGGGCGGGAAGTTCTTATTGGATGGGCATATTTTCCTCGAGCCCGCGCCCAGTTGTCAAGTTCTTATTGGCGCTGGGAACAAGCTCGGAGTCTTTAAGCACGAATGGTTCTATGTTCGTTGTCCGTCCGGCTTCACGAGGCGATGGTTGGAAGAACGTAAATGTTGCCTTCACTTTATTTTCAAATTCTTAAGTCCAAGTCGTATCCTGAACTAACAAATGCTTTGAAAATTTACATATGCCCATCCACGACCCGTTGGCAATAATAATTCAAGGACGGTCTCTACGATCCACGCTACTCCAGTCGAAGACAGGGACATTAGATCACTCGTAGCAGATGAGTGGTTATCTCCTTTCGGGTTGCTGGAAAGGGTCGCAGCATCGAACTTCCAGGAAGCGTTGCACCACGAAGGAATGTTGTGGAACAAGAAGGCGGCACCGAATAACCCATTTTAAGATGAGATCGCTGATTTCAAAGGTCCTACGTTGGACTTTATTGTTGTAACATCGGACGAACAGCGTCAATGTGCAGCTGCCCTCAAACAACTTCTTCGCGTTTCTCATCTCTTAAGTCTATTAGAGGTTCTAAGAGGAGATGTGTATTCGTTATGGGATTGTAGTAGGTCACTAGATGACAAAGGACTTCGAGTTCAACAGAAATGACGAATAAAGTATGGTCAGTCGTAAACTTGTAGATGGTTCAGTAAACTCATAATGTTGTTGGAAGTTCATTCACCCACTTCTCTTTCACCTTTTCCAAACGTTTCTTCAAAATGGACTTTATGATTTTGTTCACGGCTCCAACTTGTCAATTTGCTTGAGGCTGAGCAACTGGCGCAAATCTTTTTTCAATATGATGTCAATGGAAGAAGCCTTTGAATTCAGCATCGTCGAATTAGGTTCCATTATTAGTTACAATGGTCCATGAAAGGCCAAAACGACAGGTGATGTTTCGAACAATGAATTTGACTACTTCCTTCGTCGTGATCGTGATTAAAGGTTCTGCTTCGGCACCTTTGGTGAATTAATCAACTGCTACGATGGCACACTTCGCACCACCTTTTAAGATCGGTAAGAAATCGATGATATTTATGGCCCATGTGACAAAAGACCATGTACTGGCCATTTATGTAATTTTCGTTGGTGTAACTCTCGAAACTTTTGCATACATCTGACACTTGTCGCATCGCTTAGTGTAATCAGCGGCATTTCGATTGACAGTTGGCCAGTATTATCCATAATGGAGTATTTTCTTTGCTAAGGTTTGCCTGCAGTGTGATCGTCACATTCCCCTTCATGAAATTCCCTTAGGACTCGTTTATTTCATCATGAGCGATACATCAAAGCGAGAGAATGGAAATACCCTTTTTATACATGACTCCTTCCTGAATGATATATCATAAAGCTTTACGGAGGATTTGTCTCTTTCATTTCTTCGTTCAAGGACTCCTCATAGCCAATAAGCTTTAATCGCAGTCATCCATGACCCCTTCTCAGGTTATGTCCCTAGTACCCAGTCGATTTTCATCTGGTTTACGCTCGGAGCATCTAGCACTTCAACTGGAACCAAGCCCATTTGTTGTGCATCTCCGGTGCTAGCAAACTTTGTCAATGAGTCGGCCTCTTTGTTTTGATCCGGAGGAATATACGTGAAGTCATAACACTCAAAAAGTCGGTCAATAGCTCTTGGACTCGGATAAGGTGCAGAGAGAGTTGTTGTCCTTTAACCAGGTAATCTTCCCTAAATTGGTATACCACCAACTAGAAATCGCAAAGATTTCAAGAGATTTTATTCCCAGTTCTATGTCAAGTTTAAGTCCAGCAATCAAAGCTTCATATTTGGCTTTGTTATTCGTTGTAGAGAAGTCAAACTTCAAAGCGTAGCAAATTGATCGATCTCTGAAGTTATTAGTACAACTCCGACTCCAAAACAATCATTGGAGGCACCATTCGTATACATTTTCCATCGGATGGTATGGACTTCACTGCTCTCTGAAAGATCATCTTGTGCGGTGAACTCAGTTATAAAGTCCGTCAGCGCATGTCCCCTGGATGACTCTCTGAGGGAGATAGGTAATGTCAAATTGGCTCAGCTTGATGTTCCATTTGAGTAACATTCTAGACATCTCAGGTCGTTGTAGGACTTGTCGTAACAGTTGGTCGGTATAGACGTTGATGGGATGAGTCTGAAAATAGAGGCAAAGCCTTCGTGACGTAATCAACAGGCAGTATGTCAATTTCATTATCTTCGGATGGTTCCTTTCAGCTCATATTAATCGCTTGCTAACAAGTAGACCGGTTTTTAGATTCGATTCTTCACGCAATGCAGTGCAGCACTTATAGTGTGTGCCGACACGGCCAAGTAAATATACAAGTCTTCGTGATCCACCATCTTTGACAAGATGAGAGGTCTCCCTAAGTGGTTCGCCAAAGCTTGGAATGTATCTTTGCACTCATGTGTCCATTCAAGGTTCTTCCCTCTTCTCATCAGGTCGAAAAAAGAAATACATTTATCGGTAGCTCTGAAAATAAACCGGCTTAGGACGGCAATCTTCTCATTTAGACTCTATACTTGTTTGATAGTCTTTGGCACTAGGATGTTGCGAATTGCTCGAATCTTCTCGGGATTAGCTTCGATTCCGCAAGCATTGACAATGAAACCCAAGAATTTTCATGATGCAACGCCTTTAAAGAATTGATCTTTATTTTGTAATATCGGAGGATATCGAACATTTCTACTAAGTCTCTAATGTGGTCGCTTGATCGTCGTGACTTCACGACCGTATCATCCACATATACCTCCATCTTCTTTCCAATCTGATCTTTTAACATTCAGTTAACTAGAAGTTGATAGGTTGTTTCAGCATTCTTTAACCCAAATGGCATTACCACATAGCAGTACAATCCAACGTCGGTAATAAAACTGGTGTGCTCCTGGTCAGGTATATGCATCGGGATTTGGTTATATCCAGAGTATACATCCATCAAAGATAGTAACTCATGTCCTGTGGTTGAGTCCAACAATTGATCGATCCTCAAAATGGGAAAGCTGTTTTTAGGGCATGCCTTATTCAAGTCTGAATAGTCAACGGACGTTCGTCATTTTCCATTCGCCTTTCTAACAAGTACATGATTTGATACCCATTTCGGGTAGAGAGCGTCGCAAATTAACTCATTGCGTATGAACCTATGCACTTCTTTTTCAAGGGCGGCAGATCTCCCCGGATTGATGTCATGCATTTCTGTTTTACCGAAACATGCCCCAGGTCGATATTTAATGTGTGGTTCACAATGTCAGATGAGATTCCATACATATCAAAGTGAGCCCAAGCAAAAAAGATTCGCTCAGAGAAAACCAGCAAGTTCTTTTATCATCGGGACCTGAAAAAACCCGAAAATGTATCTGATCTTTAAGACCTGCGATGGGTTATCATCTGACCGTGATGTCAATCATCAGCTCAATCGGTGTAGCCTTGATCTCTTTAGGCTCCTCGTCCTTCGGATCTATGTTTTTGTAGAACCGACTGTGGCGCCTGAGCCAAGGCCCAGCATTGGTTGTCAATCTTCGGTGGCTTAGATGCCGAGAGACTTGTCCACACCCTTAACTTTCTCCTTCCTTTGAGAGGTCTCTCAACTCAACCACAAAGCAAAGCATTCACGTCCGGTCGCCTAATCTCCATGCACAACTCCCATGCCATTGTCAGTTGGAAATTTTAAGATAAGACATCAATTGGCAATGGCTACTCGGAATCCAACGATGGTCGATCGATCTAGAAAAACATTACATTGAGAGTCCACATCCAGCACAACAAATGGCAAAATCCGCACTCTCGTGCAGTCGCCGTCTCTCAACTCCACGGGCAATTCAACATAACCGACAGCTTCGGTCGCAGCACTGTTAAAGCCAAGGATGCAGGCTTTAGACAGAATCAAGTCTTTGGCTTCCATCCTCCTCTGATCGTAAACCTTTTTGAAAATTATACTCACGGAACTACCACGGTCAATCAAGAACTTTCTCACTAAGGAGAGGCAGATCATGGCCGAAACGATCATTGGATCGATCGTCGGTACCTCCACCTTATCTGCATCTCAGTTACTGAATACAACGTATGCCAAGTTGTTTGGTTGGAGCTCCATCTTCTGTATTTGAACAACACTCAAAATTCAAATGCTTGATTACGCTAGCATGATGCCCCATCTCGTGCCAGCTCTTATCAGCTGGATGTGGTCCTCCAACTATCGTATTGATCGCTAATCTTTTACTAGTCAGCGCAAGCTCCTCAGCCCTGTGCGTTGCTTATCCTCGGTTGGAGTCGGATATCCCCTACCCCTATCCTGCGGGGCTTTAACGAACTATTGTAGTTTTCTTTCCAGAATCAGTTTCTCGATAACATCTCAGAGATGTTTACGTTCATTTGTGTTGTGACCATAGCATTCGTGGAACCGGCAATATTTTTTCAATCTGCTTTTGTTTCTCCGTCGAATCTTAAGGAGGTGGCATTCTAAACTGCATGGTATTGCACGTAGAGAAGTAAACGTTCTCTAGAGATGTATTCAGTGGTGTGTAGGTATCATATATTGAAATCATATACTTTCCTATGTCAGAATCTCTCTTACGTTCACGGTTTCTATCACCGCATTTCTTTTGCTGATTCGGTTTATTTTGAAAACTTACTTGAACTTTTCCAGATCTCTCCCCGGATTGTTTTACTGCAATGTCACTCTCCACTCCATCTCCATTTGGTTCCACAACATTCTTCCTAGAGCATCCAACCTCCTCTTTTCTCAAATACTGAGCTGCTTTTACATAGAAAAGTTCCAACGTTGCGAATAGTAGTTGGTCTGGTGTTTCTAACCATTGTTAATAGTAGTTCCAACTAATGTTGGGTGCTGGCATTCTCATTTCTTTCTGTATTTTGAGAGATAGATCTGGTGTTTCTAACCATTGTTAATACTTTTCCTTAGACTTTTGCAAATCTGAATAGTACGATAAACAATTCGAAGATAATTATGAATCTCTTCCTCAGATTTGTGCAATCCAACATCAGCAGAGGGATCCAAATAAAGTTGAGAATCTTGAGTTGTCGGTGAAAACACCAAAATGTTTGCACCAAAAGTTGACACAAACACTCAATAGAGATTATGTAGAGGAATAAATGAAGAACAATAAATGCAAACAGAGAGAATATAGCAATAAAGCAATAAAAAACAAGCTAATAACATAGACACGGCAATTTATAGCGATTCGACGTTGTTAGCCTACGTTCCATTTGAAGCGATAGCTTTATTAATCATTTTGTAAACTGAGTACAAGAGAGAAGGGATGAAAATCTTAACAACGAAAGAATACAAACCAACAAGCATCGTAAAGATCCCGAAAATGAACAATCAAGTTTGTATTTAAAAAGGAAGACGGTGAAATATCTTCCTGAAAATTCGACAGAAAAATCTCCAGAGCCATATGGGCCAACAGGATGGATCGCTAGCCCAAATCCCAGGAAATAAAGATCGGGGCCGATCCCTATAATTGGTGATTTTGAGGGTGCGATCCCTATGGAAGCTTCTCCATATTGTATTATGCTTAGCCTCCAAGTTTAGGTCAATTGGACATGTAGATGTTGAGTTATTAATCGATCACCTTTCAAGATTAGACCATATTCCATACTTGGAACATTCTATATAGCATATATCTTCATTTCGTTCGATCACGGCTTCATATTATCATCTGTACTTGATTTATGGACTCCACGATCATCGCTTTGGGCTAACCAGCCTTATGACAATCGAGTCTAACTAGTCCAGTCAGTTTGGATATAGCCGGGTGAAAATATTGGAACAAGAATGAAATCTAATGCTTAAACATAATATTTTCAGACCTATCAACCATTAGTGATAGAAGAAAATAAGAAAATAAGATGAATAACACAAGTACAAATATTATCAATATCACATTAGAAATTAACGAGTTAAGATATTTAATTATGTTTATAATAATAAGCATATAAATCCATATTTTTGTAATGCCGTTAATTTTCTAAGGAAAGGATAATTAATTATATTTAACTATATCATATTGTTTTCTATTACAATTGGTTTTGTCATTTTTTCTCTAAAACGATAAAAACAAAAATAACGATGACGGGATATTTTTTTATCTAAGTAGTAATGAGGTTCTTTTACTACGATCATCGCTTTGGGCTAACCAGCCTTATGACAGTCGAGTCTAACTAGTCCAGTCAGTTTGGATATAGCCGGGTGAAAATATTGGAACAAGAATGAAATCTAATGCTTAAACATAATATTTTCAGACCTATCAACCATTAGTGATAGAAGAAAATAAGATGAATAACACAAGTACAAATATTATCAATATCACATTAGAAATTAACGAGTTAAGATATTTAATTATGTTTATAATAATAAGCATATAAATCCATATTTTTGTAATGCCGTTAATTTTCTAAGGAAAGGATAATTAATTATATTTAACTATATCATATTGTTTTCTATTACAATTGGTTTTGTCATTTTTTCTCTAAACGATAAAAATAAAAATAACGATGACGGGATATTTTTTTATCTAAGTAGTAATGAGGTTCTTTTACTATGTTATAACATAGCACTAAATTTGAACTTTAAAATATATATTGCTATGTTAGTTTGCGTTAACATAATTTATAAAAAATGGAAAATCTACTTAAAATTAAAGTCAATAACAACTTAGTCGCTACCAAGTTAACTAGATTCATATGCATTGATGAAGCACTAGATGAAGAAAAAGAAAGATTGGCTGTGGAGGAATTCAATAGAGAAATTTTGATTCGGTTGTTTGAAAATAGAGAAGAGAATTAGAGTTATGGTTTTGGGAATAAAAAATAATGAAAAATGGATGTGGGTGGATGACTGAAATATTTGATTGAGAGGATAAATGGGTAAGAGAAGTGTTTAGGTGGGTGTAAATAGTATCCCCTTTATTAAATAATTGTGCCTAATTTGCATAAATAACTATACATTTAGAATACGGGACAGATACCTTTTCAAGTTGTGAGACAATGGAAGCACTTGGACTCTTAGTCTTTTGATTTTGGTTTTGATTCTGAAATTGAATTTGATTCTGGTTCTTAGGAGTTTGAACGCTTTTCAGATCAATTTTGCTTCTTTCGGTGTCATCCTCAAGCTTATCGGATGAAGATACTGGAAAAACAGTTGGTTTGCACTCTTCACAGTACCAACGAACCTTTTCTCCTTTTTTTGGAAATTTGAAGAGGCAGTACCTAAAATTATAAACAGTGGTAACAAGTACTAACGTTAGAACCGGAATTGAATTGTATTGATAAAGAACGAGATAAGACCAAGAGAAAAGTACCAAGAGAAAAGTACATACTTATGCTCACAAGATATCCTGCATTGCCTGCAATAAATCATAACTTCCTGAAAACCAGGATCGCCGCATTTTTGGCAAATGCGTGCCTGCAAAAAATGGAAAATGTTTTCAACATAAAAGCTTTACAGGTAACAAGGCAGTAAATATATAAAAGATTCCAAATTATGCAAGCACTGTAGATGATGTTGGCAATGCATCTAAAATTTCACAACATAATAGTTTATCCAGTTACATATTGCCACCGGATGATCGAATTCAGAGATAAATATGGTTTCCTAGAGGAAATGCACCACATATAGGGCTGTCAAAGGATGCAAGGAGAGTTAGACGGTGTTGGATCCGTATGCGTATCCGAAAATCAAAATTAAACATCTATATTCACATCCTTTATCCATGGATATCTAGATATACATTTTTGCATCCAAATCCATGGATATCTTTAAAATATCCATATCCGAAAAATAATTGCATATATTTTCTGAAAACCAAAAATATGCATATCCACATTTGAAAATTGCTATTTTCCAGCAATCTTCATTAATTGACTGTAGGTTTTTAAAAAGTATAATAGGTCATACTTACACCTATCCTCACAAATCTGACAATACTATGTTTTTTTCTCATGCTTATATTGGTATCATTTACTTTATTGATTGGATAAATCAGAACTGATTTTGGTAGACTAGATCCCGATCTATTGTCAAAGCGGTTAAATCAGAACTATGGAGTTCAGAAACAACATGATACAGTGCTCACACTCCAGACTAATAGTCATGAGCTCAACATGCTTGGCCTACAAAGGAAATTAGCTGCAGTTGCATAGAGAGAGAGGAGCTAGTGAAGTACACAAGTTCAAGAAACCCACAATGTGGGACAAATTGTGCTGCTTTTTTGCCATTGGATGCATCTATGGTAGACCATTTGATGCATCATTAGGCAACCACACAAGCTCCAGACAAAGCAACCTAATGCAATTGCCATTTTCCTACCATGGATCAGTCTAGCACTGCTTGAAAATTTAGAATGTGGATTGAAGTGTTTTTTGAATCAAGACATGGATTAGTATTTGTTATACTTATGCAAATTAGTATCTGTTGTATTTAATTTGAACTTAGGTTGTCTATTCTTGCTTAAAATATGAAAATCAACATTTCTACACAAAATAAAGTTATGGATATTATTTTTTTAACAAATTTTTAAAAGAAAACGCAAAAGCAAACTCTTCTATAATATATTACATCTAGTTGTGTTAATTTTAAATTTTATTTAAGAAATTTAAGTTTTATGTGTTAGTTGAAATCATCCTTTATTTTTTATCTCCGTTCATCCATCACTTTGGAATCATCGAGGACACCAACTGCAATAGACACTATTTGTTAATTGAAGTTTTTAAGTACGCTTTAAAATAATCAAAATGTTCATTTAATTTCATACTAGACTGACATCTTCCGAATGTGGATATCATGATATCTAAGCCTATCAAAGGATGCTTTCGAATGCATACATCCGCATCCATATTCGAAATCATTTTCAGATATTAGATACTCATATCCACGGATACGGACGGATATCAAATATTTATCTATCTGCTCCGCTCTAATTAACAACATTAAAAAAAATGAAAACTTTGGTCCAACATAATTTTTTTCCAATAATAATGTTAATACACAAACAAATATATATATATATATATAATACGATGGAAAAAATCAGTTTGGACAGCAAATACTCATTTATACACTCATAATATTAATAATTACCCAGACAAAAATGTAAATATCAATCATTTATGTACTAAAATATGCATAATCTCAACTACTATGTTAAATAAAAGTCAGATGAATAATTTTCAAATGCAAAAACTATCATATCCATATCCATTTTTTGAATATTTTTTCATTTTTTCGGATACAGATGTGGATGGACTTTGAAACAACCCTGATGATATCTACATCCAAAAAGTTTTTGAACGATATTTGCAATGCTTTTAGGATATTGAATAACTTCCATGATTTTAGATACAGATGCCGATGAATGTGGTATTTTTCATGTACTCGTTGACAGGCCTAACCATAGATATTTCAGTTCAATACAATTTAACATTTAACATTCCATCCTTTGTCAACGAGCACATGGACAAATTATAAAACAGGATTAACATCAAAGATCTTCATTGTTTCAACTACTTAGATTGGCTGAAAACTGATACGACAGGATCAAAATACATTTTAAAGCTTTACACTGATGCTTCTAGATTTATATACCGTTTGCTTAATTGTTTTATGAACTTTTAAATCAACCACAACAAAGTCAGCGAGTTTAATCTCATCTTGATCATTCCAGATACGAATTTTATTACAAAAACTCCCCCGTCAAGGTATGATGTCTACCTATCACATGCAAAATTGTATCTTAATGACCCCTACCTAGCATACAAAATTTTATCTTTATTACGCACCAAATGAAGCTGGTCTGGCTGGAATTTGTTCATTGTAGCATCCATGCAATGTATATTAATCGTTGGAATTGACTAAGTTGCCAAAAGTACGAAATTATGCCCAAAGTTTACAAACATAGTTATAAAAAACAAAATTTTAGTCTAATACAAAAAAACTTCCCACATTATAAATGTCTTGAAGGTTAAAATTGAACCAATTTTTATGGCGTGTACATTTCGGTATGCGCAGTCTAATATAACTTAGGAGCTTTTGTTGTCTATCATAGTCTCTTGCTTGTTATGGCATATATTTCTTTTGACCATCTTACATATCCGTTAAATGAAGAAAAAAAACGGTGTCAAGCTGGCAAACTCCATATAAGTGATCCTAAAACAAGTCTAAAATATAGATGGAATGTAAAATATAATATAGGAGTAGCACAACCAGACACCGCAAAAAATAAAAATAAATACATTAATTAATTAAAATTAATAATAAATAAATGACTCTCCTTGAACGTCTACCTAATGTTACAACTACATGCCGACAAGACTTTTTGACTGCAGCAGTAAGTTTTGTGTCCGTGTGTGCATGCACGCACGTGTGAGTGTGTGCGTGCATGCGTGTGTGCTTGTGTCGTTGCTAATTATTCCACACAATTAAACAAAATCATAAATGTTCTTTTAAGAATGAACATAGACTCATCATGTGAGATTAAGAATTAAAAATCTAGTGGACTCAAGCAGTAAATCATGAATGCAATCTACGTAAATCTTATGAATTAGGCAAAGCCATCCCAAAAGGGAGAAATCACCATTCGGATTCCAAAATTGTATGATCAACATAAATCCAAATAACTTTTATAAGAAGAAGAAACCCAAAATCTTAAAATTTGAGATAAATACAACTATGAACTTCTTAACCATATAAACATCAAGAACATTCCATCCCCTGATCAATCACAATAATGCAAGTACATTATTTATTCCACAGCCAATGATCTAAATACTATAAAGTGTTGTTTGCAAAAATCTTACAATTTGAATCACATTTCAGATTGGACGATATGATTTTCGTTTTTCGGTTCAAAACACAATTCAGAGAGCAAAAGAGAAAGTTAAGCTCTAGACTTTATGCAGAAACTCTTTAAATCAATTTGAAACATCTACACTATAACTGTGAAGGCAGAAAATCTATGTTTTTGCGTACCTAAATGTCTTTTATCTTTCTACAGAGAGCAAAATGTATGAATCCATGATTTTCAATTCAAACCTATTTTTCGATTCAAAATTTAAACCTTACGATTTAATATTTGAATCCTAATTTTAAAGACATTGTTACAAAGGTTAATGTCACAACCACATGACTTTCAGTTCTTAACATGATATAAATAAATACTTAATAAAATGTATTTTCAAATGAATTGAAATATCAGATTTAATGAAATCTACTTAATGTCACAACCCAATGACTTCAAAAGCTTATAATTAACATTGGTAAGTTCATAATATAGATCACAATTGACTGCTAGTTACTACACATAATCAAACAAAATCTCAAATGCTTGTATTTATTCTCAAAATGAATACAGGGCTCTTCGCGTGGGGGATAAATCAAGTGGATTCAAGCGGTAAATCGTGCATGCAATCTGCAAAACTCTTACGAATTAAGCAAGTGATCCCAAGAAAAGGAAGCCACCAATCAATTTCCTAATTTGTTCAATCAACATAGATCCAAATAATTTTCACAAAAAGAAGAAACCAAAAATCCTAAAATCTAAGGTAAAAACAACTAAACTTCTTTAACTGATATAAATGTCAAGTACATTCCATCTCCTAATCAATCATAATAATGCAGAAAATATATAACAACGACGTTTGAACAAACTTAAAGCAGAGGATTTGTACCATCAACTCCGACCCAAAATTTCTGCTCGGAAAACGTTGAAGCGAGGCCTGAAATGTGATTTTCTCCTTTCTACAAGAAATTTTCTATAAACCCTACAATAACTCGTACTGAAATATTTCCGAAACGTAACAATTAAAGTGGTGACGAAATAATGGGTCAGCCAATTAAATAACTAGCTAGGTGTGGAATTGCTTCAGGTGGAAGGAATTCTTTCTAACCATTGATGGGTTGAATGGTTGTGATTCGATGAATGACCATCTTATTAATGGAGTAAGAGTGTTATAGTTACAAAGAGGGCTGAATTTTTTTTATTGTATTCAATACATACAAAAGAAAATGATTTTCATATATATTAGTCATATTTCGTGTTGAATCTTACGTAGATAATTTGAAATTTTATTTCTTGATTGAAATATCTAATTTTTTGTGAGTTTAAATTTCTGTTTATATTATTGTTTAATAAAAACAAAATTTATGCAGTAGTTAATTTGCTAGATCCATTTTCAAGTGATATTAAGACTTGGTAAATATTGGTAGAGAAAATTTTGAATTTTTAAAAGAAACTTAATTGTCATATCCTAATTTCAAACAATGTTAAATCTTTAATAATAGTTGTAATACCTTTGGTGTCACACTTTTTTAGTGTAAGCGTGAACTACAAAAAATGCCCGTCTACAGTATTAACAAATTTTAATATTGCTTAAAAATAGGATCTAACAGTTAAACTTATCCGATATCAAAAAATATTAATATCCCTTAAAAATAGGATCTAACGGTTAAACTTCTTTATAAATTCAAAATGTCCATCAACACTTAAAAATGGCATCTAACAAATAAATATTTTTTCTTTAATTAACTACAAATTCATTGTTTATTAATTAATAATACAAACAAAATTCAAACTAACAATGTGTGTGAAATTCTAATTCATTTTAATTTACATGCTATGCTTGGTTATAAATTTAATATAAAAAAATAAAAGTAAATATTGAATTGACCGAGGAAATAATACATTGATTAATAGTAATTGAATGAGATTTGTGTTATGAAACTAATGGTAACATTTGTTGTAAGCAATAAACTTATAAATGAAATTAAAAGTGAATAGTGACAATTATTATAAGTTACCTATGTATGTAGTCCATTAAATTAAATTGGAAATTAATTGTGCTTAAAATGAAATTAAATATTACGTTATTTGACATTAAGAAAGAATTGAAGAATATAAACGTGTTAAGATATAAACCAATGTCGATGATACCCACGAGACGACAATTGATTGAATAACAAGATTTAAAATCAAATAAATGGATTTATTGAAAATTCAATTGATAATTAATAAATTTATTGAAACTGAAATTAAATATGGTAATTGGTAAATTAATTAACTTTGAATTGATATCTAAATTGTTTAAAGTATTGAATTTGTTTAAGAAAAAAACGATAAAATTTGTTAAATATAGAATGTGAATTGAAAATGTAATTTAGTATAATTTAATAATAATTTATTTAATTAACTGAAATATAGTTATTTTGACCGCTGACTCGGATTTCGGCGAAACTAGTTTCATCAGATCCGAAATGGCAAATTGTTGTAGGATTCAAGTTTCGTAACGATCGAACTTGTCGTTTGATCGTACGAGCTGGAAACGCCTATAAATCAATTTAATTAAAATCAATTGAAGTCAATTTAAAATGAGTTGATTTTAGCATAACTTCTTCATATAATAAGATTAGGACTTGAAAACTATTCCATTGAGTTTAAAATATTTGAAAACATCTATTTTGATATATGGGTTGACCTATTTTTGTTCTGGAGGCAGAACGGGCTTTTCGGGATGTTTATCGTTCAATTTTCCAAACCAATCTAGCTCATTCTTTCTATTTTGTCTGCCTATATATATGCCGTTATAAACCCTGGGTCATTTCTTATACCTCATTCTCATTTGTCTATACGTACATTTCTTCTCAACTCCTCATTCTAGTGGCAGACAAAAACCTGATTCCCGAATTTCAATTCAATTTCAAAATTCAAACTCCAAAAATCAAACTCCACAAACTATATCGAATCGTATATCGATTTGAAGCTCTCGACGAGCGCATCTCAGATCTATAATTCTTTTTTCAATTTGAACCACTGTTCGTCCAGAAATTTAAGAACAATTATCGGTCGTTCAATTCGTCATGATCGACTGCAACCGATCGTCGAATAGATGATACTGGGACGTGGAGAGCGACGAACGCAGTTCATCGGAGTAGGTGGTTTGATGGGTTGATGGTCAGATTTGTCGTGAAAATTCGACTAGGGTTTCGAAATGAGTGGCGGCGGTTGTCGTTCTCCCTCGAAATTGTCGATCGTGGATGATCGGAGAGGGTCGGGGAGGCTTGGGATGGCCGGGGTGAGCGTCTGGCAGGGCGCGGCGGGGTCGCGCAGCGGCCAATCGAAGGCGCGTGTCGATCGAGATAGCGGCCACGCGAATTGCTGCTGAGAGGTTAGGTTTCGGCTGTGTCCAGAGAGAAGGCGACGTGGCAACCTGCGAGTGGGTCGGTTTTTTATTATTATTTTATTTTAGTTTAATTTCAACACGTTCTAATAAATATATCTTTCACATATGAGGTCCGATTCACACGTGGGTTGTTTTGTTGGGACCGTATCAAAATTCTGGACATTTGACGCTGGTTTCGACAAATTCCAAGACCGTTTAAATTTTGGGTTTAAATTGAACTTAAATTCAAATGTGATTGTTTCAACCCACTCATAACTTCTAAAAAAAATATGTTTGTTAAATTAATTTATGATGTGATTGGAAATTTAATTACGGCCGTTGATATATTTTGAATCATCATCTCGGTTAATTTGAATTTATTGGAATTAGATCATTATTTAATTTATTATTGAATATAAACTGCCAGTAAATACCTGTTATTGATTATCAGTTCTATATTGATATTTATTGATTGTTTTGGATGATGACTGTGATATATGTGGATTGTTGACATTGGTTGAATGGATGTTTTATTTTATCGTTATAAATTGTAAGTTCGTTATGTATTTTTATTATTTATTTTAAGATTGCGGTTTGAAATGATATATAACCATAAAATTTTAAATTGCGGATTGAAATGATAAATATCTGTATCACTTGACCCTAGGGTAGAGAATTATATACAGACACTGGATTGGTTAAATTAAATGATTTTAAGATCCTTGATTTTTGAACATAATTAAATGATATTTTTAAATGAAATTTGATTTATATAAATTGAAGTATTTTGTTGGAAAAATCAAGTCTTACGTTGAAATGTGAATTGGTTTAAAAAGGAATTTCTTTAAGAAATTAAATTGGAAGTTTAAAATTAAACTTTTTCGTAAATGAAATTCTATCGAAATTGAGTTTATTTAATTTGTCTGAAAATAACTTAGAAATATTTTGAAATTGGAGTAATCCATATTGATACTTTAAACATGGATTGAAACGATATGAAATTCGATAGTTTATTGAAATTTGGTTTGTCGATTTGGGAAGTTTAAATGTTCCAAATATGTTGAAATGAAACGAATAGTTTAATTTGATATTAACTTCAAACTCATATTTTAATATAAACTGTTTTAAAATTTTATTATTTTAAAATCTCTAATTATTAAGATTTTCAAATTTATTAAACTATTTAACTAATATTATCTATATGAATTATTCTAATCTATTTTGAACCAATTTAATTTATTTTAAATTAATTAAACTACTTTAATTCATTTTAAATCTAGTTAATCTATTTTAAGCTATTTAATCTATTTAATCTATTTTAATTATATCTAAACTATTTTAAATCTATATTAATTATTTATAACTATTTAAACTATTTTCTTTCAAATTCCAAACCAAGTAAAATAGATGAGTTTATATTCAAATTTCTCGACTTTTAAAGTGAATATGGTTAATGATGTTATAACCTAAGTTGGAATTTTGAATGTTATAATAAATCTAAATGAAGATTTTGAAGCAAGGACTTAACCTGTTTTGGAAATATGACTCTTTTGAAGAAATATGATTTGAAAGTGGTATAGTTTTTGAAAACATGATAGTTTGATATAAATTGTGAATTTGACTTTGAAAGGAAATATAATTATCGAACTATGATTTCAAAGGCGAATATGATTACGAAAGTAAGTAATATTTCGAAACTGGTATGTTTGAATTGAATATGATATTTTGATATCAATTATGAAATTATTTTGGAGATGTAAAAGAACCATCCAGTGTGTAATAAGCATTTGGTTGTTAAATAGACCGGGATCGGATATTGTCATATTCTCTGCCAATACTGAAAACCACTTCAACAACTATGTACGTGGTGGAGATTTCAGAAATGAACCAGGATGGTTTGGCGAATGATTCTTGTATAAGGTATGACGTGACCCTGACTCCCGTGAGTCAGCTTAGATGTGACTAAAATCAGGAGCTATACCGGGCCAAGTGAGGTCATTCCTTCTATCGTGCACATTTCTTCGATACTAACTATGACTTTGTGATTGATTTGGTGGTTGCCTCTCGATTTTGATTTTGAGTGTGTCTAAGGTGAGCGGTAGTAGCTGCTATGCGTAACCACCAGTCCGGGAGTGCAATTGGTATATCTACCATGGCATCTTCTCGTGTGCCGCATTCACATGCCCTAGCGCGTCTTGTATGAGTTTGTTTTGTACCGTACATATGTGATGTCCTCTGGGTAAACCACCGGTTTGGTGGAGCGTACGGCATTGTATAGACTACGGGAATATATGAAATGTGTTAAGGGGGATATGGGTAACGCCTTAACACTATTTTAATACTTTTACTTTACTGTAGGCATATTATAATAGCGTATTGTACTACATAGTAGATATTTCGACAGATCCTTAGGAGGTGTAAATCCCGAGCATCTCTTAAGTTATTGCACTCACGTTAGACAATGGATATGAGATGTCAAACCCCATAAACATCTCTGACGCCGTCACATGCATATTTAGCGTTGATATAACTTACATAAGATCTTTTAGTTCTGACTCGAGTGTTTTTTCTTTTCAATTCGCTCTGGTCAGCCTGAGCATTTCAGGATTTGAAGACCTTATTTCTAGAGGATGAAGATGAAGATTGTATTGTTATTATTTATTAATTCATTGCATCATGTATTCCGCTGCATTATTTATTATTCTCTGGTATATGTAACTCTGATCGGTGTTGTATAATATAATCAAATGTTTTGTAAACATCTTCATGAACTGTTATTTGATAATTATATTTCATCATTCCGCTACGAGATTCTGTTTTGTTTTTTATTCTTTCTCTGCTTTTTCTTATTCATCCCAATAATAATCCGCCCTTCTGTATGGTTTGAGTCGGCACGTGTGTCTGCTTAAAACGTACAAAAAGGTGGTTCATTACAGTTGGTATCAGAGCTTTGGTTTAGCGATAAACCTTAGCTTTGTGGGGTCTGACTCTTTATTAATAGGGTAGCAATACCCTATGATGAGTCGTTGAGTGTATATATGTGAGAGAGCATATTTGCTAGTGTTATAAAAGGTTTTTATATTGTGTTAATTTGTTCCGTTTTGTATATATAAATTATGGTTGGTGCATAGGACGCTATGACATCGATAGGGATTTCTAAACACTTAGTAGGACAGACCGACACAATATTTGTTTTGAAATATAGTTAAATGAAATAATTTTACCTATTGTATATTTTTATATATAAAAATAATGATTTATAAATGATATTTTTGTATGTAATATATTTGTTTGTTAGGTAGTGATAATTTATAAATATTAGTTGGAAATAAGATTTGAAAATAAAATAAATGAAAATTGGGAATTTAGAACTTAAGTTCTGGGGTTTTTGAAACTTTCTTTCGAATAATTTTGGAATATAATAATAATATTATTAGAAGTATTTTCTGATATAAATGTTTCAATATAATTTGAAGGAATTGTTTTAAAGAAAATTTTAAAATGAAATAAGTTCTGTACTCCCACTCTCTGTTGCTGGAAGATAATTTCGGTGATGAGTGCACGCATCATCGACATTCATTTTCGAGTTTCAAAGTTGGAAGGCCACTGTAGTAGTTGTACTGCAGATTCATTTTGATAAACAAATATAAATTTCAAATTTCTTTAAATATAATTGGATATATAAGTTATGAGTATATACATCCATCTATTGTTTTTAAATGATTTGAAATGGAACCGGCATCTAGTTCTTAAATATTATGAATTGGAGATTTTAATTAATGAAATGGAATTTGACTAATTAATAATTGGAACCTCTAAATGAAATAAGAGATTAAATGGTAGGTTATAAATGAAATTACAAAGAAGGTTGAAATTTGTAACCTATAAAGCAAAGGATATGATTATTGAACATTAAATTAATTAAAAGAAATGAGAAAAACTTACATAACTTTCAATTGCATTCTCAAAGCATATATATACAACTTACCAAATATTAAAAGTTGTAATGCTTAATAAGAAAATGTAATAGGATATTATACAAGTAAAACTTGAAGTAATGAAAGTATTCAATGAAATTCTTTAATAAATAAGAATCTAATGTTGTAGTTGTTATAAACTTAAGTTATAACTGAAATGTTACTATAATAAAAGGTGGTAGGAAGTAGGTATTGTAAGTAAGTAATTATAAACTTAAGTAAATAAATTGCTATGCTAAGAAATTGAATTGAACATGAATACTATAAGTAAATGAATTATAAACTTAAGTAAATGTTGAAGTATTTATTATAAAAATAAGCAGGAAGATGAATATTGTAAGTGAAAGACTGTAAACTTAAGTTAATGTTTGAAGCTATGTACAACAAAAGGTGAATAAACGAAAATGAATTTTTGTAAGTAATAAATGAAATAAACACTGAATGAATGAATGGGAATAAAATGTGTAAGAGATAAATGTAAGTTAAAGAAATAATTATTGTATAAACGAAAAAGAAACTGTAAATGTTGTGAAATAAATTTAATAAGAATAACTCAAGTACATTGTAAATTATTGTTTGTTTTGGCTTGTGGAGTTGTTTGGGGAAAAGATACTTTTAATTACTTAGAATGTATGTATAATGTACTGAGTTTTATCCAAGACCGTTGAGTAAATGGTGCACTTAGTAGTTTAATTATCATCCTCGGAGATTAAAAGTTTCCGAACCCAAACCAACCATTTGTTTTGTTTGCTATGGATGGATGGTTGATTTTATTAATTTCATATGACGATTGTATGTTGTGGTTGCAAGTGATTGTTGTTTTATATTGATTTGTATGTTAGTAATTGAAACAACCTTTAATATTTCATTTTTATATAATTATTAACTCTTTTTGAATTATATAAACGACATACAAGTCATGGAAGCAATTGCTACTGCTTTTGGTCTCATAATTAAGCGTTATTTGCCCGACAAACAGGTACATTCTCGAATTACCGTTTTATAGCGATATTATATTATTTTTTCTGCTACTGGGATATATTATTTTGAAAATTATGATATATTGTTATATTTGATATTATAATTTCTCCCGAGCCTCTCCGTACAAAGGAGACTTTGCCGAAATTTTTCATGAATTTTGGACATAGAAAATCTTATGAAATGCTTTTCCAAACTTTTTATAATTTGAATATAAAAAGATTTAATTATTATAAATTGATATATTTTATTTAAATTATTTTATTTTGTAAAGTTATTTTTTATAAGTTTAATATTTTGAATAAGATATGTGGATTTCTTAATTTCTTCTTTTCCCTTCTTTTTCCTTTTCGGGGACGAAAAATTTTAAGTGAGGGAGGGTGTAACGACCCATAATTTTCGATGATTTAAGTTTGTTAATTTAATAAGATTTTGGTAATTAAATTTGGGAGAAATAAGAATCTATAACTTAATAATGAAATGAACACTAAAATAAAGTATAACAATGTTAATGTAAGTTGATCTTTAACAATGTGTATGAAATTCCAATTCATTTTAATTTGAATGCTATGCTTGGTTATAAATTTAATATAAGAAAATAAAATTGAATATTGAATTAACCAAGGAAATAATACGTCGATTAATAGTAATTGAATGAGATTTGTGTTATGAAACTAATGGTAACATTTGTTGTAAGTAATAAACTTATAAATGAAATTAAAAATGAATAGTGACAATCATTATAAATTACCTATGTATGCAGTCCATTAAATTAAATTGGAAATTAATTGTGATTAAAATGAAATTAAATATTACGTTATTTGAAATTAAGATAAAATAGGAGAATATAAATGTGTTAAGATATAAACCAATGTTAATGGTACCAATAAGACGGCAATTGATTGAATAACAAGATTTAAAATCAAATAAATGAATTTATTGAGATAATTAATGAATTTACTGAAATTGAAATTGAATATGGTAATTGGTAAATTAATTACTTTGAATTGATATCTAAATTGTTTAAAGTATTGAATTTGTTTAAGAAAAAAATGATAAAAATTGTTAATTATAGAATGTGAATTGAAAATTTGATTTAATATAATTTAATAATAATTTATTCAATTGACTAAAATATAGTCATTTTGGCCACTGGCTCGGATTTCGACGAAAATAGTTGTGAGAAATGTGGATTACGGATCTTAAGGCTAGGATTAACACTAGAGGAGGGTGAATAGTGTTAATAAAGAATTACTAAATCTTTTTCAGTTTATGTTAATTTAGACACCGATGTATGCAATATACAGACACAAATATGATGACAGAAACAAACATAGATGCATAAAATTAAAGCAGTAAAGGAAAGAACACATCGGATTTTATACTGGTTCGGAGTTACCCTACATCCAATCCTGCAACATAAGTACGGATTTCCTTTCAAAAGCAACTGTACAATTACACCCTCGGTTTCAAGGCTACGAGATACACCCTCCAGAATTTATATCCTCTGGGTAGATATACTTGATTTCCAGGCCACAAGTTTACCCAATTGATTTACCAAGGCTATAATCACACCTTTTCTCTCTTGATTGATTTCCAAGGCTACAATCACACATTTTCTCGCTTAATAGATTACAAAGAAGTCTATAACTCTGAATAGCATTGAGAACCTTGTAGAGATAGTGATAGAGAATCAAAGTAGAAGTAATCGAGTTCGATTCAATGTTGATTTCGGCAGAGTAATGGTAAGAATATGTATTAAGAAATGTGGAAGAAGAAGAGGAGTGAAAAACTAGAAAATCTGATATAAAATTCATTGAAACTAACCCCTATTTATAGAAGAACAACAGCCATGTCCATTCATGAAGAGTTATGGCGAATAGACATTTCTTTTGAAATTTAAATTTTGAATTCAACTGACACCATGTCGACATGGTTACCCTAGGCATGTCGACATCCCAAAGCAATTTTTGGTGATTTGATTTTCTTTGAAAATAACCTTTATATTATATTAAAACTATTTTAAACTTTACAAATATACTTGACTATAGTTAAAATTCATAAGTAAATATAGAGATTAATATATATAGATTTTAACTATAATTTTATATTTAAATCTAAGTATAAAAGTTAAATATATTATTCAAAAAGATAGTTTAAAATCAGGAGTAATTTGACTTTGAAATTAAAGGTAATTTTGAGGCTAAAATTATTTAAAATCAGGATACAGGGTTTTGATGTTTTTAAAAGGAAAGTTTTGAAATCATTTTGAAAATAAGATAATTTTGTAAAATCATTTGAATTAAAATTAGTGGATACAAAACAATGTTCCACTAGATTTTCGTAGGTTACATCCTACTTAGGGTTCCGTCCCTTTAACAGGCTCGAAGTGGATTTCATTCCACGAATAAATTGGATGTTAAGATGCCAGTGCTTTTCTACGTGTTTTAACAAAAATTCCCAATAAAAATACTTATTCTTGAAATCTTGAACTCTTGATAATCTTGATACTCATGAGTCTTCTATCTCAATATCTTGAATTTCTATACTGTACAGTCTTCATTCTTGGTACCTACATCATTCTTGGTACCTGCATGGTTAAATCCTGCATATATATATATATATAAAAACTTATAATGCCAGTATTTATATTTTATAATCTATTCTAAGATTGTTGTCATCAAAACCATCATCTCACGGACTAACAATCTCCCCTTTTTTGATGATGACAACCTTTATTTATAAAATATTATTTCTATCTTAATAACTCCCCCTAAAACTAATAACTCCCCTTAATTTATGCCCAGCTACCCTATTTTATATTTCTCCCCCTTTGTCATCAACAAAAACTCACTCCCCCTCATTCTTGGACTTCAGTACCTGCATTGATAAACTATACAACGGAATATATAATATATAGATTAAGAAATAATTATACTTATGATCATGATAACTAATTAAAGACTATATACATTTCAATGTGTGTATATATATGTTTTATACAACAAACTTCAAACCAATATCAAGAAATCAATTCACACAGAGTATCAATTCAAACCAAATCAATTCAAACAAATCAAACAAAGTAATGAAATCAAACGTTACGAGGAACTTCCACCCATCCTTCTTCTCCAAATATAGGGTCTGCTTTAATTGCATCCTAATTTTCATTGTCGTTGGTGAGAGAGAAGGAGGATGTGCTTTGTTATCATCCTTGTGCAGATAGGAGTTCATCCATCATATCACATCGAAGTGCCTTTCTTGTTCCTTGATCATCTGCATTTGACTCAATTCTAAGTGACGCTGATTATGTAGAATAAACGAGAGAATATTCTTGAACGAATTAAGGGTTTCTTTAAGATTTTCGGATAGATTATGAATAGGATTAGCCATAGTTGAATTTGTGAAAGAAATAAAGGATATAGATGATAAAAAATAAATTTCAATGAAGAATTCTGGAAGAAACAGGTATTTATAGGTGTAGAAATTCGTTTGAAATGAATAGACATTTGATAGTTATTCAAATTTCAAATTCAAAATCAATTATCATTTTTGACTAGTACATGTCGACATGGTCATATAGGGGATGTCGACATGGGTTAGTGAAAACTTATGACTAATTTGATTTTGTGAATAATTATGTGTGTGTGTATATATTTATATAATATACTAATATTTATTCTGGAGATAAGATAAGGTAGATAATAGAAAGGAAATTTTATTTCATTGCATACTACGATAATACAACGATTAAGCACACAACAAACTACATGAATATTCGAAATAAAGCAAACTAAAACAAATACAACACGATATAAGAAGATAAACTAGTTAGAGGATGATGATGATGAAGATAATCCAAGTTTCTTGCTGACTTTGGAAATGAACTTGTTCATCTTGGATGAAATTTTGTCCAACTTCTTACTAACGGAACTTTTAAGAATCCGTTGATTCTCAACATTCGTCTTTTGGTTTTTGAGAAGGGTTTTGGTGGATGGATTAGGAGGATGGTCAATGCTTTCCAAAGAGGTTTCACCTTCTTCTTCTTCCTCTTCTTCTTCTTCCTCTTCTTCTTCTTCCTCTTCTTTCATTTCCTCATGGGCCAAATGTTCTTCCTTTTCGGCAAGGGTCTCATAAGGTTGAAAAACGAAAGGAATTTTCATAAGCGAAATGTTGGAATGATTGAGAACTTTTCTAGAAACAAATTCTTCGCCTTTGAAATCCACTCCAAAATAGTTAAAAATCTGAGTGAGATAAATTCCATGGTAGAAAGTATTCTCACACATTTTAAGATTTTTAGGACGAAGTTCATCCAAAATAACTTGCGCCCAATTTATGTCATAATTTCCAAAAATAGCAAAAAGAGCTTTGCAAACTTTTGAAGTAGGGTTGTTAAAATTCCCCGATCTTGGGGTCAAAGTATGTTGCAAAAGAAGATTGACAATTCTTGCATTTGGTCGAAAATTTCGATTTTTGAATTCAAAATAATCAATCCCTTCGAAAATGTGATGAAATGTCTCACGATCATTTTCATCGATTTTAAAATTAGAAAGATCCATTCCCGTACAGTTGCAATTGAGAATGGTACCCAAAAGATCACAATTCAAAACAATTCTAGTGCCTTTGACACTACTCCAAATTTCATCCTCGTTTCCACGATAAAATCCACGGTTTAAATTAGCATAGAAAATTTTGACTAGATTTGGATAGCAAACAAAATTATTTTGAGAAGCATCAATAAGACTAAGAACTCCATTGTTTGCAAAAAGAGAATCAAGTTCATAAGAAGAAAAATCTTGAAAAATAGAAAATTTTCCGAGATGGACTTTGGCATAGTTAGCATAATTGATGTATGCTTTTATTGCCTCTAGATCATTGAATAATTTCCCTTTGATTTTTCTAGAAATTCTCATGGTGGAGGGGTTGCTTGAAGAAGCCATTAAAGTAGAGAGTAGAGAGATTGAAGTTATGAAGAGAGAGTTTGAATTTGAAAATGAGAGTGAAAAGATATGATAAAAGATGGTGAATAAAAAGATTCTTAAAGGACATATTCTCTGGTCAAAAGGTAGTTTTTCAGAGAATTGTTGGGCGAACTCTCACCCATGGGACCACGAGACCAAGAGGCATTAGCTTCCATGCCGAACCACGGCTTCTCCATTACCTAGCCGAACCAAGTATACCTCCTATTTACCGAACCAGAGGCCAACCCACCACCGAATCAAACTCACGTCCTCGTACCATCGGACCATTCATAGCCGGACCAACACCACCGAATCAACCCAACACCGAACCAACCTTCCCCCAAACCATACCGAACCACATCTCCACTTCAACACCGAACTTCCTCTCCACTTCCATGCCGAACCAACCCACCACCGGTCCAAAACCCATCATCACCGAACCACTTCCCTACCGAACCAAACTCCAACCACTCCAAACACTGCCGAACCAGGACGCCGCCAGGCCAGAATTGCTTCAGCCCAGGCCCGCCAATAGCTATATACATCCAGGACCCCTGCCCCCAGCCTCACTCTATAAATAGAGGGGCAGGGGTACAACAATGGCAGACAAGTTTGAGAGCTCAAGCACGGAAGGAACTTTCAAACAACTTTCATATACTTGTAATCAAAGCTTTGTACTTGTAATTTGAAGGAAAAAGGAGAATAACATATAAAGTGGACGTAGGCACGTTCTGGCCGAACCACTATAAATCTGCGTGTCTTTTACAGTTTAGTCCTTGTTTTTTTATATATTTGCATAATTCACTTAAATCATTAAGAACAACATAAAATCAGCTAAATCATACGACTTGGAGGTGTTTGCCCATTTTTTGTGCAAACAAAAATTGAATGAAGTGAAAAGGTGGAGAGAAATTCAAACATTTGAATTCAAATTATGAAATTCAAATTCAGGTACCCATGTCGACATCATAGTAGGGACCATGTCGACATCATAGTAGGGACCATGTCGACATGTGCCTTTGAATTTTCATGAATTGATTTTTCTTAAGTTCTCTAATATATATATATATATATATATATATATATTATTTTTAATGCCTATATATATATCTGAAATATTATTAAACTTCAAGTATATTTCAGAAAAATTATTATACTATTAAAAAATAATAAAAATAATAATAAAATAACGAAATAATAATAAAAAATAGAAAACAAATTTTAAAATTCAAACAACACACCAATTCAAAATCAATCAATCAAACAATCAAGCAACTAATTCTAAGCAACCAATTTCAACCAATTGTATTGTAAACGTGTACCTTTTTCTGAGTCCATTTCTTTGAATTCGTCGGAGTCATGAACAACTGTGAAACATAAATTTGAATTATCTGTCTTCTGATCATCATCACTTGAGGACGAGTCTGAGTCATCTAGAGTAGCGGTAAATGCACGCTTCCGTTTCTTTGCTGGATCATTGTTCATAGGAGAATTTTGCCTATCTGGATACGGACAGTCTCTCTTGAAATGGCCTGGTTTATCACAGTTGTAACATTTGTCATTATTTGGCACTACATTCTGATTTCCAGGATTCTTATAATTGTTTCTCTTAAGATTATTCATCTTTCTGTATTTCAGGAATTTCCTAAATTTTTTGGTCATAAAGGCTATCTCTTCATCATTATCGCTGTTTGAGTCTGATCCATCGGTCAATGCATTGAATGCCATTGATTTCTTTTCATATGCTTTACTTTCTCTTCTCTCGATTATTTGAACTTCATACGACATTGGATTTCCAATTAATTCTTCTATCCTTAAAGTACTGATGTCATTTGCCTCTTCGATCGCAAGTGTCTTTTGATCCCGTTTTGGAGTTAGAGAATTTAAAATCTTTCCGACTTGATCTTCTTCAAAAAATTCATTTCCCAAAGATATTAGAGAATGCACAATATCCTGAAATCTACTATACATATCTGAAATAGACTCATTAGGATTTATTTTAAATAATTGAAACTGATTTGTGAGCATGGAAATTTTGGTCTGTTTAACTTTGCTTGTTCCTTCGCGAGTAACTTGCAAAGTTTTCCAGATTTCATATGCAGACTTAGAAACTGACACTCTATCGAATTCATTTCTATCTAGTGAACAAAACAGAATATTCATTGCCTTGGAATTATTTTGTGCAACGGTCTTTTGCTCAGCAGTCCACTGTGCAAAATTAGTTGTGGGTTCAGAATATTCAGTTTGTGTGATATTCCAAGTGTCTAATCCTATAGATTGTAAATATATTTTCATCCTACATCCCCAATATGCATAGTTACTGCCGTTAAAAAGTGGCGGTCTGACAGTAGACTGGCCCTCTACAAATGAACTGGTGACAGGGATACTAGTGTTAGTAACAGTACCAGTGTTGGCAGCCATTTTGAAACTTTTCAAAAATCAGATTATGAATCTTTGAAAACCTTGCTCTGATACCAATTGTGAGAAATGCGGATTACGGATCTTAAGACTAGGATTAACACTAGAGGGGGGGGGGTGAATAGTGTTAATAAAGAATTACTAAATTTTGTCATTTAAGTTAATTTAGACACCGATGTATGCAATATATAGACACAAATACGATCACAGAAAAAAACACAGATGCAGAAATAAAATAAAAGCAGTAATGGAAAGAACACACCAGATTTTATACTGGTTCGGAGTTACCCGACATCCAGTCCCGCAACACAAGTATAGATTTCCTTTCAAAAGCAATTGTACAATTACACCCTCGGTTTCAAGGCTACGAGGTACACCCTCCAGAATTTCTATCCTCTGGGTAGAGATACTTGATTTTCGGGCCACAAGTTTACCCTATTGATTTCCCAAGGCTATAATCACACCTTTTTTCTCTTGATTGATTTTCAAGGCTACAATCACACCTTTTCTCGCTTAATAGATTACAAAGAAGTCTATAACTCTGAATAGCACCGAGAACCTTGTAGAGATGGTGATAAAGAATCAAAGTAGAAGTAATCGAGTTCGATTCAATGTTGATTTCGGCAGAGTAATGGTAAGAATATGTATTAAGAAATGTGGAAGAAGAAGAGGAGTGAAAAACCATAAAATCTGATATAAAATTCGTTGAAACTAACCCCTATTTATAGAAGAACAACTACCATGTCCATTCATGAAGAGTTATGGCGAATAGACACTTCTTTTGAAATTTAAATTTTGAATTCAACTGACACCATGTCGACATGGTTACCCTAGGCATATCGACATCCCAAAGCAATTTTTGGTGATTTGATTTTCTTTGAAAATAACCTTTATCTTATATTAAAACTATTTTAAACTTTACAAATATACTTGACTATAGTTAAAATTCATAAGTAAATATAGAGAATAATATATATAGATTTTAACTATAATTTTGTATTTAAATCTAAGTATAAAAGTTAAATATATTATTCAAAAAGATAGTCTAAAATCAGGAGTAATTTGACTTTGAAATTAAAGATAATTTTGAGGCTAAAATTATTTAAAATCAGGATACAGGGTTTTGATGTTTTTAAAAGGAAAGTTTTGAAATCATTTTGAAAACAAGATAATTTTGTAAAATCATTTGAATTAAAATTAGTGGATACAAAACAATGTTCCACTAGATTTTCGTAGGTTACATCCTACTTAGGGTTCCGTCCCTTTAACAGGCTCGAAGTGGATTCCATTCCACGAATAAATTGGATTTTAAGATGCCAGTGCTTTTCTACGTTTTTGACAAAAATTCCTAATAAAAATACTTATGTTGGAAATCTTGAACTCTTGATAATCTTGATACTCATGTGTCTTCTATCTCGATATCTCTATACAGTCTTCATTCTTGTTACCTGCATGGTTAAATCCTGCATATATATATATATATATATATATATATATCTAAACTTATGATGTCAGTATTTATATTTTATAATCCATTCTAAGGTTGTTGTCATCAAAACCATCATCTCACGGAATAACACTAGTTTCATCGGATCTGAAACGGTAAATTATAGTAGGATTTCAAGTTTCGTAACGATTGGACATGTCGTTTGATCGTACGGGCTCGAAACGTCGAGAAACCAATTTAATTAACATCAATTGAAATCAATATAAAATAAGTTGATTTTAGCATAACTTCTTCATACGATGGGATTAGGATGTGAAGCCTATTCCATTGAGTTTAAAATATTTGAAAACATCTATTTTGGTATATGGGTTGATCCATTTTCGTTCCGGAGGCAAAACGGGCTTTTCGGGCTGTTTATCGTTCAATTTTCCAAACCAAACTAGCCCATTCTTTCTATTTTGTTCTACCTATATATGTCGTTATAAACCCTAGGTCATTTCTTATTCCTCATTCTCATTTGTTTGTACGTACATTCTTCTCAACTCCTCATTCCAATGGCAGACAAAAACCTAATTCCCGAATTTCAATTCAATTTCAAAATTCATACTCCAAAAATCAAACTCCACATACTATATCGAATTATACATCGATTTGAAGCTTTCGACGAGCGCATCTGAAATGACCCTCACAATTTCCACCTTAATTTCTCAGAGATTTTTTTTTTACATACACATACATATTTAATTTGTATGCCACATATATATATTCATTCTCATCTACAAGTTAAATTTAAACTTCCTTTGAACTCTCAGAGTCGTTTTCTTTTCAAACAATTCACCCAAGATTCAAAATTTTCTACCAATATAAATATATCAGTTTATTCCTAAAAGATATACACATACATATGAGGATGTATATGTTCCTCTTGTTTAAAGTCAGAGTATGTTTTTAATTCCATTTGTTAAACAAGAGCATGGTGTTTGATTTTTGGTTATAAATGAATCTGTCCACAGTTAAAATACCCAATTCTTTTGAACATTTGTAATATATTAGTAAATCCTGTGCATATTTAGTTCATATGGATTTGGTTATTCTAGTTTATAAATTTGCTGTCAATTTATCTTGGCAGATAAATCACAAAGTACTTGGGATTCTTTTTTTTTTACATCGTTCTAATATATTAATATTTGGCTAGGACCAGAAAATGATATATTCACTTATTATTTTCCACTTATGTATTTTCTAGAAACCTTCTTATTTTGGTTCAATCTATATGGCTTGTTCATTTCAATCTTAGTCTATATTGACACATTGTGAGTTGTGTATTTGCATAAGATTTGCTATGACAAGAATTTGATCTTAAAAACAATTAAAAGAACAATGTATGCTTCCAGGTTTGATAGTGCAAACCTATCCAGATTACATGTCTGTTATGGCTTTTAAAAGTTGGTTGTGGTGAAACAACTGCTAAATAAACTAAAGCTTTTTGAAATGTATTCTACGTTCAGCATACCATCAAATATAATCAACCAAAACTTCACTCATTTGAAGCTGGTTGGCCCTTGTGTCTAGCAAACACTTGTTCAATACATTTGCATTATATCTGAAGCCTTGCAAAATTTTACTTTACTCAAAACAATTCAGAAAGTGGACCTAAACTTATTCACAAAGAATTACAGTAGAAAGAATTTAAATCCTTATAAGTTTGCCTCTAGTTAAATCCAGATTTTTATTCTAAAAACACAGTGCTATTGCTATATCTCAAGAATTGACCAATACATAATACAAGTTATGCAAAACAATTGCTTGCATACATATATGTGTATTTCTTTTCCAAGCTTTCATATCTAATACTTAAGTATATTTTTCTGGTTTTCAACCCAGATATTCCTTTTAATTTTAAAACCTGAATGCATAGCAATATTCAACAGATAAACAACTAGTTCAATCAAACATAGCAAGTTCATTACATAACATTAAGTTCAAACACAACTATCCCTGGAATACATGCAGATAAAATCTTTCTAGGCTCTTATTAAAATTCGTAAGCATGCACATCCATTTTCTCGTTAGCCAATACCCTTTTCCATCTTAATTAAGCTTGGCAATCCCTGCAAGAACATTAGTGGCTGCCCCATTTTAAAATGAGACACCCCCATATTCCATGAGCAAATAAGGGTCAGATCCATGATCTGGTGTGAGCAACATCAATATATTCATGATATTAAGCAACAGAGAATATAAGTGTAATGACTTGTTATTTGAACAAATTTCTGCAATCACTTAATTTATCATTGTGTAAATAAAATGACTCAGGTATGATAACTTCATCTATCATTCCCACACATGCATACATAATCTTGCAATCATAAATATGAATCTGCAACATTTGCATTCACTGGAACAATCATGGCTCCACACCAACCTACCTAAGAAATATTCATATTCCTATCTCTTCAAGTACAGGTTGTATAATTCAATTTAAATTCCTGCCTCATCTGCTATCAAGGAATCACAGGGACATATTGTAATGAACTAATTCACATCATTACACAAAGATCTCAGGGCTTAAACAAGCCATATGTCTACTTGCATACATCAGATATAACAAGCATTCCAGCAGCCTTCTTGGCCTTCCCTTCCCTAGTTTATTTACTAGTGCATTGATTTATTCCTATTACCAATTAGCTAAGTGAACATGTCACTGCAAACATGGAAACACCCATAACTTTTTTTTTGCATAATTTTCTCATAAATTAAGTAGACAGTTATTTCCAAAAATGTGGACATTATGTCTTGATCTCAGTAAAATATAAGAATATTTTCAACTGTAAAAGAGGCATGGCATGGCATATTGATCTGCAAGCCTCTGTGATTGAATCAGATTCATGATCTGGCTCAATCATAATTTTAGCTTGTGGGTTCTCTTTTTTTATTTGATTAAGGGCTCAGCGCCTAGAAAATTTCTATTGCACCCTTAATTTTTTTTTTCAAGCCTCAGCACTTACACAAAGTATAATGCAGCTCAACAAGTCCAATAGACTTCCCAGTTGCCTCCAAAGTCCAATAGACATGCTTCTTGAAAAATCTTTCAAAATCTTGAGGTGAAGATGGTATCCCTATCACTCACAATAGTTTTGGGAATGCCATGCAATCTTACCACCTCTTTTATGAATATTTGAGCCAATTTTGGGGCATTTCTTTCTGATTTTACTGGGATAAAATGTGCTACTTTAGTTAGCCTATCCACTATTACCCATATACTAGTATTTCCTCTCTTAGATCTTGGCTGACTATCTATGAAATCCATAGATATATCCTCTCATTTCCACTGTGGTATACTAAGGGGTTGCAACAGTCCTGATGGCCTTTGTGTCTCTGCCTTGACTTGTTGGCAAGTCATACATTTTGCAACATGTTTGGCCACATCAGACTTCATTCCTTTCCACCAAAGATTTCTCTTCAAATTTTGATACATCTTTGTACTGCCTGGGTGTATGGAGCACTTACTCCTATGGTATTCATTCAATATTTCCTCTTTCATTTCTATGTTTTCTGGGACACATATTCTGTTCTTGTTCCTTAAATAATCATTTTTATCAATTTGATAATTTATTACCTCTTCCCCTTTTGATAGGAGCATTTTCTTTTCCAATAGGTTCAAGTCTTGTTCCTGAATTTTTCCAACCTTCAGAAGTAAATCTGATTGCAGAGATACCATACTCAATTTCCCTTTACTTTCATCTTTTTCAATTGGTACCATTTGTACCTCACTATTTACTTTAATTTCTAAATCAGTAAGTATAGACAAATCCTTGAACTCTTCCATCATTAACATGGCTACTTTAGCATGTTGTATACTCAAGGCATCTGCAACTTTATTTTCCTTACCTGGTGTATAAAGTATATCTAGATCATAGGCAGCTAGGAACTCCACCTATCTATGTTGCCTCATGTTCAAATCTTTTTGTGAGAATAAATATTTCAGTGCCTTATGATCAGTGTACAAAATAAATTTGGCACCTAACATATGATGTCTCTAGAGTTTCAAGGCATACACAACTGCTGCTAGTTCAAGATCATGGGTTGCATATCTTGTTTCATGTGGCTTTAATTGCCTAGATGAATAGGATACCTGGTCTTGCTGCATCAACACAGCCCCTAGCCCAGAGCCACTTGCATCAGTGTACACAATTAAGTTCTCATTCCCTTCTGGTACTCTCAATATTGGTGCATTAATTAAAGCTTCTTTTATTTTGATAAAAGCTTGTTCACATTTTTCTGTCCATACAAAGGCTTGGTTCTTTCTAGTTAAATTGGTAAGGGGTGATGATATTTTTGAAAAATCCTTTATAAATCTCCTACAATATCCTGCCATCCCCATAAATGATCTAACCTCACTTACTATACCTGGTCTTTTCCATGTTTGAATAGCTACTACCTTATTGGGGTTTACTGAAATTCCTTTGGCAGAGATAACATGTCTAAGAAAATGTACTTCTTCCTTCCAAAATGCACATTTTGAAAATTTTGCCTTTAAATCATTTTTCCTTAATCTTGACAAAACCAAATGCCAATGATTTTTATGCTCTTCCACTGTTTTGGAATAAACCAAAATATCATCAATAAAAATCAATACAAACTTGTCTAAATAATCTCTAAATATTCTATTCATTAAATCTACAAAATATGAAGGAGCATTTGTCAATCCAAATGGCATAACCATAAATTCATATAAGCCATAACTAGTGTTAAATGCAATATACTTAACACTTGAGTCTTCAACCTTCATCTGATGAAATCCTGATGCTAGGTGTGACGACTCGCCTTTCTAACCCCAGAAAGACGTATCATCATTAAGAAAGAAAGGGATAGAAATAGAAAAGAATAGAAAGAAAGAATGACAACATCAGAATCTCACAGCGGAATGGAACAAAATATAATACATCAACATAACTATTACATAGTCATACATACATCAGAGTTATACAATATCATACAACAGGACTGTCATATACATATATGTCCATACATACATCCAAAATACAGCATACACTAACTACACAGCGGAACTACATATATAGATACATACGTCTGGTCTTCTTCCCAAAAGCTTCTCCAGAAAATCAACACTCCCAAATACCTACCACTTGGCTACTCATAAAAATTTGAGTACCCAAGAGTTTATGAAAAACAAAATATAAACTTCGGGTCAGACATGGGTCTGGTGTGAGTAAACGGGTTAAAATTGCTTAACTTTGAAAATCATTTGAAATAAAGATATCACGTAAGACTTCCCACAAATAAATACGGGTAAGTTTTTACTTTACGCTAACCAAAACATTTTATAGGAAATTCAGTGATATTATAATAGTGCCTAGGGTTTTCAAGTAAATAGAAAATAGCCGAAATTGTTACATCTATTAAATTCCAGCTACAAGCCACGAAAGTGGGTAATACAAATCAAAACCGTAGGGTCTCGTAAGGAAAATGGGTTTCCAACAATGGCAGGGCTACTGGGGTACCGCCCGTCACAGTACGGGGCCTAGATCACCGCACCGAGGATCACTCCCGACCCCCTACAACACAAGGCCGGAACCATTCCTTACTAAACAGTCCCGAACAAGATAACCCCGCAGTTGTGGCCAACAACTGCTCATATAGCCGAAATAAAAAGGGACATCTAGACAGGGGTATACCTCGTCCTGCTTGGGCATGACTCACCTAACCTTGCTGCATCTCCCCTGTTTTAGCCATTCCCGGTTGATGAGGCTTGAGGCTGCGATTACCTTTACAGAACATTATGCTTAGAATGCTCATTGTCCGCCTGACGATGTACTGAAAGCATTCAATCCATACAAGTTCGTTCCGGGTTCGAACGAAACCGAAGGCATTATCTCGTTACACTCATTTTGGAATCATCCTCAGAGTTAACGACGATAACCCTTGCATTCTGAAACACTATCTCGATCACCAAATGATAAGTCACGACCTATCGTTTAATTTGGATCGATGTGGTTTTCGGAGAATCAAAACTGATTCTTCCGATCCCGGTCTCATCGGAATCCAAACGCCATTTTAAGGGCCAAGTTGTCTATTTAGTCTTAACAATTTATTTCAATATTAAGAATTTACATAACAGATATCACAGGTAAATCATATACAGTTATCATAGATATATCCAGAATATCATAACATATCACAGAATATTATCAAACAGATATCAAAGTTAATTAAATAGAATTACCAATTCATACCAAAACAGTTTGGTTTACTTAACTTAATTAATTGCTTAAGAATAAACTACTTTATTTTGCTTAATTAATTACTGACTAATTAACTTATTAATGATCAATTAATTACTTAGTTAATCATTAATTATCACTTTATTTATCATCTAATCTTTAATTAATTATTTAATTAGTTAACTTTATTCATTAATTATTACTTAATTACCCAGTTAATTAATTTATTCTTAATTGTTAATTACTAACTTACTTATTAAAAATTAATCACTTATTTAATTATCACAAATTATTTAGTTAATCATTTATTATCAATTTTATTAACTATATAATCCTTAATTAATCACTTAAGTTGATTACCATTTATTTATTTATTTAATCTTAAGTGATTAATTAAATTTTTCTTAAGTTAAACTGATAAAACCCAAGATTAATTTCTAATTACAAATTTAATTAAAAGTTAGTAATTTAATTTCAAGTCTAAATTAATTTACATTTTTAATTACCTTATGTTAATTAACTATCTTTACAGACTTTTCTTTAATAAACTTTTTAAAACAAATACTAACCTAAAACTAACTAATTACTTTATTAACTTAGTTATTCAAAATACTTAAAATAAGTAGGCACGTCCATTAAGGAGTGGACCCGAGGCAAACCCCATGTTCCCTCGTGACAAACCCGCGTCCTCCCCTGTTTAGCCCGAGCTTTCTCTCTCTACTCTATCTCCTTCTTCTCCTTTTGCCTATTTCTTTTCTTCCTTCTTTTTTTTTATTTGAGTTTAAGTTAGAAAATTTTAAACCACTGAAACAAAACACTCACGCGCAATCCCGAGGAAAAACTCGAAGCAAAAACCAGTTCGACTCGCGCAAGAGCACGCGATGACCACGGTAACCCAACCGTACATCCCAACGCCACCGTGCACGTGCACGGTGGTTCGCCTCACCTTCGGCGACCCACGACCACTCCAACAAATCCCAATTTGACCGAGCACTCGAAAACAATACCCAAATTTTCAAATTCAAGTCGAAAACGAAAAATTGCCTGAAGCTCGAACTAACCATTCGAACGCACCGGCCAAAAACACTTCGGCCTATCAACGGTGACCACCTGAGGCGATGGAACTTCACCTAAACTTCGACCACATCCTCCCCTAACCCCTCCTGGAATCGCGATCAATTCGATTCACATATGGAGCCGGAACACAAAAAATTTCAAAGCATTGAAAATGTAAGAACTAAACCCTATCTTCGATTCAAACCCAAAATTCTTTCGTTGAATAATTTTTTTAGCATTTTTCTTGTGACAGTACGTCTTCAATCTTGCTTCATACTAAATTTCAGCAATCAAAATTAATCCAATCGACAGATATTAACAAAAATCAATTTCGGCTTCCTTTTAAAACTGCTTTTATTATCTTTGCTTAAAAATCAAAAATTTTATGTTAAAAATCCTAACTATGTGTATGAAATCAAAAATATGTTATCGAATTCCTAAATTTAAACATTCGATTTTTTGACTTTTAATTCCTTTTACCTGTAACTTGAATAAACAGTATTTATAAAATACTGTTAAACTTCAAACAAGATTTGCAGACCTTTGATTTTGGATAAACAACTTAAATTAGCAAAAATGCCTAAGTTTAAAACGTTTATATGAAGAAGTGTTTACAATTTTCTCTGCTTTACTTTGTTCAGATACTCGAAATTCTGAAGAACAGCTACATAAACTACCAGAGCAACAGGAAGTACTCAGGACTACTTGTTTAAAGCAGACATCAAAGCACATACCATTTGTAAGTTAAATATACAAGTTTGAATTTGAAAATAGTAAGTTTACTCATAAAAATGATTTAACAGAGGGTAGTTTTCAGTTTCCAGATGAACATAGTTTCCCGGCCTTCAAGCTTTGAATTTCAAAATCCGACCTTTGATGTTGTTGATGTTAAACAAATTTGTTTGTATTAAATTCAAGTTGCAGTTTTGTTTTCTTTCTTTTTTTCTTTTCTTTTTTCACAGTTCCCTTTTTAATGAAATAACTGAAAATATAAGATGATACATATAGGGAGAATATACAGGCCGAAAACATGTTGTATGAGATTTTTTTTATGTACTTGAAATATATTTTTTATTTGTGCCAGAGATTTTATTCTCAGATTGTAGGCTGATAAGATTAGTTTGTGTGCTCCATTAATTAGTTTTGTCTTGTTTATATTATCACACTTATCTTTATATATATTTTTCCAGGTTTGTTCAACTTGATTTTCAAAAGCATATTTTAGCTTTATATTACCTTGTCTTATGGTTGAAGCTTATTCATTTATATATATATATTTTAAAAGAGTGCAGCCTGACTTGATTTTGGGTGAGCATAACTGTACATATAACTTTGTCTTGTTTCACAAGTCTTATACTAGTACACTACTTACCCTGTTTTTAAGCAGAGATATTTTACTACAAACCTGAAATGATGTTTGAATTTCGGTTGAAAGATCTCTTCTTGATAAATAGTTGTGCTAATAAATGCATGTGTTCAGATTAGTTTACATCTATTAAATGTTTGCTGATTCTTATATTCTGAATCAAAGATATTTGTGTATGAATTTGAAGTGGATACTTTGTTTCCTTCTGCATACTTAATTTACATAGCATCTTTGTTATAAATTTTGTGTTGTACAGAATATATTACAAGTTGTTCCTTTCAACTTATGCATTGAACATATTCACATGTTATTCGGTAATGTAAATGGCTTTCTTTTTTTTTTTCTTTTTAAAAAAATATATATATATTTTATGTGGTACAAATGAATTCTACAGGTTATTGTTTAGGCCTTATTAATTTTATTCTATTTGTACTTCAGATTTTCAAGCCTTTGATTCATAACATTGTGTTTGTATTTTTATATTTCAAGTTATAATTTATATTTGTATATTTATATCTTTAGTTACATCTTATAATTTATAATTATGTTTTATACTTGTTTTATATGTTTATGTTTATAACCATTTATATTGTTTTATATTTATGTTTTAGATTTCCATGTTTAGTATTCATATGATTGTTTATTTTTAAGCATTATCATTTAAAAACTACAATTGTATTCATAATTATATTATCAAACAATAAAATATAGAGTCTTTGATTTTTATTGAATAAGAGAGATTCTGTTATAAATAATTTTAAAAGATTACATTTTAAATTTTCAAATCCGAAATTTCTTTACAGTCACATATATAACTGGTAAATGATTAAGATCTCATCAGTTTATAATTTGAGGAGCTTGTATTTAATTTAAATTAATTAAATATTTGTTAAAATATGCTGTCAAAAATTCTGGGTTGTTACACTAGGTCTAATCTAGAAAATATTTTAGCTTCACTGAGTTGATTAAAAAGATCATCTATTATAGGCAATGGATATTTGTTCTTGATGGTTACTTTATTTAGTTCTCTGTAACCTATGCACATTCTCAAAGTACTATCATGTTTTCTTACAAACACTACTGGAGCACCCTGGCATGAATTACTTGGCCTTATAAATCCTTTGCCTTCTAGTTCTTCCAACTGATTTTTCAATTCCTTCAATTCACTTGGCCCCATTCTGGTGGGTTTCTTAATTATTGGACTTGCTCCTGGAATGAGATTAATTTGATACTCAACTGGTCTATGGTGTGGAACACCCTTAACTTCCCCAAACACATCCAAGTATTCATTGACTATGGGAATTTCTTCAATGGTTAGTTCATTGAAGTCTTTTTCTGAGTCAACTAAATGATATAATTTTCTTTCCTTAGCTACTTCACATAAAACTGTGATCCTCTGGCCTCTAGAATTTTGCAATGATATAGTGGATGAGTTTAAATTAATCATGGCTTTAAATTGCCTTAACCAGTCTACCCCCAATATAACACCTATATTTGGGTAATTCAAAACATATAAATTGGAAATAAAAATATTTCCTCCTATGTTTAACTCCACATCCACACAATTCATGTTCAAAACACTAGAACTCCCCAGTGGACTATGTATGAGCGGTGGGGTTTCAACTAATACGCAATTTAATTTTAGCATTTTAACTAATTCATAGGAAATCAAAGAGTGAGTTGCCCCAGTGTCATATACTACTGCTATAGGTATGGTACAAATAAATAATGTACCTTCCACTTGACCATGATTTTCATCTCCACTCTCCACTGTGGATTTGCCTTTGGCTTCCAAATTTGCTATTTTTCCTTGTTGTTTGTACTCAGGACAGTTCCTCTTCATATGCCCCTCTTTCCCACACAGGTAGCATTTGAAGGCTCCTCCTTTCAACTCCGGGCATCTTGGTTTGATGTGTCCTTCCTTTCCACATTGATGGCAGACCAATTTCTTCTTAGTATCATTAGCCTTAGCATCATTGGCCTTTTTGTTGTCTGTTTCTTCCTTCTTTTTATCATAAGGGTGATATCTTCCCTTGTTCTTCTTGTTATTGCTGCTCTTAAAATTCCTATACTTCTCCCTTTCCTTGTCATGCTGCTCAAATTTCAAAGCCAAGTCCTTGATCAAAAGTTCTGTAAGCATATGGTAACATGGCCCTACTAAGTCCTGGATTCAAACCTTTAATATACCTATCATTCTTGGATGCTTCATCTGCCACCAACATTGCTCCATATTTAGACAACCCCTCAAACTTTTGAGTGTACTCAGTGACATTCAAAGTTCCTTGCCTAAGTCTAATAAATTCTTCAAGTAAAGTGGTCTTGGCTGATGCTGGTACAAATCTTGTCTCCAACATCTCCTTGAATTGATTCCATGTAATTTCATTTTCAATTCTTCCAGCTATGATTACCTCCCACCAGCTTAAAGCCACTCCTTTCAGCTGGCTTGAAGCCACTTGCCTCTTCCTTTGATCATCAAGCTGCATGTCATTGAAAATCCTTTCTAATGTTCTCAACCATGCTTGAATTTCCATAACATTCTCGGTCCCCTCAAAACTTTTGCCTCCCAAATTTGTATAAGCCTTTAATAGTTTTGAAAGTTCCTCATGTGGATTCTCAGGCCTATGCCCAATTCCATCCCTTAAAATTCTCACAAACTCTTGCATATCAAGCATCTGTGGTGCACTAGTCCCTGCTCGATGTGATCCCCTACCTACCATGATTTGCTAACTAAGTTCTGGGAAAAATGGTATTAGTATATTATGAGTATTTCTATAATTAATATTTTCATATCCAATTTATTTCATCCAAAATAAACAGGCTTAATACATTTTCTATATTATTCAACAATCAATGCAACCATTTAATTATGCTACCATTTGCTCTGATACCAAAATGAAATGACCCTCACAATTTCCACCTTAATTTCTCAGAGATTTTTTTTACATACACATACATATTTAATTTGTATGCCATATATATATTCATTATCATCTACAAGTTAAATTTAAACTTCCTTTGAACTCTCAGAGTCATTTTCTTTTCAAACAATTCACCCAAGATTCAAAATTTTCTACCAATATAAATATATCAGTTTATTCCTAAAAGATATACACATACATATGAGGATGTATATGTTCCTCTTGTTTAAAGTCAGAGTATGTTTTTAAGTCCATTTGTTAAACAAGAGCATGCTGTTTGATTTTTGGTTATAAATGAATCTGTCCACAGTTAAAACACCCTATTCTTTTGAACATTTGTAATATATTAGTAAATCATGTGCATATTTAGTTCATATGGATTTGGTTATTCTAGTTTATAAATTTGCTGTCAATTTATCTTGGCAGATAAATCACAAAGTACTTGGGATTCTATTTTTTTTACATAGTTCTAATATATTGATATTTGGCTAGGACCAGAAAATGATGTATTCACTTATCATTTTCCACTTATGTATTTTCTAGAAACCTTCTTATTTTGGTTCAATCTATATGGCTTGTTCATTTCAATCTTAGTCTATATTGACACATTGTGAGTTGTGTATTTGCATAAGATTTGCTATGACAAGAATTTGAACTTAAAAACATTTAAAAGAACAATGTGTGCTTCCAGGTTTAATAGTGCAAACCCGTCCACCTGTCCAGATTACATGTCTATTATGGCTTTTAAAAGTTGGTCGTGGTGAAACAACTGCTAAATAAACTAAAGCTTTTTGAAATGTATTCTACGTTCAACATACCATCAAATATAATCAGCCAAAACTTTACTCATTTGAAGCTGGTTGGCCCTTGTGTCTTGTGTCTAGTAGACACTTGTTCAATACATTTGCATTATATCTAAAGCCTTGTAAAATTTTACTTTACTCAAAACAATTCAGAAAGCGGACCTAAACTTATTCACAAAGAATTACAGTAGAAAGAATTTAAATCCTTATAAGTTTACCTCTAGTTAAATCCAGATTTTTATTCTAAAAACACAGTGCTATTGCTATATCTCAAGAATTGACCAATACATAATACAAGTTATGCAAAACAATTGCTCACATACATATATGTGTATTTCTTTTCCAGGCTTCATATCTAATACTTAAGTATATTTTTCTGGTTTTCAACCCAGATATTCCTTTTAATTTTAAAACCTGAATGCATAGCAATATTCAACAGATAAAAAACTAGTTCAATCAAACATAGCAAGTTCATTACATAACGTTAAGTTTAAACACAACTATCCCTGGAATACATGCAGATAAAATCTTTCTAGCGTCTTATTAAAATTAGTAAGCATGCACATCCATTTTCTCATTAGCCAATACCCCTTTCCATCTTAATTAAGCTTGGTAATCCCTGCAAGAACATTAGTGGCTGCCCCATTTTAAAATGAGACACCCCCATATGCCATGAGCAAATAAGGGTCAGATCCATGATCTGGTGTGAGCAACATCAATATATTCATGATATTAAGCAACAGAGAATATAAGTGTAATGACTTGTTATTTGAACAAATTTCTGCAATCACTTAATTTATCATTGTGTAAATAAAATGACTCAGGTATGATAACTTCATCTATCATTCCCACACATGCATACATAATCTTGCAATCATAAATATGAATCTGCAACATGTGCATTCACTGGAACAATCATGGCTCCACACCAACCTACCTAAGAAATATTCATATTCCTATCTCTTCAAGTACAGGTTGTATAATTCAATTTAAATTCCTGCCTCATCTGCTATCAAGGAATCACAGGGACATATTGTAATGAACTAATTCACATCATTACACAAAGATCTCATGGCTTAAACAAGCCATATGTCAACTTGCATACATCATATATAACAAGCATTCCAGCAGCCTTCTTGGCCTTCCCTTCCCTAGTTTATTTACTAGTGCATTGATTTATTCCTATTACCAATTAGCTAAGTGAACATGTCACTGCAAACATGGAAACACCCATAACTTTTTTTTTTGCATAATTTTCTCATAAATTAAGTAGACAGTTATTTCCAAAAATGTGGACATTATGTCTTGATCCAGTAAAATATAAGAATATTTTCAACTGTAAAAGAGGCATGGCATGGCATATTGATCTGCAAGCCTCTATGATTGAATCAGATTCATGATCTGGCTCAATCATAATTTTAGCTTGTGGGTTCTCTTTTTTTTTATTTGATTAAGGGCTCAGCACCTAGAAAATTTCTATTGCACCCTTAATTTCTTTCTTTTTTTTCAAGCCTCAGCACTTACACAAAGTATAATGCAGCTCACAACATTTTCCTTGATAATATTTCCCATGCCATAAATCTATAACAGTTGAGAATATCCTCTCCATACTTTTAAAATTTTAGTCCTTAACATTTCTGAGCAAAATGAAACAATAAGTTTCACATCCAAAGGCAAACATCTCAACAAGTCAAAGATCACCCAAAAATATCCATAATAAAATCATATCAGATCCAAAAAGAAACATCTAAAGAGCATTGATAAAATCATATACATCAAAACCAGCAATATGTAAATGGAAATATAAAAAGTGGCTTCCTCAACTCAGGTCTTAATGCCATGAATCTATTGAGGTTTACTCACCTAAGTTCTTCCTTCTCTTGATCCAGAAAATCCTTATGTATGTGTGTTTCTCTTCCCTTTTTAAATATTTTTCTTTCTTATTTTATTTTTGAGTAACTCAGGGTAAAATGGTTTTCTGGTTATAACTGCCCATTTATATACATGTTTTTCTCTAGGGTTTTATCAAGATAAAATTCCACTTTGTCCTAGCTATTATCATGTATTTTTCATTTTTGCATTTTTTCACATTTTCCTCCTTAATACCCCGGCCACCTTAGTCCATTATGGTTAGTACTTTTTTTTTCTTTATTTACTTTTCCAGAAAATGGCCATCTTTATTTACTTACCCAAGTCATGCTAAATGTGTGACTCGGTTTTTATTCATGCTTTTATTCTTTTTTGGAAATCTCCTCTTTTTTTTTTCTTTTTTTACCTACACAAGCATGCTGACTTGTATTACATTTCATGTCATTTTGATGTCTCCTTTTTTTAACACTTTCTGCTCACAGAAAATATACATATACATAGGTGCATTTATTTTATTTCTTTCTTTACAGAAAATGTATATAGGCATATCTTCTCTATATTTAACCTGGCTAGGCCTAAGTTAAATTCCAATGTGTTAAATAAGAATTTTACTTTCTTATTTCAAATAAAAAAATTCTGTCTCTTTATTTATTTATATTTTTTATTTTCAAAATAATACATGTGGTCTGGGGACAGAATAATTCACATTTCAAAATTATATTTGAAATGTTTTCTTTTCCTCTATATATATATTTTTTCACAAATTCTTGGATTTTCCCCTGTGCCATTTCTAGTGTGCATGTGCACACATATCCTTGCATACTATCTAATCCCAAGAATTTCACCATATTTGAATCTAAATATTTCAAAATTAAATCATTTTATCAAAATGGTTTTTTCACAAAATTTTGGGGTATTACAGCATCTCAGACCTGTAATTCATTTTCCAATTTGAACCACTGTTCGCCCAGAAATTAAAGAACAATACTCGGCCGTTAATTCGTTACGATCGACTACAACCGATCATCGAATAGATGATACTGGGACATGGAGAGCGACGAATGTAGTTCATCATAGTAGGTGATTTGATGGGTCGATGGTCGGTTTGTCGTGAAAATTCGACTAGGGTTTCGAAATGAGTGGCGGCGGCTATCATTCTCCCTCGAAATCCTTGACCGTGGGTGATCGAAGGGGGTCGGGGAGGCTTGGGATGGCCGGGGCGAGCATCTGCCTGGGTGTGGCGGGGTCGCGGCAGCGGCCAGTCGAAGGCGCATGTCCATCGAGATGGCGGCCACGCGAATTGATGCTGAGAGGCTAGGTTTCGGTTGTGTCCAGAGAAAAGGCGACATGGTAGCCGGTGAGTGGGTGGTTTTTTTTATTTTAATTCAATTTTAACGCGTTATAGTCAATATATCTTTCACATATGAGATCCGATTCACACGCGGGTTGTTTTATTGGAATCATATCGAAATTCTGGACATTATGATGCTGGTTTGAACAAATTCTGAGACCGTTCAAATTTTGGGTTTAAATTGGATAAATTCAATTTAAATTCAAAGCTGAGTGTTTCAACCCACTTACAACTTCTAAAATTTCTTATGTCTGTTAATTAATTTATGATATGATTAGAAATTTAATTATGGCTGTTGATATATTCTGAATCATCATCTCAGTTAATTTAAATTCATTGGAATTAAATCGTTATTTAATTTGTTATTGAATATAAACTGCCAGTAAATACCTGTTTTTGATTATCAGTTCTATATTGATATCTATTGATTGTTTTGAATGATGATTGTGATGGATGTGGATTGTTGATATTGGTTGAATGGATGTTTTATTTTATATCGTTATAAGCTGCAAGTTCGTTATGGATTTTTATTATTTATTTATTTCGGGATTGCAGTTTGAAATGATATATAACCATAAAAATTTTAAATCGCAGATTGAAATGTTAAATATCTGTATCACTTGACCCTAGGGTAGAGAAATATATAAGGACACCGTATTGGTTAAATTAAATGATTTTAAAATCCTTGATTTTTTAATGTAGTTAAATGATATTTTTAAATGAAATTTAATTTATATAAATTGAAGTATTTTGTTGGAAAAATCAAGTTTTGCGTTGAAATGTGAATTGGTTTAAAAATGAATTTCTTTAAGAAATTGAATTGGAAGTTTAAAATTAAACTTTTTTGTAAATGAAATTCTATCGAAATTGAGTTATTGAATTTGTTTGAAAATAACTTGGAAATATTTTTAAATTGGAGTAGTCAGTATTGATACTTTGAACATGGATTGAAATGATATGAAATTCGATAGTTTAATGAAATTTGGTTTGTCGATTTGGAAAGCTTAAATGGTCCAAATACATGGAAATGAAATGAATAGTTTAATTTGATATTAACTTCAAACTCATATTTTAATATAAACTGTTTCAAAATTTTATTACTTTAAAATCCCTAATTATTAAGGTTTTCAAATTTATTAAGCTATTTAACTAATACTAACTATATGAATTATTCTAATCTATTTTAAACCAATTTAATTTGTTTAAACTAGTTAAACTATTTTAATTTATTTTAAATCTAATTAATCTATTTTAAGCTATTTAATATATTTTAAATATATTTAACCTATTTTAAATCCATATTATTTATTTATAACTATTTTAACTATTTTCTTCCAAATTCCAAACCAAGTAAAATAGATGGCTTTATATTCAAATTTCTCGATTTTTAAAGTGAATATGGTTAATGATGTTATAACCTAAGTTAGAATTTTGAATGTTATAATAAATCGAAATGATGATACCGAAGCAAGGACTTAACCTGTTTAGAAATATGAATTTTTTGAGGAAATATGATTTGATACAAATTGTGAATTTGACTTTGAAAGGAAATATAATTATCGAACTATGATTTCAAAGGCGAACATGATTTCGAAATTAGGTAATATTTCGAAAGTGATATGTTTGAATTGAATATGATATTTTGATATCAATTATGAAATGATTTTGGAAATGTAAAAGAACCATCTAGTGTGTAATAAGCGTTTGGTTGTTAAAGAGACCAGGATCAGATATTGTCATACTCTCTGCCAATACCGAAAACCACTTTAACAACTGTGTAAGTGGTGGAGATTTCAGAAATGAAGCAGGATGGTTTGGAAAACGATTCCTGTATAAGGTATGTCGTGGCCCTGACTCCCATGAGTCAGCTTAGATGTGACTAAAATCCGAAGCTATACCGGACCAAGTGCGGTCATTCCTCCTATCGGACACATTTCTTTGATACTATACTATGACTTTGTGATTGATTTGGTGGCCACCCCTCGATTTTGATTTTGGGAGTGTGTCCGAGGCGGTCGGTAGTAGCTGCTATGCATTACCACCAGTCCGGGAGTACAATTGATATATCTACCCTAGCATCTTCTCGTGTGCCATGTTCACATGCCCTAGCTCGCCTTCTACGAGTTTGTTCTGTACCGTACCTATGTGATGTCCTCTAGGTAAACCACCGGTTTGGTGGAGCGTACGACATTGTATAGGCTACAGGAATATATAAAATGTGTTAAGGGGATATGGGTGACACCTTAACGCTATTTTAATATTACTTTACTGTAGACATATTATAATAGCGTGTTGTACTACATAGTAGATAGTTTAACGGATCCTTAGAAGGTGTGAATCCCAAGCATCTCTTAAGTTACTACACTCACGTTAGACATTGGATAGGAGATGTCAAACCCCGTAAACATCTCTGACACCATCACACGCATATTTACCGTTGATTTAACTCACATAAGATCTTTTAATTCTGGCTCGAGTGTTTTGTCTTTTCAATTCGCTTAGGTCAGCCTCAGCATTTCAGGATTTGAAGATCTTATTTCTGGAGGACGAAAACGAAGATTGTGTTATTATTATTTATTATAATTCACTACATCATGTATTCCGCTGCATTATTTATTATTCGCTGGTATGTGTAACTCTGATCAGTGTTGTATAAATATAATCAAATGTTTTGTAAATAGCTTCATGAACTGTTATTTGATAATTATATTTCGTCATTCCCCTGCGAGATTCTTTTTTGTTTTTTTTCTTTCTCTACCTTTTCTTGTTCACCCCAATAACAATCCGCCCTTCTGTATGGTTTGAGTCGGTACGTGTGTCTGCTTAAAACGTACAAAAGGTGGTCTGTTACACAAATTATGGTTTTTTGTTTTTTTCCCACAATAGTATAAATTTCTTAAACGAAAAGTGTACGTATATTATATAAAAAATTATTATAGAAAACAGGCTACATGTTGGTTATGCGTAAAATTAATTGTGTTGATTGTCAAGATAACAGAGAAGTATATTGTGATTTCTTGGCACTATTGCCGTGGCCGTTATTATATATAATTTACTCAATGTATAGTCATACGTCATGAAAGCTATGTATAGAAAATAGAGTATTTGTTAATGTAAAATTTAAGCTTTCTACACCTAAATTCATCATGTTTATTGTTAAGGTAACCAGAAGTGTGTTGCTTCTTTTTTTTTTTTACACTTCAACACTCACTTTAGTTGTTATTGTATATGATTTCATTAACAAAAAAATTAATTGTTATTGTATACGATTTCATTAACGAAAAATTATATGTTCTGGAAAAATACCTACAGAATTTGAGTTGTGTTTGTAAAATTCAATACATTTGACGTGAGGCAAGATGGAGGAGGTCTAATCGATTTTATAAATTGCAGGTCGTGAAATAAGTTTACATATGTGTGCGTACAAGTTTTACTTTTATTTTATTTTAATTCAATATATATGTGAACGTATATAGTTGTTTATGAATAAAATTTATCTCCGGCTCAATTTCGTGTTAATATTTTCGTATTTTCAAGGTATACCGATTTTGTAAGAAAATATCAAGTTGAAATGTCGTGCATTTGATAAGTTACCTAAAAAGTTACTCACATGTTTGTTTGTATACATCTAACCTTTATATTAGGGGTTGTGCACTTAAAAGCATATATGTGTTGGTTATTCTTATTCAAATTGAATATAATTCTATTGGCGTGCTTCCTTTTTTTCTTGTAATATATGGATTTTTTACATCCGAAATAAATAGCTGATGCTAATTCCACGATAATGGAAATTAATTTCAAGGAGCTAAAGTATTAATAATCGGAAGTCTTGACCAAAAGTTATTGGAGGATGATCTTACCAACATCCTTACAAATCGTTGTCTGACTCAAATTCATTACTGAAGCAAATGATCTTTTATTCATATGGTTTCGTTGTCTGACTCAAATTCATTAATGAAGCAAATGATCTTTTATTCATATGATTGTTTATGCATACGGGGTGATTGTGATTTGAATTAGGATCGTTATAGACTGAATGATTATGAGTTGCATTATATTTGGAATTATGTTATATTTATTTTATCCACAATAATAGCTAAATATGACTGCTGGTTATTGTTAAAATGTGAAGGAATCTATTGGAGTTTTTCCATATTTCATTATTAGTGTTATAGTGAATAAACTTATAAAGAAAAAGTTGTTTATTGTGAAATTCATTTATAGAAAATGAAGTATATGTCAGTGCGTCGATGTAGTTTTATATGAAATTCATTATACCATGTCAAGAAATTATAGTAGCGTATAAAACATGGCAATGGATATTGCCAATTATATGTAATGAAATGAGTTTACATATGTATGGCATACGTTATGTCTCACTTTTTTATAATTAAATATACGTGTGTATGCACACATATGTGTATACAAAAAAATTATTCGTGTATGCTTTTTTGCAGTATAATCTATGTATTGGATGGATATAACTGCTTTCTAAAAGAAAAAAACCATTAAGTTGAAATGCAATGCATATATAATGAATTTCCTCAAAAATTATTCACCAATTCATTTGTACGCTAGAGTTCATGTTAGATGTTATCATACCACAAAAAAGTATTTTTTTTGGTTATTATCGTTCCAGCAAAAAAAATCCATTAGTGCATTTCCTCATTTGCTTGTAATGCATAGACATCTCACATCCAAAAAAGTTGACATTAGTTTATTAAAAGATGGAAATAAACTCATAGTAACGTAGTGTCAAGAGTTGAACCTCCGCGCTAGGAATAATTTGAGGATAATCTTATGTGAACCTATGCAGTTAATGTTAGAAACTAGAGATAGTGGTTTTGATGACAACAACCTTTGTAGCTTATTTTATTATAACTTATATACTAACACTATTGTCTAGATATATATATATATATATATATATATATATATATATATATGAATGTTGTTATGTAGGATATATATAAGGCAGGAACTGATTATTGAAGACTGTACAGTATAAAGATCAAGAATGAAGAAATCAAGTTTGAAGACTCATGAGTATCAAGATCAAGATTTCAAGATATGTGTCTAGTTTTTGTTAAAACTTCATAATAGCATGAAAATCTTCATTCCAAATTTTATTTGGGATGGAACCCATTTCTACCTTCTTAGTGGCTTACAAACTCACGACAAGTAGCTTACAAACCTATGACAAGTGGCTTACAAACCCACGAACATTCTGGTTTTGTAATAGTTCTCGAGTCCTGATGTGATGAGGTATTCTGCAAGAAGAAGCTTGCAAAACTACTTCAAAATGATTTTTCAAAATAATTTTCAAATATGCTTTTCAAAATTTTTTAGCCTTAAAAGTTATCTTTTCAAATGATTTTCAAAAAGATACTTTAGCCTTAAAATATTCTTTGTTTTGCACTTCCCTTTCATGTGCGATATGCGAGATGTCTTCTTGTTTTAAAAATAAAGTCTTGTTTTAAACTCCATTTTCAAAAACAAATTTTACATAGTTTTTAAAATAGGGATGTTGGCATCATGCGATATCCCATGCCAACCTGTTGGCCGTTGAATTCAAAATTGAATTCAAAAGTTTTAATTTTCAAAAGAAGTGTCTATTCGTTTAAATTTCTTCACGAATGATTATGACCGTTGGTGCTTTATAAATAGCCATCACAAATGAATTTTTTAACTAATTAATTTCATTTTTTCTTCTCCACAAATCCATATTCTAAAAATTTTATATTTTTAAGATCGTGCCGAAATTCTGCCGAATTCTCAAGTGAAACAAATTAGAATCTCATACTTGTTTGATTCTCTACCCTCTCTCGAAGATCAAAGTGCTATTCAGAGTATAGGATCAACTGTAAACAAAAGTTTATCGAGTCTCTATATAAGATGTGGTTGTGCTTGGAAATCAATTGGGTGATCTTATGGACCGTAAATCAAGAGAGTTTGCCCCGGACACGTGAGACGGGAGGGTACTCAAGGCCTTTAGAAATTGAGGAATGTAATCTCGACATTGGTAAAATAAAAATCTGGATGAGGTGGTTTGCCTTGGTACAGGACTGGATGTAGGGTAACTCCGAACCAGTATAAAATCCGGTGTGTTCTTTCCCTTTACTTCTTTTTGTTTACTTTCTGCATCTGTGTTTGATTCTGTGATTGTTCTGTGATTAAGTTCTGCATTTGTTTGTGTCATAATTTTAGATTAGTTCATATAACTCTTAGAATCCATTAAACACTATTCACCCCTCATTTAGTGTTAAATTAGTCTTAAGATCCTTAATCTGCTGTCCCTTACAGTTAAAGCCTCACTAAATCCCCGTAAAGTCTTCGCTATAATGCATAATGTTGTTCGACCGTTATACCTTTTCAATTTAGAACTATTAAATAGTAGATCTTTCTTTAAGCCTCGTTATTTTCCGATGCACCTACTATCAAGGCTTTTTAGCATCCGCTTTTGCAACAATAATATAAAAAAGTTGATTCGATTGGTTCTCTTTAAAATCAAACAAACAAAGTTGGGTTAAAGACCTAATTTTAAAACTTAAGTGCTCAACATAAGTTAAAAATCTATTGTAGTCATCAAATCTGGACTGCATAAATAATAATATTCTGTGGTTTATTATGTAAGATGAAATAATATTTCCTTTTACTATATAAATGATGTGAGAATGAGAATAAATTAAAATTAAATATATGATTTCATATCTAATAAAGATTTTGCAACTTTGCTATATCCCCACTTCATCACCATTATAACTTTTTGCACTTTGTAATGACTCCACCGCAATACCCAGATTAGCAAAGAACATTACAAGTAATGTCGTTTACTAATCCGAAGAATACAGCTTGTTAAGGACGATCGAATGTGAATATATCTTTATATTAACACTGACATGTCATTTATACAATTAATATCTGAACTAAATTTGACATGTATAGTATTAATACAAAATAATGGACACACTGATTTCTCATAATCAAAACAATATATCATATAAATAACAGTCGTAGATCATAGCGGAATAAATCTCAACTTATACATATACAAATTTTGAGTTTACAAAGTGAAATACTAAACTCAATTGTTATATAGTTTTACAATTCTTTAATATCAATTGTACTTCTTATAAACATATTCATAAATTTCCTAAATGAGATAAACTAAAAAGTCAAAAGTATTTATCTCCTTACCAGCACAAACATCCAAAGGTCAACTTGTCATGTAATTTGAAAAGTCTCGGCCTGACCCGAGCAAAATAACACCCAGATTAGTTTTAAATATCCAATAGGGTGATAATAGAACATAACACAAGGATAAACAACATATAAGTAAATACAGATGTCCAGGATATAACGAGTCATAAAATTAATTTAACTTAGAACAAGGTTATAAATTTAAGTCACAGACACGAACTAGTCACTAAACATAGAGTAAAAGAATTAACTTACTTAGCATCCATCGCAAGGCACGGGAATATATATTTATTTCATGAACATAAGACACAAGCACATACATTTATTTCGCTGACAAGACACGAGAATATACATTTATTTCACAAACACAAGATACAAGAATATTTATTTATTTCACGAACACAAGACACAAGAACATACATTTATTTCACTAACAAGACACAAGAATATATATTTATTTCACGAACAAAAGACCCAAGAATATATATTTATTTCACAAACACAAAATAGTCGTAGAATCCAAATATCCAGAATCCAAGAGATCTTACTCAAAACGATCATACACACAACCGTAGCAAGCAAACAAATAATTTGGTATCACATGAACCGATCCGATACCGAGGATCATACACAGGACGAGAATCATAGGATCACAAGATGATCTCAAGGATAACGGCCATGATCAAATCTTTTAGATTTATTTTAGATTATTAGACTTGAAAAGAAATCCAGGAGTAACTTCTTAAGGATCTAGCAGCCACTTGTCGCACACCAAAAGAGAGTAAACCCTAAAGTGTCAAATACTATCGCCTATAGTAATTACTACGATTTAACCGATACGTCCCATACCATATGGTGAAATCCAAGTATTACTAAAAGCTAGTAAATATCACTTATTACGGATACTGCTAGAAAACCTAAACTGCATTCTCTTAAGAATCTAGCAACCACTTGTCGCACACCATAAAAAATACAACTCTAAAGTGTTAAGTACTTTTCCAAATACGATCACAAGAATTTAACCAAGGCATCCCATACTACTTGATGGAATTCGAATATTCGCTAATGGAATTATACTCAAACATTCTATTCAATAAGTTATGCCGTATTCAACGAAGCACTACCTAAAAGCATATAAAATAATCGTACCATTAAGTTGAATAATAGTACTTCCCAAATTATAGAATTAAGGTTCTCAAAACAATTTTTCTCTCTGATTTTTATTATAAAAAAAGAAACTTGCTATTCTTTTCCACAAATCCAATTATTATTTAACTTTAAATAAATGTTCACTTGTTTGGTAAAATATTCCATAAACCCAAATTGTTCCAAAATTACATTTATGTACACAGATCGTCTCAAATTTTCGTATAAAACACTTAGTCAATAACCTATATTTTAAAACCACTTTTATTATTCTTCCAAATCCATTTTGATATATATGTATGTATATGTGTATCAGTACATGTGTGTGTATATATATATATAAAATTTAGAAATAAAATAGACTCACCTTTCTAAATCCATATTTCAAAAACCACATGTATATGTTATCACTTATTTTATAAAACCATAATCACTCATATCTTCAAGTCCATAACTTTATATATTAGAAATAATTAATATATATATATATATATATATATAATTACTTATTAAAATCATTTATAAAAGAAAGTTAAACTAATTTAGAAACAATTTTGAGATTTATAAATTTAAATAAACTCTCTTTCGTAAAATTAATTGAATATGAAGCATATCCATTTATTTATTTTTAAATCGAATTTAGAGCACTTAGATCTGTAGTTTCGGCCCCTTAAAACCCATAAATTTTCAAATCTCAAAACATGAAAGCTGTAGAAAAATGTCTAAGCTTTTAATCAAGTAAAAGACCATCTAATTTGAACTTACATTCAAAAGTTATGGCCAAAATAATTCTCGGATTTTAAATTCACTGTCGCTGTCATTTATTCTCAGAGAAGAAATAAAGAAATATGATTTCGACTATTTTAAACCCAAAATTTTGCAATACTCGAAACATAAAAGTTTTAGAACATATTCCAAGCTTTCTAGAACATCAAGAATTATCAAATTTTGACAAGTAACGTAAAAGCTAAGACCAAATTAATTTCAAATTTTAACACAGCCAATTAAACATGACAGCGTGACACCATCGGTTTCTAATTCAATTTAGACAACTTAAACAGCAGAATTTCAACAAGTGACTAAAAGAGAAGTTGTATCTAGTTCAAATATTTTTCTACAGCAAAAAGAATGAGCCATTTTGGATTATTATACACCATAATACCCTTATTTTATTGCAGCAAATTTTACACTAAATTTCCAACAAACAACAATCTAAACAATCATCCAAGTTTACAATCAAATTTGCAAACAATTCAATCAACAAATCATTCAAACAATTAAGTACAGTAATAAAATTTGGAAATAGATATGTGAGTAATTAGCTCACCTTTCAAACTTCTTATAGCTTGCTAATCTAATCCAAAATCTTGTTACTACCTTGCAATCTCTTTGTTAATCTCAGATACACCTAAATGCTCAAAAACCTAAATCCAACTGGCAGCACTTAGATTAAAAATGAAACAAAAATCATACTTTTATAGGTCTAAAAGATAGGGGAGATTGCCTAGCTTTGATTTCTACAAGTATTGACTAAAAGCCATTTGTTTTGGTTTTGATTTAGGGATGACTAAACTAGGATTAAGGAGCAAGGAAGAGGGAGGAGTTTACTGATTTCATAAATAAAAATGAACATAGCAAGGAAATATATGTATTTCTCTTCTAATTATTCTAAATGGGCTAAATGGGGTTTGGTTTAGGATCCAATAGCAAGTGTTGCTAATTTCATTACAAAGAAGGCGTGGTTAATTGTTTTGTTTTATCATTAATACAACACCACTACTCTAACAATGTTATACAAAATCATAAATTAATATCTCTATTTATCAAACCAATTAACAATTTAAAATTTATATTTCAACAAATATTATCAATATCAACACTTTACTCTAAACACTTAATTTAAATAATAGATTTAATAATAGTTCAAAATTTTAAATTGAAATCCTATTTAAGAAATGAAAATCATTCCTTAATTGAATCTAATCAATTATTCTCAACATTAAATTTAGTTTCACAAATCACAATTATAAATTAATCATCCATAATTAAAGTTAATTAATTAATTAGTTAATTAACAACATGGTTGCTACTAACTTCTCCCCTTAACGAAATTGCGTCATCGCAATTTCCTTTTCGAAAGAAATCCATAATATAAATTTTCTCTTAAAATAATTATTTTGTTAACTGGTGTTTAATTTCATTTTCAAAACATTCAATCAATATCACTCCATATTATAACACTAAATTCAAATTTTTAGTTATCAAAATTTCTCAAAATTCTCAAAAATATTCTAACGTCTCAAATTTGCAGAAAATTTCGCCAGAGTCTCCTTTATGCGGTTAGTGTTTCAAAAATTTACAGTAGATATATAATTATATAATATACATCTTATCTCAAGGATGAGGCATCCCATAGTGAAAAATACAAAAAATGTGATATTTAATCCAAGATATGTACCTTATATTTGAAATAGGGACATTTCACTAGAAGAATAAACTTTACAGTCTAATTAGTTTCTAGGACACATATTCACAGAAATTAATTTCAAGATCCAAGTCAGCAGAATAATTACTTTTAAGGACAAAGTCAGCAGTCCAATTACTTTCAAGGACATAATTTCATAGGTTTTTAGGCCTTAGAAACTAATTATTTTGCATTTTGTTCTTAAAAGTAATTATTTCAGTTGTGTGTCCTAGAAACTAATCGCACTTGCTAAAGAGGCCCTTGTGGCTTATTTCCACTTTGAAATATTAACGCATTCGCTAATATTCTTTAAGCACATAATTTATAACCCCTTAAACGATATCTATTTAAGTTGAGATACCTGCACCTATCTCAAAAATTCATATTGGTATTTAATATCAAATTCATATCATATAGGGGATATTAACAATTCATGATTATACTTTAATTAGATTGACACCACAATATTCCATAGCGAAAGAATTTCGTACTTAGATTTCTAAGTTTTAATTATTACTTATGTCAAAATGTCTCGTTCGATATTTAGAAACCCCTATCGGTGGCATTGCGTCCTATGTATCGATCAATCTGTAAACAACGTCCGAAAAAGTCAACACAATAGATAAACTCAAGTTTTAGATGCATTTATTTTATTATCACTAATATCCATCCATCTAGTTTTAAATAAATGCAAGTAAACAATACATCACTAGCAACCAATCAACCAAAACATATATAATCACTTACATCGGAACAATTCAATATTTGAAATTTCCCTATGCAACTCTGATTATTCCTAGATCATTTAAATATTAAACTTATTTACTCAAATTTCATAGATTTTCTACTAAAAGAAAAAAGTTCACTTTAATTTAATTCATTCAAATTTAATTCCAAAATTTGCTCAACTCTAAAAAAATTACTCGTTATTTTCAAAAGGTTTTAATGTCATTAATTCCAATTTATCAATTTAAATTTTTTAAATCAATTTACGCCCCTAATGATTTTCCCGATAATCATTTTATATTCTTATTCCTGATTAGATAATTAATATAACTACCTACCACACACCTCAAGAGACACGATCTAAGTCATCTAGATCTCGGATCTGTAATATTATATGTTATAATGTTCTGACATAGCTCTGATACCAAACTGTAATGATCGTACCATGATACCCAGTTTAGCAAAGAACATTACAAGTCATCTACTAATCCAAAGAAAACTGCTTGTTAAGGGCGATCGAATGTGAATATATCTTTATACTAACATTTACACTTCATTTATACCTTTTCACTTAATATCTAAACTGAATTTGACGTGTACAATATTAATTAAAAGTAACAGACACATCGATTTCTCAGAATATAAACAATATATCATATAAACAATGTTCGCCGATCATAGTAGAATAAATCTCAACTTATACATATACAAATTTTGAGTTTACAATGAAATACTAAACTCGATTGTTATACAATTTTACAATTCTTTGATCTCGATTGTACACTTATTAACATATTCACAAATTTCCTAAATGAGATAAACTAAAAAGTCAAAAGTGTTTATGTCCTTGCTAGCCTAAATATCCAAAGGTCAACTTGTTATGTAACCTAAAAAGTCTCGGCCTGACTTGAGCAAAATAACACCCGGGTCAGACTATCTCTAAACATCCAATAGGGTGGGAACATAATATAACACAAGAATAAACAACATATAAGTAAATAAAGATGACCAGGATATAACGAGTCAGGAAATTATTTTGACTCAGAACATGGTTATAAATTTAAATCACAAACACGAACTAGTCACTAAACATAGAATAAAAGAATTAACTTACCTAGCATCCATCACAAAACACAAAAATGTATATTTATTTAATGAACACAAGACATAAGTGTATACATTTATTTCACTAACAAGATACAAAAATAAATATTTATTTCACGAACACAAGACACAAGAATATTTATTTATTTCATGAACACAACACATAAGAGTATACATTTATTTCACTAACAAGACAAAAGAATATATATATTTATTTCACGAACACAAGATCCAAGAATAAATATTTATTTCACAAACACAAAATAGTCATAGAATCTAAATATCCAGAATCCAAGAGATCTTACTCAAAGATCGTAACGATCGTACATAGAACCGCAACAAACAAACAAACAATTTGGTATCACACGAACCAATCCGACACCGAGGATCGTACACAGGACGAGAATTACATGATCACAAGAAGATCTCAAGGATAACATCCATGACCTAATCTTTCAGATTTATTTTAGATTATTGCACTTGAAAAGAAATCCAGGGGTAACTTCCTAAGAATCTAGCAGCCACTTGCCGCACAGCAAAAGAGAGTAAACCCTAAAGTGCCAAATACTATCGCATATAGTAATTACTACGATTTAACCAATGCGTCCCATACCATATGGTGAAATCCAAGTATTATTAAAAACTAGCAAATATCACTTATTATGGATACCACTAGAAAACCTGAACTATGCTCTCTTAAGGATCTAGCAACCACTAGTCACACACCAGAAAAGAATACAACTCTAAAGTTTTGAGTACTTTTCCAAATACAATTACAAGAATTTAACCAAGGCATCCTATACTATCCGGTAGAATTCAAGTATTCGCTAATGGTTCAGTAAATTCCACTCAAACATTCTATTCAATGAGTTATACCGTATTCAACGAAGCATTACCCGAAAGCATTTAAAACAATGATAACATTAAGTCGAATTATAGTACTTCCCAAATTATAGAATTAAGGTTCTCAAACAATTTTTCTCTCTGATTTTTATTATAAAAAAATACTTGTTATAATTTTCCATAAATCCACCTATTATTACTTTAAATAAATGTGACTTGTTTGATAAAATATTCCATAATCCCGAATTGTACCAAAATTACATTTATGTACACAAAGTTGGCTCAAATTTCCATATAAAACACTTAGTTAATAACCCATATTTTAAAACCACTTTTATTATTCTTCCAAATCCATTTTGATATGTATGTATGTATGTGTATCTGTGTCTGTGTGTGTGTGTATTATTTAGAAATAAATTAGACTCGCCTTTCTAAAACCATATTTCCAAAGCCACTTGTATATTTTATCACTTATTTTACAAAATCATAACAACTCATATCTTCAAATCCATAACTCTATATACTAGAAATAATTAATATCTATATATATAATTACATATTAAAATCATTTACAAAAAAAAGTTAAACTTATTTAGAAATAAGTTTGGGATTTATAATTTTAAATAAACTCTCTTTTGTAAAATTACTTGAATATGAAGCATATCCATTTATTTATTTTTGATTCGAATTTAGAGCATTTAGATCTATAATTTCGACCCCTTAAATCCCATAATTTTTCAAATCTCAAAACATGAAAGTTGTAGAAAAACGTCTAAGCTTTTAATTAGTAAAAGATCATCTAATTTGAACTTACGATTCAAAAGTTATGGTCAAAATAATTCCTGGATTTTAAATTCACTATCACCATCGTTTATTCTCAGGGCAGCGACAAAGAAATATGATTTCGACTAAATGAAACCCAAAATTTTGTAAAAATCAAAACATAAAAGTTTTAGAACATAGTTTAAGCTTTCCAAAAGATCAAAAATTATCCAATTTTGACAAAAAACCATAAAAGTTATGATCAATTTAATTTCAAGTTTTAACACAACCAATTAAACATGACAGCGCGAGACCATCGGTTCCTAACTCAATTTAGACCACTTAAACAACAGAATTTCGACAAGTGACTAAAAGATAAGTTGTAGCTAGTTAAAAGATCTTTCTATAGCAAAAAGAATGAGCTATTTTGCTACACCATAATATCTCTATTTTACTGTAGAAAATTTTACACTAAATTTCTAGCAAACAACAATCTAACAATCATCCAAGTTTACAATCAAATTTGCAGACAATTCAATCAATAAAGCATTCAAACAATTAAGTATAACAATAAAATTTAGAAGTAGATAATGAGTAATTAACTAACCTTTAAAACTTCCTGTAGCTTGCTAATCAAATCCAAAGCTTTGCTACTACCTTGCAATCTCTTTTCTAATCTCAAATACACCTAAATGCTCAAAAACCTAAATTCAACCAACAACAGTTAGATTAAAAACAAAACATAAATCATACTTTTATAGCTCTAGAAGGAAGAGAAGACTACCTAGCTTTGATTTCTACAAGTATTGACTAAAAGCCCTTTGTTTTGATTTTCATTTAGGGATGATTGAAGCTAGGGTTGAGGAGCAAGGAAGAGGGAGGAATTTTGATTTCATAAATAAAAATGAACACAAAGTAAGGAAATATATGTACCTCCTTACTATTCTAAATGGGCTAAACGGGGTTTGGTTTGGGATCCAATAGCAAGTGTTGCTAATTTCATTACAAAGAAAGTGTTGCTAATTTGTTTTGTTTTATCATTAATACAACCCCACTACTCTAACAATGTTATACGAAATCATAAATTAATTTCTCTATTTATCAAACTAATTAACAATTTAAAAATTACATTTCAACAAAAATTCTCAGTATTAACACTTTGCTCTAAACACCAAATTTAAAGAATAGATTTAATAATATTTCGAAATTTCAAATTGAAATCCTATTTAAGAAGTGAAAATCATTTCTTAATTAGATCTAATCAATTATTCTCAATTCTAAATTTAATTTCACAAATCACAATTATAAATTAATTAATTACTTAATTAACAATAGGGTTTTTACACATCTCCATCGCTGTAGAACCGCTAAGCGTTTTAACTGCATAGATGTGAACATCCATGCAAACAGCTGTTCAACGATAGACTCAATTGGTACTTGTATAATGGACAACAAATAGTACAAATTTAAAAAATAAAGAAGCCAAAAAATCCGACTCCTATATACATATTGAAACCAATGACAATAAAATTTTATTTACAACAGTCGTGGGATATTTAATTTATAGTTGGTGAAGTTAATGTAGATTTGTGATAAAAAAATAAGTTAAAACCGAAAGAATGAATGGTGTGTCATACGGGCAATTATGTAAATTGATTATAAACTTTACTCTTGTAATGGTAACTATTCTAAATAAAAGTGTGTTTTATTATTTTATTTTTGTTGTAAGTGTTTTACATATACTTATAGACGTACATACACACACAGGGTATGTATGTATGTATATGAACATATGTGTGCACACAGGTAATGTTTTGAGAGTACAGTATAACATAGAAGAGAAATCCTTAGGAAAAAATGCTTATTCGACCACAATTGTATGATAGTTCAAAACTATGAGTATTGGATCATAGGAATAAACCTTTGACCTTACATGGTTATATTCAAAGGTATTTTGAGAATGAGATATGGATACACCTGCTGGACTAAAATATGTGATGCTCTTTATAAGATGGACGGTGATTTGCTCATAATTGTTCCGAACACTAAGAGGTTACGTCGTTGTGGTTGTTAAGGAACAACCACATAATAAATTACCAAGGGCCTTCTTTAGTTTATCATTTCTAAGTCCAAAAGAAGGTCTTATGTGATGATGCACAGTAGTCCTCTGATTTAAGAGTATTACGAATCTTATGTGCCAAGATCGTACTTTGATTATGGATAATTCCACTACTCAAGAGAGAATTCGTCTCTTTCGATACAACGGGTTAGTGTCACCGTAGTTGGAAGATGATGCACAAATATCGCAACCAAAGTATGCGGTTAATCGACGAATACTATCAGTGATTTCAAAAGTTGTATTCTTTGATACTTGGGGATGATAGGTCATCTATAACCTAATGCGGAATGGATATTAAGGCTATTTAAACACTAGAGGAGTGAAGTGTGTAATTCAACTATTCAACACTTACTTATGAATTTAAAACTCTATCTACTCAAATTGCAAATAGAAACCAATAATCACAGAACAAGTAAGTAATAAAGTAAAATGTAGCAAAGTAAATAACACCAGGAATTTTTATATTCATTCGGATTGATCAATCCTACACCCAGTCATATACTACACCTTTCAAATTTTCACTATCATCGCTTTCTTTCCATGGATGGCAAGAATACCTTTACAATCTTGATTTCACGGACTACAAGATGCACCCTTTCGATTTACGTGCCACAAGAACACCCTCTTCTCTATAAAAACAATAATATAGTATGGGAAGTAGTCGTATCTTCGATACAAATTCTTGCAGATTTGGTGTAATGATCCTATAGACCTCCAATAGCAATATATCTTTGAATTCTTTAAGGAATAGGATGAAATCAGAGAAAGAATGATATGAATTCAAGTGCTAACTCTCTGATATTATATGGTTTGCAAATCCTTGAAGAATTGGAGCAAAAGAGTATAGATTAGAAAAGAGAATGGAAGAGTATTCGGTGGATTTCTATCACAAATGTATGGAGATGAAAGAGTAAGAGAAAATGAGAATTTTTATGAAATTTATTTTCCAAAGCCTTTAAATAGTGGTTGAAAAGACATGTCTTTTAGTGAAGAGGAGGGAGGAAAATCCATTGATTTGAATTTAAAAAAAATGGCACGTTTGTCGACAAATATAGAGGATATATGTCGACATATGATGTTTCAAAAAGAATAGCAATGCCAATAAAGTGTTGTTGATTTTCAGATTTCAAAGTACCTCATATTTTTGGATTTTTTGTGATTCGGTTGAGGTCAATGGTTGATGGTTTTCAAGTATAATTGACATGAACTCTTTAACAAAGAATTCTAAGCTTCAATCAACTAATCATCACTTCAAATACTTCTGTTGTTTCAGCATTTGCTTTTTCTCTTCAATCAGTTTTATTACTCTATTTGCTCTAATTAATCTTCATATATAATTCATTTGCTTCCACTGATTTCTTATTTATCTCTATAAATGTCTCCATACTATATTTAAAATTATCCCACAACTCGAAGAAATGTTAGTAGTAATATTTATATGGTTGTTGTCATCCCTATCAATATTTAAGGTATTGACAATCTCTCTCATTTTGATGGTGACAACCATATAAATATTTAAGAGATAAAATATAATATTTTTATATTTGACTCCCCCTATATGCACTTTCCCTATCATTTTGCCTAGTATATTTATACATTTTCTCCCCTTTGTCATTAATAGAAAGGGCAAAAAAAATCGCTTAAGAATGACTGGACAAAATGTACAGAGTTTATGGATAGAGATATATATAAATGTATATAAATGGAACTCATGAGTGGAATCAAAATCGGTACAAATCATGAAATAAGTTTATCAAGTAAAATATTTAAAATGAGAAGAGATATAAAGTTACTGACGTTGTCGATGCCAATAACATATCTTTTTAAATTATATCTAAAGTTCACAATCTCACCATCTTTGTATATAATGTCACTTGGTATCTATGGATTTCTTGTCATATGCTTTGAACATCCGCTCTCCAGTATCCAATGTTTGGTATCTAAAATACTTAACAATTGGAGATTCTATAATTACTTAACAATAATAGGCTTTCTTTTTTAGGCATACTAGAAGATTAACTTTCTAAAGATAGTATTGAGAGATTTATGAGCAAGCTAAGCAACAATTGGAAATTCTCTCACAATTTATCCAATGACAAAAAGGTTGTATTATTATAATTTAGGATTCACTATGGTGGTCTAATTTCATTTTACATACCAGTGATCAATTTTTATCTTGTATTCTTTATAATGCTTTTGGTGTCAGTATTCTAATTACCACAGTATATGCCTATACGATAAGACAAAAAAGAAAGATCTTTGGAATTATCTTATCGAGGTCTCCTCTATTTCCAAGCTTCCATGGATAGTTGCAGGGGATTTTAACTCTATTCTCTCGAATAAGGATAGAATAAACAATGGTCTACATAATTCGATGGGCAATCGAGATTTCGTTGATTTTATTTCTTTATCAAAATTCATAGAGCCAAATTTTACCGGGAATTATTTTACTTGGAGAGGAGGTACTAATTTTTCTATCCATAGTAAAATAGATCGTGTGTTTGTAAACAAGCTTTGGATTGATAGTTTCTCTCTATTTGGTATTCATTTTGGTTATCATTCTATCAGTGATCATACTGCTATTAATATTAATCTCATGACCCAAATTCATATAAAAATTAGAACACCTTTTAGATATAGCAATTTTTGGCATTGTCGGGATGGATACTCTCAGGCCATATAAGAAGCATTCTCTAAATCTTTCCACGGAAACTGTAACCAATGCAATAAGATTTTCTAATAGTAACTGAATGTAGACGTGTGAAATAGAGTTAATGACTATAATTATTGTACTTTACTTATTTTATTAGTTGTCAATGTTAATCTGGAATCAAATTCAATTTATCCCCAAAATTACTGCAGCTAAAGTGGAATAAATTGGTAAATGAAGAATGTTGGATCCAAATAAGTTGTAACCAAGGAAAATCCCATTTTTAATAAACTGTGTGGGAAAAGAAATGAAACCAAAATGAAAATGTGAAAATATAAAATGTAATGAAATTCAAAGTAATAATGACTTTGTTAGTAAAGTGAAAACTGATTTGATATTAAGTTGTAACTGGATAGAAATCAAATTTATTTGGAATTGATTTGCAATCAATTGAATTTATTGCAATTAAATGGATTCAACATTTAAATTAAGTATGTAAATATTATTTGGAAGAAATTGAAGTTATTTGGGTAATAAGTTTTGTAATTGGCTAATTTAGATACTTTAAAGTGAAACGGAAATTATTAACGCAATAGTTTGATTGCAATATTTAATTCATCTAGTTGATGATAAAGATTTGTTAGATTTATTTAATAGGAATTTTGGGGCATTTAATAGGTAATTGCTGATTTTGAATCGAATTAAAGGGATTACTGAAATCAATATTTAGCAACTTTTAAACCTTTGCAATTAATTTAGAATATAAAGAGTTGTCTATTTAATTGAGTTAAATTTTTGAAATTGCGTTGTTGCAATTAAATGGGAAATAAAACGTTAAGGATAACCAGTATTTAAGATTTACCATCTATTTAGTATATTAATTGTAACTGATAATCAACTGCAATAAATAATAAATAATTATTACGTTAACGTTAATTGAAGTGATATTTGAAATTTAATATTTAGGAATTATGTAAATATAAGTTCATATGAAATTGGAAATATTTACATATTGAAATATGAATCCAATGATAAATTCTTCTATTTGACAATAATAATGGAAAGTAAATTTAATTAAAATTTTGGAAATTTAATTTATAATTTGGTGAAATTAATGAAATTTGGGATTTCTAAAATTTTAATTTCGACAAGTTAAATTTTGTTTAAATTAGTATAGGTGATTGAAAAGTTTATAATAATAAAAATCGTCAATTATCAAAAAGAAATGGGAAATTTGATTTAATTGACTAATTTTTTTTATTTAATTAATATATAAAAATAGCCATTTTTGTCACGGACTCGAATTTCGACGAAACCAGTTTCATCGGATCCGTATCGGTGAATTTTTGTAGGGTTTCAAGTTTCGTATCGATCGGACCTGTCGTTTGATAGTACGGACGCGAAACGCCTTGAAATCGATTTAATTAAAATCAATTTGAAATCAATTTGAAAATTTTGTTTTCAGCATAACTTCTTCATACGATCAAATTTGGACGTGAAACTTTTTCCATCACATTCAGAATTTTTAAAATACCTATTTGGATATATGGGTCTAACAAATTTCGTTCTTGGGTCAGAACGGGCTTTTTGGGCCAATTACCGTTTAGCACGTTCGAAATTCGTGCCCCTTGCCTTCTACTATTTGTCTATATATATGGAGTGATAAACCCTAGCCTCCATCTTATATCAATTGTCTGTACGTTCATTTTCTTCGTCTCTTTCTCTTCCTCAATGGTTGCAAAAACTTAGATCTATCTGCAGTTCGAAATCAAAAGTCAAAATTCAAACTCTCCACAAAAATTCGAGAAAAATATATGTCGTAATTCTCGGAACACGTAATCTCATGGTGTAATTCGTTTTTGGTTTCGAGGCGTCGTTTTTCCAGAAACTGCAAATCCATTCTGGCCGTTCGTATTGGATGTTGGATGATCCAACGGTGGATCTGCGACGGCAAAGCGATCGGCTGGCGGCATTGGGAATGTGGTGTTGCGCAGGCCCCAGATCTGTTATTCGTTCGTCTGGGTAGGCTCGTGATTGGCCACGGTTAACCAGAAAAGGGGGCGATGGCATGGTGCTTGGATGGCCACCGGTAGAGGCGGCGTTCGAGGTGCAGGGGCGGCTCGTGGTGGCAGGACCGTTGCCGCAACCTGATCGAGGAGCCATGGAGTGTGGAGGCGTGTTTTGGGTGGCGGCGCGCTAGGGTTTTGGAGTATTGCTTTCTGTTCGAACGCGAGAGGAAGAGGGGTCGCGTGAGTGACGTTTGAATTTGCTGACTCGGCCACGTTGAATGGAGGTAGTGTTTATTTGTTTATTTTATTTTAATTTTTGATTTTCAAATCGTTTTATCGCCATAATTTGCTCATACGTTATCAGTTTCGCGCGAAATTTCTTTTGTTAGGATCGTAATTAAATTCCGGATCTGTTGACGTGGGTTTGAACTGATTTGGAGACCGTCGAATTTTTGGGTTTAAATTGGATTTGAATTCAATTTAAATCCCAAAGGTGAGTGTTTTAACCCACTCACAACTTCTAAAAGTTTTTATGTTTGTTAAATTTATTTTAGATATGAGTAGAGATTTATTTAGAACTGTTGGCATGTTTTATTTATCATATCGGTTTATTCACATTTATTTAAATTAACTGTTAATTTAGTTTATTTATTTCATATTAATTGACAGTTAGAATTTATTTATTTGCATATAAACTGCTAGAAACAATTATAAAATTTATTACTGAATATAAACCGTTTGTTTAATAGTTGTTAAATTTATTTTGATTTTTAACTGCCAGTTATTTCCTTTTATATATTATCAGATATATATTGATATTAATTTATTATTGGATGATGATTGTGATTTGGATGATGGATGATGATGGATGAATGGATGTTTTATTTTATATCATTAAACTGCAAGTTATCAAGCATTTTCATTTCATTCGGGATTGTGGTTTGAAATGATATACAACCGCATTTTATTTTTTTTAAATTGCGGATTGAAATGATAAATATCCGTATCACTTGACCATAGGATAGAAAACTATATACAGGCACCGTGGTCTATATATAAAATATTTTTAAAAAAAGTGATTTCTATGTTTTGGATGGGATACGGTTTATGAAAAATTTTAAATTTGATATTTTATAAATATTATTCTTCTATAGATATATATATATATATGAAGCTGAATTTTTGAATTTAAGCGGTGTATAAATCTGTTAAATAAAAATAGAAATTTTTTGAGAAAATGGAATTTGAAAATTTATATTATATGTTAAGTTTGGAAATTTTAAGATATGATATTTATAACCAGATTTTCCAAGATAAATATATAAATGAATATTCTAGTATAAAGTAAATTTGAGAAAATATTTAATTTCTAGAATTTGGAGTTTATTTATGGAATTTATGTGAATATTCAGGACTAAATAATAGAACATTAATTTGTTGAAAGAATAAAATCCAACTTTAGTTTTGAAATATAAATACTCCAAATGAATATATATATATACATAAATTGAAGTGGTTTTGGAACTTGAAAGTGATATTTAAATTTTGGTTTAGACTTTAAATAAAGAAAATATTTATAAAGCCATGGAAATTATTTTCTTTACAAAGTAACCTTAAGGTTAAACCATTTATTCTATTTACCGTTGAATATCCAAACCATTTAAGTTTTAGAGGTTATGGTTTTAAATTATGAATTTCGAAATATTATACTTTGAAAGTATAATTCAAATGGTTGGTTTCCAGATATTATAAATTTTAAAGCAGTATTGTTTTTGGAAAGAAATTTATTTGGAATAAAATGATATCGTACTGTTTTGGGTTTTAAAATGATATCGTATTCATAGTTTGAAATGGAAAATTTTATTCTGGTTTTTAAGTATAAACTATTTTTTAAAATGACCGCGGTGTTATAGTAACGATAGGTTAGCAAAGAGACCGGGATCGGATATGGACATACTTTCTATCGATACCGAAACCACTTTGACTAACCGTGTACGCGGTGGAGATTTCAGAATGAAGTAGGTTGGTGGCGGCGTTTCCTGTAAGGTAAATACGTGGACCCAACTCCCGTGAGTTGGCATAAGGTGGCTAAAACAGGAGCGATTCTCGGGCCAATGAGGTCATTCCTCTGATCGGACACTCCTCTTCGATATTATACTTTGACTTTGGATTGATTCAGTGGCCACTTTTATTTTTGATTTTGGGGGAGTTTGTTCGAGGTGGGCGGCAGCTGCGCGCTTTGCGTTTCCACCAGCCCGGATAGCAATTGGTATATCTACCCTGGCATTGCCTAGTTGTGCCGTGTCACCTACCCTATCGCGCCTTGTACGAGTTTGGTTTTCTCCCGTAGCCCGTGTGGTATCCTCTGGTGGCTTCCCGATCAGGAGGGACTATGATATTGAATGGACTACTGGGACTATTACGTGTTAAGGTGGAAAATGTAAAGCCTTAATGCTATTTAAAAGTAAGTTTATTTTATAAATAGACATTATTATAATAGCGCAATATACTACACAGTAAATAGTTTAACGGATCCTTAGGAGATGTAAATCCCGAGCATCTCTTGAGTTACTGTACTCATATTTATTTCTGTTAATTTAACTCACATAAGATCTTTTAGTTCTTACTTGAGTGTTTTTGTCTTTTCAAAATTCGCTCGGGTCAGTCCGAGCGTTTCAGGATTTGAAGATTTAGCTCTGGAGGACGAAGACGAAGATTTGTATTAATATTATTTTAGTATTGCACTACACTCTCACTGTATTCCGCTGCATTGATATTATTGGTATGTGAACTCTGATATTTGATTGTATAAAGAAGAATCAAATGTTTTTGTAAACAGTTTTATAAACTGAATATTTTATTATTATATTTTATCCTTCCGCTGTGAGATTCTATTTTGTTTTATTTCTTCTCTATTTTCTTATTTACCCCATAACAATCCGCCCTTCCGTATGGTTTGAATTGGCACGTGTGTCTGTTTGAATCGTGCGAAAAAGGTGGGAGGTTACATCTGGTATCAGAGCTTTGGTTTAGCGATAAACCTTAGCTTTGTGGGGTTTGACTCTTTGCTAATAGGGTAGTAATACCCTATGGGAGTCGCTGAGTGTATATATATGAGAGAGCGTATTTGTTAGTGTTATAAAATGATTTTGATATTGTGTTAATCTGTTCCGTTTTGTATTTATAAATTCTGGTTGGTGCATGGGACGCTATGACATCAATAGGGATTTCTAAACACTTAATAGGACAGACCGACATAATATTTGTTTTTTTATAGGTGAATGAAATAACTTTGCCTATTATATTTTCTATATATAAATATATTTTATAAAGATATATATATTTGGTTGCTATAGATTGGGTGTTAGGTAATAAAAAAATATTATAATAATTGTAGCTAAGTTGAAATTATAATAAATCAAATTGGAGATTTTAGAACTTAAGTCCGGGATTTTGAAAATCTGCTTCCAAAGGATTTATGGAATATAATGATTTGGTTTATAAGTAATTCTTATATAAATATTTTGTATAATTCGGAAGAATTGTTTTAAAGAAGATTTTGAAAATAAATTTTGTACTTTCCTCTCTGTCGCTGGAAAATAATTTCGGTGATGGCGGCCGCATCATCGACTTTCATTTTCGAGTTTCGAAAGGGGAAATGCCACTGTAGTAATTCTACTGCAGCTTTATTTTGAAAATATCTAAATTTTAATTGTTTTAAATAAAACTAGAGGTATATAAGTTATAAGAATATATTTATCTATTAAAATTTAACCCGGTATTTAATTTTTAATTTCCATTAATTAATTGTTTCAATTATAGTAGTGAAACAGAATTTAATTAATAATTGAAACCCTAAATAAAATAAGAGAGTTAATACAAAGTTATAAAGGAAGTTAAAATTTTAACTTATAAGAAATGGTAAAGATCTATTGAACAATGAATGAATTAAAGAATTGACATAACTTGTATAAGTTCAATTGCATTTTCTTTAACATAAATAACTTACCAAATATGAAAAGATGAAATGTTAAATAAGAAATTTGAATAAAATATTATACAAGTAGAAATTTTGGAAATAATGAAGTACTCAATGAAATGTTTTATAAATAAGAATTTAATGGTATAAACTTAAGTTATAATTGAAATTTTACCATAAAAAAAAAGTAAGTATTATAAATAGAGGATTTTAAACTTAAGTAAATAAAACGAAATTCTTTAATAAATAAGGATTGATGTGTATGGTTATAAAATTTAGTAGGATTTAAATGCTCATAGTTGAATAAAGTGGAAAGTAGGTAATATAAATAAATGACTGTAAACCCCAGGTAATAAATTTATAAAATCCTTTATTTATAAGAATGGAGGTTATAAGGTTAAGAATTTACGTGTAAAGAAAAAGGGTTACTGTAATTAAATATAATAGAATGAAAGCATTTAATAAATGATTGAATTTGAAGAAGTACATTAAATGTAATACCAATAAAAGAGACTTACATAACCTGAATAAATAAAAATGAATAATGGTAAGTAATAAGTAGAAATAAGGAAACAACCATTGAATGAGAAATAAAAATTTGAAGTTGTTAGATATAAATGTAAATTATAAAAGGATAATTTATGTGGTATGAATTGTAAACTTAAGAAAAAGGGTTTAAGAAAATAAAAGATAAACTGTTATATGAATGAAAAGATCAAACAGCTAATGTATGAAATAAAATTTTATAATGAGTTAATTGATTGGTTGGTTGAATTGTTATTGTTTGATTTATGGTTCGGTCGGGTAAGGAAATTTGAAGTAGTTGGATGAATAAATAATCTATTCCGTCTCATCTAAGACTGTTGAGTAAATGATGCACTGGATAGTTATTTTTCATTCCGTACCATTTTAAGTTTTGAACCCGAACAACTATTTGCTTGTTTGATTGAATGATTGTTTTGCATTTTGTATATGCTGATTGTTGAAATTGCTGATTGTTGTATTGATTGGATATTAGGGATTGAAACCATTTAAATATTTCATTTAAGATAATTTGTTAAACCTGTGGATTTTTATAAGTGAAATGCAGGTATGGAAGCAATTGCTACTGCTTTTGGTTCCATAAATTAAGCGTAATTTGCCCAACAAATAGGTACGTTCCCGGATTACGTTTTGTAGCGCTATTTTTATATATTTTCCCGTGTTGGGATATACTATTTTGAATATTCTATATGATACTTTGTTATATTTTGGTATTATGTTTTCCCGAGCCTCTCCGTACAAAGGAGACTCTGTCAAAATTTTCCGTAAATTTTGGACTTAGAATTATGTTGAAAATGTTTTCCAAACTTTAATTATTTAAGTACATAAAGATATAATGATGATAAAACGAGTATATTTCATTTAAGGAAATTAATTTAGTAAATTTTTGATTATAAATTAATATTTGAAATAAGATGTACAGTTTTTTTTATTCTTTCTTTTTCCTTTTCGGGGACGAAAAGTTTTGAGTGGGGGAGAGTGTAACGACCCGTTAAATTTGATGATTTTAAATGTGATAATTTAATAGGATTTCTAATTTAATTTAGAATGAAATCCAAATGAATTAAGTAGAAAAGGATTCTCACCTGGATATGGAATTTAATATGAGAAATTTATGAAAATGTTAAATGGTTTTATTGCAATGAAAGATTTTTAACGGTAAATGGGAATAAATTAAGGAATCATATTAGTTCCAGTTAATAGATTACGACTTGAATGAGATTCCAATTTAATAAAATCATTTAAATGTTATGATTTGATTTTATGGAATATGAGAAATACAAATGTAGGGATTTGATTAATATATATGTTATTTGTTCAGGGTATTGAATAAAATTGGGAATCCAATTTAAATTAATGATAACAACGTTGATATTAGTTAATAAGTAAATTTCAATGCAATGCCCATAAATGAAGGAAATGAAATGAATATATGTAAAATGTATACTAGGTTATTTATCAAATAGAAGGATAGAAAGTAAATATCGGATTTGATTGATGAATAAATATATATTAAATGGTAATGAAAAGTAAAGTAAATGGCGATTGTATAAAACCAATGCCATAAGATTTTCTAATAGTAACTGAATGTAGACGTGTGAAATAGAGTTAATGACTATAATTATTGTACTTTACTTGTTTTATTAGTTGTCAATGTTAATCTGGAATCAAATTCAATTTATCCCCAAAATTACTGCAGTTAAAGTGGAATAAATTGGTAAATGAAGAATGTTAGATCCAAATAAGTTGTAACCAAGGAAAATCCCATTTTTAATAAACTATGTGGGAAAAGAAATGAAACCAAAATGAAAATGTGAAAATATAAAATGTAATGAAATTCAAAGTAATAATGACTTTGTTAGTAAAGTGAAAACTGATTTGATATTAAGTTATAACTGGATAGAAATCAAATTTATTTGGAATTGATTTGCAATCAATTGAATTTATTGCAATTAAATGGATTCAATATTTAAATTAAGTATGTAAATATTATTTGGAAGAAATTGAAGTTATTTGGGTAATAAGTTTTGTAATTGGCTAATTTAGATACTTTAAAGTGAAACGGAAATTATTAACGCAATAGTTTGATTGCAATATTTAATTCATCTAATTGATGATAAAGATTTGTTAGATTTATTTAATAGGAATTTTGGGGCATTTAATAGGTAATTGCTGATTTTGAATCGAATTAAAGGGATTACTGAAATCAATATTTAGCAACTTTTAAACCTTTGCAATTGATTTAGAATATAAAGAGTTGTCTATTTAATTGAGTTAAATTTTTGAAATTGCGTTGTTGCAATTAAATGGGAAATAAAACGTTAAGGAGAACCAGTATTCAAGATATACCATCTATTTAGTATATTAATTGTAACTGATAATCAACTGCAATAAATAATAAATAATTATTACGTTAACGTTAATTGAAGTGATATTTGAAATTTAATATTTAGGAATTATGTAAATATAATTTCAGATGAAATTGGAAATATTTACATATTGAAATATGAATCCAATGATAAATTCTTCTATTTGACAATAATAATGGAAAGTAAATTTAATTAAAATTTTGGAAATTTAATTTATAATTTGGTGAAATTAATGAAATTTGGGGATTTCTAAAATTTTAATTTCGACAAGTTAAATTTTGTTTAAATTAGTATAGGTGATTGAAAAGTTTATAATAATAAAAATCGTCAATTATAAAAAAGAAATGGGAAATTTGATTTAATTGACTAATTTTTTTTATTTAATTAATATATAAAAATAGCCATTTTTGTCACAGACTCGGATTTCGACGAAACCAGTTTCATCGGATCCGTATCGGTGAATTTTTGTAGGGTTTCAAGTTTCGTATCGATCGGACCTGTCGTTTGATCGTACGGACGCAAAACGCCTTGAAATCGATTTAATTAAAATCAATTTGAAATCAATTTGGAAATTTTGTTTTCAGCATAACTTCTTCATACGATCAAATTTGGACGTGAAACTTTTTCCATCACATTCAGAATATTTTAAAATACCTATTTGGATATATGGGTTTAACAAATTTCGTTCCGGGGTCAGAACGGGCTTTTTGGGCCAACTACCGTTTAGCACGTTCAAAATTCGTGCCCCTAGCCTTCTACTATTTGTCTATATATATGGGGTGATAAACCCTAGCCTCCATCTTATATCAATTGTCTGTACGTTCATTTTCTTCGTCTCTTTCTCTTCCTCGATGGTTGCAAAAACCTAGATCTATCTACAGTTCGAAATCAAAAGTCAAAATTCAAACTCTCCACAAAAATTCGAGAAAAATATATGTCGTAGTTCTCGGAACACGTAATCTCATGGTGTAATTCGTTTTTGGTTTCGAGGCGTCGTTTGTCCAGAAATTGCAAATCCATTCTGGCCGTTCGTATTGGATGTTGGATGATCCAACGGTGGATCTGCGACGGCAAAGCGATCGGCTGGCGGCGTTGGGAAGGTGGTGTTGCGCAGGCCAAAGATCTGTTATTCTTTCGTCTGGGTAGGCTCGTGATTGGCCGCGGTTAACCAGAAATGGGGGCGACGGCATGGTGCTTGGATGGCCACCGGTAGAGGCGGCGTTCGGGGTGCAGGGGCGGCTCGTGGTGGCAGGACCGTTGGCGCAACCTGATCGAGGAGCCATGGAGTGTGGAGGCGGGTTTTGGGTGGCGGCGCGCTAGGGTTTTGGAGTATTGCTTTCTGTTCGAACGCGAGAGGAAGAGGGGTCGCGTGAGTGACATTTGAATTTGCTGACTCGGCCACGTTGAATGGAGGCAGTGTTTATTTGTTTATTTTATTTTAATTTTTGATTTTCAAATCGTTTTATCGCCATAATTTGCTCATACGTTATCAGTTTCGTGCGAAATTTCTTTCGTTAGGATCATAATTAAATTCCGGATCTGTTGACGCTGGTTTGAACTGATTTGGAGACCGTCGAATTTTTGGGTTTAAATTGGATTTGAATTCAATTTAAATCCCAAAGGTGAGTGTTTTAACCCACTCACAACTTCTAAAAGTTTTTATGTTTGTTAAATTTATTTTAGATATGAGTAGAGATTTATTTAGAACTGTTGGCATGTTTTATTCATCATATCGGTTTATTCGCATTTATTTAAATTAACTGTTAATTTAGTTTATTTAGTTCATATTAATTGACAGTTAGAATTTATTTATTTGCATATAAACTGCTAGAAACAGTTATAAAATTTATTACTGAATATAAACCGTTAGTTTAATAGTTGTTAAATTTATTTTGAATTTTAACTGCCAGTTATTACCTTTTATATATTATCAGATATATATTGATATTGATTTATTATCGGATGATGATTGTGATTTGGATGATGGATGATGATGGATGAATGGATGTTTTATTTTATATCATTAAACTGTAAGTTATCAAGCATTTTCATTTCATTCGGGATTGTGGTTTGAAATGATATACAACCGCATTTTATTTTTTTTAAATTGCGGATTGAAATGATAAATATCCGTATCACTTGACCATAGGATAGAAAACTATATACAGGCACCGTGGTCTATATATAAAATATTTTTTTAAAAAGTGATTTCTATGTTTTGGATGGGATACGGTTTATGAAAATTTTTAAATTTGATATTTTATAAATATTATTCTTATATATATATATATATATATATATATATGAAGCTGAATTTTTGAATTTAAGCGGTGTATAAATCTGTTAAATAAAAATGGAAATTTTTTGAGAAAATGGAATTTGAAAATTTATATTATATGTTAAGTTTGGAAATTTTAAGATATGATATTTATAACCAGATTTTCCAAGATAAATATAAAAATGAATATTCTAGTATAAAGTAAATTTGAAAAAATATTTAATTTCTAGAATTTGGAGTTTATTTATGGAATTTATGTGAATATTCAGGACTAAATAATAGAACATTAATTTGTTGAAAGAATAAAATCCAACTTTAGTTTTGAAATATAAATACTCCAAATGAATATATATATATATATATATATACATAAATTGAAGTGGTTTTGGAACTTGAAAGTGATATTTAAATTTTGGTTTAGACTTTAAATAAAGAAAATATTTATAAAGCCATGGAAATTATTTTCTTTACAAAGTAACCTTAAGGTTAAACCATTTATTCTATTTACCGTTGAATATCCAAACCATTTAAGTTTTAGAGGTTATGGTTTTAAATTATGAATTTCGAAATATTATACTTTGAAAGTATAATTCAAATGGTTGGTTTCCAGATATTACAAATTTTAAAGCAGTATGGTTTTTGGAAAGAATTTTATTTGGAATAAAATGATATCATATTGTTTTGGGTTTTAAAATGATATCGTATTCATAGTTTGAAATGGAAAATTTTATTCTGGTTTTTAAGTATAAACTATTTTTTAAAATGACCGCGGTGTTATAATAACGATGGGTTAGCAAAGAGACCGGGATCGGATATGGACATACTCTCTGTCGATACCGAAACCACTTTGACTAACCGTGTACGCGGTGGAGATTCCAGAATGAAGTAGGTTGGTGGCGGCGTTTCCTGTAAGGTAAATACGTGGACCCAACTCCCGTGAGTTGGCATAAGGTGGCTAAAACAGGAGCGATTCTCGGGCCAATGATGTCATTCCTCTGATCGGACACTCCTCTTCGATATTATACTTTGACTTTGGATTGATTCAGTGGCCACTTTTATTTTTGATTTTGGGGGAGTTTGTTCGAGGTGGGCGGCAGCTGCGCGCTGCGCGTTTCCACCAGCCCGGATAGCAATTGGTATATCTACCCTGGCATTGCCTAGTTGTGCCGTGTCACCTACCCTATCGCGCCTTGTACGAGTTTGGTTTTCTCTCGTAGCCCGTGTGGTATCCTCTGGTGGCTTCCCGATCAGGAGGGACTATGATATTGGATGGACTACTGGGACTATTACGTGTTAAGGTGGAAAATGTAAAGCCTTAATGCTATTTAAAAGTAAGTTTATTTTATAAATAGACACTATTATAATAGCGCAATATACTACATAGTAAATAGTTTAACGGATCCTTAGGAGATGTAAATCCCGAGCATCTCTTGAGTTACTGTACTCATATTTATTTCTGTTAATTTAACTCACATAAGATCTTTTAGTTCTGACTCGAGTGTTTTTGTCTTTTCCAAATTTGCTCGGGTCAGTCCGAGCGTTTCAGGATTTGAAGATTTAGCTCTGGAGGACGAAGACGAAGATTTGTATTAATATTATTTTAGTATTGCACTACACTCTCACTGTATTCCGCTGCATTGATATTATTGGTATGTGAACTCTGATATTTGATTGTATAAAGAAGAATCAAATGTTTTTGTAAACAGTTTTATAAACTGAATATTTTATTATTATATTTTATCCTTCCGCTGTGAGATTCTATTTTGTTTTATTTCTTCTCTATTTTCTTATTTACCCCATAACAATCCGCCCTTCCGTATGGTTTGAATTGGCACGTGTGTCTGTTTGAATCGTGCGAAAAAGGTGGGATGTTACAGAAACCATCTTTACTCCCTCCTGTGCAGACTAAAAGAGATCAAAAATACATTGAAAAGTTGGAGAAATAATAAGCCTAACACGTATAAAAATTTATCACAATTAATGGAGGAGGCAGATCAATTATATAATCTCATGATTCACAACCCCCATGAGGTCCAGCTGATTAGTACACCATGAAAACAGACCTTATGTTTGACATTATGAGGAAAATAGCAGAATAAAGGGATCAAAGAATGAAACTTAATTGGCTTATCAAAGGGGATAGACCAGCTAATTTCTTTTATAACAAAACCAATATGACTAATCCTAACCGGAGAAGCAGCTCTATCCTCTACTCTAATGGTACCTGGACATTAGCATCAGAAAAAATTGCAAATGAAGCTATGAATTATTTCTCTAATCTTTTTTCTGCATCTAAGGTCACACATCAATTCCCAGACAGAATTTGTAAGAGAATTCTCTCTTTAAATGCTAGAGAAAACATAGGCAAGCCTTTTCAATTGGAGGAAATTAAAACCGCAGTCTTCCAAATCAATAACAATAGCTCCCTGGGACCAGATGACATAAATTCAAAAAATTTCAAATTGCATTAGGAACAAATTAAAGAAGATATATGGGCTGAATGGGGTCCTACAATCAGATGAATCATTAAATAAATAAATCACACATTTATCTGCTTAATCCCCAAAAAGCAAGCAGCTCTTAAAATAACAGATTTCAGGCCTATTTCATTATGCAATGTCATTTATAAGATTTTAGCCAATCTTACATGTAATCGACTAAAGCCTTATCTAAATGACGTCATCTCATATAATCAGAATGCTTTTATCTCAGGGAGAGTAATTTATGATAGCTCTCTACTGGCCTATGAGATGTTTAGAGGCTTTAATAGGAAAAACGCTAACAATTTTTGTTTGAAAATTGACCTGCATAAAGCCCATGACATGATTTGCGGAGAATTTATTCATCATATGCTAATGTCCATGGGTTTTCCGATTGATTTTACTAATCTTATATATGAGTGCATATCTACCCCCACATTTTCTGTGCTAGTAGATGGTAATCCTTATGGATTTATTGGAAGTTCTAGAGGGCCGAGACAAGGAGATCCCCTATCGCCATGCTTGTTTGCCATAACTATGGAGTATCTCATAATTAACCTAGATATGGAGCAGTTGAAAGGAAATTTTACCCCAATATACAATACATAGCCAATAATTACACATCTGGTTTATGTTGACGATATGCTGGTTCTGGCTAAAGCCACAAAAGAAAATGCAGTTGGTATCAAGCACTCTTTTTAGAAGTTAAGTAATTCAGAAGGGCTTGTATTAAATGAGAATAAGTCCACTATTTATTTTAGTAGAGGAGCCAACAACAAACAAGCCATAGCAGATATCTTAAACATTAATATTGGGAATCTTCCTATGACCTATTTAGCAATCCCTCTCTCAAATAATATACTCAAAGATAGAGATTTTGGTGCTTTAATAGACAAAATTAATAAAAAGTTCAGTCATTGGAAAAACAAAATGCTCAATATTAGTGGAAGAGTGGAATTGGTAAAAATAGTTATATCCCCTATGATACAGTTCTGGTTACAATTTACCAACTTTCCAGCCTCTGTTATTCAAAGAATTAACTCAAATTGTGCTAATTTCATCTGAAAAACTAAGGCACATAATCTAAAATGGATTGATGTTTGTAAAACAAAAATGGAGGGAAGGCTAGGAATCAGGAAAATAGAGGACATTGCAAAAACTGTATCTCTTAAAATGATTTGGAATTTTCTACATAGTGATTAAATGTGGGCAAAATGGATGAAACAAAGATATTGGAAAAACATATTGGAAATCTATGTTAAATGCTAGAAAATGGTGCAAGGGGGCCGTTGATAGGAAAATTGTTAATGGAGATCTCATTGATATATGGCATGATCCCTGGATCAATGGCTATTTTTTATCAGATTTATATGGAAGCAATTACATGAATTCTAATAGTGAGCATCATGGAAAAGTATCTACTCTTATATCTAATCATTCTTGGAAAAATCACATGAATGGTATGACCTTTCAAATGCAGAATACCATTAAAAACATCAAGATTCAAAATAACATGCAATCTAACTACTGGCATTGGATCCTTGACAACAGTGGGAAGTTCAGCTCTAAATCAACTTGGAATCAGATCAGGTCTAAGGAAAATGAAGTTAACTGGGCTACTGTTATTTGGGGTAGTAAATGCACACCCAAAATGTCTATTTACACTCGATTAGAAAAGTTAAATAGACTTTATACCAAAGACAAAGTCAGTAATTGCTTAATTGGAACAGTGCAATTGACAAGCGTTGTGTTCTATGCAACGACCAAGTTGAAGATAGGGATCACCTATTTTTCAAATGCATTTATTCCAAAAATTTGCTTGAAGAAACTATGCACAAGCTAAGATTAATCTTAGTAATTCACTGGAATTTAATCAAGTCTTACATATGATTTGCACGAATCAATCTAGTAACAAGTTTATTAATCAGATTAATAACATGGTTTTTACTTATTGCGTGGAACATTTGGTGCGAAAGGAGTAGTCATCAATTTAAGGGAACTGAACTCCCAGTTCATGTTTGATTAGCTCATATATGCCAGGATTGCAAGCAGTTAATGCAAAATAATTTCAACTTAGAAAAATTAAATAGAGATGCAGAAACTATCCTCGTTAACTTTGGAGTTATTAAGGAGAATCAACCGGCTCCTTCCACTTTGTTTTTGTTGTCGATTGACTTGAATTTTGGAGATTTTTCGTCTTCAATTCTACCATTAATGAAGTGGTTGTTTTCATTTTTTTTGGTAAACTTGGTTTCTGGCTTCGCTGCTTCTAGATGTTTTGGAATTTGGTGCGACTGGTGATGACTTTTCTTCTGTTCTACTGTTTGTTGATCACGTGTCTTATATGGGGTTTTCACCTCTTTGTAGTGTTTTTTTTTTGTTTTTTGTTTTTTTTTTGTTTCCAGACCCGAAGAAACTCGTATAGATGGTTTTGAGCGTACCTGTATCTATTTTTACCCCTCTATCTATTTGACTTCTTGGGTGTGGTATATCGATCTTGTTGTGCTATTAATATACGAAAATGATATGTACTTTTTTTCATGTAGGGCATCCATTTAGGTTAGGGGGGTTGCAAGGTTTTAACGAGGCATATCATGGAAGTATATGCTGTTTTTATTAATTTAAGTACCTTTCTTCCAAAAATATATAAAATATACACACCATAACCCTATTTTATTTTGCAGTCCATGGGGTTAAGTTTTGAGAATCCAAACCCATGAAGAGTTTGAATGCCCTTTCAAAATATAACCATTAGATAAATGAATTTTATTAATAAAATTATCAATATATTTTCTTTCTCAATATTATCTAACCTTCTAGGAACCCATAAATTAATAAAGTTCTTGGAGGTTTTAACTTTAGTTTTATAGATTTTGGTTTGAACTTGGTAGCTTTAACAAATTTAGTACTTTGAGTACTGCTTTTCTTTGATTTGGGCTTACGGGTGTATCTAGGTCCATGTTTATTGTTAATGGGTTTATATGCAGTTAATAAATATTCTAGATTATGCTTTTATTTATTAAATTTATCAATATCAGTTTTCATTTTATTAAAGTCCTTATTAAAATTAAGAATAACGTTGTCTAGAGATGTTTTTTGTCATTTAGATCAATGATATCTGATTACATTGAAAGATTTTCCGATCTTAAGGATTTATTTTCACTTTTCATTTTTTCAAAACCTATAAGTTTCAAATCATCATTAAGTCCATTAAGCCTTTCAATTTCATCTTCTAGACATTTTTTTTCTTCGATTAACACTTCGTTAAACATTTTTAATCTATCTATCTCTGCTAACTAATCTTGTACTCTTTTCTAAGCATTTCATATCCCTTATACGTATCATTTAAAACATTAATAATTTCTTCTTTAAAATTCCATACTTGGTCATCCTTTTCCACGAAGAACATGTTGGCATTTTCAATTTCTGAATCACTATCACTTAATGATGTATCTGAATCATCCCATATTGCACTGAAAGCATGTTTCCTCTTCTTATTGAACGTGTTTGAAGAGTACTTTGATTTCTTCAGATTTGGACCAACTCTTTTCAAATGACCGGGTTGATCACATTTGGAACACTCACTAACATTTCCATCTCTGGAATTAAAATTGTTGGTTTTCTAAATTTTGTTCATCTTTTTATATTTCAAGAATTTCTTAGAGGTCATGAAATCGATTTCCTCATCATCATCATCATCATCATATGGTTCATGATTGTTGTTTGTAGCATTGACTGCTGGTTATTTCTTTTCATTTGATTGATTCTCTTTTCTAACCTATAACTTTACTTTATAGGACATTAGATTACCAACTAAATCTTCTATTTTCATAGTATTAATATCATTGGTTTCTGTGATTGCCAGAGTCTTCTGATCTCATTCACTAGAAAGTGAATTTAAGATCTTTCTGGCTTGGTGTTCTTCAGTAACATTCTTTCCTAATGATATTAATGCATGTAACATATCCCTAAATCTAGAATACATATTAGAAATGGATACATTTTGTCTCATTCTAAATAGTTGAAATTGATTAGTTAACATGGATATCTTTGTCTATTTAACTTATTGCCTTCGTGTGTGACTTGCAGTGTTTTCTAAATTTCATATGCACTTTTACAAATAGACACACGGTTAAACTCATTTTTATTTAAGATGCAGAATAAAATATTCATATCATTTGAATTGTTGAGTGCTTATGTCTTTTGATGGGTGGTCCATTGTGCATAATTCATTTGGTGCTTAGTGTACTAAGTTTGGGTAATATTCCAAATATCTAAACCACTAGAGTGCAAATAAATTTTCATTCTACAAGCCCAATAAGCATAATTATTACCATCAAATAGTAGGGGTTTAGTAGTAGATTGTACTTCTACAAAATTGTTAAAGAAAGTTTTACTAGTGTTATCATCCATTTATGCTTTTCAAAAACCAAGTTATGAATTTTTTAAAACCAGCGCTTTGATATCAAATGAGGATGACATGCCTAATGCGGAATGAATCTTAAGGCTATATAAACACTGGAGGAGTGAAGTGTGTAATTCAACTATTCAACACTTACTTATGAATTTAAAGTTCTATCTACTTAAATTGCAAATAGAAACCATTAATCAGAGAACAAGTAAGTAATAAAGTAAAATGCAGTAAAGTAAATAACATCAGAAATTTTTATACTGGTTCGGATTGACCAATCCTACGTCAAGTCATGTACCGCACCATATAGATTTTCGCTATCACCGCTTGCTTTCCTCGAGTGGCAAGAACACCTTTATAATCTTAATTTCACAGACTACAAGATGCACCCTTTTGACTTATAGGCTACAAGAATGCCCTCTTCTCTATAAAAATAATAATAGAGTATGGCAAGTAGTCATATCTTCAATACAAACTCTTACAAATTCGGTACAATGATCCTATAGACCTTTAGTGGCAATATATCTTTGAATTCTTTGAGGAATGTGACGAAATCAAAGAGAGAATGATATGAATTTAAGTATAAACTCTCAGATACTGTGTTGTTTGCAAATCCTCGAAGAATTTAAGTGAAAGAGTATGGATTTGAAAAGGTAATGGAAGAGTATTCGATGGATTTCTCTCACAAATGTATGGAGTTGAAAAAATAAGAGAAAATGAGAATTATTGATGTGAAAAATCATTTTTAGAGCTTTAAATAGTGGTTAAAGAGACATGTCTTTTAGTGAAGAAGCGGCGGGAAAATCTCTTGATTTGAATTTAAAAAATTGAAAAAGGCATGCATGTCGAGATATATAGAGGAGATATCGACATACAGTGTTTCAAAAAGAACAGAAACATCAATAAAGTGTTGCAGATTTTAAATTACCTCATATTTATGGGTTTTTTATGATTCGGCTGAGGTCGGTTGTTGATAATCTTCAAGTATAATTGACATGGGGTCTTTAACAAAAGATTCTTAATTTCAACAAACTACTCGTCGCTTAAAATATCTCTATTGTTTTAGCATTTGCATTTCTTTTTCACTCAGTTTTGTTACTTTATTTACTCTAATTAGCCTTCATATATAATTCATTTGCTTCCACCGAGTTCTTGTTTATCTTTGTAGATGTCTTCATAATATATTTGAAAGTACTGCACGACTCGAAGAAATGTCTGTAGTAATATTTATATGGTTGTTGTCATCAAAATCAATATCTGAGGTGTTAATAATGTTAATTAGTTGTAACACCCCATGTTTTGGAGTGCCAAAATATGGAATTAAATTAATATTAAAAAATTCTTGAACAATTGTTAAGAGAATTTAATTACAAGAATTACTTAGGAGAAGTTTGATTACTTAAGTGTATGATACTTAAATATGGTTGATTAAATGGAGCGAGAATAATTAAGGTAAATAAATTTAGTCATACATGTATAAGGGAATAAATCTAAAATTTAAATCAAGAGGATTGTATATTGGGGAAATAAATTAATAAGATTAGGTAAGGAGGGTTCTAGTCCATGCAAAAATCATTCATGTATATACGCCTTTGACTATATTATCCTCTTCCTTCACTCCCATTCATTTTAAAAGAAAAAAAATAAAAATTCCACTATGTGAGATTGACCACACATATAGGAATAAAGGAGAAAAAGCAATTCAAGATCCAAGCTTTCACTTATAAGGAAAAGCGAAGAAACTTCAATTATGTTTTTCTAATCTAAGTGAGTAATACTTAATCCTATTACCTCTAACCGCTTTTGGGTTCGAATTTGATGTTGTTTTGACATTTTAAATGGAGCTAAATATGTTTTGATTATGATAGAATGATTCTAATCGTGTTTGGATACAAAATTACATCTTTATTGATATGTTTACTGGTAAAATATGAGTTAATCAACTCCAAATGCTTTTAAAAAAATTAAAAGGTTGCTTTTAATAATAAAATAGAGGTGGGTTTTAAAATTTGTAATTTTTGGACGTAATCGATTATGAATTTTCAAAGTAAATATAGGCAATTTCGAATATAAATTAATATTTCAAAATAATAAATTTTAAAATTCTGTTATGAAAACTTCTAAATGGTAGATGATGATTTTTTGAATTTTGGGAGTTTTTCCATCGATTTTCCAGTTATTACGAATTAAATAGGGAGAAACAAAATACGTTAATTAATAGAAATAGTTAGGCAATGTAATTAATTAAGGCTTAATCAAGGAAACAAATTTTGACCACCTTTAGAGAATCATGCTATATAAATAAGTAACAAATAAGTGATTGACATGCACAAAGAATTATTCAATAGTAACTTTATTAAGGAAAATATCAGTTTTTCACTTAATTACATATTTGTCACTTAACTCACGATAGCTTTAGAATAAGGCATACAATAGCTTAAAATGAAACTCACTGCAACAAACCACGCATTAATGGGCCCGAATTTTGACTATGTAAAAATTCAAGTCCATTAGGGTATGGATCATTGGTTTTAGTAACCTATAATAAACAAAAGTATATTAGAGTGCAATCAATATAAACTCACAGCAGAATAGAAAAATATAATAAAACATAAATTCCGATTAAGGCTGCTACATTGGAATGAATAGTATTCCTTGGATATTTGATTGCCTTGTAAGCAACGAGCATGAATAAGAAGACTTCTCCATCCACATTTCCTATCTTGCACCAGTCCTATCTTGCACCAGTAGCATATCCTTCTAAATCTATCATATGAGTTGTAATAAATTGGAAATTAGAACAACATTCCGGTGATTAGAAAATTACACACTTTACCTCTAACATTTATGCAAATTGATTTCTATTTACGTATTATATCTATTAGTTACGACTAATCCATTAAACCTTAAGTGCATGTACAATCTACCTAACCTCCTTCGAGGTATATAATTTATATATGTGTCTATATACCTATAAATCTAAACATATACTACCCCAAAACCCCAAAAGCTTAATATTTCTTGAAAAGGGAGGAGCCGGACCCTTTCGGCCATTTAATACCTCAGTTCCCGAAGCAGGCCCTCCGCAACGTAAATGCTAGTCAATTGGTTATAGCTACAGAGACCGATCACACCTATATACCGCTCCATAATATATATAATTTAATTTTCATACTACAAATGCATCTAAAAGACTTATCTAAGGATCAACTAGCCTACCTTCGATAAACAAATGTCTAACCAACTAACTTTGAGGTCTGTGCGTATCACATACTAATTCTACACTAGCAGAAAGCGCGCATTCATCAGGGCACAACCCGAGCCTTTCCTAGCTACTACTCGGGACTGCTGGTGGCTATAGCTTATATGCCAACCCTACTGCAAAATATCGATCCAACAAAAATACTAACATAGCCCGCTGACCTTCCTCGGCTGACATTCCATTTAGACTAACTTAATGTAAATCAAGGAAAATGTCTTTCTTAGTTACTTAATACCTCTTATTAGAAATGAAGCAGACCCCATTTCCTCAAAAGTACTGAGCCATTTAATACTTTAAATCTAAGGCAAACCCTTAGTATATTTTCCCTACTAATTCGAAGTGCATATCCTTTCCCCACAGATCTTACGGTTGGGGATGTCTCACATCACCAGTATACACAACTACTTACCGATAGTCTTTAGGTGAAGGGCAGACTTCTGTTATGTAACTTTACCGATCTCATGCCTAACTGTTGGGCTAAGCCTACTAATTAACGCTCGTTCTAAATGTACAATTGAAGCTATATAATTTCCTACTATGAAAATTATACTACCATCTACTTATACATTGACTAGTATTAAAACTTACTTGTTCGCTGCGTAATTATTCGTATTTTATATGCTTAGGTTTTGGTTTCTGTATTCCTTTCTAATAAATGTCAACTGTCCATAATAATTGGTCATTAATGCCAAAATTGGACAATCTCTAATGATATTTGTTTATTCGTTTCAAAATCCACATATTATGCCTATTCAATTTCCTCATAAATGCCATATCAAATTCTCTAATCGATCCTCATTTAATTCCTTTAACTCTTTATTAATGACAAATTTATTAACGGTTTAATTTGTAGTTAGTCCATAAATTTTAGAATCACTATTCCTTTCTTTATGAAACTTCTAGTCCTATAATGACTACGCCATTAGTACTAAACATTCTAATTATAACTAATGCGAAGAGCCTTAAAGGAAAAATACCCCTAAAAGCACAATAGCTTGAGAGGATGATAACTTTGGTGGCACTATAGCTTTAGAGACGCGATAGCCTTAGATGCACGGTGGCTCTAGATGCATGATGGATTTTGATGCATGAAAGCAATGAGGGTTACAATAGCTATTGAACAAGAAATTTGATAGCTACTTTAGACAGAAAATAGGTATAAAGACAAACTTAGAAGGAAAAAAATTAAGCTGAAGGACAACAAGTTCGATTTTTAGGCTGAACGACAAAGCTAGTTATAACTAGCATTTGTACAATGTAAAAATGAATATAATGCTAGACATAAATAGCATTTTGTTTAGCGTAAAAGTTGAATATAATACTAATTATAACTAGCATTTATCCTTCATTCTAATAATGAAACTTGGCGTCCTTCAGCCTATTTTTTTTTTCAAAATATGTTTTTTTCACTAATTCCCTCTACTTTATATAAATAAATAGATTTTTGGGTAACATTTTGAAATCTAGTTTCCATGGTGTTTAACTGAAATTTCATAGGGATGAAATTTGAAAGAAAAATAATAAGTTAGAAACATAATAAGTTATTAAAATAAGGAAAATGTGTTAAGCTTAAGGAAGCTAATAAATCATAAGGGTGCAATTAAAAAAGAAAGATAAAAATGTTTTATCTAAATAATTAAAATGTTTTAATCTAATATAAAGATATAAAGAATGCGTAGGATACACAACTAATAAATGAAAGAAATGGACTGGACCTAATATATGAAAATATACCAACTCATGGAGTTATTAAATCACGGGGGGCCAGGGCTTAGGGAAGTATATATTCAGTGGTATATAGTAGGGTGTCAAGACTTAGGAAGTCTATAAGGTTCGATTTAGGAAAATAAATAAATTCTAGTGTGAGTTTATGGAAAGGTGCCAAAACATTAAAATGAATGTAATGAATAGATTGGCAACGTAAAATGAGTATTTCGAGAATAAAAGGGGCTATTGACACTTAATAGGGACGCCTGTTAGAATATATTAATGGTGCTTACATTCAACCTCATAGGAGAGTCTGGGTGGCTTCCATGCGAAATGAGTGCCATATCATCTATGACCTTGTTTGAGAGAATGATAAATTAGTGATAGAAATACCTATGGGGTAATCACTGAATGGAGTTAAAGACAATAATAATACTGACTCCTAAATAAGGGGCTAGCCAATGCTTGTAAATGTATTTGATGATTATATGATGTGGTTTATAACAAATTGATGATAAGTATATGGTATACTTAAATTGAAATGGATGAATATATATATATATATATATATATATATGCATATGTACACACTACACACACACACACACACATATATATGACCCGATCCATTATGAATGTAAGTATTGGATGTTTATAATTGAAATGATATTATATGTATGCTCACAATGTGATGGTTGTTTACATCATATGATATAATTGCTGTTGTTGATTTAGTAAAGGGAAAACCCATTCCGCTAGGCAGTAGGGTCTCACTATATATGTGTTTAGGAAACTATGTTACTCATACCAAGCTTTATGGCTAATCTGTGTTATTATTATTATTTTTCTAATAAACTCACCGTTACTCAGTCAAGTAAGATGAATTTATGGTTTAGACAGGTTGCTTTTGGAAGACGAATAAAACTCCAAGGCAAAGCATGAGGCTTAGCTAATAATAAAGCTTTATTTGAAATTCCGCTATTGTAAAACCAGGGTATATAACTGATTAAGTGTTCATGCCAGCATCTTCATATGTCGGGAACAATACTATACTTATTATATTTTACACCTGAGAGAGAATGTTTTATGGTTATGAAAATGTGAAGACAATTATGTGTAATGAAATTTATTTTGCTACTCTGTTAACTCAATGTTATTAAAAAAAATTGATCATATTTTGTCACTTGAAAATAATTTTGGTGACGACTGCAGCATCATCAGTGTTCATTTTCAAATCTCAAAGTAGGGGCTGTTATAACATGATATCAAATCTTAGGTTAGGGGATACTTAAATAAAATAGAGCTAAGTAGAAATCTAGGTAGGAACTAAGTAGCAGGATAAAAATATTAAGGAAGAGTGTACGCTATGTATATAACACATTTGTATTTTGAGGTAGACATACTAGTTATATTTATCCCTCCACTATTATTCTCACTCTCTTTACTTCTGTTTCTTACGAACGCTTGCTTCCATAGAAAGCGAGAATGGAAACTCAAAGCAAATGTTTGGTGTTAGGAGGTGCTAGGATCAATGCTAATATAGGAGCTGCAAGTACTCTAACAAATAGCCAAGGTGAGAAGGCAACCCTGGAAGTTCATGTTGAAGTCGGTGCTTAGATGCCTTCCTCGACTGCTTGAGAAATAGATATGAATGCTCTTTTCTACTAGTTTATGACCGAAATGATGAGGCACAACTAACTGAATTCGTTGAGCTGAGGCCATTAGGAGGAGGAGATTTTTCCAAGATGAACCAAGACCATGATAATTATAGAGGGAAAGTATTTACTGGAAAGGAATCTACTCCGGAGGTGCTAATTTTTTTAAAGGGGCGTGAGCATATTTTTGAAGATAGGAGTTATAATGATGCTAAAAAAAGAAGATTGGCTTCTTGTTAGATTCAAAAAAATTCGTTGGACTAGTGGAGGCATGGACTTCTGAATTTCTAAAGGAAGGGATAACTTAGGAGCAGTTTAAGGAGCGATTTGAGGCTTTATTTATATTGAAATTGCAGAAGAGTGCTTTGTGTATAGAGTTTTTAGATCTGAAGCAAGGAGAAACAATATTTCGCCGAATATATCCAACTTTTTAATGTATCGAAGTATGGAAGGAAATATATTAGGACTTCACTGATGAAAAATGAGAAGTTTATATAAGGTTTGAGGAAGGCTTGAACCATAAGGCGATGGTGCACTTGTCTCCTTTTGAGACAGCAATAGCAATTGCAAGAAGGATCACCGTTTGTACCTGGAAAAGAGAAATTCTAATACTACAGCTAATGTGTTGGCAAAAAAAGAGGTTCAATCCGTATTAGAAGAGGAATAATAACCAACAGAAAGGAGGAAAGTCCTCAAGGTAGGAGCTCAAAAGCCAAAGGTGATAGATGTTACTTGCTTTAATTGTGGATCGAAGGGTCACAACTCAATTAAGTATATCCACCTAGAGAATAAGGCGAAGGCCAAGTGCTCTAACTATGAGAAGCCTGGCTATAAGAAGAAAGACTGTCCAAAGTTAAGATACACAAAGATGTACACTTTGGAAAGACCTTCTACTAGACCATCTATTGAGGGGAAGAGGAAGTGTGTAGTTCTTGGAGGTGTGATTTTGATTTCCAGCATTTCAATTAGAGTTCTGTTTGACATTAGTGTTACACGCTCTTTCATTTTGAAAGTTTGGTTCATAAGTTGGAGTTGGATACTACCTATTTAGTTATGTCTTTGTATGTGGTTGATCCGATCGGTGGGTATGCCACTCTTAGGTTAAGATGCACTAATGTTGAGTTTTTTCTATATGGACAAAACTTTTTTTGTAATGTTAGTACCTTAAGCATTAGTTTTGATGACAACAACCATATAACATTACAAAAAATATAGATACTAATGTTTTTATCAAATTATATACAGTATATAGTGCAAGATATTAGATAGGTGTTAATTAAAAAGACTGTATAGTATCAAGAGCAGATTCAAAAGGCTGATATAGAGATTCAAGAGTTGGAGATTGAAGACTCATAAGTATTGAAGGTTCAAGATATCCATATAAGTTATAGAGTTATAGATTATTGTTAAAACCCCAATAACACTATTTTGATCACTCTCTTCATTTTTCAAAAAGGTTTTAGAATCTATTCTCTGATTTTAAATGGTTTTCAAATATTTTGAATTCCAAAAATGTTTTTAAAGAATCCCCGTTTTCAAAATGATCTTTCAAAATGGCCTTCAAATGATTTCTAACTTTTAATTTTATTTACAAGATTACTATATTCTGAGTAATTAAGTTTTGGGGTTTTTAGGATCAAGGAAAAAGTTAGAGAAAAATTTAGTTTCGGGGAAAAGAAGTTTGTTTTTTAAGCTGAAGGACACTATTTAGTGTAAATAACAGAATGATAGTTGTAGCTATCACTTTCGGTTTACACTAAAAAGTGTCCTTCAGACTAAAAAACAAACTTGTTGTCCCTATGACTAATTTTTTTTGCAACTTCTCCTTGTGTCTATTTACCTGTTAAGTTTTTAAGTATTTTAAATATACTTTTAAATCTGTTATACTTTGTTATAATTTTAGTTTTATGCTTTCTAAATGTTTGTAATTATATTATAACGTTTATTATAACTTTGATTTTAAATGTATATTCACCTATACTTTATATATATTATTTTCAAAAAGAAATTCATATTGAAAACCTTTATATATTTCAAAATAATTTTGTAAAAAAGTTATCCTAAGTTTTAACATGATTAAAATATATATAAACTATCCGCAAGTAGTGGCGTAGTGGTAAGATACTTGCTTCCTGGTAAGCATGTCGCAGGTTCGATCCTCGTCTTCCCTACTCCCAATTTCAAGGCGCGGAGGTGGGTCCCCATAAATCCTACCAAAATCGGTTGGGGGCATCAAATCTCTGTGCTGGGCTGGCTTAAATCCTAACTGTCTGTGGTCGGACCAGGCAGGAGGGGGCTTCTCCTATCCCTTCGATTTCATCAGGGCTCTGGGTTGAGTTTTTTTTAAATAATAATAATAATATATATATAAACTATGTTTAGATGATTATACAAAGTTTCATATTTTACAAAGCTTTACATTTTCAAAACAATTTTTATAAAGTATTTTTCAAAAATACAAAGGATATGTGGACATATCCCTATAGTGCATGTGACATATATGCCGAATTTTTCAAAATACAAATTTGAATGGAAGTGTATTTTCGTTATTTCTCTTTGCGAATAGATATAACCATTGTTTCTTTATAATAGAAGGATTTTCCAACGAATTTTTATAACTAATTTCTTATTCTTTCTCTCCGCTTTTACTCTCTTTATTTCTAAGGGAAAATATACTCAAAATATTCTTAAATTTAATTAGAATCAAATTCAAACTCCATTGATTTGATTCTTTATCAATTACTCTCCGATCTCTCTCATCTTTATCACTCAAAACAAGATCAAAGTGCCATTCAAGAGGTTATAGGATCATATGTACTCAAGATCAAGAAACTAAGTCTATAAATTCCATCAAATCATATTGTTATACTCTTGGATGTGCTTAATGCCACTGAAATCCAAATGGGTGTGCTTGTGTCCCGTTTGAATCAAGTGGGTATGTTTGGGGTCCTGTTTGAATCCAAGTGGGTGTGTTGGTATTCCGTCAGAATCCAGCAAGTGTACCCAGAGCTCGAAAAATCTGAAGGGTTGTCTTGTAGCCTTGAACGAGATTGCATTGACTTTGATATTTGAGAAGAAATTTATACAAGAAATTGTACGGAGTTGGATGTAGGGTAACTCCGAATCAATATGAAAAATTTCCGGTGTGATCTCTCCAACTCTTTACTTTTTTACTTTTACTGCATTTATATATGTTTATGTTTGCATCTATGATTGTTGATTCTACATTATTTAATTATAATCTTAATTTTTTTTTAAAGATTCACAAAAATCGGTAAACGCTATTTATCCTCCCTCTAATGTTAAATTAGCCTTAAGATCCATTTTCCGCAAACTCACATGTAACCCGTATATGTTTGACTTTGCATTGGACTTGACCTTAATAATGTCACTTACAGCTTGGCAACAACGAGTTGGTATTTATACCAATAGTTTCACTATGATTCGCAATGTGAGCTGGTCTTTATACTAATAGTGTACTTACGTTTAGGTGACGGAGAGTTGGAAATTTAGGATCAATCATGTCGCAACTTTTTCGGAATGTGTGAAGACTGCCCTACACCATCGGTACCTAATAATAACTATATAGTGTGCTCCAATAGCACCCGACCGATGTAGGACGATAGTCAATGTTGTATAAAGTAAATCAATCATCATATAACATGTCGTATATCTCACGACGTATTATAATAATAAGCATCTTAGATATAAAACATGCAAGACAGTAATAATTGTATGAATCACAGAAATTAGAGTACTCGGATTCATATAGTATACAATATAAGTAACAGAGTTATACATTAAATAATAACTCATAAATAAACTATCTATATATAATAAAGGCACTAGTAAGCTCCATAGTGTATGCACCAGGCACTAGAAAAATATGAACATTTAAGTATTCAATAAACAATTTTTATTTCTTTCCAATTCATTCTTATTTTTATTCTATAACTATTTCACTTCCAAAATTTACTCTTATATTTCTTCCACAAAATCCAATTCTAAATATTTTATGACCCAGTGTACCGAAATATATTCAAGCAAACCATAGTATTCAATATTTCAACCATCAATATAATTCATCACAGAATATCAAATATTCATAACACAGAATATTAAACAATCTAAATAATTTTGAGGAATCCAGTTGGATTCCTCCAACCTGTTTCCCTGCATCCACAGACGTTAATACAACATAAAATACCAATTCCACTGAAAGGTGGAATATCGTGGTATATGAGATTTATATAATATCATCTGCTATGCGGCGCATAGGGTCTAATCCGCTATATAATGTGGGAAATCAATCACTCCAATATATACTATATATTACTATATAATATACCACATCAAATCAATTCAATCATTCAACCAATTATTTAAATTCAACCATTTAAATTTAAATTAAACCAGATGAGTGAGATTAACTCACCTTTATTATTTTACAGTCCATCTCCTATCCGGCTATTTCCTTCTCGATTCTGGACCTTATATAAATATTATACGGCTTATTAATATTTGGAAAATCGAACAATCTGTTAGCATTTGACACTTTAATTTAAACTAATTTTTTTTTGCTTTAACAATTTCTAAAATAATTAAATAAGTAAATTAAACAAATTAATCTCCATATTTTAAAATTAAACCAATAGAATTAAAGATGCATATGTATATTTATTTATCTAATTATACACATTAATTTCTAATAAAATTCCTTCCAAACCTATACATATATTAAACAGAATTTGTTCTACTGTAAAATATTCTCTTTTCTTTGAACAAGATCATAAATAAAATTTGAAAAACAATTGCATTTATATATATATATATATATACATATAAATTTTTAGAAAAATATCTGGCTTACTGTAAAAATAATTTTTTCTAAACAATTTATAAATTGAAATATCACTCCCTATAAGAATAAATATATTTATTAATCTTAATAAATAAATAAAAAGCACCTATACCTGGCTGCTCACCAAGTTTCCCCCTGCCGCCGTTACGACATATCGCGAGCCTCCACAAAATCGATCGCGCCTGCCTTCACCATCTCGAACAACTCCCCCAGCATCACCATGTCGCGTCGCGACCCTGCCTCCGTCATCGTACGCGAGATCGAAACTCGCAGATGCTTCCCTTCGATTGAGTTAATCGCGATGACGCTGTGATCTTTCCCTTGATCGATCTTCGATCCTCCTTCGCGCGCTAGGGTTTGCTCTCCCTCTCGACTCCTCCTGTAGCTCGAGAATCGTCCCCTCGTGCTTGCATTTTTTTTATAAATCGATTTCACGAATCGATTTAGAGAAGGAATGCAAATTCGATTTCTAAGGAAGAGGGGGATGCGCGTGTACGTTATACATGAAGGGTATGGCGTGCTTTAGAAGATTGGGCATAGGGTTTTGACTTTCCTTTTTCCATTATAATGTTTTATATTTTTCTTTCTAAAGTATCTCGTTTTAGCAAATTAAAATTTAGACCCCCTACCGAAGCATGCCACTAGGCGTTTATAATATTATACCCCTATTTCGAACGTAATGGAAAAGGTTTCGAGTCCTAATTTAGTCGTATGGAGAAGATAGCTTTTTGGACCCAGTTATTATATTTAATTTTCGATGTAAATTCAACGCGTTTATATATCGTATGCTCACACAACAACTCCAAACATTACGAAAATTGAAATCCGATAATAATACAATACTACGGATCCAATGGAACCGGTTTCGTCGAATTCCGAGACTGTGCCTTGGAAGGCTATTTTTAAATATCAATTTAAATGATATATTTTCAAAACTTAACAAAATACTTCCAAATTCAATTTTAACCCTTTTACTATCTCCAGTATTACCAATATAAAATTTTACAAACCTTCAAATTATTTTTAACAGGCTTAAAACTCCAGATTCAACATTTTACCCAAATTCAAATTATTAAACTCAATAATTCAATTATAAAATAAATAGTGATATTTGAATTCAAGTTAAAAATTAACTTTTAGATATTTAAAATCAATTAAATATTCCAATTTCACACATCCAAAAATTCCGGATCGTCGCAACTGATGACCAAATTAGTAAACAAACAATGAATATTGAGATGAATGTTTATGGACTTTGGCTTGGATTCATATATAAATGAATGAATTAAATTGAAAACTAAAGTTGGTGATGATAAAGTATTTACAAAAGAGAATAAAACAGGATATATAACATTTTATGTTTATATATATGAGGACATAAGTAAGGAAATTTAGAAGAATGAGTATTGTAAAAGATACAAGCATATTGCATGGAAATTTCAATATAAATCAAGTAAAAATATTATGAAATGATCTCGGAGATTACGTGGTATATTTAGGAGATTAAATATGAATTAAAGTGGGGTTTAACATTATTTTATAGGTTATTCTGCATGAGATGGAAAACAACGTTTTAAGCAAGAAAAGTATATTTATGTTGAAATATGCATATAAAATGCATATAAAATTCTTTACAATTGCTTATATGATATTTTAGTTCATATTGTAATTTTATTTTGAATTTATAACAAATTCTAATGGTTTTTGGAAGATGTATACATATATATATATAATCAGATTATATTTTTATTTTTTAAAAACTAGTTTTGGAAACACAGATTTCTACATCATTTTTGAAATGGTTTCGAAGATTATTTTAATGAAATTGAGGTACAAATATAGTAGAGAAACATATCTAATTTTGAATAAAAAATAAATTAAGAATTAGAACCAAAACGAGTGAGAAAGAACCAAAACAAAAACATAAAAAATAAATATTGAAGTCAAAAAAAGCAGGCAGCCTTTGTCCAGTAGGCCACCACACGTGCTTCGGTGGTCCGGTAGTGGTACCATCAATCAGAACCTTTTGGTACAAGTTTCTTTACCCAAGAGGCCTATATTAACGGAGTTTCGATGGGGGTTCTTCCGGGGTATTCGGTCAACAATTAGGCTATGTTTTTGACTTGAATTGCATGTATAATTGAACAAATTGGATGAATATATAGTAATGATATATAAGTAGATATATTTATATGGGTTTCCATGTAATGATGTAATCTATTGACTTGATTAAATGGAACGTTTGATTGAATATATATCAGGATGTATGTATATATATGTAGATTTATGTATATACATATGGACAGTCAATTCCTATTAGTGATTTTTTTGCCAATGATGTTGAAAATTCTACTGGTTATCATGGTAACACGATCACTTAGTATTTGTAGAAAATATGAGAAGCGTGTTGTTATACGGAAATGGGTTCGTAAGTCATATATGGAGTCGCGTCCATCCGATGATTCAGACATGTACTAATGCAATAATGTGGGCTTGGCTTTGTAAATGGATTAGATCATATCATCATCCATTGTAAATGTATTAGATTGACGTCTTATTTCATGAAGTGACAAAGTTAGTCATGTATCATTGTATTGTTTAACTAACTTTTAGGATGCATGTGAAACATGATTAAAGTATGTTTGACTACCATAATTATCTTGGTTTTTTTAGGAATGACTAGAGTATGTAGTAAAGTAGAAGTACATCACTCGTCAGACTGAGTTTAACCCTCTCCGCATGTTTTTCCCTTTTGTTTCATCATTTTTTTGATGGTAACTAGTGTGTTGCACTGAATGACACTAGATGGTGCAGATCATGAAGGCTTTACTTATTTATATAGATTTGTATATAAACAATCACCTAACATTGGTTGTATTTGTGTGTTGGATTTGGATTGGATTTAGTTGTTTTTAATTATGTATATACATTGAATCTGTTGTTCTGAAGTAAAGTGTTATTTGATTTATTATATGTCTTTACTTCTACTATGAGTTTAGAAAGAGATAGATAAATTTATTATCTTTTTTTGTCTCTTGTTATATTAACCTACGATACATTATTTCCGTCTTTTGGGTCTACACACTATGAGTTGTGTTAAATCAAAGATTGAAAATGGCGGATTGTTACATTTGGTATCAAAGCCAAATGTCCCTTAAGTTAAGGATTAGGAACATATTAGGAGAGTGTGTTTGTATTTGATAAACTTGCTAATAATTATATATATATATATATATATATATATATATATATAATATGATGTTGAGTACATATGTGTACATCGTTTTCTGTTCTATTTGTGTTAGCTTTTGATTAGGGAGTTGGTAATGAATCCTAATTTAGGATAACGGAGGGTGAGTATAAACAAAAGTAAAATTGGAGCAAAGATTGATAATGATGGGGTTGAAGTCTGAATGGAAAATGGTGCTAAATATTGATAGTAGGTATATTTTAGTATGAACATTCCAGTTTGGTTTCGTCGATATTCATTGCAACGACCCGTAAATTTTAATAATTAAATTTGTTAATTTAATAAGATTTTGTTGATTTAACATTGAAGGAAATAAAAAATTTGGAATTTAATAATGTAATGTTGCTAAAATGAAATGTAGCAAGGGTAATTAAAACTAATTATTGATAACTGAAGTGAAATCCCAATAATGAAATAGTGAAAATTGTTATACTTGGTTATAAAATTGAATATAAGTAAATAAATATAAGTATTGTATGAATAAATGAATTAGTATATAATTTATGGTAATTGAATGGATTCAACATTTTGTAAGCAATTATGATAATTTGTGTAAATAATAAACTTGAGTATAAGATAAAGTTAATGATAACACTTATTGCAAGTTACCTTTTATTTGGGTCTACTAAATTAAAGTAGGAAATCTTTAATATTTTTAATGAGAGTTAGGACAGTGATGGTATAGGTGTGAATGTAATAAAATATATAGAAACGTAAATTTATTCAAAATGGAGTAATTGATGTAAAATAACGTATGAACCCAAGTAATTGAATTAATTAAGAATGTTAATCGTAATTAACGTATATATTGGCAGAATATAATAAATGGAAATAGGATGGTTAATACAGAGAAAGATGCAAATTTGAACATATTAATGTAATGAAGGGTAAAACAAATGTTAACTTTGTTTATTGAATAATAATTGATTTAGATAAAAAGGATTGAGATTGAATCAAGTTAATTTATTGGAATTTACTTATAATCAATTGAATTTATTGAATTTGTGATTTAACATTTTAGTTGGTGGAATATTCAATATCAAATAGATATAGGAATTTGTTATAAAGGATTATATGCTACCTAGTAATCCAAATTGATAAAAATTTGTCAATTATAGAATCATAATTTGAAAGAATGATTTAATTAATTAATAATTTATTTATTTAATAATGTGAAATATAACCATTTTGGCCACTGACTCGGATTTCGACGAAACCAGTTTCATTGGATCCGTAACGGTGAACTATTGTAGTATTTTAAGTTTTGTAACGATCGGACTTGTCGTTGGATCGTACAGGCTCGAAACGCCTAGAAATCAATTAAATTAAAATCTATTTGAAATAAGCTGATTTTACCATAACTTCTTCATACGATGGAATTAGGACCTGAAATATATTCCATTGAGTTTAAAATATTTGAAAACGTCTATTTTGATATATGGGTTAACCCATTTTCGTTTCGGAGTCGAAACGGACTTTTCGGGTTGTGTATCATTCTATCAATCTGGTCCATTCTTTCTGTTTCCAGCTTTGTCTATAAATACGTCATTATAAACCCTACCAGCCCTTTTACTTCTCATTTCTGTACGCATAGAAATTTCTGTTGCTCCTCTTTCTCAATGGCAGATAAACCCTAAATTCTCAATTGCAAATTTGAAAATCAAATTCAAATCAAAATTTTAAACTCCACAAACTATATCAAATTATACATGGATTTGAAGCTCTCGACAAACGCAAGTCAAATATATAATTCGTTTTTCAATTTTAGTTTCGATGTGGTCGGAAATCGATGAAATATTCATGGTCGTTCAATCGAGTGCGATCATCTTCATCTGATCGTCACATCGTCCAAGGAGTATTATAGAGTGGATTGAGGGGGTTGGATCTGGGTCGTTCGTAGGTGAAGTTGACGGTTGGATGGTCGCGAACAATTCGATTAGGGTTTCCAGTTTCGAACGGTGGTGGTTGGAATTGTTTCTCAATCAGAGCAAACCTGGATGTTCGAGGGGGCTGTAGAAGTCGTCGACGTGTCAGGTTTTGGCCACGATGGCCCGTGGCGACGAAGGAGGCGGTACGATCGTGGTGGCTGAGGCGGCGTTTTCGAGTGTTCGAACAATTATTCTGGTTCCTGTAACCGTGTGAGGTAAAGAGAAGGGTGACATAGCTCAACGTTACTGGTATGTTTTCTTTTTCTTTTATTTTATTTTAATTTTGATTTCAATCGTTCTAATGTGCACAACTTTCACGCACGAGGTCCATTTCACGCACAATTTTCCTGTTGGGATTATATCAAAATTCTGGGGATTTTGGCGCTGGTTTAGATGAATTCTGAGGCTGTTCGAATTTTGGATTTAAATTGGATTTAAATTCAATTTAAATTCAAAAGGTGAGTGTTTTAAGCCACTCACAACTTCTAATTTCTTATGTTTGTTAAGTTTAATTCATGATGTGATTAGGAATTTGTTTTTGACTGTTTGGTATATTTTTAATCATCATCTCAGTTAAATTGAATTTATTTGAGTTTAATTGTTATTTAATTTATTATCGCATATAAACTGCCTGTTAAATTCCTGCTATTTATTATCAGTTTCTATATTGATATTTCTGGATTATTTTGGTTGATGATTGTGATGGATATGATTGTTAATATTGGTTGAATGGATGTTTAGTTTATATCGTTATAAACTGCAAGTTTGTTATGGATTATTATTAATCCGGGATTGCGGTTTGAAATGATATACAATTATAAAATATTAAATTGCAGATTGAAATGATAAATATCTATATCACTTGACCATGTAGCCTAAATATAGAAATATTTTTGAAATGATTTCTATGGTTTTGTAAAGAAATATATGGTTTTATATGAATATTGATTTTAGATATTAAATAAATGTTATTTTATTCTTGGTTTTAAGCTATGCATAAATTTTTTTAATATAGAATAAGCTTAATCATAAGTTTGATTTTTATTGAAGATAATACGGTTAAGTATTTGAATTATATTTTAATATAGAGTATATAATGATTTAAATAAATTAAGGTTGGAAGATAAATTTGAAATTTATTTGAAATTGAATTTATTTAAGAATTAAACTCAAATAAGTTTGATGTGAAATTTATTAAATTTGAAATTTTAGAAGGCATGATTTTTGTAACTTGATTTTGTTTAAGGCGAATTAAACGAATATTTCAAGTATAAATAAATTTAAGGAAATATTTAGTTATTTGTATATTGATTTTTATTTAAACGATAATGGATTTATCAAAATAAATGTTTCGAAACTAAATAATCGAAAATTGAATTTGATATATATATATATATATATATATATATATATATATATATATATGAAATTATCAAACTTAGTTTTGAAATTGTTGAATACTTAAAGTTTGAAATATACTGAATTTGAAATGGTTTATTCTGTGGATCAAAGCTGTTTTGAAATTAATATAATTTGGAATGGCTTATTTGGAAACTGAATTGAATTGAAATTTATGATTTAAGATTTGATTAAATCTAAAATTTTAGAATTCGAGTTGTTTTGGAATCGATTTGTGAAATTGAAGAAGCTATTTATTATATAAAGTATTCTAAAAATTAAACCATTTAAGTGGTGGAAGTTATGTTTCAAAGTTACGAGTTTCAAAGTATTATGATTTGAAAGTGTTATAATTTCAAGTGTTTTGGTTTCGATGTGTATAACTTTGAGAGTGCTATGATTTTTGGAAAAGGATATACTTGAAATAAAAATGATATCGTATTGATTTAGTTTTGAAATGAAAATGATATCATATTTATATGGTTTTGAAATGGCAATGATATTTCGGTTTAAAGTATAAATTATTTTGAAATGACCACGGTGTAATAATAACGTTTGATTGTTAAAGAGACCGGGATCGGAAGTTGTCATACTCTCTGCAAACTCCGAAAACCACTTTAACAACTGTGTATGCGGTGGAGATTTTAGAATGAAGTAGGATGGTGGCGGCGTTCCTTTGAGGTATATACGTGGATCCGACTCCCGTGAGTTGGCATAAGGTGGCTAAAACAAAAGCGATTGACAGGCTAAGGAGGTAGCACCTCTTATCGGACGCACTCCTTCGATACCATTCTATTACCTTTTGATTGATTGGAGCCCTTTTGATTTTAGGGGTGTGGCTCGAGGTGGCGGTAGTAGCTGCTACGCGTTACCACTGGTCTGGAAGCATGATTGGTATATCTACCCTGGCATTGCCTAGTTGTACCATGTCACCTACCCTATCACGCCTTGTACGTGTTTGGTTTTCTCCCGTAGCCCATGGAGTATCCTCTGGTGTCTTCTCGGTCATGAGGTACTATGATAATGGATGGACTACTGGGACTATTACGTGTTAAGGTGTAAAATGTAAACCTTAACGCTATTTAAAAGCAATTTATTTTACTAATAGACAATATTATAATAGCGTATATTACTACATAGTAGATAGTTTAACGGATCCTTATGAGATGTGAATCCCAAGCATCTCTTAAGTTGCTGCACTCATGCTTGACACTGGATATGAGATGTAAAATCCCGCAAACATCTCTGACGCCGTTCCACTCATATTATTTACCGTTGATTTAACTTACATAAGATCTTTTAGTTCTGACTCGAATATTTTGTCTTCTCAATTCGCTCGGGTCAGTCTAAGCATTTTAGGGTTTGAGGACCTTATTTCTGGAGGACGAAGACGAAGATTTTATTATTACTATTATTTACTATATTGTTTCACTGCATCACATTATTCCACTGCATTGTTATTTATTATTATTTGGTATGTGTAACTCAGATTCTGTGTTGTATAAGTATAATCAAATGTTTTTCGTAGTACGGCTTCATTAACTGTTATTTGATTATTACATTTTTTCATTCCGCTGCGAGATTCTATTTTGTTTGTTTCTTCCTCTGCTTTTCTTTTTCACCCCAATAACGATCCGCTCTTTTGTATGGTTTGAGTTTGACATGTATGGTTTATCGTCGATCTAAAACGTACAAAAGGGAAGCTGTTACATTTGGTATTAGAGCTTTGGTTTAGCAATAAACCTTGGCTTTGTGGGGTCTGACTTTTTATTAATAGGGTAGTGATAACCTATGATGAGTCGCTGAGCATATATATATATATATATATATATATATATATATATATATATATATGAGAGCGTATTTGTTAGTGTTATAAAAGGTTTTGATATTGTGTTAATTTGTTCCGTTTTGTATTTTTAAATTCTAGCTGTTGGATAGGACGTTATGACATCAATAGGTATTTCTAAACACTTAATAGGACAGGCCGACACAATATTTGTTTTGAATATAGGTGAATGAAATAATTTTGCATATTATGTTCTCTATATATAAAATAATTTTTTTATAAAAGTTATATTTAGTTGTTAGGTAGTGAGATTTATAAATATTAATGGAAACAAAATTTGAAGAAAATAAAATAAATGAAAATTGGAAATTTTAGAACTTAAGTTCTGGGATTTTGAAAATTTCTTTTAAAGGATCTGGAATATAATAATATTGTTTATAAGTATTTTATGATATAAATATTTCAATATAAATTGAAAGAATTGTTTTAAAGAAACTTTGGAAAGAAATAAGTTTCGTACTCCCCTCTACGCCGCTGGGAAATAATTTGGTGATGAGTGCATGCATCATCGATATTCATTTTCGAGTTTCAAAATGGGAAGGCCACTGTAGTAGTTTTACTACAGATTTATTTTGATAAACAAATATAAATTTCAAATTATTTTAAATATAATTGGATATATAAATTGTAAATGTACACATCTATCTATTAGTTTAAAATGATTTGATATTTAACCCGGTAATTAGTTCTTACGTTTCCATTAATTAATAGTTTCAATTATTGTAGTGAAATGGAATATAATTAATTAGTAATTGGAACCTTTAATTAAAATAAGAGATTAAATGTAGGTTATAAATGAAACAACGAAGTTGAAATTTGTAATCTATAAAAAACAAAGGATATGATTATTAAACATCAGATTAATTAAAAGAAATAAGATAAACTTGTGTAGTTTTCAATTACATCCTTAAAGGCATATATATAATTTAATTAAAAGTTGTAACGTTTAATACGAAAATGAAATAGGATATTATACAAGTAAAACTTGAAATAATGAAAGTATTCAATGAAACTCTTTATTAAATAAGTATTGATGTTATAGAGTTATAGACATAAGTTACAATTGAAATGTTACCATAATAAAATATGATAGAAGGCAAGTATTGTAAGTAGATGATTTTAAACTTAAGTAAATGAAATTGAGATGCCAAGTAACTGAATTGAACATGAAAACTATGGATAAATGAATGAAAATAAATGGAATTGAGAAATGAATGAATGTAATGCAATAAAAAGAAAATTTACATGATATGAATAAATAAAAATGAATTTATGGAAGTATAAGTGCAAATAAGTAAAATAAACACTGAATCAATGGATGGAAATGAAATTTGCAAGAAATAAATGTAAATTAAAAAGGTAAATCATTATATGAATGAAAAGGAAATCAAACAACAAATGTATGAAATGAAATTAATCGGAATGAAATTGACCTATTGTTTGAAATTGTTGTTTGTTTGGTTGATGGTTGTTTGGGCAAGGATAGTTTAAAATTGTTTGGATGTATGAATAATCTATTTAGTTTCATCTAAGGCTGTTGTGTAAACGGTGTACTTAGCAGTTTATTTTCTATTCTGTACAATTTGAAGTTTTAAACCCGGACAACTATTTGTTTTGTTTGCAATGGATATATGGATGGTTGATTTTATTGACTACATATGATGGTTGTATGTTTTGATTGCAAGTGATTATTATTGATTTGTTTGTTAGTGATTGAAACAACTTTAAATATTTTATTTTATATAATTGTTAACCTTTTTGGGATTATATAAGTAAATACAGGTTATGGAAGCAATTGGTACTGCTTTTGGTTTCATAAAATAAGCGTTAATTGCCCGACAGATAGGTATGCTTTCGGATTATGGTTTTATAGCGGTATTATGTTGTTTTTCCCGTTGTTGGGATATAATATTTTAAGATATTGTGATATATATTGTTATATTTGATATTATATTTTCTCCCAAGCCTCTCCGTACAGAGGAGACTCTATCAAAAAATTTCGAAAATTTTGGACTTCGAATTTTTTCTGAAATGTTTTCCAAACTTTTGTTAACTTGAAAATAAAAGATTTAATTGTTTATGAATTTATATATTTCATTTATATTATTTCATTATGTAAATTTATTGTTTATAAATTTAATATTTTGAACAAGATATATTGATTTACTAAGTTCTTCTTTTTCCTTCTTTTTTCTTTTCGGGGACGAAAAGTTTTGAGTGGGGGAGAGTGTAACGAGCCATAAATTTTAATAATTAAATTTGTTGATTTAATAAGATTTTGTTGATTTAATATTGAAGGAAATAAAAAAATTTGGAATTTAATAATGTAATGAATGCTAAAATGAAATGTGGGTAATAAAAACTAATTATTGACAATTGAAGTGAAATACCAATAATGAAATAGTGAAAATTGTTATACTTGGTTATAAAATTGAATATAAGTAAATAAATGTAAGTGTTGTATGACTAAATGAATTAGTATATGATTTATGGTAATTGAATGGATTCAACATTTTGTAAGCAATTATGATAATTTTTGGAAATAATAAACTTAAGTATAATATAAAGTTAATGATAACACTTATTGCAAGTTACCTTTTATTTGTGTCTACTAAATTGAAGTAGGAAACCTTTAATGTTTTTAACGAGAGTTAGGACAGTAATGGTAAACGTGTGAATGTAATAAAATATATAGAAACGTAAATTTATTCATAATGGAGTAATTGATGTAAAATAACGTATGAACCCAAGTAAATGAATTAATTAAGAGTGCTAATCGTAATTAACGTATATATTGGCAGAATATAATAAAATGGAAATAAGATAGTTAATACAAAGGAAAGATGCAAATTCGAACATATTAATGTAAGGAAGGGTAAAACAAATGTTAACTTTGTTTATTGAATAATACTTGATTTAGATAAAAAAGGATTGAGATTGAATCAACTTAATTTATTGAAATTTACTTATAATCAATTGAATTTATTGAATTTGTGATTTAACATTTTAATTGGTGGAATATTCAATATCAAATAGATATAGGAATTTGTTATAAAGGATTATATGCTACCTAGTAATCCAAATTGATGTCAATTATAGAATCGGAATTCAAAAGAATGATTTAATTAATTAATAATTTATTTATTTAATAATGTGAAATATAACCATTTTGGCCACTGACTCGGATTTCGATGAAACCAGTTTCATTGGATCCATACGGTGAACTATTGTAGGATTTCAAGTTTCGTAACGATCGGACTTGTCGTTGGATCGTACGGGATCGAAACGCCTAGTAATCAATTAAATTGAAATCAATTTGAAATAAGCTGATTTTACCGTAACTTCTTCATACAATGGAATTAGGACCTGAAACCTATTCAATTGAGTTTAAAATATTTGAAAATATCTATGTGGATATATGGGTTGACCCATTTTTGTTCTGGAGTCGAAATAGACTTTTTGGGTTGTGTATCGTTCTGTCAATCTGGTCCATTCTTTCTGTTTCACGCTTCATCTATAAATACCTCGTTATAAACCCTAGCAGCTCTTCTATTTCTCATTTCTGTACGTACAGAAATTTCTGTTGCTCCTCTTTCTCAATGGCAGACAAACCCTAAATCCCCAATTGCAAATTTCAAAATAAAATTCAAATCAAAATTTCAAACTTCACAAACTATGTCGAATTATATATGGATTTGAAGCTCTCGATGAGGGCAAGTCAAATATATGATTCATTTTTCAATTTGAGTTTTGATGCGGCTAGAAATCAATGAAATATCCACGGCAGTTCAATCGAGCGAGATCATCTTCATCCGATCGTCAAATCATCTGAGGGGTCTTGTAGAATGGACTGAAGGGGTTGGATCTAGGTCATTTGTAGGTGAAGTTGACAGTTGGATGGTCGCGAACAATTCGATTAGGGTTTCCAGTTTCGAATGGTGGCGATTGGAATTGTTTCTCGGTCGGAGCAAACCTGCGTGTTCGAGGGGGCTGTAGAGGTCGTCAACATGTCAGGTTTTGGCCGCGACGGCCAGTGGCGGCGCAGGAGGCGGTGCGATCGTGGCAGTTGAGACGGCATTTTCGAGGGTTCGAATGATAATTCTGGTTCTTGTAACCGCGTGAGGCAATCAGAATGGTGACGTAGCTCAATATTACTAGTTCGTTTTCTTTTTATTTTATTTTATTTTAATTTTGATTTCAATCGTTCTAACATGCACAACTTTCACGTACGAGGTCCGTTTCATGCGCAGTTTTCTCCGCTAGGATCGTATCGAAATTTTGGAGATTTTGGCGATAGTTCAGGTGAATTCTGACACTGTTTGAGATTTGGGTTTAAATTGGATTTAAATTCAATTTAAATTCAAAAGGTGGGTGTTTTAACCAACTCATAACTTCTAAAATTTCTTATGTTTGTTAAATTTAATTCACGATGTGATTAGGAATTTATTTATGATTGTTTGGAATATTTTTAATCATCATCTCAGTTAAATTGAATTTATTTGAATTTAACTGTTCTTTAATTTATTATTGCATATAAACTGCCAGTTAAATACCCGCTACTTATTATTAGTTTCTATAGTGCTATTTGTGGATTGTTTTGAATGATGATTGTGATGGATGTTGATTGTTGATATTGGTTGAATGGATGTTTAATTATATCATTATAAACTGCAAGTTTGTTATGGATTACTGTTAATTCGGGATTGCAGTTTGAAATAATATACAACCGTAAAATATTAAATTGTGGACTGAAATGATAAATATCCGTATAACTTGACCATAGGACAGAAAATTATGTACAGACACCGTGGTCTATATATAGAAATATTTTTGAAATGATTTCTATAGTTTTGTAAGAAAATATATCGTTTTATATAAATATTGATTTTAGATATTATATAAATGTTATTTTATTCTTGATTTTAAGCTATGTATAAATTTGTTTTAATATAGAATAAGCTTAATAATAAGTTTGAATTTTATTGAAGTTAATATGGTTAAGTATTTAAATTATATTTTAATTTAAAGTATATAATGATTTAAATAAATTAAGGTTGGAAGATAAATTTGAAATTGAATTTATTTAAGAATTAAATTCAAATAAGTTTGATGTGAAATTTATTAAATTTGAAATTTTAGAACGTATGATTTTTATAACTTGATTTTGGTTTAAGGTGAATTAAATGAATATTTCAACTATAAATAAATTGAAGGAAATATTTAGTTGTTTGTAAATTGAGTTTTATTTAAATGATAATGGATTTATTAAATAAATGTTTTGAAACTAAATAATAGAAAATAGAATTTGATATATATATATATATATATATATATGACATTATCAAACGTAGTATTGAAATTGTGGAATACTAAAAGTTTGAAATATACTAAATTTGAAATGGTTTATTTTATGGATCAAATCTGTTTTGAAATCAATATAATTTGGAACGGTTTATTTGGAAACTGAATCGAATTGAAATTTATGATTTAAGATTTGGTTAAATCTAAAATTTTAGAATTTGAGTTAATTTGGAATCGATTTGTGAAATTGAAGAAGCTATTTATTATATAAAGTATTTTAATATTTAAACCATTTAAGTAGTGGAAGTTATGTTTCAAAGTTACGAGTTTCAAAGTATTATGATTTGAAAGTGTTATAATTTCAAGTGTTTTGGTTTTGAAGTTTATAACTTTGGGAGTGCTATGATTTTTTGGAAAAGGATATACTTGAAATAAAAATGATTTTGTATTGATTTAGTTTTGAAATGGAAATGATATCATATCTTTATGGTTTTAAAATGACAATGATATTTCGGTTTAAAGTATAAATTATTTTGAAATGACCGCGGTGTAATAATAACGTTTGGTTGTTAAAGAGACCGGGATCGGAAATTGTCATACTCTTTGCCTACTTCAAAATCCAATTTAACAACCGTGTACGCGGTGGAGATTCTGGAATGAAGTAGGATGGTGGCGGCATTTCTTTGAGGTATATACGTGGATCCGACTCCAGTGAGTTGGCATAAGGTGGCTAAAATAGAAGCGACTAACGGGCTAAGGAGGTAGCACCTCTTATCAGACACACTCCTTCGATACCATTCTATTACTTTGTGATTGATTGAGGCCCTTTTGATTTTGGGGATGTGGCTCGAGGTTGGCGGTAGTAGCTGCTACGCATTACCACCTGTCCGGAAGCGTAATTAGTATATCTACCCTGGCATTGCCTAGTTGTGCATTATCACCTACCCTAGCGTGCCTTGTACGAGTTTGGTTTTTTCCCGTAGCCCATGGAGTATCCTCTGGTGGCTTCCAGATCAGGACGGACTATGATACGGGATGGACTACTCGGACTATTACGTGTTAATGTGGAAAATGTAAACCTTAACGCTATTTAAAAGTAAGTTTATTTTACCAGTAGGCATTATTATAGTAGCGTATATTACTACATAGTAGATAGTTTAACGGATCCTTAGAAGATGTGAATCCCGAGCATCTCTTAAGTTACCGCACTCACGTTTGACACTGGATAGTAGATGTAAAATCCCGTGAACATCTCTGACGCCCTTCCACTCGTATTATGTACCGTTGATTTAACTTACATAAGATATTTTAGTTCCGATTCGAGTGTTTTGTCTTCTCAATTCGCTCGGGTCAGTCTGAGCATTTCAGGGTTTGAAGACCTTATTTCTGGAGGACGAAGACGAAGATTTTATTATTCTATTATTTACTATATCGTTCCACTACATCACATTATTCCACTGCATTGTTATTTATTATTCTTTGGAATGTGTAACTCTGATTCTGTGTTGTATAAGTATAATCAAATGTTTTTGTAAAACAGCTTTATGAACTGTTATTTGATTATTGTATTTTGTCATTCCGCTGCGAGATTCTGTTTTATTTTATTTTTTTCTCTGCTTTTCTTATTCACCCCCAATAACAATCCATTCTTTTGTATGGTTTGAGTCTAACATGTATGGTTTATCGTCGATTTAAAACGTACAAAAGGGCGAGCTGTTAATCCATAGACGATAAGCTAGACTAGTGTATACCCTATAAAAACATGCATTCACTACATATGGAGTAGTTCCTGTCAGACCACCATGGCTGTTGATTTATCGATGCTCTGTAAGGATTTATCCAACTTGGTTGGTAACCCTATATTGAAACTAAACCTTATTTAGTGATGTGGGCATGACTAAGAAATTTAGAGTAAATATATAATCTTTTGAATTTACTTGATAGATACACCTATTAAGGAGGAGATGAATTTCATAAAAAAAAAATCTTGAAAGTTAAATATTTTTAAAGAATTGTTTAAAAGGAATTGATTTGGAAATTGACATTATAGTATTTGTTTTATGAAGGGATCGGCTAATAGATGTTATACTTATCAAGGATTATAAAAGCATTTGAAGGTTTTATACCAAGGGATTTAAATTTTCTATTCAAAAGTAAGCGGAATCTTTATATTTTAAATACACGTAAAAAAGCACAAGGAAGGATTTGCAAAAAAATTAGTCGTAGAGACAACAAATTTGTTTTTTAGTCTGAAGGACACTTTTTAGTGTAAACTAAAAATGATAGTTACAACTATAATTCTGTGATTTACACTAAAAAGTGTCCTTGGCCTAAAAAATAAACTTCTTTCCCTGAAACTAAATTTTTCTCTAACTTTTTCCTTGAGCCTAAAATCCCCTTTTAAATATATGTATTTTTGGATAGAAATTGAAAAGTTTGTGACATAAGATTTTGAATATGTATATACATAAATATTACGATTTAAGGTTGCGAAAATGATTTCTGAATTTAAAATGAATATGGTTGGTGGACAAAATGAGTTTCGAAATTTTTACTTACACACACAAAGTACGTGTTGTTTAACAATGTAGTTTAGCTATTTGTAAAATAAGATGATATCTACTTATTAATATGATAAAATGATTATATTATATATAATAGTGTTTGAAAAATGAAGTATAAGTATTTAAGAAAATACCATAGTTATTTCAAATTTGAAAAATGTTTTGAGAAATTAATATTGAATTATCAAAGTTGAAGGAAGTCAAATGATTTTGAAGTTAAAATATAAAATATAAAACCAAGTGAAACATATGGTGATTGGATTGTTTTATAGTTTTCAAAGTAATTAGGAAATTTTATGAAACAATATTTTAAGGGTGAAGGAGGTTTTAAATTTTGACAGTGGATGAATTTCCAACTGGTAAATCGTTTACTGTTATTTTGAAAATATGGGAAGAAAATCCCTTATTGTTCAATTATTTTATATAAGCAAGCTGAATTATAGTAGCCATACCACTTTTACAATAATTATTACAGGTGTGAAGCAAAGATGTCTCAGCAACTACATATGAATACACTACATTATAAGAGCAAGATTACATTGTCTCATCTACTAATACACACTTACAAGCTCAAATTACCCTATACACTTACAAACTCAAGATACATAACACATTCACATAGTGATATAACAAGATACCACAAGGTGACTACAAAGTTACAACAATTCATACAAAAGGACTAAACCCAGATCAGGCTCATTTTAGGTAGCAAAGTTACACAATTTTAGCTAGAAATTGCCCCACAATAGATATAACATTGAACTATTTTTAATACCCCAAGAGCATAGGCAACTGAAACTGTCACCGCAACAAAATATAACACCATCATCTTCAAAACAAGAATAAGGCTTTAACTTCAGCAAAAACAATATTGTTAAATTATTATCTTTAAAGAAATGGTTTAATAGATTTGGAACCAGATGAAGAAGGTAAGAAAGTTAAATCCTATGCACTGGAAGCAGTCCCAGGTGCAAAGCATATCACCGTCTACCTAGGAGAAAAGGGAGCAGATCATGATGGAAAAAGTGATGTTACTTTTGATATAAATTGTTATAATAGGTAGTATAGATCTTAAGTCCTACAAAGTTCTTATATCTATTGTGATGTTGAATCAGTCCATAAGAACGAGCCATTTGCATGTTATTGCCATGATTTGGAATTTGTTTTTTTTATAGAGTCCTTTAGTAACACATATGTAATGAATATTTTGAGTATGTGGATTTATTTTGAAAATAGATTGAACTATTCCTTATGGATGATGTTAGACGTGGATAAAAATATGGATCAGATGAGGAGAAGTGATTAGGCACAATCTTGTTGTATGTCGTGGTCCCGATAGTCTCACGATGATGAATTGTTGTCTATCGTACGCCATAAGAATCATATATGTGGTCTATCATATGCCATAATAATCACATATGCCTTTGTTGAAGATTCTAATCTGTAACCCCCTATTTTAGTTACATTATTTAGGAAATTTAATTAGTTAAATTAAATAACATGGGCTGATTAATGGATTGAGATGTAACGACCCGGAAAATTCGATCTCGAAATTTCCAGATAGTTAAAGAAAAGAAGAAAGAGAAAGAAGAAGAAACAGAAACTCAAACTCAGAATCTTACAATCGCAGCGGATAAAATATAATATCACATAAATGATAGTCATACAAAGGAAACTGTACTTGTCAAATTACACTTTATTATATCAGAGTTACAATAGATTTACAATCACAGAACAGATAAATCTATCTATTTCAGATACTGAAATATATTAACATCAGAAGCTCTCTATACGTTCCTGCTCTCCAGCTCGCCCCCTGAGCTCCAGAGCGTCCTTACCTGAAAATCTGTAATACTCGGTCTGACCCGAGCATTACATCAAAGTAACACCCGGGTCAGGCTGGAAACCAGCGTGAGTAAACCCATATAATATAAATTTCAAAAGCATACAACTTATATATATAACCCGGGTAACTTGTATCAATTACAACTTCACAAATTGATATCGACATTTTTTTTCACTCACCAATTTCTAAGTACCCAACTTAGATTAAATGGTCTAATTCACTTAAATCATTCCATTCCAGCTTATTAATTTCACCTATCAATTTATAAAGAATCGAAGTGGTTTCGGGTATTTACTAATACCCGACCCCGGTCTCTTCGAATTCAATACCATCTTATTCCAGATATTCAAGGGAAACACAATTCAAGCTACAAATAAAGCATGTCATCAACATTAATTCATCATTAATAGATGACTAAATCATCTCAGTTAAATCCAAACATCATATTTCACATAGCATTCAAATCACATATCCAATATATCTATCAATCTAAGACATGCAATATTATTTAGTCATTTATAAGCAAGATTTATCACTTCCAAAAGCTTATTTATTTTATCTCTAATTAAATTATCTACAAATCTTAATCACTTAGATTACCATTTAATTAATTATAACCAATTAATCAATCACCTTTGATTATCCTCCTTAATCAATCACCCTTGACTAATTATTCTTTAATTTCAATAAGAAATCAACTCTCAATTGATTCACCAAGTAATTATCCTTACTTTTTTACAGTAATTAATTTCTTTAATTAATTACTTTCATTAATTACATAATTAATAATTCTTAATCAATCACTTTCATTTATCAGCCTTAATCAATTTTAAACAGTAATTAACCATATTGTAATCACTAATCTTAATTAATTAATTCCTTAATTAATTAATAAATTACACCAAGTAATTTAGTCCTGAATTACTTCTCCTAAGTAATTAACCCTTCATTACTGCCCATTAAGTAATTTTCCTTATATTAATTACAACTTGTAATTTTTCCATCCATTTCTTCTTATCAATTCCATCAGGTAATCATCAAATACCAAAATTCTTTGATTAATTCCACCAGGTAATTAATCTTTAATTAATTCTACTAAGTAATTATTCTTTAATTCCTTCCTTTCGATTATCAAACTCTTAATTACCTTTAAGATAAATCATCATCTATATTGATTACTTAATTATATTATTTAAAGACCTTCACCATTAATTATCACCTAAATTATTTATGACGATTAGGTTTAAATATCTTAGACTTTGATTTGATAAACTTAAGTTAAACAAATATTCTTGATTAACGGACTAGAAAACATTTATAAAGGGAAAGAATTTTATTCAAGATAAGTTTAAAACCATTTCATTTTAAGGTTTACCTAAAAATCCTTTTTTTATTAAAAAAAACGTTATAAAAACTTGCCTATCAACTACTTGGGGTTAAACTCGAACTTACCTGAGATCGGTCTCGAGTCTCTTCCTCCTTTATCATAATTTGTTTAACTTTGGCCATCACTCCTTCCCCAAACATAACCCAGATTATTCAAGCAAACCCGAGTTCCACCTACCTTCCTGTCTAAATTTAAACTACTGAAAAATATTACGCAACAACACGAACGAAAATTTCCCTAGGCTCTCCCTTCTTCACCCTCACAACATCAGTGATACACAACATCCAATGTGTACATGCACACACTATCTGGCCGGCGTCGAACTTCGCTCCGACCACCCACACGTCGGCTACCATCCCCCGAGTCAATTTGCCACGCAGATCATCGAATCACCTCAGAATTTCAAAATCGACCGAACGAACCTCCAAGTCTTCAGGAACCATCACCTAAGTTCAACCCGCATTGCCATCTTCTCCCACCGGAGGTGCTCCCCTTATATCAGAACCTTCAGCCGATCTCCATCGATCTATTCCTTCATCCATTTCCAACTCGATGCCGGCATAAGACAGAAATCATCCATGAAACAACCCTGTTTCAAACGCAACTAAAACCCTAAAACCAACTCGTACTGACGATCCATCAACTAGGAAAATCAAGTAACAATTTTCCTATTATCACCAATCCCCAAGCTTTCCTCTATGACAATCCCAAAACCCGACCTGTCGCCGTTCATCACAAATTTACAAATGCCCCAATTCCGATCGTTCCTCAAATCCTGACTAACTACAAGTTTTAAAAATCTGATTTTACCTCTAAAAATCATTGTTATTATATACACAAAACTTGAGATTAAACTGCTATAAATTTCAATTTAGATTGTCTTACCCTTGTAAATTTCGCTTCTTGGCATCATTACTTTACGGAAATGATTGAAACTATTTTTTTAAAACGAATATGATAACTACAAACCTTTATCTTTCAAGATCCTAACATAAAAGTATTTATACAAGGTGTTATTGATTTTTTTGAATTAAATTTTATGTTTGTATACTAAGAACAGAGCTCAACATTAACATGCACACAGTCATATCCTCATACATATATACCTACAATTAGGAAATCAACATGCAATTCATTATTTTCAATTTAAACTCAAGTTTATAGCATGAATCAGCGTGTAAACAAATTTAAAGAATTTATTTACTCACAAGTATAAATTTTCAAACCGAATTTAGAATTTTAAAGGATAGCAATTTACTCACCTTGCATTTAACGGAGAAGTTTGTAAATTGAAATCTGGAAATGCCCTTTTTATTACTGCTTTATCAACCTTAAACTTGAATGCTTGCTGATATCTTTGACTTGCATGTAGTTACCACTTTCCAGATTATAGAACAAAAAATACAGATTTCCTTGTTGATTCCCAGATTTTAGAAGAATGCAGATTGAATGATGAACAGTTTTATTTTTTTTATTTTTTTATTTGCGTGCAGAAAAGTGTTTCAGGGATTTCAGATTTGCATGTATGAAAATGAGTTTCAGGAGTTTGATTATGAAGAGGGATTTGTGTTTTGAAGAGATGAAAAAAAAGTTTTGCAAATTTTCTTGAAAATGGAATACAGGATCTTAAAAATGAATCAGGGATATGTATATTTTTTTTCAGATTTCATTTGATTTGAGTATTGTTTCAGCTGAAGAATTCTTTGTTTCAGAATTGAAAAAAAGATGAGAAAAGAAAGAAAAAAAATGGAAGATGGCATGAGTTTATATCTTATTTATTATTTAATTTAAAATTAAAGAAAAAATAAAAATTAAAATTTGACACATGTCTTAAATTTTAACATTTGTAGATTACTTTGTTTAAATATCTAACACATGTTAAATTGGGTTTTAAAATACTTACACATGTTCTTTAAGTAATTAGTATTTTTAATTAAGTGTTGATGAAAGCTTTAAACTAAATTAATTAGTTTCTAATACTTAGTTATAGATAAATAAATAAAGAATAAACCAAGTATAATTATAAATAAAAATAACATACAAATCAATCTTTTGAAAAGAATATTTTTAAATAATTTTAAATAAATTTTTGAAAGAGGTTATAACTTATTTGTTATTTAAATGGTTGAATGTTTCATGTATTTTAAATTTCATATCTAATTTACAAATCATAATTATTAATTTATATTTTAAAAGAAATAAGACAAACATTTTTATAACTTATTTTAATATTCAAACTTAAGTCAAAATATATTTTAAACAAATAAAACATTTATCTTATATATTTAAAATCATACAGTTATTTCATTAAATAGCTTTGAAAAGCTTAATTCAAAAATAAATCATAATTTCCCAATTTCAAAGTATTGGATTTGAAATTTATAAATATATATATACAATATAAATAGAAAACAGATTTATTAACTTATTAAAAGATAAATTCACTAATTAATTATTTAAGAAAATTATTGAGTCAATTCAAATTTAATTACAAAAATTATCAAATTAATTTAATTTTAAACATAGATTGTTAAATTTGTATTGCCAAAATTCCGGGATGTTACATTCCTCCCCCCTTAGAATCTTTTCGCCCTCGAAAAGGAACGAGCCAGAATTTATTAAAATGCTTAAAATCATATAGATTTTCTTTGATCATTTTTAAAACACTTTTAAAATCTGCATAATATCATAAAATGATTTTATAAAGAATACTTTTTATAACTCGATGTTTCAACCAGTCCATCCTTGTTCTCACGGAAATTTGGTCATACGTTGATCAGGCGTACGACTGAAAATTTATAAGTACTTAGCAGACCCGTTTCCAACACCCAGTGAAAATACTTGGAAAATAATTTTATTGAAAATATTGAAAGCATTTTGAAATCAAGGAAATATCTTTGGTGAGAATGCTCTGGAAATCATCACCCCCATCCATGGTCAAGTTACATTCCAGGGTTACGTTGCCGTCGCAGCAAAAGTCCATGTAACTGCAGACTCTCCGCGGCCTCTCGATTACGCCATGGAACCCACACAACAGATCACAGTTACATACAGGGTTAAGTTGCCATCGCAGCAAAAGTCCATGTAACTGCAGGCTCTCGGCAGCCTCTGATTTTTGCTGTCGAAATGAAACCTCTCCACTCCTACATAGGTCGCAGTCTACCGATGTAAAATCAAATGCAGACCGTTGGCTCTCAGCGACACACACGACTTTCGCTATGCTATACCATAGGTCGCAGTCTGCCGATATAAAATCAAACGCAGACTGTTGGCTCTCAGCGGCACACACGACTTTCACTATGGTATACTCTACTGATAATCCCCAGAAACTAGTTTTGTCCGGACTCCTCACATGGTCAACTTTAGAACCCCCCTTGGGTCTCAAGGCAGCACCACCCGGTGGTACTCCTGAGAAGTTCATTCCAAGGGAGCGCCTTTTTCCCCAGAGCCATCATCAAAACATTTTATACTATATACACATAGTATCTTCAAATCGTACACCTAGTATGATCTCATACAAAGCTCCTTTACACAAAATTGATTATTCCAAAATCGATAATCCTCAAACTAGGCTTTCCAAATTTCAATATTGATTTTACCCAAAAATTAAAAGCCTTTCCAAATTCAAAGGTTCCTAAAACCTTTTTCCAAAATCCTCATATGATCCTTTATATATATATACATATATATATATATACATACATATATATATATATATATTCAATTATATAAAATCTTTTCAAAACTTTGGATCATTTCAAACTTGAATAAAACTCCTTTTATACTTCAAACATTTCCAAAAACCCTTTTCTTCTGGCAAAAGATTCAACAAGGGGAGTTTCACTTTATAAAACAAAGATATTTAACTTTGTTTACTCAAAATCAAATATTCAAGTTTGATTACTCTTTTCAATATCATTTTCATTCAATCCGTACGATGTACACATATCATCCGTACGCTATACCAATCTGATCGCTCACTCGATCACACAATTTCACGTCCTAACTAGTATCGTCCACCCGACTTCCTAGTGCGGACACAGATCTGGTTTCTTGATCAAAAACCGTTATTCTCCTTGCATAGCCTAACTATGATAGAGAATATCCAGAACCAATCAACAATCCATATCCAGGTTCGCCGTCGAAAATCAAGTGAAAAATCCCACTCGGATCGATATAACTATCTCGAAATTCTATGCTCGAATCTGGATCAAATCACTATGCGAATAGAATAACATACGTACACCCTACGTATTTGTCTTATTGGTTATTAGCCAAACTAATTTCATTTCTATTCACATTCACTTTGATTTTCATTCACTTACTCACAATTGCCTCAATCCATTTGGATTATCACCTCTATTCTTATCTCGATTGGGTATTTAACCAATAACAGTTTGAACTCCGACCAGTTTATTTAGAAAATAGCTTGAAAAATTTGAAAACAGATAAGTAGTTGGAAAATAATTACTAGTTTGTAAAATGGGTGTAAAATAGTTAGGAAATAGTTAAAATAATTATAGAAATTTTAGATAATTGCAAAATAATAGTAAGATAGTAATTAATTTTGTAAAATAGTTGAAATATAGTAATTAGTTTATATAAAAAAAAAGTTTCAAAAATAATTGTAAAACAAGTATAAGATAATTTGGCTTTTAAAAGAAAGGATGTATATATAATGAATAGCTTGGAAAATAAGTTTATATTAAATCAATTTATATTGAAAATAGTCCAGAGTCAAAACTGCTCATTTTCCAATCTCCATTCTCATCAATTCAATTTAAATTCCCTTTTCCATTTTAAATTGACCCAATTCCAATTTAAATAACTTCAATTTCCATTGAAATTGATTTAAACCCAATTCAAGTTGAATTAACCTTAGTTTCTTTCCAAATTTAATTTTATTCAACCTTAATCTCAAATTCTACTAATTCAAATAAATTTTAATTGAACTAGTTCCAATTTTCAATTCATTTCAACTAAAGTTTGAATTAATTCCAATTTCAAACTCCATTTCCAAATCAAGTTGAATTATTCTTGATTTCTTCCCAAATTCAATTCAAATTCCATTTGAATTTAAAACTATTCAACTTTAATTACAAATCGTTTCAAATTAATCCAATTCAAATTTTCCATTTGTATTTTATACTTATACATTTTCAATCACAATTTCAAATTCCAAATTTAAACCATCTCGAATTACATAAATTCGAGTTAATACTTCAAATGTTGATTTAATTCCTCTAAATAAATCTTCCTTTAAAGTTTTTAAACAATTCAATTCTGAGTCCAAATTTCAAAATTCCATTTTAAAACATCCATCAAATTCCTAATTCCAGATCTCAAGCCCATTTGAGATCACACAAGCTTCCCGTTCAGATTAACCATTTAACTTTCCAAGTTAAATTCCAATTTCATCTTGAAATTTCCAAATCAGGTTGATCATTCCAACTTATTTAATCTCTTCCAAGTTAAACTCAATTTACTTAATTCAGTCAACCTTACCTAGTTTTAACTTCTATTTTCAAATTTTGAACATCTCATAAAAAAAATCTTCCCCCTTATTAATTTCAAAATCTTATCACTTTGGGTAACGTATCTCAATCCAGATTTAAAACTCAACATTTAGAGTTTATTTCAACCAACTTTGATATTATGTATATCCATACATATACATATTTACTTCTTGGCTTACCCAGCCAAGTTTTAAAATTTAAACCACATTTGGTTCCAATTCAAAACAAATTCTCTTTAAAATTTTCAAACGATTCTTGTTTGAAATAGGACCATTTCATTCAAATGCATTAAATAATATTACTTATTATTTCTTTAAATTAATTACATCATTAATTAATTCCAATTAATCACATTTGGTAATTAACTTATTTCTTAATTACCTTCATTAAGTAATTGTTCCTTAAATTACTTACCTCTAGTTACTTCATTAAGTAACTCCCTCTTTATTTATCATTTCCAATTATTATCCATTAATTAATCTCATTAAATAAAGTTTACATAAATTAATTGATTATCCTTATCCTGAAACCTTTCCTGAATTCAAGATTTCAATTTTAGTTTGAATCCATTTCAAACTTGTTTTTAATTTAATTTCAATTTGGTTGTAATTTTATTACCACTTAATTCTTACTATTACTTTTAATTTAATTAATACTACAACCACTTTCTTTAATATAATAGATAATCTATTTCTTATATAAGATTCATTTACCTTTAAAATTATTTAAAAACCTTTGTATAAGAAAATAACAAGTACGCTCTCTCTCATATATATATATATATATATATATATATATATATATATATTCAACTCATTCTAGGGTACCACTTACCCTATCCTTAATGAGTAATCCCACCAGAGCCAAGGTTCTCGCCTAACCTTCAACTCTGATACCAAATGCAACGACCCGGAAACTTTGATCTCAAAGTTTCCAGATAGTTAAAGAAAAGAAGAAAGAGAAAGAAGAAGAAACAGAAACTCAAACTCAGAATCTCACAATCGCAGCGGATAAAATATAATATCACATAAAGGATAGTTATACAAAGGAAACTGTACTTGTCAAATTACACTTTATTATATCAGAGTAACAATAGATTTACAATCACAGAACAGATAAATCTATCTGTTTTAGATACCATAATATATTAACATCAGAAGCTCTCCATACGTTCCTGCTCTTCAGCTCGCCTCCTGAGCTCCAGAGCGTCCTTACCTGAAAATCTGTAATACTCGGTCTGACCCGAGCATTACATCAAAGTAACACCCAGGTCAGGCTGGAAACCAGCGTGAGTAAACCCATCTAACATAAATTTCAAAAGCATACAACTTATATATTTAACCCGGGTAACTTGTATCAATTACAACTTCACAAATTGATATCGACATTTTTTTTCACTCACCAATTTCTAAGTACCCAACTTAGATTAAATGGTCTAATTCACTTAAATCATTCGATTCCAGCTTATTAATTTCACCTAGCAATTTATAAAGAATCGAAGTGGTTTTGGGTATTTACTAATACCCGACCCCGGTCTCTTCGAATTCAATACCATCTTATTCCAGATATTCAAGGGAAACACAATTCAATCTACAAATAAAGAATGTCATCAACATTAATTCATCATTAATAGAAAACTAAATCATCTCAGTTAAATCCAAACATCACATATCACATAGAATTCAAATCACATATCCGATATATCAATCAATCTAAGACATGCAATATTATTTAGTCATTTATAAGCAAGATTTATCACTTCCAAAAGCTTATTTATTTTATCTCTAATTAAATTATCTACAAATCTTAATCACTTAGATTACCATTTAATTAATTATAACCAGTTAATCAATCACCTTTGATTATCCTCCTTAATCAATCACCCTTGACTAATTATTCTTTAATTTCAATAAGAAATCAACTCTCAATTGATTCACCAAGTAATTATCCTTACTTTTTTTACAGTAATTAATTTCTTTAATTAATTACTTTCATTAATTACATTAATTAATAATTCTTAATCAATCACTTTCATTTATCAGCCTTAATCAATTTTAAACAGTAATTAACCATATTGTAATCACTAATCTTAATTAATTAATTCCTTAATTAATTAAAAAATTACACCAAGTAATTTAGTCCTGAATTACTTCTCCTAAGTAATTAACCCTTCATTACTGCCCATTAAGTAATTTTCCTTATATTAATTACAACTTGTAATTTATCCATCCATTTCTTCTTATCAATTCCATCAGGTAATCATCAAATACCAAAATTCTTTGATTAATTCCACCAGGTAATTAATCTTTAATTAATTCTACTAAGTAATTATTCTTTAATTCCTTCCTTTTGATTATCAAACTCTTAATTACCTTTAAGATAAATCATCATCTATATTGATTACTTAATCATATTATTTAAAGACCTTCACCATTAATTATCACCTACATGACTATGATTTGATAAACTTAAGTTAAACAAATATTCTTAATTAACGGACTAGAAAACATTTATAAAGGGAAAGAATTTTATTCAAGATAAGTTTAAAACCATTTCATTTTAAGGTTTACCTAAAAATCCTTTTTTTATTTAAAAAAAAACGTTATAGAAACTTGCCTATTAACTACTTGGGGTTAAACTCGAACTTACCCGAGACTGGTCTCGAGTCTCTTCCTCCTTTATCATAATTTGTTTAACTTTGGCCATCACTCCTTCTTCCCCAAACATAACCCAGATTATTCGAAGCAAACCCGAGTTCCACCTACCTTCCTGTCTAAATTTAAACTACTGAAAAATATTACGCAACAACACGAACGAAAATTTCCCCAGGCCTCCATTCTTCACCCTCACAACATCACTGATACACAGCATCCAATGTGTACATGCACACACTATCTGGCCGGCGTCGAACTTCGCTCCGACCACCCATACGTCGGCTACCATCCCCTGAGTCAATTTGCCACACAGATCATCGAATCACCTCAGAATTTCAAAATCGATCGAACGAACCTCCAAGGCTTCAGGAACCATCGCCTAAGTTCACCCCGCATTGCCATCTTCGCCCAACGGAGGTGCTCCCCTTATATCAGAACCTTCAGCCGATCTCCATCGATCTATTCCTTCATCCATTTCCAACTCGATGCCGGCATAAGACAGAAATCATCCATGAAACAACCCTGTTTCAAACGCAACTAAAACCCTAAAACCAACTCGTACTGACGATCCATCAACTAGGAAAATCAAGTAACAATTTTCCTATTATCACCAATCCCCAAGCTTCCCTCTATGACAATCCCAAAACCCGACCTGTCGCCGTTCATCAGAAATTTACAAATGCCCTAATTCCGATCGTTCCTCAAATCCTGACTAACTACAAGTTTTAAAAATCTGATTTTACCTCTAACAATCATTGTTTCCAAGATGAATTCAGATTATATACACAAAACTTGAGATTAAACTGCTATAAATTTCAATTTAGATTGTCTTACCCTTGTAAATTTCAGTTCTTGGCATCATTACTTTATGGAAATGATTGAAACTATTTTTCAAAAATGAATCTGATAATTACAAACCTTTATCTTTCAAGATCCTAACATAAAAGTATTTATACAAGGTGTTATTGATTTTTTTGAATTAAGTTTTGTGTCTGTATACTAAGAACAGAGCTCAACATTCACATGCACACAGTCATATCCTCATACATATATACCTACAATTAGGAAATCAACATGCAATTCATTATTTTCAATTTAAACTCAAGTTTATAGCATGAATCAGCGTGTAAACAAATTTAAAGAATTTATTTACTCACAAGTATAAATTTTCAAACCGAATTTAGCATTTTAAAGGATAACAATTTACTCACCTTGCATTTGACAGAGAAGTTTGTAAATTGAAATCTGGAAATGCCCTTTTTATTACTGCTTTATCAACGTTAAACTTGAATGCTTGCTGATATCTTTGAATTGCATATAGTTACCACTTTCCAGATTATAGAAAAAAAATTACAGATTTCCTTGTTGATTCCCAGATTTTAGAAGAATGCAGATTGAATGATGAACGGTTTTATTTTTTTATTTTTTTATTTGCATGCAGAAAAGTGTTTCAGGGATTTCAGATTTGCATGTATGAAAATGAGTTTCAGGAGTTTGATTATGAAGAGGGATTTGTGTTTTGAAGAGGTGAAAAAAAAGTTTTGCAGATTTTCTTGAAAATGGAATACAGGATCTTGAAAATGAATCAGGGATATGTATTTTTTTTCAGATTTCATTTGATTTGAGTATTGTTCCAGCTGAAGAATTCTTTGTTTCAGAATTGAAAAAAAGATGAGAAAAGAAAGAAAAAAAATGGAAGATGGCATGAGTTTATATCTTATTTATTATTTAATTTAAAATTAAAGAAAAATTAAAAATTGACACATGTCTTAAATTTTAACATTTGTAGATTACTTTGTTTAAATATCTCACACATGTTAAATTGGGTTTTAAAATACTTACACATGTCCTTTAAGTAATTAGTATTTTTAATTAAGTGTTGATGAAAGTTTTAAACTAAATTAATTAGTTTCTAATACTTAGTTATAGATAAATAAATAAAGAATAAACCAAGTATAATTATAAATAAAAACAACATACAAATCAATCTTTTGAAAAGAATATTTTTAAATATTTTTAAATAAATTTTTAAAAGAGGTTATAACTTATTTGTTATTTAAATGGTTGAATGTTTCATGTATTTTAAATTTCATATCTAATTTACAAATCATAATTATTAATTTATATTTTAAAAGAAATAAGACAAACATTTTTATAACTTATTTTAATATTCAAACTTAAGTCAAAATATATTTTAAACAAATAAAACATTTACCTTATATATTTAAAATCATACAGTTATTTCATTAAATAGCTTTGAAAAGCTTAATTCAAAAATAAATCATAATTTCCCAATTTCAAAGTATTGGATTTAAAATTTATAAATATATATATACATTATAAATAGAAAAAAGATTTATTAACTTATTAAAAGATAAATTCACTAATTAATTATTTAAGAAAATTATTGAGTCAATTCAAATTTAGTTACAAAAATTATCAAATTAATTTAATTTTAAACATAGATTGTTAAATTTGTGTTGCCAAAATTCCGGGATATTACATGAGATTTGTGAATTAATTAAGGGGTAGTCGTGCCATGTTAATGAGTAAACAATGAATCAAAGAATTTAGGCGATAGGAAATAAGGGAGGGCAAAATAGAAAAATGATGAAACTTATACCCTAAACCCTTAGGAATTTATTTTCATACGTTCATTCCTTTTTCACAAGCAAAAATTTTAAGTTTAAGGCCGGCCTTCATTAGCAATCTCGAGAGAAGATAAAGCTAGGATTCAAGAGAAGAATCAAATCAATTAATCAAGATCAAACACATCCTTAATCACAAAGTTAAGGTGAATAAGGACTACATCTCACTTTTTTATATATTTTCGGTTTTAAGGTTGAATCCGTTTTATCTTGCAAGTTTATGCTATGTTTTTGAATGATTAAATATAAACACACACACACACACACATGTTGATGATTTATGATTATTCAATAGATCTTTATGATATTTTTTGATGAGAAAAACCAATTTAATGGCATCTAAATGTCTTGTGAATTTAAATTTAGATCAAAAATAATATTTTTGAGGTGAATTTCAATTTTCATAATTTTTTGAATTAATGTGGATTTTACATTAATTTTCTAGTGAAGAAAATGATTTATTGGGTTATTAATTATTTACGGCTAAATAATTAGTTATTTAGGTCTAAAATTTATATATAATAGAAAACATATTAAATAGGATTTTGTAAAAATTTGTAGAATTTTCCTAAGTGTTTTGATGAATATAAAATTATTTAAGATATGAGATTTAAATGTTTTATATATTTAATTAAGAAGAAGTGGTATTTTGTAAAATAAAATCATTGTTTATTTCTGAAAATATTGGCAGCACTTTTGAAAAGGATATTTAGCAACCAATGAAAATTTGATAAACAATAGCAGGTTATTTAAAAAGTTTTCTCTTTTAAGTTAAAATTAAAAATAACATGTTTTTAGCATGTTCCGCTACTTTCGGCACCATGGGTTTCGAATAGGAGTTTCACCACTATGCTCTCGAAACCAGTGCGCATGGTATTAAGTTAATTGGTACATAGATTATTGGATAGAGGCCAAAGGTGCGCAGTCGAAACGCTGGGTTCATAAGGGGTTGGAGTATGCCTGGTTTTAAAATGGAAGTAGCGCCTGCTTTGCCTTCGACAGGATAGCTTTCGACTCGGTTAGCTTTCGACAGAATCAAGTGTTTCCAAAGAAAAGGGTTCGAATGGGTTGTGCTCTTATATTTCAAGTAATGCTTTTGAAGGGTCAAAACTTTAGCTGCCGCCGTTTTACCTTTTGAAGTCAATGGTATCGAAAGGTATACTTAGCATTTAAAATTAGCCACTTCTCCAATGCTTTCGAAGTGATGGTTTCGACACCATCACTTATTCACTTAGGGATAGCTTTCAAAAAGGAGGCTTTTGACATAAATGATTTTATTGTACCTCTTGTTCTGATTGAAGTATAACCTAATGGTTTCGAAAGAGATGATTCAAGTGGTTTCGAAAGGTGTTTTTCCACATGTTTTAAATTGAACCCAAATGCTTCTGAAAGGTTTGATTCTAAAGGTTTAATGCTTTCGAAAGGTTTTAAAAATGGTTTCGAAGGGGTGGTTCCCCAAAGGTTTCGAAGGAGTCGAAAGGTAATGTTTTCTGATGGTTTCGAAGGGGTTGAAATGGAAGGTTTTTCCTAGGGTTTATAAAGGCAATATTTTGAAGTGTTTTGTGATATGATGTCTAAGGTTTTAAAGCTTTCGAAAGGAAGGTTTTCAAGGGTTTCGAAAGGGTTTTGAATATGGTTTAGAAAGGAAGGTTTTGGCCTTTCGACCTAGATAAATAAAGGATTATTCTTGGTTTCGAAAGAGGTGCTTTCAATGGTTTTGAAGAGCTTACTTTCAATGGATGCGAAAGGAACACTTTCAAGGGTTTAAATGTTTTCATCAACTAAGGTCTGAGTAGAGTGTGTGTGTGTATAACATAGCAAGGTGGTTTTGAGTAAAGCATAGAGTATAAATATTTTCCTTGTTTAAGTTTGGTCTAAAAGAGTTTAAATCAATTTCGGATGAAAAAGGTTTTCAAGGAATATTTTAGGAAGGTATCCCTAAGTAAAATGACTTTGATATTAGAATACCATATGCGACTGGTATAAGGTTGCACCCTATACATTAGCTATTGGCCCCAACTAATTTAGTCCAAAATTCCAGTGTGCGGGGCTTTGTCACAAGTAAGACTAAAATTATGATTACATATAGAAGAGAATATATGCTTGTATATAGATAGGTTATTGGTGAGCCTGCAAAACCATTAGGATCAGGTGACCTTGGGAGATATTAAGTTAGGGACAAACCGTCCAAAAGAAATGTATTTAATAGATTGTTAAGGACAAATCGTCCAAAAGAGATGTGTCTAACAGATGTTAGATTATTTTGTTATTTTGTCTAGTAGGCCCGAGTTAGCCAAAGGTTAGTAGTAAGCCTAACAATACTATAGAGTTCGGACAGATAGTCCATTTGTTACCTGACATGTATTTTACATAATAATGCTTTACGGTTTTAACCAGTTTTGGTTACAGGATGATGATTTGCAAAAGATATGGTTTAAAAGGCTATTACTACGGGGAATCTCATTCCGTTAAGTGGCGTGGTCTCACTTAATATTAAATAATCGAGATGTATAGTATTATTTACAGCAGGCTTTATGTCTAACTCGAACTTTATGTTTTTCCTCTTAAACTCTCAGGTGCGCAAAATTGATTTGAGTAGGCTGAGGGTTAAGGTTTTCAGGTTTTTAGTAGGATGACAAATAAAGCTACCAGAGGCGAGCAAGAGGCTAATGGATAGCTATTTAGGAGTTGCAGTTCTTTGTTTTGTGTTTATTTCCGCCGTGTATTAAGTTAGTTATGACTCTGATCAAACAAGGGGGCATATTCATATGTAGCACTTGGCGTATTTTGTAATAATTATATTTGATCTTTGCATGGGAAACGTTACCGGATTTTGTAATTTGAATATGGAACATGTGTTTTGAAATGTAATGGAAAATGTTGTTTTGAAATTTGTGATTTTTCATATTCAAGTGCTTCTGATATTATAGATATCATTAACATAGTCGTATTTAATCGTCGAAAGTTAATACTATAGATGACTACAACATCTATCGTGCTTAGCTTCGGGCCTCTAGGTAGACGATGTTACAACTTGGTATCAGAGCATGGTATATTAAATATTTTAACCAAAAATGATTTTTGAGAACATAATCCTAGGGAATTAGAGTTAAGATTGAGGTATGGAATAGCACTATAGTGATGTACTCGTATTTTTTATATATAAGTATATGCTTTATCTCTAGTCTCGTATCTTTGTTAAGTTATTCTTCCGTATCTCACTAGGCTTGAATACATATACGGATGGAAGGAGAGACAGAGTTAACCTAGGAGAAGACAGCACGACCACCAATGGAAACGCCCGACCCATTACAAGGGGGACTTATGGTTAGGCTCAAGCTGAAAATGTAGGTGCTGGAGTCCCACAAATTGATATGGGGGCCATGTATCATTTTTTCGTAAACACGATGCAAGCTGGGATCGCTGCTGGAGTTCTGGAGGAAATGTTGTGGGAGGAGTTTAGGAAGCTTCAGTTGTTAACCACTATGCTAACTTGAGTAGAGACTATGCTAGCCTTAGAGGAAAGCCATTTATTAGGACCGATAATGCTATCGAGGTATAAAACTGGTTGTTGCATTACGAAATGATTTTTTCTGACTTAGGGCTCATTGATGAGCAGAAGAGGAGACTTGCCTCGAGATAGCTTCAAGGGGTAGTTTTGTTTTGGTGGAATAGTGCGATGGCTGGCGTAAACGAAGAGGAGATGACATGGGTTGAGTTTAGGAGAAGGTTCCAGGAGAGGTTTATGTCAGTAATGACGCATTCTATTTTGATCAAGAAGTTTTCTGAGTTAGAACATGGAGAAATGCCAGTTCTGGAATATGCTAGATGATTTAAAGAGTTGGCTAGATATGGGTATGCCACTATTGATACAGTGATGAAAAGAAATGGGAAGTTTATTAGAGGTTTGAAGTCAGAATTGGCTAGGCTACTTTATCACACATTAGAGATCTATGTGATGTAGTTGTGGAAATGACATTAAGACATGAAGAAATGTTAGCTTGTTTGGAGAATAAGAAGGAAAAGGATGTCCAAGTTGGGCAAGGCGAAAATAGGAAGTTTTTCCACAAGAAGATTGCTCAAAAAGAAGGAGAAGCGAAGAAAGGAAAGTCTAAGGGTGGTCAGCTATAAGTGCGACAAGAATGGACATTATGCTCATGAGTGTTGTAATGAAAAGGGAAAAGAGTTGATTGGAAAGAACATTAGGTGTTTCAACTTTGATCAAGTTGAGCACTACAAGAACAAGTGCAAAGAGCCAGCTGAAGGAGATAAAGACTAAGTATTTGCATCACAGCCTGCTACTTCGAAGCCGACAGTGCAGGAGCAAGGAAAAGCAGTATTGGAAGGTATGCTTTAGATCCATGATATATCTATTATCATTTTATTTTATATTGGTGCATCACATTCTTTTATATCTCGATGTTTTGTAGATAAGCTTAACGTAGAACCCATATATTTAGTTACTTCCTTAAGAGCTGCCAATTCGATTGGTGGCTATTCGACACTTGGGATGAAGTGTGACCACTTAGAGTTTAACTTTCTAGGTTACACCTTTGTTTGCAACTTTCATGTATTTGACTTTGTAGGGTTTGGAATTATATTGGGTATGGTTTGGTTAAGTAAATACGATGCTACGATATTTTGCCAAGATAGGAAAATATCACTTAAACACCCTGAATGTATTGATGGGATAGTTTATACCGTAGAAAACCCTAACTGTGAGGTGAATGCTTTGTTGGGAGTTATGGAGATAGAGGATGAGTTAAATCACATTTTCGTGGTTAGTGAATTCATAGATGTCTTCGAGCCGGTAGTAGGATTTCTACCGGAACGAGCCATCGAGTTTCGGATAGATTTGGTGCCTGAAGCAGAATCAGTAAGTAAGCCGCCAAGCAGGATGACACCTACGAAGATGAAGGAGTTAAAGACTTAGTTGGTAGATTTAGAAGGCAAGAGTTTTATCAGACCAAGTTGTTCACCGTGGGGAGCAGCTGTAGTATTTGCTAAGAAGCCAAACGGATCATTAAGGCCATGTATCGATTTTTGTAAGTTGAATGAGAAAACGATAAAGAATCGATATCCATTGCCTAGGATTGATGATTTGTTCGATCAGTTGAGTGGAACTAAGATATTCTATCAGTTAGATTTGGCGACACGTTTTCATCACCTTAGAGTGGCAGAAGATAATATACCTTTAACGGCGTTTAGGACATGGTATGGGTCATACAAACGGTTAATCATGCCGTTCGGACTCACGAATGCGTCGACATTCTTTGTGGATTTAATGAACCGGATATTTCGAGAGCACTTGGATAGGTTCATGTTGGTTTTTATAGATGATATTCCGATATACTCTAAGGATGAGAAGGAGCATGAAGTTCATATTTGAGTTGTGCTTGAGACGCCGAGGCAGCATCAGCTAAAGGCAAAGTTTTCAAAGCGCCATTTTTGAAAAGGGGAAGTGAAGTTTCTTGGTCACGTGGTTTCGAAGAAAAGATTATCAGTCGATCCAAAAAAGATCGAAGTTGTTAATAATTAGAAGAAACCAGAAACGATAGCCGAGACAAGAAGTTTCCTTGGATTTGCTGGATATTATTGAGGGTTCATTAAAGATTTTTCACAAATAGCAGCACCAATGACCAAGCTAACGCGAAAGGATGTAAAGTTTGTGCGGACTGATAAGTGTGAGCAAGCGTTTCGGAGCCTAAAACAGTTGTTGACCCATGCACCTGTATTAGTGGTTCCGGAGGAGAATTATGATTTAGTAGTTTATAAAGATGCATTTGGTACTGGGTTAGGAGCTGTACTAATGCAGAGTGGTAAAGTGATTGCCTACACTTCAAGACAACTTAGATTGAATGAGGTTAGATATCCAACGCATGATTTGGAGTTAGTTGCAGTGATGTTTGCATTAAAGGTGTAGAGGCATTAACTTTCAGGAGAGAGGTTTGAGCTGTATACCAACCATAAATCATTGTAGTACTTGTTCTCTCAGAAGGAGCTGAACATGAGACAACAAAAGTGGTTAGAGTTTTTAGCTTCTTATGATTTTGGGATAGAGTACACACCATGAAAGGCAACAAGGTTGTAGATGCGCTTAGTAGGAAGCATTAGAATGCAACATTGGCTATGATAGCAGAATTGAAATACTTGGAAGCCTTTACGGCTTGCAGAGTGTAGTGGAAGTACGAGGCTGGGTCGAGTGAAGGATCTGTTATATTGTCTTTTTTAGAAGTCCAACCGATGTTGATTGAGAAGATTGCTTCTAAATAGAAAGAAGATCCAGTCTTAGCCGAAAGGATCAGGAAATTAAATGATGGGACGGAGAGCGATGACATGAAAGATTTCAGTCGTGACCAAAGTGGATGGTTGAGAAAGAAGGGTAGATTATGTGTTCCAAATGTGGAAGACATAAGAAAAGAAGTTTTGGAGGAATGTCATTGTTCAAAGTTCACTATTCATCCAGGGGAACGAAAATGTATCAAGATATAAAGAGAAGTATCTTATGGGAAGGAATGAAGAAGGGTGTTGGCTTATGGGTGAAACAGTGTTCAAACTGTCAACAGGTAAGAGCGAGCATCAGAAGCGAAGTGGATTGCTTCAGCTATTGGACATCTCGGTTTGAAAGTGGGATTATATTCCTATGGACTTGATAGATGGTTTGCCGAGATCTAATAGAGGAAATAAAAGTATATCGGTCATAGAGAGGACCGAGAAACTCGTATATAGAGTAGAGGTACCAAATAGTTTGGTAGGAGTCCATGATGTTTTCCACGTATCTCATCTGAGGAAGCATGTTAGGGATCCAGACACTACTATAGCACCGACCATGTTAGAAGATTTAGAAGTGGAATCAGGCATGAGTATAGTTAGGAAGCCTATCTAGATAGTCGTAAAAGATGAGAAGAAGTTGAGGAACAAGACAATCAAGTTAGTGAACGTCCAGTAGAGCGACGATGCCAGAGACTGTACTTAGGAGACTGAAAGCAAGATTAGAGACACTTATCCTGATCTGTTTAATGGTATGTTTTATCTTTGCTTGTTTTGATGTGCTCCTTATTGTAATTTCGAGGACGAAATTCTTTAAGGAGGAGAGATTGTAATGCCCCATATTTTAGTGACATTATTTAGGAAATTTAATATGTTAAGTTAAATAATGTAGGCTGATTAATGGATTGACATTTGTAAATTAATTAAGGGGTATCCGTGCCACATTAATGATTAAACAATGAATCAAAGAATTAAGGTGTTAGGAAACAAGGGAGGGCAAAATAGGAAAATGATTAAACTTATACCTTAAACCCATAGGAATTTACTTCCATACATTCATTTCATTTTCACAAGCAATTTATTTAAGGCTGGCCACCATTAGCAATCTCAAGTGAAGACAAAGCTAGGATTCAAGAGAAGAATCAAATCAATTAATCAAGATCAAATCTGACATCCTTAGCCACAAACTAAGGTGGATAAGGACTACATCTCACTTTTCTATATGTTTTCGATTTTAAGGTTGAATCCGATTTATCTTGCAAATTTATGCCATGTTTTTTAATGATTACATATATGTACATGTTGATGATTTATGATTATTCAAATAGATCTTTATGATATGTTTTGATGAGAAAATCCTATTTAATAAAACCCAAATGTCTCGGGAATTTAGATCAGAAATAATATTTTAGAGCTGGGTCTCAATTTTTATAATTTTTGAGTTAACGTGGATTTTATATTAATTTTCTAGTGAAGAAAATGATTTACTGGGTTATAAATTATTTACGGCTAAATAATTACTTATTTGGGTCTGAAATTTATATATGTTAAAAAACATTATAAATTGTATCTTCTGGAGTTTTTATAGAATTTTCCTAAGTGTTTTGATGAATATATAAAATTATTTAAAGTATGGAAATTAAATGTTTTTTATATTTAGTTAAGGATAAGAGGTATTTTGTAAAATAAAATCATTATTTATTTCTAAAAACATTGGCAGCACTTTTGAAAAAGATATTTAGCAACCAATGAAAATTTGACAAACAATAGCAGGTTGGTTAAAAAGTTTTCTCTTTTAAGTTAAAAACAAAAATAGCATATTTTTAGCATGTTCCGCTACTTTCGGCACCAGGGTTCTGACTAAGACATTTCACCACCATGCTTTCGAAACCAATGCGCATGGTATCAAGTTATATGGTACGTAGCACATGTGATAGAGGCGGAAGGTACGCATTTGAAACGCTGGGTTTCGATGGGGTCGGAGTATGCCCTGTTTAACATGGAAGCAGTGCCTGCTTTGCCTTCGAAAGGATAGCTTTCGACTAGGTTAGCTTTCGAACGAGTTAAGTGTTTTTAAAGGAAAGGTTTCGAATGGGATGAGCTCTTATATTTCAAGTAATGATTTCGAAGGAGTCGAAACCCCTAGCCGCCGCCTTTCTACCTTTCAAAGTCAATTGTTTTGAAAGGTATAGTTGGCCTTTAAAATTAGCCACTTCTCCAATGCTTTTGAAGGGATGGTTTCGACACCATCACTTCTTCACTTATGGATGTATTTCGAAAGGGACTCTTTTGACTTAAATGATTTTATTGAACCTTTTGTTCTGACTAAAGTATTACCCAATGATTTTGAAAGAGATGATTCAAGTGGTTTCGAAAGGTGTTTTTTCCACATGTTTTAAATTGAACCTAAGTGCTTCCGAAAGGTTTGATTCTAAAGGTTTAATACTTTCGAAAGGTTTTAAAAAAGGTTTCGAAGGGGTGGTTTCCTAAGGGTTTCGAAGGAGTCAAAAGGTAATGTTTTTTGATGGCTTCGAAGGGGTTAAAATGGAAGGTTTTTCCAAGGGTTTCTAAAGGCAATATTTTGAAGTGTTTTGTGATATGATGTCTAATGTTCTAAAGCTTTTGAAAGGAAGGTTTTCAAGGGTTTTGAATATTTTTTCAAAAGGAAGGTTTTGGCTTTTCGACCTAGATAGATAAATGATTTTTCTTAGTTTCGGAAGAGGTGCTTTCAATGGTTTTGAAGGGGTTACTTTCAATAAATTTGAAAGGGGTACTTTCAAGGGTTTAAACGTTTTCATAACCTAAGTTTTGAGTAAACTGTGTGTGTATAACATGGCAAGATGGTTTTGAGTAAAGCATAGAGTATAAATGTTTTCCTTGTTTAAGTTTAGTTTAAAAGGGTTTAAATCAATTTCTGATGAGAAAGGTTTTCAAGGAAAATTTTAGGAAGGTATCCCTAAGTAAAATGAATTAGATATTAGAATACTAGATAAGACAAGCATTGGTTCATGCCCTATACATCAACTATTGGGCCCAACTAATTTAGTCCAAAATTCCAGTGTGTAGGTCTTTTCACATGTAAGACTAAATTATGACTACATACAGAAGGGAATATATGTTTGTAAACAGATACGTTATTGGTGAGCCTGAAAAACCATTAGGATCAGGTGACTCTGGAAGATGTCAAATTAGGGATTGACTGTCCAAAAGAGAAGTGTTAATAGATAGTTAAGGACAGACTATCTAGAAGAGGTGTGTCTAACATACGTTAGATTATTTTGTTATTTTGACTGGTAGGACCGAATCAGCCAAAGGTTAATAGTGAGCCAAACAAAACTATAGATTTCGGGCAGATAGTCCATTTATTACATGATACGTATGTTTACCTAATAATGCTAACCATTTTAGTTTCAGGATGATGATTTGCAAAAGATATGTTTTAAAAGGCTGTTAGTGAGGGGAAACCCATTCCACTAAGCGGCGTAGTCTCACTTAATATTAAATAACCGAGATGCGTAGTATTATTCACACCAGGCTTTATGTCTGACTCGGAGTTTATGTTTTTTCCTTTAAACTCTCAGGTGCTCAAAATTGATTTGAGTAGGCCGAGGGTTGAGGTTTCTTAGGTTTTTAGTACGATGACGTATAAAGATACCGGAGGCGAGTAGGAGACTAGAAGATAGCTATTTAGGAGTTTCGGTTCTTTGTTTTGTGTTTATTTCTGTTGTGTATTCAGTTGACTCTGATCAACCAATGCGGCATCTTTGTATGTCGCTCTTGGCATATTTTGTAGTAATTATATTTGATCTTTGCTTGGGAAACATTATGGATTATGTAATTTGAATATGGAACATGTGTTTTGAAATGTAATGGAAAACGTTGTTTTGAAATTTGTGATTTGTTTCATATTCAAGTGCTTCCGATATTATAGATACCATTAATATAGCCGTATTTAGTTGTCAGAAGTTAATACTATAGATGATTGTAGCATCCATAATGTTTAGCTTTGGGCCTCTAAATAGGGGTTTTTACATAATCTCTCTCCCCCCTAAATAAATAAACTCGTTAGTCCTATTGTTATGCTTTTAGGGATATGACTCTAGAAGAGAATTGGTAGTTAGATAGGAAAACTCAGAGTTGATAAGTGCATATCTTTTTTTCGTAAAGGGAGGTAAGTCCAAATTATTTTGTTGAAACAACATAGAGAAGAAGCACTAGCCTAAAAAAATAAAATGGTTTATGATTTGTGTAAAGGAGATTGGACGAAAGTATTTATTGGAAGTTTTGAAGTATGGTTTCTCTTGGAAAAATGGATAACAAAAGAGACATTGGTGATATTGGAATTTCAGTTAGTTGGATCACATTTACGAATCGATTGGGAATATTTTACGGTGTGGATGAAGGTTTCATTTGAAGGGCCTAAAGTTTCTTATACAATAGGGTTTTGGTGACCCTTAATTTTTTCAATGTGAGCCAAATCGGTGATCGGTCCATTGATTAAATTTTTATATAGTTAATATTTGCATCGTCTTATACCGTATCATTGCAATAATAGTCATTGATAAAGACGAATAGAATACATATCACTCGTCTTTTACATCACCGATAAAGGTAGATGGATTGGATTAGTTTATGCTACACCATACATATTTTTCTAGATTGGGTGATTATAGATCACTAGGCAAGTTATTTGTCATCTTAATGTATATATTTTGTGGCGATATCCATGAAGTATTAATACTTGAGTTGTAATTGCAACTGATGGTATATTGTTTTAGTTATATGTAGCATGAGTCTCATATTTGTTCACTCTGCTAGAACATTATCCATTTCTGATATCCCTAAATATGGTTTAGTAGATTGATGTTATTTCGAAGGTCATTAGATTGGTATGGTCAGATGCTACCCTTATTGAGTTTTCTTATCTATTGTGTGGGAAAAATGAAATTATTGAAAAGATATGTTGGGAAAAGATACCATTGGTTGGTTGTATGAGGAAATAATCAAGTTTGGACTTTGGATTTTTAAGAAGAACCAGTGTTAGAAGGGTACCAAGACTAATTATTGTAGCGTGATTAACGAATATGAAGAAAACACTCCAACATATGTGGGTACCAAGATCACATGAGTTCGTATTATTGATGAACAAAAAGAAATATTCGAAATAATATATGAAGATGGAGAAGATACTCCGACATAAGTTGGTACTAGAACTATATGAGTTTATATTATTGGCATTGTGAAAGGAAGTATTTAATTTAGATAGATAAACATGGTTTACGGAATCAAGGAATGATAGAAATTTGGCTTCAATCATTAAATGTAATTTTGATTTATTCAGTGTTAAGATTATATAAAGAAGGTATTATTAGTTAATGTATATAAAGAATTCCAAGCAGGTTGGATAAGAGTGAATTGATTAATGAGGAAAAGACATATTGATTTACATGCATTGAGATGCATAAATGATTTTTGGTGACATTTAAGATTTGGAAATTTGAATATGGTTTAAAGAAAAGATTAGATAGATTATTTTCAATAACCACTCAAATTGAAGCGAAACAACATTTTTAAGGAAGCTATTGTGAAGCATCAACTAAAGGGTGCATAGTTTATGTTGCATACCAGATGCACGTGAACGATGTATCACTTAGTCAATTACTATTGAACATGAGCACAATTATAAGTTAGAATTATTTATAAATTAGGTTTAAGACTTCACTTATATTCATGATTATGTTTGCTATGTTTAAATGGTTGAATAGAATATGATTTGCTTTGTTTGATTGCTCGAGTGATTGCTTATTTATGCAATTGAGGACTTGGAATAAGATTTGAGACTCCTATGGATTAAAGACTTGGTACTTTAGTATCATGATGGTTGGATTATTTGCGGAGTGATATCGTAAGTGAAATGATACCACTTAAATTGGATTGAAATTGAGTATAAGACAAGCTAAGTTCACCAAGTAAAGGTATTGCCCGATTACGATGTTCTTAGGTGAAAGTTCAAGTTATTGGTTGCTTAAATGAGACACCATCCACTTTTGAGTTGTCTTACCATAGCGTTTAAAGGACGGGACGGTGTATACGCAACTCAGATGATTTATATGTTGTGTATGTGCATTTAAGGTTTATAGGAGACTGCATTTCAAACCAGGGCATGTTTATTCCAAGATCACTAGTTATGGTGCAATTTGGCCGGTTTTAGTGCAATTTGGCTTCAGTTTATCTTAGTATATGATATGGATTGTAGAAGTTATAGTAGTGCAAGCATATTTGAGATTTTTATTCTGAAATGAATACATATGTAGACTAGTAATAGAGCCTAGTATGTTAGGTTGGGAAGAAAGATCCGGTCAGGAATATTTGAGAAGTGGTGGATAAAATCCAATCATTTCATTTTGACACCTTTCAGAATGTTTTCCCATTTGTTTGCTTACTAGCGTAATTAAATTTACAAGGTATGGTTGTATGGTGGCTAACTGATTTTTAGATAAAATCGTTGGTATGTTGAGTTAGTTGTTTTGATTATGCTATAGGTTACAATTGCTTAACCATTGATTTTCCTGCCATATTTTTAGTTTATGTAAGTATATAACTTGTGATATGCTCCATTGGATAATAATTGCATATATGGATTGCATATGTTCACATTAGAATGCACTACATCATGCCTATATGTTATCTATATTGCATGCGTTCGAGAGACCGATTAGTTCGGTAGGTCGACTATCGAATTGCATTTAGTCAAGTAGTATAAGACATCATCATACATTCCTATTTGTTTATCTACAGGATATATATGTATTAATATGATTTTAGTTTAATTGTTGTGAAATGATTGACTCAATCTTGTGCTAGTAATACTGTTGACGAAATTCCTTTTAATGGGGGAAGATATCATAACAAGTACTTTTAATTTAAAAACAATGAAATAAATTAAAAAAATGATCAAAGGGTAAAATAGTTATTTTTAAAAATTTTGAATTTGAAAATGAAACTGGTTCCATTGAGATCGTGTTTTTCTGATATATGCCATATTGTTTGACGGCGACTTTTATCGGTTAGAAAATTGCCAAAAATGTAATAAAAATAACCGTGAGTGCATGGTGTATAATTGTAGTACGTAGCGAGTACAAGTCGATCTATAGGGAATTGAAATAAATTTAAATCCTACTCAATCAAATTAACCCAAAGTTTGAATTTGTTTTAAGCTAAAAATGTAAAACTAACTAGAATAAAGCAAATAGAAATAGGAGATTAAAAAACAATTTAGAGGCAAATCTACTTTCATACTTTCACGTAAATCAACAATTTTTTTTATCTATGATCTCTCATTTTAATCTAAATAGAATTAGCGGTGCATTCATCATAAGTATGATTTATTTATGTTATTGATCAACTAACTTAAACCATCAAACTTTAATACAATTAAAACAACTTATTAATTGTCATGAAAATGAACATGAAATTAAAGCAAAAGCTATTTTAAGCATGATCTATTTAATATTTTGTATAGTAACATAGATCATCAAATTTTGATTCTCATTTAATTCCATGATCAAAATCACTTAGTTCGATGATGATGTAAATTGTGTTTATGTTGGATTAAGCATGGGGTATTTGTGATTAGAACATAGGCTATTAAATTCCCTAATAAACTTACATCATAATCTAACTTTCCAAAAAGCATAAAAAGATATCATTTTCCCTAAATTGAAGGAGTTTAGCTTCTTATTTGTGTTCTTATTTCAACACTTGTAAATTTCAACATTAAAAAGCAAGGAAAATGCAAGCTAATTAAAAAAATAGAACTAAATTACTTGCATAAAAATAAAACTAATTACAATGAAGAGAAAACTAATCTACTAACATGAAATAGAAGAAAGCATGTAAACAAAAATGAGCATGAAATAAAAGCAAGTAGAAAGAGAAGAAGAAGAGGCTTAGGAAGCCATTTTATTTCTCATTCCATTTTGCTACAATTTTGCATAAGAAGTAAGAAGAGTAAAAAAAACTCCATTACATGAACATAAGAGAATTATTTATACATGCCTGAAACCCTCACCATATTTTAGAGAGCTACCCAAAATGCCTTTTAAGAAATGTAACCTCCAAGTAATCATTAGCATGAAATTAATCTCCCATTAATATTTGCATGTGCATTTTAATCTCCGTTAGCTTTTAATTGTGGTTCATTAGTTAGTGAGAAGGTGGGCTCCTCCATGTTGTATGAATTCTTTTATTTCTTCATTCCTTTGTCTTCCTTAACTTGCGCATGCATACATACATGAAACCACTTCCAATAATCACTCAAATTTCTACGAAACAACATTAAAATGTGCAAATAAATTTTATCAAAAACTAACACATACAAAAACGACCATTTTGCCCCATGTAGATGCAAGAACGATGAATTGAAAGCATTTCTGAAATTTGATTTAAATATGTAAAAACACCCGATTATGACATTTATTTTACTAAAATGAGATTAAGTGTGCGAGTAAAAATATATTTTTACGTGCATATCAAATACCCCCACACTTATCTTTTTATTTGTCCTCGAATAAAGAAAGATTAAGATAAATCCGCTTTCGTAGGGAGCACGATTGCATTGAGCGTATGCAACAACCTGTTAAACCTCTAGGTGTCTAGTAGAATGAGTATTGTCTTATGAGAGATTTCAGCGGATACCACCCACAAAATCAAAATGCAACATGAACAATTCCTAAATGCAAGATTTATTTACAAAGATATGAATATAAGTTTTTGAAAATATTTACAACTGAATAATTTACTTTAAATTGACACCAATAAGTTTAATATAACTTCTAGTCATTATCAAAAAAATTAAGTCCTTTTACTCGTCAAAATTTCCAACAAAAATTAAGTTATAATCACAATTAGACTCTAGATTGGTTAGTTGTTTCGGTTGATAACATAGTGCAACTATGAAATGGATTCTTACTTGATTATCAAAGTTTTTCGAAGTGGTAATTTTATTTCTTTTGAATAACAAGTCGAATTAATTAAGTGAAAATATTGCTTGAATTTCAATTGCTTGCCCTCTTTATTTTTGAAAAGTATTAACTTTATTATTATTTACACACCTAACTTAAATAAATTGAGGCCAGACATACATATCATGCATTGCCTTACGGACTTACGTGTGAAAGGTACAGAGCATGGCGAGTGTACAAACTTGTGTATGAACATATGACTCTAAGTAGTTATTCTTATTAAAAAATATTTGCATACACCTAACTCAGATAAACTGAGGCCAGATATACCGATCATGCACTGCCTTTCGGGCTTACGCGAGAAGGGTACAGAGCATTGCGAGTGTACACACTTGCGTATGAACACTTGACTTTAGGTGTTTTTATTTTTATAAATACTTTTTTCCCTTTTTTTTATGAAGAGGGAGTTTTGCAATATCATCTTAGCACCACTTTACTTAGAAGATCTAAAATGTTGTCGCCTTTATTTTAAATCAACCACTCATTAAACAAAGATTTCAATTAGGATATACTTTATAATTAACACCCATGAACCTTTCTACATACTAGTTAATATATTGTTACTTATAATCAAACTTTATTTTTGTTGAGACAAATAAATTTTCAAAAATTTCAATTCAATAACCAAAAACAATACTTATCCTATAGTGTTCCTTCAAAAGTAAATCAATATGCTATAAAGAGAATTTGTTCTGAGATTCTCTTAGTTTTTTTTTTAAAATTTTGAATTTTGAAAAGAAAATGCAAACAATAAACCACGAAAAATCAAAAATGAAGATGAGACCCCTCCACAATTAATTTTGACTATATCCATAAAGTGAATACACGATATAATCAGTATAATGCGAAAAAATATGTACATATTTACAAGAGAGGGTTAACATTTCTTACTAGACGTAGTATGGCTCATGAAGAATCATGAGCTCCTCCTCTCGATCACATGCAAACTCCATAAAAGCCTTTAGACGATGACCGTTGACTTTAAAAATTGAACCATCCTTAGGGATTTCTATTTCAATGGCAACGTATGGAAAAACAGTACCTATAATACATGGTCTGTTCCATCTTGATTTTAATTTCCCAGGTAATAAGTGAAGTCTAGAGTTATACAAAAGAACTTTTTGGTTTGGCGAAAACATTTTTCTTAGAGTAGACTTGTTATAGAAAACCTTTAGTTCTTTCTTTGTAAATTTTCTCGTTTTCATACACGTCATTCCTAATCTCCTCTAACTCATTGAGTTGCAATTTTTGGTTTTTGCCAGCTTTTTCAAGATCAAAGTTCAATTTCTTCACTGCCCACAACGCTTTTTGTTCGAATTCAACTGGTAAATGGAAAACTTTCCCATAAATTAAACGAAATGGGGACATCCTAAGGTTAGTTTTAAAAGTGGTATGATATTCCCAAAGCGCATCTGTTAATTTATGAGACCATTCTTTTCGATTTTTGTTAACGGTTTTCTCTCAAATTTATTTTAATACCAATTTGAAACTCCAACTTGACCATAAGTTTGAGGATGATACGGGGTGGATAACTTATGGGTTATCGAGTATTTCTTCATTAGATTCTAAAATGACCGATTGTAAAAATGAGTTCCATTATCTCTTATTATTGTGCGAGGTGTGTCGAACCTCGAAAAGATGTTTTCTTTAAGGAATTTCACAACAATTCTATGGTCATTAGTTTTACATGGAACGGTTTCAACCCATTTGGAGACATAATCAACAACAAGAAGAATATACAAATTTCTAAAAGAATTGGAAAATGGTCCCACAAAGTCAATATCCTAAAATTCAAAGATTTCAATCGTAAGAATGTGGTTCAAAGGCATCATATTTCGTCAAGAGATTCTTCCTAACATTTGGCAACGATTGCAAGTTTTACAAAACTTGAATCCACCTTTAAAAAGCGTAGGCCAGTGAAAACCACATTAAAGCATCTTTTCCGTAGTTTTCTTAGGACCGAAGTGACCACCACAAGCTTGTTCATGACAAAACGAAAGAACACTTTTGATTTAACAATCTAGAATACAACATCGAATGATTTGGTCGGAATAGTATTTAAACGAGTATGGATCATCCTAACAAAATTACTTGTTTGGGAAAGAAATTAAATTTATATTTATCTTGTTTTGACCAAAATGAAGGAGTTTCCTTAGTGACTAGATTGTTCACTATATCGGCATACCATGGATCGATAAAAACGAATAGGAGTTGTTCATCGAGAAATTTCTCGTTGATCGGTAATTAAGATGATGCATTTGGAAGATGTGATAAATGATCAACAATGACATTATCAGATCCTTTTTTCATTGATCGGAAGGTCAAATTCTTGGAATAATAGGATCTAATGGATCAAACAAGACTTAGCATCCTTTTTAGCGAAAAGGTACCTAAGAGCGGAATGGTCAGTGTAAATGGTAATATGTAAGCCAATCAAATAAGGTCAAAAATTTTCACACGCAAAGACTACCGCTAGAAGCTCTTTTCAGTGGTCATGTAATTGAGTTGAGCATTATTAAGAGTCATATTAGCATAGTAGATGACATGAAGAATTTTGTTGATGCATTGCTCAAAAACAGCACCAAATATAAAGGTAGAAGCGTCACACATTATTTCAAAAGGAAATCCCAATTGGGTGAGCAAATGACGGGAGCAGAAATAAGTTTGTTTTTGAGACGTTTGAAAGTAGAAACCTGATCAAAATTAAACTCAAATGAAACATCTTTTCCAAGAAGAGTCGCAAGAGGTCGAGCAATTTTACCGAATTCCTTCACAAAGCATTGATAGAAACCAACATATCCAAGGAATGAACGAATGTCCTTAATAGATTTGAAAATTGGTAGATTCTCAATTACATCAACTTACACTTTACCTACCCAATGCCTTTGTCTGACATGACATGCCTAAGGACAATGTTGTGTTTGACCATGAAATGGCATTTTTCTTAATTAATGTTAAGTGTTTGTCCTTGCATCGTTTAAAAACCAACTCAAGATGGTGTAAGCACTCAAAAAAAAAGCTTTCAAAGACAGAAAAATCGTCTATAAATACTTTCAGAAAGCGTTCAATCATGTCTGAAAAGGTGCTGACCATGCATCTTTGAAACGTATTAGGAGCGTTACAATGGCCAAAATGCATACGTCGATATGCAAAAGTGCTAAGGGGACACGTGAAAATCAATTTCTCTTGATCTTTTAAAGCGACTGGAATTTGGTTATAGCAAAAATAACCATTAAGAAAGCAGTAGAATTTGTGGTTGGCTAAATGTTCAAGCATTTGGTTGATGAAAGGAAGAGGGAAGCGATCTTTACGTGTTGCAGCATTTAATTTTCTATAATCGATGCAAATACACCAACCCATTTGAGTACGAGTTGAAATGAGTTCGTTAGAAATTTTCTTGACAATGGTAAGTCTAGACTTTTTCGGTACGACATGAAATGGGCTAACCCATGAACTGTTAGAGATTGGGTATATGATTCCGTTATTGAGAAGTTTAAGAATTTCATCTCGAACCGCATCCTTTACATAAGAATCCATAAATTTTGAAGATATTTTCAATTCAATTTATTTGAAAACTTTGATTTTTAAATCATTTAAATTTGAAATTTTCCAATGAATTTCTGGATTTTTTAGATAGTTATTTTTCCAAATATAATAAAATAAATATTTTTGAAAATTTTATATTTTGGCCAATTGTGGTCAAACTTTGACTTTCAGTTGAAAATTTTAAATTTGAATTTCAAATTTCTTATCGTTTTCTTTTAACTGTATTTGATTCTGTTATTGGTTCTGCTTTTCGTTTTGTCAAATTCTGTTTTATACTTTTTAAATCTGATAAATTTCGGCGTTTTACAGGCGATTATTTTCAGCATTTTTCTGTTTATTTTCTATTCTATATTTTCAACATCACTTTCTATTTTATATTTTATTTTCTATTTTGTTTGGACTTTTTATTTTATTTTATCTGAATTTTGGGCTTTTAAATGCTAAAAGACTTTAGTTTCTTTTCTTTCAAATGAAGTAATGCCTTTTCTTTTTCTAGCCATTCAAAACTTTGATTGCCCTAGCCGTTCACTTCTCATTTATTTCTCAATTCACGTACAAAAATTTCTCATTCATCTCTTTCCCATTTGCCTCTTCTGATCAAAAGATTTATAGTAAGTTTTCTCATGGCTTCCTCTTTCTTTTTCCTTTTCTCTTTTCTTTTGTTTTTCTATTTGCAAGGCTCGGCCAGCACCTCCTATTGCCGAACATCTCCTCCCCTTCACCACCACCTAAGACCGGCCTCCACCATCACAACATCATCCCCATGCCATGCCCACCTAGATCCAGACCATCACCAAAACCCATGCAAACCCTAGCCAATCTCTACCACGTCTTCCTTTCCTCCTCGATAGCCTCGGCCAACACCAAAAAAACCAATTCCTTTGCCCTTCCGTGGCTATTCCACCTCTAGGATGTACCCTCTTGATGATGACCAGATCTGATCCAAGCCATGAACCCAATGGCCGAGCCATGTAGTCATAGGGCCGAACCCAAAACCCATCATGCCTTGCCTCTTTGCCTTCCTATTGAAGTTTTCCTTGCCATCCCTACATATTCTAACCCTTAGTCGTGCCTTTGCTTGCCATAGCCGAGCCTATGTGCTCCAAAAACCAACATGTCCGGGCCATGTGATGATGGTCTAGCCAATTTGCAAAGTGGCTGAGCCCACTTGATTGGTTAAACCAATCTTTACTTCACTTTGATTCATGGTTATACATTGTTTTGATTTATAATGTTGTGTTGAATTATATACTTATGTATGTTCATAATTATTTGTTTACAAGATTTGAATCTTGGCTCTCCATCCACTCGAATCTAGTTCGTGCTTTGTGATGCTTTTCGAAGTTTGTTCGTGTGTCTTGAATTGTTATCTCCAACTTTAGAAGGTGAGTTTATCACTCTTGATATTCGTACTTATATAATTATGAAATATGACATGTGAATTGTAGATGATGATATGATAGTAATACATATATATGCCCATGATATGATATTTCATGATGTTATAACCTGATATATATATTTGTCACATCACCTGATATAATGTGCCATATTATACTGTTTATTTATTTTCTGCTCTCACACTGCAAGTTCCCTGTTAGTATAGAATCACTGTGGGTTGAAATGATACATAACCGAACGGACATTAGAATAAGGAAAATCATTATGAGCTGAAATGATAGGCTCAAGCAATTTTTATTTTATTTTATTTGACTTGAGATTGCGGGTTTGAAATGATAGAACCCGGATTTTTATTTTTAAATTATGGATTGAAATGTTATATATATATATATATATATATATATATATCCGTATCACTTGACCTAGGTTAGAAAATTATATACAGACCCATGGTTAAATTTTAGTAATAGTTTTCTAAAAATTATTAAGTATTTTGAATCTTTAAATATATGAAATTTTAATTTAAAATTTGATTTAAAGATTTTTAAATAAAATGGGATATTGGAATTTTAGAGGAAATGATTAGTATAAAATAAATTAAAGGTTTTATCTATGATATATGACTCAATAATTTAAATTTAATTAATATGGAGTTTTAATTCTAATCTAATAATAATAATAGATTTTAATTATGAAATAGATATGTTTTGTATAAAATAAAACTGTGATAAAAATTGAAATAGTATGTTTTAAACATGTTATAGTAGTATTGGTAGCATTTTTAAAGTGCTATGTTAACTTAGTTATGTTCTAAAAATGCTATATTACTTTACGTTACGTTTTGAAACTGCTACCATTTCCAAATTGTAATGTTTTCCAAAATGCTATGTTGTTTAAGTTATATTGTTAAAAGAGTTATACTACTTTAGGTAATGTTTTAAAAATGCCGTATTTATAAAAGATAACGTTTTTGAAATGCTATTATATATATGGACTATATTTTTCACGTAGTATGATTCCCAAAAGACAACATTTTTAAAGTGCTATAGTAAGTGTATGGTTTTGGAAAGTGTTATGATTTCTAAATTTTTATACGTTTTGAAATGCCACAACTAATATATATATGGATTTGGAAATATTATCATTTTGAAATGGATATTATTTTGGAAAGTAATAGCATTTTATTTTAAATGGTTTTGGAATAGAAATGTTTTGAAATAAATATCCATGGGTAACAATAACATTTGGTTGTTGAAGAGACCGGCATCGGAAGTTGTCATACTCTCTGTCCACTCCGAAAACCACTTTAACAACCGCGTACGCGGTGGAGATTCCAGAATGAAGTAGGATGGTGGCGACATTCTATTAAGGTATGAACGTGGACCCGACTCCCATGAGTTGGCATAAGGTGGCTAACATAGGAGCAATTGACGGGCGAATGAGGTCGCTCCTCTTATCGGACACACTTCTTCGTATGCCATCCTATTACTTTGTGATTGATTGGTGCGCACCTTTGATTTTTGGGAGTGTGGCTCGAGGTGGGCGGTAGTGGCTGCTACGCGTTACCACCGGTCCGGAAGTGCAATTGGTATATCTACCCTGGCATTACCTCATTGTGCCGTGTCACCTATCCTAGCACGCCTTATACGATTTTTATTTTGTACCATACTTATGGAGTGCCCTCTAACGACTCCCAGTACGGGGGAGATTACGGTACTGTATAGACTATGGGAATATAAAAATGTGTTAAGGTGGAAAAGGTAAATCCTTAACGTTATATTATACTTTACTTTAAACATTATTATAATAGCGCATATTACTATATAGTGAATAGTTTAACGGATCCTTAAAGGATGGGCGGTCCCAAGCATCCTTTAAGTTACTTGTGCATTTTATTACAGTTCACTTGAGTTGGCTTACATTGTATAAGTATGTATGTCCTGACTTGAGTGTTTTGTGTTTTCTTTACACTCGGATCAGCCTGAGTGTCAGCTTTGGATTTCACCTTCTGGAGCTAGGATTGACTATCTATCTATCTAGTTATTATCTATTCCATTCAATATTTTCTATTCAGCTTAGGTATTAGTGGATATTCATGTATTTAGGATTTCTGTTGTATTTACTTTTAGACTTTGGTATTTTGTACCGTGTTTGAGACCGTGTTTATAGTTGCTTCATGAACTACTGTGGTATTTTATTTCCACTGCGAGTTATTCTGATTTATCCATGTCCATGATTGGTTTTATTTGCTCCAAATTTTATTACAATCTACTATTTTGAAGTATTCAAGTCTGACATGTGTGGTTTTATTGTCGATTTGAATGGTCCAAAATAGTGGGTTGTTACATTTGGTATCAGAGCTTTGGTTTTAGGCAAACCTTAGCTTGTGGAGCAAAAACTCAATAGAGATAGGGTAGAAATACCCTAGAACGAGTGAAATCAATTTTAGAATCATTTCTTTGTGAGAGAACATATTTTAAAGTATAAAATGATTTTCAAATGACTTTTAAAAATAATTTTCAAATATTATTTGATATAAACTTTTCTTGAGTTGAAATAAAATTTTCTAAACATCTTCCTTCTCCTTATCCACTTTGTTAGTAATTTCTTTGTTCGTGATATTCATTCATGTTGAATCAAATCTTATCTTATCTTATTTGATCTTGTCTTTTTTTCTCAATTACCTCTATCCTAAAATTCATTCTTGATTTTTTCAGGATGAGTCGTAGGAATGCTAGAGGTAGGGGACGTGGTGTTGCCCCATTTCCTGCGCATGTTGCACCAGTTAGATTCACCACTCTCTGTAAGGACTACACTGAGCTTGGTGGCACCAAGTTTACTGGATCAGAGAGTATTATCGAGGCTCAGCAATGGTTGAAGGGATTGGAGAGGATCTTCTCCGGTCTTGAGATCATTGATGCTCAAAAGCGTCAGTTGGCAGCTTGGCAGTTGAAGGGAGCAGCCTTGGATTGGTGGGAGTCTGTTACAGCTCACACCGTTGAGGTTAACATTTCTTGAGAGCAGTTTATGTATCATCTCCCGTTTGTTTTGAATTTGGTTTAGTTTTCTCTTTTTGAAATCTTCCTTATGTTCTTTATCGTGCTTTAGGGATGCTTTTGTTGTGAAGTGGATGCCCGAGGCAGGAAAGTCTTAGCTGTATCGGGAATTCAAGGATCTCAAACAAGGTGATATGTCATTTGCTGAGTATGAGAGGAATTTCAATGAACTTTTTAAGTTTGGCCCTAATCTGATTGACACTCCTCTCAAGAAGAATAAGAAGTTCATAGCTGGTGCTCATACGGAGTATTATGATCGTCTCGTCGCTCATATGCATAGCTCTTTCACTAGTATGATGGATATGGCCATTAGATATGAGAATCCTATTTCTAAGGATCCTCCAGTTGCTCGTGCCACTTCATCTCAGTCTTCCTCTGGTAATCCTAAGAAGAGAAAGCCTAACTTTCATTAGGAGAGGAATAATTGAACAAGACTCCAGATTTGGGATCTTCTCCTTCTCAAAGGCAGTCTATCGACCTATCCTCCATTACTTGCTTTAGATGTAATCAGAAGGGACACTATTCTAATAATTGTCCTACTTTAGTTGGTGCTGCTATTCCTCCATCTCAGTTGATCAGGCGTGATCTCTGTCATATTTATCTGCAGCCTGGCCATTTCAAGAAGGATTGTCCTACTCAATAGAAGGGCAAGTCCTCTGGTATCTTTGCTAGTACCTCTGCTTCTTCACCTGCTCCACCTGGACCTGCTCTTGATCCTGCTCCTGCTCCTAGTGACACTCAAGGTACTCTTCAGGGCACTTTTTCTCTGTTTTATTCTCCTGTTCGTGTTCTATATGACACTGGAGCTTCCTATAGCTTTATTTCTATGGATATTTGTGATAAATTTAAGCATCTTCTTTCTCCTGAGTTGGCTCCTGAGCCTTTGTGTGTTTCAAATCCTATTGGTGGTCTTGCGAACCTTGGTAGGATTTGTAGAAAGGTGAAACTCTTCTATTCTAGCTATCGGTTTTCTGGTGATTTCTATGTTCTGGGTTTCGATGCTTTTGATATGTTGATTGGAGGTGATTGGCTGAAGAGGCATGAAGTTGTTATCTCTTGTAAAACCCGAACTGTTTCTCTTGTTAATGATTTGGTAATTCTTTGGTGATTCAGTGCAGTTTGCCTCAGGATTATGCTGCCAGTTTTATTTATTTTTTTGACTCTTCTCCGGATGATCTTGATTCTACTCCTGTGGTCAAACTATATCCCGATTTATTTGGTGAAGTCAATTCTTTACCTCCTAAGCGGGAAATTGATTTCCATATTGATCTTATTCCTGGAGCTTGACCTGTAGTTCTTCCTTGCAGAAGGATGGCACCCGTGAGAAGGTTGAGTTGAGGAAGAAAATTGAGGATTTGTTCTCCAAGGGTCTGATCAGACCTAGCCATTTAGAATGGGGAGCAATAATGATTTTCATCACTAAGTCCGAAGGTTCTTTGAGGATGTGTGTTGATTATCGGGAGCTAAACAAGCTTACTATGAGGAACAGATATCCTATGCCTTGCATCAATGATATGTTTGATCAGCTCCATGGAGCTACTATTTTCTCTCAGCTTGATCTTGCCATAGGTTTTCACCAACTCAGAGTTACTGAAGAAAGTATTCCCAAGATTGCTTTTCGTACTGAGAATGGGTTTTATGAATGGTTATTTATGCCTTTTGGTTTGACTAATGCTCTTGCTTTCTTTATTGATTTGATGAATCGTATTTTTCGTGATGTGCTTAATAAAAATTTTCTAGTCATTGTTGATGATATTCTTGTTTTCTCCAAGTCTGAGGAAGATCGTAAATCCCATTTTAACTTTGTTCTAGGAACTCTTAAGAGTCATCAGTTGAAAGCAAGATTTTTTAAAAGCCATTTCTAGAAGGATGAATTTCGATTTCTCAGGCATATTGTTTCTAGTAATGGAGTTTCTGTTGATTCAGTCAAGATCGATGCGATCAATGTAATTTTTTCCTTTCCCCTCTTTCTGTAATTCGATCATTCTTTCTTTTCTGTGGTCCTTATTTCTCCTTATTCTGTTGCAGGATTGGGAAATTCCTAGGACTCCATCTAATATTCGCAGTTTTATGGGCCTTTTCGGTTAATATCGGAGATTCATTAAGAATTTTGCTCAGACTGCTGCACCTCTCACTACTTTGACTTGTAAGAATGCTAAGTTTATATGGAATGATAAGTGTAAAACTGCATTCAATGAGTTGAAGCGTATCTGCACCAGTGCTTACCATTTCAAATGGAAATGAGGGATTAATGGTATACACTGATGCTAATCGTGAGGGTTTGGGAGCTGTTCTGATGCAAGATGGGAAGGTCATGGCATATGCCAGTCGCTAGTTGAAGACCCATGAAGCTAATTATGCAGCTCATGATTTGGAATTGCTTGGTTTTTGCTTTGAAGCTTTGGAGGCATCATCTTTTGGGTGCTAAGTTTGAGCTCTTTACTGATCATCAGTCTTTGAGATATATCTTTACCCAGAAGGATTTGAATCACTTTCAGGTTAGATGACTTGAGTTCCTTGCTTCTTATGATCTCGACATCAGCTATTCCCTTAGGAAAGCTAATGTTGTGGCCGATGCTTTGAGTCGGAAGAAGGCTTTGTTGTTTCAGCTTGTTGTTTCTTCTTCTCATCTTTTGGATCATATCATTGCTAAGCAGGATGAGGATAGGATCATCAGATTGATTAAGGAGAGTGTTCGTAGCAGAGTTGGTGGTAGTAGTCTTGATGGTAGTGGAGTCAGATCGATGATAGTGGAATATGAGGATTAATAATCGGATTTGTGTCCCGAATGTTGATGGTTTGAGGCAAGAGCTACTTCGGGAAAATCATCGATCCAGACTTTCTATTCATCCTGGTGTGACGAAGATAGATCAGGACATGAAGAAGCTTTATTGGTGGAGAGGTATGAGGCAAGATATTTCTATCTTTGTTAGTAGGTATGTGACTTGTCAGCAAGTCAAGGCAGATCATCAGAAGATCCCTGGTTTGTTGCAACCCCTTGAGGTTCCCAATTGGGAATAGGAACGTGTTTCTATGGATTTTATTGATGTATTACCAAGAATTCGGAGGGGGTAATGAGAGTATTTGGGTTATTGTGGATAGATTGACTAAATCAGCTCATTTCATCCAGGTCAATTCTAACCGTTCTGCTTCCAGTTTGTCTAAAATCTATATGAGGGAGATTGTTCGTCTCCATGTTGTTCCTTTCAACATTGTTTGCGATCGAGATCTTATCTATACCAGTTAGTTCTGGAAAGCTTTTCAAGAATATTTGGGTACTCATCTGAATCTGAGCACTGCTTACCTTCCACAGACCGACGGTCAAACAGAAAGAGTGAATCAGATTCTTGAGGATCTTCTTCATGCTTGTGTTCTTGATTATGGAGGATCTTGAGAAGAACATCTCCATCTTCTTGAATTCACCTATAATAACAGCTATCAGGTATATTTTCAATCTTCTATTTTAATCTTATCTTAATCTTTTATCTAACTCATTTCGCCTTTGAATTCAGGCTGGTATTATAATGTCTCTGTTTGCTGCACTTTATGGACGACCTTGCAGATCTCCATCTTGCTGGATTGAATACAGCAATCATTTTTTCTTGGTCCTGCTGTGATTTTAAAGTCATTTGAGAAAGTTGAGGAGACTAAGAGGACATTGAGGAGTTCTCAGGATAGGCATAAGAAGTATGTTGATCGTCGTAGGAGGAGTTTAGAGTTTTCTGTTGGTGATTTGGTTTTCCTTAAGGCCTCTCCCTTAAGGAATGTGATTTGGTTCGGTCGTAGAGGGAAGCTTGCTCCTAGGTTTGTTGGTCCATTCCATATCTTTGAGAGGATTGGCTCCTTAGCTTATCATCTGGATTTGCCTAAGAAGTTTTCTGGAGTGCATAATGTATTCCATGTTTCGCATCTTCGTCGATATCTGCACGATCCATCTTTGATTGTCTAGCCTTCTGCTCCCGAGAGTTTGGATATTAAGCCTAACCTTACTGTCGACAGGAAGCCACTTCATATTACCGGCAGAGGTACGAAGCAGCTGAAAAGAAAATTTGTCATCCTGGTCAAAGTGCAGTGGAGTATGGATGATCGGGATTGTACGTGGGAGACGGAGGAAAGCATTCGTGCTTCGAATTCGGAGTTGTTCGTTTTTAGGTACTATTTGCTTTTTCTATCCTATCTTTCCTTGTTTCATGTCTCATTCCTTTTCAAGGACGAAAAGTTTTGAGTGGGGGAGAGTGTAACAACCCATAAATTTTGTAAATATTTTTAATTTAATTTATTTGAAAACTTTGATTTTTAAATCATTTAAATTTGAAATTTTGGAATTTTCCAATGAATTTCTTGATTTTATTTATAATTATTTTTCCAAATATAATAAAATAAATATTTTCTGAAATTTTATATTTTGATCAACTATGGTCAAACTTTGACTTTCAGTTCAAAATTTTAAATTTGGATTTTAAATTTCTAATCTTTTTCTTTTAAACTGTATTTGATTCTGATATTGGTTCTGCTTTTCGTTTCGTCAAATTCTATTTTATACTTTTTAAATTTGATAAATTTCAGCGTTTTACACGCGATTATTTTCAGCATTTTTTTCTTTATTTTCTATTCTATGTTTTCTACTTCATTTTTTATTTTTTATTTTATTTTCTATTTTTTTATTTTTTGGGACTTTTTATTTGATTTTATTTGAATTTTGGGCTTGGAAATGCTAAAAGACTTAAGTTTCTTTTCTTGGAAATGAAGTAATGCCTTTTCTTTTTCTATCGTTCAAAACTTTGATTGCCCTAGTCGTTCACTTCTCATTTACTTCTCAATTCATGTACAAAATATTTCTCATTCACCTCTTTCCTCATTTGCCTCTTCTAATCAAAAGATTTACAGTAAGTTTTCTCATGGCTTCCTCTTTCTTTTTTCCTTTTCTCTTTTCTTTTATTTTTCTATTTGCAAGGCTCGACCACCACCTCCTATTGGCGGCCACATCCTCCCCTTCAGCACCACCTAAGACTGGCCTCCAAAATCACAACATCATCACCATACCATGCCGTGACCACCTAGATCCAAACCATCACCAAAAGCCATGCAAACCCTAGCCAATCTCCACCACATCATCCTTTCCTCCTTACTAGCCTCGGCCATCACCACAAACACCAATTCCTTTGCCTTGCTGTGGCCATTCCACCTCCAGGCCGTACCCTCCCAAATCTTATCTAAGCCATAAACCCAATGGGCGATCCATGTAGTCATAGGGGGCGAACCCAAAACTCATCATGCCATGCCTCTTTGCCTTCCTATTGAAGTTTGCCTTGCTATCCCTTCATATTCTAACCCCTAGCTGTGCGTTTTCTTGCCTTAGCCGAGCCTATGTGCTCCAAAAACCAACATGGCCGAGCCATGTGATAATGGTCTAGCCAATTTGCAAAGTGGCCGAGCCCACTTGGTTGGTTAAACCAATCTTTACTTCACTTTGATTCACGGTTGTACATTGTTTTGATTTATAATATTGTGTTGAATTATATACTTATGTATGTTCATATTTATTTGTTTATAAGATTTGAATATTGGCTCTACATCCACTCGAATCTAGTTCGTGCTTTGTCGTGCATTTTGAAGTTTGTTCGTGTGTCTCGAATTGTTATCCCCGGCTTTGGAAGGTGAGTTATCACTCTCGACATTCGTACTTATAATTATGAACAATGACATGTGAATTGTAGATGATGATATGATAGCAATATATATGTCTGTGATATAATATTTCATGATGTTATGACCTTATATATATATTTGTTACATCACTTGATTTGATATTCCATATTATACTATTTATTTATCTTCTACTCTCACACTGCAAGTTCCCTGTTAGTATAGAAACGCTATGGGTTGAAATGATACATAACCAAACAGACATTAGAATAAGGAAAAATCGTTATGAGTCGATAGGCTTAAGCAATTTTTATTTTATTTTATTTGACTTGGGAGTGCGGGTTTGAATGATATAACCCAAATTTTTATTTTTAAATTACGGATTGAAATGATATATATCTGTATCACTTGACCTAGGTTAGAATATTATATACAGACCCATGACTAAATTTTAGTAATAGTTTTCTAAAAATTATTAAGTATTTTGAATCTTTAAATATATGAAATTTTAATTTAAAATTTGATTTAATGATTTTTAATAAAATGAGATATTGCAATTTTATGAGGAAATAATTAGTATAAAATAAATTAAAGGTTTTATCTATGATAAATGACTTAATAATTTAAATTTAATTTAATATTGAATTTTAATTATAACCTAATAATAATAATAGATTTTAATTATGAAATAGATATGTTTTGTATGAAATAAAACTGTGATAAAAATTGTAATAGTATGTTTTAAACATGTTATGGTAGTATTTGTAGCATTTTTAAAGTGCTATGTTAACTTAGTGTTTTTTTTAAAATGCTATGTTACTTTAGGTTATATTTTGAAAGTGCTACTATTTCCAAATTGTAATGTTTTCCAAAATGCTATGTTATTTAAGTTAGATTGTTAAAAGAGTTATACTACTTTAGGTAATGTTTTAAAAATGTCGTATTTATAAAAGTAACATTTTTGAAATGCTATTATATATATGGACCATATTTTCAAGTAGCATGATTCCCAAAAGATAACATTTTTAAAGTGCTATAGTAAGTGTAAGGTTTTGGAAAGTGTTATGATTTCTAAATTACTATACATTTTGAAATGCTATAACTAATATATATGGATTTGGAAATATTATCATTTTGAAATGGATATTATTTTCGAAAGCAATAGCATTTGATTTTAAATGGTTTTGGAATTGAAATGTTTTGAAACAAGTATCCATGGATAATAATAACGTTTGGTTGTTGAAGAGACCGGCATCGGAAGTTATCATACTCTCTGCCCACTCTGAAAACCACTTTAACAACCGTGTACGGGTTGGAGATTCCAGAATGAAGTAGTACGGTGGCGACGTTCTATTGAGGTATGAACGTGGACCCGACTCCCATGAGTTGGCATAAGGTGGCTAAAACAGGAGTAATTGATGGGCTAATGAGGTCGCTCCTCTTATTGGGAACACTTCTTCGTATACCATTCTATTACTTTGTGATTGATTGGTGCACACCTTTGATTTTTGGGAGTGTGGATCCCGATGGGCGGTAGTGGCTACTACGCATTACCACCGGTCCGGAAGTGCAATTGGTATATCTACCCTGGCATTGCCTCGTTGTGCCGTGTCACCTACCCTAGCGCGCCTTATACGATTTTTGTTTTATAACATACCTATGGAGTGTCCTCTGACGACGCCTAATACGGGAGAGATTACGGTACTGTATAGACTATGAGAATATAAAAATGTGTTAAGGTGGAAAATGTAAAGCCTTAACATTATATTATACTTTACTTTAGACATTATTATAATAGCGTATATTACTACATAGTAAATAGTTTAACGGATGCATAAAGGATGAGCGGTCCCAAGCATCCTTTAAGTTACTTATGAATTTTATTACAGTTCACTTGAGTTGGTTTACATTATATAAGTATGTATGTCCTGACTCGAGTGTTTTGTGTTTTCTTTACGCTCGGGTCAGCCTAAGTATCAGCTTTGGATTTCACCTTATGGAGCTAGGATTGCTAGAGACTATCTATCTAGTTATTATCTATTTCCATCTAGTATTTTTTATTCAGCCTATGAATTAGTGGACATTTATATATTTGGGATTTCTGTTGTATTTACTTTCAGACTCTGGTATTTTGTACTGTGTTTGAGACTGTGTTTGTATTAGCAGCATGAACTACTATGGTATTTTATTTCCGCTGCAAGTTATTCTGATTTATTTGTGTATGTGATTGGTTTTATTTGCTCCAAATTTTATTACAATCTACTGTTTTGAAGTATTCAAGTCCGACAAGTGTGGTTTTATCGTCGATTTGAATGGTCCAAAATAGTGGGTCGTTACACTTTATTTTTGTATTAAGCCTTCGTTGAAGGTCACAAACAGGCTTGGTGTCGTCAATTAAATGGATGTGATGTTGAACAAAAGTAGGACTAATTCCCTTTATATCGGTGATCGACTATCCAATTGCTTCTTTGTTTTTCAAAAGGACAGAAAGAAGGGATGTTTCTTGGTCAAAGAGATAACTCAGTTGAAATTGTAATAGGAAAAGTGTCATTATCATCTAAGTATGCGTACTTAAGGTGAAAGGGAAGAGGTTTGAGTTCTAACTTTCGAGGCTGCATAATCAAAGAATTAGGTGGAAATTTTGACTCAACACTAAGGGGTTCAAACGAAAGCGCATGTTCAATTTCATTAGGCTCGTCTTAAAACAGTTGTTTATATTCGGTCTTGCATTCGTTGTTAAGATCAATTGTTTCGTTATCAAAATTTTCTTGAATGAAGCGAACTTCCAACGTTTAGTCATGTGGTTCATTCGACTGATTTTCAAGATTTAAAATGTTAAGATCCAAAATCATGTTTCAAAAAGAAATTTCATCGAACCGTTTTGAAAATTGATTAGAGCATTCAAAGTAGCCAAGAAAGTGGCCTAAAATCAATGGAAGTTGACTCATTGGATTGTTCACGGGTTAAGTGTCCAAAATTATGAAATCGACGGGGAATATAAATTGACTAATTTGGTGAGTACTTCTTCAGTTTCTCCCATAGGTTTCTTTATCAAATGATCTACAAATTGAAGAGTTACTTTTGTCAGTTTTAGTTCACCCGTACTGAGTTGCTGGTAAACATAATAAAGAATCAAATTGATACTTGCACCCAAATCGAGTAAGCATTTGTTAACCATTTTCTCTCCTATCGTGCACGGGATCATCAAACATCCAGAATCTTTGTATCCGGCGGGAATTGATTAGGACAAGACTTTGTTAATTCCAACGGCTAAGAAAACTTTCTTAAGTACATGAGTGTGTAGTTTTTGGGTACGCAAGTCCTCGAAAAACTTGGTATAAGTTAGGATGTGCTAAAGATATCAAGAAGTGGAATGTTAATTTTCACTTGTTTGAAAATTTCCAACATCTTTTCCATTTGGTCAGAGTGTTTCTTGGGTCAAAGATGATGTGGAAATGGAACACGACACACAGTAGGTGGGTCTATTTGAGTAGAAGAGAAATTTTGATTGGAGTTTGATTTGATGTTTTTCTTAATGTTTTTTCCAGATTCGTTTGTTGTTTTAGAAGCATCGAGAGGGGCTCTCGATAAATCGTTTGGATTAACGACTCGATTATCAATTTTTTTATTGGAACGCAAAGTCATGACAGCATTCATTTGGGTTACATTACTATCTTGAACAACATGAGCTTGATTCAAATTCATGTTTTGATTTCTGGGGTTCGAAACTGGCTGACTTGGGAATGTGCCTCGTTTACTTCACTTATAAATATGCTAATTAACTCATTTGCATTTCAAATTTGGCAATAGATCGACTCGTATTCTGAGGTTAACAAATTTTGAAATTTACTGTTTGATTGGAGGCTTTGAGTGGTTGCTTTAGCCAAAGTTTCATGACTTTTTTCAATCGAACTTAATCGTTTATAGTCTTGGAGAGCAAAAGATTGTTGCGGTTGATTTTGAGACGGACCGTAAATTTTTGTTGAAAATGATTGGGTTGAAAAGGAGGATTCGAATTATTGTTTGAAAATCTTGAAAATTTGGACGAACCAATTCATATTGGGATTATATTGGTTCCAAATAAAGCTTGGATGATTTCTCCAAACATGATTGTATGTTAGGGAAAACATGTCATTCTCAACCTTATTAAAAGCACTGAGTTGTTCTATTGAATTAGGGCACTGATCAGCTATGTGATTCAGATCATTACACTTATGGCACATGGGTTGGGAAGCATGGTTTATTTGGTTGGCTGAGAAAACATTGACAAATTTATTAATCATTGCGTCGATCTTAGCTTCTAAAGCCAAAAATGATACTATCTTGTGTGCACTCGATCGTGAGTAAATTGATTTTTCGTTAGAACGTTCCCATTGGGATGATTTTTCGGTCAAGATTTTAAAGACTTGCCTAACATCGTCATGATGTTGGGCGAGAAAGTTGCCTTAGTACATTGATTCAAGCATGGCTCATGAGCTGTTTTCAAGTCCTACATATAAGACTTGGCAAAAGGTCCATTTTTCGAAATTATGGTGTGGACATTTTATCGAAAGCTCTTTAAATCCTTCAAAATATTTTCTAAATAGTTCACCCTTGAATTGATGAAAATTTATGATTTCGTTTCGGATTTTAGTTGTTTTTTCTAAGGAGTAGAATTTTTTTAAAGAAAACTTTAACGAATTCTTCCCATGTTTTAATCGAATTTGATGGTAAGTTGTACGACCATTTTTCAGCGTAATCAGTAAAAGCAAATGGAATTAATCGGAGTTTGATTCCATCACGCTAAGCTGTTGGAGTTTAATGGTTGAGTAGACTTGTTTGAATTTCGTTAACAAAATGTATGGGTCATCCTATTCAAAATTGCCAAATTTTGAGAGCGTGACAATATCTTTGGAATAAATTTCGAAATGGTTACCTGTAGGGGCTGGTAAAGTGATACAAGAAGGGATATAAACATGATCGAGAAAGATTCTATCCATGAGAATTTGAGGGCGTTCTAGTTCGTTATCGCAGGAGGATCATTTGTTCAAGTTAAACTGTTCATGGAAGTGTCACGAGTCCAAGTACTCATGCACTAGCGAGAAGGTCAAGGAGAGAAAGAAGTGAGAATTGAGTTTAAGAGAATGAAGCAAGGTTTAGAAAAAGAAGTGAGAAATTGTTTTTTTAATATTTTTTTAAGGGGAAAAATATTTACCAAAAAAAAGTATTTCTTAAAAGGAAGATTGATTTTTTTTTTGGATTTTCAAAATTTCTTTTTTCGTTTTTATATGATTTTGCTTCTTTATTTGAGTTTTTGTTTTTTAAACAGATTATATTCTTTTGGTTTTTGGTTTTTCTAAAAAAAAACTTAAGTAAAAAAGTTTTTTTTGGATTTTTTATCTTGATTGAAAATTTTTAAAGGAAAATATTTGTAAAGATTTTTTGGATTTTGGATTAAATAAGAACTAAATTAAGCAAAATGTACAATTTTTTATAGTTTTGGATTTTGTTGTTTTTTTGAATATGCATGAACTAATGCAACTACAATGACTTAATTATAAATTTTCTGTCCTTAGTAGCTTCTAACCCAAAATTGTACAATCATACCTTATTTTAATCTAACAAAATATTTCTTAACCAGGCAACGGACATGAGATATCAATAAACCACGAATCACCGTAGCAATACAGCCGAAGACTTACGTACCTTCTGAGAAACAATCATTATAATAATTACGAATCACTGTAATATTTATAAATGATTATTGTTATATCGTAGCCTAGATACTAAGAAAATAAACTATTTAAAAAAGACAACTTGTCAAGATACAATTAAGCCATAGGTGAGCTCGTGACTCCCTTAAGTCCGATATCTGATCGTTATTATTAGCGAATTCTACGATAATATGCAATTTTTGGGCAAAGAAAGAGGAGATGAAAACCCCTACCTTATGTGGATTTGGATGTTGCCTTAAGAAAAGAAAATAAGATGATATTAATGCAAAATAAAATTTAAACGTAATTTTAACAATGCAACTATGAATGAAATTTGATTTTGATTTTGTTTATTGAATTTTTTAAAGTGCGTATTCTATTATGTTTGCGTCAATCCCCTTTCTCTCCTTTTAATACTAAGGTGCTTGCGACTACAAACCAACAATGTAAGAAAACTAAAAATAAGAGATAATGGCAGGATACTAGAGCGTGCAGAATTATTAGCAATTTATTTATTTTATTTTTAAGCAGCGATCTTTTTAGAAAGCAGGCAAAGCAGTTATTTTTGGCATTATCTGTTTTGGTAACCTGACAAAGGATTCGAACAAGATATATACAATTATTTTTGTTTTTTTAAAGATAGAAGGATGACAGAAGCAAGGTATTTTTTATCGTTTACCCAAATGAAAATGAAAGCAATTTATTTTTCAAAAATCAAACCCAGAGTCACCCGATTGCCCAAGCCCAAACAAAAGAAACTTTACAAAAATTATACTAAAACTCAAAAAACCACAGTTTAAAACAAGGGGTTTTTAGGCTCAAGGAAAAAATTGAAGAAAAATTTAGTTTCAGGGACAAGAAGTTTGCTTTTTAAGCTGAAAGATAATTTTTAGTGCAAATCATATAATGATAGTTGCAGCGATCATTTCTGTTTACATTATAAAGTGTCATTTAGACTAAAAAACAAACTTGCTGCCTCTGAAACTAATTTTTTTGCAACTTCTTCCTTCTGTCTATTTTCCCCTTGAAACAATTACCCCGTGGTGGGCCCATAACCCACAGGTCCCAGGATCGAAACCTGGCTCTGATACCAAGCTGTAACGCCCCACCCCAAGACCCACCTTAGCAAAGAGAATTAACAAGTAATTCTATCTACTAAAGCGAAGAATAGGGCTGGTTAAGGGCGACCATCTATAATTTTGTCCTAAACATCCATTGAATACGTCGATAAATGCATTATAATTTTTCAACTCAAGTGGATTGAGATACCCAGTAAATGCTTAATCCAAAACTATAGGTGGCTAATGGATCTATCAGAACAAAATACAATAACTGAATGTAAATCACATCACAGAACAGTAACCAACATCATATATATACATATATACTGATACATGTTTAGTACAATACAATATGAATACAATAAAGGTGGTACATGACCACACAACATACATCGAATCAAATGTAAAAACATCAGAGTATGCGGAAGAAATAAACTACTTAAGAAAAAGAAGAACTGATATCCAACATCAACTTCAAGCTAAGTCCAATAGATGATACCTGAAATAACTCGGTCTGACCCGAGTGAAAACACATGGGTCAGGCTAGCTAAAATCATCAGTTAAACAGAATAATCGATAAGGATAATTAGGTGAAAGCTATGATATCCTTTTTCATAAAGGATGCCATGCCCTAAACAGGGTTTCAACATCATAAGAAAGGACAACATCTCTTCTTGGCAAGTAGGAGAGATAATGATGATGAAGTCATACTTAAGTGGCATAAAGACACTTAAGCAAATGGAACATCGCCGAGCAAAATTTTAAAGATAAGATTCAATAAACTTCGCTTTCGCCTCATATCATCAGCGGTATAAAAAAATATGGATAATGACTTCAAATGAATCAATTATCTTCTTAGAAGTGCTCGTCAATATAACATTACATCAAAGGTACATATTCTTCATACATAGAATAAAACGCATATGGATGTGCCTCATCTTATTGGTGCATCCCAATGATCATTCAAGAAAATATAAAACCCAATCATAAAAGAAGCATCATACTTACTCATACCTCATCTCGTCGGTATGAGTATAGATACGTCTCAAATCCATCACTAAAACTTATTATGAAAAAAAAATCTCATAATCATTTATACCTCATCTCATCGGTATAAATACAAATACATCTCAAATCCACTATTAAAACTCCTTATAAAAGAATTTCCATAATTTATACCTCATCTCATTGATATAAATATAAAATGCTTCAAATCCATCTTAATAGAACCCGGACAGAGTTCAAAACATCATATTCGAAATCTCCATAAAACCATGTATATAATAAGCCCTTTTCTTACATAAGGCTATAATAAAGCATCATTATCAAAATAGTGAAAACAAAACATCTAAACTTCATGGAAAAACAGCACGTGCATTTACATCTTGACTAGTACTACCATTATTTGGTACCATTCATCGTGATGACTTGGGGTCACATAACATCATAACATCGTGATCATCTTGATTGACTATAGTCGAAAACATCTTGATGACACCCAGTCACAAAAACCCGAGTAATAACATCGTGATGATTGGAGTCGAGTAATAACTTCATGAACATCGTGATGACTCCAATCGAGTAATCGGTCTGTAGCACTAGTAACATCGTGAATGTGCTCAACTTCTCGAATAAGAACCCAATAGGCGTCAATGTACATCCCATACCATACGTTCTTACCTAATTGGTTACTAACCTTTAGCCGATGCCACATTAGAAAACCATCATAAAACATCATCAAATAAATACTACCTCATCTCATCGGCGAGTATAAGATACCTAACTCGTCTTATCTCTTACTTGGACGAGTTTTAAGTGACATCGAGACTTGTCTCATTTTATCGACAAGTAAAAATTCATCATAAATATCGAAATCATCATCAATCCATCATAAAAACTTGCCTCATCTCCTAGGCAAGTAAAAGAACATCGTGATGGTTATTTCTAACCATAGTTGCAAATTAAAACTTAACATCAGTATTGCCTCATTTCATCGGCCATCACAAAATGCATCTAGATTGGTTCGTCGTCGAATGTACTCAAAGAGTAATTTGTAGGATCTAGATTAACCCTAGAGGGGGGGTGAATAGGGTTATAGCAAATTTTCTCGATTTAAACACAGAAATAAACTGCAGAAATAAATATGCTGAAAAGTAAATCACACACAAAATTTACCCAGCTTCGGCAACCCCTGCCTACTGCTGCATTCACAGATTTCTATTAGAATTAAACAATATCACGCTTACAAACACTCTACTAGACTCGCAGACATTTGCTCCCGCTCACAAACACTCTACTAGACTCGCACACCCTGCTCGCAAACATTTGCTCCCGCTCACAAACACTCTACTAGACTCGCACACCCTGCTCCGCCTATAGAGTTTCACTTACTCACAAACTTTGCTTCCCGCCTATAGAGCTTCGCTTACTCGCAAACTCTGCTCCCGCCTATACAGCTTTGTAAACTCGCACACCCTTCTCACTGAACTAATTCTAACTAGACAATCTGACACGACCTAAACGCTAGGTGGTGATTTACAAATATCTGATTTGTAAAGTAAAAACAAAAATTAAATCGTTAAACAAATAACAAATAACCCTAATTAAAAAAAACTAAAGCCTTTAGAAAACAAGGCCGGCCCACTTATTTCATTAAACCCGTTCCTTATTTTCTTCTTCGTTATTCTCCAGCCCGATCCCCTTTATTTCTTTGTTGCGAAAAATAATGACGGCAGTTCCTCTTGAAAATTTAGGGCTTCGGCTCTTGTGTAAATCAGGGTATTGAAGCTGCGCCTTTTTCGTGTGCTTCGTTCTCGTTCGTTCGCTCTTGGCTGCTTCTGTTTGATCGAGTTCTCTGTTGATTCGGTATGTAATTTTATGCGTTTGTGCTTTTATGCTTTTCGTACTTGAACTCGATAATTGATTGCCGATGATGATTAGGGCATTTATAGGGTTCGTTACCCTATTTTCTCGTTCGCATAAATATATTTGAATTTGTCTTCGGCCGTTTGATTTCACTTTGATGATTGAGATTTTCCTTGACTGATTCACATGCGTATATATTTGAAACTGCTCGGTCGACTTGGTTTGTAATTCTCGGTTTTGAATTTTGAGATGCTTGACTATCTCCGTGAATCTCTCTGTTGACCCGATTGCAATATGCTTTGAATTCGAGACATTTGTTTACCATGTGCTTTGAGATGATTGACTTGGTTTTAAAATTCTCTGTACTGTTGATTTCGTGATGAATTTCTCGGCTTTGACTTCTGATACCCTGACCATTTCATACTTGTATATTTGCAATGCTCGGCTTGAATTTATTCTCGGCCTTCATGTGCCCTTGACCTTTTTTTTTCATGCTATTCACTGGATTAGACATTTCATATCTTGTTCTTGTGCATTTTGTTGTTGTTGAGTTGATATAGTCTGGTTTGAGTATTTGTTAGTGCATATCATCTTATTTTGGTTTGTTGTAAAATCAGTGGCATTGCTTCATCTTGTGTAAGTGCTTGTATCATCACTTAACCACTGCTTGGTTTGTTATGCACTGTTGCTTGAATCATTTTCACTTTAGTTGCTCTGGTGTCTGGCTTGGTTGCATTTCATGATTCATCTTGTAGTTGCATTTACTCTTGGTCTTCATTGAGCTTTGGCATTTGGGTCATGTTGGCTGTGTAGTTTGTTGCTTCATGTCTGTTTCTTTGTTGCTGTTGCATACATGAGTTTGATACTGTTGGTCGACTATCTCCTTGAGTTGCATTCACTTGCATTTATATTGACACTGGTTTACTGTCTGCATTCACTACATTTTGTACATGCATTTGCCTTTGAGTTGTTTTGTCTTCACTTGCATTGCTGTACACTTTTGGTCATTGTTGTAGTTGTATTATGTGATTTTGCCTCTTGTTGCTGTCATATACATTCATCAATGTTAGCATCTGCATTGCATAATTCATGTTGTAGCCTGGTCATTTGTGCACTGCCTTTGGTTCATGCTGTATTGTCTCTGTATATTTGTTATTCTTCTCTGTCCATTTGGCTGCACATGTGAACTTGTGTATTTGGTTTCGTCTCCATATAGTTGAAGCTTGCTGTCATATTTGCTGTGCTCGAGCTCTTTGCACACTGATGCACTTGCTTTGTGGTCTTGACTTTGGTGCTGTGTTGAATTTGTGCAGTGTTGTACTTGTTGTCGAGTCATGTTGCATGCGTTGAGTAACTGTGTTGGACTTGTGACCTGTCCTGTGTTGAATCCAGTTTTTCAAAAACTCGGGTTTGACCTTGTGCTTGAGAGTTGTGACTTTTATGTTATTGCACGTGAGTTGAACCCGGTTTTTCATTTGGGTTTGACCTGTGCTCACATGTCCCTGTAAACCAATCAAGTGTATATATCGGCGTGCACGGCCTTGTGGCATATGCAGTGATACACTGTGTATGTCACAATGTTCGTGTATAATGAATTCAAATTTAAATGATGACGAACAACCCAAATAACTGAGGCAAATCATAAATTCAAAAATTATCTTTTATTTTTGAATTGCAAAAATATTTCTTTTTCAATTTTACTGCGTTAGTTTATATTTTTGCAGATTGCTCAAATGCTGGATTCAAACTGGAATGCAGTTGAAGATAAAATACGAGTGTGAGTGATATGTAGTGAGGTTATTAATGTAAATATAAAATCGTGATGTATTCAAAATTGTATATGTATAGTGAGAGCATGAAATTGTACTATTCAAAATTCAAATAAATATTTATTTGAATAAAATATCTGTTTGAATTCAAATTCTGTGTAATTTATTTTATTCAACAAATATTTATTTAAACTGTGAAAAATAGAATAGTATATTAACAAATACATTTAAACGAATGTATATATGTTTATTATCATCAAACAAAAATCATATAAGCGCAAAGCGCATATTCAACAATCTCCCCCTTTTGATGATAACAAACATATATTTAAGATTTTGAATGTATTAAATGTATTTGATCGTTCAATTTGCTCCCCCTATGTAAATGCTCCTCTCTACATAATACTCCCCCTACATATATGCATACAAATAAAATATGTAAATGAGCCTATATGCAAATTGAAAATTATTTGACCTTTGCTTGATTCTATTTGACAAAATCTTAACTTTTCTCTCCCCCTTTTGTTATCAGCAAAAGAATAACAGTGTTATAAAAATAGGGATGAAGTGATAGACATGAATCAAACATTTAACTCAATTAAATATAAATATCAAATTTCAATAAAACTCAAACAAAAATCATAATTACCCTTGTCAGGCGCATATTCCACTTTCAGAAGTGATGGGGATAAAATCATCAAAAATCATACAGTTCTGTCTATTTGTGGTATATTTATTTCAGGAAATTTGAATATCTACTAACCATGCATAACCATTAGGACTTTTAAATGAGATTAGTAGTATTCCAATTTAATTTAAAAAATGAAATCAAGTATCTTCTAACCACGCATGACCGTGAGGACATTTAAATGGGATTAGAATCAACTTGTCTATTAAATCAATTAATTTTGATATGCGTTCCATACATGCATAACCGTGAGGACTTTTAAATGAGCATGGAAGCACATAATCAAAAAATCCAAGTAATTCACCCATGCATAACCGTGAGGACTTTTAAATGAGAGTGAATACTTTGGATATTTATTTTTATTGCTAAACATAATAAATTGAAGCACATATAATTTCTTTCACAAATTTAAAGATATTGAAGAACGAATGATTTCCTTTGTAAACTACCACAAATTTACATACTATGTGTAATTTTGATAAGGGATGGTCGATAGCAAGATGGTAGAAATAGGAATGATCATGGAACTTTTACCCAACAAATTTTTTTTATAACTCTTGTTATGAAATTCTAAAGAAATTTTCTAATTATACTTTCTCGAGTTATAATATATGATAAATATCAACACTCATCACTTTTTCAATCACTATTCATCTTTTCGACAATCAAAGGGAGTTAGATTAGTTAAAATAGTCATTTAAAATCAAATTCAAAAATTATAAAATCAATTTTTCAAAAATGACTAATCTGTAAATATGGTCAAACATGATTTTCTCGAGGGGGTTTTATAAGAAAATTTTCTGCTATTTGAAAATTATTTCAAGTGAAAAATATGCAGATATTTTCTTTGAAAAAACGATGCAGCAAATGAATGTTTCAAAAATTAATCACGTTCCACTAGTAATTTTCCTATCAACATATTACCAGTGTAATCTGCATCTGAATTTAAATTTCACTCAATATTCACTCGATGGATGTCAACGACCAGATTGTGAAATTTCAACAAACTATCTCAGAATGAAATTTGAAATGAAGCCATGTTATCACTCAAACAAATATCATAGTGTTAAACTTAGAAACCATAGGATGAACAACTATCAACAGTCATTAAAACTTCATTATTATTTCAAAAACAATCTCTTGAAGTTTCAACAATTTCATAAAGTTTCAAAAAAATTCAAAAAATTTCTTAAAATCCTTTTTAACAACTTTCTCATGAAAATTGAAATCGTGCAAATTTACAAGCAGTGACCAAAATGTCAAAACAAACATATCTACGTGCAGCATGAGTAACCATCATTTGACCGAACAAATTTATATGGATTAGTTCAAAGTTGAAAATCTGATTGGTCATCATTTAAGCACAAAATAATGTCATAAATAAGAACAAGTCAAAAAATCATATTAATTAAGTCCGAATCAGTCAACCATCATAATTACTCCAAGTAATTCTATTTAAAAATGGTTGGTCAATATTTTGAAAAAATCATAGCATCAAAATCATCATCTTTTGTTCATCTCAATATTGACTGATTTTAATTTAGAGTATGGTGCAGATAATCACATTATCGTTAAAAATATACCTTTACCTGTTTTTACCTTTACGATATTTTTCGTTATTGCCCATTGTGATTCTGTCACCTTTGTACTAGGCTAAGGAACTTTGCTTTGTCGCCCGTTGTGTTTCTGGAACAGCCAAAATCCAGAGAACACTGTTGTTGTTCCTTAGCCTGCCACCACACCTACACGATGAAAGATTTATGTGACCTATTTGTTTTTATAGGTCAATGATTGTTAGTGGCAGAATATGAAAAATATGTTTGTGGAGACCCAAAACTATTTATATATGTTCCTTTTGGCACCCAAATTTGTTTGACTTTCAAAGATTTTATATTTGTGCCTTTTGGAACCCAAATCGGTATAGTTTTCACATGTTTGGGTCTATACCAACAATTATTTAGATTATGTCCTAATTTTCTACAAATCGTGCACATTAAATTGACTTGATTAAATTTTGTGTTCCTATGACCATGATTTTCAACATGATTTCCAATTATTTCAGATCGAGCAAAAACACTTTTACTTTTTGCATTATCATCATTTTGTGATTTCCCAAAACCTAGTCCTTTTCTATTGTTAGCAAAAATTTGATTTCCCAATAACATTTTGAAAGATTTTTCTCCTTTTGAAAAGTTATTCAGGGATTTCTCAAGATTTTGGACTCTGGTTTTTAATGTTGAGTTTTCAGTGACAAGTGAGGTGCATCGATTTATAAAATCCTTTTTCCTAGTGTCGATGGTTTCCTTAAGATTCAAGTTTTCTTTTTCAAGGCTCTCAAAGTTATTCCTAATTTTTGATAGTTCCGAATCTAAAATTTCACATTGGTTACATTCTAGGTTTTGAATATTTTCAAGTTCAGTTTCTAGCCTAGAATTTTCATGGGCGAGTTTCCTCCTTTCAGATTTCAGTTTTTCAATTTTTGATTCAAGCGTATCAACTGCTTTAGTAAGATCAGAACACATAAAAACAAGTTCTTTATAAGAAAACTCACCTGCCTCACTAGATTCCTCGGAGGTTGCTTCTGAATTTGAGCATGCCATAAGACACAAGTTAGCCTCCTCTGAGCTGCTATCCGAAGCTTCCTCTCCTTCTTCATCATCCCAAGTCGCTGCAAAGGCCTTCTTCTTCTTTTTCTTTCCTTTGTTGTCTTTGAGAAGCGGGCATTTTGGTTTGATGTGGCCAGGCTTGTTGCAGTTATAACACGTCAGTTCATTATCGGAATTTTTGGAATCTTTTGACCTATTGCCCTTTGTTTTCTTCTTGCGTGGCTTGAATCTAGACCATCTTCTAAGATTATTGACAGCCATTGCAAGCTCTTCAATTGGATCTTCTTCATCGCTTTCTTCTTTGCTCTTTAAGGCAATCGTCTTCTTCTTTGGTTCGGAGTTGTTGCGTTCTTCCTTTGCTTTTAGCTCAAGCTCATATGTCATCAAGTTGCCAATCAACTCCTCCATGCTTAGTTTGCTCAGATCTTTCGATTCTTGGATTGCCGTGACTTTTGCCTCAAAGTTCATTGGTAAAACTCGTAGCACCTTCCTCACAAGCTCTACCTCAGTGAAGACTTTCCCAAGCGCTCTAGCGTTGTATACCAAGGTTGAAAAATGTCTAAACATGTCTTTTATGCTCTCGCCTTTGTCCATCACAAAGTTTTCGTATTCGTTGCTGAATAGGGCTAGACGAGACTCCTTGACCTGAGAAGTTCCTTCGTGTGTCACCTCCAAAGTATGCCAAATTTCCTGTGCTGTTGTACAATGAGAAATTCTATTAAATTCGTTTTTATCAAGAGCACATATCAAAGCATTCATGGCTTTAGCATTTGTCGTTTTCAATTTCTTATCGTTAGCATCCCACCTATCCTTAGGTTTAGGAATCTCAGTACCACCAACGATTATAGTGGGAGGTTTATAGCCAGTTTCAATAATATCCCAAACATCGTAATCAACAGAACTAAGATAGATACCCATCCTAACTTTCCAATAAGCATAATCGTTCCCGTTAAACATGGGTGGCCTAGCAATAGATTTCCCCTCAGAAAAAGCATTATTTTGTAGACTCATGACTCGAGAGTTAAATAAAATATACCGGGCTTTGATACCACTTGTAGGATCTAGATTAACCCTAGAGGGGGGTGAATAGGGTTATAGCAAATTTTCTCGATTTAAACACAGAAATAAACTGCAGAAATAAATATGCTAAAAAGTAAATCACACACAAAATTTACCCAGCTTCGGCAACCCCTGCCTACTGCTGCATTCACAGATTTCTATTAGAATTAAACAGTATCACGCTTACAAACACTCTACTAGACTCGTAGACATTTGCTTCCGCTCACAAACACTCTACTAGACTCGCACACCCTGCTCGCAAACATTTGCTCCCGCTCACAAACACTCTACTAGACTCGCACACCCTGCTCCGCCTATAGAGTTTCGCTTACTCGCAAACTTTGCTTCCCGCCTATAGAGCTTCGTTTACTCGCAAACTCTGCTCCCGCCTATACAGCTTTGTAAACTCGCACACCCTGCTCACTGAACTAATTCTAACTAGACAATCTGACACGACCTAAACGCTAGGTGGTGATTTACAAATATCTGATTTGTAAAGTAAAAACAAAAATTAAATCGTTAAACAAATAACAAATAACCCTAATTAAAAAAAAACTAAAGCCTTTAGAAAACAAGGTCGGCCCACTTATTTCATTAAACCCGTTCCTTATTTTCTTCTTCGTTATTCTCCAGCCCGATCCCCTTTATTTCTTTGTTGCGAAAAATAATGACGGCAGTTCCTCTTGAAAATTTAGGGCTTCGGCTCTTGTGTAAGTCAGGGTATTGAAGCTGCGCCTTTTTCGTGTGCTTCGTTCTCGTTCGTTCGCTCTTGGCTGCTTCTGTTTGATCGAGTTCTCTGTTGATTCGGTATGTAATTTTATGCGTTTGTGCTTTTATGCTTTTCGTACTTGAACTCGATAATTGATTGCCGATGATGATTAGGGCATTTATAGGGTTCGTTACCCTATTTTCTCGTTCGCATAAATATATTTGAATTTGTCTTCGGCCGTTTGATTTCACTTTGATGATTGAGATTTTCCTTGACTGATTCACATGCGTATATATTTGAAACTGCTCGGTCGACTTGGTTTGTAATTCTCGGTTTTGAATTTTGAGATGCTTGACTATCTCCGTGAATCTCTCTGTTGACCCGATTGCAATATGCTTTGAATTCGAGATATTTGTTTACCATGTGCTTTGAGATGATTGACTTGGTTTTAAAATTCTCTGTACTGTTGATTTCGTGATGAATTTCTCGGCTTTGACTTCTGATACCCTGACCATTTCATACTTGTATATTTGCAATGCTCGGCTTGAATTTATTCTCGGCCTTCATGTGCCCTTGACCTTTTTTTTTCATGCTATTCACTGGATTAGACATTTCATATCTTGTTCTTGTGCATTTTGTTGTTGTTGAGTTGATATAGTCTGGTTTGAGTATTTGTTAGTGCATATCATCTTATTTTGGTTTGTTGTAAAATCAGTGGCATTGCTTCATCTTGTGTAAGTGCTTGTATCATCACTTAACCACTGCTTGGTTTGTTATGCACTGTTGCTTGAATCATTTTCACTTTAGTTGCTCTGGTGTCTGGTTTGGTTGCATTTCATGATTCATCTTGTAGTTGCATTTACTAGTGGTCTTCATTGAGCTTTGGAATTTGGGTCATGTTGGATGTGTAGTTTGTTGCTTCATGTCTGTTTCTTTGTTGCTGTTGCATACATGAGTTTGATACTGTTGGTCGACTATCTCCTTGAGTTGCATTCACTTGCATTTATATTGACACTGGTTTACTGTCTGCATTCACTACATTTTGTACATGCACTTGCCTTTGAGTTGTTTTGTCTTCACTTGCATTGCTGTACACTTTTGGTCATTGTTGTAGTTGTATTATGTGATGTTGCCTCTTGTTGCTGTCATATACATTCATCAATGTTAGCATCTGCATTGCATAATTCATGTTGTAGCCTGGTCATTTGTGCACTGCCTTTGGTTCATGCTGTATTGTCTCTGTATATTTGTTATTCTTCTCTGTCCATTTGGCTGCACATGTGAACTTGTGTATTTGGTCTCGTCTCCATATAGTTGAAGCTTGCTGTCATATTTGCTGTGCTCGAGCTCTTTGCACACTGATGCACTACCTTTGTGGTCTTGACTTTGGTGCTGTGTTGAATTTGTGCAGTGTTGTACTTGTTGTCGAGTCATGTTGCATGCATTGAGTAACTGTGTTGGACTTGTGACCTGCCCTGTGTTGAATCCAGTTTTTCAAAAACTCGGGTTTGACCTTGTGCTTGAGAGTTGTGACTTTTATGTTATTGCACGTGAGTTGAACCCGGTTTTTCATTTGGGTTTGACCTGTGCTCACCTGTCCCTGGAAATCAATCAAGTGTATATATCGGCGTGCACGGCCTTGTGGCATATGCAGTGATACACTGTGTATGTCACAATGTTCGTGTATAATGAATTCAAATTTAAATGATGACGAACAACCCAAATAACTGAGGCAAATCATAAATTCAAAAATTATCTTTTATTTTTGAATTGCAAAAATATTTCTTTTTCAATTTTACTGCGTTGGTTTATATTTTTGCAGATTGCTCAGATGCTGGATTCAAACTGGAATGCAGTTGAAGATAAAATACGAGTGTGAGTGATATGTAGTGAGGTTATTAATGTAAATATAAAATCGTGATGTATTCAAAATTGTATATGTATAGTGAGAGCATGAAATTATACTATTCAAAATTCAAATAAATATTTATTTGAATAAAATATCTGTTTGAATTCAAATTCTGTGTAATTTATTTTATTCAACAAATATTTATTTAACTATGAAAAATAGAATAGTATATTAACAAATACATTTAAACGAATGTATATATGTTTATTATCATCAAACAAAAATCATATAAGCGCAAAGCGCATATTCAACATAATTTTCAAACCAATAATCTTCACCAAAATTTGGTAACTTCTAAATCAATTCAATAACACTTCAAATCGGTTTCGATGAAAACCATGCTCGAAAACAATGAAAACTAAGAGGGATATCTCAAAACCGATAACTTGAATTCAATACAAATTCTCTTCAAATTTAACCCAAAACTAATTCAAATTCCATTTAAATTTTGTATTTAAAATTCTCCAAATATAGCTAGCCTACTGATAGGCATCATAGATCTGAAAATTTCTCAAAAACATCATTAAAACCGAAGAGAACGAGAGGGCAAAATGAGCTAATACAATTCTAAGGTCAACGATTGTTGTTGCTGTCATCTTGCTCTCAGGACAGCTGCATACAACCATAATTTCGACCAAACAAACTTCAAAATTTCAGAAATCACAATGAACGAAACTTGTAGCACATTACCTAAGCTTTATGAAACATCCAAAATTATCAAAATTTCTTAAGAAACGAAGAAGTTGGTCAAATTCGTTTCGGTTTCAAAAACCGAGCAAATATTGATTTTGCTCTCGGGTTAGCAGTAGAAAAATTAGATTTTGACATAGCTAACCTGAAAACTACAGAAAAATCAAAACATAAAAGTTGTAATACATGATTTATTCTTTCCATAACATCTAAAATTATCAAAATCGGTTAAGAAACAAAAAAGTAATGGCCAATTTCGTTTCAGCTTCAAGGACAGAGCAAATATCAGTTTTGCTCTCGGGATAACAGAATAAAAATTCGATTTTGACATACCTAACCACAAAATTACAGAAAAATCAATGCATGAAAGTTGTAGCACTTGATTTATGCTTTCCGTAACATCCAAAATTATCAAAATCGGTTATGAAACGAATGAGTTATGGAAAAAATAATTTCTCAGACTTGTGATTGTTGTTGATGTCATTTGCTCTCGGGACAGAAACAAACAAGCACGATTTTGATCAAGAAAACTTTAAAATTTTAGAAAACTCAAAACATGAAACTTGTAGACCTTTGTCTGTTCTCTTCAGAACATCCAAAATTATGAAATTTGGATAAAAAATCTAGAAGTTATGGCCAAAACAATGTGGCAACAGAAAACAGAAAATAACAAAGATGAAACGTAACCTTATTAATACGAAAATTCAACTCAAAACTTTGATTTTGGCTAGCATTTGTAAGCTTTTACACTTGCCAATTGATTTTCAGTTAATAAGTAAGGATTTGCAAGCAATGTTGAGCCTTTAGCATAAGATTGAAGCCCTAAACATCTGAAAATAGAAAAAAAACAATACATGCAAAGAAGAAATTGATCAAAACAAAATTTACAGCAAACAATTCTAGGGTTTTAGATGGATTCTAAGATAGAATAGGTTGGAGATTACCTTCTTTTATGATTCTAACTTGAATTAGGCTTTTAAATTTGCAAAGATTGAGCTTGGAAGATTAAATTTTGAAGGGGGTAGCCATTGTTTTGTACTTTGAAGCTTTTTTTCTTTTCTGATTTAGATTTTACTGTAATGAGTTTTGGGAAAAAAGGAACATACTTCATTAGAAAACTCTAGAATTTCGGTTATTGGATGTTTACTTTCCAATTAGTCCATTCTCATACCTAGAAAATTATTTAGGCTAATATACATAGGTTTTATACTATTTTTACATAACTTTCCCTATTAAATTCTTTTTTTCATGAGACAAAATACATTCTTCATATTTTAACAAGGTGAACAAGATTAACGCAATAATATATTTTTTATGTTTAAAGATATTAGTTTCCCAATAAACTACTAATTTACACAATATTTGACAATATTGTTATTTTTAGACAAAAAAACCACAATTTAAACAATTCGAGTCAAATAAAAATTATTTCTTAACTCAAATAAGTATATTAAATGTTTTTAAACTTTTTAAAATATTACAACACTCTTTTTAATCATTAATACACTTCGAAAATTCATTTTTTTCTCATTTGCCCTTTTTATTCACTATAAAAGGCTATTATTGGAATAAAATCTCAATACTTCCCATTTTGACTCAATAAATAACTAACATCATTTATTTTCAACCCACTTTCACAAATAAAATATTCTATGCTTATTTTCACTCATTTATATTTATTCCAACCATCAATATGTTGAAATAACATCTTATGAGATAAATTAACTCACATAAACTAAAAACCCAAGTTTTATTCATCAAAACACTGTTTATATAAAATAAACAATATTAACTCACATTTCATTCCTCCAATTCATTTATAATCACAATATTAAATTATTATTTGTATTATAATTTAATATTAATGGTAATCTCCAAAATCTGGGTTGTTACAGACTCTCCTCCTTAACAAAATTGTGTCCTCGCAATTTCTAGAGGAAAAGGCTGTAAACAACACTAAAGATACAATCATCGAAGGATAAAGACAAGCTCGAATTCCAAACCATTCATACTCTCAATATAGAATGGTAGAAAGAAACAAGGAAAAACTCACTTGGTTAATTTAATGGCCTATCGCATGCTAATATGATGATTAGCAAACCATTGAATTTTCCAAGCGACTCGAAAGAATTTCAAAGATCTCCCATCTTGAATCAAAACTCAATAAGATGCTCAACAAATAATCAATCGAAAATGATTGATTTCTCAAAACTCCATGAATAGAGTCGGGATCAAACTCACTCAAACCCAAACTCTAAACAATAAAAAAGATCATCAATAAGATTTTCCGCATAATAATACGGAAAGAACATCCTCACCACAAGATAAATACAATATACAAGATTGATAAATCACAAGATGGCTTCTCAAAGGCCACACACTCGAACGACCATGAAAAATGCATGTCGTTAATAATAGCTCGAAGATAGAATATACTCAAGAACAAGGATATAGACTCGAATTAACTTTTAATCCAAGATATTTAGAATTTTGAAATCTCAACATCTTTTAAATTTTAAATCTCAATTTTCAACATTTGAAAATTTTCAAACTTTTTACCATATTACTTAGTAAGTTATTTAAAACTCAAAGTAAAAGTCCAAATTTATTCTCTAACTTCAAAGTTAATTTCCAAAGAAATTTGTAAATCCATAATAATATTCCTCAAAATAAATTAAGGGTTTAAATTCTAACCACTTAAGTAGTTTAAAAACAATCTTCAAATTCTCTCATAACTCTTCTCTTAAAACATCCAATGTATACAATATAGATTTTAAAATCTCAAAATATACTTCCAATAAAGCGCAACTCAAAAATAATCTCATTTATAATCTCATCTTTATGATTTAAAAATAAATAAATGGAATTGCCTTGTAACGACCCGTTAAATTCGATGATATTAAATGAGTTAATTTAATATGATTTCTAAGCTAATTTAGAATGAAATAAAAGTCTTAAGATTTTATTTGAGTAAATGTAGGAATTAGATATAGTAACTGTAATTAAAGGTTAACAATTTAAATGTTATATGGCAATAGATTTAAATAACGTAAATTGGCGTTTGTGGTTATAAGTTATAATTTGTTGATTTAGATTGGTTTGGGAAATTAATACTGGAAGACATAAATGGAAATTAGTATTAATGAAATAATAACTGAATTGAATTGCAACTATATAAATGAAAGTAAATTTTATTTAGTGGATGTCGACATTGAATAAATTTATTTAGAATAAAAAGATTTAAATGCATGTTTGGATAGAATATATAATTGATGGATAAAGTGGTAAGTAATTAGAATTTAATTCTATAAAATTTGGAACTGAACGTATGTAAATAATTTTGTAGGAATAAGTTAATTAACAATTTATTTGTGCATACCTGATTTAATTGAAATAACAGAAAAGACTAGAATTTGTTTTGCCTAGGTATTAATATATTGTTAAACTATAACTAAATAGCAAGTTGGAAGTAAATATGATATAAGATGACAAAGGCAACTAGTAAATTAATAAATGAATTCATAATAATAAGTAGTAATTAATGCATAAATATATTTGGCATTTGGGATAATTACAAAGTTTCACCCATTCATCTAATTTATTTAATTGAATCTAAATCTATGGCAACATTTTTGTTATTAATGGTTGTAAGTGATTTTGAATGTAAAAGGGTAACAATTATTTAGGTTAACCATTCATTAAGTATATTAAGTTAAGAATGGAAATATATTGAAATAAATCTAAATTTATTTATTTTGTTTTGTTAATATGTTCTAGTTAATAAAAGGGAATTTATAAGAAATGAAGCCTGCACTAATGAAGTGTATTATAATTCAAATATTATTTATACACATAAAATGTCTATTTACTGTATAGAAAGAGTCTAAATCAATAAACGAATTTATTGAGGTTCCAATTTATAATTTATAACATTTAATGTAGACTCAATTAATTAATTGATTTAAATTGTGCGGTTAGCGTAAGTTTGTTTTGTAATTGAAATAGTTAATTCTATAAGATGAAGTTAATGCTAATTTTATTTATATTAGGACCAGAGACGATCGAGTTTTCCAGGCGGCGCGTCAAGTTTGCCGTGCGCGATTTGGGTTTTCCACATGCTCGTTTCAGTTGCGTGCGTTCTACCTGTAGCTGAGTGATGGAGTGGAGATGAATGACGTGGCAATGGTGGGAAGGGTGAGTTTTGTGTTGTGTTCTTTTGTTTATATTTTATTTAATTGAATTCGATCGCATTTATGGCTATATCTCGCGCATACGAACTCCGATTCACGCGAGATTTTTTTTGTTAGGATAGTAATAAAATTCCAGACGCGTTGACGCTGGTTTGGACAAATTCCGAGACGGTCAAATTTTTGGGTTTAAATTGGATTTAAATTCAATTTAAATTCAAAAGGTGAGTGTTTTAACCCACTCACAACTTCTAAAAGTTTTTATGTTTGTTAAATTTATTTTAGATATGAGTAGAAATTTATTTATGATTGTTTGGCATGTTTTATTCATCATATCGGTTAATTCGCATCTATTTAATTTAACTGTCAATTTAATTCATTTATTGCATATTAATTGACAGTTAGAATTTATTTATTTGCATATAAACTACTAGTTAAACAGTTATAAATTTAACTGAATATAAAATGTTAGTTAATAACTATCAATTATTTCTTGTTATATTGTATATATATTGATGGTTGTTAAACTGATGATGTTTGAAATAATTTTGATTGATGATGGGTGAATGGATGTTTTATTGTATATCATTAAACTACAAGTTATCATGCATTTTTCATTTCATTCGGGATTGTGGTTTGAAATGATATACAACCGCAAAATTTTATTCTTAAATTGCGGATTGAAATAATAAATATCCGTATCACTTGACCATAGGATAGAAAATTATATACAGGCACCATGGTCTATATATAAAATATTTTAAAGTGATTTCTATGGTTTGTATGGAATACGGTTTATAATTTTAATTTTGATATTTTCTTCTATATATATATATATATATATATATATATATATGAAGTTAGAGATTTTGAATTTAAGCTGTGTATAAATCTCTTAAATAAAAATGGAAAAATTGAGAAAAATGGAGTTTGATAATTATATCACATGTTTAATGTTTAAGTTTGGAATTTTAAGATATGATATTTATAACTGGACTTTTCCAAGATAATTAAAAATGAATATGTTAGTATAAATTAAATTGAAGAAATTATTTAATTATTAGAAATTGGAGTTTTATTTATGGATTTTATGTAAATATTCAAGACTAAATAATAGTACGTTTAATTTGCTGAAAGAAAAAAATATTCCAACTTTAGTTTTGAAATATTAATACTCCAAATGGATATATATATAGAAATTGAAGTAGTTTTGGAACTTGAAAGTGATATTTAAATTTTGGTTTAGACTTTAAATAAAGAAACATATTTGTAAAGCCATGGAAATTATTTTTCTTTACAAAGTTACCTTAAAGTTAAACCATTTATTTTATATACCGTTGAATATCCAAATCATTCAAGTTTTAGAAGTTATGGTTTTAAAAGTATAAATTCCGAAATACTATGTTTTGAAAGTATAATTCAAATGTTTGGTTTCCAGATATTTTAAAGTTTAAACCAGTATGATTTTGGAAAAGGATTATATTTGAGATAAAATGATATCATATTATTTTGGGTTTTAATTTGATATCGTATTCATAGTTTTGAAATGGAAATTTTTATTCTGATTTTAAAGTATAAACTATTTTTAAATGACCGCGGTGTTATAATAACGATTGGTTGGCAAAGAGACCGGGATCGAATATGGACATACTCTCTGTCGATACCGAAACCACTTTGACTAACCGTGTACGCGGTGGAGATTCCAGAATGAAGTAGGTTGGTGGCGGCGTTTCCTGAAAGGTAAATACGTGGACCCAACTCCCGTGAGTTGGCATAAGATGGCTAAAACAGGAGCGATTCTCGAGCCAATGAGGTCATTCCTCTGATCGGACACTCCTCTTTGATATTATACTTTGACTTTGGGTTGTTTCAGTGGCCACTTTTACTTTGATTTTTGAGGGAGTTTGTTCGAGGTGGGCGGTAGCTGTGGCTATGCGTTTCCATCAGCCCGGATAGCAATTGGTATATCTACCCTGGCATTGCCTAGTTGTGCCGTGTCACCTACCCTAGCGCGCCTTATATGATTTTGGCTTTGTACCATACCTATGGAGTGCTCTCTGACGACGCCCAGTACGGGGGAGATTACGGTACTGTATAGACTATGGGAATATATTTTGTGTTAAGGGCTATATGGGTAACCCCTTAACGCTATTTAAAAGTAAGTTTATTTTATAAATAGACACTATTATAATAGCGCAATATACTACATAGTAAATAGTTTAACGGATCCTTAGGAGATGTAAATCCCGAGCATCTCTTGAGTTACTGCACTCATATTTACTCCTGTTGATTTAACTCACATAAGATCTTTTAGTTCTGACTCGAGTGGTTTGTCTTTTCAATTCACTCGGGTCAGTCCGAGCGTTTCAGGATTTGAGGATTTAGCTCTAGAGGACGAAGATGAAGATTTGTATTACTAGTATCTACTATATTATTTCACTACACCATTTAATTCCGCTGCATTGTTATTGGTATGTGTAACTCTGATATGTAGTATATAAATGTTTTGTAAACAGATTTATAAACTATATATTTTATTATTATATTTTATCCTTCCGCTGTGAGATTCTATTTTGTTTTATTTCTTCTCTAATTTCTTATTTACCCCATAACAATCCGCCCTTCCGTTTGGTTTGAATTAGCACGTGTGTCTGTTTGAATCGTGCGAAAAAGCGGGACGTTGCAAGTTGGTATCAGAGCTTTTGGTTTAGCGATAAACCTTAGCTTTGTGGGGTTTGACTCTTTGTTAATAGGGTAGTAATACCCTATGGGAGTCGCTGAGTGTATATATATATGAGAGAGCATATTTGTTAATGTTATAAAAAGATTTTGATATGGTGTTAATCTGTTCCGTTTTGTATTTATAAATTCTGGTTGATGCATGGGACGCTATGACATCAATAGGGATTTCTAAACACTTAATAGGACAGACCGACATAATATTTGTTTTAAATATAGGTAAATGAAATAATTTTGCCTATTATATTTTCTATATATAAAATAAAAAATTTCAAATGATATATATTTTGGTTGCAATAGATTGGTTTTTAGGAATAAAATTTTAAATAATAGGTAAAATAAGATTGAAATTAAAATCAATGAAATTTGGAAATTTTAGGACTTAAGTCCGGGATTTTGAAAATTTGCTTTCAAAGGATTTTGAAGTATAATAATATTGTTATATATGTTTTCCGATATAAATATTTCATTTTAAATTCGGAAGAATTGTTTTAAGGAAGATTTTGGAGAAATAAATTTTGTACTTTCCTCTCTGTCGTTGGAAAATAATTTCGGTGATGGCGGCCGCATCATCGACTTTCAATTTCGAGTTTCGAAGGGGAAAATCCACTGTAGTAAATTCTACTGCAGATTTATTTTGAAATTATCTAAAATTTTAATTGTTTTAAAATAAAATTGAGATATAAAAGTTGTAGGAAACTAATTATCTATTATTTTAAAATAAATTGAAATTTGACCTGGTACTTAATTCTTAAATTTTCCATTAATTAATTGTTTAAATTATTTCAGTGAAAAAAAAGTAATATTGTTGAACATTAAATTTAATTAAAAGAAGAGATAAAACTTGTATAAGTTCTTTTGCATTTTCTTTAACATATATAACTTACCAAATATGAAAAGTTGAAATGTTAAGTAAGAAATTGAAATAGAATTTTATACAAGTAGAAATTTTGGAAATAATGAGTTATTCAATGAATTGCTGTTATGAGAATTTAAGATTTTAAACTTAAGTTATAAATTGAAATTTTAAGGCAAGTATTATAAACAGGTATTTTAAACTTAAGAAAATAAAATGAAATTCTTTAATAAATAAAGGTTGATGTGTAGGGTTATTAACTTAAGTATGATTTAAATGCTACTAGTTTAATATAATAAAGGTAGGTAATATAAATAAATGACTGTAAACCCAAGGTAATAAATTAATAAAATCCTTTATTTATAAGAATGGAGGTTATAAGGTTAAGAATTTAAGTGTAAATAAAAAGGATTACTGTAATTTAATATAATAGAAATGTAAGCATTAAATAAGTGATTGAAAGTGAGAAGTGTATTAAATGTAATACAAATAAAAGAAACTTACATAACCTGAATAAATGAAAATGAATAATGGTAAGTAATAAGTAGAAATAAGGAAACAACCATTGAATGAGAAATAAAATTTGAGAGCTGTTAGAAATAAATGTAAATTATAAAAAGAGAAATTTGTGTGGTATGAATGAAACTTAAGAACAAGGGTTTTAGGAAAATAAATGAAAATAAAAGATAAACTGTTATATAAATGAAAAGATCAAACAGCTGATGTATGAAATAAAAAATTTATGTAAGTTAATTTGATTTGTTGGTTGAATTGTATTGTTTGATTTATGGTTTGGTCGGGTAAGGAAATTTGAAGTAGTTGGATGAATAAATAATATATTCTGTCCCATCTAAGACTGTTGAGTAAATGATGCACTTGATAGTTATTTTTCATTCCGTACAATTTCAGATTTTGAACCCGAACAACTATTTGCTTGTTTGACTGAATGGTTGTTTTGTTTTGTTGTGTATGCTGTTTGTTGAAACTAATGGTTGTTGTACTGATTGGATATTAGTGATTGAAACCACTTAAATATTTCACTTTATATAAATTGTTAAACCTTTGGATTTTTATAAGTGAAATGCAGGTATGAAAGCAATTGCTACTGCTTTTGGTTCCATAATAATAAGCGTATTATGCCCGACAAATAGGTACGTTTCGGATTACGATTATAACGCTATTTGTATATTCTTCCCATGCTGGGATATATTATTTTGAATATTATATATGATATTTTGTTATATTTAATATTATATCTTCTCCCGAACCTCTCTGTACAAAGGAGACTCTGCCAAAAAATTTCGTAAATTTTGGACTTAAAATTATGTTGAAAATATTTTCCAACTTTAATTATTTAAGTATAAAAGGATATAATGATTATAAAATGGGTATATTTAATTTAAGGAAATTAATTTAGTAAATTATTGTTTATAAGTTAATATTTGAAATAAGATGTACTGTTTCATTCTTCCTTCTCCCTTCTTTTTCCTTTTCGGGGACGAAAAGTTTTGAGTGGGGGAGAGTACGACCCGTTAAATTCGATGATATTAAATGAGTTAATTTAATATGATTTCTAATCTAATTTAGAATGAAATAAAAGTCTTAAGATTTTATTTGAGTAAATGTAGGAATTAGATATAGTAACTGTAATTAAAGGTTAACGATTTAAATGTTATATGGCAATAGATTTAAATAACGTAAATTGGCGTTTGTGGTTATAAGTTATAATTTGTTGATTTAGATTGGTTTGGGAAATTAATACTGGAAGATATAAATGGAAATTAGTATTAATGAAATAATAACTGAATTGAATTGCAACTATATAAATGAAAGTAAATTTTATTTAGTGGATGTCAACATTGAATAAATTTATTTAGAATAAAAAGATTTAAATGCATGTTTGGATAGAATATATAATTGATGGATCAAGTGGTAAGTAATTAGAATTTAATTCTATAAAATTTGGAACTGAATGTATGTAAATAATTTTGTAGGAATAAGTTAATTAACAATTTATTTGTGCATACCTGATTTAATTGAAATAACAGAAAAGACTAGAACTTGTTTTGCCTAGGTATTAATATATTGTTAAACTATAACTAAATAGCAAGTTGGAAGTAAATAGGATATAAGATGACAAAGGCAACTAGTAAATTAATAAATAAATTCATAATAATAAGTAGTAATTAATGCATAAATATATTTGGCATTTGGGATAATTACAAAGTTTCACTCATTCATCTAATTTATTTAATTGAATCTAAATCTATGGCAACATTTTTGTTATTAATGGTTGTAAGTGATTTTGAATGTAAAAGGGTAACAATTATTTAGGTTAACCATTCATTAAGTATATTAAGTTAAAAATGGAAATAGATTGAAATAAATCTAAATTTATTTATTTTGTTTTGTTAATATGTTCTAGTTAATAAAAGGGAATTTATAAGAAATGAAGCCTGCACTAATGAAGTGTATTATAATTCAAATATTATTTATACACATAAAATGTCTATTTACTGTATAGAAAGAGTCTAAATCAATAAACGAATTTATTGAGGTTCCAATTTATAATTTATAACATTTAATGTAGACTCAATTAATTAATTGATTTAAATTGTGCGGTTAGCGTAGGTTTGTTTTGTAATTGAAATAGTTAATTCTATAAGATGAAGTTAATGCTAATTTTATTTATATTAGGACCAGAGACGATCGAGTTTTCCAGGCGACGCGTCAAGTTTGCCGTGCGCGATTTGGGTTTTCCACGTGCTCGTTTCAGTTGCGTGCGTTCTACCTGTAGCTGAGTGATGGAGTGGAGATGAATGACGTGGTAATGGTGGGAAGGGTGAGTTTTGTGTTGTGTTCTTTTGTTTATATTTTATTTAATTGAATTCGATCGCATTTATGGCTATATCTCGCGCATACGAACTCCGATTCACGCGAGATTTTTTTGTTAGGACCGTAATAAAATTCCAGACGTGTTGACGCTGGGTTGGACAAATTCTGAGACGGTCAAATTTTTGGGTTTAAATTGGATTTAAATTCAATTTAAATTCAAAAGGTAAGTGTTTTAACCCACTCACAACTTCTAAAAGTTTTTATGTTTGTTAAATTTATTTTAGATATGAGTAGAAATTTATTTATGATTGTTTGGCATGTTTTATTCAGCATATCGGTTAATTCGCATTTATTTAATTTAACTGTCAATTTAATTCATTTATTGCATATTAATTGACAGTTAGAATTTATTTATTTGCATATAAACTACTAGTTAAACAGTTATAAATTTAATTGAATATAAAATGTTAGTTAATAACTGTCAATTATTTCTTGTTATATTGTATATATATTGATGGTTGTTAAACTGATGATGTTTGAAATAATTTTGATTGATGATGGGTGAATGGATGTTTTATTGTATATCATTAAACTACAAGTTATCATGCATTTCTTGTTATATTGTATATATATTGATGGTTGTTAAACTGATGATGTTTGAAATAATTTTGATTGATGATGGGTGAATGGATGTTTTATTGTATATCATTAAACTACAAGTTATCATGCATTTTTCATTTCATTCGGGATTGTGGTTTGAAATGATATACAATCGCAAAATTTTATTTTTAAATTGCGGATTGAAATGATAAATATCCGTATCACTTGACCATAGGATAGAAAATTATATACATGCACCGTGGTCTATATATAAAATATTTTAAAGTGATTTCTATGGTTTGTATGGAATACGGTTTATAATTTTATTTTGATATTTTCTTCTATATATATATATACGAAGTTAGAGATTTTGAATTTAAGTTGTGTATAAATCTCTTAAATAAAAATGGAAAAATTGAGAAAAATGGAGTTTGATAATTATATCATATGTTTAATGTTTAAGTTTGGAATTTTAAGATATGATATTTATAACTGGACTTTTCCAAGATAATTAAAAATGAATATGTTAGTATAAATTAAATTGAAGAAATTATTTAATTGTTAGAAATTGGAGTTTTATTTATGGATTTATGTAAATATTCAAGACTAAATAATAGTACGTTTAATTTGCTGAAAGAAAAAAAATTCCAACTTTAGTTTTGAAATATTAATACTCCAAATGGATATATATATATAGAAATTGAAGTAGTTTTGGAACTTGAAAGTGATATTTAAATTTTGGTTTAGACTTTAAATAAAGAAACATATTTGTAAAGCCATGGAAATTATTTTTCTTTACAAAGTTACCTTAAAGTTAAACCATTTATTTTATATACCGTTGAATATCCAAATCATTCAAGTTTTAGAAGTTATGGTTTTAAAAGTATGAATTCCGAAATACTATGTTTTGAAAGTATAATTCAAATGTTTGGTTTCCAGATATTTTAAAGTTTAAACCAGTATGATTTTGGAAAAGGATTATATTTGAGATAAAATGATATCATATTATTTTGGGTTTTAATTTGATATCGTATTCATAATTTTGAAATGGAAATTTTTATTCTGATTTTAAAGTATAAACTATTTTTAAATGACCGCGGTGTTATAATAACGATTGGTTAGCAAAGAGACCGGGATCGGATATGGACATACTCTCTGTCGATACCGAAAACCACTTTGACTAACCGTGTACGCGGTGGAGATTCCAGAATGAAGTAGGTTGGTGGCGGCGTTTCCTGCAAGGTAAATACGTGGACCCGACTCCTGTGAGTTGGCATAATGTGGCTAAAACAGTAGCGATTCTCGGGCCAATGAGGTCATTCCTCTGATCGGACACTTCTCTTCGATATTATACTTTGACTTTGGATTGTTTCAGTGGCCACTTTTACTTTGATTTTTGGGGGAGTTTGTTCGAGGTGGGCGGTAGCTGCGGCTATGCGTTTCCATCAGCCCGGATAGCAATTGGTATATCTACCCTGGCATTGCCTAGTTGTGCCGTGTCACCTACCCTAGCGCGCCTTATACGATTTTGGTTTTGTACCATACCTATGGAGTGCCCTCTGACGACGCCCAGTACGGGGGAGATTACGGTACTGTATAGACTATGAGAATATATTTTGTGTTAAGGGCTATATGGGTAACCCCTTAATGCTATTTAAAAGTAAGTTTATTTTATAAATAGACACTATTATAATAGCGCAATATACTACATAGTAAATAGTTTAACGGATCCTTAGGAGATGTAAATCCCGAGCATCTCTTGAGTTACTGCACTCATATTTACTCCTGTTGATTTAACTCACATAAGATCTTTTAGTTCTGACTCGAGTGTTTTGTCTTTTCAATTCGCTTGGGTCAGTCCGAGCGTTTCAGGATTTGAGGATTTAGCTCTGGAGGACGAAGACGAAGATTTGTATTACTAGTATCTACTATATTATTCCACTACACCATTTAATTCCGCTGCATTGTTATTGGTATGTGTAACTCTGATATGTAGTATATAAATGTTTTGTAAACAGATTTATAAACCATATATTTTATTATTATATTTTATCCTTCCGCTGTGAGATTCTATTTTGTTTTATTTCTTCTCTAATTTCTTATTTACCCCGTAACAATCCGTCCTTCCGTATGGTTTGAATTGGCTCGTGTGTCTGTTTGAATCGTGCGAAAAAGCGGGACGTTACATGCCTCGCCATTGAATCTCTAATAAATAAATGTATATGTTGGCAGCAGAGTTAATCGAACTATCAAAACTGCCTCGCCACTCTATTACTCGTCTCTAAAATTAATGGCTGCAATTGCCATTCGAAATAAATTTAATATTTAATCTCAAAATATTATTTTCAAAATCTCAATTTTTTAAACACAAACCATTGTGTCTGATTACCTCATCATAGAATTTAGGAGATTCCTATCGATAACGTTGATCAGGCGTAAACTACTTGATGGATAAACCAACACTCTCATATTATTTCTTTGAAAGAATACTGCTCATATAAATATATTCTCAAAACATTCTTTGATTTTTAAAATATCTCAAAACTCTAATTTCCCTTTTTAAAATTCATATATATATATATATATATATATATATATATATATAGCTTCAAAAACTCAAACCAAAGAACATTAAGAGAATGCATCGAGATATTCCTAGAATACGCGATTCTCAAAATCAACAGAAGGAGATAGAGTGTTAGTCAATCTTACGATGTCATGAGCCACTCCCAAAAGTCATCAAGATACAGGATAAGCAAGATATTCTTCTCGAAGGAGAAGAAACACACAATCCACGGATCACTACTTCAAACGGAGTGATGCTAAAGGATAACATTGATTGAGTATCTGAAAAGGATAACTCAAAAACTGAATGATAAACTCAATCAAACTCGAACAATCTAGAAACTCACCTCATTCCTCAGTGGATATCCTCGTGGAAGGATAACCGAAGAGCTAAGAGACGGGAATAAGGTTAACTCAACACTCGATTGTCCAACTATCCAACTGGATGTCAATTTTAAATGGACTCAAAAAAACTCAACAAAGTCACTATAACTGGAATTTGAGATAGATCATCATCATTTCGATAATCAAGAGTGAAATCAAAAACTTCGCTCTGATACCCACTGATTTAAAGGAACTCCAATTGAACAAAACACAACTCCAATATACACGGTACTCATAGTTTTTTTTTTAAAAAAACGAATGAATTAATCCTCGTTCTTAACACAAAACTCAACGCAAACAAGATTCTCAAATCAGAATTCCAAATCAAATTTCCAAATCAAAATTGTCAAATTAATGTTCTCAAATCAATCTAACTGGCAACTAGAAAACGGTAACTAGAATAAGGGTGATTGATTCTCGGGTGAGGTCAGATTGTGGTGGGTCATGCTAGGCTGGGCTGCGGTAGTAGGTGATTGTGTTGTTCAAGTTGGATGTTCGTGGATTGTCGTGATTTGATGATCGCTGGTTTCGTGTTGTTCGGGTTACAGGAGGTTTGCGGTAGGAGAAGGTGAATGGCAGTAAATGGGAGGAGGAGCAATTTGCTGGTTGTGGAATTGTTTATGGTGGAAGATGGCAAGTAACAGAGGGAAGTTGGGTTGTTTGGTGTGGAGTTGATGCAGAGATATGGATAGTGGCAGCAGGAGAAGTTGCTAAGGACAGAGAGATGAAGTTGATTTGGGTAGTCAGTGCAAATGAGATGAGTTGAATGGTTTATGAATTGATTTATGGTGGTGTATGAAGGGTTATGAAGATGAGTTTGTGAAGTGGTGGCAGTGCAAAGAGGTGACAGAGGATATGGTGGTGTTGTTCTTGGCTTTTTGATATGTGGATGCAGTGGGATGGTTCAAGGCAGTGGAGAGGAGGAGCTAGGTGCAGCAGTTTTGGGTGGTTGAAGTTGATCAGTTGGTGTATGTATGCAAGATGGCAATATTACTGAAGAAGTGTGGTTGAAGAAGTGTGATATGCACAGGTTGCCAGTGCACAGTCTGCCTAGTTGGATGGTTGAGAGGAAGGTGGAGTTGCTGTGGAGGATTAGTGACAGAAGTTGCAATTGTGGTTGATGGTGAGGAGTAAAAAGCAGTTTGACATGGTTTGGGATGACAGTAAGGAAGTAATGTTGAAGGAGGAGAATGTAATGGCGAGTTGACAAAATGTAGCGGTAGATTGTTGTATGCACTGTGATATGCACAGAAATGTGCATAGAAGTATGTTTAGGCAAGGCAGTGAAGAAAGGAACAAAGGCTGGTGAAGGATATGTGACAATAATGTTGGGTGTTTGGAAATGTGCTGAATATGATGAAGTTTGAAATGTAGTGTATTTGAAATGACAGAGGCAGGAATATGCAGTTTGAAATGTAAATTGTAGAAAAGCACACTAAAATGCAAATTGTAAAACAGAGAATGAAATGTAAATGAAATATTTTGTTTTTGAAATAAAATGTAAAGATTTTTTTAACTAGAAATGCAAAAGCAATTAAAAAAGTAACAAGCACACAAACAAAATGAAAACAAAAATATACATACAAACATACAATAATATTTTTTTAAATGCAACTCAACATACAAAATGAAAACACACTATATCAAACATAAAAATAATAATTCGATGAGTAGAATTAAAACAAAAAATCATATCACCTGCAATGGCGCCAAAATTTGTTTGACGACGAACTTTCTATCCGCTAGAAAATCGCCGAAAAATGTAATAAAAATAACTGCAAGTGCACGACGTACAATTTTAGTATGTGGCAAATATGATTCGATCCACAGGGAATTGAATTAATTTTAAATTCTACCCAATCAAATTTACCCAAAGTTTGAAGTTGTTTTATGCTAAAAATGTAAAACTAAGTAGAACAAAGTGAATAGAAATATGAGATTAAAAGACAATTTAGAGGCAAATCTACTCTCATACTTTCACATAAATCAACACAAAATTTTATCTATAATCTCTCGTTTTAATTTAAATAGAATTAGTGATGTATTTATCATAAGTATGACATATTTATGTTATTGATTAACTTAACTTAAACCATCAAACTTTAATACAACAACTAAAACCACTTATTGATTGTCATGAAAATGAACATGAAGTCAAATCAAAAGTTATTTTAAGCATGATCTATTTACTATTTTGTTTAGTAACATAGACCATCAAATTTTGATTCTTCTTTAATTCAATAATCAAAACCACTTAGTTGGATGATGATGTAAATTGTATTTATGTTGGATTAGGCATAGCCCATTTGTGATCATAGACTATCAAATTCCCTAATAAACTTATATGTAATCTAACTTTTCATGAATCATAATAAGAAATCATAAATAATAACATATGTTGAATCTACATAATTTTAGAGAGCTTCATTACTCCTTAATTAAAGTGGTTTAGCTTCTCATTTGTATTATCATTTCAACACATGTAAACTTCAACATTAAAATGCAAGGAAAATGCATGCTAATTAAAATAAAAGTAAACTAAATTGCTTGCATAAAAATAAAAGTAATTGCAATGAAAAGAAAGCTAATCTATTAACATGAAATATAAGAAAGCATGTAAATAAAAATGAGCACAAAATAAAAGCAAGTAGTAAAAGAAGAAGAAGAGGCTTAGGAAGCTATTTTATTTCTCATTTAATTTTGCTATAATTTTTAATAAGAAGTAAAAAGATTAAAAAAACTCAATTACATGAACATACATATGTCTAAAACCTTAATCCATATTTTAGGAAGCTACCCAAAATGTCCTTCAGGAAATGTAATCTCCAAGTAATCATTAGCATGAAATTAAAACCCCATTGATATTGGCATGTGCATTTTAATCTCCATTAATTAGCTTTTAATTGTGGTCCATGGGTTAGTGGGAAGGTAGGCTCCTCTATGTTGCATGAATTGTTTTATTTCTTCATCCTTTGTCTTCCTTCACTTGTGCATGCACACATACGTGAAACCACTTCCAATATTCACTCAAATTGCTACCAAACAACATTAACATGTGCAAGTAAATTTTATTAAAAATTAACACATACAAAAATGACCATTTTGCCTCCATGTAAATGCATGAGTGATGATTTGAAAGCATTTTTGAAACTTTGTTTTAAACATGTAAAAACACCCAATTATGATATTTATTTTACTAAAACGATATCAAGCGTGTGAGTAAAAAGAATAAATTTTTGTGCGCACATCACATATATTCATTTGTCCGAATCATAGCCCATGTGTGAGAATATCACGATTTTTATGTTTAGAAAATTTGAATATTTCAACTGCGTGACTCAACAAAATTGAACATACATCCTATATTCTCTGTAAATACCTAGTAAGTTATCCCACTAAAATTTTCAATTTTGAATGCGCCTTTTCTCTCTTCTTCTTCCTCCCAACTTAGAAACCCTCTTCTCTAAAAGTCAAATTTCTATTTCAATTTTCAATTAGAATCAACAATTTAACCACTAAACTTAAATGAGGCTGGGCTATCATAAAGTACATATTAAATTTGTGGATTCATCATTTTGTAGCAAAGTCCAATTTCGAACATCAAGCTTTTAGGGGCAAATCAGATTATTTTTATGATTTTTTCCTAATTTAATGTATATTCTTTTCAATCTTGCATAGTTCTAAGAAAATTATGGCCTAGCGTTTGATTTTGGATTAGTGGATGATAACTAAAGGTTTGGATTGAAATTAGAATGATATATATCTGAAATAAAAAGGGTTATTTGGTTTTATAATCAATACGATAATGATTTGTTGTTAGTGACTAAATTAGTGAACAAACAATGAATATTGAGATGAATGTTTATGAACTTTGATTTGGATTCATATATAAATGGATGAATTAATAAAAAACTAAAGTTAGTGATGATAGCATATTTATAACAGAGAATATAATTGGATATACATACCAATATATATATATATGTATGTATGTATGTATGTATGTATCTGTATATATATATATTATGTGTATATATGGATATAAGTAAGGGAAATATAGAAGAATGAGTATTGTAAAAGATACAAGAATATTGTATGAAAATTTCAATATAAATAAAATGAAAATTCTATAAAATGATCTTGAATATTATGTAATATATTTAAGAATTTAAATATTAATCAAAATGGATTTTATAATTTTTTTATGGATTATTTTGCATGAAATGGAGAACAATGTTTTAAATAAGAAAATATGTTTATATTGAAATATGCATATAAACCATATACAAAAATATTTACAAATTCTCATATGATATTTCAGATCATATTATAATTTTATTTCTATTTATATTGAATTTTAAATGTAGTTTGAAGACTTATATACATACATACATACATACATACATACATATATATATATATATATATATATATATATATATATATATGAAAAAGATATATTTCTATTTCTGAAAAATAGTTTTGGAAACACTGGTTTAGCATTTTTGAATGATTTTGATGAAAATCTTGACATAGAAAGATAGCAGAGAAACATATTTATATTAAAAAAATGGATCGAGATTCGGATCAAAATCAAGTGAGAAAGAAGCAAAATAAAAACAAAAAAAGAATTGCTATCAATAGGAGTAAGCTACCCTTATCCAGCAGGCCCCTACAGGTGCACCGATGGGCATTTTTGGGTTAGGTTTCTTTCACCAATAGGCCTAGATTGATGGAGTTCCGAATGAGGGTTCTTTTAGAATATTCGAGCAATGCTTAAACTATATTTTTGACTTGAATTTCATGCTTGATTGAATGAATGAAATGAAGGTATAGTAGTGATACGTAAGTAGATATGTCCATATGGATTTACATGTATTAATATACTTTTCCAACTTGATTGGATGGAATATTTACATGTATATATATATCAGGACACATGTATATATATGTACATATACGGATATACATATGGACAGTCGATTTCTACGGTGATTTGTTTGACTATTGATGTTGAGATCTTTATTGGTTATCATGGTAGCATGATCGCTTAATATGTGTAGAAAATTTGAGGTGCATGTTGTTGTTTGAAAATAGTTTTGTAAGTCATATATGAGATTACATCCATTCGATGATTCTGCCATGTGTTAATGCAATAGGGCGAGCTTTGCTGTGTATATAGGTAAGACCATATTATCGACCATTGTAAATGTATTGGATTGGGGCCTTGTTTCATATAGTTAGCCATGTATCATTATCTGTTTGACTAAATTGTTGGATGCAGGTGAAATAGAATTAATATATGATCGATTACCATAAGTATCTTGGTATTATTTGGGAATGACTAGAATATATAGTGAGGTAGACGTACATCGCTCATCAAACTTTAGTCTGACCCTCTACGTTTGTTTTTTGTAATAGCCCATAAAATCAACCATAAATGAATTGAGTGAATTAAAATAAAAAAGGTAGAGTTAAAAAAATATGGAAATTTTATGAAAGTTTGAATTTGACCATGGAAGTTATTCCGTTGCATTAGTGGTGAAATTCTAATCTGTTTCCATATGTAATATGCTGAAAATGAAGCTCAAACGAAGAAGTTATGAGTATTTGAAGTTTTTAGGTTTAAATTATTTAGTTTGACTTCAAACTAAAATGAATATTTAAATTTAGGGTTTGAATTTCAAATTTAACTATAGGTTTAGTTGGGGGTTAAGTCAAACGTAAGTTAAAAATTAATGTTAAAATTTAATTAGGGAATAAGATAAATGAGCAACGAAAACAAATTAACGCTCCCGAAATATAAGGAGCGATCAACCTATAAGACCCAACTGGTCGGCCCCTAGCTGTCGGGCAATCGGGCATAGGCGGTCGATTGTTGCCTCACAGTGGCGGCTAGGGTTTTATGTTGTTAAACGGTCCAAATTTATTTGTTTTGGATCTAATTTCATCCTACGGTTCCGGTACATTTCAACTCCTGTAAATAGGACCCTATCCTCCCCACTTTTTATTCAGTAATTCTATTAGGGATTCAAATAAGGACTCTAATCCTTTTCTAATTATTCTTTTAATCTATTTTCTTCTCCTCCAACCCCTCTAAATCTAACAAAATATAAAAATACCTATCTTTCACTCTGTGTGTGTATCAAAAGAAGGAGTCTGAAAAAGAGTTGCTTTGAGGTTGCAAATCCATACAAGAAAAGCTAAGGATAATCTATGAGTGAAAACATAGTATTTTTATTTCAGTAATTGATTATTACATGTATATGGATTTTAATACGCCTTAGGGATTTTGGGATTGCAAAAACGAAATAAATAAAATCCCCCAAAATTCCTTTTTATTTCAAAATGTCAATTCTAGATAGGTATTCTTAATTACTTATGTTAATTTGACGGAATTTATATTGTTTCTGCAATTTTTGATAATTTCTTAGTCTATTACACTTCCCCTCCTTTGATTCAAACTGTGAGTTTTCAATAACAAAATAAGTGTGTAGAGCACAAATCTTATTCGTAGTCTACACCACTTATTCTACGCAAAATTCCTTTATTTATTTCTTTTAAAGAGGAGTTGAGTAGAATATGAAGTTAGAATTGAAATTCCTATTGTTTAGGATATTACATTAAATTAATGTAATAAATTGGGTTTCTATTTCTATTTACAAGTCTATTTATTGAAGTTTTGGATATGAATATTTAATCCTTGTTATGGATATTGAAATCTTAAAATTAGAAGGGATCTTAAAATTAGAAGGGAAAGGACTTGCATTAGTATTATGGATAAAGGAATTGACATTTAACGCTAGTATAGGGCGTATGAACCACGCGCTTAGAAGTTATTAAGCGCGAATATATTTTTATTTATATTATCATAATAAATGTATCATTATAGCATATAATTGCATACTTAATTATGCACTAATTATCATTGATTCCCCCTTAGGAAGGTAATTAATATTTTAAGATGTAATAAGGAAGATTCTTTGTAAGGCCTTAAATATGAAATGGTGACGAGTATTATATATATCAAGAGTACATAAATTATGCCAAAGTCATATGGATGTGAGGTCTGTCAAATGACATACTGAAGTCTGCCCAGCTAATCCAGCTAGCAACAACATGACTTTGGGGCTGATGTGAGACATCTCCTATGATAAATATATGTGATGATGTGAGGTTAGTCCCAAATTATGTTGGGTAAATATGCTCAGCTAATCCGGCTAGCAGTTTCTACGAGTAATCGGACTAGCGTGAGATATCGTTATGAGTATAGATCATAATACGTAGGGCCTGCTTCGGGGTCTCATGGTATTAAGAAGTTTTTTGAGGGCTCGCTTCTTTTCCTTAAATAAAGTATTAAATGGCCAAGGGGTTAGTTATTAGGCACGATAGGTGCTATCTTGATGGGGATCTACTTTAGGATAAGGTACTAAGTAACCGATTGAGGCTCTGCATCTCTATAAAGAACTATTGAGTGGCTTAGGAGATTCCATGCTATGTCAGCTAGATAGTCTCCATTGACTAATGAGGAGTCCACCTTGAAAATAGGTATTGAATGATGGGGTCTGCCTCAGTTGTGGTCTTAAATGGCTAAAGTCCACCTATTTTCCTATAAAAGGTATTAATTTGCTTGGGTACTATCACTCATATTGTTAGATATTTATGACGTGGGATTTGGGCTACCGAGAAACCTACTTTGGGAATAGAAGGTGTTATGTGGTTGATTATGGACCTCCTTTCTTAATAAAAAGTATTAAATGGTTTTGTGTACACAAGTAATATTCTTATTTTAAAATATACCGACCAAGTGTTGAAATGGTAAGACTTGAGGTTTTTATTAGACAATTGTTGTTTTGACTCCCTCCTCATTACAACACAGGTTAAGGACGAAGTGATGACGATGGCAATGGATTTGCCTAAGCTTATGGCAGTTATTATTATCTTTTACGATGTTTTATGCTGTACCCATGTATTTCGAATAAATGATGCAATGGATTTTACTTGACCATCTGATGACGTTTTGTATTATGACATTCCAAATGGTTTTGTAATAAATGGGTATAATTTTCTATTATATTTTATTCGATCCACTATGAGTTCTGAAATAATAGTTATTTCTCTATGCTGTTACTTTATTTTCCGACCAACAGCCAAACTTAGAATGGATCGAAGTTTCGATGGGCCTTTTCTTGGTCGAAATTTAAGCCTGTTCCAAGAAGGGCTGTTACATTTGGTACCAGAGCCTAGGTTACCGATCAACTGGGAAACTATACATATGAGTGACGTACTTATTATTTTTGAAATGGTTTTTTTGAAAGGATTTTCAAAAATTCTTAGTATACATACCCACAAATATACATACACCACTATTTCCTTGAACATAAGCGCATGCACTGGGAAACCCTTTATCTTTTAGCATACAATTATATCCTAGGAAATTGTCGCTAACAATTCAACCTACAGATAGTTGTATGGTTGATAATCAATCTTCTTTCGAAACTAGGATTCCTTCCTATGGGAGACCTCCTATTCGTGCAATGTCTGAATGGTTTAAACAATATCTTAGGACCGTTAATCAATTTCATATTCCTCCAACTGCACCGGTGGCAGTTGCTACCCCACCTACTGATGCAGCACCTCATCCTATTGACATTCCTAAATCATGTAAAGACTTTCTTAATATAAGAGGGAAGACATACTCTGGAACTAATGGATATTTGGAAGCTAAATCATGGGTTTGACTACAAGAAAATATTTAAAGAGCTTGGTTGGGAAGATCGGCTAAAGAGGAGGATGACAGCTTGGCACCTCAAAGAAGAAACTTTAGATTGGTGGAACTTTGTGACCGAAGATGTAACAATCCACCTTTCTGGATGGTTTAAATCGATAATAAACTACACATGTCTAATTCAAGCCATTAAAAAGGGAGGATTGTTAATGGGTAAATAAGAAAATAAAAGAAACAGAGGAAAAATAAAACACAGAATCTCACAGCGGAATGACAAAATATAATAATAAAATAAACAGTTCATAAAGCTGTTTTACAAATAACACTTGCTTACACTTTTACAATTCAAATCAGAGTTATACATACATTAGAAATTAAAAATAATGCAGCGGAACACAGAATGTAGTGGAATAATAAATAACAATAATATATTGAATCTTCGTCTTTGTCCTCCAGAAAATAGTCTTCAATACACTGAAAAGCTCAGACTGACCCGAGTGAAATGAAAAGACAAAATACTCGAGTCAGACCTAAAAGATCTTATGTAAATCAAATCAAAATAAATAAAATAGAATACTAGTGCAATGGTTTCATAGATGTTACGGGATTTTCATCTCCTATCAAGTGTACAACAGGAATATAATTATTTAAAAGCTTTCAAATAATTCAAAATCTCAATCTTAATCATCTAACTAAAAAAAATCCAAAGTTTAACTTAAACCTTTTAAATAATTCAATTGCAATGCATAATCCAAATTCAAGAATTTATATGGATATATATATATATATATCATTTCAACCAATAACTAAAATTAAAAATTTCAAATCAATGAAAATCGCTCGGGTTTATCATTTCAACCCAAAACGATTAATCTATAAGATCATTTGGGTATGTATCATTTCAACCCATAGTGACAACAGAGATATAGGCATAAATAAATATCCAATAATCCAAAATTTCAACCAATAACATCAATCACAATCGACATCTAAATTAGAAAATAAGTCACAACAATTAATTGGTTATCATTATTAGGTGTTTAACTAAAAATTATATTCAATATTAATTAGATGGCTATAAAATTCAATATTAATTCAAATTTAATCTAAATGACAAATTAAAACACCAAACAAAAATTAATAAACTTATAACCACATCATAAATCTAATTTCACCAATATAAGATAATTTAGTAGTTGTGAGTGGGTTGAAACACTCACCTTTGATTTGTCGACGATTAAAATCTAATTAAATGCCCATATTTGAACAGCGGACAAACCAGAAACTAGGTCATTTTTAAGAAAATATAAGGACAAGAATATTACTGAATCTATAAAAGTGACTAACTAGAATGTTATTGAAAATTATTTACTCTCCACTTCAAAAAAAAGAATCGCTTAAAAAGCTTCCGTCAAGAGGAAGTTATGGTCAAAACAACAGAGGTATTTTCTGAGTTGAAAATCCGCGTTCAAATATACTATGAAAAGATTTGAGTTTTTTTGCATAGAAAATTAAGGAATTTGAATAAATGATCTAAATGAAAGTTAAGCCACTAGAAAAATAAATGGTTTGAAAAAATAAACACATAATTGGTTAATTTCTGAAGGATATATGATTGATACAATATGGGTTATTTTCGTTCAAAATTGGACCCGAGAAAGGACTTGAAAAATGGAGTTTTTAACATAGAAATATTTGAAATAGAAAGAAAAGTTCAACAACAAAGTAGTTGCCATTGAAATTATACACCGTTTCAAAAAAAATATTTGATTTGAGTAGTTTAGTGGAATATAGAAGCCATGGAAATAAGGGGAAGGAAGAGGGAAAAGGGAAGGGAAAAAAGAAAGAAAAGAAGAGGAAAGGTGGGACTTTGGCTATGGGTTGTGGGTGGTGATGGTGGTGGGTGGCGGTAAGAGGAGCGAGGTAAGCTATTTGAAAGAGGAAGGATGGAATTTGATTTCGAGATTTAGGAGTTTTGAAGTTTGGAGTTTTCTGTTGATTTGAGGAGGAAGAAGAAGAAGAAGATAAGCAGAAAGTTTCTCAAATGAGGAATTTTTTTTGTACGTACTTGGTTTTAGTCCGATAGGAAAATAGATGATCAAAATATGAGAAAAGGAAGGAACCAAAGTCTTTTAGGTTTCCTAAGATCTCTTGGTTTACTAGGATCCCATTAATCTAAAACAAACCCAATAAAACTTAACAAAAAAACGAACACAAATATATACTGTAAATGAAAGAAATAAGCTGCATGTTATTTAATAATTAGGAAATTAAGGTGGAGAGACAAAAATAAATGTCATGTTTATTTTGAAAGCTTCATGCATTAATAAAGCATAAAGAAATGTACGTAGGAATGGAAAAGTTTGCAAACCAAAGGAAAGTGAAATTTTGTATACGCGAAAACAAGGTGGCAAGAATTAAATACAAACTAAAAGTCGAGGCTCAGGTATTAAACAGAAGGAGAAATGAACAGATCAAGAATTAATAATGAAATAACTATTTTAAAACGTACATGCAACAATTAATAACAAAAGAAATGAAGGGGTCATGTACATCACACAACCCTTTTGAAATTCAACTGGTGAAACGTAACCAAATTAACTTCATTAACTCATATAATATTCAAATTTGTATGCATTTACTTTTTTTTATCTATGCATAATAAATAAAAGTACTTACCCTAAAATGAAAATGTTCAATTTGGTTTTTCCAAAATGATCTTTTATTTCCAATAAAACATCCTTTCTGTTTGACACAAAAAGTGTTATATTTTTATTAAATCAATTGCAATCGACGTTTTCTTCCCTTCTAATTGAAATATTTTAATTACATTAATTGCAATTACTTACAAAGTTAAATTTCAAAACAGACAACTAAAATGGATGAAAAATATAATAATTGTTTCCGTTATTCATTTAAACACGTTTATAAATTTGTTGTTCATACAGCAGTGTAACAACCCAGTATTTTATGATTATTTCTAGTTATTTATTTTAATCATTTAAATTGAATTGTTGATTTAAAAATTTTATTTTATTTATTAAATTGAATAATTTTGTTATTTTAAAAGTATATTCTGATTTTGTGTGAATTATAATTTCAAACCTGAATAAATAGGATATTTCCAAAAAAGTGGATTTTTGGTCAATCTGGTCAAACTTTGACTTTTAAATTTAAAACTTAAATATTTGAATTTTTGAATTTTATCTTTTATTATGAAATTAATTTTAAGAATACTGCTTTTCGTTTCGTTGAAATCGGAGTTATATTGTGAAAGTTATGCTTTTTACAATATTGGATGTAAATTGTTTTATTTAACAATATTGTTTATTTTAATCTATATAAATAATATTTTTATTTATCATATCTTATTCTATTTTTTATTATATGTTATGTTACATATATTTTTGTCTTTTAAATATTTTTAAAGTGATGATACAATTTTTCTAAAGCTTATTGAATTTATTTTCAATTTTAAAGCCTAGCTTCTATTTTCTTTGCTATTTTCTTAATTTAATTATATTTAATTAAAATTTATTTATTTATTTTTGTGAATGCATTTTTATTTCATGTTCCTATCTTTATTTATAATTATTATTTTAAGTAGATAAAAATTATCCAAAACTTGTTGCATTTATTTTCAAATTTTCAAGCCTAGTTTGCAATTTTTGCTGTTTTTCTTAATTTAATTATATATAATTAATATTTATTTATTTGTTTTTGTTTATTTACTAAATTTTCGTGTTTTATCTGAATTTATATTTATTTTTCAGATATTTAAAATTGCAAAAGAAAATATGGTAATTTGAAGAGTTTGTGACCTTTGATTTGCTTAAGGCTTTTTGTCTTCTTGTCTTTTCACATTTCAACCAACATCCTTTCAACTTTTGCTGCCATAACCTCCCTCTTCAGCGACCACTTCCTCATTTTCACATGGATTTCTTTTCTTCTCATCGCACAAAAAAATCTCGGCCACCATCATTTCAAAAAGCTTGGTAAAAATCTTCTTTTCTTTTTCATTTTTATGCTTGTTTTCATGTGAATTTGCACTTGCTCCTTCACCTCTTTGGTTCGGCCTGCCAACTCCAGCCATGTTGCTGCCTCCACCACCACCTGAACCAGCCACCACCACCTCCTCTCCAACCCCATAGCTAAGCCAAGCCATCCCGTGAGGTAGATCCACAGACAAATGCACCAAACTCCTCTTGTATATGCATAGCCGAGCACCATACATCACCACCACCTCCAAACTCCTCCTTGGCCGCCACCACAACACCACCACCAGCTTTTCCTGACATAACACCCTTTTCCACATCACCTCCTAACCCCACCAGGCCTGGCCATGACCATGCTAGCCTTGGCTGTGACCTTTAGTTGCCTTGAATCATTGTTTTATGCCTTGTAGTTGTAGTTTCATGTGCATATATCTCTTGCTCCATCACCATCCATGCTAGGCCGACCTCTACATGACCATAACTTGATCCAACCTAATCCAAAACCATCTCTTTGCTGTTCCTTTCCAGTCCATAGCTGAAGCACAAGTGGTTGAAAGCAAGTGCAAACACTTTGGCATTGTGTTATGCATTCATTTATAACAATGTTTTATTATATTTGGGTTGAAAACTTATGTTGTTTATATTGTTTTGTTTGAATGTTTGCAAGGCTATTAGCTTTGTCTCTCCCACACTCAAATCTTATTCGTGCTTTTGTGCCTTCGAATGTCTTTGTTGTGTGCTTTGGTTGTTGTCTTCAGCCTATGCAGTGAGTTATTCTCACCAGACAGTTTTATACTTATATAACTAGTAAATCGATCACATTTGAATCTGTAAAATGCATCACCATGTTATATCTGCTATGTTATGATCATATGATGTTCACCCATGCTTATTTACCTATTATGTCACATATTACTGTTATTTTATGCTGTTCTGCTATTTATATCAGTTTATCACATTGCAAGTTCCCTTTAGATTAGAATCACTATGGGTTGAAATGATACATACCCGAACGGACTTTAGAATAGGATAAAATTGTTATGGGCTAAAATGAAAGGCCTAAATAATTTTCAATTATTTTCATTTACTTAGGATTGCGGGTTTGAAATGATCAAACCCGGGTTTTCTATGTAAATTACGGGTTGAAATGATATATTACCCGTATCACTTTACCTAGGCTAGAAATGAAATACAGACCCGTTGTTAAAATATGTTTTTCTAAAAAATTTGAAATATTTTAGAAATGTAAATATTATAATATTTTGATTTATACTTAATTAAAAATGATTTTTTTAAAGTATTTTTGATTTTCTGAAAATTTTTAAGTGAAATACTTTATGGAAAGGTTAGAAAATTTGAATGTAAGTTATTTTGGAAATTTTGATTTAATTTTAAATGGAATTTAAGTTAAATATGAAAATATGATAAATTTATGATAATTTGGATGAAAATCAATTTAAAATGATTTTATAATATATTAATGATTTTTGAATAAAGTTAAATGTGAAATGAATGAATATTTAAGTTGAAATTTTGAAATATAACTAAAATTGGAAATTTGTAAATTTGGCTTAAAAGTGAATTTTAAGTTATGTAAATAAAAATGAAATTAAGTTATATTTGAAAATTTAAACTTAAATGTTAAGTTTAAATTTAATTATATGAATTGAAATTAAATGGTGGAATTTAATAAGTGAATTATTATTAAAAATTGATTTTTGAATGGAAATTTAACTTTATAAAATCATGAATATAAGGGTATTTGAATGATGGTTATAAAAGTGAAAATATGTGATTTTATAAGTTAAAAATGATTTAAACAAAATATAATTGTTTGTGAAATTATATTGAATATTTGAAGTTAATTAACTGCATTTTTGAAATGCTATTATTTCTAATATAAATGATATTACGGCATTTTGTAATGCTGTAGTTGATATAAATGAACCAAATCGCTAAATTTTAATAAAGGGATATAATAGCACTTTGTAATTGCTCTAATTGTTGAATTTAACTTAGGTTTTATTTGAACTAATGTATACAGCATTTTAAATGCTGTCTTTTGTTAAATTGAACCGTTTTGAATGTAACTTTCTGTAGCATTTTCCAAATGCCGCGAAAGGTGAATTTTCATTGTTTTGATAAATTTAAGTGAATAAATGAACTTTGAAAGATTAAAATTTTGGAAATTTAATAATTTAATCATTAAATAAAATAACTTCATTTTATGATTTAAATGAAGTAATTTGTTTTGAAATATAAACTATTTGAAATGTGTGTTGAAATGGTATTTTAAATAAATGATCGTGGTTTGGAAGATAAGATATTTTGATATTTTGAAATGGATTTTTGAATGATAATGAATTTTGAAATGATATTTGATTTCTAAGTATAAAATACAGTTTTGAAATTTTAACTACGGGATGTATTTAATTTATAGTTTAACTGATCCTTAAAGGATGTGCGATCCCAAGCATTCTTTAAGTTATTGTACATTACTACTACAGTTCACTTGAGTTGGTTTACATTATATAAGTATATATGTCCTGACTCGAGTGTTTTGTGTTTTACTTTATGTTCGGGTCAGCCTGAGTATTTACAGCTTAGCTTGGATTTCTTTCCTGGAGCTAGGAATCGCAGGAGATTCTGCTTGTCTTGTATCTGTTCCCTTTCAGTTCAGTTTTTCTATTTCAGTTCTGGTATTTATAAACTGCTGTGTATTTGAGATTTCTATTGTATATGTTTTTCAGACTGATATTATGTATTATGTTTTGAGTGTTTTTTTATAGTAGCTTCATGAACTACTATGGTATTTTAGTTTCCGCTGCGAGTTATTCTGATATTTCTGTGTCTATGATTCTATGATTGCATTTCATTTGCTCCAAATATATTTACAATGCGGTATTTTGGGCAATTCAAGTCCGACATGTGTGTCTGCCATTGCACTTGGAGGGTGCAGCATGATAGGGGGTTCTCGCTTCCTGGTTTGGTAGCGAACGGTTGACTCTTACTCCTACATGTCCCCGCGGGGGTTGGTGGTGCAGTCGAGAGGCTGGCCGTAAAGGCAGAACACAGGTACCAATGTATGCTACGGTGGGCGTTACCCCACTGGCGCGGGTTGTTACAGTTGGTATCAGAGCTTTGGTTTTAGGCAAAGCATAGCCTGCGGAGCAAAAAAAAAACTCATTAGAGATAGGGTAGAAATACCCTAGAATGAGTGAAATCAATCTCAGAATCCTTTCTTTGTGAGAGAACGTATTTTCGAAATATAAAATGATTTCCAAATGATTTTTAAAGTATTTTCAAAGATTATTTTGGTATAAAATTTTTCTTACTTTGAAATCAAGATTTTCTAAACTTCATCCCTTCGGTATCCACCTTGATAGAAATCTCTTGGTTAGGATTCTTATCGATTAGGATTCCTTGAACTTTGGAACGCTTCCATTTGTTCCGAAATCCAGTCTTGTCTCCCATATTGGTATTCCTTTGATTTGGAGCATTACATAACCCCATTTTGGAATGACCTCTATAAAGATCGGTGATTTCACAAATCTTTGAATGATCTGTAAAGGGGTGAAACTCCTTTACAATTGGCATTGATTCACCGGAGATTTCTATATCCTCGGTTTACGATGTTATCTACCTTCTGCTTTATCTGGATTCTTTCTCTGGCGATCGAATACCGATTTGCCTTAGATTTTTGAATTGATTATATTCCTGAAGTCATGGTTGACCCGGTTTAGGTCTCCCGTGATTTATATAGGCTTATCAACTCCTATTTGGTAATTTAATTATCTTATCTTCGTTCGAGCTTATCTTCGAAGCAGAATTCTATTTGATTAGAGTTCCTCTAGATTTGAATCTATGTTTTTTTGAAATCCATCCTTGAATAATCCTTTGAAAATTTGTGTTTGATTGTATTTTGAAATTGTGCAAATATCGACATTATTATTTTGATAAGGATGACCCTATCTTGTATATAAAAGTGAAATGTTTTCGATAAGGATTTTTTTTTAATCTTTTGAAAATGAAAACTTGAAGCTTTGAAAGGATTTGATATTTTGAAAATTTATAAGAAAATGTGATTTATTTAAAAATGACTTATAAATGAAGCGTTTTGAATTTAAATTTCGAGGAATCGAACTCCGGTGTTTTGAAATGGGTTTTAAGATTTTGGAAAATATATAATAATAATATGATTTAAAGATATTTTTTCAAATATGAAATGTTTCAAATGTATTCGAATGAATTCCAATGATTTCAAAGAGATTTCAAATAAGTTTCAAGAAAATAAAAGTCCAGAACCCACTTATGTCGCTGAAAAATAATTTCGGTGATGAATACAAGCATCATTGATATTGATTTTTGAGTTTCTGAGTGGGGGCGAGGCCACTCTAGTAGCTTTGCTATGCGAATGATTTTATGAAACCAAATTTTGATTTCAGATTTCGAAGTATGGTTTGATATTCGAAAGATATATGTATGTAAATATATTTGAAATGATTTAAAGTAAGCCGGTTTTCAATCCTCGAGATTCAGATTTGTTTTGGTATAACCTTATCTATTGGAAATAAATTTGTTTGACCTAAATTTTGTTGATTTGGAAATTTGGATTATTTTCTAAATCTATTGTTTTAAGAAACTTTGAAACTGAATATATGTAATTAGGAAGAAATGATTGGCGAAATCATATATGATTTTGAAACTGAATTGATATTGAAATGGAAATGAAATTGAGAACCTTGTTTTATTAAATACTTGAATTGGGAGTTATCGAACTTATATAAAATTAATTCGTATAAGTATGAAGTTGATTTGAAAACTGTTGAATTGAAAAGGCACTCAATTTGGAAAGTGAAATCTTATATAATCAAAGTCTATATAAGTGTGATTTGATATACTATTGATTTTGGAAAGTATTCGATTTGAAAATGAAATCTTATATATAATGGAATTTATATAAGTGCGATATTTGAAGCTATGATTTTGAAGGGCTACTATACATGGTATATTATATTTTGATGTAAGAGGTATGGGAAGTACCCTCCGGAAGAAGTATAGTGATATGCTTCGACCCAGATGGACTTGGGGAATCCAGGAATGGATTCGACCGATAAACCCTAATGGACTTGGGTGAATTCAGAAATGGATTCGAACTGATATGGCTGTCTGGACTGAATCTCATGAGTTCCTCCATTTTTTTTCAGGGTAGATGGTTCTTTAGTTTACCTAATGGAGGCGCTTTCGATCCTGGGATCTGTTGTTTATGGATTTTCCGGGAAGGAAGTGCATCCATTGCGTAAATCATTGAATCAGCAGCGTACCACTGCAGCAGGGGTCGATGGTCCCTTGTTTACGAACTGGCTACGATATTTTTCCGGAATCCGGATGGTAGAAGGATCTTCTGGAAAGTTTTGTGTCCATTGCGTAAATACTGGATCAGCAGCGGGCCACTGCTATCGTATTATCATCATTTGACATTGGATTTTGAGTGGTACTTCTCATACCTATTTTTAAGTATTTTCACTGGGTGTTGAAACAGGTCTACTAAGTACTTGGAGAATTCTAGCCTTGCGCCTGATCAACGCATGGTCAGAGTCTGTAAGAACGACGGTAAACCTGTTAAGACATCGAGTTATAAAAGTATTTTGGTAAAGAATAACATAAAGGATATTTTGATCATTTTTTTCTTCTTTTCTAAATAATTTAAAATGTTTTAAATATTGTTTACTTCGAACTAACAAATTTAAATCAAATGACTATTCATCATATTATAAAATGTTTAAAATGTTGTAAATATAAAATTATAAATTTTTGAAATGTATATGGTTTTAAAATATGGTTCATCCTTTTCCTTTAACCTATTCTCCCTTCCAGCTATTTCTACCTTCTTCTTCTTTGAGGCCATTTCTGCATTGTGGAAAGAGTTGGTTCTTTGGCTTATCATTTAGATCTGCCCGAGAAACTTTCTGGAGTGCATGATGTATTCCATGTCTCGCACCTTCGTCGTCATCTTTATGATCCATCTCTTATTGCCCAGCCTTCTGCTCTTGATAGTTTGGATATTGAGCCTAATCTGACTGTCGAGAGGAAGCCGCTTCGTATTGTCGACAGAGGTACGAAGCAGCTCAGAAGGAAATCTGTTAATCTCGATCGAGATTGTACCTGGGACACGAAGGAGAGCATTCGTGCTTCGAATCCGGAATTGTTCTTTTCAGGTAGTATTTTGTTTTCTATCTTGTTTCCCTTTATTTTCCTTGCCCGTTCTTTTCGAGGACGAAAAGATTTGAGTGGGGGAGAGTGTAACAACCCAGTATTTTATGATTATTTCTAGTTATTTATTTTAATCATTTAAATTGAATTGTTTATTTAAAAATTTTATTTTATTTATTAAAATGAATAATTTTGTTATTTTAAAAGTATATTCTGATTTTGTGTGAATTATAATTTCAAACCTGAATAAATAGGATATTTCCAAAAAAGTGGATTTTTGGTCAATCTGGTCAAACTTTGACTTTTAAATTTAAAACTTAAATATTTGAATTTTTGAATTTTATCTTTTATTATGAAATTAATTTTAAGAATACTGCTTTTCGTTTCGTTGAAATCGGAGTTATATTGTGAAAGTTATGCTTTTTACAATATTGGATGTAAATTGTTTTATTTAACAATATTGTTTATTTTAATCTATATAAATAATATTTTTATTTATCATATCTTATTCTATTTTTTATTATATGTTATGTTACATATATTTTTGTCTTTTAAATAATTTTAAAGTGATGATACAATTTTTCTAAAGCTTATTGAATTTATTTTCAATTTTAAAGCCTAGTTTCTATTTTCTTTGCTATTTTCTTAATTTAATTATATTTAATTAAAATTTATTTATTTATTTTTGTGAATGCATTTTTATTTCATGTTCTTATCTTTATTTATAATTATTATTTTAAGTACATAAAAATTATCCAAAACTTGTTGCATTTATTTTCAAATTTTCAAGCCTAGTTTGCAATTTTTGCTGTTTTTCTTAATTTAATTATATATAATTAATATTTATTTATTTGTTTTTGTTTATTTACTAAATTTTCGTGTTTTATCTGAATTTATATTTATTTTTCAGATATTTAAATTTGCAAAAGAAAATATGGTAATTTGAAGAGTTTGTGACCTTTGATTTGCTTAAGGCTTTTTGTCTTCTTGTCTTTTCACACTTCAACCAACATCCTTTCAACTTTTGCTGCCATAACCTCCCTCTTCAGCGACCACTTCCTCATTTTCACGTGGATTTCTTTTCTTCTCATCGCACAAAAAAATCTCGGCCACCATCATTTCAAAAAGCTTGGTAAAAATCTTCTTTTCTTTTTCATTTTTATGCTTGTTTTCATGTGAATTTGCACTTGCTCCTTCACCTCTTTGGTTCGGCCTGCCAACTCCAGCCATGTTGCTGCCTCCACCACCACCTGAACCAGCCACCACCACCTCCTCTCCAACCCCATAGCTAAGCCAAGCCATCCCATGAGGTAGATCCACACACAAATGCACCAAACTCCTCTTGTATATGCATAGCCGAGCACCATACATCACCACCACCTCCAAACTCCTCCTTGGCCGCCACCACAACACCACCACCAGCTTTTCCTGACATAACACCCTTTTCCACATCATCTCCTAACCCCACCAGGCCTGGCCATGACCATGCTAGCCTTGGCTGTGACCTTTAGTTGCCTTGAATCATTGTTTTATGCCTTGTAGTTGTAGTTTCATGTGCATATATCTCTTGCTCCATCACCATCCATGCTAGGCCGACCTCTACATGACCATAACCTGATCCAACCTAATTCAAAACCATCTCTTTGCTGTTCCTTTCCAGTCCATAGCTGAAGCAAAAGTGGTTGAAAGAAAGTGCAAACACTTTGGCATTGTGTTATGCATTCATTTATAACAATGTTTTATTATATTTGGGTTGAAAACTTATGTTGTTTATATTGTTTTGTTTGAATGTTTGCAAGGCTATTAGCTTTGTCTCTCCCACACTCAAATCTTATTCGTGCTTTTGTGCCTTCGAAGGTCTTTGTTGTGTGCTTTGGTTGTTGTCTTCAGCCTATGCAGTGAGTTATTCTCACCAGACAGTTTTATACTTTTATAACTAGTAAATCGATCACATTTGAATCTGTAAAATACATCACCATGTTATATCTGCTATGTTATGATCATATGATGTTCACCCATGCTTATTTACCTGTTATGTCACATATTACTGTTATTTTATGCTGTTCTGCTATTTATATCAGTTTATCACATTGCAAGTTCCCTTTAGATTAGAATCACTATGGGTTGAAATGATACATACCCGAACGGACTTTAGAATAGGATAAAATTGTTATGGGCTAAAATGAAAGGCCTAAATAATTTTCAATTATTTTCATTTACTTAGGATTGCGGGTTTGAAATGATCAAACCCGGGTTTTCTATGTGAATTACGGGTTGAAATGATATATTACCCATATCACTTTACCTAGGCTAGAAATGAAATACAGACCCGTTGTTAAAATATGTTTTTCTAAAAAATTTGAAATATTTTAGAAATGTAAATATTATAATATTTTGATTTAAACTTAATTAAAAATGATTTTTGTAAAGTATTATTGATTTTCTGAAAATTTTTAAGTGAAATACTTTATGGAAAGGTTAGAAAATTTGAATGTAAGTTATTTTGGAAATTTTGATTTAATTTTAAATGGAATTTAAGTTAAATATGAAAATATGATAAATTTATGATAATTTGGATGAAAATGAATTTAAAATGATTTTATAGTATATTAATGATTTTTTAATAAAGTTAAATGTGAAATGAATGAATATTTAAGTTGAAATTTTGAAATATAACTAAAATTGGAAATTTGTAAATTTGGCTTAAAAGTGAATTTTAAGTTATGTAAATAAAAATGAAATTAAATTATATTTGAAAATTTAAACTTAAATGTTAAGTTTAAATTTAATTATATGAATTGAAATTAAATGGTGGAATTTAATAAGTGAATTATTATTAAAAATTGATTTTTGAATGGAAATTTAACTTTATAAAATCATGAATATAAGGGTATTTGAATGATGGTTATAAAAGTGAAAATATGTGATTTTATAAGTTAAAAATGATTTAAATAAAAATATAATTGTTTGTGAAATTATATTGAATATTTGAAGTTAATTAACTGCATTTTTGAAATGCTATTATTTCTAATATAAATGATATTACGGCATTTTGTAATGCTGTAGTTGATATAAATGAACCAAATCGCTAAATTTTAATAAAGGGATATAATAACACTTTGTAATTGCTCTAATTGTTGAATTTAACTTAGGTTTTATTTGAACTAATGTATACAGCATTTTAGATGCTGTCTTTTGTTAAATTGAACCGTTTTGAATGTAACTTTCTATAGCATTTTCCAAATGCCGCGAAAGGTGAATTTTCATTGTTTTGATAAATTTAAGTGAATAAATGAACTTTGAAAGATTAAAATTTTGGAAATTTAATAATTTAATCATTAAATAAAATAACTTCATTTTATGATTTAAATGAAGTAATTTGTTTTGAAATATAAACTATTTGAAATGTGTGTTGAAATGGTATTTTAAATAAATGATCGTGGTTTGGAAGATAAGATATTTTGATATTTTGAAATGGATTTTTGAATGATAATGAATTTTGAAATGATATTTGATTTCTAAGTATAAAATACAACTTTGAAATTTTAACTACGGGATGTATTTAATTTATAGTTTAACTGATCCTTAAAGGATGTGCGATCCCAAGCATTCTTTAAGTTATTGTACATTACTACTACAGTTCACTTGAGTTGGTTTACATTATATAAGTATATATGTCCTGACTCGAGTGTTTTGTGTTTTACTTTATGCTCGGGTCAGCCTGAGTATTTACAGCTTAGCTTGGATTTCTTTCCTGGAGCTAGGAATCGCAGGAGATTCTGCTTGTCTTGTATCTGTTCCCTTTCAGTTCAGTTTTTCTATTTCAGTTCTGGTATTTATAAACTGCTGTGTATTTGAGATTTCTATTGTATATGTTTTTCAGACTGATATTATGTATTATGTTTTGAGTGTTTTTTTATAGTAGCTTCATGAACTACTATGGTATTTTAGTTTCCGCTGCGAGTTATTCTGATATTTCTGTGTCTATGATTCTATGATTGCATTTCATTTGCTCCAAATATATTTACAATGCGGTATTTTGGGCAATTCAAGTCCGACATGTGTGGATGCGAATGGCTGAAAATATCGGGTTGTTACAAGCAGAGTAATAAATAACTTAAATAAATTATTTTTCTACTCTTGTAATCCATCTATATGCTAAGATACAATTCAAATATGCATATGTTTCTTCCTTTAAATCAATCATTCTATTCTTTGTTTTAATGAAATTAAACCTGCATTCACAAATGAAACATTCATTTTATTTGATATAAATGTTCTTTTCATTAAATCGACTTTCCTTATATTTTCACAAAACATAAGCTATGATTAATTACACCTATTAATTTACAATTTGGTGTACTCTCTACCATTAACTGAAATTATTCAATTACATTAGTTTAAATTTTTTACAAAGATGAATTTCAAAATGGACAAAATAAATATAATGAAAAATAGAACAATTATTTCCTATCTAATAGTAATTTAAACATATTATACCCTATTGGATACAAATAGGAATTATACATTTCTTACCAAATAATAGTTTCTCGTCTCTACAGTCAATCTTTAAGCTACCAAACATTTCAAATAAACAAACATACGATTTCTTCTTTAATAAAGAAACATTTATTTTTCTTTATTAACATTTATTATTCTAATCAATTTAAAATTTAAAATTGTTCACTCAAACCAATGCTATTAAAATACACAATAGCATTTGTTATCATCCTTACATTATTTCAAACATGTTTCATTAGTAAAATTTTTACTTAAGCTCATAAGTTGTATTATAATTTAATTTGTATCAGTAAAATCTTTTTTTTTGTTTTTCAATAATTTTATTAAAAAATCTTTTTTAATTTAATGCTTTTAAATGTTTAAAAGTACGAGTCCTTACACTCTCCCCCACTCAAAACTTTTCGTTCCTGCAAAGATACGAGAAGGAATCCAAAATTTGTTATATTTTATTTAAAACAGTCAATTTATAAACAATTACACCTACATATTAAGGTTTAATAAAATTTGAAAATAATTCAAAGTCTACCAAGATTTTCTAAGTCTTAAATTTTTGAAAAAAGATTCGGCAGAGTCTCCTTTGCGCGGATACGTCCGAAAATAACGATACCAGTAATTTCAATATATGTATCATATTTCAAAAATAAAATATATACAAACAAACAGTATAACCATTTTTGCAACCAAAGAATCCATCATACATCCATGTAACCAAAACTAATGATTTATTTAGTTCAGAAACCTTAAATCATGCAAGGTGATGAGTAAACTGTCAAGTGTACCCTATACTCAACAACCTTAGATAATTACATAATTTGTTAGTCAAACAACCTCAACAACTAGAAGTATTCTTTCCCAAACTTACCATCAGCCAAACAATAAGAATTTTAAATTTATTTAAGTTTATTCGATTGGTTTTTTTCATCATTTACCTTTCATTCATTTATTTATATAAAGATCAATCACTTACATAATTTGGTTTCCATTAAATATTTAAGTCAGTAATGAATCATTTCAAAAAAAATATTACTTAAGCTTCTACTGTCCTACTTATTTTTATAACTCCATTCGATTATTGAATAAAAATTTAAGTTTTTGGTATTTCCCTTGAAGAGAAAAGAAATATTTCAACATGTCTAAAAATTCAGTTAAAACATTTAACCTCATTCACTTAGTAAAAATATAAGATATATTTAAAACATCCTCATAGCATTATGCAAAGATTTTTCAAAAGTCTAAAACAATTTTAGAAATTTATATCAAAACATTGTAATAAACTTTAAAATAAAGTTCCTTAAATCCTATAATTTATTAGACTGATTATTTTTAAAATAAGTATAAACTCAAGATTATTAAACTGAAACTAATAGAGTACTCAAATCTTACATTAAATTTCTAAATCAAAGTTTAAAATTTCATATCTTCATAATTAATTTTACACACTTGTTTTAAATGAATATTCAAATCATGGAAAAACATTTATTATGGTTTGATACAAAAATTCAAACAGTAAATGAACCAATAAATTTACTATTAGTACTTCGAAATCAATTAAATATTCCAAACTATACTTGCAAAATAGAGATTCAAATTTATCTACCAATTATATTACTATAAATAAACTTCTCAAATCAATTTTTTTCCATTTATATAATATCTTTAAATTCTACATTCAAAGAAACTTATATAAATTTTACTTGCAATATTCATTTGAAAGCTTCATTTGAAAATAAATCATCTTTAATACTTTAATACTTTTCAAAAATTCATTTGTAAAATTTCTTACTTCATTTTTAAAGACCATTTAAATATTTTAAATAACATCTTTAGAAATATATGTCAGCTATTTGAAAATAATTATTTACATCATTACTTATATTTACAAAGAAAATATTGAACCCCTTAAATCCATTATTTATAAATTTATTAGTTTATCTCAAGATACTTTTCAAACATTATTAATAAATCAATAAGCATTTACTTTAAATATGTTTTATTGAATTAATGATTTCTCACGATATTTACAACACTAATAAACCATGCTGTACATAAATAGATAATATTTTAAAAAAATTAAAGTATTTAGAAAAGAAAAAAAAGATGATAAAAACATCTTTTATATAATACTTTATTAAAATACTTTTATAACTCGATGTCTTAGCATGTTTATCCTCGTTCTTGCAGACTCTGGCCATGCGTTGATCAGGCACAAGGCTAGAATTCTCCAAGTACTTAGTAGACCTGTTTCAACACCTAGTGAAAATACTTGAAAAACTTTCAAAACCGATATGGGAAGTACAATCCAAACAAATCACCTGGATCGCAGATACACAATGGTTACGCTTGGATTCCTTAGGAAACATCCATAACTTTAAGAAATCACTGCCTTGCGAATTACGCCATGATAACCAAAACTGTGGACCGCATGATATATAACAATGGTTGCGCCTGGAATTCCCAGGAAACATCCATACCCTTTAAGCAATCTCTGCCTTGCGGATTACACCACGACAACAAAACCGATAGATCATAGGATACATAACAATGGTTACGCCTGGATCCCCAGGAAACATCCATGCCCTTTAAGCAACCTCTTCCTTGCGGATTACGCTATCCAAAAAAATATGACCATGGATAACGCCATGGTAGGACACTCGAGTATCACATCCGAAAAACCAAAATCAGAGAGAATAATGTCGATAGAATGAATCCACAATGTAGCCACAAAGCGGATATCAAGTAGAAGGCACTTTCCGTATCTTTACTTCGAAAATATGCATCATATAGTACATTTTCAAATCAATTTCAAATATCATACTTATATAAAGTCCATTATATATAAGATTCCATTTTCAAATCGAATACTTTCCAAAATCAATAGTATCAAATCACACTTACATGGACTTCGATTATATAAGATTTCGCTTTCAAATTGAGTACATTTTCAAATCAATAGTTTTCAAATCAACTTCATACTTAATATTTATTTCATAGAATTTCTCCTTTTGATATAAACATTAATATATCCATTCTCACAATATTTCTTATATTTCTCTTTAATTTAAATTACATTCATTTCACATGTAATATTTCTCATTTAATGCTACATTTATTTGCAAATCATTTCATAAGAAATTTTCTCACGTTTATAACCAATTTATTAAACTTAATTCCTCTTTATAAGACATTGTTCGAGTTTAAAGTTATCACAACTTTATTATAACCATTTATTGCAACATCCATTTATTTCATAATAATTTACAAGTCAAGGCTTTATTTGAAATCATTTCACTTTTAATTCATATTTGTTTATTCCATTTAGTTTCACCTTTACCTTTCAATTTATTTATGGGACGTTTCATAAATGTTAATTAAGTTTATAAACATATTTTTCCAATTTAATCTCGTATACAACATTTCCTTAATCGCAATTTCAATTTAAAGATCCCAAGGCTTAAAGTTCACACTTGTATATTATTACATTACATGCTAAGAATGTATACCCCAATTCTATTCATTTACTAAACATAGATATAACAAATTAAACCTTGTTTTACTTGCTTTAAAATTAAGGTTATCAATTCAACTATATAATTCAACCCAATTATCAATTTTCACTCATGTATTAATTCAAAAGGTTTCGATTATCCAAAATAACCAAATATTCCATTTTTTGAATAGTCGAAACTACATGTCAACAAACAACAAAATTCACAACAACATTTCAATTTCATAAAAAAATATCCTAATTATTCATTTTATTCTCTTTAATGCACCATTATTAAACTAGTGTTTAGTCCATTAATTCAATCAACAATAATTAACCAAAGTTTATAATTTGATTAAATACAACAAGTCAACAAAAATGATAATAATTAAATATTACAGTTTCATAAATCAAACACATTACAAATAACTATATTAGTAATAAAATATTATTCCTTTATATATATCATATAATATTAGGAAAAATAATTTCATTTCAAAATTTATAGAAAACATTTTTATAACACTAACAAATACGCGCTCTCGTATATACCCTCAGATAACTCATTCTAGGGTATTACTACCATATCCCTAATGAGTTAACCCCAACAGGCTAAGGTATGTCTAAACCAAAGCTCTGATACCAACGGTAACGACCCACCTTTTTGGACGGTTTAAATCGATAATAAACTACACTTGTCTAATTCAAACCATTCGAAAGGAAGGATTGTTAACGAGGTAAATAAGAAAATAAAAGAAAAGGAGGAAAAATAAAACGCAGAATCTCGTAGCGGAATGACAAAATATAATAATAAAATAAACAGTTCATGAAGCTGTTTTACAAATAACATTTGCTTACACTTTTACAATTCAAATCAGAGTTATACATACATCAAAAATAAAAAAATAGTGCAGCAGAACACAGAATGTAGTGGAATAATAAATAACAATAATATATTGAATCTTCATCTTTGTCCTCCAGAAAATAGTCTTCAATACACTGAAAAGCTCAGACTGACCCGAGCATAATGAAAAGACAAAACACTCAAGTCAGAACTAAAAGATCTTATGCAAGTCAAATCAAAATACATAAAATAGAAATACTAGTGCAATGGTTTCATAGATGTTACGGGATTTTCATCTTCTATAAAGTGTACAACGCGAATATACTTATTTAGAAGGTTTCAAATAATTCGAAATATCAATCTTAATCATCTAACTAAAACAAATCCGAAGTTTAACTTAAACCTTTTAAATAATTCAATTGCAATGCATAATCTAAATTCAAGAATATGTACGGACACACATATATATATATATACACACACCATTTCAACCAGTATCTAAAACTAAAATTTACAAGTCAATGAAAATCGCTCGGGTTTATCATTTCAACCTAAAACGATTAATCTATAAGATCATTCGGGTATGTATCATTTCAACCCATAGTGACAACAGAGATATAGGAATAAATAAATATCCAATCATCCAAAATTTCAACCAATAACTTCAATCACAATCAACATCCATTTAGGAAATAAATCACAATAATTAATTGGTTACCATTATTAGGTGTTTGACTAAAAATTATATTCAATATTAATTAAATGGCTATAAAATTCAATATTAATTCAAATTTAATCTAAATGACAAATTAAAACACCAAACAGAAATTAATAAACTTCTAATCAAATCATAAATCTAATTTCACCAATATAAGATAATTTAGTAGTTGTGAGTGGGTTAAAACACTCATCTTTGATTTGTCGACGATTAAAATCTAATTACATGCCCAAATTTGAACAGTAGACAAACAAGAAACTAGGTCGTCTTTAAGAAAATATACAGACCAGCATATTACTGAATCTATAAAAGTGACTAACTAGAATGTTGTTGCAAATTCTTTTCTCTCCACTTTTAAAAAAGAATTACTTAAAAGCTTCTGTCAAGAGGAAGTTATGGTCAAAACAATCAGAGGTGTTTTCTGAGTTGAAAATTTGTGTTCAAATATACTACAAAAAGATTTGAGTTTTTTGCATAGAAAATTAAGGAATTTGAAGAACTGATCTAAAAGAAAGTTTAAGTCACTAGAAAAATAAATGGTTTGAAAAAAAGAAACACATAATTTGGTTAATTTCTGAAGGATATATGATTGATACATTATGGGGTATTTTCGTTCAAAATTGGACCCGAGAAAGGACTTGAAAAATTGAGTTTTTAACATAGAAATATTAGAAATAGAAAGAAAAATTCAACAACAAAGTAGAAGCCACTGAAATAATACATGGTTTCAAAAAAAAAATTGATTTCGAGTAGTTTAGTGGAATATAAAGCCATGGAAATAAGGGGAAGGAAGAGGGAAAATGGAAGGGAAAAAGAGAAAGAAGAGGAAAGGTGGGACTGGTTGTGGGTGGTGATGGAGGTGAGTGGCAGTAAGAAGAGCGAGGTAAGCTACGATTTTGAAGGAGGAATGATGGAATTTTATCTGGAGATTTAAGAGTTTTGAAGTTTGGAGTTTTCTGTAGATTTGAGGAAAAAGAACAAGAGTAAGCATAAAGTTTCTCAAATGAAGAATTTTTTGTGCGTACTTGGTTTTAGTCGGTTAGGAAAATAGACGGTCAAAATATAAGAAAAGGAAGGAACCAAAGTCTCTTAGGTTTCATAAGGTCTCTTGGTTTACTAGGAGCCCATTAGTCTAAAACAAACCCAATAAAACTTAACAAAAAAACAAACACAAATATATACTGTAAATAAAAGAAATAAGTTGTAGGTTATTTAATAAATAGGAAATTAAGGTGGAGAGACAAAAGTAAATGTCACGTTTTATTTTGAAAGCTTCAGGCATTAATAATGCGTAAAGAAATGTACGTAGAAATGGAAAAGTTTGCAAACCAAAGGAAAGTGAAATTTTGTATGCGCGAAAACGAGGTGGCAAGTATTAAATACAAACTAAAAGTCTAGGCTCAGGTATTAAACAGTAGAAGAAATGAACAGATCAAGTATTAATAATGAAATAACTATTTTAAAACGTACATGCAACAATTAATAACAAAAGAAATGAAGGGACCATGTAAATCGCACAACCCTTTTGAAATTCAATTGGTGAAACGTAACCAAACTAGCTTCATTAACTCAAATAATATTCAAATTTGTACGCATTTAATTTTTTCTATCGATGCATAATAAATAAAAGTACTTACCCTAAAATGAAAATATTCAATTTGGTTTTCCCAAAATGATCTTTTATTTCCAATAAAACATCCTTCTGTTTGACACAAAAGGTGCGTTATTTTTATTAAATCTGTTAATTGCAATCGACGTTTTCTTCCCTTCTAATTAAAATATTTCAATTACATTAATTGCAATCACTTAAAAAGTTAAATTTCAAAACAGACAACTAAAATGGATGAAAAATATAATAATTGTTTTCTTTATTCATTTAAACACGTTTATAAATTTGTTGTTTATACAGTAGAGTAATAAATAACTTACTTAAATAAATTATTTTTCTACTCTTGTAATCCATCTATATGCTAAAACACAATTCAAATATGCATATGTTTCTTTCTTTAAATCAATCATTCTATTCTTTATTTTAATGAAATTAAACCAACATTCAAAAATGAAACGTTCATTTTATTTGATATAAATGTTCTTTTCATTAAATCTACTTTCCTTATAATTTCATAAAACATAAGCTATGATTAATTACCCTATTAATTTACAATTTGGTGTGCTCTCTACCATTAACTGAAATTGTTTAATTACATTAATTTCAATTGTTTACAAAGATGAATTTCAAAATGGACAACATAAATGTAATGAAAAATAGAACAATTATTTCCTATCTAATAGTAATTTAAACATATTATACATTATTGGATACAAATAGGAATTATACATTTCTTACCAAATAATAGTTTCTCTTCTCTACAGTCAATCTTTAAGCTACCAAACATTTCAAATAAATAAACATATGATTTCTTCTTTAATAAAGAAACATTTACTTTTCTTTCTTAACATTTATTATTCCAATCAGTTAAAAATTTACAATTATTCACTCAAACCAATGTTATTAAAATAACACTAGCATTTGTTATCATCCTTGCATTATTTCAAACATGTTTCATTAGTAGAAATTTTACTTAAGCTCATAAGTTGTATTATAATTTAATTTGTATCAGTAAAATCTTATTTTTTTTGTTTTTCAACAATTTTATTAAAAAAATCTTATTTAATTTAATACTTTTAAATGTTTAAAAGTACGGGTCGTTACAGAAGAAAACACTCGAAGTATTTTCTCATGCGATGAATTAAAAAATAGATTTGAAATAAGGTTTATGCGTAAGGTATAAGTGAGTCTGTAACTTGAGAAATTCATTCAGCTTAGGCAAGGAGACTTCAATCTAAAGGAGTACGTATCTAAGTTCACAGGGCTGGCTAAATTTTGGATGACCTTTATAGATACACCTATGAAAAAGGCTATGAAGTTCGTGAAGGGCCCAAATTCTCTGTTGAGAGAAATGTTTTTGATGTAAGTACCCATTAGTGTAATGTATGAGATGTTGGTGGAGATGGAAATGCTACGCATGGCAGATGTGGATGATAAGGAGGCAGAAAAAGAGAAGACTGCACCTACCCAAAAGTAAGGAGGGTCGGATAAGAGAAGGTTTTAGGCTAACAAGAAGTTGAAGAGGAAGTTTAAGAAGGATGGTAAGGTGTGTAAGAAATTTTAGAAGAAAGGTCACAGGGCTAAAGATTATAGGGTAAGTATGATGAAGGAGGCCTTTAAAAGAAAGTGGTTTAATTGCCATGAGGAAGGGCACCTCAAGAATCAATGCTCTAAGTTGGTAACGGAATGATCAAGCAAAGAAGCTTATGCTATTGAAACTGTATTTATTGCAAGTAGACTGCTGAGAGACCAAGGAAAGACATCATTAGAAGGTATAACTCGTATTTTAGGGGTTACAATTCGTACTCTATTTGATTCAGGAGCATCACATTCCTTTATAGTTAGAAATGTAGTAATCTTCTTAAATCTTCAATCCTAGATTGTCACCAACCCACTAGTGCTCTCTAATCTTATTGTGGGTTCGATACATATCTCTTTTATTTACAAAGCCCTAGTGTTGGAAATGTGCGACGTTGATTTCATATGTAATGCATATGTTCTAAATTTTAAGGGGTATGGACTTATATTAGGTATGGATTGGTTAGCATATTACTGAGTAATTCTTGATTGTGATAGGAGGGTTGTACGATTAAGAAGCTATGGAAGTCGTGCCTAGAAAACTTTGTACACCTTAGGATTTACTTGAGTTAAGCCATCTATACTCACTAAATCTATATATTGGAGAGAGATTATACATACCCATAATTTGTGAATTTCCGATGTCTTCGAGGAAATCTCGGGTCTCCCATCCAAAAGGGAGATCAAGTTTCAAATAGATTTGAAGAAAGACGCAAGGCCAGTCGCCTCGCCTTTAAGACACATAGCCCCCAAAGAAAGAATAGAATTGGATAAACAAATCTATGAGCTATTAAAGAAAGGGTTCATTTGTCGATACTTCGAAGTGGTAAGCCCATGTTGTTTTTGCCACCAAGGCAGACGGTTTGTTGAGACTTTGTGTTGGCTATAGAGAATTGAACAAGTTGACAGGAAGAATAGGTACCCTTTACTTAGGATAGACGACTTGTTCGTTTAGCTGGGAGGAGCTAAAACTTTTCTCAAACTGGGTTTGATCAGTTGAGGATTGCAGATGAAAACAAGTCGAAGGCTGCATTTCACACACTAGATGGACTCTATGAATGGGAAGTGATGCCTTTTTGATTGATGAATTCCCCTGCATACTTTATGGATTTGATGAGTATGGTATTTAGAGGGAAACTCAATAAATTCATTGTTGTGTTTGTAGATGATATTATGGTTTTTTCCAAGGGAAAAGAGGAGAACGAGGACCACCTAAGAGAGGTAATAAGAAGCCCAAGAAGGCATCAGTTTAAGGACAAATTTGCTAAATGCCATGTTTGGAGAAAATAAGTTAGATTTCTTGGAAATATTGTTTCTGAGCAAGAACTGTCAGTAGACCCCACTAAAGTGGAAGCTGTTCAAGGATGGAAGACTCATAAAAGTTCATCGGAGGTTAGAAGTTTCCTCAAATTGGCAAGCTAATATAAAAAGTTGATTAAGAACTTTACAAGAATATCATCCCTCTTAACCCATTTGACTAATAACCCTTTAGTCTTTTCTTGAGATGATAAATTCACTAAGGCATTTGAGAAGCTTAAGGAGTTATTGACTAGTGTACCTATGCTCACTATTCCAATGGAACTGAACCATTTATGATTTTCATAGATGCTTATAGCATAGGTTAGGAGCAGTTCCAATGCAAGTGGAAAAAGTAGTTGCTTATGCTAGTAGAAAACTGAAGGATCATAAGAATAAATATCATGTTCACGACTTGGAGTTGGCAGCTAAGTTCTTTGCCTTGAAGATGTTGAGGCATTATCTCTTGGGAGAAAAACTTGAATTATCCGTTAACCATAAATTACTAAATACCTATTTTTCAAAAAAGATTTAAATCTTAAGTAGCAGAGATGGTGTAATATCTAGCATTGTCCAACTTTAGTATTCAATATACTCCTGGCAAAGTGAACGTAGATGCCGACATCCTTAGTCGGTGGCATGCTACCTTATGTGTTATATGTGAATGGAGGCAGTTGGAGTTTCTCTCAAATTTTGACTTCCAACCACCAACAGAACCCATCCAAGAGTTTTTAGAAGATATGGAGATATGACCGGCCTTAATAGACCGCATAAGACTCGAGCAAGTGAAGGATGATAAGTTAGTAGAGATTTTGAAAAGGTTGAGGAAGAGAGAGCATATTCCCTATGCTAGTAGGTATTCAGTTGATGAGAAAGGGTGCTTAAGAAGAGATGGACACATTTGCATCCCAATAGTTGATAATTTGTTGAGAGAGATGCTCATGGAATGTCACCACTCAAAGATGACCATTCATATTAGAGGAGACATGATGTACAAGGATATGAAGAGGATTTTCTTTTGGCCTAGAATTGAGAAGAGTGTGGCCGAGTTTATTGCTAAGTGCTTGACAGTCCAGGGTAAAAGCTAAGCAAGGAAGCCTATAGGGTTATTATTACTGTTAGAAATCCAAACTTTAAAGTGGGAGCATATTTCAAAGGATTTTGTGGAAGGATTTCCTAGAAGTCAGAGGGATAATGAAGCTATGTGGGTTGTTGTGAATAAGCTAACTAAGAGTGCCCATTTTTTCCGATTAGGAACAACAGAACTGCCACTTATCTTGCAAATATCTATATCACGGAGGTAATTCGATTGCACGGAATTCAAGTGAGAATAGTTAGTGATAGGGAGCCCTTGTTCACTGGTGAGTTTTGGAGGAGCTTACAAGCAGCTCTAGGAACTTCTTTAATATTGCATATCACCTACAAACTGATGGTCAAATGGAGAGGGTGAATAGGATTTTGGAATACTTATTGAGGGCTTATGTGTTGGATTTTGGAGGACATTGGGAGTAGCACCTATCATCGGTCGAGTTAGGGTATAATAATAACTATCAAGCGATGGTTGGTATGGCCTCTTTTGAAGCACTTTATGGGAGGCCATGGAAATCGCCAAGTTATTAGTGGGAAACCACTGACAAAGTATTTCTTAAGCACGATTTGATTCGTGATACCATGGAAAAAGCAGAGTTGATTAAGAAACAAATGAAGGCAGTGCAAGACCGTTAGATATCTTATGTAGATAGAAGAAGGAAAGAGCTTGAGTTGAGGTTGGGGATTCAGTATTTTTCAAAGTATTCCCTCTTAGAAAATTGTTTAGGTTTGGCAAGTTTCAAAAATTGGCGCCTAGAATCATTGGACAATTCAAATTTTTGGAAATGATAGGAAACCTTGCTTATTGCATGGAGCTTCCTGACAGATTAACAGGAGTCCACAATGTTTTTCATGTTTCTCGCCATAAAAAAATGCCTTCATGACACCGCTGTTAGATTGAACCCGATCAGTTGGGGAGTTAGAGATGGAGCCAAAAGTATCCCATGCCACTGCATGCATTATGGAGCATGGAACTAGGAGACTCTGCAACAAAGTAATTAAGTTGGTCTAAGTACAATGAGGAGACAACCTGGCGAAAAGCACAGGGACAACTAAGAAGAAGATGAAGCTCACTCATCCATAGCTTCTCAGTAGTAAATTTTCTCTCTAAAATAAGAATTTTGGTTGCATCATGGTTGTTAGATTAGATGGTATGAGATGGTTGCCACACTTTTTCACAAGCACTTTACACTTATGTAGAAACTTTATGCATATTTAGGGTATTTGCATAAATACTTACATGACATGATTTACACACTCATGCTAGGATTAAGTTCACTTTAGTATGTTTGTAGTACATAATTACATTACACTTTGGTTGAGTAAATGGTTGTGTAGGTTGTGTAACATGTATATTATTGCAAGTTACGCTGTTCACCCCATAAAAGATTTCAGGATAAAATCCTTTTTAGGGGGAGAAGAATGTGATACCCTAAAAAATCAATCATAAATGAATTAAGTGAATTAAATTAAATAAGCACGGATGAAAATGAATTTTTTATAAAAGGTGGAATTTGTCCATGAAAATTATTCCATTGCGTTCGTGGTGAAATTCTAAATTATTTTCATATATAATATATTGAAAATGGAGCTCAAACGAAGAAGTTACGCGCGCTTGAAGTTTTTAGATTCAAATTAATTTAGTTTGAATTCAAATCCAAATGAATGTCTGAATTTAGGGTTTGAATTTCAAAAATTAAATTTAGGTTTAGTTTGGATTTAAGTTAAATGTTAAGTTAAATAATTAGCATTAAAAGTTAATTAGGGAATAAAATAAACGAGTAATGGTAACAAATCAATGCTTCCAAAATAAGAGGAGTGGTCGACCTATAAGACCCAAACGATTGACTTATAAGACCTAACTGGTCAACATTTAGTGGTCGACCAGTCGAGCATAGGCAGTCGACCGCTGCCTCGTATTGGTAGCTTGGATTTTGTGATGTTAAATGGTTCGGATTTATCCGTTTTTGATCTAATTTCATCCGATGGTTTTGTTACGTTTCAACTCCTATAATAGGACCATCTCCTCCCCACTTTTTATTTATAAATATTCGGGAACTCCGTGAACCTTCTCTATTTCTCTCTTTAGTTAGATTTAAAAATTCTATTAGGGACTCAGGTAAGGATTCTAATCCTTTTCTGACTATTGTTTTAATCTATTTTCTTCTCCTCCAACCTCTCTAAATCTAACAAAATATAAAAATGCCTATCCTTGGCTATGTATATATATCAAAAGATGGAGATCTAAAAGAGTTGCTTTGGCATTACAAATCCACACAAGAAAAGCTAAGGATAATATGTGCCTAGAAACCTTAGTATTTTAATTCAATAATTGATTAGTATATGTATACGAAATTGGATATGCCTTAGGGATTTTGGAATTGCGGAAAAAATAGATAAAATCCCCCAAAATTCCTTTTTATTTTGAAATGTCAATTCTAGATGAGGATTCTTAATTATTTATGTTAATTTGATGGAATTTATATTGTTCTATAATTTTTTATTATTTCATAGTCTATTCCACTTCTCCTCCTTCTTTGATTCAAATTGTGAGTTTTCAGTGACGAAATACGGGTATAGAGCACGAATCTTATTCGTAATTATTTTTGAAATTCCTTCGTTTATTTCTTTGTAAAAGAGGGGTTGAAGAGAATAGGAAGTTAGAATTGAAATTCCTATTGTTTAGATGTTCCGTTGAATTGATTAATAAATTGGGTAGCTTAATTAACAAATCACTAAATTATTTTTAAAATTAAAATTTTATTTTATTTATCCTAAACAATTTAAGATGAATATTAACGATAAAATTTATAGTTAGTTATATATATATATATATATATATCATTACATATATATATATATATATCTTGGATAATAAACATTTAATTAATACATTTATCAAAAATAAATATTCATTTAGTTAAAACATTTTAATTAAAAATTTCTAACATATTTGAAAATTTTAATTTATTATTTACCTTAAAAAATTAAGATAAATGCATATATAACATTATATATGTTTTATTTTGATTAGATGACTTTTATTTATTTATTTACCAGTTTAATCTAGTAAATAAATATAATTTTCAAAACTAATAATCTAGTTTCAAAACAATTTTGATATTACTTTATAGCTTTTATAAAATTTCATTTTATATTTTTTAACTTTTAAATTTAAAATATATTTTAAATGTTCATACTTAATTATGAAAATCACCCCAAGCCCAAATAAATTTGGGCTTTTACTTTGGCCAACCTTTTGGACTAACTCTAGCTTTGAGTCAGGCCATTAACCGATAAGGTGAGAATATTTGATTATCCAAAGCCAAGCCTAGACACTACTATTCTAAACACCTAAATGATATGTGAACTTTAATAGTTGGCCTAAAGTTGCTAGTTTGGTCGCATTGACAATTTGGGTTGTAATACCAATGAAGGAATCGGGTTGGTCTATGTGGGTGAAATGAGTAGATTTCAAAAACAATTCTATTTGGATTGTAGTGGCCTAGGAAGTCAAAAGGTTTACACTGGATCCAATCTAGTCATTAAACAAAATCATATTTTATTTTACTTTGTTTTATATTTGTTAATTAATCATTTCAATTAATTTAATTAGATATTAATTTTGAATTTATCATGTATACATTTAATGACAACATAACATAATATCATAGCAAACTGAAATATGAACACGTGTATTGTTATATACACACACTGATATATATATATATATATTGATAATTATATCTATTATATATACATATATATTAAGCTTAAATATACATATGATAATTTCACATGTATATCAGGAATACAAATGCGCAAGTATATACATACATTTAAATATACTATAATATATTTATATGGTTTGTATACATATAATGATAGTACTATGTACATAATTTAAACATATATATACATATATGTGATATTTTATTGCCACTAATATTACATATATATGTATGCATGTATGTATTTATGTACATATATGAAATTATGAAAACAAATATATATATATATATATATATTATACATTTCAAAATAAGATAAAATTATAAGATGAAAATGGAAATGGAATTTTATTATAGGTATAGACCTACTCAAATAATAATTAAATGGAAATAACATGAAGTATATCTTAAAACCTTTTTTCAAACATTGTAATGACCGCATTATTCCACCAGTACCCAAAATACTGTGGAGCGCACTATGGAGGTATCCAGATGATATAGTATGGTAGCTAAGGAAGTAAGTAAAGAAAATCCAAACACATAACCTGTAGAACATCTCATAGTGCATAGACAAAATATAATAATCAAATAGATGTAAAAAAAAGGCAAGACAGAGTATAACCAAGTGAATTAGAATAATCAGAATATATCGGTTCGTCATAATTATACAAAATAAAATTAATAGAGTTTATATATCCCTATCTCCAAAATAAACTACCTAACTATCTCTAATGCAATACAAGTACAAACATAGCTCTACAGTACTGCACATCGGAATATGAGCAATAGTAAGCTCCAGACCTGCTATACCTAATCTGCTCATTTAAGAGTACCTGAGATAATAAGAAGTAAAGCAAAAAACTTCAAGTCAGACAACAGTCTAGTTTGAAAAATTCACCTCCCAAAAATACTATAAAAATCGTATATAGTAAATAAGGGCATATGGTATAAAGAGCCATACCTGACATGTCCCTGCATCCAAAGAGTCAACCCATAAACACAATATATACTAAACTACTATCACATGTGGTAAATATGGGTATAGGGTATCATGCAGTAATCAAGCACACAACAAACATAGTAAACATGACATAGCCTTGCATCTCTCACTCAAATGCATTGGATATATGACAACTCTTACAAATGCTCAACTCATTGCCTACGTAGATGGCTAGTGACTAGACACATATAGACATCCAAAATTTTGGTATATGTTGACTATCCTGGGTAGTGTAGACTAACCTATCCCAACAATGAGCATCACAATCTCAGAGTCATCCATTGATCCCTTAGCGTATATGCTGATAACAGAACTACCTCGTAGATGTGCAACTCATGCCCACTTAAATGGATAAGGACTGGACACACGCAGATGTCCAAAAACATGGTACATGCAAACTACCATGTCCCACTCCTGAGCATTACAGCCTCATATTCTACTCTATGAGCTATCGCACAGAACTCGTTCTCTTGGTTCATTACTTGATGTCATGATCACTCACCACATCAAGTCGTTGAAGTCGTTGCACTTCATTGGATGCTACTAAAACCCAAAGTCATCTTGATTCATCCTAATTTCATCCATCCTTGCTCTAAGCCAACTCTGAAAAACCTTAAGTAACCCAAGTATTTTTCTAAACTCCTCCTTGCCAAGGCCGAAGCCAACACCCTTAAAACTCCATTCCATGCCTTGTTTGGTCTCTCTCCCTTAGCCGAATGCAAGTCCTCCAAATGACATCCCTTATTCATGTCCCGGCACTAGACAAAAATAGCCACCAAATAGGATTTCTTGTCCTGTCTTCCATTTTCAAACCAAATAGCCACCGAATAGGTTATCCTGTCTGGTCTTCTAGTCCCAAACCAACCTAGACCAGAGCTAGTACCTTTCCTTCATGAAGCTAACTACCAGACCAAAGCTACTATCGGATAGCCCTTCACCAAACTAAAATCCTGTAGCTCCTTTAGCATACTGTCTTCATGCTGATTTGAGTCTCTACACCCAACACTTCGAACCTCATGCATTGCCTTTGCAATGATACGAGTTCAAATGCTCTAGAGCCATCCGTTGAAGTCTGGTTTCATGGTTCCTACCTCTAACTCACTTTGATGAGCATTTTCAACCATTTAAGCATGTATACAAGAACCATAAATGCATCAAACAACATTCAAGCATGCAAATCACACAACAAATTATAGGAATCATCATGCAAGGTGTCTACAACATAGACGAGCTTATTCAAGGCCATCACACATACAATTAACATGTCTAGAACACAAAAAATCCATTTCAAGTTTTACTATATGCAGGGTTTTAAAACAATAATAATTATGACTTCAGAAATGGATATGAAACATGTTAAAACCTGTAAATACATATATAATAAGGTGATAGATGATAAATCAATTACGAAACACCAAAAAAATGGAGATTTGCATGAAATCTGGGCAAATCCGAAAACTAATAGTAAAGTTCTGATTTTTCTTTCCCTAAAGTGTAGATTTGAAGATTTCTAATGAATTCCTTACTAATATACCCTCAATTTATAATATAGACTTGATTTGAAGGGGAAAAAAGAAGGTTTTATGTATAGAATAAGTTAATGGAAACTTATGAAAGTAACTAAGTATTGTAATATGGAATATTAACTAAGTTATCTACTAGCGCGGAATATAAATAAAAAAGTAAAGTAAATGAAACCGGAGATTTTTATACTGGTTCAAACTTTTCGTTCTACGTTCAGTCCTAGACTCCTTTTGGAATTTAACTATAAATCCTCTCTTAACCTGGAGGAACATGTATTACACCGTCTGAGCAACCGAACATAACTTCAACTGCCTAAGCAACAAAATAGGACTCCAACCGCCGAAGCAACCGAATAGGACTTCTAATACAGACAGTAAAAATTGCTTCTAACTAAGTATGCTCTTGAATAGCACTGATAAGTCAATAACATACACCCTTCCCATAATTTTATCCTTTGTGATATATAGTGTACTTTATGAAGATAGGAAGTTAATTTAATCAAAAATGAAATTTCTCTTAAATGTGCAAGTGATTAGAACAAAGTTTGAATGCAAAGAGTTTAGACAATAAGGATATGAGATAGAATCGAAAAATTAGGTAATTTAAACAACTGATTTGAAGGCTATATATAATGTTTAAGTGTTGCAACTTATCACGAAAAGTAACGATCAAAAGATACGGAAACAACTCCTGAATCAAGGGTTGTTTCTGTTTAATGAAGTGAAGTGTCTTTTCAGAAATATAGCCGTTATGCAATTCATATAGTATTTACTTATATAGTTGCCATGATCAAGAGATCAAAATACAAGGTTCTAACATTCTCCCATTTTGGTGATGACAACTATGTAAGTTTGAAAATTTATAAACGCAATTTTCTCTCCCTGAATGAACATTCTCCCCCATTTTTATGATGACAACTATGTAAGTTTGAAAATTTATAAAAGAAATTTACTTCCCCTAAATGAATATTCTCCCCATAAAATATTTTCTCCCCCTTTGACATCGAGAAAAGCAAAGGAATAGATAATAAGAGAAATAAAGACGTACATGCACAATAATCCACATATGATGTAGGGAAAGAAAATACACTTAGCATCATAAATAGAAAATAAGCATGAGCAAGTATATACAAGAGTCAAAGAACAATGAATATAATAATAACACAATATATAAGCAAATGTCTTAAAAAAATACCATAAGATATGCATAAGTTAAATATAAAAACTAAAGCTCCTCACTATCTGAAGCTTCTTCTTCCTCTTCTTCTTTGGAGGTTGACCATGTGAAAGGTGCGGGGTTTTCGACAATACTGGTAGAGGTAGAGCCAGTACATGGTATTTTCTCCTAAATTTTGTTTAAGAAACCTTTTATGGAATTAAGCTTTTTATTCATTTCGATGACATTTTTCTCGATGCTAGCCAATCGTCGTCCAAGCTTACTTTGATTGCGAGAGAGAGTAATAAGAGCTTGCTTTGGGGTAATGTAATTATGGAGCTCATGAATCTCATCGTCATCTTCTTCTTCTATGTGGTAGGGAGGTTACGAGGATAAAATACGATATTGGTATCCCTTGGTTGAGGAATACCTTGATCGCGATTTGCTGCCCATTGTTGGAAGCTTATTATTTATTGAGATTCCGGGTGTTCTGGAAGACCCACAAGACATAAAGTCTTCGAGTTGAGCTCGCCAACAGTCGTATAATCTGTATCGGGTAAAGGAACTTCGAAGTTTTGAAGAATACGCATGATGTAAACTCTGTAGTGGATGGTTTTGTAGTTTCTTTTAAGGTTAACAGTGAGAAACTCTTCTAAAATGATATTTGCCTAATTTACTCCTTGGGATGAGTAAAAGGCATAGAGAACTTGGAAATCCCTTTTGTAGACATTCTCATAGCTACCAATACTAGGTTGAAGTGATCGAATAGAGCTCGGTGAAGAATACATGCCTTTGGATGTAAGGCACTGGTTTTCAAGATCGTCAAATCAACCGATATAAACCGATGAGAAACTTTGTCTCAGTTATACATGTCAATTTCGACATTATCGGTATCCAATCCTTCGGATAGACATCGCAATATGTGCCCAAGTCATTATAGAGGGAAATAAATTATAATTTCGCAAACCAAAGTCCAAATACAATCATCCTTATTGATTGATCTTGGTGGTCTAAATCATGTTGGCGAAAAATAACTTAATCAAGAGAGGGTAAAGTTTGATGTTATTTGAGTCATACCCAATTAGATGGTCGATACCACTAGCTTCGGCAAGCCCTCGGATGGCATATCCTTTAAAATCAGCAAATTTGACGAAGGCTCCTTTAAAAATTCGAGAGTCTTTCATTAAATTGAATCGAGTTACTGCTATCTCATTATGAAGCCAAGAATGGATTTGTCTTTCGAAAGGACCGGCAGTAAATTCATGAGCACATTTTGTTTTGGTCTGAGTAGGTTTGGAGGAAAAAATTGAATTTTTGTAGTGGAGGCTAGGGTTTCTTTTAAAGTAGAAATGTTAAGGTAATGGGTAAATAAAGAGAAGAGGTGGGTTAAGTAATGGTTAGGTGAAAGGTTGCATTGGGATGAGTGTATTGGTATAATAAAAAAATGAAAATATGCGGACTGGTCGATTGAAATGGGTCCCTCAGTTGACCGGTATGCAGGTTTATTCATGCCGCAAGTTTGCAGTGTAAAATGTTGAAATTGATTCGACTGAAAGCAGGGTAGCAGTAGACTTATAGCAGTGAAAACTAACCCCACATGTTTATAGTTCATTTTTGGTTGTATCCAGTCGACTGGTTTGATTGACTCAGTAGACTGACCGTAGGGTAAAAATTTAATTTAGTTTGAATATTCAGTCAACTGAAAGGTCTCTCTACCAGTCGACTAAATTTGTTGATGGTTCTGGAGTTTAGCTTTCCTTCAGGTTTTTCCTTAATTTAGTTATACAACATATGTGTGTGTGTATTTACTAGTTTTAATCTAATGTTAATCAAAAATATATACTTGTTATTCCAGAAAATATACAACTTCTTGAAATTTGAATAAACAAAAAGGCTTAATTTTCGGAATTTTTTGAAACATCCAAGTGCGGTTCAACCTTAGCGATTTTTGGTAATGGATGGATAGGATACCATGCATTACCACATTCCCGAGAGTTCAGTGACACTTGAGGACATGCAGACATGGTTGGTGCATACATTCCTTGGAAGATGATTTGCAAATCTTCAGAGCAAATTGTTCTAGGAAGCTTAAACATTTTGCTTGTTCTTAGTACATTTCGCGTTGAAGTTCAAATATTTCTTGTTGATAATGGGGGATATCGTCAATCTTTTCTTTTGTTGACAGGGAGCCAAAACCCAAGTTCTTCTTGCTCTCTTTCCTTTTAGCGTATACCCAGTGTGATGATTTGGTGAAGGTGTAATTTTAAATGGAATATATACCGGAGTTGAGTTGTTTAAGGAATTGGAGGCTGGAGTGCTAAATATAATTAAGGTTTGATTTGAGCTCTCTTGTGATGACATTGTATTATTTGTATATTATTTGTAGATTAATTTGTTTTAATACTTTGTAATGCTTAAGAAGATATGAAAATTGTTTGAATATATACACGGAGCTATATACTATTACAATTTTCTGCGTTTGAGGTGAAAAACATTGGGAAAGTTTCAGCTAAGTTAAAAAACGGAGGTTAGAAACAGTAAGAAACAATGGTCGTAAGTTAAATTAGATAGATGTAAGGTGTGAATTCAAGAATCAAATTAGAATATTGGAACGTCATGCAATTTCCTTCCAAGAGACCAAAGTTCAAGTGCCATCAGGTCCATATTTTTATTTTATTTTATTTTAAATTTTTTTATTGATTATTTTGTACTTGTAAAAAAATTATAAAATAATATCGAATTATAATTCATTTAACGATATGATTCCTAATTCTCATCTTAATTTTATAAGAATATTTTTATTTAAGGGTTTAGTAAATATATCGACTGTTTGATTTTCTGATGGTACAAAATCTAGTGATATATTTCCTTTTTCTAAATTAATGCGAAGAAAATGATGTATAACATGAACGTGTTTAGTTCTATAGTGATTTATAGGATTTTTAGATAAGTTTGTAGTGCATGTGTTGTCATAATAAATTGTAGCTTTAGAAAGGTCTATTCCAAAATCTTATAGTGTTTGATACATGTAGATTACTTGAGCACATGCCAAAGCAGTAGAAATATATTCTACTTCACACGGCGAAAGTGAAACACAATTTTATTTTTTTATTAAACCAAGATACTAAAGATAGTCCAATGAAATGACAATTACCACTTGTACTCTTTCGGTTCGTTCGACGTCCTCTAAAATCAACATCACTGTATGATACTAACTCAAATGGACATTCTTTTGGTTAAAAGAGACTATAGTCTTTAGTCTTGCTTAAGTATCACAAAATTCGTTTCACTGCCCGCAAATGTGATTCTTTTGGATTTGCTTGAAATTCATTAAATCTGGTCGACTAGCGGTTAAATAAAGTAATGATCCAATCATGCTACGATATAGTTTTGGGTCAACACTTTTGCCATTTTCATCTCGATCGAGGTGTACCGTAGTACTCATAGGAGTTGGTTTAGTGGAAGTATTTTCCATACCAAATTGTTATACAAGATTATTACAGTATTTTTCTTGATAAATAAAATTTCCATTACTTAATTGATTAATTTGTAAACCAAGAAAATATGAAATTTCTCCCACGTGAGACATTTCAAACTCTCTTATCATAATATCTGAAAATTCTTGACTAATTTTTCGTTTGTGGAACCAAAAATAATATCATCTACATAGATCTAAATCATTAAAACATCATTTTATCTTGTTTTATAAACCAAGTTTGATCTGCCTTTCCCATTTTAAAACCAGAAATGATTAAATAATTTTTAAGATGGTCATACGAATCACAGGATGCATGTTTTAAACCGTATATATCCTTTCTAATTTATAAACATGATTTGAAAAATTTTCAAATACAAATAAAGGTGGTTGTTTTACATATACATTTTCTTTTATAAAACCATTTAAAAATGCACTTTTTACATCCATTTGATATAATTTAAAGTTATTAAAACATGCATAAGCTAATAAAATATGTATCACTTCTAGACGAGCTACAGGAGCAAATGTTTCATCATAGCCTATTCCTTCTTCTTGATTATAACCTTGAGCAACTAGCCTAGCTATGTTTCGAACAATATTTCCTTGCTCACCCGCTTTATTTTTGTAAACCCATTTGGTACCGATAACTGCTTGATTTCTTGGTCTAGGAACTAAGTCCCAATTACGTTCAAATTGATTTAGTTCTTCTTGCATAGCTATAATCCAGTAATCATCAGTTGAGGCTTCTTTAGCATTTTTGGGTTCAATGTTTGAAGGAAAAGCTACATGACCCATTTGATTTAGATGATTTCAAGTTCTTACGTTAGTATTTACTTCTCCAATGATATTTTCAACAGGATGATTTCTTAGAAGTCTTAGTGGAGTTCAAATTTCATTATTATTTGGTAAATTATTATTTGCATTATTTTAAATATTTTCAAAATCATCTTTTATGTTATTTTTTTGAGACAATTTCATCATCTTCATTTTTGTGATGAACTTTGAAATTTTCATCAAATGAAACATGAAGTGTTTCTTCGATTACTTTAGTTCTTTTATTATAAATTCTATATGCTTTGCTTCGTTCCGAATATCTAATGAATGTTCCTTCATTAGATTTCGGGTCGAATTTACCAAGATTGTCTTTTGTATTTAATAGAAAATGTTTTGAATCAAAAACTTTAAAATATGATACGTTGAGTTTTCTTCCATTAAAAGGTTCATATGTGGTATGTTTTGTTAATGATCTAATGGAAATTCTATCAAAACATAACAAGCAGTTGCTACAGCTTCTGCCCAGAAGTGATTAAGTAGAGTACTTCCATTTAATAAAGTCTAAGCACATTCTTGAAGTGTTCTAGTTTTTCTTTTTACAACTCCATTTTGTTGCAAAGTTCAAGAAAATGAAAAATTATGAATAATTCCTATCTTATTACAATATTTTTCAAAAGATTCATTTTTGAATTTATCACCGTGATCGTTCTGAATATTTTAAATTTTTAAATTTTTAATATTTTGAATTCTTTCAGCAAATATTTTAAAATTTTCAGAAGTATCGCTTTTATTTTTCAAAAATATTGTCTAAGTAAATCTAGAAAAATCATCTACAATTACAAAAACATATATTTATGGTTTATAAATTGAACTTGAGTTAGTCCAAAAAGATGTAAATGTAATAACTCAAGTGGTTGTAACGTAGAAATTATTTTCTTTGACTTAAAAGAAGATTTAATTAATTCTCCTAGTTGACAAGAATCACAAATATTCTTTACTTTAAAGTTCATTTTTGGTTAACCTTTAACTAAATTATTCTTATATAATTCGCTTATTGCTTTAAAATTTATATGACAAAATCTTTTGTGCCATAACCAAGGATCATTTCCTTTGGCAACTAAACACATATTTGTGTTATGATTAACTTTCATATTTAATATGTAAATATTTTTTTCTCTGGTTCCTTCAAATACAAGATTATTATTTTGATCAAATATGTTGTATTTATTTTTCGAAAAAGTTATATTAAAACCTTATCGCGTAGTGGACTTACATTAAGCAAATTATGTTTTAAATTCTTAGCTAGTAAAACATTTGTAATAAGAGGTAAGTCAGATGTACCATCATTGCTCACATTGCCTTTGCCGATGATTTAGCCTTTGGAATTATCTCCAAATGTAACAAGTCCTCCATCTGAGTAGATAACGTTTGTTAGCATATCTTTATTTCCTATCGTATATTTTAAGCAACCACTGTCGAGTATCAACTTTTCTTTTTCTTAGTTGGTATCTCTAAAAAATATAGGAATGATGTTGGTATCCACTTTTTATTAGAGTCTTAAGAGTTAGATCTTAGGAAACCAAACCCAAGAGGGTTTAGAATTCCCTTTATAAGTAAAATATTTATTTTTATGAACTGAATTTATAAATAATTTAATATACTTATTTTTGATTGAATTATTATTAGTTTTTGGTACCCAAATCTTTATAATATTTGTGTTGCTAATTTCTTTCTTTTGAGTGAAAACCTTTGGTTTTGGTTTTACAAAATTCTTATGCAAATTAAAAATATTTATATGATGGATTATTTTCTTTGAATTAGTCTTTGAAGAATTCGTATATCCTAACACTTTCTTATTAAAAATAGTTTGAGAATTACTAATAATCTTAGAAAGATTTTCTCTTCCTTTATTAAAATTATATACATTTTTAATGATATTCTCTAACTCGGTTTTGAGACTTGTATTGTTTGGTTCAAGAATTTTGACATTTGGTTTTAAATAATGATTTTCTGAAGCTAATATCATATTATTTTCTTTTTGCACTTTTATTTCATTTTATATCATATTGAGTTGAGAAGAAATGTTAGACAAAGATTATTGTGTGTTTTAACAAGTTCTTCTTCTAAGATTTTCTTTTCATCTCTTAGCATATCAACTTCTATTTCATTTCTATTTAATTTTTCTAGAGCATCTTTATACTTTCTTTTAACTTCTTTCAGTTTATCCAATAGCTTTGAGTTTATTACTATTAAATCATCAAAAGTAAGATCACTTACATCGTTAGTTAAAGCCCTGAAGCATACATTGGCTTGTTCAGAATCACTGCTAGTGTCATTGTCCGACGATGAAGACGATTCTGAATCATCCTATGAAATAGTAAATGCTTACTTATTTTTATTATTTTCCTTTTTATTCTTGTATCCGTCTTCCTTTTGATCAGGACAGCCTTTCTTTATTTGGCCCTTCTTATGACATTCATAGCATTCGAGATTGAAGCAGTGGTTTATTGGTATTGTCTCCCATGTTGTTTTCGAATTTCTTGTTCTTTCTAAATTACAAAACTTTTTTTGAAATTCTTTTCTATAAATTCCATGTCATCTTCATCTGAGTTCGAGTCTTCTAGTTCAGACTGAAAAACTATATTCTTTCTATCTTGGGCTTGATCTCATTTTACCTGCAAATTAACTTCATATGACATGATATTTTCTATTAACTCTTCAGGTTTGATGGTAGAAATATCATTAGTTTCTTCAATAGCTAGGACTTTTCTTTCTCATTCATCCATTCAAAAACTTAGAATTTTCAAGAAAAAATCAAAATCTAAATATTTTTCTCCTAGTGCTAATAGTGAATGATATATATATCTTGGAATCTATGTTATAGTTTCATCTGGTTTCATTCTGAAATTTTGGAACTGAATTTTAAGCATAGAAATCTTGCTTTGTTTTACTTTGTTTGTTCCTTCATGTGTAACTTGAAGAGTTCGCCAGAATTCATAAGCAGTTTTACACATACTAACTCTATTAAATTCATTCTTATCTAAGGCACAAAATTACATATTCATGGCTTTTGCATTCAAAGTAGCATCTATTTTTTTATGTGTTTGACTATTATGCATAGGTGTGGTAGGTATGGTGTATTCATTCCGAGCAATATTCAAGTATCATATCTGCTTGTATATAAATACTCATCCGATTTGACCAATAGTTGTAATTTGAACCGTTAAATAGTGGCGGTCGTACAATGGATAGACCTTCAATAAAACTTGTGTTAGTGTTATTTCTATATTAATTGAATATCATATAACCATGTTATGGTTATATGATGACTTCCTCTGATACCAAATGAATGTGCCTAAGGATCGTAATATTGAATGTTAACTAAGTTATCTACTAGTGCGGAATATAAATATAAAAGTAAACTAAATGACACCAGAGATTTTTATACTGGTTCGAACTTTCCGTTCTACATCTAGTTCCAAACTCCTTCTTAAGTTTAACTATCAACCATCTCTTAACTCGAAGGAACATGTATTGCACCACCTGAGCAACCGAACATGACTGCAACTGCCTAAGCAACAGAATATGGCTTCAACCGCTTGAGCAACCGAATGGGAATTTTAATACAGATAGTAAAAATTGCTTCTGATTGCGTATGCTCTTGAATAGCACTGAAAAGTCGATAACATACATCCTTCCTATAATCTTCTCCGTTGTGCAATGTAGTGTAGTTTTTGAAGATAAGAAGTTAATTTAATCACAAATGAAATTGCTCTTGAATATGTAAGTGATTAGAACAAGAGTTTGAATGCATAGAGTTTAGACAATAAGAATATGAAATAGAATTAGAAAATTATGAAATCAAAACCACTGATTTGAAGGCTATGTATAGTGTTTAAGTGTTGCAACTAATCGTGGAAAGTAACATTCAAAAGATACGGAAACAACTCTTGAATCAAGGGTTATTTCTGTCTAATGAAGTAAAGTGTATTTTCAGAAATGTAGCCGTTATGCAATTTTAGTCGACCAAGGAAAAGAATTCAGCCAACTGAAATATTAAAAATTCGAATCAGAGAGGAATTAGTTCAAAAAACATGTTATTCAGTCGACTGAAATAAGTAGTTCATTCGACTGAATATCATGTTTTCTGCCATATTGAAGTGTTTTCAAAAATTCCTTTGTGCATGAACTTGTGTAGTAGAAATCTTGGCATATGGAACATGATTTGAAAAGATTTTTCAAGTATGTGTGCATGCATATACCACGTTGGAAATATTTTAACAAAAATTAACCACAAGGCCTAGCCCATAGACAAACCATAGACAATATCATAGCTACTATCTGAATTCTAGTATGCAATCTATTATCGAGTAGAATAGTATATTCTTCTACAAATACGGTTAGTTCACATAGTATTCACTTATATAGTTGTGATGATCAAAATACAAGGTTCTAACATTCTTCCCCTTTTTGTTGATGACAACTATGTAAGTTTGAAAATTTATAAAGGCAATTTACTCCTCTTGAATGAACAACTTAGATCTATTTGAGAGATAGTAGAAATGAGCTAGGGATATTTACTTTAGCCAAACTTGAAGTGGGTTGCCGGGACTCTTTCCAAACTGACTAATTACCCATTAAGCTGCTCTAAAAAATATCAAACTTTAAATAGCCATATATTCTTGCCGAAAAGTCCAAATCGCTATTATGACCACTCTATAGAAAGAGAAATCATTATATCTTCCCAATTGAAGTCCGTTTAGTCTTTATTAGTAAGGTATTAAGTGGCTTTGATACTATCTCTCACATGGCTAGGACATTATTGATGATAGATGCGCTGGTAGCTTGGAAAGCTTGGAAATTATATATTATAAAGCCATATATAGTAGTCTTAGGTCTCTCTGGCTAGGACCAATAGACCAACATTGATGATGCAAGGGGCCCGCTTCATAGTTTGGAAGTATTAAGTGGCTGATAAGCATATCAGTATTTTATACCTTGGAGAAGGTTACGTAGACATAGCATACACGCGTATTAAACTTAAATGGTTTAGCTATAATAATAGATATAACAATTAAATGAAAACCAATCGTTATAAATTTATGTTGTGAAATTTTCCAGTCACCAAAACGTTGTTTCGACCCCCTCCTCGTAATAACCAATGGGTTAGGTTTTGAAGAATAGGTTATTTTTGTAAGATGGGAACAGTAGATGGCGAAGTCTTCTCTTTCATGCTCAACACGAACAAGGCGGCTAGATATCCAAGGAATATTATTATAAGACTGCAGCCTTAGTTGATGCGTATGTCCTATTATACTTTTCAATTCTGCTGCGAGTTTATATTTATGGCACTCTGATATACTTGTATTTATTATAAGCTACCAAAACCAATGATCCATACCTTAATGGATGTGAATTTTTATTTTATTGAAATTTAGGCTATTAATGTGTGGGTTGTTATAGGCTCAATGGATCATCATGCCATGGTTAACTATAATCAAAGTAGAGTAATTACATTCTAGTTCCACGGTAATCTCAAGTCGAAAAAACTATGAAACATCGTCACTCTAAGATTTCTTATTTGACTTAGTTATTATTAATCAACAAGAAACTCTCTGACGAGTTATTCCATAGTTATCTAATAACCATTGGTTCTTAATCTCTTCCATGAATAATACAATGCCAAATATCTAGAGAGCGTTATGTACTATAGTCTTAACGAATGTATCGATACCCTTTCTCGAAGCATCCTAATCAAGAATATTTAAATAATGTTTTTTTATATTGTAATAAATTTCTCATGATTACAGCTCCATGCAATTATTATCATATAACATACCATTTAAGGATTATTTAAATTAATGGCTTAATTAATTGTACCACTAAATAATAAAGTATACAATAGAAAACAAACACCTTTATTATGAACAAGATTGGTCACAAAGTTAGATATATATATATATATATATATATATATAACAAATTACATAATTGACCTTAGGGCGTATCCCAAACTCTGTCACCTCCAATATAGCCTATTGTTAGGAAAAAAATGTTGTCTCTATTGTTGTGAACATTTGTGCCAACCTTTCTCGTCTAATGACATTTGCTTATGGTGGTGGTTTGTAAGCTCCTCCAATGCTCACATCATGTTTATTTCCACTCGCAACATCAACTTGCTTATTTTATTAGTTTTCCAGCAGCTTTTCTTAGACCCGTGAACTATCAATTTGGGTAGTGCAACAAACCTAACATAATAAGGAGATCGAACTTAGTTATGTTCCCAATGAAAGCAAAAAAAGGTTTGCATAGTTTCTATACAAATTCCACATAGAGATTAATAAGAACTATTGATCAAGTATGTAATTAAAAAATATAAGTTTAAGTGGATTTATCTCTTGGTTCAAATAAAAAGTATAACATAAACACATAGAATTGAATATTCAATCATAGTTATACTAGTAAAAAGAAAAGGAGAAAAACTTGCACTAATACTATAATGGTTTGGTTAATTTATGGCATACTCCATTTTAATATTTTGTTGTTGTTTACTCTTTACAATTTTTAGATGATTATAGTGGTAGGAAATAAAAAGACATTGAATTTTTCTTAAAAATAATGGAATTGCTTCAAATTTTTGTTCAGTAGAGTGCCCCCTCACAAATTTAATACCTCTTCTCTTAAATGACGTGGATATTTATAGTTGTGAGATATAGTCCAAAACATCCGAGATCACATGTATTTATTTTTGTAAGCTATAGTCCAAAATATCCGAGATTTGCTTAAAATATCCTATAAATTTTGACATATACTAAAATATCTATAGATCCACTTGTTTAAGCAGAATAATAAATCTCGGGTTGACTTGCGCACTGCAACGACTTTTGATTCGATAACGGTTGCATCAATATCGATCCAACTCTGATATTGCAATTGGTTATTCTAAAATTATCCTAAGTATAAAAGTTTGTCAATCCATTTTATTGGATCAACTTAAGTTTGTTCATCACTGATCCATGTTGTTGCGGTAGTAGTAGTAAAATTTAAGCTAGAAAATATTCTAAGTAGCAATTCTTTTCAATCCTAATTTTTGGATTGGTAATACTTGATTCGACACCGATCCATAAAGATGGTTTGTTAATAATGTGTATGTAGAACTTTATGCATTCTTCTTCTCATCTTATTCTTTAACTTATCCTTGACTATGTACACATTTTTCGATCCATTTCTTTGATAACTACTTTGGATTCTGACTTAGAACTACGAATTGCTGTTATTTTTAATCCATCTCTCTATATATATGTATGTATGTATCTATATGCATGCATGCATGCATGTATGTATGTATGTATGTGGGTAGAATTACCCACTACACAAGCTAACCACAAGGTACATAATAAATAGGATAAATAAGACACAACATAGATAAGTAGATAATTATCTATATGAATTCTTACAAGGACCACCTTCTTAACACCATGCCCCACTTGCACCAACCTACTGATTACCTAGAATATTATGAGATGCTCATTTAAAACTGCACTCGAGAGTTTAAGTAAAATAAATGAATCAAACTATAAAGCATGTTGTGAGTTACTTCTATGATCAATAACATAAAACATATGCAAAGGTTTCTTAAGCACAACCTAGCACTTTATAAAATGCTTATATATCATTTTATCCTCGTCTTTTATTTGTTTGTTTTCAAGTTTTATTAAAAAGTTTAAATGAAATTCTATCATGTTACATGAAAATCGATAAACAAAAGATGTTTGTTTTGAATGGTTTTGGAAATGGCTCAAGATATTTAAAACCATAGTTTCTCTACTTCTGATTTATGTGTCTACATGAGTTATTACTTGTTTATTCTCACAGGTTCAATTCAGCTTTAATGGGGATTCAATATTTTATTCCAATAGACAAACACTAATATGGAAATATTATTTTATGTCAATTATCTTCGTGATAACTATTAAATATATTTTATTAAATGAAATAATTATTTAACCATGCGTGGTAGTTGAAAAAGGTGCGAAAATCTATATCTTACTAAATTATCCGAGGCTACTAGAGCTAGATTACACGCAGCCCTGCTTAATGAGTTTTTTAAAATTGCAACTTCTGTGCATTTTGATTGGTGTTTACTAAAGACTCATACAAAGAGAAGGTGACCAACTACACATATTTCAATATCTGAATTTTAAGCTATGTTTGACACCTTTAAATTTTTACATGTTTACTAGTACCAAGGTTGAAGGATTTGATCATAGGTCAATACCGTTTGATCATGATTATGAGTCACTTAATCTTTTTATGATCTATTTACCAAGTTTTATGGATGGAAATGTAGCCTCAATGAGAATCACGCTAGCTTATTCATAGCCATTAATCAATGATTGTAAAGCTGACATTGATGTGGCTACTCCGGTGACTCGTGTTTTTGGTTGTCGTTTTCAATTTGATATGACGTTCGAACCAAAAACAAAAATAAAATTCGTTTTGGATACCTTATTGGTTTGGAAGGCATAGATGGATTCTTTACCTTTGACTAGGGCACAACTATACTTGGTAAACTTTACATTATTCTTTATATCATCCTTATCTCGACTTGTAGTTCAAATTTTTTTTACTCTCTTTCTCTTGCAGAAGTGGTGGATCAATCCACCCCAAAAATTCACTACTGTTCAAGTTATTCACATACCCAAAGAATTAATTCCCTCTCTCATATGATGATTAGAGCTTCGATTCTATAATGACAGTTCACATTGTTCGGTTGAGCATCTTGTTCCAATTTTTCCTTATAAGTCGATTGAGATCTTGTACAAGTCTCACTCCATTCTCCTATGATGGTTGATAGAGTTCGTGCTGAAAAATGGATGCAAACCATACCAATTTCATCTATATCTCTTGAGTTTATGAATGTGATTGTCTCTTAGGGTCTTTATGTCAACTAGTTTCTTCGTTATCTCTCTCCTTTTCAAGACTAGCGTATGTTTTTGCTTAAATATGAGAATATTACCATCATGCCTCGCTAATTAACATATCCATTGTAAATTGAGAATTTTGTTACTTTTTAGCGACCGTTACACTTGGAGGTCTAATAATATCATCTTCACTTGTAGATATACCTCATTTGGGTGCATCAATACATCTTTGGGATTCACTTGGATAGAATAAGATTTTTTCTTTTTCTTTGCTTCTTTGAAGTCCTTGTATGGTCTTCATAATTGACGTATCCCATTTTTTGTGTTGACATATCAAATCTTAGAGTGCATTGAATTAGTAAAATTGAGGTGGAAGCATATTTTCAAGAATTTGAGCTTTCTCGATCATTATTTACATTGATTTTTAAAAAAAGCAAACAAAAATTATGAATGCATAAATCAATTGTAATACCACATATTTTTAATAAGAATAATTAACCAATTTTGGAAGGGCATTTTCATAATTTTACACAAAATAAAGAAATAGAATTTTTAACAAATTAAAGGATTTGGGGAAATCAGCTTTACCATTGCATCGAGTAATTTTTTCTACCCTAATTTTATATATAAAACATCAAAAACGGATATTAAATGAGTGATACATGGACTATTTACCAGAACACACTTTCTATGTCGAAAGGGTTAGGGGCTCAATTGGATCAGAGGATTAATTTCATGAAAGGTGGAAAAGTATAACCTTTTCATTCTAATCTTCTTATTCATCACATAACGGCCATATACCCCTAAACCTTTCGCTTTCCTACATCAAATCAGCTTCAGCCCCAATCAAATAATATATCAAAACGAAGAGGAGGGTGAGAGTAACTCAATTTATTCAATATCAACTCATATTAAAGATAAAATCGCCAAGGCAAATCATATAAAAGGTGAAAACAGGGAGATTTCAACCTAATCCAATCAAATCGTCAACTATAGATAAGTGGGGTTATCTACGAAGGGTTATGGAGCTAGATACGCAATAAATCATATTTATATATCTTATCAGGATTTAATAATATGATTTAGGAATAGTTTGATGATTTATTTGCTATATATAGTTAAACTGATAATTGGAGGAATAATATATCAACTCTTTAATAACAAAAATTGACAATAATTGGAGGATGGTTAATTAGATATATAAGTTACCCTAAAACCATGTAGAGTAGACTAATAATGTAGCTAGACACTCAGTTGTGATGGATAAAAGTAGTCTAGTGGAAATATCAACCATAGTATTATATATGTGATGACACTAACAAATTACATCAAAAATGAGTTATATTTGCAGTTAAAGAATTTGTGTTAGTTTAAGTGAAGTAAAATATGTTAGTGAACATGAATAAGTGTTAGATGGAATCAATAGTGAAATATAATTCGTGCCCGAAGTTAGAGAAGATGGAAAAACGATAAAACAAGTGGAAATGGATGAAATAATGAAGTGCGGAGTGATGAAATGCAACAAAAGTGTGACGACCCTCAAATCCATACCCTTTGAATTGGCAATAAACCATACATGTTCGACCCAAAAAGCACAGACTAACAAAAAGTCGGGAGAAAGAAAAGAGAAGAGAAGAAGAGAAGAGAAGAAAGAGAGAAGATAGAACCAAGCAAAACAACACAGAATCTCACATCGTAGTGGAAAACATATGATATCATATCAATGATCGTTACAAAATAGAAATTGTATATATATACATCAATCAGAGTTCAACAATCAATCATTAGTTATCATCCTGGACAGTTATAATAACTTATCCTTACAATTGTCGATAATATAAATAACAACTAAGCAGCGGATAAACAAAACTGATACGTGTATACGAAAATGAAGATCTCTAGCTCTTCTGCCGAAGCTCCAAAAGCATGAAATCTGAACCTATATATGTACTCGGTCTGACCCGAGCATTGAAAGGGAAGAACGCCTGGATCAGTCTGGTAAACCAGCATGAGAAACACACTCAACTGAATTTATTAAATTACCAAACTTTTCCTTTATCAAAGCAAAAGTATCTTGTAAGACACGCCCACACATGAACATGGATATGTTTTTACCTTACGATAACTAAAACATTTCATATCAAATCATCTGATATTATACTAGTGTCTAGTATACAAATAATAATCAAAATAGCCGAAATTATTACCATTATTATATTCCAGCATTCTAGGCTCTATAAATAATATGGCAGGTACATAGTAGAGTTTGGATTTCCATACAGATGACCAGGTGAAGGGACCACCTTCCAATGGGTACACCTCCATATGGATGTCCTGAGGCAGAACATCTGCCTTCTACCAACACATGACCGACCCACCACTATAACTAGATGGTACCGAATATGTCATCCTTCGGTCATTACCGACCTTTACCAAGGGCCCTCTAGCATACAAAGCACAATAATCAGGTACACGACGTCGTAGCGTGTAAAGATATATCTAGAAGAGGATGATCATATCCTACTTAAGAGCGACCCACTTAGCCCTGCTGCATCTAACCCTGTTTCGGTCATTTCCGGTTGATGAGGCCTGAGGTAATGATTACCTTTCACAAATCACAATCACATCACTTTGAATGTCACACGGTCATTTCCGTTGACTACTGATTGCCTTCCACAAAAATACAAACCTTAAGCTCATACGTACCAAGGAGGGTGTTAAGCTAAGTGAAGTTGCCTTCTCCGCCACCACTAATGTACATTTGTAAAAACCAATGTACGTAATATTTAGAAATGCAATGTCAGACAAACACCCATACAAATTATCCAGGAACAGGACAAACCGAAGGTACTTTCCTACCACATCCTGTCGGGATATCCCTAGGATTAGTAGCGAATAGTTTGTATTGGATATTTCATAACGAAGAGACTATTGCTACTTGATGTATATTGGGATTTTAACCCCAAACAATCAACAAGCAGTCTTCCACTATGAAAATATGGAATATCAATATCATCATAACCAACCTGCACAATCACCGCATAAATGTTGGTCCGAAGTGGCTTTCGGATAAACTGATCCCGGTCTCTTCGCACCAGCAATGATAAAGCGTTTCTCAACCTCATACAGAAACTAAGTCTCGTAAACTTATCACGTCTCCATCTTTTAACTTGCTATCCTTCGGGCCAAGAAGGAAGCTCGATAGATTGGAGCAATACTCTGCACTATATGAATCAACATCCTTAACACAAACAATAATCAAGCCTACACAGAAGGCTATGTACTAAGAGTATGACTAAATAGTTCCCACATCAAGCCATTTAACTATCAAAGAAAATAAGCAAATATTTAACACCATAAGAAATCACTAGTCCCTTTTAATTAATCTTTTATTAATTAAATCACTTGTCAAATATTCACTTTAGATTATCTTTAAAAAGATATATTCTCAAAACCATTTCAACTTTCTATATTGGAAAATTTTTCCATATACTTATTTAATAATAAGTAATTCACAACTCAATTTATTTTCAACACTTAGGACACATTACATATACTTAAATCAAGATTAAGTACATATTTTATTCTTTTTAAGGAAAACATTTTCTTAAACATATTTGTTTGGATCAAAACGAATGTTGCGTAAAACATCGTTACGACAACCCAAAATCACTCATATAGGGATTCAAAAATTAGATAGATATATAAATCCCATATACTATACAAAACATTTCCATTCGAAAATCATTTACTATAACAACAGTGTTATAGTCCATCATTTCCTATTTCTCGAAAATGTCTATTTCAACAATAAATGTTGAAATCTATGTTTTTGATACTTAACACATTTTAAAACAACTTCAAAACATTTTACTTCATTTTAAATATCACTTCCAAAACATTCATTTAATTCAAAAGATAATTCACTGTCCAAATTATGAATATAATTCGTTTACCAAATCTAATATTTCTACACATTTATTTAGAGGATTATCCACTGTCTAAAATCATGAATATAGTCCATTTACCTAATCCGATATTTCTACACATTTATTAGAGGATAAGCCACTATCCAAAATCGTGAATATAATCATTTTACCAAATTCATTCCTGTTGCACTTTTAATTAAAGGATTATCCACTGTCTAAAATCATGGATGGAATTCCTTTAATAAACTTATATATCTAGTTTATTAAAATCAATTGATTTCGAATTTATAAACAATGTTTACGAATTCCATTTATATTTTATAAAAACTTCAATACATAAAATTTCTTTATTAACCAATTCATTTAAATGTCATTTATATTCCAAAATCCGATTCTAAATTAATTACTTATAAATCTCTTTATTTCCAAAATCATTCTTTTTATAAGTTCACAACTTCATAAATCTATAAATCTTATTTACTTATAAAATTCATCTTTAACTTCATTTTAACATTTACAAAACTCCTTTATGATTCCGTCATTTTGATTTATAAAATATTAATTTTACAAATCTTATATATAAGACATTTATAATAATTTCAAAAATCTCAATTTAAAATATTTTACCAAATAGTTAACTCCTTATTTCAGAAATGACATTCTGAATTTATTTCACAAAATCATAAGTTCTATAACACAAAAATTATAACATTTATTTATTTCACATAAATCCATTCCTTAACAATTCAAAAATATATATATTCAAAATCATTTGAAAATCCTTTATATTTGAAATCATCACTTTAACAATTTTTGAATTACCAAAATAGGTCCAATGCTGCAACATCACTAAATACATCAAATCATAACATCCAAAATATCATATATCATATGATTACGGCATTTATCACAATATCTGTTAATAAATCAGTACCGGTGAGGAATCCAGTTGGATCCCTCCAACCTATCAGATGCAACAAATATACATATAAGAATATGTGTATAATGTCCGCTTCAAGGAAGACGCGCGTAGAAAGGGTCATCCGCTCATACAAGGGAACGTATAGGGTCTCATCTGCTCTAATAGGCAGGAATATAACCGAATACTAATCGATATATATACAATATATCATATGTCATCCAAACAATCATCATGAATAATATTTATTCTCACTTGTATAAAAATATCAGCGAGTCAGAAAGAGTGAGTTGTACTCACTCGGTTCCAATAGCAGTTGTAGTGTTTTATTCCGAATAAAATTAAACAACCGTTTAATTTTATCCAAAATTTACACTATCTCCAATCAACTCCAAACTAGCTTTATAATGTAGTGCTTGTCAATACGGATCCAATGCAATTCGTTTCGTAAAAAACGGACCATGTATGAAGAAGTTATGATGTTTCAAAGATTGTACGAGTTTAAATATAAATCAATTTCATTTCTTTTTATATTTAAAAAACCTAGAATAGGTCCCGGCCCTTGATTCTGATCCAAGCAAATCTAGACCGTGAGATTTCATCTTCTCCCCCACGTTGTTTTCGAATGCACGAAGACAACCCAATGCCGCCATTCATTTGGAATTTCCACAACTACCACGTTCACCTTTGCAACGATCAACGACCACCATGCTAAAGCCCTTAGCAAGCTCCATCTCCACCTTGAATATTGATGAACTCGGCCGCTCCCTTGTGTTGAAAATCATGCACGAAACACATGACTTCGAACGCCAGTCGCCGTCGATCCACCTCGCTATGTCATATTGTAGCCGTTGGATTGGAAGATCTTAAGAAGCTCTACGAGTTTATAGTTGGAAGTTTTTGGTAATAGATGATGGATTTGGAGACATAGAGAAGAAATATGGGTGTTTTCTGGCCATAGAAAGCTAATGTTGGTGACTAGGGTTCTTTAACCTGGGTCTTGTGAAAAATGGAGAAAGTGATATGCTTTTGTGTAAATTTTACGCGCGCTATTCATCCAAAAAATTTCGAACGAAGCATGTCGTCTGACGTTTATAATGTTTTACCTCTATTCCGAATACAATGGTATATATATCGGGAGCCAATTCGATCGTATTTGGAAGATAGGTTTTCGAATCGACTATTTAAATTTAAAATTCACTCAAACGAATTTCTTCGCGTTTTAGCTTACCATGACTAAACCATAAATCCGATTGACACAAAATTTGAAATTCTACAATAATATAACATTACAGATCCAATGGAACTAGTTTCATCAAAATCCAAGACTGTGTGAAAAATGGCTATTTTTACACGTTAATTAAATATTAAAATATTCAATTTACACAAATTAACTTTTGGTTCAATTTTAAACGTTTTCTAACATCATTTTAATCCAAATAGGATTTATTTCATCTTTATAAATCATTTTTATTCACATTAAATACAAATTCCAATTATTTACACAATTTTAAATATTAAATTTATAATTTAATTATCCAATTAAATCACTATATTTCAAATATAAGTTATTCAACTTATAAAATTAACTTGTGAATATTTAAAATCAATTAAATAAAAGAATTTCAAATGATTGAAATTCTGGATCGTTACAAAAGGGGAAATGGTTGACTGACCAAATTTCGTCAGTCGACCGATTGCATATAGTATAAACTCGAAAGAAAATGGTGCAAAATAATGGTACAACGGTCGACTGAGGTCATCGGTCAAATGAATAAGCGAACAATCGACTAATCCCTTTCAATCACTCACCTGATCTATTATTGTAGAAAATAATATGAATAGGCGAACATTCAACTAATGAGTCATAAATAGTTGATTGAATGCATGTAGCTTGTGCAACTTGAACTTGAACCTAGTGCAGCCTAATAGTGGTTAATGGTTAGTTTTCTCCACCCATTTGATGTGCTAGAGTTCCACGTGATGTACCAACAATGTATAACATGATACTTAACTTAGGTATGCGATTGTATCACATTTATATTGCTCATATGTTACTCTTAGCGCCATGAATAACAAATTTGAATATATGGACCGTTGGGGGAATGGAGATACCATATATTAGGGTTTACATCATGTCAGCCAATGTACATATGAGGGAATTGATTTATTGTTTGATCTATGTATGTTATCAGTTCAATATAGGAAGTGTAGGACATGATAGTGTAGTTGTAAGCGATTTACAATCAAGACCAATGTGTTACGGTAGTCTAATTATATAAACAGTTTATTGCTAAAATTGTATACTTGATATATTATACCCAGTTTTGTGATGCCCGACCTTCGACGGAATCCAAGTGGGTTGTTGATATCTATAGGCGTACTATAGGTCGTTGTCCTGTATTATATATGTTGACTAACTTGTTTGATGCAGGCGTACATGTTTAGGTAAACATACTTAGATTGTGTAGACAAAATGATAATTCATCTATCTATTAACATCATGTTATAAGTGATGTTTCTTACTCACTAGACTATGTCCGACCAATTAGAGTAAGATGCGTGGAGAATGAGACCATGCATGTTGTAATTATTTTATTTTAAGTCATTTTGTCTCTCTTACTGTATTAATCAGATAGATATTTATTTGCCTTTTCAGTTGTTTATCAGGAGTTTTCCTTACTTTGTTTCCTATATTTGGTCACTATTTTTGTTTAAGCAAAGATATTTGATTTATTTCATTTATATATATTTTTATTCCTTTTGCAGTGAGACATTTAGACTGTGAGATTTTAAAGTGTAATTTTTTTGAAATATATGTTATACTTTGTACCATACATCTCAACATAACGTTTCATCCTTCTTGGAAGATGCGAGCTTGAATGTCGCTTTCAGGCGTTGAATCGGTATGTCCGAAAGAGTTAGTTGTTGTAGTTGGTATCAGAGCTTAGGTTTATAGTTCCTTAAGGATTAGGCACATATTGAGAGTATAGTTATGCATTTTAATTAATGTAATATATATAGAATGAATACATATATTATTGTAGTAATGCTCACTATTATCTAAGGAAAGTTGCTAATTATTTTTATTAATTGAAAATGAGCAATCAAAATGGAAATATTTTGGATGAAGCGGAAGCAGAGGTTTTGGGAATGAACATTCTGCTATGGTTCCATCGGTATCTTCAAGCAAAAGGCAAGATTGATATTAACTCCAATGCAAAACCCATGGCTCAAGCACATGGTGCATCCTGCCCCTCTGCCCTTCGCCTTTCTTGGATTTTCCTAAACCGTATTAAGATTTCTAGAGTTTGGTTGGAAAGAATTACACAAGAACTGAATCATTTGTTAGGACTCAAACATGGCTGATAAATTATGATAGGATATTTTCTATGATGGGTATATATATGTTGTAAAGAGGTAGTTGGCTTCCTAGTACTTGTAGGAAAAAGGCTTTGAACTAATGGGACATTATCACTACAGAAATAGATAAGACTGAGATTACTTGGACTGAGTTTAGGAGGCGCTTTGAAGTCAAGTTCATATATGAAGCCGAGTGAGGAATAGAACTAGATAAGTTTGTTCATTTAGAGCAGGGAGGCCAAAGTGTTGAAGAATATGTTAATGAGTTCAAACAGTTAGTGACATATGGCCTAGACCTCATTAACACACCAATGTAGAAGGTGATGAATTTTTTTACATGTTTAAACAAATCTATGAGAGATATAGTTTTGATCCTTGTACCCACCTGAGCTACTTTAGGGAGCTTAGTAGAGATGGAATTGTCGAAATTAGTTGCTAAAAATGCCAGTTCAGCAAAATATACACAAGGGTAAAACGGGTAGAGAATCTAATGCAAAGCAAAGAGGTTCAATGTAGAGGGTGCAGTATGAAAGGGCGCATAGTAAAGAACTATAGGGTGAATATCACGAAGATCAAATTTGTCAACTACAACCAACTGGGGAACGCAAAGAGGAAGTATCCAATCTTGCCTAATATTACTATAAGATATTTCCAACTTATGCACTTGATGTCCTAGCTCAAGCATAGCCTAATTGATGACGTGGGAAAGAAAATCATCATGGAAGGTATGTTAACTCCTTTTGATTTATCTATCTGCATTTTATTTAACACAAGAGCTTCTCACTCATTTATTTCGAGTAACTCAGTAGACGAATTGCATTAAGAGACTAGTATATTACTCGATCATGTTATAGTATCGAATCCTATTGGGGAACCGATCTATTTATCCATGGTTTGTCAAGGTTTTAGGGTATATATTTTTTATATCAATTTGAGTGTGATGCATTTGAACTGTGATTTTCTGGTTTTATTTTAATTTTGGAGATGAACTAGATGTCAATGTATAAGGTAGCATTGGATTGTGATAGTTTGATTGGGTAATTGTAGTGGGTGCAACCTTGATTTTTATTCCAAGTCTAACATTATTAATATGTTATGCCCTTGGAATTCCCTAGACCTATTACAAGTTGAATTATCCTCATTTCTTGTAGTTTAGGATCCCATATGTTTTTTCTGATGTCTTCGGTCTTCCTCCTCGTAAGGAGATTGAATTTCGGATTTATCTAGAAAATGATGTCCTATGTGTTGTTTTATCACTTAGGCACATGACTCCTAGAGAAAGATGGGAGCTTGGTGGACAAATGAATGAATTATTAGAGAAGAATTTTTTCATATTTGTATTTTAGAATAGGGAGTGCTTGTAATCTTTGCTACAAAAGAAAATGGCTCCTTAAGTTTGTGCGTCGACTAGCGTGAAGTGAATAAGCCGACAAAAAGAATCGTTATCCATTACCACATATTGATGACTTGTTTGATCAGTTAGTTGGAGCAAGAATATTTTCTTAGCTTGCATTGGCACCAAATTCCATTAGTTATGTATGACCTAGATGGTATTCTAAAAATCACTTTTCATAAACTTACAGATTGTACGAGAGGTTAGTTATGTCATATGGATCGACCAATTTCCCCAACATATTTCATTGATTTTATGATCCGTCTTTAAAGGATTTCTGAATAGGTTTATGGTGGGATTCGTAGATGATATACTTATTTATTTGAAAATCAATGAAGAGCATAATTTGCATTTAGGTGAAGTGCTCAACACTCTACTAAACATAAATTAAAAGTGAAATTTAACATGTCTCACTTTTGGCATAAAGAAGTTTTTCTCGGTTATGTTGTTTGTAAGCACGGGTTGTCGTTAATATGAATATAGTCATCGCAGTTCAAGATAAGTATGTACCCAAAAATGCTATAAAAGTATGAAGTTTTCTTAGTTTTGCTGGCTATTATAGAAAGCTTATTAAAGACTTTGCAAAGAGTTCTTCATCATTGATACACCTTATTAAGAAATTTTTGGTTTGCTTATGGAATTCAGAGTGCGAGCATGCTTTAATTAAATAAAGAAATTACTGACTAATGCACCTATTTTGGTACTTCTCGATGATTTGAAACCATTTACTATGTATATCAATGCATGCAGTATAAGGCTTGACACTATTTTAATACAAGAGGGTAGAGCCATTTGTTGTTATAGTCGATGACTAAAGGTACACAGAAAAAATTATCCAGCTCATGATTTCGAATTAGTGGCTATTGTTTTTACTATCAAATCTTGAAGACATTATCTTTTAGGGAAACGATTTGACTTTTTCATAGATCATAAATCCATAAACTATTTATTCTCCTAGAAATAATTGAATTTGTGACAAAAAAAGATGGATCAAACTCTTGATATCATATGACTTTGATATTTATTATACTTTAGAAAAAAGTAACGTTGTAGCAAACGCCTTGAGTAGGAGACACGTGATGCTTTGTTCTATGTTTTTAGAGTGTAAACACTTGGAGTTCATTACTGCGCTTGATTTTCGACATTTATCGGATCAAGCACCAAGGATATTAGCAGGTTTAGATGTTCATCTTATACTTATGAAGCGCATCAGTTCGAGTCAGAGGTAAGACAGGTATTTTTGAGCAACCGAGTAGAGACAAGCATTCGAGATATTTGGATCGTTATTTCATTGGTTCTCCATAGTGGTTACATAGAGACGACAGGTTATGCATACCGATTATTATAGATTTGATTGACTTGGTAATTGATGGGTCCCATTACTTTAGGATAAGTATTCACCTGATGGCGAGAAAATATATCAACATATGATGATGGTACTTTATTGGTATAGTATGAAGAAATATGTAGTAGATTCCATTTCGTAGTATTTGACATGTTAAGTGTTAAGGCAAGGCAGAAAAACCTCGGTGGATTATTACAGCCTTTAGACATCCCACAGTGGAAATGTGAATTATTTTGATTAACTTTATTGATGAACTTCTTGGAATTAAATGAATGTTTGGGTTATTGTCAATCAATTGATCAAATGCGCTAATTTTACTCCAATTAGAAGTACGAAGACAACTGCATCTTTAGAAACTTTATATTTTAGAGAGGTATTTCAACTGCAGAAGTTCCTTCCAGTATTGTCGCTGACTAAGATTCATTTTTTACTAGTTAATTTTTGAGAAGTCTTCAGGATGCTTTGGGAATTGAATTAAATTAGAGTATATCCTATCATTCACGGATAGATAGGAAGACAAAGTGGGTGAATCGAGTGTTTGAGGATTTATTATATGTGTATCTTAGAGGTTCTTCAAAAGACCACTCGCCATTAGTGAAATTCTCTTACGATAACAGCTATCCGATAAACGTATTAGGATGCAACCGTTCAAGGCATTGTATAGACGGCTATGCAAATCTTCATCTTTTTTATGAGACACTAGATATGATTATTCTTGGACCATATATGATCAAAAAGACTTCAGAGAAGGTAGATCTAATTTGCAGAAAGATGAAAATTGCATGATAGATATAAATCGTATGCATATAGAAGATGCATAAAAATGGAATTTTCTATATGTGATATGGTTTCTATGAAGGTCTAGCCACTAAGACACGTTATGAGTTTGGCAGTTTAAAAAAGTTAATACAGTTTCGTAGGGATTGTCACCAATATTGAAGAGAGTAGAAAGTTAGCATATACAGTTAAACTTCATGAAAAGTCGGCAAAAGTTTATGATGATTTTCATGTATAGCACTTGCAAAAGTGTTTACATGGTTCAACTACTATGGTCGAGCCTAATTAGTTAAAGGAGGTCGAAGTTAAGAGAGAGTCACTTGTTTGTCGTGCACCTACTCACATCATTGAGCATGGGAGAGAGCGACTTTGAAACAAAGTAGTTAAATTGAAATTAGAGTCCAATGAGTAAATGATCCAACTGAGAGTACTTGAGAGTCAGATGAGAAGATTAGAGTTACTCATTCTTCGCCATTTCAGCTTATTTTCCATATTTTGTATGCTTAGAAATTAGTTGGCGTAGTATGCTTTATTTGATGGCTTATGTTTTGTTATAAGATTGATCTTATGTGTGTGCATATATATTTCATATATATAGAAATTATTTGTATATTTTAATATGTCTTGCATACATGTCTATATGTCATGATTTTGCAATCATATAGGTTTCGCATTAGTTGTATTTATGCATTTACCACATGCCACATTCATGGCATGTGTATGATTTGATGGATGTATATTGACTATACGCATGTGTATTACGGTTACTGTACTGTTATTTGCATGCAAGTTATATTAAGTGTCCATATGGATATTATATCTTATATTGTTAGGAACGTTGGGAATTAAACTTGTTTGGTGTGAATTATCCGAATTAATTTAATTTTGATGTAGTATAGTGCACGTAATGCACATGCACACGGTCTCAATTTGTATATTTGAGTATACGAGTTACATTTTTCATCTTCTATAAATTTTGGGGTGAAATTCTTTTAAAGGAAAAGAATGCAATACCTCATGTTTTCAAAAAGAAATATTAATCATCTTTAAAAGGGCGTTTTGGCAATTTTATATAAAATAAAAAAATACATTTTCATAAATTAGAAATTTTCAAAATATGATTTCACCATTGTGTCATGTAGTTTTTTCTATCCCAAACTCATACATAAAACATCAAAAACGGATGCCAGATACTAAGATACGAGCTATTATGGAAACATACTTTCCGAGCCGAATGGGTCGATGGTCGAATTAGGCTAGAGGACTAATTTTGGGATTAAGAGTTCAAAAGGTGAAAAAGAACATACCTTTTCATTCTAGTCATCTTCTTGTTCATCCCATGGCCGCAATATATCCATAAACCTAAAGTTTCACTTTTCTACATCAAATCAACTTCAAATCAATCAAATAATATATCTAAATAAAGATAATAGCAAAAGAAACTCAATTAAATTAATATTAACATGAATTAAAGGAGAGAATCACCAAGGCATATCAGATTACAAGAGGAGAGATTTCAACCTAATTCAACCAAATCATTTATTCTAGGCAAGTGGGATGGGGCTAGATATGCAATAAATCGCATTTATATATCTTATTAGGATTAGATTATATGATTTAGGACAGATTTGATGGTCTATTTGTTATCTATAGTTAAATTTATAATTGGAGGAATCCTACATCATCACTTTAATAACCAAAATTGACATTAATTGGGGGAAGGTTACTTGGATATGTAAATCACCCTAAAACCATGTAGAATAGATTAATAATGTAGTTAGATACTCGGTGGTAAGGAATAAAAGTAGTCTAGTAGAAATATTGATCATAGTATGATATATGCGATAATATTGGAAAATTACATCGAAAATGAGTTATAATTACAGTTAATGAATTATTGACAGTTTGAGCGAATTTGAAGATGTTAATGAACATGAATGAGTATTATAAAAAATAATGAAATGAGCGAAATTGGATGAAATAATGAAGCGTGGATCGTTATTGTTAGAGTCACTAGTCGCACATTTAGTGTGTGGATCGTTGAGAGAATGGAGATATCCATATAGTAGGATTTATGTCATGTCGATTGATGTACATGCGAATAGAATTTATTTATTGATCGATCTACTTATGCTATCATTTGAAAAATAGTGAGTGTAGGACACGGTAGTATAGTTGTACTGGCAGTTTATCATTGAGGTTGTATACTCGATGTGCTATGGTAGTGTAATTGTATAAACAGTTTACTATCGAGATTGTATACTCGATATACATTTAGGTTTACCCAGTTTTCAGATGTCCGACCTTTAGGTGAAATCCATGCGGGATATTATTAAACTATAGGCAGATTGTAGGTTACTGCCATATATAATATAAGTCGACTATCTTGTTGGATGTAAATGCACATATTCAGGTAAATACAACTATATTGTGTAGAATATAAATGATAATTTATCTGTCAACTAGCACCATGGTACAAGTAATATTTCTTACTCACCAGACTATGTTAGACCCCCTCTCTCTTACCTCTTTATACCCACTTTATAGATTAATAAGGTAGTAGAGTGGTATGACTAGAGTAAGATAAGTGGAGAAGGTGACCATGCACATTAAAGTTATTTTATTTTCAATCGTTCTAGCTATACCGTTGTAGCGACCCTGACTCGACCTTCGGAAATCGGAACCCAACAGATCCAAACGTCGAATCTAGTTCGCCGAAGCTTATAACACAATTAAGTATAACAACACAGCGGAAGAAAAAGATATGAATATCATTGATATACAATATTCGATACAACAATGATACAATATGAATCAATATTAGAGATACAAGATAATAATGCTACAGCGGAATAACAATAAGATATAGCAGCGGAACCAAAAACTCCAAAGATCTCCAATCTAATGCTCCAAAGCAAGAACTCCAAACCACTAGCTCGAACCACCATCACGTTGCACCAAGACAAGCAAGTCCAGTCCATGAATCCGAAGACTCCAATATCCAAGATCTCCGGAGAATTCCAAAGAGAAAGCTGAAAGCTACCAAATCGATATCTATATCTACTATCTGAAAAACCCAACTCTAGACTGCCCGTGTGGAAAATTGTAGGCACCCAAAGTTTAGGAAGGGAACAATAAACTCCGGGTCAGTCATGGGACTGGTGTGAGCAAACAAAACAATTTTATCTTTAAAAACAAACAAAAGAATTTAAATTTGAAATCCGCAATGCTTTTTCGAAAATGAAACTACCATAAGGCCTCCCGCCTCACACACCATGCAAATGCAGAATTGGAGGAGATTTCTCCTTATGATAGTCAAAAATACTTGATACGCGAAAATCATTTGATATTATTATTAGTGCATAGTGGAAAACATTTCGAAAGTATAATATTAATCTTAGCCAGTATAGACATTTCGAACTATGCCTACTATAGCTACCACGTTCAATAGCAGGTTACCACCACATTCCATGGTAGGTTATACAACTAAAACCGTACAGGGTGCGTATTGTTTCTTTGGGTTTTCCAACAAATGGTCAGGCCAAGGAGCTTACCATTGCCACATGGGTACGCCTCTGGAGGGACGCCCCGAGAACCATCCCTCAGTTCTCTGCTAACACAATGCCGGCTACCCCCTTCCCGGGGAATAAAATCTAAGATATGCCACCCCCAGTCCTTTGGGACCTTTAACCGAGGATTCTCAATACCAACAACATCACATAGTAATAAATATACTACAGTGCCCACATGAGTGAGTATCTGGGATCCATACCATGATACCCTTTTCCAGAAGGAATGGTCATACCCTAGGGACGCTACTCCTGAAACCTTGCTGCATCTTTCCTGTTTCGACCATTACCGGGTTGTGAGGCTCGACGAAGTCACGTCCACAAAGCTACGCTTTTCACAAAAGCCATGCTTTGATCAACAAATGATCAGCAGCACTTCGTATGCCACATTACCAAATTGGGAATGTATCACTAGTAACCATCAACTACATAACCTCTGAGCTCATACGTCTCAGAGAAGGGTGTTAAGCTAAGAGATTAAATCTCCGCCACCAAACAGAAATGTATTTGATAGAAACCAGTTTTACATCTCAAAGTTAATGTCAGACACACATCCATACAAGTCTGTTCCGGGCTCGAACAGAACCGAAGGCACTTCGGAAGAAGTCCTTGCAATCCGAAAAATTTCTAATCACGTCCGGACTTCCCATCACAATGGGTGCTCAAATCTCTATAATAGGGCCATTCGGTGCAGAGACATTCAACAGGTCATCCTTTCACTTTCGAAAGTATCCAGTCTTCACCACCGGTCTCCAAATGCTATCCATATCGTCGTATCATTATTCGGAATGGGTTATATGACACAAATGTCCTCTCCCGGCTAAACCGAATAATGAGCGCAATATTTAAAAACATATGGATAATGGGATTTCAGTTAAGTCGCAACTTTAAAACCCAAAACTTTTCTTTCAAATGGTTTTAAACAAATTACCATTTACAAATCTTTTAAACAAAAAGATTTTCTTCCAGAAACCTTTCAATGGTTTAAACAATTTCCACATTTAAATCTTTTAAAACAAAAGTTCACTTATAAGACCCCTTACAGTTTTAAACAAGGTTCACCAATCTTTGACAAAGATTCATTTACAACCTTTCAAAACAATTCCATTTCAATTTGGATCGGCTCAATTTAAATCTTTAAATTAAAGATTTAATTTATAGCTTTCAAAACACAATTCCAAAGATTTATTCACAATTCTCATTTTAAATCTTTTATATAAAAGATATACCGTTAAAATCTTCTTCAATTTCAAGACAAGATTCAACCATCGTTCACAAAAATTCATTCATAGCTTTCAAAACAATTTCATTTCAATTTGAAATCTTTTCAACAAAAATTTGAAATTCTTCATATATGTGAAAGCTATTATTATTTGGAAAAAAATAGCTTTCGTTTCGGAAAAATCCGATTTCATTTGCACGAGTTATATCTCTTTAAGTATAAAATTTGGTTAGATTTAAATTTCCCAAAATGATACTTTTCAAAAGAGTTCAAAACCCATATAAACACATTTATAACTTGAGTAACATTTTTAAACCAAAATTTCAAAAACATAGAATTCAATTTCAGATATTGAATTCAAATTAAATTATTTGAATTTCAAAACTTAATCAAGTTATTCAAAAATAATTTATACCCTTGAAAACAACCCATTAAATTCGAAAACCATTTGGATTCAAATATTCAAATTTAAAACTATTTCAAAAAAATCAGTGACTTAGCCGATTTCCTCGTGAAATCCATATTGTGTGTGTATAGGTGTTGTCCAGGGATTTTACAAAATAGTGCAACATCATTCAGTCATCACAGATTGCAATCACAACAATATCGATAAGCGGTATATTCCAATAACGCTTATCTATACACACAGATTCACAGATAGAAAATATGGATGCATTATAAATAAATAAATTACATTCATCACAGATCACACTGAAACAACTCATAGCACAAAGCATAGCATATCAGAATATCAAACAGTTCGACAATCAATAGAATTCAAACATTTATAGGTGAACTCAATTAATTGTCTGATTGATTTAGATCAGATGGGTCATCAATCATGGTTAATTAACATTAATTAATTTCAAATCATTTAATTATTTGTCCTTTAATCATTTATTAATTTAAATTAATCAGCCTTAAATTATTGAATAATTGACTTTAATTATTCAATTATCCTTTAATTAACTTCCCTTAATTAATTCATTAATAAATTGATCAACCCCTAATCAATTACCATTTTATTAATTATTCTTAATTACAATAGGTGATTATCCCTAATTACTTATATTAAATAATCCAAAATCAATTTTAAATCACTTGATTAATCAATTTTTTTAATCATTGATTAATTACTTTTCATTAAGTAATTTTCTTTAAGTAAGTCACTATCCTTAATAATTTAACCTTAATTAATTAGTCATCCATAATTGTAATCACCCAAGGTAATTAGCTTAAATTTAATTTCACAAAGTAACTATACTTACTAAATCCCTTAGCTACATCCTTTCAATAAATTATCATTAACAAATAGTTAAATTTCAAAACCCTTTAGTAAATCAAACATTATTTAAGGTAAACATTTATCTTTTATACCTTAAAAATAAACTTAAGGATGCTTTGGGAAACTTGAACTTAACTAATTCAAAAATAATTATTTCAAAACTTATTTAAAACTTAATCAAGATAATTTAATCAAGAAAGTATTTTAACTTAATTTAAAACTGAACCTTGAAAACTTGTTTATATTTTAGAAATTTGTAAACTATTTCAGGCCAGACTTCCTAGACCAGAGTAAAATCACCAAAACCTTGAGAAAATTTCGACCCTGACCCGAGTCTTACTTCGAGCTAACCCACATATTTCCCTTGCTTCGAGACAAACCCGATCGATCTCGAGTACAAGTGCAAGTCCAACTTCTTCGTCCCAAACAAACATCATTTCCCAGATACACAAAATCGCGTGCACATGCACAGCTGCCTGACCGTCCTCCGACCATCTCCCCTCCCTTCGATGAGTCAACGATGACTTCCACAAAACTTTCCGACCACCCACTTCCATCAAGTTGAGCTGGAATTCAAAACAACCCATTATATCACCCAGGCTTTAAACGCAGTCAGCCCAAAATGCCTCACCGACGACCCTACCGTCCATCAGAGACCATGCGAGTCTACCCAGATCAGCGCCACCAACTTGAGCTTTGATTCCCTTGGGTCCGGATAACTTCGATCAACCTACGACGATGCCGCGACTTTCTTCTTGACCCTAATCAAAAACTGAGCTTAAACCCTAAAAAGCTACCGCACCACCACCTCAACCATCTACAAATATCCCTAACATTTTTCCTGTAATCCCCAGACACCCAGCCTCCTTCACCATTGATCCCGTCATTCAATTCGTCGTGGGTCGATGAGAATTGATGAAAACCCATTTTCTGTTCAACACTCGAGTGCTCGAAATTTTCCCACTAAAAAATCAAGATTCAATTATCAAAATTCACCAATTTCAACTACAAATCAGATTGTAGAATCAAAGTGCGATTTCCAGATGGTTGATTTTCTACCCTATATTGTTTTTCTTCTGTAAATTCATATTTTTGAAATGATCACTTGATAGAAATACTTCAAACTATTTTTAAAATTAATATCTTATTGTTTTATACCCTTTTTGTTTTAACATTACTAGCTAAATTATTTGGAAGCAGAGATTTTGGTTTTACAACATATTTTAATATCTGGAAATGGTGAACAGAGAATTATATTTTCCTGTATGTTGATATGTACCCTCAACCCTTATGTATATATGTGTATGCATATATTTCATCCAATACAACATTTTATTTCTTAACCACCATAAGTAAAATCATCCAGACATATCACATTTTTAAGTTAAATTGGGTTAGTTTACAACATTTTTGGAGACAGAGACCAGGTTCTAGTTTCAAACTGGAAACTTGATCTTCATCTCTAACTTTAGCTCAGTTGAATCTGACCATCCACATTCTTGACTGAATCAATGAAGACAGAGGACCTCCTTAATTTGTTTGCTTTAAATTTGTTTTGTTTGATGCCCCCCCTTTTTTTCCTAGTATTTTTCTTTGCTTTCCTTTTTAATTTCTTTTCCTGAATCTGCTGCTTTGGATTTGAAACTTCCAGATTTAGATTCCTCTTTCAATTCCCAGGTTTTTGAATTGAAGTCTTGTTTGCTGAGATGATCTACTTAACTGATTTTGAAACTAGAATTTGATAACTTGATGAGTTGAAATCATTTTTACTGGCTTGAGATGATTTCCAGGCCCGATTTATACTTGCTTTTGATTGTTTTCTGATCTAAGTTTGATTTTTAAGTTGAAAATATGAGGTAGATTTGGATTTGCAACCTGATTTGTTTTCAGGTTTGAACTATTTGGAAGAAGAAAATATGCCTGGTTTTATTTTTTATAATTTTGATATTCATTAATATTACAATTCAAAAGCATATTTGCCACTTGTTATCATCATTTACACTTGTTAATCCTTTTCTTACACTTGTTATTTCATAGGCTACAAGGCTTACACTTGTTTTACTTATTAAATTTATGTTTTAATCCCTTTATTAATAGTTTACAATTGTAAAAACAATTATTTAATGCCTTATTATGTATTATTTATACTTATATATCTGCTCACGTCAAAATGCATATTTACAAAAATTAAGAAACAATTTTTTTTATTAGTTTTAAATATATAGAAATTTTAAATTCAAGATATTTAGTAAATTTCAAAATCACACTTTGTTTTGTACATATACAATTTAAAGAAAAATGGTTTGGAATTAAATTATACATTACTAATAAAGATTTATAAGTTAGTGAATTCAATTTTTACTTCAATCCATTTATATTTTTAAACTTAAGATATTAAACTTATTTCAAATATAAATTTCTTTAAGTCTAATTAAATTTCAAGTGATTAAAATATTGAAGTGATTAAAATATACATTACTAAGAAAGAAATCTCTCAAGTAAATACAATATTTATTGAATTCAAATTTAAATCTCAAATTATAATCTATTTATAAAATATTCACTTTTGAATTCCAAATATTTATTTTAAAGATACAATTTTTTTTATTAATGAATCAAGTTATCAATCTTTATATATATTTATTCAAATCTCCAAATAAATTAAAAAATTAAATTTGTAAATAAAATATTATTCAAAATATTTATTTTAGAATTTCCAATTAAAAAATATATTTAAAATCATATTTACATTCATTTTCTAAATAAACAAACAAATATTTATTATATTTTTTTTGGAAAACACCAGTTTAAATCATAATTAAATTCCAAAAATTAAATTATTTCCAATTTCAATTTGATTTAAAAACGAGAATGTTACCACCATCTTGTAGTGGTCAGACAGATTTTTATTTGCCTTTTTAGTTGTTGTCGGGAATTTTCCTTAGTTCGCCCTGTATTGGCCACTATTTGTTTAAGCAGAGATATTTGGCTCATTTCGGTTATATGTTTTATTCCTTCTGCTATGAGATCTTAAAATGTAAGTTTTCAAAATTTAGGTTTATCTTTCTACCATACAAACTATCTCAGCCTAACGATCTTCCTTGGCATGCATGAGTTCAAATGCCGCTTATAGACGTTGAATCGGTCTGTTTTAGAAGGATGGATTTGTAATATTAGTTAAGTGCACAAAAATATATATTATTAAGTATACATTCTAATTTATATTCACCTCTCACTCCACCAAGGTTTGAATTTGTTAGGCCTATACAATTATGATTTGAAGCATTATGTCGATTAATCATCCTCAGCAATTTTTTATCGATACAAGCGTAAATTTTCTATTCAGATACTCGATGTTGTAATCAATGGTGATGTTTCTCTAAAATGCCTTTCCACTTTGATTTTCTATTTCCGCAATTAGAATCCATATAAAAGTGAAGATAAATGTAAAAAAGGTTATTGTCATCCACTTGCGTTTGGTAACTATTAGTGTAGAATTTGTCCTCGCCTAGATTTGGAGTACAATTATCGTTGAAGCTAGCGTATTCTTTTTCAAAACAAAATTGAGTGTTTATGTCAAAATTTAAGAACAATTTTATTTTACCAGAGGTATGAATTTTTTTCCTATATTTTGTTAAATAGAATGAAGAGAGTATTTGTTTGTGAAGTGTAAATTGATTATGCCTTCTTATATTAAAGTCGTTAAAGTTCAACAACGTCTACTTAACAAAACTTAACTATTCATACAAGTTATCATCAACCACGACAACAGTAAAAGAATTTAGTGATCATGATAAACATATCACCCGTGCATGGTTATTTATATTTTATTTCATAATAAATTTTGTAAATAAAATAAGTTAGAGAATAACATGTATACTAATGATATGTAGTCATCATGTACTAATAACATAAGAATGTACAATTTTTTATATTAATAAGCAAATTAGTTTGTGGAGAAAATAAGAAAGATGGCAATTATCAACAATAACGTAAACGATTGCTAATATTTGTATGTAAAGTTTCAAAATAAAAAAATTAGACGATAAACATAAAAAATGATTGTGACAACCATTAGAAATTTTTATAACAGCCGACAATGATTGCAGTCACATTTGGAACCTCGGAAGTAATAACGAATGTTTCATAACTGTAACACCTATGTTCATATAAAAGATGAGGAAGATATAAAATTATTTAGTCGTTTCCAACAAACTGTTGTTGAACGTTCATTTATAAAGTGTTCATTATGAAATCATAGGTTGAACATGTGCCTAATTCAAGACGGTGCTTAGTTCTAAGCTTTTGTTAAATAGTTGTCCAGTTTTTAACTCCAATTAAACAGACGTCTAACTTTATGGGTTCGTTAAACATGCATCTAGTTTTGGATGCCAATTTTGAATTTGTTACGCTGAGATTTCTTTTCCCAAAATTATATAACCTACCCTTAAAAGGGTAGAAGCACCCTAAATGTCAAATTAAAATTTTTGTTCTCACTGAGGAAGTTGAGATTCAAATCCCACCAATATTGATTATCAATTATGGTTATTAAAAAAGGAATTTACTGCCAGTAAAATTGGCTCAGTTCGTTGACAGTGTAGACCATAAGACCAAAAGTCAGAATTTCAAAACTAACAACCTTAGAACAAATACTTGGAGTATGTATTTGGGAAAACATATGTTTCCTTGTGGTTTACAAGTGAAGCTTGAATCTATGGATCATTTCAAAAAGAAAAGAAATATTATTTAAAAATATGAAATGTAAATATGACCCTTAACTTTAAATCCTCAAAACTTCTCACTCGTTTAAAATTTTATGAACCACTGAAAATATTTGTTTTAATTATAAACTTAAAACGTAGTTTTAAAGGAGTTAAAAGCTTTGAAATGTTCTAAATTTATCTAAATATGGTTTCGGTAGCAAATTATCTATATTAACAAATTTTTGTTTTATTCTGAAATTTTTAGGCAGATAAACTTTGTTTTCCTTGTATGTGTATATCTGAGTATATATTGGTTGTAAGATCTGTGCAAACTTCCCATGTTTTCCAAAGCGCATTACACCCCTTATGGAGAAACCTTCACAAACACTTAACCGCCTATTGCGAACTCTAGTTCTTTTCTCCTCATGTTGGCATAACTCTTCTGTCTAGACTGCTCTACCCTCATTCTAGCTCAGATTAGTTCTACCTTCTCAGTAGCATCCTTCACCACATCTAGTCCTAATATAAACCTCTCTCCTGCCTCCAACCAACATGCAGACAACTTACATGGCTTTTCATACAACATCTCAAATGAAATCATTCCAATACTGCTCTGATAGCTGTTGTTATACAAGAACTCTATCATATGTGAGTAATCTTCCCAAGATCCACTAAAATCTAAAATATATGCTCTCAGCAAGTCTTCCAAGGCCTTGTTGATCATCTTAGTCTGCCCATCTCTCTATGGATGGTATGCAGCACTCATGCGCAGTTATGTACCTAATACCATCTACAAACTTCGCCAGAAATCACTAGTGAACAACAAATCCCGACCACAAATAATAGCACTAGGCACCCCATGCAGTCTCACTATTACCTTCACATATACTCCTGTTATCTTCAGCCTAGTACACTTAGCCTTCACTAGAATGAAATGGACACACTTAATTAGTCTGTCAACTACTACCCATATGCCTTCATTCCCTACCCTTGTCCTTGGCAACCCATCTATGAAGTCCATTGATACTGAATCTCATTTCCATGCTGGAACCTCCAAAGGATGCAGGAGCGTACTTGGCTTCAGATGCTCTACCTTCACCTGCTAACACATAATACATCTTCTCACATACCCTCATACATCTTTCTACATCCCTTTCTAAAAGAAACTCCTCTTCATATCTCGATACATCTTCGTACCTCCAAGATGTATGGTAAACTTTGAACGATGACATTCGTTCAAAACTTCCTTTTGTAATCCTTTAGTACTCGAAACATATAACTTACCATTCTTCTGCAGTCTTCCTTCTTTATCAACATTGATTCCCTTTAGCTCTACTACTTCGAATCCTGAGTCCAAGTTCCTTACCATGTCTGTGCAGAACTTATCTCCCTTTTGCATTTCAACTATCCTTTCTACCTTTGTAGGCTTAACTTCTAAGCAAGGTAGCATTCTAGATGCACTGCTCGAATCGGCACTAGACCGATATTGCACATCACATGTGAAAAATGATTCTAAAATAGTTTATTCCTCTATCATAGCCACAACACAACTTTGTTATTTCCGGCTTAAGCTATCAGCTACTTTGTTGCCTTTTGAATTGGGCATACTCTATCCCAAAATCATATGATGCTAGAAACTCTAACCACCTCTGTTGTCTTATATTCAGCTCCTTTCGAAAGAACATATATCTCAGAGACTTATGGTTAGTATACAACTCAAACCTCTCCCCTAAGAGATAATGTCTTCGAATCTTTAATGCAAAGGCAACTACTACCAATTTTGAATCATGGTTAGATACCAAACTTTATGCGGTCGCAAGTGCCTAGATGCATAAATAATTACTCTACCCTTCTGCATCAACACTGCGCCTAACACCAAACCTGACGCATCAGTGTATGTGGTCATATTATTATCCCCTTAAAGTATTACCAACATAGGTGCATTTGTCAATCTATAATTTAGTTTCTGGAATGCATTCTCACACTCTTACGCTCAAACAAATTGCTCGCCCTTCCTGGCCAGCTTTGTCATAAGCGCAGCTATAAGGGAGATGTATTTAATAAATCTCAAGTAATAGCTAGCCAATTCAAAGAAAATTCACACCTCGATTACAGCCTCAAGTTTCTTTCACTCATTTACTGCCTCCACCTTCGAAGGATCTATAGTTAACCCTTCTTTCAAAATCACATGGCCTAGGAACTTCACTTTCCTCTTTTAAAAATGACATTTAGAAAATTTTGCCTTCAACTTATGTTGTCTCAAAGTCTCCAGCACAAGCCTTAAGTGAACTACGTGTTAATCCCCATCCTTAGAGTACACTAAAATATCATCTATAAACACCAACACACATCTATCTAGCTTATCGTAGATGATAATGTTCATTGGGTCTGCAAAGAATGCAGTGTATTGGTTAACCCAAATGGCATAACCGACCACTCATATGAACCGTACCTTGTTCTGAATGTAGTCAAATGAATGGTTTCCTTCGCAAGTCTCAATTGATGGAACTCTATAGCCAAGTCCAACCGCAAAAACAGCTTATCTTCAATTAATTGATCCAACGCTCATCAATTCTTGGAAAAGGATACTTATTATTCAGCGTCCTTTCATTCGGCTTTCGATAGTCAATGTACAGTCTTAATGACCCATCAAAATTCCTCACAAATATTGTTGCTGCTCCCTAAGGTGAACTTCTCGGCCTTATGAAGCTCTTTCCTTCTAACTCTGCTAATTGATTCCTCAACTCCTCAATCTCCTTTGGAGGCATTCTACTTGGGGGTCGACAAAACGATTCGGTTCCTGGTAGTAAATCTATTCGAAATTCCACCGCCCTCTCAGGGGTGGCAACCCTGAAACTGGTTCAGACACATCTTGAAACTCCTTCATCATGCATATGCTTGCATCGAATAAAGTTCTATGAGTTAGAAAATAGTCGAACGAATTTTATAATAAAAATAACCACAAGCGCACGGCGTACTATCGTAGTACGTGGTGAGTACGGGTCGATCGTAGGGAATTGTAGATTTTAAATTCTATTCAATCAAATTAAACCAAACTCGAATTAAAGTTAAGCTAGAGAATTAACTAAAAGAAAAGAGAAGCAAATATAAGAGTTACGTGACAATTTAGAGAATAAATCTACTCTCTAGATCATGTAGTTCAACACATATAAAATAATAATCTCTCTTTTATGGTCATTAGTGCTTTAATTGAGGTGCTTATCATAAGTATGGAATATTTGTGCTATTGATTAGCCAACATAAGCTATCAAACTATAACACACCCCTTAAACTGCTTACTAACCTTCAGGAAACTTGACAATGGAAATGGTATCTATTTTAAGTATGGCTATTAACTGTTGATTAGAAAAATAGGCCATCAAATTTGAATTTAAAATTACTTTCTTATGCCATAATCATATTTTGATGAAGAGGCATTTGTCTTAGTGATTGTTTAAGCATAGCTTATTTGGTATCAACAATATAGGCTAACAAATTCAAAACAAGAACAACAAATAAAACACTTCATTGATCATCATTAAGCATAAAAAGAGGACATGAATTAACAAATAGTTGAAGATATATAATTAAAGAGCTTCATTACCCCTAAATTGAAGGGGTTTAGCCTCTCATATTTGTCATTTGATTAACAAATGTAGCTAGCAACATAAAGCAAAAAAGAAAGAAAAATGAAAGCTAATGGAAAAGAGAAGCTAATTAACAAGAATTAAACTAATCTACTTTTCATGAATGTAAATCTATACTACCGACATTAAGGTAAATAAACAAGGAAAGTAAAATGAACAAGTAATTAAATTGCATAAGAAAACGAAACTTACATGAAAATAAGAACAAATGGCTAAGCAGCCATGAAAATAAAGAAGAGAGCTTGATTTATTTTTGAGCCTAAACTGAAATTAAGAGAGTCTAAGCGAAGAGAGCCTAAAAGACAGACTAAGGAAGAAGAAGGTTACATGAAATATAAGGGGTATATATACATGTGTTAAACCCTAATTCATATTTTTAGGGAATGTCTACCCTTAAGAAAGTGTGGAGGCCAAGTAATCATTAGCTTCTAATAATCATCATTTAAGTGTACATGAAGCTATTTATTCCATAAGCATGTGCATCACCCTCCAATTTGTACATTAGGGTAGGTGGGGTCCTTCATGCGCTTCACTTTAAATTATTTCCATCTCCATTCTTTTGTATCTTCTTTGTGCATGCACATTCCTTCATGAAACCACTTGTAATTGAGTTTAAATTCCTATAAAATAATATAAAAAATTTCAATTAAATTTTCTCAATTTAATATATGCACAAAAATGATCATTTTCCCCCTCTATGAAGATGAATATGTGACAATTTGAAAATAATTTGAATTTGGTTTAAATAAGTTAAAATACGCAATATGATCATTTATTCAATTTAAATAGATTAAATATGGTGGTAAAAATATGCACATTTACGTGCACATTAAATACCCACACACTTATCTTTTTATTCATCCTCGAATAAAAAAACTAAGATAAATATGTTTTCGTAGGGAGCACGATTGCATTGAGCGTATGCAATAAGCCGTTAAATCTCTGGGTATCCCCAGTAGGACGAGTGTCGTTCAGCGGATACTACCAAAATCCAAATGCAGAACGAAGATATTTACAAAATGCAAGATTTATTTACAAAGATGTGAATGCAAGTTTTTAAAAATATATTTACAATGAAGGATTCACTTTTAAATCGACACAAATAAGTTAAATATAGGTTTTGGTCACTATCTTGAAATTTAAGTCATTTGCTCATCAAAATTTTCAATAAAAACGAAGTTATCATAACAAATAGACTATAGTTTAACTCGTTGTTTCAGTCGATAATATAGTTTAACTATGAAATAGATCCTTAGTTGATTATTAAAGTTTATCAAAGTGGTATTTTCATTTTTTTTTCAATAACAAGTCAAACCAAATAGGTTAAAATGGTGCTTGGATTCCATTTGCTTACTCTCTCCACCTTTGGAAATTTTATTGATATTAACAATATTTACATATGCCTAACTCAGAAAACTGAGGCAAGATATCTTACCCATACAGTGCCTTTCGAGCTTATGTGAGGGGAATTCAGAGCATGGCAAGTGAACACACGAGTGTGAACACATATCCACTGTAGGAATTATTAATAAAAGAATTTTTATATACATAAACCTAGCTTAGATAAACCAAGGCCAGATATACCGATCATGCACCGTATTTCGGGCTTACGTAAGAAAGGTACAGTGCATGGTGAGTGTACACACAAATGTATACACCTGTCGACCATAGGTGTTAATATAAAATATATATATATATATATATATATATATATACAGATGTTTTATATTTTATATGCTTTTTTTATAAAGAGAGAGTGTTTTGCGAAATCATCTTAGCACCATTTAACTTAGAAGATAAAAAAATGTTATATCCTTCTATTTGAATTCTCCACTTTTTAAAACAAATATTTTCAGTTAGGATATTTTATAATTAACACGTATGAACCTTCCTATATACTGGCTAAACCATTGTTATTTGTAATCAACTTCATTTTTATTTTTGTTAAGATGAAAAAAAAATTAATTTAATAAATCAAAATCATATATTTATCTTATAGCGTTTCTTTAAGAATAAATCAAAAGAAAATTTGTTTTTGGGTTTTTTTCTGCTTTTAATTTTTTTTTGAGTTTTTTGTTTATAAACAAAAGGCAAAAATAAACCATGAAAATAAAAAAAACGAAGATCAGTTCCCATCCACACTTGATTTTGACCGTGTCCCTACAGTCAACCCAAGTGGAAGGTGAAAAATAAAAAAATAACCTTTATTTAAATGAAGATGAAAAGATGATTATTTACATGACATCAGAAAGTAAGCTGTTAAATAGTAAATGAAACGGTCTTCCAAACACCGATTCATTTGTCTCGTCAAGTATGCGAGACACAACTTAAGAACAGAAAACCAAATCGTAAAAAATATTTGAAGTTGAATGTCGATTGGAAAAATCAATGTCGTTTTATTAAAAATCGTACGAGTTGTTTTTATTTTCCATGATTTTTGGGGTAGATATAACGATTGATTGAAATTCAAGTTTGTCATTGAAAAATTCTTCAAAATTATTGATTTCAAAATCAAAGTGGTGATTTAAATCTTCCCCGTCGCAATTTAACAACTCGTCATACAAAAGTCCAAAAAATTTGTGTTCATTAAATTCGTCTTCCTTTTTTGGATTAGCAACAACTTCATTGCGTATCTCAAGTTCAAAATCCAAATTTGTTGTATTCAAATTTTCGAAATCAAGAAAAAGAAGATTGAATTTTAAATTTGGTTCCGCGCCCTCAAAAGAATTGAAATCCAATTCAATCACTGTGTTTTCAACAACTTCATTAAGATTATTATTTTCAACTTCAAAAGTTGTTATTTGAAAATCGTCGATTTAGGTAAAAGATGGATTATCATTTGACTCATCGCACGTTGCGATTTGCTTTTGTTTATCATGTTTTTCCATATAAGTTTCAAACAATGAATCCGTGTGATCATCGTAAATTTCGTTCATTTGCTCAACAAAATCCAATTTATAGTTATTGATTTTCGATTTGGATTTGTTGAGAACAAAAAATTTCAATTGCATCGCAATCGAGATTATTCCCTTTGCCAAAATTATTTAAAAAGTGGATCAAATTTTCCTTTTGATTTCGAAATTCATTTTGGAGTTCAAAATTGAATTGGCATGGGCTACACTAGAAGTCATTTGAATTTTGAAGTGAATTCAAATTTTGATTATTTTGATAATTTTGACTTGAGTTATCACACAAATAAGAATTACACAAATCGTTTATCATTTGATTTTGTTGTGTAAAGATTTCAAGTAGAGCTGAAATGCTATTTTCGAGATCCCAGAGTTGTTCGTCATTTTGAAAATTTTGTAGTTCAAACTCGAATCGTTTAAACAATAGTTGTTATTGAAATATCCATAAGAATTTGAAGTGAAATTATATGAATTATACTGATTTTCAAAACAATCGTAAAATTCATATGGATATGGATATTCAGACATTTTCAAGAATACATTTTTTTTTGGTTTTTTTAATAAAGGAAAAATATTTTTCAAAATGGAAAATTATTTTTTGTTTTGTTTTTATTTTTCAAATTTTTTTTGAGAAGATTTTATATATATATTTTTTGGATTTTGGTTTTTATTTTATTTTTTTGCATTTTTGAAATTTCAAAGGAAAATGATTTAAAAATTTCAAAGGAAAAGAAGAGGAATATTTACAATTTTTTTTTAGTTTTGGATTTTGAAGTTTTTTGTTTAAAATATGCATGAACTAATGCAACTAAATGAATGCAAGATTAATTACAAGTATTTATCCTAAGTTAACACAAAATTTTATAACCACATTTTGTCTTAAATCAAAAAGATGGTTCTCAACCAGGTAACAGGCAGGATTTATCGGTGTGCCACGAATCACCATAGCAATGCAGCCGAAGGTTTAAGTACCTTCATAGAAACAATTTAGTATAATATTTACGAATCACCGTAATATTTATAACTGATTATTGCTCTGACGTAGTCTAGACACCAAGAAATTAATTGTTCAAAGAAGACAAATTGTCTTATATACGATTAAGAGTTATCGATGTCTAACCGTCATTATTAATTAAAATTCTAAGATGAAATGCAAAGCAGAAATTAAACGTGTATTAACAATGTAAGTACGAATGGATTTTTTTGTTTTTGTTTTTTGAATATATAAATGCAAATGCAGACAATCAACAATGCAACTAAAATAAAAACAAGAGATAATGGTGCGAAATTTTTTATAAGCAAACAATTTATTTTTAGCAGTAGTTCTTCTCCTTCTGAAATTTTGCTTTGACAACCTGAAATAAAAATAAGATATATACAAATTTTTTTTATCAAGGTAAACAAAAAAAAGTAAAAAAATAATAATTAAAAGAGAATGTTTTTTTATATTAAACGAAGTAAACAAATCAAAACAGAACAAAATAAATGAAAATAAAACAAATTGAAATCTTTGACCTTTTTTTTAATAATAAAAAAAATTGGTGAAAACAATCTAAAATCTAACAAAAGAGAATATTTTTTTGTAATTTTTTGTTTGTTTGTTTGTTTGTTTTTTTTTTTTTTGAAAGAAACTTAACTAAACCAAATTAAAAAAACTTAAAAAAATAAAAATTAACTAAAAAAAGGAAACTCAAAATTCCAGCCTAAAGGAATACGGCCCACTTAAATAATTTCCTCAAATTTACAGCACAACCCCAAAAATGAACTACATGAATTATCAACTAAAATCACTACCAAATTCCTCGATCAATTTCCAGAAATTGATTTTCAAATTCGCACAGTTGAAAAATTCCAAATTCGAAAACTCCACAGATTCTCAAGTTCTCAAATTTGCATTATTACTCGTGTTCTCTAATGCGATGTTTATTTGTTATGGAAGTGGTTGTTGCGGTGTTCAACGGAGGTAGCAGACTTGTGTTTTCGAGTTGGTGGTTGGAGGTACTGTGGTCGATTTGTTTTTGAATGCGGGTTCGTTTCGCGATGTTGCTGTTCATGCAAGGCTAATGGTTGATGGAAGAGAAGTTTGATGGTTGGTCGAGGGTAGCGCGTAGCAGGTACAGTAATGGATTCGATTACAAGGTAATTAGGAGGCGGTAATTGGTGGTTCTAGAAACTTGGAGATGTGATCCTGGTAGTGGTCACTGCTTGGTTAGTTGAGGCACTATATTGATTAAGGGCGGTGGAGGTTGATCTTGTTTGGAGGCTGGGTAGTGCTGCAGTTTTACAGGGGATTGAAACTAAAGGCAGTAGGCAATTGGATAATGATGTAGTTTGGGTTGATGGTTTGTAGGTCAGTAGTGTTGAATGGTATGTGCACAGTTGATGCAGTGAATCGAAGCAGACAGTCAAGGGCTTTCGTTGTTTGTGGTTGCTGTTTTTATGGAAGCAGATATCTGGAACAGGGCAGTCTGTTGTTTTTGTGGTCGTAGAGGAAATGTGCACTGTTACATACACAGTTTTGTATAGATGGTGATGAAGGAGATGTTTTTTTTCTTTGGTCGCCTTTGTGGAGTTGGGAATTTGATGTTGAGTTGCTGCGGAAGTGAACAGAGAGTAGCAAGGCGATTTTCAGTGGAGGCTGTAGTAAACTGATTGATTTGAGGCAATTGCAGCATGATTGGTTGGAAGAAGTTGATGGTTTCGGGTTTGAAGTGAATTGTATGCAGTATCGAAGAATGTGGAGTTGAGTGCTCTCCACAATAAAATGTTGAACTGTTGTGGTCATGGTTACAGGTAAGTCTCTGGTCGAAGCAAGTATGTAGTATGCAGTGATGAAGTTTGTTTTTTTTATATATGATATGGCAGAGGTCAAGTGGTGGAGCAGTAACTTGATGGTGCAATAGTGTTGATCAGAAATGCTGTTGGTGATGGAGGATTTCTGGTTCGAGTAGGGTGGTTCAGGTAACAACTGTCAGTTTTGCTATATTTGGTTCAGGCAGCAACGGTTTGGTAAGGTTTGGTCAAGTTTGATGGTTGAGTTTGTGGAGTTGTTGGCTGGTGCACAGATATGCACAGAGTTTAGGTAGTGGTTCGTATGTATAAGGTAGTGTCAGTAGAATGTTGAATGGTCTGCAACTGACTAGATGAGCTGCAGTAATCTTGTGGGTGGGAGTTTGAGCAGGGATGACAGGATTTGTATGTTTTGTTGGTCAGGGATGTATGGTTTGAGTGTTTGGATGGTCAGCAATGTTATGGATGGTCGGGGATGTATGATAGCAATGGATGGACAGAAGTGTACGGTTTGGAAGCAGTTGATGTGGTGTGCTAACGATGGTCAGCTTGAAGTGGTCTGTGGTTTTGTAGTTGGAAGTCAGTAGCAGTAGAGGAATATGTGTAGAGGAGAGTGGTGTATGCAAAGTGCAAACAGGGGTTGTAGGTGATGACAGGGAGGTTTGGAGTTGATGTCGGGTTCTGTGCGCAGAGTGGTGGTTGCTTGGATGTTGGCAACGGTATGTGTTGTTCTGGTGGTCGTATCAGGTTGCAAAATTTCTCTTGTTTTTTGTTGGGTTTGAAATGGAAAGGAAGGAGACTGAATGTTGAAGGAGGAATGCTAGGCAGTGAAATGTATTGAGGATAGTAGAGGGTGTGGAGCAATGATGAGCATGAAGTGTTTACAGTGGAGATGCTGAAGTTTTGGTTTGAAGATAAGTGGATGGTCAGATGCCAAGGTCGACAGAAGTGATGTTATATGGTATATAAATATTGGCAGCAAGTCTTGGTTGGTCTGGAGGGTTGTTGATATAGTTTGGGCCAGGAATGAACAGTGGGATGAAAATTGACCAGAAGCATTGCACAGAACAGAAGCAAAATGAACAGAAGGACAGAAGCACTGGAAAACAATGTAAAAAGAAAATGGAAATGTAAATCAATGTAGATTGAAATGTAAACTAAACGAATAATTTTTTTTTTTCTGTTTTTGAAATGAGATTGTGTTTCTTTTTTCTTAATATGAAATGCAAATGCAAATGCAAACAAGAGAAACAAGCATACAATAAAATGCACACAAAATCGAACAAATACACAATTTTTTTTAAATGCGCACACACAAAATATACACACACAAAAATCAAATAAAAATAGTCCGAAAAATAGAAAATCAAAATCAAAATGACTCGCCGGCAACGGCGCCAAAACTCATTTGCGTCGACTAAAGTTCTATGAACTAGAAAATATCCAAACGAATTTTATAATTAAAATAACCGCAATCACACGGCATACTATCGTAGTACGTGGCGAGTTCGGGTCGATCCGTAGAGAATTGTATATTTTAAAATTCTATTCAATCAGGTTAAGCCAAAATCGAACGAAAAGAAAAGCAAATATAAGAGTTAAGTGACAATTTCAAGCAAATCCACTCTATAGATCATGTAGTTCAACACATATGAAATCATGATCTCTATTTTATGGTCATTAGCGTTTTAATTGATGCGTTTATCATAAGTATGACATATTTGTGCTATTGATTAGCCAAAATAAGCCATCAAACTATAACATACCATTTAAACCATTTACTAAACTTTATGAAACTTGACAATGGAAATGATATCTATTTTAAGTATGGCCTATTAACTATTGATTAGAAATACAGACCATCAAATTAAAATTTCAAATCACTTTCTTATGTCATAATCATATTTTGATGAAGAGACATTTGTGTTAGTGATTGTTTAAGCATAGCCTATTTGATGTCAACAATATAGGCTATCAAATTCAAAGCAAGAACAACAAATAAAACACTTTATTGATCATCATTAAGCACAAAAAGAGAGCATAAATTAATAAATAGTTGAAGCTACATAATTAGAGAGCTGCATTACCCCTAAATTGAAGGGGTTTAGCCTCTTATATTTGTCATTTGATTAACAAATGTATCTAGCAACATGAAAGCAAGAAAGAAAGGAAAATGATAGCTAATGGAAAAGAGAAGCTAATTAACAAGAATTAAAACTAATCTACTTTTCATGAATGTAAATCTATACTACCAACATTAAAGTAAATGAACAAGGAAAGTAAAATGAACAAGTAATTAAATTGCATAAGAAAAAAAAAGTTACATGAATATAAAAAATGGCTAAGTAGCCATGAAAAGAAAGAAGAGAGCTTGATTTATTTTTGAGCCTAAACTAAAACTAAGAGAGACTAAGAGAAGAGAGCCTAAAATAGAGACTAAGCAAGAAGAAGGTTACATGAAACATAAAGGTTATATATACATGTGCTAAACCCCAATTCATATTTTTAGAGAATGTCTAAAATACCCTTGAGAATGTGTGGAGGCCGAGTAATCATTAGCTTCTAATAATCATCATTTAAGCGTACATGAAGCCATTAATTTCATAAGCATGTGCACTGCTCTCTAATTTGTACATTAAGGTAGGTGGGGTCCTTCATGTTCTTCACTTTGAATTATTTTCATTTTCATTCTTTTTTATCTTCTTTGTGCATGCATATTCCTTCATGAAACCATCTGTAGTTGAGTTTAAATTCCTACAAAATAATATAGAAATTTCCAATTAAATTTTCTTAATTTAATATATGCAGAAAAATGACCATTTGCCCCTATATGAGGATGAATATGTGACAATTTGAAAATAATTTGAATTTCGTTTAAACAAGTTAAAATATCCAATATGATCATTTATTCAATTTAAATAGATTAAATATGCTAGTTAAAATATGCAAATTTACGTGCACATCAACATATTGCTTCAAGAACTTTTTCTTCCAAAGTTAAAGAAAATAAGAAACTCCTGCATAGTTCACATTCTTTCAGGACCACATACACTCTATCTCTGCGGTCATGATAACTTAGAGTGATTATCCTTTCAGCGCAGTGCACTCTTGCACTTTACTTCTCCAAGCATTCCATCCCTAAAATTACTTCGAATCCGATGAAGTAAAATATGTAGGGACCGTAAGAAAACTTACATCCATTTAACTAGTCAGTGCATCTCAATCCGAGAGTGGCATAACCTCCTATTGGATTTGCTACATGTACGGACGTAACTAAATAGGTAACCCTAACCCAAGAGTCTATCAACCAATTCTTTAACTATAAATGAATGCGTTGCTCTAGTATTAAATGGTACTCTAACTAAAATATTATAAATCAAAGACATATCTTCCAAGACCTTCCCCTTATCTCGTCCTCGGCAAATGGTCCTTACCTTAGTCCCTCTAAAGCATAAACTTATACTTTAAGCTCTAGGCAGTCCTTCAAATGCCCTACTTTGTCACACCTAAAGAACTTCATCTTCTGAGATCCCTTGGGCATAGGGCACGTCAAAGCATAATGCACCTTATGTCCATAGTTAAAGCATACAACATATGTATTAGCAACTACACACCCTTTCCCGTTCTTTGCTTCTATCTTGCTTTTCGTATATGGGGTAAGCTTCTTCTTCTGCTCTGATTAGGGTTTCGCCTCCACCCTTCTCTACTCCTGGTACATCATAGCATACCTTCTAGCCATGTCCACCACAAAATCAAAAGGAGATGCTAGATGAGCCATCACCTTATGATCAAGACCTTGCTACAACTACTGTATTAGTAACAAAGGTATGCAATGATGAGAATTCATCTTATGATCAAGACCTTACTTAAAGCCCATAATAAACTACCTTATTCTTCTTCAAGCCCCTAAACAACCTATGCTAGATAAGCCATCATCTTATGATCAAGACCTCGCTTCTAAGGCATTTTAAATTAATAAGTATTTTGAGAATATACACTATTCATTTTGTAAATTCATTTAGGGGCTTAAAGCATTCATTTTGTAAATTCTTTACAATAATAAATAGTTTGGATAACTATCGATAATGTGATCAAAAAGTGTAAAATGATATCAAAACACGTGAAAGTATCATTCTAAGGCATTGTCTTGAATTTTGAAGATACTAGCGCCATTAAGTCTGGAATAATAAGCTAATGTACGCTAACAAGTTTTGTGGCGATCAAATGTACGGTGTGATCATGCGAGCTCAAAAATCATAATGTTTTAGTTTAGATAATTAAAATAATGATATAATTTGATTATAAAATCTAACTTTATATACAATGAAATTAGATCTTGAAACTAGTTCCATTGAGTTTGGAATAGGGGTATTTAAATAGGAACGACAGTGAGCACGCCTCGATCGGAGTTCGTGATTTTTGGGGGATGAATAGTGTAGGAGATAAAATTTATAAAAGGACCCAAGCTCTTTAATTACTTTCTCAACACATGATAACCAAATCCAACGGATATCATTGTTTGACAGTGCTAGAGCCCGATTTAGGTGAAGGGTTTAACATGAAAAATGTATGCGGGGGTGAGAAGAGTGCGTTAATCGGTCGGATCGTCGTGGATTGAAGCACGACACTGTGGATCTGGGTTTACCGGTGCAGCTAAGGTTGGGTTTTTTTAGCATTGACGTTGGTCTCCTGGCAATGGCCCTGAAGCAAAAATTTGGGGAAGCCTACAGCTATGTTTTAGTGGAGTTTGGGGGTCTGTCATCGACGGTGGCGACGGCAATGCCGAGTTGAACAAAGATGTATTTTTGGGTTGGATCTAGACGATGACGGCAAGTTGTGAGGTCGGACTAGTAGCATGGGGTCGATCTTGGCTAGGGAAGTCGATGGCAGGAGTATGACGGCAGGAGGCGGTCTGTGGTATTGGCTGCATGCGAAGTAACATAGAGGGTGGGTTTTGATCATGAGGGATTAGGATTTTTGAAAATGTAATTAGTTGATTACTTGATTTATTAAGTGATTTGTTAATTAATTGATTATAAATGTTTATTAATCTAAATCTTACTCATATGAGGTCAGAGTTGGATGCAGTCTTTTGCATTGGACTCATATCAACGTTATCTATGCAGTGGAGTTGGATTCGTTGAATTTGAAGCTAGTAAAATTTTAAGCTAAAATTCAATTTTAGATCAAACAAGAAAATAAAAGCATCAACTGGAATTTCAGTGAGTTTATTCACCTCTAAATAAACTACATGATATTTATGTTATAGATTATTGTTGAAGCTTGAAAGATAGTTGGTAATTTTAATAAAGTATAAGTTAATGACAAAATTATTGTAATTTAATTTAATTTCATTTAGTGTAGTTAAATTAGTTATACTCCATTTGTAATATCTATTTGGTTAAATTAGTTATACTCCATTTGTAACATCTATTTAAATTTGTTGAAGTTATACTCCATTTTCATAAAATCCAAATATCCAGAATGCAAGAGATCTTACTCAAAACGATCATAATGATAGTACACAGAACCTTAACAAACAAACAATTTTGTATCACACGAAATGATCCGATATTGGGGATCGTAAGCAGGATGGGAATAACAGGATCATAAGATGATCTCAAGGTAGCGGCCAGACTAAATCTATCAGATTTATTCTAGATTGTTACACTTGAAAAGAAATCCAGGAGTAATCTGCCTAAGGATCTAGTAGCCACTTGCATGTAAAACTCCTAATGTTTTATAACATTACTCGGTACATTTAACTAGATAAACTAAATAGAATAATGTAAATGTAACTGATAAGGGGACTGAGACTTGAATTAATTAATTAAGGTCATGCCTGATGAACTAACTAATGGGCTTAAGAATGGTTTTAGGTTAAAATTAACGAATTACATGAGGGTATAATTGGAAATTGTTGTCCATAACTCCCACCCTTAAATATTTTCGTTCCCACCATCTTACTTCCCATCTACATCATTTTTGAAAATGAAAATTAAAATATAGAGGAACGGTTGGTCATTAAGGAAGAAGAAATTCAAATTTAAGCTAGAAAATCAAGCTTAGAGGAAATCAGTCTCAATCCAATCTCCTTATCTAGATCAACGTGAACAATAATTCCGTTTCCATTTTTTTAAATCATATATTTTTGGATTTAAGGGTGAATTCATTTTTTTGATATATTGGATGATGATATTCTTGATTCATGATTTATTTAATATAAAAAAGATTGTTTGAAAGATTTTTTATTGCACGGTTTTAGATCAAAATCGAGATTTAATGATGTTTATATGTCGTGGGAAAATTTTAGGTTATAAGAAACATGATTTTGGAATTGGGTTTTAATTTTGATAATTTTCCAAGCTATGGAAAGATTATTAGGAATTTTCAAAGGAAAATATGGTTATTTGGGTTTATAAATTTATTTTGGAAAATGTATTGAAAATATGCGTCTAAAATTTTGATATGTCAGATAACATGATTAAAGTGGATTTTTGGGGATTTTTTCAAAATTATTTACTATGAAAATTAAATTATATTAAAAGAGGGAATTCTTTGCAAAATTGGTTTTGCTCAATGAAATGGCTTGATTAATTAACTTAACCATGGTTTAGATGTAAATTAATGGTAAAGATGAGCACAATAGCACATCTTGATAAAGATGAAAACGGCAAGAGTGTAGACCAAAAACTATATCTTAGTATGATAGGATCACTACTTTATCTAATAGCAAGTAGACCATATACTATGATGAGTGTGTGTCTATGTGCACGATTTCAAGCTGACAAGAAAGAATCAAATTTACGAGCCATAAAACGAATACTACGTTATCTTAGTAAAACTACAGATTTTGGACTTTTCTATCCAAAAGAGTGCTCGTTTGAGTTAGTATCATAGAGCGATGCTGATTTCAGAGGATCGCGAACAGATAGAAAAAGTACAAGCGGTAAGTGTCACTTTATTGGTAAATCATTAATATCATGATTTAGCAAGAAACAAAACTGTGTCTCACTATCAACTTGTGAAGCAGAATATACTTCTGCGGCACTAGCTTGCGCACATGTAATTTATATGCAACAGACACTTAAAGATTTCAGAGTCAATCTATCAAAACCAACAATTTACTGCGATAATTCTAGTGCAAAAAATCTATCCAAAAATCTAGTAAACCACTCAAGAACTAAACATATAGATATTAGACATCACTTTCTACGCGATAATATAGAAAAAGAAGTGATAAATTTAGACTATGTTCCTTCAGAAAATCAATTAGCTGATATTTTTACTAAACCATTTTTAGAAATTACTTTTATAAAATTATATCGTGAACTCGGTATAATGTCAATTAAAGATATATAAATAATAAAATATGAAATTTTAACTAAAAATTCAAAGATAAAATTTCTTTTATAAAAAATAATATTTCTGACCATGCTAAGACTCGAACCTATAACCTAGTGTGAATATCCCAGATGTCTTAACCACCTAAGCTATTGATTATTTCTATTACAATATAGGTCGGGGACTCTATTATATGGTGACAACTATAAACTAAATTATGCATAACACTTATCTTTATAGATATACTTTATTGCTTTTATGCATATTGCGTTCACTTAAGATAAATCAGATAACAGAAAACCAACGAAATAGCACATTTTTCCTAACTAACAACCCTTTTATATAGCTAAATTCAAGACAAGCCATTCACTTCAACCTTCTTTTTCTCAACATTAAGCTATAAATAGATATGTCTATTCTATGTTATTCACACAATCGAACTGAAATACAAACTGATTTTCAAAATGTCAACTTCTTCATCAACTGACTCCATTGAAATTCTATCCTCTACCGATTCACCAAAAACTCCCGTCCATCATACTAAGCCATCTTCTACCTATCATGATCATACCGGATATACTCCGAAGAAAAAGAAAGGGAAGAAGATGATTGACATATCTCCAAACACTAAACAAAAAATAGATGATTTGCATCACTATCAACAAGAATCATCGATGCTTCAACGTGAAATATACTACGAGCAAAAGATCGACTCGAGACGTCTAGGAATTATCGAGCACATTGCTATGAAGTTTTGTGGTGCTTCATCACATCCAATAGATGAACATGCCATTTCTCCTATTCGACGACCTTCTACTTCATCCCCGCCGTGACCACTGGTTTCACCAAATTCATGAGATCGAAATGAAGCATCGAATGTTCATCGTAGACAACTATAGGGCTACAAAACTCCTAGCCCTTCAAAATAAAAGTAGTTGTTATTATTTTTTTACTTTTTTCCTGAATAATTCTACTAAAGTATGTACAATTTGTTTTTGGAATAATTCATTTCTTCCTCCTTATGTTATCAACACTTATACTAGTTATAATATTCAAAAATAAACTTACAAGGTTCATAAGTCTGAAAATATATAAAAATTTACTCCATAAAAATTGATTTTAGAAATTCACCCAGGTCAGTCGACTGAACTAGGAGGTCACTCATCTGACACAGAAGTGAAAAATTTCTTAAAAAACGCAGGGTCGGTCAACTAGCACAGTGGCTCAGTCGGCTGGACTGGAAGCCAAAAAATATATATCCCAGATTCAGTCAACTGAATTAGGCATTCAGTCAACTGAATTAGGCATTCAGTCAACTGAACCAGAAGGTCGAAAATTTCGAATTTCAGATTTTTTTCGACTGAACCACTGATTCAGTCGACTGATTTGTGAATCTGAGCAAAATTACAGCTCCTACCCACTCACTTTTCACCTTTTAATCATCATCTTCCCCTTCTCTCTCCTCACTCATTTCAGATTTTCAACTTCTCCAAATCCTTGGCTCTTCAAAAACTCAATATTTTAACCTCCAAACAATCAAATTAATGGCTCCTAAGAGAAAAGGGCAAGCATCTTCATCCTCTCAACCTCCTTAAAACGAGCAAATCCAACAATGGCTGTTCGATGATACCGCAATTATGAGATGGAGGAGAATGCAAGATTCTTGCATCTTTGAAGGTTCGTTTGTAAAGTTTGTTGATTTTTCTCCATACCACATACAAGAATTGGCTCGTAGGAGCAATTTAGAATCTTTATTCAATATTGATGGCAATAAGCACAAAATTAGTCAAATAATGGTCAAACTATTCTATACAAATCTTAACTTGGGTCACCAAACCGTTCAAAATCAAGAAGATTGTGTATGGAGTCTAGTTTGTGGAAAACCCGTCTTTTTCTCCTTAGATGGACTGGCTCACATTTTAAGATCTGAAAATGATGGTATAAAATTGAGCAATGTTGATTGTGATATGGTCGTTCGTGACCATATAAGTCATTTATTTTTAGAAGATGACATGCACCAACTAAAGTCCATGTCCTTAAGACCAAAAGCAAGAATTATACATCGTGCGTTAATGAAAACCGTAACTCCGCGAACCAGGAGTTATGAACTTGTTTTTGAACATAACTTTAAAGCCTTGTAAGCTATCTTCGGTAATATTAAAGTCAATTGGTTACGAATAATTTTTGATGAATTCTTAAGCTTCAACAATGGTCGAATGAATGTCATCTACTATAGTGAATATATTATGCGACTGCTAAAGGCATGTGAGATTCCGAAACCTAACTCGCCAGTTTCTAACGTTGGGTATTCAAATTCTCGTAATTTAGCATTAATGAAGCTACCGGTTGCTCGACCACCTCCTATCATTACTTTTGAATAATGGACTCAACTACAATTATCTCAAGATAAACCACAACAACATGGCGAAACATATCATGGTCCATCTCACCAAAGATCAACTAGTCATCAACAAGATGAAAGTTTAATTCCTAATCGGGCCTTCCTCCACATGAATCAATTTCTATGATATGTACCAACAAATTCTTCAATCCTATATCACTAAAGTTGACAAAAAGCTTGATAAGGTTAAAGGATTTTTTACGATGTTATGGCAAGCTATCTCATGTTCATCCAGCACTTCCACAGCTACACTAGGAGATCCAGGTAAGCAATCCGTCTTCACTTAGTCTTCCTCTTCCAATGATCAAGCAAGTAGTAGCGACGATGGTGGAGATGGAGGCGATAGTGGTGGTCAAACATCGCATGATAATAGGAGTAAGCAAAGGACGACATAAGTTGTTATTTTATATTATGCAGACATTAATCTTTAATTTATGGCTTGTATTAAATAGTTACTCTTCTTTCGTATTATTTCAAGACTCTTGTTTATGATATTTTAATATATGAATGATCGTTTCCTTCATAATATCTATGACATTATGGCTTCATACTTTTATATTCCTTATTCCTTTTTGTCTATGACAAAGGGGGAGAAATATTATTACTAACGTTAAGAATGCAGGATATAGAGTGTCAAAGATTCAGCAGGAGTAAGTATTTATATTATATATACAGTCGAAATCTATATCTATTTATATGTTGTCATCAATCAAAAAGGGAGAGAATGAAATATTATTACTAACGTTAAGAATGCAGGATATAGAATGTCAAAGATTCACGGGGAGTAAGTATTTATATTATATATGCAGTCGAAATCTATATCTATTTACAGGTTGTCATCAATCAAAAAGGGAGAGAATGTTGAGACTTGGTTTTGATTCATGACACAAGGCTATCTTTACGACATACAGATTTGACGACTGCTACAACAAAAAGAGAATATATATACTATAAGGCGACAAGACTTCAAAATTAATGCATCAATTATATTATTTTGTTTTTGTGTCTTAGATCAATTTTTGTTAAAAGTTCTCCTCGTTTACGTATATATTAGCTTATATATTTAACTTTCTTATTTCCAAATAATTTATACATATATAAGCATATATATATATATATTATATTATAAAAGTGTTTAAAGTTATATATATATATATATATTATAAAAGTGTTTAAAGTTATATATATCATTATACCTGTGTAAACTGTGCAAATTGCACAGATATTGCCAGGTCAGTCGACTGACCCAGAGGTTCAGTCGACGGACCCAGAAATTTCTGTTCAACATGCACAGATACAAAGATATACAAATATATATTTAAATTTTCGTTTGAATATTCATTCGACTGATCCAGAGGTTCAGTTGACTGAATTTCTACAACGGCTACTTTTTGAAAAGGCACGACTATTTGTGAAGAGTTAAGAACCTCTACAAAAAGATTTGGACGCAACACTTCAATCGAAACTCTTCGTCAACAATCGCTGCTTTTTAAGCTCTATAAATACATACTCTAACTTAATTCCAAATCACCGAATTTTCTTATCTTTCTAATCTAACACTCTTCAATCTACATGCAACTATACTTTCAAATATTCTACATTAAAGCAATATTATACATTTATATTTTTCATAAACTTCAAATATATATATATATATATATATATATATACTCGAGGAGAAGATTATAGAAAGGGTGTACTACAAGTGACAAATCCGTGTTATTAGAACACACAAAGTCAAAACAATCTTTTGTATTTGTTGAAGTCCTGTTCTGCTGCTCAGGCGTGTGAAGTCCTCTTCGGCTGCTGAGGGGAAATCATGTTTTGCTTCTCAGGTCCCTGTTCGGCTGCTCAAGGGTTGTATAGACATGTTCCTCTGAGTTAAGTGAGGGTTGTTGTTTTAGTGAAATTCCAGAAGGAGTCTGGGACTGGAAGTAGGACGGTGCTTCGAACCAGTATAAAAATTCCTGGTGTCATTTTACTTTACTGCTTTTATATTCTGCATTATTTACTGTATAACTATCATCACTATACTCTGTATTATCGTATATCCATATTACACGATCCATAGCACACTTTCAGAAAAGGCCGGCCATTACAGAATGGTATCAGAGCTGAAGGTTAAGCGGTTTTGGTGGGGCAAACTCATCAGGGGTAGGGTAAGTGATGCCTTAGAATGAATAAAGAATATTATATATAGGAGAATGTATTTGCTATTACTATAAAACGTATTGTGTTAATTGGTCTATTGAGTTGTTTATGAATTTTGACTGAGGCGTAGGACGTTAAGGTATCGATAGGGATTCCCAAACACTCAAACAAGGAAAACGAACACGATATTGATTTTTGAAATTTTGATAAACGAAATATTTTAACTAGGATTAATTTTACATATGTAAAGGAATAATTTTCAAATTTATATAGTTAGTAATGTTGTATTTGTTTGTTTGAAAATGAAAATATCTATTTATTATCATTATTGTTTGATTTGTCATGCTCAAATAGTTTAGAAGCATTGACTATTGTTTGTTGATTGTTAATTTATGCTCGACCAGTTTATGGGCATTTATTATTTGGTAATTGTAAGTACACTAAAATGAACCGCTTGTGAATTAAGTTTCAAAATTTGACTATAAGATGTTTGGAGAAAATGTTAATTTAAAAGTCATCTTTTAATAATATTAGTTAAAAGTAAAATTTTCAATAAAATTATTTGATGGTATCCAAATAGGAAGATAAGACATGTAGAGGATAAGTTATCGTGAAAAGTTTATTATAATAAAAGAAAGTTATTATATATAAGATGATTTCAAGGCACATTTTATATGAGTACCGTATATGTAAGATAATTTATATGATTTATAAATGGTGTTTTATAAGTAAAAAAAGAGTTTTTTTAGAATTTAAATCCCGGTATTGCTTGAAATTGATTGCAAAAATATTTTGAGAAAATTAATGATCATATTTAGAAGTATTTATGAGAATAAGTATTTCAAAGAGATTCTTTTTAATATATATGAAGATACATTTTCTTTGGATAATTCGAGGAAGACATCTCGATTAGTTTTGTGTAACCCAAATAATCTTCTAAGTGACGATCTATTACTTGCTTAGACAAACATTGTAGCGCACTTAGTAAATTATTCTCTTTATCATTATGCGATCGAAATGAATTTGAACCCGAACGAACCCAACGTAAGTGTTAGTAAATAAATTATTAAGTTGTTTTATATATGGAAATATATATAGCATGATTTAAAAAAGGGTTTCGAAGTAAAAATAGAGTATTTGGTCCTTAAGTTTCCTTAATCAAAATTGATTTTTAAAAAAAAGGTATTTTGATAAATGAAATTTTAACACTTGGATAGACAAGAGATAATTTGACTCAAGTTTTAAAGGTTTTAAATTGGATATGAAGGTTTTAATAAGCATTGTTTTATTAAAACCATAGTTTTATTTAAATATCTAAATCAGATAAACTATTTGATGTTACTGGGCCAACTAACACAGTAGTCGACTCAGTTTTAAGCACCAAATTTTATTTAGGCCTCCACTTAAATTTAGAAAAATAAAATAAAAAATCAACATTTTGTTTATACTTTTAGGATGTAGAAGAGTATTATACAAGTAAATAAAAGTGCAGTAAGTTTTTAATTTAATGTTTAATAAAGCTGTATCTATAAAATGTTTAACTTAAATAGAAATTTATGGAATAACTCATAAAAAATTTAGTTTCAAAAGAAATACTATAAATGAAAATGAAAGTGATTTAGAAAAAGATTGGTGTAGTTAAGAAACCAATAAGTACGTAAGTTATACGTAGATCATTTTTTGTAGGGTTCTTGATCAAAGATTCGAATACACAACGTCGGGTAATTCGCACCAGTGCAAAAAGAGATTTCTCACTTGATTCTTGTCAGCAAACACTTGATTCCGATTCACGATAAGATACTGAGGTTTTCCTATCATAGGATATGGCTATGTAAGAAGAGTGTGTTTGAATATGCGCTTATATGTTTTTGTTTGATGATAATAAACATATATATTCATTTAAATGTATTTGGTAATGTACTATTTTATTTTTCATAGATTAAATAAATATTTGTTGAATAAGATAAATTACACAGAATTTGAATGGAATTTGAATTCAAACAGAAATTTTATTCAAACAAATATTTATTACAATTTTGAATAGTACAAATTCAAGCTCTCACTATACATATACATTTTTCAGTTACATCACAATTCAGTTTACATAAATTCCTCACTACATATCACTCACACTCGTAGTTTTATATTCAACTTCATTCCAGTTTGAATCCAGCATCTGAGCAATCTACAAAAATATTCACTAACGCAGTAAAATTGAAAAAGAAATATTTTTGCAATATAAAATTAAATATGATTTTTGAAATTATGATTTGCCTCAGTTATTTGGGTTGTTCGTCATCATTTACATATGAATTCATCACACACGAACAGTGTGACATGCACAGTGTATCACTGTACATGCCACAAGGCCGTGCACATCGATATACACTTGATAATGCTACAGGGATAGATGAGCACAAGGTCAAACCCAAATAAAAAGACGGGTTCAACTCAGGTGCAACATAAATAAAATCTCGACTTCAGCACAAGGTCAAACCCGAGTTGTAAAACTGGATTCAACTCAAGTGTAATGCACAGTCTACAAAAATTCAAGAGGGCACTAAATAACAAACAAAGTGCAAAGGTCAAGCCATCACTGCAAACTCGACTCAACTTAATATGACAATGCAAACATGAAATGAATGCAACAACAAACTCAATGAAGACCACAAGTAAATGAGACGGCAGTAATGCAGTCAACAACATGAAGAATGATACGAAGCAGACATGAATGCATCAATAACCCAAATGTAGACCACAAAGAAATGCCACCAAGATCATATGTGCAGAGAATCAAGTCGACCAGGTAGCAATGATGGTAATGCAACACAGTGCAGACACCAATGATACAAGAGAGAAGCTCAATGCAACATAGTGGCAAATGCATATATATATATATATATATGTATATATATCAAGTGAAGCATTTGTGTCAAAGGCATAGCAACTGCAAGAACATGAAAGCATAAAAACATGTATGCAAAATGAAGCTACTGAAGGCAACATGAAGTATGCAAGCTCGACTAACAGGGTCAACCTCTTCATTAAACAACTCCAGACCAACAACAACATGAATACTGCACCAACCAGAATGGATGCAGTGATACAAGGCATAGCAACTGCATAGCAACTACACCAAGCAACCAAACAAACAAATGCATGCAACAATGTGCACAGGCCAGAGACAATACAGCATGTACAAGGATCAATGAGTTGGATGAACAATTGAACAACATGAAAAATGCCATCAGATCAGATGCAAGCCAAAACTGCAAGTCCAAAACAGATGCACAATGCACTAAGCATTGAACCAGACACATGAAGACCAACAGAAAAATGGACTGCAACAATCAAGTAAATGCAGACCAGTGCCAACAATGACCAGACTCATGAAAACTAACAAGTCAAAATGCAGACACTTCAATAAGCTACGTGCAGTGTGCAAGTGCAAACTCAAATGAGCAAATGCAACAGAGAATAGCAGTCAGGCACACATGTATATGAAGCAACACAAGTGAAAATTCGACAAGTACATGAAGACTACAATACATAAGTCAGTGCAGTGATACATGGAATCACATAAACAAGTTCGAACAACCAGACAACTTCATATTCACGAATGCAATGTTCAAGTGGAGACCAGTAAAGATGGGCAGTGAACAAACAGTGGTACATGAATACAAGTATGCACAGCAATGCAAAGCCAGCAGAGCTTCATAAAAAATGAAGAAATGCAGATCAATGATCTCAAGCCAAAGTCAAAATTGACCAAGTTACTGCATCAAGCCGAAGTTAGAATTCAACGCAAATACAATCTTTGAAAAAGTCACAAAGTAAAAGAGGAAAGTGTTTTTGCCGTATCAATCAAGTAAATATCGAACGCATCAAAACAAAGTCGTGAGTATCAAGTCAAAATTATATTAGGAAAGCCGTGCGCATCAGGCAATCAAAAATTACGAAAGTGATGAAGTCGCGTAAATGAATACGAACGAATTAAAGTGTCTCGAATTCATATAAATACCAAACCCCAATTATCATCATTGGCATCGAGTTAAAAAGGAAGCAATTTAACCAGCAACAAAAAGAAAATTACATACCGCAACAACAAACTCGATCAACAGAGGAGCAAAGCAAAGTCACAAGAGAATCGATCATCGGAGAGCCGCGAACAAGATCATTGAATCAGAAACAAACTCGTCAAAGCAACCAGAGAGAAAGCCCTAATTTTCGCAGCAAAACCCCAATTCAACAGAGCCGCCATTGCCAAGAGGATCGGCCGCATTTAAAAGAGAACGGGCTTGAGAAATAAAAGGGGCCAGTTTTTATGTTTATAAAAGGGCTTTAGTTTAGTTTATAGGGTTTAATTTTTAATTTAGTTTTATTTGAGCAAAAATTATGAATTCAAATTTGTATTTTAATTTTTGCTCTTGTTTTTATTTTTGAAGTCGGTTTTTCTTTTCGAGTCAAACTATTGGTAAATCACCACCTAGGTTGTAGGTAGTGTCAGATTGTCTAGTTAGAATTAGTTCAGTGAGCAGGGTGTGCGAGTTTGCAAAACTCTATAGGCGGGAGTTTGCAAAACTCTATAGGCGGGAGCAGGGGTGCGAGTCTATTAGAGTGTTTGTAAGCGGGAGCAGGGTTTGCGAGTCTGTTAGAGTGTTTGTAAGAGGGATACTGTTTAATTCTAAAAGAAATCTGGGAATGCAGCAGTAGGCAGGGGTTGCCGAAGCTGGGTAAATTTTGTGTGTGATTTACTTTTCAGCATATTTATTTCTGTAGTTTGTTTCTGTGTTTAAATTGATAAAATTTGCTATAACCCTATTCACCCGCTCTAGGGTTAATCTAGATCCTACAAGTGGTATCAGAGCACGGTATTTTTATTTAACTCTAGAGTCATGAATTCATCAAATAATGCTTTTTCTGAGGGGCAATCTATTGTTAGGCCACCCATGTTTAACGGGGATGATTATGCTTATTGGAAAGTTAGGATGGATATATATCTTAGTTCTGTTGATTATGATGTTTGGGATATTATTGAAACTGGCAATAAATCTCCCACTATAACCGTTGGTGATACTGAGATTGCTATACCTAAGGATAGGTGGGATGCTAACGATAAGAGATTAAAAACTACAAATTCTAAAGCCATGAATGCTTTGATCTGTGCTCTTGATAAGAATGAATTTAATAGAATTTCTCATTGTAAAACTACACAGGAAATTTGGCATACCTTGGAGGTGACACATGACGGAACTTCTCAAGTCAAGGAGTCTCGTCTAGCCCTATTCAGCAATGAATACGAGAACTTTGTGATGGACAAAGGCGAGAGCATAAAGGACATGTTTGGACGCTTTTCAACTTTGGTGTGTAATGCTAGAGCGCTTGGGAAGATATTCACTGAGGTAGAGCTTGTGAGGAAGGTGCTACGAGTTTTACCAATGAACTTTGAGGCAAAAGTCACGGCAATCCAAGAATCGAAAGATTTGAGTAAACTAAGCATGGAGGAGTTGATTGGTAACTTGATGGCATATGAGCTTGAGCTAAAAGCAAAGGAAGAACGCAACAACTCCGAACCAAAGAAGAAGACGATTGCCTTAAAAAGCAAAGAAGAGAGCGATGAAGATGAAGAAGATGCAATTGAAGAGCTTGCAATGGCTGTCAATAATCTTAGAAAATGGTCAAGATTCAAGCCACGCAAGAAGAAAACAAGTCGTAATTGGCCAAAAGATTCTGACCATTCCGATAATGAACCGACGTGCTATATCTGCAACAAGCTTGGCCACTTCAAACAAGAATGCCCACTTTTCAAAAAGAACAAAGGAAAGAAAAAGAAGACGAAGGCATTTGCATCGACTTGGGATGATGAAGAAGGAGAGGAAGTTTCGAATAGTAGCTCAGAGGAGGCTAACTTGTGTCTTGTGGCAAAATCGGATTCAGAAGCAAGCTCAGAAGAATCTAGTGAGGTAGGTGACTATTCTTATAAAGATCTTGTTTTTATGTGTCTTGATCTTACTAAAGTAGTTGATACTCTTGAATCTAAAATTGAAAAACTGAAATCTGATCGGAGAGAACTTGCTCGTGAAAATTTTAGGTTAGAAACTGAACATGAAAATATTCAAAACCTAGAATGTAAAAAATGTAAAACTTTAGATTCAGAATTATCAAGACTTAAGAATAACTCTGAGAATCTTGAAAAAGAAAACTTGAGTCTTAAGGAAACCATTGACACTAGGAAAAAGGATTTTATAGATAGATGCACCTCACTTGTCACTGAAAATACAACACTAAAAACCAAAGTCCAAAATCTTGAGAAATCTTTGAATAACTTTTCGAGAGGAGAAAAATCATTCAACATATTATTGGGAAATCAAATTTTTGCCAACAACAGAAAAGGACTAGGCTTTGGGAAAACAAAAATTGAGGATAATGCAAAAGGTAAAAGTGTCTTTGGTAGATGTGAAATAATTAGACATTGTGTTGAAAATCGTAGTCATAGGAACAAGAACACAAAATTTATACAAGTTTGGGTTCCTAAGAATTCTACAAACAAATTTCATGTCTATTGGAACAAGAATGAAATGACAAAACAAGTTTAGGTTCCAAAGGGTTTGTTTATTCACAATGCTTCAATCACTAACAATCATGGACCTATAAAAACAAATAGGTCACAAAAATCTTTCATTGTGTAGGTATGGTGGCAGGCTAAGGAACAATAACAGCGTTCTCTGGATTTTGGCTATTCCAGAAACACAACGGGCAACAAAGCAAAGTTCATTAGCCTAGTACAAAGGTGAAAAAAATCACAATGGGCAATCACAAAAAATTATCATAAAGGTAAAACAGGTGAAGGTATATTTATTTGATTGATATATTGAATGTGATAATCTGCACCGTATTCTGAATTAAATCAGGCAATAATGTGAGATGATGATTTTTTTATTCTGACTTGTTCGACATTGTTGGCCAATTATATTTATGCCAAAATCACTATTCTTCGAATTACTTCATACATATTTGTTTAGATTAAACATTGTGTTTTGTTGGATACATTTGGTCATAATTCGACTAACTCTATATTCTCAGTTTCTGATTGTTTACGTGGCTTCAATTCAAATTCGAAGAATGTCATTTAAATTGTTGTTAAACTTGAGTTTGAAATTTTTGATGCACTCTTCATGGTCTAGTCTATCAAATTTAGTTAGTGATATTTTGGAGTGAAAAAGAAATTCAGATGCAGATTACACTGGTAATCTAGTTGATAGAAAAACTACTAGTTGAACGTGATTTTTGAGACATTTAGTAACTGCATCATTTTTTAAAGAAAATATCTGCATACTTTTCATTACAAATAATTTTCATTTAGCAGAATTTTTTTTTCTCATATAACCCCTTCGAGAAAATAATTGTTTGACCATATTTTCAGATTAATCGTTTTTTTTATTTTAAATGACAAATTTTGACTAATCCAACTCCCTACTAATTATCAAAAAGATAAATAGTGATTGAAAAGGTGATAAGTGTTGATATTTAACATACATTACTCAAGAGAGTATATTTGGAAAATTTCTTTAGGAATTCAAACAAGAGTTATAAAACTTTTTGTTGGGTAAAGATTCCATGACCATTTCTATATCTATCATATTTCTATCGACCATTGTTTATCAAAGCCTAAATATAGTTTGTCGATATGTGGTACTATAATCAGGAATCATTTGTTTTTCATGTCACATTTTTTTTGTAAAAATAAATAAATATCCAAAGTATTCACTCTCATTTAAAAGTCCTCACGGTTATGCATGGGTGAATTACTTGGATTTTTGATTATGTGCTTCCATGCTTATTTAAAAGTCCTTACGGTTATGCATGTATGGAACACATATCAAAATTAACTGATTAAATAGACAAGTTGATTCTAATCCCATTTAAAAGTCCTCACGGTCATGCGTGGTTAGAAGATACTTGATTTCATTTTTAAAAATAAATAAATTGGAATACTACTAATCTCATTTAAAAGTCCTAACGGTTATGCGTGATTAGTAGATATTCAAGTTCCTGATATAAATATACCACAAGTTGATATAATTGTATGATTTTATATTAGAACATCATTTCCATTCTTTCTAAAAGTGAAATATGCGCCTAACAAGGGTAGTTATGATTTTTGTTTGATTTTTATTGAAGTTTAATATTTATATTCAATTTGAGTTTAATGTTGGATTAATATTGATCACTTAATCTCTATTTTTCTCTAACACTATTATTCTTTTGCTGATAACAAAAGGGGGAGAGAAAAGTTAAGATTTTGTCAAATAGAATCAAGCAAAGGTCAAATAATTTTCCATTTGCATCCAGACTCATTTATATATTTCTATTTGTATGCATATATGTAGGGGGAGCATCATGTAGAGAGGAAGCATTTAAATAGGGGGAGCAATTAGAGCATATCATTGATCAAATACATTTAACACAGTCAAAATCTTAAATATATGTTTGTTATCATCAAAAGGGGGAGATTGTTTGAATATGCACTTATATGTTTTTGTTTGATGATAATAAACATATATATTCATTTAAATGTATTTGGTAATGTACTATTTTGTTTTTCATAGATTAAATAAATATTTGTTGAATAAAATAAATTACACAGAATTTGAATGGAATTTGAATTCAAACAGAAATTTTATTCAAACAAATATTTATTACAATTTTGAATATTACAAATTCAAGCTCTCACTATACATATAAAATTTTCAATTACATCACAATTCAGTTTACATAAATTCTTCACTACATATCGCTCACACTCGTAGTTTTATATTCAACTTCATTTCAGTTTGAATCCAGCATCTGAGCAATCTGCAAAAATATTCACTAACGCGGTAAAATTGAAAAAGAAATATTTTTGCAATATAAAATTAAATATGATTTTTGAAATTATGATTTGCCTCAGTTATTTGGATTGTTCGTCATCATTTACATCTGAATTCATCACACACGAACAGTGTGACATGCACAGTGTATCACTGTACATGCCACAAGGCCGTGCACATCGATATACACTTGATAATGCTACAGGGATAGGTGAGCACAAGGTCAAACCCAAATAAAAAGACGAGTTCAACTTAGGTGCAACATAAATAAAATCTCGACTTCAGCACAAGGTCAAACCCGAGTTGTAAAACTGGATTCAACTCAAGTGTAATGCACAGTCTACACAAATTCAAGAGGGCACTAAATGACAAACAAAGTGCAAAGGTCAAGCCATCACTGCAAACTCGACTCAACTCAATATGACAATGCAAACATGAAATGAATGCAACAACAAACTCAATGAAGACCACAAGTAAATGAGACGGCAGTAATGCAGTCAACAACATGAAGAATGATACGAAGCAGACATGAATGCATCAATAACCCAAATGTAGACCACAAAGAAATGCCACCAAGATCATATGTGCAGAGAATCAAGTCAACCAGGTAGCAATGATGGTAATGCAACACAGTGCAGACACCAATGATACAAGAGAGAAGCTCAATGCAACATAGTGGCAAATGCATATATATATATATATATATATATATATATATATATATGTATGTATATATATATCAAGTGAAGCATTTGTGTCAAAGGCATAGCAACTGCAAGAACATGAAAGCATGAAAACATGTATGCAAAATGAAGCTACTGAAGGCAACATGAAGTATGCAAGCTCAACTAACAGGGTCAACCTCTTCATTAAACAACTCCAGACCAACAACAACATGAATGCTGCACCAACCAGAATGGATGCAGTGATACAAGGCATAGCAACTACACCAAGCAACCAAACAAACAAATGCATGCAACAATGTGCACAGGCCAGAGACAATACAGCATGTACAAGGATCAATGAGTTGGATGAACAATTGAACAACACGAAAAATGCCATCAGATCAGATGCCAGCCAAAACTGCAAGTCCAAAACAGATGCACAATGCACTAAGCATTGAACCAGACACATGAAGACCAACAGCAAAATGGACTGCAACAATCAAGTAAATGCAGACCAGTGCCAATAATGACCAGACTCATGAAAACTAACAAGTCAAAATGCAGACACTTCAATAAGCTACGTGCAGTGTGCAAGTGCAAACTCAAATGAGCAAATGCAACAGAGAATAGCAGTCAGGCACACATGTATATGAAGCAACACAAGTGAAAATTCGACAAGTACATGAAGACTACAATACATAAGTCAGTGCAGTGATACATGGAATCACATAAACAAGTTCGAACAACCAGACAACTTCATATTCATGAATGCAATGTTCAAGTGGAGACCAGTAAAGATGGGCAGTGAACAAACAGTGGCACATGAATACAAGTATGCACAGCAATGCAAAGCCAGCAGAGCTTCATAAAAAATAAAGAAATGCAGATCAATGATCTCAAGCCAAAGTCAAAATTGACCAAGTTACTGCATCAAGCCGAAGTCAGAATTCAACGCAAATACAATCTTTGAAAAAGTCACAAAGTAAAAGAGGAAAGTGTTTTTGCCGTATCAATCAAGTAAATATCGAACGCATCAAAATCAAAGTCGTGAGTATCAAGTCAAAATTATATCAGGAAAGTCGTGTGCATCAGACAATCAAAAATTAGGAAAGTGATGAAGTCGCGTAAATGAATACGAACGAATTAAAGTGTCTCGAATTCATATAAATACCAAACCCCAATTATCATCATTGGCATCGAGTTAAAAAGGAAGCAATTTAACCAGCAACGAAAAGAAAATTACATACCGCAACAACAAACTCGATCAATAGAGGAGCAAAGCAAAGTCACAAGAGAATCGATCATCAGAGAGCCGCGAACAAGATCATTGAATCAGAAACAAACTCGTCAAAGCAACCAGAGAGAAAGCCCTAATTTTCACAAGAGTAAAAGCCCCAATTCAAGAGAGCCGCCATTGCCAAGACGATCGGCCGCAATTAAAAGAGAACGGGCTTGAGAAATAAAAGGGGCCGGTTTTTATGTTTATAAAAGGGCTTTAGTTTAGTTTATAGGGTTTAATTTTTAATTTAGTTTTATTTGAGCAAAAATTATGAATCAAGTTTGTATTTTAATTTTTGCTCTTGTTTTTATTTTTGAAGTCAGTTTTTCTTTTCGAGTCAAACTACTGGTAAATCACCACCTAGGTTGTAGGTAGTGTCAGATTGTCTAGTTAGAATTAGTTCAGTGAGCAGGGTGTGCGAGTTTGCAAAACTCTATAGCGGGAGTTTGCAAAACTCTATAGGCGGGAGCAGGGGGTGCGAGTCTATTAGAGTGTTTGTAAGCGGGAGCAGGGTTTGCGAGTCTGTTAGAGTGTTTGTAAGCGGGATACTGTTTAATTCTAATAGAAATCTGGGAATGCAGCAGTAGGCAGGGGTTGCCGAAGCTGGGTAAATTTTGTTTGTGATTTACTTTTCAGCATATTTATTTCTGCAGTTTGTTTCTATGTTTAAATCGAGAAAATTTGCTATAACCCTATTCACCCTTCCCCCTCTAGGGTTAATCTAGATCCTACATAGTGGAGATTTTTAATTAAGGAACCTGATCGAACTCCGCACTAGGGATGTCAATGAGCGATACTAGTTTGGAAGTAAAGTTTATGTATTCGACCAAATAGCCAGATTAGATATTGCATACAGATGATCCATATACATCATACAGGCTTAAGCATATTGTGTACCATGTTTTATGGCTTAGGAAAGTTTAGGAGTGACTTTCATTTTGCTTAAGGAAGCTTAGATAATATTCTAAGCAATAATCGAGGGTTGATGAGCGTAATGGTGCGCTTAGGAAATTATCTATATCCTTAGATAATCGAGAAAGTTGTAAACCTAAGAAAAAAATTCAAAGTCTTGTTTGTTAGTCATTTAATATTTTAAATTATGTTAAGTGTTAGTTTATTCCTTTATGGAATTTTATTTGATCGATGGTATAATTTTATAGACTACGGTTTATAAAATTGTTGTTTATTAGAACTTAAATCCCAGTGCTTTTAAAAAGTGATTTTGAAAGAATTTGTGAAAGAAATGATAATATTATCATTTTGAAAACTTTGGTGTTTGAGCGGAGTTTCTGCAAAGAATTTTTTAAATATTTTGTTATGATTAAAGTTTGAGCGATTGGGAGTTTCCCAATTTAGAAGACTCACCAGGTATATTTATTTACTCTAGTATAGGGATGACAATAAGGTGGGTATAGGGTCTAAATCCGGTCGACCCACCCTTGTTTTGACCTATCAAGATCCACCATATTGGGTTATCGGGATGGGAAGACTCATGATCCATTCTTTAGAACTCCTGGTCTAGGGTTGGGTTGCGGCCTGGCTGACCCGCCCCAACCTGACCCGCACTACTAAGATTTTACAAAATCGCTTTATTATGGTAACGATGATTTGTTAATCTTTTTATATAAAAGTGGTGTAACATGTATTTTCTAATGTTTCATTTAATAAGTTATATAATTATTATGATATTAAGTTGCGTCACTAATAATCATATAGTAACATATGCATGTTTTTTTTGAACCGTCATCATACACCTCATTTTTATTACCTTACTTGTCATTGTACACACATTGATATTTATATGTATTTTATCATTAGTGAAATCTCTCTTACAAATAATATATGTGTGTGTACATTAATACATAATTTTGAATAAATATGTAATGCTTCACCAGGTCTTGGGGCGGGGCGGGTCTACCCTAACCCGTATAGGTTTCGGGTATAGGGCAAATGTTCAGACCCATACTGGGTCTATGGGGTGGGTCTAGGGCAGAGTTTAAAAACCTGAGGAGGGTCTAGGGCATAAAAAACACGCCATATTGGCATCCATACTGTAGTCATTATTTTAGGAGGAATCAGAATACCACCGGATGATCCATGTTGGTTTTAACTCTAGAGTTATACAATGCTTCAATAGGAGGAGTGCCCACCTTGTAATAATTGATTTTGAATTTGATATATTTCTCTTTGAAGGAATTTGAAAATATATTTTGGATATAAAAACCCAGGAATTGTGTTCTAAAATTATTTTTTGAACTGATCGGATGCACAGTATTTTATTATAGAGTATTCTTTGCACTTTTGTTGCATATGGTTGTTATATTGATTTTGGCTGAATGTGAGTTTATATCACACTAGAGTTGCATTGTTATTATAAGTTGCATCATATTGCCTTATTGCGTATGGTTGTTATATGTTATGTTGTTAGTGTATTTCTCTTTTGCCAACATAATTCTCTTTTGAATTAGGTAAGTACAAGATAGGTATAGGGAAGCAAGAGATTGCCATTTGATTTCTTGCGCACCAGCATTTGCATCGACATCGTAAGTTGCTTGCAAAAAAAAAATCAAGCACAAAAGAGGTATGTAGTAGATTTAGATATTGATAATAATTGATGATTTTATGCTCCAGATATGGGAGGTCAAGTGGTTTTTATTTTCTTTGTTGGTTTGGGCTAGTTGTGGTGAGTTGTAATTTTTTCGAATCAGACGCGCAAAAGAGATGTTGTCAAAATTTTCTGCAACATGAGAGACTTTAAAAATCTAACAACTCATTACAATTAATAAGTTTTTAAAGCCTAAAGGTAAGAGGACGTTGTCTATTTTTGAGAATATTGGGGATGATATTCTTTTGGAGAAAGAATGTAACATCTCAAAATTTTATCATTTTGACTTTGAATATTTAATTAGTTTTAAACATTTAAATAACCGAAGTTTAAAAATCTAAGTAACTTATATTAAAATTATGGATTATTTAAATATTTGAGTTATGAATTAAATATTATATAAATGATTAAGAGCTTTATTTAACTCCATGTAATTAATAAATATAATAGTGAACTCGTTTTTTAAATTTATTTAATAAATAATTCGGATAAACATCAATGATGTGATCGATAATATAAAACAATACTAAAATGCGTGAAATTTTATTCCAGGACACTGTCTTAGATTTTAATAAACCTAGTGCCATTAAGTACGAAATAATAAGGCAATGAACGCCGAAGAGTTTCGTGATGATCGGACATAACGTGTGATTGTGTGAGCTCGAAAGGCATAAAGGTTAATTTTAGAGAATTAAAATAATGATATAATTTGATTATATAAGTTATCTTTTGTATTCGATGAAATTAGGTTCCAAAATGTTCCATTGAGTTCGAAATAGGGGTTTTCGCTGGAAACTACAGCGAGCTTGCCTCGATTGAAGTTCGTGATTTTTGGGGGGATGAATAGTGTAGAAGATAAAATGTATAAAAAGGCCCATGCTTTCTCCTTACTTTCTCAACTCAGAACCTACTGGCAAAATCCAACAGCCATCGTTGACCGACGACCGCTAGAGGCCGATTTAGCGAAATGTCGAACATGAGAAATGTGTGTCGAGGTGAGATGAGTGTGTTGACTGGTTGGATCGTCGTGGATCAGAGCATGGAGGCATGGATCTAGGTTTGAACGGCATGGCTAGGGTTGGGTTTGTCAACATCGACATTGATCTCGTGGCGGCGGCCCTAAAGCAAAAAATGTAAGGGAAGGGTTAAGGAAAATTTTCTATCGAAACAGAAAACCACCGATAAATTTTGAATTTAATTTATACCACAAGCGCTAAGCGTACCATCATAGTACGTAGTGAGTACGGGTCAATCCGTTGGAAATTGTAGATTTTAAATTTCTATTCAATCAAATTAAACCAAGAATTTGAAGAGTGTGAAGCTAAAAATGTAGAAAAATGTCAAAAAGAAAGTGAGAAAAATACGAGGGTAGAAAAACAATTTAGAGATAAATTCACTCTCTAGATCACATGGTTCAACAAAACATGAAATTATTATCTCTCTTTTTTAGTCATTAGTAAGTTTAATTGATGTGCTTATCATAAATATGGCCTATTTGTGCTATTAATTAGCTCAACATAAGCCATCGAACTATAGCACACCATTTAAACTACTTTTCAACTCTCATGAAAAATAAAAAAAAGTTGAAAGAAAAATCTATTTTAAGTATGGTCTATTAACTATAATTAGAAATATAGACCATCAAATTTCAATTTCAACATTCACTTCTTTGCCATAATCATATTTAGATGAAGAGACAATTTTTGTTTATGATTGTTTAAGCATAGCCTATTTGTTACGAATAACATTAACATGAAACAATAAATCACATCAACATTCACTTAAGCACAAAAGAGTGCAATAATTATCAAAATATTGAAGCCACATAATTAGAGCCTTGATTACCCCTAAATTGAAGGGATTAGCCTCTCATTTGTGTTATCATATCAACACAAGTAGCATGCAACATGAAACTAAAAGAAGAGGAGGAAGAGAGCAAAATGAAAAGAAAATCTAAGTAAAAAGATGTAAACACTAATCTACTTGCATGAAAAATAAACTAACTACTAACAAGAGAGAAATAGAGCATGTAAATGTAAAATAAAATTAACTAACATTGCATAAAAGAAAAGAAAATAACATGAGAACAAATATGGCTAGGTAACCATGAAAATAGAAAGAGAGCTTGTGTTTATTTTGAGCCTAAAAAATAACTAAGTGGAATAGAAGGATTACATGAAGATATGGGGTATTTATACAAGTTAGAAACCCTAATTCATTTTTTGGGGATTTCCTAAAATACTCTTGAGATAGTGTGGCCACTAAGTAATCATTAGCATGTCTTAATCCCCCACTTAAATGTACATGAAGCTTTAATTGCCTTTTAGCATGTGCATTAGCTCCTAATTGAAAATCAAGGTAAGTGGGCACGTGGGGTCCTCCATGTTCATGAGTTTGAATTATTTTCATCTTCAATTGATTTGTTTCCTTTTGTGCATACATATCTTCATGAAGCCACTTGTGTTTGAATTTAAATTCTTACAAAACAATATAGAAATTTTCAATTAAATTTTAGAAAATTAATATATGCATAAAAATGATCATTTTGCCCTTATATGAAGATGAATATGTGACGTTTTAAAAATAACTTGAATTTTGATTTAAACATGTGAAAATACCCAATATGACCGTTTATTTAATTTAATTAGATTAAATATGATGGTAAAAATATGCAAATTTACATGCACATCAAATACCCCCACACTTATCTTTTTATTCATCCTCGAATAAAGAAAAACTAAGATAAATCCATTTTCGTCGAGAGCACGATTGCATTGAACAAATGCAACAAGTCGTTAAACTTCTAGGTGTCTCTAGTAGGATGAGTGTTGTTTCGTGAGGGTTTTCAGCGGATACTACCCACAAAATCCGAATGTATGATGAAAATATTTACAAAATGTAAGATTCATTTACAAAGACATGAATGCGAATCTTTGAAAATATTTACAATGAAAGATTTACTTTTAAATCAACACAAATAAGTTAAATATAGGTTTCGTTCATTATCTTGAAAATTTCAGCCACTTACTTATCAAAATTTCCAATAAAAATGAAGTTATCAAAGCAAATACACTATAGTTTAACTTGTTGTTTCGGTTAATAACACAATATAACTATGAAATGGATCCTTAGTTGATTATCAAAGCTTATCAAAGTGGCATTTTCATTTCTTTTCAGTAACAAGCCAAATCAAACAAGTTAAAATAGTGCTTGGATTTCATTTTCTTACTCTCTCTATTTTTTTGAAAATTTTATTGATGCTTACAATATTTACATATGCCTAACTCAGGTAAACTTTGACCAGATATATTACCCATGCACTGCCTTGCGGACTGATGTGAGGGGAATACAAAGCGTGACGAGTGAACACAAGTGTGAACACTTATCGACTGTAGGTGTTATTAGTAAAATGATTTTTATATACACACCTAACTAAGATAAACAGAGGCCAGATATACCAATCGTTCATTACCTTTCGGGCTTACGTGAGAAGGGTATAGAGCATGGCGAGTAAACACACGAGTGTGAACACATGACTCTAGGTGTTTATTTATATAAAAAAAAAAATATAAAAGAAATATTTTTTGTTTTTTTGTTTTTTTATAAAAGAGAGAGTTTCGCACTATCATCTTAGCACCATTTAACTTAGAAGACAAAAATATATTATATCTTTAGTTTAAATCAACCATTTTTTAAAACAAAAATTTTCAGTTAGGATGTATTTCAAAATTGACACATATGAATCTTCCTATATACTAGTTAAACCATTGTTATTTGTAATCAAACTTCATTTTATTTTTGTTAAGACAAATAAATTTTCAAATATTTTAATTTAATAAACCAAAACCATATATTTATCATATAATGTTTCTTTAAAAATAAATCAAAATGCTTTAAAAAATTGTTTTTGAAAATTTTTATATTTTTTTTTTTTGAGTTTTGTAATAAAAATGAAAAATAAAAAAGAAGATGAGTGTTCCCCCACACTAGATTTTGACCGTGTCTCCACAGTCAACCCAAGTGGAAGGAGAAAAATAAAACAAAAGGATGACTTATATTTACATGAAGGTGAATGGTATTTACACGAGATCAGAAAGCATATCGTCAAAGAGTAAACGAAACGTTCTTCCAAAAACCGATTCATTTGTCTCATCAAGCATGCGAGACACAGCTTAAGCTCGGAAAACCAAATCGTAAAAGATTTCAAAGCTGAATGTGGATTTGGAAAAACGAATGTCATTTTATTAAAAATCGTGCGAGTTGTTTTATTTTGGATGATTTTTGAGGTTGATAAAACAATTGGTTGAAATTCAAGTTTATTTTCACCATTTTGAAATTCAAATTTGTCATTGAAAAATTCTTCAAAATTATTGATTTCAAAATTGAAATGGTGATTCAAATCTTCCTCCTTAGAATTTAACAACTCATTTTTGAAAAGTCCAAAGAAATCGTATTCATTGAATTCGTCTTCCTTTATTAAATTATCGACAACTTTAGTGTCAAGTTCAAAATCCAAAGTTGTTTTGTTCAAAATTTTAAAATCGAAAAAAGAAAGATCAGATCTTAAATCGAGTTTCTCACCCTCCAAAAAATTGAAATCCAATTCACTTACCGTGTTTTCAACAGCTTCGTTAATATCATCATTTTTAGTTTCAAAAGTTGTTGTTTGAAAATTGTCTATTAGGGTAAAAGATGGATTTTCATTTGAATCGTCACATGTTGGGATTTGGTTTTGTTTCTCACATTGTTTCATATATGTTTTGAACAACAAATCCATGTGATCATTATAGATTTCATCCATTTGTTCAACAAAATTAATTTATAGTTATTAATTTGAGAATTTTCGATTTGGATTTGTTGAGAACAAAAATCTTCACTTGTATCATAGTCGAGATTACTACCATTGCCAAAATTATTTGAAAAGCGGATCACATTTTCGTTTTGATTTTGAAATTCATTTTAGAGTTCGAAATTGAATTAACATGGGTTATACTCGAAATCGTTTGCATTTGAAGTGAATTCAAATCTTGATTACTTTGAAAATTTTGACTTGGGTCATCACACAAATAAGAATTACACTAATCATTTACCATTTGATTTTGTTGTATAGAGATTTCAAGTAAAGATGAAATGTTATTTTCAAGATTTGAAGGTTGGCCATCATTTTGAAAATTTTGTGGTTCAAAATTTGAATCATTTAAACAATAGTTGTTGTTGAAATATCCATAAGAATTTGGCGTAAAATTATATGGATTATATTGATTTTCACAACTATCGTAGAATTCATGTGAATATGGAAATTCATGCATTTTCAAGAATGTTTTTGGTTGTTTTTTTATAAAGGAAAAATATTTACAAAAGGAATTTATCTTTCAAAAAGGGAAAATTAATTTTTTGTTTTATTTTTGGATTTTCAATTTTTTTTTTTTTTTTTTGGAAAAGATTTTATATATTTTTCTGGATTTTTGATTTTCTGAAGAAAAAAATGAAGTAAATTTTTTCTGGATTTTTTAGAATTTTGATTTCGAAAATTTTCAAAGGAAAAGGTTTTTATAAAAAACTAAGTTAACAAATATTTACAATGTTTTATTTTGGATTTTTAGTTTTTTTTAAATTTGCCTGAACTAATGCAACTAAATGAATGCACGGGTTTAATTATTAAGTAGCTCCTAACCCAAAATTATATAATCACACTTTGTCTTAATTCAATTCTTAGCCATGTAACGGACATGATTTATCGATGCACCATGAATCATCGTAGCAGTGCAACCAAAGATTTAAGTACCTTCAGAGAAACAATTCAGCATAATATTTACAAATCACTGTAATATTTAAGACTGATTACTGCTCTACCATAGCCTAGACACCAAGGAAGTAAATTGTTCAAAAAAGACAAATTATCAATATACAATTAAAAGTTATCGATGTATAATCATTATTAATAATCAAAATCTAGTATAAAATGTAAAGCAGAAATTAAACGTGTATTAACAATGCAACTAAGAATGGATTTTTGTTTTTGTTTTTGATTTTTTTTTAAATGCAAGCAAACAACAATGCAAAGCAACTAAAAACAAGTATAAGAACACAATACTAGGGCCTTCAGAATTATTGAGCAATTACTTTAAGCGGCGATTTTTTTATTTATAAGCAAGCAAACAATTTATTTTTTTGGCGAGCACTTCTGCCACCTTCTGAAATTCTACTTTGACAACTTGAAAATAAAAACAAGATATATATATATATATACACAGTTTTTTTTTAATATCAAAGAAGTAACTAAAACAAAGGAAAATCAAACAAAAGAAAATAAAATAAACAAAACAAATGAACAAGATATCTATAATAGTTTATATATATATATATATGCATCTTACTAAATCAAATGAACAAGATATCAAAGAAGTAACTAAAACAAAGGGCTACGTTCTGGTGGAGTTTGGGGTCTATAATCGATGGCGGTGGTGGAAATGTAGGGCTGAACGAAGATGTTTATTTGGGTTGGATCTCGATGGTAGCGGCGAGTTGGGAGGTCGGTCCAGTGGTGTGTGGTCGGTCTTGGCTAAGGAAGTTGGTGGCAGGAGTGCGACGACCGAAAGTGGTCCATGATGGCGGCGGCATGCGAGGTAACATGGAGGCTGGGTTTTGATCGATGAAGGGTTAGGGTTTTTGAAAACATAATTAGTTAATTACTTGATTTATTAAGTGATTTATTAACTGATTATTTTCAAAATATTCATTAATTTGTATCTCACTCATACATGGTCGGATTTGGACGCGGTCTTTAACTTTGGACTCATATCATTGTTATCTACGCATTGAAGTTAGAGTCGTTAAATTTGAAGCAAGTAGAGTTTTTAGCTAAAATCGAATGCCGTTCGATTTTAAATCAAACTGGAACGCAAAAAGTGTCAACTAGAATTTCAATGAGTTTACCCACCTTTAAATAAAATATATGATATCTGCACTGCTATAGATTATTGTTGAATGCTTGGGTGATAGTTTTAAAGAAGTTCAAATTAATGGTAAAATTATTGTGATTTAATTTAATAATGTTTAATGTAGTTAAATTAGTTATTCTCCGTTTGTGATATCTATTTAGCAAAATAAAACACCGTTTTGCTATAATTAAATTGAATAGATATTTCGAACATCTATCAAGCAGAATAAATTATCGTTCTGTGTTTGCAAAGTAAAAAGATTATTTTTAAAGTTAATTAATATTTGGATTGATTAATAAATGATATGTTAGATATTGATTGCTAATTGTTGATAATAGTATGTTGTTATTATTTGATTGTTTGTTTGAATTAATTTGAACTCACTTTTGAAAAGCGAATTGCATAAATAACCATTGTTTTGCAAGGAAGTTTTGTAGAGAGGCCCTAAAGGGTTTCTCGACATTAATAATTTACTGTTATATGCATCTTACTCATACTCTTATGTTGCTTGTATTGTTGTTGGTGGAAATATTTGTGACATACTCTTTGATTTGTTTAAGTGTCGTTGTAGCGATTATCGTTATACTGTCAGTTATGAAATATCATCCCCTTAAACCTCTGTTGTGTGTCGACCTTGAGCTTGTATTTTCAAAAAATAAATATTTGGTCATGTTTTGCACTTTGAAAGTTGTTTAAACTATAATTTTAAGTATTTTAAGAAATTTGAAAATAAAGGATAAGTGTTGATTAAAATTTATAAAATGGGGTAAATTTTTTATTAATTATCTTTCAGGATAATTAATGTTGTTTTAAATTTATAAAGAGATTATAAACTTGATTAATTATCTTTCGGGATAACTAATGTCGTTTTAAATTTATAAAAGATTATAAATTGGATTTAATTATCTTACGGGATAATTGATGTTTTTAAATTTATAAAGGCTATTGACCTTAAATATTTTGTAAATTCTTTTCAAATGGATTTGTAAGGATTGTATAAATATTTGAAAAGAATTGAAGGTTTAAATATATTTTTAAGTATTATTTAACTATAATAAAATTAATTAATTTATTAATGGTGTTTAAATTTTATTAACCGATCTAATAAAAGAGTTTTAAAGTTAATTAACATATTTAATAAAAGTGATAAAACTTAATTAACTGATTTAAGAAAGATGTTTAAATTTAATTACTTGATTTATTAAAGGACTTACAAATTCGATTAATTGTCTTTTGAGATAATTAATGTAGTTTTAAATTTATAGAAGAATTATATCAATTATCTTCAAGATGAGTAACATTGATTTAAATTTATAAAAAGTATTTTGATTGATTTGTTATCTTTCGGGATAGTAAATGTTGTTTCAAACTTATAAATGATAGTTTATAAATGAGAAAATCTTTTAAGAGGAAGTGTTTGAAAATAAAGCTAAGTGTAAATTATCTTGGGTTTATAATAAACAATGTTTTAACAACATTAGTTTTTGACCCTTCTTTTTAATACACTTAGAAATACAATTGGCTCTTTGAAAAGAATATTTTTAAAGGGTGGTTTTAAAGAGTTTTCACAAATAATTTTGATGTGGCAATCAAGCACTAGTATGATGCAGGTTTTAAGAGATTCAATTTTCATATAAATCATTTTGTTATTCTTGATAGTTGATTTATTGACTATCAATTCTACTATCTTCTTTGAGTTTCGTCAATTTAAGACGATTTTTTGCTCCTTTGAGAATTGATATCCTTTGTCAGAAATGAAAAGGAATGGACGCCAAGTTATGTAGAGTTGGTTCCATTAGGATATCTTCACATCTTCTCTAGATTGGATTCGGTGGTATGCACACAGAGATATGAAATACTCAGATTCTCAGTAAGGTTGGCGGGGTCTGGCTTGTACATTTCTAAGAGAGTCGCAGAGAAAATGACCCTCTCAAGTATATTATCTAGAGGTATATTTCGGTAAGGGGGACGCACCCTCCTAATCATTGTTGGTAAAAATTCCTTTCCTTATTTGATTTGAATCTTTGAATCTTTTTCTTAATTGCACAGAGAAGTGCTGGAGCTCTTCTCGATGTTTAAATATTTGTTTCCATTTTTTCAAGTCTGATTTTGCTCCAACTTGTTTTCCATTCTTTCATCTATCGATGTTGTTCTTATGAGGTAAAACCGTTATGTGTTTAATGACGTGGTCTCACAGAATTATTATATGTTCATCATATTATTTGAGTTTTTCATGCTGGTTTTCTAGACTGACCTGAGTGTTATTTTACTATAATGCTCAAGTTAGGTCAAGAATTTTTCCAGGTGGTCGTTAGTGGAACATGGAGCTTATGGAGTAGAGCTGGATTATCATCTGCCGTAGTATTTTTCTATTTTCTGTTGTATTTTATGTTGTTGTTTCTATTGTGAGATTATATTTCCCTTGTTGTTATTTTTATTTTATCCCAACAGTCCGCCTTTCTGATGATTGGATATTCGGCATTTGAATACCGTAGATGTATTGAGTGCCGACTTTCGATGGTCGAAAATGCTAGTCGTTACGCAACGAGTTGAATTTCTAGATGTTCCCCTCCACTGTAAGGTTACTCTGCTTCAGATCAATAAACTCTCTCAAAAGCACACTCTGTTGAGATTCTAATATAAATTGTGATTCAAATCTCTCTTTAAACTACTCCCAAGAGATCTCCTCCTCTGGGGTCTTAATAACTACCGTCTCACACCAGTCCAGTGTATCTTCCTGCAACTGTTTGGATACCAACCTTCTCTTATGTGCATCATTCAATCCTAAGTCTCCAAATATGCGCTCATAACTTTTTAACCAATTCAACACTTCCACTACATGCTCTTTTCCCATAAACGTCTTCCCTCCCAGATTTCTATAATCTTTATTCAACTTTGGGAAATCCTCTCTTACCTCCTCAGATCTCAGCTGAACTACCTCTGGTGCAGCTTCCCTCAACACTTAGGCAATAAACTGTCTAAATAAGATATTTGCGTCCATGCCCACCCTATTTCCTGATTGTGCAGCTTCCTCTCCAACTGCTCTTGGGATTTCTCTCTCATTCCTTCCATTAGTCAGCATACTTTCAACCTCTCTTCTTACACTTGCTCCCCCTATCGTAACTAGTCCACTTCTCAAGTCCATCTTGCTTTTATATTAAGCAAGTTTTCATCAAAAACGAAAAGACAAGGAGTGAAACAACGATAGAAAGATAGATATATCTTACACATCTATTTAGCGACATTAAAAAATGTTATATATATATGGTAGCGCACCCCTTCCCCAAAGTGTTTATCATCATCATCATTATTATTTCTTGAATATTGCTCTCATCTTTTCTTAGCTTTGTTTTACTTAAATGTCTCTAACCTACGCTCTAATACCAAACGGTAACATCCCCCATTTGAGGCTCGAAGATGAACGCCGATGATGCTACAATCATCATCCGAATTATCTTTCAGCGACGAAAGTGAGTTCAGTTTATTAATTAACACAAATAAAGTAAACAGAGCGGCTAAATATTTCATTACATCAAAAGTTTTATTTAACATTTTTTACACACTTCGATCACAATTAAACTCAAAAGCATGCCCACATAGGAGTCAAATATGATAGAAGAATAACATAGAAAGAGTCGAATCGACGTATGATGATGCGGTCTACTTAGTACAGTGGAAAACAAAAATCTTTATTAGCTACCAAGCTCCCACTTCGGATATGCTACTGTGGCCCTCAATTCAAACCTGTGTGAATAATACTTACCCTAAAACAATCATATAGTGAGACCAAACCGTACTGCACAGGTTAGGTTTTCCCCTTACTATTCAACATCAAGAGTGGGAAATTCCAAAAACCGATGCGGTTGGTTCTTAACAACGTCTGCCTCTTATGCTTCCCTAAACGTTTCCCAATTACTTATGCACCCCATATGCGGTCCCCACTCAATTCCCAATTACTTTACTACTACGTTCCCTGCACAATCCACATCTTGTTTCCACCTTAGATTATCATTTAATCTACTATAATGCTCCATCTCGCTCATCTTCTTATTTATCCTTTTTACTCTTTAATACTGCACCCCACACAAGTCTTATTTATTCTTCTTTAGCTGATTAATACTGCGCCCCGCAGAGGTCTTAATTTTTTTATTGTTGATTACTGTGTCTCATGCAGGTCTTCTTACTTTTCTTCAATGATTTAATACTACACCTCGCGAAGTTCCTACTCATTTTTCTTTTAACAAATTAATATTGCACTCTACGCAGTTCTTATTCATTTTTCTTTAACAATTTAACACCGCGCCCCGCCCTGCTGAATGTCTCGTCTTCCCTAGGTGTGCATTCGTGAATGTCCCTCCTCACCTTCCCAATGTGTGCATCCTCTATAAACATTTGGGTAACTTATGGAACTACCCTATGGTCCGTAGAAGTTAAATATATATCCACGTCTTCCCGAAGTGCGTATTCGAGTGAGCGCCCCACACAGCATCAATAGCCCTTTCAACCTTGTTTCTAGCATAGGATCTCTTCCCATACCGACATGTCCTCTCTCCGAGTTCCACATACTTATCTTTTTTCTAGGCTTCATTCACTACTTTCGTTGGTGCAGTACGACCATGCCCCAACGCTGAGTACTTCCCACTTTTCTTATTAAGTGATACTCCATATTTTGACACAGTATGACCCCTCCATATTGCGCACAGTTCATATTCATAATGTAGGGCCACCGCCCCAATGCCTTACAGACAAACCTTGACAAAGTCTTTATACGTGTCATTATCTTATTCATCCTTATTTTACTTTTTTCTATTTGCGGTGTCCTTTTTTTCTTTTTAGCAAATGACTTGGATCAAATTACCCTTTTCTCTAGCACCGATTAATTTATTTTTCCATATAAATTTATTTTCATGTGCCCCTACGGTTCCCTACTTGCTCCAACGCAATACTTAGCACTTTTTAGTTTATTTCCCTCATAGACGATTTTAATAAATTCCCTAAAAAATTGTGAACACTTGCTCTAACATATTCAATCTTTATTCAGACTTTTAGTGGTATTTTCCTTAATTATTTTCTAGTTGTGCACCTTTAATAAGTCATATCAAATCCTTTAAGCTTAAGAAACTTCTCAAACTAAAAACCTATCTCTAAAACCATGATTAGAATATGGTATAAAACTTTCATTAACTTTCAAAATCATTAAAGTAGGGAAGCACATTTAAACATCTCATGTTTATCTATTCTTCCCCAAAACATTTATTAAACCTTTATATTTCTTAATAAAAACTTGTATGAACCCAATCGTTCCTAAAAACATACAAATCTAGATCCAAACCATATTAGATATCGGTATAGATAGGTTAAGTATTACTTACTTAGATCTGTTAAGATGTCTAGTTTTAGTCTTCTTAATCCCCTTTGGTTTGTATTTTCTTTATCTTCTTCCTAATTGCCTTCTATAAGCTATCACCATTAAAGTTCTTTCTTAGTTTTTTTTATTTTACTTTAAGTATGATGAATGAATGAAAAAAAAGAGTAATATTTATTGTTCCGCAATAATTTGGCTTGGGCCCTCATACCTTTTTTTTTATTAATTAATTCCCCCTTACTTCTCTTAGTTGTATCGCCTCGACCTTTTAGTCAATTTATCTGATTGATTTAAATGCAGGGTTGTTACATGTGCTCTCATCATTTGCATGTGTTCTTTCTATTGCTTGTGAGAGTATGTAGCTGTAGTTAAAAATGCCTTTCTAAATAGAATACGAGTCGGTATCCACAACCACATTCCAAATATATATTTTTCATTTAAATGTTTAGCCTTCATCCACGTGCAGCATAAAACTTACATGGATCAAAAATTTCAGTTGTTCTACTCTAAACGCACATTTTTACTAACGTGGTTCATTATACCAACAAGTATCGATCTCGAGAATCAAACTCATGACATTTAATTTCGTAGTCTAAACTATTAAGCAGCCGAATCGACCTAAAGGCTAAACACGCTATCTATATTTTCAAATAAATGCACTTCGACTTTGAAATATTAAGTCAGGGAGGATAAATAATGTTCTCCTACCCAAATATTAGTAAATAATTTTGTACATCACATTGCAATAAGAGATAGGTCTATACTTTTCTCTTTTGCTTGGCTTGTTGACAAAAAATATAGAGGGTTGGTCTTTAGAATAAGATCAGTGAGGTCCAATTGACGCAAGTCCGAATTGAAACCAGAATTGGGTGACATTTACCTCAAATTTTTAGAACTAGTCACTTCTACATGTAACGACCCTAGATTTTAATTTAATTTAAATTGATAATTAAATGAATTTCTGAATAAAATTGTAAGGGAAATTGATTATAAATGGAAGCGAGTTTCCCCAAGTTCAAATATATTCTATATAAATCATTTAAATTTTTAAATATTATATATATATGTATATATGTGAATGTATATATATATATGTATATTTGGGTATATATGAGTCAATTTGAAATTATAAAATCTTGAGTGTATATATATATATTTTGATTTGAATTTAAATCTCAAATAAATGGTTTAATAATAATAAATACAAGACAATAAATAGGAAGCAAATAAAATATAAGATATAACAATATAAAGTAAATATATATATATATATATATCTTAATCTCATATTAATAAATCAATACAAAAGTAATAAGAGTAAAATAAATAAATAAATTGATTTAAAAATTATAAATGATGAAAATTTGAGTTATATAAAATATATGTGTACATAGAGAAATGTAAAACAATAATTTTTAAAAATAAAATTTATGATAAATATTTAAACTAACAATAGAAACACAAGAGAAATAGAAATATATGTGAGATAAACTATAAACTATAAAGTCAAAGCAAGCAAATTAACAAAGTAAAATAAATAAAATAAAGTACATGATATAATACATTTCAACAAAGTATATTTATAATATAAATCTATGTATAACAAGACATACAAATCAATGAAATATTTAAGTTAGAAGTGTAAATAAATCCATACAAGATGAATTATAAAATATAAATTAAACACATTGAACAAAATATAATAACATTTAATGTCATTCATATTACAAAACAAGTAAAATAATATTTTAAGTTAACAATAGAAATTTATTCATATTCCAAAGTATAAGTTAAATATAAAATGAATTAAACTATAAAATAAATACTTAAGTTAAAAAGTATATACTGTACATAAGTTAAGATTTATAACATAGACTAAAACAAAAATATATGTATAAATCCATTCATTTCAATTCAACCATTCCAAAGCTAAGGAAATCTAAAGTAAATCTCATTAAATCTTAAATATACTTACTTAAACAAAATGCCATCTTATAACAATAATTAACAACACATTAAAATAAAAGTATTTACAGTATACAGTAATATACCTAAAACCTGGAAACAAGTATGCAGGCAAATATAAAGTAAGTATGGGCTGTAAGTAAGGCAGGAGCATGTGCATATTTAATGCAAGAAATCTTTGATACATCCAAACATTATCTTCACCCATGCTGTATTGTACAAACCAGATATCACCTTGTACAAAGGGATATCAATTGGTAGTTTCTTTCCATACTTCAAACAAAATTCATTTCAGTTCATTCCCAAGACTAAGCAAATCAGAGAAATATAGCAAGCATTTTCATTTTTTTTCAAACTTAAACAACTTCTCAACAAAATAAACAAGAAGATCAAGCTAGCAGTTTACAGCCTGTTCAAAAGGATGCAGCTCTGTTTAATTTCTTTTGCCAGGTGAGTAACATCACCTTTCTAATCTAAAAATGAATATGGTTACATTTTCTATGAGAATTATTTTTGTGATATATATGTATGTTTCTCTGCATATATGGATGGATGTTATACACTTGTTGAAATCTCTGGAATAAAATCTCTGGAACAAACTGTTCCAGTTTTCAAGTTGAAGTTGATTCAAAGTTTATTATTATTATTATTTCCTGATAACTTTTAAAATTTCAAACATGATAAGTTGAAACTTAAACACCATCTAGATTTTGAAAACAAGTTTAAGTAGTTTAGTTTGAAAATTTCCTGTAAGTAAGAAAAATACAGGTTATTGTTATACATGATCTGTTCTAATATTTTTAAATATCAGACTTTGATTCAAATATCATTTTCACCTGATTTACTTGATGATTGGGTTTAATGGTAAAACAAGAATTGTTTGTTATTGTATATATTCAAGATTTAAATTTTATTTAAATCAAATAAACTTGTTTATAACCCTGGGAAGAAAGAAACTGAGCAAAGCTTAAATTAGTCAGAAATTGAACTTCTTAATTCTCGAATTCAGGTTTATAAACTGAATTCTTATGGTAAAATATGATTTTTGATATACATTTTGAAATTTTTAGTGTGATAATCGATTGGGAATTTCGAAATATATGTTTTGGGCGTTTTTAGTAATCGCCGTTGATCGACGTGATGGAGCCGGTCGATGTTTGGGCTGGAGGTGGTCTGAGGCATGGGGATCTTGGCAAAATTGGTGCGGTAATTTTATCATCACCGTGGTGGTTGGGAATGGCGATTATAGGGTTCAGTGGCGTTCCGGTTCAAGTCGAAGTTTTGGGATTCGGTCTCATTCCTCAGTGCATCGAGTCGCTCGTGCCTTCGGGAAATGGTGGTTGGGTGGACGACGCGTTCATGGCAGGAGGTGGTGGCTCTCCGGTGGTCGGAGTTGCGAGCGGGGTGCGTTGACAGGTTTTGGGTGTTCCTGTATTTCTCGTTTCCAGGTTTCATTTGGGGTGCTGTATCGAGCTTGAACGCTCGAATTTGTTTTGATGCTTTTATCATCGATCTGATGATCGAGATCGGTTTGAGTGACGATCATCGATGAGGGGAGGTGGTCGAAGTAGGTCGGAGGTGGGCGTAGTCACGGTGCATGTGCACCATGCACTGTGATTTCCGTTGAGATTTTGGGTTGAGGCAGACAGGGTACTCGAATTTTTTTTCTCGAAGTGGCGTCTGTGTCTCGCTCGGAGTAGTTTAGGGTTTGACTCGAAGCAAAATTTGTTTGCCTCGGGTCATTTGAAATGTTACAGGCTTTTAAATTAAACAGATTTTTGAAGATTTGAAACCAGGTTTTAATATAAAGTTTAAAACTAGAATTTGAAAGATGGATCCAAATTTACTTTTGTATCCTAGTTTGAATTAGAGAATGTTTTATAAAAATTTGTTTTTAACTACTTTAAAAAAAGGGTTAAAGCATTAATTTAAAAATGTTTTGAATTTAAATGATTGATTTAAACTCTAGTATGAATTTCTGTATAAAGGTAAATGTTTTATAACCTTTGATTTTAAAAGAGTTTTAACTTGGTTAAGATTGTAGAATTAAATTTGTAGTTATTTCAAATTCTTTCAATATGAAATAGAATTTAAAAGTGAATTTGAAACAACATGTTTTAGAATGTATTTGAGTGTGATAATTAAATCATTACTAAAACGATGTTTTATCTTAAAGATAATTAAGGTTTAATGATTTATAATCCATCTAATTTTTAAGGTAATTAAATGGTTAAATTAATAAGTTAATTAATTTATGATTTGAATTAATTAAGTTATTAAGGATGTTTATTAATTTAGAATTAATTAATCTTGTAATTAATTTAAAGTAAATAAATTGTTGTAACCAATTAAGAGGACTAATTGATATTGATTACTTATTTTAGAAAGTAATTAAGACGGATTACTTTAAAATAGTAATTAGAGTTTAAATTAATAATGTTTAAGTGATTGATAAACTTGTTATTAACTACTTAAGTTAATTTGAATGATTAATTATGAAATTGGTTTAAAGATTAAATTAATTAATATGATTAATTAAGAATAATTTAATTAATTAAAGTGTTAGATAAATAAATTTATATCAAATGATTTGTAAAATAAATCAGTGGATTCATAAGTTTTACTTGTGAATGTTTAAACTTGACTGAATAATTAATTTGTCTGATATTCCTGTTATATGATGCTTTATGATTATCCTGATTTGTGTTGAGATCTGTGATGAAATTTATTATCTGTGATATATATATCTGCGAATCTGTGTATGAAAGATAAGCGTTATAATTTATATCGCTTATCGTATATATTGTTGTATTTAATCTGTGATGATTGAATGATGTTGCACTATTGTGTTAAACCCCTGGACCACACTCATACACACACAATTATGGATTTCACGAGGAAATCGATTAAGTCGCAGATTTTTGAAATAGTTTAAAATTTGAATTTTTAAATTCAAATGTTTTGGAAATGGAATTGGAATAGAAGTGAAAAGCTTTTGAAATGGAATTTCAAAGATGGAAATTTATTTTGAATAACTGGATTAAGTGTTGGAATTTAAATACTTTAATTTAAATTTGAATTCAATATTCAAATTTAATCCTGTAATTGGAAACTAGGAATTTATGATATTATACTAGTCAATATGAGTTAAATCATTTTTAAAGTATTATTTTTGGGAATTTGAATTTAACCCAAGGATTTCAACTCGTATAAATGAATCAGATTTCCAAAATGAAAACTGTTGTTTTCAAATGATAAACACTTTTAGATAAGAACTGAGATTCCAGTTAATTAGGGGAATTTCAAGATTGAATAGAGAAATGATTTTCCTAAGTTATGAATGAATTCTTTTTGAAAGCTATGAATTAAATCTTTTTATTTTTAACAGATTTAAATTGATGATTTGTTTAAATCAAATTGAAATGAAATTGTTTCGAAGGCTATAAGTTAAATCTTTGATTTAAAGATTTAACGAGTTAATCAAATTGAAATGAAAATTGATTTGGAAAATCTGTGAATGAATCTTTTGTTTAAAAGATTAAAATGTGAAAATTGTTTAAACCATTAAAGGTTGTGAAAATGAATCTTTTTGTTTAAAGACTGAAAAGGGTAATTTGTTAAGCCATTTGAAGAAAAGTTTTAAATTATTAAGTTGTGACTTAATTGAAATCCCATTATCCATTTGTTTTTGAACTATTTCGCTCACTATTCGGTTTAGCCGGGAAAGGACCTTTGTGTCGTATAACCCATTCCGAATAAGTGATTCGACGTTATGGATAGCATTTAAAGACCGGCGATGAAGACCGGGTATTTGCGAAAGCGATAGGATGACCTATCGATTATCTCTGCACTGGGTAGCTCCTGGTATAGAGATTCCCTAAGTGATGGGAAAAATCCGACCGGGATTGTGAATATTCGGGTTGCAAGGACTTCTTTGTAAGTGCCTTCGGTTCTGTTCGAACCCAGAACAGACTTGTATGGATTGTATGTCTGACATTACAAGTTGAGATATAAAGCAGATTTCTTTCAAATATATTTCTGTTGGTGGCGGAGAATTTATTCTTTTAGCTTAACACCCTTCTTTGAGACGTACGAGCTCAGAGGTTATATAGTTGAAGGTTATCAGCGATATATTCCCAATTTTGGTAATGTGACATGCTGAGTGTTACTGTAAATGATCATTGTGTTGATTATTTGTGATAGGATCATTTATTTGATCGTCTATCTTGGTGATCATTTCTATGATCATTTGTTGACCCAAAGCATGGCTTTTGTATAAAGTATGTTTTTGTGGACGTGACTTCGTCGAGCCTCACACCCCGGAAATGGTCAAAACAGGAAAGATGCGGCAAGGTTATGAGGGGTAGCTCCCTTTAGGGTATGTGCATTTCCTTCTGGATAGAGGTGGTATCATGGTATGGAGCCCAGATATTTAACCTATGTGGTTACCGCGAATTTATTACTTTGTGGTTGTTGGTTATCGGGATCCCGTGAGAAAGGTCGTTTACGATCGGGGAATGGCGTGCTCGTGTCAGTAGTTACCCAGTTAGGGGTAACCCGGCCTTGTGTTGGCAGAGTTCCGGTTTGGTTCTCGGGGATGTCTTTCCAGAGGCATTCTCATATGGCAATGGGAAGTTCCTTGGCCTGACCATTTGTTGGAAATCCAAAGAAACAATACGAAACTTGTACAGTATTAGTTGTAGAACCTATCATTCACTTATGGTGTCGCAACACTGTTTGGATGGTAGCTATAGTAGGCATACGATAATGGTCGTATGTTGGCTAAGATTTATATTCTACTTTCGAAATGATTTTTTCTCTACACTATGCACTAGTAATAATATCAAATGTCTTTTTAATGCGTATCAAGCATCTTTGACTATCATAAGGAGAAATCTCCTCCGATTCTGCGTTTGCATTGTGTGTGTGTGCGGGAGGCCTTATGGTAGTCTCATTTTTCAAAAGCATTGCGAATTGACTTTAAAATCTTTTGTTGATTGTTTAAAAGATAAACTGTTTTTGTTGCTCACACCAGTCCCACGACTGATCCGGAGTTTATTGTTTCTTTCCTAAACTCTGGGTGCTCAAATTTTTTTCTACACGAGCAGTCTAGAGTTGGGTTTTACAGATAGTCGGATTAGTAGGTTATCTGGAGTTAGTTCAGTCTTTGGATCACACCGGTCTTGCTTATCTTTGTACATTGTTATTGGGAGTTCAAGCTATTGCTGGATTGATTCTTGGAGATGGAGTTGCAATTCTCGGAGTTCTTTTTTGAAGACTATCTTAGAGTTATATTGTTCCGTATGATAGATGTTATCTATTTTCTTTTCCGCTGCTATTTATTGTATCATATCTCTGATGTATATTGATATCTATTGGATCATCTGTTGTATCAGATATTGTATCAAAGCTGTATATCAATGTATTATTCTTTTATTCCGCTGTGTTGTTTACTTAATGATTGTTATAAGCTCCGGCGAATCGGATTTGAACGGTCGAATCTACGGCATTCGAATACGATTTGAAGTATGGATGTCGATTTTTGAGCGGGCAAAATCCGACTCGTTACATTTGGTATTAGAGCTAAGGGTTGAACTTTAGCTCAGGAGTGTAACACGTTAAGTAGCTCATTAGAGATAGGATGAAGTAAATCCTAGAATGAGTAATCCTTAAGATATCTGTTTGAATGCCTCAGTAAATTCTTTTACTATCCACTGATAGTAAGTATGAGTGCAAGAAGAAAACGAGATAGAGGATAGAGAAATACGACTATAATTGGTCAATACTCTGTAACAACAGTGGAAACAATCTTTCTTATCAAATTTCTTTGATTCGTTTCTAAATTCTTTTGATTTCTTCGTACCAGCTACAAGAAGAAGTTTTGGTGCGGTGATGCTCTACGAATCGTTGTAGGAAATTTTTATTTCGTATCTTCATCAATTTCTTATCAGTTTTTCGTTTTAAACTTTAATGAATTTGAAATTTAGAATTAAAATTTTGAATAAATTAGAAATTTTAATTGAATTAAATTGATTAATATAATATGAAGAATGATTAGAATTGTATCGATAAAATGATTTTGTTTAAAACCAAAATTTGAAATTTTATTATAATTTCTTGTATCTATTATTGATATTCTGATTTGGTGAGCCAATTGCAGAACTGATATCCAGTTTGATCTGAAAAGATATTTCTCTATCTTTCATCTATCTATGTTGTTTTCGTGCCTGCGAATTTCGAGGACGAAATTCTTTTAAGTGGGGAAGTTTGTAACGACCCTAGATTTTAATTTAATTTAAATTGATAATTAAATGAATTTCTGAATAAAATTGTAAGGGAAATTGATTATAAATGGAAGCGAGTTTCCCCAAGTTCAAATATATTCTATATAAATCATTTAAATTTTTAAATATTATATATATATATATATATATGTATATATGTGAATGTATATATATATGTATATGTGGGTATATATGAGTCAATTTGAAATTATAAAATCTTGAGTGTATATATATATATTTTGATTTGAATTTAAATCTCAAATAAATGGTTTAATAATAATAAATACAAGACAATAAATAGGAAGTAAATAAAATATAAGATATAACAATATAAAGTAAATATATATATATATATATATATATATATCTTAATCTCATATTAATAAATCAATACAAAAGTAATAAGAGTAAAATAAATAAATAAATTGATTTAAAAATTATAAATGATGAAAATTTGAGTTATATAAAATATATGTGTACATAGAGAATGTAAAACAATAATTTTTAAAAATAAAATTTATGATAAATATTTAAACTAACAATAGAAACACAAGAGAAATAGAAATATATGTGAGATAAACTATAAACTATAAAGTCAAAGCAAGCAAATTAACAAAGTAAAATAAATAAAATGAAGTACATGATATAATACATTTCAACAAAGTATATTTATAATATAAATCTATGTATAACAAGACATACAAATCAATGAAATATTTAAGTTAGAAGTGTAAATAAATCCATACAAGATGAATTATAAAATATAAATTAAACACATTGAACAAAATATAATAACATTTAATGTCATTCATATTACAAAACAAGTAAAATAATATTTTAAGTTAACAATAGAAATTTATTCATATTCCAAAGTATAAGTTAAATATAAAATGAATTAAACTATAAAATAAATACTTAAGTTTAAAAGTATATACTGTACATAAGTTAAGATTTATAACATAGACTAAAACAAAAATATATGTATAAATCCATTCATTTCAATTCAACCATTCCAAAGCTAAGGAAATCTAAAGTAAATCTCATTAAATCTTAAATATACTTACTTAAACAAAATGCCATCTTATAACAATAATTAACAACACATTAAAATAAAAGTATTTACAGTATACAGTAATATACCTAAAACCTGGAAACAAGTATGCAGGCAAATATAAAGTAAGTATGGGCTGTAAGTAAGGCAGGAGCATGTGCATATTTAATGCAAGAAATCTTTGATACATCCAAACATTATCTTCACCCATGCTGTATTGTACAAACCAGATATCACCTTGTACAAAGGGATATCAATTGGTAGTTTCTTTCCATACTTCAAACAAAATTCATTTCAGTTCATTCCCAAGACTAAGCAAATCAGAGAAATATAGCAAGCATTTTCATTTTTTTTCAAACTTAAACAACTTCTCAACAAAATAAACAAGAAGATCAAGCTAGCAGTTTACAGCCTGTTCAAAAGGATGCAGCTATGTTTAATTTCTTTTGCCAGGTGAGTAACATCACCTTTCTAATCTAAAAATGAATATGGTTACATTTTCTATGAGAATTATTTTTGTGATATATATGTATGTTTCTCTGCATATATGGATGGATGTTATACACTTGTTGAAATCTCTGGAATAAAATCTCTGGAACAAACTGTTCCAGTTTTCAAGTTGAAGTTGATTCAAAGTTTATTATTATTATTATTTCCTGATAACTTTTAAAATTTCAAACATGATAAGTTGAAACTTAAACACCATCTAGATTTTGAAAACAAGTTTAAGTAGTTTAGTTTGAAAATTTCCTGTAAGTAAGAAAAATACAGGTTATTGTTATACATGATCTGTTCTAATATTTTTAAATATCAGACTTTGATTCAAATATCATTTTCACCTGATTTACTTGATGATTGGGTTTAATGGTAAAACAAGAATTGTTTGTTATTGTATATATTCAAGATTTAAATTTTATTTAAATCAAATAAACTTGTTTATAACCCTGGGAAGAAAGAAACTGAGCAAAGCTTAAATTAGTCAGAAATTGAACTTCTTAATTCTCGAATTCAGGTTTATAAACTGAATTCTTATGGTAAAATATGATTTTTGATATACATTTTGAAATTTTTAGTGTGATAATCGATTGGGAATTTCGAAATATATGTTTTGGGCGTTTTTAGTAATCGCCGTTGATCGACGTGATGGAGCCGGTCGATGTTTGGGCTGGAGGTGGTCTGAGGCATGGGGATCTTGGCAAAATTGGTGCGGTAATTTTATCATCACCGTGGTGGTTGGGAATGGCGATTATAGGGTTCAGTGGCGTTCCGGTTCAAGTCGAAGTTTTGGGATTCGGTCTCATTCCTCAGTGCATCGAGTCGCTCGTGCCTTCGGGAAATGGTGGTTGGGTGGACGACGCGTTCATGGCAGGAGGTGGTGGCTCTCCGGTGGTCGGAGTTGCGAGCGGGGTGCGTTGACAGGTTTTGGGTGTTCCTGTATTTCTCGTTTCCAGGTTTCATTTGGGGTGCTGTATCGAGCTTGAACGCTCGAATTTGTTTTGATGCTTTTATCATCGATCTGATGATCGAGATCGGTTTGAGTGACGATCATCGATGAGGGGAGGTGGTCGAAGTAGGTCGGAGGTGGGCGTAGTCACGGTGCATGTGCACCATGCACTGTGATTTCCGTTGAGATTTTGGGTTGAGGCAGACAGGGTACTCGAATTTTTTTTCTCGAAGTGGCGTCTGTGTCTCGCTCGGAGTAGTTTAGGGTTTGACTCGAAGCAAAATTTGTTTGCCTCGGGTCATTTGAAATGTTACAGGCTTTTAAATTAAACAGATTTTTGAAGATTTGAAACCAGGTTTTAATATAAAGTTTAAAACTAGAATTTGAAAGATGGATCCAAATTTACTTTTGTATCCTAGTTTGAATTAGAGAATGTTTTATAAAAATTTGTTTTTAACTACTTTAAAAAAAGGGTTAAAGCATTAATTTAAAAATGTTTTGAATTTAAATGATTGATTTAAACTCTAGTATGAATTTCTGTACAAAGGTAAATGTTTTATAACCTTTGATTTTAAAAGAGTTTTAACTTGGTTAAGATTGTAGAATTAAATTTGTAGTTATTTCAAATTCTTTCAATATGAAATAGAATTTAAAAGTGAATTTGAAACAACATGTTTTAGAATGTATTTGAGTGTGATAATTAAATCATTACTAAAACGATGTTTTATCTTAAAGATAATTAAGGTTTAATTGTTTCGAAGGCTATAAGTTATTGTATCATATTGTATCATATCTCTGATGTATATTGATATCTATTGGATCATCTGTTGTATCAGATATTGTATCAAAGCTGTATATCAATGTATTATTCTTTTATTCCGCTGTGTTGTTTACTTAATGATTGTTATAAGCTCCGGCGAATCGGATTTGAACGGTCGAATCTACGGCATTCGAATACGATTTGAAGTATGGATGTCGATTTTTGAGCGGGCAAAATCCGACTCGTTACATTTGGTATCAGAGCTAAGGGTTGAACTTTAGCTCAGGAGTGTAACACGTTAAGTAGCTCATTAGAGATATGATGAAGTAAATCCTAGAATGAGTAATCCTTAAGATATCCGTTTGAATGCCTCAGTAAATTCTTTTACTATCCACTGATAGTAAGTATGAGTGCAAGAAGAAAACGAGATAGAGGATAGAGAAATACGACTATAATTGGTCAATACTCTGTAACAACAGTGGAAACAATCTTTCTTATCAAATTTCTTTGATTCGTTTCTAAATTCTTTTGATTTCTTCGTACCAGCTACAAGAAGAAGTTTTGGTGCGGTGATGCTCTACGAATCGTTGTAGGAAATTTTTATTTCGTATCTTCATCAATTTCTTATCAGTTTTTCGTTTTAAACTTTAATGAATTTGAAATTTAGAATTAAAATTTTGAATAAATTAGAAATTTTAATTGAATTAAATTGATTAATAGAATATGAAGAATGATTAGAATTGTATCGATAAAATGATTTTGTTTAAAACCAAAATTTGAAATTTTATTATAATTTCTTGTATCTATTATTGATATTCTGATTTGGTGAGCCAATTGCAGAACTGATATCCAGTTTGATCTGAAAAGATATTTCTCTATCTTTCATCTATCTGTGTTGTTTTCGTGCCTGCGAATTTCGAGGACGAAATTCTTTTAAGTGGGGAAGTTTGTAACGACCTTAGATTTTAATTTAATTTAAATTGATAATTAAATGAATTTCTGAATAAAATTGTAAGGGAAATTGATTATAAATGGAAGCGAGTTTCCCCAAGTTCAAATATATTCTATATAAATCATTTAAATTTTTAAATATTATATATATATATATGTATATATGTAAATGTATATATATATATATGTATATTTGGGTATATATGAGTCAATTTGAAATTATAAAATCTTGAGTGTATATATATATATTTTGATTTGAATTTAAATCTCAAATAAATGGTTTAACAATAATAAATACAAGACAATAAATAGGAAGTAAATAAAATATAAGATATAACAATATAAAGTAAATATATATATATATATATATCTTAATCTCATATTAATAAATCAATACAAAAGTAATAAGAGTAAAATAAATAAATAAATTGATTTAAAAATTATAAATGATGAAAATTTGAGTTATATAAAATATATGTGTACATAGAGAAATGTAAAACAATAATTTTTAAAAATAAAATTTATGATAAATATTTAAACTAACAATAGAAACACAAGAGAAATAGAAATATATGTGAGATAAACTATAAACTATAAAGTCAAAGCAAGCAAATTAACAAAGTAAAATAAATAAAATAAAGTACATGATATAATACATTTCAACAAAGTATATTTATAATATAAATCTATGTATAACAAGACATACAAATCAATGAAATATTTAAGTTAGAAGTGTAAATAAATCCATACAAGATGAATTATAAAATATAAATTAAACACATTGAACAAAATATAATAACATTTAATGTCATTCATATTACAAAACATGTAAAATAATATTTTAAGTTAACAATAGAAATTTATTCATATTCCAAAGTATAAGTTAAATATAAAATGAATTAAACTATAAAATAAATACTTAAGTTAAAAAGTATATACTGTACATAAGTTAAGATTTATAACATAGACTAAAACAAAAATATATGTATAAATCCATTCATTTCAATTCAACCATTCCAAAGCTAAGGAAATCTAAAGTAAATCTCATTAAATCTTAAATATACTTACTTAAACAAAATGCCATCTTATAACAATAATTAACAACACATTAAAATAAAAGTATTTACAGTATACAGTAATATACCTAAAACCTGGAAACAAGTATGCAGGCAAATATAAAGTAAGTATGGGCTGTAAGTAAGGCAGGAGCATGTGCATATTTAATGCAAGAAATCTTTGATACATCCAAACATTATCTTCACCCATGCTGTATTGTACAAACTAGATATCACCTTGTACAAAGGGATATCAATTGGTAGTTTCTTTCCATACTTCAAACAAAATTCATTTCAGTTCATTCCCAAGACTAAGCAAATCAGAGAAATATAGCAAGCATTTTCATTTTTTTTCAAACTTAAACAACTTCTCAACAAAATAAACAAGAAGATCAAGCTAGCAGTTTACAGCCTGTTCAAAAGGATGCAGCTCTGTTTAATTTCTTTTGCCAGGTGAGTAACATCACCTTTCTAATCTAAAAAGGTGGTCTGAGGCATGGGGATCTTGGCAAAATTGGTGCGGTAATTTTATCATCACCGTGGTGGTTGGGAATGGCGATTATAGGGTTCAGTGGCGTTCCGGTTCAAGTCGAAGTTTTGGGATTCGTTCTCATTCCTCAGTGCATCGAGTCGCTCGTGCCTTCGGGAAATGGTGGTTGGGTGGACGACGCGTTCATGGCAGGAGGTGGTGGCTCTCCGGTGGTCGGAGTTGCGAGCGGGGTGCGTTGACAGGTTTTGGGTGTTCCTGTATTTCTCGTTTCCAAGTTTCATTTGGGGTGCTGTATCGAGCTTGAACGCTCGAATTTGTTTTGATGCTTTTATCATCGATCTGATGATCGAGATCGGTTTGAGTGACGATCATCGATGAGGGGAGGTGGTCGAAGTAGGTCGGAGGTGGGCGTAGTCACGGTGCATGTGCACCGTGCACTGTGATTTCCGTTGAGATTTTGGGTTGAGGCAGACAGGGTACTCGAATTTTTTTTCTCGAAGTGGCGTCTGTGTCTCGCTCGGAGTAGTTTAGGGTTTGACTCGAAGCAAAATTTGTTTGCCTCGGGTCATTTGAAATGTTACAGGCTTTTAAATTAAACAGATTTTTGAAGATTTGAAACCAGGTTTTAATATAAAGTTTAAAACTAGAATTTGAAAGATGGATCCAAATTTACTTTTGTATCCTAGTTTGAATTAGAGAATGTTTTATAAAAATTTGTTTTTAACTACTTTAAAAAAAGGGGTTAAAGCATTAATTTAAAAATGTTTTGAATTTAAATGATTGATTTAAACTCTAGTATGAATTTCTGTACAAAGGTAAATGTTTTATAACCTTTGATTTTAAAAGAGTTTTAACTTGGTTAAGATTGTAGAATTAAATTTGTAGTTATTTCAAATTCTTTCAATATGAAATAGAATTTAAAAGTGAATTTGAAACATGTTTTAGAATGTATTTGAGTGTGATAATTAAATCATTACTAAAACGATGTTTTATCTTAAAGATAATTAAGGTTTAATGATTTATAATCCATCTAATTTTTAAGGTAATTAAATGGTTAAATTAATAAGTTAATTAATTTATGATTTGAATTAATTAAGTTATTAAGGGATGTTTATTAATTTAGAATTAATTAATCTTGTAATTAATTTAAAGTAAATAAATTGTTGTAACCAATTAAGAAGACTAATTGATATTGATTACTTATTTTAGAAAGTAATTAAGACGGATTACTTTAAAATAGTAATTAGAGTTTAAATTAATAATGTTTAAGTGATTGATAAACTTGTTATTAACTACTTAAGTTAATTTGAATGATTAATTATGAAATTGGTTTAAAGATTAAATTAATTAATATGATTAATTAAGAATAATTTAATTAATTAAAGTGTTAGATAAATAAATTTATATCAAATGATTTGTAAAATAAATCAGTGGATTCATAAGTTTTACTTGTGAATGTTTAAACTTGACTGAATAATTAATTTGTCTGATATTCCTGTTATATGATGCTTTATGATTATCCTGATTTGTGTTGAGATCTGTGATGAAATTTATTATCTGTGATATATATATCTGCGAATCTGTGTATGAAAGATAAGCGTTATAATTTATATCGCTTATCGTAAATATTGTTGTATTTAATCTGAGATGATTGAATGATGTTGCACTATTGTGTTAAACCCCTGGACCACACTCATACACACACAATTATGGATTTCACGAGGAAATCGATTAAGTCGCAGATTTTTGAAATAGTTTAAAATTTGAATTTTTAAATTCAAATGTTTTGGAAATGGAATTGGAATAGAAGTGAAAAGCTTTTGAAATGGAATTTCAAAGATGGAAATTTATTTTGAATAACTGGATTAAGTGTTGGAATTTAAATACTTTAATTTAAATTTGAATTCAATATTCAAATTTAATCCTGTAATTGGAAACTAGGAATTTATGATATTATACTAGTCAATATGAGTTAAATCATTTTTAAAGTATTATTTTTGGGAATTTGAATTTAACCCAAGGATTTCAACTCGTATAAATGAATCAGATTTCCAAAATGAAAACTGTTGTTTTCAAATGATAAACACTTTTAGATAAGAACTGAGATTCCAGTTAATTAGGGGAATTTCAAGATTGAATAGAGAAATGATTTTCCTAAGTTATGAATGAATTCTTTTTGAAAGCTATGAATTAAATCTTTTTATTTTTAACAGATTTAAATTGATGATTTGTTTAAATCAAATTGAAATGAAATTGTTTCGAAGGCTATAAGTTAAATCTTTGATTTAAAGATTTAACGAGTTAATCAAATTGAAATGAAAATTGATTTGGAAAATCTGTGAATGAATCTTTTGTTTAAAAGATTAAAATGTGAAAATTGTTTAAACCATTAAAGGTTGTGAAAATGAATCTTTTTGTTTAAAGACTGAAAAGGGTAATTTGTTAAGCCATTTGAAGAAAAGTTTTAAATTATTAAGTTGTGACTTAATTGAAATCCCATTATCCATTTGTTTTTGAACTATTTCGCTCACTATTCGGTTTAGCCGGGAAAGGACCTTTGTGTCGTATAACCCATTCCGAATAAGTGATTCGACGTTATGGATAGCATTTAAAGACCGGCGATGAAGACCGGGTATTTGCGAAAGCGATAGGATGACCTATCGATTATCTCTGCACTGGGTAGCTCCTGGTATAGAGATTCCCTAAGTGATGGGAAAAATCCGATCGGGATTGTGAATATTCGGGTTGCAAGGACTTCTTTGTAAGTGCCTTCGGTTCTGTTCGAACCCAGAACAGACTTGTATGGATTGTATGTCTGACATTACAAGTTGAGATATAAAGCAGATTTCTTTCAAATATATTTCTGTTGGTGGCGGAGAATTTATTCTTTTAGCTTAACACCCTTCTTTGAGACGTACGAGCTCAGAGGTTATATAGTTGAAGGTTATCAGCGATATATTCCCAATTTTGGTAATGTGACATGCTGAGTGTTACTGTAAATGATCATTGTGTTGATTATTTGTGATAGGATCATTTATTTGATCGTCTATCTTGGTGATCATTTCTATGATCATTTGTTGACCCAAAGCATGGCTTTTGTATAAAGTATGTTTTTGTGGACGTGACTTCGTCGAGCCTCACACCCCGGAAATGGTCAAAACAGGAAAGATGCGGCAAGGTTATGAGGGGTAGCTCCCTTTAGGGTATGTGCATTTCCTTCTGGATAGAGGTGGTATCATGGTATGGAGCCCAGATATTTAACCTATGTGGTTACCGCGAATTTATTACTTTGTGGTTGTTGGTTATCGGGATCCCGTGAGAAAGGTCGTTTACGATCGGGGAATGGCGTGCTCGTGTCAGTAGTTACCCAGTTAGGGGTAACCCGGCCTTGTGTTGGCAGAGTTCCGGTTTGGTTCTCGGGGATGTCTTTCCAGAGGCATTCTCATGTGACAATGGGAAGTTCCTTGGCCTGACCATTTGTTGGAAATCCAAAGAAACAATACGAAACTTGTACGGTATTAGTTGTAGAACCTATCATTCACTTATGGTGTCGCAACACTGTTTGGATGGTAGCTATAGTAGGCATACGATAATGGTCGTATGTTGGCTAAGATTTATATTCTACTTTCGAAATGAATTTTTCTCTACACTATGCACTAGTAATAATATCAAATGTCTTTTTAATGCGTATCAAGCATCTTTGACTATCATAAGGAGAAATCTTCTCCGATTCTGCGTTTGCATTGTGTGTGTGTGCGGGAGGCCTTATGGTAGTCTCATTTTTCAAAAGCATTGCGAATTGACTTTAAAATCTTTTGTTGATTGTTTAAAAGATAAACTGTTTTTGTTGCTCACACCAGTCCCACGACTGATCCGGAGTTTATTGTTTCTTTCCTAAACTCTGGGTGCTCAAAATTTTTTCTACACGAGCAGTCTAGAGTTGGGTTTTACAGATAGTCGGATTAGTAGGTTATCTGGAGTTAGTTCAGTCTTTGGATCACACCAGTCTTGCTTATCTTTGTACATTGTTATTGGGAGTTCAAGCTATTGCTGGATTGATTCTTGGAGATGGAGTTGCAATTCTCGGAGTTCTTTTTTGAAGACTATCTTAGAGTTATATTGTTCCGTATGCTAGATGTTATCTATTTTCTTTTCCGCTGCTATTTATTGTATCATATCTCTGATGTATATTGATATCTATTGGATCATCTGTTGTATCAGATATTGTATCAAAGCTGTATATCAATGTATTATTCTTTTATTCCGCTGTGTTGTTTACTTAATGATTGTTATAAGCTCCGGCGAATCGGATTTGAACGGTCGAATCTACGGCATTCGAATACGATTTGAAGTATGGATGTCGATTTTTGAGCGGGCAAAATCCGACTCGTTACACTACACTTCTAATTTTTTGCAGTATTTGTTGTTATTGGTCACCTCTAATAGTGTGGTGGAACCTACAGGATTATCCACATGGTGATCTGCACATTCTGCTTCGAGTCTGAAAATAGCCTCTTAGCAATACGAAATATGGGCTGCGTGTATAAACGGTCTTTTTTCCGGAGCCCACTATCAGGCTTATGGTTCATTAAACTCTACCTTTCTTCTGTTGTTACCTTTGTATCGGTCCTCGTACTGCTGCTGCATCATTAACTGTGCTGGATCATTAACTAGGCTCTTTTTCCTCCTGCGTAAAAATTGTAAGGTGAAAGATGGTGCAGCATCAATTACATCAGCTAATTACAGCAGCTAACTGGGCTCTCTTTTAGTAAAAATGTGGTGTTTCTTTTGATTTCAAAACTAGATGAATCACTTGTAAGATTAATGGTATCAGAAGCTAAGCTCTACCTCGATGTATCTAGATGTAATAACTGGGACTGAACATTTGCTAGACACTCAGCTGAATTTTCGAGTTATGCATGGTATTTTTTTTTAACGCTGCGCACTCGGTCCCAAATTGGTTGTTTGAACTTTCTGTTGAATTGGAATTTGGTGAATTACTCTTTCTTTAAGGTTCAGATTTTGGCCTCCACTCCTTTGTAAATTCAGATTTCTCCAACGTGCATTGATCAACGCAATGGCCGAATCAGACAGTTTTTTTTATTATAGATAATTTGCTTTGATCCATGTTTAATGATCTTCCAATAAGGCTTGCCAGTTTGCTTATTCCCTTAGCGTTCCAAAAAGGCAGATGAAGGTTATTTGGCTCATCTAAATCAAATTGGATATGACTCAGAGCATACATTTTGCCTTCAGCTAGACAAACGTTCTTCCACATTCGAATTGCTTCATCATAACTAGCAAGTTCAGACTCAGCAAAATCGCCTTCAGCTCATCAGATCCCAGGTCCATAAAACTTGGATACTCAGCGACTTTCACATGTACCTAAATAACCTCCACCAAAGATTTTACTCTGGGTTTCAAAAAAATTGATGACGTTGAGATTCAGTGAACTCCTGTATTTTTAGCTCTTTTATAGTCCCTTCATGTTAGTAATTGGATTTACTAAATTATGATGGATTTGACGATGATGCGGAGAATAATGAGAAATTAATCAAGAGAGTACCAAAATAATCGAATCAAATTCGTTAAATCACTACAGAATGATTGAAACTAGAGAGGTTACGGATATCTCACACCCACACACGTATAGTTTATTTGCAAAGGTAAGGTTGATGATCGTAAATCATGCATCCAAAAGAATATTGAATTCCGACCATCATAGTCAGTAACATGAGGGGCACAAATCGAGGATGCAAAAAAATAAAGTTAACCATTTTCAGAAAATTATATAACTAACATTCTACGAGATAAATAACGATATCTGCAAAACAGATGTTTGAACAGATTTGGTAGTCATCGTGAATTTTTCATATCCCTAAATTTCAACAGAAACCGTCCAACAAGGTTAGGACGAAATAAAAACAGCTATATTGGTTTTAAGATCCTGGTTCATGAAGCTGCATGTACAAATATAAATGACCATAACTTATGCCTTCAAATTCAAACTGTAGCTATGAAGAAAGTTGTTTCTTTTTTTCTTTTTTTTCGTTTCTTTTTTTGGGGAAAATATATAATCATACATGTAAATACAAAATTAACTGTCAAATCAGCCATTAATTCTTCAAGGAAGCCGAAGCAAATGGTCCACACCAATATCAAGAGCATCGACATTTCTTCTTAATACCTTCCTGTTAACAGTAGTCAAGAAACTCTGAAGGAGAAAAGGGCAATGAAAAACCATAATTTGTAAGCACAGAGGAATAAAATTTATTACTTTTTCACTTGGTATACATTTTTCGGAACCAGATACAAAGTTGATTTCCTCAAAACACAACTTCATAGGAAACCAAAATACTCTTCAGGAGAATTAGAAATCAACAGAAAAATCTTCAAAAAATGCAAAAAAAAAAAAAAAAATTTAATAAATTGAAAATAAATCATAAAAATAAGGTTTAGATAGAAAAAAAGAATCTAAAAAAATGAAAAAATAAGTTGGAAAATAAAAAAATAAAAAATCACAAAATAGTACTTTAAAAACTAAAACAGGTCACAAGAAAACAAGGATATTTTTAAGAAAAAACCACACACAAAAACACACAGTTCACTGAGGGGTGGCATAAACCACGCCACTATACGGAAACCGTCCGCATCGGACCGCAAAAACGGTATGGAAACCCGCACCGAGTCTTCTAACCAAAGCGGATACCCCAAATCGGACCGACCCGCATCGATACGGTTCGGTTGCAGTTTGGATGATTGAACCAACCATATTAAACCGGACCGAACCGAAAATTTACACTAGTAATCTTATGATAAAAATATAAGCAACTCCTATCTTATTTTAGATTCTAGTGATGTACATTCTATTTTTAGCGTATGTTGTTGTAATAGTTAATAATAAACGTTGTCAAGGAAGAAGTTATAGTTTTGGTATAATATTTTTCATATATTTTTTAGATAAATGCTAATTATAATCTTATTCTAGTCATTTTCCTTAATGATTATGCATTAATTAATGTTGATGTTTGATTAATCTACCAAAGAAAACATCACTTATAGGTAAATGTCAAATTGAAATATTCATACAATTAAAAACTAATCTTTCATTTCAGTATACATTGTGTACTTTAACCTTTAAGTGTAAAAGTTTCACACGGTTGATTTCGTAAATTGATTGTTGATGGAAATAATTCTCTTATTTCATATTTAATATGGGTTCAAACCGGACCGGACCGGAACCGAACCGTATTACATTCAAACCGGACCGAAACCGAACCGTTTAAAAGATTAGTATAATGGTTTCTATTTTTGATTAACCGTTTGATGCGGTGCGAAAGCGATTAGGACTCCAAACCGCACCAAACCGACCCGCGCCCACCCCTAGAAAAAACCAATTCAACTATTTAATTAAATTGAATAATTCAAAAACATTTCACTGAAAAAAGAAAATAAATAAAAAATAATTTTAACTTATATCGTTATTTATATAAAAATCAACCATCTTATTAGATTAAAATCAACTATCTAAGATATTTAAAATAGATAATTTCAACAAAAGCCAAAACTTCTAAAACTATAAAGTTGATAAATATGTACAAACAATAATTACTTGTGCATCTGGAGCACAAAACTCACATTCAAAGAGAACGGGATTTTTGTCCAAAAAGTCAAGATATATCATATGATAAATTTAACCAAAGATCGATATATATCATATGACTAATTTGTCCAAAAAGTCACTTGTTCAAAGGATTCAAAAATTTACACATTTACATTCTTTTATATTTGTTAAAAAAGCCGGAAAAATACTGATTTCATTTTTAATTCAGACTTAATCTCAAACAAATCAATTATAAAAATTTAGTAAATCATCAACAAGTTTAACAATGAGTACTAAAAAATCTAACACACCAACAATTCAAAAAAAGGTTTATTAAAACTAATTAATTATTTTCTAATTTCGTGAATGTTTCTCATCTCTTAACACGGTTCATGAGTTTGTGTATGCTTAAAATTTTTGTTGAACTATTAAGTATATGTATTATTTTTTAATGTATTAAACTGTATATTAAATGAGAGATTATCGGTCGATTACCGCCATTGCGAAGTGATACTAGTGTTGCACGAAACAAACACTTTTATCAGCCAAAGGTTCTTTCGAAAAAAAGAAAAAAAAACATCAGAAAAACATGAATGGCGTAAAGAATGGACACTGACATTATGTGAACCGAATAACAATAAAGCAACAAGAGTTGGTCATATAAATTAAATAATCATACACGCAGGAAGATAAACGAAACGAAGAACCAAGGAAGAAATTAAAGAAGAAAGTAGAAGGATACAACTGCGAAGCAAGCGTTTCCATGTTTTTCAGCTCTTCACTCAGCCTATTGTGAAAAGAGAAAGGGAAAAACCCAACAAATCAGGATAAATATGTTAATTAGCATATTATAATATATATATATATATATATATATATATATATATATATATATATATATATATAACACTCACAACTTGACTATAATGTGAATATGAGACATTATGCAATTACTTGTTTGTATCGCCCGAAAATATATTAGATACCATAAAAAAAACTGCCATGGCATACTCAAATTATTAGAAGAATTTTGCAAATATCACAGCATATGCTAGGGAAAAATTAGGAAGGAGTAATGCAATACTAGAAATTTAGCATGTGTGGCCTACAAGTTTATTTATGGCTCACATAGCGGAAGAAAATTGGTAAATTAATATATTTTTACGTCACATAAATTTCCCAAAAATGATGTATATATAAACATTTATTGGAAATAGATGAATAATAAATGATATCGTATACCTCTACTATCATTTTTTATGTTGTGTCGACGATCGAAGACATGTGATTCTCTTAGATTCCTACAAGCGAACATCTGAAAATCAAGATTAAAGAGAAACTATCTAAAGATTCATTGCTTCAGAATCTAGATAGTGAAATGTATTTTGATTACTTTTAATTGAAGAAGAATAAGCTTTTATTTCAAAATAGTGTTTGGAATTTTTCAGATGACTTAATATTCTATCTCCCATAAATCAACGATGGAAAAAGGTACAAAACAAAACACACATTCCAAGGCACAATGCAATGACAAAGCCATGTAATGCCGAGAGATGCAGACCTGCTAGCATCAATTTATCCACATGCAAGAAATGTGATTGGTAGCAGCAAAAAACTGTTGAGTAAAATTCAAAATTTTCACTTACTCGAGTTTCAGACTGACTACTGCAACCCAGTAGCTGGTATTGCAGTTAAAACCCCCAAAAGCTACCCCTGCTTGGGTAATTTTTGGGTGTTGCTACTCAAAAATACCTTTATTCCAAGTACCACGCTGGTAAACTCATGTTTGCACATGTTAGGAATACTCTAACATGTAACAATTGTAACGCTTATCACAGCTTTTATAATATTTCATAACTCATAATTCTGGATATTTATTTTAATCAAATCATAATAAACTAGTGCATTTTATGTAAAATCCGGGTGGGTTTTTTGTACAACTCTTAGATGCAACTTTCATTCCAACAATAAACTTTGAGCAACTTGAATATTACCAAACATCATAGGTATCAGCTACGTGAAATGTCTACCCATCTAAGAGTCCATGCTTACATAATGTTCTTGAGAAAATTCACAAACCACACTCATTACCACTCAACCATTAGCTTCCACTGATAATTACGGCATTCGAGAGCATCTGAAGTGATTGAAAATTCAATTTTCTTTGATAACAATTGAGTGCTATTTTTTGAATTATTTTGCAAAATATATTTTAAAATGTGTTCCATCCACATACATAATCAAATTTTGGTATGTGTGGGTAAGCAGAGATGTATTTGAAATGAGTAGGAATTATTGTTTGTATTGTGCATTTGAGTAGACCGTTATGAGAAAAAGAAGATGATGTTACCAAGCTCATAGGGTATGTTTTTCTCCTTGAAGATAACTCATTTTTGTCAAAATAGCATCGAGTCGTCCCCCCTTTGAACGATACTTGTTATTTGAAATGAGTAGGAGGAATTATTATTTGTATTGTGCATTTGAGTAGACCGTTATGAGAAAAAGAAGATGATGTTACCAAGCTCATAGGGTATGTTTTTCTCCTTGAAGATAACTCATTTTTGTCAAAATAGCATCGAGTCGTCCCCCCTTTGAACGGTACTTGCCTCTAGCGGATGTCCTCTTTAGAAACCAATGGCCTTCCGAACCCATCATTTATCTCTTAACTATTTCGCATCTACATTTGATACCTCTCACGCAACCACATTCTCACTACCAAATCCTACCATACCTACACACCTCGCAATATACATTCCTCTCAACTAGGCCAACCCATCGTTCGCATCAGCAACCCAAAAAACCCTCAATGTCTATTATCAAATCACCCTCTAACCAGCACCGGCCTTGATCCACAACTCATGAATAAGAAAATATCAAGTTCGTCTCTTGTTATATCTATCAATGGCTACAGCTCCTCCCCTTTGAGCCTATGAATACGCAAATATCAATATACAACGTTTTTTAAGAAAAATAAGTGATCCTCTTTAAGAGGAGAGCACTCATTATCAATAATACAACATTGTTTGATTTCGTTAATTATTCGCTTAATATTTTTATTTTGTTATATGTTCCATTAAATGTAAATAATATGTATGAAAATGGAGTAAGAATATGGTAGAACTATACGACCTTATATATGAGAATATCTTTCCTAAGAAAATATACATCAAGTTAGGAACGATTACCTCAATGACATGTATGGAACGCAGAGGATACAATTTTATGATTGTAACATGATTTGAGTTGTCTAACTTGAAATGTAAGTTATTCTTTTTGAGAGTATAATGAAATAACATGTTCAAAATGATGGTTGAGTTGAATATCGACATTTTGCAAGACTTTGGTCAATGTTCAAGAGTGGAGATTGGCGTCAGCAGGTAGCTTCAATCGAATCGGATTATACACAAGGGGCATTGCTAAAAAGGATCCAATTTTGGATGGGGGACATTTTTTTCAATTTTCGTAAAATTGCTACGGGATGTACCAAAAATATTGTCCCCCTTAACAAAAAAAAAAAAAACTGTAACCGTACTCATTATTTCGGTGAATAACCATCGTTTTTGACTTTCTTTTCGATAAGATCTCGACGAAAATTATTTTCGATGAACCACTGTCATTTTTCTTTTCATTTTTTGATGAGGTTTCACATAATTTTGCTTTGCATGAGGCTAAAATAGTAAATCATTTTGTGGTTCCATTTATCACTTCCTCCATAACAATTTCTTTTGGACAGAGTCCCCCTAAAATGGCATCTCCCTTATCCAAAAACGAAGTTTATTTAACAATATCCTAAATAAGTCAACGTTGAAAAAGGATCACCGTGAAAGAAGTTACGATGGTTGAAAGTTGTAAATACAAGTGTAAGCATGCAAATTTAAACCCAACTAATAAATTGGGTGAATAGTCGAATGACATGTTGATAGCTTAGGGAACTGTTGGAAACAATGGCTAATTTCGGCTGAGTCGTGGACGGAGTCACTTTCTTAAAAACGTTTCGGCGATCCGCTCAATGGTGCAAGCAGTTCGGATCAATCGCCGCCACCTTTAGGATAAAACAGCCTCTCAATAGTTTGTGGTACCGATTCGTTTGCACGGACGAATGGCTCAGTTTGCACTCTCAAAATACCGCTCGAATTTTATGAAAAAGAGATATGAAAATGTTGTTCAATCTGTTTTTCGTCTTCGTATCAGTTAAGAAGACGAAGTAGTAAAAGAACGTTACTGGTTTGGAGGAAACGTGGTCTTAAAAAACGGATCTGAGAAATAACAGGTCAAGCAATGAACGTTGTGTAACGTTCTTCAATACGGTTTCCGGCCCGGTCAAAAAACGGTTAATAAATTTGTACCAAAAATATAAGTGTTACACCACTACAAGCCCGAACCAGAACCCGAGCCGGGTCGAGTCGGTCGGTCGGGGCGCGCGTGTGATGGTCAAGCATGACCTCCCTCCTCACAAAAGAGCATCATTGGGTGCCCAAAGGGCCCAACTTAGCCTCTAAGAATCAAATATAAATACTTTATTCTTTCATAAAATCCTACAATGTGCGACTATTCAAAAAGCCACTCTTCACACTTAGTCATTTTTTAATAACACTTAATTTTTAAACACAATTTCCAACAATCCCCCACTTGAATTTTTTTTAAAATATTTTCGAGCAATTTCAAAAAAAACATAAGATTGTGCATAAACAAAGGTGTCTTTCGACTTGAACCTTTGCATAGTAGATAAGATTCAGTTTTTACTAGAGTGACACGTAGTCTTTAACTCTATTCCTGACATCAGGCCACACAATCTTTCTAGAGTGCAATCAAATAAGCCCGTGCATTTATGGCCATGCACGTCTATCCCAGTTTAGTAGATGCTCTAGGAATTTTGCCCATAACTCCATAGCAAACAGCCAAATTTCCACATTCACACAGGTGAGTCTATCAAGAGTACTCCTGAAGGTAGGTACTCCACTCCAAATGGAGTATAGATCTCATTAAGAGTTTATATTAACTCATTCTCTAATCACTTCAGGAATACATGCTTCTATACATATGAAAAATGGCATGTTCAACTCATATCACTTCACAACTTGTTCTTACCCATTGAACCTAGTTCTTAGGATCTTCAGTCATTAGGTCGGGTTACCATTGTGCGTGACTCAACAATCTAAGGACAATAGTCCCATTTTTCTAGAAGTCGTAAGGACTTTCTCTCTGGCCAATCCTTTCGTCAAAGGATCTGTCAAATTCTCGTCACTGCGTATGTGATCCACTCTAACAGCTCCTGAAGAGAGTAGCTCTCTAACAGTGTTGTGCTTACGACGTATCTGTCGTCTCTTACCGTTGTAATAACGGTTCTGAACTTTTGCAATACCCGCGGTACTATCGCAATGGATCAACACAGCTGGTATCGATTTTTCCCATAAGGGAATCTCAGCTAGCAGATTTCTTAAGTACTCTGCTTCCTCACTAGCTGTGGCTAGTGCTATCATCTCATACTCCATAGTAGACTGAGCCAAAATAGTCTGTTTCTTGAATTTCCAAGAAACAGCTCCTCCAGCAATGCTAAAGATATAGCAACTGGTTGCCTTTGAGTCATCAGATAAAGTATTGCAGTCTGCATCGGTGTAACCTTCAAGAACAGCTGGAAACTTTTCATAATGTAATCCAAGGTTCATGGTTCGTTTTAGGTATCTCATGACCCTCTCAATAGCGTGCCAATGCTCTATACTAGGTCTACTAGTAAGCCCGCATAATAATCCCACGACATAGGCAATGTCGGGTCTAGTATAATCAGTGGCATACCGGAGGCTGCCAATGATGCTCGCATAATCAGACTGTCTTACACCTTCACCAGTGTTCTTAAAAAGTTTTACATTAGGATCATATGGTATACATGCAGGTTTACAGTCAAAGTAATTGTATTTCTTTAAGATCTTCTCAATATAATGAGATTGATCCAAAGAAAGTCCCTTTTCAGACCTAATAATCTTAATACTAAGGATTACACTTGCTTCACCTAGATCTTTCATATCAAAATTGGCACTTAACAAAGATTTAACAATGTTTATGGCATGAATGTTTGATCCAAAAATAAGTAGATCATCTACATACAAACATATTATAGTGCAAATGTCATTTTCAGATTTATAATAGATGCATTTGTCACTTTCATTAACTTTGAAACCGTTTGAAATTATTAAATTATCAAAATTTTCATGTCATTGTTTAGGTGCTTGTTTTAAACCATATAATGATTTATCTAATTTGCAAACTTTATATTCTTGACCAGGAATAACAAAGCCTTCAGGTTGGTCCATATAAATTTCCTCTTCTAATTCACCATTTAAAAAGGCAGTTTTAACATCCATTTGGTGTATAATTAAATTATAAACAGATGCTAATGAAATTAGTACTCGAATGGATGTGATTCTAGTTATAGGTGAAAAAGTATCAAAAAAGTCTATATTTTCTCTTTGCCTAAAACCTTTAGCTACCAAACGAGCTTTGTATTTTTCAACTATTCCATCAGGTTTTAATTTCTTTTTAAGTACCCATTTACAACCCATAGACTTACAACCAGGTGGTAAATCTACTAAGTGCCAAGTCTTATTGGAATCCAAGAAATCCATCTCATCATTTATAGCCTCTTGCCAGAAATCGGCATCTAATGAAGATAAGGCTTCTTGGAGGTTTGTTGGATCCTCCTCTATAGTAAAAGTGCAAAAATCCGAGCCAAAATCTTTATCAACTCTTGCTCTTTTACTTCTTCTAGGTTCAGTTTCATAAGATTCATTAAGTTCTGTTCTAATAGGCACGGTGTTATTTGACGTGCCCCCACTATTCCTCAATTTAAAAGTAAATTTACTTTCATAAAAATCAGCATCAATAGATTCTACTATATTATGTGTATTCAGGTCATAAAATCTATATGCTTTGCTATTAATAGCATAGCCAATAAATACACATTCGTATGTTCTACTTGCTAATTTTATTCTCTTAGGATCGGGTATACGAACATATGCCAAACATCCCCAAGTTCTAAAGTAAGATACATTCGGTTTATAATTTCTTAAAATTTCAAAAGGTGAAATCTTACTTTTTGATTTAGGGATTCTATTCAATAAATAGCATACAGTCAACAAAATATCCCCCCACCAATGTTTTGCTGCACCCGAATTTAACAAAATAGCTATAACTAATTCGGTAAACGTCATATTCTTTCTTTCAGCTTTACCGTTCATTTCAGGTGAATAAGGTGCAATTTTCTCATGAATTATACCATTCAATTTATATAAATCAAGAAATAGACTAGATTCATATTATGTTCCTCTATCACTACGAAGTCTCTTAATTTTCTTATTGGATTGATTCTCGATTTCAGTTTTAAATAATTTAAACATATCAAATGCATCACTTTTATTTCTTATAAGATATACATAAGTGAAATCAGAGGTATCATCTATGAAAGTGATAAAATAATGGTATTCATGTCTAGTCAAAGTACCATCTAGTTCACATATGTCAGAATGAATCAAGTCTAAGGGTTTAGAAAATCTATCAACTGATTTATGGGGTTTCTTAGTGATTTTTGCTTGACTACAGAATTCACATTTATCAAAATCAGTTTGTGACATTTTAGGAATCAAATCTAATGTGATCATGTTATGAATTATACGCTTATTTACATGACATAATCTAGAGTGCCAAATATTAAAGTCACACAACATATAAGCAGAACTGGTTACTTTATTAGATTCAATATTAAGTTTAAACACCCTCACAAGTATAACCCTTCCCTACAAACATCCCCTTGTAAGTCAAAATATACAAATCAACCCCTATAACTTGAGTAAAACCAGCCTTATTAAGGAGAAAACCAAAAACCAGATTCTTTCTCATCTCTGGAGTATGCATCACATCTTTCAGAAGAACTGTCTTTCCAGAGGTAAACTTTATTTTCATATTTTCAATGCCTGCAACTGTAGTGGTGTGAAAATCTCCCAACAACACTTCCTGATCATCGGCAGCCGTGTATGTACTAAACATAGCACGATCATAGCAGACATGGCGGGATGCACCAGTGTCTACCCACCAACCCACTGATCCACCAACAAGGTGAATCTCAGAAATCATAGCCGTCAAAGGCTCCTCAGCCAGGTTAGCCTGCGGTGCAGGGCCTGCTCTGTTCCTACACTTGCGTTCCATATGACCTGCTTTTCCACAGTTGTAGCACAGAAACAACTGTGCAGAGTCATTCTTTTGGGTCGGTTTCTGCTGTCCTTTTTGGTTCCTTTGCGGGTTCCAATTCTGTTTGTTGCGGTTGCGGTTCTGATTCTTAAAGTTTTTCGAATTAGGTTTCAGAACCGCGGGCTTGGACTTTTTAGTGTTGTTGTTTGTAACAACAAGCACTTCCTCCTTCTGGTCCTGCTTACGAGCCTCCTCCTCAATACGGAGCCGGATGATCAAGCTCTCTAAGGAGAATTCCTTAGTCTTGTGTCTAAGCACATTCTTAAAGTCTTTCCAACCTGAGGGCAGTTTATCAATAATAACAGCAATCTGAAACTGTTCATCCAAACTCATACCTTCGGAGATGATCTCATGAGCAATTTTCTGAAGCTCATGAGACTGCGTCTCTACTGACCTGTCATCTGTCATCTGGTATTTCAGGTAGCAGCTGACTGCATATTTCTTCGCTCCAGCCTCTTCTGTATCGTACTTCTTTTGCAGTGCTTCGCAGATCTCTTTGGCTGACTTGTCAGAATTGTAGTAGTCGTACAGGTCATCACTGAGGCCGTTGAGTATGAAGTTTCGGCACATGTAATCTTGCTCTGTCCAGTTCTGCAACTCCTTTGATTTTTCTGTCCAGGCTCGCATCTGATCTGCGTCTGCTTCGTCGTCTGGTCTACTGGGTAGCTGCGGTTTGTCGGTTGTCAGCACAACCACCACTTTTCTGGTGGTCAGAAAGAATTCCATCTTCTTCTCCAGCGTTTGAAGTGGAGGCCCTCGAATCTGAAGGGAGCAGCAGAGACGATCGGGAGTTGGAAGAAGGAAGTGGGAGCGGCGGCATCTAGATCTGCAGTAGAAGTCATTGTTGTCAGAGGTCTTCAAATTGTTGGAAACAATGGCTAACTTCGGCTGAGTCGTGGACGGAGTCACTTTCTTAAATACGTTTCGGCGATCTGCTCAATGGTGCAAGCAGTTCGGATCAATCACCGCCGCCTCTAGGATAAAACAGCCTCTCAATAGTTTGTGGTACCGATTCGTTTGCACGGACGAACGGCTCAGTTTGCACTCTCAAAATACCGCTCGAATTTTATGAAAAAGAGATACGAAAATGTTGTTCTTTCTGTTTTTCGTCTTCGTATCAGTTAAGAAGACGGAGCAGTAAAAGAACGTTACTGTTTTGGGGGAAACGTGGTCTTAAAAAACGGATCTGAGAAATAACGGGTCAAGCAATGAACGTTGTGTAACGTTCTTCAATACGGTTTCCGGCCCGGTCAAAAAAGGTTAATAAATTTGTAGCAAAAATATAAGTGTTACACCACTACAAACCCGAGCCCGAGCCCGCAGGGTGTGGTGGTCAAGCATGGCCTCCCTCCTCACAAAAGAGCATCATTGAGTGCCCAAAGGACACAACTTAGCCTCTAAGAATCAAGTATAAATACTTGATTCTTTCATAAAATCCTACAATGTGGGACTATCCAAAAAGCCACTCTTCACACTTAGTCATTTTTTAATAATTCACTTCATTTTTAAACACAATTTCCAACAGGAACAAGCAGAGAATAAAGACCGGTCAATGATTCTTGACGTTGTTGCTACCAACAAGTAGTTCTTAAGCCTAACGGGTTAAAAAGTGGTTGACCTATTTTGAAGATCAGGGTGATTGGATGTGCTATTCTTGCCACATATGAATTTTTGGTTCGAGGTTTGGTTATTCGATCGAACTTCTAAATGTTAGCATATGAGATAATATACACGTACCGTAGTCTGACACCTTTAATGCGATGCTAGTTCGTTTGATAAATTTGTATGTATTATCTTATGCTATTTTTGACAAAGATACGAGTCGATGTTTGAATATGTGATATTAGCCATATTGTTGAATGTTGGTGTGTATGCTTTAACTTTTACATGGCATTCATATTTGTTAATGACAATTTTCATCTTAGAAATGCCCAAGTATTCCTTGAAGTAACCACGATGCTGAATTCTTACGTGATTAAGAATCAGCAAAATTAAGCAATATTAAAATTGCATTTAAAGGAAGTAATTATGTGCTTTAATACTTACATTATTTTATTTTATGAAAGAGTGGTCCTCTTATGAGGAGTGCACTCAACTTTTATTACACATTAAACAAAATGCATACGAAAGTTTGCTGGGAATTAGCTATTACAAATATTCAAGATCATCAGTGTGATGATCACCAAAATGAGTAAGGTATACACACACACACACAAGAGAATGTGTTTACAATAATTTGTATAGGTAGAACCAGCTAGTGATGATATTACATTAAAATATAGAATATGCGGATGCCATGGAGGTTGCACAAGTCAATTGAGCGATGTGGTGGAGCCAACCAGTGTAATGTGGTCTGGGAGTGGAGGTGTGAGTGATCATGTGACTAGGATGAGATTTGTATCTTCAGTGGATGATGTTGACGCATGTCAAGATCATGTGACTGGGACGAGATTTCTATATTGAGGGGACCAGTGCAATGTAGTCAAGGAGCGAAGAGGTTTTGCATCTGCTTAATGCTTACATAATTATGAGAAATATATTCAAAACCCTATGGAATGTCTCTATTCAATTCGTTAAGCAATATGTTCCAGTTTTAACAATAAACACAGGAAAAGTAAAGTGTTGAAAGCAATAAATGGCATAGAGAATTTACGTGGTTCAGATGTTAATGTATCCTACGTCTACGGAAAAACGTTCTTATCTTCTTCTTTCATTCTTAATACAGGAGAAAAAATGGCTGATGGTACAATTTTGATTTCAATGTCGAAAAACAGTGAAGTCCGAAAATTCTCTCATTTTCTGCTACAGTGCCATATTCATTTATAGTACACACATTCACACGGATCGCTAACGTTCATCTTCCCCTTTTTTGATCCATGACTTTAAGTTATGTCACGTGTCCATCATCAAAAAGGTTATTTGCTATACACGGACTGCTTGAGACTGCACCCTCAAGGTGGTGGGTGGGTAGTATTGTTCCTTTCTTATTAAGCCTTGCACTTATAAGGGCGAAGCTGCAGTCTAGATTGTTGCTAGAACTACTTAAGTTGAGTTCTGATGATGTGGCTAGGCTTCAAAATAGCGGGACAGTCTTATTTACTAGGTTGTACGGTTTGACTTTAATTGCTCTTAACGTTGTGCTTTGTTGTTGATTTGGATGGAACGGTGCAATATGGCTTCAGGAGTGTTAGTGCAGTTTCCAATGGTCCATTTTCAATAGCGAAGTTATGAAGTGCTTATAACTATGCGGTTCTTCTATGTTGTGGGCAGTATTCTTACTGTGGCTTTGCATGTGTATGTGGACGGCTTGTTGCTACGTTCGTCCCTTCGAGTCTTTGTATTTGTTGGGTAATACTTCAAAATTGCGGCATTTTTCTATCACTTTAGTGTCAAATTAGGATGACGGCGCATTCTTATTGCTTCCATGTCAATATAAGATTGTAGCGCGGCCCTGCCACTTTAACGTTAATTTAAAATTGCAGCGCTTCACTGTTATGTATAGTTGCTTTAAGGATTGTGTCACCGTTCTATATCATTAGTGTTGCTTTTGGGGCCATATCACAATCTCTACATCTTGTTATTACTTAAAAATTGTGCTACAATTTCGACTTATTAAAGCTTACTTCTGAAGCCGCAGCACAGCCTTCATATTTGGTACTTGAAGGCCGTGCCACAGTTCTGCCCATTGAAAATAGGTGCTAGCATTGCACATTGGTCATTATACTTTGTGGCTATCTCAGGTCACTTACACGGTGTTATAGTGTCGAAGCTACGCATAATGGAAATGCACAATTCTTATGTTTTGCCATTATCTTGAGGCTTTGGCGCGGTACTATTTGGACTTTGCTTTCGCTTTCTTTTCATAGTCCAACTTCTTTTGTGGGACCAGTACTTTGGGATCAATGCTTGCATCAATTTGCTTTTTACAATGTTTGAAAAATGCTAGTTTAACACTTGCCCCTCAAATCTGCAATGATTGTAGATTGGTGTGGACTTATCTCTACATCCATATTTTTCTGTAATTGTTATCTCGCCTTTTGGCAAGACCGTGATATTATGAATTTGGCTAAAGGAATTTGCGATCATCAAGACAGAATGCCCGGAGAGATGATTATCAGGTTCAAAGATCGGTTACAAACGAGACTATGGATGATAGTCAAGCGGATTCAAGCAAGTAGCATCCCAAATTGGCTAAGCACGAATCGAAACTTCTCTTAGGCAGGAGATCAAACCGAATCACTATCGCTATGGATCACTCGGATCAGCGGTTCAATTCAACGATGATTGCTCAATAACTCAACAAATATCAGAAGAATCAAGCAAACAACCATGGAAGTACGAAAAGGAAGCGGAGGAGGACCGCCACAACCGATCGCATGGCGCCACGTGGCCCCACTACCGATCGGCGCCGATCGGTGATATGGCACCGGATGGGCCTCACTTTTTCTGGATCGGTCCGTCTTGGCTTCGATCTTCTGCACGCGGTTTTTCAGCTGGATACTTGCATGTCTTCTCCTATAAATACAGGACCATTGGCTCATTGTAGGAGATCTTCTTTTGGCTCTTCTTCGTGGTTTCTCTTTCCTTCCTTCATTAATTTTGTAAGATTAAAAAAAACTGTATTTGTAATCCTACAGTATAATAAAAAGATTGTTGGATTGGACGTAAGCCATAATTTGTTGAACCACTATAAAATTCGTGTTTTACCCTTTTGCAATTGAATCTGTGATCTGCGCATTTAATTCTCTGTTTGAATTTGGATATTGAATCCACGGTATTATCATATTAGTTGAGTGCTTGTGGCAAATTTTAGTGTAAGCATTTTGGTATCAGGGCTTGTTTACTTGCAATCGTGGATTTGGAAACAATTTGGAGCATGGATTTGGATCAATGATCGGGCAATCTACAATAAAAGCACATGCGGATGAGAGTCACCATGGAGGAAGCCAGGAGGCATCCTCTGGAGCCGGAACATGAGATGGAGACTATGGATGCTATGCAGGAGTGGATGATGAGGAGATACGAAGAGATGATGCATAATTTCCTTAGGTAAATTGGACAGTCTGGAGCGGGAGCTAATTGCAATTTGGACCAAGGATTTGAAGCATCTGGCAATCTGGATCAAGGAATTGGAGCACCAGAAGCTACAGGAAATCAAAATCAGGAGCATGGAGTCGATCCCAACAGGCGGGAGAACGGACCAAAGCGTTGGGGGCTGTCCCGGTCAACGAGAAGGGACCGACACCAATCGCAAGGGGGCATTCTCCCGAGTCAGGCTGGACTGGTTCATGGTAGGTCAGTGTTCGATGTTGTGTGGTTTGGGGCGGATCAAACTGCAGATGCACATCCAGAGGAGTGTTATCTGGAATTCCCTCACAGAGACGGGGTGCAGGCTGGAACGATGATTGGAGGCAACATTTGGATGGCGATGACTGGTTTGCGGAAATGATCAGACGAGCTATGAGAGGAGGATTGGTGAACAGGGATTTGGAACATATGAATAGAAGTCCATTCACTCCTACTATCAGGCGTGCCAGGAATCCACCGAAGTTAAAACTACTGACACTTGAGGCATACGACGACAAATCGGAACATCTGATGAGATACATGAGGCATATAGAGGTGCTGGAAGCATCGAAGGAAGTGATAGCACGATGTTTTTCTTGTATTTGGCGGATACAACTGCAATGTGGTTTAGACGATTGGAGAACGATTCTATTGGTACTTTGACGGAGTTGGTTGATAAATTCATAAGTCAATTTCGGGTCCACATCACAGGACCCAAGATTATGATGATGTTGACAACACCAAATCAAATGACCGAAGAGTCGCTGAGGAATTTCTTTACACGGTTTAATGCGGCGCTTTAGTGGATCGGCTGGATCCATCAATGGTCTTAATGGTGGCGGTATCAGAAATAGCTGACGACGCAGACTTCAAGGTTGCACTGGAACGGGATCCACCAATGGATCTCGAAATTTTTTACCACAAGGCTTAATGGTTCCTTCTGCAAGAGGATGCTAAGGCCGGTAGAGAGAAGGTTAACGGGTGAGGGACAGGACCATTGAGAAAGGTTAAATGAAAGCAGAAAGCGGATGATGACTTCAACAGATCGAAGCAGCAAAGAAGAGAACTGAAATTCTCTTCTTATACTGATTTAAACGAGACTTTGGAAAGATTTATTTGGATACTCGAGGACGTCTTCCATAATGAAGGCTGGCAAGGAGAGAGCCCATCGAGCATGAACGGACATCAGAAAAATACTGCATATTCCATGAATTGGATGGACACGCTGTCAACGATTGCAGACACTTAAAGGATATGATTGAAGAACAAGTCCGAGATGGTAGGCTACCACAGTATATAAGGATTCGGACTGCTGAGCAGTCACCGTCTGCATCAAATGGAAATGACATTGGATCGAGGTCAATCGGAGTGGCATAAACTAATTAATAATAAACTCCACAATAAAATGGCTAAGTCACTTACACATACATGGGATCGAGGTCGGTTCTTAGGCACGCTCTGAGATGACGACAAACCATCATGCACGAAGAGGCCATTTTTGGTTTTTCTTGTTTTAGATTCTGATTTTTTGGTCGTAAAAACTTAAGCTTAATAATCTATGAATGACTTTTGGAATGCTCAAATCTGCTTTTAAAAGCAATAAATGGAACAGGTCCCGGTTGTCCAGACCGGAGAGATGGAGTAATAACCGCAAGGTACGAGTCCCTTCACCGGAGAGCGACAGTATCGGCTCGTACATGAATTAAGTCCCCGACTGGAGGATCGAGACTGGAGAATAATACCCCACAGATCACGTTATGTTCCGATCGGGGAGATGAAACAGAAGAAGCAAGAAGTAAGCCCTTCGTCAAAGAGCGACAGGAACGAGCTGCTTATCGTTGTGTCCTTCTTGCTGGAGAGTGAGTGGGGTCTAGCAAGGGTCCGAAGAGACCATGATTGGCCTAAAAAAGCCATAACATCGCTTTATGTTTAAGGACACTGAATCAGAGTGCAAGAAGCAATGCCCTTTCACCGGAGAGCAAAATGATCGGCTTACATATCGTTGTTCCCCCTTTCACCGAAAAATGATTAGATGGGATCCAGCAAGAGCTCAAAGAGACTATGATCGGTCCGGAGAGACTATGAATTAAGTTATTGGTCCGGTGAGACCTTGGAATTGGCAAACGATCCGGTGAGGTCATGATTCGGTTACCGGCTGGGGATGGATATGGATTCGACTAAGGATTTGGAATGGTTTCGGAATTAACTATCAACTTGGAACAATCGCGGTCTATGGCTATTTGGCTTGGCAAAGGATTGGATTCCATATTGAAAGATTTGGCCATCGATGGATTATGGACTTCAGACTTATGGTAATTCAAAACACACCTATCGTAAAGCATGTTTTGAAGGTAAATGTTATCCCGCTTTTGGCAAGGTCGTGATATCATGGATTCAGTTATAAGCGAGGCTATGGATGAAAAATCAAGCCGCTTCAAACAAGTAGCATCCTGAAATTGACGGGGTATGGATTGGAACTTCCCTTACACAAAGGATCGGATCACTATGGCTATGGACCATTCAGATTGGGAGTTCAATTCAACGATGATCGCTCAATAACTCAACAAATAGCAGGGGAATCAAACACACAACTATGAAAGTACAAAGAGGACGTGGAGGAGGACCACCACAACCAATTGTAGCGCCACGTGGCCCCCACCACCGATCGGCGCTGATTGGTCATATGTCCCCGGATGGGCCTCATTTTTTATGGATCGATCCGTCTTGGCTTCGGCCTTCTGCACGTGGACTTTCAGCTGAATATTTACACGTCTTCTCTTATAAATACATGATCATTGGCTCATTACAGGGGATCTTCTTTCCTTCCTCCATTAATTTTCTACAGCTAAAACAAACTGTATTTGTAATCCTACAGTATAATAAAAAATTACTGAAGTAGATATAGGCCAGAGTTTGCCGCACCATTATGAAATTCGTGTGTTCATTTACTTTTTCGCTATTGAATCTGTGATCTGCGCATTTAATTCTCTATTTGGATTTGGTTATTGAATCTACGGTGTTATCATATTAGTTGAGTGTTTGTAACCAATTTTGGCGCAAACATTAACACATCACATCTTGTTTTTTTCTTTTTTTTTAAAAAGAGTCTCTATTGTCGTTTCGCATTTAATGCCCAGGTACATATGTCACTCCTTTATCGACCGATCTTTTGAAAAAACTGTAACTTTGGACTTTTCGGCTCTTAAGAAACTCTGTATGGATTCTTACGTTAATCTTCCTTATCATTAGTCAGTTGATGTTTTGGAGCTTTTTCATCATTCCAGTTATGTGGTTGAGATTCAAATCGAGATAAGTATATAATTTTCTCATTCTTTTTCTTCGTTTTTTACATGCTTTCGAAAACCTTAGTTGTTAATCTCATCTTCTTCAAGAATAGTTTATTTTCCGAACAAAAGTAAGGACATTCTTTCAATTGTAGTTTTTTTATATCTTAGTGGTAGCCGATAATCAATCTAGTATCTTTGATATGAAATTTTCCATCTCTCATTTATCTTTTCCATCCATAATAACCGAATTAAGGGAAATAAAAGGTATTTGAGTCACTTCAGGTTTGAGGGTTACATAACTAGGGTATCTGAATCTCATAATCATATCCATACGCCTCCAAATGGTTTTATTTCTATTACTTCCAAGCACATACGATGCGGGCTTTATCTTCCTCCCAATCAAACTCTACGTGAATGACTTTCTGCTCATTGGTATTGCTCACATACAACTTGTCATAATTTCTCGCTCCATTCTTATCGACACTTTCATTTTTTATGCGGAGAAGTGTTCCCCCGCTTCTTGCGATGAACTTCAATTCTTGTTTGACATTCACGAAAGTTCTTCCGAGGGATGATTATGAGTTTTACTATGCTCAAGTGTCTTCTTACATTTGTTCCTCGAACGACCCAAAGATGGAATGACCGACATTTTTTTCATCTTAAATTTAGATAAGTTCCCTTCTTTTCAACCACAGCCCATTTGCCTTATCTTCTCTGATCAAGACACTAAGTTGTTTGTATCTCGTAGGAATGAGATCCTTGGTTTAAGTGAAGAGGGTAGAAAAACAAAGTTAGTCTTCACTGGTTCGTTACTGCATACGTACAACTTTTTACGCGTTAGTCATAACTTCTCTTGTTCTATCTTTAAATTCTCCTCGGTTATGGATGATCCTAAGGGTATAATTTGATAAATTGGACAATGAAGCCTGAAATTACATTTCATGATTCTTGCAGTGATGATTACTGATTTTAAAGTACATTCTTTCGTTCTATCTTTAAGTTCTTGGAACTAGCTTGATTTTATTTTCATTACCATCATCACAATTATTAGATGAGACAACATAATAGTTTTGAACAATTTTAATGCTAGAATTAAGATTTACATTGTACAATTCTATAGCTAACAATTGTTCCCCCCTAATTGACCATATTCCAACAGAAATATGGAACTTCATAACCAAGTATTTCTAACAAATTATTGTCCCGGTATCAATTAATGCATGCCTTCCCAATAATGCATCGTATGAAGACAGTCGATCAATGATCAGGAAGCTTGCATAGAATGATTTGTGAAGAGGAGCAGTTCCAGCGGTGACGAGAAGGCGAACGGACCCGATAGGAACGGTCGTAGTCGTGATATTATTGAAGCCGTAAATTGGTTCAACACATGGCTTCGGTATTTCCACTGAAAGCTTCTTGTCAAATGCAGACTTGAAAATGGCGTTAACAGAGTTCTTGAATCCACAAAGTTTTTTTTTTATGGTGCGGTTTGAGACCTACACTGTAACAATCAGTGGATCTTAATGTGGAAAACCTACCACAGCGGCTCCAGCAGTGAAGGCTATGTCTTGAGCAGATTTTTGCTTCATGTGGAATATGGTTTTTTGCTCTACTTTAGCCTCTTGTGCATATTGCTCCTGTGCTTTCTTGCTTTTCTAGCAAAGTGTGGTCCTCCGCAGATCGAGACTATGAGATTGAATGGATTTCTTGATAGACCTTCATTCGGATCTGGAGTGAGATTCCAAGTCCGTTCCCATTGTTTTCTTTTTGATAGCTGCCTAAGTATCCCTTTTGAATCGATCTCTCTATTTCATTCCTTAAATGTCGACAGTTATCAGTACGGTACTCATTGGCTCTGTGGAAGCGGCAATAGACACCTCATGTTTTGTTCTGGCTTCTTCCCCTTGTTTGGGACGTTGTAGGCCAGTTCAGCGCTGGTCATCTCATATATCTAATTGGGTGTATGGTGAGGAAAGTTTTAGCTGCGAAGTTAATTTCTCTATGTCGCATCGCAGATGGATGGGTATCCTTCTGTCCCCTTTTCTTTCATTGGGAGAGCAGAAGTTCTCTCAGATGAAGGTAACTCTGCGGCCCCGACTTCTTTTTTTCTGATGTAGCCACTGGCTCTTTCATAGAAAGTCTTCATGCTATAGCACGACTTCCTGTTATCCTTATCCCACAGGATGGTGTTCCTTATTCCAGCATATGCTGCAATCAATAATGCTTCTTCACAAGTCATCCCAATCTGAAGTGCCTCAGATTTGAAGCTTTTTATAAAATTGTGTAAGCTTTCATTTTCACTTTGCTTCATGCAAGACATGGTATTCACGTCTGGGGAAGCCTCTCTCCCCGAGTTGAACTGTCTTAAGAAATACGCGGTTAGTTGTGGCCAAGAATGAACCTCCCTTGGTCCATATCTCATAAATTACCTAGAAGTTGCCACAGCCAGATATATTAGGAAGAGCTTGCACCTAGCCATTATCCCTACCTTCAGAACGTCCACATAGCGCTCAAAAGTGCAAATATGGTCATTTAGGTTAGTAGTCCGGTCAAATTTATCGATGGATGAGGCTTTGAAGTTATCAAGGAAGTCTGCCTCTATAATAGCTTCACTAAACGGAGAAGAACCATCTTCCCTTACTTCCTTTTTGTTGTTTTGTCGTCAAAGTCTCACCAGCTGCACTACGCAAGCTTTCAGTTGACGAATTTCATCCTCCTTGGAATCTTTTTGGAATGAACCATCTTTGCAGAGTGAAGTATCATCATCATCATCGAGAACAGTTCGTGCTTGCTTTTTCAACAGTGATGATTCGGTGTTTGTAGGTTTTGATTTAATCTAGGGATTGATTTGAAGCTTGCCTTTGAGCTTGCTATCAGTTTGTTTAGACCAGCATCACCGTTCTCATTTCTGAGACTGATGTTGTCACTCACACGTTGCATAATCAGCGCAGTCAGTGAATGATGACGGTGAGCTACAGAAGGTTGATGGAAGATTGGTTTAAGGACAGAATATTTATGGACTTCTCTAATCCATGCATGCATTGGTTTGATTGGTTTGTGAAGACTTGAAGAGCAGCTGGGCCAAGATCCGAGGTGGATTCTATAGCAGCACCTGCCTCGGTTTGGGTCATAAAGGTAAGGAGTTACCTTTTTGGCATTTTTGATGTCAGATGAAATTGTGCTGGCTAGGAGTGTTGGAATCAGTGGGATTCATAATGTATAGTGGTGTCTTTAGAAAATACATCTAAAATTTATTGGAGAGTGAAATTGGTCATCCTTCTAGTGCAAAAAATGTTAATGAGTTCGTCATAGAAACACCCAATTATTTTTTGAAGTAATCACGATGCTGAATGCTTACGTGATTAAGAATCAGCAAAATTAAATAATACTAAAATTGCCTTTAAAACAAGTAATTATGTGTCGTAATGCTTACATAATTATGAGAAAAAATATTCAAACCCTATGGAAGGTCTCTATTCAATTAATTAGGCAGTAAATCCAATTTTAACACTAAAACAGGAAAAGTAAAGTACTGAAAGCAATAAATGACACAAAATTTACGTGGTTCAGATATTAATTAGGCATATATCCACGGAAAAATGTCATTTTCTTCTCCTTTCATTGTTAGTTGGTATAGGTGAAAAAATGGCAGATAATACAATTTTGATTTTAGTGTCAAAAAAAAGACTTCAAAAATTCCTTATTTTCTGCTACAGTGACATATTCATTTATAGTACGCAGAGATTCACATGGATTGTTAACATCCATCTTTCGCTCTTTTGATCCTTGTCTGTGATTATGTCATGTGTCGATCGTCCATTTTGTTTATTTACTATACATGGATTGCTAACGTAGTCTTCGACGAAAAACTTTTGAATTGGTTGATGGAATTTGAACTTGGACGGAAAGCTTGAAATTGAAACGGGAAACCAAAATTTGAATAACTCATGATTTGATATGGGTTTTTATCCATTTGAGACTGTGAGGGTTGAACAATATTGGCCCTTCCTTATTAAACCTTGCTGCTATGCGGGCGACGCTACAGTCCAGATTGTTGCTAGAACTGCTTAGGTTGGGTTCTGGTAATGTGGCTAGGCACCAAAATGGCGGTGTGGTCTTATTTACTAGGTTTTACTTGTATGGTTTGGCTTTAATTACTTTTGGTGTTGTCCTTTATCGTTGTTTTGGATGGAACGGTGCAGGCCGTCTTCAGCAGTGTTAACCCAGTTCTTAATGGTCAATTTTTGATAACGAAGTTATGAAGTGCTTATAACCATGCAATTCTTCTATGGCAGGGGAAGTTTTTTAATGGGGTTTTACCTATGTATAGGGACAACTTGTTGCTACGTTTCTCCCTTCGAGTCTTTTTACTTGGGTAATATTTTGAAATTGCGGGGCTGTTTTGTCATTTCAATGTCAAATCATGATGACGGCGCATCCTTATTGCTTCAATGTTAATATAAGATTGCAGCGCAACTCTGCCACTTTAATGTTAATTTAAGTTTGGGGCACATCCCTATTGCGTATAGTTACTTTAAAAATTGTGTCACGGTTCTATATTATTAGTGTTGCTTTTAGAACCACGACACAGTCTCTACATTTTGTTGCTACTTAAAGATTGTGTCGCAGTTACAACTTATTAAGGTTTACCTTTGATTGCATAGAGGTTAATTTAGTAATTTTTATTTCTTTTTATAAGAGAAGAAATACTAATTCGATTCTCCCTTTAACAAAACCTTTCAATTAAAAATTAATTTTTATCACTCCTCTTAGCCAAAAGTCCAAAATTATTCTCCTTTCGATGATTCCCTTTGTTATAAGATGAGGATGCAAGCGTAATAATATCACGTAACTGAAGATGGTACGTCTACGAGGATGGCCGCATTAATAAATAAAAAATCGCAGCAATAGCCGACACATTTTTTAATCCATTTTGCATCATAGCATATGCATATGCTTTTTGTATCACAATTTTTTTTAATTGGAAGGAGTGTAGGTGAATGCGTATGCCTTTATATGGTTCGACTCACGTTATTTGCATGTTCATCTATGATGTATATCTAGTGTGTTTTATAAGTTTTTTCTTTTTGATTCATTTACATTATATATTTTGGAGTTGTTTCTTTTTGTTTGTTATATTGGAACAGCTAACGGACAATTTCAGTAGTAGATACTGGAATAGCTAACGGACAATTTCAGTAGTAGATATAACAGTTGAAAGTTTTACTTTTGACTGGAGATTTCACATCTGATGATTTTCTAATTTTCAATGTGGAGTTGTTTATGTGAATTTATGCTTTTGGGAGGTGCTACTTACATAACATTGCACTTCTTACATTGACCATTGTTTGGTTGTATACACGATGAACTGAACTGGCACAGATTCTTACATTTGTTCCACTTATCGTTGTTATTATATTCATTGAACAATTGTACATTATAGGACTTTTCCCCAATTTCCATATTTTATTTCTTGTAATCATTTCCATGTATCTTTGTATGTAATTTAGGATGTGATGGTCGTTTTGCAAGATCTTTGGTGCCTTGTCGAATATGGTTGGTTTAGTAAACTAGACCGCTTCAAAACATCTTTTGCTGTAAAGGACATGACACAAATAGCTCAACTTCATATCTAGTGGCATGGGAATTAGTGTGAAGAAGCAAAAAATCAAGGAGGACTTTGCATTCCAAACCTAAAAACAGCGAAACAATGCTCTCTTGGGAATATGCCTTTGGAACGTGCTGCAAAAATAAAAACGCACTATGGAGGAAATGGATTTGTAATGCATGCCAAAGACAATGCCTTTGGTTCGTACCATGTGACAACGAAGAAGAAAGACAAACTGCCTACCTTTTGGAAGAACAATCTATCCTGCTCTACTCAATTTGGAGTAGGTTTGGTTTTAAAAACTGGTAATGGTATGATGTTTTCTTTTTGGCATGACTGCTGGATCACTCTGAGACCCTTGGCCACCATCTAACTCGGCCTTTTGAAAATTGTAAACGGCGAAGATATCTCTGTCAGTAATGCCTTCAATAGTGAGCAATGCAACATCACTTTTACCAGAAGTCTGGAAGGAGATATTCTTAGGCAATTCATAAATATGATGACCAGTTTATATAGGTTCTTTTTGCAACTCCTTCCCTGATTCTTTCTCTTGGGGGCTCACTTCTCCTTCCCTGATTCCTTATCTTGGGGGCTCACTGCTAAGGCTAGCCGCATTGTTAAATCCAAATACTTACTGAATTTCTCTGGCAGGACCTTCCTTGGCCAAAGTGTATCTGAAATTGTAAAGTCCCACCAAAAGCCAGCTTGGAAATGTGGATATCGACCCAGGGAAGACTGCATATCATCTCCAGACTTAGGTTGAGAAATATCCTGATCAACAACAAGTGCTACTTATGTTGAGAGGAAGTGGAGGATGATGTGCATCTTTTCTATCATTATGATGTGTCACTTGAGTCTGGCTTCACTGCCTTGCTCACTTAAACATTGGAAAAGCCACATTTGTCATTTTTTTTTTTAATACTGGAAATGGTAGGAAAAATATCCATCTCCGCAGGCTTAGGAAAACTCCAGATGTTTTGGTCTTTTACCTAGAACATATGGTTTGTAAGGAACCAGAGATGTTTTACTAACAAGTGCAGCAATATTAGCTCTATATGTAACAACATTCTCAGCTATCTTGCTTTGTGAACTTGTGCTAGTATCCAGGATTTTAGCAGACTATCAGAGAAAGCTGACACCAGATGAAGGACCAGCAGAGAGTCGGGTGTGCTGTGGAGTCTTAAGGAAGCTGCTATTGGTTGATATTTTATCTTTTCCTCGCCTTTTGTGGGCTTAGATGTTCATGAAGCATTGCCTTTTTTGGTGGTACTTGATTTTGTTCTATTTTGTTAGTACATAAACTATATGATGATGCTTATTTTTTGAAGGCAGATGCAGTATGTTGCACTGGCCTTACAAAGTATATGTTTCCTTTTTTAACTGTAGCCATACATATGGCTGAGTAAGTTCTCACAAACTTCCTCATCCTGTTTCTCGAAAACGAAAGTTATTCCCCAAAGAAAGCATTTAAAAGAAAATGCGACATCTACTTGTTCGTTATAACATAAAGAGTTGTCATGAATTCGATTTCCATTCGAATTGCAAGTGTAGCTAAACACTATTATGAAAGAACTTGTAGCAAGAGTTTATGGTGATGGCAAAGTAGTGCATGTAAAAGTTCAAACCAGTCTCAGGGCGATGGTTGTATAAAAGAATGAAATTGTATTATTGTCCATATAATATTAGTTCATAACTACTGAAAATTTCAGGGCACTATAGTAGAAAAGAATCGGTAGAAAGATACCAGCACGTAAATTTATCAAATAAAAGAACTGCAATCGCACTAAAAATGTTTAAACTTCTTCCATCTTTTTGCATTTGAGCATTTATTCTTATACAAATGATAGAAAATGTAAATTATGCAATGCAGGACTCAACTAGCACAAACTAGTATGAAGTAAGAACCCTTTAGGAATACACTGTTCATAATCATAATATAAGACTACAAGAACTAACGTAAGAATTCCAAGCAAATTCTCTATCCTAACAGTCTTGATAACCTATAATTGCATGTACAAGAGAAACGGAAAGAATTAAGTACCTGAGGCAAGAATTTATGTATCGATTTCCTTTAGTTGCTGCATCAAGTGCTGCAAGATATAGTAGAAATCAAATAAGAATTCACAACATGCATGACTTGATTATTTTTTAGTGAGAGAATGGTGAGATACAAAAAAAAGAATATGGTGTGCCTAAATTGTTTGCAGATTAGGTATCATTATCGTGTAGTAAAACCCGAATGTTTAATAATAAGCACTCTATTTGTTCTACAGTGTGTGCTCGTGCATGCGTGTCCCGACAAACTAAGCAAGCAAGCTTTAGGTTTAGAAAAAAGGTTGGAACTGAAAGAAATTTATAGGTGTGGTCTGTATGCTTTAACATCATTCTTATATGTTTCACTATGTGCAATTATGTACATATATAAAAGGCCGGATCCATACTCCATCCTTATGTGGCACCCTTGTAGCCTCTATCTATCCGTCAAAAACATTTGAATGAAACAAAATTTTGTAGAATTAATCTAAATTCTATCAAGATCATCTATAAAAATTTGGAACCTTCGAAAATTCTAACTCTGTCAAAATTACATTTCAAATCAACGGTTCACACACACACATTCGGTTGTTCATACTGAATTCTGGTTCTTGTTCATATTGAATTGCGGTTCTGAATGAGTTGGAAAGTTCCGAAACAATCCAGATTTTTGTACAGATGATTTTTCCAGCATATTGGATACCTACGATTATGTCTACAAAATTTTATTTCATTTTGGAAAAAAATAACACAAAAAGGACAGAAAGACTACAGGGGGCCACATAAGGAGGGGCTACGAATCTCACCTTTATGTATGTGTGTACGCACAGTCATGCATGAATACACACAGTATGCACAAAATATTAGAGCTCAAAACTCACTGCAAAGTGTTATATTAGCTTGATGCACATTACTAGCACACGACTAGATATCTTAAGTGTTTGGTTTAACTGCTTTTGGGTAAAAATCTTACTATGGTTCTGACATATTATAGGTTTCTGATGTAATCTTAATATTGATTGCAATCTAACAGCATTCGAAGAAGTTCACTTCCACTGTGTAAAAGATGAGTTTTGATAAGAACAAGTGGCATGGTTCACGATAACAAAAGAGAGGATAGACTTCGGGTAGTTATATACCCCTAACACCATGCATACAAAGTAGCACCAAGCAGCAGGAAAAATGAGTTTTAAGCGAAAGTACAAATAGCAGTGTAACATTCTTTTACACAGTAGTAGAGCTCACTATCACTACAATAACAAACTATAACTGATGGTTTCCATTAGACTTAAAATGGTATGCTATAATAGTAAGTTAGAGATAACATAATAACTGTCAATATCAACTTACCAGCTTCCTGTACCGATCCAACTACGCCACCAAAGCTCTGCATATTTTCTAATGAAGTGCTTGTGACCTAAACACCAAAACACAATAAAATTGAGCATGTTCATTAGCTAAAACAACTTATTACTTATTATTATTTGTGTGTTTGCTAACAGCTTACAAGGAGCTAAAATAACTAGCTAATAAGTTGGCAAGTCATAAGCATCCATTACTTGTTTATGACTTATTTCAATTTTTACAAATAAATTTTACTACATTGTCGACTTATTAGCCTAAACATTGCTTCATATTACCGTTCACTTCTAACGACTTAAAAATAAGTGTTCAAAAGTGCTTGTAAGTAGATAAAAAAGTTGTTTCCAACTAAGTTATTTTCTTTTCTGCATATCATGGACATCCAAGACTATTATGACTACACAGCACAAATACTTTTCTAGCCCTAAATCGTAGTACAATCTGAAGCTTCACTTTCTCAATCCAAAAGCTTAACCTTTAAAACAGTAACCGCAGTCAAAAATATGCTTAAAACTAAACGAGAACATAAAAGAGTGTAAGACCACCTCAGAAAGGGCTAAAGAGAGAGAAGCGAAAAGAGATGCGTAGCTTTCAGCGATAGCGATTGAGTCTTTCTCAACGATTTCTAAAGCTTTAAATATCTCATTTCGATCAGGATTTGATAAGGCGGGATTGGGTTCGGTGGGAGCTGAATTCCGTGGGGAATCAGTAGGGTTTGAGCCAGGTTGAATGGGATTTTCTTCCATATTCGTTCAAAGCTGTACAAAATTGGAGCTGATTTTGTTTAAAAGGCAACATTTTTCCTCCATTCACTACATATGTAGCAATTGCTTTAAACAAACACTCAAATATTCCCTGCGGTTGTCTTGTAAACCAATGAATTCCAATATACTATTGACGGATACTTAAAAAATTCAAAATCCATCCACATTCAAAAAGCAGATAAATGTTGGACTTCTGAAAAATAGATGCGAATATGAATACGAAAACATGCGCATCCGAAAATTATCCGTCCGGTTTTTGTCAAGATTATAGTTTAAATTATGTGTATTTTAGTGCAGTGTTTTTTTGAATTATCTACAGAACCAAGTTTCGCTTATAAACTCTAGGAAAGTATGTGCCTGCCAAACACATACTTGGGGTACTTGTTACAGGGTTGTCAGTTTCGGGGCTCGAACTCGTGACCTTCGATCACGCAGTCCGGACCATCAACCAACTGCGCCAACCCTGTTGGCTCGAAACTATTTATTATCATCATATTTATTAATTTTTAATACTTTTATAATCAATAGGATTGAAAAATATTTTATTAAAGTAAAATTTTCTTTTTTTAATTCTTGATTTATCGGTCGTTGGCGGATGAGATAATTATCCGATATCCGTCCGTATCCGCGGATGCAGATATCCGATATTCGAAAATGATTTCGGATGCGGATATGGATATGACGTTATCCACATCCAAAAGCATCCATTGACAGACCTAAATAGTGGCCTTCTCGCATCCGCATCCACTATCATTTTGGAATGTTGAATATTCACATTTGCGGATGGGAACAGATATAGTCTTCGATGCCGACTACTTCAAACCCACCATTGTCTTAATGTTGCCACCACGTGAGCCGTTTCAAAAAGGTCATCACCAACCTTTTCTAGTTGAACCCCTAATTTCTCTTTTCAATTTAAGGTGGGTTTTATAGTTTTCTTTGGGGTTGCCACCGTCTCGTTGTCGCCATCGTCGTTACTAACAACATTGAGTCATGGTCAATCGATTCACAATTGACTTTAATTTTTCATGCCTCCACTTTTTCACCATTGCCAACTTGAAACGTTAAACTCGAGAATCTCACGTTGCCCGAAGTTGGCTCCAACCTTCCTCGGGTCTGACCCAATTTTCTTCTTCTTGCGATTTCTTGATGTCCACTTCAGGTATTCAAGGCCTTGGTTTCAAGTTACTATTTTTTTGACAAGTTTTCACATATGAAAGTGGGTGATCAAATTTTCTTCGAATTTCAATGGAATATGGAATCACAACTTAGTTTCGGTGAGGCGATTCAAGAAACGGTCACATCGAATGCACTATGGCGTCCAACAAAATCACACATCGATACTTCAAGTCGAACATCAAAATCCTATGATCCTATAGAGAAAAGCTCAATGTCGCTTTGGACTATGGTTCTGTTATTGTGTATTCTACGGTAATATGTAAAATCTGATACACGGTTCTAGAGAATGGCGGAGCTCGTTTGCCAGCACAAACAAGCTACCTACACAGAGTGTTCACGTACACTGTGTTATTAACACGGGACAGACACTACATGGATTAACACATTGCTCTACACGGTCAATGTATGGAATCTTATTGGTCAACATAGTTGACAACCGTTTGACTCTATGCATTGCTTACACAAGTTTTAATCAAAGTAAAATATGAAGATAAAAGATAACTGATTACCTTCATCATTAAGTTTTTAGTATAGAATGGTATAACCCAGACAATCTACTTATCTTTGAATTGGTACCAGCCCTTCTACACCTCCAAAGGAAGGTTCATCCATTGTCTAGACTTCTACGTCTACTCCATTAGGAGTAAGGCACTCTATCACGCAAGAATTCTAGAGTCAAACCGCTTTGATGGCCCAAACTCATGGCCATTCCCATTTTAGGGATGATCAGCCTATTCTATGGTCTTGGATAACCTTCCAGATCAAATACCATCTAGGATAACTGCTAAAGAATTGAGACTAATCTGCCTTAAACACGAGATTCTCAAAAATGAGGTCCTTCTATCCGAACCCACCAAAGGGACCATCTCCCTCTAATAGGCTATACCGCATACAAAAGATATACGTGTCTCTTAGAAGTCATGCCCCCTTTTAATGAATTTCACAAATTCTTTCTATAAGAGATCTGGTAGCTCCAACCCAAGCATACCCAAATGATTATGCTCTACTAAGCTCTCTTTATATCATATTCATGATGCACTTGAATCGTCCATCCACTTTAAAAGAGCTTAACTTAAGCTTCAAAAGGGGATAAGAGACCTTTCATTGCCATAGTTGAAGCTTTCAATCATTACAAGGTTGTCTAGAGGTCCACAATAAGAGAAATTACTTCAAGAGCAAATATTTTTTTTTCCAATGCCATGAAGGCTTCAACTGCCACCAGCTGTCTGGCCGTAAGCTTCCTCCTTCAATGCTCTTATCACATTTGGGTTTTCTTCACCCAAACAACTAACACGCTTTCTATATATTTTTTAGATCTCTTGAAATGAGACCCAATGGAAGATTTTGCAAACACATTGGTATTCCTAGAGGAGATCAATCTAGACGTGATGAAAACATCGTGTCTCCTTATCAATACTCGAATGTAAAAATCCTATCTTCTTTAACATGAAAGGAGTGTTGTTCCCAATCTAGTTCCTACTAGAGCGACCCGAGCCATCGTTGGTCCTTTTTCTCTAATTAACAACTCCGACAGCAATGAACAAAGAAGAGAACAAGGTCAAGCAATCAAACTGAATCTCAGCAAGGAAGAAGAAGATAGAGGTAATGAAAATACAAATGAAGAAGGGATAAGAGGAGGAGATAATATAGATGAAGAAGAAAATGAAGAGTTGGACATAGGAGAAGACATGGGAGATGAAGACGAGGTCTACGGCAATGGTGAAGATGAACCATTTGGGAAGATGTCCCCTTATGGCACCATGGTCACTTCACCTTCCAGAACAAAATGATTGATCACAAAGTCCTCTCAATTTGCGCTTAAAACACATCATAATCCTATTGAAGAATCAACTCCTGCAACAGGAGCATCTGACAACATCTTTGGTTCTCTAAGCAATCTCGGAAACCTCTCTGAATTCACATCTAATGGGGTGAACATCGAAGACATCTTAAATTCCAACCCACACGAGTTTAATTTTCCTTCAGGTGACGTTTCCCACCCTCTGAGGGTGAAGAAACTCCGTCTCTAGACACCTTTGAACATGGTCCATGGGCTACATAGAGCATGTCAATACTTTAAAACTTCTAGGATCATAAGCACAAATACTCTACCCTTATTCTTAGTCCATCTATTCAATTCTAATATAGTTTATCCTCCTTTTAGGTATTACTGAAAGACACATCCTAATGGAGAGGCTGCGAGAAAACGATCCCCTTTTCAATTTACAGTAAGTATACCAACTTATTTTGAAATTTATTACTAGAAATGGCTTTTGATAAAATTATGAGTTAACCTTTCATGTTAAAAAATATATACTATATAGTTTGATTGATTGCAAAGTTGAGTTATTTTGGTTAGTAATGATTTTATCTTATACATAAACATGGATAAGGAACATATTATAGAGTCTACTCTATTGAATACAACTTAGATTGATTGATGATGGTTTTGTAGCCTATCGGGATTAATTGCTTAAGATGGTTGATTATTTATTAATGATTGTGTGAATTGAATTATATATGGTTTAATGGTATGCTATATATGATGATATAGATTGATTTGGATGATAGAAAAATTAAACTAAAACAAGTGATTTAAATTACATGTATGAAAATAGGATATGAATATTTAAAGCTAGTATGGTGTTTGAAAGAAGTTAAAATTGATTTATTAAAAATGAAGTTGATATATATATATATATATATAAAATAATATGAAATGAATTTAACTATTTTATATTTATAAAACAATATATGTAGATACATCGATTTCGAAAGAAAGTAGAAGTTCAAAAATTATTTGAAAAGATTTCTCTTTGGTTTATAAATTTAAAATAAATTAATTTCTGGGATTTTTACACCAAAGGAATTTTATTTGATTTACTTTTGAGAATTTTAATTTGTGTTTGATTTATTTTCAAGTGGAAAACAATGGAAATTAGTTAAAATCGAATTTAAAATCCTTTGTGAATATTTTTATTTGGAGTTTGAAGTAGAAAATCTTTTTATAAAATAAAGATTGAGTTATTTTAGAAATTGTTCAGATATATTTTAAACCATAAATATTAAATGATTTATTTATACAAGTTTCTATTGAAGAGTTTTGGAGAATTATTCGAAATGTTGTTTTACAGATTTTATACAAAATAAATCTGAGGTATTTTGATAGTATTTTTACCATTGATAGTTTCCTAATTTGAAAGAAATAAAATGATGATTTTGTATCTTTCCACATTTGGAAATAGTTTTGACGATTTTACCGTATTAAAAGTGATTGCTAAGTAATTTTATAATCCTTTTGGATGTTATTGTTTTTCATATCGCTCAAAAGTAATTCCCGAGCCTAGGTCGTAAGGGTTGGATTAAAAGGTTCCTTCCCTGGGTGTCGATTGTAGATGAGTAATGTTATGGTTTGTTGTGATCTATTGTAAGGAGCATTCACCCTGAGGATATTTGTAACAACCCGTATATTTGTACCATTGAAATTGACGATATTCCATACATGTCAACTTAAATAATACAAAACACGAATCATTAATAGAGTATATATATAAATGAGAATAATCATAGAATCACAGAAATATAACATCACAGAATAGTGTAGCGGAAATGCAACATAGTCATAAGAGTAGTTCATGAAGCTACCCATAAATACAACAATGTCTCAAATAAAAAGAAATAGAACAACACAGAAGTTCAATAGTCCAAATAGAAAGAGCAATACTGATAAGATAAGATAGTGATAGTCTTCTGTCTTCAGCTCCAAGTAGAACAACAACATCAATCCTCAGTCTGATCCGAGCATAAGCAGAAACAAACACTCGAATCAGGACATATATTCTTATACAGATAATATGGTTCAAATTCACAATAACAATAACTCAAAGATGAATGGAATAACATCTTTCAAGATCCGTTAAACTATTTATACATAGTAATGTACGATAAATAGATAATGTCTAACAGTAAAGTAAAATATCAAAATAGTGTTAAGGCGTTACCATTGTCCCCCTTAACACATTTCATATAGCATTATAGACTATACAGCACTGTAAACTCCACCGTAAACTAGTGGGATATCAGGGAGTACTCCATAGGTATAATACAAAACAAATTCGTAGTGGTCGCGTATATGGGCATATAAGTATGACAAGGCACATGAGGCCATACCCAAAGTAGTGAGACTACCGTTTGCCTGATCCAGACTGGTAAGAACGCATCGCCGCAACGATCGCAACACCGCGAAACAACACTCCAAATTCAAGGTTGCGCACCAATCAATACCAAGTAATGAGTAGTTTACGAAGAAGTGTGTTCGCTTGAGGTAGCTAACCCCATTTGGCCCGACACGGCTCCTGTTTTAGTCATTTCCAATTTGACACAAGTGTCAAGGCTATCCATTATCATTCTCTTTCTTCAGTCATCGCATTCGTCATTCCAACCACTTTATTCTGGATCACACTCCGCGTTTACGTATTTAAAGTGGTTTTCGGATTAGACAGTGAGCATGTCCCTAACCGATTCTGGTTCCTTTAATAACCTTCGTAATTATTTTACCGATTGGTCGTTTAATATATTTCAAAATCAAATCAATTCAATTACGGTTAGAATTTGAATTTTAAGATTTCATTTGTCTTTTCAAAACAACTTCCGGAATTTACATTTCCTAACTTCCCAATTTCATTTCAAAGTTCTATAATTCAATTTCAAAAGTTAAATTTAAGCAATTCAAATATACGCTTAAATTTTTATATAAGTTCCATTCCTTAACCATTTAAACTTAATTTAACGTTCAAATCGATTTAAACTCATTTATCGATTTCACTCGATTTTCATTAAATTAATTTATCTTTTAAACAATTTCCATTAAATTTCTAATTCATTAAATTTGCTTCTTAAGTTCAACTTCATTATCAAAGCTTACAAATTTAATTTAAATTAAATTTGTCAAATCCAATTCTTTAAATTTCAAGTCTTTCATTTGTTTCGATAAAACGCATTTTATTTCTTGTTAAAGAAATTCAATTTAATTCATTATTTAATTCATTATTTATAAATTTCAAAACTCAATTAAAGAAACTTAGCTTCACTTATTCAAGAGGTTCAATTTCACTTAATAAAGGATTCAATTTAAATTAAATTATTAAACAATTCAATCTCATTAAATTATCAAATAATTTCAAATCTTAATCATCACTAATTTCAAAGCTTAATTATTAATAATTCCAAATTAATTATTACTAATTTCAACTTAATTATTGATAATTCCAAATTAATTATTACTAATTTCAGACTTAATTATTAATAATTTCAAATCTTAATTATTAACAATTACAAAACTTAATTATTAATCAATTATATTTTAAACAATGTTCTTTCGTCAATTTCTACGTTAATATTTGTTCAAATTTCAAATATTTACATTTTCCTTTCATTTAAATTTAAATTCCAATTTTATTTCAAAACCTCAGTATTATTCAAATAAAATCTTTATTTTATTCAAATCAAATTATTGACAAATCAGGTTTAATTTAATTTTCTATATTAAGTCAAGTTATTTGGGTATTTATCATTTCAACCCGATTCCATTTCAATTCAAAAATCAAAGATAGCAAAGGGAACTTGTAGTGTGATAACTGGGATGGTGTCAAAATAAATAAACAAGCAATAGCATCCATACATAATAATTCAACAATTTATTTAAATAATCCCGAAATAATCGTATTAATTTACATTTGTTATTTATGCAAATTAATATAATTATTTCTAGAATCTACACTATCATTTCATGTAGATTAAAGATTATCCCACTAATTATTTATACGGTTTTTCGCTTGTCATTCAATTCCAATTTTTATACTACAACAATTTATCCAATATACGTTCAATGGTTCAAAGTGTAATTATCACTATCCTATATGTCAATTAATTTAACAAATCAAGGGGTAATATTTAACTAATTAAATTCAACATATAAATCAGTTTTAAAATTGTTAACTATCCTATATTGATTTCAATTATCACTTTAATAATAACAAATAGCATACAATTTCAACATCACATAGCAAACATTCATCAACCAAACTTGTATAAGAATATAAGTCGTGAAAATTTATTTCACCTTTCGTGGATAAAGAAATTTGACGGCGAAGAACAAAGAAGCACGAATGAAGTCGGTACGACACGAACAAACGGACACAACAATGGAGAAAGGACGACAGCTGAAAATCGATGCTGATGCAACAAGAAGCTCAATCGGTTGCTTCTGCACACAACAAGCAAAGAAAAAAATGGTTACTATTTACTCAGTCAACAAAATATATATATATACTGCACATACACTATTTGAAAGTGATAGTGCAACACTACTTCTCAACAAATCGATAGTATTCAATTTCATTTTTTTATAATCAAACAATACCCTAACGTATGTACATAGTAACTGCTACATCACACACACCAAACCCTAACGCACTGTCCTGCCTTGCTGCCTCATCATCTACTACCACAAAACAATCTTCCGAAAACTTACTGCCTAAAGCCATAGTTGCAAACCCCCACTTCACCCTTCTATCATCACTGCTGCACAAAATCATCCACCACTGCCATAAACTCCACTGTGCACGTATCATCTGTGCACACTGCCTTGCCACACAACTACTGCCACACAACTCCTCAACTACATCACCCCGCTACACTTCAAACCACCTTCACCCACTTCTACCTTGCAAACTGCAATCAACTCATATTACTTCATCAATCACCTCCAACTCACTGTATAAGTTTTCATCACCTTACCCTCTAAAAATGCTATGACACGCACGCATCCTCTTTACAACACACGCACACATCATTCGTGCATACACGTGCACACCTTTATACACACACAACACATACACGCACACAACACACGCCTAAATAGTGGGGTCGTTTTCAAGTGAAGGCTTTGCGTCGGCAGGGGAAAAGGCAGTCTGGGCGCGGTGGCGTTCAGGTGAAGGGGGTTGTGCGTGAGGTAGGTGAGTTGTTCGGCCATGGGGAGAGAGTTTGTGCGTGCTCTTCTTCTTTTTTTTTCCTTTTTCTCTCGGCCTTGTTTCGGCTACCCTTTTTCGTTTTCAGGTGGAGACCTGTTTCGGCTATCATTTTTTTTGCAGAAGAAAAATGAGAAAGAAGCACGAAGAAGAGTACCTGAAGTTTGAATGGATGAGGTAGACAGTGAGAACGAAGTGAAGCGATATGTTCCTTTAAATTTTTAAATTTTCATGATCGTAAATTTTTTTATGGAGCCGATGAGTCACCACACTTCCCAATGCCAACTACAAGCTACCAACTGCTTTATTAAATACACCAGCTGAGATTTATTTTCGAATTTTCTTTTGTAAACGGGTTAAAGAATTTGGGCTGAAATTTGTTTAACCAGTCCGTCCGGAACGGTTAAATTAATGCGACTATTTTTACGTCGGATTCCGATTAGCACGAATAAACATACCATTTTGATCAGTGCGGCGATTCGCTTCCAACGGTACACGGATAATTGTGATACGACAGTTTTATAAAAATTCGAATTTACGCCGCTTAAATTGTTCGTTTTGCAAAACAATTTAAACGGAACAGGCGATGACAGTTTTTGACGAAACGAATCACATCATCTTGATCAGAATAATTTTTACAACATAACTGTGTAAAAATATTTGGATTTGAAAGATAAATTTTACGCAGCTTTATATGAACTGATATATAGTAAAATGCGAACGAAATTTACTATAATATTTTGCGGTGAAACTTTTTCTATATTCATATCTAACTGGACGCATCTTATAAATAAAGTTTGGACGTTAATTGAGATCGTTTATAAATTCAAATTTTTATATTAAAACGATGGGTTTAAAATTTTAAATTGGGTCGGAAATTCCGGGTCGTTGCAATCTCCCCCACTCAAAACTTTTCGTCCTCGAAAAGAAATGAGACGAGTGAAGTAGGAATGAAGTAAGCAGAAAAGTCAAGATAGATTTAAGAAATTTGAATTATACCTGAAATTACTAATTCGGGGTTTGAACCCCGAATACTATCTTCAGTTTCCCATGTGCAATCTCGCTCATCTGCACTCCACTGTACTTTGACGAGATTTACCGACTTCCTTCTAAGTTGCTTTGTCTCACGATCGACTATCCGAAGTGGCTTTCGCTCAATAGTCAAGTCAGGCTCGATAACTATCTCTTCCAACTGAGCAGTGGGAATGGTCATAGATGGATCATGCACAACTTTGCGAAGATGTGAGACGTGGAACACATTGTGCACACTGGCTAACTTTTCTGGTAATGCAACCCTATAGGACAATGTTCCAATTCTTTCCGTAATCTCAAACGGACCAAGAAATCTGGGAGCTAGCTTCCCTTTCCTTCCAAATCGAACAAAATTCTTCAAAGGCGACACTTTCAGAAATACTTTGTCTCCTACGCTGAATTCGAGATCTCTTCTCCTTCTGTCAGCATAACTCTTCTGCTTATCCTGTGCTGTCTTTATCTTCTTCCTAATTTCTTCGACTTTTTCTGAAGCTTCCATAATTATTTCTGGACCAAGCACTAATCGATCACCAGATTCAATCCAACAAGCTGGCGATTTGCACGGCCGTTGTGACGACCCGGAAATTCTAACAATTCAAATTTAAACAGTTAATTGATTTTAAATTATTTAAAGGTTAATTTTAACTTGAATTCATGATATCAATATTTTCTGGATAATTAAATTATTGAATTATATAGTTTAAATGTTGAATTATATAAATCGAAATTGGGTAAAATGCTGAATCTGGAATTTTAAGTCTGTTAAAGATAATTTGAAGGCTTATAAAATTTATAATGATGATGCTGAAGATAATAGAAAGTTTTGAATTTAATTTAAGGATAATTTGTTCAATTTTAAAAATATATCGTTTAAATTGAATTTAAAAATAGCCTTCCGAGACACAGTCTCGGAATTCGACAAAACCAGTTCCATTGGATCCGTAATAGTTAGTTATTATCGGATTTCAATTTCTATAGCCATCGGAGTTGTCGTTTGACCCTGGCAGCTCGAAACGCTTAGATTTATTTTAATCGATTTAATTTAATATCGGTCGTTTAATTCTGTAACTCGCACATACGTTCAAATTAGCCTCCAAAACACGTTCCTTTGTGTTCGGAACGTGGGTAAAACCTTATAAACGTCTATCGGCATGTTTGATATGGGGTTTGGGGTTTTCGTGTTATGTAACACGAGATATTTTCATATTTAATTATATAAAATCAGCGTACTTAGGAAGCTATTCCTAAGTCTATTTTACGTTTCCATCGCCCTCTCTATTCTCAAATAAAAACAGATCGTCCTCAAGAAAAAAATAAATAAAATAAAAATGGCCGAAGCCTTCGAAATGAAAAAAATAAAATAAAATAAAAAGAAATTAGTGGATGACTTCATCGTTCGATCGAGCTGAGAAGGGGGTTGAGTATTGCTCTAGGGCAATCGCGAATGGCTCATGATGATGGCAAAGCGGAGATGGAATCGTTCGATTCAGGTGAAGGTCTCGACGTCTCGACGTCGTGGGGATTGGTATGTTCGAATCAGCGACCGTGAGAGAGGAAGCGCGCGTGAGACTAGCTGTGGGAGGGTCACGTTGGAGGCGATGGCGTGGATCTAGGGTTGGAGACCACAACTGCATAGGGGGATCGAGACGAGCACCACGCTTTTGGCGAGTTGAGACCGATTGCGAGGCAGTAAGGTAGATTATTTCTTGTTAATTTTAATTTGTATTCTGAAAAGGAAAAAGGGAAATCTTTCTATTTATTTACAGAAAGAAAAATAAAATAAAATATATAATACATATGTATAGGAAATAGAAAATTTGTTTTCAGAGAATTTTTATACATATGTATAAATCTAAAGATAGATATGTAGCAGTCAAATATAAACATCTCTACTTTAGTTTATCCATATATAAAGATTAGTAATAAAAAGAATATGTATTTTCAAGAATATAAAGAAAATTCATTAGTTAGAATTAAATTATAAGTTAATCAAATTTAATGGGGATTGATAGTTCAATTCGTTTCGAATATTAATAACCTGTATAAATATTTATACAAGGTCAAAACATGGATAAACCAAGTTGAGAATGAAGTGGATTGCAAATTCAGGATGCAAAAGGTGAGTAGATCTCACTCTGTTTTGATTTTTATGTGAATTTAAATGGTTAGATTTAAATAATCGGCTAAATGGTTGAATTGAATTGTTGTGCACTGATGTCCTGGTGACTTTGGTTTTGGATGGTTTTTGAGTTAACTGTTGCTTGATTCGAAGTATTCGAGGTTTTAAATTGTTTAAAACTGAAATCATAAATAAGAATTGTTTCCATTTTAATGTTAATAGGGATTTAATGATTGGTGATTCATTAATCAGTGGGGTGATTAAAATGGATGATAAATTAATTCTAATTAATTAATGATTTGGGTTAATTAATTTAGTAATGAATGGTTTGAATTAATTGATTAAGTTTTAAGTTGATTAATTAAGTGTAAGTAATTCAGAATAATAATTGAATGGTGTGACAAGTAATCGCTTAATGAAATTAATGAAATATAATTACTTTGCGGAAGAAATCAAGAGATTAAATAAGATAATTAATTAAGGAGTAAGTAATTTAGTTAATGAAGTAAATGAAAGATAGTTAAATGCAGGTCGAGACTGTTTTGAGAATGATTAATATCGTGGTTTAATTAACAAAATTAATTTGGATTAGGATAAATGAAAATAAAATTGGAATTCATAATTTATATAATTAAGGATGTAATTTAAGATGAATTAATCAATAATAAGTGACTCTTATGAGGAGTTAATTAATGTAAGTAATTTAGGATTAACATAATTAATTTAGTTAATTAGTTATGAGGTAATTAAAGATTAATTATCGATTTTGGTTAAGAAGAATTAATATTGTGTTAATATATTAAAGATAATCACTTGAATGTAATTGGAAGATAAATAAATCCCGGATGAGTAATTAAGCTGAATGATGTGGCATTGTTTAATTAATTGATTTGGAATTAATTAATATTGAATGAAGGAATCTAAGTGAATGTGTTTAGAAATTCAATTAGAATAAATTGAATTGGTTTGCATGTGATTAAGTTTTGCTTATGAAGGGTTGAATGGTGTTGGATGTTTTGAATCAGTAGACATCTCTAATATGAAATGTTGTGTATTTCATTTTGATAATTTGGGTTAGGATGAGACGAGTCTCGAAGAGGCCGGGGTCGGGTATTAAGAAATACCCGAAACCACTTCAAATATTTTATAGATTGATATGTGAAATCCATATGCTAGAGTGAAGTGATTCAAAGGAAATTGGACTATTTAAATTTAAACCTTGGTACTTAGTAAATTGAAGTGTGGAATAAAAGATGTCTATAACTAATAGTAGTTGTGTGAATTGAATCGAGTTACCCAGGTTTTATATAAGTTGATTGCTTTGGTATTCTATGTTAGTTGAGATTTCTCACGCTGGTTTCCAGCCTGACCCGGGTGTTACTTTGGTGTAATGCTCGGGTCAGACTGAGTATTACAGATTTTCAGGTAGGTACGTTCTGGAGCTCAGGAGGCGAGCAAGATGGCAATATTGTTTAGAATATTTCCGCTGTAATTATATTATTGTAATTCTGTGATAAATTGATTGTATATGACCAGCACTTGAATATATGTGAAACTCTGATGTATTGAAATGTAATCAACAGATATAATATTCTTTTGTAAGCTATTATTATTTATTATTATATTTTATCCGCTGCGAATGTGAGATGTTTGGTGTTTCTGTTCTTCTTCTTCTTTCTCTTTCTTCTTTTTCTTAACTATCTGGAATTTTCTGGTTCGAAAATTTCGGGTCGTTACATTTGGTATCAGAGCTGAAAGGTTAAGCGAGAACCTTGGCTCTGGTGGGGATTACTCATTAAATAGAGTCCGTAGTACTCTAGAATGAGTTGAGTGTGTGTGTGTGTGTGTGTGTGTATATATATATATATATATATATATATATGAGCGCGTACTTGTTATTTTCTTATATAAAGATTTTAAATGATTTTATAATATATTTTGATATATAAAGTCATATTTCCTTGTAATGAATATTTAAGGTGATTGGTTGTTAAATTATTGGAATTAAGTTAAGAAGTAATATAAAATATGACCAAATTGAAACTTATAACCAAAGTTGAAGGATAAACTTATATAACAAAATTTAATTTGAAAAAAAAAATTGTAAATGTAATTTATAAATTGAAATAAACTTCATAAATAAATGAGATTATAATTTGAAATAGAATTCCAGAGAATATGTGAAAATAAAGTAAGATGAAAATTTCAGAATAATGTTTAAATATGAATTGGATGGATTGGGAATTTGGAATTTTTGGGAAAATTTAAAATTCCTTTGGATTTGAAAGTGGTTTCCAAAGGTTTTGGAAAAAAATAATAGTATTATTTCAAAATATTTTTGTGTTGAATTTGAAGCTGGAAGATAAAATTAAGTAATAAATTAAATTCTTAAAATAAAATAGTATTGAACTCTTATTTGAACCTTGAAATACGCAAGTAAAGATAATATAAAATGAAATTATGAGAATTGGACTCAGAAAACTAAATTGTTTAAGAACTTTAAATAAAGGTTAATTTGGTTTAAAGAGTTAAACCAACCTTTAAGAAATCTAACTCGAATTTATATAATTCGAGGGGAGTTAAAATTGAAATTTAAATTCCATTAGTACAAATGGAATTTGGTTTGAATATAGTGGAATGTAAGTTGAATTGTTGGGGAAGTGAACAGTTTGACTCTTGACTATTTTAAATAAATTGTTTTAATACAAACTTATTTTTCTAAGCTATTAAATATATACAACCTTTCTTTTTAAAACTAACTTATTATATATTTGTTTTACCATTATTTTTGGAGCTATTTAAACATTTTTCAATTGTTTCTAAACTAATTACTATTTTCAACTATTTTACAAATTAATTACTATTTCACAACTATTTTGCAATTATTTAAAATTTCTAAAACTATTTAACTATTTCTCAACTATTTTACAATTAGTTAACTATTTTATAGCTATTTTGCAAACTATTAATTATTTTTCAACTACTTATCTATTTTTAAAATTTTCAAGCTATTTTCTAAATAAACTGGTCGGAGTTCAAACTGTTATTGGTTAAATACCCAACTGAGATAAGAATTGAAGTGATAATCTTAAAGGAAATGTGAATAGAAAGAGAAATTGATTTGGCTAATAATCAATGAAGATAAATACGTAGGATGTACGTATATTTTTCTATTCGCATAGTGATTTGATCCAGATTCGAGCACAGAATTTCGAGATAGTTTATCGATCCGAGTTGGGATTTTTCACTCGATTTTGATGGCGAACCTGGATATGGATTGTTGATTGGTTCTGCATATTCTCTATCATAGGTATAGCTATGCCAGGAGAATAACGGTTTCTGATCAAGAAATCAGATTTGAGTCCGCACTAGGAAGTCAGGTGGACGATACTAGTTCGGAAATGAAATTGTGTGATCGAGTGAGCGATCATATTGGTATAGCGTACGAATGATATGTTACATCGTACGGATTTGAATGAAATTGATTTTGAAAAGAGTAATCAAATTTGAATATTTGATTTTGGATAAACAAAGCTATATATCTTTGTTATATGAGATAAAACTCCCCTTGATAAATCTATAGCCAGAAGAAAATATTTTTGGAAGTGTTTGAAGTATAAAAGGAGTTTTATACAAGTTTGAAATGATCCAAAGTTTTAAAAAATTATATATATCTGAATATATATATATATATATATATATATATATATAGGATCTTGTGAGGATTTTGGAAAGGTTTTGGGAACCTTTGGATTTGGAAAGGCTTTTGATTTTTGGGGTAAAATCAATATGAGAATTTGGAAAGCCTAGTTTGAGAATTATCGATTTTGGAATAATCGATTTTGTGTAAATGAGCTTTGTATGAGATCATACTAGGTGTATGATTTGAGTATACTATATGTGTATAGTATAAAATGTTTGATGATGGCTCTGGGGGAAAAGGCGCTCCCTTGGAATGAACTTCTCAGGAGTGCCACCGGGTGGTGCTGCCTTGAGCCCAAGGGGGGTTCTAAAGTTGATCATGTGAGGAGTCCGGACAAAACTAGTTCCTGGGGATCTTGAGTAGAGTTTACCATAGTGAAGGTCGTGTTTGCCGCTGAGAGCCAACAGTTACATGGACTTTTGCTGCGATGGCAACGTAACCCAGGATGTAACTGCGACCTATGGTATAACATAGCGAAAGTCGTGTATGCCGTTGAGAGCCAACAGTCTGCGTTTGATTTTATATCGGTAGACTGCGACGTATGTAGGAGTGAAGAAGTTTCATTTCGACAGCGAGATCAGAGGTCGCGGAGAGCCTGCAGTTACATGGACTTTTGCTGCGATGGCAACGTAACCCTGGATGTAATTGTGATCTGTTGTGTGGATCTATGGCGTAATCGAGAGGCCACGGAGAGCCTGCAGTTACGTGGACTTTTGCTGCGATGGCAACGCAACCCTAGAATGTAACTGTGACCATGGATGGGGGTGATGATTCCTAGAGCATTCTCACCAAAGATATTTCCTCTATTTCAAAATGCTTTCAATATTTTCAATAAAATTATTTTCAAAAGTATTTTCACTGGATGTTGAAAACGGGTCTACCAAGAACTTATAGATTTTCAGTCCTACGCCTGATCACCGTATGACTGAATTTCTGTGAGAACAAGGATGGACTGGTTGAGACATCGAGTCATAAAAAGTATTTTTATAAAGAGCTATTTTGTTAAGTATGAGGTGAATTTAAAAGCATTTCTAAAAATTCTTAAATTAAGATGTTGGAATTTTGGGGAAATAAAAAGGAAATCCAAACTGGAATTTTAATAAAGTGAATTTGTAATTTAAATCGACATTGATTTAGAAGTCGAAAGTAAACTAATTGGCTAAATAGTTATTTGGTTGAGTATATTAATGAAATTTAACATGGGTAAATAAATGGGTTGTAAGTGATAATGAGTTTGGAAATGAATTCGAATTTTAAATAGAATTCGACTTAGATTGATAATGAATTAAATAAGAGGAGATGTTGTAAATTAAAAATAAAATAGAGTTGGATTGAAAAATGTGATGGTTTGAATTATAAATAAAATTCAAGTGTGATATGAATAATATTTAATGAAATTTGCAAGTAAATTGGATATAAGAGAAGTGATTATAATAGAAATGGTTTGAGTTGCAAAACTAAACCCAAGTGAATAGAAATAAATTGGGAATGGCCTTGTATTAATAAAATAAATTCGAAAATGAATTTAGTAAGTAAGTTAAAAATTTAAAATGGATTAATTGAGTTAAATAATAAATGGATGAAGTCCGATTACATAAAAACTAAATCAAAGTTGTGATTGAAATTGGATTATCAGACTGAACTTAAGTTCGGCGGCATATTGATTTGAAGTATAAGTGAGTTAAGTATACGCTTGGATATTATTTTGATAAATTGTGGAGGTGAATTAAAATGAATGGTGGGCTAACTGAGTTTAATGAAAGTTGCTTAAATGAGAATCAAATAGAAGCAAACTTAAGTTTGATGTTGGAATAAACTAAAGTAAATTAACTTAAGTTTAAAATTTATGGAAGCTTGGCTTCGAATAAGAGTGAAAGCCCATTAAATGAAAGCTTGGATTAAATTAAGTTGGAAATGGTCGTTAATTTATAAGTTTGAATGAGCAAAGCCTAATAAATTGTTTTGGAAGGATCCAAGGCTGAAATAAAATAAAATGCAATGAATGGTTCGTAAATAATTTAGAAAAGAAACGGAATTAAATGCAGAATGGGTTGAAATTAATTTAAAATAGTTATAAACTAAATAAATACTCTATTAAGCGAATATTGTCGAATTTGTATAGAATGAAGCGTCGTATGACGTAAATAAAAGTAATTAAATTTCTGTGAATTGATAGAGACTAAATAAATTGGTTTTAGAATTAATTGAAGTGAATATAAGCTCGTTTGGGTTAAAAATCAATTGGATGTAAGAAATTGAGTTGCAAACCATTGAAACGGAATGAAGTGGCTTATGAATTGATTAAAAGCCGTTGAATTAGCTTAAAAGTTATATAAATCGCTTATGGAAAGCGTTTTGGTGATTGTTGCTTTTGATATATATGTGTGTTTAGCTATTGAATATAAGTGAAATGCTTGTGTTTAGCTATTAAAAGTAAGTGTGATGCAAATAGATTTTCTTATATGGCACTTACATATCTAAATTGAGTAAGTACAGGTACTGGGAAGCCGTTTGGCTGGATTTGGATTGTGCTATTTGCTCAAATAAATAAGCCGCTTGCTTAAAATGCTAAATAAGGTACGCCTACGCAATAAAGATAGGAAATATGAACTGTTTTTGCTTTTTCCGACCGTGTGGGTCAATGTATATATATTTATATCTCTTGTCAAATTGCAAAAGCTCCTCCGTACAAAGGGGACTTTGCCAAAATTTTCCGAATTTTTTGGGAGTTAGAAATTTTTTTTTGAAAATTTTCGGAAAATTTTGTTAACGACGAACAATTCCAAATTGGAAATTAAAATAAATTTGTTGATGAAACTACTATGAATCAGTTACAAATGAAAGTTAAAATTCAATGCTCAAATTTAAGATGAATTGAATTCATATAGAAATGGGAAAGATTGATTTGAAATAGGTATGAAACATATGTAAGGAAATGTATAAAATGATTTGTAAAGTTTCGATTGAATATTGTTGCTAAACAAGATATGCAGGTATTAATGGAAAAAGGAATTGGATTTGATTCCAAAGGATAAATTTGAATTACCCAACAAAAGGTATGTATTTAAATTTCTAGATGGAATTGGATTGGGGTTTTGACGTAGCCACTTGGCTTTTGTTTTCTTTTGGAATTTGGGATCCCGTAGAGGCATTTTGTAGTTGTACCGAGCTAGCCGCGCAAAGGAGACGCTGGCAAAAAATTTCGGAAATTTAGGGAGTTGGAAAAAAATTTGAGAAAATTTTGATAATTCAAAATTTGGTTTTAAATTGAAATTTAGATGATTGGGCAAAAAAGGGTATTGATTGAAACTATAGAGGGTTTTGGGAAGTTGGTTGATGTGATAATGGGTTCTAATAAAAGATAGTTGGTAGGATGTCGATAAAACTGTTGGTTTTGGAGGAAAGGTAAACGGGTATGGATCCATTCCTCCTAACTATTAATTTCGGGGACGAAATTCTTTTAAGGGGGGAGGAATGTGACGACCCGGAAATTCTAACAATTTTGAACAGTTAATTGATTTTAAATTATTTAAAGGTTAATTTTAACTTGAATTCATGATATCGATATTTTCTGGATAATTAAATTATTGAATTATATAGTTTAAATGTTGAATTATATAAATCGAAATTGGGTAAAATGCTGAATCTGGAATTTTAAGTCTATTAAAGATAATTTGAAGGCTTATAAAATTTATAATGATGATGCTGAAGATAATAGAAAGTTTGGAATTTAATTTAAGGATAATTTGTTCAATTTTAAAAATATATCGTTTAAATTGAATTTAAAAATAGCCTTCCAAGGCACAGTCTCGGAATTCGACGAAACCAGTTCCATTGGATCCGTAATAGTTAGTTATTATCGGATTTCAATTTCTGTAGCCATCGGAGTTGTCGTTTGACCCTGCCAGCTCGAAATGCTTAGATTTATTTTAATCGATTTAATTTAATATCGGACGTTTAATTCCGTAACTCGCACATACGTTCAAATTAGCCTCCAAAACACGTTCCTTTGTGTTCGGAACGCGGGTAAAACCTTATAAACGTCTGTCGGCATGTTTGATATGGGGTTTGGGGTTTTCGTGTTATGTAACACGAGATATTTTCATATTTAATTATATAAAATCAGCGTACTTAGGAAGCTATTCCTAAGTCTATTTTACGTTTCCATCGCCCTCTCTATTCTCAAATGAAAACAGATCGTCCTCAAGAAAAAAATAAATATAATAAAAATGGCCGAAGCCTTCGAAATGAAAAAAATAAAATAAAATAATAAGAAATTAGTGGATGACTTCATCGTTCGATCGAGCTGAGAAGGGGGTTGAGTATTGCTCTGGGGCAATCGCGAATGGCTCGTGATGATGGCGAAGCGGAGATGGAATCGTTCGATTCAGGTGAAGGTCTCGACGTCGTGGGGATTGGTATGTTCGAAATCGCGTGCGTGATAGAGAAGCTGGGTCGAGTCAGCGACCGTGAGAGAGGAAGCACGCGTGAGACTAGCTGTGGGAGGGTCACGGTGGAGGCGATCGCGTGGATCTAGGGTTGGAGGCCGCAATTGCATAGGGGGATCGAGACGAGCACCACGCTTTTGGCGAGTTGAGACCGATTGCGAGGCAGTAAGGTAGATTATTTCTTGTTAATTTTAATATGTATTCTGAAAAGGAAAAAGGGAAATCTTTCTATTTATTTACAGAAAGAAAAATAAAATAAAATATATAATACATATGTATAGGAAATAGAAAATTTGTTTTAAGAGAATTTTTATACATATGTATAAATCTGAAGATAGATATGTAGCAATCAAATATAAACATCTCTACTTTAGTTTATCTATATATAAAGATTAGTAATAAAAAGAATATGTATTTTCAAGAATATAAAGAAAATTCATTAGTTAGAATTAAATTATAAGCCAAAAAAAATTTCCAAAGTCAAAAGAGCGATCGGGTTGATCAAATTTAATGGGGATTGATAGTTCAATTCGTTTCGAATATTAATAACCTGTATAAATATTTATACAAGGTCAAAACATGGATAAACCAAGTTGAGAATGAAGTGGATTGCAAATTCAGGATGCAAAAGGTGAGTAGATCTCACTCTGTTTTGATTTTTATGTGAATTTAAATGGTTAGATTTAAATAATTGGCTAAATGGTTGAATTGAATTGTTGTGCACTGATGTGGGGTGATTAAAATGGATGATAAATTAATTCTAATTAATCAATGATTTGGGTTAATTAATTTAGTAATGAATGGTTTGAATTAATTGATTAAGTTTTAAGTTGATTAATTAAGTGTAAGTAATTCAGAATAATAATTGAATGGTGTGACAAGTAATCGCTTAATGAAATTAATGAAATATAATTACTTTGCGGAAGAAATCAAGAGATTAAATAAGATAATTAATTAAGGAGTAAGTAATTTAGTTAATGAAGTAAATGAAAGATAGTTAAATGCAGGTCGAGACTATTTTGAGAATGATTAATATCATGGTTTAATTAACAAAATTAATTTGGATTAGGATAAATGAAAATGAAATTGGAATTCATAATTTATATAATTGAGGATGTAATTTAAGATGAATTAATCAATAATAAGTGACTCTTATGAGGAGTTAATTAATGTAAGTAATTTAGGATTAACATAATTAATTTAGTTAATTAGTTATGAGGTAATTAAAGATTAATTATCGATTTTGGATAAGAAGAATTAATATTGTGTTAATATATTAAAGATAATCACTTGAATGTAATTGGAAGATAAATAAATCCCGGATGAGTAATTAAGCTGAATGATGTGGGGTTGATTAATTAATTGATTTGGAATTAATTAATATTGAATGAAGGAATCTAAGTGAATGTGGTTAGAAATTCAATTAGAATAAATTGAATTGGTTTGCATGTGATAAAGTTTTGCTTATGAAGGGTTGAATGGTGTTGGATGTTTTGAATCAGTAGACATCTCTAATATGAAATGTTGTGTATTTCATTTTGATAATTTGGGTTAGGATGAGACGAGTCTCGAAGAGGCCGGGGTCGGGTATTAAGAAATACCCGAAACCACTTCAAATATTTTATAGATTGATATGTGAAATCCATATGCTAGAGTGAAGTGATTCAAAGGAAATTGGACTATTTAAATTTAAACCTTGGTACTTAGTAAATGGAAGTATGGAATAAAAGATGTCTATAACTAATAGTAGTTGTGTGAATTGAATCGAGTTACCCGGGTTTTATATAAGTTGATTGCTTTGGTATTCTATGTTAGTTGAGATTTCTCACGCTAGTTTCCAGCATGACCCTGGTGTTACTTTGGTTTAATGCTCGGGTCAGACCGAGTATTACAGATTTTCAGGTAGGTACGTTCTGGAGCTCAGGAGACGAGCAGGATGGCAATATCGTTTAGAATATTTCTGCTGTAATTATATTATTGTAATTCTGTGATAAATTGATTGTATATGACCAGCATTTGAATATATGTGAAACTCTGATGTATTGAAATGTAATCAACAGATATAATATTCTTTTGTAAGCTATTATTATTTATTATTATATTTTATCCGCTGCGAATGTGAGATGTTTGGTGTTTCTGTTCTTCTTCTTCTTTCTCTTTCTTCTTTTTCTTAACTATCTGGAATTTTCTGGTTCGAAAATTTCGGGTCGTTACAGTCCATATAAGGCTTCGAACGGTGCCATACCAATGCTTGCCTGATTTATAAACGATAATTAATTCTAATTCAAATATACTTATTCAAATTTGAAATTCAATTTCTTTACCTGCCGACTATTATTATAAGTGAATTCAACCAAATGAAGATGGACTTCCCAGGATCCACCAAAGTCTATAATACAAGCTCGGAGAAGGTTTTCCAAAATCTGATTCACCCTCTCAGTTTGGCCATCTGTCTGAGGATGATAAGCTGTGCTCGGATTCAGTTTGGTCCCAAAGTATCCTGAAATGCTTTCCAGAATTTACTGGTGAAAATAGGATCTCTATCGCATACAATACTGATGGTACACCATGAAGTTTAACAACTTCTCTCATGTATATCTCGGCCAAACTCAAAGCTGTACGAGTGGACTTGACTTTAATAAAGTGAGCAGATTTCGTTAGTCTATCAACAATCACCCAAATGCTTTCGTTGCCCTTTCTAGTCCTTGGCAGTCCGTCAATAAAGTCCATAGAAATCCGCTCCCACTTCCATCCTGGAATCTCTAATGGTTGAAGCAAACCTGCTGTCTTTCTATGGTCATCTTTAACTTGTTGGCAAGTTATGCATCTGCTAACATAGGTAGAAATATCGCGCTTCATCCCACTCCACCAATATAACTTCTTCTTATTCTGGTACATTTTAGTGACACCGGGATGAAATGAAAGTGAAGATTAATGGTTTTCTTTCAGCACTTCCTGTCTTGGACCATCAACATTCGGAACACAAATTCGATTATCAATTCTCAAGACTCCATTACTATCAACATGCGCACCCAATTTATTGTCAGCATTTCCAACTCTACCGAGAACTATTTTCTTTGATGCGATAAAGCAAAGTGTCCTCGTATTGCTTGGCTATAATGCGATCCATAAGAGATGGGGAGATGACGAGCTGGAATAACATTCCTTCAACCAGATTACAACATGCCATTGCTTGATTTCTGCTCAAAGCATCGGCTACGGCATTTTCTTTCCCTGGAGTGTAATTAATATCAAGATCATATGCAGCTAAAAATTCGAGTCATCGGACTTGTCTCTGATTCAAATCCTTTTGCGAGAAAATATATCTCAATGACTTGTGGTTAGTGAATAACTCGAATTTGGTTCCCAATAGATAGTGCCTCCATAGCTTAAGAGCAAATGCAACCGCAAGAAGCTCTAGTCATGAGTTGCATAATTTGCTTCATGGGTCTTTAACTGACGACCCGCATAGGCAATGACCTTTCCTTTCTGCATCAAAACTGCTCCTAATCCATCACGGCAGGCATCGGTATAGACGGTCAATTCTTCACTACCGTCAATAACTGTAAGAACTGGGGCAGATGTCAATCTTCGCTTCATCTCATTGAAAGCTGCTTCGCACTTTTCACTCCAAATAAATTTCACATTCTTTCTGGTCAGTGCGGTAAGTGGGGCAGCAATACGAGCAAAGTTTTCTATGAATCTGCGGTAATAGCCGGCCAAACCCAAGAAACTGCGGATATCTGTAGGAGTTTTGGGAGTCTCCCAATCCTGCAAATTCCAAGGATTCAAATTTAGATATTGATAAGTTGTTTAGATAGAATTGACAAGTAAGGAGAGAACTTACATTGATTACGGCGATCTTAGATGGATCGACCGAAATCCCATTCTCCAAAATAATATGGCCAAGAAAACGAACTTCATCTCTCCAAAAGTGGCATTTTGAAAACTTGGCTTTAAGCTGATGTTTGCGAAGAGTTTCAAGGACAGAAGGCAAATGTGACCTATGCTCCTTCTCATCTTTAGAGAAGACGAGAATATCATCGATGAAAACAAGAATGAACTTGTTAAGAACATCCCGGAAAACTCTATTCATCAAGTCGACGAAATAATCTGGAGCATTAGTGAGACCGAACGGCATAACTAGCCATTCATAGAAACCATTTTCAGTGCGGAATGCTGTTTTAGGAATACTATCCTCAGCGATTCTGAGTTGGTGAAAGCCGGTAGCCAAATCAAGTTGGGAGAAAACTTTAGCTCCATGAAGCTGATCGAATAGATCGTTAATGCGAGGCATCAGATACATGTTCTTGTGTGTGGGCTTGTTTAGCTCTCTATAGTCCACACACGTTCTGAGAGAGCCATCAGATTTTGTGACAAATACAACTGTAGCACCCCATTCTGAATGACTGCGCCGAATCAAGCCTTTAGAAAATAAATCTTCAATTTGAACATTCAACTCTGCCTTTTCTTTAGGAGCCATTCTCCTGGGAGGGAGAACTACTAGTCGTGCACCAGGGATAAGGTCAATGCGGAATTCAATTTCCCGCGGAGGTGTAGAGAATTGACTTCTCCAAACACATCATAAAAGAACTGAACAACTGGAGTGGAGCTAAGTTCACTTGGATGAGAGTCAAGAGAGAATATAAAACTCCCAGCACATTCTTGAGGCGATTTTCCTTTAATAACTAAAGGTATGCTCTTGTCGTCAATAAGGGAGACAGTTTGAGCTTTGCATGAGATAACAGCTTCGAACTTTCGTAGCCAATCAATACCTAATAGAATTTCGAATGCTTCGAATCCAAGTACAAAGAAATCCCAAGTAAAACGATGCATGCCATACATAACTGTGACGTATTTGCAAACCCTTTTGAGGTTAGCGGGCCCTCCAATAGGGTTAGATACACATAAGAAGGTAGATGCAAGAATAGGTTCCAATCCAAGCTTATTACATAAATCAATAGATATGAAACTATGTGTTGCTATGGTCAAATAGAACTCTAACAGGTGAGGAATGCAACATAAAAGTACTCTGTAAGTACCTTGATTATCTGGAACTTCTGGGGCAGGTGTGGAAATAGCAAAAACTCCAGATGGGGTACCTTTCTTCTATGTTGGGCAGTCTTTCTTAAAGTGTCCTGGCTGTAAGCAGATGTGACAGACGTCTCTCTTGGCCATCTGAGCTGGAGGCGGAATAGCTGCACCCTTTGGGGATGGGCAACTACTGGCATAGTGACCTTTCTGGTTGCAGTTAAAGCAGGTGATAGAGGAGATGTCTATGGGCTTCTTCTGAGAATAGCCAAGCCCGGATTTCTTCTGCCAGTTTTTCTTCCGTTGCTCAAAATTTGGCTTCCTCTTCCCAGTCTGACTAGAGGATGGCTGAGAAGCTGGAGCCTTAGTGACTAATGTTCCCTTTGGCTTTCCCTCATATCAAAGAGCAAAATCCATCAACTCAGTGAAAGTTCCATGGACATGAGTTGTGAGGAGTTCGTAATACTTAGGACGTGCTCCATGGATGAATTTCTCATTCTTCAGCAGTGGTGTATCAATCAAGCCAGGTCCGAACTTAGAGAGTTTGTTAAACTTTCTTTCATACTCAGAGAAAGTCATATTGCCCTGCTTGAGGTCCATAAATGATTGATAAAGCTGGGCCTTTCTGGCTGCTGGCATCCACTGAGCCGTAAAAGAATCCCTATTCACAAGTGATATAAAGGAGATGAGTCATAATTTGACGAGATAGAAGGAATTTTATTTAGATGAAATTTTAGATAGATTACTACCTAAACTAGGCCTAAGTGATGGTTTCCTCATCAGTATGAGAAGTGACTGACTCCCACCAATCCTTTGCAGCATCTTGAAGCTGCCAAGCGGCCAACTTACGCTTCTGAGCGTCTGTGATCTCCAAACCAGTAAAGATCCTCTCCAAACTCTTTAGCCATTGCTGTGCTTCGATGATACTCTCGAAGCCAGTGAATTTGACTCTGCCAAGCTGAGTGTATTCCTTGCTAAGAGTGGAGAACTTGACTGCGGGAGCTGGGGCATGTGGTTCGAGAGCGTTTCCCCTACCCCTGCCTCTAGCATTTCTTCTGGTAGCCATCCTGGAATACCAAAAGTGATTTTAGAATCAAAGATAGAGATTTATGGTGCTTAAAGAAATTCAAATCGAATGAATTCAATAAGAAGAATGGAATCAAAGGATATGGATTCTGAAATGATTCTCCTCATTCTAGGGTATGGTCACCCTATCTCTAATGAGCTTTAAACTCCTCAGGCTAAGGTTTTCGGGAACCAAAGCTCTGATACCAACTGTAACAATCCGTATATTTGTACCATTGAAATTGACGATATTCCATACATGTCAACTTAAATAATACAAAACACGAATCATTAATGGAGTATATATATAAATGAGAATCATCACAGAATCACAGAAATATAACATCACATAATAGTGCAGCGGAAATACAACATAGTCATAAGAGTAGTTCATGAAGCTACCCATAAATACAACAATGTCTCAAATAAAAAGAAATAGAACAACATAGAAGTTCAATATTCCAAATAGAAAGAGCAATACTGATAAGATAAGATAGTGATAGTCTTCGGTCTTCATCTCCAAGTAGAACAGCAACAGCAATCCTCAGTCTGATCCAAGCATAAGCATAAACAAACACTCGAATCACGACATGTATTCTTATACAGATAATATGGTTCAAATTCATAATAACAATAACTCAAAGATGAATGGAATAACATCTTTCAGGATCCGTTAAACTATTTATACATAGTAATGTACGATAAATAGATAATGTCTAACAATAAAGTAAAATATCAAAATAGTGTTAAGGCGTTACCATTGTCCCCCTTAACATATTTCATATAGCATTATAGACTATACAGCACTGTAAACTCCACCGTAAACTAGTGAGATATCAGGGAGTACTCCATAGGTATAATACAAAACAAATTCGTAGTGGTCGCGTATATGGGCATACAAGTATGACAAGGCACATGAGGCCATACCCAAAGTAGTGAGACTACCGTTTGCCTGATCCGGACTGGTAAGAACGCATCGCCGCAACGATCGCAACACCGCGAAACAACACTCCAAATTCAAGGGTGCGCGCCAATCAATACCAAGTAATGAGTAGTTTATGAAGAAGTGTGTTCGCTCGAGGTAGCTAACCCCATTTGGCCCGGCACGGCTCCTGTTTTAGTCATTTCCAATTTGACACAAGTGTCAAGGCTGTCCATTATCGTTCTCTTTCTTCAGTCATCGCGTTCGTCATTCCAACCACTTCATTGTGGATCACACTCCGCGCATAGTTATTAAAGTGGTTTTCGGTTTAGACAGTGAGTATGTCCCTAACCGATTCTGGTTCCTTTAATAACCTTCGTAATTATTTTACCGATTGGTCGTTTAATATATTTCAAAATCAATTCAATTCAATTACGATTAGAATTTGAATTTCAAGATTTCATTTGTCTTTTTAAAACTACTTTCGGAATTTACATTTCCTAACTTCCCAATTTCATTTCAAAGTTCTATAATTCAATTTCAAAAGTTAAATTTAAACAATTCAAATATACACTTAAATTTGTATATAAGTTCCATTCCTTAACCATTTAAACTTAATTTAACGTTCAAATCGATTTAAACTCATTTATCGATTTCATTCGATTTTCATTAAATTAATTTATCTTTTAAACAATTTCCATTAAATTTCTAATTCATTAAATTTGCTTCTTAAGTTCAACTTCATTATCAAAGCTTACAAATTTGATTTAAATTAAATTTGTCAAATCCAATTCTTTAAATTTCAAGTCTTTCATTTGTTTCGATAAAACGCATTTTTATTTCTTGTTAAAGAAATTCAATTTAATTCATTATTTAGTTTCTTATTTACAAATTTCAAAACTCAATTAAAGAAACTTAGTTTCACTTATTCAAGAGGTTCAATTTCACTTAATAAAGGATCCAATTTAAATTAAATTATTAAACAATTCAATCTCATTAAATTATCAAATAATTTCAAATCTTAATCATCACTAATTCCAAAGCTTAATTATTAATAATTCCAAATTAATTATTACTAATTTCAACTTAATTTTTAATAATTCCAAATTAATTATTACTAATTTCAGACTTAATTATTAATAAGTTCAAATCTTAATTATTAACAATTACAAAATTTAATTATTAATCAATTATATTTTAAACAATGTTCTTTCGTCAATTACTACGTTAATATTTGTTCAAATTTCAAATATTCACATTTTCCTTTCATTTAAATTTAAATTCCAATTTTGTTTCAAAACCTTATTGTTATTCAAATAAAATCTTTATTTTATTCAAATCAAATTATTAACCAATCGGGTTTAATTTAATTTTCTATCCTAAGTCAAGTTATTTGGGTATTTATCTTTTTAAACCGATTCCATTTCAATTCAAAAATCAAACATAGCAAAGGGAACTTGCAATGTGATAACTGGTATGGTGTCAAAATAAATAAACAAGCAATTGCATCCATACATAACAATTCAACAATTTATTTAAATAATCCTGAAATAATCGTATTAATTTACATTTGTTATTTATGCAAATTAATATAATTATTTCTAGAATCTACACTATCATTTCATGTAGGTTAAAGATTATCCCACTAATTATTTATATGGTTTTTCACTTGTCATTCAATTTTAATTTTTATACTACAACAATTTATCCAATATACGTTCAATGGTTTAAAGTGTAATTATCACTATCCTATATGTTAATTAATTTAACAATTCAAGGGGTCATATTTAACTAATTAAATTCAACATATAAATCAGTTTTAAAATTGTTAACTATCCTATATCGATTTCAATTATCACTTTAACAATAACAAATAGCATACAATTTCAGCATCACATAGCAAACATTCATCAACCAAACTTGTATAAGAATATAAGTCGTGAAAATTTATTTCGCCTTTCGTGGATAAAGAAATTTGACGGCGAAGCATAAAGAAGCACGAATGAAGTCGGTACGACACGAACAAACAGACACAATGACGGGGAAAGGACGAAAGCTGAAAATCGATGTTGTTTCAACAAGAAGCTCAATCGGTTGCTTCTGCACACAACAAGCAAAGAAAAAAAGTGGTTACTATTTACTAAGTCAACAAAAAATATATATACTGCATATATATTTCGGCACTATTTGAAAGCGACAGTGCAACACTACTTCTCAACAAATCAATACTATTCAATTTCATTTTTTTATAATCAAACAATACCCTAACGTACGTACACAGTAACTACTGCATCACACACACCACACCCTAACGCACTGTCCTGCCTTGCTGCCTCATCATCTACTACCACAAAACAATCTCCCGAAAACTTACTGCCTAAAGCCATAGTTGCAAACCCCCACTTCACCCTTCTATCATCACTGCTGCACAAAATCATCCACCACTGCCACAAACTCCACTGTGCACGTATCATCTGTGCACACTGCCTTGCCACACAACTACTGCCACACAACTCCTCAACTACATCCCCCTGCTACACTTCAGACCACCTTCACCCACTTCTGCCTTGCAAACTGCAACCAACTCCTGTTACTTCATCAATCACCTCCAACTCACTGTATACGTTTTCATCACCTTACCCTCTAAAAATGCTATGACACACACACATCCTCTTCACAACACACACTCACAACATTTACGCACACACGTACACACCTTTATACACACACACAACACACACCATATACGCACACACAACACACACCATATACACACACACAGCACACGCGTGAACAGTGGGGTCGTTTTCAGGTGAAGGCTTTGCGTCGGCAGGGGAAGAGGCGGTCTGGGGGCGGTAGCATTCAGGTGAAGGGGGTTGTGCGTGAGGTGGGTGAGTTGTTCGGCCATGGGTAGAGAGTTTGTGCGTGCTCTTCTTCTTTTTTTTTCCTTTTTCTCTCGGCCTTGTTTCGGCTACCCTTTTTCGTTTTCAGGTGGAGACTTGTTTCGGCTATCATTTTTTTTTTGCAGAAGAAAAATGCGAAAGAAGCATGAAGAAGAGTACCTGAAGTTTGAATGGATGAGGTAGACAGTGAGAACGAAGTGAAGCGGTATGTTCCTTTAAATTTTTAAATTTTCGTGACCGCAAATTTTGTTACGGAGCCGATGAGCCACCACACTTCCCAATGCCAACTACAAGCTGCCAACTGCTTTATTAAATACACTAGCTGAGATTTATTTTCAAATTTTCTTTTGTAAACAGGTTAAAGAATTTGGGTTGAAATTTGTTTAACCGGTCCATCCGGAACGGTTAAATTAATGCGACTATTTTTATGTCGGACTCCGATTAGCATGAATAAATATACAGTTTTGATCAGTACGACGATGCGCTTCCAACGGTACAAAGATAATTGTGATACGACAGTTTTATAAAAATTCGAATTTACGCCGCTTAAATTGTTCATTTTGTAAAACAATTTAAACGGAACAGGCGATGACAGTTTTTGACGAAACGAATCACATCATCTTGACCAGAATAATTTTTACAACATAACTGTGTAAAAATATTTGGATTTGAAAGATAAATTTTACGCAGCTTTATATGAACTGATATACAGTAAAATGCAAACGAAATTTACTGTAATATTTTGCGACGAAACTTTTTCTATATTCATATCTAACTGGACGCATCTTACAAACAAAGTTTGGACGTTAATTGAGATCGTTTATAAATTCAATTTTTTATATTAAAATGATGGATTTAAAATTTTAAATTGGGTCGGAAATTCAGGGTCGTTACAATATTTATTTAAACTAGATTTGTTAAGACCGTATTGCATTTTAAAATCTAGTTTTGATGAAATTATTAAATATTTTGGAATGGTTTCAGTAAATGGAAAGTAGCAATTTTAAAGAAATAAAGGGGAAATACTATTTTGTATAATGTTTTGGAAAAGTATTTTAGGATAAATTAGATTTGCAAAATGATTTGTGAAATATATTTCAAAGAACGGTTTTATATAATTTGAGAAATATTTTGGAAAATTATTTGTATTTGAAACCAGTATATTGACATCATTTGTAAAATGGTCCTCTAGTATATTATTTCTCAATATATGAGATTTTGGTAAATAAAGTAATTTTATAGAAGTGATTTGGAAAGCTATTTCTAACTAATTTTGGGAAATGATTTGAAAGAAAAGGGATTTAAAATCTATTTTAAAATGGTTTTAATCACAAAGCAATTGGAATTATTTATGGGTGTTGACTATAGTAATGAATTTGTGTTTAGAGCTGAGTAGAGTTATATTTAAACTTATCGTACTCATTATGTTATTATTCGAGTTTGGTTACACTTACACCTAGATTTCTAGCCTGGCCCGGGTTTGTCAATTACTTGACATTCTCGGGTCAGACTGAGGTTGTTTTATCGGTCAATGTTATAACTGTATATGCTTTTTAGGCTACAATATGGATTTGGAGTAGACGACAATGGCGATATTTACTTTGTTTATACTTACATTGTAACAACCCACTTTTCTGTATAGTTTAAGCTGACAATAAACCACACATATCAAGCCTAAAATGAATGGAAAAGCGGATAACTAGGGAAAAGAAAGAAGATAGAAGGACTAAACAACACGAAATCTAATAGCGGAACAAATAATTTATAATATATAACAATCCTTTACACTAAAACAAAACTGTAATTTATATATATACAGACATCAATCAGAGTGCACTAACCTATCTCAACACGGACAATTATAATAATATGTCCTCACAACTGCTGAATATTATACAAAAATGTAAGTAACGGAAATATAATCATCTACATGAATACGTCTCTGGCCTCCAGCTCCTGTCTTGAAGCTCCAAAATATCCATCAAACCTAGAAAATATGCTCGATCTGACCCGAGCATTTAGGAAATACCACGACCGGATCAGTCTGGTTAAACCAGCGTGAGAAAACACAATCAAGCTGGTTCTTAAAGTTTAATAACCTTTTCAAAACAAAGGTATCTCATAATAAACACGGACGGGTTTTTACCTTACGATACCCAAAAATCCTTTATAAAAAATCATCTGATATTAATAGTGTTTAATCGCCAAAGTCATAATAACAAGTAGCTGAGATGCATGTGCTGTGTACATCACAACGATACTAGTCATAAAAATCAAATTCCGATAAGGATCGTTTACTAATTGTGTAGGATTTCCATGAAGCTTCCCTCGGTACTTCGAGAACGATCCTCCTGCACAAGGATCAGAGTTATCCTTTCGAGGGTCAGTACGTGTCTAGTCGAGGTACATAGGAAATACATAACTGGCCACCTAGGCCGAGTGTATTGCTCCCAGCATGCATAAAATAAACGATAGGGACTTGCTATAAAGAGAGACGACTACACCCTCATGGGTTAGCTAGGCCCTTGGGCTATGCATCATATCTATGGTTTTAGTCATTTCTGCTGATGAGGCCCCGTCCGGCTTCCAGCTCATGCACCGTCTTCAAAATAAATTATGGAATCCTACATGGACTCCAACACCATAACAGGTCATGGAATCATACCTGAATTCCACATCTTAATAGATCTTGGAATTTCATAGAGAATCCCACACTTCAACGAGTCACGAAACCACGTACGGATTTCAACATCTCAAAATATAACGCATCTCCTCCATTAACCGTATATGATTTCGGAGTAGGTCATGGGTTTCGAGTCATCTCTTACGAGTACAGTCTCCATTTCCTGGATGCTCCAAAAAACCATTTGTCGTCTTTCTAGAATGCTCAATACCGGTTTTTCAGGAAATAATCCGTCAATACATTAGATCGGGAATCTCCCTCTAACCGTTTAAGTGCATTGGTCTCCCTAAAATTTGTCCTAGAAGATCCACAAGTTATACATACAGTATAGCAACCCGATGGTAACTGTACCGTATAATTCTCACATTTCATTTAGATGTTTTTAGAATTAAAATCCTTCGGTATTAGGTAGAGAATAATTCCATGCCACTAAAATTAAGAAAGATAACATTTTTTGGCCAAGTATTGATAGTCGGTTATTTAACTATCAAATAAACAAACATTCAAACAAAGATCACATTTCCCACTGAATCAGTAAGCCTCCTTTAATTTAATTTCGATTAACCGAATCTCTTTATCAAAAACAGTCATATAATTATCTCACTGGAATAATTATATTAACAAATTATATCTTTCAAACATACTTGTAAACTTTTTAAAATAAATATGGAAAGCACCATTCGGTATCGGCCATGGATCGCAACTCAATGGTTGCATCTCTATCCTAGAGAAATCCAAACCTAACTTTAGGCAATCTCCGCCTCTCGATTTACGCCATTGAAATATATCATTTCTTCCCAAAATATTTTCTTTTAATAGTTATCTCAAAATAATGCTTATAAAGTTTTTATAGAAATTCCTAAGTTTATTTAGGAAAATACCCTTTTACAACAGTTTACTATATAATATATTATTTTTAAAATGATATTAATATATCCTTGAAATAATAATATTTTAATACTGATTAATTCTTAAATAATAATTAACTTTAAATCAAATCATTATAAGATAACTTTAACTAATAATTCATATAAACTTTTAAACATTAAAAAAAAATTAATAACTTTGAAAACAATAATTAAATACTTTTAAAAAAAACCTTGAAGAATCATAAAATAATTTACTTTAAATCATTGTCAGATAATTATTAATTATCTTAAAAATGTCATTAATAAATAATAATCATCCTTAAAATAACTTTGGTTCAGAAATCAACTTCTAAATTTGGAAAGAGGCTTAGTAACTTCAATGGTACTTAATCAAGTCACCATTAATTCCAATAATTATCAAAGTTATAATATAAGAATTCACATAACATCACATATGTAAATTAAACTCACGATTTACAGTTAATCGTTAATACAACACTTATCCAATACTAACCAATTGGAATGTAATTAATTGTCCACACTAATGTAATAGCGGAATGAGGTTTATTTCTGCTACATAAATATCCAAATTAACTTATTCAATAATAGCAGAACAGTGATTTATTCTACTAAACAGGGTCCAATTAACTTAGTTAGCAGAATAGTGATTTATTTCCACTAAAAAAATGTCCAATTTACCACACTCAATCCAATTTAATTCAACAAAAAAGTTTATAAGTTTATAAAATTCAATTCAATTACTCATCAATCAAAGAAGTTTATAAAATGATTTGTCCTTAATTAATTAAAATTAAACAGTCCATTAATAGCTAATCGATTAATTAACGTATAATTAATTAAATAAGAAATTTCCTATTTGTTTCCTTCGACTCGAAATCTCTACGATATTAGTTCAGATGGAAATTCCAAGCGATAGAATCTCGACACAAAAATCTATGCGTCGATTGGATTTTAAATGAAGAAGAAATATAGTTGTAAATTCATAGATTATTTAATTTGATTCCTTCAAAATGTTCAGCCTAGACAACAAATCAAGATTTTCCCCATCTCAACTAAACCCAACCCAAAATAATCTCCCCTTCTTTCCAGTTTCTTTTCTCCTTTCCTCCATCCGAAGCAAGAAAACATGCACGACCGTGTGCATGTACACAACGCCTGCGGCCACCATCTCTTGCCACCGACCTCCTTCTTAGATCATCCACGACCTACGCCTCACGTTCCCCCACCTAAAACCCACGACCAACCTCTAGGTCGAAAATTCGAAATTCAACTGAAACATGGAACAACATCGAAGCCTACCACTTGCCACCGTCAACCACTAAACTTCGCCTATTGCTTCGCCTCAACCTCCTCTTCCTTTTCCCTCTAGTGCGCAACTCTCTTTCTCTTCCTCCACCACGCCATTCCCTCGAACCCGAAACCAACCCAAACCCTCCTTAAACCCTAAATTGACCTCATTTGACCCCCACACTTCACCAGAAATCGTCGTGCTATTTGTCTTATATCCTCCATCACCCAAGCATCCTCCATGTCCAACCCCTCACCTCGAAATCATTCATGTTGCCTTAATTTGAGAAACCCCCAATTCAGATCAACTCCCAGTTTCTTTGATCAAAACCTACCCACTCACCGTTACAGGGAGTTTTCTCCCTTTGCGCTGGATGAAATCAACCGAAACAAATTTTAAAATGTTCCAAAATCAAAAACAAACAACTTCCATTTTGGAATCATATTTAAAAACGAAATGGATAACGAGCTATGGAATTTTTTTAAAAGTTGAAAAGCTATAACTGTTTTATAAGAAACATGAGCAGAGAAGCTTCCTGGAAAAAGTACTGTATTTCTTTGAGTTGTAGGGGAACTATATATGCCTAACACACATGTACATACACATATACTCGTATCTGATACCTATACATTTAACATAATCTAAGATTTATTCCAAAACACAGTTTTATATAATGACCAATAACATAAGTTTAGATGTTTTACTTATAGGTTTTGGAATAGATGAACATTGCTGCTTTGTTTTCAATCTTTTGATCAATTAATCTTCTTCCTTTAATTTTAAATGGCAGATCTTTTTTTATAATACATGAAGGAACAAGTGAACAAGTATGGCTCTATATATATAGAAAAGAATGGAAAGGGTCAGTGAAGTATAGGGTGGCTAAGCACACACATAGGGTGGTTGAAATTTCATACACATGCTTCACATTTTTTTCCTTCAACCTTTGTGTGCTTGACTATATTTTTGATTTGATTTATTATGGGTGATTTGATTTTTAGTAAGCTTGATTAGATTTATTATATGTGCTTGATTATGTTTTGTGTGCTTGATTTTATGTTTTGAATGCTTGATTTGAAATTTGTCATCATGAAGCCCATACACACACACACACACACACATATATATAGATGTATACATTTTCATATACATATTTTTATCATAAGTTTTGGAATTTTCCATCATGAAGCTTGTCTATGTATATATATATGTTTATAGATATTTTATCATAAGTTTGAAATGGTTAAGTACACACATACACACACACATATGTATTATCATATTCAACAATTAACATTCGAAAATTTAGTATATATTTCAAAATTCATATATTCAGATATTCCCAATATCAGAAAAATTAAGTTATTTGACGTATAAAATTTAATATTTCAATATCTAAAATTAGTTAATTATTCTAATAACAGATGGCTAAAAATCTGGGTCGTTATATATATATTTAGATGCCATTATATTTGTCGATACGATGTGATAAGTTATATATATCTCTGTGTGTGTGTGTGTGTGTGTGTGTGTGTGTGTGTGTGTGTGTTTGTGCACGATGATGTGTTAGATTTTAGATATGATATAAAATTCATCATTTTTATTCACTTCGAATTTGTTAGTTGGGAAATTTTCATTTATATCTCTAATAATGTAACATCCTTTTTCGTACTTATAATAAAATAAATATACTAAAATGGATTTAAGAATTTAATCGATTATTTTATTGAATTTAGTTCAAGAAATTGAATTTTAGAGAATATTAATTCGAATCTAAAATTTGGAATTTGAATTGTGTTTTAAAAATATGAAAGTTGTTTGAAATTATTTTGGTAAAATAATTAATATTTGTGAAAATTTGAAATTGTTTTGTAAAAATAAAACAACTATTAAAAAATTGTTGAAATCGGAAAGTGATATTTTATTATAAGAAAAATTGTTAAACGAACAAAATAAATTTTGGATAAATCACGTAGAGTAGATTTTTAAATGGATATTAGATTTTAAATTATAGGCGATTCGGTTAAAAATGGTTAAGGGTTTAAATTTATTTAAAAATGGAATAAATCCTTCATTGGACTAAACCCTACATCTATCTTATCCACTTTTACCATCTTCATCCTTTATTGTACTCATATTCACTCCTAAAGCATGTGGCCCTATTCTCTCTTACATATAAAAGCCAAATTCGCAAAACAAAATGATGTCGTAAGGCAGCGGTTCTGGGCAAATGAGATAAGGTGGAAGGGCGTGCGATGAAATTTGATTCAGCCAGTTCATGGCGGCTTTGTTTCGTTCAATGTGGCTGGTGATGCTCGTGAGAAATGAAGGTGCGACTAGCATAGATTTGAGCATATGAAGTGGGGACATCGAGCTTGCGACATGGACAAATTTGGCTGGCATTCTGGTGTTGTGGCACGTTGATGACCAAAGGTATAGTGGTCGACTGGAACTTGGCAAGGTAATAGCAAACATTGTCCTTCGATGTACTACTGGAGATGGTAATGACTTAGTGAGTATACCGACTTATTTTGAATTTACAGTAGGTAAACGATTCCCTTTTCAATTCAACTTATATGAATAGTTGGTGAAATTACCCGATTTAGTGAGTATACCCCTATTTCTATTTTCTAATTTACAAAGTTAATTCCTCCTCTTTCTTTTATTTGAATTATTTGAAATTGAAATACATATATAAATGTGGATTGGATTGCTGGTAAATTGATTTACTGACTTGGTTTTGATTTGATATCTCAATTTCAACTTATTTAAATTGGATAAATGCATTTAGATGTTAAATGGTATCACAGCTTAGGTTATAATAACACGGAGATGGAATATATTTTGGCCTTAAAGCAGTGAAATTTAGTCTGTTTATAGATTTTTATACGACTCTCACTTGGGAGGTGCAAGATGTGAATGATTGAAAGGGTCGATCATTTGGTAGAATATGCATATACGTGTACATGCATGTGTATTTGTATTGAAGATTTATTAATTTATTTATTCTTCAAAAGAAAAATAAAATAATTCACGAGTGTGATGTAAAAATTTATGTGTGATCATGATAGGTTAAATGAATTTTATTTGAATGATATGGATACTTGCTTGATGTGATATAGGTAATGCATTTTTCCTATTTGATTCAGTTTTATCATATTTCCATGTAGAAGTACTTTAGACAATAAAATTTATACGAAAATGATATTTCTGTTATTTAACTAAAGATAACTTTTGTAATCTTATCAAGACCTTTTTCACTATAAATAAAGTAAAATTCTTCATATAACCAATACTCAACTACAAATTCAATTGTTACTCATAAAATGTTTTTTGTTAGCAGTAAATCTTCATAAACTAGTTTGCGATTGTATATTGGCTTTGTTTAGTAATATACACAATAATGAGAAGCAAAAAAGTATGTGGGTGTAAAGGATATTTGTACAATTAAGATACCATGTCTTTATACCCCCTCGGTCCCTATTCTTCTAGAAATAAATCTAAAACTCATGTACCTAAATTCAATTTATAGGATCTTGAAACCATCGGAAATTCCTAACTCCTATGATTTCCCAAATAAAATTTTATAGACTGGAGTAATATTAAATGTGAATAAATAGCAGAGGCTTCTATCACCAAAGGTAGACCATAACAACTCACATTTTTTAATGACTGGATAAGTGACTAATTAATTTACTTATTGGATCGTCAATCGATTGAAGGTCCAAAATCCGACCTTTTGCATACTGACGAATTAGGACCCACGACCACTTCCAACGAGTTTGGATTGAAGTTGTGAAACAAAACGAGTACAAATATAGTTATATTTAAAATCACGGTCTTTTATCGGTTTATGTATTGTTATGTGTACTCCGTAAAAATACTCATGTAGTCGAGTATAGTGGGATCTCAATAGATGGCTTATTTATCTAGTATGAGGACTTCATTATGAGATGTGCGGCTGAATAATTTTTGGAATCAGACGGTTCGATAGCCAAAACGACCTCAAAATGCATGAAATTATCATTTTGGACATTTTGGAGCACTGTCTCGGGTGGCGATGAAATCTATACCATTGGAACTAAAAAAATAAGGTGATCAAGGCAGATGAGTTTTCTAATGATTCAGCATACCCAATGTTCATACGAACTCAAAACGTGTGGTGAATTATTTGAGAAATCAAGTAAAATATATAAAATTATTATATATCTCATTCCCCTTATAATATCTTCTTCACTTTATATTATCTCCTCCTCTTGGTAGTAAATGAAATAATGTCTCCTTCCTTTTCAAATTAAATCAAGAGCTTCTCGCTTGGGTGGACGAACCAAGGTTGGCATGACGTTCCACTAAGCGAGACACTTGACAAGGTATCCATAATTCCTAGTATGGTGGTTTTTTTGGCAAAGCTGACATTTAGGACTCGGATTCGAAGGCATAGGGGAAAAACAAAGGTAGAGTTAGGCTAAGACGTGGGTGGCGTTGGGCTTTCCTTGCGGAGACGAGTTGATGGAGGTTTGACGGAGTGGTGCGACACCGTTTTGGTGATCGCGATCTGACGTAATGGCTAGGGCAAGAAGACTATCGTGATTTGATGGGAGTACGAGCTTCATAAGCTTGGCTCTGTTGGGTTCATCGTCGCTCCACGAGTTGATCAAAAGTGGTGGGAGTCAATTTCGTCGACGGTAGCTCAAAGGAGTGGTGATGTGCACGACTTTGTGGGTTATAGTCATGTACATGTACATGAAAGTGTAAATTGGAGAAGAAGGAATGAGGATTACTTAAAGGCAATTAAGCGATTAATTAATTTAATTAATCTTGTTTCGTATTTAATTCGTATCTCTTCCATACGTAGTCTAATTGAGATGTGGTCTTCACCATTACACTCATTTTGAGATTATCTATGATATAGTATGGACTTGAACTGGTTTCATTCACTTGGGAATTTACGGCTCAGGTGACCAAAATTTTAACTTTGAATTTATATTTCGGTATAAATTCCTGTAGTTATATATATTGAAAAATATTACCTAGGAGAGGTAGAATAATATATAAGTAATTATTTCCCCATTTTATTTGATTGGTTTAAGTAGTTAGACCAGTGATAGAAATATTATTACATATTTTATTACCGATGTTCGAGATAATTGACTAATATCCTATATATTTAAATATTGTGTTCTATTCGTATTAAATAGAGATAGATAGAGTTGGTATTGATTTATAACATGGTTACAAATTAATTAGAACTCTAATTTGTAGTTATATTAGTGAATTTCTATAAAGGTAATTTGAGGGTTAGAAATTACAAAAGAAGTATTGTATTAATAGGGTTTGATTAAGTTTACAAAATTTTAAATAATGTAATAACGTGATTTACTAACTTTAGACCCTAAGGAATGTTTGGGATATATGCGTATACACATGCATACACGAACACACACATATACACGAGCTATATAATATTTTGGGGACTTATTGATAGATAAAATTAATTTATGTAGAAGAATTAAGTGAAAATAAGCTATAGAATGATTGATAGGCAAGTGCATTATTTTATTAAAAAGTTGGAAACTTCTATAAAATCATACAAAGAAGATATAATTGATAGATTGGTTACTTAAGTAAGATGATTTTTTTGAATTGTTTACATGATTGTAGGTGTGAATTATTATTGACATTGTGATGATAGATTTATTACTTTGGTTATGTATTTCCTTTATGTATATCATGATAGAGCTAGGGGTATTTCCTAGGGGCAATTATGTAATTGTTTCATATATCTAACTCGATAACCAATCTTGTACGAAATAAAAGTGTTTTCTTGCTATTATATACTTGATATAATATGTTATATATTACTTAATTAATTTTAAGTATATTTAATAGAAATTCCATAAACAATATGTTTTGTATTAGTAGTTACAATGCATTGTAACCATGAGTGATTTATCATAATAAAATAAAAATGCCGTTTTAAATATTCATAGTCAAGATGTATCGAGACTGGATATCAATGTATCCATTGAGACTAGGGCATGTAACGCTCTCCAAATGTTAGGCAGTGTATTACTCATGGCTGCTAGGGGCGCCAAGGGTTACATACGGATAGCTATTGGATAATTATGGAATGACTTACCTAATAGTATTCTGTTGGTATATATAATTAAGACCAAACAGAAAATATCGATGTGGCAATCTTACACGGTTCTCTTGATTTGAGAATATTGTTTATCTTTAATATAGAAGCTCTGCTTTGATTATAAGTAAAATATGGCATGACGTCCATCGAATGACTAGAATTGGGTCGAGTGGAAGCATTGGAAATGAAATACCATTCAAGAAAGGGTTCATCTTCTCAGTTATACGAGGTTAGTATAATGGTTAACTGAAGTCAACATAAAGTCAAAGTCTCTGGCTAGAGCAGTTCAGTTAGTAATAGTTGTTATTATTGAACTAAGGATTTTGTGCTTGGACTATAAAGTTGAATTTAGACGATGTTGAAATTTTGACCACTATCAAATTCCAAAAGTCCAAAGCGATATAGTTTTGATGAAGAGAATTGGTGTAAATAATTTTCACTACCGAGTAACGCTTAACACGGTAGAATTGGATTTTATAGAAACCAAGTAAGCGATAAATTTCTCTAGAATGTCACTACGTGTGAACGTTAATATTCGAATTGTTCGATATCAATCGCCGATCAAATTCACACATAAGAGCAACATAATCGAAATGTTGAATACTACTTTTAGCACCGATTTAATTAATTTTTAATTGTTATAAATTAATTAATATTTCTAAAATATTAGTTATAAAATTTTATTTGATGTTTGTTGAACAATATTTAGCAGTATATTTATAATAGTTATAAATATACCGATAGATACACGATATTGGTACATGTTTATTTTAGATTTAAATACGATAAATACTATCCTGGCTTGAAGTGATTTAAAGGACCATAAGGGGGCTTGAATTTTTGGCTAGAACGTGCAATGGTAGGCCAACCATAATGATGGCTAAGGAGTGGTTGGATTCGAGTTAAAAGGAAAAATGTAAGAGAAAAGTAAGGGTCCAGATCCACATTTTTCTCCTTGGTATCTCCTTTATCTGAGCATCTCTAAACCCTCGGTTTGTTTTTTGGATCTAGAGCCTCCACTTCATCCTATTTTTCTGGTTAAAAATTCTACCTTACCCCTCCACCTTTTCAAGCATTTATAACATCAAATCAAAGTAGATTCGATCGTCGGTTCAATGTGTACATTCTATGCTTTGGTAAAAGGTAAAATTCCTTATTTGTTATCATATATGCATATTTAATATGTTTATTATAGCATATGTTAGTTTAATAAGCAAACGATATAATGAATCTACATATATCTGTGTTGTCGCATTGGATGATTGTACATGTGTGTGTGTATAAAACAATTATTTCGTAATCGTATTTATTTTAGTTGTTCATGGCCTTCCTTTAATATTTTTTTTGAAAATAAACATATTTTCCTTTAACTAAAAATCAAAACTTATAAAAACAAAACTACATAATGTATGATTCGTCTTTTACTAATATTCATTCATATATATAAATGTTTGAAAAAACATGATTTTTGATATATCATATTTATGTATAATCTTTTTATTCAATTTAAAACTAATTATACAAATAATAAATACTTACATGTACTTATATATAATGTAAAATATTAGCATAAAATTTTAACATAAAGTATACTAAAGTTTTCTTCTTGGAAATTTTAATATAATTTTACTAAATTTTTTAATATGGAAATATAAAAAATTAATCCCGAAAAAATATATTTTTGGTCGTGAACACTTAATAATGTATACATAAATTTACTTATTATAATTCACATTATAATATATATACTCGTAATTATATATACCTATATTAATTTTTTATTTCATTTAATTTTTTTTCTAATTATTTGCATTATATTTATTCAAAACTACATTGCAATATATAATATATTAAATTATATATATACATATTTATGGTAACTTATTTTATATTATATCCACATATATATATTTGGACAACACACATATACATAAGAGCGGCTAACATGTTCGTCATGGTGTAAATCCCAACATCTATATACAGGCATGTCAAACCATGTACACTATATTATGTTTCACGTGCATATTTGCACATATGTGTATATAACACATATATATACTATATAGTTTAAACTATATATATAATAAAACTTTATTCATAAATTGAACAAAATAACGATTTTATTTAAACCAAAATATATAAATGTTCTAAATAAATTTAGACTATTAGGCCCATTAAAGATCCAAAAAGGTAAACAAATTAGATTTATCCAATTATTTCATTGCGAGCTGGTCCATCCAGCAATGGTATCAAAGCCTAACTTCTTATGTGGTCTAAATTAGTATTACTAAGACTAACTTATTAAAGTCTACATATATAGTAGAGTGTCTAGAAAGGTAGCGTCTAAGGTTAAGTTTGGATAATCAAGTACTCTGCCCTACTTGACATTGACTTGGCCCAAAAGGATGAGCTAAGCCCAATTGTTATCTCAATATATAATGGCCCAAATTAATTTGGGCCTTATGATAATTTTCAAAATTTATCTTCAAATTAGCATAAAAGTTTTAAATCTAAAATTTAAATTTAAAATACTATAAATGTTATAATATAGATTTACAAACTATTTTGAAAATTAAAATAAAAGTTTTAAATCTAGAATAAAACACATACTATAAAAGTTATAATATAATTTTTCAAAATGTTGTAAAATTAATTTCAAAAATATTATTTATTAATAAGATTAATAAAATAAATGAATTAGTTAAGTATGTTAATTAATTAAATATATTAGTATATACATGTATAACATTATATATATATATATATACACACACACAACGATATATGTTATGTTGTCTTGGATTGTTTAAGACGATACGAGCATACATGTGTGTATAATTTTTTTCGAAATTAATAAAATTATTTGTGATCGCTTAATTAAGTAAATTAATTAAAAGTTAATTAATAAATTTAAATACATATATAAGATATATATATATATATATATATATATTACTACAAAGATTATAGTATATATATTCAATATAATATGTTATAATTGAATAATATAATAATCAATTAAATTGTTAATTAATTTAATTAATTAAGTAAGATTTAATTAATATGTGCTATACTTAAAATATTATATAAGTTAAATAAAATCTAAAAGTTATATAATAATAAAACTTATATAATATGAATGTATAAACTAAAGGTGGAACAACAAGAAATCCAACTAGACTTAAGGAACAAATACATTAGTACATATATCATGATTTTCGATGTGTTAGACACTTGAATCACGAGAATATTTCCATAAGAAACACATAATTCTACATGTCAATATCACTCAATATATTATGTTGAAGATTATGAATCTTTAACATAAAGTTGTCATGTACCATTTATACATCAATAAATTACTTGCATACTTTCTAGTTATTGAGCTTTCCTTGAGCTAGAGATGTTATGTGTAGTATTATTAATGTATAGACTAGGCGAGGTAAGATAATTATATAGATTTATTGAGTTTTTCTCAATGTACGTAAAATATACTTAGGCTGTTGCGGAATGGTGTGTATGAGTGAATAATTTCCTTTTACTTATTGAGCTTTTTCTCAAGATAAAAATGAGATTAGGACAAGGAACCATGGGTTAAGAGTTGTATATGATTCAACTGATAAGGAGTTATTCATCACATATAGGAGCATGATTTGTTTAGCTTTCCAAGGTCAGAACCCCAAGACAAACGAGCCCTAACACCTACTAGTAAAGTCAAAAGACTTCTATGTTTGAACTTAGGGTTCGGCAAAACATTAAAGGCCGGTGGGAGCTTATTAGTAAAATGAAACATAAAGTTTAACCCTATTATTATAATAAGAATATTTGCTATGTAAACTTATAATAATCTACATTTATAAATTTGTGCAATTAATATAATTGATAAAATGTTTACCAATTAAAATATACAAATGAAATGAAATAATATTGACAAATAGAAATATAAAATATATTTACCAATAAATTTTCGCATGTTGACCCATGCAAGTGCCTTTTTATACAATCGCTAAATACGTTCGTAACATGATCAGTTGTGAGTTTACTTGCCTGAGACTATGTATTGTCTTAATTGAGTTACAAACTCTAAAGGCGATACAACAATAAGAATATTTGATTCATATACAACCGCACATAAATGTTAGGTGAACAATTACTGTTTATAATATACAAAACCTTGATTAAGTTAGTCCACTAAAATAACCAAGTAAATAGTAGTGTGAGATTGTGTATTTAATATGATAGATTACAATGCTAGTCTTATCGTGTTAAATGTAGCACTGAACTAAAGGCTACAAGATAGATCTAAGAATTTGATCGTTGAAATGTCATTTTGACCAGTTTACATAAGGTGTAATTTATTTGATATTCTTAAAAGTTAATGATGACGAAATGCACTTTTGTAAAGAATTCATTGTGATATTGTAGTAAGGATTCCTTTTGAATGGTGCGACCGTTTAGAAAGGAAATCGAATGTATAAGTGTGGATGTAACCTAAGGCACTGTTGAGATTAAGAGAATGAATGGTTATTTCTGCTTCATAAAGATTCATCGGAAACAAAAATTGTAAGATAATAGTTGATACTAAACATTGAAATGAGAAATATGATTTCTACTCCAAAGTATAGTTTCATATAGAAAATAGTTTTCTATGAGATTTATTCTTCTGAGTTTAAGATATTTGATCGAAAATCTCGACTGTAAAACTTATTATAGTTGATGGAACAAATAGCCTTTATTAAGTGGTTGAATGGCCCTCCGTATTTCATATGCTATGATAGTAATGGCGGAAATAGTGGGAGCTTCCCATATCGCATTTATTGGTCGCATCAAGTTAAAAAATTGTTTTCATAAAACATACCAAACATTATTTATGAAATAATAATTATTTTTAGTATAGAATTAAAAATACACATAGTTTTATTAATATAAATATCATGAATTTTTGTTATACAAAATAAAATTATAGTATTGCTATTTGTGATGCATTGGAAAATATAAAAGTATCTAAATTTATTTACAATTACTTTGGAATTATGGGCTAAGCCATGGTTTGGAGAAGTAATTCTTTGAGTATGATTATGAATCATATGGTTACAGTGAATTATATCTCAAATAATGAAGTGCAAAGTACTCATTTAGTAGGAGCGACATAAGAGTTGATGAACTCTTTGCATTGATACATATAGATACATGCAATAGTAAGTCTATTAATACCAAAACGGTTCTGCGTATTCTGTTGTATTCACTAATGAATTATCACAAATATGAACATGAGTATTTGATATACCCGTGGTATGTCTACGATAAGCTCATAGAATATAAAAGAAAATAAAAGAAAATGATGTGCAATAAAAAAATGATTCGATTTTACTGACTAGGTGGGTGTATTGAAAAGAGTTTCCTAACATACCTAAAATGAGTAGAGATTCAAGCTCAAAAGTCCTTTCTCCCTATCATCTATGCAGTTAAAGCGCTTATCGATTCTATAGAGGTGGGATGCAAGAAGTTATAGCGGGGGTAAAGCAACGATATAGCACAAAAAAGGGGAGATGCAAAAAGCTTCATTATATATAAAACCTAATATTTAAAGTTAAATTATTCTCGTTATCACATCATATATGTAGGAAAAAATTATTGATTAATCTTATGTAATAAAATCAAAGAATATGCAGACGAGATTTGGTGACCATGGTAGATTTTAACTTATAGCAGGCTCTTATGGCATAAAATTAGGTTTTATCCTAACTTTGCAGATTTGATTTAAAAGAGAACTAATCAAATCAACCTTTTTATATTAATATTGCTAAAGTGAGTGTTAAAAACCTTGATTTAGCCGGTGTAGCGGAAAATAGCAAGGTTTAAAATGGATCTACTGTTTAATGGCATTAAATTGAAATAAAATAGCAGTCGAATAGCGTTATGCATCATAGTGGGATTTTTTTGGCGCTTTAACTGTATAGCTTATGCTACATAATGGTGCATCGATAAGTAGTAATCGAATTTTGTTGGACTAAGTATGCATTATTGTGAGTGAAAAGTTGAGTTAACTTCTTTCTATAAGGTCATGTACATAAAAGTAGCACACGTGGTTAAAATTAATTTCATCTAGATAATAGTTTACAAAACCATATAAGATAAGAGTTTATAAGAAACCCCAATATATCCAAGGCTAAGGAGTTGGTAGGTTGTCCGCGTCGGAAGACTTTATGTAATAATTGTTCATGAGGGACCTTGTGTGAATCTCCCGAAAAGGAGTTCGGTAACTACCATCATTAGATGACCAATTTATGTTTCAAACATAAATATCACAAACTAAAACCAAATCATTTTGATATATAAGGCAATTCATACAATGCTTATGAATACCCAATCAATAAAACCGAGAAACAATTTTGTTTCAAGAAATACCAACTTCATAGCGAAGGAATTTCTTTCAGAAATTATTCGTAGTAAAATGGGTTTGGATACGAAGGATAAAATTGATTACGAGGGATAAAATGAAATTGACCGAATCTAAAATGAACACAGTGCATTAGAATGTTTATAAGTATTCTTGTATATTGAAAGAGGTCACGAATTTATTATCAATATTGTGAATAGATATTCCTCGGCTGTCAATTAAACTGTTAGAGCATTGACTCTGCGATATGGTATGATGCATAAATCTAAAAGGATTCCAAGTATGTTATCAAAATATGGTTTTGTTAGTTGTACCTAAAGGAATATGATCCATCGGCCCCAATCATGTCTTTAAGAGTAAGATTAACGTGGTTGGAATTTAATGAGCAATGTTGACAAGAATAACACCATAAATTTCAACTGTTGAAATTAGTATAATAGGTTCATTATTCAATGCTCGAGTTAATTAAAATTTAGTCACAAAATTATTGCTTGGTATGGTTTTTTGTTTTGGTACATATGTGTTGAAATGGAAAATTTTATATAATGATTTAGAATAAACCGTTTGCACATAACAACTGTAATGACCCAGAATTTCGGGCACTTCGTATTTAAATATTTGAATTAATTAAGTATTTTGATCTTGGATTTATTATTATTAAAATGATTTAATATGCTTTTTTACCCCCTTTTAAATCATATGTAATGATGTAAACTTGTTTTGTAGAAATATTTACAAAAACAAATATTTTGAAAAAATATCGATAATGTGACTGAAAATCATTTTATCGATAAACAGTTTTTTTAACCATCGAAAGTTGTTCAGATTTTGTTTACATACACCTTTTTTCTTAGGAAATTAATAAGCAATTTTTTTTTACCATTTATGGAAATAAACTTTCTAGATGATATCATCAAAAATATTTTGAAAAGTGCTTAAATGGAAAGTCCTAACTCTTAAGAAATGATAAAGGAGAAGTGATGAGAGGTAATCCTTACATGTCATGAAAGATAGGTGAGAACAAGCTTATACCACACCATTTGAAGCCTATATAAGGATGAGCATAACTTTGTTAAATAATCTTTAATTCACAAAGCTTGAAATGAAGCATGAGAATTAAAAATAATAGAAGTGCTTAAGCACTAATCCACTAGTTATTCTCTAACTTTTTCATATCTTAACCAAATCATCTTCAATCTCTTCTAAACTTTGGCTATAGGCCTAAAAAATCATGGGAAGAAGATTAGGAAGTTAAAAGTAGGAGAAGGTGAGGGGTAGAGGAGGATCTTGAAGGGAGCCTAAGCATATGAGGAGGAGGAGGAGGTGTGGCTTTAGTTTGGAATTCCTAAAGGTTGGATCATTTGGCTTTTGGTGATGGTGGAAAATGATTTTTTGTTCTTATAGCTTTGTACTTGGGTTCCGCATGAATCTATACAGGTTATCTCACTATCTTATAAGTATATATTGTATATATGTTGTGCGCAAATTATGAAGTTAAAGTGACACTAACTAATTAAAGTTATAAACTTTGGACCCAACATCCTTTAAAAGTAAATGACAAGTTTATATTGTATAACATCACTTCTATTACCCACTTACACATGTGATATGGCCTTTACTTGATGCTTAAATGGTTGTTTAACTTGTATGTTAAATTAAAGTAAGTTTGAAAGTGTTTGAAACGAGAATGGTCTTAATAAGTGCACTTTCAAATCTCTTGTTTTCAAGATTTTTTATAAATAAACTAACAAATATTATTAGGGGTTCTTTCCAAGTTTTCAAGTACCTTAATGTTAGTGCTTATTGTAAAAATTTCAAGTCTTAAATCATTGGTTAAAGCTATAAAAACTAGTCACAAAGATCGTGTTTTTCAATGTTCTTTAATAAGGACTTTTAACCGCATTTAGAAATGCTGCAGTAAGTCATTTATGGTTTTAAATGTTTAAAAAATATATTTAAATTTGATAATTTTCTTAAATATTTTTAGAGATGTTCCAAATGCATTTTTAAGTATCTTAAATTTGGTTTGAAGTTTGAATATATTTTCAATAATTATATATGTATTTTCAAAGTAAAGAGGTTTTATAATATGAAACATATATCAAGTTATAAATTAGTTATTTTCAAGTAATATTTTATATAAATATTTGAAGCCTATTTACTAAAGCAAATATAAGTTTCGAAAAAGGCAATTGATTGGGCTTAACACTAAAAGCCGACGAGGTTGACTTCTCTATATTTGAGAGTTAAGATTGACGTCGAGTAGGGATAAAGCAGTAGAGCCCTAAACTATCAGGCTTCCCTCTTGAACAAGGAATAGTTAAGTTGAAACGTCGAAAACATGTTAATCTCGTTGTTTACTTACTTGTTTAAAAGGTAATTAACTTTGCTTAAAATTAAAAGCCGATGAAGTAGGATTATCTATTTGTGAGAATTAAGATTGATATCCAGTAGGACAGAGCAATAGAGCTCTAACCTACCAGGCTTCCATCTTGAATGAGGAATAATTAAGCCTAGAATATCAGAAATGGGTTAATCATGTTGTTTATTACTTGTTTATGCAAATCATTAATATATTACTTAACACCGAAAGCCAATGAGTATGCTTGTTTATTTGTGAGATTCAAGAATGAAGTGTCTAGGAAAGGCTTTGATGCAACCAGTGCTCGAACTTACCTGGTTTCACTTTTGGATGAGGAATATTTAAGTTGAAATGTCCGAAACGAGTTAAGTATATGAATATTGATTTGTACAAGCAATTATTTTAACTAGATAATCGATTAGTCGACTATCGAATTTAACCTATTATTAACTTAGATCTTTAAAAGAATGTTTTTAAAGATGATACAAGTATGAAATTGTTTTGGATTTATTGTGACAATTTGTTAATAATATTCGTCTTTAACCCTTTTTTATTATACTTATGAATATAAATAATTCTTTAAAATGATGTTTTAAAGATAAGCATAAGTGAAATGATTTTGGGTTTGTTGTGACGTTGTGTTAATAATATTCATCTTTAACCATTTTTGATTATACTTATGAATATAAATAGATCTTTAAAATGACGTTTTAAAGATAAACATGAGTGAAATGGTTTATGGTTTGTTGTGACAATGTGTTAACAACATTCATCTTTAACTCTTTTACATTATATTTATGAATGTAAATAGATCTTTAAAAGAATGAGATAAGCATAAGTGAAATAATTTTAGGGGTGACAATGTTTAAGCAACATTTGTTTTAAACCTTTTTGAATGGTTTTATGAAAGTACTTAGATATTTAAAATGGATATTTTGAAGGAAATTATAAGTATGGAATCTTTTGGAAAATGATATGAGAAGTAAAGGTTCAAAGTTAGAAATCTTGTTAATAATTTGTAAATATACTTATACCATTCGAGATAGTATATAAATAATTTTTGAAGTATAAAAAGAGTACAAATAAATAGTAGTGATTGATAAACAAAGTTTTATTAGATAAAATAAGTTTTTCTAATAAAAGAGATTAACAAAAGGGGGATTAGAAGTCGCTTATGTGACTTGATGTGCTTTCTATGTTTACTCATTTATGGAAAACATTTGGTCATATACTTAGCACTAAAAGTCGATGAAGTAGCTTGTCTATCTGTGGGAATTAAGAATGATGTTTGTGTAGGGATATGTGTAATAGAGCTCTAACCTACTAGCTTCACTCTTGATTGAGGGATAGTGTGAGATGAAAATATCAAAAATGCGATAAATATACGAGACTTGATTTCCATATGCGATCGCTCTCATTTTCATTGAATGACCAAATTTGTTGAATCAATCTTGAAGAGTCCGTGTTCGGTAGTGTTTTACTTACAAAAAACCACTTCAAGATTGAGATACATGTTCTATCTCTTGGAAGTGGATCTATTCGAGATGCCGGAATCCATATGTGGTTTCATGGTCTGTTTAGGTTGTGGGAATCCATTTAGAGATCATGTTTTGTTCGAGTGATGAAGACTCGTGTGAAAGGTGCTAAATATAACCTCGACATCGGAAATAGCTAAAAACAGAGTAGGCCTCACAACTTGGGGTTTAGCTGATCTATGTCAAGGGTTGCCAACTCCATATCTAGAGATACTTATCGATTGTTAACCGACGAGATTTGATGATATTTGGTTCATGTTGTTCATGTTTATGTTCGAACGATGGGCCGCTTATCTTTACCTATATAGTATATTTTACCTAGAGATATACAACGCTAGGAAGGTACTTTCAGACCCTTGTGCATGAGATTGTATCCGGCTCCACCGGGGAGATCACCATGAAAAGTCCGTTATGTGGACATTCCTTATCAAGTTTGATTGCACCATCTAATGCCGTTGAATGTAATGAACGTAACTATTCCAGCTATGTTATATATTTATATTCTACACCTTAGACATTATCTAATATATCACCTTATGTACTTATTAGGTGGCGGTTTTTTTGAGGGGATAACCATTTTGGCATTCCATGCGGTCTCAAAAGTATTGTTATATGCTGTACACATATTGCTTGAGTTTCTCATACTAAACTTATGTCCGACACTTGATTTTTGTTGTGCTTAAATTCCTTGCGTGCTCTTTCAAGTAGTCTGAGTAAGGCATGTTTTTCATTGATGTTCTTTGGAGCTCAAGAAGACAAGCTGGTTGTTTCACCTACTGCAATATTCCTATTTCCGCTACATTACTATTGTATATATCCGCATTTGTGAGGATAGGTTACTATAACTATCCAAGCTGATAATAGTACTTAGGTTTTATAACTCCAAAATTTCTGTATTGGGGTAACCCTTTGTAATGTTCTTTTGACATTATATATTATCATTTCATTAGTGAGAATCTGATGTTTTGTTCTCTTCTTCCTTATTCATTTTTGTTTTATTTTACCATAGCAATTCATCTTTTCAACAGTTGGGTGCTCGGCACATGAATACCGTGGATGTATTACTGACGATATTTAAGGGTCGAAAAGGCGGGTCGTTACAATAACCAAGATGTCTCAAAGTTAGCAGGAGTGATATTGAGCTTATGGGTTTTGAATATGAGCCACGAAATCATACAAAAGTATTATTTTGTAAGCATCAAAATTGAATAAGTATTTTGAGAGAAATATCAAATAGTTTGATTTTTAGTCAAAACGAAGAGGAAGTGTGTATTCATTTGAAGGAACCAATAAAAGGTACATATATAGATATTTGTAGACTATAAATAAACAAAATACTACCGATTGTTAATGACGTACTTATGTTAAAATTAGTAATAGTTTAGTTGTTTAATACTTGACATTGGATTAGTAAATTATATCCTTTATAAAAAGTATAAAAGGTGTTCGGAATGTCCCATATGATATGGAAAGACACCTTATTAAAATGTTTAAAATGGAACATGTAAGATAGATTCTTTATGCATTAGCAATAAGAATTATCATACATGTTGTTTTGTCTACAATTTCGTAATTTTGTTATGTATTCGATGCATGAGAAAATAACAAATCCAAATTAAGATCATTGAACAGAAGTTTAGAGTATTCTCGAGTATTTATGAAATATTAGATAGTTGTTTACAGAAACAACGAACTTCTTATGAAGGAGTGTTTAGACTTGAACTTCGTAAGTGCTATCGAGTATAATATGTCAGTATTAAATCCACGTACAAACCTTAGTTAAGGAGCCTTAAGTTGGAAATGTTCCAAACAAGAAGTCATGGCTAATTTAACAAAAAGGTTAAGTACATCGCCTTGAATAGAGTCATGATAAAATCAATGTGTAAATATAAATGTACAAATTTATAATCGAGCTTAGGGTGATTCCAAGTATTAAGAACACTATATTGTTGTTATATGATAACAATGTGACGATAAGAGCTCACTAAAGTCGAGAAACATACTCGGACTAGTTCCACATGATAATGGTAGTTCATCATCATCGGAGAGAGTTGATTGATAGAGTAAATAATTAAAATAACACTGCAGATCCATTCATAAAGGGACTAGCTCGATCAGTTCTCATCAAACTGAATGAAGGGATAGATAGCGATTCCATAATTGGCCCCAAGTGCGAGTAGGAGATTGATAGAGTTAGAGGTATGCCTCAGGGGCAATTATATAATTTTTAGACATATCTAACTTGATAACCTATCTTGTTCGAAATAAAAGGTGTTTTCTTTCTATTATATACATAATATAATGTTTTATATATTAATTAATTAATTTAATTAATCTATAATTAATATAAAATCCATTAATGATATGTTTTGTGATAGTAGAAACAATGTGTTGCAATCATAAGTGACTTATTATAATCAAATAAACATACCATTTTAAATATTCCTAGTCAAGATGTATTGAGATTGGATATCGATATATCTATTGAGACTTGAGTACGTAATACTCTTTAAATATTGTAAAAGGCATTACTCAAGGCTATTGGAGGTACCAAGGGGTTGCGTTGATATTTATTAGATAATTATGGAATGACTCACCGGATAGTTTTCTGTTGGTTAGTATAACTAAGGTCAAGCAGAAAATATTGATGTGGAAATATTACACATTTCTCTTGACTTGAGAGTACCGTTGATCTTCAATATGGAAGCTACACTTTGATTATAATTAAATCGTGGCACGACACCTATCAAACGACTATAGTTGGGTTGAATTGAAACATTAGTGGTAAAACAGTTTTCAGGAGAGGATTCATATCCTCGGTTATATGAGTTTAGTATAACTGTCAATTAAAGTCAACTCAAAGTCAGTCTCTGGTCGGAAAAGTGCGCTTACAAATGTTACTGTTGAACTAAAGACTTTCTGTATAACAACAAGCTCTAAAACAGACCTAATTTTCGATCCAATAAAAGCATCTCAAAATGAGCTATTGGGTTGTTAAAGTTGAAACACTACATAATACAGAGTGCTACCTATCCGTACTTTCAAAATCTCACCGTGGAATGGATAAAATAATATCAAAAACATGTATCCATTTCATAAAAAGAAAACTAGTTTAGAAACTTACAAGTTATCACAAAATCCTACAATGTGTCAACATAAAACCTCCATAGTAAAATATTTCAAAATACGCATTTGTTTAAAACTAGGAACATAAAATATTAGAAAGAAAAACATAAATAGATAGACAACTGTCATAAGCTTTCTTCTCCATCATCTTCTCCTAAATTAGCAGGATCTCCCCTAACCTATGTGCTGTGATGAGGAACAACAAATGTCCGATGAATGAAAATCTTAGGCTTTACCATAATTGTATTTGGGTGGTATCATCTAAGTAATACGTCTTACGCATTTAAAATAATAATACCAAAAACTTCAACTACAGGCCTAATGGGATTTCCAAGTCTAACTCCAAACTCTAATGAAACTATCATTAATGATGTAGAGAAAGCACTTAAACCACTTAATACCTATCAATGGGAATTAGGCAGACCCTGACCATTTAACAACTATAAATAGGTAGGTTCCCATCAATTAATACCTAATTCAAGCTGGGTCACTCTGTGGTTCGCCTTTACAGACATCCTAAGGAATCCCATAGGTCACCTAATACTTCTTATATGGAAAAGAGGCGGATCCTACAATAGTCACTTAATACCCTTAAATTAGAAGTGGACCCCTCCAAAGATCTCTAACCTACTATATCGAAAACGTATTAATGACCCGTAACCCAATCGTGACAACTCAGATTAGTCCAACCATTCATAGGTACTAGTAGCTAGATTACTGGGCAGACTTACCCTACAAACTTGAGACTAATCTTGCATCCATGAAAGTTATTTATCATAGGCAATGTCTCACATCAGTCACCAAAGTCACACTACTGACTGCCATATTTAACCGGACAAACTTATGTGTGCTTTAGACTAACCTTGCATCCCTATAATTTAGTCATACTTCATATACACACACACACACACACTAATTATATATATATACTTTTTCACATAGTCAATACTCAAGGCCATATAAGGCAAACCTAGAACGCCAAACTCATATAAGTCCCAAGCTCCAAATAAAAATAGCTAATATCCTTAGCCAACACAACCAGGCTTGTATAAAAATGGAACGATATAAAACTTACCTCATATTAATATAACAGAATTAACCTCTCTATTTCAATAAATACATCTTCCAATTTAAACCTTTTGTATTCTATTCAACTTTTGCAATTACTACCTTAGAGTGAAAGAGGGATTCATACTTATTGAATTTACAGAATTAAGCTGTGCAAACTACAAATAGTTAATGAATCATTTGCATACCATTTATTACTTCATTTATTTTTAGAATCCTTTAACACTACAAGAGAAATAAAAAGAGATGAAGTAGAATAATTATAAAGTGCTTAAATATCAAACACAGATCTAATTCTAATATATTAGTATAAGGTAATTGAAATTCCATCATATTCATAGATTGACATTTATTTGGGGAAATTTTTGGGTTTTAGTGATATGTTTTTGTTTACCAAAATTTCCCAATGAATATATCAAATCCAACAAATACTACACAATTACTGAAATGGGAAAAACTAAAATTTCTACTCTCTAATAATTTTCCTGCTTCTTATTTTGGACTTGGTTCACACCACTCCTAGTTTCCCTTCCATATCTCTTCTTTTTGAAACATACAACAAGTGAATTGTATATAAATTAGATTCAGAATTGGGTATTAAAGAAGAATAGAATTTAATCTATAGATCTCTAAAATCCTTACCAGAAATTCCTACTGATATTGAATCAAGAAGAAAAATAATAAAGCTTCGCTAGCTTTCCTAAAAAAATTATGAATAAAATTAATAGGGCTAGACCTATATTTATAGAGGTCAGAAAGCTTAGAACCATTAGATCAAAATAGTGCAATCTAGACTGTTTATGGCCTAAGAAAACCTAACCATTAACACTTTCAGCGGTTGAATGCTGCCATTGGGCGTTCAACCGCTTATGAGAGGTCGACCGTCTTCGTTTGTGACCTTGTTTTATTTCTTACCTTTTTATTCTATTTATTGCTTAATTTTGCTACATTAATTCCTTAATTATCATTAATGTTTACTTAAACCTTAATCCTATATTAACCTTTCGATTACAAATTTCAAATTCTAAATTTAAACTCATTTAAATAATTTAAACTTGAAAATTTTAAACGCCCATAACTTCTTCATTTGAACCCCGATTACTAAAATGTATATACGAAAATTGATTAGAAAATCATTGTTGATGTAATGGTGCAACTTTCATGACAAAATTATAACATTTACAAAATTTACAGTTTTAGCATTTATTTAGTTAATTAATTTTCTTATCAAATTTTACAAGGTGTTGCACTTTCCCTCCTTAAAATGTATTTTGCCCCTAAAATCCCCAAGCATACATAATGTAACATGCACTCAACAACCATATTATATAACTAAGTTATGCATACAACCATATATTCAACCAAAAAAGTAACGTGATTATGTTCGCAACATACTATAGATGAGCTCAATCATACCGTGAATGCAAGATTATGATAAATAGGCATGTATGAAAGCATCCTAAATATATGTGAAATTCTATATGAGTGCAAAAATAACAGTAAAAAGTGTGGCAACCATCTCCTTCCATCCAATCTAACAATCATGATGCAACCAAATATTAAATTTTAAAGAGAAAAGTTTAGGAGAGAAAAGCTTAGGATGAGAAGCCTTTATCTTTTCTTCATTTTCTCATGTGCTTTCTACTGGGTTATCTCTCCATTGTACTCAGACACACCTAATTTCTTTGTTATAAAGCTTCTTAATTCCATGCTTCACTATGCAAGCAGGAGCATGGGGGGTTAAAAGCTCCGTCTCAACATCTTTTAATTGATCGAGCTACTACTATAGTGGTGGCCTCATATAAACCTCGAGTGTAAAACATGAAAGACATTATAGACTCCTACTAATTTTCCTGGAAGCTACATTCTATAAGCAAGTTTGCTCACCCTCTCTAAAATCCAAAAAAGCCCAACGAACCTTGGCGTCAACATCCTAGAAGTACCAAACCTCGTACCTTCCTAATAGGGGAATCCTTGACAAATACCATTTCCCGAACCAAAAACTCTAGGTTCTTTCCGTGCCTGTCAGCATAGGACTTTTGACGATCATATGCAGCCTTCATTTGCCGTCTAATTACTTCTAAAGTCTCCAAGGTCTCATGGATTAAATCTGGTCAAAGTAGGATTTTATCATTAGTTTCCCACCAGCAATTAGGCGATTTACATAGCCTTCCATATAAGGCTTCAAAAGGTGTCATACCAATCGTTTCTTGATAAACATTATTGTACACGAACTCTACCAAGGCTAAGTGATGCATCCAAGGTCCTTCAAAATCCATGATGAAAGCTCTCAACATACCTTCAAGAATTTGTTTACCCTTTCTGTCTTACCATTGGTCGATAGATAATAAGCGGTGCTATGGTTCAAAGTCGTTCCCAAAGCAGATTGCAAGCACCTATATAATTCACTAGTGAATAAGGGGTTTCTATCACTAGCATTGCTGACTGCAACTCCATATAATCACACTACTTCCTTAACATAAATTTGTGCTAGAGCCACTGCAGTCCTATTACTCGTAACAGGAATAAAATGGGCACTCTTAGTGAACTTATCCATTATTACCCAAATAGCTTCATTGCCTCTTTGACTTCTAGGTAGCCCATCTGTAAAAGTCCATATATATATTCTGCCACTTCTAAGTCAGCATCTCTAATGGTAACAGCAGTCCTTCGGGCTTCCCTGGCTCTGCCTTGATCTTTTGGTAAGTTAAACACCTAGAGACATACTCGGCTACTCTTTTCTTCATCCCTAGCCAATAGAAAATCCTTTTCATATCCTTGTACATTTTATCTCCTCCGAGATGAGTGGTCATTTTATAATGGTGACACTCAATTGGAACTTGCTCTAAAATATCTTCTAATATTGGGACACATATAACTTCCACTTTCCAACCATCCCTTTGTGTTTATTAGACATAACTTACATGAAGGAAATGTTATCCTCTACTCAGCTTATCAAAAATTTCTGCTAGTACCATAGTGTAACGGCCAACCTTTTTGGACAGTTTAAATCGACAATAAACCACACATGTCAACTCAAACCATTCAAAAGGGAGGATTGTTAATGGGGTAAATAAGAAAATAAGAGAAAGAAAGAAGAAAACGAACATAGAATCTCGCAGCAGAATGATGATATACAATAATCAAATAAACAGTTCATGAAGCTGTTTATGCAATACATTTGATTATAATCTATACAACATTTATCAAAGTGATATATACATACATCAGACATAAATCAATAATGCAGCAGACAACATGATGCAGGGATAATAATAGTAGTGATGTACCAAATCTTCGTCTTCATCCTCCAGACTAAATCTTCAATAAGCTGAAAACTCAGGACTGACCCGAGCGTAATGGAAAGAACAAAACACTCTAGTCAAGACTAAAATATCCTTATGTAAGTCAAATCGATATCGCATATAAAATATGAGTGTCACGGCGTTAGAAATGCTTACTAGTTTTCACATCTCGTATCCAATGTATAACGTGCGTGCAATAACTCAAGAGATGTTACGGAATTTTCCATCTCTTAAGGATCCGTCAAAATATTTTTATGTAGTAGAATACGCTACATATATGATGTATAGTAGGCAAAATAAATGTTTTTCTTATCGTTAAGGCTTTACATTGACCCCCCTTAATGCGTTTTTAAGCATTGTCGTATAGTTTGCATATAAAGCACCAGTAAACGATCGATGGATAGGGATGCATCATGATACGACAACACTAAACCAAAATTGTATGGGTCTCATTTAGGGATAAAAGTATGACAAGGCATGTGAGGCAATTCCCAAGGTAGGATACTACCAGTTCGGATCGTAGGGCTGGTGGTAACGCATCATAGCCCTAACCGCCTACCGAGTCCATCCATCCCATATCGAGTCAAAGGGAGGCTATGCCAATCAAGGTGCACCGATTGAAACAAACAACAAGAGTAATAATATGGACCGAGTCTAAGAAAACCGAAGAACGGATGTCCGCTCGGGGTAATTAGCCCACTTGGCTTTATCAAGTCCTGTTTTAGTCATTTCAAATTAGCACAAGTGTCGGAGTCTATCCATCATCATTCTCTTTCTTCAAATCCAGCAATCATCGACAAATCCAACCACTTCGTACAGGATTCTCCTCCGCCTTCACAATTGTTAAAGTAGTTCCAGTATCGACAGGGAGTATGCCCATATCCGCCCCAGTCTATTTAACAACCAAACATCATTTTTACACATCGGTTGGTTCTTTTACATTTTGAAAACAGTTCATCCTTGACATCAAAATATCACATTCGCTTCACAATCAAATCCATTCGAAATCATCATATTTACTCAAAGTATACTATTTCAGTTCAAAATCATTTTGCCTTAATATCTTGATTTCACTTCCAAAATTGTTTCGATTTCAATTTAGGTTATAACTTCAATTTAACCCAATCCTTATTTAAATCCATGATTTAAAAATAACATTCTATTCTTGACCAATTTGAATTTTTGAAAGAAATAGTTTGCGTAGTTTAAATAATTAAAATAGTTAATATAGTGTAAATGGTTGAAATAGTTAAAAATATTTAAAATGGTTCAAATAGTTAAAATAGTTTAAATAGTTTAATATAAAATAATTCAAATATTGAAATGGTTTATATAGTAAAATAATTTGGAAATCCAAAATAATTCAAATATTTAAAGAATATATATTTTAAATAGTTCATACAAAATAATTCATTTGAAAAACAGTTTCAAAGTCAAACTGATTCAATTTCCAAATCTTCTCAATTCAAATCGATCCAATTTCCCTTTCCATTCATATCGACTCAATTTCGATTTCAATTCGAATTAAATTCGATACGAGTTCATATTCAAATCAATTCCAATTCCTTTTCCAATTAATTCAATTTTGGTTTCAATTCCAATTAATTCAATTCCAATTTGAACTCATTTCAATTCAATTCTCAATTTAACCCATTTCGATTTATATAAATTTCAAATTCAGCTTTCAAAATATCGATTTAAAACACTTGAATCAAATTAACCTTCCATATTCGGTTTAAAATCCCCTTCTTCATATATATTCAATTTTGAGCTCAATTTCGAGCTAAATTTCGAAATATCGTTTTATATCACTTTTACTTAGCAATATTTAACGTTCGAATATAAATCCAATCTTTTAAAAACAAATCAATTTATGGAATTCAATCATATTTCGATTATAACTTGAAAATCTCAACTTTAATTTTTAAATGATTTTGCTAAACACAATCTAATCCCACAGTTTGGACTCAAGTTCGAAAAGAATCCAATTTCCATAAACTTGATTTTTATTTCTTTAATCTAAATCATTTTAAATAAATTTCAAATCAAAAATTATAAAATCATTTAATTTAACCAATCCGATGTTCATATATAATTTTCTATCCTATGGCAAAGTGATCAGGTATTTCAATTTAATTTTAGAGATGGATACATACATATATATATATATATATATATATATATATATATATATCATTTCAATCCAAATCACAATGTCATAGGTATATATCATTTCAATCTATTTCTTAATTTATTCGAATAATTCGATCTAAAGTTTTATGTACTATAAATAATATACATGATGATAACGAGATATATCAGAATAAATAAACATCCAAATCATCCGAAGTATCAACCAATAGCATCCTTCACAATCAATCATCCAAACAGTCAATATGATTCTCAACAATATCATAGATTTCAATATTAGGTATTTTACTGGTAATTATATTCCAATTTCGACTCTAACTATCAATTTTAATTTTTTTATCAGTTAATTCAAGGACAGTTTATATGACAATTAATTTATCAAACATCAATCAATAATTTATATCACTTCACAATTTCAGATTTAACTAGCATAAAAAATATTTTAGTACGTTGTGGGCATTATAAAACACTCACCTTAAGTCTTCAATTTTAAATCAAATCGACCAACATTCGATTTAACCTAAATATTAACTAGCTCCAAATGACTCCAAATCAGTTGTAGAATATGGTGCTCAACGCCACGATTCTGTCACCGCTCTTTTCGCTCAATTCCGACCTCGCATGGAGAAGATATGCATTTTTAATGTTTCACGATTTAACATATAATTAAATTACAAATTATTATTAAACCTAGATCTTGGCCGTTCGTTGCCTCCTGGAAATCAAGGCCATACGTTTCCTTTCTCCTTCATCTCTTGTACACGATTTCAACTGAGAGAACCCAAACGCACGCGACCTACAAGCGAACATCGTAACCACCACAGTTGCCGAGATGTTGATCAGGAGCCATCACCATGTAGCCCTTCACGATCTCTACCATCGGCCTTGACCCTATTGAACTCGACTTCCCCATACTCTCGATTTTCGTGCTCGAATAGCAGGAGAACGTAGCGAAAAACTGGCCTCCACGCTCCTCTAAATTCGATCTTCACCGTTGGATCTGCAAATCACATTATGCTCTTCATTTTTCTAATTGAGAGTTTCCTCCATCTGCGTGTGGATTTCAAGAAAATAGAGGGAGAAGTATAGAAGATTTCAGCCATTGAAATGTTTTTTGGAGGCGCAGCTGTAGATAACGCTAGGGTACACTGTGCAGCTCATTTATGTAAGTGTAATATATATTATTTTAATATTATTTTAACTTTTTTCGGACGAACTCCAAACGAAGTGTGCCACTAGGCATTTTTAATGTTTTGCCCCTATTGCGAACACAATAAAACATGCTTCGGGGACTAATGCGATCGTGTGGAGAAGATAAATTTTTGAATTGAATTAAAATATTAAATTTTTGATGTTAAATTCAATGCATTTCTATCCCGTATGACCAAATGATAACTCCAAACTCTACAAAATTTGAAATCTGATAATAATACACTATTATCAATCTAATGGAACTAGTTTCGTCGAAATCCGAGACCGTGTCCCAGAAGGCTATTTTTAACGTCTCGATTATAATATAAAATTTTCAATTTCTAATCATTCACTTTTAAATCCAATTTTAAATTTTTACAATCTTTATTGTTGTTTAAATAAAAATTACATCAACTTTCGATATCATTTTCAATCATATTAAATTCAGAATTCCATTGTTCAATTAATTTATGATATTAAATTTAAAGAATTTAATTGTAGAGCATTCAACAAATTTCAATATTAGATTTTGAAACGAATTTTACTTATCAATCAATTACTTTATTTACATCTAATGAATTCAACATTTATTATTTAAACCAACTATTGATTGTAAACACATTCAATATAAAGCATTACCTTTCAATACTCGTTATTACTTAAACCTTCGAAATTAGTTTATTTCAAAATTTTATTCGAGTTCATATCCAACAACTTACATTGAAAATCATTAAAATTTTATTTTTAATCATTTTTATTTAATAATTACATTAAATTTAATAATTTTAAATAGCTATTAATACGGGTCGTTACAATCTCCCCCACTCAAAACTTTTCGTCCCGAAAAGACGTTAAGTAAAGAATTTAACATTTGATATATTTTATTAAAAATTATCAACTTATAAAGTCATAAATTCCATTTATAAAAACCATTATTACGTTTCTACAATGCTACTCCGACCGGCTTATGGAATTTACAAGTTAGTTGCAAACAAGTTATAAAAATTTTAAAATTTTAAAATTTTCTAATACCTGGATTTGCGAAAAGTTTCGGTAGAGTCTTCATTGCGCGACTCGATTGAAACAACTACAAAACACCACTATGGGGCCCAAACCAACAAAAGAAACCAAAAGCTAACTGACTCAATAAAAAAATCACCAAATCTAATGATAAAATTAACATGTACCTTTTTATCGGACAATCCAAATTTTTCTTGATTTCAAATACCTGCGTCTTAATTAACAATGATATCCAATTATATAATTTAAAATCAATCTATATTTTTCATTTTCAATTTCCAATATTTGCTTTACTTAAGCTCGTACAATGTATATATATATATATCATCCGTACGCAATATCAAATTTGATCGCTCACTCGATCACACAATTTCACTTTTGAACTAGTATCGTTTGCATGATCCTCTAGTGTGGATTCGGATTTGGTTCCTTGATTAGAAACTGTCATTCTCCTTTCATAGCCTTATACTATGATAAAGAATCCCAAAACCAATCAAAATCCAAATCTAGGGTTTGCCGTCGAGAATCAAGTGAAAAATCCTATCTCAGATCGATATAAATTATCTCGAAATTCTATGCTCAAATCTAGATCGAATTGCTATGCGAATAAAATAATATATGTACAATTTACGTATTATCTTTCAATAGATTTCTATCTAATTCATCTGTATTAAATTTCTTTTACTTACCTTCATTTCATTTGCGATCAATTATTCGCAATCCATTATTCATATCCCTTTTCTACTTAGTATCTATATCTTTACATAGTATATTCTTTAATACTATCATTTCTTAAACATCATTTCATAAAATTTGCTTACTTAAGTTCATTTTAAACATTCTATTCAATTTAGTTAACAGAACTTAATAATTTAAACACCAAGTTCATTTCAAATCATTTGAAATAAGTACATATACTTATATCTTTTATATATCAAATCATATTTTTGAATTTTAAACCAAAATCCGTTTGTCAAAACAATTTCGAAGCAAAGCTTCATGCAAGTCTCCCCTACTTTGAGACTCGAAAATGAACGTCGATGATGCTGCGCAGACATCATAGAAATTATTTTCCAATGACAAAAGAAGGGAGTACTAAATTCAATCCTTTTAAAAATATTTTTCATAAATATTTTTCGACTAATATCACTATATTTTTCCAAAACTTTGAAAACCATTTTCAAATTCCCAGGACTTATATTCACAACTTCTCAATTTAAATCCATTTTAATTTATAAGTCGCATTTATAAATTATACTTACATAATTTCACTTCTTAAAATACTTCACAAATGGTTTTATCATTGTTTATTTTATAATAAACCTCTTTTATTAAGACACAACAGCCAATTATGATAATAATCAATATTATCATTCTTAACAACCAAGCACACCATATATACCATAATAATTTCCAAAAATTATTCCTTTATATAAAAAATATTATTAGGGTAAAATTATTTAATTTACCCAATTTCAAAACAATACTATGTCGAATTGTTCTGCTCAAGTGTTTAGAGATCCCTATCAATAACGTTAATTACTCGTATTGACCAGAATCCATAAGCCACTCAAAAAATCAACCAACACAACATAAAACAATTTTATATCACTAACGAATACGCGCTTATATCTATTAGTACACTCAAACTTTATTAGGATATTACGGACCCTATCTTTAATGAATTACCCTACAAAACTAAGGTTATCGCAAAACCAAAATTCTGATACCAACTGTAATGGCCTACCTTTTTGGATAGTTTAAATCGATAATAAATCACACATGTTAACTCAAACCATTCAAAAGAGAGGAATTGTTAATGGGGTAAATAAGAAAATAAGAGAAAGAAAGAAGAAAACAAACACATAATCTCGCAGCGGAACAATGAAATATAATAATCAAATAAATAGTTCATGAAGCTGTTTATACAATACATTTGATTATAATCTATACAAAATTTATCGGAGTGATATATATGTATCAGACATAAATAAATAATGCAGCAGACAACATGATGCAGGGATAATAATAGCAGTGATGTACCAAATCTTTGTCTTCGTCCTCTAGACTAAATCTTCAATAAGCGGAAAAACTCAGGACTAACCCGAGCGTAATGAAAAGAACAAAACACTCGAGTCGGGACTAAAATACCCTTATGTAAGTCAAATCGATATCGCATATAAAATACGAGTATCACAGCGTTAGAGGTGCTTACGGGTTTTCACATCTCCTATCTAGTGTATAACGTGCGTGCAATAACTCAAGAGATGTTACGGGTTTTTCCATCTCTTAAGGATCCGTCAAAATATTTATATGTATTAAATATTTTTCTTAGAGTTAAGGCTTTATATTTATCCTCCTTAACGCGTTTTTAAGCATTGTCATACAGTTTGCATATAAAGCACCAGTAAACGGTCGGTGGATAGGGATGCTCCGTGATACGACAATGCTAAACTAAAATTGTATGGGTCTCGTTTAGGGATAAAAGTATGACCAGGCATGTAAGGCAATGCCCAAGGTAGGATACTACTAGTTCGGGTCGCAGGGCTGGTGATAAGCATCATAGCCATGACCGCCCACCGCGTCCGTCCATCCCATATCGAGTTAAAGGGAGGCTATCCCAATCAAGGTGCACCATTCAAAACAAATAACAAGAGTAATAATATGGACCGATTCTAAGAAAATCGAAGAACGGATGTCCGCTCGAGGTAATTAGCCCACTTGGCCCTATCAAGCCATCCTGTTGTAGTCATTTCAAACCGGCACAAGTGCCGGGGTCTATCCACAATCGTTCTCTTTCTTCAAATCAAGAAATCACTGTCAAATCCAACCACTTCGTTCTGGATTCTTCTCTACATACACAGTTGTTAAATTGGTTCCGGTATCGACAGAGAGTATGGCCATATCCGTCCCCGGTCTTTTTAACAACCAATGTTATTTTTAGACACCGGTTGGTTCTTTACATTTCGAAAACAGTTCTTCCTTGATATCAAAAAATCACATTCACTTCACAATCAAATCCATTTTGAAATCGTATATTTACTCAAAGTGTACTATTTTAGTTCAAAATCATTTCGCCTTAATATCTCGATTTCGCTTTCGAAATTTTTTCGATTTCAAATTAGGTTGTAACTTCAATTTAACCCAATCCATATTTAAATCCATGATTTAAAAATAACATTGCACTCTTTACCAGTTTGAATTTTTGAAAAAAATAGTTTGAATAGTTTAAATAATGAAAATAGTTAATATAGTGCAAATGATTAAAATAGTTAAAAGTATTTAAAATAGTTCAAATAGTTTAATATAAAATAGTTCAAATATTAAAATGGTTTATACAGTAAAATAATTTGGAAATCCAAAATAATTTGAATAATTAAAGAATATAGATTTTAAACAGTTCATACTAAATAATTCATTTGAAAAATAGTTTCATAGTCAAACTGATTCAATTTCCAAATCTTCTCAATTCAAATCAATCCAATTTCCATTTCCATTTCCATTCGTATCTACTCAATTCCGATTTCAATTCAAATTAACTTTGATTCCAGTTCATATTCAAATGAATTCCAATTCCTTTTCCAATTAATTCAATTTAGGTTTCAATTCCAATTTGAACTAATTTCAATTCAATTCTCAATTTAAACCATTTCGATTTATATAAATTTCAAATTCGATTTACAAAATATCGATTTAAAAACTTTAATCAAATTAACCATCCACATTCAGTTTAACATCTCCATCTTCAAATAAAATTCAATTTCAAGCTCAATTTCGAAATATCGTTTTATGTCACTTTTACTTAGCAATATTTGATGTTTGAATATAAATCCAATCTTTTGAAAACAAATCAATTTATGAAATTCAATCTTATTTCGACTATAACTTGAAAATCTCAACTTCAATTTTTAAACAATTTCGTTAAACATAATCTAATCCCACTATTTGGACTCAAGTTTGAAAAGAATTCAATTTCATAAACTCGATTTTTATTTCTTTAAATCCAAATCATTTTAAATAAGTTTCAAATCAAAAATTCTAAAATCATTTAATTTAACCAATCTGGTGTCCGTATATAATTTTCTGTCATATGGCTAAGTGATCGGTTATTTCAATTTAATTTCAGGGATGGATATATATCATTTCAATCCAAATCATAATGTCATAGGTATATATCGTTTCAACCTATTTCTTAGTTTATTCGAAGTATTTCAATCTACAGTTTTATATACTGTAAATAATATACATGATGATAACATGATATATTAGAATGAATAAACATCGAAATCATCTGAAGTATCAACCAATAGCATCCACCACAATCAATTATCTAAACAGTCAATATAATTCACAACAATTTCATAGATATCAATATCGGGTATTTAACTAGTAATTATATTCCAATTTTGAATCTAACTGTCAATTTTGATGTTTTTATCTGTTAATTCAAAGATAATTTAGATGACAATTAATTTATTAAACAACAATCAATAATTTATATCACTTCACAATTTCAGATTTAACTAGCATAAAAAATATTCTAGTACGTTGTGAGCGTTGTAAAACATTCACCTTGAGTTGTCAATTTTAAATCAAATCAAACGATGTTCGATTTAACCTAAAATTTTAACTAGCTTCAAAAGACTCTAAATCATTTCTTGAATGTAGTGCTCATCGCCACGATTTTGTTGCCGCTTGTTTCGCTCATTTCCCACCTAGCATGAAGAAGATATGCTTTTTAAAGTTTCACGATTTAACATATAATTAAATTACAAATTCTTTTATTATTATTATTAAACCTAGATCTTGGCCGTTCATTACCTCCTGCAAATCAAGGCCACATGTTTCCTTTCTCCTTCATCTCTTCGTACGCGATTTCAACTGAGAAAACCCAAATGCACGCGGCCTACAAGCGAATGCCGCGACCACCACAATCGCCGAAATGTTGATCAGGAGCCATCAACATATAGCCCTTCACGAGCTCTACCGTCGGCCTTGACCGTGTTGAGCTCGACATCCCCATGCTCTCGATTTTCTTGCTCGAACGGTAGGAGAAGGCGATGAAAATCTGCCTCCCCGCTCCACTAAATCCGATCTTCACCGTTGGATCTAAAGATCACATTGTGCTCTTCAATTTCCTAGTTGAGAGTTTCATCCATCGACGTGTGGATTTCAAGAAAATAGAGAGAGAAGTATAGAAGATTTCGGTCGTTGAAATATTTTTAGAGGCACAGCTGAAGATAACGCTAGGGTTCACTGTGCAGCTTATATATATACGTATAATATATATTATTTTAATATTATTTTGACTTCTTCCGGACAAACTCCAAACGAAGTGTGCTACTAGGTGTTTATAACGTTTTACCCCTATTCCGAACACAATGGAACATGCTTCGAGGCCTAATTCGATCATATGGAGAAGATAGATTTTTGAATTGAATTAAAATATTAAATTTTTGATATTATATCCAACGCGCTTCTATCCCGTACGACCAAACTAACTCCAAACTCTACGAAATTTGAAATTCGATAATAATACACTATTATAGATCTAATGGAACTAGTTTCATTGAAATCCGAGATTGTGCCCTGGAAGGCTATTTTTAACGTCTCAATTATAATATAACATTTCGAATTTCTAATCATTCACTTTTGAATTCAATTTTAAATGTTAACCATCTTTATTGTTGTTATATAAAATTTACATAAACTTCCGGTATCATTTTCAGTCATATTAAATTCAAAATTCAATTATTCAATTAATTTACAATATTAAATTTAAACAATTTGATTGTTTAGTATTCAACAAATTTCAATATTAGGTTTTTAAACGAATTTTACTTATCAATCAATTACTTTATTTACATCTAATGAATTCAACATTTATTATTTAATCCAACTATTGATTGTAAACACATTCAATACATAGCATTACCTTTCAATACTCGTTATTACTTAAATCTTTGAAATTAGTTTATTTCAAAATTTTATTCTAGTTCATATCCAATAACTTACACATTAAAATGTTATTTTTAACCATTTTTATTTTATAATTACATCAAAATTTAATAATTTAAAATAGTTAAAAATACGGCCATTACAACGTATCTTCTTTCTATCTTTGCCCAATGTCACTCATTAATGCTAGTATTAACTCCATTGCTGCCAAACATCCTTAAGTGAGTACTATTGGTGGATGGAAATTAAAATTTTAGAACTCTAACTTCATCCATTCGTACATAGCACAAACAATAGCATGCCTTCGACTGAAGGCGTTGGCAATGGCATTCCCTTTGTCGAGGGTATATTGAATCTCAAAGTCATATGAGCTAAAATCTCCATCCATCTTTGCTGTATAAGATTTAAGTCTTTTTGGAAAAAAGGTATTCAAGGGATTTATGGTTGGTGAATAATTCAATCTTCTCTCCTAAAAGATAGCGCCACCACAACTTCAAAGAAGAAATAATAGCCGCTATTTCTAAATCATGAGTATGATATCTTTTCTCATGGTCTTTCAGTTACTTACTGGCATACTTTACTACCTTCCCTTATTACATGGGAATAGCTCTTAGCCTTGTCCCACAAGCATTAGTGTGTATAGTTAAAGGCTTTGATTCATCTAGGATCGTTAGTATGGGTGCGCTAGTTAGTGTCCCCTTCAGTGTCTTAAAAGAATCTGCACAATTATCATCCATGCAAAGACTAAGTTCTTCTTAGTTAGGCGAGTTAATAGTGATACTATCTTTGTGAAATTTTTGATGAACTTTCGATAATATGCCACCAAACCAAGAAAACTCCTAACTTCTATAGTGTTCGTTAGAATCTTCCAATTGTGAATAACTTCCACTTTAGCAGGATCAACAGACAATCCCTTCTTGAAAACAATAGGACGTAGAAATTTCACCTCCGTTTTTCGAAAACGGCACTTGGAGAATTTGGCTTTTAGTTGGTGTCTTCTCAAGGTCCTTAGTACCTCCCTTAAGTGTTTCTCATATTCACCTTCATTCTTAGAGAATACTAGAATGTCGTCTACAAATACTACAAAAAACTTTTTTGCATGCCCTCTAAAAATTTTACTCATCAATTCACAAAGTATGTGGGGTCGTTACAAACCAAAAGGCATCACCTTCCATTCATATAGTCCATCAGGTGTGCAAAAAGCAGTCTTCGCGTTATTATCTTTAGCTACACTCGACTAATGAAATCCGATAGCCATGTCCAATTGGGAAAAGACATTGACACCAATGAGCTGATAGAACAAGTCATCTATCCTAGGTAGAGGGTATCCATTCTTCTTTGTTAACTGGTCCGTGCTTGGAAATCGACTTATAACCTTAATGAGCCATCTACCTAGGTTAGAAAAAAAACAGGTGCTTCCTCTTCCAAAATACTATGACAAATAAATCCTTTTGCGAAAGCTCTGAAATCTACTTATCCAGTTCTCGCCTTTATTTAGGAGCCATATGCCTTAATGGCAGTGCGACAAGTCTAGCGTCCTTCTCTAAATCAATTCTAAACTCGATCTCCCTATAGGGTAGAAGACAAGTGACTTCTTCAAAAAAATCTGGAAAGTCTCGAACTACGGTCATAAATGAGAGATCGTATCATTACAGGCTAAGACAATACAAATAGCTCAACTTGACCGAGTTTTGAGGTGTACAATGAATATCAATATTTTTCCCCTTACAACTCCTTAATCAAACGATCCTCCTCTCACAATATAAGATAGTCCCATAGTAAGATAGCCAGTCCATACCCTCAAAGCCCAGAAGATACACATTACATGTAAAATTAACATTACAAATGTCCACAACTAGGTCTTTACACATCAAAAAAAAAAGATATGCCAACCCCTTGATAGGTTGGATACAACCATTGGATCAGTGACAACAAGGGTTCTCAGATTCAAAGATTTAACTGTACTTCTAACTATGAATAAATATGATGCTCCCAAGTCAAATAAGGTACGAATAGTATTTCCAGAGATAATAATCGTACCCTCCATTGTGGCTTTCCCTTGGCTTCTCAGAGTTGGTCTACTCGAGATATGAACCGCTTTAATAACATAAGCTTGCCTAATCTGTCCTTCTTTAGCTAGCTTCAGACATTGATTTTTGTAGTTCCCTTCCTCAAAGTAGTGGTAGCATTTTCCCTTGAATTCCTCTTTCATTAAGCTCACTCTGAAGTCTTTAGCAACATGCCTCTTTTTCTAACACCTTCTACATGCTATTCCCTTCTTCTTGATCTTCCCTTTAGTTTGCCCAAAATCCTCCCTTCTTAGCCCTCCTTGATTTTTGCTGGCTGAACCTTCTCCATCTTCTTTTCTTTCCTTTCATTGCCAGCAGTTTGTAGCACGGTCATCTCAATAACTACCTCATAAGTAGCGCCCATGGGGATCTGGACCAAAACTATTCCCTAAACAAAGAATTTAAACCTTTAACAAATTTCATCAGCTTCTTCATAGGGGTGTCAATCAAGCTCAATCCAAACTTTGCCAACTCTATGAATTTATTGATGTACTTCTTCAAAGTGGAGTCTTCGTGCTTCAACTGCATAAATTTATCCAACCACAAACTTACTTCCACACTCAACATGAACCATTACTCAAAGCACGTCCTAAACCCAACCCAAGTGATTTCCTCCTTAGTATTTTCTTCTACCATGATAATCCGCCAATCTAGTGCCTCTCCCTTAAGATGATATGCATCCAACCTCCTCTCACTCCTGTCTTCCCACTCAAACTCCCTAAACATGCGGTCGCAGTCACCGATCCAAGCCTATGTCAAGAAAGTCCTCGGCTCTGGTATACACTCTTCCACCTATATTCTAGAAGTCCTTACATAGTTTGGGGTAGTCTAAAGGTAGGGGTGCTACTTCAACAGGTGGTGGTGCAACTTGTTGTAGAGTAGAAACTTGTCCCATGTGCCTTAAGTACTGCTTGAACCATTCTAGCATGCCTCGTACGTTGGGTATTCTTTGAGTGGATGGATACCCAGTTTTCGAGCTTTCAGCCATATCAACGTCTGTAGGTTTAGTCTTTTTAGTGACAGTTTCCAAAGATAGCGTCACTTTCTAAAATAAAGGTTTACTTAATTTGTTTGCATATGTTCTTTAAAGGATATATATATACATTTATATATATAGGGGTTTTGGAAAATACTTCAAATATAACAAGTACGCACTCTCATGTGTACCTATTCCCTTTTGATTAGGTAACCTCATCTCTGATACCTAATGTAACAACCCACTCCGAAACTGACCTAATTTTCGATCTAATAAAAGCCCACCGAACTTTAGGCCCATCTTAGAACGAGATGTTAAGTTGATAAATTTGAAACAATACACAATACATAGAGATATTTATCTATACTTTCAGAATCTTACAATGGAATGGATAAAATATAATAGCAGAAATATGTACCCATTTCATAGAAAGAAAACCAATTCAAAAACATAATAGTTATCACATAATCCCACGACATGTCAACATAAAACCTCCATAGTACAATATTTCAAAATACACATTTGTCTGAAATTGGGTAAATAAAATACTAGAAAGAAAAATTTAAATAGATAGAAAATTTCCACAAGCCTTCTTCACCATCTTCGTATCCTAAATCAGCATGGTTCCTCTAATCTGTTTGTTGTAATAAGGAGGGAGTCGGAACGTCAGGCGAATGAAAATCTCAGACTTTACCATAATTTTATTTGGGTAGTATTATCGAGATAGGTAACATGTCTTACGTATTTAAAATAATAATACCAAAAATTTCAAACGTAGGCCTAGTGGGCTGAAAGGACCCTAACTCGACCTTCGTAAATTGGCATCGAATACATCACCCGTACTCGAATGCCGTAGATACAAACGTCGAATCTGGTTCGCCGAAGCTCATAACACATTAAGCACAACGACACAGCGGAAGAAAAAGGTAATATCATTGATATACAACAATGATACAACAGAATATCAATACAAATCAGAGCTAAAATATAACAGCGGAAAGATAATCCTCGACAGAGGAACACCAATATTATTTTTCAAAAGGAAGAAGGTTAGAAATCCCAACAACTCCATCACTAAAGCCAAAGCTCCAAAGACTCCAAGCTCCAAATCGAAAGCTCGAACCATCATCAATGCTGAAGTGAAGCAACTCGATCCAAATGTGATTGCCAATATCCAGAGATTGAATACTATCGAATCTACACCTACTATTCGACTATATGAAAAACCCAACTCTAGACTATCCGTGAGGAAAATTGTGGGTACCCAGAGTTTAGGAAGGGAACAATAAACTTCGGGTCATTCATGGGACTGGTATGAGCAAACAAAAACTTTTTATCTTTAAAACAAACAATTTTTTTTAAAACATTGAAATCCGCAATGCTTTTTGGAAAATGAAACTACCATAAGGCCTCCCGCCGTACACACCATGCAAACGCAGAATTGGAGGAGATTTCTCCTTATGATAGTCAAAAATGTTTGATACGCGAAAATAATTTTGGTATTATTATTAGTGCACAGTGCAGAAAAACCTTTTGGAAGTATAATATTAATCTTAGCCAGCATTCAACCATTAACCACCATAAGTAAATGGCAGGTTATACAACTAAAACCGTACAAGGCGCGTATTGGAGATTGGATTTTCAACAAATGGTCAGGCTAAGGAACTTCCTACTGCCACATGGGTACGCCTCTGGAGGGACGTCCTGAGAGCTTAACTAGCTCTCTGCCAACACAAGGCCAGGTTGCCTCTGTAACTAGGTAACTACTACACGAGTATGTCATCCCCCGGTCGTTTGCGACCTTTATCCGAGGATCCTCAACCACAAAGCAACAACCACAAAGTAATAAATTTGCAATTACCACATGAGTTAAGTATCTAGGTTCCATACCATGATACCACCCTTTTCCAAAAGGAAATGACATATCCTAAAGGGCGCGACCCGCATAATCTTGCCGCATCTTTCCTGTTTCGACCATTTCCGGGTTGTGAGGTCCTGATGCAGTCTCGTCCACAAAGCTACGCTTTACACAAAAGCCATGCTTCGATCAACAAATGATCAGCAGCACTTCGTATGCCACATTGCCAAATTGGGAATGTATCACTAGTAACCATCAACTACATAACCTCTAAGCTCGTACGTCTCAGAGAAGGGTGTTAAGCTAAGAGAATAAATCTCTGCCACTAAACAGAAATGTGTTTGATAGAGACCAGCTTTACATCTCAAAGTGTAACGTCAGACACACATCCATACAAGTCTGTTCCAGGTTCGAACAGAACCGAAGGCACTTCCAAAGAAGCCCTTGCAATCCGGGTATTCACAATCCCGATCGGACTCCCGATCACATATAGAGATCTCTATACTGGCGCGACTCAGTGTAGAGACATTCGACGGGTTATCCTTTCGTTCTCGAAAATACCCGGTCTTCATCACCAGTCTTCAAATGCTATCCATATTGTCGTATCATTATTCGGAATGGGTTATATGGCACAAGGTACACTCTCGACTAAACCGAATAATGAGCGCTTAATTTTAAAAGTATATGGATATATGGGAACTTAGTTAAGTCACAACACATTTTCCAAAACTTTTCTTTCAAATGGTTTAAACAAATTACCATTTTAAATCTTTTTATAAAAAGATTCACTACACAAAGTTCACCAATGTTTCACAAAGATTCATTCACAATATTTAAACAAAAAGTCTAACAAAGTTCACCAAAATTCCATAAAGATTCCTTCATAGCTTTCGAAATAATTCCATTTCAAATCTTTTATATAAAGGATATACCTTAAGATCCTCTTTAATTTCAAAACAAGGTTCAAACATTTTCACAAAGATTTATTCATAGCTTTTAAAACATTTCCATTTCAAACTTGAAATTTTTCAATACAAATTGGAAATCCTTTATATGAAAGCTATTATTATTTGAAAACAAATAGTTTTCATTTCAGAAAAAATCTGATTACATTTGTATAAGTTAAAGCTATTCAAGTATAAAGTTGGGTTAAATTCAAATTCCCGAAACAATACTTTTTAAAATGGTTAAAAACCCATATAAATACACTATATAACTTGTTAAACCATAATTCAAATTTTGACTTCAAATTCAAATCAAATTATTTGAATTTCAAAACTTAATCAAATTATTCAAAATAACTTTTATCTTTAAAACTCCTTTTCAAAAGCTTTTTAACCCAATTCCATTTCCAAAACCATTTGGATTCAAAATTCAACTTTAAAACCATTTCAAAAATCTGTGACTTAACCAATTCCCTCGTGCAATCCATATTTGTGTGCGTATAGTGTAGTCCAGGGGTTTCACACAATAGTGCAAAATCATCAATCATTATAGATTCAAGCACATCAATATCGATAAGCGGTATATTCCTATAATGCTTATCTTCCATTCACAGATTCACAGATAAATAATATACATTCGTCATAGATAAATAAATAAATTGTATTCATCATGGCTCAAACATAACAATTCATGTCACAAAGCATCATACATCAGGGATATCAAACAATACAAGGCATTTCATACAATTCAAACACCCATAAGTAAGATTAATTACTCATATGATTAATTTAAATCAGATTAATCACTTATGAATAAATTATTAATCCTGGTTAATTAATATTAATTACAAATCATTTAACTAATTATCCTTTAATCATTCATTAATTAACCCTTAACAATAAATTAATTATCCTTTTATAAAAAATTAATCAATCCTTTAATTATAAATTAATCAACCTTAATTAATAAATCAATTAACCTTCAGTCACTTAATAATTAACCCCTAATTACTTACCCTTAATTACATTAATTAATTAACCCTTAATAAATTATCATTAAATTAATTATTCTTAATTAATTACAATGACTATTTATCCCTAAGTAATTAATTTCCCTTGATTACTTTCATTAATTAAACTTAATTAATTATCCCTTAATTATTAATTAATTAATCCTTAATTATAAACTAATTAACTTTTTAACCAATATTTAATTAACCTTAATTTTTAATTAATTAACCTTAATCATGAAGTTAATTAACCTTAATTAATAAGTCTATCAACCTTTAATCATTAATTAATTAATCTTCAAATATTAGGTAATTAATCTTTAATTACTAATTAATTAATTAATTCTTAATTAATCTCATTAATAAATGAACCCTTTAATTACTTATATTAAGTAATTACTCTTTAACTAATTATCCTCCAATTTCCTTCCTTATTTAATCATTATTAAATTACATATGAACACACTTAGAAATTAATTACAAAGTTAACCATATCTATATATTTAACTTTTACTTTTAAAACTTTGAAACTTGCTTGAAAATCTTGTTAAACACTATCACTTTGAAAACTTGTTTATTTCAATTAACTTTGAAAAATTTTGTTTAAAATTTTATTTTCATTTTTGTTGCTTTTAAAACTTGCTATTACTTTATTTCAACCCGAGACCAAACCTCATTTTCCCAAGAAATAACCCGAGCCAAAGCGCTTCATCCCCGAGCTTATACCTGATTCTCCCCTTCTATATTTTCTTAAAACTTGTTTCTGATTCAAATTTTAAAACCTGGTTTATAACAGAAGCAACCCAAGTTACTTCACCAAATTATTCGAGACATTCCCACAACCGACACGAGATCAACCCGAGCTAGAACCCTTCTTCCCCAAAGTTTAAACACACCCAGACTTAAACGTGAACGTGCACATGCATATGTAATCGGAGCGACCCCGATCATCAAAGCCGACGCCTACCAGTCACCGATCATCTCCTCACCTCACCTGAGCGCCCAGATCGCCCAATCACGTTGTCAATCAAAATCGAGCTGTTCACATCCTTTTTTGGAACCAACACCCCTGGTCAAATCGCCTCGCCGACGACAACCTGTCCATGATCATCCATGCCGACTTGACCAAAACTTCGCCAACTCCCCTAATTTCCATTCCCCAAGGTATCGTTCAACTCGACCTCATGACGACGATGAACTTTTACCTCAAACTTCAACGAGCTAAAACCCAACAAAAACACCTTACCGTTGCCACAGTGGCTTAGACCTCCTTCCACCATTTTTGCCGACATTGTCCACACCATGCTTGCTTCAGCAGAGACACCGAAGTTCAATGTCGCCGTGATCACCATAAAACGATGAAACACCCAATTTAGTTCCCCTCGCAAATTCCCCCTCAATTCGAAACAAAAAATCTTGGAACTATCTTTAAAAATCATGATTTTTGATTACAAACAGATCATATAAATGAATCAATAAATTGACAAAGTTGAATTTGGCCAGACTTTTAAAATTTACTGTAAATTTTATCTCCAGTAAAAACTTCTTTCAATTTTCACTTAAAATATTTTTTAAAACTTATATCCTGTTGTTATAAACATGTTTTGTTTATAAATCATATCCTATAGGAGATCAAGGAAGAGAAGATTGATTTTTTTGATCATGCTTTTGAAGCCTGTAAGTAGAACAGAGAAATACATGCATAGACACAGACACGTATACATCAATTCATAGATATTCACAGACATGCAAGCATATCCACGTAAATTTTTAAGCATAATCCAGATCATACTTCAATGATCATTAAGAAAAAAAATGGGGTTAAAGGGTTTGCTCAACTTGTTCAGGACAAAGGCCAGGGATTGGTTTCAACCTGACTTTGTTTGCTTGAACTATGATGAAACTGAAGCCTGATGATGTTGAATCAATTGCTTCAGGTTGAGATGCTTCTTGATCTAGTTTTTGATTCAAACTTTCTTTTAAATTCCAAGTTTTTATTTCTCTTTTACATGTTTTTTTAGAATTTTTTTTGAAATATGTTTTTCCTCTGATCTTCCATTCCAGGTTGAAAGCTCTTGCTTGTTTGAGTTTATTTTCTAGTTTTACTTTGATTACCAGGTTTGTTTTGACCTTGAAAACTTCATGTTGAGTTTGAATTTTCTGCTTGCTGAGATAATTTCTTTTCTTGTTTGCTTTTTCTTCGTTCAGGTTTTGATTCCATTTTTAAGAAGTTTAAACTGAGAAGTATGAAAATGACCTGGTTTATTTCTTAACCAAAATGTTTTAAATTTGAAGACAAAAGAATAAGTTGAGAAAAGAATACGAGAAGCTTTTGAAAAAATGGCCTGGTTTCTTTAATTTGATATTAAGATTTGATTTTAAAAGAAATAGTTATGCCACTTGTATTACTAAACAACACTTGTTAATTAATGATGTTACTTATTAAACTTTTGTCACAACATGATTTTAAAAATCTTACACTGGTTAAAAATAAGTAAATTTATGTCCAAAACCTTTTCTTTATTTTATTTATAAATTTTGTTTTAAACCCTTATTTCATTTAATTTGAAATTTGTATTTTAAACCCTTTAATTATTTATATTTATATCTTTAACATATGTAAATGTTTTACATTTTAAATTCATGAATATACAAACTATATTTATTTATTTCAAAAGAAATGTGTTTTAAATCTTTTTATCAAATCTAATAAATAAGTATATAATATGTATATATTTGAATTTAATTCTTTAAATAGCTTTTGTAAATTTTATTTATATCAATTTCACAATATTACTTTCAAATCATCATATTATAAATACAAAATAAATTCTTTTCTATTATTAAAATATAGAGTTTTACTTCCAAATAACTTTTGAAAATTTACTATATTAAATTCAAATAAAATTTTCAAAAAACATATATTTATATTTATTAGAATTAGAAAACAAGTTTCTATAAATTCCAAAATATAAAGTTTTAAATCCAATTTATTTTAAAAATACTTATATTTAAGTTCCAAATCCAATATGTTATTCAAAATATTTATTTTTGAATTTCCAAATTATAAATTCTATTTAAAATCTCTCTCTCACACACACATATATATTTATATTAATAAATAAATATCTATTTAATTTGGAAAACACCAAATTATCTCATAATTTATTTTCAAAAATTAAATTAATTATCAAATTAAACTGGGCTAAAATCCGGGAATGTTACAGATTCCCCTCTTAAGAAAATTTCATCCTCGAAATTTGCTGGACGGGAAGACAAAAAAGAATAGATAAGGATTGGTTTTCTAGATCAAACTGAATATTCATTCAGTGTTTGGCTTACCAAATCAAAATATCACCAATAATTATGAGAAAGAACTCATTCAATACTTCACAAGATACTCGGGTCATTCGGATCTACGAAATATGCAACGGCATTGGTTAGTTCGAAGGGATAACTAACCATTCGTAGAATATATCTGGGCCCAACAGAACAAATAATGGATGCTCAATCCAGGTTGGAATATCCAAAAATTTACACTAGCTTGTCCTTCTTCGGACTTTGATCCTCAAAAAAATTACATTAGAATTTCAAATTTGGTTTTAATCGAAATCGTTTTATCGATACATTTTAATTCAATTTTTTATTTTAGTAATCAATTCATTTCAATTAATATTTCGAATTCATTAGAGTTAAAATGAAAAGCTGATAAGAAACCAATAAAGAGAATATGAAATAAAAACTTATTTTCAACGATTCGTAGGGCCACCACCACACCAAAGCTTCTTCCTCGAGCTACCACAAAGCCATCAAAGAATTGATATCGGATGAAGTTCAAAGGAGATTGATAGAGAAAGGATTATTTTCCTTGTTGTTGCAGGGTGTCGACCATTTGTAGTCGTACTCCCCTGTCCCCTAACTCGTACTCTTCTTGCATTCATACTTACTATCAGTAGATAGTAAGAGAATTCATTGAGGCACACAGATGGATATTTTAGGGATATACTCATTCTAGGGTATATTTCACCCTAACTCTAATGAGTTCTTAATGTGTTATACTCCTGAGCTAAAGTTCCAACCTTCAGCTCTGATAACAAATGTAACAGTCTAGGCTTTTCAACCATCGATAGCGGCCACTCTCGACTGGTAGGCTTTTCAACCATCCCAGCACCGCCGTGGCAGACACTGGTGCCCTGAACTTGCTTTTACGGCCAGCCTTTCGACTTCTTCACCTACTCGTTAACCAACCCCTCCCCAGGGACATGTAGGGGTAAGAGTCCCCCGTTCGCCACAAAACGCGTAGCGAGAACCCCCTATCACGTTGTATTAAGCAAGGTCAGTCATGGGACTGGTATGAGCAAACAAAAATAGTTTTATCTTTAAAAAACAACAAAAAAATTTAAAACATTGAAATCCGCAATGCTTTTTGGAAAATGGAACTACCATAAGGTCTCCCGCCGCATACACCATGCAAACGCAGAATTGGAGGAGATTTCTCCTTATGATAGTCAAAAATGCTTGATACGCCAAAATCATTTTGATATTATTATTAGTGCATAGTGCAGAAAAACCTTTCGAAAGTATAATATTAATCTTAGCCAGCATACAACCATTATTGTGTGCCTACTATAGCTACCATCTAAACAGTGGTGACCACCATAAGTAAATGGCAGGTTATATAACTAAAACTGTACAAGGCGCATATTGGAGATTGGATTTTCAACAAATGGTCAGGTTAAGGAACTTCCTACTGCCACAGGGGTACGCCTCTGAAGGGATGTCTCGAGAACTTAACCAGCTCTCTGCCAACATAAGGCCGGGTTACCTCTGTAACTAGGTAATTACTACATGAGTATGCCATCCCCCGGTTGTTTGCTACCTTTATCCGGGGATCCTCAACCACAAAGCAACAACCATAAAGTAATAAATTTGCAATAACCACATGAGTTAAGTATCGGGGCTCCATACCACGATACCATCCTTTTCCAGAAGGAAATGACATACCCTAAAGGGCGCGACCTTCATAACCTTGCCGCATCTTTCCTGTTTCGACGATTTTCGGTTTGTGAGGTCCTGATGCAGTCTCGTCCACAAAGCTACGCTTTACACAAAAGCCATGCTTTGATCAACAAATGATTAGCAGCACTTCATATGCCACATTACCAAATTGGGAATGTATCACTAGTAACCGTCAACTACATAACCTCTGAGCTCGTACGTCTCAGAGAAGGGTGTTAAGCTAAGAGAATAAATCTCCACCACCAAACAGAAATGTATTTGATAGAGACCAGCTTTACATCTCAAAGTGTAACGTCAGACACACATCCATACAAGTCCGTTCCGGGTTCGAACAGAACCGAAGGCACTTCCAAAGAAGCCCTTGCAATCCGGGTATTCACAATCCTGATTGGACTCCCCAGCACATATGGAGATATCTATACCGACGCAACTCAGTGCAGAGACATTCGACGGGTTATCCTTTCATTCTCGAAAATACCCGGTCTTCACCGCCGGACTTCAAATGCTATCCATATCATCGTATCATTGTTCGGAATGGGTTATATGACACAAGGTCCTCTTCCGGCTAAACCGAACAATGAGCGCTTAATTTCAAAAGTATATGGATATATGGGATCTTAGTTAAGTCATAACACATTTCCCAAAACTTTTCTTTCAAATGGTTTATACAAATTACTATTTTAAATCTTTTTATAAAAAGATTCACTACACCAAGTTCACCAATCTTTCACAAAGATTCATTCACAATATTTAAACAAAAGATCTAACAAAGTTCACTAAATATTCCACAAAGATTCCTTCGTAGCTTTCGAAATAATTCCATTTCAAATCTTTTATATAAAAGATATACCTTAAGATCCTCTTCAATTTCAAAACAAGGTTCAACCATTTTCACAAAGATTTATTCATAGCTTTCAAAACAATTCCATTTCAAACTTGAAATTTTTCAATAAAAATTGGAAATCCTTTCTTTATATGAAAGCTATTATTATTTGAAAACAAATAGTTTTCATTTCAGAAAAATCCGATTACATTTGTACAAGTTAAAGCCCTTCAAGTATAAAGTTGGGTTAAATTCAAATTCCCAAAACAATACTTTTTAAAATGGTTAAAAACCCATATAAATACATTATACAACTTGTTAAACCATAATTCAAATTTTGAATTCAAATTCAAATCAAATTATTTGAATTTCAAAACTTAATCAAATTATTCAAAATAACTTTTATCTTTAAAACTCCTTTTCAAAAGCTTTTAACCCAATTCCGTTTCCAAAACCCTTTGGATTCAAAATTCAACTTTAAAACCATTTCAAAAATCTGTGACTTAACCAATTCCCTCGTGCAATCCATATTTGTGTGCGTATAGTGTAGTCCAGGGGTTTCACACAATAGTGCAACATCATCAATCATTATAGATTCAAGCACATCAATATCGATAAATGGTATATTCCTATAATGCTTATCTTCCATTCATAGATAAGTAATATACATTCGTCATAGAAAAATAAATAAATTGTATTCATCATAGCTCAAACAAAACAATTCATATCACAAAGCATCATACATCAGGGATATCAAACAATACAAGGCATTTCATACAATTCAAACACCCATAAGTAAGATTAATTACTCATCTGATTAATTTAAATCAGATTAATCACTTATGAATAAATTATTAATCATGATTAATTAATATTAATTACAAATCATTTAACTAATTATCCTTTGATCATTCATTAATTAACCCTTAATAATAAATTAATTATCCTTTTATAACAAATTAATCAATTCTTTAATTATAAATTAATCAACCTTAATTAATAAATCAATTAACCTTCAATCACTTAATAATTAGCCCCTAATTACTTACCCTTAATTACATTAATTAATTAACCCTTAATTACATTAATTAATTAACCCTTAATAAATTGTCATTAAATTAATTATTCTTAATTAATTACAATAACTAATTATCCTTAAGTAATTAATTTCCCTTAATTACTTTCATTATTTAACCTTAATTAATTATCCCTTAGTTATTAATTAATTAATCCTTAATTATAAACTAATTAACTTTTTAACCAATATTTAATTAACCTTAATTATTAATTAATTAACCTTAATCATGAAGTTAATTAACCTTAATTAATAAGTCCATCAACCTTTAATCATTAATTAATTAATCTTCATATATTAAGTAAGTAATCTTTAATTACTAATTAATCAATCAATTCTTAATTAATCTCATTAACAAATGAACCCTTTAATTACTTATATTAAGTAATTAATCTTTAACTAATTATCCTCAAATTTCCTTCCTAATTTAATCATTATTAAATTACATATGAACACACTTAGAAATTAATTACAAAATTAACCATATATATATATATATATATTTAACTTTTACTTTTAAAACTTTGAAACTTGCTTGAAAATCTTGTTAAATACTATCACTTTGAAAACTTGTTTATTTCAATTAACTTTGAATTTTTTTGTTTAAAAGGATGTTTTCATTTTTATTGCTTTTAAAACATGCTATTACTTTATTTCAACCCGAGACCAAACCTCATTTTCCCGAGAAACAACCCGAGCCAAAACGCTTCATCCCCGAGCTTATATCCGAGTCACCCCTTCTATATTTTACTAAAACTTGTTTTTGATTCAAATTTTAAAACCTGGTTTATAACAAAAGAAACTCGAGTTACTTCACCAAATTATTCGAGACATTCCCGCAACCAACACGAGATCAACCCAAGCTGGAAGCCTTCTTCCCCAAAGTTTAAACACACCCAGACTTCAACTAGAACATGCACATGCACATGCAATCGGGGCAACCTCGATCATCAACGCCGATGCCTACCAGTCATGATCATCTCCTCACCTCACCTGAGCGCCCAGATCACCCAATCATGTTGTCGATCAAAATCGAGATGATCACATCCTTTTCTAGAACCAAGACTCCTGATAAATCGCCTCGCCGACAACAACCTGTCCATGATCATCCACGTCGACTTGACCAAAACTTCGCCAACTCCCCTGCTTCGATTCCCCAAGGTACCGTTCAACTCGACCTTATGATGACGATGAACTTTTACCTCAAACTTCGACGAGCTAAAACCCTACAAAAACACCTTGTCGTCGCTACAGTGGCTTAGACCTCCTTCCACCATTTTTGCCGACATTGTCTATCACCATGCTTGCTTCAGCAGAGAACCCGAAGTTCAATGTCGTCGTGATCACCATAAAACGATGAAACACCCAATTTAGTTCATCTCGCAAATTCCCCCTCAATTCGAAAAAAAATAATCATGGAACTATCTTTAAAAATCATGATTTTTGATTGCAAACAGATCATATAAATGAAACTATAAATTGACAAAGTTGAATTTGGTCATTCTTTTAAAATTTACTGTAAATTTTATCTCTAGTAAAAACTTCTTTCAATTTTCACTCAAAATATTTTTTTAAAACTTATATCCTGTTGTTATGAACAAGTTTTGTTTATAAATCATATCCTATAGGAGATCAGGGAAGAGATGATTGATTTTTTTGATCATGCTTTTAAAGCCTGTAAGTAGAACAGAGAAATATATGCATAGATACAAACATGTACACATCGATTCACAGATATTCACAGACATGCAAGCATATCCACGCAATTATTTAAACATAATCCAGATCATAATTCAATGATCATTAAGAAAAAAAAGGGGTTAAAGGGTTTGCTCACCTTGTTCAGGACAGAGGCCTGGGATTGTTTTCAACCTGACTTTGTTTTCTTGAATTATGATGAAACTGAGGCCCGATGATGTTGAATCAATTGCTTCAGGTTGAGATACTTCTTGATCTAGTTTTTGATTCAACCTTTCTTTTGAATTCCAAGTTTTTATTTCTCTTTTACATGTTTTTTTTTGAATTTTTTTTTGAAATACGTTTTTCCTCTGATCTTCCATTCCAGGTTGAAAGCTCTTGCTTGTTTGAGTTTATTTTCTGGTTTTACTTTGATTTCTAGGTTTGTTTTTATCTTGAAAACTTCATGTTGAGTTTGAATTTTCTGCTTGCTGAGATGATTATTTTTCTTGTTTGCTTTTTCTTCGTTCAGGTTTTGATTTCAGTTTTGAGAAGTTTAAACTGAGAAGTATGAAAATGACCTGGTATGAATATACAAACTATGTTTGTTTATTTCAAAATAAAATGTGTTTTAAATCTTTTTATCAAATCTAATAAATAAGTATATAATATGTATATATTTGAATTTAATTCTTTAAATAGATTTTGTAAATTTTATTTATATCAATTTCACGATATTACTTTCAAATCATCATATTATAAATACAAAATAAATTCTTTTCTATTATTAAAATATAGGGTTTTACTTTCAAATAACTTCTGAAAATTTATTATATTAAATTCAAATAAAATTTTCAAAATACATATATTTATATTTATTAGAATTAGAAAAGAAGTTTCTATAAACTCCAAAATATAAAGTTTTGAATCTAATTTATTTTAAAAATACTTATATTTGAATTCCAAATCCAATATGTTATTCAAAATATTTATTTCTGAATTTCCAAATTAGAAATTCTATTTAAAATCACACACACACACACATATATATATTAATAAAAATATATCTTTAAATTTGGAAAATACCAAATTATCTCACAATTTAATTTCAAAAATTAAATTAATTATCAAATTAAACTTGGCTAAAATCCGAGAATGTTACATGGGCCGTCTCAGTCCAACTTCAAACTGTAACAAACTATCGCAACAATGCAAGAGAAAGCGCCTTAACCACTTAATACCTTTATATGGGAATTAGGCGGACCCTAAACATTTGTTATCTATAAAACAGGCAGGCCCCCCTCATTTAATACCTAACCCAAGGTGAGTCCCTTTGTGATTCTCCTTAGTCGACTTCGTAAGAAATCCCATAAGCTGCTTAATACTTCTTATTGGAAAAAAGATGGACCCTGCAATAGTCACTTAATAGCCCCAAACCAGAAAACGAACCCCTCCAAAGATCTCCAACCTACCATATCCAAAACGTATTTACGACCATAACCCAACCATGACAATTTAGATTAGTCCGACCATTTGTAGGTACCAATAGCCAGATTACTAGGCAGACTTACCATATAGAATTGGGACTAACCTCACGTCCGCCAAGGTTATTTATTATTGGCAATATCTCGTATCAATCCTCAAAGTCACACTGCTGATAGCTAGATATAACTGAGCAGACTTCTGTGTGCCTTAGGATGACCTCGCATCCCTGTAATTTAGTCATACTTCGTATTTCACCTTTAATTATGGATTAATTTCCATAATCATTAATTATTACCTCTCTAAGGGAATAATTGCTATTGACTACTCTATTGTAATATTCAATACGATTAATATGCCACAATCAATATATTTTGATTATATATGTGTTTGTATACACACACATACATTTATGCACAAGATCTAAGGTACAAATAAATATTCCTGATTACACGCATAGAGACGCTTACTAAATAAATTAAAATGTCAAACTCACATAAGTCCCAAGCTCCAAACAAAAATAGCTAAAATACTTAGCCAACACAACTAAACTTATATAAAAATGATATGATACTAAACTTAACGCATCTTCCAATTTAAACCTTTTATATTCTATTCAACTTTTGCAATTACTACCTTAGAGTGAAAGAGAGATTCATACTTGTAGAATTTACAGAAATAAGCGGTGCGAACTACAAGTAGTTAAATTCATACTTTGCATACCATTACTAACTTTATTTATTTCTAGAATCCTTTAATACTATAAGAGAAATCAAAAGAGATGAAGTGGGATAAACTATAAATTGCTTAAATCACAAACACAGATCTGATTCTGCTATATTAGCAAAGATAATTGAAATTCCAATAAATTCACAAATCGACATTTACTAGGGGAAATTTTGGGGGTTATAGTGTTATGTTTTCGTTTACTAAAATTTCTAAGGGCGTATACCAAATCCAATAAATAATAAGCGATTATTAAAATGGGAAAATTTGAAATTTCCACTTATTGGATAATTTTGGGGGTTATAGCTTCTCACTTTTCAGCATAGTTGGGCACAATCAAAACCGTACGGTGCTTATTGGAGAATGGATTCCATACGAATGACTAGGCACTGGGGTACCACCTGTCACAGTATACGTCTAGAATAGCATACCGAGGGCCAAGTCGGGATCCCCTGCAACACAAGACTGGACTATCCCTGACCTGGATAGACCGAGTATGCTATCACGCCGGGTGTTCCCACCCTTTTCTGAGCTCCTTCCATATTCGTAGTAATAATATCTGAGGGTATCTTGAAAGGTGATAAACATACCCAAATTGGATGCTACCCAGTTAGCCATGTTGCATCTCCCCTGCTTTTCAGTCATTCTCGGTTGATGAGGCTAGTGGTTACGATTACCTTTTAAGGAATTTTCATTAAAATTCTCATTGTCCTCCAATGACAATGTACTGATAGTATTCATCCACACAAGTCCATTCCTGGTTCGAATGGAACCAAAGACACTATTCCTACTACATCCATTTTGGAACCGCCCTCAGGATTAGTAGCGATAAGCCCTTGCACTTCACTGCTCCATCTTTGACTCCATGCTATTGTCTTCTTTTCAAAAACGTACTCGTTGGATCGAAGTGGTTTTTGGATAACTAATCCAATCCCGTTCCCTTCAAAACAACATTGGATATTTTCGATAAACTCAACCCTGATTCTTTAGGAAATAAATAGATGAAAATAAGATCGAAGATTACCTCCTAACAGTTAGTGGACGGATTTCCTTATAAACGTTCCAGAAGAACGAAATGAGTTTATACGTATAGTATAACACCTCGAATAGTAACTGTACCATATAGTTCCCATATTTCTCCTAGACATTCCCAAAGTTATGTTTTGGGTCCAGATTTGATAGTCGTTTATTTAACTATCAAACAAACAATCATTTAACCAAATATCCTATTTTTTACTGAAAACACCAAGTCTCCTTTTAATTTAATTTTAATAAATTAAAACACTTTACCCAAAATATACGTTTTCTTATCGAATTAAATATATTCACAAACTCTTCCTTTTCAAAAGAATATTTGAAACCCTTTTTAAAAATAATATGAAAAGTACCACTGCGGTATCAAACCATGGATTCACAGCTCAATGGTTACGTCTCTATCCCAGAGAAATTCAAGACTTAACTGCAGGCACTCACTGCCTCCGATTACGTCATGCGAGTATACAAATACTTCCCGAAAATTTTATTTAAAATTTTATAAAATAATGCTTATGAAATTTCTACAATAATTTTCCAAGTTAAATTTAGGAAAACTACCTTTAAATAAAAGTTATTATATAAAATATTAATATTTAATAGTTTATCCTTTTAAAATAATAATACCGATTGATCTTAAATAATAATTAACTTAATATAACTAACTTAATTCATAAATTAATATATTTAAAAAAATTTTAAAATAACTTAAAAATTAATTTTCTAAAATAATATTAAACACTTTTAATTTTTCTAGTTTATACTTAAAAATCCTTCTTTTTAAAATAAACATAATTTTTCCGGAAAAATAAATTTTCGACTCCAATATTGCCAGCCTAATTATTTATAAATCCCTCTCGATTTATCTCCAGCTTGATTCATGTTACAAATCTGTAAATTCCCTTTTTCACATTCAAAAATATAAATCTACTATTTATTTTAAACTGATTTATCCATCTTCTTATAAATCCCATTATGAATTTATAATTTCCATTTATCTACTGATAATTTACTTTACTTTATTTATAAACTTCGTTTATAAATTCCATAGTCTTATTTACCATTTTCCACTGTTTCACAACACTTGATCGATTTAAATTCGATTTTATAAATTAACCCCCATTTTAAAATTAACTTTTTAAATAACCTAAATATATTCTAAAGCCCACTAAATTCATATTTCTCTCCCTTTTTAAAATTTAAAATCTCCTTTTAAATCTGGAACATCAATTTCATATTTTATTTTCAAATTCCTTTTTTTATTTTCCCAAATCTATTTTAAATCCCGATTCTAATAATAAATCCTCTTTATTCTTGAATAATAAAGCTTAAGTTCTATTATTAAAATCCTTTTATTTACATTGTGCAAAAATCTCTATGTACCATATTCCAAAATCTCTATTTACAATATTCCAAAATTATTAAAAATAAATTTTAATCAAACTTTTTTTTCCAAAATCATTTCTTTAAATTAATCCAATTTTCACTATAATTATTTTACTTAAAATTTCCTTTTTTAATCCCTCGTTTAAATAACTTGAATTTGTTTAAAATCCTTTTATTTTCCCATATCTATTTTACTTGAATTTATTCTATTATTAAAATCCTTTTATTAAAATGCTTTGATTTTCCCATATCTATTTTACTTTGAATTTGTTCTATAAGTAAATTTTATAAGTTAAATAACTTTTATTTTAAATATAGCGATTTATTTGATAATTAAATTGTTTAAATTTAATTTTTCAAATTGTTTGAATAACTAAATCTTGAATTTAATACGAATGAAAATGATTTCAAAAGTTGACTTAAATTTTATGTAAGCAAGAATGAAAATCGTTAACTTTTAAATTTGAATTTAAAAATGATTAAATTGATTTTGGAAATTAATCTTTTTAGTTAATGTTTAAAAATAGTCCTTTTGGGCATTGCCTCGGAATCCAACAAAACTAGTTTCCTCGGATCCGTAATTGTGAATTATTATAGGATTTCGAGTTTCCTAACGATGAGACTGATCGTTTGGTCGTACGAGCTTGAAACGCGTAGAATGTATTTTCAGAACTTTAATTAATATAATTTGATTTTGAAAAGCTATCTTCTGGATATGATGGGGTTGGCTCCTAATATATGTTCCATTGTACTCGGAATAGGGGTATAACATATGGAATGCCAGGCGACACGCTTCATTTGGAGTTTGAAATTTTCACCAATGAATAGTATCGCCAAATTTTTTGTATAAGGACTTGAAAACTTCATTTTTACAATCCAAAACCCTAGTTTCTTCAATCGTCTTCTTTTAATTTTTCAATGGTCGAAATATTTTTTACTTTCTTTCTCGTTTTCTCCTAATCCATTTAAAATCTTGAATCGACTTCAATATGAAGGATGAAGAGCTCAATCTCCCCTACGTATGCACGGTTGGATCAAGGCAAAACATAGAGATTGTCAAAAATTAGGTTAGAAGGCAACACGGTCAAGACCTGTTTGTAGACGAAGGGGATCTTCATGGGATGCAGCAACTTCGGCGAAGGTGGAGGACGGCGGTGATGTCCGATTGACGAATGGAGGCATATAGATTGTCGATTATCGATCAAAGGCAGCGGCTGAAGTACGTATTGGGTTCGAAAATTTTGTAGGGTTTGAGGAAGATTATGGTAATAAAAAAAATGCCATTGGTTTATTTTATTAAAATTTTAAACTTTAAATGCTACAACTTGAATAAATTTTACATATGAACTCCAATTCATGCGCGGTTTCTTCCATTGGACTAGTATTGAAATTCTGGACAATATAAAACTGATTTAGTTGAATTTGAGGACTATTGAGATTTTGGGCTTTTATTGGATTTTTTCTAGGCTTAAATCAAAGGTGAGTGTTTTAAATCGCTCACGAAATACTAAAATATTCTGATGTTATTTAGATCGAAATCATGAAGCGATTTAATTTAATTTTTTATTGTTGTTTGGTACTGACATGGAAATCGATATAGAAATTGTCCTGTATGAAATTTGAATTAACAGTTGAATGGAACTGCCAGTTAGACTTTAAATTTTCATAGTTGGTTAATTGTTGGGATATTTTGACCGATTAAATTTTGATTATGATGGATGTCTATTGGTTGATATATTGGATGACTTGGGTGTTTATTTATTTCATATATCGCTGTTATCACCCAGCATATTATTGATAGTATATAAAACTATAAACTAAATTATTTCGATTAAATTGAAAAACAGGCTGAAATGATATATACCCATAACATTGAGATTTGGATTGAAATAATATGTATCCATCCTTGCAATTAAAAATTGAAATAACTATTCACTTGGCCATAGGATAGAAAATTATATACGGGCACCAGATTGGTTAAATTAAATAGTTTTAAAATCTTGAAATTGAATTCATTTAGATGATATTATATTGAGAAAAATAATTGATTTATGGAAATTGAATTATTTTCAGACTCGAGCTTGAAATGTTGAAATTGAAATTGGTTAAAAGTAATTGTTTAAAGAATGCAATTTGAAATTTGAAGTTATAATTGAAATATGTTTGAGTTATGGAAATTGATTTGTTTTAAAAAAATTGAACTTTATTTGAACTTTGGAATTCTACTAAGTAAAAATGATTTAAATTGACATTTCAAACTTGGGCTCGGAATTGAATTAATTTGAAGACTTGAACCTTAAAGTGTATATTGAAGTTTAAATTTTATTTAAGTGATTTTAATTGTTCAATTGAAATTGGAATTGAAATATATATATATATATATATATATATATATATATATATATATTGAAATGGTTTAAAATGAGAGTTGAATTGAAACTTAATCCATTGAATCGAATCGTTGAATCGAATTTGAAGTTAATTCGAATTGAAATCGAAATTTAATTAGTTTGATTGAAATTTGGACCTAAGTCCAGATTTATTGAAAATGGAAAGAAATAGTTGTAAATTTGAAACTATTTTTACTATAAACTAATTTACTATAATCTGTTTTAAATTCATCTTTTTAAATTGGAAAATTATTTAAATTTTCAAATCATTTAATATATAACCTATTTTATTATCAAAACTACTTTAACTTTTTTAACTATTCAAACTATTTTAACCATCCAAACTATTTTTAAAAAAAAAATTAAAACTGTTCGTGCTAGGAACTATTCATATTTAAATTGTTGATTTAAATACGAATGTGGTTAAATTGAAGTTATGACCTAAGTCGAAATTCGAAATTATTTTTGAATGAAATTGATTTTGAAGTGAACAAAATGATTTCGAAGTGAATGAAATGATTTTAAAATGAAATTGATTTCAAAGTGAATAAATGATAATTTTGAAATGATTTATATTTCAAAGTGAATATGATACTTTGATATCAAGTATGAATCGTTTCGAAATGTAAAAGAACCAACTGGTGTGTAAAATGACGTTTGGTTGTTAAAGAGATTGGGGCAGACTATTGGCATACTCTCTGTCAATGTTGGAACCACTTTAACAACTGTGTACGTGGAGTAAACTCCAGTGAAGTGATTGGATTTGGTGTGCATTGTTGGATTTGACGAAAGAGAATGATGATGGATAGCTCGAACACTTGTGTCAATTTGAAGTGACTAAAACATGGCGGCATGAACCATGCCAAGTGGGCTAGCTAACCCTGGCGGACACCTGTTCTTCGATTTTTCTTATGGACTCGGTCCATACTATTACCTTTGTTGTTGGTTTTGATTGGTGCACCTTGATTGGGATAACCTTCCTTTGACTCAATATGGGATGGATGGATGCGGTGGGCGGTCGTTGCGACGATGCGTTACCACCATCCCGACGACTCGAACTGGTAGCATACTACCTTGGGAATTTCTTCACGTGCGTTGTCATACTTTTATCCTTATACAAGACCACTACGAGTTTGGTTTAGTGTTGTCGTATCATGACACATCTCTATCTACCAACTTTCTACTAGTTGTGTTATATGCAAACTGTAGGATAATGCTTAAAGACGCGTTAAGGGGGATTAATGTAAAGCTTTAATGCTAGGAATGTTTTTTAAAGACATTACATATATAGCATACTCTACTATATATAAATATTTTGAAAGATCCTTAAGAGATGGAAAATCCTATAACATCTCTTGAGTTATTGCACACACGTTGTACACTGGATATGAGAGGTAAAATCCCATAAACATCTCTGATGCTATTACACTCTTGTTATATATGATATTGATTTCACTCACATGAGAATATTTTAGTTCTAACTCGAATTGAATTGTTTTACTTTATGCTCGGGTCAGCCCTGAGTATTTTAGTGCATTGAAGATTATTATCCTATAGGATGAAGACGAAGATTGGTATATTTACCATTACTAGTATTATTCCACTGCATTATTTGTTCCGCTGCATTATTATATTGTTCTATTGTATATATAAATCTGATAGATGTTATAAAATTTTAAACAAATGTATAGTATAAACAGCTTCATGAACTGTTTATTTTCTTATTATATTTTATCATTCCGCTGCGAGATTCTGTATTGTTTTCTTCTTTTCTTATTTTTTATTAATAAACCCATTGATTATCAGTGTTTTGGATTGTTTTAAGTTTGATATGTGTGGTTTATTATCGACTTAAATCTTTTGAAACGAGGGTCGTCACAGTTGGTATTAGAGCTTTGGTTTAGCGATAACCTTAGATATGACGGGGATTGACTCATTAGTGATAAGGCAGTAATACCCTAGAATGAGTTTTTTTGAGTGTGTATGTGTGTGTGTGTTTGTGTATGAGAGTGCGTACTTGTTGGTGTTATAAAATGTTTCATACCGTGTTTGCTTATTTGTTGAGTCATTAATGAATTCTGGTCGGTACATGAGGCGCCATGTTATCAGTAGAGGTTTCTAAACACTTAAACGAGGCAAGTCGACATAATATTGTGTTCAAAATAGGGTAAATGAAATAATTTTACCTAAAATATATTTTATATATAAAAATAAATAATCTTACATAAATAACCATATAGGTTAATGAATATATGATTTTTATCATCAATTATTGTTTGAATTAGACTAAAAACGAATACTTTATGAACTCTACTTCACAAAGCGTTCGATAATTAGATTGAATTGAAATCTAATTACATTTAAAAATTTTTGCAATAAAAAAGATGCGAATTAATGAAATGTTGTCATAATAAGGTAATGGAGTTGTATAAGTATATTTATAATATAGCTTATAAATAGAAGGAATTAAAAGCCGAGAATTTTAGAATTTAAAATTCTGTGGATTTTCAAAATTGTTTTCAAAGTTTCAGAAATAATAATAATATTCTTTTAATGTGTTTTGACTAGGATAATATTTTGACAGGATTTTGAAAGAAATAAAGGCATTGAACTCACTTTAGTCACTAGGAAAAATTCCTGGGGATGACTGCAGCATCGTCAGTGTGCATTTTCGAGTTTTCGAGCGAGAATTACTACCGAAAGAAACTTTATTCTGGTTAAAATAATTTTTTTATATTTCAAAAAGAATAATGAGATATATAAAGTAAATATGAATGATATTATTTCAAAATGATTTGAAATGTAAAATTTGGTGTTTAAATTTTGAGATTTCCAACTATGCAAGGTTATAATGTGATTATGTGAATTTTAAAGGTATTTGAACTTGTTTGGTAAAGTTTTAAAGGTGTTTAAACTTGTTTATAATAGTTTGGAATATAAACTAAAATAAACGCTTCACAATTTGACAATTCGCGGTTTCGTGACTTGAAACTATAAACAAATATGTATGATTCAATAAAAGTTAGAATTCATTGAAACAAGAATTTTTCGGACCATTATAATAGTAGTTTTCATATGAAAGTGGAAAATCAAGATTTTGTTTAATAAAACTCAAGTTAAGTCCAAATCAAATTTTCAAAACCGTTACGTATTGGTAGTTCATAAATTACATTATTTTCGAACTTTTAAAATGGTAGATAAATAGGGTTTGGAAGTGTTCAATAATTTGGATATGTAAAATAAATCTGAATTGGTATATATACTCTTTTGGATCGAAGAGTATTATATTAGTTTGGACTTGAATCAAGAATTGTTTAGTCACTTAAGTAAAAGTGGTAGGAAATAATTTAACTTAAGCATTGTTTTATATGATATTAAGTTGAGTTATGAAATAAAATCTAATTTTAGTTTAAATTAAAAAAACTGAAGTTAAACTGAGAATTTGAGAACTTGAATACCGATGCTTTTGAAATTGTTTTCTAAGATTTTTAAAATAATATTAATATTATTTAAAAATATTGAAGAATAGAAGTTGCTTTAAAAAGCAAATAAGTCATGTATTCCCCTCTTCTGTTGTTGGAAAATAATTTCGGCGATGACGGCCGCTTCATCGACATTCATTTTTGAGTCCCAAAGCGGAGGAGGCCACTTAGTAGCTCTACTAGGCATTTGGTTCAATAAACAGATTTTGATTTAAAATTTGTAAACATGATTTGATATATATAAAAGATTTGAGTATATATATTATTTCAAAATGATTTGGAATGAAACCCGGTGTTTAGTTCTTACATTCTCTGTAAATTAATAATTTTCACGTATTGAAATGAGACGAATTAATAAAATGATTTTATAAAATTTTCCATGAATGGTTTGATATGAAATGTGTTAAACATAGAGTGAAATAATTGAAATTTGAATAAACTGAATGTAAAAGAAGTCGGTGTAAATAAATTTGAAGCAAACCAATTAGATGTTAATAAAGAATGGATGTTAATAAGAGATGATAGTGTATAAATAAACTGTTAACGTTGGATAATATAAATAGACATAGTGTAGATTAATTAGTTGAATATTAGTTTCTTTTGTTGCTAATTATTGTTATAACTGTTTTTGGTTACATATTATTGTTATGTTACTTATTAATGCTTATGCTTATGATTTAGATTAATAATACATGCTATATAGTTCTATTAAACTCATGCATGTTTTCTATATCTTTTTATAAGTAATTAATATTCAAACTTGAGTTGAGATAGATACATATGAAGACAGTTTGGACGTATACGCGATTCAATATGCTTTTGCTCCCTTTAATATGAGCGAACTCACTCATATTAATAATAATAAGGTACATATGTCAGATTACTTACCGTACTTATATATTTTCCTACGAGATGCCTCATCGCTGATATGAGATGTATATTCGTGATATATATATGTATAGTAAATTTTTCCGATCGAGCCACGCAAAGGACACACTGCCGAAATTTTTCGTAAATTCGGGTGTTAGAAAAATTTTGAGACTTTAAAATTTTATAACTTGTTTACAAATAAGCTAATATCAGAGTGGCATAGCGGAAGAATGCTAAAGGTTTTGCGAATAAGATTTTATGTTTTGTATGTTGACTATTTAAAGTATATATCAAATGTTAGATTCTTTACTTAGTTCCTTTTCGAGGATGAAAAGTTTTGAGTGGGAGAGATTATAACGACCCGTATTTTTAACTATTTTAAATTATTAAATTTAATATAATTATTTAACTAAATGCTTAGAAATAATTTTTTTAATGATTTATTAATGTAATGGATTGGATATGAACTTAGATAAAAATTTAATTAACAAAATTCAATAAGTTAAAAGATGATAACTTATACAGAAAGTAATTAAACGATATTGAATTGTAAGTAATTGATAACAGAAAATGAAATGATCAATGTTAAGTAAATAAAAAATCGAATGAATGTTATTAAATGTAAATGCATAAGTTTATTTATATGAAATTGTATTTTTGATAAATATAAATTTCAGAAATAAGAAAACATTTATTTGGTAAGAAATGAATGACTTTTGCTATATACAATAATTGCAATAATGTTGAACTACCATAAATGGGAGTAGTTGTTTTAATATTTGAATTCGTTTTAAAAGAAAATTTTATAAGTTAAATAACTTGTGTTTCAAATATAACGATTTATTTGATAATTAAATTGTTTAAATTTAATATTTGAAATTGTTTAAATAACTGAATCTTGAATTTAATATGAATGAAAATGATTGCAAAAGTTGATTTTAATTTTATTTAAGAAAGAATGAAAATTGTTAACTTTTAAATTTGAATTTAAAAATGATTTAATTGATTTTGGAAATTACCCGTTTTAATTAATGTGTGAAAATAGTCTTTTTGGGCACTATCTCGGATTCTGACAAAACCAGTTTCACTGTATCCGTAATAGTGAATTATTATTGGATTTCAAGTTCTTCTATTTTTCTTGTAGGTTCGGTCCATACTATTACCTTTGTTGTTCGTTTTGATTGATGCAACTTGATTGGGATAACCTCCCTTTGACTTGATATGGGATGAGTGAACGCGGTGGTCGGTCGTTACGGCGATGCGTTACCACTAGTCTGGCAACTCAAACTGGTAGCATACTACCTTGGGGATTTCCTCACGTGCCTTGTCATACTTTTATCCTTACATAAGACGACCATGAGTTTAGTTTAGTGTTATCGCATCACGGCGCATCCCTATCTATCGATGTTCAACTGGTTGTGTTATATGCAAACTGTACGACAATGCTTAAAACGCTTTTAGGTGGATTAATGTAAAGCCTTAACGCTAGGAAAAATATTTATATTATTGAATAGACATTACATATATAGCACATTCTACTGTATATGGATATTTTGATGGATCCTTAAGAGATGGAAAATCTCGTAACATCTCTTGAGTTATTGCAAGCACGTTATACACTAGATATGAGAGGTAAAATCCCGTAAACATCTATGATGCTATTACGCTCTTGTTGTATGTGATATTGATTTGACTCACATGATAATATTTTGATTCTGACACGAGTGTATTGTTTTACTTTATGCTCAGGTCAGCCTTGACTATTTCAGTGCATTGAAGATTATTATTCTGGAGGATGAAGATGAAGATTGGTATATTATCATTACTAGTATTATTCCACCACATTGTTTCTTCCACTGCATTATTCTATTATTCTGTTGCATATATAAATATGATAGGTGTTGTAAAATTTAAATCAAATGTATACTATAAACAGCATGAACTGTTTATTTGATTATTATATTTTGTCGTTCCGCTGCGAGATTCTATGTTATTTTCTTCTTTTCTTATTTTTTTCTTCATAAACCCCATTGATTACATGTGTTTTGGATTGTTTTGAGTTGGACATGTGTGGTTTGTTGTCAACTTAAACCTTCCGAAATGTGGATCGTCACAACATGCTAATTAAATCACAGCTAAAACACATAACGGTCGACCTAAGATGCATCTAGGTCGACCAGAAGCCATCGACTCAAGGTTATGTAAGGCCTACCATTAACATGTAAAATAGGGATATTAGAGCGCAAATTTAACGATAAAGATGCAACCAATTATTTTCTTTTGTTCCAAGTTTCGAATATGCATCTCTAATCAAAATAAAGATTGCATAGGGTAAATCTAAAGCTCCAAGTTAACTCTAAACCCCTATAAATAAAAACATAGTTTCTCACTTCTCTTCTCATATTTTTTGGGCCATTGAGCAGAGCTCTTCCATTCTCTTTTCTCCACAACCTCTAGAATTCAAAAAGTAGTAAAATTATTATTTATATGTTTGCTCAAAAATTGGACAAACAACTCAAAAATTTGATTTGTAGTTAAGTTTCGTTCAAGTTGATTGACTTGGAATTTTTATTGCTTCAATACGTAAAAGAATGATTTCAGCAATTACAGGACATAATCCACAAGCTCAAAGTTTGAAAAGCAGGTAAGTAAAGTAAACAACATAAAATTTTATAGTGGTTAAGCCAGAATGTGTCTACATCCACTTTCCATCTTATTATTCTCTCTTTGTGTTGATTATAGGTATAAGATTGTTCGAAAAGAGTAAAAATACTTAGAGTAGTTGAAGTGATGGATCCTCAGCAGAGTTTTCTCTCTTCTCCCTTTAAATTCGTCCCATTGTTGTTGAGAAGCCCCATTATTTATAGAGTGGAGTTGTGAAGTGTGGAGAAGAAGTTATAGCTTCTTGAGTTTGGATCAGAATTTGGGTCAGGAACAGTTGGATCGGCACTTGGTCAGGAAGCTTTCCAGGACCAATAGTCCTTCTTTAGCTTGGTCCGGTGATTCCGCCCTGGAGTACATTATTTGCCAGACCAAAAATTTGGTCCAGCATGTTTGTGTACCGGACCAAATGTTTGGTCCATGTGATGTACCGGACCAAATATTTGGTTCGACATATTAAATAACGCCAGACCAAATATTTGGTCTGGCATACTAGACAATGCCGGACCAAAAATTTGGTTCGACATATCTAAGGATGCTGGACCAGATATTTGGTTCGGTACATTAGGGGACGCCGGACCAAATATTTGATCCAGCATATCTGAGGATGCCGGACCAAATATTTGGTCCGGTACATTAGGGGACGTCGGACCAAATATTTGATCTGGCATATCTGAGGATACCAGACCAGATACTTGGTACGGTATACCATAGGATGTTGGACCAAACATCTGGTCCGGCATGCCAGCCATATGTTTGGTTCTGTAACTTTATTCTCTATACCCCTGCTTGTCTTTGCTTCATTCTTTCTTCATGCCCAAAAAAACCGAGCAAACACTTTCCCCTAAAGTATGTTGTGTAACTGCAAAGCATGCTTTGTTTTTTTGGTTCGACGTTGAGCTTCCACCACCAAATGAAATTGGTGACCGTTCGTCTTCCCCTGGAAACAAGGGAGGTTCACATTTGGAAGGAGAGAGTGAAGAAGAGGAAGGACCAGAGAGTGACTCTTAAGCAACATAAGTAAAGGTTTGTGTATCTCCAGATGTTGATATTATAAGCAGCGAGGGTTTGGGCATAGATCCTTTAGAGAATGCTGAGGCTGTACGAGAGTGGCCCGAGCAGTTGGAACAATCCGATCTAGTCCCAAGGCCGACTCCTGCTGCTAATCTTTCCTAGGAGAACGTGGCTTCGGGTGATTTTGGTGGAATACTGCCTCTTCCAGTATAAGGTGGAGTGAGAATTAGCGAGGAGTTCGGGCTTTCTCCGGGTACTTTGGATTACTGTATGGATTTTGAGATACTTTTGAAAACTTTTTGTTTTTCTACGGGTCCCAGCCTTCTCCTCCTTCTCAATCCAATGAAGTTTGATCGCCGTGTGTTCTCCTTCCTTCGAGTGGAGTCCTGTCCCAGTCTATTCCTTACCTGAGTGAGACCCCGACTTGGCCATATGATCCAGTCTACCCTAAGGGTTTGTAGCAGCTTGTAGTGTCCTAGTGTCTTGAGCGTTTTGCCTTTTTTATGCTTTCCCCCTTTCTTGGATCTAATATTGTTGCCCTTATTCCAGGGAAAAGGAGAAATCCAAGGAGGAATGAAGTGTCCAGGCGGCTTGAGCAGTTCAAATAGATGAAAATGGATTTCGTTTCTTCCGAGACGACTTTTTAGGAGGAAAAAACCGTGCAAGAGAATATTAAGGAGACCCCATCAGGCCCAGATAAGGGAGAGAATCGAGAGTCGTCCTAGAAACAAGCGAGGTCCCTAGATAAAGGAGCCACCTCTTTTGGTTCCCAAACTTCCTCCCGCCATCGCCTTCACTATCCGATGGGTTCTGAAGTGCACAAAGTGCCAGATGAGTTGGGAGAGGGTAATGTTGATCCTTTTCTCTTGGATTATCAACAGCCAATGCGGAATCCCTTTGAGACTCATCTTGATATAAATCTCGACTATATGCGACGTCGTGCGACGGATCCTGACACCAGGTTCCTTTTACTTCAAAATCCCTTGGTCCGAATCCTAGATGAGGTGAAGACTCTTCATTTTGCTAACTTGACAACGAGGATGGTCCAGATTACAAATGAGACTAGAAACATTGTTGATGATCAGTCTCGTTTGGCCAAAACTAGTAAAGAAATTGGGAGCGCTAATGTGCGATTGCGTTTAGGGATGGAGGATCTTTGCAAGGCACTTAAGGAGAAAGAGGCTAAGTTAGAGGAAGTCGAAGCATCCCACGCCTCCGAGATAACGAAGGCCAAGGAAGAGGCAAGGAAAGAGGCTGCCAACCTATGCAAGACACAAATTGACATGGCTATCGGTTCAGTGGATGAGGCTCGACAGAAGGATCTGGAGCGAATCCGCTCGTTTAAGGGCAATGTGAAAAAATTGAAAGAGGCCTTAGCTGAGCTGAAAGAGTCTTTGGGAAAGTGGAAAAAGGAGAAAGACTTATATCAGGCTGAGATCGACAGGTTGAAGTTGGACCATGCTCAGTTGAGGAGAGATAAGGAGCAGTACATGAATAAGGTGGCGGCCCTCCAGACCAAAGTCGATACATCCCGCAACTTTTGTAATACAGTAAACCAGATGCTGAAGGATACTTATTATATGTTATGGAAACAAAGGAACCTTCAGCGGATAGATGACTACCTCAGGTGATGAAAGGAATCCATGCTCGGCTCTTCGAGGAGACTAAGGCCGTAGTCGTGTAGGAGGAAAGGGTTGTGTATGATGTTGGGGTAGTGAATAACTAGTTCATATAGGAGGAGACCAAAGCCATTGCCAAGGAGTATAAGCTATTGGAAGAGGACGAAGATGATGGGGATGGCTCAGATCTTGAGGGACTTGGTGATCCGCGCCATGCCACCGTAGGTATCATGTCTTTTTTCGTTTCAGTTCTACCGTTACCTATTCTGGATTGCAAAACTTACGATCCTTTATGCTTGCATTGAGTAAGGACGTCTTCTGGGCAAGCTGGCCTTCGCAAAGGGAAAATGAGCCTTCGAAAGATATAGTTGGAGGAAGCGGGCTGGGTGGCAAAGATCTCCCCTGTCTTGAAGAGATTACCATTTTTTTCTATATGTGGTTAAGAAGGATGTATGGCTATTTAGTACCTGTATTTATGGACAAAAAGATGTGTATGTAAAGATTTCTAATGTGTAATGTTTAATTTATGTCTTTCGATTGCTTCTTTATAATGACTTTTGTGATGTACGATTTTCATAGCCTGTTTGTGAACTGTTTACGACTTGGCTAATCGTTATTGTGCTAAAAAAATGCTGAAAACCATAATCGTGTTGTTATTCAAGGCCGATCGTTAGAGATAAATACTCGAGTTGGTACCCTTGTCGTGAGTATTATTCGATTTATCATTGCCGGCATGTGTAATGCTGATCGTCAAGTGCGAAATACCCCTGGCTGTAGCCATGCCTTAATCGTTGGGCTTATAATCGGTTTGCAGTTGCCGGCAATCCGAACGCTAATGATGAACTACCTAGGCTATAAATTGTGCCTAATTCTTGGCTTATGGTCGGTTCATCATTGCTGGTTTAGGGGTGCCGATGATCAGCGGTGAATTGCCAAGGCTTGTTTCATGCCCTTTATCATGGTTATCTTACTTCCACTGCTGCTGGCGAGTGTCTACGATTGCTCGTAGTAGGAATGGCCATTAGATAAAATAATTAAATGAAAGAACATTTAAATAAGATAAATAATGTAAGACAAAATATTTTTATAGTGGTTCGATCGAAATATGCCTACGTCCACTGTCTTTCTTTCATTGTTTTGGTACATGTTTCTTTACAACTCACGAGAAGTAGCGGTGGAGACCTTAAAGATTCCATGCTTTCTCAAACACCTCTTCATCTACCATTGACAAGATGTAAGCTCCATTATGTAGATCCTTATGAATAAAAATGACCCTTTCCAAATTGGATCTAGTGCTTGGGGTTGTAACGATCCGATATTTTCAACCATTCACATCCACACATGTCGGACTTGAATTGCTCAAAATACCGAATTGTAAAATAAATTTGGCAAATCTCAGAATATACAACAAATGAATAAATCACAGAATCATAGACACAGGGTAATATAATGCAGCGAAAGCAAAGAGATAATAGTTCATGAAGCTACTATATAAATACATCAGAGTCATACAAGATACAACAGAAGTTTCAATATGATAAACCAACACAAAGCTGGATGCATCACTGAAATCAACTGGATAACTGAAAACGAAATAGATAGCTGGATCTTCAAGCAAAGCTCCAACTCCTAAGGTGAATCTAATGTTGTATCACTCAGTCTGACCCAAGCGTAAAGCAAAACATAAAACACTCGAGTTAGGACATACATACTTATACAATGTAAGCCAACTCAAGTGAACAGTAATATAAGGTACAAGTAACTTAAATGATGCTTGGAACTGCCCATCCTCTAAGGATCCATTAAACTATTTACTATGTAGTAATATTTCGCTATTATAGTAATGTCTATAGTAAAATAAACTTACCTTTAAATAGCGTCAAGGCTTTATATTTTCCACTTTAACACGTAATAATGCCTATAGTCAATACAGTACCTGCGCATCTCCTGATCGGGAGACTACAAGAAGATACTCGATAGGTACGACACAAATCTAACTCGTACAATGCTTGCTAGGGTAGGTGACACAGCACAACTAGGCAATGCCAGGGTAGATATACTAATTACGCATCCGGGCTGGTGGTGACGCATAACAGCTACTACCGCCCACCTCGAGCTACGCCCCCAAAAATCAAAAATCAAAAGTGGCCACCAAATCAATCTCAAAGTTAGAATATAATATCGAAGGAGTGTGTCTGATAAGAGGGGCTACCTCACTGGCCCGTAAGCACTCCTGTTTTATCCACCTTATGCCAACTCACGGGAGTCGGGTCCACGTATATAGCTCAAAGGAATGCCGCCACCATCCCACTTCATTCTAGAATCTCCACCGCGTACACGGTTGTTAAAGTGGTTTTCGAAGTTAGCAGAGAATATGACAACTTCCGATCCCGGTCTCTTTAACAACCAAACATTATTATTACCCATGGATATTTATTTAAAAATCATTTATATTCCAAACCATTTAAAGTCAAATATTATTACTTTCCAAAATAATATTCATTCTCAAAATGGTAATATTTCTAAATCCATATACTTCTCAAATTTTATATCCATTTCAAAACTAAATATTTTATTATTTCATTTCAAAAACCAAATCAATATATCATTTCCATTTCAAACCCAAAGTAATAATATATATATATATATATATATATATCATTTAACTAAAATTCAAATTTCAAATCACTGAATATTTCCTTCAATTTACTAAACTTGAAATATTCCTTTAAATCATCTTAACCCAAACCACTTTATAAGGTCATATTCTTAAATCTTCCATTTCCAGTAAGTTCCAAATTTATAAATTTAAAGACAATTCCTACTTAAATACAATTTCAAAAAGTTTCATTTCCAAAGCCATATTACTTTCAAGTTATAACAACTTTGAAACCAAACATTTTGAAACATATTTATTTAGACCGTCTAAATTCAAAATAATATTCATTTCGAAGTTGTAGCATTTATAAGTTTATACATTCAATTATAAACTTTTCAAAAACATTGTATATTTCAGCTACATTAAAATTTCAATTTTTAGCCAATTTAACTTATAAAAATCACATTTCCCACTTCAAAATATTCATTTGGATATCATTTAACTTATGATTTAATAAAATAAAAATTTATCAATAAATATCCAAATTAAACTATAGTTCATTTATTAAGTCAAAAACACATTCTTTTACTTCTTTTATTTCAACAAAAAATTTACCACTTCATTTTAAAATACCCATTTCATAAGCAAGGCTTAATTCCATTTATAAACTTAACAGTTTCAATTAAAACCATTTTCAATTATCAAGCTAAGTCATATTTTGAAAATACACTTTTCCACTTAAACCATAATTATTCAATTTCCAAACATTTCCATTTCATAAATAAAGTAATTTATCATAGTATATGTAACGATCAATTTCTTTGCAAATTTATTCATTTAGGCATTAATTAAACTATGTTTTCAAGCTAAATACATTTATTACAAAATGTACAATTAAAACTATATTTTATCTTATCAATTCAAAGGACATCATTTATTTTATAAACATATTCATTTCATAAAATAAAAATTGATTGCGATTACCAGGCTAGACTTTAAAATTCCATATTAATTAACTTTAATTATTAAGTTATTTATTAGAATTAAAGCTCTTTAAATTACCATTAAAACCAAGTAAAGATTTTTAAATTACAATCTATACCAATCATCAACTTATAAAATTTTAACTTGCTTAAAGCCAATATCTCTTTATATTTTAAATCATTAAATCAAATTTCAAGGTAAAATTTCATATTTTCAAAATAATCAAAATACTTAATAAATTTTTAGGAAAATATTACCTTAAAAATATTAACCATGGGCATGTATAATATTTTCTAACCTAGGTCAAGTGATACAGATATATATCATTTCAATCCGTAATTTAAAAGAAAATCCGGGTTCTATCATTTCAAACCCGCAATCCCAAGTAAAATAAATACAATAAAACTCAATGAAATTACTCGAGCCTATCATTTCATCCCATAGTGATTTTCCTTATTTTAAAGTCCGTTCGGGTATGTATCATTTAAACCCATAGTAATAGGGAACATGCAGTGATGCAGTAAATAAAATGAACAGTACAATATAACATATCACATCAGATGACGCAACAGTTATATGAACAACATTAAACATCATATAAATATGTCACAGGCATGTATGAACATAGCATATTAACTTTATACAATTCACTTGTCATCAGTTCACAATTATATAAGTATGTAAGTCTAGAGTGATAACTCACCTTTTAAAAGCTAGACTTGACAAATTCAGAATAAAAATCCAAATTTCGCATAGTACGAAAAAGCACGACAAAGCACAATGCAAACTTGAGTGAATGAAGAGTCAAATCCAAATCTTGTATGCAAACAAATATTACATACGTAAGAATATGATTCAATACAAATGAATAGAGGTTAAAACAATGGAAAAATAACGAATCAAAGTGACATAACTTGCTTTAATCAATCAATGGCTTGGCTACACCACATATGGGTTCAACCATCATCTTATGTTGCTTGGTCATGATAGTTAGAGGTGTGCTAGGAGAAGATGGAGGTCGAGCCCAACTCGAAGGAAGACAAAGAAAACAAAATGAAAAAGGAGGAGAAAGAAGAAGGAAGCCATGACTTTAGATCTTGTATATTTTTTTTCTTCACGCAAATGAATAAGATGAGGAGATGAGAAACTTTGTATGTGAAAAAAATAGATGGCGGCTAGGTTTTAGTAAATACACATCCAAAAGAAAGAAACGACAAGAAATAAAGAGGCTAGGCAATAAAAGGTAGGAGTTTGAATGGTTTGAGAAATAAAAAGGCAGCAAATAACTTGATGTATTTATTAAAAAATTTCCTTTGTTTGCACGCAATGAAAAGAGGAGTTTGAGGAACAATATGTACGTGAATCATGAGAAGAATTCACGGCTATGAATGTGCGAAGTAATAGGCTATGCAAATGGAAAGGCAAGGGAAAAGAAAAAGGCAACAAATAAACAAAACAAGTAACCTATATCTCTTGAAATTTCTAAGCTATTATTAAAAATGAAATCAGTCAAAAATCAAATAAATATATTCAAAGTTTATACAAATAAAATAGAAATAAAAATTAGAGAAACAAACAAAGGGAAATAAAATATAGAAATTATTGCGTGTAAACACTGTATTTTATCTAATTTAAAAAGTATAAGTTTAAATCCCCAATAAATCCATATATTTTATTTCTCAATTGTTTTACTGAATCAACTATTACCTTATCCTTTTATGGGTAATATTAACATTGGTTTATATACTAATACATTAATAACTTCCCAATTCATCCAAATTTCAATTTACATAGTAATTAATTTCATTTTCCTACTATAGTCCATTTTATTATAGATTACATTCCAATTAAATAAAAATTGCTTCCAATAATTCGATTTGGTTAAATTGACATCTTTATACTAGGTCCATTATTGCCCTATATACCTAGTTACATTAGTTTTATATTCCATTACACTAGTCTACTACTATTTTTCATCTTAAATTTGTATTAAATGTTACATTTCTAAGTGTGAAATTTTATCAATTGTACACATTAATTAAGGTTTAAAACCAATTAATTAATTTAACTTAGTTCCATTCCTTTTACCAATTTATTACTTTATTAATAAATTTACATTTCTATTTAATTCATACATTCACACCTCCCATTACTGCATTAATTCTCATTAATGACATTAAAGATTTCCTATTTATTTTGTAGACTAAATATGCAACTTATAATAGCTGTTACCATTACCCCTTAATTTACACTTAAGTTTATTATATTCAACTAATTATTATAATTACCTATCTAATATTGAATTCATCGAATTACTATTAATTATACTAATTCATTTATTTATACGCCACTTACCCTTATTTACTTATATTCAAATTTATACTCAAATATAACAGTTACAACTAAATTAATAGGCCAATTAAATAGTAACTTACAACCGTTACTATTACTTTAAGTCACATTAATGGATTCATTATTATTTACAAATAAAATGTTACAACTACTTAATTAACACCGATTTACTTCAATTTATATTAATCATATATTATCTCATTAATGATTCAACATTCACACTTGTGATTTCATTTTTAACAACAAATATTACCATTCTTATATACCTAATCTTTATTCAAGAGTCGTTTATTTCATATTATTCATTTTATAAATTTAAATGTTTGCATTATTCTTACATTAATTTAGAGCCAAGCATACCAATTTTCCTTACTTCACTAAACTGTAATTTCATTTCAACTGTTTCTAATTAGTTCTAATTACCATAGTTCAATTTTAAATTAATAAGGTCTTTTTTTTCTACATATTAAATTAGTAAAACTTATTAACTTAACAAATTAAATTATTGAAAATTTTACGGGTCGTTGCACTCTCCCCCACTCAAAACTTTTCATCCCCGAAAAGAAAAAGAAGAGAAAAGAAAGAATTAAACAATCAATATATCTTATTCAAAATACTAACTTTATAAACAAATAAATTTACAAAATTAATTAATTTGAATAAAATATACCGATTTATTTATAAATTCCTTTAAAACCATTTTATATTGTAAGTTATTCAATTAACCTTTTATACTATTTACCTTAATTAATCCTTTTTCAACTAAAATTTAAGTGTATAACATTTATTATAAACACTCAAATTTTATTTATAAAAATTGCTTTTATATTGTATATTATCCAATTACATTGTTAACTTCTAATAATCAAGGTAAATTATATTGGAATGTAATAGAATATTATACAAATAAAAATTTCTAATTTAATTACCTCAAGCTTAAATATTCATTCAAAATTTTGGTTTCATTTTATATTTGACATTATCCTTTAAGACAAAGTTTAAGAATTAGATTTCCGATCAACTTTAAACGATTTTAGAGATAAATAAGTATATACAATATATATCAAATCAAATTTTAGAAATCCAAATCAATTTGAATTTTCAAAGCAAAACTGTAGCAAAGCTACAGAATGGTCTCTCCACTTCAAAACTCGAAAAAGAATGTCGATGAAGCTGCAGCCATCACCGAAATTATTTTCCAGCGACAAAGAAAAGAGCACTGATTTACAAATTAAAAATTCTTTGAAATAATTTCTACTTGAAATACTTTAAATAATACACCTTTGAACTTTAAACACAAAGTTTGAAACCATCGGAAAATTAAATTCTTAGTTTCTTGTTTTAAACTCACTTAAATTTCCAAATCAATTTATAACCATGTTTAATTATTTATATATGGAACTAAAGCCAATGGTTATAAAATAAATACAAAGTCAAATATTATTTCTTAACATCCAAATTCAATTAACTATCAATGTTTAGAAAATTATACTTATATAATATAATTATACAAAATTTGTTCATCACTAAATTTGAAAACTGTTAGCACCAGAATTGGTCATTAACACCCTTAAGAGAGATTATGTAGAGAGATTAAAGAAGAAAGTAAATGTAAACAGTGAAGAGAATGCTAAACTTAATGCAGAAAATAAGAATACCAGATTTGTAGTGGTTCGGCGTAATTGCCTACGTACACTTTGAGGTTAATCTTTATTGCTTTGCTTATCAACTGGTTACAGATACAATCCGTACACCAACTATTTGATTACAATTGTTAAGCAAAGAAGACAAGTCTTGAATGAGTCTTGAATGCGGCGGAGTCTCCCTGGTGTTCTCGAGAAAAGGTCCCTTTCACTGTGCCCATACCTCTCTATTTATAGACGAAGATGGGTTGGACATCCCTGATGGGCCTAGTAGCAAGATACCTCAGCCCAAAACAAGTAACTCATGTGTGCCGATCCATAAATGCCGAGCGGCATATGCCGAACGGCACATACTGAGCCATGCCTCTAAGCCGAACGAGGCAGTACATTGTGTGAAATGTGTAGGCCGAACGAGTTCCGATGCTGATCGAGGGGAGATGCCGAATGAGGCATGAATGCCAAATGAGGATGGAATGCCGAATGATACCTCTACGCCGAACGAGGTTGGAATACCGGACGAGGTCGAATGCCGAACGAGCTTTATACCGAACGAGGTTGAATGCCGAACGACTCTGCTGTGCCGAACGACCCTCAATGCCGAATGAGGTCTGGATGCCGAGCAGTGTGGAATGCCGAACAACCCAGTTGTGCCGAACAACAATGCTGTGTTGAACGTCCCTGGATGCCAAACGATCTTGAATGCCGATTGACCCATTTGTGCCGAACGTCCCTGGATGGTCGGCCCAGTTGTGCCGAACGACAATGCTGTGCTGAACGTCCCTAGATGCCGAACGAGCTTGAATGCTGGTCGGCCCAGTTGTGCCGAACAAAAATGCTGTGCCAAACGTCCCTGGATGCCGATCGGAGTGCAAATGTCGAATGCCTAGTTGCCTGGTCAAACCTTCAGGTAACACTTGCTCCTTAAAGTGCATCATGTGGTCGAACGTGGCACGCTTTGAATCATGAGTCCTCCATGCTTTGCTACGAGCCTTGGATTCATTTCCTTGATGGTACTTTCTCTTGAATGTTGAGTGAGTCAGTGCATGCCGAATGTCATGCCGATGCCAAACGGCATATAAATGCCGAACGATATAGCTGATGCCGAGCGAGGGATGCGCTTTGACCGGTTCTACCGATCATTGTCCCTTCGACTTCCTTTCTTCTCCCTATAAAGGTCGACATTTCACTTCTTCTTCTCTTTTTACTTTTCACCTCCGCATTTCAGAACCTACGAACTTGCCTCCCTTCAGACTCTTCCAATAATTCAACTTCCTTTCTGACTCCTAAATCCTGTATGTCACTTCTCGACTTCTCTCAACCACAATCTTGAGAAGATTCCGCTTCCCAACCAAGCATATCACCGAAACGCTACCCTCTTCTTTAGGTACGAGCTAAGACAAGACTTGAACTCACAACCTTCTTTAAACCTACGAACAACGATAGTCATGTAGATTAGGAAGGCTAAACAGGATTTAGGATTAAACGAAGAGGAAGATGGAAGAAGGAGTTGGTCGTCTGATGACGGTGAGGGTTGGGATGCCTGGTTGCAGGTGGTGTGGGAGTTGAAGTGGTGGTCGACCGGTCACCTTGTAGGATATTTAGGTTGTATAAAGGATGGAGTTGAAAGATGATGTATAAATGTGGCTCGACATGATTTCTTAATGCCCAGTGATTAAAAGGGAGCACGGGAGTGGAGTTGAAGTTAAGGCCTAGTGTGCCGAGTGGTGTGGCTTGGAACAGCCACGGTTCGACATGATCTCTCCATGCTGAACGAGGTTGGAGGGAAAAACAGAAAGGAAGTAGGAATTGGGTAGGATGCCGATCGACATGGCTCAGCATGACCTGCTGAAGGACTCAGCCATGCCGGTCGGGAGAGATGGAGGGAAGAGGAAAAGTAATGTTAAGGGTAGAATGCCGAGCGATGCGGCACAGCAGAAGCACGGTTCGACATGATTTGCCGCATGCCGAACGGCGAAGAGGAAGAGTTGGAAGAGTGATGTGCCGAACGGGATTGAGGCCGAGCGTCATTTAGGCCGAACGACATTTAGGCCGAACGGCATTTAGGCCGAGCAGCCTTTAGGATGTGTATTTCAAGCGTCGCTTGGCCTTGACCTTTGATGAATAGATAACAACAGTCGAAATCATTCCAACTTGAACATAACCCTCGTCGAATTCACTTATTTCCCACGCCTAATCATATGACAAAAGACAAGGACAAGGAACTAAGCAAACCAGCATATCGAACTAATCTGAACTGATAACTCCCTAGCTCCAACAATCACAAGCCTGAATTTAAATCGATAAAAACAAATAACAGCCTTCAAAATATAGTGCCAATGTCCGAGTCCAAAACCGAAAACATCATAAGACTGGCTTTCGGAGACGGTCAGCGATGACGGTCTTAAAAGATGATAGTTCAAAGTTCAACTTTATATCGTCAACTCCGTGACTTTTAATTTCTCAGCACTTATATTTGAATGATCGCAATAGTTGACACACAACACGAGGGGAATATTTATGCTGTTAAGTCTAACTTCGATTATTTTTGAAGTATAGTTCAAACTGGTACTCTGTTAGATTCAATCTCCATTAAAGATGTCTAGGAAATCTAGCTCTTCTACGATCTCAGATAGACCTGGGCCATCCTCTCGACAAGAAGTTGCAGATACTTCTCATCCATCAACTACCCCCGCTTAAGACTTACCGAACCCTGCGACTGTCATCGACTTGGCTCCTGACGCTCTGGAGGCAGCGATTTTTCTAGAAAACCCAATCGATTCTCAGGCTTCAAAGATTAATGAAAATACGCTCCGTCGGACATGCTCTGTCCATGGAATCCCCTTTGACGATGTATTAGTTCCATCGGGGAATGATCGTCCATACTTGCCCCAGTCAGATACACAGCTTGCAACAAATTCATGTGTTGGGTTGGAAGTGTGCCACCGTTCAATTCATTTCTTCGAGACATGTTGCAGTATATCGACGTTGCCCCATCGCAACTGCATCCGAACAGCCACACATTCATCTACGGTACTTGCATCCTCTTCATGAGTGTCCACTCCAGGATTCCGACTCCGGGCGATATCCGATACATATATTGCATCAAGAGGCGGAGGGATAGCCTATCTTTTGTGTTTCTCGAGCCGCACAGCAAATGTCAAATCTTAACTGGGGCATGGTGCAAGTTTGCCCTGTACAAATAGGAATGGTTTTATTGCGCTGTCCTCCCGGTTTTGCGAGGAGATGGGTGGAAGGAAGTAAGTCTTTTTCCTGGGTCGATACACATGTTTGGTCAAAGCTGTACCTTTGCTAACACTCTTCCATCTTTTCGGGTATTAATCTGCGTCCCGAGGGCCCTGGATATTCTGAAGCCGTCGAAGTTATTCGAGCCATTCCTGCCGAAGACGGGGATATCAGAACCCTCATTTCAAATGTGTCGCTTTCAAAGTTCAGGCTGTTGGCAGAAGGTCGCCGGACAAGCCTCTGTCAAGGCGTTACCATACTCAGGCCTGCTTCTAGTAAAGGGAAAAAACAAGCCGAGTCTTCAGCACATAACGCCTCTGACACACTAGAAGAGGGGGAAATTAAAGAAACTGAAATGCCTGAGGAACAAAATGAGAACGTTAGTCCCACTCGGGTCCGATAGTCGAAGTTCACGACATCGAGACGTCGCCTTCCCCTTCGAAGGGGAAGAAGAAACTAACATATAGGTTGAGGAAGAAAACAGTCGGTGGAACTTCTAAAGTTACTATCGTTCCCGTGGAGAAAGAAGCCTCCTCACAGCATTTAGAAAGTTCCTTAAAAGGCCCGTCGAACCTTTCCATACCTAATGATCTACTCAACTATGACTTTGACGATCCAGAGGCCCTTAAGGTTCATTCGCCCGCGAGAGGCGATGCAAGCGTTCAAGCCCAAAATCAGGGAGAAAAACTCCTATTAGTAAATAAATTGGTCTGTCGGGGGGAAACACTAGGACACACACAAACACATGCACTTCACCCTGCACTTAAATTTCCGTTGTCTCCCCATTCTTTGCTAACTCATCGTTACTTAAACTTTGTGTAGGTGACATGGGGCGCACCCATGGACTTGATTGCCTTTACGGTTCATCGATATTTTATCAGTCAGGATGGGATTCAGGTTCTAGAAGACGCCGAGATAGGGATGACGATGGCGATAGGGATTATCATTCTCGAGATTCATCGTCTCGGAAGAAATCTTATTATTCGCCTAAATACCAACATAATCCCCCTTCTCACTCAGAGCAAGGCAGAGATAAGCACGACCATAAAGGGTCGCAATCCGATGTCCCTCGTGATCAACACTTCGATTCTTCTACCACACGACAGTCCCGGGATCCTTACAAAAGAACTGAACTTTCAAGGCCATCTCCTTCTGTTCCCGTAACAGATCCAACGATATCGGAGAGACCGACTGAGCTCAAGGATAAATTCTCAAAAATCTACTTTGATGGCCTGAAATTCCTCCCAGCGATCCATCATATTCCGGGACATGTCAAACAGAGCGCTATCGCCTGCAACAACGACGTCTATGTTCAACATGACGCGTTCGTTCATCTTGCTAAGAAAGTGTCAGAAGTCTCCATAGAGTGCCAGCATGAGATTGATCGCCTGAAGCTTGAGGCCATCCATGACAAAGATATTATTAAAGCTCAGGACGAAGAGCTTGCTTCTTACAAGTCTCAGCTTGAAGCCGCCCAACAGAGCGCCAAAGATGCTGCCGAAGCCGTAACTCGTCTGGAATCAACCCATAAAAAAGAAATCGACGAGGCGGTCCAACGCTGTGGGGCTCTAGATTTGGAGAAAGACTCAGTGCAGAAGAAGAGGGACGCCTTTGCCCTCCGAGTTTAGGAGCCAGAGGAGCAACTCCGCAAAGAAAAGGAGGAGGAGATCGCTGCCCAACAAGAGTCGCAATGATATTGCGACGAGATCGTTGCCACACGACATCTGAAGGCGAAGCTTGAGGATGAACTTTCTATGGTTGAGATGCTAAAGAATGAAGTCCATGAAGAGGGCAAGAAAATAGCATCTGCGGAGGTCGACTTCCGCCTTGAGGCGGCTAAAGAAGCAGGTAAGGAGGAGGTCAAAAGCATGTTCGACCCGCTAATTGTAGAATTTAATGCCCGCATCCTCATGCACCGAGACTTAACTTTTTTGGGTGAGGGCTACCTCGAATCTTTAGCTGAGGCATGTGAGACCTTAGTAGAAATCAGGAAGGTAGAACTCGGTACCAAGGAGGTTGATGAAGGGGCTTTGATAAAAGAATTTTTTAAGGGAAACGAGCCTTCGGACCTGTCTACGGCAAAAGCTCTTTACTGCAAAGGCTCCCCCTCAACGAAAGGGAAAGAGGTTATTGCAGTCCATCCGGGATCGAGTCTCAAGTTCATGCGCCCACTCAACCGGCAGATCGGCCGATACTTGATCCCTTTGAGCAGCACATCGGTTATGACCCGAAGGATCCCGGCCTTGGCGTTCACATTCTGTCTCCTATTCCGGAGGGTGAGACCCCTCGGATGGCTGAGAGCCAGCCGGAACCTGGTAGATAACCGTTCACTTTAACATTCCAAAAGTTATCATTTTTCACCAGGTGCCACCGTATTCTAGTGCTTGTTTTTCATGATTTTGTGCAGGCCGTTCTGATCCTGAGCCCTCTACGAGGAGCGATGTCGCCAAGGTGGTGAAGGAAAAGACAAGTAAGGCCACTCACGTAGGAGAGGCTCCCGGTCCAGATGCTCAAATGATCGGAGCACTTGATGAGGATAAGTCCGAGACTTCCTCTCCCATCGATGAGAGTTGTGAAATTGAATATACAGGCACCTCTGCACACACATCTAAACTGAGCATGAAGGAGCAGCTTGAGAAGGAAAAGAAAAAGACGATCGCGATTAAAGTCAAGCCTCAAGCTGTGGCCATGGACGATCCTTTGAATAAGCCGTTGAAGGTCATCCTTCCTAGCGGGTCCAAGCCCATGGAAGTCCCTCGTACTTCTTCAGTTTTCACTTCTCCATCAAAGAAAATTATCAAGGGCAAACGCACGGGAGAGGAGTCGTCTGGAAAAAGGTCGAAGAAGTCAAAGATGTAGTCGTCACTCTCGTTCAACGAGAGTTAGTTTAGATTATGTAATTATTTTTATTTACTTCCGTAGTTCATGTAAATAAACTTTTGACTCCGAGCTTTGGAGGAGTTGTAGTGGAAACTTATTTTTGATGAATAAAACTTAGTTCTTTTGCCTTTCAGAAGACTTCTGTTGTTTGGTTTTCTGTATAACCGTGGTCAAAACCCAAGCTATTGCGAGTTACATGAACTTCTCGATTCATCTTCAAATAAGATGATAATTTTTTGGCATTGCTCATTCTTTATTCCACGCTCTGGGTACTTAGAATATTTTCTAGTTCGCACGCCAAGGGTTCGATGACTTCAAGTCACTTGTATCCAGTCCACCCTCAGGGGACTTGGAGATTTAAATCGTTTATCCTCTAGTCCATGCTTTGGAGACTTAGAGTATTCCAGTCCGCACGCCAAGGGTTCGATGACTTCAAGTCACTTGTATCCAGTCCACCCTCAGGGGACTTGGACATTTAAATCGTTTATCCTCTAGTACACGCTCTGGAGACTTAGAGTATTCCAGTACGCACTTTGGAGACTTGGAGGTTTTAAGTCATTTATACTCTGGCCCGCACTCCGGGGGCTCAGAGTACTCCAGTCCGCACTCCGGGGACTTGGAGATTTTGAGTCATTTATACTCTGGTCCGCACTCTGGGACTCAGAGTACTCCAGTCCGCACTCTGGGGACTTGGAGATTTTAAGTCATTTATACTTTGGTCCGCACTCTGGGGACTCGGAGTACTCCAGTCTGCACTCGGGGGACTTGGAGATTTCGAGTCGTTTATACTTTGGTCCGCACTCTGGGGACTCAGAGTACTCCAGTCCGCACTCCAGAGACTTAGAGATTTCGAGTCGTTTATACTTTGGTCCGCACTTTGGGGACTCGGAGTACTCCAGTCCGCACTCCGGGGACTTGGAGGTTTGAAGTCGTTTATACTCTGGCCCGCACTCCGAGGTCTTAGAGTACTCCAGTCCGCACTCCGGGGACTTGGAGATTTCGAGTCGTTTATACTCTGGTCCGCACTCCGAGGACTCAGAGTACTCCAGTCCGCACTCTGGGGACTTAGGGATTTCGAGTCGTTTATACTCTGGTCCGCACTCTGGGGACTCGGAGTACACCAGTTCGCACTCCAAGGACTTGGAAGTTTTAAGTCGTTTATATTCTGGCCTGCACTCCGGGGACTCAGAGTACTCCAGTCCGCATTCCGAGGACTTGCAGATTTCAAGTCATTTATACTCTGATCCACACTCTGGGGACTCAGAGTACTACAGTCCGCACTCTAGGGACTTGGAGATTTGAAGTCGTTTATACTCTAGTCCGCACTCTGGGGACTCAGAGTACTCCAGTCCGCACTCCGGAGACTTGGAGATTTCGAGTCGTTTATACTCTGGTCCGCACTCTGGAGACTCAGAGTACTCCAGTCCGCACTCCGGGGACTTGGAGATTTCGAGTCGTTTATACTCTGGTCCGCACTCTGGGGATTCAGAGTACTTCAGTCCACACTCTGCGGACTTGGAGGTTTTAAGTCGTTTATACTCTGGCCCGCACTCTGGGGACTCAGAGTACTCCAGTCCGCACTCCGGGGACTTGGAGATTTCGAGTCGTTTATACTCTGGTCTGCACTCCGGGGACTAAGAGTACTCCAGTCCACACTCTAGAGACTTGGAGATTTCAAGTCGTTTATACTCTGGCCTGCACTCTGAGGACAGAGTACTCCAGCCCGCACTCTGGGGATTTGGAGATTTCGATGTACTCTGGTTCGCACTACGGGGACTCAGAGTACTCCAGTCCACAATCGAAGACTTGGAGATTTCGAGTCATTTATACTTTGGTCCGCACTCTGGGGACTCGGAGTACTCCAGTCCACACTCCGGGGACTTGGAGGTTTTAAGTCGTTTATACTCTGGCCCGCACTCCAGGGACTTAGATTACTCCAGTCCGCACTCCGGGGACTTGGATACTTCGAGTCGTTTATACTCTGATCCGCACTCCGGGGACTCAGAGTACTCCAGTCCGTACTCCGAGGACTTGGAGATTTCGAGTCGTTTATGCTCTGGTCCGCACTCTGGGGACTCGGAGTACTCCGGTTCGCACTCTGGGGACTTGGAAGTTTAAAGTCGTTTATACTCTGGCCCGCACTTCGGGGGCTCAGAGTACTCCATTCCACACTTCGGGGACTTGGAGATTTCAAGTCATTTATAATCTTGTCCGCACTCTGGAGACTTAGAGTACTCCAGTACGCACTCTAGGGACTTGGAGATTTTAAGTCGTTTATACTCTAGTCTGCACTCTGGGGACTCGGAGTACTCCAGTCCACACTCCGGGGACTTGGAGATTTCGAGTCGTTTATGCTCTGGTCCGCACTCTGGGGACTCAGAGTACTCCAGTCCACACTCCGGGGACTTGGAGATTTCGAATCATTTATACTCTGGTCCGCACTCGAGGACTCAGAGTACTCCAATCCGCAATCCGGGGACTTGGAGGTTTTAAGTTGTTTATACTCTGACCCGCACGCAAGGGACTCAGAGTACTCCAGTCCGCACTCCGGTGACTTGGAGATTTCGAGTCGTTTATACTTTGATCTGTGCTCCGGGGACTCAAAGTACTCCAGTACGCACTCTGGGGACTCGGAGATTTTAAGTCATTTATACTCTGGTCCGCACTTTGGGACTCAGAGTACTCCAGTCCGCACTCTGGGGACTTGGAGATTTTGAGTGCTCGTGCGCGTTCATACGTCAGACAGAATAATGTATCTCTTAGTTATTAGTCACAGCGTTATCATACACAGAAACATCGTTGGAAAAAATGGCTTCAAGCCTTTATTAATGCAAACAAGCTAAATTGTCTTATTACATGCCGTAAACTAGGAATAAAAACTTGCTAGAAATAAATGCAACTAAAATATGAAATAAATGAACTAAGTGTAATAATGCCGTAAATGCTCGCTATTCCACGCTCGGGGGAGTGTCGCACCATCAACGGTCGTTAACTTGAAAGTTCCTTCTCCAAGCTTCCGTTCAATGACGTATGGACCTTCCCATGCGGGGCTCATATGTGATGGAACTGGAAAAACTCATTTCAAAACGAGATCACCCATACCAAAGATTCTCGGTCGGACTTTTTCATTATAATATCGAGCGACTCGATGCTTGTATGCGACTACTCTTAAATTAGCTTCTTCGCGTTTTTCATCAATGAAGTCCAATGATTCCAGCAAAAGGTCTTGATTCGACTCGGAGCCATAATAAGCTACCCGATGTGATGGAACTTTAAGTTCTACGAGTATGATAGCTTCCATGCCATATGCTAATGCGAATGGAGCGTGGCCAGCCGCAGACTTGTGGGTGGTTCTATAAGCCCAAAGCACTGTCGGAAGCTCATCCACCCACTTGCCTCTAGCCTTTTCCAAACGCTTTTTCAATATGGATTTGAGTATTTTGTTCATGGCTTCCACTTGGCCATTGCCTTTCGAATGAGCAACTGCTGCAAACTTTTTCTCAGTACCATACTTTTGGCAAAACTCCTTGAACTCTTTGCTCTCGAATTGAGTCTTGTTGTCTGTAATGATGGTTCGTGGAAGGCCAAAACGACATATAATATTTCGTACAACGAAATTAATGACCTTTTTGACGGTGATAGTGGCCAAAGGCTCTACTTCTGCCCACTTGGTAAAGTAATCGACTGCAACTATCACGTATTTTGCACCACCTTTGGATACGGGTAAGGAACCAACTATATCGATCCCCCACATTGCAAATAACCAAGGACTAACCATTTGTGTGAGTCCCGTCGGCGGAGCTCTCGGGATTTTCACATATTTTTGACATTTGTCACATCTTCTCACATAGTCTGCGGCATCCCGATTTACAGTCGGCCAATAGTATCCATAGCGGAGGATTTTCTTTACCAACGTACGCCCTTCGGTATGGTCGCCACATTCACCTTCATGGACTTCCTTCAGGACTCGTTTTATCTCGTCACGAGCAATGCACCAGAGTAAGAAGGCCGAGAATCCCCTTCGATACATTACCCCATCTTGCATTACATAACGCGAAGCCTTACGAATGACTTGTCATCTTTCGCTCCTTCTTTCGGGCACGACCCCATGTAACAAGTACTACTTGAATGGGGTCATCCATGATTCCTTCTTGATTTCTATTTCTAGCATGAAATCTACCTCCATCATATTTATGTTCGAAACATGCAAGGTTTCAACTGGAAACAATCCCATCTGCTGTGCGTCGCCAGTGCTTGCAAATTTTGCCATGAATCGGCTGCTTTGTTTTGCTCATGCAGGACATGTGAAATATCATAATACTTGAGATTCGCTAGCAGCTCTTAAACCGGGACCAAATACGGGGCAAGTCTCTGCCCCTTTTCTTGATAGTCTCCTCGCACTTGGTACACCACCAGTTGTGAGTCGCAAAAGATTTCAACCGATCTTACTCCCAGCTCTTTGATAAGTCTTAAGCCGGCAATCAATGTTTCATACTCGGCTTAGTTATTCGTTGCTGTGAATTCGAGCTTCAAAACGTAGCAAACTGATCGGTTCTCAGGAGTTACAAGAACTATGCCAACCCCTGAACAACGGTCGTTAGATGCCCCATCGATGTACATCTTCCATCGAATGGGAGGTATGACATTGCGGCCGTTTGATTTGTTTGTAATGGTGAATTCAGCAATGAAATCCACTAACGCTTACCCCTGTATGTCCCTTTGTGGTAGGTAGGTAATATCGAACTGACTAAACTCGATATTCCATTTTAACATCCTTCCAGAAGTTTCCGGTCGTTGGAGTACCTGTCACAAGGGTTGATCGGTATAAACACTGATCGAGTGTGCCTGGAAGTATGGGCGTAGCTTGCGTGATGCAATCACCAAGCAATAAGATAGTTTCTAAATTCTGGGATAATTTCTTTCTGCTCCCATCAAATGTTTACTGACATAATATACTGGCTTTTGAACTCGGTCCTCCTCGTGAACTAAAGCCGTACTGATAGCATGCTGGGATACTGCCAGGTATACATACAAATTTCATGGTCAATTGGTTTTGATAGCACCGGTGGACTTTCAAGATGTCTAACCAGAGCTCGGAATGCTTCCTTGCAGTCAGACGTCCACTCGAAATTCCTCTTTCCTTTCTTTATCACATCAAAGAAAGGAATGCACTTATCCGTGGCTCTGGATATGAATCAACTCAGCGCGACCACCTTTCCGTTCAAGCTTTGTACTTGCTTTATAGTTCTGGGCACTTGTATGTCCCGAATAGCCTGAATCTTTTCCGAGTTAGCTTCAATTCTACGTGCGTTCACAATGAAACCCAAGAACTTCCCTGATGCAACGCCAAAAAAACACTTTAAAGGGTTGATCTTCATCCCGTAATGCCTGAATGTATTAAACATCTCTGCTATGTCTCGGATGTGGTCGTTTTGACTGCCGTGACTTCACGAGCATGTCATCCACATAGACTTCCATCGTTCTACCAATTTGGTCTTTAAATATTCGTTTCACCAGACGCTGATAAGTTGCTCCTGCGTTTTTCAATCCAAAAGGATTACTACCTAGCAATATAGCCCCACATCTGTAACAAAGCTGGTGTGTTTCTGGTCTGGAATGTGCATCGAGATCTGATTGTATCTCGAATATGCATCCATAAATGACTATAATTCATGTTCGGCAGTAGAGTCGACGAGCTGGTCGATTCTTGGTAAAGGGAAACTATCCTTCGGGCATGCTTTATTCAGATCGGAGTAATCAACACATGTTCTCCACTTCCCATTCGCTTTTCTTACCAGCACAAGGTTAGATACCCATTCGGGGTAGAGGGCGTCGCGGATGAACCATTGGCTTTGAGTTTGTCCACCTCCTCTTTGAGAGCAGTGGACCTCTCCAGGTCCATGCCTCTCCTTTTCTGTTTCACAGGAACGTATTTTGGGTCTATGTTCAACATATGACTGGCAAAAGTGGGAGAAACCCCGCACTTATCAGAATGTGTCCAAGCGAAAACATCCAGATTCGCTCGTAGAAAATCAGTAAGGTCCTCGGCCACTGAAGGGTCGAGTTGTGGTCCAATCTTAAGAACTCGTGATGGGTCATCCCCGCTGACTGGAATATTGATCGTCAGCTCAGCCGGTGCTGCATTCGTTTCCCTGGGTTCTCCACCATCATCTCTCGGATCTATGTCTCTAAGCATCCAAGAATGTCGCCCGAGCCAGGGATCGGGCACTACTTGTCAATCATCAGTATTTAGGATGCGGACGGAGCTGTTCGCAACCTTCCCTTTTTCTCTCCGCTGCGCAACCGGTCGCCTGATCGCCATGTACTACACCTACTCCTTTGTTTGTCGGAAATTTTAATGTCAAACACCATGGGGTCAAAGCGGCCCTAAACTCTGCCAGGGCCGGACGACCCAAAAATACATTGTATGGAGAGTCAAATCCATTACTATAAACGGTAGGATTCCCACTCTCCTACGCTCACCTTCCTCCAGTTCAACTGGTGACTCAATATACCCCATCGCGTTGGTAACAACACCATTAAAGACGTGGATACGAGCTTTGCATGGTTTTAAATCTTTTGTCTCCATCTTCATTTGGTCATAATCCTTCTTGAAGATGATGTTGACAGAGCTTCCACAATCAATCAAAATCCTTTTGACGTAAGCTGGCCTGATCGTTGCAGATATGACCAGCGGGTCAATAGTAGGAGCCTCCACCTTGTCTGCATCTCGATTCCTAAACAGTATATCGTCGGTCATCATGCGTCGTTGTTTTGCGAGGGTTCCATCTTCCACATTCGGACAACATTCATAATTTGCATGCCTCAAGGAGGTAGAATATCGTTCCATCTCCTGCCAATTCTTGTCTGCAGGGTGAGATCCTCCGACTATAGTGTTTATGATCAACCTACTTACAGTCCGGGAAGGTTCCTCTGGGTGGCGTGGCGGTTCGGCCTGCGTTCGAGGTCTGACGTTCCTTTCCTACCCTCTGGTGGGTTCATAACAAACTCCTGCATCTTTTTCTCCCTGATTAACCTTTCTATGGCATCATGGAGGTGTCTACACTCCTCAGTATTGTGTCCGTGGGTCTCATGGAAGCGACAGTACTTCTCCGTCCGTTTTTGTTCCTCAATGGACTCCTTTGGGCACGACTTTCTGTGTTGGAAGGCGTTACATGTAGATAGGTAAATATTTTTAAGAGACGTATTTAGGGGAGTGTATTCGTTGTAGGTCGGAATCCTCGACTTCCATTTCCCTATCTCTTTTTTCTTTCCGGGATTTCCGTCTTCGGATCCCTTAGATTGCGCAGGCTTGTTCTGGATGTTGATTTGAACCTTTTCCGAACTGTCGCCGGATTGCTTCACGGCGATGTTACTTTTCACAGTGTCCTGAAAAGGCCCTAGCGCCTTATCTCGTCTTGTCCATCGTGCTTCCTCCCTTCTTACGAACTGGTGAGCTTTGGAATAGAATCGCTCCAACGTAGTTGGGGGCTTTCCCACCAACCAATCTCCAAACTCCGAGTCTGGATCTACACCTCGTATTATCGGCATCAGGATTGCGTGGTCATTAGGGTTGCTAACTTCAGTGGCGACAACATGAAACCTCTGCAAGTATGTTTTCAAAGACTCTCCCGGAGCCTGGATCACCCTTGATAAGGACATCACGTCCTTTGGACGAGTAGCATGTATCCTGAATTGTTCAATAAATTTCATCGCCAACTCGTTGAAGCTGGATATAGACTGCGGAGGAAGTCGAGTAAACCACATGGTGGCGATTTCGAAAAAAGTGATTGGGAAGCACCTACACTTAGTTGCGTCATTCACCCTTGAGAAATCCATCATCCATTCGTACCTCATCACGTGTTGCCTAGGGTCAGTCTTCCCTTCGTAGGCTGGGATAGTCGGCATACTCAATTTCCTAGGACACTCAGCCTGTAGAATAATGTCTGTGAAGGGAGTATGATTCATGAACACTCCCCCATCTTCGTTGGTCAAGCCTTGGTTTTCTCTCATTAACTGCCTAACCATGGATGATAAGTCTGGAGTTTGTATGGAGGATGGAAGGATGGGTTACGTTCCACGGGACCGTGCGGGTTGATGTCCCGCCTGCTGGCCGTCGGCCAAATGTGCGTCCTGAAGGCCAGCTTGATTTAGGTCTTGGTGAGCCGGACGTCCGGTCTCCTCATGTGCCTGATCCCTGGCGAATCGATCAGTGGCACATGCCTGTGTAGGTTCTGTCTTACGACATCTACACCTAGGAGGTTCATCAGCTGAGGTCAAGCTATCAGATGAAGAATAAGAAGCAGGGCTACCTCCAACATTTTGATGCTGCTGCTGGGCAAGCTGAGTCATGAGATTAGCGTTGGCTTGAATCTGCTCAGTAAGTTGCCTTCTACTTTCCTTGAGTTCTCTTATCAAGTTGTTGAACTCTGTTCGGGAAACGACTTCCGTTTGATTTTCGGTGGAGGGCCCTGTGCCTTGAATCGCTTATTGGTTGTTATGTCCAACTTGTTGCACACTAGCAGTCTCATGGACGTCCGTATTGTGAGAGGCTGATCGAGTGCGTGGTCTTCTCATAGTAGAGTTGTCGGTTGGAACTTTGAATAGATTCAACGGGCATCCAATGAATAAGTCGGATTTCCTTCGGGGGATTTTTCTATCCAGTAAGTATAAAGTAGATCCTATCGACCTGAGAATTCGATTCTCGGTTAAAGCACCAAAATGTTAGCACCAGAATTGGTCACTAACACTCTTAAGAGAGATTATGTAGAGAGATTAATGAAGAAAGTAAATGTAAACAGTGAACATAATGCTAAACTTAATGTAGAAAATAAGAACACCAGATTTATAGTGGTTCGGCGTAATTGTCTACGTCCACTTTGAGGTTAATGTTTATTGCTTTGCTTATCAACTGGTTACAGATACAATCCGTACACCAACTATTTGATTACAATTGTTAAGCAAAGAAGATAAGTCTTGAATGAGTCTTGAATGCGACAGAGTCTCCCCAGTGTTCTCGAAAAAAGGTCCATTTCACTATGCCCCTGCCTCTCTATTTATAGACGAAGATGGGTTGGACATCCCTGACGGGCCTAGTAGCAAGATACCTTGGCCCAAAATAAGTAACTCCTATGTGTCGATCCATAAATGCCGAGACGCATATGTCGAACGGCACATACCGAGCCATGCCTCTAAACCGAACGAGGCAGTACATTGTGTGAAATGTGTAGGCCGAACGAGTTCCGATGTCGATCGAGGGGAGATGTCGAACGAGGCATGAATGCCGAATGAGGCTGGAATTCCGAATGATACCTCTACGCCGAACGAGGTTGGAGACGAGGCCGAATGCTGAACGAGCTTTATGTCGAATGAGGTTGAATGCCGAATGACTCTGCTGTGCCGAATGACCCTCAATGCCGAACGAGGTCTGGATGCCGAGCAGTGTGGAATGCCGAACAACCCAGTCGTGCCGAATGACAGCGCTGTGCCGAACGTTCTCGGATGCCGAACGATCTTGAATGCCGATTGGCCTAGTTGTGTCGAACAACAACACTGTGTCGAACATCCCTAGATTCCGAACGAGCTTGAATGCCGGTCGGCCCAGTTGTGCCGAACGACAATGCTGTGCTGAACGTCCCTAGATGCCGAACGAGCTTGAATGCCGGTCGGCCCAATTATGCCGAACAACAATGCTGTGCTGAACGTCCTTGGATGCCGATCGGTGCGCAAATGCCGAATGCCTGGTCAAACCTCCAGGTAACAAAAACCATATTGTGTCGTTTTGCTCTGTTCAAGTGTTTTGGAGATCCTATCGATATCGTTGATCGGGCGAATCGATCGAAAACCCAAATCAACATCAACAACTCAAACAACATATTATATAAAACATTTTAAATATAGCTTTACAAAGCAAGAATAGGGGTTCAAATTTGACTAACTCTAAACAAAGAAAATTTTGATTTGAGGCTAAGTTGGAAAGATAAGATGATTAACTAACCGAATAAGGAAATGGATAAGCTTATATAAATCATGGGCAACCTTAACCGGGTCAATTGTGATTTCAAGAATTAGATCGATGCAGTATTATGAAGCAATCTTCATTCGATCTTAAGAGATAGAATTCAGGCATAGCAAGAGATAGCAACATCATAAACCGAGGATACAGAAATCTCCGGTGCATTAATGCCAATTGTAAAGGAGTTTCACCCCCTTTACAAGCCATTCGAAGCAGAGTTATGGGATACTCCAGAATCAAAAGAATACGAATAGTGGGGAACAAGAATGAAATTTGGAGTCGCAGGGAACGTTCAAAAATTCAAAGGAAACCGAGTCAAAAGGAAGAGATTCACACTCGAATGAAAATCACTCTGTAAATAAATTTACCATATATGCTAAGTTTTTCCTAGAGCCAAAGCTTTGATACCAAATGTAACGACCCGATATTTTCAACCATTCGCATCCACACATATCGGACTTGAATTGCTCAAAATATCGAATTGTAGAATAAATTTGGCAAATCTCAGAATATACAGAAAATAAATAAATCATAGAATCACAGACACAGAGTAATATAATGCAGCGGAAGCAAAGAGATAGTAGTTAATGAAGCTACTATATAAATACATCAGAGTTATACAAGATACAACAGAAGTTTCAATATGATAAACCAACACAAAGCTGGATGCATCCTTGGAATCAACTGGATAACTGAAAAAAAATAGATAGCTGGATCTTCATGCAAAGCTCTAACTCCAAAGGTAAGTCTAATGCTGTATCACTCAGTCTGACCCGAGCATAAAGCAAAACACAAAACACTCGAGTCAGGACATATATACTTATACAATGTAAACCAACTCAATTGAACTGTAATATAAGGTACAAGTAACTTAAAGGATGCTTGGAACCACCAATCCTCTAAGGATTCATCAAACTATTTACTATGCAGTAATATTTCGCTATTATAATAATGCCTATAGTAAAATAAACTTACTTTTAAATAGCATTAAGGCATTACATTTTCCACCTTAACACGTAATAATGCCAATAATCTATACAGTACCTGCATATCTCCTGATCGGGACACTACGAGAAGATACTCTATAGGTACGACACAAATCAAAATCGTACAAGGCTCGCTAGGGTAGGTGACACAGCACAACTAGGCAATGGCAGGGTAGATTACCAATTACGCATCTGGGCTGGTGGTGACGTGTAACGACCCGTAAAATTTCGACAATTAAATTTGTTAATTTAACGAATCTTGTTATTTAATATTGGAAGAAATAAAAAGTTGTAAGGTAATAATGTTAATGCTAGTTGATAAACAATTAATTTAGTGCAATCCTAATTAATTAAAACAATTGTAAGGTCATAATTGATTGTATTTAGTAAATTGGAAAATAAATTTCAACAAGGTAATTAATATTATGTTAATGTAAATTGAGATAATACTTGAAAATAATGTCAATTCCATTTATAATATGATAATTGGTTGATTTAAAGAATGGAAATCAAGGTTTATTGATTTATTTGAATTTAAATTATAGTAATTGGTTTTATTGCGAATAAATGGAATTAAATATTTAGATATTACGTTAATGTGAAATTAAGATGAAATTTGAAGATTTTAATGTAATAAATCATGAACCAATGTTAGTTGCATCATTAATGTGATAAAATATGTGAATAACAAGGTTTAAAATTTTAATAAATGGATTTTGGGAATTTTAAATTATAATTTCTGAATTTAATGAAACTGAAACTAAACACTGAAATTAATGGATTAATCAACTTTAATTTGAAATCTAAATTTGTTTAAAATTATTGTGATTGTTTAAGAAATCAAAAATGATAAAATTTGTTGACTATAGAATTTAAATTGAAGAAGTGATTAATTAATTTAATATTAATTTTTTTAATTAATTGGAAAATAGCCATTTTGGCCACTAACTCGGATTTCAATGAAACCAGTTTGATCGAATCCTTAATAGTGAATTATTATAGGATTTCAAGTTTCATAACGATCGGGCTTGTCGTTTGATCGTGCGGACTCGAAACGCCTAGAAATCAATTTAATTGAACTCAATTGAAATCAATTTGAAATAACTTGATTTTAGCATAACTTTTTCATATGATGGAATTTGGACTTGAAACATGTTCCATTGATTTTAAAATATTCAAAAACATCTATTTTGATATATGGGTTGACCCAATTTCGTTTCGGAGTCAGAACGAACTTTTCGGGCCATTTATCGTTAAGCGATCCAAACCAATCGTATCCATTCCTCTAATTCTAAGCTCTACCTATATATATATATATATCTTGTTATAAACCCTAACAGCCTTTCTATTTCTCATTTCTATACGTACAAAAATTTATGTTCCTCCTCTTTCCAATGGCTGAAAACCCTAAAACTCCTCAGTTCAATTCCAATCCAAAATTCAACTTCAAAATTTAAACTCCATAAATTATATCGATTTATATATTGATTTGATGCTCTCGACGAGCACATCTCAGATCTGTAAATCGTTTTTCAAATTGAACCTATATCTGTCCAGAAATTGATGAATTATTCACGGTCGTTCATATGCGGTTGTGGATTCGGACGGTGGATCTTCGTCCTGGGTTCGATCGGGTTATATGGGGTTGAAGAGGAGGTTGAGGCAAGGTGATCTGGCGATTTGCATCTCGTCTCTGGTGATCAATGTTGCTTGAAATCGAGGGGGTTGTTGCGTCGGCCGTTCGTGCTCGTTAAGGTAGTGGGGGGTCGCGCGTAGTGCCCGAGGTCGGTTGGAGGTGTAAGGGTCGTTGACGATGCCTGATCTGGTCATAGGCGCGTGGTTAGGCGGCGGCAGGTCAAAGTCGGTGGCGGCTCTGGCATCTTCGTATGCGAATTAAGGTAAACGATGGGTGCTGACGTGTGTAAGAGAGAGGTGTACGTGTATTTCTTTAATCTATTTTATTTATTTATCGTCTAAGCTTCTAATCTTAATAACTTTTGCTTACGAGGTCCGTTTTGATGTGCGGTTTTCTCCGCTTGGATCGTATTGAAATTTCGGACATTTTAGCGCTGGTTTGAACGGATACAGAGGCTGTTTGAATATTGGGTTTAAATTGGATTTAAATTCAATTTAAATTCAAAAGGTGAGTGTTTTGACCCACTCACAACTTCTAAAATTTCTTATGTTTGTTAAATTGATTTATGATGTGATTAGAAATTTATTTATGACTGTTTGCATATTTTGAATAATCATCTCAGTTATTGAATTTATTTGAAATAGTTATTTAATTTATTATTGAATATAAACTGCCAGTAAATACCTGTTATTTATTGTCTATTCTATATCGATGTTATTGATTGAATTATATGATGGTTGTGATAAATGTTTGATGATTAATATTGGATGAATGGATGTTGTATTTTATATTGTTATAAACTACAAGTTGTTATGGATTTTTATTTCATTCGGGATTACGGTTTGAAATGATATATAATTTTATTAATTTAAGTATAAAGAGATTCAATGGTTATAAATTGATATATTTTATTTAAATTATTAAACTTTGTGAATTTATTTGTTTATAAAATTAATATTTTGAATAAGATGTATTGACTACTTAATTCTTTCTTTTCCTCTTCTTTTTCCTTTTCGGGGATGAAAAGTTTTGAGTGGGGGAGAGTGTAACGGCCCGTAAAATTTCAATAATTAAATTTGTTAATTTAATGAATCTTGTTATTTAATTTTGAAAGAAATAAAAAATTGTAAGGTAATAATGTTAATGCAAGTTGATAAATAACTAATTTAGTGCAATCCCAATTAATTGAAACAATTGTAAGGTCATAATTGATTGTATTTAGTAAATTGGAAAGTAAATTTCAATAAGTGTAATTAATATTATGTTATTGTAAATTGAGTAATATTTTAAAATAATGTCAATTCCATTTATAATATGATAATTGTTTGATTTAAAGAATGGAAATCAAGATTTATTAATTTATTTGAATTTAAATCATAGTAATTGGGTTTATTGCAAATAAATGTAATCAAATATTTAGATATTACGTTAATGGGAAATTAAGATGAAATTTGAAGATTTTAATGTAATAAATCATGAACCAATGTTAGTTGCATCCTTATTGTGATAAAAAGATGTGAATAACATGGTTTAAAATTTAATAAATGGATTTTGAGAATTTTAAATTATTATTTCTGGATTTAATGAAACTGAAATTAAACACTGAAATTGATAGATTAGTCAACTTTAATTTGACATCTAATTTTTTTTAAAATTATTGTGATTGTTTAAGAAATAAAAAATGATAAGATTTGTTGACTATAGAATTTAAATTGAAGAAGTGATTAATTAATTTAATATTAATTTTTTTAATTAATTGGAAAATAGCCATTTTGGCCACTGAATCAGATTTTGACAAAACCAGTTTCATCGGATCCGTAACGGTGAATTATTATAGGATTTCAAGTTTCATAATGATCGGGCTTGTCGTTTGATCGTGCAGACTCGAAACGCCTAGAAATCAATTTAATTGCAGTCAATTGAAATCAATTTGAAATAACTTAATTTTAGCATAACTTCTTCATACAATGGAATTTGGACTTGAAACCTATTTCATTAATTTTAAAATATTCAAAAACATCTATTTTGATATATGGGTTGACCCAATTTCGCTCCAGAGTCAAAACGGGCTTTTCGGGCCATTTATCATTCAACGGTCCAAACCAATCGTACCCATTCCTCTAATTCTCAGCTCTCCCTATATATATCCTATTATAAAACCTAACAACCTTTCTATTTCTCATTACTATAAGTACAAAAATTTCTGTTCCTCCTCTTTTCAATGGCTGAAAACCCTAAAACTCCTCAGTTCAATTCCAATCCAAATTTCAACTTCAAAATTTAAACTCCACAAACTATATCGAATTATATATCGATTTGAAGCTCTCGATGAGTGCATCTCAGACCTATAATTCGTTTTTCAAATTGAACCTATGTTTGTCTAGAAATTGATGAATTATTCACGGCCGTTCATATGTGGTTATTGATTTGGACGCTGGATCTTCGTCTTGGATTCGATCGGGTTGTATGGGTTTGAAGAGGAGGTCGAGGCAAGGTGATCTGGTGATTTGCATCTCGTCTTTGGTGATCAATGTTGCCTGAAATCAAGTGGGTTATCGGCGTCGGCCGTTTATGCTCGGTCAGGCAGAGTGGGTTCGCGCGTAGTTCCCGAGGTCGGTTGGAGGTGTAGGGGTCGTTGGCGATGCCTGATCTGGTCATAGGCACGTGGTTAGGCGGCGGAAAGTCAAAGTCGATGGGGGCTCTGACATCTTCGTATGTGAATTATGGTAAACGATGGGTGCTGACATGTGTAAGAGAGAGGTGTACGTGTATTTCTTTAATATATTTTATTTATTTAATTTTTTTTATCGTTTAAGCTTCTAATCTTAATAACTTTTGCCTACGAGGTCCGTTTCACGCGCGGTTTTCTTCACTAGGATCGTATTGAGATTCTGGACATTTTGGCACTGGTTAAATGGATTCGGAGACTATTTGAATTTTGGGTTTAAATTGGATTTAAGTTCAATTTAAATTCAAAAGGTTAGTGTTTTAACCCATGCACAACTTCTTAAATTTCTTATTTTTGTTAAATTGATTTATGATATGATTAGAAATTTATTTATGACTGTTTGGTATATTTTGAATCATCATCTTAATTTATTTGAATTTATTTGAATAAAATATTTTTTGATTTATTGTTAAATATAAACTTCCAGTAAATACATATTATTTATTGTCTATCCTGTATTAGTGTTATTGATTGAATTAGATGATGGTTGTGATAAATGTTTGATGATTGATATTGTATGAATGGATGTTGTATTTTATATTGTTATAAACTGTAAGTTGTTATGGATTTTTATTTCATTCGGGATTGCGGTTTGAAATGATATATAACCGTATTATATTTTAAATTACGGATTGAAATGATAAATATCCGTATCACTTGACCATATGATAGAAAATTATATACAGACACCGTGGTTTTTATATAAAAAAATATTTATAAATGATTTCGATGGTTTTGCAAAGAAATATGGTTTTCTAGAAATATGGATTTCAGATATTATATAAATGTTACTTTAGATATACAGTTAAATTCTTGATTTTTAGCTATGTATAAATTTGTTTGGTATAAAATAAGTTTAAAATAAAGATTAATTTTATTAAAATATAAAAGTATAAGTATTTATATAAAGTATATATTTATAGAGAGCTTATAATGATTTTAATAAAATTAAGGCCAAGAAGATAGATTTGAAATTGATTTGACATTGATTTGAAATTGTAATTAATGTAAAAATTTATTAAATGAAACCGATTTGGAACTTATGGAATTTGAGATTTGTAAAGGATATGATTTATAACTTGATCTTGTTTAAGATGATTAAATAAATATTTTAAGTTTAAATAAATTGAAGGAAACATTTAGTTATTTGTAATTTGGGTTTTATTTAAATGATAGGGTATTTATTAAGTAAATATTTCGAAACTAAATAATAGAAAATTGAATTTGATACATATATATGAATTTATCAAACTTAGTTTTGAAATTGTTGAATACTTAAAGTTTGAAATATATTGAATTTGAAATGGTTTATTTTTGGGGATCAAATTTGTTTTGAAATCAATAAAATTTGGAATAGTTTATTTGGAAACTGAATTGTATTGAAATTTATGATTGGGGATTTGGTTAAATATAAAATTTTGGAATTCGAGTTGTTTTGGAATTGATTTGCGAAATTGAAGAAGCTATTTATTATATAAATTATTTTAATATTTAAACCATTTAAGTGATGGAAGTTATGTTTCAAAGTTACAAGTTTCGAAGTATTATGATTTGAAAATGTTATAATTTCAAGTGTTTGGTTTCGAAGTGTATATCTTTGAAAGTGCTATGATTTGGAAAAATGATATATTTGAAATAAAAATGATATTATATTGATTTGAGTTTTTATAAAAATGATATCATATTAATTTGATTTTGAAATGGAAATGATATCATATTTAAATGGTTTTGAAATGGATATTATATTCTGATTTGGAGGTATAATTATTTTGAAATGACCGCGGTGTTATAATAACGTTTGGTTGTTAAAGAGACCGGGATCGGAAGTTGTCATACTCTCTGCCAACTCCAAAAACTACTTTAACAACTGTGTACGCGGTGGAGATTCCAGAATGAAATAGAATGGTGGCGGCATTTCCTTTAAGGTATATACGTGGATTCGACTCCCGAGAGTTGGCATAAGGTGGTTAAAATAAGAGCGATTGACGGGCTAAGAAGGTAGCACCTTTTATCGGACACACTCCTTCGATACCATTCTATTACTTTGTGATTGATTTGCGCCCTTTGATTTTAAGGGTATGGCTCAAGGTGGGCGGTAGTAGCTGCTACGCGTTACCCTAGGTTTGAAAGCATAGTTGATATATCTACCTTGGCGTTACCTAGTTATGCCATGTCACCTACCCTAGCACGCCTTGTACGAATTTGATTTGTGTCGTGCCTATGGAGTACCCTCTGGTAGCCTCTCAATCAGGAGGTATTACGGTACTGTATAGACTATTGGCACTATCACGTGTTAAGGGCTATATGCGTAACCCTTTAAAGCTATTTAAAAGTAAGTTTATTTCACTATTATATATTATTATAATAGGGAAATATTACTACACAGTAAATAGTTTAACGGATCCTTAGGAGATGTAAATCCCGTACATCTCTTAAGTTACCGCACTCACGTTTGACACTGGATAGGAGATGTCAAATCCCGTAAACATCTCTGACACCGTCCACTCATATGTATTTTTGTTGATTTAACTCACATAAGATCCTTTAGTTCTGACTCGAGTGTTTTGTCTTTTCAATTCACTCGGGTCAGTATGAGCATTACAAGATTTAAAGACTTTATCTTGGAGGACGAAGACGAAGATAGTATTATTATTATACTATGTTGTTCCACTGCATCACACTGTTCCGCTATATTGTTATTTATTGTTCTTTGGTATGTGTAACTCTGATTCTATGTTGTATAAGTATAATCAAATGTTTTGTAAAACATCTTCATGAACTGTCATTTGATTATTATATTTTGTCATTCCACTGCGAGATTCTATTTTGTTTTCTTTCTTTCTTCCTTTTTCTTATTCACTCCAATAAAAATCTGCCCTTCTGTATGGTTTGAGTCGGCATGTGTGTCTGCTTAAGCGTACAAAAAGGTGGTCTGTTACATTTGGTATCAGAGTTTTGGTTTTGCGATAAAACTTTAGCTTTGTGGGGTTTGACTCTTTATTAATAAGGTAGCAATACCCTATGATGAGTCGCTGAGTGTATATATATGAGACAACATATTTCTTAGTGTTATAAAAGTTTTTATATTGTGTTAATTTGTTCCGTTTTGTATTTATAAATTCTGGTTGATGCATAGGACGCTATGACATCAATAGGGATTTCTAAACACTTAATAGGACAGACCGACACAATATTTGTTATGAATATAGGTGAATGAAATAATTTTACCTATTATATTTTCTATATATATAAAATAAAGTTTTCAAATGATATATATTTGGTTGTAATATATTAATTGTTAGGTAGTGAAATTTATAAATGTTGGTTGGAAATAAGATCTAGTATAAAATAGATGAAAATTGGAAATTTAGAACTTAAGTTCCGGGGTTTTAAAAAATTTTTCGAATGATTTTGGAATATAATAATTATATTATTAAAAGTATGTTTTGATATAAATATTTCAATATAATTTGAAAGAATTGTTTCAAAGAAATTTAGGAAAGAAATAAATTATGTACTCCCCACTCTGTCGCTAGAAAATAATTTCGGTGATGAGTGCACGCATCATCGACATTCATTTTCGAGTTTCTAAGTGGAAAGGCCACTGTAGTAGTTTTACTACAGATTTATTTTGATAAACAGATATCAATTTTAAATTGTTTTAAATATAATTGGATATGTAAGTTGTGAGTATATATTTATCTATTATTTTAAAATGATTTGAAATTAAACCCGGTATTTAGTTCTTAAGTTCCGTTAATTAATAGTTTCAATTATTGTAGTGAAATGGAATGTAACTAATTAATAATTGGAATCTCTAAATGAAATAAGAGATTAAATGCAGGGTTATAAATGAAATAACAATAAAGTTGAAATTTGTAACCTATAAAAACAAAAGATATGATTTTTGAACATTAAATTAATTTAAAAAAAATGAGATAAACTTGTATAAATTTCAATTGCATTTAAAAAAAGCATATATATAACTTACCATAGGATTTAAAAGTTGAAATGTCTAATAAGAAGATGTAAAGGAAATTGTACAAGTAAACTTATGTAATGAAAGTGTTCAATGAATTTTCTTTATAAATAAGAATCTAATGTTATAATTGTTATAAACTTAAGTTATGACTGAAATGTTGCTAATTAAATATAATAGAAAGGTTATAAATAAATGATAATAAACTTATTTAAATATTCAAGTTATTTATAATGAGAATAAGTAGAAAGATGAATCGTTGCATGAACGAATTTTTTTTATAAGAATAAATTTAAATAATGTTAGAATTTGGCGTTTGTTTGATTTATGGTTGTTTGGGCAAGGATACTTTAAAATTTGTTTAGATGTACGAATAATCTATCTAGTTTCATCTAATACTGTTGAGTAAATGGTGCACTTAATAGTTATTTTCCATTCCGTACAATTTAAAGTTTTTGAACCCAAACAACTATTTGTGTGTTTGATATGAATGGATAATTGATTGGGTTGATTTTATGTGATGGTTGTATGCTTTGTTGCAGGTGATAGTTGTTTATATTGATTTGTTTTCTATTGATTAAAACAACTTTAAATATTTCATTCTATATAATTATTAACTCTTTTTAGATTATATTAGTGAAATGCAAGTTATGGAAGCAATGCTATTGCTTTTGGTTTCATAATGAAGCGTTGTTGTTCGACAAATAGGTACATTCTCGGATTACGGTTTATAGCATTATTATATTATTATTTTTCCCATTGTTGGGATATATTATTTTGAGATATTGTGATATATCGTTATGTTTTATATTATATTTTCTTTCGAGCCCCCCTACAAAGGAGAATCTGCCAAAAATTTTTGTAAAATTTGGACTTAGAAATTTTTTGGAAAATGCTTCCAAACTTTATTAATTTAAGTTTAAAGAGATTTAATGGTTATAAATTGATATATTTTATTTAAATTATTAAATTTTGTGAATTTATTTGTTTATACAATTAATATTTTGAATAAGATGTATTGACTACTTAAATCTTTCTTTTCCCCTTTTCGAGGACGAAAAGTTTTGAGTGGGGGAGAGTGTAACGACCCGTAAAATTTCGATAATTAAATTTGTTAATTTGATGAATCTTATTATTTAATATTGGAAGAAATAAAAAGTTGTAAGGTAATAATGTTAATGCAAGTTGATAAATAACTAATTTAGTGCAATCCCAATTAATTAAAATAATTGTAAGGTCATAATTGATTGTATTTAGTAAATTGAGAAGTAAATTTCAATAAGTGTAATTAATATTATGTTATTGTAAATTGAGATAATATTTGAAAATAATGTCAATTCCATTTATAATACGACTATTGGGTGATTTAAAGAATAGAAATCAAGAATTTTTAATTTATTTGAATTTAAATTATAGTAATTAGGTTTATTACAAGTAAATGGAATTAAATATTTCGATATTACGTTAATGGGAAATTAAGATGAAATTTGAAGATTTTAATGTAATAAATCATGAACCAATATTAGTGGCATCCTTATTGTGATAAAGGATGTGAATAACTTGGTTTAAAAAATTAATAAATGGACTATGGGAATTTTAAATTTTAAATTTTGAATTTAATGAAACTGAAATTAAACATTGAAAATTAATGGATTAATCAACTTTAATTTGACATCTAAATTTGTTTAAAATTATTGTGATTGTTTAAGAAATCAAAAATGATAAGATTTGTCGACTATAGAATTTAAATTGAAGAAGTGATTAATTAATTTAATATTAAATTTTTTAATTAATTGGAAAATAGCCATTTTGGCCACTGAATGAGATTTCGACAAAACCAGTTTCATCGGATCCGTAACGGTGAATTATTATAGGATTTCAAGTTTCATAACGATCGGGCTTGTTGTTTGATCGTGTGGACTCGAAACGCCTAGAAATCAATTTAATTGCAGTCAATTGAATCAATTTGAAATAACTTGATTTTAGCATAACTTCTTCATACAATGGAATTTGGACTTGAAACCTATTCCATTAATTTTAAAATATTCAAAAACATCTATTTTGATATATGGTTTGACCCAATTTCGTTCCGGAGTCAAAACAGGCATTTCAGACCATTTATCGTTCAACGGTCCAAACCAATCGTATCCATTCCTCTAGTTCTCAGCTCTACCTATACATATCCTATTATAAATCCTAACAGTCTTTCTATTTCTCATTTGTATATGTACAGAAATTTCTGTTCCTCCTTTTTCCAGTGGCTGAAAACCCTAAAACTCCTCAGTTCAATTCCAATCCAAATTTCAACTTCAAAATTTAAGCTCCACATACTATATTGAATTATATATCGATTTGAAGCTCTCGACGAGTGCATCTCAGATCTGTAATTCATTTTTCAAATTGAACCTATGTCTGTCCAGAAATTGATGAATTATTCATGGTCGTTCATATGTGGTTGTTGATTTGGACGGTAGATCTTCGTCCTGGATTCGATCGGGTTGTATGGGGTTGAAGAGGAGGTCAAGGCAAGGTGATCTGGCGATTTGCGTCTCGTCACTGGTGATCGATGTTGCCTAAAATCAAGTGGGTTGTCGGCGTCGGCCGTTCGTGCTTGATCAGGCAGAGGGGGGTCGCGCGTAGTGCCCGAGGTCGGTTGGAGGTGTAGGGGTCGTTGGCGATGCCTGATCTGGTCATAGGCGCATGGTTAGGCGGCGGCAGGTTAAAGTCGGTGGCGGCTCTGGCATCTTTGTACGCGAATTAAGGTAAACGATGGGTGCTGACGTGTGTGAGAGAGAGATGTACGTGTATTTCTTTAATCTATTTTATTTTTTTTATTTTTTTTATCGTCTAAGCTTCTAATCTTAACAATTTTTGCGTACGAGGTCCATTTTGACGCGCGGTTTTCTCCGCTAGGATCGTATTGAGATTCCGGACATTTTGGCACTGATTTGAACGGATACGGAGACTTTTGAATATTGGGTTTAAATTGGATTTAAATTCAAAAGGTGAGTGTTTTGACCAACTCACAACTTGTAAAATTTCTTATGTTTGTTAAATTGATTTATGATGTGATTAGAAATTTATTTATGACTGTTTGGCATATTTTGAATCATCATCTCAGTCTATTTGAATTTATTTGGATAAAATAATTATTTAATTTATTATTGAATATAAACTGCTAGTAAATACGTGTTACTTATTGTCTATTCTATATTGATGTCATTGATTGAATTAGATGATGGTTGTGATAAATGTTTGTTGATTGATATTGGATGAATGAATGTTGTATTTTATATTGTTATAAACTGAAATTTGTTATGGATTTTTATTTCATTCGAGATTACAGTTTGAAATAATATATAACTTTATTAATTTAAGTATAAAGAGATTTAATGGTTATAAATTGATATATTTTATTTAAATTGTTAAATTTTGTGAATTTATTTGTTTATAAAATTAATATTTTGAATAAGATGTATTGACTACTTAATTCTTTCTTTTCCTCTTCTTTTTTCTTTTCGGGGATGAAAAGTTTTGAGTGGGGGAGAGTGTAATGACCCGTAAAATTTCGATAATTAAATTTGTTAATTTAATGAATCTTGTTATTTAATATTGAAAGAAATTAAAAGTTGTAAGGTAATAATGTTAGTGCAAGTTGATAAATAACTAATTTAGTGCAATCCTAATTAAGTGAAACAATTGTAAGGTCATAATTGATTGTATTTAGGAAATTGGGAAGTAAATTTCAATAAGAGTAATTAATATTATGTTATTGTAAATTGAGATAATATTTGAAAATAATGTCAATTCCATTTATAATATAACAATTGGTTGATTTAAAGAATGGAAATCAAGATTTATTAATTTATTTGAATTTAAATCATTGTAGTTGGGTTTATTGCAAATAAATGGAATTAAATATTTAGATATCACGTTAGTGGGAAATTAAGATGAAATTCGAAGATTTTAATGTAATAAATCACGAACCAATGTTAATTGCATCCTTATTGTGATAAAAGATGTGAATAACATGGTTTTAAAATTTAATAAATGAATTTTGGGAATTTTAAATTATAATTTAATCAAAGAAATATATGGTTTTATAGAAATATGGATTTCAGATATTATATACATGTTACTTTAGATATACAGTTAAATTCTTGATTTTTAGCTATGTATAAATTTGTTTGGTATACAATAAGTTTAAAATAAAGATTGATTTTATTAAAATATAACATGGTTAAGTATTTATATAAATTATATATTTATAGAGAGCTCATAATGATTTTAATAAAATTAAGGCCGAGAAGATAGATTTGAAATTGATTTGAAATTGTAATTAATGTAGAAATTTATTAAATGAAACCGATTTGGAACTTATGGAATTTGAGATTTGTAAAGGATATGATTTATAACTTGATCTTGTTTAAGATGAATTAAATAAATATTTCAAGTATAAATAAATTAAAGGAAACATTTAGTTATTTGTAATTTGGGTTTTATTTAATGATAGGGTGTTTATTAAGTAAATATTTCGAAACTAAATAATAGAAAATTGAATTTGATACATATATATGAATTATCAAACTTAGTTTTGAAATTGTTGAATACTTAAAGTTGAAATGTATTGAACTTGAAATGGTATATTTGGGGATCAAATCTGTTTTGAAATCAATAATATTAGGAATAGTTTATATCGAAACTAAATTGTATTGAAATTTAAGATTGGGGATTTGGTTAAATATAAAATTTGGGAATTCGAGTTGTTTTGGAATTGATTTGCGAAATTGAAGAAGTTATTTATTGTATAAAGTATTTTAATATTTAAACCATTTAAGCGATGGAAGTTATGTTTCAAAGTTACAAGTTTCAAAGTATTATGATTTGAAAGTGTTATAATTTCAAGTGTTTGGTTTCGAAATGTATAACTTTGAAAGTGCTATGATTTGGAAAAAGGATATATTTGAAATAAAATGATATTATATTGATTTGGGTTTTTATAAAAATGATATCACATTGATTTGGTTTTTGAAATGGAAATGATATCATATTTATATGGTTTTGAAATGGATATTATATTCTGGTTTTGAAGTATAATTATTTAGAAATGACCGCGGTGTTATAATAACGTTTGGTTGTTAAAGAGACCGGGATCGGAAGTTGTCATACTCTCTGCCAACTCCGAAAACCACTTTAACAACTATGTACACGGTGGAAATTCCAGAATGAGGTAGGATGGTGGCGGCGTTTTCTTTAAGGTATATACATGGACCCGACTCCCGTGAGTTGCCATAAGATGGCTAAAACAGGAGCGATTGATGGGATAAGAAGGTAGCACCTTTTATCAGACACACTCCTTCGATACCATTCTATTACTCTGTGATTGATTTGGACCCTTTGATTTTGGGGGTGTGGCTCGAGTTGGGTGGTAGTACCTGCTACGCGTTACCACCGGTTTGGAAGCGTAGCTAGTATATCTACCCTGGCATTACCTAGTTATGCCGTGTCACCTACCCTAGCGCGCATTATACGAATTTGATTTGTGTCGTACCTATGGAGTATCCTCTGGTAGCCTCCCGAGCAGGAGGTATTACGGTACAGTATAGACTATTGGCACTATTACGTGTTAAGGGCTATATGGGTAACCCCTTGATGCTATTGAAAAGTAAGTTTATTTTACCATTAGACATTATTATAATAGCGAATATTACTACATAGTAAATAGTTTAATGGATCCTTAGGAGATGTAAATCCCGAACATCTCTTTAGTTACTGCACTCACGTTTGACACTGGATAGGAGATGTCAAATCCCATAAGCATCTCTGACACCATCCACTCATATGTATTTTTGTTGATTTAACTCACATAAGATCCTTTAATTCTGATTGAGTGTTTTGTCTATTCAATTCGCTCGGGTCAGTCTGAGCATTACAGGATTTGAAGACTTTATTTGGAGGACGAAGACGAAGATATTATTATTATTATTATTATTATACTATGTTGTTCCACTGCATCACAGTATTCCGCTATATTGTTATTTATTGTTCTTTGGTATGTGTAACTCTGATTCCGTGTCATATAAATATAATCAAATGTTTTGTAAAACAGCTTCATGAACTATTATTTGATTATTATATTTTGTTATTCCGCTGCGAGATTCTGTTTTGTTTTCTTTCTTTCTTCCTTTTTCTTATTCACCCCAATAACGATCAACGCTTATGTATGGTTTGAGTTGGCACATGTGTCTGTTTAAGCATATAAAAAGGCGGTCTATTACATGACGCATATCAGCTACTACAGCCCACCTCGAGCCACACCCTCAAAAATCAAAAATCAAAAGTGGCCACCAAATCAATCTCAAAGTCAGAATGTAATATCATAGAGTGTGTCCGATAAGAGGGGCTACCTCACAGGCCCGTAAGCGCTCCCGTTTTAGCCACCTTATGCCAACTCACGGAAGTCGGGTCTACGTATATAGCTCAAAGGAACGCCGCCATCATCCTACTTCATTCTAGAATCTCCACCGCGTACACGGTTGTTAAAGTGGTTTTTGGAGTTGGCAGAGAGTATGACAACTTCCGATCCCTGTCTCTTTAACAACCAAACGTTATTATTACCATGGATATTTATTTAGAAATCATTTCTATTCCAAACCATTTAAAATCAAATAATATTACTTTCCAAAACAATATCCATTCTCAAAATGGTAATATTTCCAAATCCATATACTTCTCAAATTTAATATCCATTTCAAAACTAAATATTTTATTATTTCATTCCAAAAACCAAATCAATATATTATTTTCATTTCAAACCCAAAGTAATAATATATATATATATATATGTCATTTAACTAAAACTTAGATTTCCAAACCACGGAATATTTCCTTCAATTTACTAAACTTGAAGCATTCCTTTAAATCATCTTAACCCAAACCACTTTATAAGGTCATATTCTTAAATCTTCCATTTCCAATAAGTTCCAAATTTATATATTTAAAGACAATTCTTAATTAAATACAGTTTTCAAAAGTTTCATTTCCAAACCCATATTACTTTCAAGTTATAACAACTCTGAAACCAAGCATTTTGAAACATATTATTTAGACCATCTAAATTCAATGTCAATATCTTCCAAACAAGATTCATTTAACCATTTAAATTCAATATCAAATAATATTCATTTCAAAATTGTAGCATTTATATGTTTATTCATTCAATTATAAACTTTCTAAAAACATTGTATATTTCAGCTACATCAAAATTTCAATTTTTAGCCAATTTAACTTATAAAAATCACATTTCGTACTTCAAAATATTCATTTGGATATCGTTTAACTTATGATTTAATAAAATAAAATTTTATCAATAAATATCCAAATTAAACTATAATTCATTTATTAAGTCAAAAACACATTCTTTTACTTCTTTTATTTCAACAAAAAACTTACCACTTTATTTTAAAATACCCACTTCATAAGCAAGACTAAATTCCATTTATATACTTAACAATTTCAATTAAAACAAAATTTCCAATTATCAAGTTAAGTCATATTTTGAAAATACACTTTTCCACTTAAATCATAATTATTCAATTTCCAAATATTTCCATTTCATAAGTAAAGTAATTTATCATAATAAATATAACGATCAATTTCTTTGCAAATTTATTCATTTAGGCATCAATTAAACGATGATTTCAGGCTAAATACATTTACTACAAAATGTAAAATTAAAACTGTATTTCATCTTATCAATTCAAAGGACATCATTTATTTTACAAACATATTCATTTCATAAAATAAAAATTGATTGCGATTACCAGGCTAGACTTTAAAATTCCATATTAATTAACATTCGTTGTTAAGTTATTTATCACAATTAAAGCTCTTTAAATTACCATTGAAACCAAATAAAGATTTTTAAATTACAATCTAAACCAATCATCAACTTATAAAATTTTAACTTGCTGAAAGCTAATATCTCTTTATATTTTAAATCACTAAATCAAATTTCAAGGTAAAATTTCATATTTTCAAAATATTCAAAATACTTAATAAATTTTTAGAAAAATATTACCTTAAAAATATTAACCATGGGCCTGTATAATATTTTCTAACATATGTCAAGTGATACAGATATATATCATTTCAATCCGTAATTTAAAAGAAAATCTGGGTTCTATCATTTCAAACCCGCAATCCCAAGTAAAATAAATAGAATAAAACCCAATAAAATCACTCGAGCCTATCATTTCAGCTCATAGTGATTTTTCTTATTCTAAAGTCCATTTGAGTATGTATCATTTCAACCTATAGTGATAGGGAACATGCAGTGATACAATAAATAAAATGAACAATACAATATAACATATCATATCAGATGATGTAACAGTTATACGAACAACATTAAACATCATGTAAATATGTCACAAGCATGTATGAACGTAGCATATTAATTTTATACAATTCACTTGTGACGACCCGTCTACTCGATCCTCAGAAATCGACACTAATACATCCATGGTATTCACGTGCCGTAAATCCAAGTGCCGGGGAGGCAGATTATCAGGGGTGTAAAAGAAAAAAAAGACAGAAGATAATAGAATAATAGAATCTCACATCGCATTCAACATTTATAATTATATATATTGATCAGAGTCAAATACAAATCTAGCGGGATAGTTATAACCGTCTATCCGTACATATGCTAGAAATGCAAACTACATAACACAATGGAAAATGGGTAGATAACTATATAAGGTACTTCAGCTTCATAGCTCCAATAGGCTTCTCCAAAATGCTCATCAACATGCTCCAAAATGCTCCTAAGGTATCCTGACTACACGGCTGCCCGAAAGTAGGGCACACAGAGTTTAAAGGGAAAAACAAACTCCGGGTCAGTCATAGGACTGGTGTGAGAACTCAAAGTACGATGTTTTTGAAAACAAAAAGGTATCTCATAAGACCATGCCACACATAAACACGGAACGGGTTTTTTACCTTATGATAACCAAAACTCTTTATTACGTAAAATTTAGGGATATTATTTTTAATGACATTCTTTGAAAACATTTTCAAATAAACTTATTAATCTTAGCCGAAATTGTTACATTGATTAAATTCCAGCATACTAAGTTTACAATCAAGTCTGAAGGTTCTTATTAGAGAATGGATTTACATACAAATGACCAGGTGAAGGGACTACCTACCGGCAGTACATCTCTAAAAGAATGTACCGAGAAACTATCACAAAGTTTCTCTACCAACACAAGACCGGCCTACCTCTGTAACTAGATAGCACCGAATATGTCATCCCTCGGTCGTTACCGAATATGGCACTTTGATAATTTGGCTTTTATCACATTATTTCTCAATATCTCCAACACAGCTTCTAGATGCCTTGCGTGTTCTTCTTCTGTCTTTGAGTAGATGATGAAATCGTCGATAAAGACTAACACGAATTTTTTTAGCACATCTCTAAACACTCTATTCATAAGGTCAACAAAATAAGCAGGTGCATCAGTCGGCCCAAAAGGCATAACCAACCACTTATAGAAAGTATTCGAACCTTTGAATGCAGTTAAATGGATGCAATCTTCTACGATCGTTAACTGATGGAATCCTGTAGCTAGGTCCATTTTAGAGAAAACTCGAGCTCCATGTAACTGGTCAAACAAGTCGTCTATTCGGGGTAGAGGATACTTGTTCGTAATGGTTTTCTTATTTAGATCTCGATAATCTACACACAATCTCAATGATCCATCTGACTTAGCAACAAATACTACGGCCGATCCCAACTTGAACGGCTGGGTCTTATCAGTCCTTTCTTTAATAGCTCTTAGGTTTGGTTATTCAACTCATCCCTTTCTTTTGGAGCCATCCTTCTATTTTGTTGTTTAATTGGCCTCGCATTAGGAACTAAATCGATACGGAATTCAATTTCTCGGTGTGGGGGCAAACTTTTTACTTCCTCAAAGACATCTGCAAATTCTTTAACAACGGGTATTGTTTCTAATCCTGTCTGGGATGTATCTAAAGCATAAAGAAAACTATCCCTTCTTGGACTAGGACCTTCACATGGTATTTTTATGAGTTTCCCTAACTTTGTCTTCACTACAACTATTCTCTTTAAATAATCTAGAATAGCTTCATTTTTAGTTAACCAATCCATACCAAGTAAAATTTCGAATCCAATAAAATCTAAAATGAAAAGATCGAAAGGAAAGTGATGGGGAGGATAGGAAATTGGGACATTTTCACAGTGCATACAAAGATTAGTGGAACCTCCTATAGGATTCGTTACGCAGATAGGGTCGTCAACAATTTTAGATTTAAGTTCCAATTCTTCTACAGTTGTTTTAGAAATAAAACTATGAGAAGCTCTTTTATCAAATAATACTTTAACTAAAACATCTTTGATAAAAATATTACCTTCCAACACTCCTTTGCCCTTCACATCTTTAGAGGTTGAAGGATCATCCTTGATAGCGTAAACTTTGGCTTGTTCTCCTTTCTTCATTAAGGGACAATCCTTAATCAAGTGTCTTGATTGATGACAATTAAAGCAGCTTCTTGGTGTTGATCCTTGAGTTCCTTGAGTTCTGGGTTTTCTACAATGAGTTGATAGGTGGCCCTTTTTTTGGCAATTGTAGCAAGTGACATTTTTAAAGCGGTTATCCTGAGATCCTCCTTTGGGTTTTCCCTGCCACGGCTTCTTGCCATTGAACTTCCTCTTCTTACATTTATTGTTGTTGCTTTCTTGTACTACTGGTGGATCTATCTTATCCAAAGCTTCATATCTGTATCCCATGTCTATTAAGTCTACAAATGGTTCTTTCACATGCCCGGTCATCTTGACATGGTATTGCTTCTTCATTCCATAAATAAACTTTTCATTCTTTTTTAGAGGCGTATCTATCAATCCAGGCCCAAAACGAGATAATTCGTTAAACTTATTAGCATACTTCTCAAATGACATCTCCTTCTCTTGTTTAAAATCCATGAAATTTCGATAAAGACGAGATTTTCCAGCTCCCGGCATATACTTCTCCTCCAGAACTTCTTTGAATCATTCCCATGAGAAATCATCTTCTGACTCATTCTGAGTAATAGATTCCCACCAAACTAGAGCTCCGTCTTGTAATTGCCAAGAGGCTAAGAATCTCTTCTGCTCATCTCCAATATTCAGTCCTTTGAAAATTCTTTCACAAGAGCGGATCCAAGCTTGTACTTCAATGACAGTTTCGGTTCCTTTGAAAGGTTTACCACCAAGGCTGGTATAGTTCTTGCATAAAGTTGCAAAGTAAATTTGGGGCTGTACTAGAACCACTACTTCCTCGACTACTGTAGCTGCGGGAGTTTGACCATTTGTGGCATTACTTCCTCCCCTACCTCACACTCTTCTTCCACTCATTTTCTACTATCTGTATATAGTAAGAAAAAGATCTTTAGGATGTATGGACGAGATATCTTAGGGAATGCTATACAATATGAATATACTTATTCAAATTAGAAGTTTTTAATTATGCGTTCTCTCAGACTAAACTCATTCTAGGGCATTACTAACCCTATCTCTTATGAGTCATACCCCAACAAAGCCAAGGTTCTCACTTAACCTTCAGCTCTGATACCACGTGTGACGACCCGTCTCCTCGATCCTCAGAAATCGACACTAATACATCCACGGTATTCACGTGCCGTAAATCCAAGTGCCGAGGAGGCAGATTATCAGGGGTGGAAAAGAAAATAAAGACAGAAGATAACAGAATATAGAATCTCACATCGCATTCAACATTTATAATTATACATAATGACCAGAGTCAAATACAAATTTAGCAGGATAGTTATAACCGTCTATCCGTACATATGCTAGAAATGCAAACTACATAACACAGCGGAAAATGGGTAGATAACTATATAAGGTACTTCAACTTCATAGCTCCAATAGTCTTCTCCAAAATGCTCCCCAACATGCTCCAAAACGCTCCTAAGGTATCCTGACTACACGGCTGCCCGAAAATAGGGCACCCAGAGTTTAAAGGGAAAAACAAACTCTGGATCAGTCATGGGACTGGTGTGAGAACTCAAAGTACGTTGTTTTTGAAAACAAAAAGGTATCTCATAAGACCATGCCGCACATAGACACGAAACGGGTTTTTTACCTTACGATAACCAAAACTCTTTATTACGCAAAATTTAGGGATATTATTTTTAATGACATTCTTTGAAAACATTTTCAAATAAACTTATTAATCTTAGCCGAAATTGTTACATTGATTAAATTCCAGCATATTAGGTTTACAATCAAGTCCGAAGGTTCATATTGAAGAATGGATTTCCATACAAATGACTAGGTGAAGGGACTACCTTCCGGCAGTACATCTCTAGAAGAATGTACCGAGAAACCATCACAAAATTTCTCTACCAACACAAGACCGGCCTACCTCTGTAACTAGATAGCACCGAATATGTCATCCCTCGGTCGTTACCGACCTTTATCCGAGAGCTCTCTTCGCATACATCCACATTAATTTACATCCCGAACGTCATAGCGGGAAGAAATATATCTAGAAGGGGATGATCCTACCATAATTGGGAATGACCCACTTATCCTTGCCGCATCTAACCCTGTTTCGGTCATTTCCGGTTGATGAGGCTCGAGGCTACGATTACCTTTTCATATAGCACATATTCTTTCACTTTAAATGCCACATTGTCATTCCACATTCACACGACTGATTCCTATAAACGTATAACTTTCTGAGCACGTATGTCTCGGGAAAGGGTGTTAAGCTAAGAGAAGGTGTCTTCTCCGCCACCAACTGATATACTTTTATAGAAACCACTCATTATGATTTGGAATGCAAGGTCAGACATTCATCCATACAAGTTCATTCTGAGACCGAACGAAACCGAAGGCACTTTCCTCGGCCATTACTAGGCGAGAAGCCCTTGTGGTTTTGAGGTTTTTCATAACAAAGAGACCACTGCTACAATATAGTGAATCGAGAGTTTATCCCCAATTAATCAACAAGTAGTCCCTCGTTATTATTCGTCTCAATATCTCCGTCTTCAAACATCTTCATTTTTCGAACAATTAAACTGGTTTGAAGTGGTTTTCGGATAGGAATTAACCAAATCCGACCCCGGTTTCTTCGAAATCCAATCATCGATAAAAATGATGTAATTATGTGATTGTTTTTCAATTCATTCATTTCCTTTACCAAAATACCTTTGAGAGATATATATTTTCAAAATATTCCTTTAGTGAATACAGAATCATTTAAACCTCTTTTTAAATATTTGTCAAATCATTTTTAAAGAGTATCTTTTGAGAAATTAGGATTATGGAAATCATTCTACTTTTATCCAAAATCAAATTCCGTATTCAACGAGTGCTATGGGCGGTATAACGGTGAGATCACCTTTTAAATTCCATGAATAAGACAAGTTCCCTCTTCGGATTTTAATGATGAGTATAAGGAGATTATTTCTATAAAATCCAAGTTGAGCATCGGGGATTTCCTTTCGATATGTTCCACCCCTCGCCTAAAAGAGAAAACCAAGACCATGTAAGTTCAGAGCACTGGTTGCTCCATTCCTAACCTTAGTTACACACTTTGTTTTCACTTTTAGATCTCACAGGCGGGACAAATGTACTAGTCATTTCCGCATACTCATTTTCCCTTTTAAAATCACTTAACTATTTGTTTAACCATCTTTGAAATAATGTTAAATTGTTCAACTTTCTTTTGAAATGCTTTATTATTCACTTAAAAACATTTACTAAGGATTTGAGAAAGAATTGTTAAGTTTTCAACTTTATTTCAAAAGTTATTGAAAAGCGTTTGCAGAAAGTATTGCAATAAGTGCTTTAAAAGCTATATTCTTCAAAAAAACTTACGCATCATTTAGAAAACCATCTTTCTAACTTAAATCACTTTTAAAACATTTTAATTTTTTTTTGAGTTTATTTCAAATTTTTAAAACACTAATTTCATCAATTTCCAACTTTGGTCATTTAGTGCAAAAACTGGATTTTTCTTGAAAATTGATTTTGCCATATTTCAAAATATACAAGATGAAATCTTGATTTTTTTTATGAAAGATATGGATATAAGGATTCAAAAAATTCTTACTTCGAAGAATTCCGAACTATATTCCACTTCGTATGATCATTTGAACTTTTGACGCGAAAACGCGAACTACCGTTACGCGACGCGTCAAATTTTTGGCATATTTTGAGATTCATATCCAAACTTTGTCGAAACAAGTTTAAACACTTAGGAATCATTTCTAATGTATTTTCAAACATTTTTCAAAGGTATAAATGATTCCATATCATATTTCATTTCTTTTGGAAAGTGATTTCCATGTGATTATACGTCGTGTAAATCCGTGACTTGTTTCAACATATATATTTAATATACAACTAATAAACATCCAAAACAATATTTATAATCATTTTAACATATTCTAATATGTCATATGAACTTGAATATCAATTTACAATATTTTCATTACAATGTCACATAATTCTCATTTATGTACATATTTGCTTACTAACTTTTGCAAATGACTTAAAGGAGGTTCCTTTCTTTTTCAAACACTTATCAAACATCATTATTAACATCCAAACAAACATATCACAACATCATAACCAAATAAATACATATAAATTAGGAGTTCTCACTTTGTTTGGTTTTGGTGAATGGAAAATCGGCTATAGCTTCGCTACTCGACGTTTTAAGCTTATAATTCCTTGAATGCTTCGACTTAGATGGCTCACCTTGGCTTGTAGAAGGCTAAAAGTGCTCCGCCAAATGGAGGAAGAGAGGGCGTGAGCATGTGAGGAAGGAGGAGGAGTTTGAAGTGGTTCGGACGGTGTTTTGTCGATATTTTCTTTACTTTATTTTTGAAAATATTTTGGCATAACTTTGTTAAGGTTGAAAGCCATTAAAGGAGGTAAGAAGAAGCTTGAAATTTTGAAAAGAAGAAGTGTGAAAGAAAGTGAGAAAGTGAGTATGTATTTGTATAAAATATTTGAGAATAAAATATAGATTTGTGTTTTTACTTAAATAACATTTCTTAAGAATTAAGTAAACTTATTTAATTCAAAACTTATCATCCACACCACATCACACTTATAAAATTCAAATACTTTAAAGTTAAGTAAAGAATAAGAATGATTACTTTACTTTATTCCACTTCTCTTTACTTTATGTCACTTTCTTTACTTTATGTCACTTTTGATGTGACATGTGTTTTGTCTTTTTAGTTTACTTTTGCTAATTACTTTCTAGAATTTTCTAAGTGTGATTACTAAAAGTAATCTTGTTTAGTTAATTGTTAACTATCTTTATGTGTTACCATATTTATTAAATCGTATACATAAAGGTGCAACAACGTTGCGACAACTTTAAATCGACAAAACGTCGATTTTTGACAAAATGTTTTACGGTTATATTTTGACGTTTTATCTAAACTGTTTATTTATGTAATCCAAATTTAAAAATAAATTTTTATAATGTCATTTAAAAATATAAACACTCATAAATAAATTAAAATAATTTATTAAACCATTTAAACTTACTTTTCTGAAATTAGGATTTTGTCACTTTTGTCGATATAAGCAAATGTTACTATTTTTATGTACATTTCTATTTTCAAATCCTATCTAATATTATTTGAATCATAAAACCTCTTATATTTTATATTTAAAATCACTTTAAATGTTATATTTTGAAGTGGTTAAATATTGGGTCGTTACATCACTTGTCACCATTTCACAATAATATAAGTATGTAAGTCTAGAGTGATAACTCACCTTTTAAAAGCTAGAATCGACAAATTCAGAATAAAAAACCAAACTCCGCAAAGTACGAAAAAGCACGACAAAACACAATGAAAACTTGGGTGGATGAAGAGTCAGATCCAAATCTTGTATGCAAACAAATATTACATACATAAAAATATGATTCACTACAAAAGAACAGAGGTTAAAACAATGGAAAAATAACGAATCGAAGTGGCATAACTTGCCTTAATCAATCAATGGCTTGGCTACACCATATATGGGTTCAACCATCATCTTGTGTTGCTTGGTCATGATGGTTAGAGGTGTGCTAGGAGAAGATGGAGGCCGAGCCTAACTTGAAGGAAGACAAAGAAAACAAAATGAAAAAAGGAGGAGAAAGAAGAAGGAAGCCATGACTTTAGATCTTGTATTTTTTCTTCTTCACGCAAATGAATAAGTTGAGGAGATGAGAAACTTTGTACGTGAAAAAAATAGATGGTGGCTAGGTTTTAATAAATACACGTCCAAAAGAAAGAAACGACAAGAAATAAAGAGGCTAGACAATAAAATGCAGGAGTTTGAATGGTTTGGGAAATTAAAAGGCAACAAATAACTTGATGCATTTATTATTATTATTTTCCTTTGTTTGCACCCAATGAAAAGAGGAGTTTGAGGAACAATATGTATGTGAATTATGAGAAGAATTCACGATTGTGAATGTGGGAAGTAATAGGCTATGCAAATGGAAAGGCAAGGGAAAAGAAAAAGGCAACAAATAAACAAAACAAGTAACCTGTATCTCTTGAAATTTCTAAGCTATTATTGAAAACGAAATCAATCAAAAATCAAATAAATATATTCAAAGTTTATACAAATAAAATAGAAAATAAAAATTAGAGAAACAAACATAGGGAAATAAAATATAGAAAGTCGTTGCGTGTAAATACTGTATTTTATCTAATTTAAAAGGTATAAGTTTAAATCCCCAATAAATCCACATATTTTATTTCTCAATTTTGTTACTGAATCAACTATTAATTTATCCTTTTATGGGTAATATTAACATTGGTTTATATACTAATACATTAATAACTTCCCAATTCATCCAAATTTCAATTTACATAGTAATTAATTTCATTTACCTACTATAATCCATTTTATTATAGATTACATTCCAATTAAATAAAAATTGCTTCCAATAATTTGATTTGGTTAAATTGCCATCTTTATACTAGGTCCATTATTACCCTATATACCTAGTTACCTTAGTTTTATATCCCATTACACTAGTCTACTCCTATTTTCATCTTAAATTGGTATTAAATGTTACATTTCTAAATGTGAAATCTTGTCTATTGTACACATTAATTAAGGTTTAAAACCAATTAATTTAACTTCGTTCCATTCCTTTTACCAATTTATTACTTTATAAATAAATTTACGTTTCTATTTAATTCATACATTCACACCTCCCGTTATTGCATTATTTCTCATTAATGACATTAAAGATTTCCTATTTATTTTATAGACTAAATAGGCAACTTATAATAGCTGTTACCATTACCCTTTAATTTACACTTAAGTTTATTATATTCAACTAATTATTATAATCACCTACCTAATATTGAATTCATTCAATTACTATTAATTATACTAATTTGTTTATTTATACACCACTTACCCTTATTTACTTATATTCAAATTTATACTCAAATATAACAGTTACAACTAAATTAATAGGCCAATTAAATAGTAACTTACAACCGTTACTATTACTTTAAGTCACATTGATGAATTCATTATTGTTTACAAATCAAATGTTATAATTACTTAATTAACACTGATTTACTTCAATTTATACTAATCATATATTATCTCATTGATGATTCAACATTTACACTTGTGATTTCATTGTTGACAATAAATGTTACCATTCTTATATACCCAATCTTTATTCAAGAGTCATTTATTTCATATTGTTCCTTTTATAAATTTAAATATTTGCGTTAGTTTTCTTACATTAATTTATAGCCAAGTATATCAATTTTCATTACTTCACTAAATTGTAATTTCATTTCAATTGTTACTAATTAGTTCTAATTACCATCGTTCAATTTTAAATTAATAAGGTTTTTTTTCTTTTTTTTCTTCGTATTAAATTACCAAAACTTATTAACTTAACAAATTAAATTAATGAAAATTTTACCGGTCGTTACACGGGTCATGAGAAGACTCGTTTGAGTATCGAGTCTCCTTCATGCAGTGTTTGAGGCTTCACCTTTGAGTTGTACTGCCTTGCCACCTTCTACCTAAGGGTGGCGGCTTTAAGGGCGGCATTGTTTCTTTTTTCCTCGATCAGGTCAAGTGACATGTTCAACAGCTCCTCGTTTTCTTTCGGATTGTAATGTATCCTACGGTGCAAGCGGACGACTGTTTTGAAGGGAAGCATGGTCTCGGTTTGATATGCCAATGCAAATGGCGTATGCCCTATCGCGATCTTGTAAGAAGTTATCTAGGCCCATAAAGAAGTAGGCAGTTCGTCGACCCATGCCCCCTTGGACTTTTCTAGCTTCTTCTTGATTAGTGTCTTCAACACCTTGTTCACTACTTCGACTTGTCCATTTTCCTGGGGATACGCTACAGCTGAAATGCTTCAGGCAATCCCATGCTTATGGCACGAATTGGAGAATTCTTCACTATAGAATTGAAGTCCGTTATTTGATATGATTTTCTACGACATCCCATACCTGCACAGGATGTTACGTTTTAGGAAGTTTATCACTTTGGTAGATGAAATTTTGTTTAAAGGCTCCACTTCCACCCATTTAGTGAAATAATCCACTACCACTATAGCATATTTTGCTCCTCCTCAACCCATGGGGAGTTTCCCAATCAAATCAATTCCCTAGATAGCAAAGGGCCAGAGGCTGACCATCTAGATTAAACTGGTAGGTGGCAATCTTGGGATTTTTGTGAATCTTTGGCATTTGTCACATTTACTAGAAAACACGACTTCGTACTTATTTAGTATGGGCAAAAAGTATCCATAATGCAGGATCTTTCTGACTAGATCTTACCCTCAGGTGTGGTTGCCACAACTTCCTTGATGTATGTTGTTAAGGATATCTTTTGCTTTGTTCACGGTGACACGCCTAAGCAGCGGATTGGGAAAGCCGCGACGGTACAACATGCTATTCTGGATGGTGTAGCGGGATGCCCTCCTCAAGATTCTCCCAACTTCATTTCGATTTGCTGGTAAGGTTCCTTCTTTTAAGTATCTGATGATGGAGGTCATCCATGTCTCCTCCTTGTCTGCGATCATTGTGATTTGTAGACACTCAAAACTTTGTGCGGATTGTCTCATGATAGGGGTTGCTCCCGACATTGGTTTGGTTTTTATGCTAGCCCCTTTGGCAAGGGCATCCGCCTATTGATTTTCCCCTTATGAGATGTGTTTTATTACATAGTAGTCTAGCTCGTCAAGGAGGGTTTTGGCCTTTTTGAGGTAAGACGCAAGCTTTTGTCCGCGAGACTGAAATTTACCAAGGATCTCGTTAACAATTAGTTGTGAATCGCTATGCACGCATATCGATTTAACTCTTATTTCTTTAATGATTTCTATGCCGGCTATTATTGCCTCGTATTCAGCTTCGTTATTAGTTACAACAGACTCTAGTCTCAGTGCATAGCTTAGTTTCCTTCCTAAGGGTATGATATTATGACACCTTCCCTTGAGCCAAGCTCGTTCGATGCTCCATCAACGAACATATTCCATTTGACAGCTTCCTCAACCCTTGCCGCAGCCTCCTCGTCTAGCATTGTGAACTCAGCTATGAAATCAGCCAAGGCTTGTCCCTTAATTGTGGGTGCACGAGTGGTAGGTAATGCCGTACTGGCTCAACACAATGCACCATTTTAATAGTCACCCTTACGTGTTCGGTTTATGTAGGACTTGCCTCAAAGGTTGATCCATTAGAACTCTAATGGAGTGCGATTGAAAATAGTGTCGTAATTTCCCAGATGTTGTCATCAGATAGTAAGCCAATTTTTTGATCTTTGCTTATCTAGCTTCTTCCCATGTGAATCTTTTACTAATGAAGTATACCGGTCTTTGGATATATGATTATCTTCTCGTACTAATGTCGCACTTAGTGCGTGGGAGGATATAGCTAGGTATAAGTAGAGGCTTTCTCCATTTATCGGAATGGAGAGTACTGGAGGCTTCTGTAGGTGTTTTAGCAGACTCCGAAAGGCTGAGTAGCATTCATCGGTCCATTCAAATTTTCCTTTGTCCTTTTTTACGCATTCTAAGAATGGGACGGACTTGTCCGTGGCCCCGGATATTAACCTGGTCAGAGCAGCTACCTTCCCATTTAGGCTTTGCATTTTCCTCCGCGTGGCTGGGATTTTGACATCTTTCAAAGCTTGTTCCTTTTCAGGATTCACCTCTATTCCTCTAGCGTGCACAATGAAACCTAAGAATTTACCCAAAGACATCCCAAAAGAGCATTTCAGAGGTTTCGGTTTCATTTGGTATTTGCATATTATTTGGAACATCTCATCTAGGTGGCTCAAATGATCCGTTGCTCTTCTTGATTTGACAAGCATGTCTTTGACATAGACTTCCATGGAGTGACCAATTTGCTGCTCAAACATCTTATTAACTAGACATTGTAGGTAGCACTGGCGTTCTTAATCCCGAAAGCATGACCTTGTAGCAATAAAGGCCTAGATCCATAATGAAGCTAGTATGTTCTTGATCCGACATATGCATGGGTATCTGGTTGTATCCTGAATATGCATCCATGAATATCAATAACTCATGTCCTATGGTTCCGTCTACTCGTCGGTCAATTCGAGGCAAAGGAAAACAGTCTTGGAGGAAAGCATCATTAAGATTGGAGAAGTCAATGCAGGTTCGCAATCTCCCATTAGGATTTTTCACTAAAACCGGGTTGGAGATTCATTTTGGGTAAATGGCTTCGTGGATAAAACCATTGGTGTGCAGGTTCTTCACCTTTTTGTTAAGAGCAATCGACCGTTCTATCCCCTTGCTTCTTTTTTTTTTGATCGAGATCTTGGCAAGGTCAATATTGAGGGAATGACAAGCTAATTTTGGGGATATTCCCACCATGTATTCATGGGTCCATGCGAATGCATCCAAGTTCTTGCATAGAAATCCTACCAACTGGATTTTTAGGTTCTGGTTCAACTGAGAACCTACCTTTAAAAGCCTTGTTTTTTCATGTTCGTCTACCATCACATGTCCCACAGCCTCCATGGGCTTGACATTGACCTCCTCCTCTCTATCTCTGGGGTCCAACACATTAAAAGGGTCACTAGTATACTCGAGAGGAGGAACCTTCTTTGATTGTTATACTTCTGCGGTTTTGGCGCCGAGGGCGACCCTTACGCTCTTACCTTTTTCCTTCCTTTTGTTTTGGTGGAGTTCTTTCACATAGCAATCACGAGCTGTGTCTTGGTTCTCGTCTACCTCTCCTATTCCGTTATTAGTTGGGAATTTCATCTTCAAGCATGATGGGGCCAGGACTGTATGGAAATCTGATAATGCAGGCCTCCTCAGAAATGCGTTATATGCAAAGTGTCCATCTACCAACAAAAATGTTCACATTTGGATTATGGATCAGGGGTGACTTCCTAGCTCAACAAATAAGTCTAATTGTCGAAGTGGCATCATGGCCTCCCTTATGAACCCGTGTAAGGGCTTATTGCACGGGGATACATCTTTCATTGATAACTTCATTTTGTTGAAGGCATGTTTGAACAAACTATTCACTGAGCTTCCTGTATCAACTAAGATGTGGAACACCTTTACCGAGCTGATCCAGGCGGAGATAACCAAGGGATCGGTATATGGATACCGCTTTCCAACCAAATCGTCATCGTTGAAGGTTATGTTGGCCCTTTCTCTCCATTTCACAATGTGTCCTTCAGTAATGGAATGAACATATCATTCCCTATCTTTCAAGGACTTTTCATACCTCTCCATCTTGGCCCAACTTCCATCGACCACATGCGGGCCACCAGATAAGGTATGGACAGCCATCTTCTCCTGGTTGGAGCGGCTTGTTCTTGCTCCTTCTTTGTTGTTTCCTTGTGGGTGCAGCCTAGGTGCCTCGTGGATTAGAGTGCGAGAGTTGTGACTTTACTACACGTACCATTCCAGTTTCTTTTTTCGGATGTACTCCTCAATAAGATCCCGCAAATGCTAACATTCTTCGGTGTTATGCCCGTGAGACTCGTGGAAGCAACAATATTTTCCTCTTTTAATTACGGCTTCTGACTCTTTTTTATATGGAGGGCATTTGTATTTTAATTTGCGTTGAGTAGCCAGATAAATGTTCTCCATAGTGTCATTCAAAGGAGTGTATGAACCGAATATCGATCCAGGTCTGTTTCGTCGCTTATTGCCCTTTTCAGTTCCCGAGTTGCCTTGATGGTTACTTTTTCCTTCATTGTTTGGCTTACTCCCCTCTCCTCAAGGTAGAGCACTTATGTTTCCTTGGATGCTAGAACCCCATGTGGGTTGCTTGCTATGTCGCTGAGCCACTGTGTCTTTCAATCTCATGTATTTTCTAGCTTCATGAAAGAATTCTTGAAGAATTAGAGGCTTTACCTTCGTCAACCTTCTTGGAAGCTTTGAATCGGGGTGGATGACACCTCCGCATAGTGCCACCAGTGTAATCCTTTCATCCGCATTTTGTACTGCTACTGGGGCAGCATTGAAACAGATAAGATATTGCTGTAGCGGTTCTCCAGTTTTCTGTTTTACGTCTGTTAAGGGATAAGCATCTCCAGGCTGTTCCACATGGATTTTGAACTGACTTATGAATTTTTTCTTCAACATTTCCCAAGAGCTAATGGAGCCACGAGGCAGGAGACAAAACCATTTGGTTGCTAAGTCTGACAGGGACAACGGAAACATTTACACAACACACCTTCTGTTCTCTATTCATGAGCATGTGCTAGGTGTAGCGCTGCAAGTGGATGATTGGGTCGGATGTGTTTTGTAGGGTTCCATAGTGGGCATCTTCCATTCTTGAGGAGTGGTTGTCGCTTTTATGTCCCTGGTGAAGGGGGTGGACACCCTTGCCATTCTCCCTCTTTTGAGTTGTTCATGTCTGAGATATTCCCTGAAGAGGCATGTCATCATCTTAATGGATTCTGAGGCAGCCCTAGGACAAGTGAGGGCTTCCCTTTGATGACGTCTGAAACCCTGGTTGAGGCTGGATTGGCGATGATTGACTTGAATCATGATAGGGGCAGCCATAGTCAATCCTTTCCAAGTGCCCCCTTGACTGGGCCCAACTCTTGATGCTCTTTCAGGACCAGCTTCGGGCTGAGTCCTAGCTCGGCTTTGAGTTCTTGTATCTTATTGATTGAGTTCTTAATTTGCAGGGGATCTATTCTGTCTACGTGACTCTCCAAATTGAGACTCACCTCGAGATTCAGTGTTGTGAGCGGATTACTCCATGCCTCTTAAGCATATTATGAGTTGGTCCACTAAAGCTTTTTGCTGGGCAGCGAAGCGGTTAGTCGTCTCATTCATTAGCCTATCTAAATCTTTTCGGGTGACAACTGAGTATGGGGGTTGAGAGTGGGTAGCCGGGTTTTCTTGATCTTCTTGGATGGGGTTGAGTGTACCGACAATGGCTGCCCTCTAACCCTTATTGGTGTTGCTCCTAGAAGGAGCCATGTTCTAATGTTGAGTGAGGGTTTGGAAGAATGGTGGACAGAAGAGTTCGATTCTCCACGCGGCCCTTCTCAATGAAAAACACCAAAAATGTTTGCTCAAAAATTAGACAAACATCTCAAAGGTTTGATTTGTAGTTAAGTTTTGTTCAAGTTGATTGATTTGGAATTTTTATTGTTTCGACACGTAAAAAATGATTTCAGCAATTACAGAACATAATTCACAAGCTCAAAGTTTTGAAAGCAGATAAGGAGAGTAAATAACATAAGATTTTTAATGGTTCAGCCATAATGTGCCTGCATCAACTTTCCATCTTATTATTCATTATTCTCACTTTGAGTTGATTACAGATGCAAGATTGTTCGAAAAGAGTAAAAAACTTAGAGTAGCTGATGTTTGTATCAAAATAGGGAACAACACTCTTCGGAAGTTTTTGAAGAGATAACAGTGAAGAATATAAATTTAAAATGAGGATTATCTAACAAAAACTCCAAACAACAGAAATGTAAATGCACAGACAAGTGATTTATAGTGGTTCGGCGTGTTGCCTATGTCCACTGTGAAGTTTTTGCAACTTTATTGATTCTCTTTCGATAATTACAAGCGATTACAGCAAACAACAGCGAAATACCACTTGGAATTTGAATTCAATAGCAATAATATGATGTAAGTCTTGATCCGGCAGAGTCTGGGCGCTTCAGAATCCTAAAGATCCCTCTTCTGTAGGCTTTGGAGCTATATTTATAGGCATAGGAGGCCGAGACTTGGCTCAAACTTCGAGAGATTTGCTTTGGCACGTGAGGGGGCCCACATGACCAATTCTAGAAAGTTTCGACTCCATCTGTGATCGATACGAAATTATTTCGTATCGATCAAGACCATATCTGATGGAGCTGAAATTTGGTGTGAACGTTCCTTGGCTCATATGCAATCTTCTGTGAAAATTTCATAGCACTTGGATCAGTGGACCTTGAGATATGATCGATACGAGTTGAGATTTCTCAGATGGCTGTTTGGTTTGACTCCATAGCTTCGAATCGATCCCCTTGTATCGATGGTTGCACGTGTTTTCTGAGATGATGTGGCACACATATTTCGAACCGATCCACCTTTTGCTCCAAGTTGACCGTGTCACATCCATGATTCTCGCCACGTTTGCATCGATGGCCGTTGTGTCAATCCAGGTCCATTTGATTTGATGGACACGAACAAGTCTTTGGGTGTGGTTTCGAACAAGAGCCTCTAATGGGTATGAAGTAGTGACAGTTTGATGGATACGAAGTAAGGTCATCCGATGGATACGAAAAGCAGTCACCTGGTGCATTCGAATAAAAGCTCAACCAAGGGTACGAACTCACGAAGACTGATGGTTATGAACAGGACTTTCCTCGATGGATACGAGCCAAGTGACACTTGATGGATACGAAGTAGGCTTTTGGCGATCGATATGAAATGTATGCTCTGTTGATGGACTCGTACGAGATTGATTTCAGCCGAGGCTCCCCGATGGATTCGAATGAGATCGAGTCGAACTTAGGTTCTTTGATGGGTTTGAATGACATCGATATGATCCGGGGTTCCTTGATGGATACGAAGATGCTGCCGCTCTGATGGATTCGAATCGGAGCTCGGTGATGGATATGAAAACGAGGTTATCACCTTCAATTTGCATCGATCATAACTTGAGCATACGGACCCGGATTGACTTGAAATTTTGAATGCGGGCTTTCAAGGCTTCGCTTATCCTGTCTTGTTAATTATAGCTCAATCCGGACTCGGACAAAATTCATCGATATCCATAGTGAGCCTGTGCATACTGGACATCCAGGACGTTTAATCTTGAGCTTGTAATCAGTTTTATGATATCTCGGCCTTGCCAAAAGGCGGGATAACATTTTCCCCCCAAAGTACATCTTGTGGAAACATGACGTGCTTTGAAAAACTACAGTCCTCACTCTGAACAACCATTGCTCTTTTGTCGAAGGTTGTAACCTTACGTTGCTATAACTGATTGCTGTATGATAGGGTTTAGCTGTTTGTCACGGTAATCATTATTAAATGAATATCCAACTCCTGTTAATGCTGAAAATGGGATATTATTTTGAAACATGCACATATGTTAATCTGACTCTCGTTAACGTTGCATGCTCACGAGTCGTTGTCAGTTTTCTTGTATTAAATTTCATGTCAATCCTCTCCTGAACCGATGTGAAATTTGAGTTGCAACAACGATTGACAGTTTTTTTTTGCGTTCCTTCGTATCGTTCCTCTCCTGGATCGATATAGAAGTTTGAAAAGTTGTTCTCGCATCTATATGTTTGGCAGTGATGGATGTTCATCACTCTTTTCGTATCGATGAACCATGCTATTTGTCATGAATAGGCAATTCACAATTGGTGTCGATGCTAATGTATAAGTTATGATGGATACGAAATCACTGTTCGTATCGATGTGCTATGGATGGAGTTGCGAACTCGTCAATGCGAACAAGGGCTTCGAGTCGATGGGCTTCATCATCTTCAGCCGTCTTCGCTGTGTGCTTCGTACCGATGGATTCATTTTCCATTTCGAATTGATGGAAATTTTGGTCAGATGGATACGAATAGAGCATTCGAATCGATTCGTGGGTTGACTGGTTGCGACCGGTCACGTGGACCGGGAGGTGAATCGACCCGGTTTCTCCCTAAGCTCCATATAAATACCCTAGACTTCAGCCATTTTCACTTTTTACTTTTTTACTGCCGCCTTTAACTTTCGCATCGATCCAGAAACTTGAGAGAGGAGAATTGTGCCGTGCTTTCGGCTCGATCAAATTCAACCCTTTAAATCTTCGAATTCCAATTTTAAATTAGGTAATTAATCACGAATCCAAATGACGAAGTTATCTCAGATCCACTCCATCTTCATCAATTATCCATTCTGGCAATTGGTAAAACCAGATCTGGGTCAAAGCTCGGTTGTAAATGGCCATGGCAATGCTCCTGTAGATTGGAGAAGAAAGAGTGGAAAAAACAAAAAATGGATCGATCTGGGGGCTTGCGTTCGAGTCGATGCAGGCTATAGCACGTTTTCTTTTGGAGCTCGCATCGACTCTAGGGATTTCCTAAGGGAGGTGACGTTGTTCGTACCGATTACAATGATGGTGGATCATATCGATATGAAGTGATCGATGCGAAAATTAAGCAAACGACCGTTTCGAAGTTCTCGGCTTTGGATCGATACGAATCTTACTCTCATGTTCGATATGAAAAGTATCGGCTCGAACCTGATCGATGTGAAGCCGAGATTTTTCTGATCGATACGAATCCGACAATCAAGGATCGATTCGAAGCATGCCCCTTGGGATCGATACGAACTTGTATCCTGATGGATTCGAACAAGCTTGCCCAGATCGATTCGAACTCTTCCTTTGATGGATACGAAATTTTGAACTCTTGATAGCATAATTCCGACGGGCTTCATTCTTGCATATCTGGACTTGGCAGTTAAACTGCATACTTGACTACCCTTCGAAGCTCGTCAATGGAACCATAACAACTTTAATCCGGATAAATTACTAACATCTAGATGATTTGGTGATGACGGTCAGCGATGACGATCATTCCAACTGGAATCCGATTATCTTCGTCGTTTGCCAACTTTTGTCTAACTTTGCAAAATTTACCCAAGTAATGCACAACACTGCACAACACACACTTTACACGAGGGGAACACACGGGCTCTTTAGCACCTAACGATGATTTCTCGTAAGTTAGCTAGTTATGGAAACTTCAAGCTTGCAGCCACAAGAAACTCAAAGTTCGATCCATCCCGTGCTTGAAATACTGAAGATTGAGGTTGAAGTTATTGATCCAGCCCCAGAAGAGGCAGCCGACACATCTCTTATCAACAATCCGTCGGACTCTGTTCCATCCAACATTTCAGAAGATATGCTAGGGAGAATATTCCTAAGGCATGGTTTGTCGATGGATGACGTGCTATTGCCGGGACCAAATGATAGACCACACAACCCACCGGAAGGATATACCGCATTCAGTCGACATGCGTGCGCAACCGGGATGCCCCCCCGTTCAATCAATACATAAGAGAAGCGTTATCTTTTCTGGGGATCGCCCCCTCTCAGCTACACCCGAATGGATATGCCTCGCTCAACAGCTTGTTCATTGCATTTATGGAGCATCTCTATCGACCGCCGCTCCCGATTGAGATCAGATACTTGTTCAACTTCAAGAGTCAAACTGATAGTCCATCTTTCACATTCCTGGAGGCGGTAAGAAACTGCCAAGTGATTACGGGGTCTTGGACCAGGCTGAGCTACTTTAAGACGGAGTGGTTCTATGTTAGATGCCCCTAGGATTTGCCCGATGATGGCTATTTAGACGTGAGTATTGCTATCTTTTCGAGTAGTCGGAAGACAGTTGCAAATGAAACCCAACTCATATTCTCTTTTTATTTACAGCGATAATTCAGCGACCCGAAGGCGAATATTTCAAGGAGATAGTTCGAGTTCTCCAAGAAATCCCAAGCGAAGAGAGGAATATCGATTTGCTCTTGACGGATAGGAATCTTAGGATTCTTGGGCTGATTGAACGTACACAGAGTATAAGGCTCGACGGTGCATTAAGAACTGCCTCGAAGGAACGAGTTAAAAGAAAAAAGCCTAGAGTTGTTATAATCGAGGAGGCTGACTCCGAGAAAACTCACACCGATGAGGAACCTTAGGCGAACCGACGGATGCAGCCCAGAATATTGAAGAGAAGAGAAAAGGCAAGGCAGCTGTTTTTAAGCCATCTAAAAAGTGGAGATGGAAATCTGTTGTCACGTCCCGGCCCGCCTCCGGAATTAGAATTTCGGAGATGTCTCCCCCAAGAACGGAGAATCTTTATGAAGGGCTCGCCGGTCATCCAATTCCGAACGATGTGTCCTTACAGCATAATGCCGGATTGAACGAACTTTCACAAGCCTTAGTTTTAAGCGAGTCTCTGCCCACTAGCGCGGTTGACACATCCGGTTGGTCGGGGGGTTGCACATACATACACACTTCACGGAACTACACAATTTTTTAACCAAAAGCTGCCTTTTTCTTAAGATTATTAATTTCGTTTCCATTTTTGCTTTGCGGACACCATGTCCGGTCGAGGCTCGTGCTTGGCAGCCTACGCAACAAACGTCGATCTTCATCATTCTATGAATCGCATAGGAGGGAAAGAGATCGAGATTATGATCAAGGGCATTCCAGCCAGGAACGGACTGATATGGATAGGGAATATGTACACCGTTCTCAATCACACACTCCCCCTCCAAGAGCTCCTGCACCGCCTTCGGTTCATGTTTCGAGGCCCCCAGAGCTTCACGGCATAGGCAGCCTTCCCACTCTGCACGGCCCGACTCTCATCGCCAAACTGAGGCAGTAGACCCTTCAACCACCGCACAGGCTGTTGTCGAGCCTACTGGGGAAGGAGCGATAAGGCTTGCTCAACTGAAAAAGGATTTTCCTAACATCTGTTTTGATGGGTTTGTCTTCCCCCCGTGCTTAAAAAGGGTACCAGCGTCGGTCGAAACCACGGTACATGATTACATTGCAGATATATTTATCCAGTATTAAGAGTGGTCGAAGACCGCGAAGAAAACATCGAAAGTGGCCTTTGATCGAGCAGTCATGATTGAAAAGCTAGAGAAAGAATTCGGTCAAAAAGATCGAATTATTCAAGTGCTCAACAGTGAGGCCGAGTCTTCTCGCAAATCTGAGATCGAGGCTCTTAAGAAAGCCGACGAGGCCCAGGCGGCGATGGATAGGATGAAGCTGGAGCACTATGCTATAGTAGAGGACATGGGCCACCGGAACACCATTGTGACCGCTGAGCAGGATGTAGCCCTTAAAAAGCTTAACAAGCTTAAATCCAAATTTTCTAAAATCATAAAGGAAAAGGACGCTGCTAACATTGCCGCACAGGAAGCGTGCGATCAGGCGGTGGTGCTCCGGAGGGAAAGAGATGCGGCCATGGAAATGGTCCACGAGGTGGAGGCCGAAGTTGATGAGAAAGTTCGGATGGCAGAGACCAGGCTTGAGGCGGACATATAGGAGCTTCTCGTTACATACAACGCCAACGTGCTGAAGCATAGGAACTTGGCATGGCTTGACGATTATTCCACACATTTATACAACGCCTGGAATTTGCTGGTTGAAGATGAGAAGGCGGTGCTATCGGGTGGTGCCCTCGACGAATTTGAGCTGGAGAACCGCATATTAAGCGAGGATGAAAAGAAGGTTCTCCATGATTCTATGATCTCTCATGCAAGAGAGAGGCTAGGCAACCAGCACTTAGAAACCGGGAAAGGTTCCGGAGTCGAGCATTCTACTACAAGTTTTGAGATTATAACTTCATCTCTATCTGAGCCTACTCCAGTGACCGAGCCCCAGCTCCAGCCCGTCCCGGCCTATGACCCTGAACAGCCACGCCTATCTCCTATTAGGGAGCATTCATCCGAAGCTATTCAGGCAGCCGCAAGCCGAACTGAGGAAGGTACTCTGAACAAATTTCATGTGTATTTGAAGCAAAGGGCTTGTTTTTGAAGTGCGTTCTAACAACTTCTTTTCTTCCTTGTCCAGTGAGCGAAGTTACATTGACAGCGCCTCCTGCAATCCAAGAATCACATCAAGTGTAGGAGGCCATTATTACTGAGGCGATTACCACGACTGCGGTCGTGCCGACGGAGATGACACAAGGGAGCTCACTGTCTTTGGACGAGCGGATGATGAATGAGCTCCTAGGCCGAAATAGCGACCCTTTTGCGGACATGCCGTTCGTTCTTGGTGCGTTCCAGCCTGCTTCTATTGCTTCGTCACAATCCACCACAACCTACCGTGAATCCCGTGCCGCTCGTGAAGTAGAGATTTTGGCCAAAATTAACGCTGAGATGGAGGTGGCGGCTCGCGACGATGATTCTAAGGGTGAAGTGACGGCACCGGGTCCGACTTCACTTGTGATGATATCACCCAGGGGGACACTGGTTGATACGAGAGTGTCCACTCCGCCCCCGGTCGCAGATCCAGTTCCCCCGACTCCTCCTGAAGAGAGCATCCCCGTAGACTCGAGTTCGGAGGAAGATGTTGATCATGCCTTCTTCAGGGGATGATTCGCCAAAGGGTAAAGATTCGAAGAGAAAAACCGCTAGCAGTTCCGACAGTTCCGCCTCGAAGAGAAGGCTGAAGAAGAAAAAGTAGATAAGACCCCCCTTTGGTGCATTTTTGGCAGTTAGGAGTGTACTTTTGTCTTTCTTTTTATAGGCCGTGTATAGATGTAGGCTCGGCCCCCTGCTAGTAGAAATTTTTGGAATAACTTGTACATGAATCTTCACATAAAGTTAGTTGAAATGAAATTTTGTTTCTTTGGTTCAATTTTTATTTCTTTTATGCTTAAGTATTTGCAATATTTGAATTTCAGTCCAGTGCACTTGTGGTGTTTTTACCTTTAAGTTGAGTTTGTTTTATTTGCCAAGTCTGAAAATCGTGATCACAAGTCGTAATTGATGAATGGGTTGAATTTCGGACATTGTATCGCTTCGGTTAGTGATTAACACTTAAGCTTTGCCCCCAGTTCCGGGGACCAGCACTTGTATTTTGGTGGTCAACCGCACCTATTGCAAATCTTGAGCACATGTCCACACTCCGGGGACTTAGGATAATCGGCGATCGATAATCTGGTTCGCACTCTGGGAATCCGAGAACTATTGACGTTTGTAACACAGTTCGCACTCTGGGAACTTTGACTTAGTATTTATACTTCAATTCACACTTTGGAAATTTGGAGTTAGCATTTATATTTCGGTTCGCACTCCGGGAACCTGGAATTGATGTTTATACTCCAATTCACGCTCTAGGAACTTGGAGTTAGCATTTATATTTCGGTTCGCACTCTGGGAACCTGGAATTGATGTTTATACTCCAATTCACATTCTGGGAATTTGGAGTTAGCATTTATATCTCGGTTCGCACTCCAGGAATCTGGAATTGACGTTTATACTCCAATTCACGCTCTAGGAATTTGGAGTTGGTCGACAAATGGTCAGTCACATTTGTTTAGGCTTTTTAGGAATTCGTTCACACTGTAGGAACGACGGATTTATCGGAATCGTGGATGGTTGGATCACATCCACCCCGAGTTAACAAGCGAGGTCGTTAGATGGACGGGTCCATCCTCCTCAAACTTGGTTAGGGTACGGCCGAAGTCGTTAGGCGGACGGGTCCACCCTCTCCGGAACTGCATTAATATGTTTATACTCCAAGTCGCACTCTGTGAGTTTATAGTGTTTATACTCCGGTTTGCACTCCGGGAACCTAGAGTTGATGTTTATACTCCAATTCGCACTCTAGGAATTTGGAGTTTGATTTTATACTCCAGTCCGTACTCTGGGGACCTAGAGTTGATGTTTATACTCCAATTCACACTCTGGGAATTTAAAGTTGGTTTTTATACTCCGGTCCGCACTCTGGGAACCTGGAGTTGATGTTTATACTCCAATTCGCACTCTGGGAAGTTGAAGTTAGTTATAGGACTATCGTGTGTCGGTCCAGTTTAGCCTTTAATGTGACGGCTTGCTTCCAAGCTGAGGTTTGACTTAGTGAGTGGTCGGTCGTATCACAGTCACTCGCTATTTGAATAAATTCCATCGTACGATAGAACTTAGCTCTTCGTGTGTTATGATTGTTGAATGTCGCATTCGGTGAATCACAGCTTTAGCTTGAAGAGATGGTAATTTATTGCTGGAACGGAAAAACATGGCAAAGTCAGTGCCTTATTACAAATTCAACCTTCGAAATGCAAAGATAAATTGCAAAGTATTCATAGACTAAATAAATAAAGCCTGTTATGTGTAGCAGTGACGAAGATCCTCGTCGTTCCAGGCTCTTGACAGAGTGGGTCCGCCACTGACGGCATTTATCACTAATCTCCCGCCGAGACGGGTAAAGTCCTCCTGTCTCGGCCGGTCGGGCTCGTTATTTCGATTTGATGTACCCGCTCCTCCAGGCTGCGGCGCCCGCACAAACTGTTCTAGCTTCCTTTCTTTAATCAATTTTTCTACAAGATCTTGCAAGTGATGACATTAATTCGTATTGTGCTCGTAGCTTTCTTGAAACCTGCTAAATTTTCCCGTCTGGATTTGCCTTTCTGACGACGGTTTTGGTGCAGGTTTTTTGTATTGAATTGTAATACAGGTTTGTAAATACAAGTTCTCTAGTGATGTATTCAAAGGAGTGTAGTTATCAAACATAGGATTCTTGCGCTGAGGGCCATGATTCTGATCTCGCTTTCTATTTTGGTTCACGTTCTCCCTCCATTGAGTTTGTTTGTTTTGAACGTTCAACTGAACTTTTCCAGAACTCTCACCGGACTGTTTGATCGTGACATTGCTTTGGATCCCTTCCGTGCTTGGCCCTACATCAGTCTGCTTCCTAGACTGTTTCGCATCTTCCCTTCTCAGGAATTGCGCCGCCTTGGCGTAGAAACGGTCCAATGATGCAGGTAGTTTTCCAGCCAACCAGTTGCCAAACTCAGAATGGGGGTCAATCCCCTTAGTCAACGCCATAAGAATGGATTTATCGTTTCGATTGCTGATTTCAGCACACGCAGCATGGAATCTCTCTAAGTAGTGTCTGAGCGTCTCTTCAGGAGCTTGGGTGATGCTAGATAGAGTGTTGACATCTTTCGGCCTTGCGACGTGCATGCAGAATTGCTCAACAAATTTAATGGCCAACTAGTCAAAGGAGGAAATGGATCGTGGCGGCAGTCGGGTGAACCACATGGTAGCGATGCCCCCCAAGGAAATGGGAAAACTACGACACTTCACTGCGTCGTCTGCTCTAGCAGCGCTCATCGACCATTCATATTTCAGAATATGTTGGTTGGGGTCGGAGTTTCCTTCGTACATAGGTAAAGTTGGCATCCTGAATCGCCGAGGGGGTTCAGTGGTAAGTACATCATCCGTAAAAGGAGCGTGACTTTGGGATATTCCCCAGTCGTCATTCGTGAGACCTGGCTCTCACGGATCATCTAACGTATCATGGTCGGGAGATCCGACATTTGTACGTTTTGTGTGTGTTGAGCCAAAATGTGGTTGGTTCCCACATTATGAGGTTGGACCGGATGCTGTCGATGGTCCACGTCTCGCCTTCTTGGCTCATAGTCCTCTGGGACGTACGGTTCAGGAGTACGCCCGTGCTGACGACGATCCGAGTTCGACTGATTTTGGGCATCGATCCCTGATTCAACCGCGATGGTCGTGGCGCAGTAGTCTATGGTGTAGTTAGGAGCGGTACCCCCTCGGGAGGAGGGCCTGGTCTGGAAACTGGCCGATGGACCAACTCTCAGCTGTCCATCGGTCATTGCTAGTTGATATCCAGCAGTTTGTATGTGACTCCCATCTAGCTGTGGTCGCGGAGATCGATGACGATAATCAGAAGAGGAAGAACTTTGCTGGAGGAGCGAGAAGTATGATATCTCCTAACTCTCCTTCGCTTCTGGCGATTCAGCTGGCTGGTCATCTCGGCGTTGGCACGTAGCTGTTCTGTTAGTTGTTGCCGACTCTGGGTCAGTTCCTGAAGCAGCAACTGGAAGTCTTGTCGGGTAACCGGACCTGATGGTTTCGAGTGTCCGGTAGCGTCTTGGTTAGAGGGAGGTAGTGGCGTAGGATTCTGTCTATCCTGGTCTTCTTGATTGACAGCATTAGAGGTGGTCCTTGTGCTAACCATCTTGAGGGTTGAACTCCTTTCCTAGACTTTATGCAAATCTGAATAGAAGGGAAGAAACTCGAATTAGTGATCTGGATCTGTCTCTTAGATTTATGCAATTCGGTATCGACGACAGATCTAATGAGTAGGAGAAAATCTGGGTTTTCTCAGTGGAAGCACCAAATTGTTTGTACCAAAATTGGACACAACACTCTTTGGAAGTTTTTGAAGAGATAACAATGAAGAATATAAATTTAAAATGAGGATTATCTAACAAAAATTCCAAACAACAGAAATGTAAATGCACAGACAAGCGATTTAGAGTGGTTCGGCGAGTTGCTTACGTCCACCGTGAAGTTTTTGCAACTTTATTGATTCTCTTTCGACAATTACAAGCGATTACAGCAAACAACAGTGAAATACCACTTGGAATTTGAATTCAACAGCAATAGTATGATGTAAGTCTTGATCCGGCAGAGTCTGGGCGCTTCAGAATCCAAAAGATCCCTCTTCTGTAGGCTCTGGGGCTCTATTTATAGGCGTAGGAGGCCGAGACTTGGCTCAAACTTCGGGAGATTCGCTCTGGCACATGAGGGGGCCCACACGACCAATTCCAGATTGTTTCGACTCCATCTGTGATGGATACAAAATAATTTCGTATCGATCAAGGTCATATCCGATGGAGCTGAAATTTGGTGTGAACGTTCCTTGGCTCGTATGCAATCTTCTGCGAAAGTTTCATAGCATTTGGATCGCTGGATGTTGAGATATGATCGATACGAGTTGAGATTTCTCGGATGGCTGTTTGCTTCGACTCCATAGCTTCGAATCGATCCCCTTGTATCGATGGTTGCATGTGTTTCTGAGATGATGTGGCACGCGTATTTCGAACCGATCCACCTTTTGCTCCGAGTTGACCGTGTCGCATCCATGATTCTCGCCACGTTTGCATTGATGGCCGTTGCGTCAATCCAAGTCCATTTGATTTGATGGACACGAACAAGTCTTTGTGTGATTTCGAACAAGAGCCTCTAATGGGTACGAAGTAGCGACAGTTTGATGGATACGAAGCAAGGTCATCCGATGGATACGAAAAGCAGTCACCTGGTGGATTCGAATAGAAGCTCAACCAAGGGTACGAACTCACGAAGACTGATGGTTACGAACCGGACTTTCCTCGATGGATACGAGCCAGGTAGACACTTGATGGATACGAAGTAGGCTTTTGGCGATCGATACGAAATGTATGCTCTATTGATGGACTCGTACGAGATTAAGTTCAGCCGAGGCTCCCCGATGGATTCGAATGAGATCGAGTCGAACTTAGGTTCTTTGATGGGTTCGAATGACATTGATACGATCCGGGGTTCCTTGATGGATACGAAGATGCTGCCGCTTTGATGGATACGAAGGTGATGGATTTGAATCGGAGCTCGATGATGGATACGAAAACGGGGTTATCACCTTCAAGTTTGATCGATCATAACTTGAGCATACAAACCCGGATTAACTTGAAATTTGGAATGCGGGCTTTCAAGGCTTCGCTTGTCCAGTCTCGTTAATTATAGCCCGATCCGGACTCAGACAAAATTCGTCGATATCCATAGTGATCCTGTGCATATTGGACATCCAGGATGTTTAATCTTGAGCTCGTAATCAGTTCTTTGATATCTCGGCATGCCAAAAGGCGGGATAACAGCTGAAGTGATGGATCCTTAGTAGAGTTTTCTCTCTTTTCCCCTAAAAGTCATCCCCATTATTGTTGAGAAGCTCCGATATTTATAGAGTGGAGTTGTGAAGTGTGGAGAATAAGTTATAGCTTCTAGAGTTTGGATCGGCATTTGGGTCAGGAACAGTTGGATCGATAATTGGTCAGGAAGCTTGCCAGGACCGGTTGTCCTTATTTGGCTTGGTTCGGTGATTCTGCCTTGGAGTACCTTATTTGTCGGACCAAACATTTGATCCGACATGTTTGTGTACTGGATAAAATGTTTGGTCCGGTGATGGATGTGTCACGCTGGACCAAATATTTGGTCTTGCATATTAAGAAAGATGCCGGACCAAATATTTGGTTCGACATATCTGAGGATGCCGGATCAAATATTTGGTCCGTCATATTTGAGGATGCCGGACCAGATACTTGGTCAGATATACCATAGGATGCCGGACCAAACATCTGGTCCGGTTGGTCATATGTTTGGTTTGGTAACTATATTCCCTATACCCATGCTTGTCTTTTCTTCATTCTTTCTTCGTGCCTCGAAAAACCGAGCCAACAATATATATATATATATATATATATATATATATATATATATATATATATTTAGGGAAAAGCAGAGAATAAGAGAAGATAAGAATTGGATCATTTTAGAACACAAAAATAAAGGTAAGTTCATAAGTCTGAAACTTTAACTTTAAATTGATTCAGTTCGTTTCCAAGGTTTGTAGTTTTAATAGATATATACCCTTTTTATTATTTTGGTTTTGAAGTGAGGGAAAGTTAAATAAAAAAGGAATAGATCCAGATATATAGAATTGGAATATTAAAAGGTGGGTGGGAATATTATATGCTTTTATATAATATTAAATTAAGTCATGCAAATTTATTCTTGTATGCCTTTAATGTTAATTGGAGTTGTAGGCTAAAGTTATAAAGTTGAAAATGTAATCGAAAAACTCTACCTACATATTCTATATGTGTTAACTTGTTATATTTACATGTTATATGCATGCAAACCTGAAAAATGTTTAGGATATTTGTAGTTCCTAAATTCATTATTGAGAAATACAACTATGAATTTTTTTGTGATATGACAATAATAGATTCGTATTTTAAATGAAAAATAAGTATGGTAAATAAAGAAATTACATTAAAATTTTAGGAGTTTAAGTGGTATTTTAATTCGTTGGAATTTAGAATGTTGCAAGATGCTATACATTATCAAGTTTAAAACAAATAAAAATGTGTTGTTTGAAATGACAAAAATATACCTAAAAAGAAAGAGATGTAAACTTGAATTTACCTTTCTAACGTATCATCCTTCTGCAATCCTCATAGATTTCCTTTTCCTTTATGGCTTCCGATGAATAAAGTCTATTCATTACATCACTACACCCGATCTTAGAGTTAAATGTACATCCCTACACTGTAGTGGATAGGAAATACAAACTATGCGCATTTTTGAATAACTTGTTGGTAACAAGCTTGGTGGAATAACTTTTCCACCCTATCTTGCCTTTACAATTCACTGTTTACCCAAAGTCTTTTAATTCATTATGCGTTTATACCTTCCTTGTTTTATGATTATTTACCGTTTTCCTTTTTAATAGGCTCATATTATCGTTTTCCATTCTTTTTATCCTTTTTCTCATTTTCTATATCTTTTACCTTTTTACCCATGCATATTCTTCAATTTATTTTTATTTAATTTCCATTTTTATTAGTATCAAGTTTCTTTTCATATTAGGATATTCTTGTCGTAGTTATATCTCTCTATTTAACGCTTTAGGGTTCTCTGCATTTTAATGCGTTGGAACTACGTTTCTATCATAAAAATGTTATCCAGAAAGGAAGATTTATGTGTTGTTTGGAATTACAAAGAATTATATTTTCATTGTTTGAAATCGACAGTGCAACATATGATAAATATTTCTATTTTGTACATCTTGCAACATTCAAGTCTACATCTCTTTCTTTGCAGGTGCATTCCTTGTCATTTCAATTAACGCATTTTTATTTGTTTTCAACTTAATAATGTATAGAAATTCACTTTGCAACATTCTAAATTCTAATGAATTAAGATACCACTTAAACCCCCAAAATTTTAATGTAATTTCTTTATTTTATATTCTTATTATTCATTTAAAATACCAATCTACTATTATTATGTCACAAACAAATTCATAATTTCATATTTCACAATAAAAAATTTAGGAACTGTAAATATCCTAAACATTTTCTAGATTTACATTATATAACATGTAAATATAACAAGTTAACAGACATAGAATATGTAGGTAGGGTTTTCTAATTTCATTTTCATATTTATAAATTTAGCCTACAACTCTAATTAACATTATAGGCATATAGGAATAGATTTGCATGAAAAAATCTATTATTATATAAAAGAATATAATATTCCCACCCACGTTTTAGTCAGCTCCAATTCTCCAGATTAGATCCATTTCTTTTTTTTTTGAATTTTTTTACTTCAAATTCAAAATAATAAAATGGATATATATCTATTAAAGCTACAGATCCAGGAAAAGGATTGAACCAATTTTAAATTAAAGTTTTAGATTTGTGAAATTACCTTTGTTTTTGCATTCTGAAATAATCGCATTCTTCTCTTCTCTTATTCTCCACTTTTCTCTACATACATACATACATACATATATATACATATATATTATAATAGTTTTACTGCTTTGAAATTTTAGATATTGTAGGGAAATGAGAAGGCAGAGCTCTGCTCTTGACATAGAAAATACGAGAAGAGAAGTGAGAAACTATATATATTTACAGAGGTTTGGAGTTAAGTTGGAGCGTTAGATTTACCATATGCAATCTTTATTTTAATTAGAGACGCACATTAGAAACTTAGCATGGAAGAAAAATATTTTGTTGCATCTTTATCATTATTTACGCTCTAATATCTCTGATTTACACGTTAACGGGCGACCGTCCTTGACCTTGGTTTGACTGCTACCAGTCGACTTGGGTACATCTTGGGTCGACCATTGTGTTTTAACAGTGATTTAATTATCGTGCTTTGATTTTGTTTATTTTGTTCTTTTATTAAATGGCTGCGTTTGTTTGATTCCTTTTTAAACCTAATTGCAATAATTAATTTCCACTTATATATTCCCTTAGATTTTGTTTAACCTTAACGTTTATTAACATCTAAGTTTCCCTTAACGTTACTAATTAGTGTTAATTAACTTTTGTTATCATAATTTCATATATGATTATTTTCGACTCTAAATGTTTAAATGCTATTAAGTTTTTTATTTGTACTCCAGTTAGAAAATTCTATACATGAAAATTGATCAGAAAATCGCTAGAATCCAAAGGTGCAAGTTCGTAGGCAAACTCTAACATTTCTAAAAATTCTATTTTTTGGACTTTCTATTTAATAACTAATTTCTTTTAAAAAATTCTTAAAATCGCATGGTATTGCATTTGGTATCAGAGTTTAAGTTAGTCGACGTTGAAAATTTTAGAAATGTTGAGTGAGTGTATTCGTATTTTTCCTATAAATATAAATAAATATAATATACGCTTAATTCTAAGAATTCCAAATGTAGAGTAGTTGTTTATGAAAAGTCCCTGAAGCTGGATAATACTCTCTAGTTGGGTCGAGATAACCCAATGGTTATAGATCTCCATATATTTGCTAATTTATGATGTACAGTAGGTCTAAATAAGAGGAAAGTAAGAATCCATATGTCGTAGATATCTGAAAACAGCAGGTTTCCCAAAGGAAGGTATGAAATAGTCACTCCAAATTAATAGTTAGATTACGAATAATGGAAAGAAGATAAGTCAGCTAGTTGAAAAGTAGAAGTTCTAGACAAAGAACGGATAGAAATCCACTTTGAGTCCAACCCAATATAAAATAGTTTTAAAAGTTGAAAAAATATAATTAATACATTTGAAAAAAGTAAGCAAATATTAGGGTTTAAAATGTATATTTTGTTAAATTGAAATTACTTTCATAAATGAAATTTACAAAAGCCAACGGTTGAAAAATCATAGAGCGTATATAGCTTAATAGTTTCTTTGTAAAAAAGGAAACGTGTAAATACAAAGTTTTAGTAGAAACTGAAATTTATTAAAATTAAAAATTTCAGTAAAGAAATTTTTGTAAAAAGCTATTTCTTTTAAAAAAATGGTCGAGTAATATAGCTCATGGGTTTCTGTGTTGAAAATTTTTAAGTTGTAAAAACATTTTTAGAGGGAACGATAGGAAGTGGCACAAGTTTGAAATAGGATAAATAGTATGGAAAATGTAAAACCCTGCTTTTTTAGATAATTAAATAAACAAATAACGATGAACAGTGAAAATAAACATTTTTGGAATTGTCAGGATATGGCCTCGAAACTTATACCATTTTGTTCATGGTTATTTTCTGATCAATTTCCATAAATTGTCGAAATTCGAGTTAATACGACGAAGTTACCAAAGAAACGAAAATAAAGAAAAAATAATAATATTAAAATAGCACGGGTCGATCCATAGGTTGACCCCAAGGAACATAGGTCGACCCTAAGATCGACCTTCAAAGCACATAGGTCAACTTTTTGGTCGACCCGCGTTATATCCTCGATGACAACTTGTCTTTATGCATGCCGAACTCTTCAAATTTGATTTTTGCCCAATGCGAAACATCATTTTCTGGATCCAACAATTCACAACGAGCTTGTGACATGGTTACACCAGATTCAATCCAAAAATCCAATGATTTGAGATCCCCAAACTCCACTATAAATAGGACCCTAGGCCTAGCTATTTTCTCACAATCAAATTTTCTTCCAATTGGCTTCATTGCCTGAGGCTGGACTCTAAATAGAAAATATTTCTAGGGAGAAGATCTTCTTAGTAAAAATATTAGAAACCTTAGAAGGGGATCCAGGAAGGCAACGAAGTAGAGCTAAGACCATGAAGCAAAGCTGAGGACGACATGCGAGTGGATTTAAATTATATATCTTTTATGTTTATGATATTTTATTGTTAGATTCCCATTAAATATTTTAATTCAGCATTTGTTTTAGTAAGTAATTCTATTAATTAGTTATGTTGAGACTGTAAATTTTATATGAGAACTTATATTTAATTATTATTTATATGGAAAAGAAAGAAATAAATCCAATTAAACATGAATAATATTAGGCTTAACGTTTATAGGGAAAGACTAAAGCCTAAGAGCAAGAAATTTACAGTAAATGATGCTAAAACGGGAGAAATAAATTAAAAAGGGGAAATTTTAATAACTTGATTTGGAAATTAGTGATAGATAGTTGGTTGGTTTAGAAAAAAGAATACATTTCCATAGTTTAATATTGTAAGAATAATGATAAACATAATTGCAAGAATAGAAGAAAGAAAAAGGGAATTAGTGTAAAATAGAGATATTTCTATATTTTGCAGTATCAATTAATTAAAGAGATAATAAAAGAAATATCTTGCAATTACGAGTTATTGTTTATAGCATTATTTAGTATTAAAATATGGAAATGGATTTTTAGCATAGTTTTTGTAACCAACCAAATAGAATAGAACTACTTCCTAGAATAAAAGAAAATAAAGTGAAGAGTTAAAGAAATTAAAGAAGAAACCAAGTTAATTATTTGACAAGACTAGAAATAATAAACGATAATGTGCCTAGATCTGCACTTACTGTGCAGATAGTAAAACAAAAGTAAAGCAGTTGTTATGATAAGTAATTTATGACAATTGGACGTAGTCCCAAGCTAAGATGTCATATAATATAAGTGAACTAAAAGGTATATAGTATCATAATAAAAGAGGACAGACTAGAATAGAAGAGAGGCATTTGTAATTACACTTATAACATGTAAGTTATAAATGAGTGAAAAGAATATAAAAGTAACAATTGCAAATATAATTGTAACACATAAGTAATAATTAAAAAGAAAGAAATAGAAGAGACTTGTTTTATCAACTTAGATCATTGATTAAGTTAATAAGCAAAACGATAGAATTGGCCGGTACCCACAGCATTCTCTTTCAGTCAGGAACTAATGGTCTCACAATAGTTAGGTAGGGCTTAGCTTCCTGATTAGGGTAAATAAGTATCCAACAGAATAAGAAAAGTAAACTAAATGCATAGTAAAAGATCCGACGTAGGGTCTAATAAAAGGGTAAGATGCGTTTGGAGTAGCATAAAGGATGAAGAGCCTAACGAAGTAGTTCATCATAGATTTTAGTACAGAAAGAGCACGTCCAACTTAGTTAGTTTGGGCTAGAAAGAAGTACGAGACTTCAATGGGTGTGAAGGTACTCTAGGATGGCCCTCCAGGGTTGGCTTAACAAAGCTGCACCTCCCGAGGCAGTTCTGTCGATGTTCCATCAAGAGAGTATGCCTTGACTGGTTTTGCATTGTAGACCTAATAAAGAAGACCTTTATAGGCAGTCAAAAGGTTGATGAATGGAGTAGGATATTTGTATGACACTGTACTCTGACTTGCGAGTAGGTTTTAGTGGGCATGACCCAAAAGGATAGTCGCATGCAGAGATCAAGCCATCATCACTCAAGAACGAGTTCGGCAAATAATATAGTTAAACTAACGTGCCAATGATTCTTTCACTATCGAGACATTGGATGAGGGGCACAGTCAATTGGATGTTTAGATTATTTGTAGTAGGGCACAACCACTTAGCTCTTTAGAGGACTTCCAATTAGTTGAGGAGTGGCTACGTGGAGCCATAGCCATGATGAGAAAAGCGACAGATCAAGTAGAATATCTGTATTGTAGGCCTAACGAAGCCGTCCTTTTCAGATGTAGAAAATCCCCGATTGAGTTCCGTACAAGGTAGACCTTGTTGGCAGGATTCAGGGAGTAGATAGAATGATTACATATAGTCCTTAAGGCATGCACTAGGTGGTACATTGTGGATGTCCGAGCATTAGTTTAGACTAGTATGGACGTTGTTTTACGTTTTCATACTAGACGGCATAAAATCTGTATTGTAGGCCTCACGATTCTGTCCTTTATAGATGTAGTTACAGAACACTCTAGGAGCAAGACGATGGAGTCCTTTTCGAGGGGGATACGGAAGGTACCTAGGACCAATGCGATCATTGGACATGTAGCTACATATATATTCGTTATTATGTTTTAATTTACTAGGGAGTAGATGGGTACGATTCACATATAGAGGTGAGAGTATTATAAGCCTAATAAACCTAACATAACAGAAAATGGAAATAAGAAGGTATATGTAGAATTACGCATAGAAGTGTATAATTTGTCCATTCACTAGAACTTTAGTTCTGACCCCCTCCTCATGCATCCCACAGGTTTGGTAGATGGCAGAGACTTTCCAGCTTTAAGACACTTGTTTAGAAAGTGTTATTATCTTGGCGAGTATTTACTTTCTATTATATTTTAGTGAGTTCCGCTGTGAGATATTTACTTGAGCTCTGATATATTTGTCTTTGCCTATTTGCAGGATACCAGATACCCAATTCGGGCTTCAGTAGGCTTGGGTTTTAGCATTTTTATGAAAAATCTAGACCCATTGGAATTCAGGTTGTTACATTTTGGTATCAGAGCCTAGATTTAGGGTTCCTAGGTAGATAGTGAGTGAACATGTTTGTATTTTTGAATAAAATATAAAATTATTATGTACTAAAATACAAACAGTCCCCAATTAAAGATTTTAGTATATGGAAAGTTTTAAGAAGTACATTTGTGCATAGTTTGCTAGATGGGTTTGGGATGACCACGATTGTTGAGCCCTAAGTTATTACCAATTTATAGTGTATAATAAGTTATGTTTTGAGAGAAGATTAGTATTCATATGTCATAAGATGTAACAACCCAAAATTTAATCCATAATAGTTAATTCGTTAATTGATGAAATAATAAAACAACTTTGTGAAATTATCAGAATTGAGCCATGGAGTTGCACCATTGTGTCCACGGTAATTTTCTCGTCAATTTTCATATATATAACGTCAGAATCCGAGTTAATATGAGAGAGTTACAAATTAAACAAGAAAACGAAAAAGGTATATAATAATTAATTGGGCTAGGTCGACCAAAAGGTCGACCCAACCATGCCCTAGGTCGACCGGCCGACCGACCTAGAGGAAGGGGTAGTCGACCGGCCAGTCGACCCACCTCCCCTTGTGAACGAACGAACTTTTGTTTATTCGAATGTTATACGCGTCATTTGCGTTCTTTTAACCAATCCGATCATTCCATTCGTGCATCCGATGGCTCCTATTCACCCTATGACATGGTTGCATTCTATTCAATTCCCGAATCCAATGGTCTAAGATCCACTCCTACACCAAAATAGGACCCTATGCCTAACACTTTTTCTCATTCTAAGATTTTCTCCAATAAGGTTCACCTTTTCAGGAAGGACCCTAAAAGGAATAATTTTCCGAGGTGCAAATCATTTTCAGTATATTTCTTTTAGCTATTCTTTTCATTTAATTTTAGTTTGTTTCTTTTAATTATAGCTTTTCATTTATTTACAGTATTTTAATTTATTTACTGTTATTTATGCGTTATTTACATCTTTTTTCCTACGCTTTGGATTCTCTTCTACTTTCAGTTTTATTTTATTTCTCATTCTTCTTCACGTATGGATTAGAACAGATTAAACGCGAATATGGATTAAAATTATAAGAATACTGAAATAACAGAAGATAAAATGTAAATTGTAAAGACTAGTAAAAATGGAATTAAGACTGAAATTGAGTCTAATTATGATATTAATGTTAGAGTTGGACTAATTAAAAATAACTGGCCTAATTATAACTTATAATTTTAAATAGAAAGAGTATAGGATAAAAGAGGCTTATTTTCACACTTAGACCTTGGGTTAAGTAATAAGCATGATTATAACGTATGTTATAATAAGAAAAAGAACGGAAGGAGGCATATTTTAAGACTTAAGATAAATTAATAAGCAAAGATAGTGAAGATAATAATAAATTCTTATTTAAATAACTTATCTAAGTTAATAAGCAAAAATGAAAGTAGGACCATACCAAAAAGCATTCCTTATTAAACAAAATGGTGTTCTTACATTAGCCTGAAGTGAGATGAGGGAATTCTTATATACTAATAATGGTAGTAATTGGTTAAATAGAAGTCCAAATCATGGAGGATTTGGACAAGGGGTGCAACTATATATTGTTTGGATTACGAGCCAGTACCAACAACATTTCCTCTATTTTTCTATGGACATGGTGCTTCACATAATCCTAAGTGAGACAAGGGACACGCATATGCTGGGGCACAGGTAATAAGAGGACCCAATAGGTGGAGCAACAAGTAGCATGAGCATGATGGCAGTCATGCATACAACTTCCATTTCGGTGCTCAATAATCGCTATGAGTTCCAAGCGCTTAAGTATGTGTGCCTTTCGTAGGCATCATTGCCTCTGTGTAGGAAGCTTTATACCATCTAGTTCACAATAAATACTTTGTGCATCTTTAGTAGACACCATTTTACTTTGTGCGTCTTTTGTAGATGTCATTACCTTATGTGTAGGGAGTTATATAGCGTCTAGTCCGTAGTAAGGTCTATGGAGTAGCAGGATGATTAATGGGTAGAATTAGGATTTCAGCCTAATTATAGGATTAGGTATTCAACCTAATCAAAGCAGCTAACAAAGAGAAGTGCAAAAAGTCAAATTTAATCAATTGCGTTAATTTAGTAATTCGTATTTATTTCCAGCTTACTCCTTTTTCTTCCTATTCTCTTTGTTTCCTTTATATATACTAGAACTGTTGTAAAGCCTATTACTTTTACTTTGCTTAAAGATTCTAGTAATTACTATCATTCACCAGACTTTTATTCTGACCCACTCCTCTATCTTCCCCTTTTTTCTCCTATCGGCAATCAGAGGCAAGGAAGATAGACCATAGCTTCTTGGAGACTTGGAGACCCTATCATGTATTTTGGTTTTTATTTCCAACATTTTGTTCTTTTATTGTACTAGCACTGTATTGAGGGAAAGTTTATGTTTGTACTCTGGTATTTCTGATGAAACTGAGATTTTATTTTCATAAGACAATTGTATTTGGTATTTGGAACATATGTCGTTTGTCTGAAGTATTTATGAAGTATTAATTTTAAAATCACTTATTGCTTTTAATTACTTTGCTGTGTTATTATCTATCTATTTTGTCTTGTGAATCTTAGTCTCTGCTAGCTTTAGTATATCTACAACACATCATATCTTTCAGCGTGTCCTTTTGGGTATACTAAAGGGCGTGGGGGTGTTTCACTTGGTATCAGAGCCTAAGGCTACAAGATTCCTAAAAAATTGTTTTAACAGTAAGCTATTTTTCCAAAAGAACTTGTTTTAAAAGTATTTTTCAAAGAGAAACTCTTAGAAATAGTTTTCAAATACAGAAGATTTTTTATAGAGATCTGCTCAAAGTCCATTTTAACATTCTTTAGATTCCTCTCAAGCCTAAGTTTCCTTTTCTTTGCATGGCATGGTTGACTGGTTTCGTAGAGCTACGATACCAGAGATGCATGGGCAAGCGCCTAATACGACATCGGTATGTGGAAATCCCTTTAATCCACCTACACCAGCCAGTTTTTCTAAGCTATGTGAGGACTTCTCTAGAATAGGAGGTAGAACGTTTTCTAGCATAGAGGATTTCGAGAAGACCTGAGGTAGGTTGGAGGATATGGAGGGAAGGTTTAGGATATCAGATTTGAAGGACCAATAGAGCGTTCAGCCTACATCTTGGCAACTGAAGGAATAGCTTAAAGAAGTTCCTAGATTAAAAAGCTTTAAGGAGCCATGGTGGAAGGAGGATAGGGATAAGAGGAAAGGAGGAGGACCTCAAAAGCAGATCAAGAAAAATGGGAAATATCATAGTTGAGGATTGGTTGGGTATTTCGCAAAGGACTATAATAATAAAATGATGAAGGGGAGGTGTTTCAACTATGGGTAGCTTGATTATCTTAGTAGAGCCTGTCCTTAGAGGACGAGGCAGAGAGCAGGCACACCTACAATGCAAGTACAGGCTTTGGATGCATCACCTTATAATAGTGGACCGGATCGAGGTAGGAAAGTCTTTGTAGAAGGTTTTGATCTTTATTTTGGATTTTCCCATTCGGACTCTTTATCGATTCTGGAGCATCGTACTCTCTCATCTCTAGTTCTCTAGTATATTGTTTGCACTTAGACATCTATTTAGTATTAAACCCCATTGTTGTTTCAAACCCCATAGGTGGATCGACACACTTGCCCATGGGTTGTAGAGGCTTGAATTTTTTTATCCTAGACGTAGAATTTAACTACGACGTCTATGTTTTGGGATTTTCGGGGTATGGGAAGATTTTAGGAATGGATTGGCTATCCGCATATGGAGCTATATTAGATTAAGAGAGGCTTAGGCTAGAGACTTGCAGCGGTATGACTCTCGAGGTTTATTTCGACCCATAAGTGTCAGTTATGTTGAGTTTCCTTTATTCCCTCGATTCATCATCATCAAAGTTAGATTCAGTTCCTAACGTCAGAGATTTTCCAGTTATCTTCGCTACTAAGGCAGATAGTTCCATTGATTATAGAGAATTAAATAGCTCACAAAGAAGAACCGATATCCACTCCCTAGTATTGATAATCTTTTTGACCATTTAGTTGGCTCTTTGGTATTCTCCCAGCTTGATTTAGCCACAGGATTTCATCAGCTTAGGGTCACCGATGACAGCATTAATAAGACCGCATTTAGGACACCGACGGATTCTTTGAGTGGTTAGTTAGGCCTTTTGGCTAACCAATGCCCCAGTCTATTTTGTTGATTTGATGAACCGTGTTTTTATAGGCGTCCTACATAAGTAGCGGTGGTATTCATTGGCGACATTTTGATGATATCCAAGAGTATGGAGGAGCATGCAGTTCATCTAGAGGAGGATCTTCATACACTTCGCATTCTTCATTTGAAAGCAAAGTTCTTGAAGTATCACTTTTAAGGAAGCATGTTTCTTGGGGCATAGAGAAGTTATACGCATGGAAATAATTTGAGAAACGATTTTGTACATTTAGGCTCGGATTGTGAAAATCCAAAGAGTGGTAGGCAAAGAAAAGGATAAAAGCCACGTATAGATGATTGCAAAAATTAAAATTGCCTTAGAAAAATGGATTTAACGGTAATGTCATAAGATAAATATAGGCATACAAGAGGAACAATAATATAAGACTTTAAGTAAGGAAATGAGATTTCCAAGGTTTAGAAGGGATGCTCCTGGGATAGTAAGTAGGAAAATCCACTTTATGTCTAACCCAATAAATGAAATTAATAGAATTAAAAATAAGAATTGTCAATATTTTTAGAAGTAAATACTGGGTTTTTGGGAATATGGTAAGAAACATAAATTGGTTTCTGTAGGATATAAATTTTGTTAAAAGTGAAATTCTTTTTGAAGAAATAAAGAACGTATATAGTTCACTTGTTTCTTTGTAAGTAAACAAAAATTTTAAATATAAAAGCCTAAAAAAGTATTAAGCATCGAAAACGTAGATTACAAAGTTTATTTTTGTAATAGATGTTTTCGTGAAAATAAAAGGAGCATAGACTGTAACAACCCGCATATTTTACGATTAAATATTTAAATATTTTATTTTAATATTTTATCGTTGGTCGGATTTTAGTCCGAAAAGTTACTTTTTGCATACGGTCAAATTAGGACTCGGAACCACTTCCATTGAGTTCAAAACACCGTTTGCGATCTTTTTGAGTATAAACTTTGATATGTTTGGAGTTAGTGGAATTTTGTCACTTTTTCACTTTAGGCTTTGGGTTTGGTTTAGCCCATTAGCCCAAACTATTTACTCTAGCTCAACCCCCCTTCTCTTCATAACTTTACTTTCATTTCCTAACACTCAAGCTTCATCAAAAATGGAGGAAGGAATGGGAAATAAAAACTCCAAGCCCTAGTTCAATTGCAAATTCAACATCCAACTCCAAATTCAAAGAGAAGCCATTGATTCAAGTTTCTTGTGTAGAGATTCATGTGTGGTTGATTCCTCCTTTGCTTTTAGGTTTCTCCTCCATTGATTTTGTGTAAAAGTGAGATTTTTATCTCACTTCTTTGTCTATAACTATCTTTGATTGTTGGGTATGAATTCCTAACACTTATTCATGTGCATTTTCTTTTGGTTTGGATTGAATTGGTGAAAATCCCAATTTTTAGTGTTTTGGGTTCATATCTTTAAAAATCCAATCTTTGATGTTTGAACACGTTTTTGGTTATGCATCGAGTAGCCAATACGACCGGGTAGCCAACAGGCGTAATCCCCTAGCGTTCGTGGTCGATCGGTTGCAAATTGAGTGAGTTTTGAGCTTCAAAACCCTTAGGTTGCTCGGCCAACATATGAAGGATTCTCGGCCTGCATTTAGGTCGTTCCTCCCCCCATAGGTCGTTAGGTCGCTCGGCCTTAGGTCGTAAACATAGGTCGCTAGGTCGCTAGGTCGCTCGGCCATCTTCACTTCCTTAAGCCGCTCGGCATTGGTTAGGTCGCGTCGTGCTAGGTCATTGCTCGGCCTTGTTACCCCTTAAGTCGTTTGGTCGCTTGGCCTTCCCACTAGGTCGCTCGGCCTCCTTTTATCTTTTAGGCCATTGCACCCCATGGTCGCTCAGCCATGTTATGCTGCTACCCCTTTAGGTCGCACCCCTATAGGTCGCGCTATGTCTTAAGCCGCGCCTTGATTAGGTCGCACCACCTAGGCTGCATGCTAGCTCCCTAAGCCGCTTCTACCTTAGGTTGCTCAGCAGTTAGGTCGCGCCATTCCTTAGGTCGTTGCAGTTAGGTCGCGCTACACTTTGGGTCGTACCATGCTAGGTCGCTCGCCTGTTTTATGCCGCTACCAACTTAGGTCGCTCGGCAGTTAAGTCGCACCACTTCCTTAAGTCGCTCGGCCTGCACCTGCTCAGCTGCTAGGTCGCGCCGTGTTGAGTCGCTAGGCTATTTCCACTTTGATGAATTTGGAATCGAATTCTTTGGATTTTATTCACGTCTTCAAATGTGAAATTTTGTGATTTATGGTTTCTACAATCATTTTGTGATTTGTCACTTTACTTCAATCGTACGAGAAATCTAATTAAACGACTTAGTAAATCAAATGGTATGAAACGCTTGCATTTACTTCGCTGGTTAATTCTTGGACTTGTTTGATTGAATCTCTTATGACAATTTTCGAGTGAAGATCTATAATTTGTTGGTAAATATTTAAGTTAAGCTAGTGGTTATGGGACATGAAGCTAAGCTTATATATTCACTAGCTTATTGTAATTAACACTTCTTGATGATCATGGATGATCATTTTTTGTGATTTAGACTAGAGAATTTGCGATGTCTCTTTGTCTACGAGGTAGACTAAACCCCGTTTTGTGGAGCTTCGGCTCAAATTGGTGGGGTAGCGACCCATGGTCTTCGGGTCGTTTTGTGGAGCTTCGGCTCAAAATTAATGGTTAGCAGCCATGGAATAGCGTTCCATTTTATGATACACGTGTTGGTGAGTTTTCATGCTCCCGTTTTGTGATAGGCCTCCCCCTTTTTGTGATTTCTAGATTTCCATTGATGATTTCTAGAATTTTATGTTTCACTAATTTTTGTGATTTACATTGATAAGTTTTATCAATATTTGTGCATTGGTGAATTTGTGTGTCATTAACTTTTGTGATTGACATTGATATTAATGTCAATATGTATAATTTGGTGATTTGGTAAATAAGGAGTATGACATTCCTTTTGATCTTTGAGAAGATTCTCGTGATATTGATTAATCCCTAGTTGATTTTTCAATTTCATACTTATCACAGTATGGCTTTATGGTTATTATATATTTATGTCATATCTCTTATTCTATATCATTTTATCTGATATTTATAGCTAGACTGATCCGTTTATTATTTTCTTATTAAATAATACTCGGGTTAGACCGAGATGTTACAGGTGCTTCTGCTTGACTTCACATCTGGGATTATCACCCTGACTTTTGGCTTACTGCTTAGATTAGTGGTTTTTGTTGTATACATTTGAGATATAGACTCATAGATGTATCCATATTCTTTTGTCTAGCACTTGTAGCTATTCTTTTGTGATATTGTGGATCTTGTTTGACCACTACTCTGATGTACACTTTCATGTGTTAAATATTCATATCTATTTCCGCCTTTGTGATATGGATGTCTGTGACTGATTTGTGTTATGTTTATCTCTATATTTGTTTCCAAAGAATATATATAGCCACCGGGTAGTAGCTTTGAGTTTGTATCGGTATGTCGGATTTCCTCCTGAAACCAGACGCTTGTTGTACTATCTGACAAATCGGTGCTCGCACAAAGCAATTACACGGATGGTCGCTCCTCAACAGCCTTATCCTCCGTGCTAGTTGACGGCATTACCCCGTAGTGTCCTTGGCTAGCGTGGGTTTAGAGGTGGGGCATCACAGCTTGGTATCAGAGCCAATCTTCAGAACAATGTAGAATAATCTAGCAAGGATCATCGTCCTAAGTCCATCTTAGGAATCGTGCTTTAGGATTTAATTCGAGTCTTCTTACCGATTCGTCCTTTTTTCTTTATGATTCCTTGTTTATCTATCAAGATTGCTTGATATTCATTTGGTGAATAACCTTATCCTTCTTCTTTCTTTCTTTCTAAAGGAAGAGAAATGGTCAAATCTGGCCGTCCCAGCGCCAGTCAATCTCGTGCTACTCCCAAGATGGAATATTTATGTCTGCCCAATAGCTTCTTGATCTAGTGAGGAATGCTCAAGCAGCCGGATCTAATCCGGAGTCTACTCACCCTAGGTATGGATTTGCACGTTTGTACGGCGATTATACCAATTTGGGTGGAAAGCCATTCAATGGTTCTGAAACCATTATTGAAGTCCAGGCTTGGCTGAGATCGTGCGATCGAATCTTTTCTCGCATGAAACTTGTTGATCTTCACCGTGTCCAGGTGGCCTCAAGTATGCTCCAAGAGAGAGCATTAGATTGGTATGAGCTTCTGATTTCTGAAATAAATGAAGCGGATCTTACTTGGGAGAAATTCCGGGAATGCTTCGAATTAAAATTTGTGCCAAAAGCTGAGAAGGTGACTTTGGCTCGCCGTTTCATTGACCTTGTTCAAGGTGAATCCTCTATGACAGACTATGTCGCATCATTAGAATCACTTTCTAAATACAGGGTCGAGTACATAAACACCTCATTGAAGAAAAACCAACGATTTGTCTATGGCTTGAATAAAAATCTCAAGAGCCATTACTTCTAAAGTTAGAAGTTTCTTTTGATCAACTCGTTGATATCGCTCTTCGACTTGAAGAGGCAGATAAAGAAAGTGACGTTGAAGTTATGGGTGCCAAACCGAACTTCAACAACAAGAAAAGGCCTAATAAGTTTAAAGGTGCTTATCCTAACAATAAGAAAGGGAAGCAAGCCTCTCCGACAACTAAGACTTCTACCCCAAGTGGTGGGCAGTGCTACAACTGTGGATCTAAGGACCATTATGCGAACAAGTGTTCAAAGCCTCGTACTTGTCGCTATTGCAAAAGCCCGGATCATTATTTATCTTCTTGTCCCAAACTTCAAAATAGGAAGGAGGGAAAGCTTAATATTGCTCAAGCCCCTGGCAACACATCTCGTGGTAAATGTATTTCTCATTCTATCCTTGATGGCATTATTTTATTTCGTGATCATCCTATTCGAGTTCTTTTTGATACGGGTGTGTCCCATTCTTTTATTTCAAAATAACTTGTTGATACTTTTTCTTTGGATGTTTTGTGTTTAATGACTTCTTTGAGAATTGCAAATCCGGTTGGTGGATCCGCAACAATCAGTTTATTGTGTAAAGATGTCGAGATTATTTTGTGTGATTTTTCTTTCCGAGCCGATTTGCATGTTATGCGCTACTTAGGCTTTGGAATGATTTTGGGAATGGATTAGCTTAACCGCTATAAAGTCCAAATCCTATGTCCTGAGCGGACTATTTATCTTCGACATCCTCAATCTGTTAAGCAGATTTCCATTGACCTTAAAGATTCGGATTCCAGCTTAGTTGCATCTTTATATTCTTTAAATCCTCATGATGACGATAATGATGATGAGGAAGATATTATTTCTCTTATTCACGTTGTTCGTGAATTTTCCGACATATTTGACCCGTTTTAGGATTACCACGTAAGCGAGCAATTGAGTTCAGAATTAATCTCATCCCTAGAGCTCAACCTATTACTCGTCCTTCTTATCGTATGTCCAATAAAGAAAATGAGGAGATGCGTAAACAATTATCTGAATTGGAGACGAAGCAATTTATTCGCTCTAGTTCCTCGCCTTGGGGAGCTTCGGCTATTTTTGTGAAGAAATCCGATGGTACACCTAGGCTTTGCGTTGACTATCGCAAGCTTAATGATCTTACTATCAAGAATAAGTATCCTTTACCTTGGATTGATGACCTATTCGATCAAATTAGTGGTGCTAGAGTCTTTTCACAATTAGACTTAGCTACCGGTTTTCATCATCTTCGTATTGCAGAGGATAATATTCCTTTAACATCTTTCCGTACTCGCTATGGATCGTATGAATGGCTTGTTATGCCATTTGGTTTAACGAATGCTCCAGCTTATTTCGTTGACCTTATGAATAGAGTTTTCAAAGACTTCCTCGATCGGTTTGTTCTCATCTTTATTGATGATATTCTTGTGTATTCTAAAACCGAGGAGGAGCATGAAAAACATCTTCGGCTTGTGTTGGAAACTCTTAGGAGCAATCAATTAAAAGAAAATTTTTCTAAATGCCGCTTTTGGCAATCTCGTGTGAAGTTTCTTAGTCATATTATTTCCGAATCCGGAATTTCCATGGACCTTCAAAGATTGAAGCAATTCAAAACTGGAAGAGACCGGAGAGTGTGACGGAAATTCATAGTTTCCTTGGATTGACCGGTTATTACCGTCGTTTCATAAAGGACTTTTCCAAAATTTCCGTGCCCCTTACTTGCTTGACAAAGAAGGGAGTTAAATACATTTGGTCGGACAAATGTGAAGCTTCTTTTCAGAAATTAAAAGAACTCCTTTCCGATGCTCCTATTCTTGTAATTCCCGAGGGAAACCAAGATTGTATTGTTTATACCGATGCTAGTCGCGTTGGTTTGGGTGCCGTTCTTATGCAAAGAGAACGTGTTATTGCTTATGCTTCTAGGCAATTAAAGCCGGCCGAGACTAGATATTCTACTCATGATTTAGAACTCGCGGCTATTGTTTTCGCTCTTCGTATTTGGCTTCATTACCTTTTGGGAGAAAAATTTATTCTTTACACCGATCATAAATCCTTGAAGTATCTATTTTCTCAAAAGGAACTTAATTTGCGTCAACGACGTTGACTCGAATTTCTTACAGCCTATGATCTTGATATTCTTTATACTCCTGGAAAGGGAAATCGTGTTGCGGATGCACTTAGTCGTAAGCAACAAGCGGTTGTTCCTATGATGATATCCGAATAGAATGATCTCGGAATTCTATCCACTTGTGAGATTCGAGATCGTGTTTTCGATTTATGTTTATCTCTTGTTTTATGTAGCCTTGAAGCTCATCCTTCTCTTTTAGACCGCATTATTGAAGCTCAAAAGCTAGATCCTGAATTGGCTCTTCTTGGCCAAAATCTTAGGGATAAAATTGATATTGAAGGTTTGAAAGACTTTGATATTGATTCTCATGGCGGTATTCGAAAATTTGGTAGACTTATCGTGCCAAATATTAGTAATCTTCGTAAAGACATTTTAGAAGATTCTCATCGTTCTAAATTTACCATTCATCCCCGTAGTAGTAAAATGTACGCGGATATGAAGCGACTTTATTATTGGGAGGGAATGAAATCTGATATTGCTAACTTTGTTAAGCGTTGCATGACTTGCCAACTTGTCAAGGCCGAACATCAAAGGCCTGGTGGGTTATTGCAACCTTTAGAAATTCTAATTTGGAAGTGGGACCAAATTTCCATGGATTTTATAGACGGCCTTCCCCGTTCTCGTTTGGGTCATGATAGCTTATGGGTGATAGTTGATAAACTTACTAAATCCGCCCATTTTATTCCCGTTCGGTCCAATCGAACCGTTCCTCTCTTGGCCAAACTCTTTATCAAAGAAATTTTAAATTGCATGGAGTTCCTTCTTCTATTGTTAGTGATCGTGATCCATTGTTTACTAGTGGATTTTGGAAGAGTCTTCAAAAGCTTTGGGAACGAAGCTTAATTTTAGCACCGCTTATCATCTCCAGTCCGATGGACAGACTGAGCGTGTAAATCAAACTCTTGAAGATCTTCTTCGTGCATGTGTTCTTGATTTTGGTGGAAGTTGGGAAGATCATATTTCTCTTGTTGAGTTTTCCTATAATAATAGCTTCCAATCTAGTATTGGTATGGCACCTTTCTAGGCACTCTATGGAAGGCCATGCCGATCTCCTTCTTGTTGGCTTGAGGCCGGTGAGAAGCTGGTTTTAGGTCCAGATTTTATTCGTAACTCCACCGAGAAGATTGACCTTATTCGTCATAGGATGAAAGAAGCCTAGAGCAGGCAAAAATCCTATGCCGATAACGGGAGAAGGAAATTATAATTTTCTGTAGGAGATCTTGTGTTTATTCGTGTTTCACCTATGAAGGGTGTTGTACGTTTCAGTCGATCCGGAAAATTAGCGCCTCCATATATTAGGCCATTTCCTATCACTGAACGTATTGATTCCGTGGCTTATCGCCTTTTATTACCGACTCAGTTTTCTGCTATTCATGACGTGTTTCACGTTTCTCAATTACGAAAGCACCTTCGGGATTCCGATTCTATTCTTGAGCCCGGTGTTGTGGAAGAAATTGAAGTTTCACCTAATTTAACTTATGAGCAACATCGTATTCGTATTTTTGCTTCGGAGGTCAAGCGCCTTCGAAATAAAGATGTTCCGCTTGTTAAAGTCTAATGGTCCTCAAATCCTAAGGATTGCTCTTGGGAATCTAGAGAGTTCATCGAGCGAACACATCCGGACTTACTTTCTCGTGCTCCATGAGGTGAATTTCATATTTTAAACTTCTTTTGTGTTGATATGCTTTCATGGTTGTTACCTTATATTTTCTTCTTAAGTATTGCAAGGACGCAATTTCTTTAAGGAGGGGAGTCTGCAACAACCCGCATATTTCACGATTAAATATTTAAATATTTTATTTTAATATTTTATCGTTAGTCGGATTTTAGTCCGAAAAGATACTTTTTGCATACGGTCAAATTAGGACTCGGAACCACTTCCATTGAGTTCAAAACACCGTTTGCGATCTTTTTGAGTATAAACTTTGATATGTTTGGAGTTAGTGGAATTTTGTCACTTTTTCACTTTGGGCTTTGGGTTTGGTTTAGCCCATTAGCCTAAACTATTTACTCTAGCTCAATCCCCCTTCTCTTCATAACTTTACTTTCATTTTCTAACACTCAAGCTTCATCAAAAATGGAGGAAGGAATGGGAAATTAAAACTCCTAGCCCTAGTTCAATTGCAAATTCAACATCCAACTCCAAATTCAAAGAGAAGCCATTGATTCAAGCTTCTTGTGTGGAGATTCAAGTGTGGTTGATTCCTTCTTTGCTTTTAGGCTTCTCCTCCATTGATTTTGTGTAAAGGTGAAATTTTTATCTCACATCTTTGTCTATAACCATCTTTGATTGTTGGGTATGAATTCCTAACACCTATTTATGTGCATTTGCTTTTGGTTTGGATTGAATTGGTGAAAATTCCATTTTTTAGTGTTTTGGGTTCATATCTTTAAAAATCCAATCTTTGATGTTTGAACACGTTTTTGGTTATGCATCGAGTAGCCAATACGACCGGGTAGCCGATAGGCGTAATCCCCTAGCGTTCGTGGTCGATCGGTTGCAAATTGAGTGGGTTTTGAGCTTCAAAACCCTTAGGTCGCTCGGCCTGCATATGAAGGATTCTCGGCCTGCATTTAGGTCGTTCCTCCCCCATAGGTCGTTAGGTCGCTCGGCCGTAGGTCGCAAACATAGGTCGCTAGTTCGCTCGGCCGTCTTCACTTCCTTAAGCCGCTCGGCAATGGTTAGGTCGCGTCGTGCTAGGTCGTTGCTCGGCCTTGTTACCCCTTAAGTCGTTAGGTCGCTCGGCCTCCTTTTATCTTTTAGGTCGTTTCACCCCTTGGCCGCTCGGCCATGTTATGCCGCTACCCCTTTAGGTCTCACCCCTATAGGTCGCGCTATGTCTTAGGCCGCGCCTTGATTAGGTCGCACCACCTAGGCCGCATGCTAGCTCCCTAAGCCGCTTTTAACTTAGGTCGCTCAGCAGTTAGGTTGCGCCATTCCTTAGGTCGTTGCAGTTAGGTCGTGCTACACTTTGGGTTGTACCATGCTAGGTCGCTCACCTGTTTTATGTCGCTACCAACTTAGGTCGCTCGGCAGTTAGGTCGCACCACTTCCTTAAGTCGCTCGGCCTGCACCTGCTCAGCTGCTAGGTCGCGCCGTGTTGAGTCGCTAGGCTATTTCCACTTTGATGAATTTGGAATCGAATTCTTTGGATTTTATTCACGTCTTCGAATGTGAAATTTTGTGATTTATGGTTTCTACAATCATTTTGTGATTTGTCACTTTACTTCACTCGTACGAGAAATCTAATTAAATGACTTAGTAAATCAAATGGTATGAAACACTTGCATTTACTTCGCCGGTTAATTCTTGGACTTGTTCGATTGAATCTCTTATGACAATTTTCGAGTGAAGATCTACAATTTGTTCGTAAATATTTAAGTTAAGCTAGTGGTTATGGGACATGAAGCTAAGCTTATATATTTACTAGCATATTGTAATTAACACTTCTTGATGATCATGGATGATCATTTTTTGTGATTTAGACTAGCGAATGTGCGATGTCTCTTTGTCTATGAGGGAGACTAAACCCCATTTTGTGGGGCTTCGGCTCAAATTGGTGGGGTAGCGACCCATGGTCTTCGGGCCGTTTTGTGGAGCTTCGGCTCAAAATTAATGGATAGCAACCATGGAATAGCGTTCCATTTTATGATACACGTGTTGTTGAGTTTTCATGCTCCCGTTTTGTGATAGGCCTCCCCTTTTTTGTGATTTCTGGATTTCCATTGATAATTTCTAGAATTTTGTGTTTCACAAATTTTTGTGATTTACATTGATAAGTTTTATCAATATTTGTGCATTGGTGAATTTGTGTGTCATTAACTTTTGTGATTGACATTGATATTATTGTCAGTATGTATAATTTGGTGATTTGGTAAATAAGGAGTATGACATTCCTTCAGATCTTTGAGAAGATTCTCGTGATATTGATTAATCCCTAGTTGATTTTTCAATCGCATACTTATCACAATATGGCTTTATGGTTATTATATATTTATGTCATATCTCTTATTCTATATCATTTTATCTGATATTTATAGCTAGACTGATCCGTTTATTGTTTTCTTATTAAATAATACTAGGGTCAGACCAAGATGTTACAGTTTGCTTCTGCTTGACTTCACATCTGGGATTATCACCCTGACTTTTGGCTTACTGCTTAGATTAGTGGTTTTTGTTGTATTCATTTCAGATATAGACTCATAGATGTATCCATATTCTTTTGTCTAGCACTTGTAGCTATTCTTTTGTAATATTGTGGATCTTGTTTGACCACTACTCTGATGTACACTTTCATATGTTAAATATTCATATCTATTTCCGCCTTTGTGATATGTATGTCTGTGACTGATTTGTGTTATGTTTATCTCTATATTTGTTTTCGAAGAATATATATATATAGCCACGGGGTAGTAGCTTTGAGTTTGTATCGGTATGTCGGATTTCCTCCTGAAACCAGACGCTTGTTGTACTATCTGACAAATCGGTGCTCGCACAAAGCAATTACACGGATGGTCGCTCCTCAACAGCCTTATCCTCCGTGCTAGTTGACGGCGTTACCCCGTAGTGTCCTTGGCTAGCGTGGGTTTAGAGGTGGGGCATCACATAGACTATAACACTATTGTTATAGTAGGTGACTCCCAAAGTACATGTTTTTACATAGATATGATATTTTTTAGTATTGATTTAAATCCATACACTAGTATTTTTGGGTTGTAGTAACGGTGTTTTACGCAACATCTATTTTGACCCAAATAAAAATGTGTTTTGAAGGTAATTTCTACGTATAGAAATAAAATGGTTTGTAAAGTACACTTATTATTTTAATATGTATAAGAATATGTTTTCTTGTTATGGATATATTAAAACAGTTTTGAAGATGAGTTTTTCTGAAAAAATGGGTAAGTTAGATATTAGAAAATATTTATCATGTGGGAATATAAACATACTTTAATCCATTGGAATGAAAAGAATATTGGTATAATTTTCTATGGAACCAATAAAAAATGTTTTGTGTAAGTTGTAAGGAATATGTGAAAGAGATACACAAGGTATGGGAAGCACCATGTTTTGTACAGCCTATTTCGGAAAATATAAAATAGTTGTAACGCCCCACCTTTTTGTATGCTTTAAATCGACGATAAACCAAACATGTCTGACTTAAACCATACAGAAGGGCGGATTGTTATGGGGCAAATAAGAAAAAGCAGAGAAAGAGAAAAAAACAAAATAGAATCTTGCTGCAGCTGAACGATAAAATATAGTAACCAAATAAATAGTTCATGAAGCTGTTTTACAAAAACATTTGATTTTACTTATACAATGTATATCAGAGTTACACATACCAAAGAATAATAACAACACAACAGAACAGTGTGATGCAGTGGAACACTATAGTAAATAATAGTAATAATACAATCTTCGTCTTCGTCCTCCAGAAATAAGGCCTTCAAATCCTGAAATGCTCAGGCTGACCAGAGCGAATTGAAAAGACAAAACACTCGAGTCAGAACTAAAAGATCTTATGTAAGTTAAATCAAAAATAAACAATATGAGTGGAACGGCATCAGAGATGTTTACGGGTTTGACATCTCCTATCTAGTGTCTAATGTGAGTGCAGTAACTTAAGAGATGCTCGGGATTCACATCTCCTAAGGATCCGTTAAACTATTTACTATGTAGTAATATTTCGCTATTATAATAATGCCTATCGTAAAATAAACTTACTTTTTTCATAACATTAAGGGGTTACCCATATAGCCCTTAACACGTACTAGTCCCAGTAGTCCATCCAATATCATGGTCCACCTGATCGAGAAGCCACCAGAGGATACCACACGGGCTATGGGAGAAAACCAAACTCGTACAAGGCGCGATAGGGTAGGTGACATGGCACAACTAGGCAATGCCAGGGTAGATATACCAATTACACTTCCGGGCCGGTGGTAACGCATAGCAACCACTAACACCCACCTCGAGCCGCACCCCCAAATCAAAAGAATCAAAAGTGGCCACCGAATATATCTCAAAGTCAGAATATAATATCGAAGGAGTGTGTCCAATCAGAGGAATGACCTTATTAGCCCGTCGATTGCTCCTGTTTTAGCCACCTTATGCCAACTCACGGGAGTTGGAATCCTGTATTTACCTCAAAGGAAACGCCGCCACCATCCTACTTCATTCTGGAATCTCCACCGCGTACATGGTTGTTAAAGTGGTTTTCAAAGTTGGCAGAGAGTATGACAACTTCCGATCCCGGTCTCTTTAACAACCAAACGTTATTATAACACCGCGGTCATTTCAAAATAATTTATACTTCAAAACCAGGATATAATATTCATTTCAAAACCATAAAATACGATATCATTTCCAATTTTAAACCAAATCAATATGATATCATTTTTATTTCAAATCAATATAATATCATTTTTTTTCAATTATATCCCTTTTTCCAAAATCAAAGCACTTCCAAATTATACACTTAGAAACCAAATATTGAAATTTTAATACCTTTAAAACATAATGCTTTGAAATTCATAACTTCGAAGCACTTCAATTTCGATAAAACATTTAAAATTCAATATTTTTCAAACTTTGAGTATTAAACAATTTCAAACTAAGGTTGGTAATTACGATTCAACAATTAAATGTTCTGTTATTTAGTTTTGAAATATTTTACATAATAAAGCCACTATCATTTTAATAAAATCAAATTACGAATAACTAAATCTTGCCTTCAATTCATTTATACTTGAAATAGTCATTTAATTCACCTATACCCAAAAAACATGTAATAATAATTGTACTTTTAAAATTCCCAATTTAATAAATTTCACATCAACCCTTTTTCAGTTTAATTCTCAAATAAATTCAATTTCATATAATCTCACATTTTTCTCAATTTCAAATCAAATTTATTTGAGTAAAATTCTTAAATAATTAGATTCAAATCAATTTCATATTTATCTTCCAACCTTAATTGTATTTAAGTCAATATAAACTCTATATATAATATAATTTAAATAAGTACTTTAACCATATTATATCTTAATGAAAATCAAACTTTATTATTAAACTTCTTTTATATTTAAAACAATTTTATACATAGCTTAAAACAAAAATTTAACTATATATAGAATAACATTTATACAATATCCGAATCAATATCTTATAAAATCATATATTTCTTTGCAAAAACCATAGAAATCCTTTTAAAATATTTTTATATATAGATCACGGTGTCTGTATATAATTTTCTACCCTATGGTCAAGTGATAGGGATATTTATCATTTCGATCCGTAATTTAAAATAAAAATACGGTTATATATCATTTCAAATCGCAATCTCGAATGAAATAAAAATGGATAACAACTTGCAGTTTGTAACAACATAAAATACAGCATCCATTCACCCAATATCAATCATCAACCATTTATCGCAATCATCATCCAATTCAAACAATAACATCAATATAGAATAGAAATAAATAACAAGTAATTACTGGAAGTTTATGTTCAATAATAAATTAATTTAACTGGCATTTTATATGCAATAATAAATTGAATACCAATTAAATTCAATAATTTCAATTTTAACTGGAATGGCGATAAAATATACCAAATAGCAATAAATAAATTCCTAATCATATCAGGAATTAATTTAACACACATAAAATTTTTTAGAAGTTGTGAGTGGGCTAAAACACTCACCTTTTGAATTTAAATTGAATTTAAATCCAATTTAAAACCAAAATTGAACAGCCTCAGAATCCATCCAAACCAGCGCCAAAATGTCCGTAATTCCAATACGAACCTAGCGAAGAAAACCGCGTGTGACGACCCGGAATTTTTAACAATTTAAAATGGAATAATTAATTGATTTTAAATATTTAAAAGTTAATTTTAACTTGAATTCAAGATATCAATATTTATTTGATAATTAAATTATTGAATTATATAATTTGAAATTGGGTAAAATATTGAATATGGAATTGTAAGCCTGTTTAAAATAGCCATCCCAGGGCATAGTCTCGGAATTCGATGAAACTAGTTCCATTGGATCCGTAACAGTGTACTATTATCGAATTTAAACTTTCATAGTGATTGGAGTTGTTGTGTGAGCGTACGATATATAAGCGCGTTGAACCTATTTCGAAAACTGGATAATGTTTGTATCTTAATCAAAATCAAGGCTGTTACCCTCAATTGAAGCGTACACGTTTCCTTTACCTTCTCGAACATGCGACTCCTTTCAATCTAAATCACGCCTCTTCTTTCTCGTATCTGTTAAAAACATAATTTGTTCGAAAAGGGAACGAAATGATAATTGAGATCGAAAACGTTTTAACCTAGAGAAAAAAAATGGTCGGCGAATCTATGTTTTTACCCCTCTTCAAATTCGATTCCCTCTCCACTCAGTTTGAAACCATCCTTCCCAAAAAATTTCGCGTCCCTTCCCCATTATGAATTCTAATCGAATTCGAATTTGAACACGAGCAAGTCGCGAGATGACTGGAGGGGAGCGCACGCGCGAGAAGGAGGATAGCGGCAGCGAGAGAAGCTTCTTGAGAGCATGTAGGGTAGTCGACGACTTCGATTTTGTCTCGTGGGTGAGAGGAGTATGGCGACGCGGCGTTGATTTATGGGTCGCAGACGGCGGCGTTGGTTAAGCAAGGGTTGGGTATGAGATGGAGTCTTCACTCCATGGCGGCAGCCAGAGACGAGCTCGCGCTCGATGTATTTCCTTCATCGAAGTAGATAAGGTCGAATTCGTAGTTGCGTGAGACGGGCGAGAATTTTAAGCAGCTGAATCAAACGATGTGACTGATAGGTAACGATTTTTCTTTTTGTTATAAGTTTAAAATTGGATGGATCAATGTTTACATATTCGTGTACAGAGAAAGAAAGTTACTGCATTGATTTCGGAGAGGATATATGTGTGTATATATATTATAGTATGGTTTTTATAAAATAATAATAATTATTAAGTCCGCATTTTTATATATATAAAGGAAAATTTTTTTATTTAATAGTAAGACAACATTTTTGCTGTTTTCCAATTTAAAAGATGAATAGGTATTTGTTTGTACAGTAAACATAATTACTATTTTGATTTACAGAAAAGAAATTTGTAAATATATCTAGAAAATGTATTATGGCAATTAGTTGTTAATTTAATTATTTAATGAATTTAGTCACTAAAAATGTTTTATCAAATTATTAGTTGAATTAAATCATTAGTTGATTAAATTATTTTGAACGTTTTAATCTAATGATAAGTAAGTTTGAAACTATTCATTTAATTTACTTATCAAGAATTTAAAAAAAAAATTGTTCAATAAGGTCAAATATTAATTGATCATCCATTGTTTATCCAAGGTCAATGATCGTGAAGGACAAGTCGTAAAGGAAATGGACTGCAAAACAACAAAGGTGAGTAAATCTCACTCTGTAGGATTTTTATTTAAATTTAAATGGTTAAAATTAAATATTTGGTTGAATGATTGAATTGATTTGATGTGCACTGTGAATTGATGATCTGTTGATTTTGGTTGATTCTCGAGTTAATTGTTGCTTAACTCGAAGTATTGGGGGTTTTAAGTTGTTTTAAACTTAAAACATAAATAAGAAAATGTTTCCATTTTAAAGCTACTAAGGGCTTAATGATTTGTGATTCACTAAAAGGGTAGGGTAATAAAAATGGATAATTAATTAATTCAATTAGAATTAATTAATTGATTAAGTTTTAAGTTAATTAATTAAGTGTAAGTAATTCAGAATAGTCATTGGATGGTTTGATTAGTAATTACTTAATGTAATTAATAAAATATAATTGCATTGTGGGATTAATCAAGAGATTAATTAAGATAATTAATTAAGGAGTAATCAATTTATTTAATGAAGTGAATAAAAAGATAATTAACTATAGTTTGAGATAAATCCAAAATGATTAATATTGTGGTTTAATTAATGATTAATTATTTAATGTAATTAAATTAGGATAAATTGAAATGCAAATGGGAAATCATTAATTTATATAATTAATCGTGTAAATAAAGATCGGTAAATTAAAACTGATTAATCCATAATAGGAGACTTATGAGAAATTAATTAGTATAAGTAATTAAGGATTAATGTAATTAATATAGTTAATTAATTTATGAAGTAATTAAGATTTACTTGTTGATTTTGGTTAAGAATAATTAATATCATGTAATTAAACAAAGATAATTACATGAATGTAACTGAAAAATAATTAATCCAGGGTGATTAATTAAGATGAATAATGAAGTGTTAACTAATTAATTGATTTAGAATTAACTAATGGTAAATGAAGGAATCTAGGTGATTGAGGTTAGAAATTCAATTATAATCAACTGAATAAATTTTAGAAGTGATCAAATTTACTTATGGATGATTGAATGGACTTGGATGCTTTGAATTAGTTGTTATCATTGATATGAAATGTTGTGTATTTTATTGGGATAACTTGGGTTAGGATGAGATGGGACTCGAAGAGACCGGGGTCGGGTATTGGAAAATATCCGAAACCACTTCGAATTTTTATAGATTGATATGTGAAATCTATAGGCTGGAATGAAGTGATTTAAATGAGTTGGATTATTTAAATCTAAATTCTGGTACTTATAAAATGGACGTGTGGAATAAGTGATGTCTAAAATAAATTGTGGCTTTGTAAATTGATATGAGTTACCCTGGGTTTTATATAAGTTGTTGCTTTGGTATTCCATGTTAGATGGGTTTACTCACACTGGTTTCCATCCTGACCCGAGTGTTACTTTGGTGTAATGATCGGGTCAGACCGAGTATTATAGATTTTCAGGTAAGGGTGTTCTGGAGTTCAGGAGGCGAGCTGGGGGGCAGGAACGTATAGAGTATTTTCCGCTGTATTATATTATTGTACATCTATGATATGATAATTGTTTATCCAGTGACTCTATAAATGTGTAACTCTGATGTATTTAAATGTAATTAACAGGAGATTATTCTTTTGTAAACTGTTATTATTTATTATTATATTTTATCCGCTGTGAATGTGTTGATGTTTCTGTTCTTCTCCTTCTTCTATCTCTTTCTTTCTTTTCATAACTGTCTGGAGTTTTCGGCTTCGAAAATTTCGGGTCGTTACATTTGGTATCAGAGCTAAAGTTTAAGAGAGAACCTTAGCTCTGGTGGGGATTACTCATTAAATAGAGTCCGTAGTACTCTAGAAGGAGTTGGGTAAATATATATATATATATATATATATATATATATATATATATATATATATATATATGTGCACTTACTTGTTATTTTCTTATATAAAGGTTTTAAATGATTTTATATAAAAGTATATTTTGATATACAAAGCAATATTTCATTCTAATAAATATTAAGGCGTTTGGTTGTTAAATTATTAAAATTAAATTAGAAGTAACATAATACAACCAAATTGAAATCTTGAATTGGAATTAAATTAAGTGGTAACAGAAATACAACTAAATAAAAATTAAATTGGTTGAAATAAAATACTAGAATTTAAGCTCAGAAATTAATTGTTTAAAATTAAATAAAGGTAAGTTTGAAATGGATTCAAATTTAAATTTAATCTTGAATTTATAGACGTAAGAATAATATAAAAAGGAATTGGTATTTGGATATGATAACCTTGGGTATTGTTATAAATAGTTATTGTGTTTAATAATGATATATTTGTTATTAAGTAAGCCAAATGAAGTAAATTTATAAGATGAGTATAACTTCTAAATTAAAGTGGATTTTAAAATTGTGAAGTTTTAAAACCTAAGTCTAGAAAACAATCAATTGTTTCAAAGAGTTAAAGAAATAACAAATAATATAATTCAGACTATTTTGAATATAGTTTTTTTTAAAAAACAAGAAATGTTTGGAAGATTTTAAGGGATTTGTTTTGAAATTAAATCCAAGGGTGGTTTAAAAATTTAAAAGTAGCCTCGTGTGTAAAGGAAATAATATGTATGAATAAGGAATATACATAAATCAAAAATAGCTTAAATAAACTCTAAATGTCGAGTTTGAAATTTGGAATGGGATGTGATACCCAAAGTGATAAGTTTTTAAGTGGGAAGATTATTATTGTGAAGTTTAAGGATTGAATGAGGTTGATTGGATTAAGTAAATCGAATTTAACTTGGGAGAAGTTAAATAAGTTTGAATGAACAACTTGAATTGGAGATTTTAAGATGAAATTGGAATTTAACTTGGAAAGTTAAATGGTTAATTTGAATTGGTAGTTTGTGTGATCTCAAAATGGGTTTAAGATCTGGAAATTGAAAATGGATGGACGTTTTAAAATAAATTGGATAATATCATCCTATTGTTAATAAAAATCCTTAAATTGCAAATTGGATTTGTTTAAATGAATGAGAAATGAAGCGTGGTAAGATATCCATTATTGAGAAAAAGGGGAAATCTAACTTTAATTTGAAATTAAGGATATAGAATCACTTTAAACTGAAATTTTGAATAATTGAGTTTGTAAATTAAAATTGTTTAAGAACTGGCTTCAAACTGGAAGATAAAATTTAATAATAAATTAAAATTTTAAAATAAAATTGTATTGAACTCTTATTTGAACCTTGAAATACATAAGTAAAGATAATTTAAAATGGAATTTTGAGAATTGGACTCAGAAATTAAATTGATAAAAACATTGAATAAAGGTTAATTTGGTTTAAAAAGTAAAACCAACCTTTGAGAATTTAACTTGAATTTATATAATTCGAGGTAGTTTAAATTCAAGATTGAAATTGAATTAGTTCAAAATTGAATTTGGTTTGAATTAATTGGATTGGTGATTGAAGATGTATAAGTTTAAGGATTTAAATGGGAAATTGAATTAGATTATATTGAAATGATTTGAATTTGAAATGGGTTCAACTGATAATAATTCAAATTGATTGGAATAATTTGAAATTATAATTAAAGTTGAACAGGATTAAAATCAAATGGAATTTGACTTAAATTGGGAAGGGAATCAAGATTGATTCAACTTGAATTGGGTTTGAATAAACTTCAACAGAAATTGAAGTTATTCAAGTTAGAATTGAGTCAATTAAATGGAGGTGGAAATTTAAGTTGGATTGTTGGGGAAGTGAACAGTTTTGACTCTGGACTATTTTCAATATAATTTTTTTAATATAAATCTATTTTTCCAAGCTATTATTAAATATATACAACCTTTCTTTCTTAAAGCCAAATTATTTTATATTTATTTTATAATTATTTTTGGAGCTATTTAACCATTTTTCAACCGTCTTATGAACTAATTATTATTTTACAACTATTTTACAAATTAATTACTATTTTGCAACTATTTTGCAATTATCTAAAATCTCTATAACTATTTAGCTAGTCTCCAATTATTTTACAATTAGTTAACTACTGTACAATTATTTTGCAAACTAATAATTATTTTTCAACTACTTATCTACTTTTAAAATTTTCAAGCTATTTTTCAAATATAAACTGGACGGAGTTCAAACTGTTATTAATTAAATACCCAACTGAGATAAGAATTGAAGTAATAATCCAAATGGGGATTAAGGAAAATGTGAATAAGTGAATGAAAATTTAAGTGAATATGAATGGAAAAGAAATTGATTTGGCTAATAATCAATGAAGTTAAATACGTAGGATGTACGTATATTATTCTATTTGCATAGTGATTTGATGCAGATTCGAGCACAGAATTTCGAGATAGTTTATCGATCCGAGTCGGGATTTTTCACTCGATTTTCGACGGCGAACTTGGACATGGATTGTTGATTGGTTCTGGATGTTCTCTATCATAGTGATAACTATGCAAGGCGAATAACGGTTTCTGATCAAGAAACCAGATTTGTGTCCGCACTAGGAAGTCGGGTGGACGATACTAGTTTGGAAGTGAAATTGTTTGATCGAGTGAGCGATCAGATTGGTATAGCGTACGAATGAGTGTACATCGTACAGATTTGAATGAAATTGATATTGGAAAGAGTAATCAAAATTTGAATATTTTTTTTGAATAAACAAAGTTATATATCTTTGTCATATAAGATAAATCTCCCCTTGTTGAATCTATTGCTGGAGGAAAAGGATTTTGAAAGTGTTTGAAGTATAAAAGGAGTTTTATACAAGATTGAAATAATCCAAAGTTTTTAAAAATTATATATATCTGAATATATATATATATATATATATATATATATATATATATATAAAGGATCTTAAGAGGATTTTGGAAAAAGGTTTTGGAAACCTTTGGATTTGGAAAGGCTTTTGACTTTTGGGTAAAATCAATATTAAAATTTTGAAAGCCTAGTTTGAGAATTATCGATTTTGGGATAATCGATTTTGTGTAAAGGAGCTTTGTATGATATCATACTAGGTGTATGATTTGAAAGATACTATATGTATAGTATAAAGTGTTTTGATGATGACTCTGGGGAAAAAGGCGCTCCCTTGAAATGAACTTCTCAGGAGTGCCACCGGGTGGTGCTGCCTTGAGCCCCAAGAGGGGTTCTAAAGTTGATCCTGTGAGGAGTCCGGACAAACTAGTTCCTGAGGATTATTGGGTAGCGAAGGTCGAGGGCGCTGATGCCTACATGGGCATTCGGGTTATGCTGTGACGACAGTGTAACGCGATGTCACTGCGATCTACTGTGGAGACCATAGCGAAAATCGTGTGGAGGATGTGTGCCAACAGTCTACACTTGATTTTGCCGGGAAGGCAATGCAACATCGGTAGACTGCGATCTATGGTCGAGTGGAGTGGAGAAGTTTCATTCTTTTGGCAGCGAAATTCGAGGGCGCTGATGCCTACAGTTATATGGGTTTTAGCTGTGATAGCTACGTAACCCCAGTTGTGGCTGCGATCTGTAGCGGGTTCCATGGTGTAATCGAGGGGCGCGGAGGCCTACAATTATCTATGGATTTTGTCGGGACGGCAACGTAACCATCGGGTTAACTGCGACCATGGATGGGGGTGATGATTTCCAGAGCATTCTCACCAAAGATATTTCCTTTATTTTCAAAACTGTTTCCTATATTTTCAATAAAATTATTTTCCAAGTATTTTCACTGGATGTTGAAAGCGAGTTTACCAAGTACCTATAGATTTTAAGTCCTACGCCTGATCAACGTATGATTGAATTTCTGTGAGAATAAGGATGGACTGGTTTAGACATCGAGTTATAAAGAGTATTTTTATAAAAGGCTATTTTAATAGTATTATCTGAATTTAAAAAGTATTTCTAATTTTTTTAAAAATAAAAGTGTTGGAATTTTGGGAAAAATGAAAGAAAACTCAAACTGGAATTATATTAAAAAAAATTGAATTCAGGAAAATTTAATAAGGTGATTTTTTGTAATATAATCGAATATTGATATAAAAGTTGGAGGTAAGCTGATTGGCTAAATAAATTATTTGATAGAGTATGTTAATGAAAATTTAACCTCGTTAAATAAAATGGATTGTAAGTTAATAATGGAGTTTGGAAATGAATTCGAATTGAAAATAGAATTCGACTTGGATTTGATAATGAATTAAACAACTGGAGATGTTATGGAAATAAAATAAATAAATAAATAAATAAATAGAGTTGGATCGAAATAGTGATGGTTTGAACTACAAATAAAATTCAAGTGTGATATGAATAATTTTTAACGGAACTTGCAAGTAAAATTAGATATGAGAGAAGTGTTGTCGTATGAAATGAAAGGGAACTATAATAGAAATGGTTGGTTTGCAAACAAAACCCAGATGAGTAGGAATAAATTGAGAATGGCTTTGTATAAATAAAATAAATTCGCAAATGAATTAATTAAACGAGTTAAAAATTTAAATATGGGGTGGATAAATGAGTTAATCGAATTAAATAATAAACGGATGAAGTCTGCTTGAATAAAAATTAAATCAAGGTTTTAATTAAGATTGGATTATCAGAATGGACTTGAGTTATGAGGAGAATTTATTTGAAGCAAAATTTCTTAAATAAAGGTTTGGTTTCGAGTGAAAATAATAGACCATTAAATAAGGATTTGGGTTAAATTTATTTGGAAAATGGATCTTAATATAAGAAATGAATGTTGTAAAGCTCAATGAAATAGTTTTAAATGAATCAAGTGCGGAGATAAAATGAAATGCAATGAATGGGTGGTGAATAAATTAGAAATGAAATGGAATTAAATACAGAATGAGTTGAAATTAATCTAAAGTAGTTATAAACTAAAATGGATACTCTATTAAGCAAATATCGCCGAATTTATATAAAAATGATCGTTGTTTGACGTAAACAAAAGTAATTAAATTTTATGAATTAATAGAAGCAAATAAAAATCGATTTTAAATCAATTGAATTGAATATGAGCTTGTTTGGATTAAAAATCAACTGAATGTAAGAAATTGAGTTGCAAACCATTAAAATTTAAGGAAAGTATATGTATTGGTTGGAAGCAATTGAATTAGTTTCGAAAACATATAAATTGCTCGTGGAAGTTATTTTGAATGCATTTCTTTTAGAATTGAAGTGTTATAGTTGTTTAAGTAAGAGAAGTGTTGTAAACTTCATATATATAGTGCTTATATGTTTAAATTGAGTAAGTACAGGTACCTGAAGAGCCGTTTGGCTGGATTTGGTAGCGCTAATTGCTTAAATTAATAAGCTGCTTGCTAAAAATGTTAAATAAAGGTACGCCTACGCAATAAAAATAGGAAATATGAACTGTTTTTGCTTTTTCCGACCGTGTAGGTCGATGTATATATATTTATATCTCTTGTCAAATTGCAAAAGCTCCTCCGTACAAAGGGGACTCTGCCAAAATTTTCGAAAATTTTGGGAGTTCGAAAATTTTTGAAAATTTTTAGAAAATTTTTTGTTAACGACAAAACGATTTCAAATGGGAAATTAAAGTAAATTAGTAGATGAAACTAATTTGAATCAGTTATAAATGAAAGATAAAAATTCAATATTCAAAATTTAAAATAAATTGAATTCGTATAAAAATGGAGAAAACTAATTTGAATAGAAGTAGATGTGAAAATTTCTGTAAGGAAACGTATAAATGATTTTAAAAGTTGCGATTGAATATTATTTCTAAGTAAGATATGCAGGTATTATAAAGGGAAAAGAAAATTGGATTTGATTCCAAAGGATAAATTTGAATTTCCCGACTAAAAGGTATGTATTTTAATTTCTATATGAATTGGATTGGATTTTTGATCTAGCCACTTGGCTTTCTGTTTTCTTTTCGGTATTTGGGAGCCCGTAGTGGCCTGTTGTAGTTGTACCGAGCTAGCCGCGCAAAGGAGACGCTGGTAAAAATTTTCGAAAATTTAGAGAGTTAGAAAATTTTTGAGAAAACTTTGATAATTCAAAATTTGGGTTTAAATTGAAACTTAGATGATTGAGCACAAGGGTATTGTTTGAAACTATAGAAGGTTTTGGGAAGCTGGTTAAGGTGATAGTGAGTCTTTAATAAAAGATAGTTGGTAGGATGTTGAATTGTGAGTTTTGGGAAAAGTAAACGGGTATTGGTCCATTCTTCCTAACTAGCAATTTCGGGGACGAAATTCTTTTAAGGGGGAGGAATGTGACGACCCGGAATTTTTAACAATTTAAAATGGAATAATTAATTGATTTCAAATATTTAAAAGTTAATTTTAACTTGAATTCAAGATATCAATATTTACTTGATAATTAAATTATTGAATTATATAATTTGAAATTGGGTAAAATATTGAATATGGAATTATAAGCCTGTTTAAAATAGCCTTCCCAGGGCATAGTCTCGGAATTCGACGAAACCAGTTCTATTGGATCCGTAACAGTGTATTATTATCGGATTTCAACCTCGTAGTGATTGGAGTTGTTGTGTGAGCGTACGATATATAAGCGCGTTGAATCTATTTCGAAAACTGGATAATGTTTGTATCTTAGTCAAAATCAAGGCTGTCACCCTCAATTGAAGCGTACACGTTTCCTTTACCTTCTCGAACACGCGACTCCTTTCAATCTAAATCACGCCTCTTCTTTCTCGTATCTGTTAAAAACCTAATTTGTTCGAAAAGGGAACGAAATGATAATTGAGATCGAAAACGTTTTAACCTAGAGAAAAAAAATGGCCGGCGAATCTATGTTTTTACCCCTTTTCAAATTCGATTCCCTCCCCACTCAGTTTGAAACCATCCTTCCCAAAAAATTTCGCGTCCCTTCCCCATTACGAATTCTAATCGAATTCGAATTTGAACACGAGCAAGTCGCGAGACGACTGGAGGGGAGCGCATGCGCAAGAAGTAGGATAGCAGCAGCGAGAGAAGCTTCTCGAGAGCACGTAGGGTAGTCGGCAACTTCGATTTTGTCTCGACGGTGAGAGATGTATCGCGACGCGGCGTTGATTTATGGGTCGCAGACGGCGGCGACGGTTAAGCGAGGGTTGGGTACGAGATGGAGTCTTCACTCCATGGCGGCAGCCCGAGACGAGCTCGCGCTCGATGTATTGCCTTCATTGAAGCAGATAAGGTCGAATTCGTAGTTGCGTGAAACAGGCGAGAATTTTGAACAGAGCTGAATCGAACGATGTGATTGATAGGTAACGATTTTTCTTTTTGTTATAAGTTTAAAATTGGATGGATCAATGTTTACATATTCGTGTACAGAGAAAGAAAATTACTGCATTGATTTCGGAGAGGATATATGTGTGTATATATATATTACAGTAGGGTTTTTATAAAATAATAATAACAATAATGTCTGTATTTTTATATATATAAATGCAAATTTTTTTATTTAAAAGTACGACAGCATTTTTGCTATTTTCCAATTTAAAAGATGAATATGTATTTGTTTGTACAGTAAACATAATTACTATTTTGATTTACAGAAAAGAAATTTGTAAATATATCTAGAAAATGTATTATGGCAATTAGTTGTTAATTTAATTATTTAATGAATTTAGTCACTAAAAATGTTTTATCAAATTATTAGTTGAATTAAATCATTAGTTGATTAAATTATTTTGAACGTTTTAATCTAATGATAAGTAAGTTTGAAACTATTCATTTAATTTACTTATCAGGAATTTAAAAAAAATTGTTCAATAAGGTCAAATATTAATTGATCATCCATTGTTTATCCATGGTCAATGATCGTGAAGGACAAGTCGTAAAGGAAATGAACTGCAAAACAATAAAGGTGGGTAAATCTCACTCTGTTGAATTTTTATTTAAATTTAAATGGTTAAAATTAAATATTTGGTTGAATGATTGAATTGATTTGATGTGCACTGTGAATTATGATCTGTTGATTTTGGTTTTGGTTGATTCTCGAGTTAATTGTTGCTTAACTTGAAGTATTGGGGGTTTTAAGTTGTTTTAAACTTAAAACATAAATAAGAAAATGTTTCCATTTTAAAGCTACTAAGGGCTTAATGATTTGTGATTCACTAAAAGGTAGGGTAATTAAAATGGATGATTAATTAATTCAATTAGAATTAATTAATTGATTAAATTTTACGTTAATTAATTAAGTGTAAGCAATTCAGAATAGTCATTGGATGGTTTGATTAGTAATTACTTAATGTAATTTATAAAATATAATTGCATTGTGGGATTAATCAAGAGATTAATTAAGATAATTAATTAAGGAGTTATCAATTTATTTAATGAAGTAAATAAAAAGATAATTAACTATAGTTTGAGATAAATCCAAAATGATTAATATTGTGGTTTAATTAATGATTAATTATTTAATGTAATTAAATTAGGATAAATTGAAATGCAAATGGGAAATCATTAATTTATATAATTAATCGTGTAAATAAAGATCGGTAAATTAAAACCGATTAATCCATAATAGGAGACTTATGAGAAATTAATTAGTATAAGTAATTAAGGATTAATGTAATTAATATAGTTAATTAATTTATTATTCTTTTGTAAACTGTTATTATTTATTATTACATTTTATCTGCTGCGAATGTGAGATGTGATGTTTCTGTTCTTCTCCTTCTTCTATCTCTTTCTTTCTTTTCATAACTGTCTGGAATTTTCGGCTTCGAAAATTTCGGGTCGTTCCACCGCGCGTGAAACGCACCTCGTATGTGGAAGTTATACGTGTTAGAACATATGAAATCAAAATTTAAATAAAAGAAAATAAATAAATTACATTACACAACCACATCATCTCCTATAGCAGATAACCCTTGGCACCAAACCCAAATCGCGCACGCGGTTAAGCTGCAGTCGCCACCTGTTCGACATCGAATCTCATTCCCCCGGCCACACACGGTCACGCGCGCGACCCTAGGAGGCGTGCCGACCACCTCGACCATGTGCAGCGATCACCAGGGCGTGCTTCGACGTAACGAAGGAGCAGCCGTCACTTTGAAATCGAACCCTAATCGAATTTTTGGACGCAATCCAACCGTTAATCGATCGAACGAACAACACCGATGACCTCCACTCGTCCCCCTCTCCCCAACGGTACCATAAATTTGTCGATCAGGCAGAGTCGATTTCGACACGAAGGATGGCTGAGAATTGATTGGAGAATTCTAGGAAAACGGTGTACAATTTGAAAAACGAATCACACCAGCAGATTACACTCTTCGAGAGCTTCAGATTGATATAAAATTTGATAGGGTTTGTAGAGTTTGAATTTTTGGCTTGATTTTGAATTGCAATTGGATCTAGAATTTGATTGTCTGCCCTTGAAATGAGGAGGTGAAGAGGAATTGTACGTACAGACAATTTACAATGAGGAGCAATTAGGGTTTATAACAGGGTATTTATAGACAAGGCTGAGATTTGAATGGATGGATAAGATTGATATACGCGATAACGACAAAGTGGACCAAAAAGCCCGTTTCGACTCCGGAACGAAATTGGGTCAACCCATATATCAAAATAGATGTTTAAAAATATTTTAAACGCGATGGAGTAGGTTTCAAGTCCAAATTTCATCGTACGAAGAAGTTATGCTAAAATCAAATTATTTCAAATTGATTTCAATTGATTTCAATTTCATTGATTTCTGGGCGTTTCGAGTCCGTACGATCAAACGACAAGTCTGATCGCTATGAAACTTGAAATCTTACAATAATTCACCGTTACGGATCCGATGAAACTGGCTTCGTCGAAATCCGAGTCAGTGGCCAAAATGTCTATTTTTACATTAACTAAATGAATAAATTAATTAACTAATTAAATCAATTCCTCAATTTCAATTCTACAATTGACAATTCTTATCATTTTTATATTTCCAAATCATTCACCCTAATTTAACAAATTTAGATGTCAATTTAAAGTTAATTAATTTATTAAATTTCAATGTTAGCCTCAATTTATTGAATCCAGAATTTATAAATGAAATTCCCAAAATTTCCATTTAATTAAATTAATCAATAATTATTCCATTCATTATTGTTAAATAGATGGATTTAACATTGGATTCAAAACGATTACATAAATTTCCTTATATTCCATCTTCATTTCAAATAACGTAATATTTAGATATTTTAATTTCATTTAATTGCAATTAATCCAATTTTTGAATTTTACATTTCAACTAAATAAATAAAATCTTGATTTCCATTCTTTTATTCAGTCAATCATTATCTTATGGGTAAATTTAGCATTGCTGTAAATCCAATTCCCCTAATATTTTCCAGTAACTAAATTCATATTAACGTAGTATTTAATTACATTTAATTGCAATGGATTTAGATCTAATTCACTAAATTAAATAAATAGGTAAACAATTAATACTTATCACAATTTGCCTAATTTAATCCCATTCATACCCTATTATCATATGACCAATAATACAATTACTTACTTAACATTGATTATGTCAAATTACAGTTTACTGCGTATTATTTCATAAATTAATATAACTTTGGATTTATTTCCTAATCTACCAATTAAAATCAATTATAACCTTTCAATTGGTTTCCATTAATTTAGGATTGCACTAAATTAATTATTTATCAACTTGCATTAACGTTATTACTTTAATCTACATCCAATTACAATTAATATTCTCAATAAATTTATTTACTTGGTTTCATACTTTTATTACATCAATTACTACCTTATGAATAAATTTACGTTTCTATTAAATTTACACTCACACTTTCCACTATTATATTAATTATCATTAAAGTAACATTAATTACCCTTATTTGCAATTGGTAAATTAACTGGTAACAACTACCACTTGTCCCCATTATCTCTTTATAATACTTGTATGTTTATTCTTCACAAACAATTTCCATCTATCATATTATTTCATACATTAATACAATAATTACATTTATTTTTATTATATTCCATTTATAACTAAGTCATAACATTTAAATTATTTTATTTAATTAGCATGTTCATTCAAGTTCATTAATTATATTATAACTTTACAATTTTAAATAAATTCATTAATTGTCATTTCATTCAACCTATTAATTATCAACCTTAATTAGCATTGTTACGTTTTAATTTACTTATTATTTCATTAATAAGTTACAAAAATTTATTTCTCCAATATTAAATCACAAAGTCTTATTTAATTTACCATTTATATTATCGAAAATTTACGGGTCATTACATAAGTTCCTTGTAATTTCACATAAACATGAAATCCTCTTCTAAAAGGTTCATAGAAGATTTTAGCTTTAATAATTTCTCATTAGATAAAGTAGTTCCAATAAAATAGGATATGAGACCGTGAGGTGTAATAAGAAGATGTTTTGAAAACACATAAGGACATTTTAAACATATTTTAAAAGAAAAGGGTTTGGTGGAAAAGTAAATAAGTTTTTGAAAATGAAAAACTTAATAAAAGTAAAATTTTCAAATCCAAATTTTTATAGAAAACTGTAAAAGTCTTTAAAAGAAAAAGAGGAATTAGTTTTAGATTAGAAATTGGAAGTTTTCTCCTTTAGGTTTGGGAAATAATGTAAATTCAAAAAGCTGCAAGGATGCAAGTCCAAAAAAAAAATTGTGAGTAACTAAGTATTTTTGAATTTAATAGAAACTTGAAAATAACACTTAAAGACAATTGTTTTTTGGGATTTGATGTTTTAAAAATTTAAAAGCTTTAGTTTTTGAAATAAGATAATAAATACCAAACCAAATTCTTGATGTGGAGTAGATAGGAATCATTTCCTAAGGAGTGATGGAAAAATTGTAAGGCTATATAGGAAATGCCAGCAATTACTTTTAAAAAGTAATGATAGAAGTTTCCGTGGAGTATATAAGACATTAGTGAGAACCTAGGGTTGTCGCTTCATGTGTGTAGACTAGAAAAGAAAAAATAAAGTGGTATTAGTTAGATAGTAAGACACACATGGTTGAATATGTGTATTCTTGATTTTGAGAAATTTGGAAATAGCATCTTCCTTTAGTGGAATTTACGTATATAACAGTCTTCAAGTTAGCATTGAAATAGCACCTTTCAAAGCTCTTTATGAAAGACTGTGCAAGTCACCTTCATGGTGGATAAAGTCTATAGAGATTGCCTTGGTTACGACATGGTTAAAGAGACTTTGGAGAAGACTAATTTGATTAGGAGAAAATTCGTTTCTCAGATCCACATCTCTTTGATAATAAGTTTTCGAATTTCTTATTTCCATCTTCAGTTTTGAATAGGTACTTTCCTTTATTATCCTTTAGGAGGGTAGAACTTAGGGTTTAACCAATGGATGGTAGGATTTGATGTAAACGTGTTACTAGAACATGTTATGTATGATGGATGCTATTGGTTGCAAGTGGCAGCTAGTGGATGCTAATGGACGCATGTATTTACACTAGGCACTATTATCTCTTAGGGATCGGCCTAACTAGGACACTAGAGCATATGCATATGGATGTGTGCACATTTTCATTTTTATTTTATTTTTCATGGTTGCTATAAATGGATGATTATCACATGATTATTGCATTTTGATGATGATTGTCGCAAGCATATAGAACTACTAGTTCTTATTAAGGAATCTGCATTCACTTGGACAAATCGCACATACATGATTGCATAAAAGGAGATCGACTGAGTTAGTGGACCGCCTAATCTTTTGCATTAGTCAGGGACATTGACACTACACTAATTGCATAAGTATCATAAATCACATTGGAAAGACTTAAAGACAATGGATGTAATGGATGATGGTTGAGTATTTGGTTGTAGAACTTGGATAAAAACATTTAGTTCATTCTTTTATCCTTAGAATTTCGAGGACGAAAGCCCTTAAGGAGGGAAGAATGTAACAACCTAAAATTTAACCCATAATAATTAATTCATTAATTAATAAAATAATAAAATAACTTTGTGGAATTATCAGAATTGAGCCAGGATTTGCACCATTATGTCTGTGGTAATTTCTAGTCAATTTTCATATATAGAACGTCAGAATCCAAGTTACATATTACAAATTAAACAAGAAAATGAAAAAAAATAAAAATATAATAATTAATTAGGACAGGTTGACCGAGAGGTCGACCCAATCGTACCCTAGGTCGACCTACTGGTCGACTTAGAGGAAGGGGTGGTCGACCGCCTGGTCGACCTGCCTCCCTTTGTGAATGAACGAATGAACTTTCGTTCATTCGAACGTTATACACGTCGTTTGAATTTTTTTAACCAATCAGGTCCTTCCATTCTTGAATCCGATAGCTCCTATTCATCCTATGACATGGTTGCATCATATTCAGTTTCCAAATCCAACAATCTGAGATCCACTCCTACGCTTATAAATAGAACCCTAGGCCGAATACTTTTATCATTTTAAGATTTTCTCCAGTTGGGTACACCTTTTCAGGAAGGACCCTAAATGGAATAATTTTCCAAGGAGGAAATCATTTTAGATTAAATTATTTTACAACCCCACGTGGATCTGGGAAGACCTAAAGGGAAGAGCTTAGGACAACAAGTGAGTGATTGTAATTAGTTTAAATTTCTTTAAGTAATTTAAAATAATAGGGTTTCCAATAGTTGTATTTTTACTACTATTTTTGGAATAACATTTTTAGTAGTTTATTTACAGTCTATTTCCTTTAGCTATTCTTTTCAGTTAATTTTAGTTTATTTTTGTTAACAATGGATTTTCATTTATTTACAGTATTTTATTTTATTTACTGCTATTTATGCGTTATTTACATTTTTTTCCTACGCTTTGGATTTTCTTTTATTTTCAGTTTTCTTTTATTTCTTCTTCCTCTTCGCGTGTGGATTAGAATAGATTAAACACAAATATAAATTAAAATTATAAGAATACTGAAATAACGAAAGATAAGATGTAAATTGTAAAGACTAATAAAAATGGAATTAAGACTGAATTGAGCCTAATTATGATATTAATGTTAGAATTGGACTAATTAAAGATAATTGGCCTAGTTATAACTTAGAATTATAACTAAAAAGAGTATATGATAAAAGAGTCTTATTTTCACACTTATACCTTGGGTTAAGTAGTAAGCATGATTATAACATAGGTTATAATAAGAAAAAGAACAGAAGGAGGTTTATTTTAAGACTTAGGATAAATTAATAAGCAAAGATATTGAAGATAATAATAAACGCTTATTTAAATAATTTATCTAAGTTAATAAGCAAAGATGAAAGTAGGCCCTGTACCAAAAAACATTCACTGTTAGACAAAATGGTGGTCTCACATTAGCCTGAAGTGAGATGAGGACACGCTTATACTAATAATTATAGTAATTGGTTAAATAGAAGTCCAAATCATGGGGAATTTAGACAAGGGGCACAATTAGATATTGTTTGGATGACAGGCAACATTTCCCCTATTTTTCTATGGACAAGGTGTTTCATATAATCCTGAAGTGAGATGAGGGGAACACTTATGCTGGAGCATAGGTAATAAGAAGAACCAATAGGTGGAGCAACAGGTAGCATGAGCATGGTGGGCAGTTACGCATGCGACTTCCATTTTGGTGCTCAGTAATCGTTATGAGTTCCAAGCACTTAAGTATGTATGTCTTTCATAGGCACTATTGCCTTCTGTGTAGGGAGCTATATAACATCTAGTCCACAATAAATACTTTGTGCGCCTTTCTTAGACACCATTGTACTTTGTGCGTGTTTCATACATGCCATTACCTTATGTTTTGGGAGTTATATAGCGTCTAGTCCGTAGTAAAGTCTATGGAGTAGTAGGCCGATCAAAAGGTAGTATTAGGATTTTAGCCTAATTATAGGATTAGGAATTCAGTCTAATCAAAGCAGCTAACAAAGACAAGTGCAAACAATCAAAGTTAATTAATTGCGTTAATTTAGTTATTTTGTATTTATTTCCATCGTGTTCCTTTTTCTTCCAATTCTTTTTTATCCTTTATATATACTAGAACTATTGTAAAGCCTATTACTTTTACTTTTATTAAAGATTCTAGTAATTACTATAGTTCACCAGACTTTTAGTCTGACCCACTCTATTTTCCCCTTTTGCCCTCATAGGCAATCAGGGGAAGGAAGACAGACTGTAGCTTCTTGGAGATTTGGAGACCGTACCATGTATTCCTTCTTTTTATTTACAGCCCTTTGTTCTTTTATTGTACTGGCACTGTATTGAGGGAAAGTTTATGTTTGTACTCTGGTTTTTCCGATGAGACTAAGATTTTATTTCCATAAGACAATTTTATTTGGTATTTGGAATATATGTGGTTTGTCTGAAGTATTTATGAAGTATTAATTTTAATATCACTTATTGTTTTTAATTACTTCCGCTGTGTTATTATCTATCTATTTTGTCTTGTGAATCTTAGTCCCTGCTAGCTTTAGTTATACATACAATGCACCATATCTTTTAGCGTGCTCTTTTGGGTATACTAAGGGGTGTGTGGTGTTTCATAAGAAGTGGGAAAGTTCCCTAGGGATAATAAGGAAAGTGTTTTTATTTTAAAAAGAATAAGAGATTTTTGTAAGGGAATGAGATTTCTAAAATTTCGGAAGGATATTTCTAGGGTAGTTAGAAGAAAATCCACTTTATATCTAGCCCAATAAAACGAAACTTTTTAGAATTGAAAAGTTTAAAAATATAATTGTTGATATGTTTGAAGTAAATATTGGGTTTTTGAAAAAAAAGTGGTATGAAATTTAAATTGGTTTTATACGATGTGGATTTTAATTCTTTTTGAAGAATTATAGAGCACATATAGCTTGCTAGTTTCCTTGTAGGTGAACAAAGATTTTAAAATATAAAACCCTAGAGTGTATTAAGTATCGAAAACATAGGTTACAACATTTATTGTTGTAATAGATGTTTTCATGAAAAATATAGGAAGCATAGACTATGACACTATTGTTATAGTAGGCGACTCCCAAAAGAAATGTTTCTACATAGCATATAGGATTTATTAATATTTATTTTAACTGAACCCATATACTAGTATTTTTGGGTTGTAGTAACGGTGTTTTATGCAACATCTGTTTCAACCCTAATAAAAATGTGTTTTGAAGATAGTTTCTAAGTATAGAAATAAAGTGGTTTGTAAGCACGCTTATTATTTAAATGAGTACATGGAAATGTTTTCTAGTTATGAAAATGTTAAAACAGTTTGAAAATGAATTATTTCGAAAAAGATGTAAGTCAATACTAGGAAACTAATAAATTTAGTAGGAAATATCTATTGTAAGTCAATATTGTTTAAGCATACTTTGATATACTGGAATGAAATTAACAATGGTATAATTTTTTGTGATAATCAACTACAAGTAAAGATGTTTTGTGCAAGTTATAAGGAATACGTGGAAGAGATGCACATGGTATGGAAAGCATCATATTTTATATAGCCTGTTTCTATAAATTATAAAATAATTTCCTTGTAATTTCACACAAACATGAAATCTTCTTTTAAAAGATTCATAGAAGGTTTTAGCGTTAATGGTTTCTCATAAGAGAAAGTAGTTCCAATACATTAAGGTATAAAACCATTAGGTCTAATGAGAAGTGTAATAATTAGAGAGTGTTAGTTAGGAGGGATATTATAGAGAGCCTTGGTAGGAAAGCTAAGCAATGGAAATTTCATATTTTTCCATTGATTAGGCGCATGGTTCCTTGCCTTTATAGAAAATTTCCATTTGTAGTAAATTAGAAAGTCCTCCAGGGTTAGGTAATTGAAATAGTAGGAAAGTTAAGGTATTTTTGATAGAATAATTGTTTTATCTACTCCTGTTTTTGTAAATTTGAAAATCTATGAAATGAAGATGTTTTGAAAACATGTGAGGACATTTTAGGAAGTCAAGAAAAGAAAAATGTTTTAAAGACAAGCAAGACATGTTTTAAGGAAAATGGTTGGGTGAAAAAGTGAATAAGCTTTTGGAAGAGAAAAACTTAGTAAAAAGTTAAATATAAAATCCCAATTGTTTTTATGAAAATCTGTTCGTCTTTAAAAGGAAGAGAAGAATAAACTTTGAACTTAGAATTTGTCAGTTTTTCCCTCTAGATTTGGGGAGTACCTTTGAATTTAATAGAAAATTCTAAGTAACACTTTTAAAGGCAAGAAATTTGGTATTTAATGTTTCAAAAATATAGAAGCTTTATGTTTTGAAATAAAATGATAAAAGGAATCATTTCCTAGGTATGATGGGAAAAGCGTAAGGCTATGTAGGAGATAGTCGTTATTACTTTTGGTAGTAATAATAAAAGTTCCCATAAAGTGTATAAGACACTAGTGAGAACCTAGGAATGTTGCTTCATGTGTGTAGACTATAAAAGAACAGTAAAGTGATATTAGTAAGATAGTATGACACACATGATTGGGATAAATAGACCTTAGTTGGAGAAAAAATGAAAAGTAAAGGTAAAGAGAAAATTTACCCAAGCTTAGTTGCCTTTTTAGATAGAGTCTGCATAGATTAAAATCCTTATTCATTACAGTAAATGAGACATGGTTATTCCATTTTGAGTATGGAAAGGAAGAGATGAGTAGATCTTATTCACTGTGAGTAATACAACATAAGTTAGTAAAAAGTAATAGGCGGTAGGAGGAGCATATGAGTTACTTGTATTTCCAGAGTAGGACCTTTCTATGTCAGAGTGGACATGGTCTTAGGTCTCCTAGCGCTAGAAGATAGCTATGTTTAGTTGATATATTAAAAAAAGTAAAAGCAGATAAAAGTAATTAAAAGAAAAACAGTAAGATCTAAAGAAAGTGACAGAAACATCAATAGAAATAAATGAGAATTGCAAATGAAAAATACATTTTTCCCATAAATTTTGCTTGGGAAAAAGTTTGAAAAGGAAAGTTTTTCTTATGTAAACCATGTTTGGGAAAGAAAATAGCGATTTTTATAGAATAGCATCACAAGCTTCAAGTATAGGGAAAGAGGTGCACAAAAGTAAAACGTTTTATGTAATGTTTTCCTTTTTCTACCTTCTTTCTGACATAAGAAATTGAGTTTGAAAAATTAGATTTTTTCTGAAATTTGAATATTAAAAGTTATGTGGTAGGATTTGGATGTAAAAATTCATTGAACTATACCCCTACATAAGATGTGTGGAAAAAATTGGATGAAAAATGTTTTGAGTTTTCAAAAGATTGCATTCGTATAGAAATTGCTAGTATATTTAAGGTGTGTGCATCATGTTTTAAAATAATTTTTTAAAGAAGAAAAACATTCATATAGGAGGCATTGCTTAGAAATTCATGTACATGCATAACACTTGCAAAAGGACACGGATGGTCATAAAATTGAATGTACACAAAATGGATGCAATTGATGCGAGGAATTACATAATTTTACCCTTGTCAAATTTCGAGGATGAAATTTCCTAAAGGGTGGGAGAATAGAACACCCCGCACTTTTAGATAATTAAATAACCAAATAACAATGAACAATGAAAATAATCATTTTTGGAATTTTCAGAATATGGCCTCGAAACTTATACCATTGTGTTCATGGCGATTTTCTGATAAATTTTCATATATAACATATCAAAATCCGAGTTAATACGAAGAAGTTACGAGAGAAATGAAAATCAAGAAAATAATAATAATAATAATATTATTATTATTATTATAATAAAATAGCATGGGTGAACCCATAGGTTAACCCCAAGGCACAAAGGTCGACCGCATAGGTCGACCCTAAGGTCGACCTTTAAAGCACATAGGTCGACCCGCGTAATATCATGGACAACAATTCGTCTAGGTACATGCCGAACTCTTCAAATTTGATTTTTGCGCAATCTAGAACGTTCTTTTCTGGATCCAACGATTCGCAGCGGGCCTGTGACATGGTTACACCAGATTCAATCCAAAATTCCGATGGTTTGAGATCCCCAAACTCCACTATAAATAGGACCCTAGGCCTAGTTATTTTCTGTCAATTAGATTTTCTCCCAATTGGGTTCATTGCCTGAGGTTGGACCTTAAATGGAAAATATTTCTAGGGAGAAGATTTTCTTAATAAAAATATTAGACACCTTATAAGGGGATCCAGGAAGACCATGGAGCAGAGCTAAGACCATGGAGCAAAGCGATGGATGATATGTGAGTGGTTTAAATTATACATCTTTTATGCTTATGATATTTTATCGTTAGGTTCCCGTTAAATATTTTAATTCAACATTTATTTCAGTAATTAATTCTATTATTTAGTTATGTTGAGACTGTAAATTTTATATGAGAACTTATATTTAATTGTTATTTATATGGAAAAGAGAGAAAGAGATCCAATTAAACATGAATAGTATTAGGCTTAACAGTTACAGAGAAAGACTAAAGCTAAGAGCAAGAAATTTACAGTAAATTATGCTAAAACGGAAGAAATAAACTAAAAATGGGAAAATTTAATAAATTGATTTGGAAGTTAGTGATAGATTAGTTGGTTGGTTTAGAAAAGAGAATACATTTCCATTGTTTAATATTGTAAGAATAACGATAAACATAATTGTAAGAATAAAAGAAAGAAAAAGGCAATTAGTGTAAAATAGAGACATTTCCGTATTTTGCATTATCCAATAATTAAAGAGACAATAAAAGAAATATCTTGCAATTACGAGTTATTGTTTATAGCAATGTTTAGTATTAAAATAGGGAAATGGATTTTTAGCACAGTTTTTGTAACCAACCAAATAGAATAGAACTACTTCCTAGAATAAAAGAGAATAAGTGAAGAGTTAAAGAAATTAAAAAAGAAATCAAGTGAATTATTTGACAAGACTAGAAATAATAAACAAAAATGTGCTTAGATCTGTATTTACTTTGCAGATAGTACAAAAAGAGTAAAGCAATTATTATGATAAGTAATTTGTGACAATTGGACGTAGTCCCAAGCTAAGATGTCATATACTGTAAGAGAACTAAAAGAATATAGTATCATAATAAAAGAGGACAGACAAGAATAGAAGAGAGGCACTTGTAATTACACTTATAACATGTAAGTTATAAAAGAAAGAAAAGAATATAAAAGTAACAGTTGCAAGTATAATTGTAACACATAAGTTATAATTAAAAAAAAAGAAATAGAAGAAGCTTATTTTATCAACTTAGATCTTGGGTTAAGTTAATAAGCAAAATGATAGAAGTGGCTTGTACCGGCAGCATTCCCTTCAGTCAGGAACTGATGGTCTCACAATAGTTAGTTAGCACTGGGCTTGTTGATTAGGGTAAAAAAGTAGCTAACAAAATAAGAAAAGTAAACTAAATGCATAATAAAAATTCGATGTAGGGTCTAATAAAAGGGTAAGATGCATTTGGAGTAGCCCAAAAGATGAAGAGCCTAACGAAGCAGTTCATCACAGATTTTAGTACAGAAAGAGCACGTCTAACTTAGTTAGTTTGAGCTAGATGGAAGTACGAGACTTCAATGGGACGTGAGGGTACTCTAGAATGGCTCTCTGGGGTACGCCTAACAAAGATGCACTCCCAAAGGCAGGTCTGTAGGTGTTCAATCAAGAGAGTGTGGCTTGACTGCTTTTGCATTGCAGGCTTAACGAAGCGGACCTTTGTAGGCAGTCAAAAGTTTGATGAATGGAGTAGAATATTCGTATGACATCATACTCTGACTTGTGAGTAGGTTTTAATGGGAAGGACCCAAAAGGATAGTCGCATGCGGAGATCAAGCCATCATCAATTAAGAACGAGTTCGGGAAAGACTAGAGTTAAACCAACATGCCAATGATTCTTTCACTATCGAGACATTGGATGAAGGGTGCATCCAATTAGATGTTTAGATTGTTTGCAGTAGGGTATAACCACTTAACTCTGTAGTGATCTTTCGATTAGTTGATGGGTGGCTGTGTGGGGCCATAGCCACGATGAGAAAAGAGAAAGACCAAGTAGAATATCCATATTGTAGGCCTAACGAAGCTGTCCTTTACAGATATAGAAAATCCCTGACTAAGTTTCATACAAGGTAGGCCTTGTTGGCGGGATTCAGGGAGTAGATAGAACGATTACGTATAGTTCTCAAGGTACGCACTAGGTGGTACATTGTGGATGTCCGTGCATTAGTATAGGCTAATGCGGACGTAGTTTTATGTTTTCATAGCAGATGACAAAACATTTGTATTGTAGGCCTCATGAAGCTGTTCCTGTGACGACCTGAAATTTTGGAAAATTTGAATAGGAATATTTAATTGATTTGAAATATGTAAAGTTTAATTTTTAACTTGAATTCAAATATTATTAATTTGCAATTAAATTATTGGATTTAATTACTGGAAATTGGGTCAAATATTTAATTTGGAGTTTTAAGCTTGTTAAAAATAATTTGAAGGCTTATAAATTTTATATTGATAGTCTGAAGATAATAAAAGCTTTTAAATTGAAATTGGAAGTGATTCGTTCGGTTTTAAAAATATATCGTTTAAATTGATAATTAAAAATAGCCTTCCGAGGCACAGTCTCGGATTTCAACGAAACCAGTACTATTGGATCCGTAATATTATATTATTATCGGATTTCAATTTTCGTAGTGTTTGGAGTTACCGTTTGGTTGTATGATTGGTAAATGCATATGATAATCCAATTGAATTTAAATTAATAGTCAAACCTTCTCTTATACGCCACTCCTCTCAACCTAAATTCGTTCCATCCTTATCTTCCTTTAGACAAGACAAAAAAAGATAAGATAATGGCTGCTCGTTCCTTTACATTACAATTCGAAATCGAAGTCTTTTCGGTCGTCATCCTTGAAATTGACTTCGATTCTTATAGCCGAGTCCTTCTTCGATTGCAAGCTACTCGTGTGGCATCGACATCACCTTAAAGGCACGGCGCTCGAACTCGATTCGAGTGGGATATGGTTTCGTAGGGCGGTCGAGCTCGATAAGGGTTGCGAGGCGAGTTAGGGTTGCAAGCAAACACTTCGATTGGGGGAAATCTCATATCGTGGGTGATGTTGGCATCGCGAGCTGCTAGGGTTTTGTGTTGCAGGGGGTTGGGAGTGATCCTCGGTATGCTGATCTAGACCAGGTACCGTGATAGGTGGTACCCCAGTGCCTAGTCATTAGTTGGAAATCCATTCTCCCTACGCGCCTTTTACGAGTTTTGTTTGTATTACCCACTTTGTGGCTAGTAGCTGGAATTTAATCATGTAACAATTTCGGCTATTTTAATAAGTATTTGTAAATAAACCCTATTATAATATCAGGGGATTTTAATAAAATGTGTTTTAGCTATCGTAAGGTAAAAACTCGACATGTTTATTTGTGGCGTGGTCTTACGAGATGCTATTGATTTTCAAAGGATTTTTGAAACTTTAATAATCAATTTGAATGTTATTTCTCACACTGGTATTCCAGACTGACTCGGATGTTATTTAACAATAATGCTCCGGTCAGACCGAGTATTATAGGATACAGGATATGATGTTGTGGAGCTCAGGAGATGAGCTGGATGGCGATACGTACTTCCGTATTTGATTATTTTTCCATTGTGTATCTAGTTGTATGTTATTGATGTGGAACTCTGATGATGTACTCTGATAATGTAATGTATAAACTGATATATTTGTTTTTTTGTAAAGATAATTTATTATCTATTATATTTTATTCTGCTGCGATTGTTAGATTCTGATGTTGTTTTCTATCTTCTTCTTCTACCTCTTCTTCTTCAACCCAAATGGTTCGTATTTCCGTTCATCTTGAGTTGATTGATGTAGAATAGTGTTGAATCAAGGGGTACGGATTTGCGGGCCATTACAGTTAGTATCAGAGCATAGGTTGGTGATAACCTTGACTCTGGTGGGAATTACTCAAATAGAGTCCGTAGTACTCTAGAACGAGTTTGAGCGTATTAATAGATATGAGCATGTATTTGTTAGCGAATATAAATTGTTTTAATATGGTGTTGGCTTATTGGTTGGTTGGAATATGAATCTGATCGAGTAAGTTGGCCGCTATTCGAGAAGAGTTTATAAACACCTGACACGATAAATTGACACGGTATTGTTTTAAATGCGGATGAATGAAATAATTTTAACCAAAAATATATTTTTATATAAAGAAAAGTTTTTGTAAACTATTTTAGCTAATATATGGTTGCTTGGATGTTAGGAATGCTATATTAAATTATTATCATTGTTGTGACAATTTAACTAAAAATTGAAAATATAACCAAAGTTTAAGGGAATAAATTCATTTATAAAATGAAATTTATAAATATGAATTATAAATGTTATTTATAAATTGAAATATAATCAAATGGGAATTTGTATGAGCATAAACTATACAAATGAGTTATAGTTAAAATTTGATTTAAGCCAGGATTTAAAATTTTAAAATTCCGGAGATTTTGGAAGTGTTTGAAGATAAATAATAGCATTATTATTTTGGGGGTATTTCTGAAAGGAAAATGTTTCAAATAAATTTTTTGGGAGAGATATAGCATTGAATTCACTTCAGTCGTTGGAAAATAACTTTGGTGATGACAGCAGTATCATCGATGTTCATTTTCGAGTTTCTAAGTGACGGATTGCTGCCAAATTGACTTGTTCAGAAGAACCAGTTGTTTTTGAAATTTCAAAGGAAACTTGTTGGAATAAAAAAAAGGATTGGTTTAAAATTTTTGAGAAGTGATTTTGGGATAATGGTGATTTCAAATGATTTGAAAACCAAAAGCCGGGTGTTTAAAAAATCCCGATGAGATAGGATGTAAGCTTCTAAATTGAGATGATTTTTAAATCAGGAAGGAAATATAAGCTTTGAATGTTGGAATTTAAAATTTAAAGCGAAAAGTTAAAAATGAATTAACTTGGATTGAAAAATAAAATTGAATCGAATTAAATTAAATAAATCTGAGTTAAAATAGAATTGTATTGGAATAAAAATTCAGTATAGATATGGATGATATTGAATGGAGTTAGATACTTTCTTAAATAAACGGAAATAAGTTGGATAATAATTAGATTGTAATAAATGAATTAGAATAACTTATTAAAGAATAAAAAATCCATGGAATAAAAATATTCTTGGATAAGAAATAAACGTAAATCTTGAGTTAAAAAATAAAAATAAATAAAAGATGAATATATTCAAGCCTAGAATGGATGGAAATGTGTAAAATAATAAGTTGTGACTTATAAAATTGAAAAGTGGAATAGATAACCAAAATAAATATTGTTTTATGATTTGGGAAAAATGAAACAAAAGTCCAAACTTGAATTATAAAATAAATTAAACTTAAGAAAATTTAATGAAGTAATCTTTTTTAGATTAAAAATCAAGTATTGAATTATAAATAGGGGACAACTAATTAGATAATAAATTAGTTAATGAAATATGTAAATGGAACCTAATATGGTAAAATAGAAGTTGAATTGTAAGCTAATAATGAAGTTTGGAAATAAAACTCGAGTTATAAATTAAATTCGACTTGAATCGTTAGTGAAGTAAATATAATTGAAAATGTTACCAAATAAAAAGAAATTGGATTAAAGTGGTAATGGTTTGTATTGCAAATAAAATCCAAATAAGTAGAAATAAATTGGAAATGGCCTGGCTATTAATAAAATAATTTCGGATGAATTGAGTATGGAAATTAAATTCATAATAAATTGAGTGAGTAAGCTAATTGTATTGAATAAATAAATGGATGGAATTTTGATTAAATAAGAATCAAATGAACTTAAGTTATTAACTGAAGTAAGTGTTGAATGAAAGCTGAACTTAAATAGAAGTGTGGTTTAAATAAGTTGAGAAATAGTTATTGAATGAATTAGCCTGGATTGTTTTCGAGCTAAATAAAATAGTTTTGGATAAACGAATACGGATATGAAATGAAAATGCAAGTGTATGGGTTGTGAGTAATGTAGAATGGAATAGAATTAATATAAAGTGAGTGGAATCAATTTAAAATGGTTATAAGCTGAAGTAATTGTTATTTGCATGAATAACATCACATTTGCACAGAAAATTAGTCATTTTATCATAAACGAGAGTAAATGTATTAATAGAGGTGAATAGAATTGATTTTTAAATCAATTGGAATAATATGGGTTTGTTTAAAATTAAAAATGAATTGAATGTAAGCAAGTGGGTTGTAAACCATTCAAATTGAATGAAAATTGTATATGAATTAATTGAAAACAGTTGAATTAGTACTAAAACTATATAAATTGCTTATGGAAAGTGTTTAGTGTGCATTACTTTTAGAATTCATGTGTTTAACTATTGCAAATAAGAGAAATGTTACTAAACTTCGTATATATGACACTTACATGTTTTGGTTGAGTAAGTACAGGTTCAAGGAAGTCGTTGGGCTGGATTTGATTGCGCAAAATGCTAATTAAATAAGCCGCTTGCTTAAAAATGCTAAATAAAGGTACACCTACGCAATAAAATAGGAAATATGAACTGTTTTTGTTTTTTCGACCGTGTGGATCGATGTACATATATTTATATCTTTTGTCAAATTGCAAAAGCTCCTCCGTACAAAGGAGACTCTGCCAAAAATTTTCAAAATTTTTAGGAGTTGTAAATTTTTGAAATTTTTTGGGAAAAGTTTATTAGCGACAAGACGATTTCAAGTTGGAAATGGAAACTGAATCTAATTTAAAATAAGGATATGAATCAGTTATAAATCGAAGATAAAATTCAATATTCAGGGTTGAAGATAAATTAAATTCATATGGAAATGGAAAAACTAAATTAAATAGAAGTAGATATGAAAACTTATGTAAGAAAATGTATAAAATGATTTTAAAAGCTATGATTGGATATTATTGCTAAATAGGATATGCAGGTATTATAAAGGGAAAGGAAAATTGATTTTGATTTCAGAAGATAAATTTGAATTGCTAGACAAAAAGGTATGTGTTTAAATTTCAGTATGAAATTTGATTTGGGTTTTTGATCTAGCCACTTGGCCTTTTGTTTTCTTTTGGAATTTGGGAGCCCGTAGAGGCCTTTTGTAGTTGCACCGAGCTAGCCGCGCAAAGGAGACGTTGGCGAAATTTTTCGAAAATTTAGAGAGTTAGAATTTTTTGAGGAATTTGAGATAATTTAAATTTGAATTTGAATTTAAATTTGAATAAATGAAGTAAATAATGTTGTTGGAAACTATGGAAGGTTTTGGGAAGTTGGTTGAAGTAATAGTGGGTCTTTAATAAAAAATAATATATATGTATGGCAAGTAAATAAAACTGTTTGGTTTTGGAAAATAGTAATGGGTATTGGATCATTCTTCCTAACTAGTAATTTCGGGGACGAAATTCTTTTAAAGGGGAAGGAATGTGACGACCTGGAATTTTAGACAATTTAAATTGGAATATTTAATTGATTTGAAATATTTAAAGGTTAATTTTTAAATTGAATTCAAATATTATTAATTAGCAATTAAATTATTGGATTTAATTACTGAAAATTGGGTCAAATATTGAATTTGGAGTTTTAAGCCTGTTAAAATAATTTAAAGGCTTGTAAATTTTATATTGATAATTCTGAAGAAAATAAAAGCTTTTAAATTGAAATTGGAAGTGATTCGTTCGGTTTTAAAAATATATCGTTTAAATTGATAATTAAAAATAGCCTTCCGAGGCATAGTCTCGAATTTCAACAAAACCAGTTCTATTGGATCCGTAATATTATATTATTATCGGATTTCAATTTTCGCAGTGTATGGAGTTACCGTTTGGTCGTACGATTGGTAAATGCCTAGGATAATCCAATTGAATTTAAATTATTAGTCAAACCTTCTCTTATACGCCACTCCCCTCAACCTAAATTCATTCCATCCTTATCTTCCTTTAGACGAAAAAAAAGATAAGGTAATGGCTGCTCGTTCCTTTACATTCCAATTCGAAATCGAAGTCTTTTCGTTCACCATCCATGAAATCGACTTTGATTCTTATAGCCGAATCCTTCTTCGATCGCAAGCTACTCGTGTGGCATCGACATCGCGTTAAAGGCACGACTGTAACGGCCCGAAATTTTCAAACCCGAAAATTCCGGATAGTTGTAAAAAAAAGAAGAAAGAGATAGAAGAAGAAGAATAGAAACACCGAACACCTCACAATCGCAGCGGATAAAATATGTTAATAAATAACAGTTTACAAAAGAATACTATATCTGTGATTACATTTCAATACATCAGAGTTTCACATACATTCAAATGCTGGTCATATACAATCAATTTATCACAGAATTACAATAATATAATTACAGTGGAATATTCTAGCGATATTGCCATCCTGCTTGCCTCCTGAGCTCCAGAACGTACCTACCTGAAAATCTGTAATACTCGGTCTGACCCGAGCATTACATCAAAGTAACACCCGGGTCAGGCTGGAAACCAGCGTGAGTAAAACCAACTAACATGGAATACAAAGGTATACAACTCATATAAGCCCGGGTAACTTATATCAATTTATCAAATTCACAATTTCCTATAGACAACACTTAGTCCACACATCAATTTCTAAGTACCAAACTTAGATAAAATAATCCAGTTTACTTAAATCATTTCATTCCAGCCTATTATGTCCACGTATCAATTTATAAAAAAAAATCGAAATGTTTCGGGTATTTCCTAATACCCGACCCCGGCCTCCTCAAAACTAATGTCATCCTAATCCCAAGTTATTCAAATGAAATACACAACATTTCATATCTGAGATGTCTACTCATTCAAAACATCCAATACCATTTAATTATCCATAGGCAAACCTTAATCACACACAAACCAATTCAATTGATTCTAATTGAATTTCTAACCACCTTCACTTAGATTCTTTTATTTAATATTAATTAATTCCAAATTAATAATTAATCAACCTTCCGTTACTTATTTCAATCGGTCACCTTGGATTAAATAAATTTTCAATTACGTTCAAGGAATTCCCTTTAATTTATTTCACTTTGCTGATTGTTCTTGACCCAAATCAATAAGAAATCTTAATTGCCTCAGGAATTATTAACTATTTTAATTACATTAGTCCATAATTATTTATAGTAATTAACCTCTCATAAGTCACTTGTATTGATTTATTTCCTTAACTAATCAATTTCTATTTACATCATTGATTAAATAGATTAATGATTTGTCATTAACATCTCTATTTATTCTAATCTAATTTTAATTATATTAAATAATTAATCACTAATTAAACCATATATATTAGTCATTCTTGATTTGTCTCAACTGATGATTAACTATCTTTTATTTACTTTATTAATAAATTAATTTCTCCTTAATTAATCATTTTAATTAATCTCTTCATTAATTCCACAAAGTATTTATATTTTATTAATTCCATTGAGCAATTTATTTACCAACCCACCCAATGATCATTCCAGTTAATTAAACCCAATTAATTAACCCAAATCATAAATTAATTTAATTTATTTAGTATTCATCAAATTATCCTATTTATTCGATGAATCACCAATTATTAAATCTCTATTGATTTTAAATCGGAACTATTTTCTTATTTACGAATTTAAGTTTAAACCACTAAAACCCCAAATCTTTCGAGTCAAACAACAATCACTCGAGAACCAAACAAAACCAAGTCACCAAATCATCAACACACATTCAACTAACTCAATCAATCAACCAATTATTAAATTTAACCCTTTAAATCTAAATAAAAAAAAGAAAATAAATCAGAGTGAGATTTACTCACCTTTGCGGTTAATTGCTATCCCCTTCAATCTTGACTTTGGTTTCAACAAAATTTTGACCTTATAAAAACATTTACAGTTTATTATTATTTGAACTAATCAATTACCACTAAATAAATTAATTAACCAATAATGAAATTCAAACTATTTCCCTTTTAATAAAAATATTTTAGCTACCATAAAATTTGAAACGCTTTATTAAACAGATCTATCTCCATAAACAATATTTTAAGGCTAAGCTATTAAGTGAAAATCTGTGTATATATTTATGGCTTCTTATACACATTTAAATAAAGTTAAAACTACTTAATAATTCAAAACTGCTTAACCAATTAAGATTTCATTTACTGTATATAATTTCGGTATACATATAAATCGATTATCTGTAAAACTTACTATTATATATTATTCATTTATTTGTTTATTTTTTTTTTAAACAGTAAGAACAGATGTATATACAGACTTTATCTAATTAAATAAAGTAACGAAATAAGGTAGTTATACCTTGCAGCAAGACTCAACACACCCCCGAAAACCTCCAAAGAAATCGAGCATCGCAGAAGACGACGTGACCCCCCTTCCTTCGCTGCCGCCCTCACGAGAAACCCCAAATCGCGACAAGACAGAAGCCCTAACCATCGTTCGAAAACCCTTCTTCCCTAATAAACACTGCACGCCGCGATACACCCCAAAACGAAACCCTCCTCCTTCAAACAATCGCGACTTCAAGTCGTGCTCGTATCTCCATTGCGCGACTCGCGCGCGTGCTCTGCTCACGCCCTGCTTGCTGAAAACGAGATTATCGAACTCGACGAAAAGAAATGATCTTTGATTGCATGAGATTCGAATTCATTAGAGGCCAGCTTCGGCCATTTTTATTTTATTTTTCGTTCGTGAATTTCTTTTGTTTCCCTGTTGAAAATTAGAGAGGGGTTAAGGTATAGGGTTAGAAAAACTTCCTGTGTACGCTTGTTATAAAAATCTCTGACCAAATGTACTTTTAGTTTTATTATATTATAAAATTTGCAAACGTCTCGTTCAACATAACGCGAAATTCCGGACCCCGTATTCGACATGCCGATAGGAGTTTATAAGGTTCTACCCACATTCCGAACACAATGGAATGTGTTTCGGAGGCTAATTTAATTGTATGTGCGAGTTACGGAAATAAACGATCGATTTTTGATTAAATCGATTAAAATAGTTCTATGCGTTTCGAGCTGCCAGGGTCAAACGACAACTCCGATTGCTACGAAAATTGAAATCCGATAATAACTAACTATTACGGATCCAATGGAACTGGTTTCGTCAAATTCCGAGACTGTGCCTCGAAAGGCTATTTTTAAATTCAATTTGAACGATATATTTAAAATTGAACAAATTCCTTTAAATTAAATTTTCAATTCTTCTATTATCTCCAGTATTATCATTATACATTTCATAAGTCTTCAAATTATTTAAACAGACTCCAGATTCAACAATTTACCAAGTTTCAATTATTAAAATTCAATATTTAAACTGTACAATTCATTGATTTCATTATCAAGTAAATATTGATATCTTGAATTCAAGTTAAAATTAACTTTTAAATATTTAAAAATCAATCACTATCCTAATTTAAATTGTTAAAAATTCCGGGTCGTCACACTCCTCCCCCCTTAAAAGAACGAAATTACTAGATAGGAAGAATGGCCTGATACCCGTTTACCTTCTCCCAAAATTCACAATTCAACATTCTACCAACTATCTTTTATTAAGGCCCACTGTCACCTTAACCAACTTCCTAAAATCTTTTATAGTTTCCAACAATACCCTCTTTTTCAATCATCTAAATTTCAACTTAAAACCAAATTTGGAATTATCAAGATTTTTCTCAAAATTTTTCTAACTCTCTAAATTTCCGAAATTTTTTGCCAGCGTCTCCTTTGCGCGGCTAGCTCGGTACAACTACAAAAGGCCTCTACGGGCTCCCAAATTCCAATAGAAAACAAAAGCCAAGTGGCTATATCAAAAATCCAATCCAATTTCATACAAAAATTTAAATACATACCTCTTTGTCGGGCAATTCACATTTATCTTTTGAAATCAAATCCAATTCCCTTTTCCCTTTAATACCTGCATAACCTACTTAGCAATAATATCCAATCATAGCCCCTTCAAACCTTTACATACTTTCCCTTGCCGAATTTTCATCTCCATTTCTATTTAAATTAGCTTTCCCCATTTCATACGGATTCAATTTACTTCAAATTTTGAATGTTGAAATTTATCTTTTCAGTATATCTGATTCATATTAGTTTCATTTACTAATTTACTTTAGTTTCAAATTTGAAATTGTTTTGTCGTTAATAAAAATTTTCCCAAAAATTTTCAAAAATTTTCTAACTCCCAAAAATTTTAGAAAATTTTGGCAGAGTCTCCTTTGTACGGAGGAGCTTTTACAATTTGACAAGAGATATAAATATATATACATCGACCCACCCGGTCGGAAAAAGCAAAAACAGTTCATATTTCCTATTTTTATTGCATAGGCGTACCTTATTTAGCATTTTAAGCAAGCAGCTTATTTATTTTACCAATTAGCATACCCCAAATCCAGCCAAATGGCTTTCCTGTACCTGTACTTACTCAATTTAAATATGTAAGTGTTATATATAGAAAATTTATTAGCATATCACTTACTTTCAATAGCTAAACACATGTATTACATACACAACAAGTGCCAAACGCTTCCCATAAGCGATTTATATGATTTTAAAGCTTATTCAATTACTTTCAATCAATTCATAAGCCATTTCATTCAATTTCAATGGTTTGCAACTCAATTTCTTATATTCCATTGATTTTTAATTCAAACAAGCTTATATTCTCTTCAAATGATTCAAAATCAATTTCATTGAATCTCTATTGACTCATAGCCTTTTAATTACTTTCATGTACGCCGAACGACAACCATTTTCATGCAATTTCGACGATATTCGTTTAATGAAGTGTTTATTCAGTTTATAACTACTTTATATAAATTTTCAATTCATTATATATTTAATTCCATTTCATTTCTAATTTATTAACCAACCATTTATTTAGCTCGACACATTCCCTTCTTATATACTTCTAGCCAATCCCAAATTAATTCAATCCAAGTTTTATATTAATGGGTTTTCACCCTTCTTCGAAACCAAGCTTCCATAAATTTTAAACTTAAGTTAATTTACTTAAATTTATTCCAACATCAAACTTATGTTGACTTCCATTTGATCCTCATTTAATCAACTTCCATTAAATTCAGTTAGCCCGTCAATTTTAAATTTTAATTTTAAATTCACCTTCTCAATTTATTAAAATAATATCCAAGCACAAACTTAATTCATTTATACTTCAAATTAATATGCCACCGAATTTAAGTTCAGTCTGATAATCCAATTCAATCACAACTTTGATTTTGTTTTTATTCTATCAGACTTCATCCATTTATTATTTAACTCGATTAACCCATTTAAGTTTTAATTTACTTACTTAATTCGTTATCGAATTTATTTTACTACCATAAGGCCATTCTCCATTTATTTCTATTCATTTGGGTTTTGTTTTGCAACTCAAACCATTTCTATTATAATCACTTCTCTTATATCCAATTTACTTGCAACTTTTATTAAATATTATTCAAATCACCCTTGAATTTTATTTGTAATTCTAACCATCACATTTGCAATCCAACTTTATTTTATTTTACAACATCTCCTCTTATTTAATCCATTATCAAACCTAAGTCGAATTCCATTTACAATTCGAATTCATTACCAAACTCCATTATCAACTCACAATCTATTTATTTTCCCAAGTTAAATTTTATTAAGATACTAAATCAATTAATTTTTTTAGCCAATTAGCTTCAACTTCTAAATTAATATTCGATTTTAATGACAAAGAATCACTTATTAAATTTTCCCAATTTTTAAATTTTATTTTATAATTCCAGTTTGGGTTTCTTTATTTTCTAATATCTTTATTTCAAAATTTTAGAAAGCTTTTAAAGTCACATAATACTATTAAAATAACTTTTTATAAAAAAAATACCTTTTATAACTCGATGTCTCAACCAGTCCATCATTGTTCTCACAGAAATTCAGTCATACGTTGATCAGGCGTAGGACTGAAAATCTATTAGTACTTGGTAAACCCGTTTTCAACATCCAGTGAAAATACTTTGGAAATAATTTTATTGAAAAATAGAAAGCAGTTTTTGAAAATAGAGGAAATATCTTTGGTGAGAATGCTATGGAAATCATCACCCCCATCCATGGCCACAGTTACATCCCAGGGTTACGTTGCCGTGGCAGCAAAAGTCCGTGTAACTGCAGGCTCTCCACGGCCTCTCAATTACGCCATGGATCCCACACAACAGATCACAGTTACATCCAGAGTTACGTTGCCGTCACAGCAAAAGTCCATGTAACTGCAGGCTCTCAGCGGCCTCTGATTTTCCCTGTCAAAATGAAACTTCTCCACTCCTACATAGGTCGCAGTCTGTCGATATAAAATCAAACGCAGACTGTTGGCTCTCAGCGGTACACACGACTTTCGCTATGTTATACCATAGGTCAAAGTCTACCGATATAAAATCAAACTTAGACTGTTGGCTCTCTGCGGCACACACGACTTCCACTATGGTATACACTACTCATAATCCTCAAGAACTAGTTTTGTCCGGACTCCTCACAGGATCAACTTTTAGAATCCCCCCCCAAGGCATCACCACCTGGTGGCACTCCTGAGAAGTTCATTTCAAGGAAGCGCCTTTTTCCCCAGAGCCATCATCAAAACATTTTATGCTAGATACATATAGTATCTTCAAATCATACACCTAGTATAATCTCATCCAAAGCTCATTTTTACAAAATTGATTATTCAAAAATCGATAATTCTCAAATTAGGCTTTCTAAATTCTCATATTGATTTTACCCAAAAATCAAAAGCCTTTCCAAATCCAAAGGTTCTCAAAACCTTTTCCAAAATCCTCATAAGATCTTGTATATATATACAGATATATATAATTTTTTTAAAACTTTGGATCTTTCCCAACTTGTATAAAACTCCTTTTATACTTCGAACACTTTCAAAAATCCTTTTCTTCCGGTAATAGATTTAACAAGGAAATATTTATCTTATACAACAAAGATATATATAACTTTGTTTATTCAAATCAAATATTCAAATTTGATTACTCCATCCAAAATCAATTTCATTCAAATCTGTATGATGTACTCCTATCATCCGTACGCTACCAATCTGATCGCTCGCTCGATCGCACAATTTCACTTCCGAACTAGTATCGTCCACCCGACTTCCTAGTGCGGACTCAGATCTGGTTTCTTGATCAGAAACCATCATTCTCCTTGCATAGCTATAACTATGATAGAGAATATCCAGAACCAATCAGCAATCCATATCCAGGTTCGCCGTCGAAAATCGAGTGGAAAATCCCAACTCGGATCGATAAACTATACCGAAATTCTGTGCTCGAATTTGGATCAAATCACTATACGAATAGAATAATATACGTACATCCTACGTATTTATTTCCATTGATTATCAGCCAAATCAATTTCCTTTCTATTCACATTTCCTTTAATTCCCTTTCACTTATTTACAATTGCCTTAATTCTCATTGATTTATCACTTCAACTCCTATCTCATTTGGGTATTAAAGCCATAGCAGTTTGAACTCCGACCAGTTTATACTTAGAAAATAGCTTGAAAGTTTTAAAAATAAAAAGGTAGTTGAAAAATAATTATTAGTTTACAAAATAGCTATAAAATAGTTAACTAATTGTAAAATAGTCGAAAAATAGTTGAATAATTTCAGGAATTTAAAATAATTGCAAAATAGTCGTAAATAGAAAATTAGTTTGTGAAATAGTTGAAACATAGTAATTAGTTTAGAAAACAGTTGAAAAATGGATAAATAGCTCCAAAAATAATGGTAAAACAAATATAAACAAATTAGCTTTAAAAAGAAAGGTTATATATGTTTAATAGCTTAGAAAAATAAGTTTGTATTAAAACAATTTATTTAAAATAGTCAAGAGTCAAACTATCACTTCCCCAACAATTCAATTTAAATTTCCATTTAAATTGACTCAATTCCAGCTTGAATAACTTCAATTTCTATTAAATTTATTTAATCCCAATTCAAGTTGAATCAACCCTGATTCATTTCCCAATTTAAATCAAATCCATTTAATTTCAATCATGTTCAACTTACATATTATAATTTCAAATTATTCCAATCAATGTGAATTATTATCAATTGAACCCATTTCAAATTCAAATCATTTAAATATAATTAAATTCAATTTCCCATTTAAATTCTTAAACTTATACATCTTCAATCACCAATTCAATTAATTCAAACCAAATTAAATTTTGAACGAATTCAATTTTAATCTTGAATTTAAACTACCTCGAATTATATCAATTCGAGTTCATTTCTCAAAGGTTGGTTTAACTTTTTAATCCAATTTAACCTTTATTCAACATTTTTAATTTAATTTCCGAGTCCAATCTTCAAATTCCACTTTAAATTATCTTTACTTATGTATTTCAAGGTTCAAATAATTTTATTTGTTTTCAAACTTTAATTTATTATTCAATTTTATCTTCCAGTTTGAAGCCAGTTCTTAAACAAGTTTAATTTTACAATTCAATTATTCAAATTTATTTTATTTATATTATACCATCCTCAATTTAAAGATTTTATTAACAATAGGATGATAATATCCCATTAATTTTAAAACATCCATCTATTTTCAAATTTAAATCTCAAACCCGTTTTGAGATCACAATAATTCCCAGTTCAAATCAACCATTCAACTTTCCAAGTTCAATTCCAATTTCATCTTGAAATTTCCAATGCGGTTTTCTTGTTAACTTATTTAACTTTCCCAAATTAAATTTCAATTTACTTAATCCAATCAACCTTACACAAATTAAATTCCCGCTTCAAACTTCAAAATTCTTGTCCTCTTATAAGTTCAAAACTTATATTACTTTGGGTTTTTTACATCACACGTCGGGGAAAATCAAAACTCAACACCTTAGAGTTTATTCTAAATTATCTTTGATATCATGTATACCCATACATATATACATACTTATTTCTTGGCCCTCCCAGCCATATTTTAAAATTTTAAACCACCCTTGGTTTTAAATTCAAATCAAATCTCAAGCAACCAATTGTTTGCAACAAGTCCCATTTCCAACATACATTTATTTAAAGCTTTCAAATAATTTAATTCCTGAATTCTAAATTTAGAATTTCATTTTCAATTAATTATATTTCGATTTTGTTGTATTATATTGCTTTTAAATTTTAATTCTAATAATTTCACACCCAATCACCTCAATATTTATTAGAAGGAAATATTGCTTTATATCTCAAAATATATTATTATTATTTTATATAAAATCATTCAAAACCTTTATATAAGAAAATAACAAGTACGCGCTCATATAAATATACACTCAACTCATTCTAGAGTACTACGGACTCTATTAAATGAGTAATTCCCACCAGAGCCAAGGTTCTCGCTTAACCTTCCAGCTCTGATACCAAATGTAACGGCCCGAAATTTTCGAACTCGAAAATTCCAAATAGTTATAAAAAAAAGAAGAAGAAAGAGATAGAAGAAGAAGAACAGAAACACCGAACACCTCACAATCGCAGCGGATAAAATATGTTAATAAATAATAGTTTACAAAAGAATATTATATCTGTGATTACATTTCAATACATCAGAGTTTCACATACATTCAAATGTTGGTCATATACAATCAATTTATCACAGAATTACAATAATATAATTACAGCGGAATATTCTAGCGATATTGCCATCCTGCTTGCCTCCTGAGCTCCAGAACGTACCTACCTAAAAATCTGTAATACTCGGTCTGACCCGAGCATTACATCAAAGTAACCCCCGGGTCAGGCTGGAAACCAGCGTGAGTAAAACCAACTAACATGGAATACAAAGGTATACAACTCATATAAGCCCGGGTAACTTATATCAATTTATCAAATTCACAATTTCCTATAGACAACACTTAGTCCACAGATCAATTTCTAAGCACCAAACTTAGATAAAATAATCCAGTTTACTTAAATCATTTCATTCCAGCCTATTATGTCCACGTATCAATTTATAAAAAAAATTCGAAATGTTTCGGGTATTTCCTAATACCCGACCCCGGCCTCCTCAAAACTAATGTCATCCTAATCCCAAGTTATTCAAATGAAATACACAACATTTCATATCTGAGATGTCTACTCATTCAAAACATCCAATACCATTTAATTATCCATAGGCAAACCTTAATCACACACAAACCAATTCAATTGATTCTAATTGAATTTCTAACCACCTTCACTTAGATTCTTTTATTTAATATTAATTAATTCCAAATTAATTAATTAATCAACCTTCCGTTATTTATTTCAATCGGTCACCTTGGATTAAATAAATTTTCAATTACGTTCAAGGAATTCCCTTTAATTTATTTCACTTTGCTGATTGTTCTTGACCCAAATCAATAAAAAATCTTAATTGCCTCAAGAATTAATTAACTATTTAATTACATTAGTCCATAATTATTTATATTAATTAACCTCTCATAAGTCACTTGTATTGATTTATTTCCTTAACTAATCAATTTCTATTTACATCATTGATTAAATAGATTAATGATTTGTCATTAACATCTCTATTTATTCTAATCTAATTTTAATTATATTAAATAATTAATCACCAATTAAACCACATATATTAGTCATTCTTGATTTGTCTCAACCGATGGTTAACTATCTTTTATTTACTTTATTAATAAATTAATTTCTCCTTAATTAATCATTTTAATTAATCTCTTCATTAATTCCACAAAGTATTTATATTTTATTAATTCCATTGAGCAATTTATTTACTAACCCACCCAATGATCATTCCAGTTAATTAAATCCAATTAATTAACCCAAATCATAAATTAATTTAATTTATTTAGTATTCATTAAATTATCCTATTTATTCGATGAATCACCAATTATTAAATCTCTATTGATTTTAAATCGAAACTATTTTCTTATTTACGAATTTAAGTTTAAACCACTAAAACCCCAAATCTTTCGAGTCAAACAACAATCACTCGAGAACCAAACAAAACCAAGTCACCAAATCATCAACACACATTCAACTCACTAAATCAATCAACCAATTATTAAATTTAACCCTTTAAATCTAAATAAAAAAAGAAAATAAATCAGAGTGAGATTTACTCACCTTTGCGGTTAATTGCAATCCCCTTCAATCTTGACTTTGGTTTCAACAAAATTTTGACCTTATAAAAACATTTACAGTTTATTATTATTTGAACTAATCAATTACCACTAAATAAATTAATTAACCAATAATGAAATTCAAACTATTTCCCTTTTAATAAAAATATTTTAGCTACCACAAAATTTGAAACGGTTTATTAAACAGATCTATCTCCATAAACAATATTTTAAGGCTAAGCTATTAAGTGAAAATCTGTGTATATATTTATGGCTTCTTATACACATTTAAATAAAGTTAAAACTACTTAATAATTCAAAACTGCTTAACCAATTAAGATTTCATTTACTGTATATAATTTCGGTATACATATAAATCGATTATCTGTAAAACTTACTATTATATATTATTCATTTATTTGTTTATTTTTTATTTTTTTAAACGGTAAGAACAGATGTATATATAGACTTTATCTAATTAAATAAAGTAACGAAATAAGGTAGTTATACCTTGCAGCAAGACTCGACACACCCCCGAAAACCTCCAAAGGAATCGAGCACCGCAGAAGACGACGTGACCCCCCTTCCTTCGCTGCTGCCCTCACGAGAAACCCCAAATCGCGACAAGACAGAAGCCCTAACCATCGTTCGAAAACCCTTCTTCCCTAATAAACACTGCACGCCGCGATACACCCCAAAACGAAACCCTCCCCCTTCAAACAATCGCGACTTCAACTCGTGCTCCTCTCTCCATTGCGCGACTCGCGCGCGTGCTCTGCTCACGCCCTGCTTACTGAAAACGAGATTATCGAACTCGACGAAAAGAAATGATCTTTGATTGCACGAGATTCGAATTCATTAGAGGCCGGCTTCGGCCATTTTTATTTTTTTTCGTTCGTGAATTTCTTTTGTTTCCCTATTGAAAATTAGAGAGGGGTTAAGGTATAGGGTTAGAAAAACTTCCTGCGTACGCTTGTTATAAAAATCTCTGACCAAATGTACTTTTAGTTTTATTATATTATAAAATTTGCAAACGTCTCGTTCAACATAACGCGAAATTCCGGACCCCGTATTCGACATGCCGACGGAAGTTTATAAGGTTCTACCCGCATTCCGAACACAATGGAACGTGTTTCGGAGGCTAATTTAATTGTACGTGCGAGTTACGGAAATAAACGATTGATTTTTGATTAAATCGATTAAAAAAGTTCTACGCGTTTCGAGCTGCCAGGGTCAAACGACAACTCTGATTGCTACGAAAATTGAAATCCGATAATAACTAACTATTACGGATCCAATGGAACTGGTTTCGTCAAATTCCGAGGCCGTGCCTCGAAAGGCTATTTTTAAATTCAATTTGAACGATATATTTAAAATTGAACAAATTCCTTTAAATTAAATTTTCAATTCTTCTATTATCTCCAGTATTATCATTATACATTTCATAAGTCTTCAAATTATTTAAACAGACTCCAGATTCAACAATTTACCAAGTTTCAATTATTAAAATTCAATATTTAAACTGTACAATTCATTGATTTCATTATCAAGTAAATATTGATATCTTGAATTCAAGTTAAAATTAACTTTTAAATATTTAAAAATCAATTACTATCCCAATTTAAATTGTTAAAAATTCCGGGTCGTCACAACGACTCTCGAACTCGATTCGAGTGGGATGGGGTTTCGCACGGCGGTCGAGCTCGATAAGGGTTGCGAGGCGAGTTAGGGTTGCGAGCAGATACTTCGATTGGAGGAAAGCTCACGTCGTGGGTGGTGTTGGCATCGCGAGCTGCTAGGGTTTCGCGTAGAAGAGGCCGCGCAGCGAAAAACGTGGGGGCCACATCATTCAGGAGGAGGCGCGTGAGGATTGAACGTTATCTGGTGATGTTCGGTCAAACTAGGGCATTGCGATCTTCGGTGAGGTATTAGTACTGCTTTTATTTGCTTTTATTTATTTTTATTTATTTATATATATGTGCACATGCATATTCAAAAGTATTTATGTATATAAATAGTAAATGAATCTCTGTTATTATCTTTAGATAAGAAAATATATTTTTTAGACAAAAGAAAAAAAAGGAAAAAAAAGAAAATTGAAAAAAAAATTATATATCTAGAAAAAACTTTGGGAGGAATATAGGAATTTTTAAATTGTTTGTAAAATTTATAAAAGTTAGATTTTTGAAATTATAATCCATTTCTATAAGTGTATATGTAGTTCAAAAGAAGAAAAAATAATAATGAATATTCATATTTTAATCTAAGGTTATTTCAAATAATATGGTTAGAGTGATTAATTTGTTTAACAAACGTACTTAATTATTTTGTCACTAAAAGTATTTGTTTTTTTAAAAGGAAGTAAGGAAATAAAAGAAAAATATAATTACGGAAAAATATTTTTTTTAATAGGAGACTTATAAATGGTAATATAAATTTTATTTATAAGCGTATATCTATGCTTTCAAAGATAAGATTTTGAAATATATGGGATTTTAAAATGTGAAGAATTTATGTAAAAAAATTGGATTTTTGGATCTATATAAGCTATTTTATAAGTGTATATACATATGTGGTTTCAAAAAGGAAAGCATATGTATAAATTATAAATATTTATGTATTTCAACCTACAATTTCATTTTAAAATAAATACTGAGATGGTTAAATTATTTAATTGCTTATTTAATTTAATTAGTTACTAAAAGGGTTTTTAAAAAAAGGAGATATTAGTTTGGAAGTAGTTATTGTTTAAAATAAATCATTAGTCAAATTTAAAACTATTAAACGGTAATTAATATTTCGATTATTTCGAATATTAATAAATTATATAAATTGTTTATTTAAGGTCAAACATCTGGAAATCCAAGGCAATATTGAAGTAGATTGCAAAACAAAATCAAAGGTGAGTTAATCTCACTCATCTGGTTTTTAATTTAATTTTAAATAGTTAAATTTAAATAATTGGTTAAATGATTGAATTGTTTGGATGTGCTATACTATAGTATATAATATATCTTGGAGTGATTGATTTACTGCATTATATAGCGGATGAGACCCTATGCGCCGCATAATAGCAGATGATATTATATTTAAATCCTATATACCGCGACATTCCACCTCGAAATGGAATTGGTATTTTATATTGTGCTAACGTCTGTGGATGCAGGGAAACAGGTTGGAGGGATCCAACTGGATTCCTCAACATTTATTTAATTTTTTTTAATATTCTCTATTGTGATTATTTGATATTCTATGATGAATTATATTAGAATATTGACTGCTATGGTTTGCTTGAATATATTTCGGTACACTGAGTTATCAAAATATATAGATTGGATTTCGGAAAGACAATAAAATAATGGAGTTTTAAGTAAAATAATTATAGTGAATTTGAATAAATTAAGAATGAATTGAAAAGGAATGGAAGTGATACTAAAATACTAACTAATAAATAATTTCGAGTATGAAAAAAAAAATTTGAATAAAATAGAAATGATTGAAATTGTAAACTTAAGTGATATCATTTAAAGGAATAAGAATTATTTTAAAAAGTATTTTAAATCATAATTAAGGAATAAAATCCGAAGTTAATGGATTTTCGAATAAATGGAGTAAATTGAAAATCAATTTGTGAATTGATTTAAGTGTTTTATTTTTAAACGGAATGTCGCTATGAAATTTATAAACTGGGTTTATATAAGCAAAGTAATATAACAGTGGATATTTGGAAAAAATAAACTCACGATGGGAATTAAGTAAAGGAATGGGAACATTTGTTTAAAAATAAATAGTGATTCATTTTTAAAGAATGTGAAGAGAAGTATATTTCCCTGGATAGCCAAGTACGTTTTCAAAGTAAATTTTTGAATATAAGATAAAAGTTTTAATGTTGTTTTAAAAAAAACATGTTTTAGAAAATTTATTATTGCTAAATGTTTAAATTCTAAAGTAAGTATTTTTCAAATCTATTATCACAGTAATTATTTAAAGGTGACTTAGTATTTTGCTTTAAAGGGAAAATTCTAGTTTTATATTTTATAAAGTAACCTTATTTTAATTATTTCTAAAGTATTATTTTTAATAAAGTATTAAAGTAGTTTTTCTTGATTTAAATGTTAAATTATATTTTACAATAAAGTGTTTAAATTATTTTAAAAATCTAAAGTTTTGTTCTTGGTGATTTCAGTGGAAATAGAAAATATTTGGGGAATTTATTCCGTAAGAGGAAGGCAGTTTGAAACTGTTTTCAAAAGGATTGAAAATGGAAATATATCTTGCGAAGATATTTTGAGAATATTAAATAATTTGGAAAAAAATTGTTATGGTTGATGGATGTTTTTGAATGTTAATTGATAGTTAAATCACCGACTATCAATATTGGCCAATGTGCTGATCATTTCGAAGAGACCGAGATCAGGATTTATTTCTCGAAAACCACTTCGATCCGGTTTGTACATTTTTGTGGAAAACGAGTTCAGAATCGAAGATGGAGCAGTGAATTGCAAGGTCTAGTCGCTACTAATCCTGAGGATGTTTCCAAAATGGATGTAGTAGGAATAGTGCCTTCGGTTCCGTTCGAACCCGGGACGGACTTTTATGGATGAATGCTTTCGGAACGTCGTCAGGTGGACGATGGGCATTCTAAGTGAAACGATTTAAAAAGGTAACGCTTAGCCTCAAGCCTCATCAACCGGGAATAACTGAAAATCAGGGGTTATGCAGAAAGGCTTGGTGGGCAGTACCCATTTCTGGGTGAGGTCATCCTTGTCTAGATGTACCTTTTATTTCGGCTTAGTGGTGTGGTTGCTGATCACAACCGTGGGGTGATCTTACTCGGGACTATCCAGTAAGGGATAGTTCGGGTCTTGTGTTGCAGGGGGTTGGGAGTGATCCTCGGTATGCTGATCTAGACCAGGTACCGTGATAGGTGGTACCCCAGTGCCTAGTCATTAGTTGGAAATCCATTCTCCCTACGCGCCTTTTACGAGTTTTGTTTGTATTACCCACTTTGTGGCTAGTAGCTGGAATTTAATCATGTAACAATTTCGGCTATTTTAATAAGTATTTGTAAATAAACCCTATTATAATATCAGGGGATTTTAATAAAATGTGTTTTAGCTATCGTAAGGTAAAAACTCGACATGTTTATTTGTGGCGTGGTCTTACGAGATGCTATTGATTTTCAAAGGATTTTTGAAACTTTAATAATTAATTTGAATATGATTTCTCACGCTGGTATTGCAGACTGACTCGAGTTTTATTTTACTATAATGCTCCGGTCAGACCGAGTATTATAGGATACATGATAGGATGCTGTGGAGCTCAGGAGATGAGCTGGATGGCGATACGTACTTTCGTATTTGATTATTATTCCGCTGTGTATCCAGTTGTATGTTATTGATGTGGAACTCTGATGATGTACTCTGGTAATGTAATGTATAAACAGATATATTTGTTTTTGTGTAAAGATCATTTATTATCTATTATATTTTATTCCGCTGTGATGGTTAGATTCTGATGTTGTTTTCTATCTTCTTCTTCTACCTCTTCTTCTTCAACCCAAATGGTTCGTATTTCCGTTCATCTTGATTTGATTGATGTAGAATAGTGTTGACTCAAGGGGTACAGATTTGCGAGCCATTACAGTACCTTTGTAGATGTAGTTACAGAACGCTCTAGAAGCAAGACGATGGAGTCTTTTCGAGAAGGATACGAAAAGTACTATGGGTAGTACCTAGAACCGATGCAGTCATTGGGCATATAGCTACATATGTATTTGTTATTAGGTTTTAATCTACTATGGAGTAGATGGATACGATTCACGCATAGACGCGAGAGTATTATAAACCCAATAAACGTAACATGATAGAAAATGGAAATAATATGGTATATGTAAAATTAAACTTAGAAATGTATAATTTGTCCACTCACCAGAACTTTAGTTCTGACTTCCTCCTCATACATCCTACAGGTTAGGTATTTATTATCTTTCCAGCTTTGAGACACTTGTTTAGAAAGTTTTATTGTCTTGGTGAGTATTTACTTACTATTATATTTTAGTCAGTTCCACTGTGAGATATTTATCTTTGCCTATTTGCAGGATACCAAATACCCAACTCGGGCTTTAGTGGGCTTGGGTTTTAGCCTTTTTACAAATAATCTAGACCACTGGAATTTGGTCGTTATAGAAAAGAAGGTTTAAAATTCTAAAACAAACCTGTTGACATACGCGTTACAATGGTTCAATTATGAAGACATTAAATTAAGAGAAATCTAAGTGGAAAAAATGGTCGTTTAGATAGAGGAAAGTTGAATAGTAATAGTATTGCAAAATATAAATACAATGTTAGGAAACTATATAAAATAATATTAGTAATTAAAAGTAATGTTAGGAGATTATATTAAAAATAATGCTAGTAATTTAATATAAAAAATTAAAAGGAGAAAAGCTGGATAGTTTTCATTGTAAGTGAAATAATGGCACAAATCTTTTGGAAATCCTCCTTATATACTAGTAGAACCTCCGCTAAGGTTGAAAGTAACGATCGCGCGCGAGAATGATAAGAAAATATTGAAATAAGAGTTATCATTGTCTATACCAGATTATTTGTTAAAAATTATAAAAAAATGTTTAAAAACATTGTAAAGTATATTTTTGAAGAAAATGGATTGGTGTAACAAATAATTTTTGAAAGAATATTTTAATAAATAATTTGAACTAAAAATCCCAATTTTAAGAAGCAAAAGTTGAAACGAACTTCAGAAGAAAAGGTGGATTTGAAGGAAAAAGGAAAAAAAATCTTAAAAAAAATAAACCAACCTACATTTTCTTTTAGATTCAATGAATAAATTAAATTCAAAAATTTTAGACTATGGTTCTAAAAGGTTAAGACACAAAGTATTTTTGAATTTAATAAAAGGTTTCTAGGTTGTACTTTTTAAAACAAAGGTTTTGAAATTAAGTATTTTAAATTTTTTGAAGTTTTTAATTTATGAAAAATGGTGAAGGCCAAAACAAAATTTTAAATATGGAGTAGATAGGAATGGATGCCCAAGTAAGACGGGATGGAGGATAAGGCCATGAAAAAGATAGAAATGGTTATTCATGAAGTAGTGATAAGAAATCCCTGTAAAGTGTAAAGAATAATAGCAAGAAACTAGGTCTATGTTTATAGGAATTTGGTATTAACTTGGAGCGTTGGATTTACCGTATGCAATCTTTACTTTAATCAGAGATAGAAATCAAATATTTGGCATAGAAGAAAAATATTTTGTTTCATCTGTATCATTCAATTTATGCTCGAATATTTTTAATTTACACCTCAACGATCGACCTTACATCACCTTGCCTCAATCGATGCCGATCGAGCTGTGTGCACCTTGGGTCGATTGTTGTGTTTTAATGCTGTTTTAATTAGGGTGCTTTGATTTTGTGTATTTTATTTTTTGTTTAAACGATTGCACTTGTTTGATTCATTTCTAAACCTTATTAAAATAATTTATTTCCACTTATATTTTTTCTGTTTGATTTAACTTACGTTAACATTTATTAACATTTAAGTTTTCATTAACATTAATTATTAGTGTTAGTTAAATTGTGTTACTATAATTACATATACAATTATTTCTGACTCTAAAAGTTTAAACGTTAATAACCTTTACATTTAAACTTTGTTTGGAAAAATTTATATATGAAAATTTGTCAAAAAATCATCACAAACCCAATGATGCAAGTTTTGTAGCCGAATTTTGACATTTGTAAAATTTCTATTTTTCGCATTTATTATGTATCCAGTAATTTCTTTAAATTAATTATCGTAAAAATCACAGGGTGTTACATTGAATTTGAATTAAAAAGGGGGAGATAATGTAAGAGAGAAATAGGGATCCAAATCTATATTTTTCTTCTTGGTATCTCCTCTGTTTAAGCATCTCTAAACCCTCATTTTGTTTGGATCCAAAGCCTCCCCATCATCTTATTTTTCTGGCCAAAAATTTCTACCTTGTCACCCCACCTTTTCAAGCATTTCTAACCTCAAATTAAAATTAATTCGATCGTCGGTGGTAGCTGTGTGCGGAAAGCTAGCAACTTTTGGATATGAGATTAAATTCAGGGAGTTAGGTTCTTTATTTCAATGCTTACATTCTCTTTGGTAAAAGGTACATTTCCTTATTTATTATCATGTATGGATGTTTAATATGTCTATTATATCATATGCTAGTTTAGTTAGCAGTCAATATAACGAATCTGTATATATCTATGTTGTCACATTGGACGATTATATATGTATTCATTTTAGTTGTTCATGGCGTTGCTTTAAAAAAATTCAAAAACTAAACATATTAATAAATAATTTTCCTTTACTTAAAAGTCAAAATCAATAGAAATAAAACTACATGATGTATGATTCATATTTTACTAATATTCATTCACATATATTTTAACAACCTACCCTGGAACAGGCTTAAACTTCGATCTAGAAAAGGCCCATCGAAACTTATCCATTCTAAGGGAAGCCGTTAGTAGTAAAAAATAATATTGCAGAGCCATTACTAAAATTTTAGAACTCACAGTGGATGGAACAAAATATAATATTATAGTGTACTCTTTAATTTCAAAACCATAAAAATGTCATAACACAAAATTCCGTAAAAACCGTAATATAACATTCGTTATAACAGTTGTTTAAATCCATAAGTGCACTTCAAAGAAAATAATAATAAATATCACCATTTGCCAAGCTTCTTCACCTTTAAGCATCGTCACAGTCATCACTCCATCCTTGACCTGTATTGTATTAAGGATTGAGTCAGAACAACAAGTGTCTGGTGAATAAAAACCTTGAATCTTACCTTTTCAGTACATGGGAAGTATATTTCAAAATAAGAATATGTCTACGAACGTAAAATAATTTAAGACATCTTTATAAGGAAAGGAGGTGGATTCAACCACATATCCCAATCATATGTCATAAATAGCTAATAATGTAAGAGACGATACCCAAGCCAATTAATACTTCCCAGTGAAAAATAGAAAGACCCCGTCATTTAAGGCCTAATTATAAAAGCATGTTCTTCAATGATTGTGCGCCAAAATTGGACATAAACACCTAATTATCTATGAAAGCACCCGTTCAAAATCACAGATCATAGATACCAAATGTGTAGAGAATATAAATATGACGAACACTCCGAAAATAAAAAGGAATGCAGTAAAGACACAAGATTTATAGTGGTTCGGCTATCTCCGGCCTACGTCTGTTTTGAAGAGTTGTTGTTTTATTGATTATCACTTGCTGGTCACAAGAGTACAATTGATAATAATTGAGTTACAATGGAGTTCGGCAGAATAACGGTGTAAAAGAATCAGAAGATCCCTTTTCTGAAGCTCTTGGACTGTATTTATAGTAGTATGCTGTAAATATCCCGCCCAGATCTCGAAAGACTACTTTTTTAACGTGGATAGGCCCACGTGATCGATCCCGAGTGATTTCGACTCGATCCATAGTCGATACGAACGAGATTCGTGTCGATTAAAATCTTGCCCAATCAAGTCGAGATTGATCATGAACATTCTTGTCGTTGTGCGTAAGCTCCTGTGAAAATTTGGTAGCATTTGGACTTGTAGATTGTCTGATATGATCGATTCAAGCTGTAGTTTGTATGAAGGCTGAAGCGTCGCATCCATGAATTCATCTCCATCCCTTCGTATCCATCTACCCTTCGTGTACATTCCATTCGCACCGAGGACATGGCTCAGAAACCCAGGGTAGATCCATTTTTGATGCCAAGTTGACTGCTTCCTCATTTGAACAAGTTCCCTTCGCATCGATCTGCGATGCCTATTTCGCATCGATGATTCGATGGCCTTTTCGTATCCATCCATCACTCCACCTTCGTATCGATCAACATATACCTGCTGTCATGTTCATATCGATCCCCTGCTTGCTTACCGTGTCCATCGGACCCAACTTCGATGCATGCTCTTTGTATCCATCCTCTGCGTATGCTCGTCGTGTCCATCGAATTGCTTCATCTATCATATCGATACGAACCATATCGATACGAACAATGATGTGCACATAAATGTGCATATTTTTACCACCATATTTAATCTATTTAAATTAAATAAATGATCATATTGGGCATTTTTACTTGTTTAAACCAAATTCAAATTGTTTTCAAATTGTCACATATTCATCTTCATATAAGATCATATACCCTTATGTTTCATGTAACCCTCCTCTTCCTCTTCACTAGTTTTAGGATCAAAATAAAAGAAAGTTCCTCTTTTCTTTTCATGGATACTTAGCCATTTTTATTTCATGTAATTCCTTTTTATGCAATTTAAAATACATGCTCTTTTCTTCTTTTCTTGTTTATTTCCTTTCATGTTGTAGTCTACATTTCTTTTCTTTTATGCAAGTAGAATAGTTCTCTTTTCCATTAGCTTTCGTTTTCTGTTCTTGTTGTTTTGTTTATTTCATGTTTCTTTCCACTTATGTTGATATGATAACACAAATGAGATGCTAATCCCTATAATTTAGGGGTAATGAAGCTCTCTTGAATCATGTAGATGCAACATTTTGATGTTATGTCTCTTTTGTGCTTAATGGAATGTTGGATGTTTGTCTGATTTTGTGTTTAACATTGAGTTTGATGGCTTATGTTGTTCAAAACAATATGCTATGCTTAGTCATATGAATCACTAATTATCTCTTCATCTACATATGATCATGGTAATGGAAGTGGATTTAGATTCTATCTTTAATTTCATATCATTTTCATAAAGTTAGTAAGTGGGTTAGAGGGTGCATTAAAGTTTGATGGTTTAAGTGTGTTAATTAATAACACTATTAGGCCATGCTTATGATAAATGCATCAACTAAACTCACAAAGAGTAAAAGGTGATCAAAATTTCATTATGTTGATTTATGTGATCATGGGAGTGGATTTGCCTCTAAATTGCTCTTTAATCTCTTATTTGTATTTTCCTTAGTTTTAGCTTGTTTTTGCTTTTTTTGTGAGTTAACAATCCATCGACTTTGGTTTAATTTGATTGAATAGAATTTTAAAATTTACAATTCCCTGCTGATCGACCCGTAATTGCATATGTGCTATAAGTGTACGCCGTGCGCGTGAGGTAAATTTTATTATAAATTTTTCAACGGTTTTCTAACTTGATAGAATTTCCGCCGATTAACAAGTTTTTGACACTATTGCCGAGGAGTTGATTTGATTTTGAGTTTCTATTCTTAGAATTATTTGTTGTTTGATTTTTATGTGTATTTTATCGTGTGTTTGCATTTAAAAAAAATTGTTTGATTGTTTGATTTTTGTATGCATTTTATTGTATGTTTATTTATTGCTTATTTTCTAGTTCCATTTTGCATTGCATTTCTATTTTTAAAAAACACACAATATCATTTCAAAAACCGAAAAATTACATTTCAATTTACATTAATTTCCAGTGCTTCTGTTTTTCTGTTCATTCTTCTTCAATTCTATGCATTGCTGTGCACTACTATTCTCTGCCCGCACATAGTGCTCCACCATTCCCACTGATCAACATCGCTGTCTTGCTATCTAAACCACCATTTCGGTTCAACCATCCTTCACCTCTTCATAACATCATAATATCCTCTGTCATCTCCAGAATCCAGGACTGCCTGCACACTTCTATGCACCTCCCTTACCCACTGCATATACTGTCATCGACTACAGAAAAAAATCTCAACATCCATTACTTCACCACAGTCATACTTCTCCATATACAAACCGTTCCTCTTGCATTCATCTCCTACTGTTAAATACTACTTCACTACAGCACTTACAAAACTGTGCACTTTCAAACATCAGCACCACCAACCCTCTGCTGCCATTAACAACCACCACACTGTCACTATATTCCTAATTCAACTTCATCTGATTCAACCCAAACTTTCAACAGTGGCAAACTGTGCTCACTTCTTACCTCACCTGATTCAGATACCACTGAAACACTTCCCCATACTTCATTGCTCATCGCTACAAAAACTTACCTGTAGTGCCCATATCCACAGCAACACCATTTACAACAACATACCATATTCCTACTCCACTGTTCCCTGCAAGACCTTCCAAAACCATTCATCATCCATCATACATAAACATCGAATGTACTGTGCACTGTCCATGGGCCAACACCACCACTCATCGACAAACATTGTCTATAGATACTACATCTCCACTATAGCAGTTCAATCACTCATCTCCACAAACCCATGAGAATCACCAATACACATTTCATAAATCTCCCTAGCCTCTACCACCAATCGACAACAACTCTGCCTCAATCATCGAAATTCTGCTCATCCACTACAAACTTCATCTCCAAAACACTACCTCTCTGTCATACGACACACACATCACTCCCTGATCCATTTTCTTCCCACTGACCTATGGTCATCCCTACAGCATATATTGCATCACAAAATCAAACAGCAACCAAAGCACTTTCACTGCTGAGCAACTCAAGCGTCAACATCCCTTCCAGTCACTCCAAAGTGAACCAAACTGCCAAAAAACTTCCTCACTTCAACCCATTGTCGACATAGCCTCCTTCTATGTAACAGCCCTAAAGAGATTGATCACTTCTTATCTGGGTTGCAAATGGGCCAAGTTGAGTCAAGTGAAGTGTGTATATATATGTTGGTATAGGCATTTGTAATGTGGAAGAAATCTGAAGCGAATCATTTGTTTCTTTCATTTGTTGCTTAGTTCTTAGTTCTTTCTTCTCCAAACTTGTTACTTAGATCTATCATCCCAGTTGCAAGATTAATCATCTTTTATTGCTTTATATCTTAGCTCTGTAAGTTTACATCTATTCAATTTGCGATCTTCATTCTTTTTCATTCCTTCCTATTAATTCCTGTACTTCAATCCATGTTCGTTTTATCGTTAGCTATTCTGTTCTTAGTTCTTGTGAATCTTTGCAATTTGTACTTGTACGTAGATCTACAATTTATATTGTTTGTTACATTTCTGCCCTATAGAAGTTCTGTTCTTATTATTTCTTAATACACATTTGCAATTTTCTGTTGTTACAAGACTTACCAATTTAATACCGGTTCTTGCTCATTTTTAGTTGCTTGTCATATCAGTTCTTTAATTCTTGCAATTTGTTTTGACACCAATTGAGACTTGCTTATTCGATTCAGTTCATTCCATGTCAATCTTGCAAATTTCCGTTTCTTGTTAAAACTTGTACTTCCAATTTCTGTTCTATAATTATGGCTTTTACTGTTGTTAAACTCTGTTATCCATTATTGATCAAATTCTTGCAACAATACCCTCTGTTCAATTCTTATCAACTTACAAATATCTGCATCTGTTAAACCATGTTCTTTGTACATGTTCATGAATTTGCCCATATCCATGTCTCCTGCCGTGTCAATCTCTATATCCTGAACATAAAATCTTTCATTTCTTGCAATAATTTGTAATTCTCCTCATCATATTTGGAATAAAAATCACGGTGCTTAAATTTGACTCAACTCTGTTGCTTGTACAACAAGCAAATCCCTACCATCCCATTGTGTGTACCATTAATTATCAGTGCACAGAAAACTGTCACTATATCTTTAATCCATTTCCTCAAACACATTTACCTTCATCAGAAAATCCATTTTTCATCAATGCAATGACCTCTGATCAACCTGTATCTTACAATTTGGTATCAGAGCCTCAAGATGAGTATATTTCTGACCCTCGTCTTTCAAAAGATCCAGACGAGCAATCTATCAATAATTTGGAGCAGTTAAATAAAGATTTGAATACAAATTATGATGGGATATGCAATACACTCATCTCTTTAGTTCAAGATGTTCAGGAAATCAAGAATCAGCACTTCCATCCTTTTCCACAACAGCCTACACCACCATTACATTCCTCAAATTACCCAAACCCTTACCCTATGCAAGTCCCCATGTACCCTCAGCCAGTACTGCAGCCACATCCTCCAAGAATGCCTGCAAACCCACCAAGAAATCATCAAAACTCCCTAAACTATCCTCAAGAACCTCCACTGCCCTATGGGTATAGACCACCTTACCAAAATCACTACTACCCCGATCCAAGAAGTACACCAATGACCACCCGCAAGCTTGATTTTCTTGTGTTTGATAATGAGGAGAGAGTGGCTGATTGGATCAGACAGGTGGAGCAATACTTCAGATTTCATCAAACAGATGAAAGATTTTGGGTGGGTATGTATTCCTTTTATCTCAATAAGGAGCCAATGTGATGGTATATCTAGTATACAAAGAATGTGAAAAATCATAGATGATGGCAAGTATTCAAGGAAGAAATTATGGTCAGATTCAACCCGGAGGAGATGGAAAGGAGAAGAGATGAACTAAGTTGTGGCTATAACGGAAACATGCATATGGGGCATCAATGTAAAAACCAGGTTTATATACATGGTGGGGTTGTGGACTTAGGAAACTTGATCGGAAATGAAGAAGAGGGTGTTGAAAAATCCAAAGATGACGAGACTGCAGTTGATCATCAACTAGAACCTCTGCTATCTAACCTACATACCACTGTCAGTCCAATTCGTATGTCAACAGTTCATCGTTCAGAGCCAAGAATTTCTATTCCTTCAGCTATTGAATTTGATGATGTTAGTGGTAATCCCAATCTTGAGACTGAACATGATACAAGTAATGGTAATGTCCTTTAGTCAAGTGTAGGCAATGGTGAGAGTGGTAATCTTAAAGTTGAAGATAAGCATGTTGTTCCAAAAATTGATAATGAATTAAATGGGAAACAATTTAATTGTGAGGAATTGGATAGGCAGGCTAAAATTGATGAAAATATATCAAAAGAAAAGATAAAGGAGGATAAGAATGCAACTAATGGATTTGATAGCCTAAGTCAAATCATTGAATGTATTCTTGCTTCAAATTCGACTATGACGAACAATGCTCACATTGCATTTGAATGGCATGTGTGTTGTAGAAAGCATTATAATGAAGTGACTATTTTTATATTCGATCCCAGTGGTGATTCATTAGCCGGTATGGTAGTGTATGAAGTACACTGGAATTGATCTGTAATGTATTGATGAGATGGAGTTGCCATTTGATGTGGATTTCAGGTCAAGGCTTTTAAGGCTTGTTTCTGGTGATGGTTGAAGAGTAGGAAGGAGCAACAGTAGTAATGTGGTGGTTATTGGAATAGTGAGAGGTAACTGCTAATAGTGGTGATAAGAGGGATATTGAAAGTGATGTGTTAATTATGGGGGCTGTGCTCTGTGTTTTGTTTGATAAAGAGGTAATGAAACTTGTATATAAAGAGGTTGACTGAAGTGGTTCGAGGAGGCCTGTAGAACAAAGAATGTTTAGAGATGTATGTAATGTTGTAGGTTGAAATCTACTAGAGTATATGATGGTGGATGACGGTTTTGAATAATGTTGGTGAGGTGATGGAATTGTTTGGGGACAGTAGTCAGAGAAGTAGATTGTGAAATATGGTATGATAAAGATGACAAGGTGGCTATAGCACTTGGGGAACATTGATCGTGTTAGGTGTGGCTCGCATTGTAAATGGAGTGGGTGCGTGGATTGAATGGTTAAAGTCTCACATTACGGAATATTCAGAATAATCATGGTATATATATGGGATTGATGGAACGTAACATTGGGAATTCCTTTTTTTACAATGTGTTGCCAACACCAGATTATATGCTTGATGGAGGCGATGGAGCGATGTTCAATCGGGACACCGACATGGGAGACTTCGACCGTTGACTCTGATAGACACGGTAAAGCGAACGCGTATGGTATGCGGGAATGCCGAAACTCAACATGATATCAGAGCTCCATGGTTCGATGGGACTGGTATGATGCAGCGTGACCGAAGCATGGCTCCTAAGGGGCTTGAGCATGGGATGCTCGTCAAGGTGGAGATATGGTTAAAGCAGTCGCTCCGTCCTGCTTATGAGAACTCAGGGTAGCAGCTTGACTCCACTACGAAGAGGACTCGGTATAACTACAAGGTGACTTGAGCAATGCTCGCCAAGGTGGAGATTGTTAGGTGTGGCTCGCATTGTAAATGGAGTGGGTGCGTGGATTGGATGGTTAAAGTCCCACATTGCGGAATATTCAGAATAATTGTGGTATATATATAGGATTGGTGGCACGTAACATTGAGGATTCCTTTTGTTGCAATGTGTTTCCAAGACCAGATTATATGCTCGATGGAGGCGATGAAGGGATGTTCAATCGGGACGCCGATGTGGGAGACTTCGACCGTTGACTCCGATAGACACGGTGAAGCGAACGCGGGAATTCCGAAACTCAAAAGATCGGCTGTACTATCACAGTAGCTATAAGCATCATGGCTGTTGATCTATCGAATTGGCCGAAAGATGCATGTAAAGTGTCAGGGACAATGACTGGTTGATCACTCGACCTTGAGGACAAGGTCGTTTTTGAAGGGGAGAGGAGTTGTAACAGCCCTAAAAAGATTGATCTCTTCTTATCTGGGTTGTAAATGGGCCAAGTTGAGTCAAGTGAAGTGTCTATATATATGATGGTATAGGGATTGGTAATGTGGAAGAAATCTAAAGCTAATCATTTGTTTCTTTCATTTGTTGCTTACTTCTTAGTTCTTTCTTCTCCAAACTTGTTACTTAGATCTATCATCCCAGTTGCAAGATTAATCATCTTTTATTGCTTTATATCTTAGCTCTGTAAGTTTACATCTATTCAATTTGCGATCTTAATTCTTTTCCATTCCTTCCTGTTAATTCCTGTACTTCAATCCATGTTCGTCTTATCGTTAGCTATTCTGTTCTTAGTTCTTGTGAATCTTTGCAATTTGTACTTGTACGTAGCCCTATATAAGTTCTGTTCTTATTATTTCTTAATACACATTTGCAATTTCCTATTGTTACAAGACTTATCAATTTAATACCGGTTCTTACTCATTTTTAGTTGCTTATCATATCAGTTCTTTAATTCTTGCAATTTGTTTTGACACCAATTGAGACTTGCTTATTTGATTCAGTTCATTCCATGTCAATCTTGCAAATTTCTGTTTCTTGTTAAAACTTGTACTTTCAGTTTCTGTTCTATAATTATGGCTTTTACTGTTGTTAAACTCTGTTATCCATTATTGATCAAATTCTTGCAACAATACCCTCTGTTCAATTCTTATCAACTTGCAAATATCTGCATCTGTTAAACCATGTTCTTTGTACATGTTCATGAATTTGCCCATATCCATGTCTTCTGCCGTGTCAATCTCTATATCTGGAACATAAAATCTTCCATTTCTTGCAACAATTTGTAGTTCTCCTCATCATATTTGGAAGAACAATCACGTTGCTCAAATTTGACTCAACTCTGTTGCTTGTACAACAAGAAAATCCATATCATCCCTTTGTGTGTACCATTAATTATCAGTGCACAGAAAACTGTCACCATATCTTTGATCCATTTCCTCAAACACATTTACCCTCATCAGAAAATCCATTTTTCATCAATGCAATGAACTCCGATCAACCTGTATCTTACATCCTACAAGTCGGCAATCAAAGACCAGCGACCAAATCTCAACGAGCAACTCCTCGAACCTCAGCCAAATCGCTACGACATCGAGCTCCACAACGATTTCCCAAACCAAGCATCGGCATCGCCACTCATCACCATCAACATTCGCGAACCCGCCACCTACATCTAACAAACTCCCCCAACCTCCGCTTCCATCCCACGTCCTTACAGCCAGTCGTGAACATCATCAAAATCGCCGCGACAATCGACCAAAATAACCAAATCGAACTCCCTGACTCCACCCCCTCGATTTCGCGTCTCTGCACAAACCCGATGCTACAACAAAGTCATTAAATTGGGGTTCGGATTTTTGAAATTGTGAATTGATTTGTGAATGTTGATTTCTAGTTTTTGCGAATTACATGATTTTGTTTTGAATAAATGAGGTGTTTTAATAAAATTTTCTTCAATTTTTTTAGTGGGTCGGGTTATAGAACTTGTGGGTGGGCCTGAGTAAACTTCATTTATTTACTTATTTATTTTATTTTCTTTTGTTTTTAATTGTGTTTTTTCTAACTTGATTTTAGTCCATCATTATTATAAGAAAAACTCAAAATGTGTTTTGTTTAATTTCTTTGCTTTTAGTTTAGTTTTTGCTTTATCTTTGTTTAAACCAAAAAAAACAGAAAAAAAAAACAAATAAGTTTCTCCTTTAATATATATTTAAAAAAACTGTATATATATATATATATATATATATCTTTGTTTTACTCGCAGATTGCCAGAGCAGAAATTCGCAAAAGAAAGAAGGGCTTGCCAAACCAAAAGGAAAAATAATTGCTTTGCTTAGCCTGCCAAAAAAATAAACTGCTTTCTTATTTATAATTTTCTTTTTATTTGTCTTGCATTGCATATATCTATTTTTTTTGCTTGTCTAGCATGTTTTTTACTTGCATAAAAAAATTTCAAAAATTCAAAAACATAACAAAAATCCATTCGTAGTTGCATTGTGAATACACGTTTATTTTCTGCTTTGCGTTTCATTCTAGAATTTTGTTTAGTAATAATGGTTAGACATTGATAACACCTAATTGTATATTGACTAGTTGTCTTCTTTGAACAATTTAATTTCTTAGTGTCTATGCTACGGCAGAGCAAAAATCAGCTATAAATATTATGGAGATTCATAAATATTACATTGAAATGTTTCTTTGAAGGTACTTAAACCTTCGGCTGCATTGCCACCGTGATTCGTGGTGCACCGATAAATCCTGCCGTTACCTGGCTGAGAACTATCTTGTTGAATTAAGACAAAATGTGATTATACAATTTTGTGTTAACTTAGGATAATCATTTGTAATTAACCTTGCATTCATTTAGTTGTACTAGTTCATGCATATTTAGAAAAAATTCAAAATCTAAAACTGTAAAAAATTATAAATATTCCTTTCTCTTGAAATTTTTAAATCCTTCATTTTTACTTGTTTTTAATCAAAAACGAAAAATCCAAACAAAAAATTGTAAAACTTTTTCAAAAAAAATTAAAAAAAAAATCAATTTCCCTTTTGAAAAATAAATTCTATTTGTAAATATTTTTCCTACATAAAAAAACTAAAAAAAAGAGAAATTTCTTGAAAATGTCCGGATTTCCATATTCACATGAATTTTACGATAGTTGTGAAAATCAATATAATCCATATAATTTCACTTCGAATTCTTATGGATATTACAATAACAACTATTGTTTAAACAATTTGAGTTTTGAACCACAAAATTTTCAAAACGATGAACAACCCTCAACTCTTGAAAGTAACAATTCATCTTTACTTGAACACTCTACACAACAAAATCAAAGTATAAACGTATTGCCTAACTCATATTTGTGCAATGGTTCAAGTCAAAATAATCAAAATTTGAATTCACTTCAAAATTCAAATGATTTCAACTATAACCCATGCCAATTCAATTTCGATCTTCAAAATGAATTTCAAAATCAAGACGAAAATGTGAACCAATTTTCAAATAATTTTGGCAATGGGAATAATTCCAATAACTATAAGATTGAAAACTTTGGTTATCAACAAATTCAAAATGAAAATTTTCAAATTAATAATCATGAATTTGATTTTGTTGACCAAATGGAAAATGATAACGGAGATTTATTGCTTGAAAAATACAAAACTTTTCGTGAAAATCATAACAAAATCTCAACTTGCGAAGAATCAAATAATAATCTACCCTTTACCTAAATTGACAATTCTTGTCCTTTACAAGTCTAAAGGGAAAATTTTCAAGTTAATAATTACAAATCTAACTTTGTTGAGCAAATGAATGAAATTTACGACGATCACACGAATTTGTTGATTAAAACATTGGAAAATTTTCGTGAGAAAAAAAATCAAATCCCAACATGTGACGAGTCAAATGATAATCCATCTTTTACCCAAATTGATGATTTTCAAATAACAAGTTTTGAAATTGAAAATAGTATTCTTAATAAAGTTGTTGAAAACACGGTAATTGAGTTGGATTTCAATTCTTTTGAGCACGGAACCAAATTTAAAATTCGATCTTCCTTTTCTCGATTTCAAAATTTTGAATACAACAACTTTGGATTTTGAACTTGAGATACACAGTCTAGTTGTTGATAATTCAATAATGGAAGACGAATTTAATGAACATGAATTTTATGGAATTTCGAAGACGAGTTGTTAAATTCCGAAGGGGTAGATTTAAATCACCATTTTAATTTTGAAATCGATAATTTTGAAGAAGTTTTCAATGACAAATTGCAATTTGGTGAAAATAAACTTGAATTTCAACCAATTATTTTATCGACCCCAAAAATAATCGACAATAAAACAACTCGTACGATTTTTAATAAAACGACATTCGTTTTTCCAAATCAACGTTCAACCTTGAAATCTTCTATGGTTTGGTTTTTCAAGCTTAATCTGTGTCTCGCATACTTGACGAGACAAATGAATCAATCTTTGGAAGACCGTTTTATTTACTTTTTGGCAATATACTTTCTGATCTCGTGTAAATACCATTAATTTTCATTTAAATAAACGTCATGTTTTTATTTTTCTCCTTCCACTTGGGTTGACTGTGGGGACACAGTCAAAATCAACTGTGGGGGGGAGACTCATCTTCATTTTTATTTTATTTTTCATGGTTTATTTTTGCCTTTTCTTTTAAAACCTCAAAAAAATTTGGAAAAAACCTAAAAACAAATTTTCTTTCGATTTATTTTTAAAGAAACACTATAAGATAAATATATGATTTTGGTTTATTAAATTGAAATTTTTGAAAATTATTTGTCTTAACAAAAATAAAAATAAAGTTTGATTACAAATAAGAATGATTTAACTAGTATATATGAAGATTCATACGTGTTAATTATGAAATACATCCTAATTGAAAACTTTGTTTTAGAAAGTGGTTGATTTAAAGTTATAACATTTTTTGTCTTTTAAGTTAAATGGTGCTAAGATTATTTTGCAAAACTCTCTCTTTCGAAAAATGTAAAAAAATTGAAAAAAATAATATAAAAAACAAAACATTTGTATAAATGTAAATATTTTCTATTAACACCTATGATCGAGAGGTGTACACACTTGTGTGTACACTTGCCATGCTCTGTACCTTTCTCACGTAGGCCCGAAAGGCAGTGCACGATAGGTATATTTGGCCTCAATTTATCCGAGCTAGGTGTATATATAAAAATTCTTTTTAATAACGCCTATAGTCAATATGTGTTCACATTCGTGTGTTCACTCGCCACGCTCTGTATTCCCCTCACATAAGTCCGCAAGGCAATGCATGGGTAATATATTTGGCCTTAGTTTATCTGAGTTAGGCATATGTAAATATTATAAATATCAATAAAATTTTCAAAAAAATAAGAGAGAGTAAGCAAATGAAATCCAAGCACTATTTTTACTTATTTGATTTGATTTGTTATTGAAAAGAAATGAAAATACCATTTTGATAAACTTTGATAATCAACTAAGGAATCATTTCTTAGTTACACCGTGTTATTAACCAAAACAACGAGTTAAACTATAGTCTATTTGTCATGATAGCTTGATTTTTGCTGGAAATTTGGACGAGTAAATGACAAAATTTTCAAGATAATAACCAAAACCTATATTTAACTTATTCGTATCAATTTAAAAATAAATCCTTCATTTTGTAAATATTTTCAACAACTCGCATTCATCTCTTTGTAAATAAATCTCGCATTTTATAAATATTTTCACTTTGCATTAGATTTTGTGGGTAGCATCCGCTGAAAACCCTCACGAGACAACACTCGTCCTACTGGGGACACCCAGAGGTTTAACGGCTTGTTGCATACGCTTAATGCAATCGTGCTCCCTTCGAAAACGGGTTTATCTTAGTTTTTCTTTATTCGAGGACGAATAAAATGATTACTGTAGGGGTATTTGATGTGCACGTAAATGTGCATATTTTTACCACATATTTAATCTATCTAAATTAAATAAATGATCATATTGGGTATTTTTACTTGTTTAAACCAAATTCAAATTGTTTTCAAATTGTCACATATTCATCTTCATATTGGGGCATAACGGTCATTTGTGTGCATATATTTCTTTGAAAAAAATTAATTGAAAATTTATATATATTTTTTATAGGATTTTGATCTCAAATAGGAATGGTTTCATGAAGGAATATGCATGCACAAAGAAGATATAAAAGAATGAAGATGAAAATAATTCAAAGTGAAGAACATGGAGGACCCCACTTACCCACCTACCTTAATGTACAAATTAGAGGCTAATGCACATGCTTATGGAATTAATGGCTTCATGTACACTTAAATGATGATTAGTAGTAGCTAATGATTACTTGGCCTCCACACTTTCTCAAGTGTATTTTGGGCATCCTCTCAAAATATGAATTAGGGTTTAACACATGTATATATACCCTTATGTTTCATATAACCCTTCTCTTCCTCTTCACTAGTTTTAGGATCAAAATAAAAGAAAGTTCCTCTGTTCTTTTCATGGCTACTTAGACATTTTTATTTCATGTAATTCCTTTTTATGCAATTTAAAATACATGCTCTTTTCTTCTTTTCTTGTTTATTTCCTTTCACGTTGTAGTCTACATTTCTTTTCTTTTATGCAAGTAGAATAGTTCTCTTTTCCATTAGCTTTCGTTTTCTCTTCTTGTTGTTTTGTTTATTTCATGTTGCTTTCGACTTGTGTTGATATGATAACACAAATGAGATGCTAATCTCTATAATTTAGGGGTAATGAAGCTCTCTTGAATCATATAGATGCAACATTTTGATGTTATGTCTCTTTTGTGCTTAATGGAATGCTGGATGTTTGTCTGATTTTGTGTTTAACATTGAGTTTGATGGCTTATGTTGTTCAAAACAAGTATGCTATGCTTAGTCATATGAATCACTAATTATCTCTTCATCTACATATGATCATGGTAATGGAAGTGGATTTAGATTCTATCTTTAATTTCATATCATTTTCATTAAAGTTAGTAAGTGGGTTAGAGGGTGCATTAAAGTTTGATGGTTTAAGTGTGTTAATTAATAACACTATTAGGCCATGCTTATGATAAAAGCATCAACTAAACTCACAAAGAGTAAAAGGTGATCATAATTTCATTATGTTGATTTATGTGATCATGAGAGTGGATTTGCCTCTAAATTGCTCTTTAATCTCTTATTTGTATTTTCCTTAGTTTTAGCTTGTTTTTGCTTTTTTTTAGTGACTTAACAATCCATCGACTTTGGTTTAATTTGATTGAATAGAATTTTAAAATTTACAATTCCCTGCGGATCGACCCGTACTTGCATACGTGCTACAAGTGTACGCCGTGCGCTTGAGGTAAATTTTATTATAAATTTTTCAACGGTTTTCTAACTTGATAGAATTTCTGCCGATTAACAAGTTTTTGACACCATTGCCGAGGAGTTGATTTGATTTTGAGTTTCTATTCTTAGAATTATTTGTTGTTTGATTTTTGTGTGTATTTTATTGTGTGTTTGCATTTAAAAAAAATTGTTTGATTGTTTGATTTTTGTGTGCATTTATTGTATGTTTATCGATTGCTTATTTTCCAGTTCCATTTTGCATTGCATTTCTATTTAAAAAACACACAATCTCATTTCAAAAACCAAAAAAAAATTACATTTCAATTTACATTAATTTCTATTGCTTCTGTTTTCTGTTCATTCTTCTTCAATTTTGTGCATTGCTGTGCACTACTATTCTCTGCCTGCACACAGTGCTCCACCATTCCCTCTGATCAACATCACTGTCTTGCTATCTAAACCACCATTTCAGTTCAACCATCCTTCACCACTTCATAACATCATAATATCCTCTGTCATCTCCAGAATCTAGGACTGCTTGCACACTTCTGTTCACCACCCTTACCCACTGCATATACTGTCATCGACTATAGAACAAAATGTCAACTACCATTACTTCACCACAGTCATACTTCTCCATATACAAATCGTTCCTCTTGCATTCATCTCGAACTGTTAAATACTATTTCACTACACCACTTACAAAACTGTGCACTTTCAAACATCAGCACCACCAACCCACTACTGCCATTAACAACCACCACATTGTCACTATATTCCTAAATCAACTTCATCCGATTCAACCCAAACTTTCAACAGTGCCAAACTGTGCTCACTTCTTACCTCACCTGATTCAGATACCACTAAAACACTTCCCCATACTTCATTGCTCATCGCTACAAAAACATACCTGCAGTGCCCATATCCACAACACCACCATTTACAACAACATACCATATTCCTACTCCACTATCTCCACTGTTCCCTACAAGACCTTCCTAAACCATTCATCACCCATCATACATAAACATCAAATGTACTGTGCACTGTCCATGGGCCAACACCACCATTTATCGACAAACATTGTCTATAGATACTACATCTCCACTATAGCAGTTCAATCACTCATCTCCACAAACCCGTAAGAATCACCAATACACATTTCATCAATCTCCCTAGCCTCTACCACCGATCGACAACAACTCTGCCTCAATCATCGAAATTCTGCTCATCCACTACAAACTTCATCTCCAAAACACTACCTCTCTGTCATACGACACACACATCACTCCCTGATCCATTTTCTTCCCATTGACCTTTGGTCATCCCTGCAACATATATTGCATCATAAAATCAAACAGCAACCAAGCACTTCCACTGCTGAGCAACTCAAGCGTCAACATCCCTTCCAGTCACTCCAAAGTGAACCAAACTGTCAAAAAACTTCCTCACTTCAACCCATTGCCGACATAGCCTCCTCCTATGTAACAGCCCTAAAAAGATTGATCACTTCTTATCTGGGTTGCAAATGTGCCAAGTTGAGTCAAGTGAAGTGTCTATATATATGCTGGTATAGGCATTTGTAATGTGGAAGAAATCTGAAGCTAATCATTTATTTCTTTCATTTGTTGCTTAGTTCTTAGTTCTTTCTTCTCCAAACTTGTTACTTAGATCTATCATCCCAGTTGCAAGATTAATCATCTTTTATTGCTTTATATCTTACTTCTGTAAGTTTACATCTATTCAATTTGCGATCTTAATTCTTTTTCATTCCTTCCTGTTAATTCCTGTACTTCAGTCCATGTTCGTTTTATCGTTAGCTATTCTGTTCTTAGTTCTTGTGAATCTTTGCAATTTGTACTTGTACTTAGATCTACAATTTATATTGTTTGTTACATTTCTGCCCTATACAAGTTCTGTTCTTATTATTTCTTAATATACATTTGCAATTTCCTGTTGTTACAAGACTTATCAATTTAATACCAGTTCTTGCTCATTTTTAGTTGCTTATCATATAAGTTCTTTAATTCTTGCAATTTGTTTTGATATCAATTGAGACTTGCTTATTTGATTCAGTTCATTCCATGTCAATCTTGCAAATTTCCGTTTCTTGTTAAAACTTGTACTTTCAATTTTTGTTCTATAATTATGGCTTTTACCGTTGTTAAACTATGTTATCCATTATTGATCAAATTCTTACAACAATACCTCTTTCAATTCTTGTCAACTTGCAAATATCCGCATCTGTTAAACCATGTTATTTGTATATGTTCATGAATTTGCCCATACCCATGTCTGCTGCCGTGTCGATCTCTATATGCTGAACATAAAATCTTTCATTTCTTGCAACAATTTGTAATTCTCGTCATTATATTTGGAAGAAAAATCATGGTGCTCAAATTTGACTCAACTCTGTTGCTTGTACAACAAGAAAATCCATATCATCCTTTTGTGTGTACCATTAATTATCAGTGCATAGAAAACTGTCACCATATCTTTAATCCATTTCCTTAAACACATTTACCTTCATCAGAAAATCCGTTTTTCATCAATGCAATGACCTCTGATCAACCTGTATCTTACAATTTGGTATCAAATAAACTCACAAAGACTAAAAAGTGATCATAATTTCATTATGTTGATTTATGTGATCATGAGAGGGGATTTGCCTATAAATTGCTCTTTCATCTCTTATTTGTATTTTCCTTAAACAACATCCATCGATCCAAAGCGATTCATGCGATCGATACGAACCGTATCGATTCGAACAACTTCCATCGACCCAAAGTGATCCATGCCGATCGATACAAAGGTATCAATACAACGGTATCGATACCAACCATTTCTCACTAATAATGATCCATCCATATCTTGAGCATACGAACTCCGATTGACCTTAAATCTGAAACGTAGCCTCACCTAGGCCTGTTCGTCATTCGAAATCGATCTAGTCTTGATTGAAGCTCGATCAAATTTTTACGATATCGATCATAGCCCTGTTTCCAATCGATCTCCAATCCTGATATCCATCCTTTCTGGCCAATTTGTTGATATCCCGGACTTGACCAAAAGGCAGGGTAATATTTGTCCACCAAAACATTCCTTGTGGTAAGAAGGCGTGTTTTGAATAGCTCTGAATCCAATATCCGAAGTCCATATTCCATCCATAGCCATACCATCTATTCATAGTCCAGTCCATTACCAAGCCATCCTATCCATGTGTCATAGCTATATCCAAATCCGGAAGTGCTCCGAGTCGATGTCCAATTCGTAGTCATGTAACCACAACCTTAGCCAATTACGTAGCTATCCGAATCCGTCTACCGAGCTTTAATCTATCCATATCTAGTGACCAATAACCGAGTCCATAACCTTTCTGGGTTGATATACAAATGTGGGACCGCACCGGTCCCTTTGCCAAATTCAGGATCGCTCTATGTCCCTTTATCCCAAGCCGAAATCCGAATGCATTACTTCACTGGATTTAACTTTAAATCCGTAGACCTCACCTAGTCGCGTTATCCTATTGACCTCGACTCTCCGGTCAAGGGCTTTTTTGTTCTCCGACGTCGGCTCTTCGGCCAAGTACTTTTATATTCTCCTGCCTCGGCTCTTCGGCCAAAGACTTTTATATTCTCCGACCTCGGCTCTCCGGCCAAGGACTTTTATATTCTTCCACGTCAGTTCTTCGGCCAAGGACTTTTATATTCTCTAGCCTCGGATCTCCGACCAAGGAATTTTATATTCTGTTTGAGTCCATTCCATCACTCTCCAGCGAAAGGACTTATAATTTGTGATTATTGCACCATCTCTCCGGTGGAGACCGTAATCGCGAGACCTATATTATTTATTACATTAACCCGAATCCAATCATCAAAATAAAAGTCTTTGCATACATGGAAAATCAAATAAATGTTTGTACATCCAAGGGAGAAACCATAATTTTCAGAAAAACGAAAAGAAAAACAAGATTTCATAGATTCGAGCCACACAGTTTATTATCGTCTCAGAGCATGCCTAGGGACCGTCCTCGATTCCATACCTGTGCAAGCGACTTAGCCGTATCACTTTGAGCTCTATTACTTATTCAATGCTACAAATTTATTTAGTTGATAATAAGCTGACGTTGCCTAGGTCCAGTGCCATCTTCGTTTGAGGTGGATGGTGGCCTCTCCTGTTCCATTGCCATAGCTCTATTCCTTACATACTGCTGTAGATGACCATTACTTACATGCTCCTCAACGATATCTTTTAAATGCCTGCAGTCATTCGTGCCTGTAGTCATTTCGCATCGATGATTCGATGGGCTTTTCGTATCCATCCATCATCCCCTTCGTATCGATCAATATATACCTGCTGTCCTGTTCGTATCGATCCCCTGCTTGCTTCTCATGTCCATTGGACCCACTTAGATGCATGCTCTTCGTATCCATCCTCTGCATATGCTCTTCGTATCCATCCTCTGCGTAATCCATCGAATTGCTTTATCTATCGTATCGATATGAACCATATCGATACAAACAACATCCATCGATCCAAAGCGATTCATGTTGATAGATATGAACCATATCGATTCGAATAACTTCCATCGACGCAAAACGACCCATGCCGATCGATACGAAGGTATCGATACCAACCATTTCTCACTAATGTTCATCTATCCATATCTCGAGCATATGAACTTCGATTGACCTGAAATTTGAAATGTAGCCTCACCTAGTCTTGTTCATCATTCCTAATTGATCCCTTCTTGATTGAAGCTTGGTCAAATTTTGACGATATCGATCATAGCCTTGTTTCGATTCGATCTTCAATCCTGATATCCATCCTTTCTAGCCAATTTGTTGATATCCTGGCCTTGACCAAAAGGCGGGGTAACAATAGCACTATCTATCGGACATCATATGGAATCTCATAGGGCACTTAATACTTCCAAGTGAAAAATAGAAAACCCCATTATTTAAGGTTTAATTTCAGAAGCGGACCCCTGCAGAGATACCACCTAGCGCAATCCCTTGGTTATTTAATGCTTCATTTGGGAAAAAAGACAGGTCCAACCACTTAATACCTCAAATCCCAAAGCAGTCCCTTCGTCTTATGGCACATACCTATAATGATGTCTCACGTTAGTCCACTATTCATATGAACTGGTAGCCAGATTAACTGGCCAGATTTCTCCTACTCGATTTGGAACTAACCTCGTGTCATTATAAATATTTATCATAAGGATATCTCACATTAATAAAAATATACACAACTACTGATAGCCTCAAAATGAAGGGAAAACCTCTGTCATGCAACTTTATTGACCTCGCATCCCTATGACTTAGCCATAAATTAATTACTCTCTATACACACACACATCTCGCCTTTTCATAAATAAGGCCTTATAAGGAATCTTCCTTATGACGCCTTAAAATATCAATTAGGCTATATAAGAGTTTCCACTTATTTTCACCCTAAGATCACCTTCCTAATGGGGAAAAATAAATATAAATAAATACCTAAAATTAACTACATCATATCCGCAATTGTTATATGTTAATTACATAAATAGAAATAAATAAATATCCACGCTTAGTAATTTCTAGCCGCATAGATTTTATGCTCTAAATTAGCGTTTAATGTCATTTTCCTAACCACTTATTATTACAAATCCTTTTTCTTCAATTTCCCAAGATGTTATGAAATTCAAATGTCCAAAAAAGGGAATAAATATTCATAAACAAAATTGAAAAAACAGACTTGTGAATAAAATAAAAAATCAATGCATTACACCAATTCAATGGAATATCTTAAACAATAAAAATTACAACACAAACCCCATATTCTATTCAACTCTTCTTTTACAAAGAAACAGATAAGAATAAGTGGTGTAAAATACGAATAGAATTCATAATCTAATCCCCTTATGATGTTGGAGAATCATAATTTAACCCAAAGTAGAAGAAGAAGTGGAATAGACTATGAAATTTGCATAAATTGCATAATGAAACAAATTCCATCAAATCAATGTAAATAACTGGAAATCTCAGCATAGAATTAACATATCGAATTAAAACAGAATTTTGGGAGACTTTATCTATCACATTTTCGAATTCCCAAAATTACTAAGGCATTTTCAAATCCAAAAGAAATACACTAAACAATTGCTGAAAAGAAATACTAGGGTTTCCATTCACAGATTAGGCTTTACTTTACTCAAATTGATTTGCAGCCTTCCGATCTCTTCCAAAATCACTCTCTTTTGATACACACACAAAAAATAGCGAAGATGTATATACATTCATTGGATAAAGAAAATTAGAGAAGAAAAGGATAAGAATAGATGGAGGAAAAAATAAGTTAAATCCTTACTTGAATTTTCTACGAAGTTTCCCAATCTTATTAGATTGATAGAAATGACAAAGTTTCGTCATATTTTCTGAAATAATACGAATAAAAGTGGAGAGGATAGGGTCATATCTATAGGATTTGAAACACACCACTATCATAGGATGGAAGTAGGTAGGAAATGTGTAAATCTGGAGCGCATAACCGAATAGAACATAACATAAAACCCTAGCCGCTACTGGCAATTTTCATTGCCAAGCGGTTGACCGTCCATGGGCAACCATTCAACCACTATGGTTGATCGGTTGACCTATTTAGGTCGACCGCTATCTTATTTAGGGGCATTTATTTTTCTTTCCGTTGCCAAACTATTTTATTCCCTAATTAACTTTTTAACATTAAGCCTTAACTAATTGTTCACTTAGCCCCCAAGCTAATTTATTTTTGAAATTTAAATCCTTAATTTTATTTCTTGTTCGAATTTGAATTCAAACTAATCTAATTTAAATATGAGAACTTCAAATGCTCATAACATCTTCGTTTGAGCTTCGCTTTCAACATATTATATATGGAAACAGATCATAATTTCGCCACGAACGCAATGGAATAAATTTCATGGTCAAATTCTAACTTTTATAAAATTCCCATGTCCAACCCTTTTCATTTTAATTTACTTTATTTATTTATGGTTCTTTTTATGGGGCGTTACATTCTTTCCCCCTTAAAAAGGATTTCGTCCTGAAATCTTCCAAGGGGAGAACAGTGTAACTTGAAATACATCCATGTTATACAACCAAGTTCTCTACACAAGCATCTACTCAACCATTCATGCAATGTGATTATGTACCGCATACATGCTAAAATGAGCTCAATCCTAGCGTGAGTGTGTAATCGTGTCATATAAGTATGTATGCAAACATCCAAAACATGCATAAAAATTTCTATATGAGTGTAAAGTGATCATGAAAAAGTGTAACAACCCTTTCCTTTCATCCAATCTAGCAACCACGATACAACAAAAATCCTAATTTTGGAGAGAGAAATTACCAGTTAAAGCTCTGGGTGAGTGTTCTTCATCTTCTCTTCGGTCTTTCATGTGCTTCCATTTGATTGTCCCCCCATTGTACTCCGGCTTACTTAATTATTTCATTATGAAGTCTCCTAGTATCATGCTCCATAATGTGTGTGGTGGCACAGGGCACTGTCAGCTCCATCTCAAAATCTCCCAATTAATCAGACTCTACTCTTCTGGCGGTGTCATGAAAGTATTTCCTGAGGTGAGAAATGTGGAAAACATTGTGGACTTCTACCAACTTGTGAGGAAGCTCCACATGATACACCAATTTTCCTATTCTTTCCAGAATTTTGAATGGCCTAATAAATTTGGGTGCAGTTTTTCCAGACTTCCAAATCTAACAACTTTCCTACGAGGGGAAATTTTAACAAATATCATATCCCCAACCTCAAATTCAAGTTCTTTCCTTCTTCTGTCCGCATAAAATTTATGACGATCTTACACTACCTTCATCCTTTGCCTAATCAACTCTACTTATTACATGGTATCACGGAGCAAATCGTGTCCAAGAAGCACTTTGTTGGTGGTTTCCCATCAACAACTAGGCGAGTTGCATGATCACCCATAAAGTGCTTCAAAAGGGGCCATACCAAGTCATGATTAGTAGCTATTTTTATACGCAAACTCAACCAAAGGTAGATGCTGCTTCCAATGTCATTCGAAATTCAAAACACAAGCTCTCAACAAGTCTTTCAAAATTCTATTCACCCTCTATATCTGTCCGTCGGTTTGCGGGTGATATATCATGCTAAGATTTAAAGAAGTTCCCAAAGTCGTTTATAGGCTCCTCCAAAATTCACTAGTAAACAAGGAGTCTCTATCACCGACTATGCTTACTGGAATTCCATGTAGACAAACTACCTCTTTAACATAAATTTGGGCGAGAGAGGTGGTAGTCCGTTTTCTCCTAATCGGAAAAATATGAGCACTCTTGGCGACTCTACCAACAACAACCCAAATAGCCTTATCGTCCTTTTGACTTTTAGGCAATTCTTCCATAAAATCCATTGAAATATGCTTCCACTTCCAAGTTGGAATTTTCATAGGTAATAATAATCCACCGAGCTTCCCTTGCTCATTTTTTATCTTTTGGCATGCCAAACACTTAGCAACAAACTCGGCTATGCTCCTCTTCATTCCATTCCAAAAGAAAATTCTTTTTATGTCCTTGTACATATTGTCTCCTCCAAGATGAATGATCATCCTTGAATGGCGACACCCCATAAGCGCATCTCTTATTAATTCATCAATCATTGGAATGCAAAGACATACATCTCTTCTCAAATATCCCCTCTCATTAACTGAGTATCTCATAGCATAGGGAAAATGCTCCAATTTCCTTAATTTTTCCAAAATCTCTACTAACTCCTTGTCTTTTACTTGCTCGTGCTCTATACAATCCTTCAAGGCTAGTCTAACCTCCGTGACTGATAGAAAACTTTGAATGGGTTATGTTGACAGTTGGAGGTTAAATCTAGAGAGAAAATCCATCTGTCTCCATTTATATATAGCACCTGAGGTAGTGTGTCTACTAGTAAAGGCGTCGAAGACTACGTTCCCTTTTCCAGGGGTATATTGAATACCAAAGCCAAAGGATGCTATAAACTCCATCCACCCTTTTTGCCTAAGATTCAAATCCTTTTGGGAAAATAGGCGTTTGAGTGATTTATGATTAGTAAATAGCTCAAACCATTCCCCCAAGAGATAATGTCTCCACATCTTCAAGGAAAAAACAATTGCTGCCAATTCTAAATCATGCATTAGATACCTCTTCTCATGATCTTTTAGCTGTCTACCAGCATAGGCAACCACCTTTCCCTTTTGCATAACAAATGCTCCTAATCTTGTGCTACATGCATCCGTGAAAACCATAAATGGCTTGGCTCCATCTGCAATAGTGAGTACGGCTGCACTAGTCAATAACTCCTTATGCTTCTCAAATGCCTTGATGCACTTATCTTCCTAAATAAAGACTAGATTCTTCTTAGTCAATTAGGTTAAAGGGGCTGCTATTTGTGTAAAGCTCTTGATGAACTTCCTATAGTAGGCTGCTAACCCTAGATAGCTTCTAACCTACGATGCATTACTAGGAACCTTCCATCCTTGAACAACTTCCACTTATTAGCATGCACTACCAATCCTTTCTTTGAAATAATATGCCCAAAGAACATAACTTCATTTTTCCAAAAGTGGCATTTAGAAAACTTGGTTTTGAGTTGGTTTCTTCTCAAGGTCTCTAATATCTCCCAAAGGTGGTCCTCATGCTCCTTCTTGCCTTTAGAGAAAAACCAAGATATCATCAACAAACACCATGAAAATTTTATTAATTTGCCCTTTAAGTATTCTACTCCTCAAATCCATAAGGTAATACAATATGAAGTTGAAACCTCTTAAATGCACCTTTGTCATCCAGTCAGGCAAGTTCCTTGGGTATATTGTAAGCGCACATGGCATTGAAGAAAATCGTGGGATGATTGAGGCCATAAGAGGAATGGGAATCCAAGAGAAGCCAAAGGATCTGATGAGTCTAAATGGCAGGGTAGCGGCACTAAGCAGATTTATATTAATAGACAAGTGCATCCCGTTCTTTGACCAAGTGAAGAAAGGGAGAAACTTCGAAAGGAGTGAGGATGCAAAGCTATATTTTCAAACCTAATGGATCATCTGGTCAATACTCCTATTATCAAAATTAGTGATAGATAAGGACTTTTATGTTTATTTAGCAGTAACTGATAAAGTATTTAGTACTGTAGTGGTACGAGAAGACGAAGGGACCCAAAAATCCATCTACTTCATGAGACAGTGCCTGTTAGGAGCAGAAATAAACTATTCAGTCATTGAAAAGCTAGCTTACAACCATCTCTTATATAGAAAGAAAGCTACGGCTCTATTTCCAGGCATATCCCATCAAAGTCCTCATAGACAAATCCCTCAGGCATATACAACAAAAGCCAGAGACATCAAGCCACTTATTAAAATGGGCGATAAATCTTAGCCAGTTGGACACCACCTATTGTCCCAGAAAGGCAATCAAAGGTCAAGCACTTGTAGATTTCATCGCAAAGTGCACCCTATCAAATAAACCTCAATCAGAGGAAGAAGTAAACACCGTGCTGTTTTGGCAACTGGATGGAGCATTGAATGAATAAAGGGCAGAAATTTAGTATGTACTGATCACTCTAAATGGGAAGAAGCTGTATGGAGTAGTGAACCTTGTTTTAAAGGCAACCAACAATGTGGCAGAATATAAAGCTCTCCTCGTAGGCCTAAGAATAGCCCAAGTAATGAAGGTAACTCGTACTAAAATTTGTATCGATTCTCAATAATTTAGAACCAAGTGTAGGGAAATTACTAAGTGAAGGAACCAACATTAGCCAAATATGTGGAACTGTCTAAGAAGTTACTAGTTCAAACAGTTTGGAATAGAAAAAATCCCATGATCACTAAATGGGTAGAGGCATAACCCCTAGCTATGATCACTGGGAATAAGATAGTCACTTTTGTAGTGAGGAACATAATCACTAGACCTGGGATCCCCCACAAGATCATTTCTGACAATGACACCCATTTTGAAAGTAAAGATTTTACAAAGCTTTGTGAGAAGAATGACATAATAAAAAGTTTCTCTTCAGTCGCTCATCCGCAAGCAAAGGGGCAGGTCGAAGCTGAAAACAACCCATTAAGAAGCTGCTTAAGTAAAGGCTATAGAAAGCTTAAGGAAAGTGGGCGGAAGGACTATCTTTAGTACCATGGGCTTATTAACTTCAACTAAATCTCCAACAGGCCATACTTCTTTTTCGCTAACCTACGGATATGAGGCCATGCTTCCTATCAAAGTAGAGGTCTTTTCACATAGAAGAATATCACATACAATTGAAAAGAATAAGAAATTGAAGGAAATTGCCTTAGATCTCATTCAGGAAAGATGGGATGAGGTTGCAGTAGTATCGGCTACATATTTGCAAAGAATGGCAAGAAGTTATAACACCAGGCTCAACGAATGAAACTTTTGCAAAGATGAACTGGTACCGCGAAGGGTATAGGCCAAATATAAGATCCGAAAGATGGAGCATTGGGTCCGAATTGGGAAGGTCTGTTAGTCATGACAGAAGTTTTGCGAATGGTGCATATTCACTATCATGACTTTATGGCAACCTAGTTCTAAGGACTTGGAATTTAGAGCACCTTAGACCTTACTTTGTATGACTTATATTGCTTATGTAATGTACACTGTAATTATTATTGTAAAGTAATAATACATTGAATTGGACATAGGGATATTAGATGGCTCAAATCGACATAAAAATCTCTCTGTGCTAATATTTTCTGACATAACTAAATAATCATTTTGGACGTAGGGATATTAGACTGCCCGAACTAGTTATCGAAACAGAGCTGCTTATAATGTAACTTGGCTTCTTCATCTAATGAACAGGATGTAGGGATATTGGACGGTCTGAACAGTATAAAAACCCCTTTATGTTAGTTCTACTAACGTAGCACACTTGACGTACGAATACTAGACAGTCGAAACCAATAAAAAAAACCATGCGCATGATTTAAAAGGTTATAAATACATGACCTAACTTCACAGTTAAACCTGAGTCCTTCCTCCAATAGTAGGGAGGACCGTGCTAAGTGCACGAACAAATGATTGTTATAGCTCACCATTGTCGTTCAATAGTTCTACTAACAACATAGCATATAAACGACAATGGAAATCTTAGAAATGAGAACGGTGATGCCAAACTAAAAATAAATGACTTTTCATAGCTCACCACCCTCTTCCGATAATGTGCTGACCACACAACATATGAATGACAATGATCTATCCCAAATAGCGGTGCAGACCATGCCAACCATACAGCAAAGCTTATATAAAAGGCAACATCTAGAAAAAACTTTTAAGATGTAAAGACCATGAACGAATAAATAAAAGTCTATATCGACCTAAAATCGTTATAGACTTGGGGGCTAAGTGTTACACCTATATTTTTAAAGCTATGTCAAAACTAGACCAAATAAGGTGCAGAATAATGGGAACAACCCTTACAATTAAATCTGAGATAAAAAGAGAAGAAACCTAAATTGATTAGTTGATACCACACAAGAAGGGGTCATAAATCATAGCAAGCTACAAGAAACAAAACTCGGTTATTCAAGTTAAGACTTAATATTATCGTCAAGAACAGTCACAGAACATGATAGCTAGCCCGCAGTCGCCATCTTTGATCTATCCAAAGAACTACAGCTAAAAAAGCATGAAGTTACAAAGAGATGAAATACTACGCTCATAAATCAGGCCTAAGATATACCTAGTATGTGCCAACTTAATGCTCCACCCTCTGAATGTAATAAACACGGGAGTAAAAAGAGAACGGCAAAAGAGGAAAATTGCTCTTCATCCAAAGGACTCGCTAGGTCCAATTATTAACCATAAGAACTTATACATTGTTAACTCTTTCAAGCATAGATCTACCCTACAGTCATGGAGAACCACTTGAGCAGTACCACAAGGAACTAAAAGAGTTCCAAGCGCCGCACACAAGGTTACCCAAAATTTACTCTACTGTAGATCTACACTAGTTAGATAAAAGAAAAAAAAAAGGCGTCCGATCATAAAATCTTACACACCCTCATGCCAAGGGCAAGCCAGAGCAAAAGCAGGCCAACGTTAAACTAGCATTACAGCTCAAACTAGGCAACTCATCCCCAACACAAATGTCAAAACCTACACATCAAATTAAGGGAAGGCAGTATGGCTACAACTATCTCAAAAAAGTATCGTACAAGTGAAACATTGTAGATAGCATGGACCAACTTCATAAATCCCAAATGCACTGAAAGTAGTACAAAGGCATAACTTACTACTCTGCTAAAACAAAATCATAAAGGCAAAATAGCTCACCCTGGAAAGAAAGAGGTAGTGTAGATGGTTGCCCTCCAAAGGATTCATATGCAAAGCCAATTCAAGTTTAATGTCTTCTGCCTCGATTTCAAATATTTCCTCTCCAATTTAAGATATTCCCCTTTAATTTCAAATGTTCCTACCTTCACCTCAAACTTTACCCCAAAGACACATTAGCAATCCAGGTGCATCAAACAAACAATGCGAATAGATGACACCTTGCAAGATCTAAGGGCTGAACACAACGGCAAGAGAAGGATTGTGACAATCCAAGTAGATCTATATTCTATAAATAGAAAATGCACTATAGTAGGAAAGGGACCTTTTCCCACTATTCAATACTTTTTAAGGTTTGAAAAGAATAAATTATTATATCCTCTGCTATTGAAATCTGTACCAGAAACTATAAAGGAAGAAAGATAAATTTCCCCTATGGACGTAAAATTCCTTAACATTCGAGCCACGTAAATTCCCTGTGTTCTTGACTATTTTCAATATTTTGTTATTTGCTTGCCTAGTTTCAAGTAACAATAGTTACATTATTTGCATCAAAATTAAATATTAGTGGGATTTGACATTTTTAACAAATAGATAAAGAGCAACTACCTAATTGTATAAGCATTCAACGACATATTTACTACTTAATGGCAAATTTAAGACCATTAAAGTTTGCTAATTCAAAATCATTGAGGTAATTAGTATGATAATTACTTTATTATCAGTTCAGGTGTTATATGATGAAAAATCTTATTAATGAGGAGCTTTTGCCGCCAAAGGTGTGGATGCATAAAATGCAAACGGTCGGGATTGAAGAGTCATGATTTCTATCTTGGAAACTCAACCGCAGGCTCATATGATCGAGTTATTGGATGGGTCCACTACTTATAGCTAGGTAGATGATTCTTCCACCAAATTTGCAGTATGTATATATGAATCTGCATCATATTTATGTGTATATACATGTATAAAAGTCTAATGAATATGTAATATGTAAAAATGGGGAAATACCAAGCTAGAATTGGGGAGCTTCAAAGTCAAGGTATGGAGATAACAAGAGAAGTGGATGAAGATGTATTCCACAAGGTCACTAGAGTTGCTATAAAAAGGCTAGATTGTAAGTGCAACTATTGCAATATTTTAAGGGTATGTAGTAGCTTAAATATTCATTATATACACAATATGATAATAAGTATATGTATATAAAACCATATACATATATAAGTACAATATACAACATGTACGTATACATTGGTTTTAAATCCCAATAAACACATTTGTGAGCGTGTGCGTGTGTTTTACATGAATGCTTAGTATAATTAAGTTTAAGTTATTTTAAATTTCAAGAACCACATGTATGGTATATGTTTTCCAAAAATTATCATTTTGAAAATAAATTGAGTTTGAGTTAAAATATATAAGTTAAGTTGCTCAATAAAATTAAACAAATATATAATTAGCTTAAATTATAAATTTTGTTTCAATAAAGTAAACAAGTAATATAGAATTTTTAAATCATACAACAAATTCAATAAATATATAAATCATTCAATAAATTAGACAAATGCATATACGATTGAGTTAACTTATAAATCTTGTTTCAATAAAGCAAACAAATGTATGCTTGTATAAGTTAAATAACTCGATAGATTTTATATATATATATATATATATATATATATATAATTTGGTTACATTGTAAATTCTATTTCGGTAAATTATACAAGAGTTTGTGTGAATTAAATTATAATTTTTTTAAATCACACAATAAATTAAACAAATATATAAGTTAAACTACTCAATAAATTAAACATATGTATATAGAATTAAGTTAAGGTATAAATTTTGTTTCAAAATATTAAACAAGTGTATGTTTGTATAATTTAAATCACTCAATAAATTATATATATATATATATATATATTGGTTAAATTATTAAAAAAAATTCAATACATTATACAAGAGTTTGTTCGAGTTAAATTATAGAATTTTAAATCACGAAATAAATTAAACAAATATACAAGTTAAATAACTAAATAAATGTATATATAATTGAGTTAACTTATAAATTTTGTTTCAATAAGTTAAATAAGCATTTGTTTGAGTTAATTTTTTCTTTAAATCACATAATAAATTAAGCAAATATATAAGTTAAATAAACTTCATTAATTACGCAAATATATGGTTAAAGCAAAATTAAAAAAAAATTGTTTTAATAAATGGAATATTTGAAATAAAAATTACTCATATTAATAAACAAATTTGGTTAAAACGTAGAGGTCATCATTAGATAGAGGTTTTATGGATAAGATGTTGTAGAAGAAGAAAACGGATGGTTGATGTCACACATCGGTAACCTAGGGAAGAAGCTCAGATTACTTAAGGATGCATTTTTGTAATACTTTCCAAATGAGGACATTTCTGGTGATGGAGATGGCAATGGTGGGCGTGGTCTGAGGGAGTAGAAAGTATCCGTGTTGTTATTGTTTGGATGTCTGGTTTGTATATATTGTGATGATACTACTTGGATATTTTTGTTCTATATTGTGGTGATACCGCTTGAGTATTTGGTTTGTATTACGATGTTATTGTTTGAATATTACCATGTCAGATAAGATTTATGATATTACCGTGTTGTGTAGTATGTTTTGGTATATGAATTTGGCGGTATGTGATAGTACGATATATGAATTTATGATATCAATATGTTATGTTGAGGTGAATATATTTTGTGTATATTTGAATGTGTGATTGAGGTTAGAAATGCAGCAAAAATGCTACAAATATGTTTCAGCAATGGCCTTGGTAGGGCGAATTAAAGGCATCGAGATAACTAATTTTAGCAATTTAGCCAGGCTTCGTTAGGGCATTGGAAATCATTGATACGGCGATGGAAAATCCAATTTTATCAATTTAATTGAGCACCATTTCGACGTCGAAAAGTCAAAGTTACACAATTTCGATAGTAGTTGGTAGGGCATCGTGGTAGAGTAGGAAGATCAGTGTCAGATAGTATTGGAAAATGGAATCTTTGATGCGTCGATATCAACCCCATGCAAGACATATTCACAGCCCCGGAATACATTTTCTGACATACTTTTTACCGATGCCTCTTATGGCTCGGCGCGACGTCAGCAAGATGCTTACAAATGCTCTGCGATTTCCATCTTGAAGTCGATAAATTGCCTTGTTTTTGTAACATGGTTGTAAGTAACAATTTATTTATCCAGATGAGAAACCAAGCTTAATCTTGGCTGAATGTCTCATGTTTACCAGAAAAGCATTTATGTGTCAACATGATCCAAATTTCATACTTGAACATTTATATGTCATAACCATCAAATTTCACATTCAACAATCAGAAAAAAGAACTAAACCCATAATATATATACATATTATAGGTTTAGTTATATATATATATATATAATGAGCAAGAAAATATTGAGACAATGCATAGATGTTTAGTTAACTATTTTATAGAGCTTTCCAATGTGCTATAAATGCCATCTTTTCCAAGAATTATGCTTAACATTAACTCCAATGGATGTTTATACCACGATAATTAATTATAATCAGTTGCACATTATGATGCATAATCAAACTTATTTAAAGTTTTTTGATCCAAGTGTGTTGTACGGGTTCGCCTAGTTACTATAAAAACCATGTTTTACACCAGCCCTTTTTAATTCCATGTTAATAGATGACAAATTTTGTTATTATGGTATTGAAATTTTGAGTAGGAGAAGGCAATAAACGTGATCAAATTCAATGCATAGGGATTCAAACTACTCAATGGGCAGCTCGTTATTAACAATACAGAGTTTTCCCCCTGTATATTTGCTTAAAGAAATTTATATGAATATTTCAGTATAATGCAAATGTCATGCATCATAATGTATTAAAAAGTTACATCATGATTTTTCTCTAGCAAATAACAGTATATATGGTATGTTGATAATACAGAGAGTGGATATCAAACTTGAAAAATCAAGCATTACACGTATTCCGGTTTGTAAATTGTAATACAAACATAAAAATAATTTCGATAATTTATTTTTAACAACAATTATATGAAGTCGATGAATATGTTTGAAAAGAACTATAATATATTTATTTATGTTTTCAACCCTGGGGGTTGGCTTGAGGCAACATATTCTTTCTGGTTGAATTGATAAAAATAATTTATAATAGCAATCCAATCATTGTTGATATATTTATTAATATATTTGTTCATTTGTTTCTTAATAATGTTAGACATATGGATCATTCCTTGCGATTTGGGAGAGATGACAAAGGCAACATTTTGTCTTAGAAGGATCTAAAAATGAAACTTAATGCTTAAAAGTTTCATGTGATGTTTGAATAATATATTATCTTATAAGGACAATTTGACTAAAATGTAAAATGTATAAATCTGAAAGGTTTTTTATATCTTACGTTCTTATATAGTGTTTCTTCAAGATTAGCTTAAATAAACATATCACTTGAGGTATTTATATATTGTCATTAATCCTATTAAATCTCTTCAAGGTCTCATGCATTGTGCAGTCTTCACACTTGATAGTACCGTTGGCTTAAATATTTAAATTGTACTTTGACTATGGTCAATCACATGATATGACGATTATCTTATAGTTATAGTTGGGTGTATATTGAACCATTTAAAGTAAACATTACCCGAAAAAGTACTCATTTACTTTGTTATGGAAAGTTAGTATCGCCGTAATTGGTAATCTAAAGTTAAAATCTTTGGTTAGAGTAAATCAGTTAATCAACATTATCGGATTGAACTAAAGATTTCAAGGTGGTATCGTGCTAACTATGGATATTATTAAAGTTTTTGATCATTGTCCAAACTCTAGGTATCTCGGTGATATAGTGACGATGAAAAAAAAACTAATAAAAATATCATTGCTTACAAAGTAGTTTAATAAAGATTAGAAATTGGATTTCATGTAAATAATTTGTTAGCAACTAAACTCGTGTACACTGATGTGCTTCGACAAAGTCCTTGTATGCTTCAATACATAAGTTGTTTAAATATTACGGAGGGCCGAAATGACATATAGTAGTCACATAATAGTACTTATTAGCATATTTCTAAATTTGATTAACTCAAATTAATGTATATACGTTATAATTTAAAATGAAGGAAATTAATATAAATGTTTTATTGACTTTTTATGGCATTTAATTATTTATTTTAAGCCTTAAAATTAACTAAAATAACGTATAAATCTTATATGTATAATTAAATTAAAAGGGCTTATATGAATTTTTTAATAACTAAAATGTTAATTCTTTTTATGTTCGAATACACATACACATACACATAGATATTTTCTAACCTTTTGGTGGTTATAAATACCAACATATTCTCCTATAATCTTATGCTTTTATAATCTTAGGTCGTTGCCCCAATTAAAATAAGTTAAACTTTATACATTAGTCCTGCAAGCCAAACTAGGAGGAGTTGTAAAGTTAATCGTGTGCACTATAGGTAGTTATTTAATTTTTTATATAACTCAACTCATGTCTGAGAATCCTATTCGAAATAAAGTAAGTTTTTCGTTTTCTATTTTATGTATTATAATATTGTAATATAAGTAATGATCTTAATATGTTAGAGATATAAAAGTATAAAATTATTTGGAAAAGTATTTAGTTGATTATAGTTAAAATTATGTGTTACCATTAGTATTGAATATGATGTTTAAATAACTTATCCTTAAAAAATGTTCCTAGTCAAGAAATTCAAGAAAATGATACTGATATATCCATTGAGACCAAAGCACGTAACGCTCTCCATGATGGTGAATTACTCGTGATTATTGTCGACGCGAATAGATTATGTATTTATGTTTGTTTGGAACAATCATAGAGCAACTCAACATATATCTTATATATGTTAATTCAACTTAGTCAGAACAGAGGATCTCATCCAACGATGTGCAGCCATCTTTACACATGAGAGTGTCGTTGACTTAAGTATCTACACTTTAATTTGATTATGTTCAATCATAAGACATGTTAATCATGTTACGTCATAGTTAGGTATATATTGAATGTAATATCCCTTATTATGAAATCTAAAAATAAAACTCCAATGTGCTATAGCTACATTGAAATTATGTTTCGACTATAGAGATGAGATCATAATATTAAACAATTTTAAGTAAATAGGGAGGACAACAACTATAGTAAGAATCAAATCATTATAGTAATGCCTTGTAATTAAATTCTCGACATTCGTGTCTACACAAGGGTAAAAAATATAATGCAACATAAATAATAGTGTTATGTCCAACATACAAAGATGTTAACATAAACACTTAGTACAGTGAAATCAAAATCACAAAGTAATATTCCCAAGCCTTCCACTTCGACTTTGGCTCCTTTGTTCGTCCGCCCACAAAAACCACTCTATTTAAAACCATCAACTTAGCCTACTAAAACTAATATTTGTGAGTTTATATGCAATAAAATAACAAAAGCATTAGTTGGAAATAAAGTCTGATATAAACAATATATTACTCTAAACATAAAGAATAGTGAGACCACGCCTCTAAACCACACAATGAGTTTTTGCATTCATAAATTTAAACATACATATGGTTCAATCTTACATGTCTTACTCTTTGCCAACCAATTCGACATTTCATACAGTAGTCATACTCTTTTCGAACAAAAACCAACATACTCTATTTTAGGCTATCACAAGGCCTTATGCCTTTTATAATAGAAGAAAGGTTTAAATTTAAGCATTTTGTTGCCTCTAACGCCTTATTTCTATGCTTTCAGATTTCAATTGCCACTAAGGCCTTACGCCTACTTTGTTTTCATATTTAATTACTACATCATGCCTTACATCTTCTACCGACACATGGACATCACACTAATAGTATTTAACTACTTCCTTAGGCCTCACTCCAACATTCGCATACAGTTGTCACTTTAGGCCTTACACCTACATTCACAGCTCTGGCTTTCACTTCTAGCCTTATGCTCGCATTTTCGTTCGTAGATGTCACTGAGGCCTTACTCCTTCGTTCTCGTTTACGAATGCCACTAAGGCCTTACTCCATTACCATTTACTAATGTCGCTAAGGCCTACTCCTTTGCTTTTGGTCCATTGACTGCCACCTTAGGCATCATGTCAACTGTCAAACACACTACCTAACTAGTCACTATTACATTTTCACTTAGTCATTCATTAAGCTACATTATCATTAATGTTCCAAATATTGATTTTGGCCGACTTAAGCCTTAGTATACATTCTATTTCGAAATCAATTAATTTCAATTTCAATATCTTGTCGAAAGATTCACTGCCTTCGGTAGTCACTATCTCTCAGTCTCGTCTAAGGAAGCCTTTCATAGTTTATCTTAGGTAAATTATGGTATTTAAACATTTAAATTTCCAAAATCCCCTCCTCTACCCATAGTTCCTCATTTTCCTTCAACCTCCTTCGACCCTCAGCTAATAACATCGGTTTATAACCTTAGCTTGCTACTTGTCATTTCTTAGCTTCCTACCCAAGCCTTTGTACCAAAAGTCCTGGTTCATTCTGTGCAGTTAAAGCCCCACTATCTTTAAATAGTAAATTGACTTTAAGTTTCTTTATTTTCTATTACACTGACTAGACCAAGGCATTTTAGCACCCTCTTTAGCAATTTTGATATAAAAATGTTGATGTAACTAATACTCTATTGAACCAAATCAACAAAGTTAGGATAAAAACCTCATTTTAAGGCGTAAGTGCTCAAAATAAGTTAGAAATATATTGTAGTCACCAAATCTAGACTGGAAAAATCATGAAATTCTTCGATTTTGTTATATAAAATTAAATAATATTTCCTCTTTCTACACAAATGATGTGAGAATAAGAATAAATTAACTTTAAATATTTGGTTTTATGTCTAAAAAAGCTTTTTGCATCTCTGCTATTCTCCACTATATTCCCACTTTATCGCTACTATAACATTTTACAGCTCCACCTCTATGGAACAGCTAAGAGGTTTAACTATGCAGGGTTCAATTCATATTTTGGTTCGGCTTGACATCTTTCGACAAAACCTCTCTGTACATGTCAAGAACCGTTCCCTACACACCTTATACTAGCTCTACAAGCGTCGACTCCTTATTTGTTTAACTTAGTCCTTTTATTACATTTAATATATTTTACTGACACATTAAGCACCAAATGTAGATTAGGTCTATTGACTAATTAATTTACACCATAATTAAATAAGTAACATTTCGACCATAATTATTTTCATTTTAGCCCCTTATTATGACCTTTCGTCCATGCTTAGTTTCATTCGTAAGTTACTCGATTTATTTCCAAAAAATCGTAGGAAGCATTAATCATGATTTAATTCTATATAAGTCCTCGAACTCCTTGTTTCTAGCTACTTTCCCTATTATATGGCAGCCAATTATTTCATATTAATTTTTTTACTTAGGGAAAAATAATATAAATCAAAATTCACCTTTAAGAACATGTTCCCAACATTATATTAAAATTTTGAAGCATTTGGATTATGGAAAGCATTAGAAATATTCATTATAAACAGTGGGGGATTATGAAAGAGAAAGGGATTTATAAAATTTATTGCTCACTTAGACTCCTTAGTTAATGAAGTCTCTACTTCCCTTAGCTTTAAAATTTCCTTTTCTTTTTCGCTCTTGTTTAGGCTGAAATCACCATTAAAGAGGGCAAATTTTTGTTCTAATTTTGAGTAGATTGAAGTGAAAAGAGAAAAGTGATTATCTCTATTCTAATGAATAATTGGGCCTTTGACCATCATTTCCCATACCTTATTTAATTCATGCAAGTTAAGCTTTATTAAACACTACCACTGCTAAGTAAATGTACACCCAAATGATTATCAATTTTTTTTTTGAATTTCATAATTTAATCATTTAAACCTTTATTTACATAATAATCCTCTAATTAATTGTTTATTAATTTAGGTTGCTACAGACTTCTTCTTTATAGGAAATTCGTCCTCAAAATTCAAATAAGGTATGATGGTGACTCTTAGTCTTTTCGATGCCCACTCTAGAATATACATATAAGTTCTCGACCCATGTGTCTCAAACAAATAAACTAGTGAATCTACCAATACATAACAAAGTTAAAGAAAATATCATATACATGGTTTACAACAAACATATAAATTATTCGTGCTAAACTAAAATAACAACATGGGACAAGTCTTCTTCACTTTACCTCTGTTTCCTATGTACAATCACCCTGATCCACACTCTACTACTCTCGGTTTATAATCGAAATAGGCTTCTTAACTTAAGTCATGTTTAGTTCAAGAACCAAATATTCCACTGCTGTTGGAATCCCAATATCCCTAGGGTCTCGAAAGCACTTCGGTAGATGTGATACGTGAAATACATTATGGACCCTGGTAAAGTGATTTGGCAATTCAACTCTGTAAGCTACTTTGACGGTTCTCTCTAGTATTAGAAATGTACCAATATATCTTAATGCTAGTTTTCCAGCCTCTCTAAACCTAATGGTGCCTCCCGTTGGTAACATTTTAATAAAAACGCGATCCTCCATATCAAACTCCATGTCTTTCCACCTCCAATAGACATAGCTATTCTGTCTTAACCAAGCATCTTTCATTCTTTTTTAGATCAATTTGAATTTCTTTGAAGGTTTGCTCACGAGATCATGACCTAAAACGAGTTAATCTCCACTCTTGCATTAACTTACAAGGTCTTCCACACAAACCCTCAAAAGGTGTCATCGTAATATTCGATTGGTAACTATTGTTAATTGAAAGTTTTAGTAAGTGAAAATGATCTTCCCACGGTCCATCAAAGTCTAATACATAAGATTTAATCAAATCTTTAAGCACTTCTACGACCCTCGTGATATGACCATCTGTCTATAGATAGTGAGCAATCGTACATTATTCCAAACCAAAGTACTCTGTATAGTTTGCTAGAATTCACTAGCAAATAATGGATCTCGATCACTAATCTAGTACTTGGAATTCCATAAAGTCTCACTATAATCTTAACATATAACTTGATTAGTTTGGATGCCGACCTTGTGGACTTTACCAGAATGAAATGTGTACTTTTAGTCAATCTGTCAACCACAACCCATGCACTTTCATCCTTATTATTGTCCTCAGAAAACCATCAACAAAATCCTTCAACACCGAATCCCACTTCCCAAAATTTCAAAAGGCTTCAAAATTCTACTCGGCTTCTAGTGTTCTACCTTAATCTATTAGCTTGTGAAACATCCCTTCACATATTCCCAAACATCTCTCTTTATCCCCTCTCAATAGACGCTCTACTTCATATCTTGATACATCTTAGTGCCTTCAGGATGAATTTCAAACTCTAAATGATGACATTCATCTAGGATCAACTTTTGAATGTCCTCATTATCTAGAACATGCAACCTTCCCTTATTTTGAAGCCGAGATGTCTTATCAACACCAAAGCCCATCAGCCCAACGCCCCTGGTACAACTCTTTACGCCTTGTATCCTTTTGGCATATTGTGGATCTTTCTTCTGTCCTTTGTAAATCCTCTCAATGAGGGCTAGATGAACTTCTTGACATGAGAGTGTCCCAAAAGCCTGACTTAGACCAGGGCTCAATCGAAAGTGCACATAACAAGTAGTCAGAGTCTCTAGAACATTCCACTCATAAACTATAGCTAAAACACAAATCTACTGCTTTTGGATCAAGACATCAAGAACCTTATTTCTTTTCCCGGGGTGTACTTTATCTCGAAATTGTATGATGCCAAGGACTCTGTTAACCCATCTTTTTCTAAGGCGACAGACAGACAGATTTAACCTAATAGACGTTATGGTTATCAAGGCCATTAGTCAAGAGAGATGATTCTGAGGTCTAGAAATCAAGTGCATGCAATGATATGAAGCGACAATCAACTAATACCAAAAGAAAAAATCTCCAGAATGTACTAAGCACCAATTTAACCTGCCTTTTAGCAAAGCTGAATTTAACCTAATGGATTTTGTAATCATCAAGATAGGACACCCGAAGAGGTAATTTGGATTGGAGTTTGGTTATATTTAAAGCTATGAACGATAGTCGAATGGATTCAGATGGATGACACTCAAAAAATGGTGAGGTATGGAGCTAACTCTCCTCTAGAGGATCAGTACCTATCCCTAGTTTTTGTCTTGAACTGGTTGAGATTGATATGGAATGACAAGGAAGGCCCCACAAGGTTACATTTCAAATTTCAAGTCATTTGGAGTCTGTATGCTCATGTTATTGGAAAAATACTTCACCTATAAAAAGGGATCGGTATAGATGGATCGGTATAGGAGGCATCGGTAAAAGAGAGATTGGTATAGAAGGGATCGGTATAAAGGGATCAACTAAACTTAATTTTGCATCAATAATCGGTCAATAACTCAAAATCTATACATGTTATCAACATGAAACTTGGAGTACAAGCTAATTACAACATATGCAACACCCTCTAGGGACCTCATTCCAATTGGAGGAAATTGGAGGGATCGGTAGAAATTAGAATTCAAGCAACACCACTTCATGGAAAATGCCATATCTCACAAACCGTATGTCAGAATTACATGAAATTTAGGGAGCAAGTAGATAACACCCTAAGGCACCCATTATAGGGATCACATCCCATTTGGACACACTTATAGTTATCGGTACTGATCGCTATTATGGGCCTCGATGGGCTTGGAAATTTTTGGATGGCCTTGTCTTTGTTTCCCGAACCTTCTGCAGAAATTTCAACTTGATCCATGCACATCTTCCCCTATAAATATAGCAAGAATGGTGTTGGAAAAAGGATCTTCTACATCTTCTTTCTGCTTCTCTTTATCTTCAGCCTAGGCTATACTACCAATTTTATTTTTAGACTTTAGAATGCAACTGTAGACCAACTTTAGTACAATAAAAAAGGATTATTTGAAAGTAGATGTAGGCTGGAGTTAGTCGAACCGCTACAAATCTTTCCTCTTTTTTACTTGCTTTCTGATTGTTTTAATTTTGTTCTCTATTCATTTCTCTTCATTTTTTGTGATTGGATTAGATATTGGTTCTTTTACATAATTGGATGTTGGTGGCCAATTTTGATGCCAACATTTTGGAGCTTTCACTGAGAAAGCTAGCCCCTGCGGATTTGGAGTTCAGATTTGAAATCAATTAGAGAGCTAGGATTTGGTGCAATAGCAAGACAATAAACAAGGATGCAAGTAGAAGACATAAGCCATGATGGAGGGAGTACTGAGGCCTCCTTAGGAGTTGGAGCTAATCAAACATCTATCTACATCGTCAGAGATGAAATGAGAACAATGATGTACACTATGTAGGAACAGATGATGAAAAGACAGGAGGAGATGATGCAGAATCTACTTCGACAGATCAGATAGGTTGGAGCCATAGGAGCTGTTGGAATGCTAAACCAAGGAGTTGGAATGACAGGGACTGTTGGTGCTATTAATCAAGGAGTTGAGGAAGCAACATGCGTTGGAAATCAGAACAGGGAGCATGGAGACAGAGCTATTGGACAAAGGAGTGGAACATAGCAGCTAGCGGCAGTCTTTAGCCATCTAAAAAGGATCAGCACTACAAAGGGATCGACACCAATCTGCAAAGACATGGGGGGCATGCCCCGGGTTTGGTTAATCACGATGCTGGAGGATCTACGGTCAATTCCATGGAGCTTGGTGCGAATTGGAATTTGGATGCTCGTCCAAAGTAATACGTTCAAGATTTCCCTCATAGAATCGAGGGGCAGCTTGGATATGATGATAGGAGACTACCACTGGAAGACAATGATAGGTTTGTAAGATGATCATGCAAGCTATGCATGGAGGATTAGTGAACAGGGATCTAGAGGATGTAAATAGAAGTTCATTCACTGCTAATATCAGGAATGCTAGGAATACACCAAAATTCAAACTAACAACACTGGAATCTTATGATGAAAATTCAGATCCAACTATGCATATGATGAGGTATATACGGCATATGGAAGTACTGGGGCTTCGAAAGAAGTCCTGGCATGATGCTTCCCCCTATACTTAATGGATGTAGCAGCACTATGGTTCAGTTGGAGACACGTTCTATTAGCTTATGGACAAAATTGGTCGAAAGATTTATAAAGCAGTTTCAGGTTCACATTATGAGATCCAAGAATGTAAGTACACTAATATCAGTAAAGAAGTGGGCAGTAGAATCACTTAAGAATTTCTTAACCAAATTCAATGCGGCAGTTGTTTCGGTGGATCGACTAGATCCATCGATGGTTTTGATGTCGGTAGTGTCAGAAGTTGCAATTAATTTAGATTTTAAGATATCACTGGTATGGGATCTACTAATAGATCTCGAGAAATTCTACTATGAAGCTGATAAACAGGAATTTTTTTTAATACGGTACGGGGTAGAGAATAGCTCGGTGAAACCTTAGGAAAGGACAAGAGTAAGTGGAACAGGATAATAGCTTCGATGGATCGAAGGAATAGAGGGGAAACCCAAATTCTCTTCTTACTCAAAATTGAATGATACCCTAGAAGGATATATCTGGATACTCAAGAATGCCTTCTGTATCTAAGGTCGCCAACGAGGGGACCCTCCAAATGCGAATGGACATAAGGAAAACACTGCTCTATTGCATGAGCTGTATAGGCACAATACAAATGAATGTAGGAATTTGAAGGATATCATTGAGGAACATATAAGGAATGGTTAGTTACAATAATATGTGAGGACTCGGGCTATGATGGTGGAACAAGAGCAGCCACTGTCCACTCGAATGAAAATGGCACTGGATCAAGACATCATCAACTTGTCATCAATTGATCAGGATGGCATGGAATAAATATCAAACTCCACAGTAGGATGGCTAAGTCACTTACAAATGTATGGATCGAGGAAGGTCCTTAGGCATGCTCTGAGATGATGATAAACCGTTGCGCTCGGGTTTGTGAAATTTGTTTTTTCCTTCTTCCTTGCTTCGAACTCTTGTTTTTTTAGTTTTTATTTGAACTCTGGTTTATTGGTTTTACAAAAACTTATTTTATATTTTGGAAAATGGACTTAGGAAAGCTTAAATTTGGATTAATGTAATAGATAACATATGTCATGATTGTTGTCCTGTTCGGAGAGACGAGATAACAATCGCAAGGAATGGGTCTCACTATCGGGCAAACACAATGAAACAGACTCATGCATCATGGATTAAGTCCTCAACTGGGTGTCGAGACTGAAAAATAAAACCCAACAAGGTCATCAGGTATGGACTATGCCTGGTAAAGGGTAGGTTGCTTCGCTCGAACGTGATGGATCGACCTACTTAGGTCGTCGAGTATGGATTGTGCTCGATAAGGATCCAGAGAGATCAAGGTCGTTAGGTATGGTCTATGTCTGGCAAGAGCTGGGTCGCTATACTCAAACATGATGGATTGACCTACTCATGTTGTCGAGTATGGATTGTGCTCAGCAATTATCTGGAGAGATCAAGATTGTCAGGTATGGACTATGCCTGGCAAAGGGTAGGTTTCTTCGCTCGAACGTGATGGATTGACCTACTTACGTCGTCGAGTATGGATTATGCTCAGTAAGGATTCGGAGAGATCAAGGTCATCAGGTATGGACTATGCCTAGCAAGGGGTAGGTCGCTTCGCTTGAATACGATGGATCATCCCACTCAGGTCGTCAAGTATAGATTGTGCTCAGCAAGGATCTGGTGTGATCGAGGATTTGGATTAGGATAACAACCCGAAGAGATTATGGATTTGGGTATCAGTTTGAACAACAACGGATTTGGCTTTGGATGGATGTAGATAAAATGATCCAAAGAGACCGTGGATTTGGATTGGATTCTGGATTGGAAAATATGGCTGTAATTGGGTTATGGATTTCAAATTTTGGATTTATAGCAATTCAAAACGCACCTTCCTATCGCAAGGCATGTTTTGGTGGGCAAAGTGTTAACCCACCTTTTGCCAAAGCAGTAGATAGGTAGATTTAACCCAACATACTTCACAATTATTGAGGTCATTATTCAAGAGAGATTATTATGAAGTTCAGAAATCAAGTGCAGGTAGTGATATGAAGCAAGGATCAACCGATAACAAAAGATAGAATCTCCAAAATATTCTAAGAACCGATTTAACCCGCCTTTTGGGAAGGCCGAATTTAACCAAATGGATTTTATAGTAATCAAGGTAGGATGCACAAAGAGGTGATTATTTGGATCGGAGCTCGGTTATATTTAAACCTATGCATGATAATCAGATGGATTCGGATGGATGGCACTCAAAAAATTGGCTAAGTATGGAACTAACACTCCCCTAGGGGATCTGTACCCGTCGACGCCAAAAATGGGCGTCAACACCCGATAGAATCTAGTAGAGATTAAATGAAGAATGAAATTAAAATAGAGCAAATATCATAAATGAATATAGATTTCCATAGTGGTTCGACATTCTTGGCTTACGTCCACTTCAGATTTTTATTAATCTTGCACTTGATTAGGATTACAAGATTGTTTGGATCAACTAGAATCCATTAGTATAAGAATGAAGAATAAAAATAAGATATCCTTTTCAGCAGAAAGAAGGATCCTTTTTCTGATGCCATGCCTATTGTATTTATAGGGGAAGATGTGCATGAATCAGACTGAAATTTCAATTGAAGCTGCGAGGGACCAAGACGAGACCACCTAAAAATTTCCAAGCTCATCAGAGCCCATAATAGGGATCAATACCGATCCCTATTAGCGTGTTCAAATTGACTGCGATCCCTATGAGTCATGTCTCATGATGTTAACTACTTTCTCCCTAAATTTCATGCAATTCTGACGTACAGATTGTGAGACATCGTATTTTCCATGAAGTAGTGTTGCTTGAATTCTGATTTCTGCCAATCCCTCCAAAGAAAATTATGCGATCCCTCCAACTTCCTCCAATTGGTATGAGATCCCTAGTGGGTATTCCACATGTTGTAGTAAGCTTGTACTCCAAGTTCCATGTTGATAGAATATGTAGATTTTGAGTTATTTACCGACCATCGTTGCAAAATTGAGTTATGGAATTGATACGATACGATCCATAGTATTGAATATTGATAATACCTAATTCGTCTTCGGGGAGTAGTGAGCTTTCATGGTTCTGCTTCGTATTATCATCCACGCTTGGTTTTTGGAAGCCACAATCATCATTCTGGGCTACTGGCCTTGATGATAGTCGAGTCTAACTTGTCCAATTAGTTTGAATATTGCCGGGTCAAAATGCCAGATAAATTTTCCCCCCAAAGTATGTCTTGTTGCATATATGACATGCTTTGAATTGAAGCAAGTTAGCATCGCTAGAAAGAAATCCATCTAGTTCCTAAATAGTCTCTATCCATCCATTGTATCTTCCCAAAGTGTTGTACCCTTTTTGATCGTCATGACGCTTGGTCGATTTCCAATAGTATATATTCAAGATCGTATTCCATTAGTTGCTATCTGTGTCCAGTTCTATAGGGCTAGTAAGCTTTTGCTATCTAATCTAGTCTTTTCTTTAATAACTCCAGATGAAAATTCAATTTCTATTGTTCAGGTATATGTTCTTATCATTGGCTCCTAGATGTGTTTGCATGCTTATGAGTCATCACCAATTCCTTCTAGTTTAATTACAATTGGATTGCAATTCCTTATTTATATATTATTTTATAATAGGGATTGTAATAAGTCTTTCAATGAGAGTGGACTTCAAGTTTTTGGGAATGATGGCCTCAGAGCCGTATGGAAGGGCGAATGGAGTATGGCCAGTTGTGGACTTGTGGATGATTTTGCAAGCCCACAATGTTGTTGGGAGTTCATCCACCCACTTACCTCTAGCCTTTTTCAAATGTTTCTTTAAAATGAACTTTATGATTTTGTTCACAACTTCAACCTATCCATTTTCTTGAGGGCGAGTAACTCCACAAATCTATTTTCAATATGATGCCGAAGATGGAAGTGTTTAAATTTAGCGCTGTCGACTTGGGTTCCATTATCAGTTATAATGGTTCACGGAAGGTCGAAATGATAAATGATGTTCCAGACAATGAAGTTGATTATTTTCTTTATTGTGATCATGGTTAAAAGTTTTGCTTCAGCCCATTTGGTGAAGTAATCAACTGCTATGATGGCGTATTTTGTACCACCTTTAGAATCGGCACATCAATACCGCAAAGGGTTATGGACTGGCCATTTGATAATTTCTGTCAGTGGCGCTCTCGGAATTTTTGCAAACCTCTATCAATCGTCGCATGCTCTAGGGTGATCATTTGCATCTTGATTGATAGTTGGCCAGTAATACCCATAGCGGAGTATTTTCCTTGTTAGGGTTTTCCCTTGGTGTGATCTCCGCATTCTTCCTCATGGACTTCTCTAAAGACTCCTTTGATTTCATGATGGGCAATACACTAAAGTAAGGGAATGAAGAAACCCTATCTATACATGACTCATTCTTGGATGATGTAGCATGAGGCTTTGGGAAGGATCTGTCGTTTTTCATTCCTCCATCTAGGAAGGATCCCCCATTGTAAATTGTCTTTGATAGGAGTCATCCATGACTCCTTTTCTGGCTCCGTCTCCAAGATCTAGTCGATCTCCATCTGTCAATGCTTGGAATGTCAAGTACTTCAACCGAGACAAAGTCTATTTGTTGCGCTTCCCTAGAACTAGCCAGCATGGCCATTGAGTCGGCTTTTCATTTTGTTCTTTGAGGATGTGTGTAGTGGTGTAATACTTGAAGTCGGCTAGTAGCACTTAGACCCGACCGAGATAAGGAGCAAGACGCTACCCCTAGCAAGATAAACTTCCCTTTGGCATACTACTTACTAGGAATCACAAAAGGTGTGTAAAGTTTCCACTCCCAGTTCTCTAGCAAGCTTGAGCCTGACGATCAAGACTTCGTACTTAGCTTTGTTATTTTTTGTAGGGAAGTCGAGTTTCAGGGCGTAGAAGATCGATCATTCCTCGAGAGTCATTAATACAACTCTAATGCCAGAATACCGATCATTGGAAGCTCCGTCATTGTACCACTGCTCTTTAGATAGTTGTCTGATGTAATGAATTCAAATATGAAGTCTGCTAACGTCTGTCCCTGGATAGCTCTTCGAGTGAGACAAATGATATCGAATTGGCTTAGCTCGATATTCCATCTGAGCAACTTTTTAGACGTCTAATATTGCTGCAGGACCTGTCGTAATAGCTGACCGATGTAGACGTTAATGGGGTGAGCCTGGAAGTAACGACGGAACTTTTATGACACAATCAACAGGCAGTACGCGAGCTTTTCCAGCTTTGGGTAGTTTCTATCAACACTTGCCAATCGCTTACTAACATAATATATAGCCCTCTGGATCTGATTTCCTTCACGTAACAGCGTGGCACTTATGGAATGTACACACACTACTAAATAGATGTATAAGTCTTCACGATCCAGTGGCTTGGATAGTATGGGAGGTCTCTCTAAGTGATCGACCTGAACTTGAAACGCATCTATGCAATTCTACATCCATTTAAAGTTCCTATTACCTCTTTTGATCAAGTCAAAAAGCAATACACTTATCGGTGGCCCTAGAGATAAAGCGGCTTAGGGTGGCAACCTTCTCATTTAAGCTCTGTACCCAATTAATCGTCTTCGACACTTGGATGTTTCGAATTGTTTGAATCTTCTCAGGATCGACTACGATTCAACAAGAGTAGACGATAAAACCCCAAAATTTTCCTGATGCAATGCCGGAAGAGCATTTCAAGGGATTTAGTTTCATTCCATATTTTCATAGAACACTAAACATCTCCGTTAGGTCATCGATGTGGTCATTTGATCGTCGTGAATTGATGAGCATATAGTCCACATTTACTTCCATCGATCGCCCGATCTGGTCTTTGAACATCCCGTTGACCAGTCTCTGTAAGTAGCTTCAACATTATTTAGTTCAAACTACATCGCAACATAACAATATAGCCCTATATCGGTAATGAAGCTAGTGTGCTTTGGGTCGGGAACGTGCGTTGGGATCTGGTTGTATCCGACATACACATCCATAGATAAAAGCAGTTCATATCTAGCTATTGAGTCCACCTGCTTTCGTTCCTCAAAAGTGGAAAGTTGTCTTTTGGGCATGCCTTGTTCATTTCTAAGTAGTCGATGCATGACTACTGCTTTCCATTAGCTTTTCTCATAAGAACTAGATTGGATACCCATTTCGGGTAGAGGGCATCATGAGTAAACCTATTGTTTTTGAGTTTGTCCATCTCATTTATAAGTGCAGCAAATCCCCTTGGATCCTTACCGCATTGCTTTTGTTTCACCGGGACATGCCTTGGGTTGACATTCAATGCATGGTTCACGATAGTCGGTGAAATCAAACGCATGTCAGAAGGGGTCCAAGCGAATATATTAAGGTTCATTCAGAGAAAGCCAGCTAATTCCTTCATCATCATGACACTGAGCTGTGATCCGATCTTTAGTACCCACCATGGGTCTCCATGGCTGACTGTAACATTGATCGTCCGCTCAGCGGGTGCAGCCTTGGATTCCTTGAGTTCAAACGTAAGTATTTCACGTATCAATCAATGTGAAATTTGGTTGGGACAGTCAATGATGACAGTTAATCTGGTCTAATCTCAAAGTCTTCTCATGAGTTGTTGAATATGATAGTGAAAGGCTCTAAATGTTTTGAGCGATTATCTGAAAATGACCGAAGATCAAGCTTAGAAGCATGTTGAATCATATGTTAAGTTGGGTTCAGCCCCATGTTGCGTGCAACTGCATAACTGGCTCTTGCTTTGAGTTTGAATCTGCTTGTATATTCGAGTAATGCTCTTTCCATTTAACATACTCATGATCCGTTACTCGTCATTTGGGTTGGAGCGATGATCAATTGCCCATGAGCTTGGGCATTGATTTGATGATTCTATATCTAGGCATCCTTTCAGTCGTAGCCTTGAGTTGTTGTAAACACTAGGTATGAATCGTAGTATCACAATCAGTCTTTAGATGATCACACATCCACCCCCGGTCTCAGGTTGATAAATGTACTACATGGACGGTCGTGTCTCGTCCTAGTCATGTTTATACTCCCACCTTAGCTCCAAAGACTTAGAATTGATCGATGAATTGTCAGTTCACATTCATCTCGTTTCTTGCTTGTGCCCCCAAGTCTAGGGCATATGTCGATAAGTAGGAAGGCAAGACATGTCCAATCAGTGACTGATGCACTCCCTGTCGGATCAAAGGCAAGGATTAGTGTGCGAATGGTCGAGCCACCTCTGTTTCATATTGTTCTTCCAGTCAGATCATGGTAGAGTTAATGAATGAACGGTCCCGTCGCATTCATGCAGAGCTAGATGGTCAGTCACATCCATTTGGATTCATATTTTCCTGCCAGATCTAGGGATAAAGTTGGCTCAGATGCAGTTGGATTATGCTCATCTGGTTTAATACTCCTTCTGGCGGATCAAAGGAGGATGCTGGAGAAATAATGATCAATTTGCACTCATTCATGGTTTGTTCTCCTATCTAGGCTATGAAGACTATAGTTATCCGATGTATGTTCAGGTCACATCCATTTGTGGTTAGTGCGGATCAATATTGACCCTCGATCTAATGGTATGATATAGTTAGTCACCTATAACTCCAAAGTCGTTCCGATTTGTTTTGTATCAAGGCCTCCTTGCAGTAATTCCCTTAAGATGTAAAGATCACCCAGCCAGAGCTGTAGTAAGACGTCGTACTCAGCTTGTAGTAGTTTGTGCTCTCGTTCTCATTCTTGGGTTAGCAAAATTAATTCATGGACTGTCGAATTTCGTTCGTAGTGAGTTTATACTCCTCCTGTCAGGTTCAGGTTGGAGTTTATGGAAAACTGGGTGGTCGAACCACACTCATTTATTTGTTATACTCATATCCACACTCTGGGGATAAGAGTTTGTTGGCGAGTGGTCGAACCGCATCCAGTTTGTGTTTATACTCCAATCCGAAAATGAGGACCAGAGTTATTTGCTGGACAATCGAACCGTGTCCATGTCATGGTTTGAATTTTGGACTAGCTGATGTCAAGGCAAGGCTTGGATATTTCGTCAAACCTCAGGTGCGACAAAGTCGTGGATGGACGTATCACATCCTCTTTGGATTGGACCGTGTAACAACGTCCAATTCAGGCTTAGGCTCTCAAACTGCCCCTGCATCTAGGGCAAGAGTCGATGCATGGACGGTCATATCACGTCAACTTCCATTTGGATCCTGTTTCTATAGAGCCTTAGGAGTAAGATAAGTGTTATAAAAAACTTCAAGCTTAAATAGGGGAGTTGATGGTCAGATCGCATCCACTTTGAGTCGTGCATTTGCCCCTAAGTCAAGGGCAAGAGTTGACAAGCGGACGGTCAAACCACATCCACGTTTTATGGTATTTATACTTCAGATCGCACTAAGGGATAAGAGTTGATGAATAGACGATCGAGCCACATCCATTTTTTGTGTTTATACTCCGGTCCAAGCTTCGGGGACCAGAGTCCTATAATTGGTGGCCAGTCACACCCATTTGATGTTTATACTCCAATCTACGCTTTGAGATCCAGAGTTGGTCGATCGATGGTCAGTCATATCTATTTGGTGTTTATACTCCAATCCACACTCTAGGACCATAGTTGGTCAATGGATGGTCGTACCGCATCCAAGTTTTTGATGTTTGAACTCCAATCCGCACTTTGGTGCTAGAGTTAGTCAATGGGTGGTCAGTCGCACCCATTTTTGATTTATACTCCAATTTTCAAGTCGACGTAAAAGTTGTCGAATGAACGATCAAACCACATTCATCCATGGAATGGAATTCTGTCCCTAGCATTAAGGGCAAAACTTGACAAATAGACAGTCGATTCACATCCACTTGGTGATTGTAGATCTTCCAATCAAGTCGAGGGAGTAAGTGATGGATGGCTAGATCACATCCATGCCTGTGCTGAATAGTTAGCTCTCATCCAATTTTCTTAGTACTCCTACCAACAAATCAAGGGAGAGAGTTTTTGGATGGATGATCATGTCATATCCACCTCAAACTACAGTTGTGTCCAAGTGTTAAGGGTAGTGGTTAATGAGTAGGCAGTCAGTCACACCTACTTTAAGTCGAGCTTCTAGACTGTTTTCTATTTCCAAGGTAGGAGTTAATTTGTGGATGATCAAATCGCATCCACTTTAGTTGGACCTCGGTCGTGCCAAGCTTCGAGAGAGAAATATGTATTTTGGTGAACTTCAAGTATGAGCTGGGAGGGGATGGTCGAGTTGTATCCACTCCAAGTGTTTCTTCAGTCTTCAAGTCAAGCGTGGATGTTGATGAGTAGACAGTCAGTCGTGTCCACTTTGCATTGGATTCTAACCTTGTAGGGCTCTGAGCAAGGCATAGATGTTCTTTTAGAATTGAAGCACGAAGTAGGAAGTGAATGGTCGAGTCACATCCACTTTCCATTTCGAGTCCTTGCCTCCAAGTCAGGGGCATATGGTAGCGGATGAGCTGTTGAATCGCACTTGTCTTGATGATCCTCTAAAGGTCTGTGGAGGTTGGTTGAGACCCAAATCTAATTACTTGGTCACCTGCATCATTTGGAAGTAGTTTAGCTTAAGTTAGTCATAGTTCACAACATAATTTAAAATGAAATAAATCTTATAAATAAGAGAAGAAGAGTCGAACACTCGCTATTCCACTTTGCCCCAGCCCTCCTCGGTTGGAAGTCGACCATAGGTGGTCCAATTGATAATCAAAGGTCATTATTGGTAAGGGTCAGGTGTTCCCTACCCACCATTCTGTGGGACTTCACATATTGTTGAAGCTTTCCTTTCCAAATTTGCTTTTCGATCACATCTCAAAGGTGTCTGTAATCGCTGGTGTTATGACTGTCTATATCTTGAAATATACAACATTTCTTGGATTTCTTCTTGGTTTCGGTGGACTCCCTCGAGGTCGGTTTCAAGTACTACTTCGAATCTCTAAGTAGATGTTTTTGATTGAATCATCCAAAGGAATATATGAGTCAGATTTTGGGATTTTGGGTTGTTCCTAGAATCTAAGTCCTCATCCAAGGCCTCAATGCTGCCCTCGCTTTGAATTCCTTCAGTCAATGGGCTTGCATCGTTCTTTCTCCTAGACTACTTTACCTCCTCCTTGCTTAGGTTTCGGTTCACTTTGTAACATAAATGATTCAAGGTCATATGAGGCTCTCTAGGTAATTAATCTCTAAAGTGTGTCTCGGGGTCGATTCCCCTTATCAACGCTGTTAGTATAATATTCCCACTAGGATTGCTCACTTTAGTGATAGTGGTGTTAAACCTATGCCAAAAGTCTTTGATCGGCTCGCCTGGCGCTTTGAATAAGTTGGGGATAACAACATCGCGTCCTTGTCAAGTCACATGCATTCTGAATTTCTTAGCGAACTCCTTAGCTAACTGATAAAATAAGGAGATGGACTTGGTGGTGATCATGTAGATCACATGATCAATAGCTACTCCTTCGAGGAATATGAGAAAGAATCAACATTTAATTGCATTCGTCGCTTTGGAAGAATTTATATGCCCTTCATATTTCATGAGATGCTCTTGGAGGTCTATGTTTCTAGAATACGCCGGCATATATGGCATATTGAATCTCTTGGGATATTATGCATATTGAACGGCTTTAGTGAATGGGCTTCGATTGGGGGAAATGCTCAAATTATCGTTAGTACGTCCCATTTTCAAGTTATGGCTGCTTGTAGTGCTTGTGAATATTGTATGCATGATTGTCCAACGTGTGATAGATTGGTGATAATTTACTTGGAGTTCGACCTAATAAAATTTTCTATTTGCTTGGAGTTTGTCCCTGGTTCACTGAATTTAAAGTGTTGGGTTTGTGATGAACAGTGCTTGGAGTCATACCGATGTTTGCTTGGAGAAAATCTTGGTTTTAGCGAGTTTGACCTTGATCCAAAACGTTCTCGGTTTGCTTCAAGTCGAATTGGTGATGACTTTAGGTTCAACTTTGATGATGGATAGCTATACTTTGAGATGGCATAATAAGCAGCGTAGGGCGATCATCACACAAGCCATCATATCATAATTGGCAAATCAGGCGTTTGGAAGCTGGTCAGTTGAGAGCAGTCGTAATCTACCTTAGAAGCTTGATCTAGCAATTGATCCCAGTTCATGTCATATCATCTTGGTTCTCCAGCCTTTGGGTGTACCGTTTGAGTTGCAATTCCTTATCCATTCCTTCATTGTAGTTCAGCAGCTGCCAATTGATCCCTTATGCCTCGGTCAATCATAGGATGCATGGGAAGAGGATAGAAGGCACCTTTTATAAGCTGAGTTCCAAACCTAAAAAAATTAGAGATATTTTTTTATAAAAATGAATCATACACGATCCATATTTTTTATGTGCGACGAGAAGTAGGGATCGATCGCGATCCCTTTTTGTTCCTAGGAAGGAGGGTTCGGTTACGTTCCCTTTTTGAATGCAAAAGGGATTGGCTGTAGGGATCAGTTGTAGTTGAGTTTGTTGTGGGGATCGATGGAACAAGGGTTTGGTCTTGGATGAACGTGGCATAGGGATCGGTATTCCATGTTTTATGAGAGGGATTATTCATACGGAGCATAGAGGGATCAGTAGTGGATGTAGGGATTGGCTATAAGCGATCAACCGAAGGGGTCGGTCATGGAGATGGTTGTTGGCATACGATCGGTTGTAATGGTAAGGTGGGGTCGGTGGTATAGGAATCAGTATATAGACCTTGCAAAGGGATTAATATATACACCTTATAGAGGGATCAGTATTTATACTTTAAAGAGGGATCGATATATACACCTTGCAAAGGGATCGGTATATATACTTTTTGGAGCGATCGGTATATATGCTAGAGGGATCGGTATACATATATGTTGGAGGGATCTGTATATATGCTGCATGGATCGATATACATATATATTGGAGGGATTGGTATAGCTATTTCATATAGATCGGTATTGCTGCCTTTGGAGGTATCGACATTGAGCATGTATATGTATTTTTGGGTCGATCATGAAGGGACAGGTGCTAGATCCCAAGAAATAGGGATCAGTTAGATGGCCTTGATGGAGCGATCGGCCATTTTGGCCTTGAGAGAGAAGGATCGGCCATTTTGGCCTAAAGAGAAGGATCAACCATTTGGCCTTGAGAGAGGGATCGGCCTTTAGTTAGCTTGAGTGCAAACTTCAACATCTGATCATAAGAACTCACATACATGAGTGAATCTGATCCCTTCCAAATAGACATGAACACAAAAACAACTCCAAACAAGAACACTAGCATCATTATTTCTTTCAGCTCCACGATAAGTTGATTTAATTCTTCTAATCATGGCTATTAGCTTCCTTTAGATTTCCTTTAAATCTGAGTAAAATAAGAAGTTTATCAGAAGAACACTGGATCTATCTCGTGAATATGAGAACACATAAGTAGATGATGAGATCCAATCAAGCTGAGAATTCGATTCTCAGTGAAAGCATCAAAACGTTGAAGCCAAAAATGGACACCAACACTCATAAATCTAGTAGATATTAAATGAAGAATGAAACTAAAATAAAACAAATATCATAAATGAGCACTGATTTTTATAGTGGTTTGGCAGTCTTGGCCTACGCCCATTTCATATTTTTATTGATCTTGCACTTGATTATGATTACAAGAATGTTTGGATCAGCTTGAATTCATTAGTAAAAAAATGAATAATAAAAATGAAAGAGCATTTTCAGCAGAAAGAATGATCCATTTTCTGACGCCATGCCTGCTATGTTTATAGGGGAAGACGTGCATGGAGCGAACTCAAATTTCGGCAGAAGGTTCGAGGACCATGATGAGGCCACCCAAAAATTTCCAAGCCCACAATAGGGTCGGTACCGATCCCTATTAGTGTGTCCAAATGGACTACGATCATTATAAGGGGTGTCTCATGATGTTAGCTACTTGTTGCCTAAATTTTGTGCAGTTTTGACATACGGTTTGCGAGATATCGCATTTTTCGTAATGTAGTATTGTTTGAATTCTAATTTCTGCCGATCCCTCCATCTTCCTCCAATTGGAATGAGATCCTTAGGGGTGTTCCACATGTTTTAGTATGCTGGTACTCTAAGTTCCATGTTGATAACATGTGTAAATTTTGAGTTATTGATCGTTCATCACTGTAGAATTGAGTTATGGAATCGATATGATACGATTCACAGTATTGAATATGGTTCATACCTAATCCATCTTCGGAGGGTAGAGAGCTTATGCTTCTACTTCATATTATCATCTATGCTTAATTTTAGGACCCCACTCTGGGCTTCCGGCCTTGATGACAGTCGAGTCTAACTTATCCAGTCAATTTGGGAATAACCAGGCCAAAATGCCGGATAACAGTACGTGTCCCTATTTTTTGTGCCGAACTAGTTGAGATTGATATGGAACGAAAAAGAAGGCCCTATAAGGCTACATTTCAAATTTCAAGTCATTTGGAGTCCTTGACATAACTACCTTTGGAGGGATCGGTAGAAGTCATAAATCAAGCAACACTACTTTACGAAAATGAAATATCTCACAAACCGTATGTTGGAATTGCATGAAATTTGGGGAGCAAGTTGCTAAGGCACCCCTTACAGGGATCGCAACCTATTTGGACACACTAATAGAGATCGGTACCGATCCCTATTATGGGTCCCAATGGGCTTGGAAATTATTGCTTGGCCTTATCTTGGTCTCCCAAGCCTTCTGTCGAAATTTCAGCTTGATTAGTGCATGTGTTCCCCTATAAATACAACAAGCATAGCGTCAGAAAAAAGATCTTCTGCATCTTCTTTTTTCTTCTCTTCATCTTCAACCTAGGCTAAACTCTGCTAATTTTATTCTTGGATTTCAGATTGTAACTATAGACAAACTTTAGTATAATAAAAAGGTTTATTTGGAAGTGGACGTAGGCTGGAGTTAGCCGAACCATTACAAATATTATCTCCATTTACTTGCTTTCTAATTATTTTAATTTTGTTCTTTATTTATTTCTCTACTTATTTTTGTGATTAGATTAGATATTGGTACTTTTACATAATTGGGTGTTGGTGGCCAATTTTGATGCCAACAAACTCTAACCATTTTTGCTGTCTCATGTTCAGCTCCTTCTGAGAAAACAAATATCTCAAAGACTTATAGTCGGTAAAGAACTCAAACATTTACCCTAGAAGATAATACCTCCAAAACTTTAGCCCAAATGTAACTACTGCTAATTCTAAGTCATGGGTTGGATTTTGAACCTCATAGGGTCATTGCGTAGATGCATAAGCTATAACCTTGCCTTTCTACAACAACACAACTCCTAACCCTGAACCCAAAGCATCCATGTACACTACCATATCTCCATTCCCTTAAAGGATCTACAACCAATCCTTCCTTCGAAACCACGTGACCTAGGTACTTAACATCCTTTTTCCAAAAATGACACTTGGAAGACTTTTTCTTTGACTTGTGTTGTTTTAAGGTTTCCAATACTAGTCTAGATGAACTTTATGATCTTGTTCATCCTTAGAATAAACCAAGATATCATTAGAAAAACCAACATCAACCTATCCAACTGGCCAAGAAGACTCCATTCGTAAGTACACAAAGAAAGCTGGAGCTTTGGTTATCCCAAAGGGCATGATCAACCACTCTTATGATCTATACCTCTTAAATGCAGTCAAAGTAATACACTCTCCAGCAACATATTGTTAGTTCCTGATATGATGGTTTTGATGACAAAAATCTTAGGACTTGTTATAAAGTATAAAAATAATATCTTTTTCTTGACATATGTATATGCAGGTACTGAGAATGAAGACTGTACAATATAGAGATTCAAGACTGACGAATTCAAGATTGAAGAAATGAAGACCGAAGACTCATAAGTATCAAGAGTTCAAGAGTTCAGGATATCAAGGTTATCAAAAGTTCAAGAGTTCAAGATATCAAGATATGTGATAGAGTCTAAATTTATGTTAAAACTTCATAGTAGCACTTAAATCTTTATTTGAATTTTAATTGTGGAATGGAATCCACTTTCTCGCTTTAATAGTGGGATGGAACCCATGATCTCTTTAGTGGGATGGAACCCATGATCTCTTTAGTGGGATGGAACCCACGACCTTTTCTAGTGGAACAGAATCCATGAAAATTTTAAAATGACTTAATTTTAGGGTTTTTCAAAACTATCTTTTAAAAAAGACATCTCTCTCTCTCGGTTTAAATATTTTAGCCTTAATTCAAAAACTATTTTTAATCATATTAGTTTCAAAATCATGTCTTGTTTTTAAACCATCTCCTGGTTTTAATGTTTTAGCTTTTCTCAAAATATTAATATATTTAGGTTTTATTACTTTTATGTTTCGCAAGATCACTTTCTAAAGGTTTTTATAATCATAAAGTATATTCAAAATAGTTTACAAAGTTCTAAGATTATTTCGACAAAATTTAGAAAGAAAATCTCTTTTAAAACAAAAATCAATTTTCAAAAAATACTAGGGGATGTTGACATGCCTATACCCTCCCTGTCGACATGGTAGCCGTAGATTTTAAAATTCAAATTTTCAAAAGAACTGTATATTCATCATAACCTTTCACGAATGGACATGACTATTATTCTTCTGTATATACCTGTTGTTTTCAACGAATTTTAAGCTAGTTTTTCTTCATTTCTTCACTCCTTCTCCACTCAAATATTCTCTTGTATTTCAAATGCTTTAACAAAATTTTGCCGATATCCTATGTGAATCAAACTCAATCATCTCCAGTTTGATTCCCTTCCACTCTCTCTCAAAGATCTTGGTGCTATTCAGAGTTATAGGATCATTTGTAATCAAAGATCGAAAGATCGAAGTATACCGAGTCTCTCTCCCTATCAAAGTGTGATTGGAAACAGTGTGATTGTGGCCCGTAAATCAATTGGGTTTGATTGTAGCCCGTAAATCAATTAAGTGATCTTGTAGCCTAATTAAATCAAGAGAGTTTGCCCTAGACTCGTAGACAGAAGTGGGTATCTCATGGCCTCGAAATAGAGGTTGTAATAACGACGTAATATTTGAAATGAAATTTGCACAAGAAATTGTGTGGGACTGGATGTAGGGTAACTCCGAACCAGTATAAAATTCCAATGATTTCTTTCTTTTACTGCTTTTATTTATTGTTTGCATCTATGCTTGGTTCTGTGATTGTCATTTTGTTTGTGAATTGGATCTGCTTAGGTTTAATTTGAAAAGATTTATTCATAAATTAATTAAACACTATTCACCCTTCCTCTAGTGTTGATTCTGCCTTAAGATCCATAATCCACATTTCCTACATTTAGTTATCAGAGCACTGGTTTTCAAAGTTATCATAATCTGAATTTTGAAAAAGTTTAAAATGGCAATTTTTCAAAATTCTATTAACTCTAGTTCAAAACTGTCTAAATCATCATTGTCTCATAAGTCTTCTATTGTTATTATAGAAAATCAGGTTATCTACCGAATTGGTGTGTTGTGCAGGAACAGATATGTTATATGGCTATTGAAGAATCAACACTCAATGGACAAATTGTGCAAATCAAGAAAAATAAATGGATACTTGATAATGGATGTTCAAGACACATGACTAGTAATCCGAAGATACTAATTACATAATTTATGAAGATAGAGGGCTGGTCAACTTTGGAGATAATTCAAAAGGATATGTGATTGGCATCGGTAATGTCGGTAACTCTAAAACTCATATTATTTCTAATGTTCTGTTAGTTAGGAATCTAAAATACATCTTACTTAGCATAAGTCAACTATGTGACAAGGGCTATAAAATTAAATTTGAAAAGGATAAGTGTCACATCGAAGATAATAAATCAAATATTATCTTTAAAGGAATTAGGAAGAAAAGTATTTGTATTCTCAGTATGAAAATCTCAAATGATAACCAATGTCTTTTGGCTAATACAAGTGACCCTTGGTTTTGGCATAAAAGATTTAGGCATTTGAATTTCAAACATTTATCTAGAATTTCAAAACTTGATTTAGTAAGAGGTCTTTCTTAAATGGATTTTAAAGTAGATAGTAAATGAGATGCTTGTCAATTAGGAAAACTTAGGAAGAGTTCATTCAAATTAAAAGATATGATTTCAACTTCAAAACCTCTTGAGTTACTTCGTTTGCATCTGTTTGGTCCATCTCAAATTCAGTCAATAAATCATAATAAATATGTTTTTGTAACTGTAGACGATTATACTAGAATTACGTGGACAATTTTTCTAAAACATAAAAGTGAAGCTTTTGATCTATTTAAAACTTTTGCAAAAAGAATTCAAAATCAACTTTCTTTAAAAATCAAAACTATTCGTAGCGATCACGGTGGAGAATTTGAAAATGAAAATTTTGAGAATTTTTGTAATCAAAAGGGAATAACTCATAATTTTTTTCCAAGAGCTCCAAAATAAACGGAGTGATGGAGCGTAAAAATAGGATGATTCAAGGGTGTGCAAGAACTATGCTTTTAGATAGTAAATTACCAAGAAACTTTTGGGTTGAAGTAGTCGTTATAGCTTGTTACATTTTGAATAGGATTTTAATTAGACCTCTAATCAATAAATCACCACATTAATTTCTTTTCAATATGAAAGCATAGGTATCTTATTTTAAAGTTTTTGGAAGTAAACGCTTTATTCTAAATACAAAGAACAATTTGGATAAATTTGATCCTAAACTGACAAAGGAATCTTTATCGGATATTCTAATAGAAGTAAAGCATACAGAGTTTTCAATTTAAAAACTAACATCATTAAAGAAACAATGCATGTATCTTTTGATGAAAATTTCAAAGATTTTGTTCAAATAAATGATGAAGATGATTTTGTTACTTTAAATAATGAATCAAATGAAATAAATTGTGAAACTGTTCATCCTAATAAAAGGATCAGGCTTTTAAAATATCATCCTATAGAAAATATACTAGGAAAACTGAACCTGTTGTAGTACTAGAAATAAACTAAACAAGATGAATAATGTATCTTTTATATCAATTATTAAACCCAAAAGTCCAAAGGAAGCATCATTTGATGATTCATGAATTTTTGCTATGCAAGAAGAACTGAATCAATTCACAAGAAATAATGTATGGGAACATATTCCTAGGGACAGTTTGACACAGGTCCCTAATAAGTTTCAAAATACAGAAAAACCCCAGTAAAAAAATGTTTATAAATTAGGTCCATAGAATTAAGTTACCGAGTAATGGCATACACTTATGCAATTATTCAGTGAATAATTGCAGACATTTATACAATTATATCGAAAAATTGCATATTTCCACAACTATTCACTGAAAAATTACGGAAAATTCCGCAATTATTCACCAAAAAATTGCGGAAATTTCCGCAATTATTCACCAAAAAATTGCATAAATTTATGCAACTTTTGGATATAATTGCATAAATGTCTGCAATTATTCAGTGAACAATTGCATAACTATATGCAATTACTTAGTAACTTAATTCTTGGGACCTAATTTACGTACTTTTTTTTATTGGGATTTTTGTGTATTTTGAAACTTATTAGGGATCTGAGCCTAATATTCACAAATACAATAGGAACTAAAGAGTTTATAAAAATAAAATGAATAAACAAGGTGAGGTCGTTAGAAATAAAGCTTGGTTAGTCGCACAAGTTTATCGTCAAGAAGAAGGAATGGACTTTGATGAAACCTTTGCACCCGTAGCAAGAATAGAAGCCATAAGAATTCTACTTTCTTTCGCAAAGCACAAAAATTTCAAATTATTTTAAATGAATGCCAAAAGTGCCTTTTTAAATGGTTTTGTTAAAGAGGATATTTATGTTGAACAACCTCCACTTTTTGAAGAAGAAAAGTTTCCAAATCATGTTTACAAATTAAAGAATGCTTTATATGGTCTAAAACATGCTCCTAAACCAGGTGTGACAGACTAAGATCGTACCTATTACAATCAAATTTTGAAATTGGTAGAGTAGAAAATACTCTTTTCATTAAAAGAAACAAAAATGATATCCAATTAGTACATATTTATGTAGATGATATCATTTTTGGATCAACAAATAATAAAATGAACAAAGAGTTTTATAAAATAATGACAAAAGGGTTTGAAATGTGTCATATGGATGAACTTACTTTTTTTAGGATTGCAAATAAAACAATTAGATAGTGGTATTTTCATTAGTCAAGAAAAATATGCTAGGAATCTAGTTAGTAAGTTTAGTATGACCACTGCCAGTGGAAAACTCACTCCTATGACAACCAATGAAGCTTTGAATAAAGAAGAACTGTCAAAAGATGTTGATCAAAACTATACAGGGGAATGATTGGATCACTACTCTATACAACTGCGAGTAGGCCTGATGTCATGCATAGTGTCTGTCTCTGTGCAAGATACCAATCTCAATCCAAAGAAACCCATTTAAAAGCCATTGAACGTATCCTAAGATATGTTAAACACATTTTGGACTATGGCTTATTTTACCCTAAAAATGATTCATTAGATTTAATCTCATATTGTAATGTTGACTATGCTGGTTGTAAATCATATCGTAAAAGTATAGGTGGAACTTGTCACTTCTTAGGACATTCTCTGCTTTCCTCGTTTAGTAAAAAGCAAAATACCGTCTTAATATCAATAGCTGCAGCCGAATATGTCTCTGCTACTTTGGCTTGTTCTCAAGTTATCTATAAACAACATACCCTAAAGGATTTTGGATTAAATATTTCAAAATCGCCAATTTATTGTGACAATACAAGTGCAATAAATTTATCCAAAAATCCTACTCATCATGCCAGAAACAAACATATTGATATCAGATATCATTTTCTCAGAGATAATATAAGTAAAGAGATTATTTCTCTTGAATTTATCAATAATGAGAATCAAATAGCTGATATTCTGACCAAACCCTTGAATCATTCAATCTTTACTAAATTAAGAAAATAACCGGGTATTTATTGTATAAGGCATACAATATAGATATAGTAACATATATATTTAAATAAATAGAGAAAAATAAAATTAGATATATGTTTTGCTTATTATACTTCGTTATTAACGTTATTTCCATAGTATTAGTTTAAGGGGAGTTATGTAGTTTAGGATCAGTTTTTGTTGATGACAAAGAGGGAGAATTATAAAATAGGATATTTAGGCTGTTAGTTAGACTTAGATTAAGGGGGATTTGTTGGAATAAGGGGAGTCAGAGTAGAATCAGAGTTGGGTGGAGTATATTTTATAAACACAGATTGTCATCATCAAAAATGGGAAGATTGTTAGTTCCTGAGATGACGACTTTGATGACAATAACCTTAGGACTTTTTGTAAAATATAAATACTAATATCTTTGTCTAAATATATGTATATGCATGATATATATATATATATATATATATATATATATATATATATATATATTTGCAAGTACTGAGAATGAAGATTGTACAGTAAAGAGATTCAAGACTGACAAATTCAAGATTGAAGAATTAAGACTGAAGACTCATGAGTGTTAAAAGTTCAAGAGTTTAAGATATCAAGATTATCAAGAATTCAAGTTAAGTAATAGATTCTAGATTTATGTTAAAACTTCAAAATAGCACTTAAATCTTTATTTGGATTTTAATTGTGGAGTGGAATCCACCTTCTTGCTTTAACAATAGGTGGAATCTACGACCTCTTAAGTGGGATGGAACCCACGACCTTCTCTAGTGGAATGGAATTCACAAAATTTTCAAAATGACATACTTTTAGATTTTTTTCAAAACTATTTTTTTAAAAGACATCTCTCTCTTAGTTTAAATATTTTAGCCTTTACTCAAAACATATTTTTAATCATATTAATTTGAAAATCATTTCTTGTTTTTAATCTATCTCTTGGTTTTAATGTTTTAGCTTTAATCTTGAAATGTTTATATATTTAGTTTTTATTACTTTTATATTTTGTAAGATCAATTCCCAAAGGTTTTTATAATCATAAAGTATATTCAAAATAGTTTACAAAATTCTAAGATTGTTTCGACAAACTTTAGAAAGAAAATCTCTTTTAAAATAAAAATCAATTTTCAAAAAATACTAGGGGATGTCAACATGCCCATACCCCCCATGTCGACATGGTACAGTAGATTTTAAAATTCAAATTGTCAAAAGGTTTTTGTACTCATCATAACCTTTCATGAATGAACATGACTGTTATTCTCCTATATATACCAGTTGTTTTCAACGAATTTTAAGTTAGTTTTTATTTATTTCTTCACTCCTCCTTCTCCACTCAAGTATTCTCTTGTATTTCAAATGCTTTAACAATATTCTGCCGAAATCCTAAATGAATCAAACTTGTTCCTCTCTAGTTTGATTCTCTTCCACTGTCTCTCTCAAAGACCTCAGTGATATACAGAGTTATAGGATCATTTGTAATCAAAGATCGAAAGACCGAAGTGTATCGAGTCTTTCTCTATCAAAGTGTGATTGGAAACGGTATGACTGTGGATCGTAAATCAATTGGGTGTGATTGTAGCCTGTAAATTTATTAGGTGTTCTTGTAGCATGGTTAAATCAAGAGAGTTTCCCTTGGACTCTAAGATAGGAGGGTGTATCTTATGGCCTTGAAATTGAGGTTGTAATATCGATATTATATTTGAAAAGAAATCCACACAAGAAATTGTGTGGGATTGGATGTAGGGTAACTCTGAACTAGTATAAAATTCTGGTGTGCTCTTTCCTTTACTGCTTTCATTTACTATTTGCATCTGTGCCTGGTTTTTTTGTTGTCTCTGCGTTTGTAAAATCCATCTACTTAGGTTTAATTTGAAAATATTTCAAAAAGATTCATAAAATTAATTAAACACTATTCACCCGCCTCTAGTGTTAATTCTGCTTAAAGATCCATAATCTGCATTTCCTACACATTTGGCAAATGGAATCACATTGCCAAATATAACCACGAGAATACTGTAGCCTCACTCAACTGATAAAATAGATCATCTATCCAACATAATAGATAATGATTCTTCGCTGTCGCTTAACTTGAATTTTGATAATCGATACACATCTGAGGTCATCAATCAAACTTCACAAACACCATAGAAACTCCCTATGGTGAACTACTCAGTCTAATGAAACTTCTATGTTCAAGTACCACTAGTTTCTTCCTCAACTCTTCCACCTTCTTAAGTGGCATTCTGCTAGGTGGTCTACTAATAGGTTGTGCCCATAGTACTAAACTAGTTCAAAATTCAGTCGCTCTTCTCAAAGGTAATCTACCAATCCAAAAACATCAGCAAATTCCAAAACCATGAAAGCTTTATCAATCCCCTCTTTTAGAGTATCCACCACGCACAACGAAATCTTAAACCTTCCTTTTAACTCATCCAAAGATGCCAAGAATATCTCCTCTCTTTTCGATTTCCACGGGGCAATGATTCTCTTAATAAAACAAATTTTGGTATAATTCTTTACCAACCAATCCATACAAAAATCGCTCCGTACCCTCCCAAATCAAAGACAATAGGTCACAAGAAAACAATTGGTCATATAGAACAAGCTCTAGATTAATGCACCATAACCCAAGAGTGGCTTACCCACCAATCAAATCAACTACATGCCAAGAAGTAACTATGTAGGTAACATCTATTGGTACTCCATCAACTACTTCATAGAAATAAAAGAATGTGAATGAGACGACCCAAAATCGGCACCCTCTGAATCCGACAATAAATCACACATGTCTGACCTAGAGCGCACTGATTGCAGATAATCATGAGAAAGAAAAGAGAGGGTGAGCAGTAAGAAAGAAGAAGAGAAGAGAAGAAGAAGGGAGAAGCAAAACCAGAATAATACAGAATCTCACATCACAGCGGAATAACATAAAATATAGATCAATAATCTTTAAAAAGAGAAACTGTAATATACATAAGTCACTATCGGAGTACACAATAAATAAGCACTAGCCTGGATATTTATAACAACATGTCCTCAAAAATGCTACTGATTTACAACAATAACAATGCATCAAAAAAATAAACAGATACGTGTATACAACATGAAGATCTCCAGCTCGCCTGCTGAAGCTTCAAAATCACTAAATCTGAACATGTAAATATACTCGGTCTGGCTCGAGCATTGAAATGGAAAAACACCTAGATCAGTCTGGTAAACCAATGTGAGAAAACACATCTCAACTGAATTTATAAAGCTATCGAAACTTTTCCTTTATCAAAATAAATGGTATCTCGTAAGACCGAGTCACGAATAAATACCGATAAAGTTTTTACCTTACGATAACCAAACATCTCATATCAAATCATCTTATATTATAATAGTGTCTATCGCACACAAATAATATTAAAATACATGAAATTGTTACATTATTAAATTCCAGCATACACCTTGTAATACAAAGCTTTCTACAATAGAAAATGGCAGGCATGTATTGGATTTTGGATTTCTATACAAATGACTAGGTAAAGGGACTACCTTTAAGAATCAACATTGTACACCTCTAGAGGGATGTACCTAGGGAGCAGATACTGCCCGCCTAAACCAACACAAGACAGGCCTACCCATACTTGGGTATTAGCGAATATGTCATCACTCTGGTCCTTACCGACCTTTAATTCATGGCCATGAGCATACACAACAAAAATCAGATACACGATGTCATCACGCGTAAAGATATATCTATAAGAGCGATCACACCTCCTAGTTGAGAGCGACCCACGTAGCCTTGCTGCTTCTATCCATATTTTAGTCATTTTTGGGGGAAGGAGGACAAAGAGGTATCGATTACCTTTCACATATCACAAATCACATCACTTTGAATGCCATATTGCCATTTCCGTTGACAACTAATTGCCTTTCGGAAAAATACAACCCTTGAGCTCGTATGTCTCAAGGAAGGTGTTAAGTTAAGAGAAGTTGCCTTCTCCACCTCCATTGATGTACGTTTGTAAAAACCAGTGTACGTAATCTTAGAAATGCAATGTCAGGCACTCGTCCATACAAGTTATCCTGGAACAGGACAAACCGAACGTACTTTCCTACCACATCCAATCGAGAAGTCCCTAGGATTAGTAGCGAATGGTACTTACAATGGATATTTCATAATGAAGAGACCACCGCTACTATATGCATATTGGGATTCTAACCCCAAACGATCAACAAGCAGTCCTTCACTATGAAAATCCTAAATATCAATATCATCGATCAACCTGCACAATCGTGGTATAAATGTTGGTCCGAAGTGGTTTTTAGATAAATCTGATCCCGGTCTTTTCGCACTAACAACACAAAAGCGTTTCTCAACTTCACACAGAAACTAAGTCTCATAGACTTATCACGTCTCCAACTTTCAACTTGCTATCCTTCGGCCAAGAAGGAAGCTCGAAAGATTAGAGTAATCACTCCACACTACATGAATCAACATTCTCAACACAAATGATAATCAAGCCTATATAGCCAGTTACGTACTAAGTGTATGACTAATTAGTTTCTACATCAAGTTGAGGAACTAAAATGGTCAAATTTGATAGTCGGTTATTTAACTATCAAAGTAACAAACAAAATCTAGCACTTAAGTAATCACTGGGCCTAATTTTTATTAATCGTTTATGATTCAAAATACTTCCCAATTATTCACTTCAAAATATCTTTAAAAAATAATATTCACAACCATTTCACCTATTGGATACTTGGAAAACATTTTCATATACTCAGTTTAATAATAAGTAAATTGATAACTTATTTTATTTTCAAACCATTAAAACACCGTTTTTATAATATCACTTTCCAAAACATCCATTATTTAAAGGATTATTCACTATCCAAAATCGCGAATATAATTCCTTTATCGAATTCATTACTTCCACACATTTAATTTAAAGGATTATTCACTGTCCAAAATCATGAATATAATTCCTTTATTGAATTCATTACTTCTACACATTTAATTTAAAGGATTATTCACTGTCCAAAATCGTGAATATAATTCCTTCAATAAACTTTCATATTTAACTTATCAAATTAAATTGATTTCAGATTTACAAAACAGTGTTTATAAATTCCATTTATATTTTATAAACTTCCATATACAAAATTCCTTCACTAACAAATTCCATTTCTATCTCATTTATAAGTCAAAATCCAATTATAAGTTAATTACTTATAAATCTCTTATTTACAAATTCATTCCCTTCAGTCTTATTATTTATAAAATCCATTATAAATTCTTTTGTAAATTTCAGTTGCAAATCTATATATAAATTTGATTACAATCCCATTTCTAATATTTATAGAATTTTTTTATAATTCCATTACTTTTATTTATATCCATTTATAAATATTATATACAAACCGTTTATAATAAATTCAAAGAATTTTTTTCTTTTCTTTTATGATAAAAGCTAAATTATGATCTTTTAGAGCATCAGACTTTCTTTTCAATCTGTTCCACCCCTCGTCTAAAAGATAAAATGAAGGCCAGGTAAGTTCAGGACACTGGTTGCCCCATTCCTAACCTTAGTCACACACCTTGTTTTACCGTTTAGATCTCACAAGCGGGACAAATGTACTAGTCGTTTCCGCATACTCCTTTCATTTTTAGAAATGATTTATAAAACTTCCAAATCATTATTTAAAACACTCATTCATTTATTTAATCATTCCATAAATCTTTCAAATCACCCTTATAAAACTCTATTAATCATTTAAGAACCTTTATAAAAGATTTGGAAAAGAACGGTTATGCTAAAACTATACTTCAAAAGTTATTGAAAAGTGCTACGAAAAGTGCTTTTTAAAGCTATATTGATTAAAACAACCTTTTATTATTTGAAAATCTATTTATATTACTTAAATTACTTTTAAAACATTTAAAATAAGGTTTATTTTATATTTTAAACAATTTTAAAATATCATTTTCAAAGAAATCCAGTTTTGGATTTCGAACTGCAAAACCGCAATTTTTCCAAAAATTTGTTTTACTCATATCTTCAAATTTACTTATCGAAATCTCGATTTTCTTTCTTGGTTGGAAAACTATGGATATAGTAGTTTGGAAAATTTTTATCTCGAAGAATTTCAAGCTATATTCCAACTTTTATACTCGTTTGACTTATATGGGGTGAAATCGCGAACTACCGTTACGCGATGTGCCTTTTTGACTAAATTTTCAAATTCTTTTCAAATTTCATGGAAACACTTTTAAATATTTATAAAAAAATTATAAATCATTTTAAACTCATTTTAAACAATATTCATATTTCTAATCCATTTTCCACTTCATTTCATATTATAGTATTATATCATTTTCAATCTTCTTAGATATTTTGATTTTATTAAGAGGCTAAATAATTTCCATACACGTATTTATATGGATTTAAATTCATATTAAATTAGTTATGTTTACCAACCATTTTTCTTATCATTAATCAAACCAAATTATCATCCGTATCACAAGCATATAATAAATCATAATATCTACCAAGTTATCATCTATTGAATCATCCAACATATACTAAACTTTTGATGTTATTAACTTGAAATATTTTTAGAAATTAGTAACTTTAATTACGTACTCACCTTTAACCAAATCGATTAACTTCCTACCAAGATTCATTCAATCTAACACTTCAATATTGTTTTCAACTTCAACCAACTTCGGAAAATTCAACAGAACTTCTACAGCATCTTAAATTTGGTCCTAGCTCCTTGGAATGAAATTAGCGACACTTCCTTCTATTTTTATTGCTCCAGAGCTTCCCGAACTTGCTTTCATTCCAAATGGTTCAGCCTCCATGGATTCTAACCTCTCCTCCATCAAATCTTCCATTCTTAGATGTTAAACCATGTTTTAATGGTATTCTAAGGTCTTTGACAAAGTTTGGTTGTGTTTGGAGTTGATTTGATATGATTTTGAAAAAGTTAGTAAGGAAAAGAAAGAAGATGAAGCCATTAAAGGGAGCTTCAAGGAGGAGGAAGAAGGTAGAAATAGTGTGCAAAAAAATGAAAAAGTGGTTGGTATTTATGGAAAAAAAAGAAGTGGTAAGTTACCAAAATATCCCTTTGCCAAATTGCCAAAATAACCTTATTTACTTTTTAAGCAACCTTAATCTTTTTCAACACTTAACATCGCATTTCAAATCATTACTTTATGTCATTTTCAGTTAAATGTTAAGTAAATAAAGTAAAAATTATGTTAATCGGATTTAATGTTTTACCTTTTGACTTTTGTACTTTTTTGATCTTTTTTTGCTTACTTTTTGTTAATTATATTCTAGAATTTTCTAACTATGTTTAATAAAGGTATACTTGATTAGTGAACTAATTAATACCTATACTATTTGAATATATGTTCCTATATAAGAAAACATAGGAGCGAAAATGTTGCGATAACTTTTAATCGACAAAACGTTGATTTTCGACAAAATGTTTTACGTTCACATTTTGACGTTTTAGTTAAACTAATTATTTATATAAACTAAATTTAAAAATAATATTTTATATTACTATTTAAAAACATATACACTTATAAATTAATTAAAAAAATTATATAACCATTGAAACGTACTTTTCTGATATCAGTATTTTGTCACTTTTGTCGATATATGCAGATGTTGCTATTTTTGTGTATACTTCTCTTTCCAAATCCTATCTAATATTATTTGAATCATATAATATTACATATTTTATATTTATAATCACTTTAAATAGTATATTTTAAAGTGGTCAAATTCTGAGTCGTTACATTCTCCCCCACTTAAAAGAATTTCGTCCTCGAAATTACTCGAAACTAAAGTTTGCACAAAACATTTATCTTTAAACTTATTTCCATACAATATACACAAATCATATATATGAAATATATTATTCGATCTCCTATTCGAATACACAACTTTATTTCTGAACTAGTATCGATTCTCCGATCCTATTGCAGACTTCGATCAGGCTTCTAGATCAAAAACCTTTGCTTTTCTCGCATAGTTCTCAAATATGATAGAAAACTCAAGTATCTAACCACAAAACCACATCATTGTTCGTCGTCAAGAATTAAGTGATAAACCCGTTTTCGGATCGGTGTAAACACCTTAAATTCCTGAACTCGAATCTTAGATCAAAATTTGTGCGATGAAATGATCTACATATAATATATGTATTTATTAACTTTTAAAAACTTTTCATAAAACTTTTAGCTTAAGTTCAAACATTTTATAAAGGTGCTTTTTTATATAATCCCATCAATTATTATTTCTAAATATTTTTATTAAAGGAAAATATTCCAAAGGAACCATTTTTCACTCAAAAAGTAATTTATCTTTAGTTTAAACATTTTTATAAATATTACTTATCAATTTATCAATTAATGGTTCACATTATCTCTTTAGCTTAAGAAAATTATATTGATCAAGTAACTCCAAAATATTGTCAGGGAACTGGGTGCTGCCAATAGTATCATATATCCTCTTAACAAGAAGAGTAATACTTAAAAGAAGTGCTTACCATCCGAACACACCACCTGCCCATTTTTAGTTTATTTCGAGCCATTCGTACTGGTTATCATAAAATACCCCTTTTTGTTATTATACCAATTTCAAAATTCTTTAGAGATTGCTTTTGTTTATAAAACCTATTTTATAAATTCTTTTTTAAATTCATCTTATATTAAATAACTTCATTTAAATTCCCGCAATCATTTTAAATACTCGAATGTAAATTCTCATTCCTTTTACATTTATCTTTACATAATCATTTTCTATTTGTTAAATACATTTCTACCTTATTCATTTCTTAAACAAATCTTATTATCAAACACCTTATATTTAAGTCATGGAACTTGATTCATAAGGTATTTGTACTTAAACTTTTAAATCAAACAATTGATCAATTTATGATAGTAACTTAACATTATCATTTCTTAATTTTTTATTTTGGAATAAGTATTAAAGATCTTAATAACCTTATCAGAATTCTTACTCGTTGATTATCTGTATGAAACATCTTATGGTCAAACTATAAAAATTCTAATCACAAGATGTCCATATTTAAATTTCACTAAACTTGATCATTCATTTCTAACTATATAACCTTTCACAATATATAATTTATATTCAAAATACAATCTTAGGTAAAATTATTTCATTTACCAATTTTTCAAAATCAGTGTGTCGGCTCTCCTCATTTAAATGTTTAAAAACCCTTATCAATAAATGTGATCGAGCGCATCGATAGAAATCCATAAATCATTCAAAAAATAAATTAACACAAAATAATTTATTAGTCATTAACAAATACGCACTCATATATAATACAATCAAACTCATTCTAGGGTGTTACTAACCCTATCTCTAATGAGTTACTCATCCTAGGGTATTACTAAACCTATCTTTGATGAGTCTTTACCCCAACAAAGCCAAGGTTCTCACTTAACCTTCAGCTCTCATAGCACGTTGTGACGACCCAAAATCGACACCCCTTGAATCCGATAATAAACCACACGTGTCCGACCCAGAGCGCACTGATTGCAGAAAATCATGAGAAAGAAAAGAGAGGGTGAGAAGAAAGAGTGAAGAAAGAAGAAGAAGAGAGAAGAAGAAGAGAGAAGAAAAATCAAAAGAATACAGGATCTCAAATCGTAGCAGAATAACATATAATATAGATCAATAATCTTTACAAGAGAAACTGTAATATACATAAGTCAGTATCAGAGTACACAATAAATAGTGACCAGCTTGGACAGTTATAATAACATGTCCTCACAAATGCTACTGGTTTACAACAATAGCAATGCAATTCAGCGGAAAAATAAACAGATACGTATATACGACATGAAGATCTACAGCTCGCCTGCTGAAGCATCAAAAGCACCAAATCTGAACCTATAAATATACTCAGCCTGATCCGAGCATTGAAAGGGAAGAACATCCGGATCAGTCTGGTAAACCAGCATGAGAAAACACATCCCAACTGAATTTATAAAATTATGAAACCTTTTCCTTTATCAAAATAAACGATATCTCATAAGACCGAGTCACAAATAAATACTGACAAAGTTTTAACCTTACGATAACCAAACATCTCATATCAAATTCTCTTATATTATAATAGTGTCTATTCCGCACAAATAATATTAAAATAGCTAAAATTGTTACATTATTAAATTCTTGCATACACCTTGTAATACAAGGCTTTCTACTATAGAAAATGGCAGGCACGTATTGGATTTTGGATTTCCTTACAAATGGCTAGGTAAAGGGACTACCTTTCTCAACCAACGTAGTACACCGCTAAAGGGATGTACCTAGGGAGCAGTTACTATCCGCCTAAACCAACACAAAACCGGCTTAACCATACCTGGATAGTACCGAATATATCATCACTCTAGTTATTACCAACCTTTAATTCGTGGCCACAAGCATACACAACAAAAATCAGATAGATGACGTTATAGCATGAAGATATACCTAGAAGAGTGGTGACATCTCCAAATTGGGAGCAACCCACCTAGCTTTGCTGTTTTTATCCCTCTTTCAGTCAATTTCCGGGAAGTGAGGCCAAAGAAGTATGGATTACCGTCCGCATATCACAAATCACATCACTTTGAATGCCACATTGCCATTTCCATTGACTACTAATTGCCTTCCACGAAAATACAACCCTTGAGCTTGTACGTCTCAAGGAGAGTGTTAAGCTAAGAGAAGTAGCCTTCTCCGCCACCACTGATGTATGTTTGTAAAAACTAGTGTACGTAATCTAGGAAATGCAATGTCAGACACTCGTCCATACAAGTTGTCCAGCAACATGACAAACCGAAGATACTTTCCTACCACATCCTGTCGGGAAATCTTTAGCATTAGTAGCGAATAGTCCTTGCCTGGGATATTTCATAACGAAGAGACCACTGCTACTATATGTATATTGGGATTTTAACCCCTAACGATCAATAAGCAGTCCTTCACTATGAAAATCGTAAATATCAATATCGTCGACCAACCTATACAATCGTCGTATAAATGTTGGTCTGAAGTAGTTTTTAGATAAATCTGATCCCGGTCTCTTCGCACTAACAACACAAAAGAGTTTCTCAACTTCATACAGAAACTAAGTCTCATAGACTTATCACATCTCCAACTTTCAACTTGCTATCCTTTGGCCTAGAAGGAAGCTCGATAGATTGCAGTAATCACTCTGCACTACAAGAATCAACATTCTTAACACAAACGATAATCAAGCCTACACAGCCAGTTACGTATTAAGTGTATGACTAATTACTTTCTTATTAAGATGAGGAACGAAAATGACCAATTTTGATAGTCGATTATTTAACTATCAAAGTAACAAACAAAATCTAGCACTTAAGTAATCACTGGGCCTGATTTTTACTAATCGTTTATAATTCAAAGCACTAGCCAATTATTCACTTCAAAATATCTTTAAAAAGATGATATTCACAACCATTTCACTTATCGGATATTTGGAAAACATTTTCATATAATAATTTTAATAATAAGTAAATTCACAATTTATTTCAATTTCAAACCATTTAAACTCCATTTTCATAATATCACTTTTCAAAATATCCATTTTATTTAAAGGATTATTCACTATCCAAAATCGTGAATATAATTCCTTTATCGAATTCACTATTTCTGCACATTTAATTTAAAGGATTATTCACTGTCCAATATCGTGAATATAATTCCTTTATCGAACTTATTACATCCACATATTTAATTTAAAGGATTATTCACTATTCAAAATCGTGAATATAATTCCTTCAATAAACTTTCATATTTAACTTATCAAATTAATTGATTTAAGACTTACAAAACAGTTTTTATAAATTCCATTTATATTTTATAAACTTCCATATACAAAATTCCTTTACTAACAAATTCCATTTCTATCTCATTTATAAGTCAAAATCCAATTATAAGTTAATTACTTATAAATCTCTTATTTTAAAATTTATTCCTTTTGATCTTATTATTTATAAAATCCATTATAAATTCTTTTATAAATTTCAATTGCAAATCCATATATAAATTTGATTGCAATCCCATTTCTTTTATTTGTAAAATATCCATATTATAAATCTTATATATAAACCATTTATAATAAATTCTTGAATTTGTTTCTTCTCTTTTATCATCGAAAAAACTTAATTATGATCTTTTAGAGTATCTGGGCGTTCCTTTCGATCTGTTTCACCCCTCGTCTAAAAGAAAAAATCAAGGCCAGGTAAGTTTAGGGCACTGGTTGCTCCATTCCTAACCTTAGTTACACACCTTGTTTTACCGTTTAGATCTCACAAGTGGAACAAATGTGCTAGTCGTTTCTGCATACTCCTTTCATATTTAGAAATGACTTATAAAACTTCCAAATCATTATTTAAAACACTCATTCATTTATTGACCATTCCATAAATCCTTCAAATCACCCTTAGAAAACTCTATTAATCATTTAAGAACCTTTTCAAAAGATTTGGAAAAGAATGGTTGTGCTAAAACTATAATTCAAAAGTTATAGAAAAGTGCTGCGAAAAAGTGCTACAGAAAGTGCTTTTAAAAGCTATATTGATAAAACGACTTTTTATTATTCGAAAATCTATTAGTATTACTTAAATTAATTTTAGAACATTTAAAAATATTTATAAGATTTATTTTATATTATTAAACAATTTTAAAACATCATTTTCAAAGAAATCCAGTTTTGAATTTCGAACTGCAAAATTGCGATTTTTCCAAAAACTTGTTTTACTCATATCTTCAAATCTACTTATCAAAATCTTGATTTTCTTTCTCCGTTGGAAAAATATGTGTATAATAGTTTGGAAAACTCTTATCTTGAAGAATTCCGAGATATATTCCAACTTTCACACTCGTTTGACCTTTATGGCGCGAAATCGCGAATTACCGTTGCACGGTGCGCCTATTTTTGACTAAATTTTCAATTTCTTTTCAAACCTCATGGAAATACTTTTAAATGTTTATAAAACATTTATAAATCATTTCAAACTTATTTTAAACAATATTTTTCATATTTCAAATCCAATTTCCATTTCATTTCATATTATAGTATTATATCACTTTCAGTCTTCTTAGATATTTTGATTTTATTAAGAGGCTGAATAATTTTCATACACATGTTTATATGGATTTAAATTCCTATTAAATTAACTATGCTTACAAACCATTTTTCTTATCATTAATCAAACCAAGTTATCATCCATATCACAAACATATAATCAATCATAATATCAATCAAGTTATCATCCATTAAATCATCCAACATACACAAACTTTTCATGTTATTAACTTGAAATATTTTTAAAAATTAGTAACTTTAATTATGAGTACTCACCTTTAACCAAATCGATAAACTTCCTTCCAACATTCATTCAATCCAACACTTCATCGTTGTTTTCAACTTCAACCAACTTTGAAATATTCAACAGAGCTTCCCAGCACCTTGAATTTGGTCCTAGCTCCTTGAAATGAAATTGGCGGCACTTCCTTCTATTTTTCTTACTCCAGAGCTTCCCGAACTTTTTTTCCTTCCAAATGGTTCAGCCTCCATGGGTTCCAACCTCTCCTCTAACATTTCTTCCATTCTTAGATGCTAAACCATGTTTTAATGGTATTCTAAGGTTTTGGCAAAGTTTGGTTGTGTTTGAAGTTGATTTGATACGATTTTGAAAAAGTTATTAAGGAAAAGAAAGAAGAAAAAGCCATTAAAGAGAATTTCAAGGAGGGAGAAGAAGGTAGAAATTGTGTGAAAAAAAGTGAGAAAGTGGTTGGTATTTATAAAAAAATGAAGTGGTAAGTTACCAAAATATCCCTTTATAAAATTACCAAAATAACCTTGCTTACTTTTCATGCAATTTTATTCTTTTTCAACACTTGACATCACATTTCAAATCATTACTTTATGTCATTTTCACTTAACTATTAAGTAAAGAAAGTAATAATTATGTTTGTTTGATTTGATATTTTACTTTTTGACTTTTGTACTTTTTTGTTTTTATATGCTTACTTTTTGCTAATTATACTCTAGAATTTTCTATAAACTTCTCTTTTCAAATCCTATCTAATATTGTTTGAATCATATAACATTACATATTTTATATTTAGAATCATTTTAAATAGTATTGTTTAAAGTGGTCAAATTCTGGGTCGTTACAGTGAACCTTCAGCTTAAAAAAGAACTGTAACTTAGAAACTAGAAGTCAATATCATACCTCCATGCACTGCTTCTTTTCCTTTCTCCTTGGCGGTTGGTCCGGAGGATAGCACATCCAAAGCAAACAACCTTGTCTATTTCAACTCTAGACATTCCTTATTCCTATGGTGTGGCTTGTAATACTTAAGCACCGGACTTTCGACATCCCAACTAACTATGGTCATTTTGATGCGTAATGCACCTTCGGGGCATAATTGAGACAAGTAATCTCTAAAATATCCTTTCGACCACTTCCCTCACGAGCCTTCTCTCAGTTGTTGCCCCTTCTTCCTCTTTTGGTAAGGAACAAACTCTTCTTATGTTCCACTTTCTGTTTTACCTCCATCCTTCTCTCCTTTGAATGCATATCATTATACCTTCGGGTCATGTCTGTGACAAAATCAAAAGGATATGCCAAGTGTACCATCACCTTATGATTCAACCTTTGCTTCCACCAGCCGGTAATGTAACAACCTATCCTTCACAAACGTCAAATGATAATGTATAAATTTTGGATGCTGTAAAGACAACTTATTAAGGTAAAATTAAAACAAAACACTATACCAAGGCATATCGATGGAATCTCAAAGCGGAATGGTAACATATAATATACTAAACATACATGAATAGAACAGGATAAACAAAAAATATATAAGAGACTACACTTGCTGAAATAACTAATAAATGAGTACCAATACGTAAAGTTAAAGTACATCAACACCCTACAAAATAGAGTTTTGAGTGTAATATTTTATACAACAAGTCTCATATATAAAATAACATGTATTCCATATACTACTATAATATCAAGTACACATATCCAACATATCAACATCACACCTTCAGAATGCTCCAGCTACACTACTCTAGTTGCACATCCTTAAAAACACCTGACTCCTAAGCTACTCAATTGAGTACCCAAGACTTTTTATGAAATAAACAGACAAAGACAAAATGTGGATCAAGCTTTAACCCGGGTGTGAGGGAAACTATCTCAAATATTATATATCAAAGCTATATACGAAATAAACAGGAAGCTACTAAGACACATTTGATGCTCTTCATAAACATGACGTAGGGATAATTTGGACAGCCCATAAATAAGTATAGTAAACTCATTCCAAAGACAGGCAACCAAACCACAACACGCTCTTCTCCTATAATCAAGTCAACATAACTAATATAATGTGATTAATATGTAATAATATACCAGTAACCGAATATAAAAATGCAGGGGTAATATAAATATCACTATATAAGCCTATCCTAGAATACACAATAATAATATTAACCAACTGTTATACTATGTGTCGTCTGCAACATAAAGATATACGTCAAATAGTATGTAAATTGATACTCATCATTGCTAATGAGTGGAGTCCATGATAGACATTCATCATGATCTAATGATCCCCATCAAGGGTCTAAGATAAATAAAGTCAATATTGTATTACACCATAGACCCCATGCAGCATTCAATGTGATGGAACTTATGTAGATCTCAACATATCCCACGTCGAGCATAAGTGATATATGACCTACTATCGATATTTGAAACCTATATGGATCTCACCGTATCCCACATCGAGCATGTGTTATGTGATACACTCATAGATGATCATCATCATCTCCTCCTTCTTAGTCCTTACGCATTTCTTAACAAATTTTTATTATGACTCTATGAAACAAAACGATGGGTGTGTCCTGTATAAATGCTATTAGGGCCACAAAAGAGCACTGATACCATATATACATACACATACGCATCAAATGTAATATCACATAATCATATACGCATGTCACGAACAAGGACCGATATCTCATCATTTCCTATCTATATGGATAGCCACAACTATAAGACCAATAACATGTACATCCACTAATATAAAGCCAATACAATATATGGTCAATAATATAAGACTAACATTGGCTATGGTAACTAATATAAGGCCAATGCACTATATGGTCACTAATACATGACAAATACTAGGTATGGTCACTAATATATGACCAATATCATTCATCAAAGTGTCTATACACTAAGTTAAACACTAAAAGGAACAGACTGACTCCTCTTGATCGTATATGCTCATCTGACGTGACCGAGAAACCAACCATCGTATTGATGTTGTGTCCGATCGTTTCTCGATCATTATCGATCGCATATACATCACTTGACATTGCATCCCCATCCAAATCTTTTCCATACATTCAACTTTTCGAAGTTTCCCAAAGTCTTCCTAAAGCTTCGTGTAACTCAGGTCCGAAACTAGGAGAAAACTCCCACAATTAAAGCTTCCTACCTAGGGCTTACTGTCTAGGCCTGCACCCCATCGGTTCACCGGTGATATAGCCACAGGTGGACCAATAGTGGCTTGCACTAGGTAGTAAGCCTGGGCATGTACCTTCCATGCCACACTAATCATCGATTCAACCCCCTTTTCCTTCGTAGCTTCACCGGATGTGTCATCCAACTCCTCTCATCTCCCTTCACCACATCAGGCCTCTTTCGGAATTTGTTGGTTGATATCTTGGGTGTTGTTCCATATGTATTCATCCTTTTACGTGGAGTTCAAGCCTCCTCTAAAATGCAAAAACATACTCAACTAGTCTTCATACCTCGTGTGATGCCTACACGTATGTCAATACACCCATTTATGCACATTTATACGCACACACATACACAAACACACTTTCACTACATAAATCATGTTTCAGGCTTCACTGGAGCAATTACTCAATCTGGTCATTCAACTTAGCACACACAATAATTGCTATGGCTACATAGGATGCTTACAACGTGCTTATATATAAATATATACATTCACATACACACATATATAATTATTCACACAAATACATTTACACATATATAGAACTACATACAATAATTCTAATTGTATTACAAGAATTATCTCTATTATATACTTCAAATACATGTATATGTATACATATCCATGTACATATATATACACATATATTAAATAAGTACTTCGACTGTTACTTAGTCAAATCTCACTTTTGTTTATTAAATCTTTTCAACAAAAGTCTAATATCTCTTTATGCTATTTTATAAAATCCTGCAGCTATTTATAAAATCGCATACTATTATATAAAATATCTCATTTATACTATTTTATAATATATCTTATTATTTTATAATATTCACATTTATACCATTTTATAAAATTTCACATTGTTTTACAAAATATCTCAATTATACTAGTTATAAAATCTCATAACACTTCATGAAATATCTCATCTATGCTATTTTATAAAATCTTCCGCTATTTTATAAAATCTTCCACTATTTTAGAAAATATCTCATTTATACAATTTTTCATACCATTTTATAAAATCTCATTTGCATTATTTTTTAAAGTCCTTATTAAATATCTCATTTACGTTATTTTATAAAATCTCACGCTATTTTATAAAATATCTTATTTATACCATTTTATAAAATCTCACGCTATTTTATAAAAATATAATTTATACTATTTTATAAAATCTCATGCTACTTAATAAAATTTCTAATTTGTACTATATTATAAGACCTATAATGTTTTATAAAGTGTCTCATTTACTTATAAAATTATTTCTACTTAAATAATATTTATAAGTACTAATTAAGCTTCATCAAGCTCTAATCACTTTAACAATAGGTGTAGAGCCCAAACCTCACTTAGTTAGCTTACTAACTTTCTAAACCCAATTCAAATAGTTTAACCGATACTAACTATTGATCTGCACATAACTATATCGCTAAATTAGCCTCTAATCTATTTTAACATCATGCGTAATTATTCAATTAATCCAATGTCCAAGTGTGATAAGTAAATATGGTAAGAGAATCATCTCACTCACCTTTTCTTCTCCAAACCAAGCTCCCAATCACCAAAACCCATTTCTTTCTCTCTTGAAATTTGAGATAAAGCTCTAAACATAAGTTCAAGCTAATCCATAGATAAGTTTCATAAGGAATGAGTAGAGAGGAATTGTAGTGATTTAATCAGGATTTTTAGGAATTTTTTAAGAAAGAATCGATGGATTTAGGGTTTTGGCTTAAGGGAAAACTAGGAAAGTGATTAGGAAAGAGGAAACAAATATATCGTGGAATGAAAAAGTGAAATTAAAATAATAAAGAGGTCAGCCAATATATAGACAACTAATGGTCCTTAGCGTAAATTCATTTCATTCATAAGAAATCACTATTCATTCCAAAAATTTATCGAATTCAAACAAAGTCGGCATATACTCATTTTACTCTGATGGAAATATGGTCTCAATGACGGGTGCCTCGGCCCAATTCATATGCTCAAAAATTCGAGTATAATATGTGTTCCATCAATTAAGGATTAAATATCAATTATTCAAATATCCATTCATTAAAATTGTGGCTTGTTACTTTCTCCCTTCCTTAATTATAATTCTATCCTCGAAATTCCTATGAGTATGAAAAAGTAACAGGATCGACCAGAATTTTGAAACCTCAAATTCAAAAAATTCAGCACTACTTCCCTTATGCCAAAATTATTAAAGAAACTCTCATATTAAAATACATCTCACAATCATGATACATGTTATAAAATACGTTATCCCATATTTCCTGTAGTACATAATTCTTTTTAATAAAGCTTCTCAGCCTTTAAATGCAAAATCTAAACAAATAAGCATTTAAATAGTTATACCTTTTCTCTCAAGTACCTGATTGTACGATATGAAGGGGATTATGTACTAACTCAAAAACAACAAAATTAAAATATGTATAAGTTTTATGTAGTAGTTGATACTGCCATAATTGCATATGATTAACAATTAGATAGTAAACCAAAATGAGTCAGTGTCTAAACATACTATAAACTCTGAGTCACATCAAATTGCAATCGACACATATAGATCTCAGCTTGACCCCCATAATAAGAATGGGTGATATATGATATATTTCAAATAGCCATTGCTATCTCTTTCCGAATATGTTATGACAGGTAACTATAACTAGCGTACAATTAACCATATGCACAAAACAAGCGCCAACAATCAATAAAAATTAATTGATAATCAATAAACAACAAACAACAACCAACAACATCAGTCAACAAAATTCAATCAACAATAAATAGTAACCAATAATAACAATCAGTAAAAATCAATCAATAATTAATCAACAACAAACGACAACAAACGACAACTAGCAACAAGAGTCAGCAAAAAGCAGTCAACAACAAATAACAAGCAACAACAACAATTAGCAAAAATCAATCAACCACAAACAACAACCATCAACAATACTCAATAATCGATCATTCAAAGGGAGTCTATACCAATATGCATGATAACCAATAATAATCATAACATGTATGTCAAGCAATAAACTCCTACGAGTCTGTTCAATTTCCAAGATGAACCAAATTCCTAACTAGTGCAACTGCTTCCACGAATATAATACATGAAAGACTATCACACCTCCTACTTTGAAAAGAAAACTTATTCGATATGCTGGATCATTGATACTCAAGACTCTTGAATAAACCCAATTATCTAATTTTCAGTTTTCCTTTTCTTTCGATCATTATTTTCAAAACTTTAGAAGAAAACTATGCTAATTAAATCATTACTAAACGACGATCTGCCAATGCTTAGGCTCACCTAAGAAAGTACAATATTATCACTTAGAAGATTATTTGAATTGTCGTAAAACTAGTCAAGAAGTCCTTCCCTAAACTATCACCGACTATATTAACTACATATAATTTTACAATGAATAAAGATTATCCAAAATAGTATACGAGGCCTGATCTAGTTCATTGTTTGCTTGCCTGATTTCTTTATCAAAGTAGGGTTGGCCACTTGACTCTTCTCATGCAAATTCTGATTCTGTGCCTTGGTTCGACCACCGAAATTTCCTTGCACAACTAGAACTGCACATCAAAAATCTCTAAGCCCCCTCAAGAATACAACTCTTTATCTTCAGAAATTGAATGATAAACACTTGCCTAACTAGTACAAATCACCAAGAAACCCCACGCTCAAACTCGGGATTAGGAACTAGCATGTGAATGCACCTATCCCTAGAAAATACATATTCAACACATGGGATTAATCCAATAGACTAAGGTTCATTAACATAAAGACAAATACTTATAGCATGAAAGACTCCATGCAAAACATTTAAAAGTCATTTGCTTGGTGGTTGCTTATTACTGGTGTTTACCGAATCCTACTTGGATGCAAATCCAAGTTACACTTCATCGACTAACCCTAATCAACTAAAAAAATTATGAATTAAGTTTGAATGAAAGTACTTTTAATCTCTATACTACCTCTAACACCTATCACAGCTATTAGAATGCCCGCAGGCTGTGGAACATCCAGTGCGATATCCAAACAGCTTCTACAACAATCAAGCATCTCAAACTGTCTATCTGTAATAGCCCTTGTTTCCCGTTTGCTCATAATGATAGGCTAAATGAAATTACCATAGCAACTAGCGATGGAAATAAATTAAAGTTCAGAAAACAAATGGTGTATGCTATATTATATGGTAGAGAATATAAGCATGCTCTCTCAACATATCTCCTTCTTCCAGATTGTTTAACCCAAACTAGTCTACTTGGTCCTAAATGTTGAGCCTAATCTCTAAAACCAAATGTAACAACATGTCTATTGTAATACTCCAAAATCAACATCGAATGACAATATCTAAATTACAGATACCATAAAAGATAGTTTATGAGGATGTAATCTTATAGAGGAATGATAACATACAATATACAGAAAATACACGAACTGAACATGATAAACAATAAATATATATAAGAGATTGCACTAGGGGAAATAACTAATAAATGAATATCAATAGAGAAATTCGGAGTATATTAGCTCTCTACAGAATGGAGTTCTGAGTATAATAACTGATACGACAAGTCATATATATAAAACAACATGTTTGTCATGCTACGCTATCAAGTATACATATCCAGCATATCAACATCATGCCTCTAGAATGCTCCAGTTGTTTAACTTTAATTACATACACCTAAAAGTACTGACTCCTAGATTACTCAGTCCGGTACACGAGTGTTGTCATGACATAAATAGACAAAGATAAAATGTGGGTCGGACTTAAAGCCAGGTGTAGGGGAAAGTATCTCAAAATTCTATATATCAAAGTTATATACAAAATAAATTGGAAGCTACTAAGGCATAGCCGGTCCTCTCCACAAATGTGGCTTAAGGATAATCCGGACTATCCATAAACAAGTAATGTAAACCAATTTCGAAGATAAGGAATCATACAATAGCCTACTCATCTATAATGAGTCGACAAAATAGTATAACGTGACCGATACATAATAGTATACCATGATAAAGGTAACCCAATATAAAAATGCATAAGTAATATAAACATCACAATATAAGCCTATCATAGAATACATAATAATAATATTAACCAACTATTATACTACACGTCATCTACAACATAATGATATGCGTCAAATAGTGTGTAAATTATTACTCATCATTACTGATGAATGGGATCCACGATGGACATTTATCATGATCCAATCCGTCCTGTCGAAGGTCCAAAATAAATAGAGTCAATATAGAATTGTACCATAAAGCCCGAGCTGCATGCCACGTAATGGAACACTTATAGATCTCACTGTATCACACATAAAGTATAAATGATACATAACGCACTCTGAATATTTGAAACCTACGTGGATCTCATTATATCCCACATCGAGCGTAAGTGATATGTGATCCGCTCGTAGATGACCGTCATCATCTTCCCCTTCTTAGTCCTCATGGATTTCTTATCACATTTACATTATGCCTTCATGAAAGACAAGGATGGGCATGTTCCGTGTAATATGCTACTAGGGCCACAAAAGAGCACTGATGTGTAATATCCCCTATTATGAGTCCCAAATCTAAAGGCTACAGATACTGCAGCCATACATAGTTATTAATTCTAGATGACAAAATGCACTATGTTAATCATATCAATAATCAGAATCACATGAATATGAAAAAAAATTCAAACATAGTTTATGACAAATTTTCGATCTCATTTCACAACTGATATTTCATATTCATTACATAATCTCATTCATAATCCCACGTTTAGAGAAAATATAATTATTACAAAACACTCTAAAAGTGACATATAAAGATGCCTTCTTTGTTGATTAGACTCAAATACTTGGCAATGTTATGTGATCCCTTTTTATGCCAATTACAAGGAACATTGCCTCCTGCATGTCTTTGGAAGCTTATTCGTCTTATTAGAAAACCTAAAAAACCCTTACTCTCAACCTACTCAGATAAATTTTTGAGCATTCAAGAGTTTAAGGGGAAAACATAACATTGAGTCAGACAAAAAATCTAGTGTGAATTCTAACCTACCATCTCGAACCAAATAAATATCTAATGAGACCACACTACTGAGCGGAACGAGTTTTTCCCTCATCGGTATCCTAACAAAAATACATTAACTATAAACTATGCTCCTGCATCTATAATGGTTATAACATGACAATATGATAATATGTAACCATGTCAAATTTACCGGACAACCCATTCCAAGTTATTAGATTACCTATTTTCATTGACTATCCATCTTATATCGATGTAGATTACCCATCTCGCTTTTAATTATTTAAAATGATACGGACTATGCATCACACATCCGATAGTTTTCCTTGGATGACTATGAATCCTCGATCAACAAAATAGAGACTATCCATCTCTGGCATGATGTAGACTATCCATCTATATCCCATAGTTTTAATAGGATGACTATAAACCCTTCACTTGGCCTTTTAATTCATGTTACCCACATGTGTTAATTTAACTCATGCTACCCACATGTTTAACCCATATCTATTGGTGTCCTTAGTTAAGTTATTTCCCCTTATAATTTAACGTTTCAAAGTAACATACATTAGTATCCCGAATGTCCCATATTGAACTTTATACTCATTGGTATCCCTAATGATAGTGTCAAAATCATTATTTAAATTAACATTAGTATCCCTAAGAATTTAATGTCAAATCATATAGCATATGGCTCTTCGCCATGCATTACTTTAGTTTAGAATAACATCGAACTTCATATTTTAAAACGACATTAGGATCCCTAAGAATGTCATCGAAGTAGAAAAATATAAGGCTTTTTGCCTTTGATAAAGTATTCATATGGATATCATTACCATTTATATAAGGTCTTTGACCTTGTTAAACAGCGGCGACAACGACCTCGTCGTTCTAAAAATAATTTAAGAAACTCACTTTAGCTATTATGCCACTCCATGTATAGTCAAAGTCAATAAAAGTGGCATCATTGCCTTAGTTTGGAAAACATACGAGTTATTAGGTGCGACAAGCTTTAAAACAGCGTTGAAGACATGCGAAGAGATGTCTTTGGTGTAGATGAATCACAAAGTCGCAATGCCATAAATTTTAGTTGTCGCTATCGTCCACCTCAACATAGATGAAAGCATTCCATAAATATTTAGTAGTTGTCCATGCTTCCCTTCTTGCCGAAGTTGACACTTATAAAACGCTTTAGGCACGTCGACAATACAGATACGGGGAGAGCCTAGGAGGCATGGCATCAATGTAATTAAGCCAAAAAATGATTTCTTACCAAGCAAAGTAAGTACTTTTTACCTAATCCAATTTCTTGTCAAATTCCCATTGGATAAAACTATTTATCTTTTATTTTCAAATCTTTTCAGAAATCTACCGCATGAGTTCCAAAAACATATTTAAAATAATTAATTAATATCCTTAATTATTTAGTCCTTCCATATGCTTATCTAGGAAAATAAATCGAAGTCACTTGGGAAAGATCCCAAAAATTCACAAAACTTCGAGAATATCATTCATATTGCTACATAAAAATTTCAGGGCCAAAAATCATATTTAATTTTTTTGAATAATTAAAACCCAAAATTAAAGTAATTTCTCCTTAGGAAACTCACAAATTATTTTTTTAAATTTGAAAAATTATGAAATTGAAAAACCGTCTCCTAACTATCATTTTTCACCTCATATTAAAAATTCAAATCATTTACGGAATAAAAACTTAGGTTTTTACTCCAAACCTATCAGAACAATTTCATAAAATATCCATTAATCATTATTTTATCCAAATAATGATTATTTAGTCATACTTTAACTAATCAAGTAAATATGATTTGCTTATTACCCATAGCCGAATCTAAAAAAGATTAAAAAGATGGTTAATTGTATTATTCACCTTAAACTTAGAGATTGGAGTTAAGATTTGATTCTTGCTTTGGTTTTCCTACTTTTCCTTTGAATCTTCATTAGATTTTATGATCTCCCTAGGTTGTTAATGGTCGGCCTCTACTCTTCCTCTTTGATTGTTTATGTTAGTGGAAAATGAGAATAGAATGAGGGAAAGAGGGTTTATATAATGGCCCCACTACAATACCCATATTATTAAAGAACATTATAATAAAGAACATTATAATAATGTCATTTAATAATATGCAGAACACAGTTTGATAACCATGACTGAATGTGAATATATCTTTAAAATAACACTGACATGTCATACTTACGGTCTATCGAATCTTTGAAATAAAATTGGTTGTGTACGATCTCAATTCAAAGTAATAATCACACTAGTTTCTAAGAATTGGAACAATGTATCGTATAAAAATTAGTCATAGGTAAAGCTGGAATAACAAACAGCATATACATATACAAAAGTGAAGGTCTATCAAATATAACGCTAGTCTCACATAATATTCATCTGATACAAATCTCTATCTCAATTATACATCTCATAAAAAAACACGAATCCTAAATGAGATAAACTAAAAGTCAAAAATGTTTATCTCCTTGCTAGCACAACCATCCAAAGATCAACCTGTCCTACAGCTAGAAAAGTCGTGGCCTGACCCAAGCATTAAAATAACGCCTAGGTCAGACTATCTCTAAATATCCAAAAGGGTGAGAACCAGATATAACTTAAAGATACATGACGTATAAGTAAATCAAGATGTCCAAGATATAATAAGTCATGGAATTAATCTAACTCAAAATTCATCTCAAGATACAAGAGTATTTATTTATTTCATGAACACGGAATAGTCACAGGATCCAAATTTCCAAAATCCAAGAGATCTTAATCCGCACAGGTCATAATGACTATCCATACCAATTGCAATGATTATACTCAGGCCATGGCAAACAAAGAAACAAAGATATCACTCATACCAATCCGATACCAAAGGTCGTATTCATACTGGGGACAAAGAATCACAAGTGATCTCAAGGATGTTCTATACTAATCAAGATAATCATAGCGACCATAACTCGAAGACTTTAGATTATTTATTATTATTATATATTTATGATCGTAAAGAAATCCATGAGTATACCTCCTAAGGATCTATCGGTCCCGCTAAACACCAAAAGAAAATATACTCTAAAGTGCCAAATACTATCACTTTCCATAATCACTAGAATTTAACCAAAACGTCCTATACTGACTAGTGAAATTCAAGTATTACTAGAAGTTGGTAAATCTCACTAGTTACAGATACCATCGGAAAAACTGAATTATATTCTCTTAAGGATCTATCGATCCCATCCAACACTAAAAGTGAATACAACCCTAAAGTGTTAAATAGTTCCTAATAGTAATTACAATAATTTAACCAAAGCATCCCATACTACCCGGTGAAATTCAAGCAATCGCTAATGGGATAGTAAGTACCATTCAAACATTCTATTCAATAAGTTGTACAATATTCGATGAAACGTTACTGGAGAGCATTTAAACCAACCGGTAACACTAAGTTGATTGTTAGCACTCCTTATTTTATAAAACTAAGGCTCTCAAAATATTTATCTTATAAGAATTTATAGTTTAGAAAATAATATATAATTTTCCATAAAACCATTTATTATTTAACTTTATATAGATATTCATTGTTTGATAAAAATATTCCACGAAACCATTCTAAAATTGCACTTATATATGTCCATAGTTGTCTCAAAATTTCATATAAGATATTTAGTTAACAAATAATGTTCTAAAACCCGTATTTATATGTCCATTTGTTTTATAAGTCCATTTTCGAAATAATATTTCCAAATCCATATAGGTATTTAAACATTTATTTATAAACAACTTAGTCTTATATTCCTAAAAATCCAAATTCATAATCCATAACCTTTCGACCAAAATAATTAATATGGGCGTGTGTATATATATAGATTCACTTTATAAAATTATTTATAAAAAGAAATTTGATTGATATAGAAATTCAGTTTAAAATCTATATATTATAGTAAACTGTCTTTGTTTTGTAAATTGTTTTATGCAAACTATATTTATGCTAACTAGATTTACGAATGAACGACTTCAAAATCATTGAAACAAGCATCACCAAATTGAAGGAACAAAACTCAGAATATCCAAAGTAAAACACCCGAAAAAATTCATCGAACAAAAAGGGAACAAATGGGCATTGAATTGGCACATCAATGGATCAAACGACATTTAGAATTCACATTCCAAGTGCTCGATCGACGGACAGGTTGTCTCCAACCGGTCCACCGGTGGGACGTCTAGAATGTGAGTTCTAGGCATTCGTTTTTCCCACCAATGGCCACTATAGTTTCCATCACAATTTCCTTGCTTTCCATATTCCTATACATGATATTTAAGATTTGAAATAAAAATGCAAGCCTGGAGAAAGTGATCAAAATAAGTTAAGCATAGGAAAGAAGTTGAAGTTGATTTACTATAAACAATTTTAACATGGGATGGTTTGCAAACATATACCCAAAATCAACATCACAATCCACTATAAGATTTTAGAGATTAATTGTGTGAGTGAACAACTCAACTTATTAACCAATAGATTAGCAAACCATTTCTATTTGCAACAAACCCTAGAATTAATTTACATCCAAACCAAAAAGTAACCAAATCAAACACAATAAACTAAAAACCGATCAAGTCTATAAGATAAACTAGGGCGAAGAATACTTACTTTAATTTTTCTTGATTTTCTAGCAATTTTCTTCTACTTTAATTTATTGGGTTTGAAAGAGGAAACTTAGTTTCTTTGTTTTCTATAGTTGGGAAAATTAAAGTACAGAACATTGAAGAGAGGAGTTATCTCATATCAAACTTGTAAATGGGCTTTGACCCAATAAGAATAATTCCTTACTTAAATTAAAAGTACTATTTTCTTTTACTTGTCTAATTAAAACCAACTTCATGTTTTAATTAATTACAATAGCCTCATGAATCAAGCACAAAGATAAAATAACCTTTTAAATGTATTTAAAAACATTAGCAACTTATAAAAGAAGCCTATAAATCCTAAACTCTCTTTTATTTAAATAAAAGATTCAACTCAACTAATTGTCTTCTTATTATATTCTAATTTCAATTATCATTAAACAAAACTCTAAAATTTTAATTTCTCTATTTCATAATTTTTTTATAATTAATCGATCCAAAACAAATTATATTTTATAAAAGTCTATAAATTTCAAAATAATGATTTAAATTCTACAAATTAAATCATTATTTATTTTATTTTATTAACTCTCAAATCCGGGTTTTTATAGTTTAAGGCAAAGGATAAGTCTCTTTCCTATATTGCCCTTCCAATATATTCTTTTATATGTTTAACTTTAAAACAATCTTACTTAGTTCGTTTATAATGGCTTTACCTTATTAAGTATTCAAATCTCATTCTCCTAGGCTATTTTTCTATATTTAATTTAATATATCCAATTAAATATCTTGAATAATGTTAAACAAAAATAAGGGGTGTTACAGGCTCCCCATTTAAAGAGCTCGTCCTTGAAATTCAATAAGGACTACATGACAAGAATAGAAAACATGTAAACAATGCTATTATATCCTACCAGCTATAAATTCTATATACAATAAATATAAAACATACCCTCACAAAATCTTAGGATAAGTATCCTAAATTATATTCTCTATCTCCCAAATATAGGCTTTCTCGTTGTCGCTTCACTTAACTTTCACCGGCTCGACCGTCTTGTTCCATAACTTCTTCTCATCTCTTGATGTAACTCTAACTGGTTGTCCCATAAAAGTCAGATCCGGTTCTGCTACTAAATCTTCCAATGTAGCCGGAGCAATAGTAGTTTCTGGATCTTACACATACTTTTGAAGATGAGAAACATGAAATCTATTATCCACATCTGCTAAACTGCTCAGCAACTCTACTCGACATGAGCTTTTCAATTCTAACTATAATTAGGAATGGTCTAACATATCCTGTTGCTAACTTTTTATCTTTCTAATCATACCACACCTTTCACCGATGATACCTTAATGAAAACATGATCTCTAATCGAGAACTCTAAATCTTTACGCCTTTTATCTATGTAACTTTTCTACCTAGACTAAGCTTCGCTTATCCTATCTCGGATTAACTCAAACTTCTTTGTGGTTTCTCTTACCAAATCTAGACAAAAGCAGTAATCTGTCTTCGGTCTCCAACCAACATGATGGTGATTTTCACGGACTTTTGTACAAAGCTTCAAAAGGTGTCATTCCTATACGAGTTTGTTAACTATTATTATAGGAAAACTCAACCAAGCACAAATGGTCTTCATATGACCCAACAAATTCTAGTGCACAAGCTCTCAACAAATCTTCGAGTACCTTACTGACTCACTCAGTCTACCCATCTGTCTGAGGGTGATAAGTGGTACTCATCTTAAGTTCGATACCTAATATCTCTATTAGACTCTTCCCGAATTCACTAGTGAACAATGCATCCTTGTCACTAACTATGCTACTGAATCCCATGCAGCCTAACTATGTCATTCATAAACAATTTAAGCAATATAGGCGTCGTCCTGGATGACTTAAAATCAATGACCTGGGTACTCTTGGTTAATCTATCTATTACAACCCATATAATTTTATTTCCCTTGTTCGACCTTGGCAGCCCTTTAATTAAAATCCATAGACGTCGAATCCCATTTCCAAAATGGAATATCTGAAGGTTGAAGCAATTCACTTGGCTTTTGATGTTTTGCTTTCACTTGTTGGAAATTTTCACATTGCTTCACCCATAAGCCTGCATCCATCTTCATAACATCCCAAAAGAAACTTCTCTTCATATCCTGGTACATGTTGGTTCCCTGGATGAATTGTAAACTTCTATCGATGGCACTCCCTAAGAACTTCTCTCCTTATTTCACCAACATCAGGAGCACACAATCGCCCCTTCTTCCTAAACCAACCCTTCTGGTCAAGAGTAAAATCCTTTGTATCATCGATCTTAGTTTCACCTTCCAATCTTCTAATCCTTTTGGCAAGAAACGGATCATATCTCACCTTAGAAGCAATCCTCAATCAACATTGGTTGACTTCCAAGCAAGATAAAAGGTGGTACTTTGACTGGAACAAGCAGTCGATCTTAACTGTACATTACAAGTAGCCAATGCCTCCACATCCTTCCATTTTGCCAACATTTCTAACACCACATTCTGATATTTCCTGCTAAATGAGTCTGCACCTTTATTTCTTTACCCTGTGTATACTCAATACCAAAATCATAAGCTGCTAAAAACTCTAGCCACCTCTAATGTATCATATTCAACTCTTTCTGAGAGAATAAATACTTTAAAGACTTATCATCTGTATACAATTCGAACCGTTCTACTAGGAGGTAGTGTCTCTACACTTTAATACAAAAATTACCACCACAAACACCAAATAAAGAGTCGGATATCTAACTTCCTGTGGCCTGAGATGTCGAGAAGTGTAGGCAGTCACTTTAACCCTCTGCATCAATACTACTCCTAATCCTGTTCCACACGCATCCATATACACTACTAAATCCTGATTCCCAACTGAAACAACTAACAGGGGCGCATTGGTCAACAATTACTTTAACTTAAGGAATGCTTCCTTACATTTGTTAAACTAAGAGGACTTCATGTTTTTTCTTGTTAGCTTAGTCAAAGGTATTGTTGTCCATTATAAATCTTTGATAAATCTCTAGTGATATCCAACGAGTCCAAGAAAACTTCTTACCTCGGTCACCATCTCAGGTCTTTTCCAACTGTTAACAACTTCAGTCATATCTGGATCGACTGACAACCATTTCTCTAGAACTATATGACCAAAAAACCTCACTTCCTTCTTCCAAAAATGACACTTCAAAAATTCTGCTTTAAATTGATGCTGCTTCAACATCTCAAGCACTATTCTAAGACAAACTTCATTGTCTCTTTCATCCTAATAATATATCGAAATTTCATCTATGAATACCAATACAAACATAACCAAGTTCTCTCGGAGAACCCGTTTCATCAAGTCTATGAAGAAAGCTGGAGCATTCGTTAACCCAAATGGCATCACTATCCACTCGTATAAACTGTACCTTATTCGAAACGCCGTCAACGAAATACTATCTTCTGCCACTCCCAATTGATGGAACCCTGTTGCCAATTCCAACTGAAAAAAACTTTATCTCCACTCAGCTAATCAAATAAATCATCAATTCTTGAAAAAGGATATCGACTCTTTATCGATTTTTCATTCAATTATGATATCGATGCAGAATCTTTATAATCTTAATAACCCATCCGGTTTCTTCATAAGCGCCGCAGCCCCCCCCCCCCAAAGTGAACTGCTTGGTCTAACAAAGCTCTTTCCTTCTAAGTTCGCACCTTTAACTTCTTCATCTCGGTAAGTGTCATCATGCTAGGCGGTCTAATCATGGATTCAGCTTTAGGTACAAGATCTATATAAAACTCAATAACTCATTTCTATGGTAGTCCTATAACCGGCTCAATAACATTTGCAATTTCCCTTCCAATTAAAACTCGACTCAATTCGTCTTCTACTTCTATCGCACCAATAAAGCACAATTTTCTAGACTCGAATTCTCAACTGAGTATACAATTCGGTCACTACTATCAGGCCGTCTCAATGATATTTCCCTATCATGGCAAAATATTCTAGCACCATATCTTCTCAACTAGTCCATACCCAGAATAATCCTAAAACCCACGAAATCAACTACATAAAACCTGCAGGCAAAAGTATAACCTAGCAACTTAAACTTTAGATGGTCATTTCACACCCCCAGAGTTGCATCCCCTCCTATTGGATTAGCTACCCTTAAGGAAGTAACAAGGTATGATGGTCTTAAATTTAATTTATCTACCAAATATTGAGAGATAAAAGAATGTGATACGTCAGTGCCAAAAAGATTTTAACAAGTATGCTATGGATCAAAAGCGTATCTCCCATCATAGCTTTTCATTTCTCCTCCGCTTTTGGCTTAGATTATGATGGCTCTAAAGAAATGACCTTCCCCTTTCCTACTCTAGCCGCCTTTGGACATTTTTTCTTATAATGCTCCACTTGGTCGTAGTTAAAGCACTTCACTTTCTGCTTCCCCACAACCATATTGCCATCACGAGATTGACACTCATTAGCATAGTATCCCTTCTTGTCACACTTGTAACAAACTATATCTACATTCCCCTTCTTAGCATCTCCTCCTTTCTAAGCTCCCATCTTCTTAAAGATTCTTCTTCTTATTTTGAGAATTTTGGTTCTCTACCATCTTCGCCTTCAAAAAGGTAGAAAGCATTTCTTCCTTTCTTATAGTTTTCATCTTCACCACTACATTCGATGGATCTCTAAGATGTGGCATAGTAGCCTTAGCAATCTTCGGCCTCAAACCCCAGCTAAACTTCTTATTCCTCTTGATAACCATGTCAATAGTGTCGTATCCATACCTAAACAACTCATCAAATTTAGCAAAGTACTCCAACACTGACATTTCCCCTTGCTCCAACTCCATAAACTTCCTGAGCAAGGTCGACTTAGCTACTTTAGAACAAAAATTTCCTTAAATCTCCTTTGAAAATCTACCTAAGTCAGTTCCTCTTCTGGTACCCCTATGGTCACCCCGTTCCACCAGAACAAAGCAGCTTCTTGCAACTGTCTAGAAGCTAATCTCCTTTTCCACTAATCATTCAAGCCTAAATGAACAAAAATTATCTCATAATGCAATAGCCATTTTTCCACTTCTATCACATCTTTAGTTCCTAGAAAAGGCTATCCACCTAGATTAGTGTAATCTCAGGTTAGCTTGGCGTATTTATTACCAGGTCGTTCTAAGAGATTGATTCCTCCTACATTAATAGCATTTCCTTCAACTACTCATGCGGCTGCTTAAGCTTGCATCAGATTGACAAAAAACTGATACATGGTCGCCATATCTATTGGTGGGCTCACAGCACCTACATCGACATTTGCATTCTAATTAGCATTAGCCCGTCGACCTTGGTTCCTCCTGATATTTGGCCAAGCATTTCCATTAGTTGTAGTGCTTGAACCATCTAGATTCACTCTTTCATTTCCTACCTCCATATCTTCCTTTCTCGTAAATCTACGTAAGAGCCTTAATAAGGTACAGAAGAACGGTCTAAGAAAGAGGAGTAAACACATACTTATTCATACAAAATACAAGTAAGTTATTACACCATTATCCCATAACCCCAATCTTATACTCTGATTCATTAGCATTATGTTTTCAAAACCTTGTTAGTTCATTTTAAGTTTTATCATAATCCTATACTCTAATACCACAACTTGTAACAACCCTCATTTTGAGACCCAAAACTAACGACTACATATGTTGTAGCCATCCATAGTTATTAATTCACGGTGACAAATATAGCTACGTTAAGAATATCAATAATCAAAAACATATGAACATGAAAATTTTTCAAGCATAGTTTAAAAACAAATTTCCCGTATCATTCCACAAATTATATTTCATATTCATTACATAATCCTATCCATCATCCCACGTTCAGTGAAAATATAATTATTACAAAATACTCCAAGAGGGACATATGAAGATGTCCCATTGGTTGATCAGAATCGAATGCTTGGCAATTATTCAACTTTGCCATTACATCCAAATAGACAAACAACACAGTGGATTAGAATAAAACTCCTACATAGTTAGAATGCATTATATATGTCACTAGAAGCTTACTCGTCCTGCTAAAAAACCTAAAAACCCTTACTTTCATCCTAACTCTAATAAATTTTTAATTACCCGAAAGCTTAAGGGGAAAACATAAACTTCGAGTCGGACAAAAAGTATGGTGTGAATAATAAACTACCATTTTGAATCAAATAGATATCAATTGAAACCATGCCACTGAGCATAACAGGTTTTCCACTTACTAGTATCTTAACCAAAATACGTTAACCACATGCTATGCTCCTGCATCCATAATGGTTATAACATGATAATACAATAATATGTAACCATGTCATATTTACCAGACTACCCATCCCAAGCTATTAGATTGCTCATCTAAATTTCCATTGACTATACGTCTTAAATCGATGTGGAGTACTTATCTAACACTTGATTATTTAAAATAATATGGACTATCCATCACACATCCCGTAGTTTTCCTAGGATGGCTATGAACCATTAATCAACCAAATAAAGACTTTCCATCTCCGACATGATGTAGACTATCCATCTTACATCCCATAGTTTTCTAGGATAACTATGAACCTTTCACTTAATCTTTTAATTCATGTTAACCATATGTGTATATTTAAATCATGTTACCTACATATTTCTCTTTAATCCATGTTACCCACATGTTTAACCCATATCTATTGGTGTCCCTACTTAGATTATTTCCCTTATAATTTAACATTTTAACGTGACATACATAGGTATCCCCTAATATTCCATGTCGAAGTTTATACACATTGGTATCCCTAATGATAATGTCAGAATCATAATTTAAATTAACATTGGTATCCCTAAGAATTTAAAGTCAATACATATAACATATGGCTCTTCGTCATTCATTACTTTAGTATAGAACAACATCGAAGTTCATATTTTAAAACGAAATAGGTATATCCAAGAACATCATCGAAATAGAAAATCGTAAGGCTCTCCACCTTTAATAAAATATTCACACTTAGGTTTTAAACAACGTCGACCTCTATCCGTAATCGAAGTCATAATATAATTTTTATCTCTAAGTATAAAGAATCACTCCGAAGGTGGTAGCGTTGACCTTCATGAAAAACAAATGGCTTTCCGCTAAAACATAGGGTCTTCGACCCTCTTAAATATAGGTTTCTTCGCCCCTTTAACTAGTTTGGATTTGCATCGAAGTCGGTCTCTTCGGTGCTATAGAAAAATGGCGATATCATTACCATATTATATAAGGTCTTCGATCTTGTTAAACAGTGGCGAAAAGGACCTCTTTGTCCTTAAACTAATTTAATAAACTCACTTCGGCTATTATGCTTCTTTATAGATAGTCAAAGTCAATAAAACTGGCAACATTGCCTTAGTTTGGAGAACATGCGAAGTGATTAGGAGTAACATCCTTTAAAACTACGGTGTGGACATGCAAATAGATGTTTTTGGCGTTGATGAATCACAAAAACGTAATGTTGTAAATTTTAGTTGTCGCTATCATCCACCTCGACATGGTTGAAGGCATTCCATAACTATTAAGTAGTTATCCTATGTTTCCCTCCTTGCCAACATCGACACTTAGAAAATGCTTTAGGCATGGCGACAATATAGAAGCGGTGAGAGCTTAGGCGGCGTGAATCAATGTAATTAACCCAAAAATAGATTTCTCACCAAACATAGTAAATACATTTTACCAAATCCAATTTCATGTCAAATTCCCATTGGAGAAAATGATTTCTCTTCCATTTTTAAATCTTTTCAGAAATCTGCTACATGAGAATTTCAAGTTCCAATAACATATTTAAAATAATTAATTAATTCTGCCATATGCATATCTAGCAAAATATATTCATAATAAATCGAAATCACATGGGAAAATCCCAAAAATGCATAAAATTTCGAGAATGTCCTTATCTTTGCTACATAAAAATTCCTGGGCCAAAAATATATTTAATTATTTTAAATAACTAAAACACAAAAATTAAGCTATTTGTCATTAGGAATTTCATTAAATATTTATTTAAATTTAAAAAACTATGAGATTGAAAATTGGTTTTTAAATTATCACTTTTCAACTCATATTAAAATTTCAAATCATTTGGCAAATAAAAACTTAGTTTTTTACACCAAAGCCTATCAAAACAATTTCATAAAATATCCATTAATCATTATTCTATCCAATGATTGTTTAGCCACATCTTAACCAATTAAAAAAATATGATTTAGTTAAAATAGATGGTTAGTTGTATTATTCACCTTAAGCTAAAAGATTGGAGTTGAGATTTGATTCTTGCTTTGGTTTTCCTACTTTTCTCTTGAATCTCCCTTAGATTTCATGATCTCCCTAGGTTGGTTAATGGCCGACCTCTACTCTTCATCTTTGATTTTTTTATGTTAGTGGAAAATGAGAATAGAATGAGGGAAAGAGGGTACAAGGCAAAGGATAAGTCTCTTTCCTATATTGACCCCCTCATATAATTTTTTGTATTTTTAACTTCTAAAACAATCTTACTTAGTTCATTTACAATTGCTCGACCTTATTAAGTTATCAAATCTCATTCTCCCAAGCTATTTACATTATTCTATTTAATTCATCCAATATATTGTTCTAAATAATGTTAAAAAAAATTAGGGGTGTTACATGATGTAGTATACACACACATTAGATATAACGTTGTTCACTCAAATATGCATATCACGAATGAAGACTGATATCTAGTCACCGTCTATCTACACGAATGGCCACTGCTATTTGACCAATAATATGTACATCCTCTAAAATAAGGCCAATACATTGTACGGTCATTAATATAAGAACAATACTGAGTGTTTTCACTAATATAAGACCAATACCATTCATCAAAGCATATCTACCCCAAGGTCAAAACCAAGAGGCACAAACTGACTCCGCTTAATTGTACACACTTGTCGGACTTAACCAGGACATCGTTCATCGTACCGATATCGTGTCCAATCATTCCTCGATCGTTATTGATCACGTACACATAGTTTTTCATTGCATCTGCATCACCAGCTTCACCATGCATTCCACTTTCCCAAGAAGCTCAAAGTCCTCCTAAAGTCATGCAAAGCTTCATGCCAACTCGCATCAAAAGTGGAGAGAAAATTCTGACCATTAAAGCTCCCTGCCTGGGCTTACTCCCTAGGCCTACACCCACCGGTGCACTGATGGTATAGCCACCGGTGAAAGATGGTAGCCTACACTAGGTAGTAAGCCTTGGCAAGTACCTTCTATGCTGCACTAACCACCGATACAAGCCCCATTTCTTTCGTTGCATCGCCTATTGAGTTTTCTAGCTCCTCTAGCTTGCCTTCATCACATTAGACCTCTTTTTGAGTCTGTTAGTTGATATCTTGGAATACCTTATGTATTCAAAAACTGCTTTTGATACAAAATCCACTTTTCTACGCGTAGAGTTCAACAGGTGATTCTTTTGACCCGACCTCCTCTAACACACCAAAACGTACACAATCAGCCTTCTTACCTCACGTCAAGCCTATGCATGTGTCAACACACCCATTTGTGCATATTTATATACAAACTCATGTACACAAACATACTTCCACTATATAAATCACATTTCGGGCTTCAGCGAACTGATTATTCGACCTGGTACCTTCTCATGCAACTTAGCACACACGATCATCACTTTGACAACATGAGATGCTAGCAAGGTGTTTTATACAAATATAGATATTCATATACACATATATATAATTATTCATATAAATACACTTACATATACACACAACTACATATGAAAATACTAATTACAATACAATAATTTTTTTGATTAATACGTAACTTCAAATACACATATACACATACTATTTGCACACATATACATACAAGTATATTTAAATTAGCACTTTGATTATTACCTAATCACGTCATCCTTTTATTTACTGAACCTTTTCAATAAAAATCTAATATATCTTTATACTATTTTATAAATCTTGTTGTTATTTTATGAAATATCACATTACATTATAAAATTTCTCATTTGTACTATTTTATAAAATCTCACTAAAATCTCATGCTATTTTATAAAATATCTTATTTATACTATCTTATAAAATCTCTTACTATTTTATAGAAATATCTGATTTATACTATTTTTTAATTCTCACACTATTTTACTTATATAATTTTACAAAATATATCATTATGCTAATTTGTAAAATCTCGCACTATTTTATAAAGTGTCTCGTTTATACTTTTTCATAAAGCCTCGTACTATTTCATAAAATGTCTCGTTTACTTCTCAAAAAAATTCTTCACTTAAATAATTTTATAAGCACAAATTAAGCTTCATCAAGTCTCTAACCACTATAGTAATAAATGTGGAGCCCAATACTCACTTAATTAACTTGCTAACTTTTATAAAACTAATTCAAATAGTTTAGTCCATACTAAGTAATGTTATGCGCATAACCATATCACTAATGAGCCTCTAATGCATCTTTACATCACACATAATTATTCAATTGACCCAAATCCATTTCATGGCTTAGGGACTTTTCTAAAAATGGTAATTAAGGTCCATAATGTAACGACCCAATTTTTCGACGCCCGAAAGTCCACAATGACACGTCCAGTATATCCAATGTCGCACAGTCAATGTTGAAAAACCGAACCGTTAGGGTTTAAGAAGAAGAAGGTAGAAGAAGAAACAGAAACAATAACAAAAACTCACATTTCACGGTTGAACAAATATAATAAATAAATGAATAATCTTTAAAACAAAAGCACTATATCAGTTTTACATTACATTATAAGAGTTTACAACAACACAATACAACACTGGCAGTCATTGTAACTTGACTACAAGGAAACTGACTTGCACCAATACATATGCAGCGAACACTACAGGATATCAGTGATACGCTTCGCCATCCAGCTTACTCCAGATTTCCACAGCAACTTTTCTGACTTCGCTCCAAAATGATGATAACCTGACACTAGGCTGCCCGTGTGGAAAATTGTGGGCACCCACAGTTTAGAAATGGAACAATAAACACCAGGTCAGTCATGGGACTGGTGTGAGATCTTAAAAACAGTTATTCTTTAATAAAAGAATTTAAAAGAAATCCGCAATGTTTTTTGATAAATGAACTACCATAAGGCCTCCTGGCACACACACAATGCAATTGCACACTTGGGGGAGATTTCTCCTTATGATAGTCAAACATGCTTGATACGCAAAATCTTTTCGATATTATTATTAGTGCATAGTATGGAAAACATTTTAAAAGTATAATATAAATCTTAGCTAGCATAGGTAACATTATATTATGCCTGCTATAGCTACCTCCTGAGGAGGCAGGTTATACAATTGCAATCGTAAGGGCTCGTATTGTTTCTTCGGATTTCCAGCAAATGGTTAGGCAAAGGAACTTCCTATGCCACATGCATATGCCTCTGGAGGGATGCCCCGAGAACCTAACCGGATCTCTGCCAACACAAGTTCGGGTTACATCTGTAATTAGGTAACTACTGACACGAGTATGCCATCCTCTGGTCGTAACCGACCTTTATCCAAAGATCCTCAATACCAACAACCACAAAGTAATAAATTTGCAGCATTCACATAGGTTAAATATCTAGACACCATACCATGAACCACCTGTTTCCAGAAGGAAATGACATACCCTCAGGGGGCGTTACCCCCAGATAACCTTGTCGCATCTTTCTTGTTTTGACAATTCCGGGTTGTGAGGTCCGACGAAGTCTCGTCCACAAAGCTACGCTTTTCACAAAAGCCGTGCTTCGATCAACAAATGATTAGCAGCACTTCGTATGCCACATTACCAAATCGGAAATGTATCAATAGTAACCATCAACTACATAACCTCTGAGCTCGTACATCTCAGAGAAGGGTGTTAAGCTAAGAGAATAAATTCTCCGCCATCAACAGAAATATATTTGATAGAACCCAGCTTTACATCTCAAAGTGTAACGTCAGACACACATCCATACAAGTCCGTTTCGGGATCGAATGGAACCGAAGGCACTTCAAAGTAGCCCTTGCAAATCCGAAAATTCACTAATCACGTCTGGAATCCCCATCACAAAGGGTGATAAAATCTCTATACCGGAGCAACCCGGTGCAGAGACATTTGACAGGTAATCCTTTCGCTTTCGAAAATATCTGATCTTCAACACCATCTTCAAATGAAATCCCATTTCATCGTATCATTATTCAAAATGGGTTTTATGACACAAAGTCCTCTCCTGGCTAATTCGAATAACGAGCGCTTATTTTTAAAAATAAGTGTTCATTCAGATTTCAAACAAATCACAGCAAATTTCCACTTTGATCTTTTAAATAAAAGATCCATCACAATCACAAAGGTTCCATGTGGTTTTCGAATATCCATTTGGAATCCGACCCCCGATCGCATGGAAATTCAAATGCCATTAAAAGTCGATATTGATAGTCGGTTATTTAACTATCAATCAACATTCATAACAATCACTGGATTTCAAATAATTTCCCCCCAATTATTTACTTTCAAAATATCTTCGCAAGATATATTTTCACATTTCAACCTTTTGATAACAAATTTCAAATCAATTTCCCCCTTACAATCCTTTGAAAACAAATTTCAAATCATTTTTCCTTACGCGGAATACATTCCCAAATATTTATTCATTTCCACTGAAAATCTACCGAGTTCAAATACTTTAAAATAATTTAAATTACTTATCCAAATATATATATACGTAGAAATATTTAATTTAAAACTCTTTTAAAAACACTTTGTTTTAGAACATTAGGTATGAAAATATTATATCAATATCTCAGATAAAACTTCAAGTCCAAACTAATTTTAAAATAAAATTAGTAATATAACTATTTAAATAACCATTTTCTAAAACAAATATCAATTTAAATCTTTAAACCATCACTTCTATAATTAATTAAATAAATCATTACTTTAAAGATTTAAAGCAACTTAAGAAAATAATTTCTCCAACTATATTCTTTTTGAAACCAATTCTAAAACTTTTATTTATACTCTAAAAACTACTTTGAGAACACACTCGGCTTTCTAGGGAAAATACACCTTCCATTTCAAAATGGACCATTTAAATCAATAAATAAATTCTTCTTGATTTATCTCAATTTATATTCCAAATACGCAAATTTCATTCCATACTTTAAAAATAAATCAATATTTATTTTTAAACAATTTTCCCTTTCTTTTATAAAATTCCCATTGTGAATTTAAATTTTCAAATATCGACGGATATACGATTTTCAAATCGATTTTCAAATATTCACTTTCAACACCAAATCAATTGTCAAATTGACTTCCAAATTTATTTCAAATACCAAATCAAATTCCAAATTGATTTTCAATTTTATTTCAAACAACAAATTGATTTCAGAATTGATTTCCCAAAATTTATTTTTAAACACGAAATCAATTTTCAAATCAGTTTCCCAAAGATTTATTTTCAAACACCGAATCAAATTCCAAATTGATTTACAAATTGATTTTATTTTAAAATAAATTCCTTTATTTCTTGCAAACTATGTAAAATCCTAATTTTAAATAAATTCTTCAACCTTTAAATAATATTACCCGAAATCCATTTATTAAGCCTTTTTCCCATATTTTGGAATTTTTATTCAATAGGATTCAAAACAAAACTTCATCCTTTTAAAATTCCTTCTTTTAAATTTATCCAATTTTCAAAAATAAATTTTACTATAAATTTTCAACTTGAATTTGAAAAAATCAAATTTTATTTATTTCCGGTATCCTACGATACCAAAAATATATTCGGCTAAACTATAGCCTTCCACAATTTCAATCACAAGTATAATCACACACAGATTATGAATAAATCAGCACACAACATATGAAACAAATTCAAACATTTGAGGAATCCAGTTGGATCCCTCCAACTTGTTTCCCTGCATCCATAGATGTTAGCACAACAATTAAATACCAATTCCACTTCGAGGTGGAATATCGTGGTATATGGGATTAATATAATATCATCTGCTATTATGCGGCGCATAGGGCCTCATACACTATATAATGCGGGAAATCAATCACTCCAAATACATATATAATACCAATTCCACTTCGAGGTGGAATATCGCGGTATATGGGTTTATATATAATATCATTCGTTATTATGCGGTTCATAGAGTCTAATCCAATATAAATGATAATAATTTATTATCCAAGCACACAATCAACAATTTAAAATTTAACTATTTAAAATTAAATCAGAAAAATCCGATTGAGTGAGAAGATCTCACCTTTGCCTATGCATGCAACTCATTTCTATTCCAGCTTGTTTTCTTCATAGTTTTGAACCTTGTATAAATATTTTATACAATTGATTGATATTTTGAATTAATCAAACAATTAATCATGAGTTATTTATTTAATTTTAGATAACAACTTGGATTTACACCAAAAATTTGATTTTTTTAAACAAATCTCTTGTTAACAAAATATTTTCTTTTCTTTTGAAACCCATATACAGAAATAATTTAATTAACCAATGGTTTTAATTTAAACTAATAATTTGTTTTAAAATTTTTTTTTAGTAATCCAAATACTTACATAAGTTAATTAAACCAATTATTCACCATAATTTATTATTTTAAATATCTAAACTAAATATGAATTTTGTACATGTATAATTATTTTATTTAAACAATACAGAAAAATTTTTCTACTGTAAATTTCTAATACATATATATTGTAAAAATATAAAAAGTATAGACTATACCTACGTGTGTGTATATATATATTAACTTAAAATAAACTGGAATATAATTTATGTTGTATTATATTTCCCTTTTACTGCAACTTAATATATATATATATATATACATGAAAACTAAAACTGCTATATATATACCTTCACTGTAATATATGTATTACTGTTAATATTTATTTTATTTTTATTTTTTCTGTAAAATGTACATAATAAATAAGTTGCAAAGAAATAACTTTCTGTAATATATCGCGACCAAACCCTAGCTCACGGCCAAGACGTCGACGATCTAAATAAATGTTGCAACCCAACTTCCCTTACGGGTTTGCCGACCCCCAGATTGCACCGCCTTCCTCGGTACTGCCACAACCATTAGGTAAACGCGAATCGCCTAGCTTCTCGTGATACGTCACTTACTCCTCCCTCAATTGAAGACTCCCCGCCACTCGCCCTTCAAATGCCATCCCGTTTATCGATTCCAACACTCGCGTGAACGAGTGCGCGCTAGATCTCCTTCCAAAGTCGAGTTGACTTCGATCGAATTCGATTCTCATACCATCTCTTTTTTTTTGCTTCGATTCGAAAGAACAGAGGAAAATGATGGTATTTATCTCGGCCATTTTTTTAATCTGTGAATTTGATTTCAAAATAAATTGAAAGAGGGCGGACATTTTCCTTTTTGTTTGATTTTTTTCCCTCTTTTAAACGAGATAAGTATAATTTTTTTTCTAGCTTCCAAACGAATGAGTGTTGATTTGTAAACGACACGTGTTTAAAATTGTAATACGTGTTATGCATGGGTTTTCAACAATTATTTTTATTTTAAAATTTTAAATCCAAATTTAAATCGTTTCGACAAATGCAATTCAAAAACTTGATCTCCAATCGAAGCGTGCTACCAGGCGTTTATAATGTTATACGCCTATTCAGAACGCAATGGAAAAAAGTTTCGGGTCCAAATTCGATCGTACAGAGAAGATAGCTTTTTGAACCCAACTTTTATATTAAATTCTTGATATAATTTTCAGCGCGTTTATATATCGCACGGCCAAACGATCACTCCATACCCTACGAAAATTGAAATCCGATAATAATACAATATTACGGATCCAATGGAACTGGTTTCGTTGAAATCTGAGACTGTGCCTCGAAAGGCTATTTTTAAATATCGGCTTAAACGATATAATTTTAATACTGAACAAAACAGTTTCAAATTCAATTCTGAAGCTTCCATTATCTTCAGTATCGTTAATATAAATTTTCTAAGCCTTTGAAATATTTTTTATCAGCTTAAAACTGAAGAGTCAAATTTTTGTACCCAACTTCAATAAATTAAATTCAATAATTTAATTGTTAAATCCATAGTTATATCTGAAATCCAAGTTAAATTGACTTCCAAATATTTAAAATCAATTAAATATTTTTAAATTTCAAATGTCAATTTCTGGGTCATCACATTCTTCCCCCTTAAAAGAATTTCGTCCCAAAATTACTAGTTAAGAAACAAGAAAAAAAAACAAAAAAACAAATTCTAGGTCGTCACATTCTTCCCCCTTAAATGAAATTACTAGAAGAACAAAAAATTACTTCCAAAAAAAATCTATATTAAAGCATGGCAGCCGATACTTGTTCAATCAACCTTTCTCCTACCTTACCTCCCCCCATACCTTCCCCTGTCCCTATTCTGTTGAATGTGTCCCATCCCCTGCTCCTGATCCTCCTCCACCTGTGCCCCCCGATCATCCTATTCTTCCACCTCCACCAGCCTTACCCTCAGCATCTTACTCTTCCCTTCCGCAATGGAACTCGCTCTTCAAAACTAATCCACGTAATGTTGGCTCTTACATTCCTTCCCTTTTTCCAGTGACGTTTGAGGGTGATGTTCTTGTTCCTCCTCCTAAAGTCATCCAAGCTGGTAATGCGGTTTGGGGTGAGCATTTAGTGGGGTTTTTTCTTGACAAACCATTATCATATACCACTGTCATCATGCATTTGAAGAGAGTATGGAAACTCAAAGGCTCCATTACCGGAAAATCTGATGGCAACATGTTCCTTTTCAATCTAACATCTGTTGATGATAGAAGGAGAATTATTGAAGCAGACCCTTTGATAATCAGGAATAAGTTGTTCATTGTGAAGCCATATGATCTGATGATTAGGAATAGCTGTAGCTCAATTAAGGCAGTTCCCATTTGGTTAAAATTGTCTAACATCCCCATGTTTGCTTGGTCTTACATTGGGATTAACTGGCTATCTTCAAGAATCGGAAAATTGCTATGCCTCGATGAATCAATGGAAAAAATGCAATGAATTGGTTATGCTAAATGTATGGTTGAAATTACTACTGAGCATGTCCTTCTGGATGAATTTCCAGTTCGTATGTTAGATGGAGGTATCTGATATGTTAAAGTTAGTTATCTATGGAAGCCTTCAATATGCTCTTATTGCAAGGAGTTTGGTCACAACAATAATATTTGTACGAGGGAGAAGCTTGAAGAAAATGTGTCAGACGGAAATATGTGCAATGACCTTACAAATAAAAGTAAAATTACTGCCTATAAGGACAAACAAAAGGGTGTAGCAATCCAAAGGAGTGGTTGGCAAAAAGTTAAGAATTCAAAAGCAAAAGAAAATAATGGGAAGCATCTTGCTTCTGGAACTAATCAAAGTGGAAATATTAGTGCTGGCATAAATATGACTCACTCTTCACTAGGACATCAGCCTAAGCATGATTTGGTAGCTACTGAGACTAGAAATAAGTTTTCCATATTGTCTGTGCAGAATGAGAAAGATAACGTGGTACGCGGCGATAATCTGAGTCAGACATCTGTTGAAGAAGGAGAAATTGTTCCAAGTAGTCATGTGTTTAAGAAAGTGACAGTGTTATCTTCCCTTCCATTAACTGTGAAACAGTTGGAAAGTATAAAATGCCTAGCAGTAGTGAAACAATTGATCTGATTGAGGAGAATTCTGCAATCGATGTTAGTTGCGAGGTTGAGAATAAAAAAACAATCAGTCTGATGAACAATTAGATAACATGTTGGAAATGATAAATGGTGAGATAAATGAAAGGAGTCTAAATGATAATCAAAATGCGGCAGCAGTTTGGGTTTTGAAAAGATTGCAAGTGAAAAAGTACTTGAATGTGGGAATGCTCTTTCTTTTCCTGCCTTGAATTCGATCAATCCCAATGGGCTAAACAATGAAGCAATTTTTTTTGCAGTCTCCCTCTGCAAACAGTGTGCATGTGCACATTCCCCCTGTGCATGTTACAACTCTATCTCCACCTTTTCACCATATAACCCTCCCAATCCACCTCCCATCAACAACTCATCTTCTCCTTCCCCCATGATTTCAAATGTTTTATCCTCTTCCATTCATCCCTCCAGCATTCTCCAATCTGACCCATCCCTTGATCCTTCTCAACCCATACGTTCTCCTTATGTTTTCATTGGAAAACTACCTGGTTGGAAAACTAAATCTACTTCCCCATCAATTCCTGTCCTTCCTTCTGGTTCCTCGTTCATTGCTTATCCAAATCCCTCGTCCATGTTTATTGTTCCTAGTTTAATTGATGAAAGACAACCTAAAGACTCTCCTTCAACAAGGAGCAAGAAAGGAACGATTCATACTTCACTAAAACCCTCGTGATTTCACACCACTTAGCTTCCTGGAACATAAGAGGAGCTCAATGCATGGAAAAGCTGGATCACGTCAAAACGCTTATTCAATCTCACAGCCTTCACTTAGTTGCAATTCTTGAAACCAAGCTTGATCTCTCTTGTACCCTATCTTCTAGCAAATACATCAACAGTAATTGGGCTTTGCAACATAATCTCCTTGAAGCTCCTTATGGGAGAATTATGGTGATCTTCAATCCTCTAAAATACTCTCTGTCTCCTATCCTTGTCTCCCCACAATTTATCCATTTCCATGCCTCTTTCATCCCAGACTCCACATCCTTCTACCTTACCATAGTCTATGCTTCCAACTCCCCATCTATCAGACAGTCCCTCCTTCACCAAATTCCCGTTTTCCGACAAGAATCCCACCCTTGGCTTATTCTTGGTGATTTTAACAGCTGTTTAAACCTTGACAATAAATCTGGTGCCTTGCCACTAGCTCCTAAAGACATTCAGCCTCTTAATATTGCTATTGAGGATGCTAACCTGATGGCAATCAGTAAATCAGGATCCAAGTTTTCTTGGAGTAATCGTAGTCGATCTGGGCGTAGAAATCTAACCACAATTGATCACTCCTTTTGTAACTTAAAATCATTATCAACATGGCCCTCCCTCTCTGCTCACCTTCCTCTCCCAGTCTTGTCTGACCACTCCCCCATCATTCTCTCCGCTGGTCCCCCGCCATGCTTGAGAAAAGAAGTTTTAAATACTATAATATCTGGTCCAATGAACCAGGGTATAATAATATAATAAAAGATGCTTGGTCCACCTCATTTTACGGTAATCCCACTTTTAAATTTTGTAGGAAACTGAAGCAGGTCAAACATTCTCTCAAAGGCTGGTCCAAGAGCAACTTTGGGAAGGGAAATCTGAAATAAGAGACCATCAGGAAGCAACTGGAAGAAGTTCAAGTAAAAATGCATAGTTTTCCTAATGATGATGAGATTGCGGCTCAGGAAAGTGCTCTTTTTTTAGCTCTATCTGATGCATTAAAGATGGAATGCTCTATGAGGAGACAACAACTTAATTTAAAATGGACTACAGAGGAAGGCAGTTACAGTACTTATTTCCATGCTGCAATAAAAGCTAAGCAAGCTCAAGAGCGAATATATCGAATGCAGGATGTTAATGGAGTTCTGCTCACCTCTCCTCTTGATATTGACAATGCTCTGGTTAAGTACTTTTCTTGTCTTCTTGGTAACTCTGAGAACTTTGAAGCTAACCTTCATCTTATTGACATCATCGACCTCCCCTCCATAAATCCTTCCCAAGCTGACCAACTTATCTCTGTTGTCACTGATGATGAAATAAAAATCACTCTCTTCAGTGTGAATAAGAAATCGAGCGGTGGTCCTGATGGATTTAATGTGCATTTTTTTCACTCACAACTAGGAAGTCATTAATTATGACTTTTGCCTTGCTATCCACAATTTCTTTTCCAAATTCAAGTTGCTGAATGAAGTCAACGCAACTAATATGGTCCTCATTCCCAAAACCCACCCTCCTATAGATGTTTCCTCGTTTAGGCCCATATCTTGTTGCAACGTGATGTACAAATGTATCGCCAAGATTATTGCTACAAGACTTAAATCTGTATTACCTGACCTTGTTTCTTCTAATCAAGCTGCCTTCCTGCCTAAAAGAAACTCCCTAGATAATGTGATGTTAGCTCATGAGCTTCTCAAGGGGTATGGTCACGCTCACACTACTTCGAGTGCTATGTTGAAACTTGATCTTTCTAAGGCCTACGACAGTGTTCAATGGTCTACTATCGTGAGAGTCATGGCACTGAAGGGTTTCCCAAAGCCTTTCGTAGCTTGGATCTACATTTTCATATCCTCTCCTACCTTTTCACTTAAATACAATGGTAAAGTTACTAGGTATTTTAAAAGAAAACAAGGCATTCGCCAAGGTGATCCGCTATCTTCTTACCTATTCCTCTTAGACATGGAGATTCTGACAAGTATGCTCAATGCCAGATTTCGCTCCAAAGAGATTAGATCCCATCCTAAATGTAAACAATCTTTGATCACATCCCTTCTCTTTGCCGATGACATTATGATCTTCACTTCTCCTGATCATGAGTCCATAGTCAATATTAAAAAAAACCTTGACACCTTTTACTCTTGCTCTAGTATTAAGCTAAACTTCTCCAAGTCCTCCATTTTGTTTGCTGGAATTCCTCCCTCTTTATCCTCTGAGATGATTGCTTCTTCTGGATTTCAACCCATGCAAGGTGATATGGTTTACCTGGGCATCCCACTTTGCTCTTCTAGAGTCACATTTTCCAACTTCCTTCTGATCTACAATAAAATTACTAGAGTGCTTGATAACTGGGCCAATCGTTTTCTCTCTCGGGCCGGCACACTCGTCTTGATTAAATCAGTGTGCTTCTCCCTTATGGTCTACTTGGCTAGAACCTTTCTTCTACCCGAAAAACTACTTCGTCTGGTCAGACGTTTTATGTTACGGTTCTTATGGACCGACAGAATTCATAATAGGAAATCTATTCCTTGCTCCTTTCAAACCATCGAACAACCTCTGTCTTGTGGGGGCTTGGAATCCTTAGCATTGAGAGATGGAATACAGCTGCTACCAGTCATCATTTTGACTCGTTACTTTCAAATAAAAATAGCCTTTGGGTTCAATGGACCATCACTCACAATTTAAGAAACAAAAGCTTTTGGATTACGAAACCCCCGTTTGGATGTAGTTGGATTTGGTGAAAGATCCTACCAATGCGTACCGCTTTACTGCCTCATCTCATATATTCTCTCTCTCGACAAAGCAATAAGCAGTTCTAGAACGATCCTTGGATAAGTAATGGTCTTATCCTGTCTGCTATCTTATCTCAACAACAAAAATATCAATCTGGAATAATAGTAATGATAAAGCTATTGACTTCATTGTGGACAATAAACTAACCCTCCCTTATAATAGTAATCAAAATTTGAAAGACTTCTGGGCTAGTTTAAGTGACCATCACAACTCTTTTCCAGATGCTGATGAGCTTCGCTGGGATGGTAAGCCCCACTCAATAAAGCATGTTTACCACATAAAATCTAAAACTCGACGTAAGCCAAAGTATCCATGGCACAAGATTGTCTGGAATAATCTGTCCACTCCCTCTGACAACCTTATGCTGTGGAGAGTTCTAAATAATGCTATCATGACTGAGGACAGAATGATTGGGTTTGTGATGGTTCCTGATCACTTGTGTGTTCTGCAAAAGTGATATTGAGAATGGAAAGCACCTGTTCATTGAATGCAGTTATCTGCATCATATCTAGGAGAGATTGATGGTCATTCTTAGAAGGTCTTGCGTGCCTATTCAGTCGTCGATTGAGTGGGACTTGATTCTTAAGTCCACAAGAAGGAAGGATGATGCGGGCGATTTACTTTGTTTTTGTCTTTAGAAGTATATTCAACTTATTTAGAGGGAGAGAAATCAGAGAAGCTTTAACGATGTGGAATGAACCCATCTTCAGCCGTGGATTGTGTTGAAACATACCATCATGAACGAGTTACGGGATCGCAAGTCCATTCTAATCCCTCTGCTTTGGGATTGGTAGTCTATTGTTTGTCTTCTTGGTGGCTTCGGGGTTCATTTCGGTCTGTCTCTCTTGGTTCTCCGAGTCAACGCCGCCGTCTCCCTTGTTTCTTGCCTCGAGTTGTTCTTGTTATTTCCTGCCTCGTGCTTGTATTCAGCTCCGTGCCATTTGGTTTTCCCTTTTGTCTTTGTCCTTATTTTTTAGTTTTTCTTTCTTTACCCTGTTCTTTGTTTTCTCTTTTGTCTTCTCCTACTCAAAGCATGTTTTGAGTAGATTTCTTTTTCTTCGAAATAAAATCTGGTAGGGGACTAGCCAACCTCGCTAGCTTTGCTAAAAAAAGAACGATCCTTAACACGCTCATCTTTTTTACAAAACCAAACAGATTTATCAACAACTTGCCAAAACAAATCTTTTATTGAAGACATATTAGCCCTCTTATTAACTTCCCAAACTCAATCATAAGTTTTAAACAATATTATTTTCTTTAACAATTCAAATTTTAGATTTTCAAAATTTTGTCAAAATTTTTCTAACTCTCTAAACTTTTGAAAATTTTTGACAGTGTCTCCTTTGTGCGGCTAGCTCGGTACGACTACAAAATGGCACCACGGGACCCCAGATTCAAAAAGAAAACAAAAGGCCAAGCGGCTAGACAAGAAAATCATCAAATTTCATACTTTCAAAATACATACCTTTTTCGAGTAATTCAAATTTATCTTCAAAATCAAAATTCAATTCCTTTTGTATTTAAATCACCTGTATATCCTACTAACAATAATATCCAATCATAGCTTTCAAAAATCATTTTATACTTTTCTTTACAAAAGTTTGAATATTTATTTCATTTAGGTCCGTACGATATATTTATATCATTCGTACGTAATTATCAAATTTAATTGCTTACTCGATCACACAATTTCACTTCCCAACTAGTATCTTCACCCAACTTCGTAGTGCGGACTCAGATCTGGTATCTTGATCAGAAACCGTCATTTTCCTTGCACAGCCATTAAACTATGATAGAGAATTTCCAGAATCAACCAAAAATCCATATCCAGGTTCGTCATCGAAAATCGAGTGAAAAATCCAAACTCGGATCGATATAACTATCTTGAAATTTTGTGCTCGAATTCTGGATCAAATCGTTATGCGAAAAAAATAATATACGTACATTCTACATATTCATTTCTCAACTGATTATTAGCTTTATCAATTTTCTTTTATTCACATTTGATTTTCATTTCAATACACTTATTCACAATTACCTTTTTACAATTTTCCAGTTTAACCTTCATTCACCTATTAACTTTGTATATTTATTCTTCACTTCACCATTGGAGTTTATAACTACTTATATTTAAACTGGGTTTCAAATTCCATATGAATTCAATTTATCTTTCATTTATAAATATTGAATTCAATTCATCTCAGACCATATTTATTTGGTCATTCCTTCAATTATTTTCACTTACTAATTTTATTTCAATACTTCGCTTTGTTTATTATAAATCAATTTCAATTCCAATTCCAGTTCTATTTGCTTACAAATTCGAAATGAATTTCAGCATTCAATTTCACTTTCATTCACTTGCATTTCAATTTCATTCAAATTCATATCACCTTTTTATTTGATTCAAATCATCCTTTATTCAAATTAATCCAAGTTAAATTCAGTTTCAATCTGAATTTTTCTTCTTCTAAGTTTCCAAACTTATTTATTATTCCATAAACATTTTAATAAGATTGTAGAGTCCTTTCAACATTTCGAAAATCATTTATGAAAGCAATTCAAATTATCCTTTGAATTCAAAAATCCAAACCATTTTTGCAAGCAACTTTCATTTAAAACAATTTGGCAGCAATTCCTTGCCTGGAAACTCGAAAATGAACACCGATGATGTCACGATCATCATCGGAATTATTTTCCAACGACCGAACTGTGTTTAGTGCTTTTATTCCTTCAAAAACATTTTTTTCCAAAATCTTTGAAAACTATTTCCAAACTCAAAAGGGATTTAATTTTCAAATTTTCCAAATTTCAAATCTTTTCAAAAGCATTCCTAAATATTTCTCTGGAATTCTATTTCAAATTATAAATCATGTTTACAATTTATATTTGCAAATCCCATTTGCATATAAATTTATTTCTCAAGTTTTGGTTATGATTTCAATTTCTTATTCAATAATTAATGATAATAATCATTTCCTAACATCCAAGAAACCATATACTATAATAATTTACGGAAAATGATTTCTTTTCTATACAAAAATAGTTTGGGTAAAATTATCTCATTTACCCGATTTAAAAGCAATATCGTGTAGGATTGTTCTGTACAAGTATTTAGAGATCTATATCAATAGAGTAGTACAGACTATACCGACCAGAATCCATATACCACTCAACAAACCAATCATCACAATATAAAAAAATTATATTCACTAACAAATACATGCTCATATCTATTATTACACTCAAACTCATTCTAGAGTACGACTGACTCTATCTCTAATGAGTAATCCGCACCAGAGCCAAGGTTTTCGCTTAACCAAATGCTCTGATACCAATCTGTAACGACCCAATTTTTCGATGCCCGAAAGTCGACATTGACACGTCCACTGTATCCAATGTCGCACAGTCGAATGCCAAAAACCGAACCATTAGGGTTTAAGAAGAAGAAACAGAAACAATAACAGAATATCACATTTCGCAGCGGAACAATATAATAAATATATGAATAATCTTTAAAACAAAAGCACTATATCAGTTTTACATTACATTATCAGAGTTCACAAAAACACAATACAACACTGGAAGTCATTGTAACTTGACTACATGGAAACTGACTTGCACCAATCCATATGCAGTGGACACTACAGAATATTAGTGATACGCTTCGCCATCCAGCTTACTTGATAATATTATTAGTGCATAGTGTGGAAAACATTTTGAAAGTATAATATAAATCTTAGCCAGCATAGGTACCATTATATTATGCCTGCTATAGCTACCTCCTGAGGAGGCAGTTATACAGTTGCAATCGTAAGGGCTTATATTGTTTCTTTGGATTTCCAACAGATGGTCAGGCTAAGGAACATCCTATGCCACATGGGTACGCCTTTGGAGGGATGCCTCGAGAACCTAACCGGATCTCTGCCAACACAAGGCCGGGTTATCTCTGTAACTAGGTAACTACTGACATGACTATGCCATCCCCCGGTCGTAATCGACCTTTATCCGAGGATCCTCAACACCAACAACCACAAAGTAATAAATTTGCAGCATTCACATATGTTAAATATCTGGGCTCCATGCCATGATACCACCTCTTTCCAGAAGGAAATGCAATACCCTCAGGGGGCGCTACCCCCAAATAACCTTGCCGCATCTTTCCTGTTTTGACCATTATGGGTTGTGAGGTCCGACGAAGTCTTGTCCACAAAGCTACGCTTTTCACAAAATCCATGCTTTGATCAACAAATGATCAGCAGCACTTCGTATGCCACATTACCAAATAGGAATGTATCACTTGTAACCATCAACTACATAACATCTGAGCTCGTATGTCTCAGAGAAGGGTGTTAAGCTAAGAGAATAAATTCTCCGCCACCAACAGAAATATATTTGATAGAAACCAGCTTTACATCTCAAAGTGTAACGTCAGACGCACATACATATAAGTCCGTTCCAGGATCGAACGGAACCAAAGGCACTTCAAAGAAGCCCCTGCAAATCCGGATATTCACTAATCACGTCCGGAATCCCCATCACAAAGGGTGATAAAATCTCTATACCGGAGCAACCCGGTGCAGGGACATTCGACAGGTAATCCTTTCGCTTTCGAAAATGCCCAGTCTTCAACACCATCTTCAAATGCAATTCCATTTCGTTGTATCATTATTCAGAATGGGTTTTATGGCACAAAGTACGCTTCCGGATAATCCGACTAACGAGCGCTTATTTTTAAAAATAAGTGTTCACTCAGATTTCAAACAAATCACAACAAATTTCCACTTTGATCTTTTAAATAAAAGATCCATCACAATCACAAAGGTTCGACGTGGTTTTCGATTATCCATTTGGAATCCGACCCCCGGTCGCATCAAAATTCGAGTGCCATTAAAAGTCAATATTGATAGTCGGTTATTTAACTATAAATCAACATTCACAACAATCACTGGATTTCAAATAATTTTCTCCCAATTATTTACTTTCAACATATCTTCGCAAGATATATTTTCACATTTCAACCTTTGGAAAACAAATTTCAAATCAATTTCCGCATTTCAATTCTTTGAAAACAAATTTCAAATCATTTTTCCTTACATGGAATACATTCTCAAATATTTATTCATTTCCACTGAAAATCTGCCGAGTTCAAATACATTAAAATAATTTAAATTACTTATCCAAATATATATACTTGGAAATATTTAATGTAAAACTATTTTAAAAGCACTTTGTTTTAGAATATTAGTTATGAAAATATTATATCAATATCTCAGATAAAATTTCGAGTCCAAACTAATTTTAAAATAAATTAGTAGATAGTATAACTATTTAAATAACCATTTTCTAAAACAAATATAAATTTAAATCTTAAAACCATCACTTCTATAATTAATTAAATAAATATTTACCTTAAAGATTTAAAGCAACTTAAGAAAATAATTTCCCCAACTATATTATTTTTGAAACCAATTCTCGAACTTTTATTTATACTTTAAAAACTTCTTTGAGAAGACACTTGGCTTTCTAGAGAAAATACACCTTCCATTTTAAAATGGACCATTTAAATCAATAAATAATTTCTTCTTGATTTATCTCAATTTATATTCCAAATCCGCAAATTTCTTTCCAAACTTTAAAAATAAAACAATATTTAGTTTTAAAACAATTTTCCCTTTCTTTTATAAAATTCCCATTGTGAATTTAAATTTCCAAATATCCACTGATATACGATTTTCAAATCAATTCCCAAATATTCACTTTCAACACCAAATCAATTTTCAAATTGACTTCCAAATTTATTTCAAATACCAAATCAAATTCCAAATTGATTTTCAATTTTATTTCAAACACCAAATTGATTCCAGAATTGATTTCCCAAAATTTATTTTTAAACACGAAATCAATTTCCAAATCAGTTTCCCAAAGATTTATTTTCAAACACCAATCAAATTCCAAATTGATTACCAAATTTACTTTCTTTAAAAATAAATTCCTTTATTTCTTGCAAACTATTTAAAATCTGTATTTTAAATAAATTCTTCAACCTTTGAGTAATATTACCCGAAATCCATTTATTAAGCCATTTTTCCATATTTTGGAATTTTTATTCAATAGGATTCAAAATAAAACTTTATCCTTTTAAAATTCCCTCTTTTGAACTAATCCAATTTTAAAAAATAAATTTTGCTATAAATTTTCAACTTGAATTTCAAAAAATCCAATTTTATTTATTTCCGGTATCCTACGATACCAAAAATATATTCGGCTAAACTACAGCCTTCCACAATTTCAATCACAAGTATAATCACATACAGATTATGAATAAATCAACACACAACATATGAAACAAATTCAAATATTTGAGGAACCCAGTTGGATCCCTCCAACCTGTTTCCCTGCATCCACAGAAGTTAGCACAACTATTAGATACCAATTCCACTTCGAGGTGGAATATCGTGGTATATGGGATTAATATAATATCATATGCTATTATGCGGCACATAGGGTCTCATCCGCTATATAATGCGGGAAATCAATCACTCCAAATACATATGTAATACCAATTCCATTTTGAGGTGGAATATCGCGGTATATGGGTTTATATATAATATCATCCACTATTATGCGGCGCATAGGCTCTAATCCAATATAACTGGTAATAATTTATCATCTAAGCACACAATCAACAATTTTAAATTTAATTATTTAAAATTAAATCAGAAAAATCTGATTGAGTGAGAAGATCTCACCTTTACCTATGCATGCAACGCACTTCTATTCCAGCGTGTTTTCTTCACAGTTTCAAACCTTGTATAAATATTTTATACAATTGATTAATATTTTTAACTAATCAAACAACTAATCACCAGTTGTTCATTTAATTTTGGATAATAATTTGGATTTACACCAAAATTTGATTTTTTTAAACAAATATCTTTTTAACAAAATATTTTCTTTTCTTTTGAAACCCATATACAAAAATAATTTAATTAACCAATGGTTTAAATTTAAACTAATAATTTGTTTTAAACAAAAAATAATCTTTTTTAGTAATCAAAATAATTATATAAGTTAATTAAACCAACTATTCACCATATTTTATAATTTTAAATATCTAAACAAAATTTGAATTTTGTACATGTATAATTATTTTATATAAACAATACAGAATTTTTTTTCTACTGTAAAATTTCTAACACATATATATTGTAAAAATATAAAAAGTATAGATTTTTAAATATACCTATGTGCAAATATATTTTATTTAACTTAAAATAAAAGGCTATATAATTTATGTTGTATTATATTTCCCTTTTACTGCAACTTATAAATATATATACATAAGAACTAAAACTGCTATATATGTACCTTCACTGTAATATATGTATTACTGCTAATATTTATTTTATTTTTATTTTTTCTGTAAAATGTACACATATATTTATATATATAAATTTAAATAAATAAGTTGTAAAGAAATACCTTTCTGCAATATATCACGACCAAACCCTAGCTCACGACCAAGCCGTCGACGAACTAAATAAATGCCGCAACCCATCTTCCCTCGCGAGTTTGCCGACCCCCAAATCGCGCCACCTTCCTCGATACTGCCGCGACCATCAGGTGAACGCGAATCGCCTAGCTTCTCATGATACGTCGCTTGCTCCACCCTCGATTGAAGACTCCCCGCCACTCGCCCTTCGAATGCCATCCCGTTTATCGATTCCAACACTCGCGTGAACGAGTGCGCGCTAGATCTCTTTCCGAAGTCGAGTTGACTTCGATCGAAATCAAATTCGATTCTCGTACCATCTCTTCTCTTTCTTCCTTTGATTTTGCTTTGATTTGAAAGAACAGAGGAAATTGATGGTATTTATCTCGGCCATATTTTTTTAATCCATGAATTTGATTTCAAAATAAATTGAAAGAGGGCGGCTATTTTCCTTTTTGTTTATTTTTTTCCCTCTTTTGAACGAGATAAGTATAATTTTTTTCTAGCTTCCAAACAAACGCGTGTTGATTTGTAAACGACATGTGTTTAAAATTGTAATACGTGTTATGCAAGGGTTTTCAACAATTATTTTTATTTTAAAATTTTAAATTCAAATTTAAATCGTTTCAACAAATGCAATTCAAAAACTTGATCTCCAATCAAAGCGCGCCGCTAGGCGTTTATAATGTTATACGCCTATTCCGAACGCAATGGAAAAGGATTCGAGCCCAAATTCGATCGTATAGAGAAGATAGCTTTTAGAACCCAGCTTTTATATTAAATTCTTGATATAATTTTTAGCGCGTTTATATATCGTACAGCCAAACGATCACTCCAAACACTATGAAAATTGAAATCCAATAATAATAAAATATTACAGATCCAACGGAACTAGTTTCGTCGAAATCCGAGATTGCGCCTCGGAAGACTATTTTTAAATATCGGTTTAAACGATATAATTTCAATACCGAACAAAGCAGTTTCAAATTCAATTCTGAAGCTTCCATTATCTTCAGTATTGTTAATATAAATTTTCTAAGCCTTTGAAAAAAAAATTAATCAGCTTAAAACTGAAAATTCAATTTTTTTTACCTAACTTCAATAAATTAAGTTCAATAATTTAATTGCCAAATCCATAGTTATATCTGAAATCCAAGTTAAATTGACTTTCAAATATTTAAAATCAATTAAATATTTTCAAATTTCAAATGTCAAAATTTCTAAGTCGTCACACATAATCAATAATGTGCTTACATAATCATGTTTATAATCATCTATAACATGAACATAAGCATAAATCATCACCAAACATTCTCTAAATCACTTTACATAATTCCATAATCATCAATAAATCATTAATGAAGTATAACAAGTAAATAAGGTAAGAGTCTAATCTCACTCACCACTTCTTCTCCAAATCAAGCTCCAATCAGCAAATCTCATTTCATGCTCTCCTAAAATTTGAGATAAAGCTCAAAACAGAACTTCAATAAAATATGAAGTGGATATTGTGAGGAATGATTAGAGAGGAATTGTATTTATTTTGTTGAGATTTTTAGAAATTTATTTTAAAAAGAATCAACGGGGTTTTGGCTTAAGGGAAAATTAGGAAAGTGATTAGGGAAGAGAAAAGAAATGCATCATGGAATGAAAAGTGAAATTAAAATAATGAAGAGGTTGGCCAATTATAGGCAAGCTAATGGGTCTTGTCCTTAATTTATTTCATTCACCCGAAATCACTATTCACTCTAAAAATTATCGACTCCAAATGAAGCCGACCAATACTCATTTTTTTCAAGATGGAATTGCAGTCTCAACAGTTGGTGCCTCGAGTACTAATTCATTTCTATTCAAAAATAAGGTATAGTATGTGTTCCCTTATATAAATACCTTATTGTTAAAATTGCGGGTTTTTACAGATAAACTTCTCATTCTTCTTTATTAGGGTATTTATAAGACCTCGACCATACTTTGCTAAGGTGTTTAACTTCTAGACAATTGCTCTTCAATAGAAAGGTCCAATTGCCTAAGATCGATGAACTCCCTCAGAAACACACTCCTACGAGACTTGGAAATAAATTGAATATCAAACTTCTCAATGAAATACTCCCAAGCAATCTCTTCTTTAGGAGTCACGGTCGTCACTATCTCCACCAATTCAATGCATCTTCCTGGAGCTGCCTAGAGGCCGCCTTCTCATCTACAAATCAACCAGCTCAAATCCCCAAGGATACATGTTAGTTTGTGGAAGTAAGGATATTAAGGTTAATTTAGCACTAAATGAGGATGAATAGTGTTTTATAACGTTTATGAATCATTTTGAGTTCATTTAAGATTATAGTTTAAATAATGCATATTAACAATCACGGATGCAAATACTGACCAATATAAATGCAGTAAAAGTAAAGAGTTGGAGAGATCATACCATGATTTTTATAATAGTTTTGAGTTACCCCACATCCAATCTCGTATAATTTTTTGTACATATTTCTTTTCAAATAACAAAGTTTTTACAATCCCTATTTCAAGGCTACGAGACACACCCTCTGTATTTTTCGAGCTTTGGGTACACACACTGAATTCGGATGGGACACCAGCACATCCACTTGATTCAGACGGGACATAAGTACCTTACTTGGATTTCAGGGATACCAAGCTACCCAAGAGTATTTGTATATGATTATAACATTCCTTTACTTAGAGGCCCAAATCTAATGGCTATAGATGCTGCAGTCATCCAAAGTTATTAATCTTCGGTGACCAAATACAGCGGTGCTAGATTTATTGATACACAGATTAGAAAAATATGGAAAATTTAACAATTCAAAAACATATTTCCACATTCCATTCAAAACATTTCATGTTCATTACATAATCCCAAAACGTTAACCACGTTCAGCAAAATATAATTATTACATATACGCCAGGAGCGACATATGAAGATGCCCCCTTGGTTGATCGTAGTATATAATAAGGCCCATAAATCTACCTTTACATTCAAATACACAACGGAAAAAGATAACTCTAAATAACTAACTGCCTCCTGCATGCCTCCGGAAGCTTTATTCGTCTTTGAAGAGAACACGAAAGCCCTAAACCTTAAACTATTCAAAATCAATTGGGTACCCGAGAGTTTAAGGGGAAAACAAAAACTTCGAGCCAGACATAAAGCCTGCTATGAATGAAAGTATATATTCTCAAACCAAATAGATATCTAGTGAGACCATGTCGTATAGCAGAACAGGTTTCCACTCACTAGTATCCAAAAACATTTATAAAATCATATACTGTGCTCCTGCATGCACAATGGTTAAAAATATAGCATTTGAAAACATTATGATGATATGCAAAACAAGAAAATCAAATCTAGATTGCTCATCCCCATTCATTCTGACTATCTGTCTCAATTATAGTTTCTAGGATTACTATTAACCTATTTGTTTTCATGAGATAACTAATAATCAGTTAAACATTTAAGGACTCACAGTCCAGTTACATAATTTTCATGGGCATACTATGAACCTTTCTATCTGACATCTTCATTTATACATAGTTTTCATGGGCTAACTATGAACTTATCTATCCGACATCCTCTTTTATACATAGTTTTCATGGGCTAACTATATACCTATTGGCCCCTGCCAATATCATACAATTTTCATGGGCTTACTATAAACCTATTGGCCCCTACCGATATCTTCCCTTTATACTTTAGCATCCTATTTTCTGGCCTTCCTGACCTACTAGATGCAATTCTACTCATTCAGGAGTTTATTCAATTTATATTCACTATTGGGTTACCCTAACTGGTTCTTCTACCATTATTCCCCAAATGCAGTTATGGGTCCATTATAAAGTGAATATATTCATATTAGAAGAAGCAATATAACAACATAGAAATACCAATCTTATGGGTTTAATTTATCAAAGATAGATTCTTCTTAAACCATTATAAAAAATCCTTTAATATAGCCATGGGTTTTTCCTTTAAAAATAGTGTTTGGGTCATAAAACCTTTCGATACCTTCGAAAGCTAACTTTCGGCTTCATGGGATAACCTCCTTCGAAAGCTCTTAAAAATATTAGGCTTCTACTTTATAATACTTTAAATTCTACCTTTTGAAACATTACGAATATATTAACGTATTAGCATTTAACTTTAGAAGCTTAGCTTCGAAACCAGTTGAAATCACCCCTTTCGAAAGCATAAAACTTGGTTGAAAGAAAACAAATTTTACATCCCCTTTGAAAGTATCCCCTTTGAAGGTAAAGAAAACCAAGCAAACATATTTGAAAGAAAAGAAATAAAATCCTTCGAAAATATAAATTTTTTTTAGCTATAACTTTTTGTAAGTGTAGAATTATGGTCTCTAACCTATTTTATTGTATTCAAATGATGACTTCCCTTTCCGTAAAGTGGTCATAATAGAAAAATAAGCTTATAGTTAGAGAGTTATGCCTATTTGAAATTTGTAAACAAAGCTGGAGAAAACTGCTATAAAAGGGCTTCCGCTACGTTTACAACTACTGTCAAAAGGTTGCTTTAGACGGAGTCGAAATATGACTAAGTCGAAAGGCGACTAAGTCGAAAGCTGCTTCTGAAAATGCTACAGAAGGGTCCAAAAATGCTGCAGAATGATGTCGTCGAAGGGTTACTAGGTCGAAGGTGCTTCCGAAAATGCTACAGAAGGGTCTAGAACTACTGTAGAATGATGCAGTCGAAAGGTTACTAAGTCGAAAGAGGTGCTTTCGACAAGGTCGAACGGCAGAGTTGTAAAAAACTTGAAAACTGTTATTTTGCTAATTAAAGTATATTCTTTTCATCAACTTATTCTTTGTCAAATTTCTATTGGTTAATGACACTTTACTAAGAAGTGTGTTCGCTTAGAGGTGGCTAACCTCATTGGCCCGGCACGGCTCCTGTTTAAGTCATTTCAAATTTGACACAAGTGTCAAGGCTATCCATTATCGTTCTCTTTCTTCAAATCCAGCAACGTCATCATTCCAACCACTTTATTCTGGATCATACTCCGCATATAATAGTTATTGAAGTGGTTTTCGGTTAGATGGAGAGTATGCCCCTAACCGATCCCAGACTCTTTAATAACTACGTAATTATTACACTGATTGGTCATTTAATAAACTTTCAAAATAGTTTATATTTCAAAACCAAAATATCATTGTCATTTCAAAACCATATCATACGATATCACTTCCATTTCAAAACCAAGTATGATATCATTTCCATTTTTAAATATATCCATCTCAAATATATCCATTTACAAAATCTTAGTACTTCAAAGTTATAACACTTTCTAAATCAAACACTTTGGAAATCATTACTTTGGAAATCAAAATTTAGAAATCATAATGCTTTAGAATCATAACACTTCCCACTTAACTGTTTAAATATAAATAATAGTATATATAATAAAATAGTTTATAATTTAAAATAGTTTATATAAAAATAGTTATAATTTAAAATAGTTTATATTAAAAATAATCTATATTAAAATAGTTTATATGAAATAAATTTATAAAGTAACATATATAAATAGTTTTAAATAAATTTAAAATTAGTTTATATAATAAAATAGCTTCCTCAATTTCACAAATCAATTCCAAATCGACACCAATCCTAAAATTTCAAATTTAGTCAAATCTCAAATCAATAATTTCAATCTAATTCAGTTCTCAATAAACCATTATATCGATTTCAAATACAGATTTGAACCACGAATAAACCATTTAAATTTCGATATATTCCAAAGCTTTAAATATTTCACAATCTCAAAACTAAATTTGATAATTTCATATATATCTTAATTTAACTTTATTATTATTTAGTTCTGAAATATTCACTTAATAAATCCAATATTATTTAAATAAAACCCCAAATTACAATAAACTAAATATTTTCTTTAACTTATTTAAATTTGAAATATTCATTTAAATCACCTTAACCAAAATCAAGTTATAAAATTTTATCCTTTAAAAATCTCAAATTCAATAAGTTCCAAATCGATTTCTAATTAAAAATATTTCTTAATAAACACAATTTCAAATCAATTTCACATCTATCTTCTCAACCTTAATTTATTAATCATTATAAACTCTATATTAAAATATAATTTAAATAAATACTTAACCATATTATATTTTAATAAAATCAAACTTTATTATTAAGCTTATTTTATATTAAAACAAATTTATACATAGCTTAAAATCAAGAATTTAACTATATATAAAATAACATGTATATAATATCTAAATCAATATTTATGTCCATATACTTCTTTCCAAACCATAGAAATCATTTTCAAAATATTTATATAGACCTGTCTGTATATAAAATTTTCTATCCTATGGTCAAGTGATACGGATATATATCATTTCAATCCGCAATTTAAATATATACGGGGGTATATATATATATATATATATATATATATATATATATATATATATATATCATTTCAACCCGCAATCCCAAATTTAATTCAATGAAAATCGCTTGGATTTATCATTTCAACCCATAACGATTTTCTCCTATTCTAAAGTTCGTTCGGGTATGTATCATTTCAACCCATAGTGAATTCTATACTAATAGAGAACTTACAGAGTGATAACAGATATGATAATAATATAACAGGCATATATCATCAATATAAATAATAGATAATGGTGTCAGATGTCACAGGTGAACTTATACAGGTAATAACATATAAATAGTGTAAACAACTAATAGCAGATTTCAATAGTCGTTTCAATTGAAATCAAATTTAATAAATAAAAGAACATTAATCGTGAGTGATTTCTCACCTTTCAAGGCTAGAGATATTTGACGATGAAATTGAGTTGTGAATCCAAACATGAATTTCATAGAAAAGCTAGATTGGCATGAATTCAACGAACACAGTAGATAACAGGGATCGATGACACAAATTAGAATCAGAAGATATAAATTGAACTAATTATATATCTATATTACTTTCTTTTTCTTGAAAATCAATATGTTAATTTAAGACAAAATAAAATAAAATAAATATGCATATAAAATAAAATCATTCTTTTACATTAAAACCCATATCTTTGAAATCAGTATATATATATATATATATATATAAATCAATAATGAAAATTTAAAAGTGCATATATTCAAAATCGAGTAATATTACAACTATTATAAACTATCAAAGTAATATAACTATCAACAGAACATACATAAACTTTAGCTAATATTATAAACTACACATATGTTAATACTTTAAAATATTATTAATATATACCCTTCAAACGTAAATATGTGTACAAATTGAGTACATTTGAATGAGAAAAACTGTAAAAAAAATCAATAAAACATCAACCGAACTCAACACATATTCAAGGAGCCAGCAAAACACGGGCACATATGAACTAAGTACTTTATAACGAATAGAAAAATATGTTCAACCAGTGAACAATAAAGAAAACTTCATTGCTATATAGTAAAAAAATATATGAATTATACCTGTTATCCCACCTTTTGGTCAAGGCTGGAATATCAAAAAATTGGCAAGGAATGATGGATATTGGGATTGAAGATCGATTGGAAACATGGCTGCAATCGATGTCGCCAAAATCTGGTTGAGCTCCAATCGGGCCGGAATCGATTGGAGATGATGATGAGGACTAGGAAAGGCTATGTTTCAAGTTTCAGATCAATTGGAGGTCGTATGCATAAGATATGGATGAATTAAGGCGCGCAAGGAACGGCTCGTATCGATGCATTTCACATCGATCGGAAGGTGGTTCGTATCGATGGTTTCGCATCGATCAGTAGAGGATGTTTCGTATCGATACATTTCGTATCGATCGAAAGATGGTGTTTCGAATCGATGGTATTCGTATCGATCATAGGCAGAGCAGGGTGAAGGACTTCGAATCGATACTGCTCGTATCGATCATCATGGACTCGACTCAATGGGTTCGCATCGATCAGGTTTTGGTTCGAACTCGATGGTTTCGTATCGGTCAGGATGGGAAGAGGTGGTATGTTTCGAATCGATACTCTCGTATTGATAGCAAATGGACTTTGGCACTTTCGTATCCATGGGAGGCTATCCAAGTTCGTATCCATCAGGTAAGGTCTCATTCGTATCCATCATAAGGGTAAGCTTCATATCTAGTTCATCACAACCACTTCGTATCGATAACCCCCGTGGTCGTTTCGTATCGATCAATTGAATGATCGATGCGAAATGTACTCCTGGAATCGATGCAAAGAGAAACACGAATCGATGCGTACGAGCATGCCATTGCGAAGTTATGGATATGGACGAAGCATAAAACATGGATGCAAGTCCATGTCTCCAGGAAAGAAGCATTCAACACGGCGAGGAAGGTGGATCAACCCAGGGATTTCGCGACACGTCATCGTGTGCGCACATGCCTCCATCGAGTTGAAAGTGATGGATTCGAAGACGACAGCTGACAGAAAACCCAAGCTTGAATCGATCATATCTCCCAAACCACTGATCCAAATGCAATGAAATTTTCACAGAAGCTTCCATACATGGTAAACAATGCTCCTGCCAAGTTTCAGCTCGATTGGATCATTTTTTGATGGATACGAAATCATTTCGTATCGATCACAGATCGAGTCGAAACTTGGTGGGTCGCGTGGGCCCACTCACATGCTGGAAGGAGTCTCCCAAAATTTTAGCTCGATCTCAGCCTCCTACGCCTATAAATAGAGCCCCAGAGCCTATAGAAAAGGGACCTTTTGGCTATTGGACGTCCAGACTCTGCCCCATTCATTTCTATACTTCAATATAACTATTGTACTCGAAATTCTTCATTGCTACTGCTATAATCATCTGTAACCTGCAAGGATAATAAATAAAAGGATAAAACTTTGAAGTGGACGTAGGCCGGAGATAGCCGAACCACTATAAATCTTGTGTCTCTATTCATTATTTCTGGATTATTGCTTGCTGCTTGCTGTGATCTGTGATTTGTGTTTGGAATATTGCTGATTTATATTCATACATTGGTGCTTTCATGGTATTTGGGGTTTGTGACCATTTTTTGCACGAACACTTTGGTGTTTTCACTGAGAACCAGACCATAGGACCCGCTATATCAGAATCAAAGTTCATACTTGAAGAGTTTGAGGAGTTTGGATTTGAAGATAATGACTCAACAAACAAGGCAAAGAGCTGAGAGAAGCCAACAAGGAGGAAGCCAGGAGGCATCCTATGGAGAAGGAGAAGGACAAGCTTCCGTCAACATCACCAGGGATGAAATGGAAGCTACGGTAAATTCTTTGCAAGAGAGATTGTTGAAAAGTCAACAGGAAATGATGTAGAATTTCTTTGAGCAGATGAGAGTTGCAGGGGCGCAGAACTTAGGAACAGCTACAGCGGCTGTGGATGTGGAACCAGGAGCTAGGGTTATGGAACCCAATGGAGGACAGGACACAGAACCAGATGGCAATCAGTAAAGGCTTGGAGGCAGGCCCGCAGGATCCAACACGGGAGGACCTTTGGAAGGAGCTCAGCAGGTTAGAGCGAGTGCTAACATCAGCAAACCGCATGAGGAGTATGTACCGGAGTTCCCTCGAGGGCATGAGGGGCAACCCCTGACAGACAATACTGGATTGGTGGAGATCATTAGAAAAACTATGCATGGAGGCTTGACCAATAGAGACTTGGAAGGAGTGAACAGGAGTCCGTTCGCTCGGGAAATCAGGATAGCTCAGAATCCACCTAAGTTCAAGCTACCTAGCGTGGAAGTATATGATGGCAAGGCTGATCCGACTGATCACTTGATGAGGTATACTAGACATATGGAAGTGTTGGGGGCATCGGAAGAAGTAATGGCCAGATGTTTCCCTTTGTACTTGACAGACTTAGCTGCAATGTGGTTTAGGCAGTTGGAGGAAGGATCTATCAGGACTTGGAGGGAATTGGTGGATAAGTTTTTGGGACAGTTTCAGGTTCATATCAAGAGACCTAAGAACGTGATGACGCTAACGTCAGTAAAGCAAAGGACGGAGGAATCACTTAGAGCTTTTCTAACTTGATTCAATGCGGCGGTTGCTTCGGTGGATCGGCCGGATCCATCAATGGTTTTAATGGCGGCAGTGTTAGGAGTCAGGGAGGATTCAGATTTTCAAGGTTTCTTTGATACGAGACCCGCCATTGGATCTCGGGGAACTCTTTCACGAAGCTGAGAGATTCCTTCGACAAGAGGATGCGTGTGCAGATTTAAAGTTGAAGGAGGTGAATGCAACTGAGGGTGGAGGACCATCCAGCAAAGGTTCGGATAAAGATAAAGGAAAAAGGAAGTTGGACGATGATTCTAGAAAAGCTAGGAAGCGATGGAAGGATCCAAAGTTTTCTACATACACAGGATTGAACGAGACACTGGAACGGATATACCTGGATACTCGAAACCGCCTCCCTACCGAAGGCTAGCTAGGAGCGAACCATCAGAACGGGAGAGGGCATCAGGAAGGCACTGTCTCTTCCACGATTTGGACGGACATGATACCAACAGCTGCAGACATTTAAAGGACATAATTGAGGAACATGTCAAGAATGGACAACTAAGGCAGTATATTGGAACACGGAATGCAACGGTGGAGCAGGAGCAACCACCGTCTACCTTACCCCATGACGATGTGAGGCCCAGAAATGATGGCCGATTGATTATCAATTGACTCGGACAATATGAAATAAGTAACAAACCATTAGCAAACAACCAAGTCATTTACACATGTATGGGGACAGAGATAGTCCCTAGGCATGCTCTGAATGATGATAAACCATGAAGCTATGGCTTGCGAAATATGTTTTTTGTTTTGGATTGGACACCTGATTTTCTGGTTTGGTTTTGGAGTTTGGTTTGAACTCCTGGTTTTGCTTGCTTTCTGGTTTGGATTTTCGCTTGGATGATTGTTTTCTATTTTGGATGCTGGTTTGGATTTCTGATTTTTTGATTTGATTTGGATTTTGTATTTGGATTGGATTTTGATTGGATTTTTATCTGATTTTTGATAAAAGGTCGTCGGGTATGGATTATGCCTGGCAAGGGGTGAGTCGCTTTACCCAAACGTGGTAAATTGACTCATTCAGATTGCTGAGTATGGACTATGCTCAGCAAGGGTCCGGAGTGACCAGGATTCGGCCTAGGACTTAGGCCCCATATTATCGATTATTGTTTCAGGTCGTTGAGTATGGACTATGCTCAACAAGGGTCCAGAGAGACCAGGATTCGGCTTAGGACTTAAGCCATGGCATTGTACAACGTCCAGGGACACTGGACTACGGTCGTCAAGTGTGGATTACGTTTGGAAAGAGCCCGGTGAGGTTAACTAAACATCCAGGGACACTGGACCATGATCTTCAGGTGTGGATTACGCTTGGAAAGAACCTGGTGAGGTTAGCTCAATGTCCAGGGACACTGGACCATGATCGTCAGGTGTGGATTGCGCTTGGTAAGAGCCCGGAGAGGTTATGGACTTCGGATTCAGAATTATTCAAAACACGCCTTCTTGTCACAAGGCATGTTTTGGGGGGCAAATGTTATCCCACCTTTTGGTCAAGGCTGGAATATCAACAAATTGGCAAGGAATGATGGATATTGGGATCAGAGATCGATTGGAAACAAGGCTGCAATCGATGTCGCCAAAATCTGGTTGAGCTCCGATCGGGCCGGAATCGATTGGAGATGATGATGAGGACTAGGAAAGGCTATGTTTAAAGTTTCAGATCAATCGGAGGTCGTATGCATAAGATATGGATGGATTAAGGCACGCAAGGCACGGTTCGTATCGACGCATTTCGCATCGATCAGAAGGTGGTTCGTATCGATTGTTTCACATCGATCAGCAGAGGACGTTTCGTATCGATACATTTCGTATCGATCGAAACATTTCGTATCGATCGAAAGATGGTGTTTTGAATCGATGGTGTTCGTATCGTTCATAGGCAGAGCAGGGTGAAGGACTTCGAATCGATACTGCTCGTATCGATCATCATGGACTCGACTCAATGGGTTCGCATCGATCAGGTTTTGGTTTGAACTCTATGGTTTCGTATCGGTCAGGATGGAAGAGGTGGTATGTTTCGAATCGATACTCTCGTATCAATAGCAAATGGACTTTTGCACTTTCGTATCCATGGGAGGCTATCCAAGTTCGTATCCATCAGGTAAGGTCTCGTTCGTATCCATTATAAGGTTAAGCTTCGTATCTAGTTCATCACAACCACTTCGTATCGATAACCCCCGTGGTCGTTTCGTATCGATCAATTGAATGATCGATGTGAAATGTACTCCTGGAATCGATGCAAAGAGAAACACGAATCGATGGATACGAGCATGTCGTTGCGAAGTTATGGATATGGACAAAGCATAAAACATGGATGCAAGTCCATGTCTCCAGGAAATAAGCATTCAACACGGCGAGGAAGGTGGATCAACCCAGGGATTTCGTGACACGTCAATAAACTCACATGACAAGGTGGTGAACTGGTTACAACATGTACAAAGGGCGGTAAACATGAATTATTAACCAGAACCAAACTGCACGCATGTATACATATCAGGAGAAATATAGTTCCATGTGGAAAACAATGCACATCACAAGCCGTGACTGCAAAATGTATAAGGCAACAAAACTTCAAATGAATACAAAATGTCAAGTGCAACATGTAGCCAGACATCATCATCATCAATGAACCAGATTGCAATGTAGACTACATGAACATGAAAACTATACCAACCAGACTTCAAATACACAGATACGAGCATTATATCAATATGATCAGGAGCACTTTTATAAAGAAAGCGTTAAGCAAAACAACATTGCAACCAGACTTAAAGTGAATCAGACAAAGCAATGCAGACAACAGTTCGACATGCTCAGGATATACACATATATACATACATATATGTGTGTACATGATGAACATTACATGTAACCAAAACCAAGATTCAACCAAAATTTACCTGACTACAAATATGTAAAGACTAGGTCAGACACCAGCATCAATGGATAGAAGCTCTAAGACTCAAACTCTGAAAACAATGTAAGCAAACTGGCTATGGAACTCCACATCAAACCAACATGCATGAATCAATTGTAATATGACAAAACTGCATATGCAACTCTCACCAGACTTCGTAACAAGACCATAACCAAATTTATATGTGCAGAGTTATTAATAGTAGCAATGTGAATATGGTCGCAGAGAAAATCAAGTCACGGTTCAAAGAAAAAAAATATGCCGAAATACGAATATATGTATTAAAATAGAACTGGTCAAAACCAGCAAGAATGGAACACGAATCCAACAAGTCCATAAATTGAAAAAGTCAGTGACTATAACGAATGGATTCTTCTCAAACTGTTCAAGCAAAAATCAAATGGCCGAAGTCATAGGAGAGAAGAACAAAACCGACTCAGAGAAAACCCAAAGTGTCGGAGTGAAATTCAAATTCATCAATTATGGAACAAGTCAGCAAATAATCACATCGTCTAATCAAAAATCAGTGGCCAAGCATAGCAATGTGAAGAATTCAAACAAAATAAATATGAACGATAATTTAGGGTTCAATTCCTATAAATTACCTTAACATCATTGGCAGAATAGCTTCCGAGTTCAAGAAAATTAACAAGTAAAACAAAAAGCGTAAATCACATACCAATTTTGTATTATTCGAACTCGATACAATTGGACCGACCAAAAGAATATCACAGTCAGAAGGCGATTGACAAAGCAACGCACCGCAAATTCCTCTAATCAATCGATTGATCATAAAGTGGCAGCTCCAATCACAAAGCCCTTATTTTGAAAGAGGAAAACAAGAACGTAGTAGAATATTTTTCACGAAAGAAAATAAAAGGTTAGTCGATAGCGAGTGTCGGAAGTTTACGTGTGTAAGAGTCTGACTACATAATTTCTAGTAGAAACCTTGAGGGCAACATGTAGGCAGGGTTTTGCCGAAGCTGAGTAAATCTGTGTTGTTCTATTTCTGTTTTTTATTATTCCGCTATTATCTATGCTGTAATTATTTTATATATTTCCGCATTAATTTTTATTATTTTTAGTATCACCCTGTTCATCTCCACCCTCTTGGGTGAAATCGATCCTATAATGTCGACATACACTTTGTAATTTTGATAAACATTTATTTTAATTTGTTTTTAAAATATTAAGTTTTTTAATTTTTTGATATTTTTTAAAATCATTTAAGCATAGTTTATACACATTTTAATCATAATAAAACTTAAGAAAACTTTATAAAATTATTCTGAAATATTTTAATATAAAGGATTTAAATATAAATAGTCTGTGTAAAGTATAAGTGAATATATGTTAAAATCAAAGTAATAATGAATGTTAAAAATACACTTTTGAATACCACACAATTTAGAAAATATAAAACCAAAAACTATATCTAAATATAATAGATTAGAAGTATTTTAAAACATAAAATGCTTAAAACTTAATTACTCAAAATAGAAAAAACTTAATTACTCAAAATACAATAAACTTGTTAATAAAAGTAGGTTTCAAAATTATATGAAAACTATTTTGAAACAATGTTTGAAAAACCATTTTGAAAACAGGAATTCTTTATAAATAATTTTTGAAAATAAGGATATCTAAAAATCATTTAAAATCATAGAAAAGATTTTTAAACTGTTTTTGGAAAATGAAGAGAGTTCAAAGAAGTGCTACTAGAACGTTAACAAATTAATCCATGACTCTATAACTTATCTTAAATCTTCAAACTTATTAGTCTTCAACCTCTAACTCTTGAATCTCTATATCAACCTTTTTATCAATCTCTTGAGTCTGCCCTAAGATACTATACAGTCTTCTTGATTAACACCCGCCTAATATCCTGCACTATATACAATATATAATCTGATAAAACATTAGTATCCATATTTTATATGATCTCATATAGTTGTTGTCGTCAAAACCAATACCCAAGATACTAATAATACATTCATTCACTTTCAACTAGTTTAACTTAGAGAAGTCTCCTTTAGTAATGGGTCCCGACTCGACTACTTCTAGCATATTCTCTCTAATCATCTGCACCACGAATTGCCGAAACAACACATTCACTGTAACGTCCTAGATATTTTAATAGTTTTTATTAACGTAATTAACTGAATTTTTCATAAAAATTAGATAATTAAATTTAACTATGAAAATTCGATATTTGGAATACGTCTACTGAAACATAGCAAATGGTAAATTTTTATCGGAAAATATGTAAGTTAGTTCTATTATGTAAATTTCAATTTCTATTTAAAATCAGATGATTTGATGAAAATAAAATGTTTCCAAAATCTAAATATTTTTATATCATAAAAATTTAAATCATTTTCTAAGTAAGACGTCATATTTCATTTCGCCAAAATTGGAATACTATAGCTCCATTTATCATATTTTCGGCGAATTAGCAGCACTTTGGCAGCGAATATTGATTTTTAATAAGATGGTTATATCGATGATATCTGTGTACCATTCTGTTCGTCTCGTCATGCGAGTCTCCATAGTATATTCGTTTGTGCATTTCAGAGTCCGGTACACGGCGAGTTCCATGGAAACGGATAGCCGTTTCGGTACCCATTTTAGCACTTTTGATACTCTGTGACCATTCAATTGTCAACCTGTTGAAAAAAAATGGTCACTACTTTTCAAATTCTCAGAATTAAAAATTTTCGACTTTCTTTATTCCCAGATATTCACATTCTGACTTTTTATTTTTTCACTATTTCAGCATATTTATTTGGTCCGTCCCTTCACTTCTTCTCCTCTGTTCTCTGCTTTCAAAAATATATATAATATAATAATTTGCATTCATATTTTTTAACCTGGCCGAATTTATCATTTTACCCGAGTCATCTTCTTCGCTCACACTCATTATTTCTCTTCTTTCACCATCATTATATGCTTTGAAGAAAAAAATATATAGATATAGTTGCATTTATTTTTTCCTAAGCCCTATGTGTGTCTTCGAACTTACTTTCCTATCACAGCTCTGTCCACCACCATGAACCATCTCCTCTACTCCGCATAGCCGCAGCCCTTCCATTTTGCTCAGCCACCATCCTCACTAAATGCCTGTGCCATTTCCCCCATCACCACATGACACATCGCCACAACCTTGTCCCTCTCCTCAGCTACCCTTACCTCCTTTACTGCCTTCCGCCCTTTCACCACCGATAGCCCCACCTAATTACAACCGAGAACCCATAGCACTCGACCCTAACAATCGCACCACACTTCCAATCCCCACACCATCATCCCTCTGCCATGTTTTCCCATCACCAAACACCATGTGCACTACAAGCCCTTTCACCTAAAACTGAAAAAGCACTGCCCATTCTTGTCGCCTCCACCACGCCTGAGTCCCCCACCCAGCTCCATCCTCCCACTGGCCATGACCACCAACTTGTCCTTCGACCTTCCCCTCTGCGTCGGACACAAACCCAGCAGCTTTTCCTCCTCGAAAACTGTCACCACCAATTCACACAGCCTCTTCGGCCTCACAACCATGAAGTGCTCCTCTTTCTCCCACGGCAGCTGCCACAACAGCTGTTCGCCAAACTGCAGCCTCCCTCCTCCATGTTATTTTTCCTCCACCCGAACAATAGCAGGTAGCATATAAATGTTATGTGGATAGTTATGTTTGTATATTTGCACTTGGAATATGTATATGTTATAGGTTTGAAGTATTCATGTTTTGTAAGTATATATAAAATATTAATATAGTTTATAATATTATCTTACTGAGATTCTGAGATTTTAAATTTCTATTTTAAAATTTGATTTTGATAGGAAATATGTGCTTTGAATTAATAAATTTGATTTTTACTATATCTATATATATATAATTTTTTTTAGTGATTCAAATTGAATGTTGTTGACTTTTTTAAGAAAATACATATTATAAAGATTTTTTTCTAATGGTTTTAAAAATATATATGTTTGAATGTTCGATTGAGAATTTTGGAAGAAATATTTTTTTTTGATTATTTGATATGTTCTAGAAATAATGATTTTTGAATATATATATATATGTAGATTTTAATTTTAATATATACGAGTTTAATTTTAATATTGATTTTCAAATATATATATATATATATCATAAAGATTTTTTTTATATGCATGTTTTAAATTTTATATTTTTAAATATATATTTGTTTCATCGGATCCATCAAGTTCATGATCGTGCCAGCTTTGCTCTGCTTTGCTTTGGATTTATCATAGAGTTCATGATTCAAAAACTCGTAGCTTGTCGTGTTGCCTAATTTTTCTAGCCTTGAAAGGTAAGCAATCACTCACGATTAACATTCTTATATTTAGTAAATTTAATTCACATGAAATTATTATTGAAGTATGCTATTAAATTTGAAATGTTACGTTATTTTATTGTTAAATATGATATGCCATTATCTGCCATTGTTTACCTATGACATATGACACCATAGCCTGTTGTGTATATTATATTAAATTTGTTATCGATGATATATATCTGTTGTTGATATGTTATGTTATTATCATATTTGTTCTCACTCTACAAGTTCCCTGTTAGTTTAGAATTCCTTATGGGTTGAAATGATACATACCCAAACAAATCTTATAGATTAGGGGAAAATCGTTATGGGTTGAAATGAAAACCCAAGCGATTTTCATTGATTTTAAATTTTGGGATTGCGGGTTGAAATGATATATACCGTAAATATGAAATTTTAAATTGCAGGTTGAAATGATTAATATCCGCACCACTTGACCATAGGTTAGAAAACTATATACGGACATTATTGGTCTAAATTAAATGATTTTCGAACTTTTGAAAGGAAATATAAGGGTTTTGATAAATATTGATTTTAAATTATAATATTAATATTTACTTTATATGTGTAAAAAATTTAGATTTCAAATTTATATGTTTTAGAAAATTTAAAATTTAAAATTAGTTTTAAAATATAAATAATAAAGTTTTACTTATAACTTTATTATTTTTAGATATACAAAATAAGATTTAAAGGAGATTTAATAATAATAAGATTTAATTTAACAATAATTAATATAATAAAATTTAATAAGAATTTAATTTAACTAAATATATATAATATATTTTTAACCTTTTATTTAAAATTTATATTAATATTTCAAAATAGATTTTGTAATAACTTTAATTAATGGAGGTTGGAGAGAATTGAATTTAAATAAGGACTGATTTGAAATTTTATTTGTTAAGAATGGAATTTAAGTAAAAGTTATTTATAATTAAAATTATTTAGATTTGAATTTAAATAAGGTTTGATTTTTATTTATTGATTTGATATTTTAAAAAAGGTATCATTTATAACTTGATTTGATAAAAAATGATTAAAGTAATATTTCAACTTTAAATAAAATTGAAATTGAATATTTCGTAATAAGAGATTTTATTGAAATGGTTATTAATATGGTTAAGTGAATATTTTAAAACTTAAAAAATAAATAAAAGTTGAACTATGAAATGTAAATGAAATTTATTAAATTTGATTATTGTAAATGTTTGAACATTTAAACTTTGAAACCTATTGAATTTGGAAGTGATTTAAATTTGTAGTTAAAACTTGGATTTGAAACCGACATAGATTAAAAATGGCTTATTGAGAATTTGAATTTAAAATTGTGAATTGAGACCGATTTAATTGAATTTTTGGAGCTAAGGTGGATTTGAATTGATTTGTGAAATTGGAAGAAATAATTCTAATATATAAACTATTTTTAATATATAAAATATTTTAAATCTATAACTATTTTAAATATATAACTATTTTTAATTATAACTATTTCAATATTTAAACTGTTTTCAATATTTGAACATTTTAAGTTGGAACTATTATGATTTAGGTTTAATGGAATACTAATATTTTGATATGATAGCTTAGACTATTTTGTGAATATGATTTCGGAATGGATATGTTTTTAGAAGTAAATATATTTTTGGAAGTAAATATGATTTCGGAAGTGATATGATTTTGAAAAGAATACGATACTTTGATGTGAATTGGGAACCACTTGAAGTACAAAAGGGACCGTAGTGTGAAATAAGCGCTTGGTTGTTAAAGAGACCAGGATCAGATATTTTCATACTCTCTGCCAATACGGAAAGCCAATTTAACAGCTGTGTATGTGGTGGTGATTCCAGAATGAAGTAGGATGGTTTGGCGTCGATTCTGTATGAGGCATTAACGCAGCCCTGTCTCCCGCGAATCATCTTTATGGCTAAAAACAGGAGCCATGTTGGGGCAAGTGAGGTCATTCCTCATATCGGACAAATTTCTTCAATACCATTCTATTACTTTATGATTTGATTGGGTGCACCTTTGATTTTGGAAGTGTAGCTGCTATGCGCTACCACCAGTGCAGATCCGCAAAACAATAGTATCTCTTATTCTGGGCATTAGCTTACGTGCCTTGTCATACGCCTTATCGCGCCTTCTACGTGTTTGGTTTGTGTCGTACCTATGGAGTGCTCCTTGATAGCTCATCGGTTCGGTGGGGTTTACAGTATTATATGAACTACGACATTTATACAAAATGTGTTAAAGGGGTATGGGTAACGCCTTAACGCTATTTTAATAGTTTACTTTACTATAGACATTATATATGTAGCGTATTGTACTATGTATGTAGATAATTTAACGGATCCTTAAAGGATAAGAATCCCAAACATCCTTTAAGTTACTTATATTTTAGTTGACATTTCACTTGAGTTGAGTTTACGGGTATAAGTTTGATTTTTGTTTTATGCTCGGGTTAGACTAAGTGCCACAGCATTTGAGACTCGCTTTTGGAGCTTTGGAGCTTTGCATGAAGATAAGTCTTATGTCTGTTCAGCCTTCTGTTATTCATGTTACTTATGTTCTGTCTTGTCAGTGACTTTTGTAATAAGAATACCTTGTATTTGAGATATCTATTGTATTTTTGCTTCAAACTCTTTGATTATATAGTAGCTTCATGAACTACTATTTATTTTATTTAGCTTCTTATTGTTGTATTACTCTATGTCTGTAATTCTGTGATTGAATAGTTTATTGAATATGCTAAGTTTTTGCCAAATATAAATTAATAATATGTTGTTTTGAGCAATTCAAATCTGACATGAGTGGATGATTGTCGATTTGAACGGTTCGTAATACCGGGTTGTTACAAGTAGTATCAAAGCTCTGGATTAGGAAAAACTTAGCATATGGAGTAAAATTAATTACAGCATCCAATTCGTTCGAACTTGAAATTCTTCATCCTGGATTAAGATTTCTTTTGAATCTTAGAACTATCCCTTTGTTATGAAATCCATTCGTATCTTTTCCTATTCGTGTTCTTCTTGATAGTGGAGCATCCCATAACTCTATTTCTGTCGATCTCTAAAATAATTTGAGCTCATCTTGCTATCTCAGTTGGCAACTCTGTCCTTATGTGGGACTGATCCCATCGGCAGTCCAGCCAACCTTAGTAAAGTTTGTAAAGGGGTGAAACTTCTTTACAACAAGCATCGATTCACTAAGGATTTCTAAGTCCTCAGTGTTGATGCTATTATTTCTTGAATAGCCCAAACCATTTCTTTAGTAGACGACTTGGGGTAATTCTCTTGTGGTCGAATGTCGAATGCCTCAGGATTATGTATGCAGTTTTATCTTTTCGGTTGATTCTCAGCCTAGTGTTCTTGACTCCACCCCAATAGTCAGGGATTATCCTGATGTCTTTGGTGAAGTCACTTCTTTCCTTCTCAGTGGAAAATTGAACTCCGCATCAACCTTATTTTTGAAGCTTGACCTATCGTCCTTCCTCCCGAACGAATAATTTCCATGATTGGTTGGTCATCTCTTTGGATTAACCAATGATTCTGCCTTCTTCGTCGATCTTTTGAATCACGTTTTCGAGATGTTCTGAACAAGTTTGTTCTAGTTTTCGTATAGGATATTCTCGTCTTTTCTAAGTCTTGGTTGACCCAGTTAAGGTAACCCTGGATCAATATAGATCTATCCATCTTCCCACTTTCGTAATTTAATTGTCTTATCTTCCTTTTCGAGGTTTTCTTCTTAGTAGGAATTCTCTTCAATTATGGTCCCTCTAAATTTGAATCTCTATTCTTGTTCTAGAATCATCTTGTGAGGAAGTGTATTTTTATCAATACAAAAATGTTTTATATTATGTTGTTTGAGTTGTTAAGTTTGATTTTGGGTTTCGATCGATTCGTCTGGCTAACGCTATCGATAGAAATTCCAGAACACTTGAAAAGTGCAAACTGACACAATATTGTTTTCGAAATTGGTAAATATAATAATTTTATGTACGGTGATGATATATATATATATATATATATATGTATGTATGTATGTATGTATGTATAATTTTTTTAAATTAGTTAGTTAAATGAATTGGTTGTTAGAAATTATAATACTATATTTTCATTTATTGTTTTGTCGGCATTCCTAAACCTTTAACTATTATTGTTTTTATAAGGAAATGTTTTTTAAAAAAAAAGCATGGTTCATAAATCTAATTTAAAAATGAAATGAATTAAAATTAAGGATTTGAAAATTAAATTTCGCATTCTTTTGAAATTTTGGTTTCCAAAGTTTTGAAAATATTATTTGAAAGTATTTTCGAATGAAAACTCGTTTTCAAAGAATTTGTAAGTCAGTACTCTCCTCTTTTTTGCTAGAAAATAATTTCAGTGATGATTACAGCATCATCGACATTCATTTTCGAGTCTCGAAGTAGGGAGATCACTTAATAGATTTTCTACACTTTTGTTTTGTAAAATGGATTTGATTTGAATTTCTTTTTTATGATTTGATTTATAAAACATATGTATATATGTAAAAATTTATTTTCAAATTTGGTTAAAAGTGAAATTGGAAATTTAACTCTCAAGTTTTTGTTAAGTGATGATTTCCAATTATTGAAATGAAGCAAAAATTTTGAATAATTAGAGGTCTAAAGTGAGAAATGGAATTGAAATAACTTGAAACTAGAATGAATTTAATTTTTATAATACTCAATTGCATTTTAAAACATATATAACTTATCTAAAATATTTAAAAGTCAAAAATGTTTATGTGAATGTAACTGAAGGTTATGCAAGAGAAGAATTAAGTAATAATAGTGTTTAAACTGAATTTTTGCATTATAAAAAGTTGTAATTGGGAGGAAAGTTAGTAAGGTGTTCAATTACATTTGAAAACTTTAAATAAACTTACCTGGAAATGTTTAAATATGTAACGACCTGCTATTTCGAACCATTCGCATTTGCGTACGTCAGACTTAAATTTCTCCAAACAACAGAAGGTTAATTTATATTTAGCAAAACTCAACTTATACAATAAATAAATCAATCACAAAATCACAAACACAGAGTAATACATACATAAGCAGCGGAAAAGATAAATAGTAGTTCATGAAGCTACTATATAAACAATAGAGTTTAAAATAAAATACAATAGAATATCTCAAATACGATGTAGTCTCGAATACAACCAGATGACAAATCTGAACAAAACAACTGGATAACTGAAAGTTGAATAGATATAGATAGATCTTCAAGAACTCAAATCTCCAAAGGTGAGTCTCAAACGCTGTGACACTTAGTCTGACTCGAGCATAAAGCAAAACACAAAACACTCGAGTCGGAAATAACATTCTTATATTATTAAATTCAACTCACGTGAAATATCAACCGAAATATAAGTAACTTAAAGGATATTTGGGATTTCCATCCTCTAAGGATCCATAGAACTATCTACTAAGTAGTAATATATGCTATTATAATATGTTTATAGTAAAGTAAACAATTAAAATAGCGTTAAGGCCTTACCCATATCCCCCTTAACACATTTAATATAATGTTGTAGTCTATACAGATACTGTAAACTCCACTCGTAGATGGGCTATTATGGAGCACTCCATAGGTATGACACAAAAGAAACTCGTAGAAGGTGCGATAGGGCATGTGATAAGGCACTTGAGGCAATGCCAGGGTAGATATACCATTTGTAGATCCGAACTGTTGGTAAGCATAGCAGCTACTACCGCCCACCTCATGACACACTCCCAAATCAAACGTGCACCTAATCAAATCACAGTGTAATAGAATGGTATTGAAGAAATGTGTCCGATAGGAGGAATGACCCCACTTGGCCCGACATGGCTCCTGTTTTAGCCATATCAAGCTGACTCATGGGAGTCAGGGCTACATAAATACCTTATACAAAATCGCCACCAAACCATCCTACTTTGTTCTGGATTCTCCCCCACGTACACAGTTGTTAAAGTGGTTTTCAGTATTGGCAGAGAATATGATAATATCCGATTTCGGTCTCTTTAACAACCAAACGCTTATTTCACACCGTGGTCATTTCATTTCAAAAGTTTATACTTTATATCAAAATATCATATTCATTTCAAAACTATATCAATTCGATATCACAATTCACTTTAAATCATATTCATTTCCAAAAATGATAACACTCTAAAATCACAGCACTTTCGAAGTCATAACACTTCAAAATCATAACAAATTTTTGAAATCATAACACTTTGAAATCATAACACTTGAAATCATAACAGTTTGAAATCTTAACAGTTTCCACCTAAACAATTTAGATGTTAAAAATAGAATATTTAAAATAGTTTATATGTATTAAAATAGTTTATATGTATTAAAATATTTTATATAATAAAATTAGTTTCCACCAATTTCGCAAATCGATTCAAATCATCTTAGATTCCAAAATTCAATTTAAATCAATTCCAATCAATTATTTCAATTTAAATTTCAAAGATTCAAGTTTAAATATTCGAACATTTACAATATAAATTTCATTTATATTTCAACATTTAACATTAATTTTTATTCAAATTGGAAAAATTCACTTAACCATTTTAACAACAATTTATTTAAATCCCAATTTATATATTTAGATCAATATTAAATATTCAATCTCAATTTTATTAAATTGAGAATATTTGTTTAATCACTTTTTATCAAATCATGTTATAAGTCATAATTTTTTTCCAAAATCTCAAAATCTATAAGTTCTAATAAATTCTTATTTAAGTTCAATTATTAACCAATTTAAATTCCAACTCAACATTAATTTATCTTCTCGACCTTTATTATTAAAGTTATAAAAATTTATTTTAAAAAATATTAATATAAATTCAAAGAATACTTAAACATATTATAAACCAGTTATGTTAAATCTTATTATTAAATGTGTTTTGTATTAAATCTTATTTTATATATTTTTTTAAAATAAAAAATCATAAATAAAATATAAAAAAATATATTTTTAAAACTAACTTATTAATTAAAAATTTCCAAAACATATAATTTTAAAAAATTCTAACTTTTATACATATATAAAATAACATTTATACATATTATATTTTAAGAATCAGTATTGGTTAAAAATCGTCTATTTCCTTTCAAAACATTGGAAATCATTTTCAAAATATAGACCAACGGCGTCCGTATATAATTTTCTATCCTAAGGTCAAGTGATATAGATATTTATCATTTTAATCCGCAATTTAAATATCTATGGGTATAAATCATTTCAATCCGCAATTCTAAAATTTTGAAATCAATAAAAATCGCTTGAATTTATCATTTCAGCCCATAACGATTTTCCCTTAATCTATAATATCATTTGGGTATGTACCATTTCAACCCATAGGGATTTCTAAACTAACAGGGAACTTGCAAAGTAAGAACGAATATGATAATAATATAACATATCAACAATAGGCATGTATCTTCAGTAACTATTTTAGTTATAATATAAATAACAGATGATGGTGTTATATGTCACAAATGAATAATTACAGATAATGGCATATTATATATATCAATTACAGAATTAATAATTACAGATAATGGCATATTATATATATATATCGATTACAGAATTCGTAGTTCAAATTTAATAGCTTATTTCAATTGTCATTTCAATGTGAATTAAATTTATTAAATATAAGAATGTTAATCGTGAGTGATTGCTCACCATTCGAGGCTAGAGAGAGAATAAGACAAACATGTGGGATAAATCATGAATTCGACAATCGATGGATCCAAACAACACATCTCAAAGCGAAGTAAGCTGAATACGAATTTGACAAGTGAAGCTGATAAGTAGGAATCGATGGAAATAAACCAAAATCAGCTTGATATAAACTGAAACGAAATACACATATTATATATATATATATATATATTTCAAAATCAATTTTAGAAACATATACTTAAAATAAAATCTTTATATGTATTTTCAAATCAATGTTTAATTTAAACACATATAAAATAAAAATCTCTAGAAATATACGAAACTATACTCTGGTATATGTATATATAGACTAGTACATAAACTAATGCATAAGCTTTCTGACCTATTATATTTTAAGATCAATGTTTATAACAAAACCGGTATAACATATTTTATTACAGTACATACATAACTCAACAACTTATCTACTACTTATATAACATAAAATCTGTATATATAATATATTACAAAACCATCACTTAATTTAAAAGACATATTTTAAAGTAACATATCTATATACAATATTTTAATTCAAAATCAAAACATATATTGAAAAAGGAGTATATTGATTTGCCACAGACGCACTAAATAATTTCAACTAAATGTACTATGTAGGATAGTACAAATATACAGACACATCAACTATATATATATATATATATATATATATAGTCTACTATACTTACAAACATATTATTTTAAGATGAATATTTGAAAAAAAATAGGTTTATTTTATTATAAACCCAGATAGATCATATATACTCTTATGTACAATAACAGGTTATATACAAACTTACCAAACACAGATCTATACATGTATACTTAATATATCATTATATTTTTTATTTAAAGATTTGTATGCATATACTTGGAAACCCAAAAACGTCTATAACTTTTCTACCAAACAATATATATTCAAATACTTAGAATATTAGTAAAACTGTTATATATACAAATACTTATAACATTAACAAACTATTATATATATATCTACTTAGAATATTAAATAGACTATTAATTATATACATATACTCACCATTTCAAATGAAGGTGGAGGAAAGCATGCAAGATGGACGTAGCTAGGTGGTTGCACATGGGTGGAAAGGTTGGACGATGGAGAGTGTGCGATGCAGGAGCTTGTATCTAGGGGCTGATGGTTATTGGCGAATTAAGGCGGAGGTCAGGGTTGTGATGCGTTTTGAGAAGTATGATGCAGGCATGGTGAGAAGGCGATGGCCTAGACGTGGGTCAAAAAGAGGGCATGCAACACTGGGTTGGATCTTGAGATGTTGGGTGGAGGAGATAAGGCGGTTGGCGGAGGGAATAGACAAAGGCAGCGGAAGGTCGACAAGGTCTAGGGGTAAACTGAGCGTAGTGAAGCATATAGAGGGCGAAGAGTTGTCACGGAGGCGCGGCTACTCGGTTAGGCGCATTCTGAGGTGATAGGTTACGGGGTCTGGACGTTTGATGTTGTGGTGTGAGTTTTTTGATGGCGTGGACACGAAAGAGGAAAAGAAGAAAAAAATGTAATAATAGTGCATGTTTTCATGGCAGAAGGGATATTGAGCAGGTATGGGTTGGGGAGAAAAGAAGTGACAACAGGCATGTTTCTAATATAAACAACTTTATATATTGTTTATAAAAAAAAAATTCAAAGCACGGGTAAACGAATAGGAATGGAGAGACGCATATAAAAGCAACCGATGGAATAGAAATGGACATGGAATATCAAAAGTCAAATTTGGAAAATATTAACCGCATATGGCTACAGGTTTACATGGTGGAATAGAAAGGACATTGGAAAGCTAAAAGGCCAAAGTACCGAACTGATACAACGAATCATTTTGTCGATTCTGCCACGTACCGAGTGCTGAAACACACAAATGAATATACTGCAGAGATAAGCATAACGAGACGAATAGAATGGCACATAGATACCAGTGGTACGACTATCCTATCAAAAGTCGATATTAGCTGCCAAACGGCTGCAAGTTCACTGAAAATAAGATAACGAAGTTAGAGAAGTCCAAGTTGGTGAAACAAAAGATGATGTCACACTCATAAAATATTAAACATTGTTATTATATACAAATATCCAGAATTTTAAAACATTTTATTATCATCAAATTGAATGATTTTAGATTGAAAATAGAAATTACACGATAGAATTAACTTCCTTATTTTCTGATGAAAATTTACCATTTGCGATGTTTAAATAGACCCATTCCAAATATCATATTTTCATTGCTAAATTTTATAATTAAATTTCAAGAAAAATTTCAGTTAATTACGTTACAAAAATCATTTAAATTTACGAGTCGTTACACTCTCCCCCACTCGAAACTTTTCATCCCCGAAAAGGAACGAGGTAGGAGAATATGAACAACCAGAAAGAAAAGATAGATTGAAATTCATAATATCAGATACACAACAATTTCGAAACCATATAAATTTCATTAGTTTTTAAATTGAGTTACATTCAATTAATTTGGTTTCAATCCATTTTATTTAATCAACAATATTCATTTATATCCATATTTCGTTGATTTTCAATTCAAGTTGTTTTATTCAATTTTTTTTGAGAGAAATGTGTAATCTTTTAATAAAAGAGAAGAGCACACATGAAACTAAATATATAACACATAATATGGTGCTGCCAACATGCCCGGTAGGTGAAAAATCTATGTACTAGTAACAGGGTAAAAAAGCAGGTACCCCTATAATAAGCTCCGGTAAAGCCACCGCCCATTACACCCCAATACCGAGCTCCGGCATGGACACCTCCCTATAATAGGGTGTTGGAAGTACCTAGAAAACTGAAATAGCATCTAAATGTAGAGATATTGAAAGTCAGCACCATCTATAAGGAGACTCAATGTAGCTGCCTCTGAAGAAATAGGCTAATCTGGAGAAGAAAATGATCCATAAAGTAGAACTCCACTCTGAAGACTCGGTACAATTGAAAGTAACGCCTGACGTAATCAGTACTCCTGGAAATGGCTATCCTACACACCTGCACAAAGACGCTAGCTATCCTACAAATCTGAAAAGAGACACTAACAGCCTATCTATTCGAAACCTGAAACAAAATTAGGAAAAAAATAGTATAAATCACATATATGTATATAAGTAGAATTTATATACATATATGCATGTATGAAATCTAATATGATAAAATAAAGCAAAGATAATCTAGTACAAAACTAATAATTCTAAAATGTAAGGGTAATATGATCCATACTGAATAAGATAAACGAATTATAAACTAGAATAATAATTACTAAAATAAAAACAAAAATATAACTAGAAATATCTTTGTGGACCTACAAGAGGAAGCAAATTATTATACACAGAGTGATCATCATTTAAGTTAGAAAAGGTATTAATACAAATATTATTAATGTCAAAATTATTATTGTTATGTTTGAATATATTAATATTATTACTAACCTTGTTAAGATATTCCTTAAAAAGATTATTTTTGGCTAATTTATATTTAGGATTAGAGACCCAATTTAAGCAAAAAGATGAAATTAAAAATATCAATTTATTGAAGTGATTATTGTTATTATTAAAAATTCTTTGATTTCTTTCAAACCAAATGTACCAACTAGATATAGTGAATAAAGTATCAAGCAAGTATCTATTATCCTTAGTGAACTTAAATCTAAAAGTGTCCCAATAGAAAACACAATCAGTAATTCTAGTACTAATATTAGATTCAAAAATATTAAGGGTATTCATAAGAATAAAATAAGTATCCATGCAATCATAGTAAATATGATTAATATCCTCAAAATGCATATTACACAATAACATTTATTATCAATACGAATATTTTTTATTTTAAAAATTCTATAGTATTTGTTTACCATGAACAATAAGCCACATGTGTAATTTAGATTTTGGAGGAGCGTTAGATTTCCAAATAAACTTAAAAAAATTATTAGTTACACCGAAAAGTTGATAAATCTATAAAAAGAATTAGTAGAATATTTCTTGCTCTTATCCCACTCCCAACTAATATGATCTTTATCATTGTCAGTATTACAAAGATTTAATCTAGCAAAAAGAAAATTAAACTGTCTAAGGATTGAACCTACTAAAATTTCGTTGAACTAAAAAATCCAAGGAGGGTCATTTTCAGAATCAAAAACTTCAGGTATAAATGCATATTTAAAGTTACAAATATCATTCAATTCTTCAAACTCATTCCTAAGAGGAGTAGCGGAAATCCAACTATCATGCCAAAAAGATGTATTATTACCCGAGTGAACAATAATATTAACACCTAAGTTAAAAATCTCACTACATTTTAAAATGGATTTCCAAAAATAAGATTGCTTACGAGAAACCGAAGGACTAATTCGATAGAGATTATTACTGCCATTATAGTAATATTTAGAAATAATCTCCTTCCAAGTGGCATTATCATTGGTATCTTTGAACTTCCATAGTCATTTACCTAGAAGAGACAAATTCATATTACGCAAATTAATGACTCCTAAGCCACCATCCTTTTTGGACTTACAAACGGTTTCCCAATTTACTAAACATTTAATGCAACTATTTGGATTTTCGCTACTCCATAGGTAATCTCTTCTAATTTTATCTATTTTATCTATCACCCAATCATGAAAAAGATGCATAGACATCCAATAAATTGGGAGAGCTGATAAAACAGAATTAATTAAAACTAGTCTACCTGCTCTAGATAAAAATCTCCCATTCCAGTTAGAAATCCTATTTTTGATTTTATCTATGATCATTAACCAATCATCATGTTTAAGTTTAGTAGGTCTAATAACAAAACCAAGATAGTCAAACAGAAAATTCATAGTTTTACAATTTAATGTATTAGCAACTAAATTTTCAACATTTTGAAAATCGTTTAAAACTAAAACAGAACTTTTATCAAAGCTTATTTTTAAACCCGATAAAAGCTCAAAACTATATAGAATAAACATAAGAGAAATTACGTGTCTAGGAAAATGAGAGGAAAAATGCAAGGTATCATCTACAAATTGTAGAACTGATAAGCCATACCTCGATATATCATTACCTATATTACACAGAGAACCATTATCAGCTGCTTTTTTTTAATAATCTTTGTAAAAACAGCAGCAGCTAAGTTAAACAGAAGAGGCGATAAAGGGTACTCTTGTCTTAAACCTCTCTTAGATTGAATTTTATTACCTAAAATACCATTTACCATAATACTAGAGTTACCAATTTAAAGCAAATTCATGATCTAGTTAATCCATCTATTACTAAAGCCTCTGGCATGAAAATATCTACAAGAAAATCCCAATCAATCGAATCAAAAGATTTAGCGAAATCTAATTTTAAAATAGCACAAGTAATGTTATTCGTACAACAATGATTAATGTAACCTTGAACAACTGCCACACCATCTGTGATATTTCTTTCTTTTACAAATGCCGATTGTGAATAGTCAATTAGGTCATTCATTTTTATACTAAGTCTATTGGCTAAAACTTTAGAAATAATTTTAATGGAGCAAGTAATCAATGAAATGGGTCTAAAATCTTTTAAATTATAAGCGCCTACTTTTTTGTGTAATAAAATACCATTTGCAAAATTAAATCTACCTAACTGAAGATTTCCATAATAAAAATCATTAAACATACTAATTAAGTCAAATTTTAAAACTTCCCAAAATGTTTTATAGAAGAAAATTGGAAATCCATCCAGACCCGAGGATTTATCACCCGGTAAACCGAAAATGGCTTTTCGGATTTCCTCTTTAGTAAAAGGATCATCTAACACAGAAAGATTAATATTGGAGATAGTCGGATAAAGATCATTCCATCTAATACTAATTCTGGGCTTATTTTTATTGCCAAAAATATCTTTATAATAATCTGTGAAAGCCTTATTGAGGTCTCTTTGGTAGACTAATTCCACATTGTTAACTAAAATGGAATTAATTGTATTACTACGTTTTCTACTATTGGCCATATTATGAAAAAAATTAGTTTTATTGTCACCATCACTGATCCACTGGATTCTGGATCTTTGCTTCCACATAACTTCCTCTTTTTCAAAAATAGAGTTAAGTTCTTCTTTTAAGTTAGTGAGAACATTTCGCTTGCCTATATTTAGATGTCTAGTTTCTTCTATCTTATTTAATATAAGTATCTCATTAAGAATATTTTATTTTTTAATTTTAATGTTACTAAAAATATTTTTATTCCTGTTTTTAAGTGAAATCCTAAGTTCTCTAAGTTTTAAAACAAAAGCTTTAGCTGAATTATCACTATATTTAATATTATAAAAACTCATAGACGGCCAATTATTAATAATTAAATTTGATAAGCTAGGATCTAGCAACCACATTTTTTCAAATTTGAAAGTCTACTAATAACTCTATGGAGATCACAAGTGAGGATAATGGGACAATAGTCTGAAAAAGTGTAAGGCAAATCAGACACTCTACAGATAGGAAATTTATCCTCTATTTCATTGTTAACGAAAAATCTATCTAAGAGAGCCGTGGAGGGAGATTCCCTGTTAGTACTCCAAGTAAATTCTCTATTAGAAAGAGGTATTTCAATCAAATTAGAATTAATAATAAATTGGTCAAATTCCTCCATAGCAGAATAGTCACCCTCTCATGGTGCATGCTCCCTTATAAAACGAGTAACATTAAAATCTCCCCCAATATCCAAAATCCCGGTGCAAAAGATCTAAACTCAAGGCATTCATTCCATAGAGACCGTCTATCTATTTTTGAGTTAGGCCTATAAACATTAGAAATATTAAAAAAAAAAAGAATTATCTGTTAGATTAATTAGAATAATGTGTAAAGAGTGCTATTTGTAAATACATTGAAGTAATTTTAAGAAATTATCCCTCCAACCAATCATTAAACCCCCAGAAGGTAAAAAAAAAAACCCATTTTTTAAAATGATATCGACCTAGTCTTCTATAAAAATGAATATTAGGACAATCAATTTTAGTCTCTTAGAGGAGAGCAATGTCAATAGAATAGTCTTTAAAAAAGATTCTAACCCTATCGCGTTTATTTAATTCATTCAAACCTCTAATATTCCAAGTAATGATCCTCAAGTACCAATAGACCTATCCCTATCAAGTTCCTCAATTCTAATATACTCACGATCTACCTCAATATCAGAAAAGATGAAAGCAGATTCACTAGCTAACTGGCTAAACTCAAAAGAAGACAAATTACCAAAGGCATAAGATGAATAAGTACTACCCAAACTAGAATGCACACCTAAACCTGAATTCGTAGCACTTCTCACGGTACTCGAATTGGGAAACTCACCTGTGGATTGAGAGTGGCTACCCTGTAACCTAACACTGCGATAAATAAAACCACTAGAGGACACGTCCTTCCTTTGTCTACCTCTCTTCAATGAAGAAGAATAAGAATCTGAATTACGGGCAGCTATGACAACCTCTTTCATTGACAATTGAGAAGAATCTCTGCCGTCTCCAAGCTTCTCCAAAACAAATGCACCCCCGACTATAGTAGAACCATCATTCAAATCACCAGAACCAACCACTTCCTTATGACCCAGCAAAAACTCACCCAAACTATCAACAACACCCATCCTCTCTTCTAAAGACTCAACTACCTTTCTATTTTAGGTATTTGCAATTTCTGTGTAAAAGCAACTTGCAAGCTCTGTGCATCATGCACACCTGAATCCACGTGAATGTCTGCCATAATTTCATCAAGAAAAATGCGATCGTCCAACACCGATTCCTTCTCTTCATCAATGTGATTATCTGTTGATAAAATCCATTCATAAAAATCCCCTAAATGCCACAACAAATTATCACCTTCAGAATCAAGCTCGTCCATAGTTACTGACTCGTCAAGCACTACGTAAACTCATCAATCCAATTACTAAAATCAAACATGTCATTGCTAAACTTAGAATCAACTACTAAAGACATATCAGCATCCAATGCTTTCAACCTCAAGTCATTAACATAAATCTCATTGAACTTATAGAACAAGTCAACACCACTTCAAATCTAAAAATCACTATCTGATATGAGTTTCTGATGATCGAGATGAAGATCAAACATAAATTCATTTACAAGAGAACGGTCTTTCAAACTTCTGCCCATACAGTCAACAGCAGATTCATCACAAACTGTTACCTCACTTGTATGAACACATCCATCAGACTTAGCTGCCAAATCATTCTCTAAGGAATAATTTTCTGAGATAGCCTCTGTTTTTAGACATGCGAATTTATTAGAAGTAAAAATCTTAAAGATTTCCATACCGTGAGAAAATGATTTACCTTTTTTGGTCTTTTCTTGAATGAAGCCACTGTTCAATTCAATACCTTTTCCCCTTGCCTCTGTGGCAGTCAAGAGATAATCGCCTTTACAAGAAGCAACATCTGGATCATACAAGATAGGTCGAATGTTGATGATCCTTCACTCCTTTCATTATCAGAAATAACTCTTTCCTCCTTATTCAAGAAAACCAATTTTTCCTCTGGAAAATTGGCAGAAAAATCTAATTTTTCAAAGAGCTTCTCTGGAACGACAAATCTATCTCGGTATCCCTTTCCAATATTCAGCGAGTTTACAATGTTAAAATGAATTAAAAGATCTTTTAAAAACTTTATGCCCTCATTTCTTTTATGCCAAAGATGATCTATTAAAATCCCTTTCAACAGAATGAACTTCAGTACAAATTGGAAACTATGTTCCACCAGCAGTGCTGAAGAGACAACGAAATTAGAAGAAGACTCCATTTTAATAAAGTATTGTTCTGGATCGCCAAATCTTGCTTTGTAGCCCATACCAATAATTGGAGAGTTAACAATATTAAAATGAATTAATATGTCCTCTAAATATTAATTCCCTCAATTCTTTTCTGCCAAATATAATCAAGAAGAATCCCTTTCAATAACATGCTCTTTTAAACGAATTGAACGCCATGTTCTACCAGCGTATCAGAAGAAACAGGTAGACTAGGTTTGATCGAACACCTATTCCTCTTGTGGCCAAACTTGCCTCAAGTGAAACATCTTATTGGATCTTGGCATTGAGACGCAAAATGATTGCTGTCTCCAAAAACAGAAATTCTTATTAATTTTTGAATCTATCCAATTCTTGTTCAACTGTGGGAATCTAGATTTACTTGTTGGTAATCGATCCTTAACCACTTGTGCTTTAGAATGATGATGAGGAGAATCTCGATTTAGATTTCGATCAAGAATATCCACTTGTGCATAAGTTCGAATCGAAGATGATTGGAATAGATTTTGAGAGCAGAGACGAGAAACTGTCGCCATTTTTTAGTAATCCTTGTTATTTTATTCAATTTGGTTTGTTTCAATTTGTAAATATTTGTTACAAAATTGCTTTCAAACAAAATCTATTTGATTTAACTCATTTATTAAATCTATTTATCTTTAGTTGAGTTGATTCCGCTAAAAATTCAATTTCAACTATTCTTAAGTTCATATTTATTTACTTATAGTATTTTCTTTTATTATTTAATTTATTTTACTCCCATATCTTACAATATAGGTTAAGTGTATAACATTTATTATAATTACCTAAATTTTTATTTATAAATTCCCTAACAAAATTAATTTTGGACACCTAATTATTTACATTTAAGGCATATTATTCAATTACATATCCTTATTACATTCAAACATTTCTTTTCAGGTAAATTTTACTAATGTTCTGAGTGAAATTGAGCAATATACAAATTACCTTTTATTTACAACATTTCTATTAAGGAAAAATCAGTTTGACATTTTATTACTTAAGTTTTCTCTTGTATAACCTTCAATTACATATTCACATTATATTTTTAACTTTTTAAATAATCAGGTAAGTTATATATATGGTTTCAGAATACAATTGAGTGTTATACAAATAAGTTTTATCCTAGTTCAATCGTTTCAAGTTGTTCAATTCATTTCTTATTTTAGATACTCCAATTATTCAAAAAATTGTTTCATTTCAATAATTGAAAATCATTACTTAACAGGAATTTAGGAATTAAACTTTCGGTTTCACTTTCCACCCTTTTGAAATATATATATATATATATATATATATATATATATATATATATATATTGTGAATCAAATCATATTCAAGAAATTCAAATCAAACTCCTTTCCAAAACAAAAGCATGGCAAAGCTACTAAATGGTCTCTCTACTATGAGACTCAAAAATGAATGTCGATGTTGCTGTAGTCATCACCGAAATTATTTTCCAACGGCAATGGAAGAGAGTACAACGTACTTCTTTTATAATTCTTTGGAAACAACTTCCATTCGAAGATACTTTCAAATAATATATATCTAAACTTTATAAACCAAAATTTGAAAAGCACAGGGAATTTAATTCTCAAATCCTTAGTTTTAAATTCATTTCAATTCCAAATCAATTTATAAACGATGTTCTATAATTTCATTTATTTATATCATGTTGTAATAGTCAATAGTTTACAAAATAATAAATGATAATCAAATATTATCGTTGCTAATAACCAATTCATTTAACTATTAAATTTTCGAAAATTATACCTTTATATATATTAATCATACACAAAATTTATTCCATTTACCCAATTTGAAAACAATATTGTGTCAGTTTGCTCCGTTTTAGTGTTTTGGAATTCCTATTAATAGGGTTGATCAGACGAATCGATCGAAACTCCAAATCAACCTTAACAATTCAAATAACACAATATAAAACATTTTTATATTAATAAAAATACACTCCCTCACAGGATGATTCAAGAATGGATTTAAAACAAGGATAGAGGTTCAAATTTAGAAGGACCTAGATCAAAGAAAATTCTAACGATGAAGATAAACTCGAAAGGAAGATAAAATAATTATATTACTAAAAGAGAAGGGATGTATAGAATAATATTAATCATGGGTGACCTTAACCGGAACATTCGAAATTTCAGGAATAAGATGCGGAAATACAATTTTCCGCTTGAATAAAGACAAGTGACTTCAACCAACATCAGGAAAATCACTAACTATCAAGAAAGTCAATATCACCAGGCTAAAAAGGTAAAACTATCTGTAAAATCCTGAGGTAATCGAATGTGATCACAAGAGAATTTACCGTGGTCATCTACAAGAGACACGGTTCGGGCGTTGTAGGAGATAAAGCATCAAAACCGATGATATAGAAATCTCCGATGAATCGACGCTTGTTGTAAAGAAGTTCACCCTTTTTCAAATCATATCAAGGTTGTCGGAACAGAAATGGAGTCATGGGATGCTCCAGTATCAAGAAGAACATGAATAAGGAGAGACAAGAATGGATTTCAGAACGAAGGGCAAAGTTCCAAAATCCGAAAGAAATCCTAATCTAGGAGGAAAATTAATATGATTCTGCAATTATATTTACTCCATATGCTAAGTTTTGCCTAAACTAGATATCTGATACCAACTATAACGACCTGCTATTTTGAACCATTCGCATCTGTAGCGACCCGAAATTCCACTCCCGGAAAATCGCATCACTAATTAAGAAAGAAAGGGATAGAAGAAGAAAAGAAAGAGAAGAAAGAGAAAACAACACATCAGAATCTCACAGCGGAACGATTTAAATATAACATAGAACATATACATAGTATCATATACATCAGAGTACACAACTAAACATCTCAAATTAGACAGTTATAACATTTCTGTCTAATACAATACAAGACATCATACAGAAACAACACAGCGGAAACTCTAACCATATATCTACACGCTGAAGCCTCCTGCTCCAAAGCTCCTCCAGAATTCGTCAAGAGATAACCTGAATCACTTGACTACTCATACATAATATGAGTACCCAAGAGTTTAATAAAACAGAAAATAAACACTCGGGTCAGACAGGGGTCTGGTGTGAGTAAACGGTTTAAGATTGCTTAACTTTAGAAAATCCTTTGGAAACAAAAGGTATCACGTAAGACTTCCCACACATAAACATGGAAAAGTTTTTACCTTACGCTAACCAAAACATTTGATAGGAAATCCAGTGATATTATAATAGTGTCTAGGGTTTTCAAAATAAAATACAGAAATAGCTGGAATGCTTGCATCTCACGTTCCAACATAGTTGGGCACAATCAAAACCGTACAGGCACTTATTGGATTTTGGATTCCATCAATGGCAGGGCTACCGGGGTACCGCCCGTCACAGTACGTGGCCTAGATCACCGTACCGAGGAGCCACCCTAACTCCCCTGCAACACAAGGCCGGGACCATTCCTTACTGAACAGTCCCGAACAAGACCACCCCGCAGTTGGCTGCAGACCAACTGCCCACACAGCCGAAATATAAAGGGACCTCTAGACAGGGATGTATCTTGCCCTCCAGTGGGCGCGACCCACGAAGCCTTGCTGCACCTCCCCTGTTTTAGCCATTCCCGGTTGATGAGGCTTGAGGCTGCGATTACCTTTATAGGACCAATTATCTTAGAATGCTCATCGTCCGCCTGACGATGTGCTGAAAGCATTCAATCCATACAAGTTCGTTCCGGGTTCGAACGAAACCGAAGGCACTATCTCGTTGCACTCATTTTGGAATCACCCTCAGAGTCAACGACCATAGCCCTTGCACTCTGATTCACCATCTCGAATCTATAAGCACTATTCCGTCAAACTCATTACGGAATCACCCACAGAGTTATACTGACGTATAGCCCTTACACCTCGAGTCTTCACTTGCTCCATTTGGATTAACGACCTAACGTTTAATTGGAACCGATGTGGTTTTCGGATTCCAAATATGGAAAACCCGATCCCGGTCTCATCGAAACCAAACGCCATTTTAATGTCCAAGTTGTACTTAAGGGATTTAAACAATAGATATTTAGAAATATCACTTAACATAAATGGATGTATTCACAACACAGATAGATAAGCATCTATTATAACATGCATCTATACATATCACAAAGCAGCATATATATCACAATCACATATAGCATAATCACATCATCACATCTATCAATATCATCCAACAACAATCAATATCATTTACTCATCCAATGATATATAAATCATCCAATCATTAACCATTCATAAACAAATTTGATTCAACCTTGATTAATTTAATTAATCCTTAAATTAAATTAATCCTTAATTAAATACTTGGATTATCTCCAATCCAACTTCTCATTCATTAATTAATTACAAATTAATTAACTAACCATCACTTAATTATCCACTTCAATTAATCCTCCCTGATCAATTATCACTTAATTACTTAAGTAATTATTCCTTAATCTTCATATTAATTAATCATCCTGATTAATTACTTCCAAATTATATTAAGTAATTACTTCTTAATTACTTTCTAAATTAATCAACCTTGATTAATTATTCTCTAATTATTCTGATAATTATTCCTTAATTATCTTTAATTAATTACACTTGATTAATAATTATTAATTAATCACATTGATTAATTACTTTTAATTAATCATACTTAGTTAATTACTTTTAATTAATCACCTTTGATTAATTACTTTAATTACATTTAGTAATTAAAACTAAATTATAAATTAATTATTTTTAAATTATTAATTAACAATTAATTAATTATTTTCATTAATTAATGATTACTCATTAATTAAATTCTATCTTAATTAATTACTTTCACAAGTAATTAATCACTTAATTAATTATTCTTAATTTTTTTTTAATTAATTAATCATAAATCAAATAATTTAAACCTTTAACTAATTATTAATTAAGTCTTTAATTAATAACTAAAGTGATTAACTCTTAATCACACTTACTTAATTACTTTTAATAAAGTGATTATCCTTTATTTAATTACCTTTAGTAATCAATCACTTAATTACTTTAATTACTTTCCCAAGTAATTAGATTATATTAATCCAAAGTGATTATCTTAATTAATCACAAGTTAATTACTTAATTAACTATTTAACTATTTAACTAAATCATTTAAAATTAATTAAATGATTCTTAATCTTATTATATTATAAGATTCTTAATTAAGAAACCATTATCTTAATTAAATCATTTATTAACAATTAAAACTTGATAATTAAAATTAATTTAATTATCTCAATTATCTTTACAAATTTAATTATGTTTAATTAAAACAAATTCAAACTAACTAAAGATAAGCTTTATTACAATTGATCATCAAATTCTAAATCATTGACTTATTTAAGTAAAATATAATAATTAGAAATCAATTAAATTTAAAACATATTTTAAATTGAACCTTTAAGTCTTTAAAAAACTTCCCACATTTATTTAATAAAGTTTGATATAAACTTTATTTCAAATCTACATATTTTATTTTAAAATTCCCATATTTAAAATATATAAACTTGTTTAAAACATAACATTGAAAACCAATTCAATTTGAACTAGTCTAACTCTTGTTTTAATAACTTAATTCCTAAAATCAAATTTACTTAGTATTAACACTTAAACATCTAGTTCTAAAACCAGAACTTACCAATACTCGAGTGACCCCACTAAAACCCGAGTAACCTTCACAAAAATATCGCGTCAACCCCGTGCATCCCACCTAGTCCTCCTGCTTCGAGTTCCATCAAACAAAACACGATGCCTACATCGAGTTCCTCCCTCCTTCTCATTCCTGAATCCATACTTCTCGATATCACCTGCACCGTGCAACGTGCACCACCACACCTTCCACCGACGACCATCGCCGCAGCTCCGACAAGTCATCCTCGACCCTAACTTCCTAACGCTACACCCAGAAACCCAAATACGATCGACAAACAAAATTAAGCCCTACGACCCAAAAACTGCTCGAAACATCATCACCCAAAACCTCCCCTCCACGGCAACACCGAGCTCGAGAAAACATGCCACCGCCGCCGTAGCCTCCCCACGTCAACTCGAACCTATAGCCTCACCGCGACAGCCTCCGGTATCTCCACGACACCACGAACCCACGAAGAACTCATCGGCCACAAACAGGTACTAAAACCCTAATCATTCCATTCGCTACTAACTCGATCAAAAATAAAATACATGAGTATTTTTCCCATGATCCTTGTTGCTTTCCCCTCCTTCGAGCACAAACTCGTCCACAACCTTGCCATCCTTCGCCTCAATTTGATCAAAATACACAAAACACTAAAACTCCAAATTCTCACAAATTATTTATCTAAAATTTGTGATTCAAGCTTCTAAAATCATGATTTCATATTTGCATTATGATTATGAAATCAAAACTCAAGTTTGGATTCAAAAACTTTTGACCCAATTTGAAGTTTTACTGTAAACTTGAAATTTCAGAACCCTTTATTTGCTTTAAAGACTTATAATTGTTTTTAGATGATAGCCTACAAGTTTTCAGACAACTTCTATTCACAATTCAAAGCCTAATTCAGACACAACCATTAATTACTGAATTTATTATGAAAAGTTGAAACTGTAATTACTAGACAGAGTATATATGTCAACCACACAGGCATTTGAAATGAAAGAAATAACCATGCATCCATATAACTCAAATATTTCAGATTTGCATCATGTTATCCATTCATAAAAATAGGTGAAAACCAGAGTTTAAAACTGTTTTAAAAAAATTTCCATTCACTTACCTGTTAAATGCAGAGGACAGAGAACTGCATTTTTTTTCAGGCTTCAATATTTTTTTAAAACTTAAATCTAATTTGAATTAAATGCATCAGATAATCAACATGATATGATCACAGTAATAAGTTAAATCCAAGGTTAAACTGTTTTTAAAAACTTCATTTACTCACCTGAACAATTTGCAGAGGACAGAAAACAGAAATTTCATTTTCCAGGCTCTGAAATTTATTTGCATGCCCATGAATTTCTTGATTCCAGATTGATTCTAGCTCTTGCATGATTGTATTGAAGAAGAGCTTGCATTTGATAAATTTTATTCCCAGTTTTGCAGATTAATTTCCAGAATTTACTTCTTGATTGCCATTTCAGGTTTTACTTCCTTGTTATTTCCAGATTTCATTGCATTTGTTTCTTGAAATAAACTTGTATGTTGATGATTTACTTGCAGTTGATTACAGAATTTCCAGACTTTACTTCCTTTTGATTTCCTGGAATTCCAGATTTGCAGTAACACCTTCTTCTTTTTGCTTACAAATTGCAATTCCAGGTTTTCAGATTTGTTCTCATCCTAGATCTGTTTGTATTTTGATCTTTGTTTTGATTTGCATTTTTCTTTTGTATTAAGTTTTGGGTTGAAGAGAAAAAAATGTTTTCAGCTGAAGTATAAGACTTTTTTGTTTGTATTTACAAGTTAAATTTTTAAATTTTATTATCAAAAATGAAGAAGACATTTGTCACTTAAGATCATAATGATCTTACACTTGTCTTAACCCATATTAAAAGGTTTACAAGTGTTATTATATTTTATTTTTATTTATTTTAAATTTTGCATGAAAGGTGAATATATATATAATGTATTCTAAGGCTTAATTATTTATTTACTATGTAATATTCATATGAAACAAGTAACTTACATTTTAATTCTATTAAATGTTTATATGTTTGAAACATCTATTTTAATTTAAATCTTAATTATCAATTTAAAGTCATTAAATCAAATTATCATTTTAAATTCAAAACTAAATATATTCAAGCTTGAAAACTCTTGTTGAATTCAAATTAATACAATTCCTATTTAAAACATATATATACAAATATATATACATTTCAAATAGAAACATTCTAATATTAAATTTATTAATTTCCAAATTAAATTTTAAAACAAATATCAAATCACAATATATACATTCATATATATTATAATTTGAATACAAAGTTTTATTACATTAAAACTTCTTATTTACCAAAATAAATAATTCCAAATCAGATTATTATAAATTTCAAAAGAATTTAATCTTGCCAATTCATATAGTCAAGAAACTTATTGATAGATATTAACAATTTATTATTATTAATCTTTAAAATAAATTTAACTTGTCAATTTATAATATAAAATGATCAAATCAATTTAATTATAATCAAAGATTATTAAATTGATATTGCTCAAAATTCCGGGTCGTCACATTCCTCCCCCCTTAAAAGAATTTCGTCCCCGAAATTAAAAAGCAAAGATAATTTAATAACCCAGTTATAGAATTTAAATTTAAGTTAGAAATCAACATTATCAATCACAGCAACCAATTCAAACAAACAAATAATTTATCTATTCCAGAAAAATTCTGAATAGAACATCCTAATATAATCTAGAGTTTCCAGATATCTATACTGGAACACTCGCTCTACAGAATCTTAACTAACTACTCTACTAAAACCAAGAACTCCCTTACCTGATTCTACAAATCTGAACAAGATATCAGACTAAACTCAAAACCACTCAACTACCAGATTCCTTCTGAACTGCTGATTCTATCACTCAAAGAATCATACACATATTCCTCAGAGATATGTGAAATACAATGAATTCCAGCTGTCCAAACTGGCAATTCAATCCTGTAGATCAAAATCAAATCTTCAGAGAACACAGAAACAACTCCAAAATACCTCCAGAGCTAACTCTCCAGTTTTACCCATTCTTATATCTCCTTTGATTGGATAAAACCAAATCAATATCCAAACTCTAATTGCACATTTCAAAACTTCACAATTCTTAACTGCACAACTCTTCAGATGCTCTGAGTCACCTCCAATATCCTGATCAGCCTAACTCTTGCTGATTGCTCCATGAAACAACATCACCAGCTCAAACCAAATCTCCAGGTCCTACTCAACAAAATGGCTCTCCCAGAAATTTGCTGAAATCCAAACCACAACTCTATACCACAAACATCAATGGACTTCAAACATACCTCTCCTATCTGAATAGCCAAACAGTTGTACTTGACAACCCTACCTTCAAATCCAGAAAATCCCTTCATACTTAAATTTCCAGTAGAAATTCCTTTACTGCAACATCCGGTTGCTCCCATACTAGAATAGCTGCCAACTTGCTTCCGCTGCACAACTCTGATCTAGAGCAGATAAGAATGCTATCACAGAATACAAACACAATCTACCACCAAACACAGCTCATTCGACTCATAAAAATCTCAACGACCATTCCACTTGGTCAAAACATCTTAGCAGAATCTCAACTTAAAATAAGATGATCAATCCAAAGAATCCTGAGCTGCCTCTCCAAACTCTTCTCGCTCCAGGAGTCATCCTACTACAAGATTGAACCATCAATACTACTCTTGAAAATCCAAGTCGATAAGAAAACTCAATCTCCGATTCAGGTCAACTTCTGAATTCCTCAAAAACATCTGGAGAATCTCCGACAACTTCCATAGCTTCCACCTCTACTTGAGATGCCTCAATCTCAAACCAAGAATACTCCAAGATTCCCAAACTAATCGCAAGTCACTTTTGCGACCCCTCTCAGTTCAGATTCCCAAGAACTGTCTCCCAACCAGAACAGCTTTTCCTTTCCAAGACCAATCTTCAAGAATGGCTTACCTATTAGAAACTGATAGATCCCTTCCAACAGATATCTCGCTCTGCTGAGCCTTCCAAAGAAAAGAATAAGCCTTCACTATCTGCCTGCTCTGCTGATAGTAGAATCCAAAGATTACTGAATCATCGAAGAAACAGATCCACGCTGCTGCTTCCAAACTTCACTCAAATGATACAGCTAAGCCAAAAGATCTTCCTTAACCAAAAGCTCCTTGAAACTCAAAACTAACACCCAAATCCTCTAAAACATCCTTGAGACGAGTAGACATCTCCTCAAAGAAACTCGGCTCCAAACCAAACACCAGCCACTTATCACAAATGAGACCATGTCTGAGATGAGGTAACTCATCGACCTTAGTCTCCTACTTCAACAAAGATAAGATACCCTTACTTGAGATCCAAAGAATCTCTAAACATCCGAACCTTCCCTGCAGCAGACACCAATGCTCTTCCAACACCATCTAAATCTGCTTCCAAAAGAAACATCTTCAGAACCATTTATGGAAACTGCATCTCATCATACAGCTATTCCTTCCTGAAACTATCAAGACACCATCACTTGCTTCTGCTCAGCGGACAACTCAACTCAAGGAAATCCCGCTCACTCGAGAGCAAATCAACCTCACACTTCAAGAATATACTCTAATTCTTGGAAAAAGACTTCCTCTGGACTCAAAGAAATCCTTTCTACAATCCACAAAACTTATTCGACACAGTATTAGGTCTACAATCTCGATAAACACCTCCAACTACAACATATAAACCTCAACCAATAGTGGTAGTTGTGTTACACACACTCCTACCTTATCTACCTTTATAACCTATGTTGGAAAATCCAAACAGATAATCCAACATATTAGGTAGTTATATAAATATATATTTATATAAAAATTACAAGTACGCTCTCTCAAGATAGACACCACTGCAGAGTCTAGGTATTCACTCAACCTAACGCTCTGATACCAGCTGTAGCGACCCGAAATTCCACTCCCGGAAAATCGCATCACTAATTAAGAAAGAAAGGGATAGAAGAAGAAAAGAAAGAGAAGAAAGAGAAAACAACACATCAGAATCTCACAGCGGAACGATTTAAATATAACATAGAACATATACATAGTATCATATACATCAGAGTACACAACTAAACATCTCAAATTAGACAGTTATAACATTTCTGTCTAATACAATACAAGACATCATACAGAAACAACACAGCGGAAACTCTAACCATATATCTACACGCTGAAGCCTCCTGCTCCAAAGCTCCTCCAGAATTCGTCAAGAGATAACCTGAATCACTTGACTACTCATACATAATATGAGTACCCAAGAGTTTAATAAAACAGAAAATAAACACTCGGGTCAGACAGGGGTCTGGTGTGAGTAAACGGTTTAAGATTGCTTAACTTTAGAAAATCCTTTGGAAACAAAAGGTATCACGTAAGACTTCCCACACATAAACATGGAAAAGTTTTTACCTTACGCTAACCAAAACATTTGATAGGAAATCCAGTGATATTATAATAGTGTCTAGGGTTTTCAAAATAAAATACAGAAATAGCTGGAATGCTTGCATCTCACGTTCCAACATAGTTGGGCACAATCAAAACCGTACAGGCACTTATTGGATTTTGGATTCCATCAATGGCAGGGCTACCGGGGTACCGCCCGTCACAGTACGTGGCCTAGATCACCGTACCGAGGAGCCACCCTAACTCCCCTGCAACACAAGGCCGGGACCATTCCTTACTGAACAGTCCCGAACAAGACCACCCCGCAGTTGGCTGCAGACCAACTGCCCACACAGCCGAAATATAAAGGGACCTCTAGACAGGGATGTATCTTGCCCTCCAGTGGGCGCGACCCACGAAGCCTTGCTGCACCTCCCCTGTTTTAGCCATTCCCGGTTGATGAGGCTTGAGGCTGCGATTACCTTTATAGGACCAATTATCTTAGAATGCTCATCGTCCGCCTGACGATGTGCTGAAAGCATTCAATCCATACAAGTTCGTTCCGGGTTCGAACGAAACCGAAGGCACTATCTCGTTGCACTCATTTTGGAATCACCCTCAGAGTCAACGACCATAGCCCTTGCACTCTGATTCACCATCTCGAATCTATAAGCACTATTCCGTCAAACTCATTACGGAATCACCCACAGAGTTATACTGACGTATAGCCCTTACACCTCGAGTCTTCACTTGCTCCATTTGGATTAACGACCTAACGTTTAATTGGAACCGATGTGGTTTTCGGATTCCAAATATGGAAAACCCGATCCCGGTCTCATCGAAACCAAACGCCATTTTAATGTCCAAGTTGTACTTAAGGGATTTAAACAATAGATATTTAGAAATATCACTTAACATAAATGGATGTATTCACAACACAGATAGATAAGCATCTATTATAACATGCATCTATACATATCACAAAGCAGCATATATATCACAATCACATATAGCATAATCACATCATCACATCTATCAATATCATCCAACAACAATCAATATCATTTACTCATCCAATGATATATAAATCATCCAATCATTAACCATTCATAAACAAATTTGATTCAACCTTGATTAATTTAATTAATCCTTAAATTAAATTAATCCTTAATTAAATACTTGGATTATCTCCAATCCAACTTCTCATTCATTAATTAATTACAAATTAATTAACTAACCATCACTTAATTATCCACTTCAATTAATCCTCCCTGATCAATTATCACTTAATTACTTAAGTAATTATTCCTTAATCTTCATATTAATTAATCATCCTGATTAATTACTTCCAAATTATATTAAGTAATTACTTCTTAATTACTTTCTAAATTAATCAACCTTGATTAATTATTCTCTAATTATTCTGATAATTATTCCTTAATTATCTTTAATTAATTACACTTGATTAATAATTATTAATTAATCACATTGATTAATTACTTTTAATTAATCATACTTAGTTAATTACTTTTAATTAATCACCTTTGATTAATTACTTTAATTACATTTAGTAATTAAAACTAAATTATAAATTAATTATTTTTAAATTATTAATTAACAATTAATTAATTATTTTCATTAATTAATGATTACTCATTAATTAAATTCTATCTTAATTAATTACTTTCACAAGTAATTAATCACTTAATTAATTATTCTTAATTTTTTTTTAATTAATTAATCATAAATCAAATAATTTAAACCTTTAACTAATTATTAATTAAGTCTTTAATTAATAACTAAAGTGATTAACTCTTAATCACACTTACTTAATTACTTTTAATAAAGTGATTATCCTTTATTTAATTACCTTTAGTAATCAATCACTTAATTACTTTAATTACTTTCCCAAGTAATTAGATTATATTAATCCAAAGTGATTATCTTAATTAATCACAAGTTAATTACTTAATTAACTATTTAACTATTTAACTAAATCATTTAAAATTAATTAAATGATTCTTAATCTTATTATATTATAAGATTCTTAATTAAGAAACCATTATCTTAATTAAATCATTTATTAACAATTAAAACTTGATAATTAAAATTAATTTAATTATCTCAATTATCTTTACAAATTTAATTATGTTTAATTAAAACAAATTCAAACTAACTAAAGATAAGCTTTATTACAATTGATCATCAAATTCTAAATCATTGACTTATTTAAGTAAAATATAATAATTAGAAATCAATTAAATTTAAAACATATTTTAAATTGAACCTTTAAGTCTTTAAAAAACTTCCCACATTTATTTAATAAAGTTTGATATAAACTTTATTTCAAATCTACATATTTTATTTTAAAATTCCCATATTTAAAATATATAAACTTGTTTAAAACATAACATTGAAAACCAATTCAATTTGAACTAGTCTAACTCTTGTTTTAATAACTTAATTCCTAAAATCAAATTTACTTAGTATTAACACTTAAACATCTAGTTCTAAAACCAGAACTTACCAATACTCGAGTGACCCCACTAAAACCCGAGTAACCTTCACAAAAATATCGCGTCAACCCCGTGCATCCCACCTAGTCCTCCTGCTTCGAGTTCCATCAAACAAAACACGATGCCTACATCGAGTTCCTCCCTCCTTCTCATTCCTGAATCCATACTTCTCGATATCACCTGCACCGTGCAACGTGCACCACCACACCTTCCACCGACGACCATCGCCGCAGCTCCGACAAGTCATCCTCGACCCTAACTTCCTAACGCTACACCCAGAAACCCAAATACGATCGACAAACAAAATTAAGCCCTACGACCCAAAAACTGCTCGAAACATCATCACCCAAAACCTCCCCTCCACGGCAACACCGAGCTCGAGAAAACATGCCACCGCCGCCGTAGCCTCCCCACGTCAACTCGAACCTATAGCCTCACCGCGACAGCCTCCGGTATCTCCACGACACCACGAACCCACGAAGAACTCATCGGCCACAAACAGGTACTAAAACCCTAATCATTCCATTCGCTACTAACTCGATCAAAAATAAAATACATGAGTATTTTTCCCATGATCCTTGTTGCTTTCCCCTCCTTCGAGCACAAACTCGTCCACAACCTTGCCATCCTTCGCCTCAATTTGATCAAAATACACAAAACACTAAAACTCCAAATTCTCACAAATTATTTATCTAAAATTTGTGATTCAAGCTTCTAAAATCATGATTTCATATTTGCATTATGATTATGAAATCAAAACTCAAGTTTGGATTCAAAAACTTTTGACCCAATTTGAAGTTTTACTGTAAACTTGAAATTTCAGAACCCTTTATTTGCTTTAAAGACTTATAATTGTTTTTAGATGATAGCCTACAAGTTTTCAGACAACTTCTATTCACAATTCAAAGCCTAATTCAGACACAACCATTAATTACTGAATTTATTATGAAAAGTTGAAACTGTAATTACTAGACAGAGTATATATGTCAACCACACAGGCATTTGAAATGAAAGAAATAACCATGCATCCATATAACTCAAATATTTCAGATTTGCATCATGTTATCCATTCATAAAAATAGGTGAAAACCAGAGTTTAAAACTGTTTTAAAAAAATTTCCATTCACTTACCTGTTAAATGCAGAGGACAGAGAACTGCATTTTTTTTCAGGCTTCAATATTTTTTTAAAACTTAAATCTAATTTGAATTAAATGCATCAGATAATCAACATGATATGATCACAGTAATAAGTTAAATCCAAGGTTAAACTGTTTTTAAAAACTTCATTTACTCACCTGAACAATTTGCAGAGGACAGAAAACAGAAATTTCATTTTCCAGGCTCTGAAATTTATTTGCATGCCCATGAATTTCTTGATTCCAGATTGATTCTAGCTCTTGCATGATTGTATTGAAGAAGAGCTTGCATTTGATAAATTTTATTCCCAGTTTTGCAGATTAATTTCCAGAATTTACTTCTTGATTGCCATTTCAGGTTTTACTTCCTTGTTATTTCCAGATTTCATTGCATTTGTTTCTTGAAATAAACTTGTATGTTGATGATTTACTTGCAGTTGATTACAGAATTTCCAGACTTTACTTCCTTTTGATTTCCTGGAATTCCAGATTTGCAGTAACACCTTCTTCTTTTTGCTTACAAATTGCAATTCCAGGTTTTCAGATTTGTTCTCATCCTAGATCTGTTTGTATTTTGATCTTTGTTTTGATTTGCATTTTTCTTTTGTATTAAGTTTTGGGTTGAAGAGAAAAAAATGTTTTCAGCTGAAGTATAAGACTTTTTTGTTTGTATTTACAAGTTAAATTTTTAAATTTTATTATCAAAAATGAAGAAGACATTTGTCACTTAAGATCATAATGATCTTACACTTGTCTTAACCCATATTAAAAGGTTTACAAGTGTTATTATATTTTATTTTTATTTATTTTAAATTTTGCATGAAAGGTGAATATATATATAATGTATTCTAAGGCTTAATTATTTATTTACTATGTAATATTCATATGAAACAAGTAACTTACATTTTAATTCTATTAAATGTTTATATGTTTGAAACATCTATTTTAATTTAAATCTTAATTATCAATTTAAAGTCATTAAATCAAATTATCATTTTAAATTCAAAACTAAATATATTCAAGCTTGAAAACTCTTGTTGAATTCAAATTAATACAATTCCTATTTAAAACATATATATACAAATATATATACATTTCAAATAGAAACATTCTAATATTAAATTTATTAATTTCCAAATTAAATTTTAAAACAAATATCAAATCACAATATATACATTCATATATATTATAATTTGAATACAAAGTTTTATTACATTAAAACTTCTTATTTACCAAAATAAATAATTCCAAATCAGATTATTATAAATTTCAAAAGAATTTAATCTTGCCAATTCATATAGTCAAGAAACTTATTGATAGATATTAACAATTTATTATTATTAATCTTTAAAATAAATTTAACTTGTCAATTTATAATATAAAATGATCAAATCAATTTAATTATAATCAAAGATTATTAAATTGATATTGCTCAAAATTCCGGGTCGTCACAGCATCCGTACATGTCAAACTTGAATTGTTCCAAACAACAGATTGCTAATTTATATTTGGCAAAACTCACCATATACAGTAAATAAATCAATCACAGAATCACAGACACGGAGTAATACATAGATAAGCAGCGGAAAAGATAAATAGTAGTTCATGAAGCTACAACATAAACAATAGAGTTTGAAATAAAATACAATAGAATATCTCAAATACAATATAGTCTCAAATACAACCAGATGACAAGTCTGAACAAAACAACTGGATAACTGAAAGTTGAATAGATATAGACAGATCTTCAAGCAAGGCTCAAATCTCCAAAGATGAGTCTCAAACGCTATGACACGTAGTCTGACTTGAGCATAAAGCAAAACACAAAACACCCGAGTCAGAATTAACATTCTTAAATTAATGAATTCAGTTCAAGTGAAATATCAACTGAAATACAAGTAACTTAAAGGATGTTTGGAATTTCCATCCTCTATGGATCCGAGGAACTATCTACTGTGTAATAATATACACTATTATAATATGTCTATAGTAAACTATTAAAATAGTGTTATGGCGTTACCCATATCCCCCTTAACACATTTTATATAATGCCGTAGTCTATACAGATAATGTAAACTCCACTCTTAAGTGGGCTATCAGGGAGCACTCCATAGGTATGACACAAAACAAACTCGTAGAAGGCGTGATAGTGCATGTGAAAAGGCACGCGAGGCAATTCCAATGTAGATATACCATTTGTGAATTCGGACAGATGGTAATGCATAGCTGCTACTACCGCCCACCTTGTGACACACTCCCAAATCAAAGGTGCACCCAATCAAATCATAAAGTAATAGAATGGTATCAAAGAAACGTGTCCGATAGGAGGAATGACCTCACTTGGCTCGACATGGCTCCTATTTTAGCCACATCAAGCTAACTCATGGGAGTCAGGGCTACGGAAATACCTTATACAAAACTGTCACCAATCCATCCTACTTCGTTCTGGAATCTCCACCACGTACAGAGTTGTTAAAGCGGTTTTCGATATTGGTAGAGAGTATGACAATATCCGATCCTAGTCCCTTTAACAACCAAACACTTATTTCACACTGTGGTCATTTCATTTCAAAAGTTTATACTTCATATCAAAATATCATATTCATTTCAAAACTATATCAATTCAATATCACTATTCACTTTAAATCGTATCCATTTCCAAAAATTGTTACACTCTAACATCACAGCACTTTCAAAATCATAACACTTTGAAATCATAACACTTTTGAAATCATAACACTTTGAAATCATAACACTTGAAATCATAATAGTTTGAAATCATAACAGTTTCCACCTAAACAGTTTAGATGTTGAAAATAGTATATATATTAAATAGTCATAAATTAAAATAGTTTATACATATTAAAATACTTTATATAGTAAAATTAGTTTCATCCAATTTCGCAAATCGATTCATATCATCTTAAATTCCAAAATTCAATTTAAATTAATTCCAGTTTAAATATTTCAATTTAAAGTTCAAAGATTCAAGTTTAAATATTTAAACATTTACAATATAAATTTCATTTATATTTCAACATTTAACTTTAATTTTTATTCAAGTTGGAAAATAATCACTTAACCATTTTAATAGCAATTTATTTGAATCCCAATTTATATATTTAAATCAATATTAAATACTCAATCTCAATTTTATTAAATTAAGAATATTTGTTTTATAACTTTTTATCAAATCATGTTATAAATCATATTTTTTCCAAAATCAATAAGTTCAAATAAATTCTTATTTAAATTCAATTATTAACCAATTCAAATTCAAATGGAACATGAATTTATCTTCCCGGCCTTTATTATTAAAGTTATAAAAATCTATTTTTAAAAATATTAATATAAATTTAAAGAATACTTAAATATATTATAAACTAATTAAGTTAAATCTTATTATTAAATGTGTTTTATATTAAATCTTTTTTATATATTTTTTAAAAATAATAAAATTATAAGTAAAATCTTAAAAATTATATTTTTAAAACTAATTTATAAATTTAAAATTTTCAAAACTTATAATTTTAAAAAAAATCTAATTTGTAGACATATGTAAAATAACATTTATACATATTTTATTTTAAGAATCAATATTAAATAAAAATCGTCTATTTCCTTTCAAAACTTTGGAAATCATTTTCAACATATAGACCAATGGTGTCCATATATAATTTTCTATCCTATGATCAAGTGATAGGATATTTATCATTTCAATCCACAATTTAAATATCTATGGGTATATATCATTTCAACCCGCAATCCGAAAAATTAAAAACCAATGAAAAACGCTTGGGTTTATCATTTCAACCCATAACGATTTTCTCTTAATTTATAATATCGTTCGGGTATGTATCATTTCAACCCATAGGGATTTATAAACTAACAGGGAACTTGCAGAGTGAGAATAAATATGATAATAATATAATATATCAACAATAGGCATATATCATCGGTAAAATTTTTAATTATAATATAAATAACAGATTATGGTGTTAGATGTCACAGGTGAATAATTACAGATAATGGCATATTATATATAACAAATAAATAATTCACAGTTCAAATTTAACAGCATATTTCAATTGTCATTTCAATGTGAATTTAATTTATTAACTATAAGAATGTTAATCGTGAATGATTGTTCACCTTTCGAGGCTAGAGAGAACAAGACAAACACATGGGATAAATCATGAATTCGACAACCGATGGATCCAAACAACAAATCTCAAAGTGAAGTAAGCTGAACATGGATTTGACAAGTGAAGCTAATAAGTAGGAATCGATGAAAACAAAGCAAAATCAGCTTGATATAAACTGAACCTAAATACATATTATATATATATATATATATATATATATATTACAAAATCAATTTTAGAAACATATACTTAAAATAAAATCCTTCTATATATTTTCAAATCAATGTTTAATTTAAACACATATAAAACAAAAATCTCTAGAAATATATGAAACTAAACTCAGGTGTGTATATATATATAAATATATATATATACTAGTACATAAACTAATGCATAAGCTTTCAGACCTATTATATTTTAAGATCAATAATTATAACAAAATTAGTATAACATATTTTATTACAGTACATACATAACTCAACAACTTATCGACAACTTATATAACATAAAATCTGTATATATACTATATTAAAAAACCATCATTTAATTTAAAACACATATTTTAAAATAACATATCTATATATAATATTTTAATTCAAAAACAAGGCTTGTATTAAAAAAGAGTATATTGAATTGGGGCAGACACACTATATAATTTCAAGTAAATGTACTATGCAGGATGGTAAAAATGTACAAACACTTCAACTATATATATGTAATCTACTAAACTTACAAACATATTATTTTAAGATAAATATTTGAAAGAAAAAAAAATTTAGACATACTTTATTATAAACCAAGACATGTGTAACAACCCGCATATTTATCGATTGTATATTTAAATATTTTATTTAAATATTTCATCGTTCATCGGATTTTAGTCCGAAAACCTACTTTTAGCAAACAGTCGAATTCGGATTCGAGACCCCTTCCATTGAGTTCAAAATGTCGTTTGCAACCTTTTTGAGTATAAGCTTCGATATGTTTGGAGTAAGTTGATTTTCGCTACTTTTTCACTTAGGGCTTTGGTTTGGGCTGAACCCTCTTTCTAACTCAGTCCCAACCCCCTCTCCTCTTCATTACTTCATTTCATATTCCTAACACTTCAAGCTAAAGCAAAAATGGGGGAAAGAAGAGGAAATTAAAACTCCAAGCCCTAGTCCTCATTAGCAAATCCAACTTCTAGCTCCAAATTCAAGAGAACCCATTAGTAAGCATCTCCTTCTTCTTCCCCAACTCATTCTCTCTTTGATTTCAGAAAATTCCTAAACCTAATTTGGGAAATATTTCTCTTTTAAGCTTAGAATCAAGCTTCTTGAGTTGGGATTGAAGTGTGGTTGATCTTCCTTTGCTTTCAAGCTTCTTCTTCATTAATTTGGGTTCAAAAGTGAGATTTTTATCTCACATCTTTGTTTATAATTATCTTCGATTGTTAGGTAAGAATTCCTAATACTTACTCTTGTGCAATTGATTTTGGTTTGGATTGATTTGGTGTATATTCCAATTTTTGGTGTTTTGAAATCAAAATCTATGAAAAGCCTTTTATGGATATTTGGACATTGATATTTGAGGCGTATCGAAGAGCCGTTAAGGCTGGGTTGTCGCTTGGCGTAAATCCTTAGTCATTGTCGCTCGATCGATCGCTTCCGGTATTCGTTTGGCCATTTTTGGTCTAGGTTCTGGGAATGCCCTGAACCCCAGTTTCAGACGTCTGAAATGTTAGATTCAGACGTCTGAATATTATACTGGGAATTTTATTCCCCAGTATTCAGACGTCTGAATCTATATTTTAGACGTTTGAATTGGTTCGTTTGGAACCAGAAAGGAAATAGGCTAATAAGTGCCGATTTCAGACGTTTGAATTCAAGGATTCAGACGTCTGAATTCTGTTCTGGAAAATATTTTATTTTCCAGATTCAGACGTCTGAATCCTTGATTTCAGACGTCTGAATCTGCACTCTTTTTGCCTATTTGCCTATTTGCTTGAGAATTCCAACTTTGATTGATTTATGTTGATTCCCTTTTGTTGTTATCATTATTATGGACTTGATGAATTTTATATCGTGATTTTTGGGAATATCCATTTTGATGGATTCGGTATCGATTTCTTTGGATTTTATTCACGTCTTTGAATGTGAATTTTGATGATTGATTGTTTCTATAATCCTTTCTATGATTTGTCACTTTAAAATACAAAGGTTTTCTATACTAGTAGTAAATATCAAAACTCTTTCTTCAAATGATTTCAACACTATTTTATTACAAAGTTCGTTTTCTCAAACCGTTTTCCAATCTACTAGTATATACAAACCTTTACCTCACTCGGATGAGAAATCTAATTAAACGGCTTAGTAGTATGAAACGCTTGCGTTTACTTTGTCGGTTAATTCTTGGACTTGTTCGATTGAAACTCTTGTGACAATTTTCTAGTGGAGATCTACAATTTGTTCGTAAATATTTAAGTTAAGCTAGTGGTTATGGGACATGAAGCTAAGCTCATATATTTACTAGCTTACTGTAATTGACACTTCTCTTTGATCATGACGATCATTTTATGATTTAGACTAGCAATTGAGCGATGTCTTTTGGATTCGGTTCATCGGGAGTCATGCTGTACGACGTCGTTGTTCCCTTTTACTGTGCTTTGGTTCATCGGGCGTCACGCTGTACGACATCGTTGTTCCCTTTTATTGTGCTTTGGTTCATCGGGCGTCACGCTGTACGACGTCGTTGTTCCCTTCTATTGTGCTTTGGTTCATCGGGCGTCACGTTGTACGACGTCGTTGCGTCACGTTGTATGACGTCGTTGTTCCATTTTAATTGTTATTTGGTTCATCGGACGTTACGCTGTACGACGTCGTTGTTCCTTTTTATTGTGTTTCTGGATCATCGGACGTCACGCTGTACGACATCTATGCTCCGAATTATTTGATTCATTGGATGTACCGTTTGTGCTACATCAATGTCTTTGCTTTTTGATTCATTGGATGTACCGTTTGTACTACATCAATGTCTTTGCCTTTGATTCATTGGATGTACCGTTTGTACTACATCAATGTCTTTGCTTTTGGATTCATTGGATGTACCGTTTGTACTACATCAATGTCTTTGCCTTTGATTCATTGGATGTACCGTTTTTACTACATCAATGTCTTTTCTTTTCGATTCATTAGATGTACCGTTTGCACTACATCAATGTCTTTGCCTTTGATTCATTGGATGTACCGTTTGTACTACGTCAATGTCTTTGTCTTTGATTCATTGGATGTACCGTTTGTACTACATCAATGTCTTTGCCTTTGATTCATTGGATGTACCGTTTGTACTACATCAATGTCTTTGCTTTTTGATTCATTGGATGTACCGTTTGCACTACATCAATGTCTTTGCCTTTGATTCATTGGATGTACCGTTTGTACTACATCAATGTCTTTGCCTTTGATTCATTGGATGTACCGTTTGTACTAAATCAATGTCTTTGCCTTTGATTCATTGGATGTACCGTTTGTACTACATCAATGTCTTTGCTTTTCGATTCATTGGATGTACCGTTTGCACTACATCAATGTCTTGACCATCCTTTTCTTGTGATTTTCGATTTCTTGTGTTGATTTGTGTAATTTATGTTTCACCACCTTTCGATTGGCATTGATATGTATGTCATTCATTGTGGCTTGGTGAAGCAAATAAATAATATGATATTCTTTTTGATGCTATGAGATCCTTGAGATATTTGTATGATTTTCCTTTTTTGATTTTTCTATGTATACCTGTCGCAGTATGACATTTTTGGTTATCATACGTTTTTACTACGTCTCTTTTTATATCTCATTTTATCTGATAATTATAGCTAGACTGATCTGTTTATTATTTTCTTCTTAAATAATACTCGGGTCAGACTGAGATTTTACAGGTGCTTCTGCTTGATTCCTTAACGGACCATCATCTGATCTTTTGGCTAACTACTCTAGTTTAGTAGTTTTTGGTTGTATACATTTGAGATTTAGACTCCTTGATGTATACGTATTCTTTTGCCTAGCACTTTTATCTATTCTTTTTGATATTGTGGAACTTGTTAGACCACTACTCTGATATACACTTTTATGTGTAATATTCATATCTATTTCCGCCTTTGTGATATGAAATGCCTGTGACTGATTTATGTTATGTTTGTTTCTATATTTGTTTCCGAAGATTATATATAGCCACTGTGTAGTAGCTTTGAGTTTGCGTCGGTATGTTGGATTTCCTCTCGAAATCAAATGAATGTTATACCATCTGGCATATCGGTGCTCGCACAAAGCAATTACACGGATGGTCGCTCCTCAACAGCCTTATTCTCCGTGCTAGTTGACGGCACTACACCGTAGTGTCCTTGGCTAGCGTGGGTATAGAGGTGGGGCATCACAACATGTCATATATATACTTATCTACAATATCAGGTTATAAACAAACTTACCAAAAACAGATCTATACACATATACTTAATATATTATTATATTTCTTATTTAAAGATTTGTATGTATATACTTGGAAATCCAAAAACATATATAACTTTTCTACCGAACAATATACATACAAATACTTAGAATATTAGTAAAACCGTTATATATACAAGTACTTATAACATTAGCAAACTGTTGTATATACCTAAAAATATATTGTTATATATAACTACTTAGAATATTAAATAAACTGTTATATATACATATACTCACTATTTCAAATGAAGGAGGCGGAAAGCATGCAAGCTGGATATGGCCAGGTGGTTGCGACCGAGAGGAAGGGATGGACGAGGGAGAGTGTACGATGGGCGAGCTCGTATCTAGAGGCTGATGGTTGTTGGCGAATTGAGGCAGAGGTCAGGGTTGTGATGCGTTTCGAGAAGGACGGCATTGGCGTGGTGAGAAGGCGATAGCCTGGATGTTGGTCGGAAAGAGGGCATGCAGCACTGGGTCGGATCTTGAGATGTTGGGTGAAGGAGATAAGGCGGTTGGCCAAGGGGATCAGTGAAGGCAGTGGAAGGCTGACAAGGTCTAGGGTAAAACTGCACGCAGTAAAGCATCTGGAGGGAGAAGAGTTGTCATGGAGGCTCGACTACTCGGTTAGGCGCAGCTACTCGGTTAGGCGCGTTATGAGGTGATGGGTTACAGGGTCTGGACGTTTGATGATGTGGTGTGAGTTTTTTGATGGCGTGGGCACGAAAGAGGAAAAGAAGAAAAAATAGAAATGTAATAATAGTGTAAGTTTTCATGGCAGAACGGATATTGAGCAGGTATGGGTTGGGGAGAAAAGAAGTGACAGCAGGCATGTTTCCGACATAAACAACTTTATATATTATTTATAAAAAAAATTCTTTCAAAGCACGGGCAAACGAATAGGAATGGAGAGAGACGCAGATAAAAGAAACCGGTAAAATAGCAATGGACATGGGATATCAAAAGTCAAAAGATGGAAAATATTAGCTATGGATGGCTATAGGTTTACACGGTGGAATAGAAAGGACATTGGAAACTAAGAAGGTCCAAGTACCGAACTGATATAGCAAATTGTTTAGTCGATTCCACCACGTAACAGGTACCGAAATACACAAATGAATATACTGTGGAGATCAGCATGATGAGACGAACGGAATGGCACATAGATACCAACGGTACGATTATCCTACCAAAAGTCGATATTCGCTGTCAAACGATTGCATGTTCGCTGAAAATAAAATAAACGAAGTTAGAGAAGCCCAAATTGATGAAACAAAAGATGACATCTCACTCAAAAATATTAAACATTTTTATTATATACAAATCTTCAGAATTTAAAAACATTTTATTATATTCAAATTGGTCGATTTTAAATTGAAATTGTAAATTATACAATAGAATTAACTTCCATATTTTTTTGATGAAAATTTACCATTTTCTATGTTTAAATAGATGCATTCCAAATATCAAATTTTCATTGCTAAATTTTATAAATAAATTTTGAACAAAATTTCAGTTAATTATGTTATAAAAATCATTAAAATTTACGGATCGTTACAAAATACAATAAGAATATGTAATTGAATAGTATACAACATACAAATATAAGTAAAAAGACGTCCAAAAAACTTAATTTTGTTGAGTGGATTTATAAATAAAAAATTTAGTTGTTATAATGAATGTTTAATTTATGTTATAAGAAATGTTAAGTGAAATAAATTGAATAATAAAAGAGAAATGATATTGAAGTAAATAAATATGAACTTAAGAATAGTTGAAACTTAATTTTAAGTGGAATCACCTTAACAGAAGATGAGCGAGGACGAATTGATTAAATAAGTAAGTTAAATAAAATAAATTTTGTTTTGAAAGAAAATTTTGTAACAAATGTTAATAAATTTAAATCAAATCTATTGATTGAAATACATTGAATTGTAATCAACAAAATATGAATAAATGAATAGTTATTGGCTGAATAAAATGGACTGAAACTTAATTTGTTGAATATTAATCAGTTTTAAAATAAATAAAATTATATGGTTCTAAATTAACTGTTGCATCTAATACTGTGTATTTCAAATGAATCTTTCTGGGGCTTTCATTCTCCTACATCGTTCCTTTTCAGGAACGAAAATTTTTGGACGGAGAAGAGTGTAACGACCTGGATATTTTAACGGTTTTTATTAATGTAATTAACTGAATTTTTCATGAAAAATAAATAATTAAATTTAGCTATGGAAATTTGATATTAGGAATGCGACTACTGAAATATAGCAAATGGTAAATTCTCATCGGAAAATATGTAAGTTAGTTCTATTGGGTAAATTTCAATTTAAAATCAGTTGATTTGATGAAAATAAAATGTTTTCAAAATCTGAATATTGTTATATGATAAAAATGAAAATCATTTTCTGAGTAATACATCATATTTCGTTTCGCTAAATTTGGACTACTATAGCCCAGTTTATCTTATTTTTGGCGAATTAGCAACACATTTGCAGCGAATATCGAATTTTGATAGGATGGTCGTATCGCTAATATCTGTAAACCATTCTATTCGTCTCGCCGTACGTGTCTCCACAGCAATTCATTTGTGTATTTAGGAGTCTGGTACGCGACAAATTCCGTGGAAACGGATAGCCGATACATCGGTACCTTTTGGAGCTTTTGGTGTCGTGTGACCATTCAATTGTCAAGCCGATGAAAACAAACGGCCACTGCACTTCAAATTCTCGAAATTAAATATTTCTAACTTTCTTTATTTCTAGAAATTCACGTTCTGACTTTTTATTTTTTCACTATTTCATCATATTTATTTGGTACATCCCTTCACGTCTTCTTTTCTGTTCTCTGCTTTCAAAAATAAAAGTAATATAATAAGTTGCATTCATATTTTTTTTAACCTGCTCTACTTCTTCATTTTACCCGAGTCATCTTCTTCTCTCATCCTCATTCTTTATCTTCTTTCACCATCATTCTGTGCTCTGCAGAAAAATATATAGATATATTTGTATTCATTTTTGCCCAAGACCTATGCGTGCCTTCGAACCCACTTTCCTACCGCAGCTCCGTCCACCACCGCGTACCATCTCCTCCACTCTGCATAGCCGCAGCCCTTCCATTTTGCTCGGCCACCATCCTCACCGAACGCTTATGCCATTTTTCCCATCACCACACAACACAGCCTTGTCCCCCTCCACAGCCACCCTCACCTCCTTAACTACCTTCTGCCCTTTCACCACCGACAGCCCCGCGTGACTGCAACTGAAAACCCCTAGCACTCGACCCTGACAGCCGCACCACACTTCCACTCTCCACGCCATCATCCCTCTTCCACTTTTTCCCATCAACAAACACCATGTGCACCGCAAGCCCTTTCACCTGAAACCGAAATGCCACCGCCCAATCTTGTCGCCTCCACCATGCCTGAGTCTGTCACCCATCTCCATCCTCCCACTGACCATGACCACCAACCTGTCCTTTGACTTTCCCCTTACTACTATGCCGAACACACACCTAGCAGTTTCTCCTCCCCTGAAACCACCACCACCAGTTCACACGGCCTCTTTGACCTCACCCATGCAGTGCTCCGCCTTCTCCCCACGGCAGCTACCACATCGGCAGTTCGCCAAACTACAGCCATCCTCCTCCGTGCTGTTTTTCCTCCACCCGAGCAATAGCAGGCAACATATAAATGTCATTTGAATATTTATGTTTGTATATTTGAAACTGTAATATGTATATGTTATAGCTTTGAAGTATTGATGTTTTATAAGTATACATGAAATATATATACATAGTTTATAATATAAGCTTAGTGAGAATCTGAGATTTTATATTCCTTTTTTGAAATTTGATTTTGAAAGGAAATATGTGTTTTGAATTAAAATTTTAATTTTTAATATATATATATATATATAAAGTTTATTTTTTATGTGATTCAAATTGAAAATTGATGTTTTTTAAGTAAATAAATAAATAAATATATATATATATATATATATATATATATATATATATATATATTATAAAGATTTTTGTAATAGTTTTAATACATATATATATATTTAAATGTTCAATGAGAATTTTGGGAGAAATATATATAGTTATTTTGATTTTATTTGATGTGTTTAAGAAATAATGATTTTTGACTACACACACACAGATATATATATATATATATATATATATATATATATATATATTGATTTTAATATATATGTGTTTAACTTTAATATTGATTTTCAAATGTATATATATCATAAAGATTTTATATATATATATACATGTTTTAAATTTTAGATTTTTAAATATATATTTGTTTCATCGGATCTATCGAGTTCAAGATCGTGCCAGCTTCGCTTTGCTTTGCTTTGGATTTATCGTAGAGTTCATTATTCAAAATCTAGTAGCTTGTCATGTTACTAATTTGTCTAGTCTCGAAAGGTGAACAATCACTCACGGTTAACATTCTTATATTTAGTAACTTTAATTCACATGAAATGACGATTGAAATATGCTGTTAAATTTGAATAGTTACATTATTTCATTGTTAAATATGATATGCCATAATCTGCCATTGTTTACCTATGACATATGACACCATAACTTGTTGTATAAATTATATTTAAATTTGTTATCGATGATATATGTCTGTTGTTGGTATGTTATGTTATTATCATACATATTCTCACTCTACAAGTTTCCTGTTAGTTTAGAATTCCCTATAGGTTAAAATGATACATACTCAAACGATCCTATAGATTAAGGAAAAATCGTTATGGGTTGAAATGATAAATCCAAGCGATTTTCGTTGATACTAAATTTTGGGATTGCGGGTTGAAATGATATATACCCATAAATATTAAATTTAAAATTGCGGATTGAAATGATAAATATCCATATCACTTGACCATACGTTACAAAACTATATACAGACAACGTTGGTCGAACTTAAATGATTTTCGAAATTTTCAAAGGAAATACATGGGTTTTGATAAATATTGATTTTAAATTATAATATAAATATTTATTCTATATGTGTAAAAAATTAGATTTTAAATTTATATGTTTTGGAAATTTTAAAATTATAAGTTAATTTTAAAAATGTAAATTATAAAATTTTACTTATAACTTTATTATTTATAAATATATAAAATAAGATTTAAAAGAGATCTAATAATAATAAGATTTAATTAACAACAATTAATATAATAAAATTTAATTAGAATTTAATTGAACTAAATATATTTAATATGTTATATTTATTCAAAATTTATATTAGTATTTCAAAATAGATTTTGTAATAACTTTAATTAATGGAGGTTGGAAAAAATTGAATTTAAATAAGGATTGATTTGAAATTTTATTTGCTAGGAATTGAATTTAAATAAAAATTGATTTATAATTAAATTTGTTTATAATTGGATTTAAACAAGGTTTGATTTGAATTTATTGATTTAAGATTTAAAAAAGGGTATGATTTTATAACTTGATTTGGTAAAAAGTGATTAAACGTATATTTTAACTTTAAACAAATTTGAAATTGAATATTTCGTAATATGAGATTTTTTGAAATGGTTTTTAAAATGGTTAAGAAAATATTTTCAAACTTAAAAAAATTAAAAGTTGAATTATGAAATATAAATGAAATTTATTAAATTTGGTTAAACATTGAAACCTATTGAATTTGGAAGTGATTTAAATTTGTAGTTCAAACCTGGATTTGAAACCGATATAGATTTAAAATGGTTTAATGAGAATTTGAATTTAAAATCGTGAATTGAGATTGAATTAAATTGAATTTTTGGAACTAAGGTGGATTTGAATTGATTTGTGAAATTGGAAGAAATAATTCTAATATATAAACTATTTTTAATATATAAACTATTTTAAATCTATAACATATTTTAAATATATAGCTATTTGAAATTATAACTATTTCAATATATAAACTATTTTCAATATTCGAACTCTTTAAGTTGGAACTATTATAATTTAGGTTTAAGGGATTAAATACTAATATTTTGATATGATGGTTTAAAGTATTTTGTGAATATGATTTCGAAGTGGACATGTTTTCGAAAGTAAATATGTTTTCTAAAGTAAATATGATTTTGGAAGTGATATGATTTTGAAAAGAATATGATATTTTGATATGAATTATGGACTGTTTGAAGTATAAAAATGACCACAGCGTGAAATAAGTGCTTGGTTGTTAAAGATACCTAAATCAGATATTGTCATACTCTCTACCAATACCGAAAACCACTTTAACAATCATGTATGTGTTGGAGATTCCGAAACGAAGTAGGATGATTTAGCGTCGATTCTGTATGAGGTATTAACGCAGCCCTGACTCTCGCGAGTCAGCTTGATGTAGCTAAAACAGGAGTCATGCCGGGGAAAGTGAGGTCATTCCTTCTATCGGGCATATTTCTTCGATACCATTCTATTACTTTGTGATTCGATTGGGTGCACCTTTGATTTTTACGCGTGTGTCTCGAGGTGGGTGGTAGTAGCTGCTATGTGTTATCACCAGTCTGGATCCGCAAAATGGTAATATCCTACTTTGGGCATTGCCTCGCATGCCTTGTCACATGCCTTATCGCACGTTCTGCGAGATTGATTTGTGTCGTACCTATGGAGTGCTCCATGATAGCCCACTGGTTCGTTGGAGTTTACAGTACTATATAGAATACAGAATTTACATAAAATATTAAGGGGGATATGGGTAATGCCCTTATGCTATTTTAATAGTTTACTTTACTATATACATTATATATGTAGCGTATTGTACTATGTATGTAGGTAATTCAACGGATCCTTAAAGGATGTGAATCCCAAATATCCTTTAAGTTACTTGTATTTCAGTTGACATTTCACTTGAGTTGAATTTACTGGTATAAGAATGTTAATCCTAAATCGAGTGTTTTGTGTTTTGCTTTATGCTCGGGTCAGACTAAGTGTCACAGCATTAAAGACTCACCTTTGGAGCTTTGGAGCTTCGCTTGAAGATCTGTCTTATATCTGTTCAGCCTTCCGTTATTCCTATTACTCATGTTCAGTCTTGTTATTGACTTTTGTAATTAAGATTACTTTGTATTTGAGATATCTGTTGTATTTTTGTTTCAAACTCTTTTGTTTATATAGTAGCTTCATGAACTACTATTTATTTTATTCACCTGCTTATTGTTATATTACTCTGTGTCTGTGTATCTATGATTGATTTTTTTACTGAATATGCTAAGTTTTTGCCAAATATAAATTAATAATCTGTTGTTTTGAGAAATTCAAGTCTGACATGAGTGGATGATTGTCAATTTGAATGGTTCGAAATACCTTATTCTTGGCTACTAGATTTACTTCTCTACTGTTACCTTCGATGGTTTGAGTACTATCATTCTCCCTTCTAGCATTGGCTCCTCCAACCTAAGCTCTGATACCAACTATAACATCTCTCATTCTTGAACAGAAGGATGGAACTCAAATGTGCTGTGGTCACTTTGGAATTATCTTTCTGAGATAGATATGAGATCGGTTATATTAAATAGTTTTAATTAAATATGATATATAACAACTAGAAGTAATAAACACATCATATCAGATATTGGCTTATAGTTAAATTCCAAACATTTTTGCCTATGCAAAATTAAAATATAATACAACAAAAATAATGGTGTCATGCCCAACATATAAAGAAGTTGACATACGCACTTAATACAACTAAATCAGGATAACAAAATAATATTCCTAAGCATCCTACTTTGTCTTCGGCTCCTCTATCATCAGCTACCAAAATGCACCATATCTAAACTCATAATCTCAACATCTTCAAACAACTACCCTTGAATTTATAGGGGAAAAATGTTAAAAACATGGGTCAAACAAAATGCAACGACCTGTAAATTCAACATTACAAAATATTAAACCAATTAAAATAAATTTTTTAATAAAATAGCGATTTGGGTATCGCACCTATAACCTTTCCAAAGATCCTTCTGAGATGATCAGTTTGATATACGGTTTTGATATATTCATAGTTATGGATTGTAAAATTGGAGTGTTACAGTGTTCAAATTACGTACATAATTATTTCGAGCCAAACTGGATATAAAGCTCATAACCAAGCCTAACGACTAAATATTTAAAAGTAGAAAACCCTGCCTATGGTCAATATCTTCATTTTCCTCTAGTTTTCGAAATCCATTAATCACTTATTAATGATAGATGATTATCTCTAATTAAAAAATTGACTTAAAAACCAAAATGTCCAAAACCTATGGAAATATATACCGTTGGAAAAACCACGATGAATGGAGATGACGCATGGTGTTGTTAATTGAAAAAGTGCTCGAGTTGATCAGAATGGTCAAGTTAAAAATACCCTAAGTCAAATTTGGGTGTTTTTTATTTGGGCGCTGATAGATAAAATTGAGCATATGGGCTCGTAAATATCGTCAAAAGGATTTCAAATTTGGTCATAATGTAGTCTAGTTCAACCTAAAGCGATGGAAATTTAGCAGAAAGCCCCGGGTGGCGCGACTTTCTCAGGCAAAATTGGAGCAATTGGCGGCATTTTAGGAGGTGGTGCAGCTATTCATTGGTAGGGGCGTCCAAGGGTTGTCGATTGCAGGTGGTGGCAAGGCAAATTATAGCCAAATTGTAAAAATTTCATGGTCAAAATTAAAGCTAGTGCTGTTCGTGGGTTATGCCTGCATGGTACAAGTAAGTAACGCATAAATGAAAGTTAGTTAAATATATTTTAAAAGTGTACAAGTTATTATTTTAATAATATTCCATTTGAGATCTTAGAACTTGAATATCTTCCACGTACGAAATCTGATTCTTGCATGATTTTCTCCATTCGACAAATATCAGAATTTCAAAAGTGTTAACACTAGTTTTGCTAAATTTGGAGACCGTTGGAAATAGTGCGTTGGTATGATTAATTCATTAATTAATTAAATTCAAATTATAAAGTAGACACCTCTTGATGAAAAATTATAATTATTGATCTGTAATGTGATATTTTAATAACTGTTTGATATTTTAGACATTTTGGATATGCCGAGCCTTGCGTTGGTTGTTTATTGCTAATTGTTATATTATTGGATTTTAATTATAACTACTTGTGAATTTAAAATATGACAATTATTCACTAAAATAAAATTAGTGAAATTATGTAATAGGGAAAAATAAGGTAAATAAACGATCAATGTGATTAGTTATAGTTTTTTACGCGATGTTTGTAAATAATAATGTCTGAATAAAATAAAATGAAATTAACCGTAGAAATTTAATAAGGTTATTATTATGAATTCCTAGGAAATCCATATATAGTAATGAAGAAAATATTTTTAAACTTAATTGGAAATGTTTATTATTTTTATTCAACAAAGATACTTTATAAATAATAACAATAATGTGATATTTGAGAAAATTACACTATTTTGAAATAAATAAAAAGTAAACTGATTTCGTAGTATATCAAAGAGATTTAATATGAATATTATTACTATAACATAAAATAATAACACTGCTGATTTAAAGGATAATTTGATGAAATTGCTATTCTTGGTATTAGGTACAATGTTTGGGGAGTTTGAGGTAATAAATTTATAATAACGTATTTTGAAGTATATTATCATTTTTGGAAGAATTATTATCGCCTTGTGATAAATAAAAGGTGCTTTTATGATAAGAAATAATAAATGATTTTATACTTAAGAGAAAAACGATAGTTATAAATATGATGTTTTGAATGGATGTAATATGTGATTAACGGTTGATTTTACTTATCATAATGTTATTTTCTTACAATGAGATTGCATTTGGGTGTGTTTCCATTATTACTACATTGTGTGTAGCTAACTATTGTTTTATTAGGTTTTTGTTAGTGTTATTAATGTTGTTTGGATTAGTGCATATTTGATGATCGATGTTTTTGTTACTATTATGAGGTGATTTATATACTTTTATTGATTTATACTTACATTGTAGGGTGTTACTAATATGAATAAGTAATATGAACGTAAGTATATTTATGTCATTATCATTTACTTATTCAATGGTCAAATATTTTCAAATGTATATGGTGTTCAATGGTTGAGTGTACTATTGTTGTTGGTACCTCATGTGATGATTTGTTGTAATGGATGAAGGGATATTGTTTCCTACTTCTTACATTGATTGCATTGGTCGTATTGATTGTATTAAATTGTATTGGTTGCATTAAATGCAGTGGTTGCAATGAATGCATTGAAAAGCATTGGTTGCATTGGTAAAGATGGTTGCAATGTTTGACTGGATGCGATGGTTGCACTATCAAGAATTTTGGACGCAGGAGAAGAGTAGAAAATAGAATTACATGGACTTGATTCCTAAGAAAGGATACACAATCAGCCTTTTTCTCTGTGGAAGCCACCAGATCCCTTAGGTTGGATTGGGGTGTATAGAAATTAGCGTGGTCCAAAACATGGTTGAAACTGTTTTCTCTTTTTATCTTACACATCTGTACAGGTATAGAGTTGCGGATAGGAGTAAAGGAGGGAGTGGAAAGCGGAAATTGATTTGGTATATCATTTTTATAAAATTATTACATTGTTTATAAGTTGGTAATTGATGTGTTTGAAATGTAAATTGATTTAAAGACCTAAAATAACTATATAATTGAGTCAATATTTATTTATATTGAAGTTTGATTCCGCTACGAGGCTTTGCTCTTCCTACTCATTGTTCTAGAACTTTTAATTTTTCTTTACCCATGGTCCACTGTTTTTAATATCTAGAATTAGTTGTGAACATATTTTTTCATTGTTTATAATGATTTTGGATTTTAAAAAGTGTGTCTTTACAAAAAAAGCCTGTATAAATAATATTTTACCCTAAACATAAAGGAGAGAAACCACGCCAAGCATAGAAAGAGTTTCAACCTCATTCTAACAAACATTCATAAATTTGCACCAAGGCCTTATGCTTACGCTTTCATATTTTGGTTTCTACTAATGCCTTACACCTACTTCACATTAGGTACATAATTACCACATTAGGGCTTACGTCTTCTTTCGATCCTTTGGTTGCCATCGAGCGCCACAGTAATAGTATTTAGATGTCGCCTTAGACCATACTTTGATATTCATCTGCAGTTACCACTTTAGGCCTTACACCTACGTTCACGGTTATGACTGCCATTTTAGGTCTTATGCCTACATCAACGTTTATGGTTGCCTTTAAGGCCTTACTCATTCATTCTTGTTTACGCATGCCACTAAGGCCTTACTCCTTCATTCTCATTTAAAGATGCCTTTAAGGCCTTACTCCTTTACTTTCGGTCCTTTAACTACCATCCCAGGCCTTACGTTAACTACTGAACATACTACCTGACCAGTCACATTAGGCTTCTCACTTAGTTTTCCATAAAGCTACATTATCATGGATGTCTCGAGTATTGATTTTGGCAAAGTTAAGCTTTCGTATACGTTCTCTACTGGAAATCAATTAATTCTAATTTCAATATCTCGCCGAAATCATCACTACCCTCGGCAATCGCTATAATCTCGGTCTCGTCTAAGGAAGCCTACCATAGTTTATCTTAGGTAACTTATGGTCTTTTAATCTTTCAATTTTTGAAATCCCCTCCTTTACTCATAATCCTTCCTTATTTAATTCATGCAAGTCAAGGTTTATTAAACACTACCTTTATGTACAACCACTGTATTATTTAATTTCATAGCTAGTCAATTAAAATGTTATTCACATAATTAATACATTAATTATTTATTCATTATTTATGGGGTGTTACATTGAACCATACACAAGGGAGGATTTGTCACCTTCATTGTAAAGGTTAGTACCACGTAATTCATAGTCAATTTAAAGTCAAAATATTTGTTTAGAGTAAATCAGTTAATCAATAATCGTTGCTGGATTGAACCAAGGGCTTTAAAGTGGTGCAATATAATTAAATATAGATATTATTTGAATTTTTACCAGTTAAACAAACTGAGGATATCCTGGTGCTATAGTGATAACGAAAAGTAAAACGTGTATAGAATATTGTTACTTAGGTGTACCTTAATAAAGACTAGAAATTGGATTTCACCTAAATGATTTGTAACAACTTAACTTATGTTAAATATTGCACTTCAGCAAATTCCATACATAATTTAATATTTAATTTTTTTTATCTATTATCATGTACAAACACAATAGTATTTGCCAACATTTTTTCCGAGCTCAATTTGATTAAATTAATGAGAACTTCTGTAGAACACCTACTTTAAGTTTCAATATAAAACCGCCCATTCTCGAAAATATGTTTTGGAAAACAGTTCTATTTTTAATTTCAGCAAAATTGCAAAAGTTTACTATTTCTAAAACCGCAAATGTTTGAAGCTACTTAAATTGCAAATATTTGCAACATATATTGCATATAATTGTAGATATTTGCATCTTGCAAATATTTGTAGTGTATAGTGCACATTTTGGTAGAAACTGTAAATAATTTCACTTTTGCAAAAAAAATTAAGAAAGTTTAATTTTGGTCATATTAATCTATGGTTAAGGGTGGATTTATTTTTTTAAATATGAAAAATTGCCAAAATAAATTTTAGGGTGTAATTTAAGTATATTCTGGAAAGGGCTTCTATGTATTAATTTTGAAAATAAGGGAGGGTGCCTAGCTTCCAATAAATTAGTTTATAAATGCATTAAGCTGATGGAGCAAATTAATATAAACATAGTATTAATTTACCACTGTTTTTATTTATTTATTTAAGACCTTAGAATTCATTAAGCTGTTACATCAACATTATACATTAATTTAATTAAATAAATCAGCTAAATAAACACTTAAATAATTAATATTTGATATAAATTAGACTCAAGATATTAAAATTAAATCACCAAGGGGACGGCCATATCAAGATTTGAAGGAGCTGAATATATCTTTGGGAGCTTTTGTAAAACACACGTTTTAAATTTCAAAATACATGGCTATTCCTTTCCAAATACAATTTTCGAAAAACGACCCTTATTTTTATTTTCTATCGAACTATAAAGATTTGCTCTTAAGCAAAAATGTTAAAAAGAAAAAAGTTTAGTCACATTAAACATCGATTAACTAAAGATGGATTTTCAAAAAAATGAATAAATTTTTTTGATAGGAATTTCAGGAAAGTAAATAAAATTATGTTGTTGAGAAGGTTTTTTCATGTATTGAGTTTTAAAATAAGGGCGAACACTTATTATCACTCTATCTTTTGACTAGATAAGGTTTGGAATAAAGGTAGGAGAAAAATGAGGAGATATATTAAAAATATCACATCTCTTTCTCATTTTAACCATAAAATTCCAACTTCAAACTCTAGCCTCCATTGCCTACAAGTTGAAGCCTGCGTTAAGAATTTGTAAACCAAGATAGGAAGAGAAAGGAGCCATAATCCAAAGAGGAAAATCTAGCAATATGACATGTCAACAACTGGCTAGATTTAAAAGTTAAACATCTAAATTTAAATTTTATATAAAATTTTGTTAACTAGTTTTAGCCATCATATTTAATAAAAAACATGGAATTTTTATAAAATATCCTCTTTAAATTTCAAAGTACAAAGCCGCTCCTCCTTAAATATACGTTAATAAAAATCCCTAGTTTTGATTTTTAGGAAATCTATGGAAAACGTAACAAATATTTGTACAATTTTCTTCAAAAATTTGCATGCAGATTTCCAAAAACATTAGAAAAAGTCAAAAGAATTTGTTTTGATAATAAAAACACGCGACTAATATTCAGATTTAATTTCCTAAACAATTTTTTATTGAACTAAAAAAAAGGGGTGTAAATAAAATATGTTTTGGGAAAGGATTTTTTACATTTCTAATATGAAAATAAAGGGTGGAACCAAATTTTCATAAAAAATATTTCTCTTATTCGAATTGAATTACAGTTTATAAATTTATAACGTATTTGAATAAATATTTAAATGCATATGTTAAGGTTCCTTTTGGCCTTTGTTATATATATATATATATATATATATATATATATATATTATAATTATGCAATGCTTATATATGTGTGTGTGTGTGTGTGTGTATTGTAATGTCCCTTAATTCGAGACCCAAAATGCTGATGATTTAGCAGTCATTACCAAAATTATTTTCAAATGAAAAAATGATATTAGTTTTTTCCAACAACATTAAGTAAATAGAGCACTAAATAAGTCTCGTTTCACAAATTGACTTTACATATCCATTTCCTAGTTTATGCTCGCAAAATGGTAAATATAATAAATACATAAATAATATTATTATGTCTGACATATGACGATACCAACATAAACATTGAACTAGTTATATAATTTGGTTTTACAACAGTGAAATAAAAAAACTTTATTCGCTACTAAGCCTCTTGCTTCAGCCTCAGAGCTTTTATTCATCTTCCAAAATGCTATTTGGCTAATCCCATAAACTCAACCAACTTAAATATGTATTCGTGAGTTTATGGGGAAAATAATAACAAAAATAAAGGTTAGACATAAATCATGGTATAAGCAATACTTTACCATAAACACAAAACATAGCGAACCGCATTGCATAGTGGAATGGATTTACCCTCAGTAATTCATCATTATTAATTACTTCATCTCATTTGGTATAAACATCATACCATGAAAATAATCATGTAAACAAGATTTCAACCATGTGTATGCCATACACTTAGCATTATATCTGAATTATGTATTAATTATGGTCATCACTTCTTGGTGGTACATCTTGTCTTATATCATCGGCCTCAATAATGTTATGTTCGAACATTTAGGTTACCATATAGATCTTACACTATTCCTCCTAAATAACATCATATTTTGACATTATAGGTTGTCGTATAGGCCTTGCATCATTGTTCTCACATAATGTCATGTTCCAACATTATAGGTTTCCAAATAGGTCTTAACCATCAATGTCAAATCCCTAGAGCTTCTTTGAATCTTCTAATAACCATGACCTCTCCATGACTGTTCGAGACCCAGGGGATTGACCTGATCGAAAACCTCCCAATGCTAAGTAGGGATAACGATCATGTCATCGTTGCCATCAACTACTTCAAAAAGTAGTTTGAGGCAAATCCACTTACTGGGGGTCACTGCGCCAGAAATCTTGAATTTATAAATCAAGAACATCATCATCCATTTCAGACTGTCGAAGAAAATCATCACAAACTACAACCCATAGTTCAAAAGCAGATATTTTAAGGCTTCTATGAAAGAAATGGGATTGAGAAGTGCTTCCTAAGTCGTTCACCCATAAGAACTTGGGTAGGTTGGGGCAGTGGATTAAACTATTAAGTCAACACTAAAGAAGCACATCACCAAGGCAAAAGGGAATTAGACCGATAACCTCTAGATTGTACTTTGATCCTACTAAACCTTGAGTTGCACCTCAAAAGGGAACTCCCCATTCCTTGGGCTATGGTATGAAGCTATTCTACCCGTCGAAGTCGACGTACCATCCTTAAGGTGCATTACTTGTGACCCCAAGAAAAACGAACAACTACTAAGGATCAAGCTTGATGCCTTAGTAGAAAGAAGAGAAAAGGTAGAACTTTGCACTAAAGAATACAAGAGAAAGGTAGCTAAGCATTAAATGCTAGAGCATAGCTCCAACAGTTCATAATCATGACTTAGTTTTGTGTAAAATGTTCACAAATATCAAACACTAGCCGAAGGGGTATAAGGACCAACTAGAAAGGCCCATACGTAATCATGCCGAGCTTGCCAATGATGCATATCGCCTCTCATTCTCCAATGGTACCTATGTGCCTCGAACTTGGAGTCTAGAGCATCTTCGATCATACTATGTGTAAAATTTTGTAAGCTGCAATTATAAGCAAAGAGCCTTTTAGTAAAGATCAATCTGAATGAAACGAAAGTAAAGCATTCTTAAGCATTCATTGTACAAGCATCGATAGCATGGCTATTCGGCTAGTAGGAGTCGAATAATGTTGTTTTCATGGCACGCGCTCAAGGTTATCTAGCAACAATGAGCCACTAGAGGCTCTCTTCTATGTTGGCGAATGCCGATATGGACCTGTGACGAAGCATGAGCCATTCAATGCCCTCTTCTATGCTAGGGACACCGTCGCAGAGATGGCACGACCACCCATGCCACAATCCTGATTCCTACTTCTATTTTGCTTCTCTTTGTGAGGATGCATGAGCCAATCAATGCTTCTTTCCTTGCCGGAGGCATCAACAAACCGATGGCGCGCCGTGCTGTGGTCCTGATTCATTCACCCTTGATGTTGCCTGCCCCTTCAACGAGGTGGGGATCTGGTGACAAAATAGGCTCGATTGTTCATGAAGTAATCTCAAATATGGCATCCACGGTGCTACTTGTGAGGATGTGTGAGCCAATCAACTCTCCGTTCTGTGCAAGAGGGATCGATGAACCAATGGCGTGACCTTCCATGTTGTGGTTTTGATTCTTTCACCTATGATATTGTCCATCCTTCCAGCAGGTTAGGGCATTGGTGCCAAGGTAGCACAATTACCCATGTGTAACACCCAACTTGGCATTCGTAGTGCTAACCAACTCGAATGCCTAAGGTGGCCTTATAAAGCTAAGATGGGTGCCAACAGCCCACAACTACAATAAAAGCAGACCAGATTGAGAAGCAGGGGACCACCAAAGGACATTCTGTCGTTAACTCATGTCTGCCCAAATAAGACCAAGGGCATGCTTCCTTAACAAGAGATAATTTTGTTTGGTTTACTTATTCCTTGTTTTCCTTATATCCAATTGCTTGTAATATTAAGAATAAACAGCTAAGTCCTATTTGTTTTCTTAACTATGCCAAGGGCCACTTTATCCGCTTGACAAAAAAAATCACAAACTAAGTAAGCATGAAAGATAAGCATGTGTGTGAAATACAAACAGAATAGCAAAAGGCCAACGCAGACTATGGTAACAAACAAATGACTCTAATCCAACAAATTTCATTACAAAAAGAGTTTATTACAACATAGGGCCTCGTCCAATCAATATATAGATGAAATAAACACAAGGAAGCAAAAGATTGTCACTCACTTCAAGGTTCAATGGGGTATGAGAGATTTGATAACGTGGCAATCATCGTCATAGACCATTTTCTTATCTACCCTCGAATCAGTATCAATGGGCGGCTCACTAGGCCCACCTTTCAAAGAAATGATATGATCTTGGAACATAATTGCCAAGGGAGTCTTCCCAGCTACCACCTCGCAAGCAACTCCTGTCGTGCTTTGTCGTACAGCTCTTGGGTAAGGAAGTTGATGACCAAATGAAGATGATAGTTTGCTTGAAATATTGTCTTCAACACTGTGTTCACCCTATCGTTCCAATTGTCACTTACGACGACCTTCTCTTGTGCAAGCCCCCTTATGGTCACGTAGTTTAAGTGTTGTTATAAGGTACCCTCATGCTGTGTGCCTCCTTGCAGCTAGTCTTTAGGTCCATCCTCAGTCATGTGATATTCGATTCAAGCTTCTCCTTCTTGGTCACCTCCTTGGCCCTCTCCTTGACTGTAGCTTCCCTGCCTATCCTAACATTAGCAGCTATCTTCTCAAGCTCCAGGAGTTTTCTTCCACTAAGCGATGAGTAGTAGCCTCATCTATGGCTTATTTCTTGAAGAGAAGCACATCACTATGGGGCCGGAGAGCATAGGATCCGACCTATAATAAGAAATGGATAAGTAAAAACAAAAATAGAGAGAAGAAAATGACTAATTCCAAAATCACAGCATGAAGGCCTCCCTATCCTCGACGTAGAATACCGCTGAGTGGAGTAGCCAACCCATTCACTTTAGGGTTGGCTGCTCTAGCCAGAGCCTCTGAAGCAGTCCTTGTCAACGTATGTAGAAGCCCGAGCAAGCCCTTCTCATCCATGTTATTCACGACTAATGGGATAATCAACCCAATCATCCTAATATCTAAAAGGAAATGTGGATTAAGGATCTTAAGGCTAATTTAACATTAGAGGAGGGTTGAATAGTGTTTAATGGATTCTAAGACTTATATGGACTAATTTAAAAATTATGACACAAACAAATGCAGAACTTAATCACAAAACAATCACAGAATTAAACGCAGATGCAGAAAATAAATAAAAAGAGGTAAAAGAAAAGAACACGCCGGATTTTATAGTGGTTTGGAGTTACCCTACATCCAGTCCTGTACCAAGGCAAACCACCTCATACAGATTTTGTCGAGATTATAATCCTCAATTTCTAAAGGCCTTGACGTACCCTTTTGTCTCATGAGTCCGGGGCAAACTATCTTGATTTAAGGGACTCAAGATCACCCAATTGTTTTCCGGACACAACCATATCTTATAGAGAGACTCGACAAATTTTTGATTAAAAATTGATCCTATAACTCTAAATAGCACTTTGATCTTCGGGAGAGGGCAGAGAATTAAACAAGAATGGGATTCTAATTTAATTCACTTGAGAATTCGATAGAATTTCAGCACGATCCTAAAAATATGGAAATTATAGAATATGGATTTATGGAGAAGAAGTGAAGGAAATAAGAAATTAGTTAGTTAAAAAATTCATTTGTGAAGGCAATTCATAAAGCACTAACGGTCATAACCATTCGTGAAGAGATTTAAACGAATAGACACTTCTTTTGTAAATTGAAACTTTTGAATTCAACGGCCACCATGTCGACATGGGGTATCCCATGATGTCGACATACCTATATTAAAAACAATGTAATTTTTTTTTGAAAAATGTTATTGAAAGAAAAACAAGATGAAATGATTCTGTAGTAAAAAAAAGTTTAAAACTAGATTTTATTTAAAAAACAAAAATAAAGAATATTTTTAGGCTAAAACATCTTTTTGAAAATCATTTCGAAAGATAATTTTTAAGGCTAAAATATTTTTAAAAATAGTTTTGAAAATCATTTTGAAGTAGTTTTTCAAGCTTCTTCTTACAGAATATCTCACCACATCAAGACTTGAGAATTTGTACAAAATTTGGATGTTCATGGGTTTGTAAGCCACTTGTCGTAGGTTTGTAAGCTACTTGTCATAGGTTTGTAAGCCACTAAGAAGGTAGAAATGGGTTCCATCCCAAATGAAATTCGGAATGAAGATTTCTGTGCTATTATGAAGTTTTAACAAAAACTAAACACATATCTTGAAATCTTGATCTTGATACTCATGAGTCTTCAAACTTGATTTTTTTCATTCTTGATATTTATATTGTACAGTCTTCAGTAATCAGTACCTGCCTTATATATATGCTACATAATAACATTCATATATATCTAGACAATAGTATTAGAATATAAATTATAATAAAATAAGTTACAAAGGTTGTTATCATCAAAACCACTATCTCCGGTTCCTAAAAATCTCCCCCTTTTTGATGACGACAACCTAATAAATATACTTACCACTTTGATCATAACATAACTCCCCCTTACACCAACAATTCCCCCTTACTCTAACAACTCCCCTTTACTCCAAGCCTATAATTTTATATAACTTCTCCCCCTTTGTCATCAACAAAAGATAACCTATAAACCTTGAACTTAATAGAAAATGAGATAAACAAACATAGGACATAAGAATAATAACATATTATAGCATCCTAACTGGAATTCATGTTTTTATACATCGAAGAATATTTTTAGAAGAATATTAATTAAGATAACACTTATACACAAATTAACAAACTGATACATAATCAAGAAAAAGAAAAACACTTAACGAGGACCCTTAACTATTGGTGATTTATGGACCGAATAATTTGGACAGTGGACGTTGTTCGACCAAGTTCCCATTAGCGTCAAAAAGAACCTCACTAACGCAAATCACGCCATCATCTTCATCCATATGAAGGTTAACGAGGACCCTTAAATATCTTCAGTCCTTGGCAACCAACCCGTGAGCTCGGCCTCTTAGGAAATGCTAATAGAAGGTTCCCTCTAGAGATCGTTGGCCCCCCCATCTATCCTCCGCCTTGAACCTAATGGAGTCTAGCCTCACTACTTTCCTAGAGGGAACACTTTGCTAGGGTCTAGTTGGAGATGTGAGGGGAGTGCTGGGTGGGTGATTACACGGCCATAAGAGTTTGCCCCCTCCACCCCCACACCCCACTCTGATCGGGTTACCTGAGAAGAAGTGGGCACTTGGTGCTAGGCGTTGGTGGTATCTCGGGATTGAAGGTTAGGGATTTGTGAGCGAGTATTTCTGATCATAGCTAAGTCGACAATCTCCTTAAAGTTAAAACAAACCATTGCATGACAAACCAAAATGAGTTAGCAAAATTTTGGAAAAAACAAATGCAAAGCGATATAAGTTCATGCTATCATCATAAGGTTGGTTACCCCACCACTTTATAACTAAAGGTGAGAAAGAGGTCATGTACTGCTATTGTTAGAGTGCGCCCCATCGGAGGATTGTGTACCATGGTGCACGGTTGTTAGAACTGGGCTAGCCTACGGTGACGTAAAAGGCTAGATATCAAAATTTTACTTTATTGGATTTTTATTGGGCCTATGAAGTCTAATACATTTAGAACTTTTCTAAATTTTATTTTTAAATAAAATCAATATTTTATTTAATTTTATAAATAAAGATTAATATTATATTATTTGTATTGTATTTTGGATATGTGTATCATATGCACATATATGTGTACGTGCATGTGCGATATAGTAATGTGTACATGTTTAACATCCTCGTATATAGATGTTAGGATTTACACCGCAATGGACAAGTTACTCCCTCCAGTATTTGATCATGCTGTCTAAATGAAATATATGTGCACAAAATGATATATATACATATATATATGTGTATGCATGTGTGGAAATTTATCATTTATATATGTAAATGTAAATAATTGATAATTATAATAATCCATATATAAAATATATAAGTAGACACACACACACACACATAGATATATATATATATATATATATATATATATATGTATGTATGTATGTATAATTTAAATTATAATATATTTTAATAATTAACATAAAAATAATTTGAACATATATTTATGTGTATATTAGTATGGCAAACTTGAGAGTAAAATAATGATTTTATTATTATTAATAATAAGTTTAAATAATATGTATTTATAAATACAATAGCATATTTGAATATGTGTATATATATATATAATAAATTATATATATATAATGACAAAGTTCATATATATTTTATAGAGAACTCTTGACTTAGGATTTTTTATCAATATATATATATATATATATATGTTTATTTAATTATATGAATTTATTAATTTTCAAAAATATATATAAATATATAAACATATTATATGTGTATATATACATATAAAAATAGTATATTTGCTAATAAATTAATGTGAATTTGCAGTAAGCTCTTGGCTTATATAACAAATTTCATTAAAAAAATTTATTTATAAAACGATTTTAAATAAAGAATTTACAATTAAATATAAAACCCGCTTGGAAAATACTAAAAATTATCAAAAATTTAGTTTTTAAATTTGAAAATTAATTTTATTATTATATTTAATTTTACACTTCATTTCCTATTTTATTTAAATTTTTATATATTTATTTAATTATATAATTAATTTCTAATTGGGTACTTTGTTATATTAATATTTAAATATTAAAAATATAATATATATTAAAATAAATTAAATATTTCTTTTGAATTATGTTTATGTAAAAAAATTATAAATTTAAAAACATTTATTATATAATTTTATTCTTTAGAAAATGATTTATTGTGTAGAAAGGCATATTTAAATAATATTTTATTAAAAAATATTTTTTATTTTTTAGATAGCCAGAGAATTCAATGATCAAATATGTTCATAACAATAACAAATTTTATTTATACATATATGCTCTAATATATTTTCAAACATCAGATCTATGATGGCATACCGATAAGCTACATTCGTAATATTTCTATATAAGCATTAAATGATATAAAAATTAACTAAACATTGATAAATGAATGTAAACCAGAGAATTACCTTTCCCAAAGCCTATTAAAGACAAGTTGAAACCAAGGTGAGTACTCCTTGAATCAGATTCACAACTTGGAAGATGTCATCTCTAAATTATCTTGCATCGTTGTTCGGATTTATGTATTTTTGATATGTATTTTAACATGAAATTTTATGGGTACTTGGAATGAGGTTTCTAGTCAACATTTTCAGCAAGGAGAAGTGGGACAAAATGTCTAGAGATTCAGCATTAAATGGCATTACATAAAGATAGACAATGGAGCCAAAAATGGATCATTATCCTTCTTTCTCTCTTTACCATTTCTTTCCCTTTAACCATTCAAACCCCACCTACCTACCAACCATTGATCGGCCTGATTTTTTCACTTCCAAGCCAAAATTATCATGCTATATATCGGCCTTAAACCTAGTCCATGTCCAAAAAAAATTAATCGCAATTTAAATCTATTTTAAATGGATATCAATACTGAATATTGATCGGTATATTTATAACTATTATAAACACACTATTTAATATTGTTAAATACATCAAATAAAATTTTATAACTAATATTTCATCAACAATAATTAATTTATAAAATTATAATTTAATTAAATCAAGAAGTCAAAGGAGTATACAACGTTTTGGTCGTGTGACTCTTTAGATGTAAATTTGGTCAGCGATTATTATCGAACAATTCGAACATTAATCATCACACGTCACTTAACAAGTGGTATAGTATTTTGGGCAAATTTATTGCTTACTTGGTTTCGATAAAATCCAATTTTATTAAGCGTTACCTGGTTGTGACTATTTTTACATCAATTATCTTTGTCAAAACTATATCACTTTGGACTTATTGAATTGGTAATGGTCAAAATTCTAATATTATCTGTATTCAACTCTATATTCCAAACAACCATTCCTGTTTAATAATAACAACTATCATTAACCGAACTACTCTAGCCATAGATTTTAACTTTTAGTTGACTTGACTTGACCGTGATACTAATCACATATAAATGAGCAGATGAATCCTCTCTTGAATAGTGCTTCACTTCCAATACTTCCATTCGATCCAACTATAGTCACTCAAATGGAACATGTGTCATGATTTGATTACAATGAAAGCGATGCTTTCATATTAAAGATTAACAGTATGCTCAAGTTGAAAGAACTGTGTAAATTGGTCACGTCGATATTTTTTGTTTGACCATAGTTATATTAATCAATAGAAAACTATTGAGCGAGTTATTCCACAGTTATTCAATAACTATTAGTACGTAAGCCATTGGTACACTAATAGCCATGAGTAATACACTACCCAACATTTGGAGAGCATTGCGTACTTTAGTCTCCAAGGACACATCAATATCCAGTCTCGATGCTTCTTGACTAGGAACATTTAAAATGATGTATTTAATATATAATGGTACAATACTCATGATTACAATTCTTTGTTGTTACTATCACAAACCCACCATTTATGGAATTTCTGTTAAATATATTTTAATTAAACATTTAATTATTTATAACATATTATAACAAATATATAATAGAAAGAAAACGCCTTTATGACGAACGAGAATTGATTACAGAGTTAAGTAATTTACAATAAATTACATAATTGCCCCTAGGGAATACCCCTAACTCTATCAATCTCCCACTTTCACTTGGGGCCAATTATAGAATCTCGTTACCATTCCTTCGATCAGTTTCTAAAGACACGATCAAGCAAGACACTTAGTGAATGGATCTGCTATGTTTTCCTTAGTCTCTACCCTTTATATCACAATCTCTTTCTTCTCAATAAATTCCCTAAAGAGGTGGAACTTTCGAAGAATATGTCATGAATTCTTGTATACTCTAGGCTCCTTTGCGATCTACATCGCTACATTGTTATCATAGAATAATTCCATAGGATTCTGGATATTGAAAATCACACCACGCTCACTTCAAAAATAGCACATCTAGACTTCCTCTTTAGGTGTTCATTGAGGGCATTGTACTCGGCCTCTACCATGGAATCAACTATTGTTTCTTGATTGGAAATTTTCCTACTAACGACTCTGCCTTTAAGCATAAAGAGACAATCAAACACTGATTTAGTCTCGTCCATATCATTTTGAAAGCTCAAATCCGTATACACCTTCATAAGGAGGCCTTCATTTCCTTATATGTGGAATAAGTCCTTAGTATTTCTTAAATACTTAAGTATTACATTTTACGGAATCCCAATTCTTTTTCCCGGGATTAGACTGGTATCGACTTACGCATCCTAATGCGTATGCCAAATCTGGTCTTGTACATAGCATAGCATACACTATGGATCCTATGGTTAAAGCGTAGGGACTTTCCATAGGCCCTTTCTCCTCATCAGTATGAGGAGCATCCTTCTTAGAAAGAATGGTTCCAAAATGCATAGCAACGTTTCCTTTCTTGGAGTTCTCCGTACTAAACCTTTTCAGTATGGTATCTATGTACGGGGATTGGGACAATCATAACAGCCTCTTAGATCTATCTCTGTAGATCTTTATACATGTATATAGGATGCTTCTCCCAGGTCCTTCATTGAGAAGTTCTTGGAAAGTCAAGCTCACACCGATTGTAGCAATGACGTGTCATTACCAATCAATAATAAATCAGCAATGTATAGCAATAAAACACAATGGCTTTGCCCGGTTCCTATCTATATACGCACTCTTTCTTCGTGTTCTTATAAAAACCAAATTGTTTGATTATTTTATCAAAGCACTTGTTCTTACTCATCGAAACTTGTTTAAGTCCACAAATGGACTTTAAGAATTTGCAACCATTACTCTCACTCCCACTGACGACAAAAACCTCAAGGAGTGACATATAAGCGGTTTCTTCTACATCACCATTTATAAATGTCATCTTTACATTCATTTTCCATATTTCATAGTCATAGAATGCAGCAATGGCAAACATAGTCCGATTGGACTTAAGCATGGCTATGGGAAAAAAGGTCTCGACCTAATCAATGCCTTGAATTTGATGAAATCCTTTCACAACTAGTCTTTCCTTATAAGTCTCCACTTCCCCATCTGCATTTAGCTTTTTCTCAAAAATCTATTTCCAGTCGATGGGTTTTTATCTCTTCGGGTACGTCTGACAAAGTCCAAATTTTCTTTTTGTACAAGGAACCCATTTCAAATTTCATTGCTCCAAACCATTGTGCGGACTATTTACTCTACCGTGCTTGTTGGAATGATAGAGGAGTGTCATCACCTAAGACACGGTCTTCTTTCTCCCCATCCAAGAGAAAACCATAGTATTTCTCTAGTCCCTGAGATTCCCTACTAGACCTTCTAATAGTTTGTATATTGTCGTATATTGGTGAACTCCATTCTTCTATCGTTTCAGTCTCAGTATTAGTTACTCAAATCTCATCCAAGTCTACAACTTCACTGTTAATTTCCTTTAACTGAAATTCGTTTTTTAAAAAGATAGGGTATATGGAAATGATCATCTTTTATTCCTCTGTGTTATAGAAAATATATCCTCCAGAATTCTTGGTATATCCTATAAACTTACACAATGATGATATCGCCTTAAACTTATTAGGGCCAATGTTATTAACATAGGTAGGACAACCCCATATCTTTAAATAATTGATGTAGGGTTAATTTTCATACCATATTTCATATGGAATCTTAGATGTAGATATAGTGGGTATTAAGTTCAACACATGGGTTGCGGTTTCCGGTGCATATCCCTAATAGGACAGAGGCAACTCAAATTTACTCATCGTGGAACATATCATATCTAATAAGCTTCGGTTCCTACGCTCTGACACACTATTGTGTTGTGGAGTATAGGGTGGAGTAACCTGAGAGATAATCCCATTATCTATTAAGTACTATTGAGCTCTTATCCAACGCACTCTCCTCCTCGATCAGATTTAATAAATTTAATCTTTCGGTTCATTGGATTTTCAACTTCATTTTTATACTCCTTAAATTTCTCGTAGACGTCGAATTTGTTCTTCATAAGATACACATATCCTAGTCTTAAAAAATCATCTGTAAAGGTAACATAGTAAGAACTATTATCTTTGGCTATCATATATGCATCAAGCCGCATACATCACTATGCACTAGCCTTAAGAGTTCATTAAGTCTTTCATTGCTCCCACTGTAGGGGTGCTTGGTCATTTTTTCTTTGAGACATGATTCACAGGTGTCAAATGATTCAAAATCAAGTGATGGAGGAAAACCTTCGGTTTTTAGTTTGTGTTGTTGTTGCTCACTATATGACCGAGCCTACAATGCCAAAGGTAGTTATCATTTATATTTCTATTAGAACTACTCACAAAACATACCTAATTTGCATTTATTACATAAATGCCATTTTCCAGAATACCTTCATAAATTTTATTTCTATTTAAATCAATGTTCATAACGGTATTTGCACAACGAAATACAAACCCAGTCTCAGACAATCTCGAAACAGATAAAGTTCCACAAGTGAAGTCTTTAAATAAATAGCAATTATTTAATACCAACACAAAACCACTAGGAAAATATAAATGAGAATCTCCCACGACCATTGCATTTACTATAGATCCATCAGCCGTCAGAAGTCTCATTTGTTCATTTGCCACATGTCGCCAATTCCTAAGCCCATATAACCAGTTGCAAATTTGAGTTCCAAAACCTGTATCTAAAACCTAAGATATTTTATTAATTACAAAACTATTTTGAATCATAAATTTTCCTAACGGAGCTGCAGAACTATGCTGCTTCTTTTTTTTCACAATTTCGAGGAAGTAGGGACAGTTTCTCTTCTAGTGTCCTTTCTTACGACAGTAGCGATACTCACACTTGTCATCGACTGTCTTCTTTTCTTTCTTACCTTTCTTTTTACCATCTCTCTTTCGCTTCTTTGAAATATTTAATGATGACACCCAACCTTTAAATGCAAGCATAGCCGAATGATCCTTATATTGCGACTCGATCGACCTCAACATATTAAGGAGCTTCACAAGATTCACATTTAGGTTGTTCACGTTATAGTTCAGTATGAATGTTTCATACTGAGGGGTCAATGAACCACTGATCAAGTCGACCTGTAGCTTATTTCTTGTAGCCATGTCCAATAATGTAGACCTTTCAATATAGCCCTTCATCATCAACACGTAATCTATCACTTTCTGTCCCTTTTGCATTTTGGTGTTGAACAGTTTCTTAATAGCCTCATATCTTGCGAAATGAGACAATTTACTAAAAAGTGCCTCAAGACTATTAAATATCTTATGGATAGACATTGATTCATGTTGTCTTTGCAAACATTTGTCTAGAGTAGACAACACGAATACTTGGGAAATTTCGAGGTCATCGACCCACTTATTATAAGCAACATGCAGGTCTTGGTGATCATCATCAACGGTCATGTTAGCGGAGCATAAGTTATAGATGACCAAACTCGCTAGTATGTCAAAGCTATCTTTATAGCTCGTAGCCAGTCAACATAGTTGTTTGGTCCAGTTAATTGATCGCTTTAATTAAAAATTATTGGATTTGACATTATCTACAAGTTTTATGAGTAGATTATTAAAACATTAACATAGTAAATATTCTATTAATTTTAGTAAGGTTAAACTTTACATTTCCTTATACCAATATAATCCCACTAGTGTTTTATGTTTCGCCAAACCCTAAGTCGAAACATAGAAATCTTTTGACTTCACTAATAGATGTTAGGATTCATATATATTGGGATTCTAACTTTGAGGATAGCTTAACTAATCATACTCCCACATATGATGGTTAACTCTTATTGGTTGTATCATATACAACTCCTAACACATGGTACCTTTTTTATTCCAGTGTTTACCTTGAGGAAAGCTTAATAAATAAAATAAGATTATTAACTTGGACCTTCCATTTCACGATGGCCTAAGTATAATGCACATACCTTAAGAAAAGCTCAACAAATATGTGCAGTGATTTTACCTCGTCTATTCAATATATTAATAGTACTACACGTAACAACCCTATCTTGAGGAAAGCTCAACAGCTAAAGAGTATCCAAGTATTTTATTAATATATAAATGATAGAGGATAACTTTATATTGAAGATTCATAATCTATAATATATTACATTGAGGGATATCTGTGAGTCAATGGAATAGAGATCCTAAGGCCAAATTAACACTATATGGGGGGTGAATAGTATTTAATGGAATATATGAATACTTTTCAAATTCTTTAATATTCTACTTGGAATGATGTAATTAACAATCAAAAAAAAATCATAGAATCAAAGTGCAGATAAAAGTAAATGCAGTAAAAGTAAAAAAGAAAGAACATACCAGGATTTTATACTGGTTCGAGGTTACCTTATATCCAGTCCCGCCTAATTTCTTGTATGGATTTCCTTTCAATAGTAAATGTAAATACAATCTCGATTCCAAGGCTACGCTGCACACTCTCCAAAAACCCAGCCTCTGGGTAGAGTCACTTGATTTCTAGGCTACAAGCGCACCCACTAGATTTATGGACTATTAAGCACACCCAATTGATTTTACGGGCTACAATCACACCCATATGTATATCAACATGATTTGATAGAGTTTTACTCTTCGATATTGATTACAATTGATTCTGTAACTATTGAATATCACTTTAATCTTAGTTTAAGTAAGAGAGATGAGATACATCAGAGAGTATATGAAGGAGAATCAAAATAGTGATGTCTGAATTTGATTCTGGTTGAATTTTGCTAGAGTTTGGGTATATTTTGATTTATAAAATAAAGGAGTGGAAGTTAAATTAAATTTTTGGTTGAATGATTGAATTGATTGGATGTCGTATATTATATATAGTAATATATATATTGGAGTGATTAATTTCCCACATTATATAGCGGATGAGACCCTATGTGCCCTGCATAATAGCGAATGACCCTTTATACCGCGATATCCCGTCTTCAAGCGGGATTGGTATTTAATTATTGTACTAACATCTGTGGATGCAAGGAAACAGGTTGGAGGGATCCAACTGGATTCCTCAAAATGTTGGAATTATTTTATGGTCAACGATGTGATTTATGTGATAATCTATGGTAATTATATTGTTTATATTGGGAATTGAAAGTATGGAATGCTATGGCTTGGTTAAATATATATATTGGTATTTAAGAAAATGAAAAAAAAGGTATAAAGTTTAGATTTTTTTTAAAGGAAGTGAAAAATGAGTTTTTAAGTAAAATAATTATAATGAATTCAAATAAATTAAAGGAATAAATTTGAAAAGAGATTAAGGATTTATTTTAATTCTATATTAAATTCAATGATGGGAGAAACAGGGATTTGAATAAATGAGAAAAGGATTTTATTTAAATTAAGACTTAAGAAATACTGTTTGTAAAGTACGAAGAAATATTTTTAAAAAAAATTTAAGATTTGAATTGAGTTGGGAAAAATAAAAGGATAATTTGAAATAAAGTTTGGAATTGATATTTCCGATTTAAATAAGAATTTAAATCATAAGTAAAGATGTGAATATGGAACAAATGGATTTTGAAATAAATTTGGACAAGTAGAGGAATTTATTTTAAAATGGAGTTGGTTTGGAAAATCGGTTTGGAAACCGACTAAGGGTTAAAACTGTGAATAAAGAAGAATGAGATTATGAGATTTCTAAACAGGGTTTATATAGTGAAATATTATCAGAGGATAAATTTTGAAGTACAAATTCAGGATCGAAAATTTATAAGGAAAAGATGATGTGTTTAAAAATAAATAGTGATTATTTTTATAAGGTGTGGAAAGGAAAGCGTATTTCCTTGGAAATCCGAGTATATTTTCAAAGAAAGATTCCCAAGTATAAGTTAAAGGTTTTAAAGTGATTTTTTTAAATGTTTTAAGAGAAATTTTATTACTTTAAATTGTTTTATAATTCTTAAAGTAAGTATTTTTGAATTAATTATAGTTGGAGTTATTTGAAAGGTTTGACTAGTATTATGATTTTAAAGATAATTATTAATATTTATATTTTATAAAGTAATTTTATTTTAAAGATAGTTTAGCTAAAGTTTTTATTTGAAAACTTTTATATAATTTCATAACTTTTATTTTAAAATTTGTTTTGGCTTAAGATTTACAGAAGTTATTATAAAAATTTCATAACTAGTAGTTTGAATAAAGTCTTTTGAGTGGTCTTGTTTTAAATATTTAAAGAATATATATTTTGGGTAAAGCAATTTTAAAATTATTTTAAATCTAAAGTATTTAGACTTGGTAATTTCCAGTGGAAATAAACAATATTTGGGAATTTGTTATGTAAGTGGAAAGTGTTTTGAAAACTATTTTCAAAGGGGGAAGTATGGAAAATAGCTTGCGATGATATTTTGAAATAAATAATTTGGAAAAAATTATTTAACGTCCGATGGTTGTTTGTGAATGTTATTTGATAGTTAAATAACCGACTATCAATATTGGCCAATGCGTTGATCGTTTCGAAGAGACCGAGATCGAGATTTATTTTCTGAAAACCACTTCGATCAGGTTTGAACATTTTCGTAAGAAAGACAAGAGCTTGGAGTCGAAGACGGAGCAATGAAGTGCAAGGGCTAATCGCTACTAATCCTGAGGGTGATTCCAAAAATGGATGTAGTAGGAATAGTGCCTTCGGTTCCGTTCGGAACCGGAACGGACTTGTATGGACGAATGCTTTCAGAACATCATCAGAAGGACAATGAGCATTCTAAGTAATGTGTGCTAAAAAGGTAGCGCACAAACTCGAGCAACCGAGAATGGCTAAAACAAGGGAGGTGCACACAAGGCTAAGTGGCTAGCAACCAATTAAGGTAAGGTCACCCCTATCTAAATGTCCCATTATTTCGGCTGTATGGGCGAATGGTGATCTTAACTGCGTGGTGAACTTATTCAGACTATCCAGTAAGGGGTAGCTTCGGTCTTGTGATGGTGGGGATCAGGGTGGATCCTCGGTACGGTGATCTAGACCATTACTGTTACGAGCGGTACCCCGGTAGCCCTGCCATTGTATGGAATCCAATCTTCAATAAGCGCGTGTACGCATTTGATTGTGCCCAACTATTACTGAAACGTGAGATGCAAGCATTTCGGCTAGATTCTCTATAGACACCATTATAATATCAGACAGATTTTGATAAAAAAGTTTTGGTTATCATAAGGTAAAAACCCAGCATGTTTATTTGTGGCATGGTCTTACGAGATATCTTTGATTTCAAAGATTTTGAAATTTTAATAATCCAATTGAGTGTGTTTCTCACGCTGGTTTTCCAGACTGACTCGGGTGTTATTTAACTATAATTCTAGGGTAAGACCGAGTATTATAAAGTACAGATTCTGCATGGAATGCGTTAGAGCTCAGAAGACGAGCTGGATGGCGAGACGTATCGCACGTACTTGATGTATTATCCACTGTGTAGCATAAAATGTGTATAGTCAGTTTTTGTGGGGACAAGTTATCATAACTGTCCTGAATTGTGTTGTTGATTTTGTTGTACTCTGATGATGTAATGTATAAACAAATATAATTCTTTTAAATATTAGTCATTTATCTATTATATATTGTTCCACTGCGATTGTGAGATTCTGATATTGTTTCTATTTCTTCTTTTAGCTCCTTCTTCTTTAACCCAAATGGTTCGGTTTTCCAGCATTCGATTATTCGGCATTTGATACAGTGGACGTATTAATGTTGATTTTCGGACATCGAAAAATCCGGTCATTACAGTAGAGGAGAGATGAATAAGAAAATGATGAATGAAAAATTTGTTTGGAAGGCTGGTATTTATAGAGTAACAACGGTCATATCCATTCATGAAGAGATATGACGAAAAGAAACTTCTTTAGAAAACTAATTTTGAAAAAATCGGCCACTACGTCGACATACCTACGTAGAGTATGTCGACATACTCTTTTTAAAAATTGAAAATACTTTAAAACATTATTTTGAAAGCTTCTTGTTTTATAAAATAGTTTGATACTTTGTAAAATCATTTACGCATAGTTTATACATATTTTAATCATAATAAAACTTTATATAAATCAATAGTTTTTCTTTTTTCTTTTTTCAGTGTCCTACCCTCCTGCCCTTACCTTTATCCCGCTTAATCCCATTGTCCTATCTAACATCTTCATTCCTTGCATTCTTCCACCACCTCTTCCGCCTGATCCTTCTTTCCTCTCCGCTGCTCCACTACCTCCATCTGTCCCTCCTTACAACCCGTCTCTTCTTCCTCTACCTCCCTCCATTCATCCTATCTCTCTCTCTCTTCCACATCTGCTTCTTCCTCCAACTCATTCTAGAGCTCTTTCTTCAATAGACTTCCTAAGAATGCTGGTTCGTACAGCCCGAAATCATTCTCACTGAAATACAATAAAGCCGGTGACCTCATATTGCCAGCTGATGTTCTGTCCATTAGCACAAAATTTTGGAGTAACAATCTTGTTGGGTTTTTCCTCGATGAAAACCTCTCGTATACCATGGTAGTTCAGCATCTGAAGACTATTTGGTGTGGCCTAGAAGGTAGCAAAATAAGATCTGATGGCAACATGTTTTTCCTTGTATTTGATGATGAAGAGAGAAGACAAAGAATACTTGAAGCTGACCCTGTGATAATTAGAGATAAAGTGTTCGTTGTCCCAAAATGGCATCCAACTATTGGCTGTGTTAATGAAGAAATCAAGTCCTTACCTTTATGGATTTGTTTTAGCAAAATTCCACTAGCAACTTGGTCCCTGTATGGTATTGATTAGCTAGCCAACAATATTAGCAAGGTTATATGCTTCGATGAATCGACTGAGCGTTTGAATAGATTTGAGTTTGCAAAGGTTTTGGTTGAAATTGAACCAACTAGACTATTGCTAGACCAAATCTTGATTCAAATTGCTCCAAGAAAAATTGCTCATGTTAATGTCAGCTACAATTGGAGATCAGACATTTGTTCTCATTGTAAAGTATTCGGGCACACTGTTCTTCGTTGTGCTAAGGTACCACATACGACTGGCGAGAAATTTCAGGCAATTCCTGTGGGTGGAATTAAAAAAAGGAAATAGGAAAAGTTAAATTTATAGTAGACGAGAAAAAATTAAACAAAAACAGAAATGGAATACCGTTAGGAGATTTAAAAGGAAAATAGTCAAAAACAACAATGGTTCGTCTATCATGAGTGATAATGCTGCTTGCGCTACTGTGGTTGTGAATCCCAATGTTGGTGTTCTTGGTCCATCGCCAAATTCTACTACATCAAACCTTTTTTCTTTTGATATGAATACCACTACTAAAACTGTTGAAGCTTTATGGGTGGTAAAGATGACAATCAAGTCACTTCTGAAATTGTTGATGATGTTGTTAAGGTGGTATTTGATGCAACTACTGCTAATGCCGATGATATCAATGAGGTAGTCAAGAATGGTGCTATTAATATGACCTTAGATGCTAGAAATGATAATGGAATTGACAATGCTACTACGGATGAACATCAAACCATAGAACTCAATGCTGCTACCCCCTACAACATGTTACTCCTTTTGTACATGATCTTGAGCACAGCCTGGTGCACCACTCTCTTACACATGATACTATGGACAACCCAAACCATTTAACCACCACTTCCTCTCTCACTTCCATTAACCTATCACCTATCATTATTAACAAATCCTCTTCTCTCATCCCATTATCGCTGTCCAATCCCTTTGAATTACTTGCCGACCATGACACATCTATTAATACTTATTTTCCCACCTCTCTATCCACCAACTCCAATTCATAATCGTTCACACCTACCAAAACCAATCCAGTCGATGAAATTCTACCTTCATCTAAACCTCCATTCTCGGTTGCTTTTGACAGTCTACAGAACTGTTCCATCACTCAAGATCCCTCCTCCTCCTCCTTTAACAATTCTCCAATGAATGATTGAAAATATAGGGTGCTGGAACATTAGGGGAGCAAATGACATTGCTAAAAAACTTGAAATTCATGAATTCATTGATAGTAACTGTTATCAATTTGTCGTAGCAGCAGAAGTAAAGCAATGCTGTTGATCGATATCAGAAAAGCAAGGTAAAAGCAATACCGTAGTAGTACAGCCCGCTTTTGTAAGACGTGTCCGAGTCCAGTAGCACTGTTCCCTTAAAGCGATATTGCTCCCCTAATGGCGCACAGGGGTTGAATAGCAATTCGCCTCCCAAGGTTAAACGGACCATTCTCTGCACCGCTGTGCTAGGTCTGTAGAGAATCTGGCGAACTCAGGGAAATATATGGCAGAACAGAACGCAGGAGAGAGAAGATGAAGAGCAGTAAAAAATATTTCGTGTTTTGTGGACTTGAATTCTGGGCTTCTTATAGGGTAGCACGCGTCTGATCGGAAAGGTTGCGACCCTTTACCAATCGGCGCGCCTATTTTGAACTGTTGTGACCGTTTAGACCAACGGTCTAAAAAATCAAAATCATTCCCTCTAGCGCAACAGGCCCGAGCGGCGGCCCATCTAATCATGAGACCCCAAGAGCCCCAAGGCCCAAGGCCCTATCTTTGACTTTTAATATTAATAATAGGGCCTACATGCCTTCATGGCCTCATTTATTCAACCCACAATGTTCTTTGTGCCTCTTCATTTGATTTATGTGTGTAGGGTAGGATATTTATGTAGAAATTGGAAAAAACATTCCATAATGTGGGACTTTGTTCCCATTGTTTTTCCCCCCTTCTTCAACAATACCCAAACTCTTCTTCCCCCAATCCTCTCATTCATTTCCAACAATCCCCCACATGAATGAGTGGATACTTGATTTGTTCTTTTATTTTACGAAACATTTTATTATATTGGTAAAAGTGGCACTTGGCTTTGAACTTTTCCTAGTGCTTATCCTTTTGACTTACTGGCGAATCAGTAGACTTAGGTTGTCTTTGAACTGTAAGCCTTTTGTGTGAGTCGAAATTATATAACACTCAATAATTGTTTCCTAACTTCCTTGGTTCTCTGTTTATGTTCGTTTTTGCCATGAACACCAACTTGGTCTCATGAGTGCTTTAAGAGAATCAGGCCTCGTTAATTCTCCTTGAAGCGGCGTCTTCGCACTCACGTAGGTGATTCTATAAAGAGCATTCCGCAATACTCCGCTTGGTTCTTTATATCTCCAAGTATAGACATCATTAAAAGCTGAACTTATCCTTTTCTCCGGCGGTATGTGCACTGACTTATCTTTAGGAATGTCTAAATGTATGATTTTTCCAGTGCTTCTAAGTTTTAACCTTAACTTAGTTGTCCCTTTGAACCTAAATCTTGGGATCTCCAGTCAATTAGGTTGGGTTTCCGTTGAGGAAAACTTTTTAGTCAATAGGCCTTAAGCCCATTCCTATCGATAAGGTTTTAACTCTCTCTTTAGGCAAGCCTTTCGTTAGTGGATCCGCAATGTTATCTTTCGACCTTACATAATCTATAGTGATAACTCCATTAGAGAGTAGTTGTCTCACGGTTTTATGTCTACGACGAATATGTCTAGACTTACCATTGTATAGTGTACTGTTAGCTCTTCCAATAGTTGATTGACTATCACAATGTATACAGATTGGTGGAACAGGTTTATTCCAATTCGGAATATCTCCTAGGAAACTTCTAAGCCAATCTGCTTCTTCAGCGGCTTTGTCTAAAGCAATGAATTCTGACTCCATTGTTGACCTTGCTATACACGTTTGTTTAGAAGACTTCCATGATATAGCTCCATTTCCTAGGGTATACATATCCACTTGTGGATTTGGTGTCATTTGAACCAGTTATCCAATTTGCATCACTATATCCTTCTACTATGGAAGGATATTTAGTGTAATACAAGCTGTAGTTCTGAGTATATTTTAAATATCCCAGAACCCTTATTATTGCCTTCCAATGATTTTTACCAGGATTGCTTGTATACCTACTTAGCTTACTTACAGCATATGCAATATCTGGTCTAGTACAATTCATTACATACATTATACTTCCCAGTATTCGAGAGTATTCAAGTTGGTAGATTCCATCACCAGTATTTTTAACCCAATTTTGGTTCATGTCAACTGGCGATTTAGCAACAGTTATATTATGTTGTTTGAACTTTTCAAGTATTTTGGCCACATAGTGTGATTGAGATAGTACATAACCTTCTGACGTCTTTAAAATTTTAACGCCCAAAATCACATCAGCCAATCCTAGATCTTTCATATCAAATCTAGATGACAACATATCCTTTGTTGATTTGATTATGGCATTATTATTGCCTAGTATCAATAAGTCATCAACATATAGGCAAACTATGACATATCCTATATCTATATTCTTCATATAGACACATTTATCTGATTCATTTATTCTGAATCCATTTGTCATCATAGTTTCATCAAATTTTTCATGCCATTGTTTTGGCGCTTGTTTAAGACCATAAAGTGATTTTACTAACTTACACACTTTATTCTCATTTCCTGGGCTTAGGAACCCTTCAGGTTGCTGCATGTATATTTCTTCCTCTAACTCACCATTCAGAAATGCAGTTTTTACATCCATTTGATGTAGTTCTAAATTTAGTATAGAAGCAATAGCAATAAGCATCCTAATGGATGTTATTCTAGTTACTGGTGAGTATGTATCAAAGTAATCTAGATCTTCCTTTTGTCTAAATCCTTTGACTACCAGTCGGGCTTTATATTTATCTATTGAGCCATCAGCTTTAAGTTTTTTCTTAAAGATCCATTTATACCCTAATGGTTTCGATCCTTTAGGAAGATCTACTAGTTCCCATGTGTGGTTTTGTAAAATGGATTCAATTTCGCTATTGACAGCTTCCTTCCAATAAGGAGCATCAGGTGATGTCATTGCTTGTTTATATGTTAGCGGTTCATTTTCTGCCATGTATGCATAGAACTCAGGCCCAAAGGTTTTTGACGTCCTTTGTCGTTTGCTCCTTCTTGGTTCCTCTAACACTTGATCATTTTCATGATCAACACGATGTTCAAGAGTTTCTTCTTCTCTTGATCTCTTTTGGATACTAGTACCATTGGATTCTTTTAGTGGAAAGATGTTTTCAAAGAATCTTGCATTTCGAGATTCGATTATGATGTTTTCATGAATGTCATCAATTTCAGATTTATGCACCAAGAATCGGTATGCACTACTATTGTGAGCATATCCAATAAATATGCAATCTATATTTTTGGGTCCAATTTTGACCTTTTTAGGCTTAGGTATTTCTACCTTTGCCAAGCACCCCCACACTTTCAAGTATTTGTAAGATGGAGGTCTGTTTTTCCACAGTTCATGTGGTGACTTAAAGATCTTTTTGCGAGGTACTTTGTTCAGTATATGATTAGCTGAAAGTATTGCTTCACCCCAGAAATTGTCTGGTAATCCAGAACTAATAAGCAGAGCATTCATCATTTCCTTTAGGGTACGATTCTTACGTTCTGCTATTCCATTGGATTGAGGAGAATACGGTGCTGTTGTTTGATGTATTATACCATTTTGAGCGCAAAATTCCTCAAAAGGAAATTCGTATTCTCCACCTCTATCACTTCGCAAGGCTTTTATCTTTTTGTTTAGTTGATTTTCAACTTTTGCCTTATATTGTTTAAATGTTTCAAAGGCCTCATCCTTGCTTCTTAGTAGGTACACATAACAGTATCTAGTGCAATCATCGATAAAAGTAATAAAATATCTTTTACCTCCTCGAGTTTGACACATCTTTAGATCACATACATCAGTATGTATTAAGTCTAAAGGCTCGGTGTTCCTTTCAACATGATGAAAGGAAGTTCTAGTCAACTTTGCTTCAACACATGTCTCACATTTGTATTTGTGATCTATAGTAAACTTAGGTATAAAATCTAAGTTAACCATTTTTCGCAAAGTATCAAAATTCACATGGCCTAGTCTAGCATGCCATATATTAAATGATTCAGCGATATAAACAGAAGAATCCACTTTATTCATATCTTTTGGTACAACGGTCATTACATTCATTTTAAACAGACCATCACTCACATAGCCCTTTCCCACATATACACCATTTTTAGACAATACAAAGTTATCAGCAACGAAGACTAATTTGAACCCATTCTTGCTCAACAGCGATCCTGAAACCAAGTTCTTCCGAATATCTAGAACGTGCAATACATCATTCAATGTGAGTTCCTTTCCAGAAGTCAGTTTCAACACAATCTTCCCTTTGCCTTTAACTTGTGATGTAGTTGAGTTGCCCATAAACAACTGCTCCTCCTTGGTAGCGACTTCATAAGTTGTGAACATCCATTCGTTTGCGCATATATGGCGAGTTGCTCCGGTGCCCACGAACCATTCCTTGTTGTTGCCAACAAGGTTACATTCTGACACTACTGCACACAAGTCCATGTCGGAGATGCCATCAGAACCTTCAGCCATATTTGCTTCAGATTTCTTTTTCTTTCCACGACATTCCACAGCCTTGTGACCCTTCTTTCCACAGTTATGGCAGTTTCCTTTGAACTTCTTAGCCTTCTTTGCATTTGGGTTGTCGCGTTTTCTCTTGTTTGTCTTTTCAGCCTCAACCACATTCGCCTTTGCCACCATAGCATTAGATGCCTTCTTTTCTGACTTTCTGTTGTCTTCTTCAATTCTGAGTCGAACAACTAAGTCTTCCATTGACATCTCTTTCCGCTTGTGCTTCAGATAATTCTTGAAGTCTTTCCACATTGGAGGAAGCTTTTCTATGGTGGCTGCAACTTGAAATGACTCGCTGAGTGTCATTCCTTCATCATGTATTTCATGGATAATAACTTGCAACTCTTGGATTTGGCTGATTACTGTCTTGGAATCCACCATCTTAAAGTCCAGAAATTTGCCGACTATGAATTTCTTCATTCCAGCGTCTTCTGTCTTGTACTTTTTATCCAATGACGTCCAGAGTTCTTTTGCTGTTTTCATAGTACAATACACATTGTATAAACTGTTGTCCAGTCCATTCAAAATGTAATTCTTGCATATGAAATCCGAACTGTTCCATGTAGTGAGAGACTCAACTTTAGTGGCGTCTGGCTCCAATTCATCAACAATTGGAGGATCCTCCGAAAGGTATTTTGCCAAGCCCAAAGTAGTCAAGTAAAAGAGCATTTTTTGTTGCCATCGCTTGAAGTCAACCCCAGTGAATTTCTCTGGCCGTTCTCCATGCGAGAAAGCCATCGTTGGCGCGACTAATGGTGCAGCCTGAGTGATGGTAGTGGTCGGTTTGACCGCATAAGTATTGCTGTCCTGAGTCATTGTCGGTCTGAAACCAAATGGACTCAGTCAGTACAAATTTATTATCAAAATAATAATATCGCTTTAAGATTGTTATCAATTTGTCGTAGCAGCAGAAGTAAAGCAATGCTGTTGATCGATATCAGAAAAGCAAGGTAAAAGCAATACCGTAGTAGTACAGCCCGCTTTTGTAAGACGTGTCCGAGTCCAGTAGCACTGTTCACTTAAAGCGATATTGCTCCCCCAATGGCGCACAGGGGTTGAATAGCAATTCGCCTCCCAAGGTTAAACGGACCGTTCTCTGCACCGCTGCGCTAGGTCTGTAGAGAATCTGGCGAACTCAGGGAAATATATGGCAGAATAGAACGCAGGAGAGAGAAGATGAAGAGCAGTAAAAAATATTTGTCTGGGCTTCTTATAGGGTAGTAGCACGCGTCTGATCGGAAAGGTTGCAACCCTTTACCAATCGGCGCGGCTATTTTGAGCTGCAAGGCCCAAGCCCCTATTTTTGACTTTTAATATTAATAATAGGGCTTAAAATGCCTTCATGGCCTCATTTATTCAACCCACAATGTTCTTTGTGCCTTTTCATTTGATTTATGTGTGTAGGGTAGGATATTTATGTAGAAATTGGAAAAAACATTCCATAATGTGGGACTTTGTTCCCATTGTTTTTCCCCCCTTCTTCAACAATACCCAAACTCTTCTTCCCCCAATCCTCTCATTCATTTCCAACAGTAACAAGCTTCACTTAGTCGCCATTCTTGAAAACAAGCTGAATGTCAATAACATTACGCGTGTTGCATTTAACATCAAGCCTGACTGGAATGTTAAACACAATTTGCACCATGCATCTTTTGGTAGAATTGTGGTAATATAAAATCCTCAAACTTTCAATCTAACCGATCTTCATTCCTCTTATCAAATCTTCCATTACTCCATCATATACTTGCCCGATAAATCTACCTTCAACTTCTCTTTTGTTTACGCTCACAACTCTCTCGTTCCTCGCAACACCTTTCTCTCTGATATTCATAAACTTAAAAATAATATTCATTGCATCATTCTTGGTGACTAGAATTGTATGTTATCTTGTTCTGATAGGCTGGGTGGTAAACCTCTTGTGAGCAATGATGTAATTCCACTTCAACATGTTATTCAACAAGTTGAATTATACGGAACGCCCACCATTGGGTTGTACTTTATGTGGAAAAACAAGTCTAGAAGCGGCATGAGAACCTAAAGTAAAATTGATCGCGCCTTCTTCAATGATTTTGCTTGAAATAAATGGCCTAATCTTCTTACCACTTCGCTTCTTCCTAAAATATCTTATCACTCTCCCCTTGTCATCAAATTTGATACTCCTACTCCTTCTCTTCCTTCCAGCTTTAAATATTTCAATATTTGGGCTCAACACGCTGACTTTACTCATGTTGTTTCCAGTGCATGGTCTTCTCATGTCTTTGGAAATCCCATGTCAATCCTTCGTAAAAATCCCCAAATCAGCTTTAACGGCATGGAGTAGCAATGTATTTGGAAAAGGAAATAAAATATCAAATTTAATTAAACACTTCCTGACATTCAGACCCATTTATCCAATGATCCCATAAACATTGATATATCTATGCAGGAACATTGACATACCTCAAAACTAATGACTGCTTTTAAGGATGAAGCTCTGATGCTTTGGCAAAAGACCAGGGACAAATGGGACACTCTCAGTGAAAAGAACTTGGCCTATTATCACTAGTATCTCAAATCCAAGCATACCTTTTTAGCCATTTTCTCCATTCTTGATGCTTCAGGTAGAATAAAACAGTATTAGAGGAGCTTTTGTAGAGTATTATAAAAGCATATTTGGCAAAAGTACTGAAGATAGCATAGATACCAACCATTTACAGTTCACCTTTCAGCAAAATCTATGATGAGAAAGCTTGTCTCATCGGCAGTGAGCTCTCTACTGATGAAATTAAACTTGCTTTATTCTCTATTGATACTAAGTCCTCAAGGGGAGCGGATGGATTCAATTCTCACTTCTTCATTTTCGCTTAGGACATTGTGCAAAATGACTTTACCAAAGCCATCAGAAACTTCTTCAGAACTAACAGAATGCTTTCTGTGATCAACACGGCCGTTCTTAGTTTATTCCCAAGGTTAATGCCCCTAGTCTCATGTCTGATTATAGGCCTATAAGTTGCTGCACCATAGTCCACAAATGTATATCCAAGATGCTTGCTTCTAGAATAAAAACTATACTGCCTTCATTAATCTCCATGAATCAATCTGCTTATGTTGAGGGATGTAGCATTGTTGATAATATCCATTTGTCTCATGAACTTATATTGGGATACAACATGAAGAACATCATTCAGTGATGTTGCATCAAGTATGACATTAGGAAAGCTTTTGATACTACTAGACAGGAGGCTATTTTATGCATTCTTAAGCTTATAAACTTTCTAGACAAATTCATTCAGTACATTTACACATGCATTTCCGCCACTTCATTCTCGGTTAGCTTTAATAGGCGGGCTCATGGTTTTTTTAATGGAAAACAAGGGTTGAGACAGGGTGACCGTATTAGTTCCTACCTCCTCGTTATCACTATGAGGCTCTCACCTAACATTGGTAGAACACTTCAAGAATGGCTTAATTGAGTTGCACTCTAAATGTCATGATCCTATGATTATCAGTCTATGCTTAACTGATGATCTTCTTGTGTTCACTAAACCCACCACTAAGTCTTTAACCAATATTGAAGTTGCCCTTACCTCCTTCCACCATGCTACTGGTCTTAATGTCAACTACAACAAATATGTGATTATGATAGCTGGCAAGAATGAAGATTAGCAGACTCTATTTGCCTCGGCCTACGATCTGATGCGTATGAACCAAGGAACCCCCTATCTTGTTATTCCATTAACCGCAACTAGAATTTCTAAAATTCATTATCAACCTCTTTTTGAAAAGATTACGAAGAAACTTTGTCAATGTTACAATTGATTTCTTACTGCTGCTGGTAGGATTACTATCATTAACTCCATCACTTTTTCATTGCAAGTATATTACTCTAGAATATTCGTTCTTCCTAGAATGCTTCTTCGCATGATAGAAAGTGCCCGCTATCATTTCATATGGCACAGAAGTCCTTTTTCTCCCAAACCCATCCCGGTTGCTTACTATAAATTCAAAAAACCCCTTACTGAAGGTGGGATGGCCATCAAGTGCCTTATCCAATGGAACATTGCTATTACCTCCAAGCATATAGACACTCTCTTTTTACCCAACACTAGCCTCTAGAGGTCTTGGACATGGAAGAATTTAATTGGTGCTAATGATTGTTGGACGATGAGTAAGCCTTTTTATTCCAGCCGTTCATGGAATTCTATAATCAGATGCAGGAGCATTGGCGTTCACCTTGTTACCATGAAAATATGCAATAACTCTAATGTTAGATTTTGGCATAGTCCTTGTCTGGATTTGGCATTATTCTTAGCAGCATCTTTACATATCAACAACATGAGCAAACTGGTATTCCTTCCAGGAGCAAATTGGGTGGTTATATTGATGATGGTGTGGTTAGCCTACCGCATAGTAGTAATCCTCTGATAAAATGCTAATGGAACAAGCTGATGTCCACCAAATTTGTTAGGAATGAAGAGGTTGGCCTATCATAGCGGCCTAAGAAGGAAAAACACTCTATCGGACTTGTTTATGAAAGTTTGACAAATACTGGGGATGCTTTGCCCTTGGTATTCCAGGATTTGGAACAAAAAGCAACGACACAATGATAACTTCACGCTCTGGCTTGTAACACATAATGCAATACTGACTAAAAATCACCTATGCCACATGGATTTTCTCAATTCTCTGATTTGAATTTTTTGCGACTCTAGTGAAGAGACCAATACTCATCTTTTCTTTGATTGTTCTTTCATCTCAAAAATATTTGGAACGATTTGCTTATTGCTTCCAGTCTTATTGGCTGCTGTATGATTAGTAAGCTTGAATGGCATAGGTTGTTTCTCAACACATTGTACAATGACCTCAAAGCTCACGTTTGCCATTCTCTGATTAGGAAATTTATAATTGTTATTTGGAATGAAAGAAATGATAGATTGTTCTATGGAATATTTAAATGTCCAACAGAACCCTTGGTGATGAAATTCGTGCTTCTAGTTATGCAATTCGCTTGCATTCTCAAAGTTTTCCATTTGAGCCTAGTGATCAAGCAGTTTACATTCATTGGGACTGCTCGTGATTGTTGCTTTGTGCTTTTGTTTGTTTTTCTTTGTTCGTCTCTCTGATTTTCGGGTTGCCTCTGCGTGTTTGATGTTTTCGTTGTGTTCATTGTTCTTTTCTATTGTATTGCTGCTTGTTTATCTTGTCTTTGCATTTTTTGGGTTTGTCTTCTGTTTTGCTTTAGGGTGTGCATTTATTTGTGTTTATTCTTGTTTTTCTTGAATAAAGATAGGAATAGGTCCTCTATAAAAACCTAGCCTGTTTTGTAAATAAACTTTATGTAATAATTTTGAAAATTTTAATATAATGTAAATAATATATATAGTCAATATAATTATAACTTATTAAAGTATAATGAAAGATTCAATATATATATATATATATATATATATATATATATCTTAAAAACACTAAATAATATTATAAGTATAAGAGATCAAATATAATTTTTGAGTATTGTTTATAAAAGATTATATTAAAACCAGAATATTTGAAAAACAATTTATAACAAAATTAAAGAATGGGAGAGAGATCAGGAAAGTGCTATCAAGTTTTTAACATAATATATGACTCTAACTTATCTGAAATATCTTGAAATATGGAATTCTTCAATACTCATGAGTCTTCATTCTCCAACTCTTGAAACACTATATCAACGTCCTGAATCCACTCTTGATACTGTACAGTCTTCTTAATTAACACCAGTCTAATATCATACACTATATACTATATATAACTTGATAAAACATTAGTATTTATATTTTATATAATGTCTGTAGTTGTTATCATCAAAACTAACACCTAAGGTACTAACAATATCGACTTTTGGAATAATGTAATTTTTATAAATTACACTCGCGATTCAAGTGTAAGACACATCGAAAATCACAACATATGTACATTTATGTATGTATTTATTCTTTAAGTCTATTTAGGGTTTCTTAACGTTCCACCTTTAATTTACATATTTATATTATATAAGTTTTATTATTATATAACTTTTATATTTCATATTACTCATATAGTCTTATGTATAACATTATATTAATCAAATATTATTTAATTAATTAACATTTTAATTAATTTTACATTATCTTAATATAACATTTATATTGAATATTTATTATATACCATTACCTTTATAGTATAACACGTATATCATAAACATGTGTATATTATTTAATAAATTAATTTAACCAAGCAATTTTAATTAAATTATATTAATTTCAAAATTCATTTCATATACTTACATGTATACTTATGTTATTTTGATAATTTAAAATAATGTAACGTATATCATAATATATAATACATGTATGTATTAATCAATTAACTTATTTAATTAATTAATTTTACTAATCTTATTAATAAATTTTAATTTTTGAAATTAATTTACATTATTTTCAAACATTTTAAAAACTTATGTTATATTACAACTTTTAGATTAAACAAGTTTCATTTAAAATTAAAATTTCAATTTAAAACATTATTTAATTTTCAAAACATTTTTAAAATTAACCTAAGGCCTAATTCAAATTTAGGCCTTTTCTATTGGGGACAACCTTTGAGCTCACATCACTTTTCAGGCTAAGATGGTAGTCAGGTAGGATAGGGTACTTGATTACCTAACTCTAATCCTAGACATTATCTTTCTAGGCATCGTACTAAGTAAACAATCTTAATTAGTTAGCCCTAACATGACTAATTTAGACGGCGTAGGCTATTGGGTTGTGATACCATTTATGAATTTTCTATTAACTATAATTTTAATTTAATTAATTAATTAATATGACATATTATATCAAGTATACAATAGAAAGAACACACCTTTATTACGAATGAAAATTGATTACAAAGTTAACTAATTTACAATAAATTACAAAATTGCCCCTAAGGCATACCCTTAACTCTACCAATGATTTGTATTACTCAGGTTGGAAATCTGTGGGCAGATGGGATCTTGGAGGAGGAACCCATGCTCATCGACTTATCTGGATCTTGTGTCCCTTACGCCTCAAGCGTCTTTGAAGAACTGGAATTATTTGAAGACCAGATGATGATACAGTCGATAATTATCACATTCTCCAAAAGTGCTTGATCATACGCCTCCCACTCATCATTTTAACTTAGGTCCAAGTTATTAGCCTTATCTTCCTCTATGTCCACCATTGTCCTAAATACATGTTGCCCCGTGGTAACTACTTTAACGGGCCTAGCCACTCGGTTGGTTAGGGCTCGTACCTCGGCATCTCCTCCTACGGCCTTCCTTAGGCCAAACAACCCCACCTGTTGAAGATCTTATCCATCAAAATCAATGCTACGTTCTTAGCTTCTTTGGACGTCTCGAGTAAGCTTTGTTGTGTTGAAGTATTTCATCGATCTCTGAAGAAAACCTGTTAAGGTTCGAAGACATCTTTGAAGTGCAGAGTTTGGTGAGTAGAGTTTGATCTGATCGATTGGGCTGGAATAAGTGTGGGTATCTTGATACCTCAGGAAGTTGTAACTGCGTGATGAGATGCAGTGACTATGGATGTGTCCGAAGATATTTCCTTGGAACAAGTTTGGGAAGTGTGTCTGCTTCGATGTTATGGTTGAAGACAGCAGGATGTTGTGATGTTTCTGTTTGCTTTGAAGTCCGAGTTTCTCGAAGAGTTTGGATTAAGAAGTTTGGCATTAGTGTCAGCAGTGCAGCTCGGAGTGTTCTGTGAGCCGACAGAGAGGTCTTAGCTGGGTAGTTTTTCTGGAGGTGGAATTCAGAAGCTGCAGAGTGAATCCGTTTCTTCAATGGATTGACTAGACCAGTGTAAGCTGTTCTGTTTGATAAAGAGGGAACAGTTTTCTTTGGAAATTTATCTGGGTTGATCGCAAAAGTGACTTGCGATTGTTTGAGTGTTCTCTTGGATTGTTGGAGATTTTCTGGATATCTTCTGGGAAGACAGAAGTTCGTCCGCATCTAGAGATTGAGTTTTCTTATCGACTAGAATTCCAGGAGTGGAACAGGTGGTTCTGTTTAGTTGGAGAATGATTCCTAGAGATGAAGTTTGATGAAGTAACTCAGTTTTGGAGAAATTTCTAAGTTTTTATGGATCTGTTGGACCATATTTCTGGGAAGTGATGTCCAGTTTGTGCTTGGGCTTATCATTAGCATTTTCTTATCTACTTCGGATCAGAGTTGTGCAGCAGAAGCAGTTTGGAAGTGTTTCTGATTATCTTTTCCGGATCAGGAGAAGTTTGTAGTTTTCTGTTGTTTATGGAGTAGAATTGTGTTTTGGTTTTGGATTGATCTTGAGGAGATCATCATGTTGGGTTGTTTTTGGTTCTGATTGTTTCTAGAGGAATCAGCAAGGGGTTGAGCTGATCAGTTTGGATGTTGGCAGCCCAGGATTTGTCTGAAACTTTTGTGGATAAGGGACGGAGAAATTTGGAATTCGAAGTTGGAGACTTCGTTATTGTTGGAGTTTTCTCTGATTCAGGAGCTATAAGTTTTGGTAAATCTGGAAAGCTAGCTCAGTGATGTTTGGATCTTTTCTCTGTGTTTTGGTTGGATAGTGTTTGGTTATCAGGATTGACTTGTCAGTTTGGATAACTGGAATTCGATGAGTTTCACGTATCTCTGAGGGAGTACGTGTATGGTCAATCTCTGGTTTTAGAACCAGCAGTTATAGAGGTTGGTAGTTGAATCAGACTCGTATGCAGTCTGATATGCTGTCTAGTTTTGTAGATCTAGATGAATAGGAGCTCTGTACCTTAATAGTATTGATTGTTTGGAATCTATAGAGCGAGTATCCCGATATTTTTACCGAGGAAACTCCTGAAAGTTTTATCCAGAATTTTTCTGGATAATTAGATTTGTTTGATTGGGTGAATTGATTGCTATGGTTGTTAGCATATCATTGGTATATGCTTGTGTTTTAAAATTTAATCTTTAAATAGATTATTAAATTACCTTTGTTTTAAATTTTAGGGACGAAATTCTTTTAAGGGGGGAGGAATGTGATGACCCGAAATTTTAAAGCAATATCAATTTAATAATCTGAATTAAAAATTAAATTGATCTAATAATCTTTGTAATAAGATTTGAATTAATTTAATAATTCAATTAAATAAATAGTTAATTGATAGATTTTATCTTTTTAAATCTAATAAATTGTTTTCTATTTATAATGTATATAGAATATTGTATATATTGTATATAGATCTTGTTTTAATCTGATTAATAAATAAATCCTGTTTTCTATAAAATATGTATCTTTAGTAAATTGTGAATTATGATTTTATTTAAAAATTAAACTTTTTAAAAGTTATTTAATAAATAAATATGGTTTTAAATACCTAAGATAAATATTGACTGATTTAAAATATGTTTAACTCAAGTTTAAATTTAAATAAAATAACAATAAGAGTTATTTTGATATAATTGAATAAAATAAATAATTTATGAGTAAAGAAGATAAATTTCTTTTATGAGTTATTTATGGTTATCAAATGCTGTTATTTTGTTATTTTTAAATATATAATAAAAAATTATTTCAACAAATAAATTTTTAATAAAAATTATTGTTTTTCAAAATTCAACTTTGTAGTTGTATTTGTAAATAAACTGGATTTCAAAATTTTAATTTGAACTTGAATTCGAAGTTTTTAAATTTTAAAGTATTAATGTTTTTAATTTGTTTTGATTTTGAAATATTTGTATAAGTTTAATTCTATAAATATAGTTTGATTTATTCATTTTAAAATCTATATACATGTAAATAAATGCATGTTAACTAATTAACTAAACATATCTTATATAAAACATCTAATTTAAAATACAAGTTAACTAAACGTATAGCTTATTAACATTAATAACAAGTGTAAACTTTTTAGAAACATAAATTAACATGTGTTAGAAAATAAGACATTTAAGATGACAAATGTTAATGTAAGGGACAAGTGTTAATATCTGTTTTATTTTCTTTAAATTTTAATTAAACAAAATTTTATTCCATATAAAACACTTCCACACTTTCCATTTCTTTTCTTTTTTTCAAATCTAAGGCCAAACATAAACTGAAACAAGTCTGCATGCAAATCATTCCCTGTTAAAAAAATAATTCAAAATGCATAAGCTTTTCTTCAATCTGTGAATAACTCCTCAAACCTGAAAAATCAAATCCCTCTTCATAATCATAACCTGTAACTCAGGTTCAACATGCAATTTCGATCTATTTTAAAAGCATGCATGTCAGTTGTAAATCTGGAGATAAAGCAAGAAATCCTGCATTTCATTTGAAAGCAAGCAACCTGCATTTTCTTTTCAATCTGGTCATCAAGAAGCTTGCATTCATTTAAAATCTAGAAGCATGCAAAACAAAAGGCAATGCAATTTTATGTATCCAGGAGCAAAAGCATTTTTAAAGCAAGTTGAAAGCATCACAGTAACAAGTTTAAGTTTTTAAAGCATGGACAATTGTGTTTTAAAAGATTCAAAGGGTTTTCAAAAATCTGGAAGGCTCTGCTCATATTTTAATCAGGTGAGTAACATATCTTTTAACAAGTTCAAGTATATAATTTAGTTGCTTGCTTGATTTTCTGAAATATGTATATTTATGTATGTATATGGTTGTATTCTCTGGTTGAATGATGTAAATAAGTTTGTTTTTTTTACAGAATCTACTCTGTTAAAATTTACAGTTTTTGATTTGTTTAAGTTCAAATCTTTTAATTTAATTTCTTTTGAACTTGAGTTTTTTTTTCAAAAAAAAACCTGTTTGCTTCAATTCAAAACTTAGTTAAAATTTATTTAAGCTAAAATAATTATGAATTGCCTTTGGAAATTTGTAAAAATTGATCACTCTTTGAAATAGTGAAATTCCAAAACTATGCAACTTATTGTTTCAGGCCTAAGATCTGAAACCTTATCCTAAAACATTATTTTTAAGACTAAAATTAGAATTTTTAGTTTAGAAATAAGAATGCAGTTCTATGTTGAACTGTAAATGCAAAATTTGGGTTTTTGGGAAGGTCTCTGCTATCTGGGTGATCGGAAGCTTTGATATTGATGAAGGGGTGAACAGAGAAGAGGAAATAAATACTGGATGATGATGAAATTCATCGAGGAGGCAGTGGCAGTTGAATTTCTTCTGTAAACCTAGTTTCTACTGGGTTGAGTGTTTTGATTAGTTCGTCTTCTCCAATCGATCGAGTGCAGTGAGGATTTGAGGGTCGATAGCTTGAACGTAGTTGAAATCATAGTCGGAGTTACAAGATTTACGGTGGTCGGAGGATGGTGGTTGAAGTGTTGTCAGGTTTGGGTATTTGTTGCATTTTGGTTTTCCAGGTTTGGGTTGATGCTCGATCTTGATTTAAGTGGACGTGATGGATTCTGTTGATCGGAATCGTGGCTGGGAATGATCGGCGTTATGTTGGAGTTTGGGTGGATGGCCGGAGATGGCCAAAGTCACGGTGCAGGTGCACCGTGCATCTTGGAAGTTCTGTTGAACTTGGTTTGTGTAGGTAACAGTGACTCGGGTTTTTACTCATGACATTGGTAGTTTGCTCGAAGATGATGGCCTGATGACTCGAAGCAAAAATATTTGTTTGGCTCGGGTTGGTGAAGCGTTACAGTTTTTCTATAACCTGCCCTGTAAGTTTTAAATTTTAAATCAAAATTCAAATGGATAATTTAAAACAAAGTTTAAAATCAAAATTTAAATTTTAAAACAAAGTTTAAATCTGCAGTATAAATTATAGTTTTAAAGGATTTTGAAATTTAAGTTATAATTTTGAAGTGGTTTTCAGTTTTATAAAAAAAAACAAAGAAACCTGGCAGATTTCTGAAAATTAAATTTTATTTTGAAATCTGAAAGCTAATTTAAAACAATAGTTTGAATTTCAATTTTAAGTCTAGTTTTCTTAAGGATTTTTTTTTGAATTTTGAATATAGAGTTTTAGAATCATGGTTTAAATCCAAAGTTTAAGTCAAGTTTTAAATTCAAATAATTTAAATAAGGAATGGATTCAAATATATTGAATTTAAACCTGATATTTGAATAAGTTTCAAAAATTTGAATGTTTTCAAACAAGTTAAATTTAAATTATTTGCTAGAAGTAATTTTGTTTTCAAAACAAATATTTGAACTTGATTCTTTTTGAATAAATTCTTTATAAGGGTTTATAAAAAAAAGTTAAATGAATTATTAACTTGAATTTGAAATTTAAATAGTAATGTACTTTAAACTAATTTTAAATGAAAATTAAGCAAATTTATTAAGACTTATCTTATATAAGTTTTAATTATAAGTAATAAATGTTATTCCACTTATTTTAAAGGGAATATAAATGGAATTTAAATTGGAAAATGCTTTAACAAATATCATTTTGAATTTAGATTCAAAATGAAATTTGAATTTAAATGTTCTAAGTACACCTTAATATTTATAAAAAAAAAATATTAATAAGGAATGGGTTATCTTAGAAATGATCAAGATATTAAAATAATTGAATAAATAAGATAATTAAGGAGTGACTTATTTATTTAATTTATATTTAATAGTTTGGATTAATTTAAATTAGAGATAAATTAAGAAGTAATTAAAGAAAAGTAATTAAAGAATTAATAATAGTTAATGATGGTCATTAACTCAGGTTTATTTAGAAATTAATTAATATGATTAATTTTTAACAATTAATTAGATTGATTAATTAATGATAATAAATTGAGAAATTTATTTAAGTTTAATAAGACATTTATTATTTAATGTAATTAATGGGGTTTATTGAGTTTGGTTTGAATTAATTAATTAAGTTTAATTAATTTTAAACATTGGAATTGACAATAATTACTTTATGTAATTAACGAAGTAAAATTACTCAGTGAAGTAATTAAAGATAATTATTGTATGTAATTAGTGGATAATCTTGGGATTGTAAAAGTAATTTGGATTAAATTATTATGTATAATTAATCAAGGGATTAATTAAAGAAATTAATTTAAGGTGTAATTAATTTGATAAGTAATTAAGGGTGGTTAATTACATATTGATAATTAATCAAAGGTGATTAATAATGATGGTTTAAGTAAGATTAATTATTGAAATAATTAATTTAATTTAGTAACTAATTAAATATAATTTAGGATCATTAATTAATATAATTAATGATGTAATTAAGATTAATTAATTAATATTAATTAATCAGTAATAAGTGATTGAGTGTAATTAATTAATTGTAATTAATTAAGGTTAAATGTAATTAATTATAGTTAATTAGTTAATGAAGTAATTAAGGGATAATTACTGTTTTTAGTTCAGAGTAATTAATTTGTGAAATTAATTAAAGTATATTTAATCAGGATTGATTAAGATAATAAATTAGAGGTTAATTAATTAATTAATTTGTAATTAATTAATGATGATGTAAGCAAGATTTATATTGTGTAAGTAATCAATTTAATTCATTTTAAATGAATTAAAGATGATGTAATTAATTTAATTTATCTTAAATTAATTATAAATAGTATGATTATAGGTCATTGCTTATGAATGGATGATATAGTTGCCTTGAATGGTTTGGAAATCTCAACTATGAGATTAGTATTGTTGATTGATATGGATGCATTGGTTGCATTGTGATAATGATATGGATTATCTTTTGATAATGATAATGTGGATTATCTGAGGTTATGATAATGATAATTATCTGTTGTGAATCTATGAATTATCTATCTGTGTGTATATAGATAATATAATTGAATTGTTTTAAAATCTAAAACAATTTGGACCTAAAAGACACGCTTTGGATTTCGATGAGACCGGGATCGGGTTTCCATATTTGGATATCCAAAAAACACATCGATCCTAATTAACGATAGGTCGTGAATCTTATGTGAAGAGTGAAGACCCGAGGTGTAAGGACTATTAGTCAGTATAACTCTGGGGTGATTCCATGATGAGTTTGACAGAAATAGTACTTATAGTCTCGAGATAGAGATTCAGGGTGCAAGGGTTATCGTCGTTAACTCTGAGGGTGATTCCAAAACGAGTGTAACGAGATAATGCCTTCATTTTCGTTCGAACCCAGAACGAACTTGTATGGATTGAATGCTTGCAGAACATCGTCAGGTAGGCGATGAGCATTCTAAGATAATGTGTTCTCTAAAGGTAATCCTAGCCTCAAGCCTCATCAACCGGGAATGGCTAAAACAGGGAAGGTGCAGCAAGGCTTCGTGGGTAGCTCCCACTGGAGAGCAAGATTTTCCCCTGTCTAGAAGTCCCTTTTTATTCGGCTGTGTGGGCGGTTGGAATTGCGCACCAACTGCGGGGTTGTCTTGTTCGGAACTGTTCAGTAAGGAATGGGTCCGGCCTTGTGTTGCAGGAAAGCGGGCGTACTCCTTGGTACGTTGATCTAGGCCACGTACTGTGACGGGAGGTACCCCAGTAGCCCTGCCATTGTATGGAATCCAAAATCCAATAAGTGCCAACGGTTTTGATTGTATTACCCACTTTTGTGGCTAGTAGATGGAATTTAATCATGTAACAATTTCGGCTATCTCATATTTACTTGAAAACCTTAGACCTATTATAATATCACTGGATTTCCTATCAAATGTTTTGGTTAGCGTAAGGTAAAAACTTTTCCATGTTTATGTGTGGGAAGTCTTACGTGATACCTTTCTTTTCAAAAGGTTTTTGAAAGTTAAGCAACTTTAACCTATTACTCACACCAGACCCATGTATGACCCGGAGTTTATTTTTGTTTTTCATAAACTCTTGGGTACTCAAATTTTTACGAGTAGCCAAGGGAATCAGGTTAGCTTTGATGAATGTGGAGGAGAAATGGAGCAAGAGGCTTCTGCGTTAGATATATAGTATTCCGCTGTGATTGGTATCTCTGTGTTGTCTTTGAGTTGTATTATGTTGTAAATACTAGACAGGTGTTTATAACTGTCTAGTATGTGTTGTATTATTTGTGTAGTCTGATAGTGGTGGTAAACTATGTAATATTCTATGTTATTAATATAATTTATTCGTTCCGCTGTTTAGATTCTGATGTGTTGTTTCTTCTTTCTTCTCTTTCTTTCTCTTTTCTATCCCTTTCTTTTTTTATTGGCGATGCGACTTCTTGGTGTTTGGAAGTTGGGTCGTTACAAAAACATCTCCCATAATGGATGTGGATCAACTTAGATTGAACCACTCTAAATCTAGTATTTCATTGTTTTCACGTAACTTCCTCATTTTATATTTTAAATCAAGATATTAGTGAATTATCCTAGCTAACATCATCTCTTAACCATAATTCTGAGATTTACAAAATTTTAATCAGTAGAACGTTTCAAACTTCATTGGTCCACAATGATCCAAATAATATCTTATTTATTAAAATCTATATATTTCAAGGACCGGGTTTCTACCCTCCTTAGCATTCGGTGTAGATGCTTTAGGTTCTAGATAAAACCTTTCCTCTTTCATCTTTAACCGGTTCAAGGCACTTCCTTTTGTCTGCCCCCAACTGATGCAATTGTAGAATCATAACATTTTCTTATCAGCAGCCTTCTTACTATCTCCATAGTCACAAACATAGTCTCAAACTTTCCCTTCTTTGAATATCTACGCTTTCGAGCTCCCTCCTTGTTAAAGAACATTCTCTTCTTGCCTTGGAAACACTAGTTTCTAAAACCTTGTTCTTTCCAATAGATGAATACAAATCTTTATTCCTCAAAATCATGTCTACAACAATGTTAAATGAATCTCTAATGTATGGAATAATTACCATAGAAATCTCAAATTTTAGTCCCCGAATGAACTTCTTGTTCTTCTTAAGCAATGTATCAATGATGGTTTGCTCTGCCTTGATAGCACATTAAACTTTGTTGCATACTCCAGCATAGTCATATCTCCTTGCTCCAACTCTTCAAACATTCTAAACGGGGTTGAATTAGCTGCTTTGGACAGAAACTTTAGATCAAACCTTTCTCTGAAGCCAATCCAAGTAAGCTCGTCTTCTGGTACCCTTATAGTAAAACTGTTTCACTAGTAAAAAGCAACTCCTTGCAACTATCTTGATGTTAATTTCCTCTTTTAATCATCATTCAACACCAAGTCAGCAAAAATCTATTCATACATAAGAAGCTAATGCTCCACCTTGATGCATTCTTCATTCCCAAGAATGATTTTTCTCCTAGATTGTTATAGTCTTTACTCAATAAAGAACAATTATTTCGAGCAATCACATCAGGCATGGCAGTTCCCGCATTACCAACATTTCCTCTAGTCAATGTAGTTGCTAGTCTGGCTTGCATTATATTAACAAAGAATCGATACATCATCCCTGTACCAACTAGTGTGGCTCCAGTACCTACATTGGCATTATCATTTGCATTTGTGGTTGAGTTGGCATTTTTAATATTGACTCGAACTTTTCCATTAGTTATGGTGCTTCTACCTCCCAAGTTACGTCTTCCACTTCTGGTATCCATCTCTCATAATCTTTATACAAGTATTCACAACATAGAGAAGAATGGTCTAAGGATAATAGGGAGAGTATTCGTAGATATATGTACCTATATAGATATATATATAGCAAAGAACAAGTATGTTACTATAACACTATCCCATTCCCCAATCTTTATTCTTACGATTTCAATTAGGTTATGCTTTTAAAAAAATTTATCAAAAATTCAGTAAAATAATGCTCTAATAACAAGTTATAACATCCCCCCATTTTGAGGCATGAAAATATATACTAGTGATGCCCTATTTATCCGTAACATTATTTCTCAATGCAAGATTAGTTATTGTATCAATAATATCTAGAGCACAAGAATCTATAATTTTAAACAAAACATTTTTTGTTCCTTCGTATGAAAATTACTTACATTTCAGTTACATAACCCCATGATTCTGTCATTCAAATAAAATAAATACAAATATAATTCCAAGGGTGACATAAGAAGGCGAATCCTTGGATGATCAGAGCCATAGCTACATAAACGGCTATAATTGAAACTAATGATTAAGTATATAAATTAGGAATAATTATAGTGAATATGTAAGTACTAATACTATTAAATATACGTAGAAGACAATATAATTTTCATAGTAGGAAATTATATTTCTTTAATTATATGTTTAGAACAAGTATGAATTAGTAAGCTTAGCGCAACATTTAGGCTTTGGGTGACTGGTTCGGTTTAGTATGTTGGAATGCAAGGTTAGTAAAGTTACATAACAGAAGTTTGCTTTTATTTAGAGGCTACAGGCAGTTGTGTATACTTACTAATGTGGGACATCTCCAACCATATGACCCATAGAGAAGGGATATGCGACGTAGGACCTATTTTTGGGATGGAGGTATTAAGTAGCTATTATAGGGTCTGCCTCCTCTTTATTTAGGAAGTATTAAATGGTCAAGGTTAGCGGATTCATATGGTAAAGATATCTCGGGAGGGGTCTGTTTTGGGTTTGAGATATTAAGTAGCTATTGTAGCGGCATCTCTCCCACAAAGAGGTATTAAGTAGCCTGATGAGATTTCTTACGATGTCGGTTAGATATTATCACAAAGGAGTCTGCTTTGGGATAGGTATTAAATGATCAGAGTCTGCATAATTCCCATTGAAAAGTATTAAAAGGCTTGGTTACTATCTCTTACATTGTAAGGGCATGATTGACGGTGGTTGCATGAGACTAAAAAGGCCTTACAGTTGATGGTAAGTTGTGGAATTGCGATATGTTATTAATATGGCAACTATTATAAAGCCTTATTTAGGTGTCATCGGTCTCTGTAGTTAGGACCGAGGTATTAAGTAGCCATTATAGGGTACTAAGTAGCCATCATGTGGCCCGCCTCCTCCCTATTTAAGAAGTATTAAGTAGCCGAGGTATTTGGGTGGTGAAACGATTAGACATATATGAGGGTATGCATATACTTATATAGTTATACCATAGAGAAGGTTAGGTTAGACATATCGTACGTGCACATAAGATTTAATGGATTAGCCATAAATAATAGATATAACAATAAAATGGAAACTAATCGGCATAAATCAATCGTATAGGTAAAGTGTGTAATTTTCCAATCACCGGAACATTGTTATGACCCCCTTCCTCATAAAATCTATAGATTAGGTTTATAAGGACTGGGTACTTGAGCAACATAGGAACTGCAAATGGTGAAGTCTTCTTACTCATACTCAATGTTGACAAGGCAGTTAAATTAACTAGGAATAAAATTCCATAGTAGCAACCATAGAATGGTCTATTATATTTCTCAATTCAACTATGATTTTATATAAATTTCTCTCTGATATGCTTGTGTTTATTAAAGATTACCAAAACCAATTATTCATACCCTAATGGACTGGTCAAAATTTGGGCCAAATAAGGTGCGGGTTATTACATTTGGTATCAAAGCTTAAGTTAGTCAATCATAGATATAAGTTTTTGTAGCAAAATTAGACACAACACTCTTTGGATGTATTTGAAGAGATTAAAGTGAAGAATATAAATGAAAAATGAGGTTAATCTAAGAAACATGCCAAAAACAGACAAACAAAAGTATAAGAACATGGAGATTTAGAGTGGTTTGGCATTGAACCTACGTCCACTATAGAAAATTTGTTGTTTTTATTGATGATTCTCCCTGGTTACAACTGATTACAACAATACACTCAAGCTACAATGAATATTTCAGTAGAGTATCAACATAGAGAAACAAAAAGTCCATTTTCTAGAGGTACATGGCTGCTATTTATAGGCGTAGGCTGAAAATATCTGGCTCGGATCTCGAAAGACCCCTTCTCTCACGAGGATTAGCCCACCAGATTGATCCGAGGTAGTTTGGGATTGATCCATGATCGATATGTGTACCATTCGTATCAATCAAGATGAATTCTTTTTGGGCTGAGATCAATCATGGACATTCTTGAGTTGATACGCAAGCTCCTATAAAGATTTTATGGCATTTGGACTTGTAAATTTTATGTTATGATCGATACGATTTTCGATTTGTAAATGGCTAAACAATGTGTATGGATCCCTTCATATCGATCATGCGTAGCTCTGTTCGTATCGATGCTTGAATGCTACTTCGTACCGATGGTTGGAGGCCGCCTTCGTATCCATGCTTCATGTTGATGTCTTCGTATCAACCGGTAGTTGTTGCTCTTCGTATCAATGATGGGAGATCAATACGAGATAGAGGAGGGTGATCGATACGAAATGGACATTTGTTGATGGATGATGGATACGAAATGAAGGTGTTTGATGGATATGAATAGGAGTGGCCCTTGATGGATACGAAACTGACACCTCCTTCATTAATTTTTGATCGATCCATATCTTAAGCATGCGAGCTCTGATTAACTTGAAATTTGGAGTTTGGCTTTCATAGCTTTTCTTGTCGTATCATGTAAATTGTAGCTCGATACGGACTCGGACCAAATTTGCCGATATCCACAGTGAAACTGTATACAACTAATCTTCGAGACGGGTTGTTCCTGGTTTCTTTTCAAGTCTTTGGTGTCATGACCTTGTCAAAAGGTGGGATAACATTTTCATTGCAAAGTACGTCCTGTGTGAACATGATGTGCTTTGAAAAGCTATGATCTTTATTCTAAAAAAATTCTATCTGATTCATTGAATAGTTGTTGTCTTTTCATTAAGAGATGCAACCATTGATTGATTTTCAGTAATATAAATGCTGAATAGTTGACTGCCAATGATTATGCAGTGCATTGTTGTAACTGTGTCAAGTGCTAGCAATTTGTTGTTCATTGACTCCCGTTCATCTTTGCACGTTCAAATATCATTGGCAAGTTCATTTATTCTTGTTTGGATTAAGTTTTGTATTGACCCTCTCCTGGATCGATGTGAATCCTAAGTGGCAACAACGATCGACAGTTGTTTTGATCCCTTTCTTCGTATCGATTCTTTTTTAGGATCGATCTGGCAAGCATTAAGGTAGACTTCGTATCGATGGTTATCGATACGAGGTGGACTTACATAAGGTGTGCTTTGTATCGTTGGACACGAAATTTACAAGTGCTAACTCATGGGACAGCTTCGAGAAGGATATGCCATTTCTCATTCCTCTGTTCAAAAAGGATTCCTTGTTGTAGATAATCTTTGATAGGAGTCATCCATGACTCCTTTTTTGGCTCCGTCCCTAAGATCTAGTCGATCTTCATCTGTCAATTCTTGGAATAATAAGTATTTCAATTGCGACAAAGTCTATTTGTTGTGTATCCCCGGAACTGACTAGCTTGGCCACTGAATCGGCTTTTTTCATTTTGTTCTCTGAGGATGTATGTAATGGTGTAATACTCGAGTCGGCTAGTAGCTCTTGGATCCAGCTGACACAAGGAGCAAGATGTTGCCCTCTAGTCAGATAGTATTCCCTAATGTAACAACCCGATAAATAGTTCCCTAGTCCTAACAATTTTTCTCATTCTAAGTTTTCTCCAATTCGGTTAACCTTTCTAGGAAGGACCCTAAACGGAATAATTTTTCCAAGAAGAAAATCATTACAAATTACATTACTTTATAACTCCAAGCGGAACAGGGAAGACCAAAGGAAGACATAGGACTGGAGGTAAGTGATTATTAATATTTTAAGATTTCTTTAAGTAATTTAAAATAATAAGGTTTCCAATAGTTGTAGTTTTACTTTGATTTTTGGAATAACTTTTTTAGCATTTTTATTTACAGTTTTTAGAATTGTTTTCACTCTATTTCTTTCTAGCTATTCTTTTCAGTTAATTTTAGTTATTTCTGTTAATTATAGCTTTTCCTTCTACTTACAGTTTATTTACAGTATTTTAATTTATTTACTGATATTTATGCATTAATTATGTCTTCTTCCTACGCTTTGGATTCTCTTCTATTTTCAATTTTCTTTTATTTCTTCTTCTTCGCATATGGATTAGAATATATTAACACGAAATTGGATTAAATTATAAGAATTCTGAAATAATGAAAGATAAGATATAAATTATAAAGACTATATCAAAATGGAATTAAGACTGAAAATATGCCTAATTATGATATTAATTGGACTGAATTAAAGAGATTGGCCTATTTTTATAAAGGCTGTAATATAAATGGAATTGGACTGAAATTATGCCTAATTATGATTAGAATTGGACTAATTAATAAACTTGGTTATAACATTGAATTATAACTAAAAAAAGAATATAAGATGAAAGAAGCTTATTTTGTGACAACTCGATTTTTCGACGTCCGAAAGTCAACATTAATACATCCATTGTATCAAATGCCGCACAGTCGAATGCCGGAAAATCGAACCGTTAGGGTTTAAAGAAGAAGAAGATAGAATAAGAAACAGACACAATAACAGAATATCATATTTCGTAGAAAAACAAATATAAAAGATAAATGAATAATCCTTAAAACAAAAGCACTATATCGGTTTATACATCACTATATCAGAGTTTACAACGGCACAATACAAACACTGGCAGTTGTCTTAACTTGCTTACATAGAAATTTTGACTTGCACCAACCCAAACGCAATGGACACTACATACATAAGTGGTATCTCTCGCCATCGAGCTTGAACTCTAGATTTCCATAGCAACTTTTTTGACTTCGCTCCCAAATATGTGACAACCTAACTCTAGGCTGCCGGTATGGAAAATTATGGGCGCCCAACATTAAACTCCAAGTCAATCATGGGACTGGTGTGAGATCTTAAAAACAGTTACTTTCACGAAGAAAGGAAAAGAAATCTGCTATGCTTTTGGAAAATGAGACTACCATAAGGCCTCCCGCCACACAAACAATGCAAACGCAGAATTAGAGGAGATTTCTCCTTATGATAGTCAAATATGCTTGATACGCAAAATCTTTTTAATATTATCATTAGTGCATAGTGCAGAAAACATTTCGAAAATATAATATTAATCTTAGCCAGCATGCAACCATTATTGTATGCCTACTATAGCTACCATGTTCAATAGCAGGTTACCGCCACATTCCATGACAGGTTATACAACTAAAACCGTATAGGGCGCTTATTGTTCCTTTGGATTTCCAACAAATGGTCAGACTAAGGAACTTTCTATTGCCACATGGGTACGCCTCTGGAGGGACTCCCCGAGAAATTTGTAGGATCGATTTCACCCTAGAGGGGGGGTGAATAGGGTGATAGTATAAATTATAAAATTTAATTGCGGAAGCTTATAAAATAATTTCAACACAGATCACAGAACAATAGCAGCACAGATAATAGCAGAATAATAAATGAAGAAATAGAACGATACAGAATTTACCCAGCTTCGGCAAAACCCTGCCTACGTGCTGCCCCTAAGGTTTCTACTAGAAATTAGATAGTCAGACGCTTACACACGTAAACTCGCGACACCCGCTATCGACTAAACCTAACTCTACGCTCAAAACCCTGCCACAACTCAGCCACTGAGTTGCGAATTCTCAAACTACGCCACGTAGTTTGTCCCCTAGTCACACGACTAGAATTTTCACAGAAGTTTAAAAAAGAAAAAACAATTTAAACAATTTAAACTCAAAACCCAAATAAATAAAATACACAGGCCCAAAGTAAATAGCCGGCCCAAAATTAAATCCTCTTTCACTTTATAATATGTCGGCCTGGTTTCGTCAAAAAGAATGGTGGCCTCGTGTTTATTCTTCTTCGTTCCAAATTCAATAATTAGGGCTTTGGAAATTTGGAAGATGCCGACTTTTGTTCGATCGAATATATGTTTCTCGTTGCTTGCTATCGTCGATCGTTTGCCTCTTGATATTCTTTTGGCTTCTTCAAAATTGATCGAGTTCGATTACAATTTCGGTAAGTACTTTATTCCTTTTTCTTTGCTGGTTTTGGCTTGCTTGAACTCGATAGATATATGCCGATGATGATTGTAGTAATTTATAGGAGTCGATTTCCTGAATTCTCGTTCGTCTGATTATTTTTGAATTTGTCAAAAAAAATTCTCTGCCGATTGATGTTACTTGGATGATTGAGATTTAATTGACTTGTTCATAAACGTATATCTGATAATGCTTGGTTGACTTGGTTTAAAATACTCGGCTTTGAATTTGTTACGTGGTCACCACGGTGTTGAATTCATTTGACTTCGGCCATTTTGGGTTTCGTGAATTTCTCATTGACATTGGTATGCTTCCACGACTTCGACATTTACATTGTTCATCTCTGCTTCATGTTTGATTATACTGTTGTTGACTTGACTTGTAGGATTTCACTGTAACTTTGGTTTTGCTTTGCATTGACCATGGCTTCTTCTGTCTTGTATATATTGTATGAACTGCTGTGCCATTTTGGTTTTTCACTTGTGCATATTGCCTCGAGTACATGTATTCTTGGCTCTGGTTCATTGTTGTTGCTTCACCACTGAGCCTCGGCCTGCTTTTGTTGCATTTTGTTGCGGCCTGTACTTGTATACTGTGTGGGGCTTGTAGTACTTGGATATTTGCAGTTTGTACTTGCCGTGTTGATCTTGCTTGCTACCTGGTCGACACTTGCACTTCACTGTGTCAAGTTGTTGTCTTCATATTCACTGTGTCACTTGTTTGTAGTTATGTACTTCCACTTAAGCATTGGAGTTGTAGCATATACTCTGTTTATGGCCACTGGTTACTTTGAGCTTCACTGTGATATGTTCACTTGAGTCATTTGAAGTTTTTTGTGAAGTTGTTCACTGGTCTTTGCCTTTGTATTGATTTGAGCTTGCCTGTTTTTTACTGCTAATTTGTTTATTGTCAAATGCACTTTGATATTGTGTAGCCTGGTCTGGACATTTTACTATTCAGGTTGCACATTTGTTCGTCTTGGTTCTGACCATGTCTGTGGTTATGTTTGTGTACTTTTCTGGTTTCACTTGGGCTTGTAGTTGATGTTTATAATTGTTCGACCTGGCATTTGTTTGTTGTTATGCTGGTGGTATTGTGCCTTAGTCTCTTATGCATTGCCCCATACATATTGTCACTGTTTGACATAGTTTGGATTCGGGCTTTGACTTATATCACTGATTTTTGGTCGAGACTTGTTTTAGTTGTCGAGACCGTTTTTCCATACTTGCACATTTTTAAGTGCACCTGTGTTGAATCCAGTTTTAAAACTCGGGTTTGATCTTGTGCTGATGTTGAGACTTTATTTATATTGCACCTGAGTTGAACCTGTCTTTTTCTTTGGGTTTGACCTTGTGCTCACCTGTCCCTGTAGCATTATCAAGTGTATATCGGTGTGCACGGCCTTATGGCATGTACAGTGATACACTGTGCATGTCACATTGTTTGTGTGTGATGAATTCAAATTTAAACGACGACGAACAACCCAAAAAACTGAGGTAAATAATATTTTCAAAATCCATATTTTATTTTATATTGCAAAAATATTTCTTTTTCAATTTTACTGCGTTAGTGAATATTTTTGCAGATTTCTCAGATGCTGAATTCTAACTAGAATGAAGTTGAAGATAAAATACGAATTGAGTGAATGAGTGATGTGTAGTGAGGTTAAATGTAAATATGAAATTGTGATGTATTTGTAATCAAAATTGTATATGTATAGTGAGAGCTTGAATCTGTACTATTAAAAATTGTAATAAATATTTGCTTGAATAAAATTTCTGTTTAAATTCAAATTCTGTGTGAATTAATTTTATTTAGCAAATATTTATTTAATCTATGAAAATAAAATAGTACATTAACAAATACATTTAATCGAATGTATATATGTTTATTATCATCAAACAAAAATCATATAAGCGCATATTCAACAATCTCCCCCTTTTGATGATAACAAACATATATTTAAGATTTTGAATATGTTAAATGTATTTGATCATTCATATGCTCTAATTGCTCCCCCTATTTAAATGCTTCCTCTCTACACAATACTCCCCTTACATATATGCATACAAATAGAAATATGCAAATCAGCCTAGATGCAAATGGAAAATTATTTAACCTTTGCTTGATTTTATTTCACAAAATCTTAACTTTTCTCTCCCCCTTTTGTTATCAGCAAAAGAATAATAGTGTTAGAGAAAATAGAGATAAAGTGATCGATATTAATTCAATATTAAAACTCAATTGAATACAAATATTAAATTTCAATAAAAAATCAAACAAAAATCATAAATATTTTGTTAGGCGCATATTCCACTTTTAGAATGATGGGAACGATGTCATCATATAAAACCATACAGTTGTGTCTATTTGTGGTATATTTATATCAGGATTTTGAATATCTACTAACCATGCATAACCGTTAGGACTTTTAAATGAGATTAGTAGTATTCCAATTTTATTTTAAAAAAAATGAATTCAAGTATCTTCTAACCATGCATAACCGTGAAGACTTTTAAATCGGATTAGAATCAACTTGTTTATTTAAAAATCAACTTTTGATATGCGTTCCATACATGCATAACCGTGAGGACTTTTAAATGAGCATGGAAGCACATAACAAATTCAAAGTAATTCACCCATGCATAACCGTGAGGACTTTTAAATGAGAGTGAATACATTGGTATTTATTTATTATTACTATATATATATATATATTATTATTATTTTTAAGAAAAAAATGTAAAATGAAAAACGAACGATTCCTGCTTAAAGTACCACATATCGACAAACTATATAGAATTTTGATGAGTGATGGTTGTTAGAAATATGATAGAGATGGTCATGGAATTTTTACCAACAAAAAGTTTTATAACTCTTGTTTAAATTTCTAAAGAAATTTACTAATTATACCGTCTCGAGTCATAATATATGATAAATATGAACACTCATTACTTTTTCAATCACTATTTATCTTTTCGATAATTATTAGGGAGTTAGATTAGTCAAAATAGTCATTTAAAATCAAATTCAAAAATGATTATGAAATCAATTTTTCAAAATGACTAATCTGAAAATATGGTCAAAAATGATTTTCTCGAGGGTGTTTTATAAGAAAATTTTCTACTATTTGAAAATTGTTTGAAATGAAAAATATGCAGATATTTTCTTTGAAAAACGATGCAGTTACTAAATGTCTCAAAAATCACGTTCAACTAGTAATTTTTCTATCAACTAGATTACCAGTGTAATCTGCATCTGAATTTCTCTTTCACTAAAAAACTATCATTAATTGAATTTGATTGACCAAACCATGAAGTGTGCACCAACAATTTCAAACTCAATTTTAACAACAATTTAAATGACATTCTTTTGATTTTGAATTGAGACTGTGGAAATAATCAGAAAACTGTGAATATTGAGTTAGCCGTATTATAACCGAATGTATTATTATCCAACAAAACACTATTTTTAATCCAAACTGATATATATGAAGTAATTCAAAGAATCTGAAGAATTTTATAGTGTTTTTGACATAAGAATATAATTAGCCAACTATGTTGAATAAGTCAAAGTCAAAATCACCATCTTTTCATCATCTCAATATTGGCTGATTTTAATTCAGAATATGGTGTAGATTATCACATTTAATATATCGTTCAAATAAATATACCTTTACCTGTTTTTACCTTTACGATATTTTTCATCGTTGTCCATTGTGATTCTGTCACCTTTTTACTAGGCTAAGGAACTTTGCTTTGTCGCCCGTTGTGTTTCTGGAACAGCCAAAATCCAGAGAACACTGTTGTTGTTCCTTAGCCTGCCACCACACCTACACGGGAAAAGATTTATGTGACCTATTTGTTTTTATAGGTCCATGGTTGTTAGTGGCAGATTTTTTATAAAAACAATTTTTTGGAGACCCAAAACTATTTATAATTGTTCCCTTCGGCACCCAAATTTGTTTAACTTTGAGAGATTTTATATTTGTGCCTTTTGGAACCCAAATTGGTATAGTTTTCACGTGTTTGGGTCTATACCAACAACTATTTTGATTGTGTCCAAATTTTCTACAAATTGTGCACATAGAATTGACTTGATTAATCTTGTTTTCAACAATTTTAGATTGATTATATCCAAGTTCTTGTCTAACTGTATTAACAGTTTGTTTCCCTAAGAGCATATTAAACGATTTTTCACGTTTGGAAAATTTATCTAAAGTCATTGACAAATGTTGGACTTGTGTTTTGAGAGATTCATTTTCGTTCAACAATTGAGTTCACTTTTTAATAGAATTTTCTCTCCTAGTATTTTCACTTTCTTTCAAAATCAGAATTTCATTTTCAAGTGATTTTATATTGATTTCTGATTTTTTAATTTCGTTTTCGAATGTTGGACACTTATCACACTTAGGGGTCTTACTTTGATAGGTTTTAACTAATTAGTCAAGTTGTTCATTTAATTCTATCAAAGTAACTTTTTGTGATTCAAGTTTAGCATATTTCTCCCTAAGTCGTTCAAAACAGCCATTTACTTCGTGGAAATAAATAAGTAATTCAGAGTGAGTGAGTTTTGATACCTCGCTTGGCTCATCATCGTCGCTATCCGTTATATTTCCATGAAGGCACATATCTGCTTTCTCACTCTCACTGCTAGTACTTTGATTATCTTCATCTCTTGTATTCCACATGGTTGTAGCATTTCTCCGTTTTGATTTCTTTTCAAAATCGCGTTGAAATCGGGGATAATTGGGCTTGTTATCACCGGGTTTGTTGCAAATGATCTCGTGTTCTTCTGAGTTGTCTAGTGCTTTAATTATTCTGCTTTTCAATTGTTGATTTAGAACTGAATTTCCGTATTTGTGGCTCCACTTTTTGAATCTCTTTATTAGTATTGTCAGCTCAGCTGCTCCGTTATCACCATCCTCATCACAACTGCCTTTTACCAAAACTGTTAAGCACATTTCTTTTACTGAGTCGGTTGTGGATGATTTCTTATTGCTGTTGACTTTTGCACCATATATTGCATCGAAAGTATCCAGATTTTGTGTGCATTTTCACAATGAGAAATGAAATTAAAATTATCTTGATTGATATGAGAATATAATATATGCATAGCAAGAGCATTGATCGAGATAATTTTCTTATCTGTTATATCACACCCATTTTTAATAATATTCCAACATTTAATATTAACAGATTTTAAATAAAATTCCATTTTCAATTTCCAATTCAAAAAATCTGTTCCATCGAAAATAGAAGGAATAATATTGGAACGACCCTCAACAAAAGTATTATTAAAAGAAGCCATTTTAAAAATTCAAATTTTTAAAACAAAAACCGATTTTTTTGAAACACGAATTTTTAAAACAAAAATTAATTTTTGAAACACGAATTTTTAAAACAAAAATTGACTTCTATTCCTAGCTCCGATACCACTTGTAGGATCGATTTCACCCTAGAGGGAGGGTTAATAGGGTGATAGTATAAACTACAAAAATTAATTGCGGAAGCTTATAAAATAATTTCAACATAGATCACAGAACAATAGCAGCACAGATAATAGCAGAATAATAAATGCAGAAATAGAACGACACAGAATTTACCCAGCTTCGGCAAAACCCTGCCTACGTGCTGCCCCCAAGGTTTCTACTAGAAATTAGATAGTCAGACGCTTACACACGTAAACTCGCGACACCCGCTATCGACTAAACCTAACTCTACGCTCAAAACCCTACCATAACTCAGCCACTGAGTTGCGAATTCTCAAACTACGCCACGTAGTTTGTCCCCTAGTCACAGGACTAGAATTTTCACAGAAGTTTAAAAAAGAAAAAACAATTTAAAAAATTTAAACTCAAAACCCTAATAAATAAAATACACAGGCCCAAAGTAAATAGCCGGCCCAAAATTAAATCCTCTTTCACTTTATAATATGTCGGCCTGGTTTCGTCAGAAAGAATGGCGGCCTCGTGTTTATTCTTCTTCGTTCCAAATTCAATAATTAGGGCTTTGGAAATTTTGAAGATGCCGACTTTTGTTCGATCGAATATATGTTTCTCGTTGCTTGCAATCGTCGATCGTTTGCCTCTTGATATTCTTTCGGCTTCTTCAAAATTGATCGAGTTCGATTACAATTTCGGTAAGTACTTTATTCCTTTTGCTTTGCTGGTTTTGGCTTGCTTGAACTCGATAGATATATGCCGATGATGATTGTAGTAATTTATAGGAGTCGATTTCCTGAATTCTCGTTCGTCTGATTATTTTTGAATTTGTCAAAAAAAATTCTCTGCCGATTGATGTTACTAGGATGATTGTGATTTAATTGACTTGTTCATAAACGTATATTTGATAATGTTTGGTTGACTTGGTTTAAAATACTCGGCTTTGAATTTGTTACGTGGTCACCACAGTGTTGAATTCAATTGACTTCGGCCATTTTGGGTTTCGTGAATTTCTCATTGACATTGGTATGCTTCCACGACTTCGACATTTACATTGTTCATCTCTGCTTCATGTTTGATTATACTGCTGTTGACGTGACTTGTAGGATTTCACTGTAACTTCGGTTTTGCTTTGCATTGACCATGGCTTCTTCTGTCTTGATATATTGTATGAACTGCTGTGCCATTTAGGTTTTTCACTTGTGCATATTGCCTCGAGTACATGTATTCTTGGCTCTGGTTCATTGTTGTTGCTTCACCACTGAGCCTCGGCTTGCTTTTGTTACATTTTGTTGCGGCCTGTACTTGTATACTGTGTTGGGCTTGTAGTACTTGGATATTTGCAGTTTGTACTTGCCGTGTTGATCTTGCTTGCTACCTGGTCGACACTTGCACTTCACTGTGTCAAATTGCTGTCTTCATATTCGTTGTGTCACTTGTTTGTAGTTATGTACTTCCACTTAAGCATTGGAGTTGTAGCATATACTCTGTTTATGGCCACTGGTTACTTTGAGCTTCACTGTGATATGTTCACTTGAGTCATTTGAAGTTTGTTGCGCAGTTGTTCACTGGTCTTTGCCTTTGTATTGATTTGAGTTTGCCTGTTTTTTACTGCTAATTTGTTTATTGTCAAATGCACTTTGATATTGTGTAGCATGGTTTGGACATTTTATTGTTCAGGTTGCACATTTTTTCGTCTTGGTTCTGACCATGTCTGTGGTTATGTTTGTGTACTTTTCTGGTTTCACTTGGGCTTGTAGTTGATGCTTTTAATTGTTCGACCTGGCATTTGTTTGCTGTTATGTTGGTGGTATTGTGCCTTATCCTCTTGTGCATTGCCCCATACATATTGTCACTGTTTGATATAGTTTGGATTCGGGCTTTGACTTATATCACTGATTTTTGGTCGAGACTTGTTTTAGTTGTCGAGACCGTTTTTCCATACTTGCACATTTTTAAGTGCACCTGTGTTGAATCCAGTTTTAAAACTCGGGTTTGACCTTGTGCTGATGTCGAGACTTTATTTATATTGCACCTGAGTCGAACTCGTCTTTTTCTTTGGGTTTGACCTTGTGCTCACCTGTCCCCGTAGCATTATCAAGTGTATATCGGTGTGCACGGCCTTGTGGCATGTACAGTGATACACTGTGCATGTCACATTGTTCGTGTGTGATGAATTCAAATTTAAATGACGACGAACAACCCAAAAAACTGAGGCAAATAATATTTTTAAAATCCATATTTTATTTTATATTGCAAAAATATTTCTTTTTCAATTTTACTGCGTTAGTGAATATTTTTGCAGATTGCTCAGATGCTGGATTCTAACTGGAATGAAGTTGAAGATAAAATACGAATTGAGTGAATGAGTGATGTGTAGTGAGGTTAAATGTAAATATGAAATTGTGATGTATTTGTAATCAAAATTGTATATGTATAGTGAGAGCTTGAATTTGTACTATTAAAAATTGTAATAAATATTTGCTTGAATAAAATTTCTGTTTGAATTCAAATTTTGTGTTAATTAATTTTATTCAGCAAATATTTATTTAATCTATGAAAAATAAAATAGTACATTAACAAATACATTTAATCGAATGTATATATGTTTATTATCATCAAATAAAAATCATATAAGCGCATATTCAACAAAATTAACCAGCTCTCTGCCAAAACAAGGCCGGGTTACCTCTGTAACTAGGTAAATACTGCACGAGTATACCATCCCCCGGTCGTTTACGACCTTTATCCGAGGATCCTCAACCACAAAGCAACAACCACAAAGTATAATAAATTTGCAGCAACCATATAAGTTAAGTATCTGGGCTCCATACCATGATACCACCCTTTTCCAGAAGGAAATGACATACCCTCTGGAAGCGCTAACCCCAAATAATCTTGCTGCATCCTTCCTGTTTCGACCATTTCGAGGTGTGATGTCCGACGAAGTCTCGTCCACAAAGCTGCGCTTTCCACAAAAGCCATGCTTCGATCAACAAATGATCAGCAGCACTTCGTATGTCACATTACCAAATTGGGAATGTATCACTAGTAACCATCAACTACTTAAACTCTGATCTCGTACGTCTTAGAGAAGGGTGTTAAGCTAAGAGAATAAATCATCTGCCACCAACAGAAATGTATTTGATAGAAACCAGCTTTACATCTCAAAGTGTAACGTCAAACACACATCCATACAAGTCCGTTCCAGGATCGGACAAAACTGAAGGCACTTCCAAAGAAGCCCTTGCAATCCGGATATTCACTAATCACATCCGGAATCCCCATCACAAAGGGTGATAAAATCTCTATACTGGAGCAACCCGGTGCAGAGACATTCGACGGGTAATCCTTTCGCTTTCGAAAATACCCGGTCTTCAACACCGTCTTCCAATGCAATCCCATTTTGTCGTATCAATGTTCGGAATGTGTTTTATGACACAAAGTCCTCACCCGATTAATCCGAATAACGAGCGCTTATTTTAAAAATAAGTGTTACATTCAGATTTCGAACAAATCACAACAAATTTCCACTTTGATCTTTTTAAATGAAAGATCCATCACTATCACAAATATTCGATGTCGTTTTCGAATATCCATTTGAAATCCGTCCCTCGGACGCATCGAAATTCAAACGCCATTAAAAGGCCAATATTGATAGTCGATTATTTAACTATCAAACAACATTCACAACAATCACCAAAATTTAAATAATTTTACCCAATTATTTATTTCCAAAATATCTTCGCTAGATATATTTTCACATTTCAATCTTTAGAAAACAAATTCCAAATCGCTTTCCATATTTCAATCCTTTGAAACAAATTTCAAATCATTTTTCTTATGCGGAATATATTCCCAAATATTTATTCATTTCCACTGAAAAACTGCCGAGTTCAAATACTTTAAAATAATTCAAATCACTTATCCAAAATATATCTTGGAGACATTTAAAATAAAACTATCTTAAATACTTACTTAAATATTGGTTATGAAAACATTATACTAATTATCACATATAAGACTTCAAATCCAAAATAATATTAAAATAAAATTAGTAGATAGGTTATAACTATTTAAATAACCATTTCCTAAAACAAATATCAATTTTATCTTTAAATAATCATTTCTATAATTAATTAAATAAATCTTTACTTTAAAGATTTAAACACAACTTAAGAAATAATTTCTCCACAAACATCCTTTTAAAACCAACTCTAGAATTTTTAATTTAAATCTGAAAGCTACTTTGAAAATATACTCGACTTTCCAGGGAAATTACACTTTCCATTCTAAAATGAACCATTTAAATCAATAAATAAATTCTTCTTGATTTATCTCAATTTATATTCCAAATCCGCAAATTTCTATCCACACTCTAAAAATAAATCAATATTTATTTTAAAACAAATTTCCCTTTTCTTTTTAAATTCCCATTGTGAATTTAAATTTTCCAAATATCTACTGATATACGATTTTCAAATTGATTTCAAAAAACATTTCCAAACACAAAATCAATTTCTAAATTGATTTCAAATTTTATTTTAAACACCAAATCAATTTTCATATTGATTTCCTAAAGATTTTTTTAACACCAAATCAATTTTCGAATTTATTTCTAAATTTATTTTCTTTTAAAATAAATTCCTTTATTTCTTTCAAACTATTTAAATTCCGTATTTTAAAATAAATTCTTCAACTATTAAACAATATTACTCAAAATTCATTTATTAAAATCTTTTTCCATATTTTTGGAATTTATTCAATAAGTTTTCAAAAATAAAACTTTATCTATTTAAATTTCTTCTTTTAAATTCACCTAATTCTTTACATGAATTTATCATAAATTTTCTACTTAAATTTTAAAAATTCAATTTTATTTATTTCTGGTATCCTACGATACCAAAAATATATTCGGCTAAATCATGGCCTTCAACGGTTTCAATCACAAATATAATCATGCATAGATTATAAATAAACCATCACACAACATATGAAACAAATTTAAATATTTGAGGAATCCAATTCGATCCCTACAACTTGTTTACCTGCATCCACAAACGTTAGCACAACAATTAAACACCAATTCCACTTTGAGGTGGAATATCACGGTATATGTGATTTATTAAATATCATCCGCTATTATGCGGCGCATAGGGTCTCATCCGCTATATAATGCGGGAAATCAATCACTCCAAATACATATATAATACCAATTCCACTTCGAGATGGAATATCGCGGTACATGGGTTTATATAATATCCTCCGCTATTATGCGACGCATAGGGTCTTATTCAATATAATTGATAATAATTTATCATCCAAGCACACAATCAACAATTTTAAATTTAACTGTTTAAAATTAAACTAGAAATTCCAATTGAGTGAGAAGATCTCACCTTTAACAATGCATGTAATCCATTTTCCCTTCCAGTTTGTTTTTCACGATTTTTGACCTTGTATAAACAATTATATAATTTATTAATATTTGAAATAATCGAATAATCAATTTTCTTTTGGTAATTTTAATTATTCAATGATTTTATTTTAAACTAATTTTTTTATTTTAAACCAATTCCTCTTAATTAATTTATTTAACTAAAAATTAAATTTTACACAAGCTAATTAAATAAGTTTATTTAACGAATAAATCTCCATAACACATTATTTTTAAAAATTTAAACTAGTAAATTAAAATTGTGTATATGTATATTTTTATTTTTGAAACTTCATGTATACTTATAAAATAGTCTATATAGATTTAAAAATCTATTCTTATATAAACTCTATAACATTTGAAATCTCCATTTTCAAAATCTTATATTATATGTACATTACTATTTTCAAAATAAAAACAACATTTTAAAAATAAATGTTAGTATACCCTACTGTAGAAATCAATTTCTGCTTTATATATATATTTCTCTGCCCTTATTCATTTTTTGTAAAATGTACATATATAAATAATTAAATTTAATAAATAAATTACATAAAAATAAACCTCATTGTAAGGAACCGCGACCCAATCCTAATGCAAACAGCTGCCCCCAACTCGAACTCAAGCACACGGTCACCAATTCGCGACCATCCCCAAACCATCGGCTCATGACCTAATTTCGCATCGCTTAGATAACTGCGCCGCCCTCCAGCGTTTATGTTCGAGCCACCTCGATTGCAACTTCGAGCAGATAAAACCCTAGCCTTCCACTGCACCACCTCGCGTCGGCCCCACCCACCTGGCCGTGTCGCCGAGCCATCAATTTCCCAATGCCCTAGGATTCATCGCGTGCACGACCTCAGCTCGACATTCGATCGAGACTCCCCAAATTGGCTCGACTAACTCGCACGCGAACTCCAGCTATCCCAGAGGAAACTTTGGAGAGAACCAGCTACTAATGGTTCGATTAGTCTTTCGCCCCCATACCTAGGCCAGACGAACGACTTTGCACGTCGTGCCTTCTATTTTTTTTAATAAACTGAGGATGTAAGGAATGACCATAATTTGATTCGATTTGGAAAAGGGAAGAGCGACCATTAATTTTTTTTATTTCGTTTGAACGAGATTTTTGGTTATTGTTTTAAAAAAATGCTTAATACTATCTTCTTTTATCTATCTTTATTTTTCTTTTCTTAGAGAAAGGCAATGCGTGTTGAAAAAAATGCCATGTATTGTTAACTTCTATGCATCCATGACAAATGGAGGCAAGGTGTTTTGATTATGTTATTTATATTTTAAAATTTTAAATTCAAATTCAAATTGCTTCAATAAACGTAACTCAAAATTTCGATCTCCAATTGAGGTGTGCCGCTAGGCGTTTATAAGGTTATACCCCTATTCCGAACGCAATCGAAAAGGTTTCGAGTCCAAATTCGATCGAATAGAGAAGACAGATTTTTTGGACCATTTATTAAATTAAATTACGATAAAATTTTCAGCGCGTCTGCTTATCGTACAGCCAAACGATCACTCCAAACACTAAGAAAATTGAAACCCGATAATAATACAATATAACGGATCCAGTGGAACTAGTTTCGTTGAATTCCGAGACTGTGCCCTGGAAGGCTATTTTTAAATATTGATTTAAACGATATAATTTCAAAACTGAACAAATCATTTTCAAATCAAATTCTAATGCTTCCATTATTTTCAGTATCATCAATATGAATTTTCTAAGCCATCAAATTATTTTTAACAAACTTAAAATTAAAGATTCAAATTTTTACCCAATTTCACATTATTAAATTCAACAATTTAATTGACAAATTCATAGCAATATTTAACATTCAAGTTTTAATTAACTTTCAAATATTTAAAATCAATTAAATATTTCAATTTCAAATGTTCAAAATTCTGGGTCGTCACATTCTCCCCCCTAAAAGAATTTCGTCCCGAAATTACTAGTTAAGAAGAATGATCCTTAACTCGTTTATCATTTTTCCAAAACCAACAGTTTTATCAACTTATCAAAACAAATCTTTTTATTAAAGACTCATTACCGCTTCAACTAGCTTTACCAAATCTTCCACAGGTTCCAAACAACATTGTTTTCTTAACAATTAAAATTTAAATTTAAATTCAAATTTAAATTTTCAAAATTTTCTCCAAATTTTTCTAACTCCCTAAATTTTCAAAAAATTTCGTCAGCGTCTCCTTTGCGCGGCTAGCTCGATACGACTACAAAATGATACAATGGGCCCCCAGATTCAAAATGAAAGCAAAACGCCAAGCGGCTGGACAAGAAAGTCATCAAATTTCATATTGAAATTTAAATACATACCTTTTTCGAGCAATGTAAATTTATCTTCGAAATCAAAAATCCAGTTCCATTTTCCTTTAATACGCATGTATATCCTGCTTATCATTTTGCACATTTCTTTTCAAAAGTTGGAATAATTATTTCATTCAAGTTCGTACAATATACATATATCATTCGTATGCAATTATCAAATTCGATCGCTCATTCGATCACACAATTTCACTTCTGAACTAGTATCGTCCACCCGACTTCCTAGTGCGGACTCAGATCTGATTTCTTGATCAGAAACCATCATTCTCCTTTCATAGTTCTAAACTATGATAGAGAATTTCCAAAATCAACCAAAAATCCATATTCAGGTTCGTCGTCGAAAATCAAGAGAAAAATCCTAACTCGGATCAATATAATTATATCGAAATTATGTGCTCGAATTCTGAATCAAATCACTATGCCAATAAAATAATATACGTATATCCTATGTATTAATTCCAATTATTATTAGCTTTATCATTTACTTTTCTTTCTACTTATTTCATTGATTTTCGTTTCAATACACTTATTCACAATCGCCATTTCATAATTTTCCAGTTTAATCTTCATTCGATCATTAACGTATTAAACTCCAAATTTTTCTTAAGAATTTTCATTACCTTTTTCTTAAGTTAATTTAAATATTCTATAAACTTCTTGTATTTATTTTCAATTCACCATTTTGGTTTATCTATACTTTTATTTAAACTGGATTTCCAATTCCATGTGAATTTAATTCATTTCTAACCATATTTTCTTTGTCATTCCTTCAATTAGTTTCACTTACTAAATTTATTTCAATACTTCACTTTGTTTATCAAATCAAATTCAATTCCAATTCTATTTGCTTACAAATTCGAAATAAACATTCAATTTCACATTCATTTAATTGCAATTGTAAACTTATTTAGTCATTCACAATTTTATTTTCCACCTTAATAAATTTTATTCCATAACTATTTTTATAAGATTCCGGAGTCTTTCCAACATTTCAAAATTATTTTTGAAACCAATTCAAATTATCTTTTGAATCCCGAAAACCAAACCAGTTGCAAACAATTTCCATTTAAAATAATTCTGCAGTAATTCCTCTTCTGAAAACTTGAAAATGAACATCGATGATGCTGTAGTCATCACCGAAGTTATTTTCCAACGATCGAAAAAAGTTTAATGCTTTTATCTTTTCAAAACATTTTGCCAAAAACCTTTGAAAACCATTTTCAAATCAAGGGAATTTAAACTTTTCACCAAATTTCAAATCCTTCAAAAACATTTCCAAATATTCCTCTGGAATTCTATTGCAAATTATAAATCACATTTACAATTCATATTTACAAATCCCATTTCTATATGGATTTTATTTCTCAATTTTAAGTTATGATTTCAATTTCTTATTCAATAGTCAATGATAATAATTTTATATTATCACTTCCTAATAACCAAGCAACCATATACTATAATAATGATGGAAAATGATTTCTATTCTATACAAAAATAGTTTGGGAAAATTATTTCGTTTACTCTATTCTAAAACAATACCATGTTGAGTTGTTTTGTACAAGTGTTTAGAGATCCCTATCAATAGAGTTGTACAGACTATACCGACCAGAATCCATATACCACTCAAGAAACCAATCATCACAGTATAAAACAATTTTTTTATATTCACTCACAAATGCGCGCTCATATCTATTATTACACTCAAACTCATTCTAGAGTACTATCGACTTTATCTCTAGTGAGTAATCCCCACCAAATCCAAGGTTGTCGCTTAACCAAATGCTCTGATACAAAATTGTAATGGCCCGATTTTTTCGACCCCTGAAAGTCGACATCAATGCATCCATTGTATCAAATGCCGCACGGTTGAATGCTGGAAAACCGAACTGTTAGGGTTTAAAGATGAAGAAGATAGAAGAAGAAGAAGATAGAAGAAGAAACAGAAACAATAACAGAATCTCATATTTCACAGCGGAACAAATATAATAGATAAATGAATAATCTTTAAAACAAAACCACTATATCGGTTTATACATTATATTATCAGAGTTTACAACGGCATAATACAAACACTAGCTGTTACCTTAACTTGCTTACGTAGAAATTTTGACTTGCACAAACCCAAACGCAGCGGGCACTACATATATAAGTGGTACGTCCTGCCATCCCGCTTGAACTCCAAATTTCCACAACTTTTTGACTTCACTCCCAAATAACCGATAACCTGACTCTAGGCTGCCCGTGTGGAAAATTATGGGTACCCAGAGTTTAGAAAGGGAACAGTAAAATCCAGGTCAGTCATGGGACTGGTGTGAATCTTAAAAATAGTTATTTTCGCAAAGAAAGGAAAAGAAATCCGCTACGCTTTTGGAAAATGAAACTACCATAAGGCCTCCCACCACACACACAATACAATTGCAGAACTGAAGGGGATTTCTCCTTATGATAGTCAAACATGCTTGATACACAAAATCTTTTTAATATTATCATTAGTGCATAGTGCAGAAAACATTTCGAAAATATAATATTAATCTTCGCTAGCACACAACCATTATTATATGCCTACTATAGCTACCGTGTTCAATAGCAGGTTACCGCCACATTCCGTGGCAGGTTATACAACTAAAACCATACAGGGCACATATTTTTTCTTTGGATTTCCAACAATGGTCAAGCTAAGGTGTAGGATCTAGATTAACCCTAAAGGGGGGGATGAATAGGGTTATAGCAATTTTTCTCGAATTAAATGTAAAAACAAACTGCAGAAATAAATATGCTGAAAAGTAAATCACACACAAAATTTACCCAGCTTCGGCAACCCTTGCCTACTGCTGCATTCCCAGATTTCTATTAGAATTGAACAGTCTCTCGCTTACAAACACTCTAACAGACTCGCAAACCCTTGCTCCCGCTTACAAACACTCTAATAGACTCGCACCCCCTGCTCCCGCCTGTAGAGTTTTGCAAACTCGCAAACCCTGCTCCCGCCTATAGAGTTTTGCAAACTCGCACACCCTGCTTACTGAACTAATTCTAACTAGACAATCTGACACTACCTACAACCTAGGTGGTGATTTACCAAGATTTTGATTCGAAAAGTAAAAACAACAAATAAAAACAATTTAAACCCAAAACCCCTTTAATAAAAATAAGGCCAGCCCTTTTATTCTTTAACCCGATCCACTTCTATTCTTTGACCCGTTCCTTTTCATTTGGCTTGTGAGAATAATGACGGCCATTCCTCTTTGCCACTAAATTAGGGCTTTTGTTCCCTTATGAAAATTGAGGCTTTGATTCTTCGTTCGATCTGATTTGTGTTGCTCTTGTTTGCTCGTTCTCTGATGATCGATTCTTGTTGCTTTACTTGCGCTTCGTTCGCAGCTGCTCCTTTGATCGAGTTGATAGATTATGGTATGTATTCTCTTTCGTTGCTGGTTTAATTGTTTGCTTGAACTCGATGTCTATGATGAATTTTGGTGTTTGGTATTTATATGAATTACGAGACCCTTGAATTTGTTCGTATTCATTTACGCGACTTCATCACTTTCCTAATTTGTGCTTTCCTGATATATTTCTTCGACTTGATACTCACGGCTTTAACTTGAAGACGTTCGATCTTTACTTGATTGATACGGCAAAAACTTTCCTCTTTTACGTTGTGACTTTCCTATTTTAAAAAATTGCAAATACTTGATTTTGGTTAACATCTGCTTTGACACGGCTTCGGCCATCTTTGTGTAGTTGATTCAGTCTTCATGCACTGATGCATTTGGAGTTGGTCTTGTTGCAGTTGCTATGCAGTTGCTATGCCTTGTACTTGTAGTCTTGGCCATGTTGGTTGAGTTGCATTGTAGATGTATTCACTCGAGTCTATTGCATTTGTTTGCTTGTACTGTCCACTGCCCTTGTGTTGCTCACCATGTTGCATACATGATTTTATGCTTGTGACATTCATGTCGATTCCATTTTTGCTATGTCATTCCTCTGCCTGCACTTAGTGTTCTGGTCATTGATGTTCTTGTTCAAAACTACTGTGTCACTGTTTTTTCACCTTGATTCTGCATTACTTGTAGCTTGCTGTACATATGAACTTGCATTGCTTCGAGTTGTATTTACACCACTTTCTGTTGCATTCATGTACACTGTCATTGCTATATTGAGATCACTGTAATTTTCATTGTGTTGCACATTTGTGGTCTTCATTTGCACGCCACTGATTTGTCTGACCTGAATTTGATTCATTTGAACTTGTTGTTGCCAGTTTGCCTTGTATCACTGCATCCATTCTGGCTAGTCTTACCTATGATATCTTGTAGCTTGGTCATTGCTTGCATGAGTTACTTGCATTGGTGCATTGTCTTACTGAACTTGATTCTGGTCATTGCTTGTGTGATCTTGAGTTTCTGTGTTTGGTCACTGATGCATGCATGAATTGAACTTTTGACTTGGTCATCTTGTACTTCTGGATGCACTTGTCTGATTGTCTGGACAATTGTTTTATCACTTTGGATTCACTGAGTTTGTTGTGCACTTGCCTGAGTTTCACTGTCATACTTGGTCGTGCTGTAGTCTTCAAGCATATTGCTGTGATTGTAGTTTGCATTATGTTGGTCTGGCTTGAACTTGATATTGTTGAACCTGTTAGTCGAGCTTGCATAGTTCATGCTTGCTTTGTTCATTTATGTTGCAGCTGGTCTTTGCATCCATTCATGTTGATTTTTGAAATTTCACTTGCGTTGAATCCAGTTTCAAAACTTGGGTTTGACCTTGTGCTTGTGTCGTGATTTTAAATATATTGCACGTGAGTTGAACCCGGCTTTACATTTGGGTTTGACCTGTGCTCACCTGTCCCTGTAGCATTATCAAGTGTATATTGATGTGCACGGCCTTGTGGCATGTACAGTGATACACTGTGCATGTCACATTGTTCGTGTATAATGAATTCAAATGTGAATGATGACGAACAACCCAAATAACTGAGGCAAATCATATTTTCAAAAATCATATTTCATTTTATATTGCAAAAATATTTCTTTTTCAATTTTACTGCGTTAGTGAATATTTTTGCATATTGCTCAGATGCTGGATTCAAACTGGAATCAAGTTGAAGATAAACTACGAGTGTGAGTGATATGTAGTGAGGAATTTATGTAAACTGAATTGTGATGTAATCAAAAATGTATATGTATAGTGAGAGCTTGAATTTGTACTATTCAAGATTGTAATAAATATTTGTTTGAATAAAAATTTTGTTTGAATTCAAATTCCATTCAAATTCTGTGTAATTTATTTTATTCAACAAATATTATTTAATCTATGAAAAATAAAATAGTACATTAACAAATACATTTAAATGAATATATATATATATATATATATATATGTTTATTATCATCAAACAAAAATCATATACTCGCATATTCCACAATCTCCCCCTTTTGATGATAACAAACATATATTTAAGATTTTGACTGTGTTAAATGTATTTGATCAATGATATACACTAATTGCTCCCCCTATTTAAATGCTTCCTCTCTACATGATGCTCCCCCTACATATATGCATATAAATAGAAATATACAAATGAGCCTAGATGCAAATGGAAAATTATTTGACCTTTGCTTGATTCTATTTGACAAAGTCTTATCTTTTCTCTCCCCCTTTTGTTATCAGCAAAAGAATAATAGTGTTAGAGAAAAACAGAAATAAAGTGATCAATATTAATCCAACATTAAACTCAAATTGAATATAAATATTAAACTTCAATAAAAATCAAACAAAAACATAACTACCCTTGTTAGGCGCATATTCCACTTTTAGAAAGAATGGAAATGATGTTCTAATATAAAATCATACAACTGTATCAACTTGTGGTACATTTATATCAGGATTTGAATATCTACTAATCATGCATAACCGTTAGGACTTATAAATGAGATTAGTAGTATTCCAATTTAATTTTAAAAAATGAAATCAAGTATCTTCTAACCACGCATGACCGTGAGGACTTTTAAATGGGATTAGAATCAACTTGTCTATTTAATCAATTAATTTTGATATGCGTTCCATACATGCATAACCGTAAGGACTTTTAAATGAGCATGGAAGCGCATAATCAAAAATCCAAGTAATTCACCCATACATAACCGTGAGGACTTTTAAATGAGAGTGAATACTTTGGATATTTATTTATTTTTACAAAAAATGTGACATGAAAAAAAAACAAATGATTCCTGATTATAGTACCACATATCGACAAACTATATTTAAGATTGATAAACAATGATCGATAGAAATATGATAGACATAGAAATGGTCATGGAATCTTTACCCAACAAAAAGTTTTATAACTCTTGTTTGAATTCCTAAAGAAATTTTCCAAATATACTTTCTTGAGTAATGTATGTTAAATATCAACACTTATCATCTTTTCAATCACTATTTATCTTTTTGATAATTAGTAGGGAGTCGGATTAGTCAAAATTTGTCATTTAAAATCAAATAAAAATGACTAATCTGAAAATATGGTCAAAAATGTTTTTCTCGAGGGGGTTATATGAGAGAATTTTCTGCCATTTGAAAATTATTTGAAATGAAAAATATGCAGATATTTTCTTTGAAAAATGATGCAGTTACTAAATGTCTCAAAAATCACGTTCAACTAGTAATTTTTCTATCAACTAAATTACCAGTGTAATCTGCATCTGAATTTCTTTTTCACTCAAAACATCACTAATTCAATTTGATAGACAAGACCATGAAGTGTGCATAAAAACTCAAACAGCATTTTAAATGGCATTCTCTTGAATTTTATTCAACCAAATATATATGAAGTAAATCGAGAATATAATTGGCCAACTATGTTGAACAAGTCAGAATTAAAAAAACATCATCTTTTCAATATCTCAATATTGGCTGATTTCATTCAGAATACGGTGCAGATAATCACATTTAATATACCTTCACTTGTTTTACCTTTACGATAATTTTTCGTGTTTGTCCATTGTGACTCTGTCACCTTTGTACTAGGCTAAGGAACTTTTCTTTGTTGCCCGTTGTGTTTCTGGAACAGCCAAAATCCAGAGAACACTGTTGGTGTTCCTTAGCCTGCCACCATACCTACACGATGAAAGATTTTTGTGACCTATTTGTTTTTATAGGTCCATGATTGTTAGTGGCTGAGACATTGTGGATAAACAAACCCTTTGGAACCCAAATTTGTTTAGACCTTTTATTCTTGTTCCAATAGACATGAAATTTGTTTGTAGAATTCTTAGGAACCCAAACTTGTATAAATTTTATGTTCTTGTTCCTGTTGGGCGAATTTTCACCCAGAAGATCTCGAGACCAAGAAGTCACAATTTCACCCGGACTCGCAACCTCCACTTCGTTCGACAGCCAAGAGGCTCAATACTAACCTAGAAGTCCATCCAACATTCTCCATGAAGAAGCTCGTTCGGCACAAGCCTCCATTCGGCTCCTTCCATCCGGCTCCTTCCATTCGGCCCCTTCCATTCGGCCCCCAAGCTCCTATCACCAAGACTACATTCAATTATCTCCATCCGGCTAACCCCGTATTCGGCCACCGGTCCAAACCACCGCCGGACCGGCCTCCTTTCCACCACCGAACCAACAAACCGAACCAACATTCCTCCTTACTGCCGAACCAGAAGAAGGACAACCCATGCCGAACCAACCCAACAACAAGGCCATCGCCGAATCCACTCCACTACCGGACCAACCACCTACCTCAATGCCGAATGGAACATCATCCCACTCCATCACCGGTCCAACACTACCCATTCAAAACCGAATGAAGCCTCGCCGAACCAAACAGTTGCCAATCCAGATTGCCTCAGCCCGGGCCCACCAACAGCTATATACCTCCAAGACCCCTGCCCCCTACCTCACTCTATAAATAGAGGGGCAGGGGTACAACAATGGCGGACAAGTTTGGGAGCTCAAGCAAGGAAGGAACTTTCAAACTACTTTCATACGCTTGTATACAAAGCATTGTACTTGTAACCTGAAAGAAAGAAGATAATAACATATAAAGTGGACGTAGGCACATTCTGGCTGAACCACTATAAATCTGTGTGTCTTTACATTTCAGCCCCTACTTCTTTTATATTTACATACTCATCTAAAATCATATAAAATCACATATAATCAACTAAATAATACGACTTGGAGGTGTTTGTCCATTTTTTGTGCAAACATTTTTGGTGCTTTCACTGAGAATAGAACTCAAGCTTCATCTTCTCCCACTCAACCTTCTTCCTAACAACATCACTCGTTGCTTAGAAATCATGCCTTCCAAACAGAGAAGGGATATTAACAAAGGAAAGAACATCGCAACTAGCAGCCTTCCAGATCCAGCAATCACAGATCAGCCCACTTCAACAGCAGTACCGGATGAAAATCAGGAAAATCCAACTGGTCCCGCAACGGAACAACCAATCACTAGGGCAGATCTGGACAGGGTTGTGGCTGAAGTAACTAACCGCTTCACATCCCAACAAGAAACTTTGGTGGATCAACTCATGTCACGCTTAAGGGATGCTGAAGAGTCCAACCGCAACACTGAATCATGGGGTGAATCCCAATCCGGAGGATCCCGGAGGCAATAAAGGTCTTCACTCTTCGAAGAAGCTATCAACAGGAACAACAATGATAGGGGCCGCGCCCGGACTCAGCCCGAATTCCGACTCGAGGAAGCCCTTGGAACCGAACCCAGCGGGGGAGGCACCAGGCGAGGGTCGGATGTGGCTGAGCCAGTCATGCCACCTAATCATAGAAACCCCGCTGAACGGAGCCGAGCTAGAACCCAGCCCGAAGTTGGCCCCATGGATGTGCTCGAAACAGAACCCCGCAGGGGAAGATCAAGGCAGGGGGCAACTGTAGCTGGTCCTAGCGTGCATCCAAGCAGCCAAAGACAACCACTGGATAATGCTAGGAGTGATAGACTGTACCATCCCTACAGGTCATCTGGACGAGATAGATCCCGCAGGGAAGAACCAAGCTCATTCTTGTCCGCTCCAAGTTCTGACGAACGAATGGCACAATTATTCAGAGAATGTGTACAACGGGAGCAAAGGGACCGAGGAATAGGCGCTAGGGTCACCAGCCCCTTTACCCGACGAAACTGCCATTACTCCCCGGGAATGGAAAATGCCAACCATGGAGCCTTACAAAGGAACTTCCGACCCCATCGTACATTTACAGAGATACACCCAGCATATGCTCATGAGTGGAGCAACAGAAGGAGTATTATGCAAATGCTTTCCGCTATTCCTAGCAGATCTAGCTACCTCCTGGTTCTGCCATCTACCCCAGGGATCCATCAGCTCATGGGTGATGTTGAAAGAAAGGTTTATTAGCCAGTTCCGCATCTATGTGGAACAACCCAAGGATGCTTATTCTCTATCCAATGTCAAACAGAAATCCGGAGAGACGCTGCAACAATATCTAACGCGGTTCAACGCCGCAGCGGCAGCAGTTCAAGATGCCGATGAAAAACTCACTCTAATGGCCCTCTGTAGTGGTGTACATCCAGACACCAAATTTGCCAGAAGGTTAACTAAGGAAAAACCAGCTACCTTGCCTGATTTCTTCCATGAAGCTGGAAAGTATACGAGACTTGAAGACGCTGCTACAGAAAGGCAATCAGGACAACAAGGTAAGACAGTTTAGGACAAGGTTCCCGTTGCAGCTAAGGACGCTCGAAGAAATGAATCTAGAGACAATGCTGGGGGCAGAAAGATTGAAAAGCGCCAATATCGACCAGGGCCAAGATTTGACTCCTACACTCCTTTGAATGAAACAATCGAAAACATCTACCTAGCCACTCAGGGCGAACTCGGATACAAGCGCCCCCCGCACAAGAAAGAATCAGATAACGCACTCAAGTCCGGAAAGTTCTGTCGCTTCCACGAATCCCACGGACATGACACCAATGAATGCCACCATCTTCGGGACTTGATCGAAGAACACATTAGAAGAAGAAGACTGGAACGTTATGTGAAAGGTCAGAACAGGACTCCAACTCCTGCCAATGAGAACTCAAAGCAACCCCTCCCAGAAGTAGGCGGAGGGAATCGCAACAATCACAACACCAGTGGCTCTAGTCAAGAGAAGATAGTGGTCCTTACCATCTCAGGAGGACCACACATCGCCGACAGAAGTTGGGCAGAGATGGAAAGGTACGGCAAGTCGCTTAGAAATGCCGAAGGATATGTTAACTCCATTACGGAGGAACGCCACCCGAAACGAAAAGAAAACGATGACATTGTATTCAGTAGGCGTGATTTGGAAGGAAGACAGTACCCACATATGGATCCCATGGTCATCTCTGCCTGGTTCGGTCCAGCTAAAGTTTTTCGGATTCTAATAGACACGGGAAGCTCCGTAAATATCCTGTTCAAACATGCTTTCGACAAAATGAAGTTATCAATGAAGGATGTATCCCCCTGTGACAAACCACTGCACGGTTTCACTGGAGATGCAAAAATGCCCCTCGGGCAACTTGACCTCTTCGTCGAAATAGGAAGTCATCCCCGCTCCGTTGTGCGAAAACAAACGTTCGTACTAATAGAAAACCACTCGGCTTACAACGCCTTCTTAGGAAGACCAGCCTTGTCTGACTTCCAGATTGTATTAGCCCCCTGGTGCCTGAAAATGAAATTTCCAATAGACAACGGAGTAGGAGAAGTAGAAGGAGATCAAGATGCTGCCCGAGACTGCTACGTAACTGAACTTCACAATAACCGCAGAAAGAATAAAGGAAAAGGTGCAGAGACCACTCTCTGCATGAAAAGCTTGGAGGCATAGCAACTAAAGAAAGCCCCTCCTCTTCGATACACAAGCGATCCCTTCAATGAACTAGACCCCAGGGATAAAGAGGAGGAGGCTACCGCCGAGCCTGCAGAGGCTATGGAATTCGTATCGGTAGATAAGCATGATTCAAGTAGACTATTAAAAATCGGATCTCAGCTGAAAACGGAATTGAAGGATCAACTCATTGACTTTCTCCGCCACAACTTAGATGTATTTGCGTGGACCCATGCCGATATGACAGGAATCTCCCCAGACATAGCATGCCACATGTTGAACATCGATCCCACCAAGGTACCAGTAAAGCAGAAAAAGAGGAGCATGGGGGCAGAGCGATCAGCAGCCCTTGATGAGGAAGTAAAAAATCTACTTGCTAATGGCTTCATACGGGAAGCCATCTACCCAGAATGGATCGCTAACCCAGTGCTAGTAAAAAAGGCCAATGGAAAGTGGCGAACATGTATTGACTTCTCCAATCTGAATGACGCTTGCCCGAAAGACTGCTTCCCACTTCCCCGAATTGACCAACTCGTAGACAGCACAGCTGGGCACGAACTCTTATCTTTTATGGATGCATACTCCGGATATAACCAGATCCCCATGCACGCTCCCGATCAGGACCACACTAGCTTCATCACCGACCGCGGATTATATTGTTACAAAGTCATGCCTTTTGGACTCAAAAATGCTGGAGCTACCTATCAACGCCTCGTCAACAAAATGTTTGCAGAACTGATAGGACGAACTATGGAAGTATATGTGGATGACATGTTGGTGAAGTCCAGGAAAGCCAACGACCATGTAAGCCATCTAGACGATATGTTTCGGGTACTTCGCCGATATGGAATGAAGCTGAATCCTCTAAAGTGCTCCTTCGGAGTATCATCGGGAAAATTCTTAGGATTCATCGTCCACGCCAGAGGAATCGAAGCAAACCCTGAACAAATCCGGGCTTTAAAAGAAATAAGGATACCTTCCACTCGAAAAGAAATGCAGAGCCTAAACGGAAAGGTGGCCGCCCTAAGCAGATTCATTTCCAAGGCAACTGACAAGTGTGTCCCTTTCTTCGAAGCACTCAAGAAAGACAAAGGGAGGTTCGAGTGGACCGACGAATGCTTAAAAGCCTTCCTCAACCTAATCGAACACCTTCAGAGACCACCAGTACTCTCAACTCCAAATGAAGGTGAAGTGTTATACCTATACCTCGCTGTATCATCTCATGCTCTAAGCGCCGCCTTGGTAAGAGAAGAAGACCGCACACAACGCCCGGTTTACTTTGTAAGTAAGAGATTTACAGGGGCAGAGGCCAGATATCCTAAACTTGAGAAATTAGCATATTGTTTATTGATCGCGTCACGAAAACTGCGACACTACTTCCAGTCTCACTCCATCAGGGTTCTAACCGATCAACCACTAAGACAAGTGCTCCATCGTCCTGACACTTCTGGGCGACTCCTCAAATGGTGCATCGAACTAAGTCAGTATGATATCACCTACCATCCTCGCGCCGCTATCAAAGGACAAGCCATGGCTGATTTCATTGCCGAATTCACTATCAACGAAGGCAAGGAACAATCCGAAGTAGCAAAAAACATCAAGTGGAACCTCTTTGTAGACGGAGCATCGAACGAACAAGACTCGGGGGCAGGTATTGTGATCATCACCCCCAGGGGAAGAAAGTTGTACTATGCATTAAGATTGGAGTTCACGGCCACTAACAACGATGCTGAATATGAAGCAGTAATAGCGGGATTGGAACTGGCCCTAGAAATTGGAATCAATTCCTTATGTATTCATAGCGATTCTCAGCTTATCGTAAACCAGGTACTAGGAGAATTCCAGACTCGAGGAGAACGACTCACGGCATACCTAAAGAAAACCAAACTGCTGCTCGATCAATTGGACCATTATCTAATCAAACACATTCCTCGAGAAGAAAACCAAGAGGCAGATGAACTTGCAAAGCAAGCTAGTATGAAGAACAGCACCATTTCCGGAGCACTAGCAATCTCAAGGCAGCTAGCCCCAAGTTTCGAACAAGTGAATCTGATAACTGCAATCGAAGAAGGAACCTGGATGACTCCTATCCGGAAATATTTGCAAGATGGCATACTACCCGACAGGCGTGACGAAGCCAAGAAGATCTTGAGGAAAATTCCCCACTACACAATACAAGAAGGCATCCTCTACCGGCGTGGCTTCTCTAGCCCCTTATTAAGATGTGTCGCCGGAAGGGAAGCCAAGGAGATATTAACAAACATCCATCAGGGAGGATGCGGAGATCACACTGGAGGACAGACTTTAGCAAGAAAGATACTCCGATATGGATATTACTAGCCCACACTAAACAAAGATGCCCTAGACTTCGTTAAGAAATGCGACAGATGTCAGAAGTTCGCCAAGATTCCTCGACTGCCCACAAACGAAATTACTCAAATGACTAGCCCTTGGCCCTTTGCTGTATGGGGAATTGACTTAATTGGCGAACTGCCAACGGGCCGAGGCGGAGCCAAATATGCTATAGTGGCAGTCGATTATTTCACCAAATGGGTGGAAGCGGAACCTTTAAATAAAATATCTTCAGCAAAAGTTATCAACTTCTTGATCAAAAACATTCTGTGCAGGTATGGAGTCCCACTCAAGATCGTATCCGACAACGGACTCCAGTTTGACAGCGAAGAATTTGCCGACTGGTGCCAAGAACATGGAATTCATAAAAGCTTCTCATCAGTAGCTTACCCTCAGGCAAACGGACAAGTTGAAGCTGTCAACAAAATTCTCAAAACCCTAATCAAGAAGAAACTTGAAAAGTCAAAAGGCGCTTGGGTGGACGAACTTCCTACGGCACTATGGGCATACCGCACATCTTTCAGAACATCAACGGGACATACTCCTTTCTCTTTGGCATATGGATCGGAGGCAATGCTCCCAGTTGAGACTATTGTGCCTTCCCACCGTAGGATCCACTACAACCCAGAAGAAAACGAAGAACTCCTCCTCATGTCTTTGGATCTGATCGAGGAAAGGAGAAACGATGCAGCACTCAAAGCAGCAGCTCACAAACAAAAAGTGGCAGCACAATACAATTCCAAAGTCAAGCATCGCAGCTTACAAGAAGGAGATCTTGTCCTCAGGCGAATCTTTCCGCGCCCCGGGGCACTGGACCCCATCTGGGACGGACCATATGTAATTCATAAAGATCTCCACAACGGAGCTTACATTTTGTCAACAGTGGACGGAGAGGTGTTCCAGAGGGCATGGAACATCCGACACCTCCGTCGATACTTTTCTTAACTTGTACTGCCCATATGAAGTGAATTAACAAAGAGAATCAGTGGACGTAGGCATTTCCGTGCCGAACCACTTTAAAAAATCTTGTCTCTTTTTAACTTGTTCCTTTATGTCTTGGCTGCTCGTTAAGTTTTATCCCTTTCTGTTGAACAAAATCCTATGGCATCTCCACTCAAGACGCACCACGGCCTCATCTGGACTAGGCCTAACAGGTACGCTACGATTCTATGCACCCGCCAATGAGACACTTTTGCTCCAGCATCCCTCTGCTGCGGGTTAACTCATTGCGCGCCTGCCCTCAAAGCCAACTGTAATGAGCCGATTATAAGTCATCATAAAGGCCGACTATAGCCGATGGCAGCTCATTACGGCGTTCGGCTCGCCGGCAACTGTGAACCTACTTTAAGCCCCAACATAAGGTGTGGCCAGCCAGGGGTAGTTCACGGCCAACGGCACCCACGCTAGCCGGCCACGGTAAATCGAATAATACCCACGATTACGGACCATAATGGTTCGGGTAGTTACCGTGCGCGATCTCGGCTCCGATGTGTCTTAAGTGCGGCTGTGGTAAAAAAGAAAACTCCCCGCGGAGGCGTAAGATGGGTGACAAATGTCTCCAAGACCCACAGCTAGGGAAAGTGACTACAAAACCCGTTTGCCACGAACTTAAGCACATCGACGGCCTTCCGTGACTGGAAGTTTTACTTTTACTATATTTCCATTCCATTTAAATATTTTTCTCCTATCCTGTATAACAAACTCTAAAGTACAGGAAACCGAATAGGAAGCATTCACTCATGAGGCTCTAAGCCTGCGTACTGGGTGGCAGGGCGCTCAGCTATACCCGTGAACAGTTACACAAGACACTCAAAGCTACCGCCTGCGAATAAAACATAAAGGGCGGTACTCTCTTCTCTTGTACATAAATGCGTAACTATAGCTTATTCATACACTGACATTGCAAAACGTGAAATTATATTTCAAGCAAAAACTTAACATCAAACACAACTAGAATCACAGGCATATACATAATTATACTTCTCACACGGCACATAAAGATAGCAACAACATTTAAACATGACAAAATCAGCTTATATTATAAGATCACACGAAGTTATTCTTTGCAAATAATTTTATTACAGTTGCATATCAAAGACTAACATAAACAGTGATAAAAAAGAAACAAAAAGATGGCAGATGCATCCACACTCCATCACCAACTCCCCCAGTCTACTTAGCCGCAGGATCAGAGCCCCCAGCATGCGGATCAGAAGTCCCGCCTGTCCAATTCGGAAGAGGAATTCATTAAACGAACAACCAAGTTATGGAAACACGGGAAGAAAAGAAAGGGAAGAAGAATAACTCACCAGCATCCGCCGCTTGATCCTCATCATCCAACTGCATGCCCGCTTCCTCTGCAGCAAGCAGCCGCATCCCCTCTTTCACCGCCGCTTGCTCCTCCTTTGAGAACTGAGCAGTAACCGCATTCAAGTTGAAAGCCTCTCCGCCTTCCTTACCCGCGTTCACCCTGGCCTCCTCTAAAGCCTGGAGATACACCTTGGCCATGACCCGAGGGTAATCGTCCATCCAAGACAAGCCGCCCTCCTTCCAAGTGTGGAAGTACATATCCTGCAGCATCTCATCCATCATCCCCTCGTTTTCCTCAAACTCCCTCACCCGGGCCTCGGAAGCTTGCAACTTGGCGACGGCGACGTCCCTCTCTGATTGGTATCTCAAGCAGTCAGCCTGGAGTGACCTCCTCATTTCCTCCTCCTTCAACTTGAGGGACCTCCTCATCTCCTCCATCTCCTCCTTCAACTCGGCCTGAGCCATCTCCGCAGCCTCGAGCCTCCCTGACAACTCCTCTACCCGCTCGAGATCCGCATTTCGAACCTCATCCACCGTTGTGATAGCTATGTTAATCCGTTCCCTGCAAGCGACCTCCATCTTCCGTAATTCCGCCCTACTGGCCTTCTCCATGGTCTCTTTCAGCCGCTTGGAGGCTTCCTCATGCTGGGAAATCTGGATGGCTTGGTCGGCGAGCTGCTTGGCCTGATCAGCAACCTTTAACCTCAACCGAATGTTAGCACTCCCGATCTCTTCCCTGGCCTTGACCAACTTAGCATGATGCTCCATTAACTTCTTGGTCTCTGCGGCCACCCAGTCGATATTAGCCTTGGCCTCATCCCCCATGGTGACTACCCGTGTAGTAAGTAAATCAAGATCTAAAGATTTGGCCTCGTCCAGCACTCTTACCATGGGGTTGCGGGGAAGGAGGTGCTCGCCCGTGGTCTCGTCGAATGAAATGTCCCGAAAGCTTGGGTCTAAATCAGGATGACCGGCAAAAGGGTCACGAGGCACGGGGCGAGGCACATCGGGACGCCTTATACGAATGACAGTAGGACTCTTGGAAGGAGGAGGAGGGGGGCCGGGCTCCGTGCTCTCCTCCGTAGTATCACGAGGAGGCTGAGTAGGAGGCTGCGAACCAGGGGACGACTCAAATAAGGAATGGCTCCGCTTCCTTTTCTGAATGCCCTCTTCGATGACCCCAAGAAGAGGGCGGTAACTGACTACATCCCCAGTGCGATCAGTAGAAGGTTTCGCGGAAGCTCTCCTCGACTTAAATTGTTCAAGGCGGTGTCGAACATCCGACGTTTTAACTGCCTGGCCTGCCCCTGGAATAAAGAACAAGTGTTATGAACATACAATAATCCACAGTTCAAAAAATGTGCTAAGTTAAAAAGAAAGAAAAGTGGGAAGACACATCTATTATACAAACCCGGCGGAGGAGTGGGATACTGCAATAAGTCCTGGATCTCACCCCAGAACGGAAGTGAACCGTAAAAAATTTCTAAGTCCCTATCGAAAATAGAATCGGCAGAAGACAAAAGTTCACCTTGCATCGCCGGAATCACCCTAGCTGAGGAACCCTTAGAGGATGGGTCAGTGCCAGCCACAGCTTTGCCGGTTTCCTTTGCCTTCTCCGTTCCCTTCTCCGTTTCCGACTCTCCCTCCGACTCCCCGAAGGCCCGACGGAGAGCCTCATCCAGTTCGAGGTCTTGTTCAGAGGTTAGAGCAGCAACACCACTACCACCTTGACCGTCGCCATCTCCTCCACCCTCCGACCCTTCTCCAACTTCGCCTCCTTCCTCCTCTTCAACACCTTCCTCCTCCGGGACAGTCGGGCAAGTACTTGGAGAAGGGCCATCGGACTTCTTCAGTTTCTTCCCCCCGACCACGGGACGCTCTGCGAAAGGCTCCCTCTTACCGCTCTTTACCGTAGCCCCCTCCTTAGCTTTAGCAGCCCTCTCCTCAGCCGTATCCCTTTGCTTAACCACGGACTGGCGCGGTAAGATCAAGTTATACTCCAAGAGGGTTGCGTTCCTGATCAAGAAAGAGGCCGACCGGTCCCGTGCCGGAATAGCCTTTAGTTCAGCAGCCATTCGCACTAAGGAATCGTCCTCCACGGCTGCAATACCACCTGTCGCTAACCAGAAATAGAAGCATGTCAGAAAAAACACTACAGTCAAAACACATGAAAAATATAAATGAAATCAATCTTACAGCCGGAAGTGAAAAGGCGGAAAGAAACAGCATCGTCCTTGACGAAGAACCACTCTTTCTTGAACATGGTGAACTTGGAATACAAGTCCAGGACTGGTTTGAAGGGCACGGCCGCTTCCAGGCTAATATACGGAGACCCCTTCTTATAGCCTCTCAGGTTGTACAAATATCGAATTTCTCGGTTAGAAGGAGGACGCCCGTACCTCCTCTGGAAGATAACAAAGAGGCTCACCAGGATGGCGTAAGAGTTAGGCTGAAGCTGGAAGGGAGCCACCTTCAAATATGTGGTGAAGCTTACTATCCAAGCGTTGATAGGGGGGATAGCGCCGCACATGCAATGGTATCTGCTAAAAGCGAAGTAGCCATCGGGAGGATTATATGGCATCACTCCATCTCCCGGCAGCAGCATAAGGGCCCTATCTATCCCGAAGGAACGGGATATGACGTCAAGTTGCTCCTCCTTTAGGGAGCTAGGAAAGCAATCCGGGGGAGAGATCAAAAGTTCCTGTGGACCATATCCGTCCACTAGAGACCTCGGAATAGGTCGGTGTTGCCCGGATCCTGGTTGGACTGGGGGCAAGGAAGAAGAAGGCTCTCCTGTGCCTCTAGACTTCTTTCTGTCTGATCGTGTTTCCGCTTTGCGAGACATTTTCTGCAGCACAAGAAAAACACGGTGTTAGAGCAAGAAGTATAGAAAGATAAACAAGCAAGTATCTAAAGAAAGCATATAAAAGCATAAGATTCCTCTCAAGGTTCAAGTATGAAGTCTCATTCGGCGGTGCAAGACGAGTTCATTCGGCACCAAAATCCAATGCTCGTTCGGCATACATGTCATTCGGCATACATGCATTCGGCATACATGTCATTCGGCATACATGCCATTCGGCATACATATCGTTCGGCCCTCACCTCATTCGGCTATCCAATACACTCCGTACACATTCGGCAAACAGGACCATCCGGTGACAAAAGTTCATTCGGCAGAAAGTATATATACCTGATTCGGTATAAGCTGGTTCGGCGAAGAATTTGGTTCGGCAGCACAATTGATTCGGTTCTCTTTGGTTCGGTAAGGGAAAACCAAGGGGGTACGGCCTCTATATATAGGCGAACACAGGGCCGCCGAACCAGCTGGTTCGGTCTACCGGATACGAATGAAACCAAAAGCCGAATGAAACCAAAAGCCGAATGAAACCAAAAGCTGGAGGAGCACGACCGGACCAACACAAAACCGGATGAACTCTCTCTTTCTACCAACGACAACCAGGGGCTGGGGGCATGCAGAGCGCCTCATGCAGATAAGTACCGATCTCCGGAACTAACTAAATAGAATAAGGATTATGATAACGATAAATAAGTCGTAAAACTCTCACTAACATGGATTAATCGTTCACGCGTGTATGCGACCACGAATGGCCCGTAGGCACGCTCTGAATGGTTATTAGCCCTATCGTCGTGGGAATTTACACTTTGACACGCCTTTTTAAACTCATAAGTGGAACGGATATTTGATAACTATGAAATGGCTAAGCTGCTTACACATGTACGGGGTCGCGAACGATCCCTAGGCATGCTCTGAGCTGGCGATAAACCACCCAGGGACCCACTCTAACGTGAACCTGGCATCGACGATGCTAAGCCCCTTCGGGGCAAACTTGCTCGTCCCGAACGACACAATTCAGTTCATCTCGAATATTTCGATCACGAACGGACGTTATTTGAAACCACACTAAAAAAGTAAATTTCTCTGCAGGACATCAACAGGATATAAACATCCAGCCCGTGGCATTACAAAACAAGCCTTCTTACCACAAAGAAACAAAGCGCGACACATGCAAGCACGTGCCCCGCTTTGGGGGGCAAATGTTGGGCGAATTTTCACCCAGAAGATCTCGAGATCAAGAAGTCACAATTTCACCCGGACTCGCAACCTCCACTTCGTTCGACAGCCAAGAGGCTCAATACTAACCTAGAAGTCCATCCAACATTCTCCATGAAGAAGCTCGTTCGGCACAAGCCTCCATTCGGCTCCTTCCATCCGGCTCCTTCCATTCGGCCCCTTCCATTCGGCCCCCAAGCTCCTATCACCAAGACTACATTCAATTATCTCCATCCGGCTACCCCCGTATTCGGCCACCGGTCCAAACCACCACCGGACCGGCCTCCTTTCCACCACCGAACCAACAAACCGAACCAACATTCCTCCTCACTGCCGAACCAGAAGAAGGACAACCCATGCCGAACCAACCCAACAACAAGGCCATCGCCGAATCCACTCCACTACCGGACCAACCACCTACCTCAATGCCGAATGGAACATCATCCCACTCCATCACCGGTCCAACACTACCCATTCAAAACCGAATGAAGCCTCGCCGAACCAAACAGTTGCCAATCCAGATTGCCTCAGCCCGGGCCCACCAGCAGCTATATACCTCCAAGACCCCTGCCCCCTACCTCACTCTATAAATAGAGGGGCAGGGGTACAACAATGGCGGACAAGTTTGGGAGCTCAAGCAAGGAAGGAACTTTCAAACTACTTTCATACGCTTGTATACAAAGCATTGTACTTGTAACCTGAAAGAAAGAAGATAATAACATATAAAGTGGACGTAGGCACATTCTGGCTGAACCACTATAAATCTGTGTGTCTTTACATTTCAGCCCCTACTTCTTTTATATTTACATACTCATCTAAAATCATATAAAATCACATATAATCAACTAAATAATACGACTTGGAGGTGTTTGTCCATTTTTTGTGCAAACAGTTCCTATGACTATAATTTTCAACACGATGTCCAATTATTTCACATCTATCAAAGACACTCTTACCTTTTGCATTACCATCAACTTGTGTTTTCCCAAAACCTAGTACTTTTCTGTTGTTAGCAAAAATTTGATTTCCCAATAACATGTTGAATGATTTTTCTCCTCTTGAAAAGTTATTCAGAGATTTCTCAAGATTTTGGACTTTGGTTTTTAGTGTTGTGTTTTCAGTGACAAGTGAGGTGCATCTATTTATAAAATCCTTTTTCCTAGTGTCAATGATTTCCTTAAGACTCAAGTTTTCTTTTTCAAGATTCTCAGAGCTATTCTTAAGTCTTGATAATTCTGAATCTAAAATTTTACATTTTTTACATTCTAGGTTTTGAATATTTTCAAGTTCAGTTTCTAACCTAAAATTTTCACGAGCAAGTTCTCTCCTATCAGATTTCAGTTTTTCAATTTTAGATTCAAGAGCATCAACTTCTTTAGTAAGATCAAGACACATAAAAACAAGTTCTTTATAAGAATAGTCACCTCCCTCACTAGATTCCTCTGAGCTTGCTTCTGAATCTGATTTTGCCATAAGACACAAGTTAGCCTCCTCTGAGCTACTATTCGAAACTTCCTCTCCTTCTTCATCATCCCAAGTCGCTGCAAATGCCTTCTTCTTCTTTTTCTTTCCTTTGTTGTTTTTGAGAAGTGGGCATTGTTGTTTGAAGTGGCCAGGCTTATTGCAGTTAAAGCACGTCGATTCATTATCGGAATTGTCAGAATCTTTTGACCTATTACCATTTGTTTTCTTCTTGCGTGGCTTGAATCTTGACCATTTTCTAAGATTATTGACAGCCATTGCAAGCTCTTCAATTGGATCTTCTTCTTCTTCATCGCTCTCTTCTTTGCTCTTTAAGGCAATCGTCTTCTTCTTTGGTTCGGAGTTGTTGCGTTCCTCCTTTGCTTTTAGCTCAAGCTCATATGTCATCAAGTTGCCAATCAACTCCTCCATGCTTAGTTTACTCAGATCTTTCGATTCTTGTATTGCCGCGACTTTTGCCTCAAAGTTCATCGGTAAAACTCGTAGCACCTTCCTCACAAGCTCTACCTCAGTGAATACCTTTCCAAGCGCTCTAGCGTTGTACACCAAAGTTGAAAAGCGTCCAAACATGTCCTTTATGCTCTCGCCTTTGTCCATCACAAAGTTCTCGTATTCATTGCTGAATAGGGCTAGACGAGACTCCTTGACTTGAGAAGTTCCTTCATGTGTCACCTCCAAGGTATGCCAAATTTCCTGTGCAGTTTTACAATGAGAAATTCTATTAAATTCAGACTTATCAAGAGCACAGATCAAAGCATTCATGGCTTTAGCATTTGTAGTTTTTAATTTCTTATCGTTAGCATTCCACCCATCCTTAGGTTTAGGAATCTCAGTATCACCAACAGTTATAGTGGGAGATTTATAGCCAGTTTCAATAATATCCCAAACATCATAATCAAAAGAGCTAAGATAAATACCCATCCTAACTTTCCAATAAGCATAATCATTCCCATTAAACATGGGTGGCCTAGCAATAGATTGCCCCTTAGAAAAAGAATTATTTAATGAATTCATGACTCTAGAGTTAAAGAAAAATACCGTGCTCTGATACCACTTGTAGGATCTAGATTAACCCTAGAGGGGGGGGGGGTGAATAGGGTTATAGAAAATTTTCTCGAATTAAATGTAAAAACAAACTGCAGAAATAAATATGCTGAAAAGTAAATCACACACAAGATTTACCCAACTTCGACAACCCTTGCCTACTGCTGCATTCCCAGATTTCTATTAGAATTAAACAGTCTCCCACTTACAAACACTCTAACAGACTCGCAAACCCTTGCTCCCGCTTACAAACACTCTAATAGACTCGCACCCCTTGCTCCCTCCTATAGAGTTTTGCAAACTCGCAAACCCTGCTCCCGCCTATAGAGTTTTGCAAACTCGCACACCCTGCTCACTGAACTAATTCTAACTAGACAATCTGACACTACCTACAACCTAGGAGGTGATTTACCAAGATTTTGATTCGAAAAGTAAAAACAACAAATAAAAGCAATTTAAACCCAAAACCCCTTTAATAAAAATAAGGCCGTCCCTTTTATTCTTTAACCCGATCCACTTTTATTCTTTGACCCGTTCCTTTTCTTTTGGCTTGTGAGAATAATGACGGCCGTTCCTCTTTGCCACTAAATTAAGGCTTCTGTTCCCTTATGAAAATTGAGGCTTTTATTCTTCGTTCGATCTGATTTGTGTTGGTCTTGTTCGCTCGTTCTCTGATGATCGATTCTTGTTGCTTTACTTGCGCTTCGTTCGCAGCTGCTCCTTTGATCGAGTTGATAGATTATGGTATGTATTCTCTTTCGTTGCTGGTTTAATTGTTTGCTTGAACTCGATGTCTATGATGAATTTTGGTGTTTGGTATTTATATGAATTACGAGACCCTTGAATTTGTTCGTATTCATTTACGCGACTTCATCACTTTCCTAATTTGTGCTTTCCTGATATATTTCTTCGACTTGATACTCACGGCATTAACTTGAGAACGTTCAATCTTTACTTGATTGATACGGCAAAAAATTTCCTCTTTTACTTTGTGACTTTCCTATTTTCAAAAATTGCAAATACTTGATTTTTGACTTGGTTAACATCTGCTTTGACACGGCTTCGGCCATCTTTGTGTAGTTGATTCAGTCTTCATGCACTGATGCATTTGGAGTTGGTCTTGTTGCAGTTGCTATGCAGTTGCTATGCCTTGTACTTGTAGTCTTGGCCATGTTGGTTTAGTTGCATTTTAGTTGTATTCACTTGAGTATGTTGCATTTGTTTGCTTGTACTGTCCACTGCCCTTGTGTTGCTCACCATGTTGCATACATGTTTTTATGCTTGTGACATTCATGTCGATTCCATTTTTGCTGTGTCATTCCTCTGCCTGCACTTAGTGTTCTGGTCATTGATGTTCTTGTTCAAAACTACTGTGTCACTGTTTGTTCACCTTGATTCTGCATTACTTGTAGCTTGCTGTACATATGAACTTGCATTGCTTCGAGTTGTATTTACACCACTTTCTGTTGCATTCACGTACACTGTCATTGCTATATTGAGATCACTGTAGTTTTCATTGTGTTGCACATTTGTGGTCTTCATTTGCACGCTACTGATTTGTCTGACCTGAATTTAATTCATTTGAACTTGTTGTTGCCAGTTTGCCTTGTATCACTGCATCCATTCTGGTTGGTCTTACCTATGATATCTTGTAGCCTGGTCATTGCTTGCATGAGTTACTTGCATTGGTGCATTGTCTTACTGAACTTGATTCTGGTCATTGCTTGTGTGATCTTGAGTTTCTGTGTTTGGTCACTGATGCATGCATGAATTGAACTTTTGACTTGGTCATCTTGTACTTCTGGATGCACTTGTCTGATTGTCTAGACAATTGTTTTATCACTTTGGCTTCACTGAGTTTGTTGTGCACTTGCTTGAGTTTCACTGTCATACTTGGTCGTGCTGTAGTCTTCAAGCATATTGCTGTGATTGTAGTTTGCATTATGTTGGTTTGGCTTGAACTTGATATTGTTGAACCTGTTAGTTGCTTGCACTGTTCATTTATGTTGCAGCTGGTCTTTGCATCCATTCATGTTGATTTTTGAAATTTCACTTACGTTGAATCCAGTTTCAAAACTTGGGTTTGACCTTGTGCTTGTGTCGTGATTTTAAATATATTGCACGTGAGTTGAACCCGGCTTTACATTTGGGTTTGACCTGTGCTCACCTGTCCCTGTAGCATTATCAAGTGTATATCGATGTGTACGGCCTTATGGCATGTACAGTGATACACTGTGCATGTCACATTGTTCGTGTATAATGAATTCAAATGTGAATGATGACGAACAACCCAAATAACTGAGGCAAATCATATTTTCAAAAATCATATTTCATTTTATATTGCAAAAATATTTCTTTTTCAATTTTACTGCGTTAGTGAATATTTTTGCAGATTTCTCAGATGCTGGATTCAAACTGGAATGAAGTTGAAGATAAACTACGAGTGTGAGTGATATGTAGTGAGGAATTTATGTAAACTGAAGTGTGATGTAATTGTGATGTAATCAAAAATGTATATGTATAGTGAGAGCTTGAATTTGTACTATTCAAGATTGTAATAAATTTTTGTTTGAATAAAATTTTTGTTTGAATTCAAATTCCATTCAAATTCTGTGTAATTTATTTTATTCAACAAATATTTATTTAATCTATGAAAAATAAAATAGTACATTAACAAATACATTTAAATGAATATATATATATATATATATGTTTATTATCATCAAACAAAAATCATATACTCGCATATTCCACATAAGGAATTTCCTATTACCACATGGGTACACCTCTGGAGGGACACCCCGAGAAATTAACCAGATCTCTGCCAACACAAGGCCAGGTTACCTCTATAACTAGGTGACTACTACATGAGTATGCCATCATTCGGTCATTTGCGACCTTTAGTCGAGGATCCTCAACCACAAAGCAACAACCACAAAGTATAATAAATTTACAGTAACCACATAAGTTAAGTATCTGGGCTCCATACCATGGTACCATCCTTTTCCAAAAGGAAATGGCATACCCTCAAGGGGCGCTACCCCTAAATAACCTTGCTGCATCCTTCCTGTTTCGACCATTTCGAGGTGTGAGGTCCGACGAAGTGTCGTCCACAAAGCCGCGCTTTTCACAAAAGCCATGCTTCGATCAAAAAATGATCAGCAGCACTTCGTATGCCACATTACCAAATTGGTAATATCACAGATGACCAAAGCAATGATCACAAAGATAATTAACTAAAAATACTTCATATGAACTATTCAACAAAAAAAAGCCAAATATATCTTATTTCAAAATATTTGGATCAAAATGATTTATTTTAAATACAAAAGATCAACTAAGTAAATTTGATTCAAAAGCCGACGAAGGAATTTTTGTAGGATATTCAGAACGAAGTAAGGCATATCGAGTATTTAATAAACGAACAAACATAATCTAAGAAACCTTACGTGTATCTTTTGATGATAATTTCAACAAAGAATTAAGTATAAAAGATGATGAAGAATTTATAAATATAGAAAATACAAATTTTGAAAATTGTAATAATGAACTAGGATCATCACCAAGAATATTACGAGATCACCCTACTCAAAACATAATAGGTGAAATCAATTCTCAAGTTAAGACAAGACATCAACTAAATCAAATGGGACATGTAGCTTTCATTTCTACAATCGAACCTAAAAATCCTAAAGAAGCATCAACAGACGATTACTGGATTATCGCAATGCAAGAAGAATTAAATCAATTTGAACATAACGATGTTTGGGAATTAGTTCCCCATCCGAATAATCAATTTGTTATAGGAAAAAATGGGTTTACAAAAATAAAATAGATGAACAAGGTAATATAACTAGGAATAAAGCTAGACTAGTAGCACAAGGATATAATCAAAAAGAAGGTATCGATTTTGAAGAAACTTTTGTTCTAGTTGCAAGACTTGAAGCAATACGTATCCTATTAGCTTTTGCATGTTTTCACAATTTTAAACTTTATCAAATGGATGTTAAAAGTGCATTTTTAAATGGTTTTATAAAAGAAAATGTATACGTAAAACAACCTCCTTTATTTATACATGAAGAATATCCAGATCATGTATATAAATTAAAGAAAGCACTATATGGTCTTAAACAAGCACCTCGTGCTTGGTATGAAAGACTTAAAAGTTACTTACTAAATTTGGGATTTCAAATTGGAAAAGTTGATCAAACGCTTTTCATTAAAAATACTACTAAAGATATTTTAATAATTCAAGTATACGTAGGTGATATTATATTTGGTTCGACAAATGAAAACTTATGTAAAGAATTTTCAAATATAATGACTAAGGAATTCGAAATGTCTCATATGGAAGAGTTAACATATTTTCTAGGACTTCAAATTAAACAATCAACAAATCGAATTTTTATAAACCAAGAAAAATATTGTGCTAATCTAATTAAACGTTTCGGAATGGAGAACACTTTTGCTAAACCTACTCCTATGAGTACCACCACTCATCTCGATCGAGATTAAAATGGCAAAAGCATAGATCAAAAATTATTTAGAAGCATGATAGGTTCCTTACTTTACTTAACCGTTAGTAGACCAAACATAATGATGAGTGTATGTTTATGTGCACGTTTTCAATCTAATCCTAAAGAATCTCATTTAAGAGCGGTAAAACGAATTATGTGATATCTAAATTATACTAAAGATTTTGGTCTTTTCTATCCAAAAGAGTGTCCATTTGAGTTAGTATCATTCAGTGATGCTGATTTTGGTGGATCTCGAACAGATAGAAAAAGTACAAGTGGTACGTGCCATTTCGTCGGAAAATCACTTGTATCTTGGTTTAGTAAGAAACAAAATTGTGTCTCACTTTCCACGTGTGAAGCGGAATATATATCAGCCGCCTTAGCATGTACTCAAGTTATCTACATGCAACAAACACTTAAGGATTTTAATATAAAATTAACAAACTCTACAACATATTGTGATAATACAAGTACAATAAATTTATCTAAAAATCCAGTTAATCACTCTCGTACAAAACATATAGACATTCGTCACCATTTTCTAAGAGACAATATCGAAAAAGGAATCATAAATTTAGAACATATTTCTACCGAAAATCAAATTGCCGATATATTTACTAAAACCTTTATTAGAAAACTCCTTTATAAAGTTACGACGAGAATTAGGAATAATCTCTTTTAAAGAGATTTTATAGGAAGTTATCAAATTTTTTAATTCAGTCGACTAAATCTATATGTTCAGTCGACTGAATGAAGAAAACTATGACTTTCAATTTGCATTTTCAAAATAATGATACATTATAAATAATAATATAAGGGCTATCTCTAATCCATACATTTCTAACTGATTTATTTTAACCATTAAATTTTTGTTTGGTTTAAAAACTTTGATAAATTATCACCACAATATTTTTAGAATGTTAATCCTATAAATAAATGTTTAACTTATTTTCATTTTCACAACTCATTTTCACTTACAAAAGATTGAAAACTTGATATAAAAATGTCCTCAAACAACTCATACTCCACAATCAACATCACCTCTTCGATCGATAACTCACCAACATCACCAAAACTTCACTTACTTGCTTATACTTGAATCATATTTTTTGAATTAACTACTCTCTTGAATTCATACATTCATTGCTTACGTATTCATTTCATATTCTTCAAGCAATTTGAAACTTCCTAATCTTCATATACACACAACTACACACATCATACTTGAGGAAAAGATTATAGGAAGGGTGTACTACAAGTGACAAATCAGTATTATCAAGAACACACAGTGTTAGATATTATTTTGTATTGTTGAAGTCCTGTTCTGCTGCTCGTGCGTGTGAAGTCCTCTTCGGATGTTGAGACGAAATCATGTTCTGCTGCTCAGGTCCTTGTTCGGCTGCTCAAGGGTTGTATAAACCTATTCCTCTGGGTTAAGTGAGGGTTATTGTAGTTGAAATTCCAGAAGAAGTCTGGGACTGGACATAGGACTGGAGGTCCGAACCAGTATAAAAACTCTGCTGTGATTGCTTCTTATTTCTTGCTTTATTATTCCATTTATTGGCGCTGCTATTATATTTATATTGCTACTACCGTGATTACTGCATGTCAACTTTGTATCTATATATTTGGCCATCATCGATCCAGCGCATAGCGACTAACAATGTTCCTTCATTAATTTGAGCTTGGAAATTTGGATCGTACCCGAAAATATTTTTTTCTTCTAAAATTTTGTATCGTTCTCAGTAATGTTTGATCGATACAAATGTTGGTGAAATTGAACGATCCGAAAAGTGACACTTGGATCTATACAAAAGGCACACAGCTGGATCGATATGAAATGGTATCTAAGGATCGATACGAAACACACACAGTTTGATCGATATGATGTGGTATTTGAGGATCGATATGCAATGCACACAGCTGGATCGATATGAAAACAGATCGATACGAAAGCTGATCGATACGAATGTTGATCGATACAAAAGTTGATTGATACAAAAACTGGTCGATAAGAAAAGTGATCGATACGAATAATGCGATACGAATGTTGATCGATACGAACGTTGATCGATATGAAAGCTAATCGATATGAAAATTGATCGATACGAAAGTTGATCGATACGAAATTCGATCGATACGAAAGTAGTCAACTTTTCTGGATTCGGATACATGGGTATGAAAATCTTCATATTTCTGGTTGAACGTGGTCCTTCTTAGATCTTGGGCAATCTGATAGGATAGAAGAATCCACCAGAAGCTAGATTTGGATCTCCTTCCTAAATTTTAGCAATCCAACGACGGCAATAGATCCAATGAGCAGGAGAAAAACAGGGTTCTCTCAACGAAAGCGCCAAAGTTTTTGTACCAAAATAAGGCATAACACCCTTCGGACGGATTTGAAGAGATTAAAGTGAAGAATAAATGAAAATGAGGTTAATCTAACAAACACGCCAAAAATAGACAAACAAAAGTATAAGATCACAGAGATTTAGCATGGTTTGGCACTGAGCCAACGTCCACTGTAGAAAGTTTGATGTTTTAATTGATGATTCTTGCTGGTTATAACTGATTACAACAGTACACTCAAGAGACAATGAAGATTTCGGCAAAGTATCGGCATAGAGGAATCAAAAAGTCCATTTTCCGGAGGCATGTGATTGGTATTTATAGGCATACGCTAAAACTATCTAGCTCAGATCTCGGAAGACCCCTTCTCTCACGTGGGTTGGCCCACCAAATCGATCCAAGGTAGTTTGGGATCGATCCATGAACGATACGTATACCCTTCGTATCAATCAAGATGAAGTTGTTTTGGGCCGAGATCGATCATAGACATTCTTCAGATGATACACAAGCTCCTGCGAAAATTTGGTGTCATTTGGACTTGTAGATTTTGAGTTATGATCGATCCAAGTTTGGATTCGCAAAAGGTGAACAATGCGTATCGATCCCTTCATATCAATTATGCATGGCTCTGTTCGTATCGGTGCTTGCATGCTACTTCGTATCGATGATTGGAGGCCGCCTTCATATCGATGCTTCATGTTGTTGTCTTCATGTCGATCGGTGGTTGTTGCTCTTCGTATCGATGGTGGGAGACGAGATTGATGGATGGTGATCGATATGAAATGGACATTTGTTGATGGATAATGGATACAAACGCAAGGTGTTTGATGGATACGAAGAGGAGTGGCCCTTGATGGATACAAACTGACACTTCCTTCATTGATTTTTGATTGATCCATATCTTGAGCATACGAACTCCGATTGACTTGAAATTTGGAATGTTGGCTTTCATAGATTTGCTTGTCGTATCATGTTAATGTAGCTTGATCCAAACATGGACCAAATTTGCCAGCATCCATGGTGAACCTGTATACAACCGATCTTCATGACGGATTGTCTTTGGTTTCTAATCAAGCCTTTGGTGTCACGACCTTACCAAAAGGTACGATAACATTAAGGATATGCCGAGAGAACTTATTTGTATACTTTACCTATAATTATATATAAATTATATGCCTAACTCTATAAATTCTAACTATAGAAGTAGTTGTGACCACATTATGCAAGGATGAGTGAGATGACTATGAGTTGAATTTATACACCCACCTTGATTTCCCTATGGGGTGGAGGTCATATCGTAAGGAGTGGACTAACAAGAGCATGAGCACGATGTATAAAATAATCCCGAAGGCTAGTTGATACTTTGACTCCTTTACTGGACCTAAAGTACCTTATAACTATGGATTTTGATGGATTGTCGATTGAAGATTCACATTTCATCCAGACAAATGGAAAGTAAGAACCTATATGTAGTGAGTATCTAGAAGTAAGGAATGTTAGAAGTGGAGCAAGGTATAAAGAAGGAGTGGAGAAAGTTCCTACAAGAAGATGTACACTAATCATCATAACAAGACAAGCCGGATTTTCAACAGAGATGAATTAAGGATGAGTAAGGAACAAGGAGTGTCCTAAAAATAGGGCAATAGTAGTCCATTTTTATGTCTAACCCCATGTGAAAGAATTAAAAAATATTTTTTGAGAATTCCTTGAAATATTTTGAATGGGATTTATAAGGATTTATTAGGAAGTTGTTATTCCGAAAAAGAATGAAAAATTTTAAATTCATAATTTTAAACTTTGTTGAGTCGAAAGTTTATTATTTAAATATTTTTGGTAAAAAATGGTTTTTCAATTTTGAAATTCTTAGTTTAAAATTGGCCGAGTCACCAGTTTAAAGATTTTTTATAAAGGGGTATTTCATTTTGAAATAAATGTAAAATAGTGCATAAGTTGGGGTCGATGATTTTTCCTATTATGTAAATTTGAAATTTCTATTTTAAAATTCATTTTAATAGTGTGGATAAATGGAAATGGTACTTGATTCAAATGGGGTATAGTGAATACAAGGGTAAGAAGCTCGATAATTTAGATGGAAATAGCATTAGTAATATATATACATAGGATTAGAAATCTGGTTAGAAATAATATAGTAGAAATATGAATATGATAGGAAGAATGGATAAATTCATTGTATATGTAGTAATTGCACATATACTTTAGATAGATGCTTAGATAGGTGTTGAAAATATGTATATCTTTTAAAAGTCCCCCTCTTGTGCTATGAAAATCTCCGTCAAGGGTGGAAGCAAAGATGGCATGAGCGGTACGAAAATAATAGGATGAAATTTATCTTTGTCTACTCCAGTTTTCATTGTTTGAAGTTATAGAAGATGTTTTTGAAAAAAAAGGTTTGGTATGATAATAGAGTTTTTGAATATTTTAAATTAAAATTCCTACCTTAAGAAGAAGTTAATCATTGTTGTAAAAAGCCCTTAAAAAGTAAAATCGATTAAAAATGGAAAAGATTTCATGATTCCTTTTTGGAGCCAAGTAATTTTTGAATTTGATAAAAAGGTTTCTATGTTTATATTTTTAAAGATAAAGGTTTTGGGTTAGGTACTTCATGATTGTGAAATTTTATTTTTACAAAAAAGGGTAAGAACCAAACCAAATTTTTAATATGTAGTAGATAGGGATCACTACCTAGGTAAGATGGGGTAAAGGATTTTTCCTATAAATGAAATAATTATGAATGCTTGTAGGGTAGAAACAAGGAATCGCTATTGAATATAAGGAATGTCGGTTTGAAAATAGGAATATTTTATTAGAGATGTATGTAATCCATGAGAAGAACCCTCAAAGGAATGGTGAAGGGTACCAAAATACAATTTTTCGATTCTCATGGTATACATGCACGAAGGATCAAGGATGTAGAGGAAGTAAATACCAATGTTTGAGGATATTGTCAAGAGATTTTGATTTAGAGAAGGTAGTGGTATGGTTGGAGAAGAGAGTAGTAAATGTCAAACACACATGAAGGGCATTGGTTGATTGAAAGCTAAATGGCAAGATAAGTAGTTGGGAAGTTATTCCACTAAACTAATTTTCTGAAGTTATTATAAATGTGCATAGTTTATATTTCCCACCCATTACGGAATGGGAAATGCATAATTTACCCCATAATTAGGTATAATAATTAAAGTAACTAATGGACCACATTTATTAATAGTCAAGAAGGAGAGTTAAGGAAGGTGGGTGATAGTAGAATGACATAATAGTAGTGCTCATCTTAGTGTAATAAGGAGTGTTAAGGCCATAACACCATGAAACTAGTTGAAGACGAATGTTAGCTTCTAGCGAAAATTTCTTTGTAACGACTATAACAGCCCTCAAACCCGTACCCCTTAAGTCGATACTATTCTCTAACATATCAACTCAAAGTGAATGGGAATACGAACCATTAGGGTTAAAGAAGAAAGAGGTTGAAGAAGAAAATAGAAACAACATCAAAATCTCACCAACACAGCGGAATAAAATATAATAGATAATAACTGAACTTTACACAAAAGCAAATCTGTTTATACATTACATCATCAGAGTACACATAACACTCAACTAGTAGTAATCATAACCTGTCGTCACAAAACTGAATACACTGCCGATCAACACAGCAGAATATTTAAAACAAGTAAGGAAGTACGTCTCGCCATCCATCTCGTCTCCTGAGCTCCACAGCATCCTTTCATGTATCCTATAATACTCGGTCTGACCCGAGCATTATAGCTAAATAATACCCGAGTCAGTCTGGAATAACAGCATGAGAAATCACACCCAATTGGATTATTAAAGTTTCAAAATTCTTTGAAAACAAAAGCATCTCGTAAGACCACGCCATAAATAAACATGTTGGGTTTTTACCTTACGACAGCCAAAACACTTTTTATCAAATCCGTCTGATATTAGAATAGTGTCTATAGAAAGTAAAATAGAATCTAGATGAAATACTTGCATCTCACGTTTCAGCAATAGTTGGGCACAATCAAAACCGTATAGGCGCTTAGGGAGAATGGATTTCCAACTAATGACTAGGCACTGGGGTACCACCTGTCCCGGTACGTGGTCTAGATCACCGTACCGAGGATTACTCCCAATCCCATACAACACAAGACTGGGACTACCCCTTATTGGATAATCTCGAGTAAGATCACCCCTCGGTTGGGATCAACAACCGCACCACTAAGCCGAATAAAAGGGATATCTAGACAGGGATGACCTCACCCTAATGGGTGCTACTCACTTAGCCTTGCTGCATAACCCCTAATTTTCAGTCATTCCCAGTTGACGAGGCTTGAGGCTAAGCGTTACCTTTTAGAACGTTTCACTTAGAATGTCTATCGTCCACCTGACGATGTTCTGAAAGCATTCATTCATACAAGTCCGTCCCAAGTTCGAACGGAACCGAAGGCACTACTCCTACTACATCCATTTTGGAATCATCCTCAGGATTAGTAGCGACTAGCCCTTGCACTTCACTGCTCCACCTTCGAATACTCTTGTCTTCCACACGAAAACGTTCAAACCGGATCGAAGTGGTTTTCGAAAAATTAATCCTGATCCCGGTCTCTTCGAAACGATCAGCGCATTGGCCAATATTGATAGTTGGTTATTTAACTATCAATTAACATTCACAACAACGTCAAACATAAATAATTTCTCCAAATTATTTATTAATCTCAAAATATCTCCACAAGATATATTTCCACTTTTCAACCCTTTGAAGACAGTGCCAAATCATCTTTCTCTCACAGAAAACATTTCCCAAATATTTTATATTTCCACTAAAATCACCAAGTACAAATAATTTAAAACACTTATTATAAAATATACTTTAAAACATTTAAATTAAAATTACTTTAATACTTATTCAAAATATATACTTTAAGAATATTTAAAATAAAACTACTTTGTACAATATAAAACTAAATTTCTGACCTTTAAAACATAATACCAAGCCATCTTTAAATAATTACTCCTATAATAGATTAAAAGAAAATACTTACTTTAGAATTTAAACATTTAGAAATAATAAGTTTTCTAAACATACTTTTAAACAACTTTTTGCTTATACTTAAAATTTGTTTTTAAATGTACTTGGCTATTCAGGGAAAAACGCTTCTCGTCCACATCTTTTAAAAATAAATCACTATTTTTTTTAAACAAATTTACCCATTCCTTTAATAAATTCCCACCGTGAATTTATTCTTCCAAATATCCACTGATATATTACTTTACTTTTATAAATCCAGTTTATAAATTTCAAGTCTCGCTTCTCTTTTAAAAATCCTGGTTTTACACACTTAAATCAATCCCCAAATTGGTTTCCAATTTACTTCACTTTTAAATAAATTTCCTTACTTACTCCATTTATTCCAAAATCCATTAACTTCAAATTTTATTTCTTCATTATGATTAAAAATCTTTTTAACTGAAAATACCAATTTCATATTTCCCAAATTCCTTCTTTATCCTTTCAATAAATTCAAACCTTGAATTTCAAAATAAGTTCTTTATTTCTTGAAATAATATCACTTGAGTTTAAAAAAAATAACTTATTCCCATTTATTAAAAATCTCATTTCCCGCGCTTAGAATTTTATTTATCAGGATTCAAAAATCACTTTTTATTCTTTTCCAATTCATTTTTAATTTATTCAAATTTCTATGATTATTTTACTCAAAGTTCACCCTTTTATTTTTCTTTTCAGAAATCCCATTTCTATAGATTTTGATAACTCAGTTCACTGAAATATTTCAAATCATCCATAATATCCAACATTTCCAATTATCAATATAATTCATCATAGGATAGCAAATAATTATATCATAGAATATTTTAACAAATCTAAATATTTTGAGGAATCCAGTTGGATCCCTCCAACCTGTTTCCCTGCATCCACAGATGTTAGCACAACGTAAAATACCAATTCCATATCGAGGTAGAATATTGCGGTATATGGGATTAATATAATATCGTCCACTATAATGCGGCGCATAGGGTCTCATCCGCTATATAACGTGGGAAATCAATCACTCCAATATATAGTATATATATACTACTATATGTAATATAGCACATCAAATCAATTCAATCATTCAACCAATTATTTAAATTTAACCATTTAAATTTAAATTAAAACCCAGATGAGTGCGATTAACTTACCTTTGATTTTATTTGTAATCCAATCCAAACGGCTTGTTTCCTTCCCGATTTCAGACCTTGTATAACCAAATTGCATATCTTTATTAATCACTAAGGTAATTAAATTTTTGTTTTAAATTAAAGCTGACTTACAAATTTTAAATTGTTGTGACCAATTAAAATTTACCTTGAAAATCACATTTGATATATAAAATGATCTATACGATTTCAAAAATCTAATTTTTATGTAACCTTCCGATTTAAACATTTTAAAATCCCTGTTTCACAAATCTTATCTATGTTATATTCCGGTCTAACCCGGATTACATAAACAATATCTAACTTTATTTTATTTTATTCTTTTCAACCAGAAAAATTCCCGTTTCCAACTTTATATTTTTTTTTTTCAAAATCTTGTCTGTATAATTTCATATATATATTAAATTGGAAAAAAAGAAAATAACCTGGAGCTATATCTTACTGCCGAAGCCACCAAATCGCAGCCCCTAACATCGAACGCCACCACAACCTCCTCCAGCTTCGCGAACTCCCCGAAAAGCTAAACTCACCAACACGGCACGAACCTCCTAATGCCTCGAACCACTGACCACGCTCGCCTATCATAGTTCGTGACCTCCTGCCACCAGTCCATTTCAACGTCCCATCAGAGTCCACCTGGCAGCTCCCAGCATCGCCCAATTACCTCATGTGTCGCCGTGCCTTATAGTCTCGTCGTCCAACGTGACCACGCACACTCCCCGAATGATAACCCTAGCTCAATGACATCGATCGAAGCCCAAAACCCCAAGCTGCGTACCGTGCTCCCCCACTCAATCGATCGTGAATCGTTCGTCCCTCCTTTCTTTTTCTTTTTTTAAGTCGAATGAATTCGAGTTTGGACAAATAGATTTTTTTGTTTGTGTTCGATTTCGGTATGAAGACTAGAGAGGGAGATGAAGATGTAATATAAATTGGTGATGGCTTCTTGAGTACGAGTGTCCATTTATAAAAATATATTTCACTAGTTGACTTCAAATTTTTATTATATTATAAAACTTCCAAAATGTCTCGTTATACATATCTTGAAATTTTAAACCCCAACGGAGGCATGCTATTAGCCATTTATAATGTTATACCCCTATTTCGAACGCAATGGAAAAGGTTTTGAGTCCTGATTCGATCGTTTGGAGAGGATAGCTTTTTGGATCCAATTATTATATTGAATTTTCGATATAAATTTCAGCGCATTTCTATCCAATACGATCAAACAATAAATCCAAACACCCTGAAATTTGAAATCTAATAATAATACACTATTACGGATCTAATGGAAACGGTTTCGTCGAATTCCAAGACTGTACCTCGGAAGGATATTTAAATATCAATTTTAAACGATATATTTTTAAAACCGAATGAATCACTTCCAGTTTCAATTTAAAAGCTCTTACTATCTTCTGCACTATCAATATAAAATTTACAAGCTTTCGAATTATTTCTAACAGGCTTAAAACTCCAGATTCAACATTTTACCCAACTTCACATTATTTAATTCAATGATTTAATTATCAAATAAATAGTGATATTTGAATTCAAGTTAAAAATTAACTTTTAAATATTTAAAATTAATTAAATATTTCAATTTCAAATATCCAGAAATTCCGGATTGTCACATTCCTCCCCCTTAAAAGAATTTCATCCCCGAAATTACTAGTTAAAAGGAATGGTCCATAACCCATTACTATTCTCCTAATCAATCTAGTTTCAACAACTACCCAAACTAAACAGCTTTTAACAATACCCAAAATCATCTTTTAATAAAAACATCATCAACCTTACTAACTTTTCAAACTTCTCCCATAGTTTTCAAACAATACTATTTGCTATATCATTCAAATTTCAATTTAAAACCAAATTTTGAATTATCAGAATTTTCTTAAAATTTTCTAACTTCCTAAATTTTCGAAAAATTTCGCCAGCGTCTCCTTTGTGCAGCTAGCTCGGAACAACTACAAAATGCCTCTACGGGCTCCCAAATTCCAAAAGAAAACCAAAGGCCAAGTGGCTTGATCCAAAAACTCAATCAAATTTCATACAGAAATTTAAACACATACCTTTTTGTCGAGCAATTCAAATTTATCTTCTGAAATCAAACAAATTTTTTCCTTTTCCTTTATAATACCTGTATATCCTACATAGCAATAATATCCAATCACAACATTCAAAAACATTTTATTGACTTCCTTACAAAAATTTCAATATCTATTCATTCAAGCCAGTGCGATGTACATATATCATCCATATGCAATATCAAATTAGGTCACTCGCTCGAACACACAACTTCACTTCCTAACTAGTATGGTCCACCCGTCTTCCTAGTGCGGACTCAGATCTGATTTCTTGATCAGAAACCGTCATTCTCCTTGCGTAGTCATAAATATGATAGAGAATTTCCAGAATCAATCAAAATCCATATCCATGGTTCGCCATCGAAAATCGAATGAAAAATCCTAACTCGGATCAATATAACTATCTCGAAATTCTATGCTCGAATCTGGATCAAATTTCTATGCGAATAAAATAATATACGTACATCCTACGTATCTATCTCAATTGATTATCAACTATATCAATTCTCTTTTATTCACATTCATTTGATTTCTATTCACTTATCAACGCTTATCATTTCACATATTTTTATTAAATCTTCACTCAAATGCTTATTCAATATATTTTCCCAACACCCATATTACTTAAGAATTTCACCATTTCTTCTTAAGTTCAATATAAGTATTTTATACGCTTCTTATATTTGTTTTCACTTCACCACTTTAGTTTATATCTACTTCTATTCAAATTGGTTCTCCCATTTCCATATGAATTCAATTTATCTTCAACTCTGAATATTAAATTTTATCTTCCATTTATAACTGATTCATATCATTATTTTAAATTAGTTTCATTCACTAATTTATTTCAATTTCCAATTTGAAATCGTTTTGTCGCAAACAAAAATTTTTTCAAAAATTTTCAAAAAAATTTCTAACTCACAAAATTTTCAAATTTTTTTGACAGAGTCTCCTTTGTACGGAGGAGCTTTTGCAATTTAACAAGAGATATAAATATATATGCATCGACCCACCCGGTCGGAAAAACAAAAAAACAAACAATAGTTCATATTTCCTAACTTTTATTGCGTAGGCATACCTCTATTTAGCATTTTTAATCAAGCGGCTTATTATTTAGCAATTAACATGACCAAAATCCTGCCAAACCCTTCAGGTACCTGTACTTACTCAATTTAAAAATATAAGCACTATATATAAGAAATTTATAGCATTCCACTTATATTTAAATAGCTAAAACATGGATTGTATAACAATGCATGTTATATACTTTCATAAGCACATATGTAAGGTTTCGACACTTATTTCAATTGTTTTCAATCAACTCTCAACCCATACTATTCAATTTAAGTGATTTACTACTCACTTTCTTGCATACAATTCATTTTTAAAACAAACGAACTTATATTCATTTCAATTGATTCAAAAATCAATTTTATTTACTTCTATTAATTCATAGAATTTTATTTAATCTCATTTTCGTCAAACGACAATTATTTCTATGCAATTCGGTGATATTTATGTGAATAAACAATTACTTAAGCTTATAATCATTTTAAATTGATTCCAATACAATTTTTATTAAATTTTATTCCATTCGTACTTATTTACAAACCATTCACTTGCACTTCATTCATTCCCGCGTTGGTTTCATTTAAACCCATTCCATTAAGCTTGACAACATTCCATGCTAATATTAATAACTATTTTCCCAAATTAATTTAACCCAAACTTTTATTTAATGGGCTTTCACCCTTACTCGAAGCCAAGCTCCTATTATTTTTAAACTTAAGTTAATTTACTTTCTTCAAACTTTTCAACTTCATAACTTAAGTTCACTTCTATTTAATTTGATTCTCATTAAATTCAATCACCCCATTCTCTTTATCCATTTAAATTTTAATCCCATTCTTAGTTTGGTAAAATAATATCCAAGCACATATTTAAATCATTTATACTCGAATTGGATTTTATTTGCAACTCAAATCATGTCTATTATAATCCAATTCCAATTCATTTGACAACTTCGATTCATAATTAATCCACTTACAATATGCGATGGATATTATTTATACTCAAGTTCTATTTCTATTATTTAATTTACAAACCAATTTTATTAGCTCACAGTTCAACTTTTATTTAACCAATTTAAAATTCCATTAACATACTCACTTAACCAATTTATTCAAATTAGTTCATTTCCCACTCTTAATTCAATATTTGATTTTTAACTTCCGTTTGCTAACTTCTTTTAACTCTCTTAAATTAATTGGCTTACATTCCAACTTATTTTCATTTTTCTTTCTTACTTCAATTTTTCAACCCTTCTCCAAGTTAAATTTTCTATTCTAAACAACTTTTCAAAACTTTTTTTTTGAAGTTTCGAAACTTATTTACCATTCCATAAACATTTTAATAAGTTTCAAGAGTTTCATCCAAACATTTCAAACCAACTCCAGAGTTTTAAACCATTACTAAAATGTTCAAAATTAAATTTTGAAAAAATATATATCTAAATCAAACTATGCCTTTTCATTTTCAAAATTAAACCCAATTTCGCAAACAAACATTAATCCAAAACATCCAGGTAGCCATCCCCCTCTTGGAAACTCGAAAATGAACACCGATGATGTGGCGATCATCATCGGAATTATTTCCAAACGACCGAAAAGAGTTCAATTCTTTTATCACTTTAAAATCCCTTCAAATATTCCAAACTCTCCAGAGTTCAAATCCAATTCAAAAAAATTTCCCAAAATTCCAAATACGAAATCCATCCAAAAAATTACTCTGGAACTTTCATCACGATTTATTTCCAAATATTCTTTTGGAATTCCATTTCAAATTATAAATCACATTTACAATTCACACTTAAAATTTCATTCCATAAATGAATTGCTTTCCTTAAGCATTGGTTATTTTTAATAGTTAAATTTCCACACAATAATGATAATAATTATCATTCCTAACATCCAAGCAACCAATAATTCTCAAAAACTTTTCTTTTATATCCGAAAATAATTTGGGGTAAAATTATTTCATTTACCCTACTTGAAAACCATATTGTGTCGGTTTATCTCATTCAAGAGTTTATAAACCACTATCGATGACATAGCATCCCACATATCGACCAGAATCCATAAACACTCAACCGATAAGTCAACACAATATAAAAAAAAATTATATTCAACAACAAATACACGCTCATATCTATTAATACACTCAAACTCATTTTAGAGTACTACGAACTCTATTTAATGAGTAATCCCCACCAGTGCCAAGGTTCTCGCTTAAACTTCAACTCTGATGCCAACTGTAACAGCCCGCAAACCCGTACCCCTTAAGTCGATACTATTCTCTAACATATCAACTCAAAGTGAACGGGAATACGAACCATTAGGGTTAAAGAAGAAAGAGGTAGAAGAAGAAAATAGAAACAACATCAGAATCTCACCAAAACAGCGGAATATAATATAATAGATAATAACTGATCTTTACACAAACGCAAATCTGTTTATACATTACATCATCAGAGTACACATAACACTCAATCGGACAGTAATCATAACCTGTCCTCACAAAACTGAATACATGGCCAATCAACATAGCCGAATATTTAAAACAAGTAAGGAAGTACGTATCGCCATCCAGCTCGTCTCCTGAGCTCCACAGCATCCTTTCCTGTATCCTATAATACTCGGTCTGACCCGAGCATTATAGTTAAATAATACCCGAGTCAGTCTGGAATACCAGCGTGAGAAAGCACACCCAATTGGATAATTAAAGTTTAAAAATCCTTTGAAAACAAAAGCATCTCGTAAGACCACGCCACAAATAAACATGTCAGGTTTTTACCTTACGATAGCCAAAACACTTTTTATCAAATCCGTTTGATATTATAATAGTGTCTATAGAAAGTAAAATAGAATCTAGTTGAAATGCTTGCATCTCACGTTTCAGCAATAGTTGGGCACAATCAAAACCGTACAGGCGCGTAGGGATAATGGTTTCCAACTAATGATAAGGCACTGGGGTACCACCTGTCACAGTACGTGGTCTAGATCACCGTAGCGAGGATTACTCCTAATCCCCTATAACACATGACCGGGACTACCCCTTACTGGATAATCCCGAATAAAGTCACTCCAAGGTTGGGATCAACAACCGCACCACTAAGCCGAATAAAAGGGACATCTAGACAGGGATGACCTCACCCTAATGCGTGCTACCCACTTAGCCTTGCTGCATAACCCCTGATTTCCAGTCATTCTCGGTTGATGAGGCTTGAGGCTAAGCGTTGCCTTTTAAAACGTTTCACTTAGAATGCCCATCGTCCACCTGACGATGTTCCGAAAGCATTCAACCATACAAGTCCATCCCGGGTTCGAACGGAACCGAAGGCACTACCACTACATCCATTTTGGAATCATTCTCAGGATTAGTAGCGACTAGCCTTGCACTTCACTGCTCCGCCTTCGAATCCAAACTCTTGTTTTCCACACGTAAACATTCATACCAAATCGAAGTGGTTTTCGAGAAATTAATCCCGATCCCGGTCTCTTCGAAACGATCAGTGCATTGGCCAATATTGATAGTCGATTATTTAACTATCAATTAACATTCACAACAACCATCAAACATAAATAATTTCTCCAAATTATTTATTAATCTCAAAATATCTTCACAAGATATATTTCCATTTTTCAACCCTTTGAAGACGGTGCCAAACCATCTTTCTCTCACGGAACACATTTCCCAAATATTTTCTATTTCCACTGAAATCACCAAGTACAAATAATTTAAAACACTTATTATAAAATATACTTTAAAACATTTAAATTAAAATTACTTTAATACTTATTCAAAATATATACTTTAAGAATATTTAAAATAAAACTACTTTGTACAATATAAAACTAAACCTCTAACCTTTAAAACATAATACCAAACCATCTTTAAATAATTACTGTTATAATAGATTAAAAGTAAGTACTTACTTTAGAATTTAAACATTTAGAAGTAATTAGTTTTCTATACATACTTTTAAATAACTTTTTGCTTATACTTAAAATTTGTTTTGAAATGTACTTGGCTATTAAGGGAAATACGCTTCTCGTCCACATTTTTAAAAATTAAATCACTATTTATTTTTAAACAAATTTACCCATTCCTTTAATAAATTCCCACCGTGAATTTATTCTTTCAAATATCCACTGATATATTACTTTACTTTTCTAAACTCGGTTTATAAATTTCAAGTCTCACTTCTCTTTTAGAAATCCCGGTTTTACACACTTAAATCAATCACTAAATTGATTTCCAATTTACTTCAATTTTGAATAAATTTCCTTACTTACTCTATTTATTCCAAAATCCATTAACTTCAGATTTTATTCTTCATTATGATTTAAAATCTTTTTAACTGAAAATACCAATTTCATATTTCTCAAATTCCTTCTTTATCCCTTCAAATAATTTCAAACCTTGAATTTCAAAATATATTCTTTATTTCTTGAAATAATATCACTTGAGTTAAAAAAAATCACTTATTCTCGTTTATTCAAAATCTCATTTCCCGCGCTTGGAATTTTATTTATCAGGATTCAAAAATCACTTTTTATTCTTTTCCAATTCATTTTTAATTTATTCCAATTTCTATGATTATTTTACTCAAAATTCACTCTTTTATTTTTCTTTTCAAAAATCCCATTTCTATGGATTTTGATAACTCAGTTCACCAAAATATTTTAAATCATCCATAATATCCAACATTTCCAATTATCAATATAATTCATGAGAGGATAGCAAATAATTATATCACAGAATATTTTAACAAATCTAAATATTTTGAGGAATCTAGTTGGATCCCTCCAACCTGTTTCCCTGCATCCACAGATGTTAGCACAACATAAAATACCAGTTCCACTTCGAGATGGAATATTGTGACGAACCAGAATTTTGAACATTTGAAATTGAGAAATTTGATTGATTTTAGATATCTGAAAGTTATTTTTAAACTTGAATTTCAATTTTAACTATAGATTTGAACATTTAATTATCGAATTTAATTGATTGAAGTTGGATAAAAATTTGAATCTTCAGTTTTAAGCTTGTTAGAAAAATTGATGGCTTAGAAAATTTATATTGATAATATTGAGGTTAATGGAAGCTTCAGAATTGAATTTGGAAATACTTTATTCAGTTTTGAAATTATATTATTTAAATCGATATTTAAAAATAATCTTTCGAAGCGCAGTCTCGGAATTCGACGAAACCAGTTCCATTAGATCCGTAATATTGTATTATTACCGGACTTCAAATTTCGTAGCATTTAGATTCACCATTTGGTCGTTCGATCTGTAAACGTCTAGAAATAATCTAGTTGAATTTAATTTAAATAGTCGATTTAAATAGCTATCTTCCACATGCGATCAAATTGGAGACCGAGATTTGTTCCATTATGTTCGGAGTGGGCGTCTAACATTAGAAACGCCTGGCGGCATGCTTCGATTGGAAGTCAAATTTTTTAGTTGCGTTTATTGAAGCAATTTAAATTTGAATTTGAAATTTAAATATAAATAATAATTGTGCAAGCCCTTATTTTGCTTCTCAATACGTATATGCCTTTGCGAACATGTGTTTACTTTCCTCTTCAAAACGAAACGCGTGTGTCCTTTGTTTTTTTAGGGCCAAGCATATTAAAATAAAATGAGAAAATAAAAAACACTGCATCTTGTTTTCAAACAGAAATTCAAAGAGAAAGAAAAAAATGGCCGCCCCCTTTTCGATTTAAATTCACATATTTGTTCGAGAAAATAAAAACCAGAGCCGAACAAAAATCGTATTCAATTGAAATCGAAGTGGGGAGGATATCACGCGATCTGAAATCGCATTCGAATCGACTAAGGCTTTACAAGTACGAGGTTTGGGGATTGCCGATCTCGAGCATCGCGAGTAGGAGGTCGAAGCGGCGGTGTTGGAAACACGCGATGGTGGGTTTTGCGAGCAGGTCGGAGGAAGGGTCGTCGATTCGAAGTGGGTTTGTCGAGCATTGCTGGGATGGTCCCGTTCGAATCTAGCGACAGCAGCAATGTTGGGCGAAATAGGTGATCGTCCACGATCTGACGATGAGGAGCAGGCAGCGCTCGATGTATGCGGCAGCTAATGAAGTCGTGATGGCATCGAGTTCGGCTGTGAGGTAATCACTTGTTTTAGTCTCGTTCGATAAAGAAAAAAACATATGTATCATTTTTTGATTTTACAATTAGTTAGCATACAGGTAAACAGAAAAAAATAGGAATAAATTTTGAAATTTTTTTATGTACATTTACATTTTGCAAAGAAGTTCATTATAGTGAATGTATATATAGATAAGCAGAAAAATAATTTATTATAGTAAATATATACATATGTATTTTAAATTTACAAGTTTATTTTAAAATAATGGATTTGGTGGGAAAAAATGTTTAACTAACTTATCTAAAATTATTTTAGATACTAACAGATTTTAAAAGGGAATTTTAAAAGGAATTTGTTTAAAATTAAAAGTATTGGTTTAAAATAAAATCACGGGTTAATTAAATTATCAAATGGAATTTAATTGTTCAATTTATCCGAATATTAATAAAACCTTATAATGTTTGTTACAAGGTTTAAAGATCGTGAAAAACAAACTGGAACGGAAAATGGATTGCATGCATTGTTAAAGGTGAGATCTTCTCACTCAAGTTATAATAATTTAAATTTTCAGTTATTGATTGATTGTTGAATTGTGATAGCTAAATTTAAATGGTTGATTGTGTGTTTGGATGATTAATCATTATTAGTATATTGAAATAGACCCTATGCGCCGCATAATAGCAGAGGTTATTATATTAAACCCATATACCGCGATATTCCACCTTGAAGTGGAATTGGTATCATATATGTATTTGGAGTTGTTGATTTCCCGCATTATATAGCGGATGAGATCCTATGCGCCGCATAATAGCGGATGATATTTTATAAATCCCATATACCGCGATATTCCACCTCGAAGTGGAATTGGTGTTTAATTGTTGTGCTAATGTCTGTGGATGCAGAGAAACAGGTTGGATGGATCCAACTGGATTCCTCAAAACATTCTGATTTGTTTTCAAAATTTTGTGTTGATTATTTAAAATCTGTGTGTGACTATTTGTGATTGAAACCATTGAAGGCTAAATTTAGCCAAATATATTTTTGGTATCGTAGGATACCAGAAATATGAAATTGGATTTTTGAAAATTAAAGTAGAAAAGCCTAGACCGTTACAATTAAAGTATTAAAGTTGATTTTTATAATTCGATCGAATTAATTCCAAAAAAATATGGGAAAATATTTTAATAAAGGAATTTATTTCAAAAGGAAATAAATTTAGAAATTAAATTTGGAATTTAATTTGGAGTTGAAATTAATTTTAGAAATCGATTTGGGAATTAATTTGGAGTTAAAATAAATCTTAGGAATTAGTTTGGAAATTTGGTTTGGTATTTTGGAATTAAATTGGGAAATCGATTTGAAATTAATTTGGTATTAAAAACAAACTTTGGGAAATTGATATGAAAATTGATTTGTTGATTGAAATAAATTTAGAAATCAATTTGGAATTGAACTTGGTAATTGAAATAATTTAAAAATTAATTTGAAAATTGATTTGGTGTTGAAAGTGAATACTTCAGAATCCATTTGAATTTCGTAAATTAATGGATATTTAAAATTTAAATCCACAATGGGAATTTTATAGAAGAAAGAGAAATTTGTTTTAAAAATAAATATTGTTTTATTTTTAAAAGTTGGAAAAGAATTTATAGATTTGGGACGTAAATTTAAAATAAATCCAGAAAGATTTATTAACTGATTTGAATGAACCATTTTAGAATGGAATGTGTACTTTTCCTGAAAGCCGAGAATGATTTCAATATAGTGTATAAATATAAATTGAAGTTGTAAAGATGGTTTTAAGGAAAGAATGTTTTGGAAGAAAAATTATTTACTTAAGTTATTTGAAAATCTTTAAAGTAAAAATATATTTTAAACTATTATAGAAGTGGTTATTTAAAATTTTAAATTGATATTTGTTTTAGAAATTGATAATTTAAATAGTTATATCCTATCTATTAATTTTATTTTAAAACTAGTTTTGGACTTGTATTTTTATATGAGATATTAGTATAATATTTTTCATAACTAACATTTAAGCAAATATTCTAAAATAGTTTATTTTAAATGTTTCCAAGTATAATTTGAATAAATATTTTATATTATTTTAAAATATTTGAACTTGGCAGATTTTCAGTGGAAATGAATAAATATTGAAAATGTTTCCGCTTAAGGAAAAATTGATTTGAAATTTATTTTCAAAGGATTGAAGTGTGAAAATTTGATTTGAATTTGTTTTCAAAGTGTTGAAAAGAGAAATTTTATCTTGCAAAGATATTTTGTAAATAATAATAATTGGGGGAAAATTATTTGAAATCCAGTGATTGTTGTGAATGATAATTGATAGTTAAATAACCGACTATCAATATTGGCCTTTTTTTAAATGGCATTAGAATTTCGATGCGACCGGGAGTCGAATTCCAAATGGATATTCGAAACCCACATCGAACCTTTGTGATTGTGATGGATCTTTTATTTAAAAGATCAAAGTGGAATTTTGTAACGACCCGGGAATTTCGATCCCGAAATTTCCAGATAGTTAGTGAAAAGAAGAAAGAGAAAGAAGAAGAAGAAGGAGCAGAAACACCAAAACACAGAAAACCTCACATTCGCAGCGGATCAAAATATAATAATAAATAATATCAGTTTTACAAAGAAGCGCTGTATCAATACTCTTATACATTTATACATCAGAGTTACAATTATTACACAACACGGGACAAACTTAAAAACATGTCCAAGCTAATCAGCAATAATATACACAGCGGAAATCACTCCGTACGTTCCTGCCATCCAGCTCTCCTCCTGAACTCCAGAACGTCCTTACCTGAAAATCTGTAATACTCGGTCTGACCCGAGCATTACATCAAAGTAACACCCGGGTCAGGCTTGAAACCAGCGTGAGTAAACCCATCTAACATGGAATACAAAAGCATACAACTTATATAAAGCCTGGGGTAACTTATATCAATTTATAACTTCACAATTTGTTATAAACATTACTTATTTCACATATCAATTTCTAAGTGCGAAACTTAGATTTAAATGGTCCAATTTACTTAAGTCATTCCACTACAGTAAATAGATTTCACATATCAAATCTGAAAATATATTACAAGACGAAGTGGTTTCGGGTATTTACTAATACCCGACTCCCGTCTCTTCGATCTCAATGTCATCTAGTCCTAAGCTATTCAATTAAATATAACTCAACTTTAATTACCGGATGTCACTTATACACAGCAAATTATCATTGATAGATAATCACATTATCATTGTCCAGCATATCTCAAAGCAATTCATATCAGAGATATTATCCAACCCAAAGCACTTATCAAAATTTTAATTATTCTTAGCAAGATTGATCACTTCTATAAATTATATCGATTCGTGATCCTCTAATTTCTTTCACTGGTTAATCACCCTTAACCTTCAATTAGTCATTATCCTTAACTAAATTACATTCGTTAATCAACCCTGATTATCACAATCAGAAATTAACGTCCCAAGTTACTCCATCAATTAAACCAACTCCTTGGTTAATTATATATGAATTAATCCATTAATTTCACTGAGAAATTATTACTTAATTCCTTTTACCAAGTGATCATCCTTTTATTACTTCCCGTCAAGTAATTTATTTTAATTAATTACATCCAGTAATTATTTATTCATCACTTCACTAAAGAGTTACACCTCATTATTTACCTCAGGTAATTATACTTAATCTTTATTTAATTTTAGTTATTAATCACCTTGACTAATCTCATTCGGTAATTAATTCCTCCTAATTAATTACATCACTTAATTAACTTCCCATAATTCTTATAAGTCAATTATTAAATTAATTACACTAAGTAATTGACTATTCATTCCTTCCACTAAGTAATTATTCCTCACATTAATTATACCAGATAATTAATCTCAAAACTACTTTCAATCTTCAATTAATTCCACCCTGTAATCATCATTTCTAATTACTTCACTAGTAATTACACTTAGTAAATCTCATTAAGTAATTATACTCAATCCCAACATTAAATGATTATTTAAATTAATTAAATCAATTAATTAACTTAAACTAATCATATTAATTTATTACATTGAGTAATTAATCCCTTTAATTAATTACACTAAGCAATTAATCCTTAATTTCTTTCATTAAGTAATTTTCCATTTGTTAATTATCCTTTCTTAATTAATCTTTAATTATTAATCAAATCAACCCTTGACAAATTCATACTTTACATTAAGTAATTATTATTAAAGTAATTAACCACTAATTACTTACATTAATTTATCTGTAATTATGAATAATTAATCTCTAATAAATTTAACTCATGATTAGTTAAATTAATTATCTTCTCTTTTCCTTAATAACTTCATTAAATTTAATCAATTAATAATCATCCAAGGTCTTAAGATAAACCATTTATCTTAATTCAGTTTCTTTAACTATCAAAATCATACTCATGTTTTGAATCATTTATCCTTAAATTTTATTTACTTAATTAAAGTATTTAATTTAAGTTTAAATAACATACGTATTTAACTTAATAATTTAAGTTAAACAAATTTCGTAACTTCCTTAAATCAAATATTTAAAAACTCCTATCATAAAACAGTTAAAACCGAATTCATTTAAATTTTTGACTTATTTATATTTAGCTTAAAGTTGCACAAAGGTTCTGCTTTGGGTCCAACCCGCAAGGTACTCTAGATCTGGCTCGAGTAATCGCCCTTTTTTTCTTTCAAAAAGAAAACATAGTTTAGTTGAAAGTTTAAAACTGGAAATGTCCCACCAGTAAACCCGAAGTACTTCACGTGAAAAACAACTGCATCCCCGAGAAAATATCACATCCAGTTCCAGATACTCCGGATATACGTGCACGTGCACGGACCATGGCCACCACTCCGGTCATCGTCACCCCTGCCGGCAAGTCACACCTGATCTTCCCACTCGATTATGAGCACCAGAGCTTCCATTCAAACGCGAAAACGAGAACGAGCTATACCGAAACCCATCGGGAAAAGTTCATCCATCCTCAACCACCTCTAACTGCCATCACCGATCACCTGAATTCGCGCAACTACCCATAAAAGCTCGCAAGCCCATCCTTCCCCTAATTCCCTTGGTCCGAACCACTCAGATTCACAAACGTCGATGAAAATTCCCCTCAACTATTTGACGTTCCTCCCTGACCTTAAACCCTAATGTTGCCTCGCCGTACCACCACGGCGAGAGGTAACCTATCAAATCATTATCTCATACGCCTTAACACCCAAAACCTACTTCAGCCAAGGACGTGGCTATTCTACGATCGTCGATCACCTGGATTTGACCCAAATCCAAAATTCAATCAACCCACCATTTCGAGATCTCCATTAATTTTAAAATTCCCATTCTAGTTTTAAAATTCATCCTTTTTGATAACAATTCTGGTTATATAATCAAATCTTGAAAATTTAACAATCGAATTTCTGCCATTGATTGATTTACTCTGTTATTTTTGAAATTTTCGAATGAATCACCTAATATATATAGTAGAAATTATTTTTAGGAATGAAATCATATCCACATACACACTTTATCTTCAAGGATCACAACTTAAAATTATGTACAGGAAGAGAATTTGATTTTTATATGTATGAACAAGATATTATTGTTAAACAGAGACTTGGATATATATTGAACACACACGCACATTTTTCTTTCAACTTAATACTCATTGGCCTTGATAATTAATTCCTGCAAATCTTAAATAATTCATTACTACCAGATTTATACCTCAGATTTTAGATTTAAGGATGTAGATTACTCACTTATTTATTGAAGAAGCAGGGAGCCAACTCAGATACATTATCATTCTCCTGAAACAGTTTTGCACCTCCTGATGAACTGTTGAATCTGAGTTTTGCAAACGCTAGTTGAAGTTGATCTTAAAACTGCAGGCTAGTTGAAGTTGTTCTCAAAACTGCAGCAGACCCCATCTTCTTTTGCTAGAGTTGAAGTTTAATCTTTAAACAGGTTTAGGTTTGCAGTTTTTTTTTTAGTTTTGCAGATTTTAAACATGAATTTTCTAAAATCTGACTTCAGTTTTCAATTGAAGATAAAGTTTGAACAATAATGAATTGCTAAGTTTTTTTTTGTCTATAATAATTAATTTCAAAAAAATAATTTTAACATTGCCACTTGTAAAAATCTTACTACATGTTATACACTTGTTACCAGCATTATTTCATACATTCACACTTGTTACTTTTCCATGTGTTTATATTTTTCAATTTCATAAACAATATTTCTTAAATTAACATATGTATTATATTTGTTTACACTTAGTTAGATACATTCTTATGCTTCCATTTGTAATCATGTAAACATTCAATTTATATTTGAAATCCCTTGAATTAATGAATATTGGAATGATTTTTTTTTATAAAACCTATATATATATATATATATATTTCCATTAAGTAAATACATTATCTTAATTTTATAAATAAATCTTTTAAAGAGAATAATGTAAAACCAATCATATAAAATAAAAAAATATAATTTCAAAATAACTTGAGATATTCACCCTTTGAATTTCTAATTTAAATTCAATTTAACACAAATATATATGTATAGATATGAATAATACCAAATTTATTTGGTTAATCTATAAATTTGTATTTCTATTAATTAACCCAATTATATTATTAATTACAATGCCTAGAAATCCGGGTTGTCACATTCCTCCCCCCTTAGAATCTTTTCGTCCTCGAAAAGGAGCGAAACTAGAATTTATTAAAATGCTTATTTTTAGAAAAATTATTCTTTGAAACACCTTTAAAACACTTTTAAAATCTACATAATATTACCAAAATAGTTTTTATAAAAATGCCTTTTATAACTCGATGTTTCAATAAGTCTGTCCTCGTTCTCGCAGAAATTCGGTCATACGTTGATCAGGTGTACGACTGAAAATCTATAAGTACTTAGTAGACCCGTTTCCAACATCCAGTGAAAATACTTGAAAAATAATTTTAATGAAAAATATAGAAAACAGTTTTTGAAAATAGAGGATATATCTTTGGTGAGAATGCTCTGGAAATCATCACCCCCATCCATAGTCGCAGTTAACCCGATGGTTACGTTGCCATCCCGACAAAATCCACAGGTAACTGTAGGCCTCCGCGCCCCTCGATTACACCATGTAACCCGCTACAGATCGCAGCTACAACTGGGGTACGTAGCTATCACAGCAAAAACCCATATAACTGTAGGCATCAGCGCCCTCGAATTTCGCTGCCAAAAGAATGAAACTTCTCCACTCCACTTGACCATAGATCGCAGTCTACCGATGTTGCGTTGCCTTCCCGGCAAAATCAATTGTAGACCATTGGCACTCATCCTCCACACGATTTTCGCTATGGTCCCCACAGTAGATCGCAATGACATCGAGTTACACTGTTGTCACAGCATAACCCAAATGCCCCTGTAGGCATCAGCGCCATCGACTTTCGCTACCCAATAATCCTCAGGAACTAGTTCATCCGGACTCCTCACAGGATCAACTTTAGAACCCCCCTTGGGGCTCAAGGCAGCACCACCCGGTGGTACTCCTGAGAAGTCCATTCCAAGGGAGCGCCTTTTTCCCCAGAGCCATCATCAAAACATTTTATACTATATATATAGTATCTTTAAATCATACACCTAGTATGATCTCATACAAAGCTCCTTTACACGAAATCGATTATTCCAAAATCTATAATTCTCAAACTAGGCTTTCCAAATTCTCATATTGATTTTACCCAAAAATCAAAAGCCTTTTCCAAATCCAAAGGTTCCCAAAACCCTTTTTCCAAAATCCTCATATGATCTTTTATATATATATTCAGATATATAAAATCTTTTAAAACTTTGGATCATTTCAAACTTGTATAAACTCCTTGTATACTTCAAAACACCTTCAAAATCCTTTTCTTCTGGCAAAGGATTCAACAGGGGAGTTTCATTTTATAAAACAAAGATATTTGACTTTGTTTATTCAAAATCAAATATTCAAATTTGATTATTCTTTTCAATATTAATTTCATTCAAATCCATACGATGTACACATATCATTCGTACACCATACCAATCTGATCGCTCACTCGATCACACAATTTCATTTTCGAACTAGTATCGTCCACCCGACTTCTTAGTGCAGACACAGATCTGGTTTCTTGATCAGAAACCGTCATTCTCCTTGCATAGCTTAACTATGATAGAGAATACCCAGAACCAATCAACAAACCATATCCAGGTTCGCTGTCGAAAATCGAGTGAAAAATCCCACTCGGATCAATATAACTATCTCGAAATTCTGTGCTCGAATCTGGATCAAATCACTATGCGAATAGAATAACATACGTACACCCTACGTATTTACCTTTATTGGTTATTAGCCAAATCAATTCCATTTCTATTCACATTTACTTTGATTTTCATTCACTTATTCACAATTGCTTAAATCCATTTGGATTATCACCTCTATTCTTATCCCGATTGGGTATTTAACCAATAACAGTTTGAACTCCGACCAGTTTATTTAGAAAATAGTTTGAAAATTTTAAAAATAGATAAGTAGTTGGAAAATAATTACTAGTTTGTAAAATAGGTGTAAAATAGTTAAAATAATTATAAAAAATTTAGATAATTGCAAAATAATAGTAAGATAGTAATTAGTTTTGTAAAATAGTTGAAATATAGTAATTACTTTTTATAGACAGTTGGAAAATTGTTGAACAATTTCAAAAATAATTGTAAAACAAATATAAGATAGTTTGGCTTTTAAAAGAAAGGTTGTATATATAATAAATATCCTGGAAAAATAAGTTTATATTAAAACAATTTATATTAAAAATAGTCCAGAGTCAAAACTGTTCACTTCCCAATCTTCATTCTCAATCAATTCAATTTAAATTTCCTCTTCCATTTAAATTGACCCAATTCCAATTTAAATAACTTCAATTTCCATTGAAATTGATTCAACCCCAAATCAAATTGAATTATCCTCAGTTTCTTTTCAAATTTAACTTTATTCAACTTTGATCTCAAATTCTTCTAATTCGGATAAATTTCAATTGAACTAGTTCCAATTTCAATTCATTTCAACTCCAGTTTGAATTAATTCCAATTTCAAACTCCATTTCCAAATCAAATTGAATTATTCTTGATTTCTTTCAAATTCAATTCAAATTCCATTTGAATTTTATACTTATTCAACTTTAATTACAATTCCAAATTATTCAAATCAATTCGGACTAATTTCAAATTGAACCCACTTCAATTTCAAATCATTTCAAATTAATCCAATTCAAATTTTCCATTTGAATTTTATACTTATACATCTTCAATCACAGTTTCAGTTAATTCAAACCAAATTCAATTGGAACTAATTCCAATTCAAATTTCAAATTTAAACCATCTCGAATTATATAAATTCGAGTTAAATCCACTAAGGTTGGTTTAACCCTTTAAACCAAGTTAACCTTTATTAAAAAACTTTAAACAATTCCAATTCACAACTTAAAGATTTTAACAACAATAGGATGATATTATCTAATTTATTTTAAAACATCCATTCATTTTAAATTTCTAGATCTCAAACCCAATTTGAGATCACTCAAACTCTCAATTACAATCAACCATTTAACTTCCCAAATTAAATTTTAATTCCATCTTAAAATTTATAAATCAGGTTGATCTTTCCAATTTATTTAACTCTTCCTCAAGTTAAACTTAATTCACTTAATCATGTCAACCTTATCCAATTTGAACTTCTATTTCAATTTTAAACTTCACATTAATAATCTTTCCATTTATAAGTTCAAAAACTTATCACCTTGGGCATCACATCTTATTCCAAATTAAAAACTCACCGTTTAGAGTTTATTTCCAACCACCTTTGATTTTAATTCAAAAAAAAATTCCTTTAAATTTTCAAACAACTCTTGTTTGAAATAGGACCATTTCATTCAAATGCATTAAATAATATTGTTTGTTATTTCTTTAAATTAATTACATCATTAATTAATTCCAATTAATCACATTCGGTAATTAACTTATTTCTTAATTACCTTTATTAAGTAATTGTCCCTTAAATTACTCATCTCCAGTTACTTCATTAAGTAACTCCCTCTTTATTTATCATTTGCAATTATAATTATCTTATTCTAAAACTCTTCTCCAATTCAAGATTTCAATTTTAGTTTGAATCCATTTCAAACTTATCTTTATTCAATTTAAATTTCAATTTGGTTGTATTTTATTACTTCTTTAAATTAATTCCAAAACTTAACAACCAATTCCCTTAATATTTATTAGAAAGAAATATTGCTTTATATATCAAAATATAATCTTATATAAAACCATTTAAAATCTTTATATAAGAAAATAACAAGTACGCTCTCTCATATTTATACACTCAACTCATTATAGGGTACCATTGACCCTTTCCTTAATGAGTATCCCCCACCAGAGCCAAGGTTCTCGCTTAACCTTCAGCTCTGATACCAAATGTAACGACCCGGGAATTTCGATCCCGAAATTTTCATATAGTTAGTGAAAAGAAGAAAGAGAAAGAAGAAGAAGGAACAGAAACACCAAAACACAGAAAACCTCACATTCGCAGCGGATCAAAATATAATAATAAATAATATCAGTTTTACAAGAAGTACTGTATCAATACTCTTATACATTTATACATCAGAGTTACAATTATTACACAACACGGGACAAACTTAAAAACATGTCCAAGCTAATCAGCAATAATATACACAGCGGAAATCACTCCGTACGTTCCTGCCATCTAGCTCTCCTCCTGAACTCCAGAACATCCTTACCTGAAAATCTGTAATACTCGGTCTGACCTGAGCATTACATCAAAGTAACACCCGGGTCAGGCTGGAAACCAGCATGAGTAAACCCATCTAACATGGAATACAAAAGCATACAACTTATATAAACCCGGGGTAACTTATATCAATTTACAACTTCACAATTTGTTATAAACATTACTTATTTCACATATCAATTTCTAAGTGCCAAACTTAGATTTAAATGGTCCGATTTACTTAAGTCATTCCATTACAGTAAATAGATTTCACATATCAAATCTGAACATATAGTACAAGACGAAGTGGTTTCGAGTATTTACTAATACCCGACTCCGGTCTCTTCGATTTCAATGTCATCTAGTCCTAAGCTATTCAATTAAATATAACTCAACTTTAATTACCGGATGTCACTTATACACAGCAAATTATCATTGATAGATAATCACATTATCATTGTCCATCATATCTCAAAGCAATTCATATCAGAGATATTATCCAACCCAAAGCACTTATCAAAATTTTAATTATTCTTAGCAAGATTGATCACTTCCATAAATTATATCAATTCATGATCCTCTAATTTCTTTCACTGGTTAATCACTCTTAACCTTCAATTAGTCATTATCCTTAACTAAATTACATTCATTAATCAACCCTGATTATCACAATCAGAAATTAACGTCCCAAGTTACTCCATCAATTAAACCAACTCCTTGGTTAATTATATATGAATTAATCCTTTAATTTCACTGAGAAATTATTACTTAATTCCTTTTACCAAGTGATCATCCTTTTATTACTTCCCATCAAGTAATTTATTTTAATTAATTACATCCAGTAATTATTTATTCATCACTTCACTAAAGAGTTACACCTCATTATTTACCAACAGGTAATTATACTTAATCTTTATTTAATTTTAGTTATTAATCACCTTGACTAATCTCATTCGGTAATTAATTCCTCTTAATTAATTACATCACTTAATTAACTTCCCATAATTATTATAAGTCAATTATTAAATTAATTACACTATGTAATTGATTATTCATTCCTTCCACTAAGTAATTATTCCTCACATTAATTATACCAGATAATTAATCTCAAAACTACTTTCAATCTTCAATTAATTCCACCAAGTAATCATCATTTCTAATTACTTCACTAGTAATTACACTTAATAAATCTCATTAAGTAATTATACTCAATCCCAACATTAAATGATTATTTAAATTAATTAAATCAATTAATTAACTTAAACTAATCATATTAATTTATTACATTCAGTAATTAATCCCTTTAATTAATTACACTAAGCAATTAATCCTTAATTTCTTTCATTAAGTAATTTTCCATTTGTTAATTATCCTTTCTTAATTAATCTTTAATTATTAATCAAATCAACCCTTGACAAATTCATACTTTACATTAAGTAATTATTATTAAAGTAATTAACCACTAATTACTTACATTAATTTGTCCGTAATTATGAATAATTAATCTCTAATTAATTTAACTCATGATTAGTTAATTTAATTATCTTCTCTTTTCCTTAATAACTTCATTAAATTTAATCAATTCATAATCATCCAAGGTCTTAAGATAAACCATTTATCTTAATTTAATTTCTTTAACTCTCAAAATCATACTCATGTTTGAATCATTTATCCTTAAATTGTATTTACTTAATTAAAGTATTTAATTTAAGTTTAAATAACATACGTATTTACCTGAATAATTTAAGTTAAACAAATTTCGTAACTTCCTTAAATCAAATATTTAAAAACTCTTATCATAAAACAGTTAAAACCGAATTCATTTAAATTTTTGACTTATTTATATTTAGCTTAAAGTTGCACAAAGGTTCTGCTTTGGGTCCAACTCGCAAGGTACTCTAGATCTGGCTCGAGTAATCATGTAACGATCCTGATTTTTAATTAGAATTAAATTGATAGTGTAAATAAATTTTGGAATAAAATTGTAAATTAATTTGGGTTTTTCAAATTAAATAGGATATTTGTTTATTTGAGTATTTATTTTAAAATTTAATTGAGATTTTGAATTTCTATATTTAAAATCTTATAGATAAAAAAAAAGTAACGTCCCAAAGTTAACAATTTAAATAAATAATATGTTTTAAAACTTTTGAATTTAATTTGAGAATAAATTGGAAGAAAAAGCTAAAACAAATAAAAATGAGTGATAGTAATATATAATTAAATCCCAATTTTATTTTGAGATTAAAATATTGAAAAAATAAATATTGTAAAAAGTCATATAGATTTAAAATCTTATATATATGTGTATATTACAAATATGAGTAAATTGAATGCATATTTAAAAATTTAATTTAAATTTGTTCAAAATAAAGTGTGAATGTATAAATGGATATGAAAGTTTATATTTGAAGTTTGAAATGGAAAATTGAATTTAAATTTGAAATAAATGTTTTAAAAAATTAAGTAGCATTAAAAAATCATTTCTTTCTTTAAAATTAATAAAACAAAATGTATAAAATGAGGAATAAAAGTTTAAAATAATATATATAGATAAGTTTCTTATTTAAAAGATATAATAGTCTTAATTCAAAAGAAAAAAAAAATATATAATGAAGTAGGCTTAAATATATTGGTTTAAAAAGTGATATTGTAAAATTGATATAAACAAAAGTTTGCAAAAGCTAAATCATCTTGTATACTTAATAATTAGATTTGATAAAATAAGGACTTAAAACACATTGTACCTGTACATATATATATATATATATATGTATATATACACACAAACAAATTTAAACATACATCAAAAGGGATGGAGTGTAAACATAAACATACATATGTTAGTATAAGATTTACAAGTGTTTAAGATATACATTTATTTTCAAAGTGTATAAGTTATAAATATAAAATTTATAAAATTCAATTGCTTTGCAAACATCAAAAGGCTGAACATACCTAGCACATGGAAGAATGGAGTGAAATAGTGAACAAAATCTTGCTCTCATCATTGTTTTCTACAAATGGCATTAATTGTCTTATAAAAAGATAAAATATTCACATAAAAAAATTAAGAAACTTTTCAGTTTCCAAAGAAATTTTGAAATTATAAGCCTCTAGCTTTTGAAATACAACCACAAAGATTTTTCAAATCTAAACATCATCATTCAATTCAAAAGAAACCATCAAAACAGAAAAAATAACTGTCAAGCTTTCTTCAATTCAAACTAAAAAAAAAAACTGAAGTGATTTCTAAAGCCTCAAAAGTGTAGTGTGCTCTGAGGTAAGTTTTAAAATTTTATAGTAAATAAAATTATGATTTAGAAGTCATATTTTTAACAACAAATTTAAATTAAAAACTGCAGATTTGCTTTAAGGCAAGTGCTTTAGTTTTTTTTACAGTGCAAGGGCAGTAGATTTCTGAAGTAATTAAAGGCAAGTAAATTTTTTTTATTTGAGTTTGAAGTTATAGTCTGTAATAAAGCAAGAATTAAGTACAATAACAATCAATCAATTGCAGGGAATATCAAGTTCAAGGCTAAACTTGATTTCTGGTTTCAAAATTGCAGAAAAGAAAAAAAGAGGAAAAAGCTCTCTGTTCTATTTAAAAATCCTAACTGTAAGAAAATTAAATTTGTTGTTGTTGATCAATTAAATGCATAAATACAATAAGAAGTAAATAAAGATCTGTAACTATGATTTGCAGATCTGAACTCCAATTTAAAATAAGGAAAGAAGAGAAGTTGCAGACTTCATTTTCTTTTTGAAACTGTCAAGAGCCTTCTGTCTTTAGGAAAAAAAAATGTGAGCAAACCTTACCTTGATCTGATTTATGTTTTGATGCATGCTTAAAGTAAGGTTATGGATTTGCTTGGATGTGAGTAAACCTTTATTTTAAAAACAGATTCTTCTTTAAAATAAATGCTTAAGCAAAAAAAATTAGAAATTAAGATCAATGCATACTGTTTTTTTGTAAAAAAGATCAAAACTGCAATACCTTTATTTGGTGAATAACTTCACCATTTATAAGCTTATGTTTCTATGCATGTGTAATGAGTAGAAATATGTATGATTATGTGATTTATATCAATATTCTGTGTACATATACACAAATATGTATATTTATGTTTGTTGTTACAGGTATATTTTTACCTGACTCTGATTTTAGAAATTAGACTTTTAAATGGAAATAAAACAAGATTTCTGGAATTAATACTCTATTGTATTTGTTATGGAAATGAGGAATAGTTGTTTAGTATAGATTAAATTTATAAATCATAATTAAGGTTAAATTTGAAATCTGTTTTACTGTAAACTATAAAGACAGTTAACATAGAGATTTCAAAACAAGAATCTTAAACTATTAAACAAGTCTATCACAGGAATGCATGTTTAAAAACATGAATTGTAAAACTAATATTACAGTTTAAACAAACTGTTGGGAGAAAAATCTTTCTGTTTAAAACAGAAATAGAAAATTTGAAGTATCTGTTATGCTAGTGGATGTCAGGTGTTAAGATGTTTATGTTAATGGAGTATGGAGGTGTGAGGATGGAGGAGGTGTTGTTGATGGAGGATCAGAGAGTGAGAGTCAGGTGAATTGGTTTCCAGGTTGATTTGGTTGCATGTTGAACTCAGGTGACAGATTAGTAGTGTGCAGGGTTTTGGCCCGAAGTGGAACTCGGGTGAAAATGTTTCTGACTCGGAGCAGAAGGTTTTATAACTCGAAGTAAAATGTTGGGCTCTCGGGTTTATGGTGCAGGGTTTTTGGACCAGAGAGTTTGCAGTTTTGATTTTATGGATTTCATATTTTAGGTTGGAAGCTTAATTCAAGTATGAATTGAAACTGAGTTCAAATAAGATTTGAAGTTCAAAGTTTTTAAAAATGGAACTTTTAAATTTAAACAAGTTTAAATTCTGTTTTAAATCAAAATTTGAAACAAAACAGTTTCTGGTCTTAAATCCTGTAGTTTGCAATTTTAAATGGAATTCATGTTTCAGGTTGGAAACTTAATTCAAGTATGAATTGATACTGAATTCAAGTGAAGTTTTGAGTTAAGGTTTTTAAAAATGGAATTTTTAAATTTAAACAAAGTTTTAAATTCTGTTTAAATCAAGAAATTTAAAACTGTTTCAGGTTTTATAACAGAGAGTTTGCAGGTTTTAGTGTTTTGATGAAATTCATATTTTAAGTTGTAATGCAAGTTAAATCTGAAATCAAATAGAGTTTGGAATTCAATGTTTTCAAAAATGAAATATCTTAAACAAGTTTAAAGATTGGTTTTAAATCAAATTTAAAAAAAAAACTTTTTCAGGGTTAGACCTGAAAGTTGTTTGCAGGTTTTAAAATGTTGAATGAAATTCATATTTTTTTTTTAAAAAAAAAAAATTTAACTTGATAAAATACTTAGGAGTAAATCAAGTATTCAAATTTTTAACTTAAAGACAAAATTATTTATAATGATTAAATAAAGATTTTTAAACAATTAAAATTTGTAATTACTTTATAATTAAAGGTTGATTTAATTAAAGGGTGACTAATTAATGAAAGTAATTAAGATTTAATTAATTTTAAATTAAGGATTTTATGAATTAAGATAATTAAATTAAGAAAAGATAGTTGATAAAGTTAATTAGGATTGAACCAATTTATAGTTAAGAATAATTAATCGTTGATTTAAATTTTATAAAATAAATTGTGTGGTTAACACACTTAATCATATTCACCTTTATTAGAGATGATTAACTGTCATCAAATATTCTGTTTTGGATTGATATTTTTGTTGTGATACTGTGATTGCTTTGTGATGGACTGTGATTTGTGAGTTGTGATTTGTTCCCATATGACGGTGAAACCCTTTTTGCCCGTAAAACGGCATTTTAGCTTCGATGCGACAGGGAGTCGGATTCCAATTGGTTATTCGAAACCCACATCGAATTATAATGGTAAATCCTTGTGATTTATAAATTTATTTTATCTATGAATCTATGAGTAAAGATAAGCGCTATGGGTTATATCGCTTATCGATGTGATTGAATCTGTGATGATGATGTTGTGCACTATTGTGTTGAACCCTTGGACCACACTTATACACACACAAAAATGGATTGCACGTGGAAATGGGTTAAGTCACAGATTTTTGAAAAATATTTAAAATTGTATTTTTAAATCAAAAAAAAAAAGTTTTGGAATTAGAATTGAAGCTTTGGGAAATGGTTATTTTGAATAACTCGATTGAGTTTGAAATTTAAATAATTTGATTTAAATTTGAATTTAATATTTGAAAATTGAATTCTATGATTTGGGAACTAGGGTTTAAAAAAAAAAGGGTTATTCAACTTATAAACAGGATTATATGGGTTTTTAAACCATTTTTAAAGTGATGATTTGGGAATTTAAATACTAAACCCAAAGATTTTAACTGGTATAAATATAATTGAATTTTTCTGAAACAGAAACTATATGTCTTCAAATAATAGAAGCTTTCACATAAGAAATGAATTTCTAATTTGTGTAAGAAGGATTTCAAGTCTAAAATAAAGACGGTCTTCCAAGTTACCAATAAATCTTTGGAAACGTATTTTGAAAGCTATAAATTGAATCTTTAATTTAAATATTTAAATGAGTTAATCAAATTGAAATGGAAATTGTTTTGGAAATCTATATATAGATCTTTGTGAATCTAGGTGAACGTTGTGAAACGAATCTTTTTAAAAGAAAAGATTTAAATGGTAATTTGTTTGACCATTTAAAAGAAAAACTTTGGATTATCAAGTTGTGACTTAACTGAAATCCCATATCCATATGTTTTTAAACTATTGCGCTCATTATTCGGTTTAGCCGGGAGAGGACCTTGTGTCATGTAACCCATTCCGAATAATGATACGACGTTATGGATTGCATTTGAAGACCGGTGTTGAAGACCGGGTGTCTTCGAGAACGTTAGGATAACCTATCGATTTTCTCTGCACCGAGTAGCTACGGTATAGAGATTCCCTTAGTGATGGGAAGTCCGATCGGGATTGTGGATACCCGGATTTGCAAGGGCTTCTTCGGAAGTGCCTTCGGTTCTGTTCGAACCCGGAACAGACTTGTATGGTTGTATGTCCGACATTACACTTTGAGATGTTATCTGATCTCTATCAAATACATTTCTGCTTGGTGGCGGAGAATTTATTCTCTTAGCTTAACACCCTTCTCTGAGACGTACGAGCTCAGAGGTTATGTAGTTGATATTTATCAGTGATATTCCCAATTTGGTAATGTGGCATGCTGAGTGCTGCTGTGTGATGATCATTGGTTGATCATTTGTGATATGATCATTTGTTTGATCATTTATCTTTGTGATCATTGCTTTGGTCATCTGTTGACCCAAAGCATGGCTTTGTGCCAAAGCGTAGCTTTGTGGACGAGACTGCATCAGGACCTCACACCCCGGAAATGGTCGAAACAGGAAAGATGCGGCAAGGTTATGAGGGTCGCTCCCTTTAGGGTATGTCATTCCCTTCTGGTAAAGGGTGGTATCAGGTATGGAGCCCTGGTATTTAACCTATGTGGTTGCTCCAATCTCATTTACTGTGTGGTTGTTGCTTTGAGGCGCCTCGGATAAAGGTCCCAAAGGACCGGGGGATGGCATATTCGTGTAGTAGTTACCTAGTTACAGAGGTAACCCGGCCTTGTGTTGGTAGAGATCTAACCGTAACGTTAGTTTCTCGGGACGTCCCGCCAGAGGCGATCCCATGTGGCAGTAGGAAGTTCCTTAGCCTGACCATTTGTTGGAAATCCATTCATCCAATACGTGCCTTGTACGGTTTTAGTTGTAGAACCTGCCATTTAACATGGCAGCTATAGTAGGCATAGTATCATGGTACCTATGCTGGCTAGGATTTATATTATACTTTCAAAAGATTTTCCACTATGCACTAGTAATAATATCAAAGGATTTTTCTCGTAGTAAGCATGTTTGACTATCATAAGGAGAAATCTCCCCCATGTGTGCGTTTGCATTGTGTGTGTGCCGGGAGGCCTTATGGTAGTTTCATTTTTCAAAAAGCATTGCGGATTTCAAATTTAAATTTCTCTATCTGTTTTAATAGACCAAATGTTTTTGTTTGCTCATACCAGTCTCATGACTGACCTGGAGTTTATTGTTCCTTTCCTAAACTCGGGGTGCCCACTATTTTCCCACACGGGCAGTCTAGAGTTGGGTTTTTCAGATAGTCAGGTTTAGTAGATTATCTGGAGCTAGTTCCGTCTTTGGATCGGGACTGCACTTGCTTAGCTTTGTGCATCGTTATTGAGAGTCCGAGCTATCGCTGGATTGGTGATTTGGAGATGGAGATTACCGATGCTGGAGTTCTTTCTTGAAGACCATATTAGAGATTTTTGTTCCGCTGCTGTGTTATCTTTTTCTTTCCGCTGCTATTTCTTGTATCTCTGATGTATAATAGTATCTATTGTATCGTCTGTTGTATCATATTGTATCAGATGTTGTATCAAATGATGTATATATGATATATGTTATTCATTTCTTCCACTGTGTTATTTACTTAATGTGTTATAAGCTCCGGCGACTCGAATTTGAACGGTCGAATCTGCGGCATTCGAGTACAATGTAAAGTATGGATGTCGATTTTCGAACGCGAAAAATTCGAATCGTTACAAATCACCCTTTTTTTCCTTTCCAAAAGAAAACATAGTTTAGTTGAAAGTTTAAAACTGGAAATGTCCCACCAGTAAACCCGAAGTACTTCACGTGCAAAACAACTGCATCCCCGAGCAAATCTCACAACCAGTTCCAGATACTCCGGATATACGTGCACGTGCACGCACCATGGCCACCACTCCGGTCATCGTCACCCCTGCCGGCAAGTCACACCTGATCTTCCCACTCGATTATGAGCACCAGAGCTTCCATTCAAACGTGATAACGAGAACGAGCTATACCGAAACCCATCAGGAAAAGTTCATCCATCCTCAACCACCTCTAACTGCCATCACCGATCACCTGAATTCGCGCAACTACCCATAAAAGCTCGCAAGCCCATCCTTCCAACAATTCCCTTGGTCCGAACCACTCAGATTCACAAACGTCGACGAAAATTCCCCTCAACTATTTGACGTTCCTCCCTGACCTTAAACCCTAATGTTGCCTCGCCGTACCACCACGGCGAGAGGTATCCTATCAAATCATTATCCCATACGCCTTAACACCCAAAACCTACTTCAGCCAAGGACGTGGCTATTCTACGATCGTCGATCACCTGGATTTGACCCAAATCCAAAATTCAATCAACCCACCATTTCGAGATCTCCATTAATTTTAAAATTCCCATTCTAGTTTTAAAATTCATCCTTTTTGATAACAATTATGGTTATATAATCAAATCTGTAAAATTTAACGATCGAATTTCTGCCATTGATTGATTTACTCTGTTATTTTTGAAATTTTCGAATGAATCACCTAATATATATATAGTAGAAATTATTATTAGGAATGAAATCATATCCACATACACACTTTATCTTCAAGGATCATAACCTAAAATTATGTACAGGAAGAGAATTCGATTTTTATATGTATTAACAAGATATTATTGTTAAACAGAGACTTGGATATATATTGAACACACATGCTCATTTTTCTTTCAACTTAATACTCATTAGCCTTGATAATTAATTCCTGCAAATCTTAAATCATTCATTACTACCAGATTTATACCTCAGATTTTAGATTTAAGGATGTAGATTACTCACTTATTTATTGAAGAAGCAGGGAGCCAACTCAGATACATTATCATTCTCCTAAAACAGTTTTGCACCTCCTGATGAACTGTTGAATCTGAGTTTGCAAACGCTAATTGAAGTTGATCTTAAAACTGCATGCTAGTTGAAGTTGTTCTCAAAACTGCAGCAGACCCCATCTTCATTTGCTAGAGTTGAAGTTTAATCTTTAAACAGATTTAGGTTTGCAGTTTTTTTTTAGTTTTGCAGATTTTAAACATGAATTTTCTAAAATCTGACTTCAGTTTTCAATTGAAGATAAAGTTTGAACAATAATGAATTGCTAAGTTTTTTTTGTCTATATAATTAATTTCAAAAAAATAATTTTAACATTGCCACTTGTAAAAATATTACTACATGTTATACACTTGTTACTAGCATTATTTCATACTTTCACACTTGTAACTTTTCCATGTGTTTATATTTTTCAATTTCATAAACCATATTTCTTAAATTAACATATGTATTATATTTGTTTACACTTAGTTAGATACATTCTTATGCTTCCATTTGTAATCATGTAAGCATTCAATTTATATTTGAAATCCCATGAATTAATGAATCCTGGAATGATTTTTTTATATAAAACCTATATATATATATATCCATTAAGTAAATACATTATCTTAATTTTATAAATAAATCTTTTAAAGAGAATAATGTAAAACGAATCGTATAAAATCATAAAATATAATTTCAAAATAACTTGAGATATTCACCCTTTGAATTTCTAATTTAAATTCAATTTAACACAAATATATATGTATAGATATGAATAATACCAAATTTATTTGTTTAATCTATAAATTTGTATTTCTATTAATTAACCCAATTATATTATTTATTACAATGCCCAGAAATTCGGGTTATTACAAATTTGTTGTGATTTGTTTGAATCTGAATGTAACATTTATTTTTAAAATAAGCGCTCGTTATTCGGATTAGCCGGAAGAGGACTTTGTGTCATAAAACCCATTCCGAATAATGATACGACGAAATGAGATTGCATTTGAAGATGGTGTTGAAGACCGGGTATTTTCGAAAGCGAAAGGATTACCTGTCGAATGTCTCTGCACCGGGTTGCTTCGGTATAGAGATTTTATCACCCTTTGTGATGGGATTTCCAACGTGATTAGTGAATATCCAGATTGCAAGGGCTTCTTTGGAAATGCCTTCGGTTCCGTTCGATCCCGGAACGGACTTGTATGGATGTGTGCCTGACGTTACACTTTGAGATGTTAAGCTGGTTTCTATCAAGTATATTTCTGTTCGTGGCGGAGAATTTATTCTCTTAGCTTAACACCCTTCTCTGAGACGTACGAGCTCAGAGGTTATGTAGTTGATGGTTACTAGTGATACATTTCCAATTTGGTAATGTGGCATACGAAGTGCTGCTGATCATTTTTTGATCGAAGCATGGCTTTTGTGAAAAGCGTAGCTTTGTGGACGAGACTTCGTCGGACCTCACACCCCGGAATGGTCGAAACAGGAAGGATGCAGCAAGGTTATAGGGGGTTGCGCCCCTTAGGGTATGTGCATTTCCTTCAGGATAGAAGTGGTATCATGGTATGGATCCTAGATATTTAACTTATGTGGATATCGCAAATATATATTACTTTGTGATTGTTGTTGTTGAGGATCCTCGGATAAAGGTTGTTTACAACCGGGGGATGGCATATTCGTGTCAGTAGTTACCTATTTCTGCAGAGGTAACCCGGCCTTGTGTTGGCAGAGATCCGGTTAGGTTCTCGGGACGTCCCTCCAGAGGCGTTCCCATGTGGCAATAGGAAGTTCCTTAGCCTGACTATTTGTTGGAAATCCAAACAAAACAACACGCGCCCTATACGGTTTTAGTTGTATAACCTGCCATGGAATATGGCGGTAACCTTCTATTGAACATGGTAGCTATAGTAGGCATACGACGAAATGGTTTTTTCTACACTATGCATTAGTAATAATATCAAAGAAATTTTTGCGTATCAAGCATATTTGACTATCATAAGGAGAAATCTTCTCCAATTCTGCGTTTGCATTGTGTGTGTGGCGGGAGGCCTTATAGTAGTTTCATTTTCCAAAAAGCATTGCGGATTTCTTTTAAATTCCTTTGTTTTTCTTTTGTAAAAGAATAACTTTTTTAAGATCTCACACCAGTCCCATGACTGACCTGGAGTTTATTGTTCCCTTTCTAAACTCTGGGTGCCCACAATTTTCCACACGGGCAGCTTAGAGTCAGGTTAGCATTATTCTGGAGCGAAGTAAAGAGAAGTTGTTGTGGAGATTGGAAGTTGAAGCTGGATGGCGAGCCGTATCACTTATATATATAATATTTCTTTTCCGTTGTTGTTGTTGTTGTTGTAAACTCTGATAATGTGATGTATAAACTGATATAGTGTTTTTTTATAAAGATTATTCTTTATTATATATTGTTCCGCTGTGAAATGTGAGATTCTATTATTGTTTCTGTTTTTCTTCCATCTTCTTCTTCTTAAACCCTAACGGTTCGATTTTCCGGCATTCGATTGTGCGGCATTTGATACAGTGGACGTATTAATGTCGACTTTTGGGCATCGTGAAATCAGGTCGTTACAAATATCGCGGTATATGGGATTAATATAATATCATCCGCTATTATGCGGCGCATAGGGTCTCATCCGCTATATAATGTGGGAAATCAATCACTCCAATATATACTATATATTATATAATATAGCACATCAAATCAATTCGATCATTCAACCAATTATTTAAATTTAACCATTTAAATTTAAATTAAAACCCAGATGAGTGAGATTAACTCACCTTTGATTTTATTTGCAATCCAATCCAAACGGCTTGTTTCCTTCCTGATTTCAGACCTTGTATAACCAAATTACATATCTTTATTAATCACTAAGGTAATTAAAATTTTGTTTTAAATTAATGCTGACTTATAAATTTTAAATTGTTATGACCAATCAAAATTTACCTTGAAAATCACATTCGATATATAAAATGATCTGTACGATTTGAAAAATCTAATTTTTATGTAACCTTTCGATTTAAACATTTTAAAATCCCTGTTTCACAAATCTTATCTATGTTATATTCCGGTCTAACCCTGATTACATCAACGGTATCTAACTTTATTTTATTTTTATTATTTTCAACCAGAAAAATTCCTGTTTCCAGACTTTATATTTTTTTTTTCAAAATCTTGTCTGTATAATTTCATATATATATTAAATTTGAAAAAAAGAAAATAACCCGCAACTATACCTTACTACCGAAGCCACCAGATCGCAGCCCCTAACATCGAACGCCACCACAACTTCCTCGACCTCCTCCAACTTTGCAAACTCCCCGAAAAGCTAAACTCACCAATACGGCATGATCCTCCTAATGCCTCGAACCACCAACCACACTCGCCTATCATAGTTCGTGACTTCCTGCCACCAGTCCATTTCAACAACCCATCAGAGTCCACCTGGCACCTCCCAGCATCGCCCAATTACCTCGCGCGCCGTCGTGCCTTATTGTCTCGTCGTCCATCGTGACCATGCACACTCCCCAAATGATAACCCTAGATCAACGACATCGATCGAAGCCCAAAACCCCAAGCGGCCTATCGTGCTCCCCCACTCAATCGATCGTGAATCGTTCGTCCCTCTTTTTTTTAAGTCGAATGAATTCGAGTTTAGACGAAGATATTTTTTAGTTTGTTTTTTATTTCGGTATGAAGACTAGAGAGGGAGACGAAGATGTAATATAAATTGGGGATGGCTTCTTGAGTACGAGTGTCCATTTATAAAAATATATTTGACTAGTTGACTTCCAATTTTTATTATATTATAAAACTTCCAAAATGTCCTGTTATACATATCTTGAAATTTTGAACCCCAATGGAGGCATGCTGTTAGGCATTTATAATGTTATACTCTATTTCGAACGCAATGGAAAAGGTTGTGAGTCCTGATTCGATCGTTTGGAGAGGATAGCCTTTTGGACCCAATTATTATATTGAATTTTCGATATAAATTTCAGCGCGTTTCTATCCAGTACGATCAAACTATAACTCCAAACACCTTGAAATTTGAAATCCGATAATAATACACTATTATAGATCTAATGGAACTGGTTTCGTCGAATCCCAAGACTGTACCTCGGAAGGCTATTTAAATATCAACTTTCAACGATATATTTTAAAAGCGAACGAATCACTTCCAATTTCAATTTAAAAGCTTTTATTATCTTCTGCACTATCAATATAAATTTTACAAGCTTTCATATTATTTTTAACAGGCTTAAAACACCAGATTCAACATTTTACCCAACTTCAAATTATTTAATTCAATAATTTAATTATCAAATAAATAGTGATATTTGAATTCAAGTAAAAATTAACTTTTAAATATTTAAAATTAATTAAATATTTCAATTTCAAATATCCAGAAATTCCAAGTTGTCACAACAACCCACTTTAACGTACAGTTTAAGCGGTTAATAAACCACACACGACACACTCAAATTTAACGAAAAGACGGACAGTTAGGAAAAAGAAGAAGAAAGAAGTAACTAAACAATATAGAATCTCACAGTGGAACGAATAATCTATAATATAAACCAATCTTTACACACAAAAAAACCGTAATATATGTTTATACAAACATCAACCAGAGTATACTAACCTGCTCGGCATTGATAGTATAACAAACTATCCTCATAATTGCTGATAAATACAACCATGAATACAATGGAAAAATAACCATGTACGTTAATAGTTCTCTGGCCCTCTAGTTCGTCTCTTGAAGTTAAAAAAATATCCAACAAAACCTGGAAATATGCTTAGTCTGACTCAAGCATTATAGGAAAACAACACCCGGGTCTGGTAAACCCAGCGTGAGTAACTCAAATCTCAAGGAATTATTTTGTTATATCTTGTTTAAAATCCTTTAAAATCAAAGGTATCTAATAAGACCACACCGCATATAAACACGAACATATTTTTACCTTACGATAACCTAAACCTTTATATAGAAAAATCTAGTAATATTATAATAATGTTTAAGATAGAAATACTTATTAATCATAGTTGAAATTGTAACATTATTAAAGTCCAGCATAATAGGTATAAAATCAAGTCTTCATGGCTCTTATTGGAGAATGTATTATGATTTGACGATAATTTGTATTGTAGAAATTGAGATATTGAAATGAAGCAAATGATTATGGTGTATTGAATAATAATCTAAATATAATAGAATAGACTATATTTATACAGTCATTACAACACAAATAAAAAATGAGCTATTATGCTTTTCATACCTACACCGGTTATTGTACATTAGTGAGATGGCCTAATCTCGATCGTTTTGTTGCTTTAACTCTCCCCCTCAAAAATGTTTAGGGTTTGTCTTCCTATGGTGGCTCCACTCCGATCTCTTCAATTTTCAATTTTTTTCGTCAAATTGAGTGCAATCTGAAAGTAAATAGCAGATTTTTGAGTATATCTCACTATTTCACTGAGAATTGAGTGAAAGTGAGATATGTCATGAAAAGCTTCTGACTTTGCTTTATATGTAGTTAGATCTTATGTTCGCCTTTGTGAAGCGTACCTTTGAGTACCAACCAGAGGAAACTTGAGCATGCGAACACCTTACAAGTATAGATCTATCACTTTAGTGGCAAATCTATACTTAATCTTGTCAAAAGATCCTTGCTTTCCGAAGATCTGTCACTTGAATGCAAGTCGGAGACACTTTCGTGCTTTGAGTGCGAACCAGAGAGAGCTTTGAGCATGTAGATGACCTCATTAGTGCAGATCTGTCACTTTAGTGGTAGATCTATGCTTTAAGATCCTCGCTTTTCATTCACCTTGATCTCGGTTCTAAGTCTGGTAAAGTTATTCATAGAAAATGCTTTTGTGAATATGTCTGCAATTTGGTAAGTCAAAGGTACATGATGCATGTAGTTTTTCCTTCATTACTTGATCTTGAACAAAATACAAGTCTATTTCCATATGTTTTGTCCTGGAATGTAGAATTGGATTTTTAGATTGCACTTGGATTACCATTCCATATCACCGGTACAGTGTTAGTATTCACTTTTAGTTCACATAATAGTGATTGCATCCATAGAACTTCTACTGTTGCACATGCTATGCTTCTGTACTCTGCTTCAGTGCTTGATCTAAATATAGTTTGTTATTTTCTGGAACACCATAGTACTGGATTATTTCCTACATATATGCAATGATCTATTGTTGACTTTCTGTCTCAGGATCTGTAGCCCAATCTACATCGGCATAATCAACTATTTTTAGATGTCTTCATGCTTTAAATTGTAGTCCATAATTGGTTGTTCCTTTTAAATATCTAAGAATCCTCTTTACTGCTTGCTAATGTTCATCTTTTGGATTCTGCATAAATTTACACACTTTGTTAACACTGTATGATATTTCTGGCCTTGTAATAGTTGCATACTGTAAAGCACCAACAATACTTCTGTGTTGTTTAGTGTTAAATATAGGTTTTCTCCTGTGTTTTGATAGTTGATGATTTGTCACCATTGGTGTTGGTAGTGAATTTGCTCCTTCCATTTTTGCTTTGTTTAGAATTTCCATAATATATTTTATTTGACATAAGAGCAAATCTGATTCAAGCATTCTTGTAACCTCTATGCCCAGAAAATAACTTAAGGCTCCAAAATTTTTATTGAAAACTGTTGTTCTAAGAATTAAATAATGTTGTTGATCTCTGTCTCATGACTTCCTGTAATAATTATATCATCAACATATATTTGTACATATATAGTGAAGGCATTGCTAATTTTATGAAGAGAGAATTGTCTGACTTAGCAGGTTAAAATCCTAAATTTGTTAGTGGGGATTTCAACGTGTTGAACCAGACTCTGGGAGCTTATTTAAGACCATAAATGGCCTTATTTAATTTGCAAACCAAGCTTTTATTTTCTCTGTATCCTTGAAGTTGCTCCATATAGACCTCCTCTCTTAAATTTCCATTCAAGAAAGCATTGTTTACATCAAGTTGTCTGGTTTTCCATTTGTTATTCAATGCTATAGTAAGTACAACTCTGATGGTAGTTATTTTAACAACTAGTGAAAAGGTCTGATCAAAATCAAATCCTTACTGTTGTATATATCCCTTGGCCACAAGTCTTGCTTTGTATCTAGCAATAATTCCATTTGGATTTCTCTTTAGTCTGAAGGTCCATTTGCATCCCACGACATTTTTGTTTTCTGGTAAATGAACTAAATTCCATGTCTTATTTTCATAAGAGCATCATACTCTTCATCAATTGCCTCTTTCCAGTTATTGTTGCTCACTGCTTCATCAAAGTTGCTTGGTTCTTCTGATATGATTGTTGCATTATATATATTTTGGTTTGTAAATCTCACTTTTTGATCTGGTAATAATAGGATGTCAGCTCTCGGTTGGTTGAGATGTACATGCTTGTTCAATTGTGTTGTCTTGCTGTACATTATTTTGATGCTCATGCTCTCCATCTCGACTTGTTCTGTATGATTGACTGTGTGTAGGAGTGTGATTGGGTTGATCATATTGCTATGCTTTTTTCATGACCTAGTTCATTGAGTACTGTGTGTTGTGGATCAGAGTGACCTGAGTCTTCTTCAATCCATTCCTTCCTTTCTTCATTCTGATATAAAGGTATATCTGGTATTGAAACTTTTGGATTGTGTACTTCCTGTGTTGTTTTACTCCCGTCCTAGAGAATGGAAAAACACTTTCATTAAAGACAACATGCCTTCTTATAAACACTTTACCATTACTGTGAAGACACTTGTAACCATTTTGATTGCTTGCATGGCCTAAAAAGGTACAAGCAGTAGATCTAAAATTTAGTTTATGAGCATTGTAAGGTCATAGATAAGGGAAACAAGGACATCAAAAAATTATTAATCTATGATAATCTGGTTTTGTGTTGAATAAAAGTTCTAAAGAAAATTTATTCTTCAAAAATTTTGTTGGTAGCCTATTTATTAAATAGACAGCAGTGCTAAAAGCATCTGGCCAAAATTTCCATAGGTAAACACCCTTGATCTAATAGAGTAAGACCACACTCTATAATGTGTCTGTGTTTCCTTTCAACCAGACCATTTTGTTCTGAAGTGTATGGGCATGTTATTCTATGAATAATTCCTCTTTTTTGAAATAAATCATTAAGTGGTTTTAATTCTGCTCCACCATCATTTTATAGAATTTTTAATTTGTGATCAGTTTGTCTCTCTGCTTGTGTTATAAAGTGCACCATAGCCCTACCAGTTTCTGATTTGGTTTAAGAAAGTATATCCATGTGTATCTGGTGTGTGCATCAATAAATGATATGTAATAATTAAAACCATAATCTGAATTGATTGCTGATGGACCCCAAAGATCAGCAGCAATCAATTCAAGTGGTTTTTCATACTCAGTTTGTGAATCAATGAATGGTAAGTTGTGGCTTTTTCCCATTTGACAATAAGTGCATACATATGGTAGAGTAACATTTTCAAAAGAAATTTTATTATCCAATAGAACATGTTTTACAACATTGATATTGGGATGCCCAAACTAACTTGATATGCCATGAATCAAACACACTATTTTTCTCATCAGTAACAGTAGCCAGATTACAAGAATTTTCACAACTTCTGGGTTTTCTTGAGTTAGCAAGATTAAACTTCTATAATCCTTTGTCAAGATTATCCTGCAAGAGAATATCCTTAGTGAGTACGACTTTGACTAAGCAGTAATTAGGATAAAATTCAAAATAAACATGGTTATCACTTGTAAATTGTGATACACTTATGAGATTTTTCTTTATTTGTGGTACCCTTAACTGATTATTAAGATACAATAGCCTTTGACCTTTTATGCAAGTGAGTCCCGTGTGTGTGATTTTAATACTCTTACCATTACCCATATGTGTGGACTATTTACCTCTGTATTCTTTCTACCCAAGTTCAGATTTTCCAGATTATTTGTGATATGAATGGTAGCCCCTGAGTCTGGATACCAGCCATCATCAGTTGCATCATCTGTCTTTATAACTATGTTTTGCTGATTATTTCTTGATGCTTTTGATTGATTTCTTGAGTAAACTTGTCCCATGTTAACATTTGGATTAGCTCTTCTTTGACTATTTTATTTTGAATTGTTGTATAATTTGCATTGAATCTGAAGTAGCATTTGACTGCAGTATGGCTAACTTTTTCACATATTTGGCATCTTGCTCTGTTATTATTGTTCCATCTGCCTCTGCCTCTTGCTCCATTGCTATAGCCACCTCTTTGATATGTTTGATCTGTCTTACTGTTGCCTTGACCTATGCCTTTGTAATTAGCTACATAGTTGATAGACATGTCTGAATATAGTGGTATTTTATGATCAATTCTTCCTTCATAGGCAAGATGGGTGGAGAGAATGTACTCTAGCGATGGCATGTTTTTTTTATGTGATAGCTGCCACAACTGATTCATATTCTTCACCATGACCATTTAGAATGGTTAAGACTTGTTCTGTATTGATACTTTATGGCATGCTACTTCTAACATATCACATGTCACTTTAATCTTTAATAGATAGTCTTTCATGGGTAAGTTGTCTTTCTTGATGTTTTGCAACATCCTTTTGTAGTGCATCACCTTTTCAACTCACTGTGTGTTGAAAATTCTCTTAACTATACCCCATATTTCATTGGATGTTTTCCAACCAAGAACCTGAGACAACAAGTTAGTACTGATGGATGATAATAACCATGAACATATAAGTCTGCCTTGTCTATGATGTGTTGTGTATTCCTCATTACAAATCACTTTTTTTCTTGATTATTTATACATTTTGGAGGGACAAAGATGGTGCCAACATTAAATCCCTAAAGGCCATAGCCTTGGAGTGCAGTTTCAATTTGGAGCTTCCACAATAGAAATTGTCATCTTCAAGATGAACAATTATCAATTGGCTTTGAGGACTGATCTTTGTTTTGATGAGACTTTCTGTTGCATTTTCTAACTATTGTGTGTTGACAGAGCTTTCAGATGTTTCAGAGTTGTCGTTATCATCGGTCATGTTGAACTTTGGCAAGAATCAATTTGAAAGGGAAAATTGGGAAATGAGTAGAGGCAAGAACTTCTTTGATGGTCAAGAACTAGGTTAGATGCAGCCAAGCTTCGGCGACGAGGCCTTTCTAATAAGCTTTTTGTACGTCACTTGCTTTTCTTGATAATTTGATTGAGTTCTTAATTTTGCTTTGATTTTCCTTCTTTAGTCTTTGAGTTTGTTTGAATTTGGTTGCAGTCGAGACTTTATGTTTCAGGAACGACACAAAACTATGAAAGATTCTCGACAAAAACCCAAATGATGAGATTGATCTCTGATGGGTTCTGATTATCAGATGATGATGATTAATCTGAGGATAATTAGTTTCTTCTTTAATCAGTGAGATGAATTTTGATGCTTTTAAGCCCTGAATGACTCTGATACCATACTATGATTTGATGATAATTTGTATTATAGAAATTGAGAGATTGAAATGAAGCAAATGGTTGTAGTGTATTAAATAATAATCTGAATACAGTTGTATGGACTGTATTCATACAATCATTAAAGCACAAATAAAAATGGGCAGTTGGGCTTTTCATACCTACATCGGTTAGTATACAATGCAGTACGTTATTATGAGAGATAGCCTTATCTTGATCATTATATTGCTTTAACTGAATGGATTCCAACAATGGCAAGGTAAGGGACAACCATTCGAATAGTATACCACTAGATAAAATGTACCTATGATCAGACGCTGAATTTGGTCCACCCCTACCAACACTGGACCGGCCTACCCCTGAACTTGGATAGTACCGAATATGTCATCACCCCACTTGCTTTCCAACCTTAATCGAGAGCCCACATGCACAACCAAATCCATAATATGATGATCTACACCACTAATGGGAGCAACCCACATAGCCCTGCTACATCTGCCCTATTTTAGCCATTTCTAGGTTGTGAGGCTTGAGGCTACGATTACCTTTTAAATACTAACCCCACTTGGAGAGCTAACACTGCCCTTAAGGCAGCAAAATAGTGCCAGCATTCATCCATACATGTTCGTTCTAAGTCTGAGCAAGACCATAGGCCCTACCTCCACCGCATCCATTTTTGAATCACCCTCAGGATTAGTAGTAGGTATCTCTTGCACTTCAAAAGCTCCTTCTTAGATTCCATATTCTTTAAGATGTCTTCAATTCGAAACGCTTGAGTTGGATCGAAGTGGTTTTCATATAATTTATACTTATTGATCCCGGTCTTTTCGAAACAACATTCGATTGTTCCGGTAAAATCAACTCGGTTCTTTTGAAAATAATCAAGCAATACATAGGAGCAGGGATCACCCCCTAACTGTTTAAGTGGATAGATCTCCCTATCATTTATCTAGGAGAACAAAATGAGATTTATACACACAATATAGCATCATCAAATATGACTGTGCCATATAATTCACATGTTTCTTCTTGATATTTTTGGAGTTATATTTTGGTCCAAATTTGATAGTTGGTTATTTAACTATCAAACAAACAAACATCCAACGTAGATTATATTTCCCATGGAAACTACGAAGCCTCTTAAATTAATCTTTCATAAATTTAAAATCACATTACAAATATTTATTAAAATCTTCGTATATCTCACCAGAATAAGTATATTCAAAACCATTTCTTCCAAAATATTTGAAAAACTTATAAAAATAGATTTTGAAAGTATCGTTAAATATCAATCATGGATCGCGGTTTGCTCAATGGTTACGTCGCTATCCCCGTGAATCCATAGTAAAATATAGGCAATCACTGCCCCTCGAATTACGCCATAAAATTAATCGTTTCTCTCAAATTTCTTTATCTTATATAAATACCTCTAAATCATTTGGTAAAGCTTCTTTATAAATCTCCAATCTATTTATGAACATTCTTTATAAATCTCAAAATACCATTTATAAAACTTCTCCTTTTAGATCTTTAAAACTTATTTTGAAATCCTTTTATAAGTATCTAGAACCATTTATAAATCTCTTCCCATATTTAAACAAATTTATTACCAAACTTTATAAGTTCGTAAGGTTCACTTGATAAACTATAAATTATTTAAGATAACTTTTAATAATAAGTTATTATTTAAAGATACTTCTATTTCATTTTAATAAATTTTTATATAAAATAATAACTTTTAAAATCTCTTTAATGATATATTAAATTAATTTTGAACATTATTATTGTATTAATAAGTTAATTTCAAAATAATATCAATATAATAATTAATTAACTTTAAAAAGTTATTAAAACGATAATTAATTAACTTTAAACTAATTTTAATATGATAATTAATTAACTTATAAATATAATTAAATAACTTAGATCAATATAATTAAATAACTTTGATTAAAAATTGAAGTATAGATAATCATTTTAAAAGAATAACTAAAATATAATCAAAACATTTCAAAAAAATAATTAAATAAATTTTAAATAATAATTAAACATTCATAAATAACATTTAAGAAATAACTTTTAAGAATCATATTAATAAAATAATTAACTTAAATCATTAAAATTAATAATTATCTTTAAACATTACTAATAAATAATTATTACTTTTAAAAAAAATCTTAATGTTAAATAAAAATTCTAAAACTAACTTTCAAATAAAAATTTAACTTTTTAAAATTTGAGGAGGCTTAACGATCACCCTGGTACTTACATAAGCTACCATCTCATTCAAGGTTAACTTTTCAAGTTAATAACTTATATTCACATAATTAGTGACTATATAAATAATTTGACATTTAACCGTCATTGGTTACCGTATCACTAATTCAAAGGGGCATATCAATTAACGATATATAATCAAATGTCCAAATCTATAAAATAGCAGAACTGGGATTTATTCTTCTAATTAAATGTAATTAATTTTAATTAGTAGAACAATGTTGTCCAATTACCATATTTGACCTAATTTAACTTAACAGTAATTTATTTGGCCAAATAAACATTAAAAATTAAGATATATAAATTTAAATGACGGTATTATTTAAAATAACGTGATTTATACCCAGCCTGTTTAAATATAAAACAAATTTTAACATGTCCCAAGCTACTAACTGGTTACATTAAAAGGTTGTACTAGTTCATACAAACCTAACGCAAAAATCTATGGGTTTAACGGATTTAATGCGAACAAGATATGAATTTTCAAAGTTAACATGTTAATATATATATATATATATAATTAAAACAAAAATACATATATAAACACTCACCCAAACGGGTCGAGCCCAATAAGCAAACCAACACGCACCCAAATCTACACCTCCTTCTTCCTCTTCAATTCGATTTCTAGCTACCCATAACCGTGCATATCCATGCACGATCTTCTAACCAACCAACATCGCCTCTCGCCATTACCAACAAATCGAACTTCTCCCTCTTGTCATGTCACCACCCATCACCAAGCCTCTGGCCCTCTTTATCATGATCCGATTGAACGAACCTATAACCAAGCTATAGGTCGCCAAAAGTCGCGATAGTTATTCTCACCAAACTCTACCGAAACTTGCCACGGCGAAGCACTATCCAAGCTTGACATCTCGGCACCCTCTATCATGCGAATCGATGACTAAATAATCGATTATCCCCAAATCTAGTTTTCGAAGAACGTCAAATGTCATCATGGAATCATGCCTTACTTATACCAAAAATGCTATGCTTCGATATGAACTTGACAGTGCTAGCGGCGTCGAACGATTCAAAACGAATCGAGAGAAGTGATTTTTTGAAGTTTGATTCACATATTTCCCATTTACTAAATTTTGGATGATTTCTTGTTCGTTAGTGTATGAAATCAAGCACCGTCAATTTTTTAAAATATTAGAGGCTGAACAAATGACTTTTGTTTTGGTAGTTTGGGCTAATTGTTGATGAACGAAGAGTTGTTGATTTTTGAGAAAGATGGACCAATGTTTTTCTGTTTCACCCTTCTACGTTGAACCACCAGATACATATAGGCGACCCAAGAATATGATGTGACAAGGTTAGAAAAGGTCAGTGAAGACAGGGGGGACAAGGGAGCAAGGGAAGGCAAAAATGTGGTTGACAGAAGAAAAAAGGAATGAGATGTTATGTACTTTTTGTATATAAATGTACTGGTTAGTACAAATGTGTACACATTGTTTTTGAATTGAGTATAGAAATACTACGCGATTATAAAACGACAATAAAATACACAAGTTATCCAATTCTGCGAAGTTTCAAAATGATAATCTTTTTCGTAAAATAAGTCAAATGGATATTTATTTATTTTGCAAATTAAAAATTATGGAAATTTTTATAAATTAAATTAAAAATACATCATTCAAAATCAAGCAATTATTTGGAACATAGATTTTATTGTAATTTAATTTAAATCCAAATATTTAAACAAATTAAATATTCAAACTCAAAGACCCAAAAATTCGAAATGTTTTACTCTCCCCTTATAAGAATTTTGTTCCTAAAATTCCTGCACAATAACACTCAATACTATCCGTAAGCCCGAAGAATGTTCATAGATCATTCATATACTAAATCTTATTCGATCACTACTCGAATACATAACTCCGCTTCCAAACCAGTATCGCTCACATCATTTTCTAGTGCGGATTCCGATCGGGCTTCTTAATTAGGAACCTCTGCTCTCCTTACATAGTTGTAGCTATGATAGAAAATCTTGGTTCCATATCAAGAACTCTCATCAAGCGTTCGTCGTCAAAAATCATGTACTAGATCCTTATTTGGAATAGCGTGGAACACCTTAAAGTCTTGTACTCGAATATTAGACTAAAATTATATTGAAAGAGAAATGATCTACACCCATTCTACATACTGATTTTAATTGGTTGTTCCAATACCAATTCTATTAGCACTAAAATATTTATGGCTACATTCATAAACCCAACTTAAACTCACAAATTTGTATAATATACTATCACACCCTAGGGGCATACACAACCATCCAATTAAACTTTTATTTTTGGAATTTGCTTAATAATTTTAAACATCCCGGTTTTATCCAAAGCGTATTTTGAATAATACTATATATTTTAATCCATATATATATATATATATATATATATATATATAACTCGAATAACTTCAAAATTAAACCAAGAAACTAGGTACTAGCAAACAGTTTAATACATTCCTTACAAGAAGGGTGATACTCAATAGAAACGTTTGCCACCCAAACGTATCTCTTAACCCATTTTTAGTTATTTTCGAGCCACTCGAGCTAGTTAACTTGAAACCACTTCTTCTCTTCCAAATCCATTTTGAAACAATACTAAATATATTTCCACACAAAAAGTTTTTAACAAACTATCCATTTCCAAATCACTTTGGATTCATCCCTATTCAAACCCATTCCGACGGTACAATGACCAAAAGAATAATTTTCTAAGTGCACAATATCGTTAGCCTAAGCAAACATCCGATCATCACTTAAGAGATTATTCTGATTACCACAAAACAAATCTGGACTTATTTCTCAACACCAATCTAATCAAATATACCTTTTCTTTAAAATTCATTTTTGTAAAGACATTTAAATATATTTCTAAGCAAACTATTTTCAAAGGATTGATACACCGGAAACCCATTTAAGAAAACCATTATTATTATCATTTCCAAAGTCATTTATACTTTAAAAGTATCTCAAGTAAAATTATCAATTCTTTTCTCCAGAATCATTTGAAATAATAACATACACATTTACTTTATAGTAAATCAAATCATATTTTTGGAATCAAATCAAAATTTATTTTATCAAAATAATTATATAGCGAAATCCTTATGGTAGTAACTGTCCACTTAGAAATTCGAAAATGAACACTGACAATGTTGCAATTATCATTGGAATCTGCATAGTCAATGTTTTCTATAACTGTAAGTACACACTTTTCCGTACAGTTTGAGCGAAAAATAAACCATAACCATATCTCGGTCTCTTCAGAATCTGTATAGTCAACGTTGTAACAACCCGCAAAATTAACGATTTTATATTTAAATGATTTATTTAAATATAGCGTCGTTAGTCGGATTTTGGGTCCGAAATGTTACTTTTTGCAAACGGTCGAATTGTGTCTCAAGACCACTTCCATTGAGTTCAAAACGTCGTTTGCGATCTTTTTGAGTATAAGCTTCGATATGTTTGGAGTAAGTTGAAATTGGCTACGTTTTCTAGTTGGGTTTTGGGTTTGAGTTCAGCCCACTAGCTAACTAAACCCTCTAACTCAGCCCTCTCCTCTCCATTCTCTCATTCTTATTTCTAAAGCTCTACCTAAAACTGAAAATGGTGGAAGGGAAGAGGAAATAGAAATTGCAAGCCCTAGTTTCTTCTTGCAAGCTTGAATTCTTACTCCAAAATCAAAGAGAAGCCATTGGTAAGCCTCCTCTTCATCTTCTCCAACTCTTTCTTCTTCAATTTCAGAAAATTTCCAAAACCTAACTTAGGTAGTACTTGTTTTGATCTTAGATTGAAGCTTGTTGGGTTGAAGTAGAGTTTGGTTGGTCTTCTCCTTGTTATTGAGCTTCTTCTTCCTCTTTGTTTTTGGGTTAAAGGTGAGTTTTGAACTCACATCTACTTCTCTTGATTTCATGGGTGTTGGGTATGAATTCCTAACAAGTATGCATGTGCCATTGCTTTGGATTTGAAAAGAATTAACATTCATTGAAAACAGGGCAGGAAGTGCAAATCATCAGGTTCGGCCGACCGAACTCAGGGTCCGGTCGACCGACCTGCTACCTGGGCACTTCCCTGCCTCTGTTTTGGAAGTGCAGAAATTTGGGCTCCGGTCAACCGACCAGAGGTCCGGTCGACCGACCTGCTACCCCGAGCACCTCTCTGTTTCTGGCCCGGTCAACCGACCTAGGAGGTCCGGTCGACCGACCTGCTTCTGTTTTGCCTATTTTTGCATATTTTGATTGGTTTTCCAAATTTTATCGATTCAAGTTGCTTTTTAGTAGTTGTTACTGCATGTTTGACTTTGATAACTTATTCTTGACTTCATCCACGGGTTTTCATAAAATAATCTCTCGAATCATATTTAAAAGCTCGTTTCTCCAATTTATAAATTCTATTTAAAACACACAATTTAGCACTTTGAGCGAAGTGGAAGGGTGATTAAATGGTTGGGCAAAACACGGACCATGAATCTGTGCGTTTATCCTTCCGATTAATCCCCGACCTATTCAATTGATCGTTTTGACCTTCGGGTTTGGTTTATCGATGATATGAGGTAAACTTTGTACTGCTTTGAGTGTGAAAGTGACTGACGGATAGTAAACCGTTTAGTGCGAACGAGTGGTTATGGGACGCACGTTAACACTTTTCGGATTCCTTTTCGAGAGTTGTGACACATTCCGCCAGTTAGTGGTGTCCAGTACTGGGTCTTCGACCTTCACCACTACGGCTTGTCGCCCTATAGTATCGCTTTCGATGTTGGTCTTTATGAGCCGCATGGGTGATATTGGGTTTGTGCCTTCGGGTTTGTCACCCTATAGTATCGCTTTCTATGTTGGTCGTTATGAGCCGCATGGGTGATATTGGGTTTGGAGTCTTCGGGCTCATGGATCCTTGTTTATACAGTACTGAGCTCGAGCAATCATACGTTTCATTGATATTATATTCCCTTGGTATCGCCCATCGGTGTTGGTCTTTTTGAGCCGCATGATGTATAACGATTACCTTGTGGAACTTGTATACCTTATGGGTATTTGTTATTTGTCTTTTTGGCTTTCTTTGGGATATTTGTATCCTTTGTTTATCTATTTTGCCGATGATATGAGGCTTGTCTTGATATGTTCATCTTTTGTTAGATGATTGTGTTATCTCTTTTAGAGATATTTGTTATACTTTGTAACCTTGCAGGTTTATTGTTGTTCAGTTTATCTAACTGATTTGTTTAGCTAGACTGACCCGTGTATTAATTACTCGGGTCAGACCGAGATGTTTCAGGTTAGGTGCCTTTGGACTTAGCCTATTTTGCTTCCGCATGGACTACTCCGCTAGCTTCTTTTCGTCATAGCTTTTTGTGTAGTCCTATTTTGTTGTAACTCTGATATGTATTCTTGTGAACTCGTCTGTATATTGTGGTTTGCCATACCACTTGACATGTATTATTTTGTATACTCTGCTATGTATCAGTATATGTGTATATGATGGTTTACTGTTCTGTGATGTATATTGCATTTGAGTTGTTATATTCTGTTCTGGTAGATCCTCTAGCCACCTATGGTTTTGTTTTAAGTATTCATTGGATATGTCGATCTGCTTGGTAAGGCAATTGTCGATGTATTCAATAGATAATTAAAGCAAGGCTATAGATGGTCACTCCTAAATAGCCTTATTCTCCGTGTTAGCAGACGGTATTATCTATTAATACTCTTTGCTAGCGTGGGTATAGAGGTGGGGCGTCACAGCTTGGTATCAGAGCTGAGTTCAGAACAAAATATGATAAACACAGAATAGAGCACATATTACGATACATCAGAGTGTGATAAGTGATACAAATCTTTGAATCATCGTGTCTCTCTATTCCTTCTACCATCAAAGGTTAGATAGGATTTGGGAATATGCCTAGGAATGCATTTAAATTCCGTAGTATTCCGTATTGAATTATCTACCTTGGGAATAATCTTTACCTTATCTTAACTTTCAGCTTATGGCTGGAAGAGACGGAGGACGACGCTCGGATGTTGGGCAATCCAGTGGCTCACATCCGGACGGCGTTTATATGTTTGCCGATCAGTTTTTAGAGTGGTTTAGGAGCACACAGCCTCCAGCTCCTACTCGAACATCTCCTCCATGCATGTCCACCTTCGCACGTTTGTGCAGTGATTTTTCTCATCTTGGAGGGAAGCCATTTAAAGGCTCCGAGATTGTTCTTGAGGTCCAAGCTTGGGTTCGCATGTATGAGCATGTTTTCTCTCGCATGGATCTTTCTGATCATGATAGGGTTCTTGTAACTTCTAGCTTATTGCAAAAGCGTGCCCTTGACTGTTACGAGCTTCTTTTAGCTGAATTTGATGAGTCTGCTCTTTCTTGGACTCAGTTTCGGGAACGATTCGAACTCAAGTTCGTCCCTGAATCTGAGAAAGTTTTATTGACCCATCGCTTCCTTGAGTTGAAGCAAGGGGAGTCTTCCGTTTTTGAGTATGTTGCATCATTCGAGGCCTTATCTAAGTATGGTCTTGAATTCATTAGCACCTTGTATAGGAAGAATCTGAAGTTTGTATCTGGTCTTAAGAAATGTCTTAAGAAGTCTTTAATGCTACAGCTTAAGCTTTCTTTTGAGGAGTTGGTTGATTCGGCACTTCATCCCGGAGCCTTCGAGAAGGAGTGTGATTGTGGGGATGGTGTTGAGATTCGCAAGAACCCTAACAAGAAGAAGTTTCCATTGGATAAGCGGGAATTTTTCCCTTCCAAGAAGAAAAAGCCCGTTGAATCTAATTCTCAGTCTCAGTCTGCTGGAACACCTTCCACTCGGAAGTGTTTCAATTGTGGTTCCCCTGATCATATGATTCGAGCTTGCCCTATGCCTCTCTTCTGCCACTATTGCAAGAAGGAAGGCCATCGTATTTTCACTTGTCCTATTGTTCCGAATAATATTCTATCTGGCAAGCTAAAGATAACAGATGCTTCTAGAGGTTCTTCTCGGAGAAAAGGTACATCTCCATCTGTTTAGGAAGGTTCTATTTTATTTCTTTACTATTGTATTCGAGTTCTCTTCGATACGGGGGCTTCGCCTTTTTTTTCCATATCGAAGAAGCTCTTCGATGATTTATCTTTGGATGTTTCTTGTATGGTTACTTCTTTGAGAATTGCGAATCCGAATTGGGGGATCCGCAACGCTCAATTTGCTTGTATTAATGTCGAGATTATTTTATGTGATTTTCTTTCCGAGCCAATTTTCATGTTATGCGTTACTTAGGCTTCGGAATTGATATTTTTGAAAGGATTGACTTAATTATTATGAAGTCATATCCTATATCCCGAGTGGACTATTCATCCTCAACATTTTGAATCTGTTAAACAGATTTCTATTTTCTTTGTGATTTCGATTCCAATTTGATCTCATCATTTTATTCTTTAAGCCCTCATGACGAGGAAAGTGTTGTTTCTCTCATTCTTGTAGTTTGAGAATTTTCTGGTATTTCTGGTCTTGTCTTAGGATTATCACCCAAGCAATCTTTTGTTGTAGTGTTAAGGTGTTTTTAGCTCGACCTTACCACCGGTTTACATTTGACTACGAGTTGTGGAAGTTAGCATTCCACTTACCGCTCTCCGCACTCGTTGTAATTCTTATGAGTGATTTGTTGTGTCATTCAGTTTGTCCAGCTCATTTCATCCATTTTATGAATCGAGTATTCTACGAATATCTCGATGATTCCATTTTTGTATTTGTTGATTTTAGATGGAATTAGCAATCTAAAATTTTTGCAAATCTTTTTCATAAGAGTTATTTATAAGTATAAATGGGATTTTTGTCTTTAAAATGAACAAAGAGAATTTTCAAAAGTTTTTAGAAATATGTTTATCATATAGAAGATTGTTTTGTGATTGTATTGCCCATTAAGTGCTTTAAGAATTCTGGTCGATACGCTTGATCAACGTTATCGATAGGAATCTCCTAAACACTTTGATGAGACAATTTGACACAATAAATTGATTTGAAAAAAAATTCTAAAAAAATAGTTACATAAAAATAATTGTGATTTTGAAAGTTTTAGTTTTTCGGGGAAGAATATTATTTGAAAGAACTCTTTTTCGATACTCTTATTCTTGGGATTCCCGAAGGGAACCAAGACTTTATCTTTTGTTCCAAAGCTAATCGTATTGGTTTGGATGTCGTTCCCTTGCAAAAGAGAACGCGCTACCACTTATGTTTCTAAACCATTAAAGTTTACCGAGACTAGATATGCCACCTATGACCTAGTGGTCGCGGCTATTATTTTCGCCTTTTGTATTTGGCATCGTTACTTTTGGGTAAGGGATTTTACTCTCCTTACCAATCATAATTTTGAAATGTTTATTTTCTCATAGGGAACTTAATGTTGGTTCGAGTTCCTAGCATCTTATGATCTTGATATTTTAATTCCCGAAAAGGGGATCGTGTTGCCAATGCATTTAGTTGTAAGTAGCAAGTGATTGTTCCTTTGTTGATGTCCGAATGGAATGGTCTTTTTACCAAGTTCATCAGACGTTTTGTTGTACTTTATTTTGTTGAGCTTTGGTTCATTTGACGTATTGTTTGTACCACGTTGGTGTTCCAAATTATTTTGAGCTTAGGAATCCATAGAATTCTCTGAGCAAGCAAGTTCGGACTTATCCTCTCGTGCTTTCTATGGTGAACTTCTTATTCTGTTATTCTTTTGTGTTGATATGTTTGTGGTAGTTGGGAGAATCACCTACCTCTTGTAGAGTTCTCCTACAATAATAGTTTTCAGTCTAGGATTGGTATGGCTCCTTTCGAAGCCTTATATGGAAGGCCATGTCGATCACCTTCTTGTTGGTTGGAATCTGGGGAGAAGCTTATTCTTGGTCCAGTTTTTGTTCGTGATTCTTCCGAGAAGATTGATCTTATTCGATTGAGAATGAAAGAGGCACAGAGTCGCCAGAAATCCTACGCGGACAACCGTAGGAAGCCTCTCGAGTTCTCAATCGGCGATCTTGTTTTTATTCGTGTTTCTCCTTTGAATGGGGTTGTGCGCTTCAGTATGACTGGGAAATTGGCTCCTCGTTATATAGGACCATTTTCTATTACTGAACGTATTGGCCCTGTGGCTTATAGAGTTTCACTTCCAGCTCATTTATCTGGTATTCATGATGTGTTTCACGTCTCTCAAATTCGGAAGTGTCTTCGGGAGTCGGATTCTGTTATTTCTTCTCCTGATTTGCAAGAGCTTGAGGTCTCACCGGACTTATCTATTGTACAGCAGCCTATTCGCGTACTTCATACGGAGGTACGACACCTTCGAAACAAGGACGTACCGCTCATTAGGGTTCAATGGTCCGCTAATCCCAATGACTGTACTTGGGAAACCAGAGAGTTTATCGAGCGATCCTATCCAGGTTTTCTGTCTTTTCTTTGAAACGGTGAGAATGTCTTTTCATCTCAAGCTTATTTCCTTTTCTTTTGAATGTTGTATGTATGTAGTTGTTACAAATATCGTCTCTAACAATTGCGGGGACACAATTTTGTAAGGAGGGGAGATCTGTAACAACCCGCATAATTAACGATTTTATATTTAAATGATTTATTTAAATATAGCGTCGTTAGTTAGATTTTGGGTCCGAAATGTTACTTTTTGCAAACGGTCGAATTGGGTCTTAAGACCACTTCCATTGAGTTCAAAACATCGTTTGCGATCTTTTTGAGTATAAGCTTCGATATGTTTGGAGTAAGTTGAAATTGGCTACTTTTTCTAGTTGGGTTTTGGGTTTGAGTTCAGCCCACTAGCTAACTAAACCCTCTAACTCAGCCCTCTCCTCTCCATTCTCTCATTCTTATTTCTAAAGCTCTACCTAAAACTGAAAATGGTGGAAGGGAAGAGGAAATAGAAATTGCAAGCCCTAGTTTCTTCTTGCAAGCTTGAATTCTTACTCCAAAATCAAAGAGAAGCCATTGGTAAGCCTCCTCTTCATCTTCTCCAACTCTTTCTTCTTCAATTTCAGAAAATTTCCAAAACCTATCTTAGGGAATACTTGGTTTGATCTTAGATTGAAGCTTGTTGGGTTGAAGTAGAGTTTGGTTGGTCTTCTCCTTGTTATTGAGCTTCTTCTTCCTCTTTGTTTTTGGGTTAAAGGTGAGTTTTGAACTCACATCTACTTCTCTTGATTTCATGGGTGTTGGGTATGAATTCCTAACAAGTATGCATGTGCCATTGCTTTGGATTTGAAAAGGATTAACATTCATTGAAAATAGGGCAGGAAGTGCAAATCATCAGGTTCGGCCGACCGAACTCAGGGTCCGGTCGACCGACCTGCTACCTGGGCACTTCCCTGCCTCTGTTTTGGAAGTGCAGAAATTTGGGCTCCGGTCAACCGACCCAGAGGTCCAGTCGACCGACCTGCTACCCCGAGCACCTCTCTGTTTCTGGCCCGGTCAACCGACCCAGGAGGTCCGGTCGACCGACCTGCTCCTGTTTTGCCTATTTTTGCATATTTTGATTGGTTTTCCAAATTTTATCGATTCAAGTTGCTTTTTAGTAGTTGTTACTGCATGTTTGACTTTGATAACTTATTCTTGACTTCATCCACGGGTTTTCATAAAATAATCTCTCGAATCATATTTAAAAGCTCGTTTCTCCAATTTATAAATTCTATTTAAAACACACAATTTAGCACTTCGAGCGAAGTGGAAGGGTGATTAAATGGTTGGGCAAAACACGGACCATGAATCTGTGCGTTTATCCTTCCGATTAATCCCCGACCTATTCAATTGATCGTTTTGACCTTCGGGTTTGGTTTATCGATGATATGAGGTAAACTTTGTACTGCTTTGAGTGTGAAAGTGACTGACGGATAGTAAACCGTTTAGTGCGAACGAGTGGTTATGGGACGCACGTTAACACTTTTCGGATTCCTTTTCGAGAGTTGTGACACATTCCGCCAGTTAGTGGTGTCCAGTACTGGGTCTTCGACCTTCACCACTACGGCTTGTCGCCCTATAGTATCGCTTTCGATGTTGGTCTTTATGAGCCGCATGGGTGATATTGGGTTTGTGCCTTCGGGTTTGTCACCCTATAGTATCGCTTTCTATGTTGGTCGTTGTGAGCCGCATGGGTGATATTGGGTTTGGAGTCTTCGGGCTCATGGATCCTTGTTTATACAGTACTGAGCTCGAGCAATCATACGTTTCATTGATATTATATTCCCTTGGTATCGCCCATCGGTGTTGGTCTTTTTGAGCCGCATGATGTATAACGATTACCTTGTGGAACTTGTATACCTTATGGGTATTTGTTATTTGTCTTTTTGGCTTGCTTTGGGATATTTGTATCCTTTGTTTATCTATGTTGCCGATGATATGAGGCTTGTCTTGATATGTTCATCTTTTGTTAGATGATTGTGTTATCTCTTTTAGAGATATTTGTTATACTTTGTAACCTTGCAGGTTTATTGTTGTTCAGTTTATCTAACTGATTTGTTTAGCTAGACTGACCCGTGTATTAATTACTCGGGTCAGACCGAGATGTTTCAGGTTAGGTGCCTTTGGACTTAGCCTATTTTGCTTCCGCATGGACTACTCCGCTAGCTTCTTTTTGTCATAGCTTTTTGTGTAGTCCTATTTTGTTGTAACTCTGATATGTATTCTTGTGAACTCGTCTGTATATTGTGGTTTGCTATACCACTTGACATGTATTATTTTGTATACTCTGTTATGTATCAGTATATGTGTATATGATGGTTTACTGTTCTGTGATGTATATTGCATTTGAGTTGTTATATTCTGTTCTGATAGATCCTCTAGCCACCTATGGTTTTGTTTTAAGTATTCATTGGATATGTCGATCTGCTTGGTAAGGCAATTGTCGATGTATTCAATAGATAATTAAAGCAAGGCTATAGATGGTCGCTCCTAAACAGCCTTATTCTCCATGTTAGCAGACGGTATTATCTATTAATACTCTTTGCTAGCGTGGGTATTGAGGTGGGGCGTCACAAACGTTGTCTCCAATTCTAACGACCCACTTTGCCATACAGTTTAAGCTGATAATAAACCACACATGTCCAACCCAAATTGAATGGAATGATGGATAGTTAGGGAAAAGAAAGAAGAAAGAAGACAAGAAGAAACGTAACAACACAGAATCTTACAAAGGAACGAATAATCTATAATATATGACAAATATATACAAAAAAGTGAAACTATAATATATGTATATACAGATGTTAATCAAAGTATACTAATCTATTTCAGCTCGAACAGTTATAACAGCTTGTCCTCATAATTGCTGATAAATACAACCACGTATGTAACGGAAAAAACAACCAAGTACATGAATATGTCTCTGACCTCCATCTCGTATCCTTAAGTTCCAAATCATCCAACTAAACCTGGAAATATGCTCGGTCTGACCCGAGCATTATAGGACAACAACGCTCAGGTCAGTCTATAAAACCGGCGTGAGAAACACAATCAAATGGATTCTTAAAGTTTAAATAGACCCTTTGAAACAAAGTTATTTCGTAAGATGATGCTGCACATAAATATATATGTGTTTTTACCTTACGATAACCCAATCCATTTTATAGAAAATTCAGTGACATTATAATAATGTCTAAGGGCTAAAATAATAATAATCAAGTAGCTGTGATGCTCATGAGTGTATATTACAACAACACAAGGTATATAATCAAAAACCTATAAGGATCGTTCGCTAATTATGTTGAATTTCCATGGAGGTGTCCTTAGTACTTCGAGAAATGGTCTCCTGCACAAGATCAGCGATATCCTTTCGAAACATCATACATCCCTAGTGATGTACCATGGAAAAACATGGATGGTCTTGCTCAGACCAAATGCACCGTGCCATGCATGCATAACAATTGTAAGTGACATCAAGGAGGAGCCGACTACACCTATGGGTTTTCCAACCCTACTGGCCATACCTTCTATCTCTGGTTTTAGTCATTCCCGTGGATGAAGCTACCTTTGGCATTCCATCTCATGCATCACCATCAAAATAGATCATGGAATCCCATATGGATTCCAATAGCCCAACGGGTCTTGGAATCGCACATGGATTCCCACATCTCAAATAGATCTTGGAATCACATGGATTCTCATACCCCCACGGGTTTCGAAATCAAAGATGGATCCGAACATTTCAATATATCAAGAACTCCTCCATAGAACTGTATATGGTTTTTATAGTGGTCATGGGTTCCGAGTCATCTCCTACGAGTACACTCTTCCACTACCCGGGCACCCCAAAAAACATTCGCCGATTTTCGAAATATTCAAAACCAGTTCTTCATATAATAAACAGACAATACATAAGAGTGGGGATCACCCCATAACCATTTAATTGGATGGATCTCCTGATCATTTGTCCTAAAAGAACGAAACGAATTCATATGAACAGTATAGCGCCACTGATAGTAATTGTACCGTATAATCCCCGTATTTCCCTTAGATATTTCAAGAGTTGAAATCCTTTGGTGTTAAGTAGGGAATATTTTCCTACCACCAAAATTAAGAAGGATTGCATATTTAGGCCAAGATTTGATAGTCGGTTATTTAACTATCAAATATACAAACATTCCAAACAAAGATAATATTTTCCATGGAAATTCACTAAGCCTCATTTAAATATATTTCCATTATTTTGAAGCCACCTTTTAATACTTTAAAATCATTTCCATATACTTATCTCAATAGGATAAGTATATTCACCAAACACTATATTTTGATACTTAGACAATATAACCATATACTTATCTCAATGGTATATGTATATTCACAAATCATTTAAATTTTCAAACTTAGAAACTTTAAAACTCCTAAAAATAAATATGGAAAGTACCGTCCAATATCGAATATGGATCATAGCATAGATAATGGTTATGTCTCTATCTTAGCGAATCCATAGTAAATTGTACGCAATCCCTGCCCCTCGAATTATGCCATGAATGTTAACCATTTCTTTCCAAATCTCTTATTTTATAGATATCACTATATCTATTTATAAAGTTTCTTTATAAATATCCAATTTATTTATAAAACATTCTTTACAAATCACAAAATTCCATTTATAAAACTTCTCCTTTCAGATCTTTAAAATATAAATTCTTTTATAAATATCCAAAGCCATTTATAAACTCTTCCCATATTTAAACAACTTATTTACTAAACTTTCAAGTTAGTAAGATTCCCTTGATAAACATAAATTATTTAAAATAACTTAAAATAGCAAGTTATTGTTTAAGCTCCTTCTTTTTCATTCAAATTAAATATCATTTTAGAATAGTAACACAAACCTCATTAATAATATATTAAATTAATTTTAAACACTATTATGATATTAATAAGTTAGCTTCAAAATAATATTAATATAATAATTAATTAACTTTAAACCAATATGATAATTAATTAACTTATAAATATAATTAAATAACTTAAATCAATATAATTACTTAACTTTAATTAAAAATTAAAGTATAGTTAAATCACTTTAAATAAATAATAAAAATATAATTAAAAAAATTTTAAAACAATAATTAAAAAAATTAAAATAATAATTAAATATTTTTAAATAACTTTGTGAAATAACTTTTAATAATCATATTAATAAGGCAATTAAATTTAAATAATTATTAAAAACAATTATTAATTATTTTTAAAACATTATTAATAAATGGTTTTTAACCCTTTTAAATCTTATTACTAAATAATAATTATTCTTAAAATAACTTTCAAATCAAAATTTAACTTTTCAAATTTGAAAGAGGCATAATTATCACCATGGCACTTATACAAGCTACCATCGCATTCAATTTAACTTTCCAAGTTAATAACTGATATTACACAATCAATGACTATATAAATAAATTTAACACTTAACCGTCATTGGTTAACACATCACTTATTCAAAGTGACATATCAATTTACGATAAATAATCAGATGTTCAAAACTATAAGATAGCAGAACGGGTTTTTATTCTGCTAATTAAATATCAAATTAATTTAATTAGCAGAACAGTGTTTTATTCCGCTAAACAGGTAATTACCATATTCAATTTACTTTAATGGTACGAGGTTTATTTGGCCAAATAAATAACCCGATTAAGGTATATAAATTTAACGACATTATTATTTAAAAATAACGTAACTAAATTTATGTTTGTACTATTATGTCATAAATTTATACTTTATCAAAACTATCAATAAGCTACACTACAACATTGTACTCATCAACACGAGTAAAATGCAAAAATTCGTGTTTCAACATATTACATGTAAGCAAGTTATCATATTTTATAACTAACGCATAATTTAATACAATAATTAAATTAAATGAACAATCTAGCATCTCACCAAAAGCAAAATCGGCCAAGCCCAAAATGTTATCAACCCCAAACCCCATATACGCAAGCAACTACAGCAGCCTTCCTTCCGAACACAACTCTCTCCATTATTCCCTACTTCCCAAACAAACCCACAGAAAACGCCTCACTTCCAACTCTCCATGCATGCAGCCCCAAGCATGCACTGCATACGCAATACTCGCAGCCACCCTCCCAAACCCATCGCCTTTCCACTATGCAAGCCAGCCTACTGCATAGCCCAACTACCTCTATTTCGCCATGCATGCGCTCACTAGCTTGTGCACCTATTTAGCTTCTCCATATCAATGCCCACAAATAGCCTTCTCAAGCAAGCTCTAACACGTAGCCTAATACCACACAAATATATACATACACACACCTGCATGCACATGCCTATACGTGAGTACATAGCCATGCATTTCCACTCTTTGACGCCATCTTGATACCTTTCAAACAAAAATGGTCTTGGTTGCTGCTGCCCGTAGAGGATTTAGATGTAAGAATGGATAAGAGCGGAAGCTAAATGATTGGAGAGGAATGCAATTGCACATGGTGAATGATTATTGGAGGAAAATGTTTATTCTTATTTAATAGTTAAGTAAAACATAAAGTACAATATTTAATGCGAGCCACCAAAATGTCGAATAAAGCATAGGGAAAAATGCGAAAAGATATTGTGTGCGCGAGTTTATAATGCATCTATACTAACTTGTTTTTTATATATGTAAGTTTAATTTTCAAAAGTTTTAGGGTACCCTGCCACACTATATTCCGTTTGCATACGAGCCGCGAGTGATAGAAATAAACATACGATCGCGCTCAACAATGTGAGAAGATCATAAAACAACAATAAAATATATAAGTTAACTTATTCTATGAAGTTTCAAAAGTACCTACGTTTGCCACAAAAAGCATCAAACAGAAATTTAATTATTTTCCCAATTAAAAATTATGGAAAAAATCTTAAAAATTAAATTGAAAATACGTTATTATAAATCAAGTCTAAATTTGAAAAATAAATTTTATTATAATTTAATTCAAATCCAAATATTTAAACAAATTAAATATTCAAATTTAAAGAACAAAAAATGTGGATCGTTACACTCTCCCTCCCTTAAAAAGAATTTCGTCCCTAAAATTTTACCACGTGAACAACCAGTACTATTCGTAAGCCCGCATAATGTTCATAGATCATTCATATACTAAATCTGATTTGATCGCTACTTGAATACATATCTTCATTTCCAAACTAATATCGATCATTCGATTTCTTAGTGCGTACTCTGATCGGGTTCCTTGATTAGGAACCTATATTCTCCTTACATGATCATAGACTATGATAGAAAACCTTAGTTCTATAAAAAAAACCCTCATCATGTGTTCATCGTCAAAAATCGAGTAATAGAATCTTATTTGTAACGGTGTGAAATACCTCAAAGCCTTGTACGAATATTAGATCAGAACTATATGAAAAGAGAAATGATCTACATCCATTCTACATACTTATTTAATTGGTTCTTACTAATACCAATTTTTACTACCACTAAATTATTTTTGGAAACATTTTCATAAAACATAGCTTAAATATACAAACTGGTATAACCCTCAATCATATCCTAAGTTTATACACAACTATATTCATACTTTATTTTGAATATACTTAAGACCCGCTTTTCCATACAGTTTAAGCTGATAATTATAATTGATGGATAGTTTCGAAATAGTTGAAGAAAAGTGACGATGTTTGATTTAAATAAAAAAGAAGGATTTTTAAATAATAACTTATTATTTTAAATTATTTTAAATAATGTATAGTTTATCAAGGGAACCTTATCGACTTAAAGAGTTCATTAAATAAGTTGTTAAAAATATGCAAAGAGCTTTGTAAATGGCTTTGGATATATATAAAAGGATTTATAAATGAGTTAAAGATCTGAAAGAAGAAGTTTAATAAACGGGGTCTGAGATTTATTAAGAATGTTTTATAAATAGCCTGGAGATTTATAAAGAAACTTTATAAATATATTTGGAGATATTTATAAAATAAAGAAATTTGAAAAGAAACAGTAATCTTCGTGGCATAATTCGAGGGGCAGGGATTTCCTAAAGTTTACTATGGATTCGCTGGGATAGAGACATAACCATTGTGTAAGCTGCGATCCATGGTCGATATTGACCGGTACTTTACATATCTATTTTTAAGAGCTTACAAGTTTCCAAATTTTGGAAGTGAAATATTTCGTGAATATACTTATACCATCGAGATAAGTATATGGTTATATTTTCTAAGTATTGAAAATATAGTGTATGTGAATATACATATCCTGTTAAGATAAGTATAGGGAAGTGATTTCCAAGTATTTGAAATGTTATATTAAAATAATGGAAATTTAATTACATGAGGCTTAGTGATTTCCTTGGGAAATGTAACCTCTGCTTGCATGTTTGTTTATTGGTAGTTAAATAACCGACTATCAAATCATGGCCTAAATATGTAATCCTTCTTATTTTTCGTGGTAGGGAAATATTCCCTACTTAACACCGAAGGATTTTAACTCTGAAAATATCGAGGAGAAACACAAGATTATATGGTACAATTACCATCAGTTATGCTATACTGTACATATAAACTAGTTTCGTTCTTCTAGGACAAATGATAAGGAGTTCCGTCCACTTTAACGGTTAGGGGGTGATCACCGCTCTTATTTATTGTCTAATTATTTCCTTAAGAACCGATGTTGAGCATTCAAAAAATTGGCGTTTGGTTTGTGGAGCACCCGGAAGCAAAAGAGTGTACTCGTAAAAGATGATTTGAACTCGTAACCACTCCAAAAACCATATATGGTTCTACGAAGGAGATTCATGATATATTGAGATGTTGGGATCCGTGCGTGATTCCGAGAACCATTGGGGCATCTGAATCCATGTGAGATTCCAAGGTATATTTGATATGTGGGAATCAATGTGTGATTATGAGACCCGTTGGGGCATTGGAATCCATATGGGATCCGTGATCTGGTGGTGGTACGCAAGCTGGAATGCCGGACGCAGCCTCATCAGCGAAAATGACTAAAACCAGATATATGAGGCATGCCCAGTAGGGTGGGCAAACCCATAGGGTGTAGTCGGCTCCTCCTAGATGTTACTTACTATTGTTTTGCATGCATGAGGTGATGAACTAGGTTTTAAAATCCATGTTTTTCCTATGGTACATCACTAGGTTTGTATGCTACTTTGGAAAGATATCTCTGATCCTTGTGCATGAGGATCGTTTCTCAAAATACTGAAGGTACCTCCACGAAATCCTACACAATTAGCGAACATGCCTTATTGGTTGTCGGTTATGTACCTAGTATTGCCGTGATGTATACACATGAGCATCACAACTACTTATTTTATTATTATTTTCACCCTTAGACATTATTATAATATCATTGGATTTCTAATATAAAGGTTTTGGTTATGGTAAGGTAAAAACTTGTTAGTTTTTATGCGGCATGGTCTTACGAGATACCTTTATTTTGAAAGGTTATTTAAACTTTAAGAATCCATTTGATTATGTTTCTCATACTGGTTTTACCAAACTGACTCGGGCGTTATTGTCCTTAAATGCTCGGGTTAGAACGATCATATTTTCAAGTTTACTTGGATTTGGAGCTTCAAGAGACGAGCTAGAGGCCCATAGACATATTCATGTACATGGTTATTTTTCCGTTGTATTCACGGTTGTATTTATCAGCAATTGTGAGGACAAGTAGTTATAATTGTTCGTGCTGAACAGGTTAGTATACTCTAATTGATGTCTGTATATACATATATTACAGTTCGTTTTTTGTGTAAAGATTTTTTCTATGTCATAGATTATTCGTTCAGCTGTGAGATTCTATATTGTTTTAATTTTTTTCAATCTTCTTCTTCTTTCTTTTCCCTAACTATCTGACTTTCTATTCAATTTGGGTTAGACATATGTCGTTTATTATCAGCTTGAACTGTATAGAAAAGTTGGTCGTTATAATATAATTTACTAAATGCACAATACCGTTTGCCTAAGAAAACATCCTATCATCATTTAGAAAATTATTCTAATCATCAAAGAATAAATCGAGACTCATTCCCCGAACCAAATCCAAAGAAATACACATTTCTTTTAAATCCTCTTCTTCAAAATAATTTATACTTAAGAATATATTTTTAAGTAAACTATATCCAAACTATTGATACCCTAAAAACACCTTTATGAAAATTATTATTACCATTTCCAAAAAAATTTACTCTAAAACTATCTCAAATAAAAAAATTATTTCTTTTTCTACAAATCATTTAAAATGATTGTATACATATGTACTCTACGGTAAATCAAAGCATACTTTTCGAATCATATCAAAATTTGTTTTATCAAAATAATTATATAACGAGATCCTAATGGTAGCATATTTCCCACTCAGAAATTCGAAACTGAACACCGATGACATTACAATTATCGTCAAGATTATTTCCCAATGACCGTAGCAAGTTCTGTACTCATATCCCTTTGAAAATCCTTAGAAATAATTTTGTTTTGAAAATGTTTTCAAACAATACTATTATAAACTTGTAAACCTTGAAAGACAATTTCCAAAATACCGAGATTAAAATTCTCAAATTCCTTTTATTTAATACATACATTTTAGAAATGAAAAATAAAATATTCTTATTTAGTGGGATCCGATAAATATAAATTATCTGAAAACCACTTCGATCCAACTCAAGTGTTTCGAACTAAAGACATCTTAAAGAATATGGAATCAAAGATGGAGCTTTTGAAGTGTAAGGGCTACATGCTATTACTCCTGAAGGAGATTCCAAAATGGATGTAGTGGAGTTAGTGCCTTCGGTTTCGTTCAGACCTAGAAAAAAATTGTATGAATGAATGCTGGCACTGTACTACTGCCTGGAGGGTAGTGTTAGCATTCCAAGTGGGATTGCATGTTATCTAAAAGGTAATCGTGGCCTCAAGCCTTAATAACCAAAAAAGGCTAAAACAGGTAGATGCAGCACGATTATGTGGGTCGCTTCCATTAGTGTGTGTCATAACCTTTGTAGATCATCATATTAATGATTTGGTTGTGCATGAGAGCTCTTTATTAAGGTAGAAAGCTGCCGAGGTAATGACATATTCGGTACTATCCAAGTTTAGAGGTACGCTTGTCCTGCGTTGGTAGGGGTAGGTCAAGTTTAGGGTCCGACCGCAGATATATTTTATCTAGAGGTGTACTATATGAAAGGTAGTCTCTAAACTTGCCATTGTTGGAATCTATTCTCTAATAAGAGCTGTGTGGACTTGATTATGCACCTATTATGTTGGAATTTAATAACATAATTATTTTGACTATGATTAATAAGATTTTATATCTTATACATTATTATAATATTGTTGGATTTTTCTATAAAAGGTTTTGGTTATCGTAAGGTCAAAACCCATCTATGTTTATATGCGGCCTGGTCTTACGAGATACCTTTGATTTTAAAGGATTTTACAAGATATAACAAATAAAATTCCTTGTGATTTGAGTTCCTTGCGCTGATTTTACCAGAGTGACAAGGGCATTGTTTTCCTATAATACTCCGGTCAGACCAAGCATACTTCTAAGTTTAGTTGGATATTTTTCGAGCTTCAGGAGATGAGCTGGAGGCCCTATGACATATTGATGTACATGGTTATTTTTCCATTGCATCAGCTTTATTTATCAGCAATTGTGAGGTCATGTTATTATAACTTTCCGTGTTGAATAGGTTAGTATACTCTGATTGATGTCTATATATACATATATTAATGTTTTGTTTTTGTGTAAACATTGGTTTATATTATAGAATATGCGTTTCGTTATAGAATTCTATGTTCTCAGTTTCTTCTCATCTTTTATTCCCTAACTATCCGCCTTTCCATTAAATTTGAGTGTGTCATGAGTGGTTTATTGACCGCTTAAACTGTACGAAAACATGGGTGGCTACAAGTTCGTTCTGGGTTTGACCAAAACCGAAGGCACTACCTCCACTACATCCATTTTGTATTCACCCTCAGGATTAGTGGTAGGTAGCCCTTGCACTTCCGAAGCTCCATCTTCGATTCCATATTTTTTAAGATATCTTTAGTTCGAAACACTTAAGTTGGATCGAAGTGGTTTTTGAATAATTTATACGTATCTGATCCAGGTCCCTTCGAAATAAAATTCGATAGTTTTGGTGAGCTCAGCCCGGTTCTTTTTGGAAATAATCAAACAACACATAGGAGCAGGGATCACCCTCTAGCCATTTAAGTGGACGGATCTCCCTACCATTTGTCCTAGGAGAACAAAATGAGATTTATACACACAATACAACATCATCAAAGATGACTTTGTCATGTAATTCACGTGTTTCTTCTAGATATTTTCGGAGTTATATTTTGGTCCATATTTGACAGTAGGTTATTTAACTATTAAACAAACAAACATCCAACATAGATTATATTTCCTATGGAAAGCCTCTTAAATTAATCTTTCATAAATTTAAAATCACATTCCAAATATATTAAAATCTTCATATACTTTTCTCACTGGAATAAGTATATTCACAAACCATTTCTTCCAAAAATAATTGAAAACTCATAAAAATAGATTTTGGAATGTAGTGTTGAATATTAATTATGGATCGCAGTTTCAAACAAAAATTTCTTTATAACGACCTACTTTTTCGTACAGTTTAAGCGATCAATAAATCACACATGACACACTCAAATTAAACGAAAGGACGGACTGTTAGGGAAAAGAAGAAGAAAGAAGACAGGAAGAAACTAAACTATGCAGAATCTCACAGCGGAATGAATAATCTATAATATAAACCAATATTTACACACACAAAAACTGTAATATTGTATATATAGACATCAATCCGAGTATTCTATATTCAGCACTGACGGTTATAACAACCTGTATTCACAATTGATGATAATTACAACTGTGAATGCGGTGGGAAAATAACCATATGCACGAATACATCTCTAGGCCCCCAGCTCATCTCCTCAAGCTCCAAAAATATCCAACTAAACTTGGAAATATGCTCGGTCTGACCCGAGCATTATAGAAAAACAATGCCTGGGTCAGTCTGGTGAAACCAGCATGAGAAACTCAAATCACAAGGTATTTTATTTGTTATAGCTTGTAAAATCCTTTAAAATCAAAGGTATCGTAAGATGGCACCATACATAAACACGGACGGGTTTTTATCTTGTGATAACCAAACCTTTTTATAGAAAAATCCAGTAATATTATAATAGTGGCTAGGATACAAATGCTTATTAATCATAGCTAAAATTGTTACATGATTAAATTCCAGCATAATAGGTATACAATCAAGTGTGCATGCCTCTTACTGGAGAATGGATTCCAATAATGGCAAGCTAAGGACTACCTTCTGTACAATACACATGTAGATAAAATGTACCTAGGGTCAGACCCTGAACTTGGTCTACCCTTGTCAACACAGGACTGGCCTATTCTGAACTTGGATGGTACCAAATAGGTCATCACCCGGTTGCATTCCAACCTTAATCCAGAGCCCTCATGCACAACCAAATCCATATATGATGATCTAGAAAGGTGATGACACACCCTAATCGGAGCGACCTATATAGCCCTGCTGCATCTACCATGTTTTAGCCATTTTCAAGTTATGAGGTTTAAGGCTATGATTATCTTTTATATAGCAATTCCACTTGGAATGCTGACACTTCCTTCCTGGCAGCAATATGGTGCCAGCATCATCCATACAAATTCGTTCGGGGTTTGAACGAAACTGAAGGCACTACCACTACTACATCCATTTTAGAATCACCCTTAGAATTAGTAGCAGGTAGCCTTGCTTTTTGGATCTTCTTTAAGATGTCTTCAATTCCATATTCAAAGATGTCTTCAGTTCAAAATACTTGAGCTGGATCGAAGTGGTTTTCGGATAATTTATACTTATCCGATCCAGGTCTCTTTGAAACAACGTTCAATAGTTCCAGTAAAGTCAACCCAATGCTTTTTGGAAATAATAAAATAATACATAGGAGCAGGGATCACCCCTTAACCATTTAAGTGGATGGATCTCCCTATCATTTGTACTAAGAGAATGAAACAAGATTTATAGACAAAGTACAACATCATCAAAGATGACTGTGTTATATAATTTGTATGTTTCTTCTACATAATTCCAGATTTATATGTTGGTCCAAATTTGATAGTCGATTATTTAACAATCAAATAAGCAATCATTATTTTACGGCAAACTTTCTATTGAGTTAGAAAACCACCGATAAATTTTGAATTAAATTTATACCGCAAGCGCACGGCGTACACTTATAGTTCGTGGCGAACATGGGTCAATCCGTAGGGAATTGTTGATTTTAAACATTCTATTCAATCAAATTATACCAAAGTCGAGTGAAAGTTAAGCTAGAGAATTAGAAAATTAGCTAACTAACTAAAAGAAAAGAGATGCAAATATAAGAGTTAAATAGCAATTTAGAGAATAAATCCACTCTCTAGATCATGTAGTTCAACATATATGAAATCATGATCTCTCTTTTATGGTCATTAGTGCTTTAATTGATGTGATTATCATAAATATGGCATAATTGTGCTATTGATTAGCCAACATAAGCCATCAAACTATAGCACATCCCTTAAAGCACTTACTAACTTTCATGAAACTTGACAAAGAAAATGAAAATGAAATCTGTTTTAAGTATGGCCTATTAGATATTGATTAGAAATATAGACCATCAAATTTGAATTCAAATCACTTTCTTATGTCATAATCATATTTTGATGATAAGGCATTTTTGTCAGTGATTATTTAAGCATAGCCTATTTGGTGTCAACAATATAGGCTATCAAATTCAAAGCAAGAACGACAAATAAAACACTTCATTGATCATCATTAAGCACAAAAAAAGAGCATGAATTAACAAATAGTTGAAGCCACATAATTAGAGAGCTTCATTACCCCCTAAATGGAAGGGGTTTGGTTTGGCCTCTCATATTTGTCATTTGATATACAAATGTAGCTTGCAACATGAAAGAAGAGGGAAAGAGAGCAAAGTTAAATGAAAAACTATTCTACTTGCATAAAATAAGAGATCTACATTACAACACGAAAGAAAATAAACAATAAAAGAAAATGAACATGTATTAAATTACATAAAGAAAAAAAGAATTATATAAGAGAAGAAATGGCTAAGTATCCATGGAAAGAAAGAGAGGTTTGATTTATTTTCTAAGCTAAAACTGACTAACTAAGAGGAGGATTACATGAAACATAAGAGGTATATATATGAGTGTGTGTTAAACCCAAATTCATATTTTTGGAGAATGCCCAAAATACCCTTGAGAAAGTGTGGAGGCCAAGTAATCATTAGCTTCTACTAATCATCATTTAAGTGTACATGAATCCATTAACTCCATAAGCATGTGCATTAGCCTCTTATTGAAAATCAAGGTAAGTAGGCAGGGTCCTCCATGTTCTTCACTTTGAATTAGTTCTATCTTCATTCTTTTGTATCTTCTTTGTGCATGAATATTTATCATAAAAACACTTGTAAAATTCACCAAATTTCCTAAAAAACAACATAGAAAATTCCAAGTAAATTTTCACAATTAATAAATGCACAAAAATGACCATTTTACCTATATGAAGATGAATATGTGACAATTTGAAAATAATTTGAATTTTGGTTTAAACAAGTTTAAATACCCAATATGATCATTTATTCAATTTAAATAGATTAAATATGATGGTAAAAATATGCACATTTACGTGCACATCAAATACCATTACACTTATCTTTTTATTCGTCCTCGAATAAAGAAAAACTAAGATAAATCTGTTTTCGTAGGGAGCACGATTGCATTGAGCGTATGTAACAAGCCGTTAAACCTCTGGGTGTCCCCAGTAGGACGAGTGTTGTCTTGTGAGGGTTTTCAGCTGATACTACGCACAAAATCCAAATGCAGGGTGGAAATATTTACAAAATGCAAGATTTATTTACAAAGAGATGAATGCAAGCTTTTGAAATATTTACAAGTGAAGGATTTATTTTTAAATCGACATCAATAAGTAAAATATAGGTTTGGGCTATTATCTTGAAAATTTATGTCATTTACTTGTCAAAATTTCCAACGAAAATCAAGTTATAATAACAAATAGACTATAGTTTAACTCATTGTTTTGATTAATAACATAATGTAACTATGAAGTGGATCCTTAGTTGATCATCAAAGTTTATCAAAGTGGTATTTTCATTTCTTTTCAATAACAAATCAAATCAAATAAGTAAAAATAGTGCTAGGATTTCAATTGCTTGCTCTCTCATTATTTGCAAGAAAATTACACACCTAGCTCAGGTAAACTGAGGCCAGATATACTACCACGCACTGCCTTTCGGGCTTATGTGAGGGGAGTACAGAGCATGGCGAGTGCACACACTTTCGTGCATACACCTATGGACCGTAGATGGTTTTTATTAAGTCTATTCTTGTTTTTTCTCTTTTTTTATATGTGTTCCATACATGCATAACCGTGAGGACTTTTAAATGAGTATGAAAGCACATAATCAAAGATTCCAAGTAATTCACTCACGCATAACCGTGAGGACTTTTAAATGAGAGTGAATACTTTGGATGTTATTATTATTATTTTAAGTGAGAGAGAGTTTTTCAAAATCATCTTAGCACCATTTAACTTAGAAGACAAAAAAATGTTATATCTTTACTTTAAATCAACCACTTTTTAAAAGAAAGATTTTCAATTAGGATTTCATAATTAACACGTATGAATCTTCATATATATTAGTTAAACCATTGTTATTTGTAATCAAATTTCATTTTTATTTTTGTTAAGATAAATAAACTTTCAAAAATTTCAATTTAATAAACCAAAACCGTATATTTATCCTATAGTGTTTCTTTAAAAATAAATCAAAAAAGCTTAAATAAAATTGTTTTTTTTGTTTTTTTTTTGAGATTTTTTTTTTGCAAAGAAAAAGAAAAAATAAATCATGAAAAATCAAAATTGAAGATGAGACTCCCCTCCACACTTGATTTTGACTATGTCTCCACAGTCAACCCAAGTGGAAGGAGACAAATAAAAACATAACCTTTATTTAAATGAAAAGGTGATTATTTACAAGACATCAGAAAGTATGCCATTAAAGAGTAAATGAAACGGTCTTCTAAAGACTGATTCATTTGTCTCGTCAAGTATGTGAGACACAACTCAAGCATAGAAAACCAAATTGTAAAAGATTTCAAAGTTGAGTGTTGATTTGGAAAAACGAATGTCGTTTTATTGAAAATCATACGAGTTGTTTTATTTTCGATGATTTTGGGGGTAGATAAAACAATTGATTGAAATTCAAGTTTATTTTCACCAAGTTGAAGTTCAAACTTATCACTGAAAACTACTTCAAAATTATCGATTTCAAAATCAAAATGGCGATTTAAATCTTCCCTACCGGTATTTAACAACTCGTCATCCAAAAGTCCAAAAAATTTGTGTTCATTAAATTCGTCTTCCTTTGTTGGATTATCCACAACTTCATTGTGTATCTCAAGTTCAAAATCCAAATTTGTTGTATTCAAATTTTCAAAATTGGAAAAAGGAAGATCGAATTTTAAATTTGGTTCCACGCCCTCAAAAGAATTGAACTCCAACTTAATTACCGTATTTTCAACAACTTGATTAAGATCGCCATTATCAATTTCCAAAGTTGTAATTTGTAAATCATCAATTTTGGTAAAAGATGGATTATCGTTTGACTCGTCACGCATTGAAATTTGATTCTGTTTCTTCCAAAAAAATTCCAATGTTTTAATCAACAAATTCGTGTGATCATTGTAAATTTCATTGATTTGCTCAACAAAGTCAAATTTGTAATTATTAACTTGAATTTTTTTGATATGGATATGTTGAGAACAAGAATTGTCAATTTCGATAAATGGTAGATTATCATTTGATTCTTCGCAAGTTGGGATTTGATTATGATTTTCACGAAAAGTTTTGTATTTTTCAAGTAAAAAATCCCTTTTATACTTTTCCATTTGGTCAACAAAATCAAATTCATGATTATTAATTTGAAAATTTTCATTTTGAATTTGTTGATAACCAAATTTTTCAGTCGTACCGTTATTGAAACTATTCCCATTGCTAAAATTATTTGAAAATTGGTTCACATTTTCATCTTGATTTTGAAATTCATTTTAAACCTCGAAATTGAATTGGCATGGGTTATACTCGAAATCATTTGAATTTTGAAGTGAATTCAAATTTTGATTATTTTGACTTGAACTATTGCACAAATATGAGTTACATAAATCATTTATACTTTGATTTCGAAAATTTTATGGTTCAAACTCGAATCATTTAAACAATAGTTATTGTTAAAATATCCATAAAAATTTGGAATGAAATTATATGGTTTATATTGATTTTCTCAACTATATTCAAGTGAGCAAGGAAAAGGAAACTCGGACATTTTCAAGAATTTTTATTGTTTTTTAATAAAGGAAAAATGTTTACAAATAAAATTTATTTTTCAAAAGGGAAATTGCTTTTTGTTTTGTTTTTTGGTTTTTCAAATTTTTTCTTTGTTTTGGAAAGGTTTAATAAATTTTTTATTAGATTTTGGTTGTTCTTTTTTTTTGATTAAAAAAGAAATTTCAAAAGAAAGGAAAAAAACTAAGTCAAGAGATATTTACAATTTTTTTAGTTTTGGATTTTGAATTTATTTTTTGAAAAAACTTTATATTTTATTTGGATTTTTGATTTTGATAAAAAACAAAGGAAAAATTGAAAAGGAAAAGAAATATGTACAATTTTTTTTAATTTTGGATTTTGAGAATTTTTTATCTTTTTTTATATATGCATAAACTAATGCAAATAAATGAATGCAAGGGTTAATTCGAAATGATTTATCCTAAGTTAACCCAAAATTGTATAATCACACTTTGTCTTAAATTAACAAGATAGTTCTCAGCCAGGTAACAGACAAGAGTTATCGATGCACCACGGATCACCATAGCAATGCAACCGAAGGTTTAAGTACCTTCAGAGGAACAACTACTATAATATTTACGAATCACCATAATATTTATAAATGGTTATTACACTGTTGTAGCCTAGACACCACGAAATTAAATTGTTCAAAGAAGACAATTTTTCAATACACAATTAAGGATTATCGATGTCTAACCGTTATTGTTAATCAAAACTCTAGGATGAAATGTAAAACTGAAAATTAAAACGTGAATTAACGATACAACTATGACTAAATTTTTTTTTGGTTTTTGAAGTTTTTTTATGCAAATGCAAGCAAACAACAGTGCAAGCTAAATAAAAACAATAGATATAGCAAGCAAGAAATTTTATTATTTTTTTGGGCAGCAGTTGAGCGAAGCAAGCAACTTTTCCAATCTGCTTTGGCAACCTGAAATTAAAAACACGATACATATATATATATATACACAATTTTTTTTTAAATGAAACTTAAACAAAACAAAAGGAAAATAAATACAAAATTAAATAGAATGATGGAACTTTAAACAATAATAAAATAAAATGAAATAAAATGAGACTCAACTCAATATTATCCAAATCAAACTAAAGCAATCTTTTTATGTATTTTTTCATGGTTTTTTTTCATTTCTAAAGGATGAAACTCAAATGGATTTAAAAGAAGATAACACAAAAACAAACTCACAATTCAAAATAAATAAATAAAATAAAGCCCGACACAATCGTTTAATAGACACAGTAAACAAAGAAAAACACACGGCAAAACAAATCAAAACTGCCAAACAAAATCAACTTGTCAAACTTATTCGTCCCTAAACAAACTAAATTCTCAAAAAAAAAAAAATCGAAATTCCCACAGGCACTAAAATTGCTTGCTGATGCCACTTTGAAGTTCGAGTTTTCTGGTCAAGTGATTGGCGATTTGGACTTCGATTCTGGTTGTGTGAGGTGTTCTCGAGATTGGAGGAACGGAGTTCGATTGCTCACGTTTAGGGAGTTTTTATTCGTAGTTCGTGGATGAATGTATTGGAAATAATTTTGGTTGCTGGTGGTAGAGTGAGTTATTCAAGGAGGTGGATTTGTTGTGGTCAAGGTGAGGCTGAAGTCGCAAAGTGAATTGGCTATTCATGGATAATGGTCGTTGGATTGAAACATGTTGAAAAATTGATGCGTGAAAGAAAAAGTTGTTGAAGTACGATCGTGGAATGGTGAAGAAAAGCAGTCAGGTGATTCGGTAATAGGCAGGGGTTGTAGGGTGTTGAGACGTAGGGGAAGTTGTATGAGGAAGACATTTGAAGTGTTTAGTACGTGCAGTGAAATGGGAAGCTCTGTGTCGGTTTGTTTGTATAAGAGAATGAGATTACACACCAAATGGATAGACATATAATGTTACAACAGTTATGAAGCAAATCTCAGCCATTCGATCATATCTCAAAGGATCACATTCTCAGGCTTATTTACAGAAGAAATGAAATGGATACAGGCCGTCGGTTACAAGCCTAATTGCCATATAAACGTTGTATATAAATATCAAGCAGTGTACAATGTGATATTATTATCTTCTCTCTGTAATCAAACAGTTCAAGAAAATCAATAAAGACATCTTTCATTTTAGCACTGCATCTCAAAAATCTTTCATGGTATCAGAGTAGAAAATCGCTTAACAGTGTCGTGCCGTGCCATACTCTCATCAGAGTCTATCTCATCATCTGAGAATAGGCTGCACAACTGAATCTCATCAGATTGAAGAATCATCACATGAGATTCAATTATTCATCACTTGATCTTATCACTTGACTGCCGTGCCTTGCCAAGCCAGGAGGTGTCAAATCATCATTCACCGCCTAACTGGCTGCATCAGCAATCATCAAAGTAGTTTATCAATTGTAAAGTTACCTGAATTGCATCAAACAGAAAGGTGATGTTGGGTGCGTTCCCACCCTTCACCGGACCAAGTCCCACCGAACCAACCAACCTACCGAATCAGAACACAACCCACTTCCCATGTCTCTACCGAACCAACCCACTTCCCATGTCCCTGCCGAACCAGTCCACTCTCCACCTACTACCGAACTAACCCACTTCCCATGCCTGCCGAACCAACCCACTTCCCATGTCCCTGCCGAACCAACCCACTTCCCATGCCTGCCGAACCAACCCACTTCCCATGTCCCTGTCGAACCAATACACTCTCCACCTACTGCCGAACCAATCAACGCTCCACCCACTACCAACCCATCGCCGGACCAAGCACCGCCGAACCAAATCCACTCCAACCAATACCGGACCGAAGGCCACTCCTACCTTCCCCGGACCAAGGCATCACCGAACCAACATTGCCAGGCCAGATTACATCAGCCCAGGCCCACCAACAGCTATATACATCCAAGAACCCTACCCCCAGCCTCACTCTATAAATAGAGGGGTAGGGGTACAACAATGGTAGACAAGTTTGAGAGCTCAAGCACGGATAGAACATTCAAACAACTTTCAGATACTTGTAATCAAAGCTTTGTACTTGTAATCTAAAGAGTGAAGGAGAATAACATATAAAGTGGACGTAGGCACATTCTGGCCGAACTACTATAAATTTGTGTCTTTTACTGTTTAGTCCCTGCTTTTTACATATTTGCATGAATCACCCGAATCACTAAGAACAACTTAAAATCGACTAAATCATACGACTTGGAGGTGTTTGCCCATTTTTTGTGCAAACATTTTTGGTGCTTTCACTGAGAACTCGAGCTAGAAGCTTCAGCTTCTCCCACTCAACCTTCTTCCCAACGGCATCGCTCGTTGCTTGGAAAACATGCCTTCCAGGTAGAGGAAAGATGCTAGCAAAGGAAAGAACATCGCAACTAGCAGTATCGCAGATCCAGTGATCAGAGATAAAGAGAATCGTCCTGTTCCAACAGCAAACGGAAATCAGGCAAATCCAACAGCCCCTGCTACGGAACAACCAATTACTAGGGCAGATCTGGACAGGGTTGTGGCTAAAGTAACTAACCGCTTCGCATCTCAACAAGAAGCCTTGGTGGACCAACTCATGTCACGCTTAAGGGATGCTGAAGAATCCAACCGCAACACCGAATCATGGGGTGAGTCCCAGCTGGAGGATCTGGGAGGCGACAAAGACCTTTCTTCTTCGAAGAGGCTAACAACAGAAACAGCAATGGTAGGAGCCGAGCCCAGACTCAGGCCGAATTCCGACCCGAGGAAACACTTGGAACTGAACCCAACGGGGAAGGTACCAGGCAGGGGTCGGAGGCTGAGCCTGTCATGCTACCTAACCATGGGAACACCAATGGACGGGGCCGAGCTGGAGTCCAGCCCGAAGTTGGACCCGAGGGAATGCTCAAAACAGAGCCCAACAGGGGAAGATCGAGGCAAGGGCCAACTGTGGCTGACCCCAGCATGCTCCCAGAAGACCGAAGACAGCCACCGGAAAATGTTAGGAGTGATAGACGATACTATCCCTACAGGTCAACTGGACGGAATCAATCCCGCAGAGAAGAACCAAACTCATTTCTATCCGCTCCAAGTTCTGATGAAAGGATGGTGCGATTGTTCAGAGAGTGCGTCCAACGGGACCGAAGGGATCGGGGGATAGGCGCTAGGGTAACCAGCCCCTTCACCCACAATATCGAAACTGCCATCACCCCCCGAGAATGGAAAATGCCAACAATGGAACCTTACAAGAGAACCTCTGACCCCGTTGTACACTTGCAGAGATACACACAACATATGCTCATGAGCGGAGCAACAGAAGGAGTGTTGTGTAAATGCTTCCCGCTATTCTTGGCAGATCTAGCTACCTCCTGGTTCTGCTATCTACCCCAAGGATCCATCAGCTCATGGGAAATGTTGAAAGAAAAGTTCATCAGCTAGTTCCGCATTCATGTGGAACAACCCAAGGACGCTTATTCCCTATCTAATATTAAACAAAATCCCGGAGAGACAGTGCAACAATATCTAACCCGATTCAACGCTGCAGCGGTCGCAGTCCAAGATGCCGATGAGAAACTTATCCTAATGGCTCTTTGTAGTGGCGTAAATCCGGATACCAAGTTTGCTAGAAGATTGACGAAAGAAAAACCAGCTACCTTACCCGATTTCTTCCATGAAGGTGGAAAATATATGAGACTTGAAGACACTGCCACCGAAAGGCAGACAGGGCAACAAGCCAAGGCAGCTCATGGCAACGCACCCGCTATAGCAAAGGACGTCGGAAGAAATGACTCTCGAGACAATGCTGGGGGCAGGAAGGGAGAAAAACGCCTATATCGGCCAGGACCAAGATTTGACGCTTACACTCCTTTGAATGAAACAGTCGAAAACATCTTCCTGGCCACCCAAGACGAGCTTAAATACAAACGTCCCCCGTACAAGAAGGAATCAGATCACGCAATCAAGTCTGGAAAGTTCTGCCGTTTCCACGAATCCCATGGGCATGATACCAATGAATGTCGTCATCTCCGGGACTTGATTGAAGAACACATCAGAAGGAAGAGATTGGAACACTATGTAAAGGGTCAGGACAGGACTCCAGCTCCTGCCAATGAGAACCCAGGGCAACTCCACCCAGAGACAGGCGGAAGAAATCACAACACCAGCGGTTCCAGTCAAGAGAAGATAGTGGTCCATACAATATCGAGAGCACCACACATCGTCGACAAAAACTGGACAGAAATGGAAAGATATGGAAAGTCACTTAGAAACAATGAAGACTGCACCAATTCCGTCATGGAAGAATGCCGCCCGAAGCGGAAAGAGGATGATGACATCACATTCAGTAGGCGAGACCTAGAAGGAAGGCAGTATCCTCACATGGATCCTATGGTCATCTCTGCCTGGTTCGGCCCAGCCGAAGTTTTTCGAATTCTGGTAGATATTGGAAGCTTCGTAAACATTCTGTTCAAGCATGCTTTCGACAAAATGAAGCTGTCAATAAAGGATGTGTCTCCCTGCAACAAACCACTACACGGTTTCACTGGAGACGTGAAGATGCCCCTCGGGCAATTGGGGAAGTCATCCCTGCTCCATTGTGCGGAAACAAACATTTGTGCTAATAGATAACCGCTCGGCCTACAACACCTTTTTAGGAAGACCAGCCTTGTCTGACTTCCAGATTGTCCTGGCCCCTTGGTGCTTGAAGATGAAATTTCGAACAGATAATGGGATAGGGGAAGTAGAAGGAAATAAAGACGCCGCTCGAGATTGCTATGTAACTGAACTTCGCAATAACCACAGGAAGGATAAAGGGGAGGATGCAGAGACTACTCTCTGCAAGAAAAACTTGGAAGCATAGCAACTAAAGAAAGCCCCTCCTCTTCGATATACCAGTGATCCTTTCAATGAATTAGACCCCAGGGACAAAGAGGAGGAGGCCACCGCCGAGCCTGCAGAGGCCATGGAATTTGTATCTGTAGACAAACACGACCCAAGTAGACTGCTGAGAATCGGGTCTCAGTTAAGTGCAGAGTTGAAGGATCAACTCGTCGATTTTCTTCGCCACAAATTGGATGTATTTGCATGGACGCACGCTGACATGACTGGAATCTCCCCAGACGTAGCATGCCACGTACTGAACATCGATCCCACCAAGGTGCCAGTAAAGCAGAAAAAGAAAAGTATGGGGGCAGAACGATCAGAAGCCCTCGAGGAAGAAGTAAAGAACCTACTTGCCAATAACTTCATACGAGAAGCCATCTACCCAGAATGGATCGCCAACCCTGTACTGGTAAAGAAGGCTAACGGGAAGTGGCGAACATGCATTGACTTCTCCAACTTAAATGACGCTTACCCGAAGGATTGTTTCCCACTCTCCCGAATCGATCAACTCGTGGACAGCACAGCCGGGCACGAACTCTTATCTTTTATGGACGCATACTCAGGATATAACCAGATTCATATGCACACCCTCGATCAAGACCACACTAGTTTCATCACTGACCGAGGATTGTACTGCTACAGAGTAATGCCTTTTGGACTTAAAAACGCCGGAGCTACTTATCAGCGCCTCGTCAACAATATGTTTGCTGATCTAGTAGGACGAACTATGGAAGTTTATGTGGATGACATGCTGGTAAAATCGAGGAAAGCCAACGATCATGTAAGCCACCTGGACGAGATGTTTCAAGTACTTCGCCAATATGGAATGAAGCTGAATCCTCTAAAGTGCTCCTTCGGAGTATCGTCGGGAAAGTTTTTGGGATTCATCGTCCATGCCAGGGGGATTGAAGCAAACCCGAAACAAGTACGGGCTTTGCAAGGTATCAAGATACCATCCACTCGAAGAGAGATGCAAAGCCTAAACGGGAAGGTGGCCGCCCTAAGCAGATTCATCTCTAAAGCAACCGACAAATGCATCCCTTTCTTCGAAGCTCTAAAGAAAGACAAAGGAAAGTTCGAATGGACTGACGAATGCTAGACAGCCTTCCTTAACCTAATCGAACACCTCCAGAGACCACCAGTACTCTCAACTCCAAATGAAGGCGAAGAACTATACCTATACCTTGCTGTATCGTCCCATGCTCTAAGTGCCGCTTTGGTGAGAGAAGACAACCGCGCGCAGCGGCCCGTATACTTTGTAAGCAAAAGATTTACAGGGGCAGAAGCCAGATACCCTAAACTTGAGAAGCTAGCATACTGTTTGCTAATCACGTCACGGAAACTGCGACACTATTTCCAATCTCATTCCATCAGAGTTTTAACCGATCAACCTCTAAGGCAGGTACTCCATCGCCCCGACACTTCTGGGCGACTACTTAAATGGTGCATTGAACTGAGTCAATATGATTCACCTACCATCCTCGCACCGCCATCAAGGGACAAGCCATGGCCGATTTCATTGCCGAATTCGCTACCAACAAAGGTAAGGATCAATCTGAAATAACTGAAGATATCAAATGGAATCTCTTTGTAGATGGAGCATCAAACGAACAAGGCTCGGGGGCAGGTATTGTGATAATCACCCCCAGGGGAAGGAAGCTGCACTATGCCCTAAGGTTGGAATTCGTTGCCACCAACAACGATGCAGAATATGAAGCAGTAATAGCAGGATTAGAACTTGCCTTAGAAATTGGAGTTAGTTCTTTATGTCTTCATAGTGATTCTCAACTTATCGTAAACAAGTACTAAGAGAGTTTCAGACTCGAGGAGAATGACTCACAGCATATCTAAAGAAGACCAAGTTGCTGCTCGATCAATTGGATCACTATTTAATCAAACACATTCCTCGAGAAGAGAATCGAGAGGCCGACGAACTGGCAAAGCAAGCTAGCATGAAGAACAGCACCATTTCCGGAATAGTAGCCATCTCGAAACAACTAGCCCCAAGTTTCGAACAAGAAGATCTGATAGCTGCAATCGAAGAAGAAACTTGGATGACTCCTATCCGGAAATACTTACAAGATGGCACACTACCCAACGAGCGTAACGAAGTCAGGAAAATCTTAAGGAGAGCTTCCCGCTACACAATACAAGAAGGCATCCTCTATCGACGCGGATTCTCTAACCCCTTATTAAGGTGTGTTGCTGGAAGGGAAGCCAAGAAAATCTTATCCAACATCCATCAAGGGAGCTGTGGAGATCATACTGGTGGGCAGATCTGGCAAAGAAGACGCTCCGATATGGGTATTACTGGCCCACTTTAAACAAAGACGCCTTAGACTTCGTCAAAAGATGCGACAGATGTTAGAAATTTGCTAAGATTCCTCAACTACCAACAAATGAGATTACTCAAATGACCAGCCCTTGGCCCTTTGCAGTATGGGGAATTGACTTGATTGGCGAACTGCCGATGGGCCGAGGCGGAGCCAAATATGCTATAGTGGCAGTCGACTATTTCACCAAATGGGTGGAAGCGGAACCTCTAAATAAAATATCTTCGGCAAAAGTTATTAACTTCTTGATCAAAAATGTTCTATGCAGGTACGGGATTCCACTCAAAATCATATCAGACAATGGACTTCAGTTTGACAGCGAGAAGTTCGCCGAATGGTGCCAAGAGAATAGAATTCACAAAAGCTTCTCATCTGTGGCTTATCCCCAGGCAAATGGACAAGTCGAAGCTGTCAACAAAATTCTTAAAACTCTAATCAAGAAGAAGCTAGAAAAGTCAAAAGGCGCTTGGGCGGATGAACTTCCTACGGCACTTTGTGCCTACCGCACGTCTTTCAGAACATCAACAGGGCATACTCCTTTCTCTTTGGCATACGGATCGGAGGCCATGCTCCCAGTTGAAACTGTAGTGCCATCCCACCGTAGGATCCACTACAACCCAGAAGAGAACGAAGAACTCCTCCACATGTCTTTGGATCTAATCGAAGAAAGAAGAAATGATGCAGCACACAAAGCAGCAGCTCACAAGCAAAAAGTGTCAGCACAATACAACTCCAAAGTCAAGCATCGCAGCTTACAAGAAGGAGATCTTGTCCTCAAGCGAATCTTCCCGCGTCCCGGAGCGCTAGATCCCATCTGGGACGGACCATATGTAATTCATAAAGATCTCCACAACGGACCTTATATTTTGTCAACAGTGGACGGAGAGGTGTTCCAGAGGGCATGGAACATCCAACACCTTCGTCGATACTTTTCTTAACTTGTAATGCCCATATAAAGTGAATTAACAAAGAGAATCAGTGGACGTAGGCATTTTCGTGCCGAACCACTTTAAAAACTTGTCTCTTTTTTTTTACTTGTTCCTTTATATCTTGGATACTTGCTGAGCTTTATCCTTTTCTGTTGAACAAAATCCTATGTAGACGGC